>JAUEPU010000005.1:0-2706116 GCA_030435615.1 Armillaria luteobubalina | reverse complement strand
CGACAACTCAAAAAACAAGTTAAAAGGATTCGATCGCAACTCTAATCTAATTAGAGCGCGTTTCTCGATCATGCCGCCGGCAAGATCACGTGACAAAATTATTTCGATTACATTATTTATTTATAAATTCATTTAATTAATACAGAAAAATTCAGCGAGTGCCTGGAGAGCAGAATTACAATACGATGACTAATGCGAGAGAGTGCTGGGAGCAACAGGCGATTCCATCGCTGGCTTCCCAGCACTTTCATTGATGATTCGGGCCTTATTGGCTCGCGGAAAGACTGTCGCGTTCTTTGGGTGCTTCTTTGACATCCTTAATATAGTTGAAGATAGTCTGGGAGACTTCGACGAGAGACGAAATGAGTCCTAGGACGTCTGCCATGGTAAATGGAGAAGAGCAAGGTTGTTGGCAGGCAAACCGCACGGTACGTCGCCTCGTGGTCAAAGTCGAAGTCAGCCCTAAAGCCACCAGCTGGTAAGGTTGTGCTTCCTTCCTCCGTGGTGATAGGAGATGGATCACTTGCCTTGCGTTCTTGAGATTCGGGACTAATATGAGTCCTCTTCACCCATATTCAGGGGTATGAGAGAATCTGTAGTTGATATATTGTATCCAGAGAGAAAACATTAAACCCTGTTCGCGTTAGTCCTACCCTTGCAGAAGTGTCTGCACGCAAGGAAGAAATGGTAATCTTCGTAGAATTACACAGCTTGGGCTTCTACATGATGACAGGTACTTAGCATCAAGTCATATGTCGTGCGAAGCTCCGGTTTCAATGTTATCGATGCCGGAGTTCATCGGTTCATTGACCCGAGAGAAGCAGCGAGGTCGATCTAGCGATAGGTTAATAGAAAGCTAAAGGTCAAGGAATGAACTAACTTTCATGCCCATAGCATATGGATTCGTATTGACAGTATTTCTCATCATATGCTTTTATGCTCTGTACTGCAGATATTGTCATTGATTCTGGCATCCTCATGGAGTGCGAGAGGTGATTATTGCGCTAGTTGTATCGGCGGACCGGGATCTGAGTATAAGTTTCGAGGCTCTTTATCTATAAGATACGCTAGAACGGCAGGAGTGTAAGCCAAGCTTATACAATGGATCTTTGAAGAGCACAAACCTGGCAGCCAGAATCACGAATTCGTCATGACGTATACCCGGAGGGTTCTTCCTTTCCAGAACAAAAATGATAAGGGGGAGACGTCTATGGGAGAAGCGTCAGTAAAGAATTAAGGGATAAAAGATCGAACCTACGGATGAATCGTTACGCTTCCTACCGCGTCCCTTTTGCATGGGGTGGCTATCTTTACATTGTATACTAGATGTCACGCACAAAGCTGAGCATCTTATTCTTAATAAAGATAATCCACAGACAACATCGGAGTATAATTGTGAGCCTTGCTGACAGTAATCCTTCAAAGGGAGGACTTCAAATTGGCCGCTTGAGTATGCGAGCTGCAAGGCGCGTCATTCAGTAAATATCAGAGAGCAACGGTGACATCGAAGAGGGCGGTCAGATGGGCCTTGGTAGGTAGTTAGGATGATAGACAAGTTGGAGGAATCGCCGCCGTCATTGTTGGCCACCACTGCGGTCCTGAGAGCTAGATCTGGGTCTATATTGAATGATCTGATCGCTTGAGCTCGTGCATTTGAACGTTTGAGGCACGAAGAGAAAAGATGACGGTCGCGGATGAAAAGCGTTGACTGCCTCTTTTAGACTTGCGTGTTCGGTGGCTGTGCTGAGGCCATTTTACTTAAAAATAAACGCCTCTAACGTTCGACGTCCAGCAATCGCTGAGGTGTACCCACCTCATTACGGCGAACCTTCGGTCAAATTACAGCGCCCCTCTTTCTATGACAACGCTTGCCGCCATCATAATACTCGACGCATGACTCCTTCCGTACCCTAACGTTGAAACGCATTCCTCGACTGAAGACATGTACACGCTCAGAGAAACCCCTCCCCTCATCGTACTTTGGTTCGATGTCTTGTTGTGGGAATCCGAGTTGATTCGTACCCACGGCTCCTCCATTTGGACGGCACGCCCGGGATGACACGTCAATAATAAATACCCTGGTTTGGGCTGAAGGAGATGTCGGTTGGGAGATGGCCAGGGTGAACGTGAAGCAGGAATTTGGCGAGAGAGACACGTGGAACGCGTCCCTCCCTGTATGGTTACTGTTCAGGGGTTCAGTTGGTCAAGACCATCACGCTGAGGGTCGTCGGTATCCTGGCCATGGCTACATTTAGATCCGAGATGACCATATCATCTTCATTAAGGTCCTATGTTTGCCGTTCTCTCCTCCCCACACCTTAAACCTGTATATTCTTCCCGAACGCCAGACTTTCCCAAGCTGCGGTGATGGCTTCTATAACAGCTACAGGGTAGCATGTTATTACCCTCCACCTCTACGTGCGTCGTTCAATCCTTGCCTTATCATTATTTATTTGATGTTTCTCGTCTCCATATTTCTTATTTGCTTCTGTTAGCCTCTTCGTGGTTCGGCTGATTGAAGAGCACTTGGTATCACTGCTGTGGCGGTTTATTGTGCCTCTGACTGCAAGAGAACGTCTCAGACACGTAGGATCGACTACTGAGACTCGGCAAGTGTGTACACATTCGTGTGAGTGCCAAGAAGCAACCGTAGATGCTTTTTGAGGTGGTCCTATGCAGTAACACCTTACACGTGCCAAGTCAAATCAACGCCGCGTTCTGTATAATTTAGTGCCGACTCAATACATGAGATCTGATTCGTGTACGTAAATAAGTGTGAACGAAGGGAATACGGAACACACAAAAAAGAGACGTGCAGTGTGCATGGGCGTAGGGGGAGATACGGAGGAAACGAGCTATACAGTCGGTACAATCCGGTCGACCACGACACGTATGGGGAGCTCGTAGGATGCACCAGATACGGTTCGCGTATAGCGCGAAGGTAGGCAAAAGGCAGACGACTAGTAACAAGCTGGATCGAGTATCACGAATTTGCCTTCTGAACCACAAATATTATCAGTCGGTTGACCTTGAATGCTTCCTCGGTGCAACGTTTACAAAACCTCCCTCCTCTCGTCAGCGTTTGACGTAAACTTCTACATGCAACGGTGGCGGCTCCTCAACGTGAATGGTGCTTGGAGGATGCGTCCACAAGAAGAGGAGATGGTATGTGAGGAAGGGACGCACAGTGCAGACGGAGGACTGCAGTGGGAAGACGTTTAGATTCGCTCATATCGCGGCCATTCGATAGTTATTGTGTTAGAACATGCGAGTTGACAAAGCCGGAACAGGTTGACGCGAGTATTCGCTAGTGTACAGAGAGAAGATAACTTCAACAGGGTGAATTAGCACACGCTGATTGTCATTTTCGGTGAGGGAACTCACACTGATACGTGGGAGGGTTAGGCAGCTTTGCAAGACGTCCGCGCTCCCATGCGAATCAGGTATAACATCCTGTGATCCTTTCGTTCGTTACGGAACTCATAACCTTGGGGTTGGTGAACATTTCGTCCGTCAAAGACAGCTGGGCTGAAAGCCCAGAATGGTCATACGCTACAGTGGCTTAATGCTAGGAAGGGTGTGGAAACTTGTCGTGAAATACAAGGACATAGAAACTAGGATGGTATGGTCGAAGCTTGAAGCACCTGTTGTACGGAGAGAGAACGGAGTGTCGTTGTTCGCTGTTTGCTTTGGAAGCTGAGTCTGATATCTGGGATCATTGGACCGTGGGGGCGCAGTGTGGAGAATGGCGAAACCAGTAGGGAAAGTTTCGGTGGTGTAAAACATGGCAGCTGTTGGCGAATGAAAGGAGTTCTGCGAGATGAGAATGGCCGACATATTCAAGGACGCTGATAGGTCTTCCGTCCCGAGAATCCGCCTGCGAAATGCCCCCCGCTTCCTCTAAGGCCATTCTCTATACGTTAACGCGTCGGCGACACGAGCCGAGTCTGAGTATCGTTCAGGTTACGTTGGGAGCGCAAAAGCGAGGAATTGCTGCGCAAGACTTCAAACGAGGCTTGGAGGAAGAGCTTCTGTTTGCGTGCGCGTCCAGACGAAGAGTTGTACGTGCATGCTCGGAGTTGGACGGAGAGGGCGATTCGAAACTCCGATCATGCCTTCCCTTCTGCCTCCTACACTACGCCAAGACCCATGCACAAGGCTCTTCCCGAATGGCTCTGAGTCGTCATAGTACCTGCCGCGGCTATCAAGAGCAGGGACGTGCCCATCGTCGTCCTTCACCCCGAACCTTCGCCATCGTCTTTTCACGCGTCCTCTGACCTTTGTGCCCAAACGAATCTGCCGTTTCTCAATCCACGCACCGTGCGCGACCAGCTCCTACTAGCGAGCGTTTTACGCTGACGACTTGATTGGCCCACATGCGATAGGCGCAGAATCCGAAAGCAAAAGACATGGCAAGCCCCATAGAGGATGTAGCTTCACCGAAAGATAGTGACGTTCGGTGAATGCCAGAGTCGCGTCACTGGCATCCTCCAATGTGTACGGACAACTCCAGGGTATGTCTATCATCATCATCTGGAACACTTAAGTTGTATTGACACTACTGTTGTCTGCAGTCCTCCATCTCCCTTGTTTAAATTATTTTTTCCTTCGTCCACCCCCCTTCCGCCGTCCGACGCGTCTTCCGTTGAAACGGCTGTCTATAAATTCCCGCCCAATACTTGTTGACTCTCCTTCATGCAGGGAATGGCTTCTCCCTATAAACGACCGCCTGCCACCCGTCAACGTCCCTCCCGCAGGAAGATAGCTGTCCACGACCTCCCTCCGGCGTGTCTATAAATAACTGCCCTACCTCCCTCACGGCCACACGACTGTCCACCACCCCTCAACTCAGAAGCCTACCATCCTGCCAGGCTAATGATAGCTCATTGTCGACATCCCTCCCTTCCGCACACGCATCGCCTCGCATACCTCCCTGTCCACGCTCAGTCCTCCCTCCACGCGCTGCACTCTTCCATGCCCGAGTCCACCCTGCTTCCGCATGGACTGCTCCCCGAGTCGTATTTGCCCGCGCCCCTCTGTGTCTTGTTCGTTTCTCTTTTCCAATCCCTCCTCTCTCGGGTTCCACCGTGTTGCGACCTTGTATCTATCTGCGCAGCTTGTTAGCACGAGCAGCTAGGGTCAGCAAATAGATCACGCCTTTCCATCATCGTTACATGAATGGAAATCCGTGCCGACGCCTGCAGCCTTCCTCCCTTTCAAGAAGACCCTGAATTATAAGTTTAGCCAGGACAGTGTACAAATATAACGAGAAAGATACATACCGAGCGCGTTGATGATATCGCCGCTTCGTGCTAGACTAGTTCATGCGAAGACGTTCAAATAGGCTGATGGTCTGTCGTTGGACGGAACGATCAGCCAACGGGAACAATATTAGAGGGGGCTAGGTGGCGCACCTTTAATCCAGCGTCGATGTTCCCTTCAACATCTCTCGCAGCCTCGTCCCCTCGCAACCCATCCCCCAAGAACAGCAGCTTAGTAGCAGAATCGGTATTAGAACAATGTAGACACGTACTAGATTCCGTGCTACAGTGACGCTGCACTGACGCCCGCGATAGGAAGTGTCTATTACCATTCATCTTCATGTTAGTTCGATCATTTACCCATTAATCACTTATTGATGTATTCCTTACAGCTGTCTCCCCTTACCTATCCATTTCGTCGGTTATCCCAGAACGAGTCCAACGGACGGTGTGCAGTTTCTGCTGGGAAGGCGGCATCTCGACTACGCTCTCTTCAGATGATGTCCATGGCACATCTCGTACTGCGGAGACTATGCCATCTCCGTTTCAGTGTAATGACGAGAACCATAACATCGAATTCAGTGTCAACATCACACACAGCACGGAAACATTGAGGAGACGTACCTTCAGTCCACTACGCTCTTTCTCCAAGCCGCCACGGCACAAACTTCTCACCATCAAACACTGCTGGCATTCATCGTTCTCCCCACTACACCGTCGTGCACATTGGACCCCTCTAATCCTACCAAATATCAGATTCAGCTTGACAAGCCAACAGCATCGAGCCGCTATGGTGATATGAACGGCAAGAAAGGAAGAATATATTTTCCCCTACTAGCGACGCGCCATATCACTCATCTTCTCTCTGTACAACAAGCTTAGACAACTACAGTGCTAGTCTCTATGTACCCTCTCCTTCTTTCCACAAGACGATTTCACACCTTTTCTAGCGCAAAATACCGAAGCTTGTGACCATTCTGAGCTTTCAACCCAGCCGACGTCGACTCGCAAAGTGCTCATCAAGTCCAAGGTCGGCCTCTACTCGACAAAGGAATACTGGCGTCATCCATGCTGGCCTTACAAATGGATGGCGGACTACAGCTCTATCCACTCTGCTCAGGCGAAAGCTCGCTGCTTCACCTGGAATGGTGTGCATCGTTCCTTCCCTCCCACGCACGCGCCCCTCCACGTACTATCTCATCCGCGCGCAGTCCTCCCATCACTCGTTCCCTCCGCGCACTCCACCCTTCCAAGCTCTCGACTCCGCATGCCACTCCCTTCCCCGAGTCGCATCCGCTCGTGTTCCTCTGTGCATTTTGCCCGCCACTTGTTCTTACAATCCTCTCTCATCATTCAACCCCATTTACATCTGTACGGCTCGTTAGCAAGGGTAGCAAGAGTCGGCGAATAGAACACGCCTTTCGTAATCCTTGCAAGAAATGGTATCTGTGTGAACACCGTCGGTGTGCTTCGAAATTAAGACGGGAATACATATCTAAACGCTGTACTGTGGTCCGTATCGCACCCTTGCCCACTTCTGGCTGAGTTTCGTCGCGTCGGCATTCGCTCCTAGTAGCATGATCACAAATGGCGCGCGTGCTAGTGTAGATCGGGACTTGGAGCCTCAAAGAAATCCTACCGACCGTATGCGTGCATCAGCCGGAGCCAACCCTATTCGAGAGAGCCTTACCCGAGGCCACATTTTAGACCTGCCACACGTATCGATGAGCTGTAAAGAAGACACGTTAAAAGCCATCCAATGAACCACTGAAAAGATAACTGACCAACGAGTTGGTACGCTCACACACAACAGAGTTCAACGTCCCCTCCTGCAGAGCACTGCAACGAAGCGATCAGTCCTCACGACCGCGTCAGGCTACGTCAAATAGCATTAGCTTGCCAACGGGGGAGATATGAGAGATTCCTACCTCGCCTTGCCTTGCCGCGGACATTCGACGAGCCTGCCTTTATCGCTTGACGTCAGAGTGGCCGTCGCAAATCTGACTGCGGTCGTTCTTGAAGAGATAACATGCTTGCTGTGGAGCTACCAGAGAATATTTAGCTTGCAAATGTTATAGAGAATCGAGTACCTGCGAAATCCGCAAAGTACTTTCTCAGTAATAGGAACCAAGCCTGGATCCACCATAGCATGCGGATTGGTATTTTCTCACTTCAATGGCAGGAAAGGGCAGGAAAGACAAGAGAGCCGTGCCGGCGATCGGACAGTCGGACCGATCGAACACGTCCACCACGTGACGCCCGTATGCCATTCCCTTGCAGCGTCTTCACCAAGACGATGTATACGGCGACCTCTAGCGCTTTCTTGACTGCCTGAAATTCGAGTTTGTTGCAAGACGACATATTGCGCTCCGATGAGCAAGCGCAGATCCACTGGCCAGGACAGAGAGGCCACGGACTTGAAGTGTTCGGGAGGCTCAGAGTATTTCTGCTTTGTTAGACGTGCGTTTCGTATTTTCTTTACCTGTCTTTCTAGCTAATCTCCTCGCGATAGGCCCTGCCTTTGGCTGTTCTCAGATTCCTACTGTATTCTCTGCCGAAAGCGGCGACCATCACATCTAGGACATGAATCTACCGCAAGACGACATATCGGCTTCCGGTGAGCGAACTATAGCAAAGGGTTGGGCAATTATATCTTCACATACTCGAAGGTGAATCTTATATCTCCCTCCATTTATCAATGGCTGATCCTTGTTACGAAGAGTTCCAAACCTTTACTACCCTCATGACTACATTTCTATGGCACTGCGACCTGTCAAGCAATCAAGTCTCGCTGCAAGCCGATGCATTGAATTTTGCGTGACAGGGGAGGACAACAATCCGTCGATCACTGACTCAAGACAGATCTCTTTCCGCGCGCGCGTGAAGGCACGTCCGTCCTCGGTCTTGTGCGCATACTCCTCCCCGCACCACCGCATACACTCTTCGCACGTAGGGGGCAAGATCAAGACAGGGGGTCAGCACAGAAAAAGTCGGAGATGGAAGGTATGTCCGTGGACAGATCCTCAATGGATGTGGGTTTTCATTTTGTGCCCGACCCCTCTTTGACTAATGTTCTCGAGCTTAGGTTGTCCGCCATCTTATTGCTCAAACACAATCAATTGCCAATTGCCTACGTCCTCTTTCCTTTCTGCTGGCTTATTGCGTCCACCGCCATCGAGATATCGGCTTTTTTGTCGACCACCTTGTTATGATTGAATGCGGCCGTACGAGGTCAGTCCAATATGGAAGACCTACGGTTTCTCCGGACACCTCGAGGCATCGTTCGGAGGGAATACTAAAATGATGAAGACGGCTAAACAGTTCCTTGAGATCAGTTCAAAGTTCAAAAAGGATCAACTGGAATTTGAGGAGGGAAACAACCTCGGTTCCGAATCAGTCAATGTATTCTACATGAGCATTGCTTAGTTGATGAGTATCTAGTGTCGTGCTGACCCTCTCTACGACAGAGAATGCCAAAGTACGCACACCTGACAAGATAATTACCGAATGTGAGTTAATCTTTACCGTGTTCAGATATATCTCAAAACACTGATCTTATACTGTGGTAGGTTGATCACATCCTTTCGTCACAACGCGCTCGTGGCGGAAACAGCACCATTACCTCCACAATTCTGAGAGCAAGAACCTGTCCATGTTCGATGGAACACGGGTCAAGAATGTTATTTTGACTGCGCTATAGAGATCACTTTTCGAACATCGGGCTAAAAAAAGACGACGCATCGATTTCCGGCAAGCGAGGGTCACGCCGACGACAAGTTCGTGCGTGAAGGGAGGACAACCCTCCGTCGATCACCCAAGATCCAGCTCTTTCCATGCGCGTGTGAAGGCACGTCCACACTCCGTCTTGTGCGCATATTCCTACCTCCCTCACAGCCACACGACTGTCCACCCCTCGACTTCCCGTCCGTCCATCCAGGCTAATAATAGACTGTTGCCGTCGACGTCCCTCCCTCCCACACACGCTTCCCTCCACATACTATCCGTCTGCACGCAGTCCTCCCTCCGTGCACTCCACTTTCTGTGCTCTCGTCCACCCCATTTCCGCACGGACCACTTCCGAGTTACATCCGCTTGTGCTCCGGTGCGTTCTTTGTATCTATCTGTACGGCTCGTTAACAAGAGCCGCTGCAGTCAGCGATTAGAACGCACATTCCATAATCGTTAAATGAGTGACAATGGTAGACGCCGCAATAACGGTGTGCTGTGACGGAGTTATGTTTTGTCATTTCCGTTATTAGGACCTTGCGCCGGTAATAATACCGATACCAATACCTCCGTCAATGAAGTGGTCTCCGAAGGACAGGTCCGTGTTCGTGGCAGACGTGTCTATAACAGTAGGTGTTGTACAATCAGTTTCTAGATCGGATAGAATCATTGTATTACCCCCTTACTTTCTCGCCTTGAATACTTATAGTTTTCTCCGGAGACACATGCGATTCGACAAATTTGAGGAACGCAACGCGAAAGGCCTACTTCATATCATCACCGGAGATTCCAGCACGGCATCGCAGCCGCTGTGCATAACTGCGACTTCGACTTCGACTTCGGCCGGCCCACAGCCTTGGCCTCAAGGTTGGAACGCCTTGCGGCTTGCATGCCTATCCGACCTTGCCTTCTTACCCCCAACTATGGCAGAGGTCATAGGAATTATTTCGTCCATTACCGCCCTCACCGAAAACACCGTTACTGTTATCAATTACCTAAAGGACGTAAAAAATGCGACCAAAGAACGCGACGAGTTCCTGACGGAACTACAGCATCTGAACATGTGTTTAAATGGCTTGGAATTGACCGTTCAGAGGCGAACGGAAGACGACCCATGGCTGGCGACATTACAGCAGTTTCACAACTCGGATGGGTTCAAACAGCTTCAGGATTTACTCAATGGGCTCAAGGAGAAGCTGAAGCCTGCTGGATCGTCTTGGTTGAAAAGGATGTGGCGAAGGATAAATTGGAGTGTCGTTAAAGACAGCGTCATGGGTGATTTGGCCGGAATTGAACGTTTTAAGAGCTTGATCCTGATCGCCGGGCAGCATGACAATCTGTAAGTGACACGTATCGTCGAATGGTCAAAGTCTGACCTTTGGTATCCAGCACGTTAACTCGTGTGATTCAGGAGACGCTATGCGACATCAAGGGCAGCATCAATGTGATCCTAGAGAATACCAATGTGACCAGGCAGCTCCAGATTGGTGCGTACATAGCCAAGGTTTATTGCCATATTCAATGCTGATATGAATCATGGTCCTTGCAGATGGAAAAGCTGAAGAAGTGGCAAAATGGCTAACCGACTTGGATTATAACACTGTTCAACAAGACAAACTGCAACAACATGCAAAAGACACTGGAGAGTGGTTCCTACAATCTTCAAGGTTTCAGGATTGGGTAGATGGTTCTATGGAGCCCTCAGTGTTGTGGTGTGTTGGCGGATGTGAGTGCTTTAGGATCTTGGGCTTTCCTATTCACATTTACATATTCTACAGCTGGTGTTGGAAAAACAATCCTTGCTTCTACTGCTTTCAATCATCTATGCATGAAGTTCAGGGAGGACAAAGCAAACAAAGCACTTGTCTTCTGTATCTTTTGCGATTATCATACCATAAACCAGACAACAATTGCCATCATTCGCAGTCTCTTGAAGCAACTCATTCAAGCCCATGTTGGCATGACTGCTCCAATCAAAACCTTCTATGATAAATGGTCTCATCATGGAATGCCACCACCTTCACTTGAAGACATCACAAGCCTGCTTTCTGCTGAGCTGGAATTGTATGATCACATCTACATAATCTTGGATGCTTTAGATGAACTCAATGATGATGAATGCCATGAAGGGGTCCTAGATGCTTTGAAGGCATTGGGCAACTAGATTTGTGTTCTTGTGACTTCAAGGCCTCTTGATACAATGCAATCATTCACCAAGGCAGATAAAATTGACATATGAGCAAATGATGCTGATCTTGAGAAATGTGTCCTCACCAGGATCACAGGTGGCAATCTGCACACTCTTCTCTCTAAGGATGAACATCTTTGTGAAAAGATATGTAAGACAGTTGTGAGGAAGGCAGATGGCATGTAGGTTTTCAATGGCATGGCCATGCTCCTGTGAACTGACAGTGTTTATACAGGTTCATGCTAGCAAAAATACATATGGAATTGTTGGCTCATTGTGTCAATCAAGCACAACTTAATAAGGAACTAGATAAACTGCCAAGCACACTTGAAAAGGCATATGGGCATCTACTGGATAGGATAAATGGTCTACCTAACAAGGATCTTGCCTATCGCATATTTGGTTGGGTAGCCTTTGCTGCATTACCTCTGAGAGTGGAAGAACTGCAGTATGCTTTTGCCATTGAACCACAAACCAAACAGGTGGATCCTGCAAATTATACTGATGAAGGCATTCTCCTAGGTATTTGTGCAGGACTTGTTGTCATTGATGTCATTCAAGGTTACTGATATTTCAAGTTTGTGTGTGAGTACTATTTTGGTCTCACCTCTCTCTTCATTGGCTAAATCATTTGTTAGACTATAGTACTCAGGAATACTTTACATCACAGCAAGACCAAATTTTCCCTCACATCCATGTGGATTTCACATGCATCTGCCTGGCACACATGTCATCCAATGCAATGTCACATCCATTTTCCATGTACTCATTGATTTACTGGGACTTTCATGCCCGTAAATGCTCTGGGAGTTCCATGGACAAGGAGATTCTTGCCTTCCTTGATGACAAGCCAACCCAGATGGAAGACACTGCTCCACCTTTTCAAGAGCAATTGCTTTACTTCTCTGATCCTACATTTTTTGCTAAAGTGGTACATGCTATAAAGCTGCTGTTGGCAGATCCAGAGGTTGATTTTCAGCATCTACATGGGTTATGTCTGGCAGGATATGCTGGGAATTCCTTCATGGTGGATGTGCTCATGAGATTTGAACCAGGGGATGTAAATCACAAAGGCCAGGTTCTGTTTTTGCATGAAGTTCCTGACACCAGTATTTCACCAGCCCAGAAGGATAGCTCTGTTAGTAGGGGGTCTTGCACTCATTTCTGCACACCTCTCATTGCTGCAGCATCAAATGGACACCAGAAAATTGTCAGAAAACTTCTGGACTCCAAACACTTAACCTTGTTGAACATAACATCTTCTTCTGGACTCACAGCACTATCCTCAGCCATAATCTGTAACTCTATTGAAGTTGTTATGCTCTTGCTTGAGTGCCACAATATCAACACATCCATCCAATTCAATGGCCAGACTCCCATTATGCTTGCTGCACAGTATGGCCTCAACAAAATTGTGAAGATCTTCTTGGAGTGACAGGATCATGATGATCCTAATGCACCAGGGGAGAATGGGAGGACAGCATTGCATGCTGCTGTTGAGGGGAGTCAGCATGGTATTATTGACTTACTCTTGAAGTCGGGCAAGGTAGATGTGAATAGGAAAGATGGCCAGGGAAGGACAGTTCTTTCCATTGCAGCCAGTTTGGGTGATGTACAGTCCATCAAGATGTTAGTGGATCACATGGGTATTGATATGTTGGTGAAGGATAATGATGGCAAAAGTGCATATGAGATAGCAGCTGAAGAGAGACAGGATGAAATTGTAGCACTTCTTGAGGAACATGGAGCAATGGACCCTGAGGACAAATGAGTGATGTGCCCTGTGCATATGGCTCTGTTTTTTGTATGTACACACTTGTTACTTAGTAGTACAAGATGTATGACAACATAGGTTTTGTTCTAACATGACTGTTTGCTCTTGTTAAGAATTTGTGTTGGTTCTTCAAGACTTTGATTATTTCAAGGGCCTTTTTGACTTATTTCAAATCTCAGTCATACCCTGATCACATGATTGATGATGTATCCTGGCTCATTGCACCATCCTCTAGGAACTTTGAGGTATAATCAATGTTGATTCATGTATATAGAGGCTAATTCAGTAAGACCCAACATACACTCAGATCAACCACTAAATTATCTATTCCCAGTACACTAGTGATCCAAATTGCACAACACACAGTCTGCAATGAAGAAACCAAGTCACCAGATATGTGGAAATAAACATGAACAGTGAGGATAATTTAAGCGACACATACAATGAGAATGGATTGCAGGATAAATAACAAACAAGAAACAATGTCTTCCATACAGTTTGGTTAACTACAGCAACCACGACATGAATAGAGAGCATCATATCCAATCCTATAGGAGCTTCAGGAGCCAACTTCTGCAAATTGAGCCTCCATTTTCAGGTATTGTTAGCAGACGCTCCGAGGGTCCAAACAAAGACGATGCCACAGAGAATGAGGGCAAGAGGGGAGGACAATACTTCGTCACAGATGGAAGTGGTGGACTCGAGACAAGCCATGCAGGCAGCATGTCTGAGAGTAATGAAGGACTTGTGTTTGCCACAGAAATTAATATCCTTCACTTTCTGATCCTGCTTCTCACACTTCTTCTTATGCCTCCACATGCTCTTTTCCACAACATCCACAGCTTCATCAACACACTCATACATTGTCTTGGCTCCGATGATACGACTGGAGCGTATCCACCCATAGATTTCGTGATTTGTAAATATATACTTATCCGAATCTATACTGTACTAGACTATTGCAGAGCTAGGGTTGAGCCTCCGGACCACTAGCTAGAGCTACAGCATGGCATCAGAGAATATATCAAGTGGAATTAGGACTTAGGAACGATATCGCGATGAGTCCAACCTACCCACCTAATATAAACCACAAAAACAGGCGAATATACGCCATAACAGTTCCTGTTGCCAGCTAGCCAATAAACAAGGAGTGGGTATAAACAAGTGAAACTGTGAATAGTTGTGATAGCAGACAGAGCTGGTATCCAGTATAGAATAGCCGACTTCATCGGTATAGGCCTGGAGAAGACAATCAAGCCCCGACAAGTCCACTAGGGTCACATCACTGATGTGAATATACTATCTGACGATTGATCTTCTCGGAATATTCTACTGGATCACATTGCATCAGAATAGTTCTGTTGTGGAAAGCTTATAGTGGTCACCTAATTGTGAATCAGCATGAAACCAGGCAACATATGGGTAACCACGTTGTTCCTACGACACAGCATTCAGAATCCTGACTGCAAGACGACAAATTAATATATTGGTCTGGATTCTGGGAACAAAGTAACTAGAACAGGTTGCATAGCACGGTGATAGACTAATCCACAACAATATTCACCGGTAGTAGTTTACTTTATACTGTATGACTAAATATCCGAGATCGGATGGACTTGTAGTAGTATATAAGTACTGTACATACAAATATATGGGAGGCTTCGCCACCCCGCAGTTTTGACCATATAGCACAGCAGCTAAGGTTGGAGCCAGAGGTATTAAGTTGAGCCTTGGACGAATAGCGTATAGCTAAGTCCACCAACAAATAGAAAACAGATATATTGATTTAAAGTAACTTCGTGAGTCACAGAGGCCACAGTATATTCGAATGGAACCTTGAAGCGAAAAGGGCACAGAAGCCAATATAAGCCAGTGAGCTAAGGATAAGAGGCCAGTGCGCCCATATATCAATCAGTGAACTGGAACATAAGGCAAAGAGCCAGCTAGCTTCGAGATTTTGGAGTATATTCAGCATTCTAAGAACGGAGTCGACTTAAGAAAGAATATATTTGATTCAATTACCCTATTACAAGACCACACCCTATATTCTGCTTTGTTGAAGTCAGATTTGGCTAGGATATCCCTTTTGTTTTCGTCTAGAAGATTGAATATTAAAGAGAGTTAGACTATTCAGTTTGCAGAGGCCTTCTATTGGTCTTGAAACACCCAAACTTACATATATTTGGTGATTGTGAAGTGCAAGGATTGCTTGAGATTTAGTATATACAGGATACACTTCGTATATATTGAGCTTCTAGCTATCATCATACGGTTACCGAGCACATCACCGACATCCATTCTCCACTGGACCTTTGCCAAGGCATGCTCCTTCTTCTCCATCTGCTGTTTCAGGTCTGTCAATTGTTGATGCAGATCCTCAGGGCTGGGATAATGTATGATATCATGGAGGTGTGATATTCTGAGTGTGAGATGCTCAACAGCATGCATTCATGGGTGGATACTGGTGGCAAAAATGAAGAGACTAGCATTCAACCAGCCTGAGGCAAGAATGTCTTTGCCAGCAAGTAGATTAGGATGTAGTGAAGAAAAGAGGCACCAAGGAAGGAGATACAGCTGCAAGAATCAAGAACACTTCCATCCTTCAAAGCTAGGTATGTGTGTTTTGGTTGTGGATGTCTCCAGGTGGTAGGTGTGGTGAGCAACAATGAAGCCCAGTGTTTTGACATTGACCAAGGAACTGTGCCAAAATTTAGGAAGTGAGACTTGGATAGGAACAATAGAATGCACACATAAAAGAGCAGGAGCAATATATACAGCAGACTTTTTACAAGGTCATCTCTCATAAAAACGATTCCTACTGGTGAAGAGTGACCATAACAGCAAGGTTGAACTGGTACAAAGCATGGCTCCTTGATGTCTCATCCTTGAGATCTCTGGTTGTGTGAGCATCCCACTCCGGACAATTCATAGATTCCAAGGGCTTCCAGACATTTGCTGCAAGTCTTCACTGGATTCCATGCCCATCTTGTACTCCAGCTCCATCAGTGACAGGTCCTCCATGATGCCCAGCATCCATTTCCTTTGATTTGTTTGACATTTTGGTCTGTGCATGATCAAGTAGGTGCATTCTCTGTCTGAGTATATGCAGGATGTCAGAGCTCAAGGTGGTCATTGCTAAATCCAGGAAAACCTGATTTCCCCTCATTCCAATTATAGGGTATGCTCAGGGTTATTCCACCATATATGACCTTATATGATCATACCACTTAGCCACCAGGATCATACCATATTACCAAATGACTAGAATCCTGATGGGTCTTTATATGAGGTTACCAGATCATTGCTATGATATTCATTCATTGTCAGGTATACATCTTTATTTTTGAGATATTCTGAGACAATGCAAGGACAATGTCAGGCCTATCCCCCAGAATAATGCAATGTATTTCAATGGAACTAATACCTAATAGTCATCATCATCATCAAGACTATCATTGTTGTCAGAGGCCTCTTGCTCACTCTCACTACCATCTCTCTCTATCATTGATTGTTGATCAAATTTGTTGTCCTCAGCCAACTCCCTCTCAAAATTGGTGCCCAAGATAAATTCTAGATCTTTGTCTTCCTCTGTGACATCAGGGTCATTAGGCATGAATGCCTCCAAAGCTTCCAACTCCCCTGATGGAGTCAGGCTGCTACCTAGGTGACCGATTCCTCCACCAAAATAATGCAGGACCATATCTTGGTCAACAAAACTACCAACCACCATTAAGTGATGATTCTTGAGCAAAATGTAGAAAGCATGTAAATATTGACATAATAATTGGCCAAATCGTCATCCTCCTGATCTTTGCATGCTGCTGTTGATTCTATGGCCTGCAGAAGTTCATGTGTTTGGCTGCCCACAAAGTCTGGCAGCAGATGGGAACCACAGATAACCATTTCAGGATCAAGAAATCCAAAAGCATAGTCATTGGTGTCTGGGACAAAACCAATTTTGGGGAGACAAGCATGCCTATGTCCTGACTTCCATCCTGGCTCATCACCCAACCAGCATACCCACAAGAAATGCATCAGATGTGGCCAAAAACCAGACAGTCATGGTCCAATATGTTGTACTTCTGCATGGTAGATCACTAGGACTTGTGCATACCAATACAGATGAGCATCAGGATCAATTTCTGGGGACTTAACCATCATGAAGGCATGTCACTTTGGGTTAATGGTGTCATAGTCATGCTGAACATTGTAAGTTGTGTAGTTTATGCATAGGACATGATGTCCATAGATGTGCTGGTTGACAATATGAATAGAATTTCTGTAATCATTAGTGAAGGACTCATGTGTATCCCCATCAAAGTCTCATTCAAGATATCCTAGAAGATGATCTTGTAGTTTTGGAATAAAGTTCTGTGACCAGAAATAAGTTCAATGACTAAACATTGGAGCTAAAGATGGAACTACCTTTTTAACTGGATCCATATTTGACTCCAAGTCCATGGAATTGCTCCCTGGTGTATTCAAACCAAAGGTATAGATGTTGAATGGTTTGTTTTGGCTGTCTGAAAGAAAATGATGAGAATTGAAGGAAGCTATTGCTACAGCAATCCACTCATTGGAGCTGACACCAGCATACATATTCTGGAGTGCACACATATGGGCATATTTCCAGCTGACTTGGGACATAGCATCTTTCTTGTTTGTCAAACCATAGAAATTCTTTATCAAATGGTGGGCCAGTTCACCCTATGATGCACATTAGCCTCATTTAATAGATAAAGGACTGAACTACACTTACCATCTGAGTAGAATACAAATCTGTGGTACCAAATAGATGGATAGATGCCACATAGTCACCCAGGGAATGGAATTTGTACATGTTAAGGTTTAGTTTACATGGCCAATGTGTGCTACTTGACTGGGGATGTGCCAATGTGGCTCCAACATTTGTCTCTGTCTGACCATGCAGGGCCTGAGCCCTTTGCTGTGCTGCTCTATCACAGGCTGCAGCTTCACAGGGAAGCTCAACAGTGTCATAGGTTGATGTTTTGTCTCTGAATTCATGCATGAGATGACCAAAGGTCTTTGTTGAGAGATCCAGCCAGGACAGGGTAGTTTTTGTGTGCATTCAAAGCTTTGCCAGGGCATGCCATTCAGCTATGCAATACAGGAGAGTTTGGAGCAGTCCATTGAAAGGCTCTGGCAACAAACCATAGAAAGCAGGTATTGCACACTGTGAAGGTCACCAAATCTTGGTCCTGAATCCATGAATGTTGAAGTACTCACCTGTAGAAGATCTTCAAAGTCTTGTGCAGCAAGCTTCTTCATCTTGGCTGAGTTCTCAGCAAACTTCCGGATAGTTCCTTGTCCAACCATAGCAATTTGGTGATACCTATCAGTCCAAGATGCCTTCAGAGATCAATTTCAAGGATAACTTGGGCCTTACCTTTGATTTAGCTTTGAAACCAATTCTCCACTATGATCTTCAGCATAAAGTAGACAGATGAGATGGATGAACAATGATTTCCATACTCCAAGCTCAAACTCATGAAGGAAATCAACAATGAGCATCTTGAAAGGGTTAAAATCCTTTCCAATTTGGTTGACAAAAGCATTCTGCTCTAAGTTGAGGATAAGAGTGACATATGGAGCATCAGGACATACCAGAGTGGGTACATGGGAAGTTGGTTTGAGAATTTGATTGACAACAGAACCACCAATGGTACATGAAAGAGAATAGATGGCTCGATGAGCTATGATGACTCCATCAGGGAGATACTTGCAAAAATTCTGTACACAGATCTTGTCATTGCACTTCTGTCCCAGAAGATCAAGCTTCTCCTTTCCAATAAAGCACCACAGACATGGACAAAGGCTGTTATCCTGAATGGTAGCCAATAGGACTCTGCATACCAAGGTTAGATTGAAGGAAATATGACATATTGAGCTCACTTTTCAGGGTAATCTGTGGAATATGTGAAAAACCTCAGATATACATGTTGTTTGACACCATTGATGCAATCTATTACCATCCCATAATGGTATGCATGCATGAAGTCATCATCTAAGAGGAAATTCCATATGGCATGCATCAATTCCTTTTGACAGTGAGCAAGTATGACATGCTTTTGGGCTTTCCATTTACTGTGAAAGCTGCTAGTGAAGTCTTGAAAGGAATCAGGCAACTGGGAGAGCAACATTAGCAGAACAAGTATTGGCAGGAATATAAGACTGTACTGAAGGAACATAAGCTAGGTGATGCATTGCACCAGAAGATAGATGCGCTTGGAAATACTTGGAGAGATTGCCAAGAACAAGGTATATTGGCCATGCCTTTGCATTGCCAAACTGGGTGAGATGAGTAGCATCTGAAAAACCCATAAGTGCAGCTACCACTTTCTCTAGAGTACAGCCAGCTTTACTGGGATGAATCTTGCCATGTAGTTTAATGTTGTCATCAACTTTGATAAAAGCATCTGAGTTGTAGAGCTCGCTGTAGACATGAGTTGATTCACCAGTATCACTTGAGTTGTGAAAGAGTTTAAAAGGTGAGAAATGGAATTGATGGGCTAGCAGCTCCACAAAGGCAGATCAAATCACATCAGTAATTTTGCAGTACAGCAAACCTGGGACAACAAATGGCCTTGAAGGCAAAGTAAAGTCACCAGAGGGAACATCTATGGGTATTCCAGTCTGTGAGAAGGCCTGGAGTAATGGATTCTCTCCCTCAGAGGCTGTAGTATCAATCCAAGCATTTTCTGTGTGTGTGTTGAAGCCCAAAAATTGTCCTGGTTGAAATGCAGTGAGAGAAGAACATCATTTACCAGTCTATCTACCTCTGCCTCAAATTTCTGAGTGTGGCCATTGTTTACCCATTTCATGAGTGAAAACCATGTCATGCTGGTGAATGGCCATGGAGGAGGAAAGGAAGATGATGTATGAGATGACTTAGTCTCTGATGCAAGCAGGGAATCAGGATCTGGTATATCCGAGATCCCAGAATCATCATGATTTAATAAATCCTCTAGTTGCATAGAGGTGTCTGGCTCATAGGATGGAGGGTGCAGATATTCTCACCAGAGACCAAGGTATTGGCAACTATTCTGACAGTGTCATGCACAATTAAACATACACATGGTAAATTGATGAGAGGTTTGGGATTAGGTATGGCAGGTGGTACAGGAGTGACTGGCTTGGGAAGGATATCCTGAAAATGTAGAGGAGCTAAATGAATGCACTGTGAGTGTCCAGTGGATGTCATGGGGGTTGGTGGGAATGGGATAGGGGAAGGAAGATGATCATTGGGTTCCGAGTTAAAAAAAAGTCTGATCTTCTAACTGTGAGTCCATTTCTATGGGATCAGGCTCTAAATAAAGTGCCATAGGTTGCAAATCTGAGCCTGAGGGACCCACAGAAGGCTGCCAAGTCTGAATGTTTGGTTTATTGATGCCCTGGTGTGTATGAAATACTATAAATGATGTCATATTAGATTAGAAAATTGATTCATACCAAGAGATTTTCCCTTCTATTTACTCTCTCTGTCCTTACAACTGCATAATCAGCAAGGGCTCAAGAGTGAATGGCTGCATTGCCCTTTTTTGATGTGATATATACTTGGCAGACTTTCTGATGCTGCTGAAGAGGTCCTGTCCTGCTGAAAGAGTCAGAGTTGCATCCTTCTACACAGGTATATTTGCTATAGCTAGGTCCAGGTGCCATCAAGATATTATTGTGGGAGTTGGAATGATAGGAGAGAAAAAGACAGAGAATAAGCACAGAAAGCAGGACTGTGAATGACAATTTGTGCAAAGTCAGGTATGTCAGACTGAGTGCCATGTTTGAGTCTAGAAATGGGCCATAGCTTGAGAGTGAATAAACAGAGAGTATTCAAGGAATGAGAACAGTCTGAGTCAAATAAGTTCCATGCCATGTATATTATATTTCCATTTGTTGGGGTGAGACATGGTGATAAGCCTAGACTTCCGTGGCAATGGCAACACCAAACTCAACGAGTATTGGTAATAAACAAAGCCTTCAGTAATTAAGGCGATGTGTGTGCGAGTATGTTTGGGGCACCTCCATGCACTCCAATCAATTCCTCTAGACACAGGTGTACACTGCGATGTGAAAGTCTAGCAAGTAGTACCCTAGTCAAGTACTGTGATGTAGGCTATATGCTGGTATTGTCTTGAATAAACAAGAGACAACAGAAACCGGTATGACATGAATACCAAGTATCTGTGGAAACGAAGAGAATAACACTAGACAATGTCTCTAGTTGATGATCCTCTGTGAGGAATCTATAAATGAAAGGTGTCGAATATTCAAGAGTAGAAACCGAAGGCGGTTTCTGTGGTCAAGAATATGAGAGGGAAAACAAGGTCCTATGTCAAGGGTGGGTTACTGATCCTATATGAAATGCTGTTACTGAAAGTCGAAGCCGAAAACTGAGTCTACACGGAGACTATCCTATCCTATGTCAATGTCAAACCTATAAGTCCACACAGGGACTATCTTATCCTATCCTATGATGAAACTAAATGAGAACTGGTTGAAATGATCCTATGCTGATGATTCTGATCCTACAAGTCTACTTGGAGACTTCCCAAATGGGTGGCGATGTAATTGTTGAAAATGAAACTGAATTAAACTCCTATGTGGTGAAAGTGAAGACGATGTGGCCTATAAAAGAAAACAAGACACAATGTGGTATGCGAGAAGCATAAGGGAGCTCAAAAGGTTGGTACCAAAGCTATGGCGAGCTAATGGCGAGTAACCAGTATAAAACCGACTGGCAGTTGAGTATTTGAAGCCGGTGGTGGTATATGGTCAAGTGGTGAATGATAGAGAGGTGAATGAAGCTGTTAGACAGTGTAAACCAGTCCTAAACTTATAGTAGCACGTATAGGGTGCAAAACAATTGATTTGTGGTGCATATATGGTTGTGAAGCAAGATAATACAAGTTATAACCATTGGTGTACTGGCTATTAGTTTTTAGAATGTGCAGTGTCTCTAGGGTACTTGTTCTTTCTTTCTACAATATTCTATCAAGTTTTTATACTACAAGGCCTGGATATTATTAGCTCTACTTATTAAGGCTGTAAGACTGCGGCTTGGTAACTATCCAATGGTTTATGAGTAATAATGAGGCTTTCAATAACAGCTAGTCTTTTGCGTTGCTGAAACAAGATAATATTCAAGGGTCACCGGTTATTACTGCAAGTGTTATACAGTGCTGTTTGACTGTGGACTGAGAGGGTAGGGTGGATGAGCTGAGGTATACTGATGGGTCAAGGTTTATAATCTTCAGTGTTCGGTTATTGTATTCAAAAATGAAGGAATTATTGGATGTAATCCATGATTGTCAAGGGGATGTATATGTCGATGCATATGACATCACATAATTAAACAATCAATCTGGCAGGTCAAGCCATGATGCATAATTGATGTGATAATGGTCAGCAACTCTTCGGTTTCTCAGTGCCTACTGCCATATGGAGTTGTATGATCAATTATCATGCCTTGAAGTGATGGTATGCACAAATTAAAGTGCTTCACAAGAAGGGGAGGATATCGAGAGTCATAGAGGGCCATTGCTGTTGTATAAAGTATATGCCCCTGGGTGGTATAGTAAACTTATCTTGATAGGCCATTTATGTGATGCCTTCAGTTATTATAGCTGAAATCGCAAAATTCTGAGCATACAGAGCTTAGAGGCTCATCAATGGCAGAGAGAGATGTGCCAACAAAGTCTGCTAAATTATTTATGCAGTTGCCACCACTCCTATCAATTATCTTTCACAATATCTGTCTTTGTGCCCTGTGTCATGTGTAATATTGTTAATTTTTCCACACCTGTGCAGCTATAAAGCATGGTATGCCTATGTTTGTGCTTGATCTTTGTGATCTCATGTCTTCCTCCTCAGCAGTTTGCACCTCCAGCCCCTCTCATACTATGTCCCCACCACTGGATGACAACTCTGAGTCAGCACAGCATGCATGAACATTTTGAGAGTTAAAGACCACAAAAAATGCATTAGCAGAAGCACTGGGTAACAAGAAGCAAGCAAGGCATGTGCTTACTATTGTAGAAGCTGTCATGCAGCTACTAAACTCTGTCTGACTTCACTATAGGCAGAGTACTCCATAAATGTGTGGCAATGTTTGGCCCACTCTCTAACCTTGTGGACAAAGCAGACCATTGTGCAGTTGATAATCAGCCTGCCGAGCCAGGGGATGATGAAGATGTCAAGTGAGAGTGAGTCTATATCTGCTGGGCTGTCACCATCTCATTGTCTCCCAGCCAAGATAGATTATACATCAGCTTCCATGCTATGTTGCACCTTGTACCTGACTTGAAAAAGAAACTAATTGATCCTGACATGGAACCGGAAGAACTCAACACATTTTTGGCTGAGGTACATCTCTGTACCATTGTACTACTTGTCTGACACAATGATCATAGCTCCAAAATTGTGCCAACAATGGATGAATGAGTGATGTGTCATGCATCAAAGCTGAGGTGGTAATTGAGCTGAATAGTGCTCCAATTAAGCCAAGCATACATTTTGACTTCTGAGATTGCAGTGGATGTGGCATACAGGGTGATATAACCAGAAGGCTTCTTAGTTCAGTTCTCTTCAACTGGGATGATGAAAAGTATGTGACTCACTGCTGAATGTCGACCTACTGACCATCATTTAGTGTATGAACAGTGTATCACTCAGGTACCAACCCCAACATGACCATAGCAAGTAACTATTTCTATTGATGCTTCTATGTGGGTAGGAAAGGTGATCCAAATAATCTGGAGACAGATTTTCTCCATTCAAAGCTTCTTCTTAAGGTTTGTGCAGCTTGCACTCTGTCAAGAATAGCACTCATTAAAGACATTTTAAGACTTGGGCAGCTATCTTTACATCTCTGTCATCAACAGAATGTATATATGACGAGAACGAGGCACCCGATCTTAACTTGCAACCTGCCAAGAAATGCAAGGGAGCAAACAAAAAGGCTACCAAGAGCAACATCACATCACTCTGTCACTTGGATGGTCAGGTTACCCCTCGAACCATTGCCTATGCTGCTGTTCTTGTATGTTCATGCTGCGCTATGTAATCAATATTGCCTGATTTGTTTACTAGCTGCACTTCAATCTTACTGATGCATCCACCTGGCAGGAAGAGTACTGCGGTTTCAGTTATGAGGGTCTGTGGAATTTTGTTGTTGACTATTTTGAGGGTCCTGCAGATGTGGAGTCAAAGGCAGCCAATAAGCTTCTCGAGTGGTGGATAAAGTACGTGATGGTTCAATTTTCATCCACCCAGTGCTGATTAGTTTCAGGCATGTCTTTCCTAATTCTGTCAAAGGTCCCGAGGCGAAAGTGACCATTGCTAATTCAAGGAAATTACTACTAGCTCAGCATCAGGCACATGTGCAGCAGCCTCAGTAGTTGTTTCAAATATACTAGCCAAAATATATTTTGTATTACTTCTGTCCTAATCTCTGTGTGATTTGATATGAAAAGATCTGAAGAGGACTATACACATTATCATTGGACACATGTAGTATTGACTATTAAAATGTCTATTGACCCACATAGAAGATCATAATATTGTGTAGAGATATCAAATATTACAATCTTCTGCATGGATTATACAAATATTATGATTTCCGATGAGGATTATACCATACAAGCTTCTGTCCCATGTCTTCGTCATGATTGCTGGGCCCTCGTACCTCGGGACCCAGCAACCTGACTGCGACACGGGACTTCAGCTTGTTGGGGCCCACCCCAAACCCGGCTTATTACTCCTGATGAATCTTCAAAATATACAATATTTAAAGTATTTGCACCTTTTTACATCTGGAAAGAAAAATAAAATTTGATCATGTCCAAAAGTGCAGTGGCTAAGTGCCACATAGAGTCATCCATATAAAAAAAACAGGTCTCAGAAGAACATGTTCTAAATCCACATACCTTACACTTATTGTCCTACTCATTACTTACATCACTCCTTAGTTTACTGATTATATTCTCCTTGTATGATTAGGTACCATTGACTCAATACAGTTGTTTTTCCCATATTGTGTCCAACCATGTTTACCGATTATATTCTCTTTGTACTAAATTGATGACATGAAAAAGCAATATATTCAAAGAGATATTATCCATATACTATACTGTTCCTTTACTTATCAATGCTCATTCTTTCTTATCATACCTCCAGTCCATCATTATATAGCATCACTGTAGTTACCCAGATACCTTAGTCTTTTATATCTCTCTTGTGCCAGCTGAAGTACATATATTTGTCTATTTTAATGTAGTCATAAAAGACCTCCATGATCCAAATTGATGGAACCCTCTGACAGTAGTATAGATACATAATGGTACCATACAAAAATAGTGCAAAGCCTTATTGTGAATTGTTAGAGTAATCACAGCTGTATGAAGGTAGCATAAGAAACATAAATGATAGAATGAAAAATAGAATACATACCTCAGCCAGTCACATAGTTGATGTGAATGGCTCAGGCATGATAATGGGGGAAGATGGGATATATAGTTGAAAATAGATCGGAGGAATAGTCCAAATATAGTGAGTATGTTTGATCAAATAAATGAAACATTGGTATGTCAGAATAGGCTGTGAGTTCAGGATAGGCTGAATATCTGTCATGAATATTACATAGAGTGTGTTCTGTCAGATATTCAGCCTATCCTGCATACCCCATGGTACCAATGTTTCATATATTTGACTGAACTACTTACTATATTTAGATTGTTTCTCCTATACATAGTATCCACCTATATCTACCTATTTCCCTCTTACTGCACCTCAGCTGTTCACAATGACTACATGACTGACTGAGGTGTGTATACCACCCTATTTTCTATCCCTTACATATTTCTTATGCTACATTCTTATAGCTGTTTCTATTCTGACATGTTCAACAGTTTCAATGTCAGAGCAATTCTGTATTAGAATATCATCCTAAATAATAGTAGCATTTTGACAAAGAAGCTCTGACAGATATGTCCCTTAGGGCTTCACACCCTCTCCATAAACCTTATAGCCCTTGATGAAGATTAATGGCTTTGAACTGTATACAGTTGTGATGGTAATATAAATGCCATATTTGTTGGTACTTGGTAAGCAGCTACAAATGAATTGACATGGCTATGGACACTCATGGATACTGTTTTCTTGTACAATATAGTTATGGCATGCAGCCCTAAGGCCCCTAATGTCCCTTTTCAAATGCTTAATGCTGCATATTGTGTCATTGCAGGAGTTACTTCTTCAACCATCCTTCAAAATAATAGCTAATATTATGAAAGTACATTTTAATACAATTTTTCCTAAGCACAAACAGCTTCTGCAATGGTCTGCATACCAACATTTTTCCTCCCTTGGTGTTGGAAAGAGCCAGATGCCAGAAAAGGCAGGTCCCAGTTGTGGCAGTGCTGGCAGGACTGGTCACACAATAGCCAGTCGTGGCAGTGCATACAGAAGAGAGGTGGAGATTTGAAAGTCCGCTAATTTTACATAAGCAAATTGTGTGGCTGTGCCGATCTGTATTATTATATAGATGATAGGGATTATCAATTTTGACCTGGCCCCATATGCTCAAGTGAGCGAAGCTGTAATGGTATTTCACATCATACTGATCACTGGACCTTATACCAAGGATATTGATGCTGTAAGACCTTATCCACTTCTCCTGGATTTAGCAATGGTAGCAAAGAGAAACATGGGACTGTATGGTCATGAGCCATACACAGTACATGCCTGTTGTGTATTTTTTAGAAGAGGATCCCTCTGTGAGGCAGTGTTATCGAAGCTGTAGTGGTGGTTGTGGTTGGCATCGGCGATGATGGGATGATGGTCAAATTAGAAGCTGTTGATCATCAGGAAAAACTTTCAGAAGTGGTAATTGATTGTGATCGAAGGTGGGCTGGCCAATTCTGGCACATGGCTGCAGCCAGATGTCATCCAATTAGGAACGATTTGAAACTTGCCATCTGATTACATCGCCTCTGGCAGATTGCTTCATGCTGCCATCTAATTGCAGCAAATTTTACTTATTGTATGGGCCCTGGCAACCCCTGCCAAATTTCAGGCTCCAAGCAATCTCAATTTGGCCGGAAATATGGCACTTTTGTGGATGAACCTACTGCAGGTCGAACAAGGAAGATTCATGATTACTTTTGCAGAAACAAATTGTTACAAATGTAATTCTACATGTATTATTCAAAGCAGATTTTTTTTAAGGCCTCATTTTACTAGAGGTCTGGTGCATTTATAGCCTTAAAAACATGTTTTTAAAAAATGTGCTCCAAAGAATACATGCATTTTATTTTTAAAAGAATTTCTGTAATTTTTCCGAAGCAATATGAATGTTGTGGAAGCCTGCACCAGGTGCATTTGGATCAGCAGTCAAAAGGCTTTGTAAACACAACCAAACAACAGTGGCATACCTCTTTTACACCATTGCACCTACTTTCTACATTATTCAAGCACACAGAACACCTCATGAGGCATCATTCTTGCTCTCTCAGATACTCTGGTACCACCAAACAATTGGTCCGTGCAGCAAAGATGCTGCTTTGCAAAAATCAGTGCCATTTATGATCCATCTTGGCACATGCACAGAAGAATCTAGCTCCAATGGACCTGACAGAGCTTTCTCAGGCATGTAAACATGCTGAGACTTATCAACAGTGACTATATGGGGTGATTGTATAGATTGAGTAGTCATGTGAGTGTGTGTGAGGTTTAGTGTGTGTAGCACACTGTTCCGAGCACTATTCCACAGGTGCCCACAGCCAGCCTCTTCAGCAGTATCACCTTATCACCAGTCAAATGTCACTTTTTCTACTTGTCCATCCTGTTATTAGGACACAAAGTGTCGAGGCTAGGTCTTTCGATGCACAGAGAGAAGGTGGAAGCCATCATGAGCCTTGCACCACCTACTAAAGTAAGTGAACTCCAGATATTCTTAGGGACAAGCTTCTGTCCTATGTCTTCATCACAATTGCTGGGCCCTTGTACCTTGGGACCCAGCAACCTGACTATGACATGGGACATCAGCTTGTTGGGGCCCGCCCCAAACCCAGCTTATTACTCCTAATAGAACTTCAAAATATACAATGTTCAAAGTATTTGTACCTTTTTGCATCTGGAAAGAAAACATGTCTAAAAGTGCAGTGGCTAAGTGCTGCATAGAGTCATCCATGTGAAAAAAACAGGTTTCAGAAGGACATATTATAAACCCACATAGGTGGCTGACTGGCCTTGAGACTCATTGATTGTTATTGAAAATGTCAGCCTGACTGGAAGTGTGTTGAAGGAGATGTATGGTTCATGTCATATATCTACACAGTAACACACTCCTTTATTTGGATCATATATAAGTCAGCGATAGATACCATTGTTGCTCAGTCATTTCACCCAGTGTGCCTTACTGAGGTACATATACCTTACACTTATTGCTCTACTCATTAGTTACATCACTCCTTAGTTTACTGATTATACTCTCCTCATATGATTTGGTACCATTGATTCAATACAATCATTTTACTCATATTGTGCCTGACCATGTTTACTGATTATATTCTCTTTGTATTAAATTGATGACATGAAAATGCAATATATTGGAGATATTATCCATACATGATACTGTTTCTTTATTCATCAATGCTCATTCTTTCTTACCATACCTCCAGTCTATCATTATATAGCATTGCTGTAGTTACCCAGATACCTTAGTCCTTTATATCTCTCTTGTGCCAGCTGAAGTACATATATTTGTCTATTTTAAAGTAGTTGTAAAAGACTGGCATGATCCAAATCAATGGAACCCTCTGACAGTAGTATAGATACATAATAGTACCATACAGAAATGGTGCAAAGCCATATTGTGAATATTACATAGTGTTCTGTCAGACATTCAGCCTATCGCATACCCCACTGTACCAATGTTTCATATAGTTGACTGAACATACTTACTATATTTAGATTGTTTCTCCTATACATAGTATCTACCTATATCTACATATATTCCCCTTACTGCACCTCAGCTGTTCACAATGACTACATGACTGACTGAGGTGTGTATACCACCCTATTTTCTATCCCTTACATATTTCTTATGCTGCACACTTATAGCTGTTTCCATTCTGATATGTTCAACAGTTTCAATGTCAGAGCAATTCTGTATTAGAATATCATCCTAAATAATAGTAGCATTTTGACAAAGAAGCTCTGACAGATATGTCCCTTAAGGCTCCGCACCCTCTCTATAAACCATATAACCCTTGAAGGAGATTAATGGCTTTGGGCTGTATAATTACAGTTGTGATGGTCATATATAATGCTATATTTATTGGTACTTGGTAAGCAGCTACAAATAACTTGACATGGTTGCAGACACTCATGGACACTGTATTCTTCTATAATATAGTTATGGCATGCAGCCCTAAGGCCCCTGATGTCCTTTTTCATATGTTCAATGCTGCATATTGTGTCATTGCAGGAGTTACTTCTTCAACCATCCTTTAGAATAATATCTAATAGCATGAAAGTAAATATTAATACAAATTTTCCTAAGCACAAACAGCTTCTGCAATAGCCTGCATACTACCAACATTTTTCCTCCCTTGGTGTTGGAAAGAGCCAGATGCTGGAAAAGGCAGGTCCCAATTGTGGCAGTGCTAGCAGGACATTTGAAAGTCCGCTAATTTTACATAATCAAATATGATTGGGTGCCTCACAACTGTATTATTATATAGACAAGCTTCCGTCCCGTGTCTTCGTCACGATTGCTGGGCCCTCGTACCTCGGGACCCAGCAACCTGACTACGACACGGGACTTCAGCTTGTTGGGGCCCGCCCCAAACCCGGCTTATTACTTCAATTTTGAGATGTTAGTTTCAAAGAAAATATATATTATGACTGTAATAGAGCTTCAGGATATACAATATTTAAAGTATTTGTACCTTTTTCTGTACTTGGAAAGAGAACTCGAATCCGCTGTCCAGAGGTGCAGCGGCTAAGTGCTACATACAGTTGTCCATGTGAGAAAACAGGAGTACGTAAATCTAATCCAATATAGCTAACTGACTGTCCTTGAGACTTGTTGATTGTCATTGCAAATGCCAGCCTGACTGGAAATTGGCGATGTGAAAATGCAATAGGAAGTTCAGCAGTATCTGCATTGATTGTGATACGTGGAATAAAGACAACTTTGCCAGCATTGGTGCCACTAAGAAGATGACATTCTAATACATGAGGACGATAACATGTGAGGATCATTTGTGTCCCATTGCATAGGCCATTTGCTGGATCCAGATTGTGGAGAAGCATGAGAGGACATCCAACTTTAAGAGCCAGCTTTGCACGTGGCAATCCAGAAGCATTAAAATTCTGAAGAAACTCTGTTGGATAAAGAGAAGCATTTTCATCCAACTCTTCTTCTATTGTCTTGTCTGTACTCCAATAGACTTTCTCTTGTCCTGGAAACATATCCAGAACCTGTTGATTGATTTCATCAACATCATCATTACGTCCAGAGAGAATTGTGCGTTCTAAGAAAAAGCAGTCCTGAAAATGGCCAGCTTGAATGTTGGGATAAATGTAACTGATAAGTCCAGACAGTGAGGGGTTGGAAAGGCACATAGAATTGGGAAGAGAGATGGTTCTGTCCTCAGTGAGTCCTTCCCCTGCACCAACAGTAAGCAGCCATTGAGCAAACTCCACATTCTCAGGAGTCTGATCCAGACGCATGTTTTTCTTCAAATGGATAACCTTGATGTGAGGCCATAATGGTGAACGGCGAAATGAAGCTGCCACAATTTGCTCTCGTGATCCCCGTGAAACAACAGGCAATGTTTGACGAAAGTCTCCTGAAATAAATAATCAGAAAGGTCAATTTATAATCACACAATCAATACACATACCACCAAAAAGAACAGTTACTCCACCAAAAGGAGCATCATTTCTCCGTATATCATGAAGAGTGCGATCAACAGTTTCAATATCATACCGATTTTGCATAGGAACCTCATCCCAAATGATAAGAGAAGTTTTACAAAGAAGCTCAGCTAAGTGAGTCCCTCTGCAAATGTTGCATGTGGTATCATCACGTGAAGGAATTGGAATTTTAAAAGTAGTGTGGCTTGTACGTCCTCCTACTAAGAGAATTGCTGATATACCGGAGGAAGAACAGGCTAATACAATCAATCCTTGGGCACGGATAGCAGCTGCAATAGTGTTACACACAAATGTCTTTCCACCACCTCCAGCACTATGAAGAAATACTAATTTCCCTTGATTATGAGCAACAGACTCAATGATCATGTCAAAAGCAATCTTTTGCTCTGTATTGAATGTTTGAAGGTTCTTGGCAACAAATTGCTCAAGAGACGGGATATCATAGGTCAGTTGTGCAGCTAAAAGAGGATTGCTCTCATAAGCAGCCCAGTTCATAGTAGAGGCAGGCATCTGAGTCCATTCTGAAAGACGATGTCCATGTGATTGAAGAAGCTTATCAATAAGATGGAGACCAAAATCATAGAGTTGGGCATCTGTTGGATTTGGAACATCGCGTTGGCGGAGCTTATATGCCAAGTCATCACAAATATTTTTCTTAAACTCCTCCCATAGCTCATCTGGTTTTGCTGGATGACAGAAGAGAAGAAGAGTTGCAAACAATGATCGCAGCTGTGCTCCTGACTTCATGACAGCTGCTTCCTCTAAGCATTGCCTCCATTCATTATCGTTTTCCAGCAAACCCATGGCAATGCATGCCTCCTTGAAAGTAGCACACTCTACATTGTTCACTGTCCGTAGATGTTGGAAAGATTGAGCACCGGCAACAGCTGTCAAAAGAAGCCGCAGATAGAATCGTTCACCTGATGAAGGAGCAGCTTGATACATTCGACCAATAGTAACACCAATAGTATTAAATCTTTGGCGTACTTTCCAACTCTTTCTATTCCAGGTATAATGAGCTGGAGTATCTTGATATAGATATTGGTGTGCATTTGGATCCTTTTTATTGAGCTCAAACCATTGTAAAAGAGTTGTTGTCTTTTCCTCTGCAGCTGCTAACACCTCCTCTGGGCTGGCATTCTCATCATATGTAATAAGCTGTTCATCAGGAAGATGGACATGAAGACGAACAATATTTGGCTCCTCTTGATGTAGCCGAAATGAAAAAATCCTCCAACATGATTCAATGGCAGAGATATAGCGTGCATCCAAAAACTGTTTGATCTCATCATGATCCTGAACCTCTAATGTAGTCCTGTCATGGCCCTTGTAGATGTATTTGTGGATGTATTTAACAGCCTTGATAGTAACACAAACCTCCACATTGATGTGACAGTTATAACGTGCACTGAGATAAGGATTATATGGAATAACATCACAGTTGGTGTAGACAGTGTAGGTTTGACCATTTATCTTAACATACTGACGACCATTGTTAGGACGTGCCAGATTGGGATATCCATCAGTGGTGAATTCAGTGTGTTCATTGAACTCTTTTGGAAAGTTCTTTGTACAACGACCATCTTTCATGCAGCGTTCATCACAGGGACCATGCACCATACATCTGGTGACAATCTCATAAAGGATTGGAAATTTTTCAGGATCTGGAATTTGAGCACATGAGACTGAATCGGCATCAGCAGGTGTACGAATCTTATATTCAGGATCCAAAAATATCAGAAGATGCATATGAGGGAGTCCACGCTTCTGAAATTCAATTGTATGCACCATAGCCTTGACTTTACCAAATATTCCACCTTTTTTGATTTCTTTCAGTAAGGCCTCTTTTTTCAACTGGAAGACTCTTGCCACAATGTCTGGTCGATCCTCTGCCTTTTGATCTGGTCCATCTGTGCACTTTAAAGCCTCTACAATTTCTGGCCACTTTGGGTTGGCTGTCATTGTAAGAAAAATATCTGGCTTTTGTAAGGCTCTGCAAATTGCCATGGAGTCTTGATACAGCTGATACATTGCACGGGGGCTTCCAGTATGTGATGATGGTAAGACAAAACGCTTGCCACTATTTTCAACTCCATCTTGATTAGTAGCTGCATCAACCACTCCCTTATACAGGTCTGCACAAATAGTTGTCTGGTTCCTCCGAACCCAGCTGAGATCATTTTGTTCAATTGAGGCCCATGCATCCACAAAATACTGTTGTGTCAGTCTTCCTCCTCTGAATAGTGGTACATTTGGTTCAGTGTTTGGACGATGGTGCAGGCGGTAAGCATAATACATATGCTGAGTAAGTCTTTTACGTGTACGGGTGCTGTTTTCACTCTCTTGCAGGATCATATTTGGATTCCAACCTAATTCTCCATAGGGAAAAAGAAGAACATAATGCAGAGGTTGATAACTTGAATGAAGATTGCTAATGCGTTCAAGAGAATTATCATGCATACGTAAAATGATATCTCGATCTTGTTCAACAATTTCAGACCCATCTCCAGGAATGATAGCAGCCAATTCATCTACTGTTGGAAGATTATATCGTCGTCCATCAGTACCATTGCCTACATGCAATCGTACTTCAATATTTGGATACTCTTCACGGGGCTTGTCTTTCATTATCTGATATGCATGGCAGTATAAAGCAACATATGGATTCACATCTTGCAGTAAATCCTGTAGTTGAGACATGATTCCAGACCTTAGATTGGGATTGCGACGATTGCGCATACTCAATGCCTCTGCTGGATCATGTATATATAGTTGTGCATAAGTTGGCTGCTTTCCTTCCTTTGGCAGCAGAGATCCCATCAGATGATGAAGCTCGCCAGATATACGAAAGCAGTATGGTCCAGAAGAATTGGTGATTGACCCATCAATGTTCACAGCCAAAGATGTAAATGACAATGCTGCATTGTACTGTCTGATATCATACAAAAAGACTTTTGACATTGGATCATTGCCACAGAGAAGATTTTGGAGAATGGTAGGAGCTGAACAAAGAGGAGGCAATTTAATCTTCCCTTGTAGACAGCACATGCCAAAATGGGGCTTAGTCATAGAAGAATGTTGTAGATGCTCATCAATCCAATGTGGTGCTTTACATTGTGTACAGATTGATTTCATCTCTCCAAGACTATGCTGAGAACATGGTTCAGCATATGGACGTCTGGCCCTAAGAAGAGGTGCAGAAACAGAATTATCTGGTAACTGTGGTGGTGGTGATGGAGACCTTGATTGTGGTGATGGTGGTGGTGGTGGTGAAGGTGGCAGTGATGGTACAGAATGGGAATCAGTATCTACATTTGTACTCTGGTCTTGTTCCCTCTGACCATGATGATCCAATGAAACAGAAACAGAGTTACGGCTATTTAACTGAATAGGAGCACCACCTCGGGCACTACCACGTGGCCGTCCACGTTGTCCACGTCTTGTAGAGGATACAGGTAGAGAGGGAATAGTAGGCATTGGATGCTCTACAGGGCGATCTAACTGAGAAGGAATATGTGTCTCTGGTGGTATATACAACCGTGGAAGTGGAACATTAGGATCAGGACCTGGATGCAGTGATCGCCCACGACGATGAGACGGTGAGGTCATCTGCAGACGCTGAAGACGATCACATTCTCTCTCTGACTGACGATCATGCTCAGGTGTAACAGGAGGAAACTGAAAGGTATCATTCTCCCTGGTAGGAGTTGAAGGTTCCCTGATAATGAAAGAAGACCATGAGCATACAGAAGCCATGGTAAATGGATAAACATACATGATAGTGTAGAAAGAAAGAACAGGACAGAGCCCAATCACAGAAAGACTACTCTTCAGACTAATAATCCAATAACACCTTGATCTACTTGGTATGATATGATTCAGACTGAAAGCAGTCAAGAACAAACTCCTTACAGTCAAAAGAAGCCACTACTTTGAGAGAAAACACAAATAATAGACAGATACACCTAAAAAAAAAGGCATCAGATAAGAGATTCAGCAAAGATCAATAAGCAGTACTGTAATAATCCACCAAACAGGGCTGTGGGAAAGCTATCAGAAAGAGGTACATGATGAGAAAAGAAGACAATGCTTACCTGTGATAGCAAAGGCAGGGGAGAGTAGCAGTCAAAGGGGCAGATGATGGGGGGAAGGAAAGATGGAGCCTGAAAGAGCAGGTGCCAGATCGTGGCAGTGCTAACAGGACCGGTCCATGCAATAGCCGGTTGTGGCAGTGCGCATTGGAAAAGACCGAAAATTTAAAGTCTGCTAATTTTACATAAGCAAAAAGTGTGGCTGTGCCGATCTGTATTATTATATAGATAGATGTTGGTCTACTTTCAGAGTTTCATCCCCTTCTTTGTGGACCAAATGATGCCCTTATTTGATCGCTTGAAGAAAGGAAAATCTTGGGAGTGGACTGAGATTGAAGAGCATGCATGGAAAAGCAGAAAAGACATGTTGGAACGAGCTCCAGTATTGGGATACCTGGTGGAAGGGCTTCCATATTGACTATATATGGATGCATCGGATTATGCTTGCGGGTGTACACTGCAGCAAGTCCAGCAGATACTGATTAAAGATCTACAGAACACTTGAGCATACAAAGTTCTAAAAAGAGCATGGGAAAATAAAGAGCCCGTTCCCCACTTATACAATAAGTTGTCCATGAAGATCAAACACCACCAGTACCTGCAGGAATGGGCTGAGGATTTTGAGAATTCAATGGTTTCGACTGAACGAGTTATCAGTTACTATTCCAGGAAATTCAGAAGTGCCGAAACCAGATATTCAGCAACCGAGAGAGAAGCTTTGGCAGCAAAAGAAGGCCTCATATGGTTCCAGCCATTCATTGAAGGGGAGAAGGTAGTGCTGATAACGGATCATGCTGTGCTGCAATGGGCTAAGACCTACGAGAATGCAAACAGATGCTTAGCTGCTTGGGGAACAATCTTTTCCACCTTTGTGCTGAAATTAGAAATCATTCATAGGCCAGGTCAAAAAGATTCTAACGTCGACCCACTATCACAGTTGCTGAGAGACCCCCCAAGCCACATATTGCCTGAAGAACCAACTGGTAAAAGTCTTGAACCTAACAACGACCTGATTGAGGCACAAGAAAACTCCCTCAATTTTGTGCCCACCAAAAGGATAGAGGTCTCAAGCCTAATAAGCGAAGCCTTAGCAGTAACCTGAGGAGCAAAGAAGGGCTGTAATGCTGCCAATGCTGGGGGGGAAATGGAGACTGAAATAAGTCACTGGCAGCATAGCCACAAATCCCAAAAAAGAGGAACAGTAGATCATGACCAAGATGTATCATTGATTGACCAAACATCTGAACTTCTTTGGGAAGTGATCAACCCATCTACCCCAGTGTTGCATATTTTCATGGATAATGACCTTAAAACCAAATTCATCAAGGGCTATCAATTGGATGTACAGTTTAAAAAACCATACAAGGAAGCGACTAAGGCTGAGGATTTGAGATCCCTAGGAGGAAAATTCCTCAAAGATGAGAACCAATTGTTATTCTTTCTCAATGTGGACCATCAACCCAGATTATACATGCCTAGATCATTGCAAAGGGCTATAATTATGGAGGCCCATGAGAGTCCTTTAGAAACAGCTCATATGAGTGCAGAACTACTCTGGAAAAAGCTAACCACTAAGTTCTACTGGTGATGAATGAAAGTGGGAATAGAGAAATTTTGCAAGACTTGTGATGTTTTCCAGAAAACAAAATACCCCAATTTCTCATGATTCAGACTATTGATCCCAAATCTGATCCCCACTAGGCCTTACGAGTCAATATCCATGGACTTCATAATGGATTTTCCATGGTCAAATGAAAGTAATGCAGTATTTGTCATAGTAGATAGGTTGACTAAGCACATTAGTTTCATCCCCACTACTACTGGATTAGATGCCAAAGAATTTGGATGTCTATTTGCAAAGAACATAGTATTCAAATATGGCATACCATCAAGTATTGTAGCAGATAGAGACCCTCAGTGGATGTCCAACTTCTGGAAGGGAGTGTTGAAATGTCTAAAAACTCAAATGGCATTATCTTCTTTGCATCATCCTCAGCATGATGGCCAAACGGAAGTAGTGAATAAATTCCTGGAGACAATGTTGAGAGCATACGTCTCAGAAGACCACAACAGTTGGTCGGAATGGCTGAACTTACTGGAATTCACCTACAACTCCCATGTCAATGCTTCCACTGGTTCAACTCCGTTCAATTTGCTGCTAGGATTTCAACCAATGTCCCCGCTGGATCAACTAGCCAAAGTCTCATTGACAGGAATGCAAGCAAGGACAATAACTTGAGAATCGAGAGAGTTCCTCTCTGACTTAAAGACTAAGCAAGAAGTAGCGAGATTAGCGATAGCCAGGGTGCACAAGATGCAAGCTAAATATTACAACAAGGGGAGAAAATTTTTCCAGACATCACCGTTGGATCACTAGTGCTGGTAAATCCACACTCCCTCGATTGGAAAGAAAGTAGGGGAAAAGGAGCGAAGCCAGTCAAGCGATGGATAGGACCTTTCAAAGTTCTGTTGAAGGTTAATCTGAAAATGTTTAGGCTAAGAATGAGTGATAGATATCCTGGAAATCCTGTTTTCAACATGGAGCATCTGAAACCTTATCAAGAAAGTCTTGTCAAATTCAGAGAACACATTAAGCTACCTGAAATCAGAACTCAGGATTCTCCAGAAGAATTCGAAGTGGAAAATATTGTCAGACATCACTCGAGGAGAGGAAAAACTGAATACTTGGTTAGATGGGCCGGATATGGGCCTCAGTTCGACTCCTGGGCCACCCCCTTGGATCTAAAAAACACACCCGAAATCTTGCGAAACTATAAACAAGAATGAAATTTATGAAAGTGAACTAGAACAAGAACTTGATCAAAGATCGCCAGACAAATAAGGAATTTTCATTAAGAACCTGTAGCATTCAATTTTGACCCCTCAATTGATCTAGCATCAACTCCATGTGACTATCCAGTAGTACAGTGGCAAGACTCCAAGCAACTCAGAAGGAGTCAAAGACATGATGACCCAATAACTCCAGTACCAATAGAAAAGAAAGACGAACATAGCTAGTCAGGGAAGTTTATTCTAACTTGTGCCCAGCTACCTCTGTTAACTTGCTATTATGTCTTCATCCACCTTCACTCTAAACCACTCCGTATGCAAGTCCTTATTATGTGATGCCCAGGGGCTAATTCCAAGGAGCATTCTCCTCTTTCTGAAGAGCACCCAAGAACCCATTATTCAATCATTAAATGCAGGAACCCAGCCATATCCCTGGCCTCCCATTGTCCATTCTGAAAGAGTAGAGAAGGAAGCCTGCCTCATCGAACTCTCTCCACAACAATTGAACTCCTTCAAAGCTCATCCGAGTCGTCTAGGGCTTCCCATCATGGTAGATGCCCAGCAATGGTATCAACTGTATGGGCTAAAAGAAGGGGCAAAGGGAGAATGGTCATATGACTGGGAGCTGAAAGGAGACTACCCCATTCTCTCTGATGGATGAGGCAAGTTTTCCCTAGGGTGCACTCATGCTAAGGAACTTGCTTCTGATCTGCAACTGATTTCTTATGTGTAAGGGACATACAGTCACATCACCTTTTCGATGTCAACATGCTACTACCCCCCACATTAGCTTTGGCTACCTTGTTCTTGCAGGACTACACGTTGAAGGAACAGGTGATTACCCTGTTGAAGATCACACAAATATCCTTCTGCACTTATGTGGTCTTCATCAACAGCTGGAGACTAGCCACTGGTCCAGGATGGGATAGCACTTTAACCCTGCGATGAGCCTCACTGATTTGCTGGTTGAAGCACCATTCACAACCTCTCCAAGGAGGGGTGTTTAATCTGGAGCAAACATTTGACTGCTATGCTCTGAACAGCTACCTTAAGAGCAGCAGACCAGTCTACATCCTTCACTTACCTCCCAGTCACCCTCAGAAATCGCACTTCCTTTGATGCGACCACCTCACTATATGGCAGTACCATTGTTATAATGAAGGAAACCGCCTCCGACTTAATTGCAACCTAGAAGTCAACAAGATCCCAACTCTAGCGAATTCTGTAGCCCTCATGCTTTCCACCAATGAGTACCTTCAAACAGTCCAAATTATTGTTTGGGACTGTGAGCAGGACAACCTCCCCAAAGGAACTATGGTTTACTTGGTAATGCCAGGGTGGCGACCAATACCGATACCCAACAGTCAGAAACTTTGGGCTGCCCTCCTCCCTAAGTACCCCTACCAGTGGGTTAAAGTCAAAGCTATGGGAGGTTTGGGTCAGGCATACTTCTACACCGGACAGGAGCTATGATTCAAGGATGGATCCCAAGCCGCTCACATCACTGCTTGAATCCTTTTGTTAGCCGAGGATGATGGGACTATGCTTGCTCTGCAGACCTTCCCCAAGCAATACATGACAACTCACGGCCCTCCTCCCAAATTAGCTCAAGCGATTCCATCCTTGCCATTTGCTTGCTTAGAGACTAAAGACCTCGATCCAGAAGAAGGCTCACTGAAGACGGTCAAGAAGTCTAATAGTAATGACTTCTGGAGCCATATGCTGATCAATAGGGACCAAGAGAATTTTCCATGGGTCGTGGATCCATCCAGTTCGGTTGTGGCTACACCAAGTAACTTGAGGCGTGCGATGCAGCTTATTCAGGAAGTCGAGCAAAGCAAGTCTTCCTCTTCCTTTGGCTCATTGAATATGAATCTAACCTTGGTTCCAGGCATACTTCAAGAAAGATGGAAGGATAGACAAGCCACTCTGTATCCTCTATCAAAGGAAATGAGGAGGTTAGCCCATGAGTTAGTGAGTAGCAAAGCTTCCTCCGAAGAGGGTATGTCGAACTCAAACAAGTTGACAAACTCTTATGCTAACTCACCTCCTTCATCCGAAACTATGAACCAGAGTTTGTCAGCCGATGGTGCTGAGGAGAAACGATCTAAGGAACAGCCTCACCTGGAGATTAACAGATGCCTACCCAGATACCCTCAGATTTATTATCCTCCCAAGTACTATCGGAAGGAGGAGGTTAATTTTCCAAGCTTGGAATTCAGGCAGGATGCAATGAATTGGCTTCAATTCACCATGCTGAGCCTACTCTCTTTCACTTGAACTGGAGACGTGGCTGAAGTTATCAACCCTCTACTCCTAAAACACAGGTATCTGATTACATCAAAGGAAAATGCTGCTATGATCAAGGGATGGGCGAACATCTCTAGGATATTCAAAAATGTAATGGGTCTCCTACTTCACTGTCTCAAGTACAACTTGAATTTCAAGCTGGCTGTACCATGCCAATCCCTGCTCTTGTTTCAATGACCTATGGAAGCTCTTGCCCCTGCCGAGGTCCTGTCAGCAGGGGTTCTGTTCAGACCTGGGTTCGTAGAGCCCTGTTTGAATGATGCTTTCAGATCCAAGGCATATGTGCTCAGTACTTATGGGGAGCTTCCAGTGTTGCCCGAAGGATGAACATCGGTGCGGCTATAGCTTCCGGGGATGTCCTAAGGTGGATAACCAGGAAGCTTGTGGGTGCCCTGGGAGTACAGAAGCTTTTGGATGGCCCCTCATACATTGCTGCTAATCTCAATCACATCTCTATTCTCCCCGTGATGGATATAAATGGTCATGAGTTGGTATCCGAACCTATGACTGCAGAAGAGGAAAAAGCCCTAGTAGGATTTATCCCAGGTTTGGATCAAAGGGAGCCTCGGTCTTTGCTTCCAACCATATATATTGTCCATTGATATCTGAAGGGGGAGGCTCACGCTTCGACCTCCAAAGAGGAATCTCTTATAGTCAAATGATGGAGCAAAGTTAACCGCAGTGCTGCTTTTGCACTCATGATGGACAAATGGGGAGTTTACATAGTGGAATTCGAGAAGGAAATGACCGACACAGATGTCTACCATTACTTGGTGAACGACTCACAATATGGAGTGGACTTATTCGGTCTCGCCTACCCAGTGGATTGGTTGGTCATCAAGTTGGATGCAATTATTATTCCAGAAGTGTTTAGAGGATATAATGCCATCCCTGCCATCGAATAAAGAGTGGGGGGGCTATGTAACAAGTATTTTTAAAGTTGATGAATCATTATGACTACAAATGACAATTGTACTATAGTTAGTTCTAGTAGGTATTATTAGTTAGCCTCTGATTCAAGATGACTCTTTATGACCTGCAGTGACTCATGTAATTAGTATATAAAGATGTACTAGTTCTGAAATCAATTATCTTTCTTACCCTCTTACCCCCAACAGTGTGAATTCTCCCTAAGGACCTGGGTCAGGCCAGAGAATCCACACATTGGATTAAGGTTAAGAATAGTATTACTATCCAGTACTATTCCATTAGAATCCCTCTACAGCATCTCCTCCCTCATTGACTTCAGTCATTATCTATAAACTATTACACACCATTAGCTCATCATTGTTGAAACAGTTAATCCCTGAAAGCTAGGCTTCTGAGTGAACTTGAAGCATTAGATTTCCAACCATGCTTCACACTGAGCATGTGTGAACATCAGAAGCAGACTGTGATAAGTTTCCATAAAATAAGTCATCAACCAAGGTGGTTGAGGTGGGTAAAATAAATGCACCAACAAGCAAGGTGCTTCCTGAATAGGTTTTAAGTAGATTATCATTGCCATACAGAATCTACATACCAGAAAGACGTTGTTTTGAAAAGTCATGGCATATATTTCAGGAGGGTAGTGGAATTCACTCCAGATTACCTAGTGACAGTTGATATCAAACAGATACATTAGGAAATGAATGACTCACCACAGCCATGGCAGATAGTTTCAACATACACAATGACATACTGATTTGATGAAGGAGTTACAGAGTAGAAAGTGAAGAAAAAAAATTAAATTGGGGGTTGGATGACATCAGTCTGCATGTGACAAATGTACCAGTGCCAGAATCCAACTGTACCTGATGTGACGCAAGACACTGTCATCATCTGAAGTTACGGTTATATCCAGTGGGGTTTCAATTCAGCTGTATCAAGCCCACAGAAACAATTATGTAAGATTTCCCTTTTGTTTCTGCATTTCTACATTACAATCTTGACAGCACTTCTTGTGGTATGGCACAGTTCCAAATGCAAATTTCACATGGTAGTTGTTGAGATACAATAATTTGGCATGTACATCAATCGGTCAACCTAGATGATGCTAATACTAACTGGTTTCATCACAGACAACAGACATGGCAGGGGGCTAGCAACTGGTGTATCGCCCTGAGTGTATTATCATTTGTAGCCATACAGCCCTCATCTATGGGCTCATATAGCAGCATCGACCAGTGCAATGACATAGTATACTTGTATTCTATTGTAGAGTACAATAGTTACTATAATACAGCCAAATTTGTGTCACACCACAATGACCTCTGAGACCAAAAATAAAATAAAATACACAAGACCATTGACTACTAGTGTTTCCAAACCTCTGAATTCAGCTATAAATCACAATATTATGGATATACTCTGGGAATATGATAAGCCTAGGAGTCAAAAAAATGGCTTTGACAGATTTTTTGCAAGCAAGATCATTACAGATACAGGTAAGATACTTCACCTCTTCTGCAAGGACAGGTCTGGGGAGTGTCAATGCAATAGATATATGGACAGAACCACCAAAGTGGTGATACTTGGTATATCTCATCAAGAGTAAGATGTGTTGGAGGAACATTTCTGACAGTTCACAAGGAAAATCCCATCAGCTGAGTCTGTCCACACAGACGGTTATGCCGAGAGTAGCAGATGACGACTCTTTGGCAGGAGACAACCATGTCACAATGCTCCAAAGCATACAACAAATTAAAGAAACAGGTGTGACCAGTTTAATGTTGATGAACATAGAGACTCCTGTGGGCAGAAAACACAACACCTGAATGGCTAGTATAATCCTTCACAGAATCTGAAGGCAGGTTCTTAGCGAGTCTAGTTGGGCACCTCTGTGCAGTGACTGTAGGTCCTAAGATTGTAGCTTATTCAAGGCTACTGAGTGTTATGCTGCAAATTATAGCTTCACGAAGCAAGGTCTATGCACAAAGCACTTCAAGAAGAGAAGTGAATCACAAGCTTGGGTATATACTGAGTGGGGCAGGCTATACGCTGCACACACCTGGTGTGTGTCGAAATCCTGGTTAGGAATTCAGTGGGAAGACTCTATATGAATCTATGAAGCTATTGCTCTATGTGCAAGCAAGGCTTTGTCCAAGATGATGTATGTGCAAGCAAGATGAAGTTCTCGAACTTATAAAGCTCAAGAGGATTCTAATATCAAGCAAGTCAGTACAAATCTTGAGTCGAACTTAACTGGACAATCTTCGCGAACTTCTCCTGTTATAGGAAAGGTAGATAAGGTCCCAAGGTGTCTAACTCAATGAGAGTTAAGTGGTGTCGTTTCCTAGACTAAGAAACAGTAGTAGTAGGTGTTAGTGGCTAAAGACTTCAATCCTAGCTGCAGATTGCTCTTTGAAGCGCACAGGTATGTTCTCGAACTTAAATTGAAGAGAATGCCACGCAAGGGTAACCAGTAAAGGTTTCCTGATGAGGTTTTTGGAGCAGAGGAAAGCTTCGCGAAGTTATAAGTGACTTTTAGTGAATATTGGTTCACTAAGTGTTATTTCTCCGAAGGGCAGCAGAGAATTACAACTTCGAGAGGGTATATCCGATGTAGGAGGTGTAGAAGGCAAGGAACAAGTTCGAGAACTTTCTCTGAAGCTTGTGTCCTATTGTCTCCTCTCTAGTCTCTGTTGTTCTTCCTTGTATCTATTTTGACTTTCTACTTATACTACTGAAGAATTACTTGCATGTAAGCTACATTGGTCCTTGCCTGGTTGATTCGCAACACAAGCGAACTATTAATCATCCAATGAAGTATTATTAGCTGTTCCTTACTGCTGCTGTGTTGAAGACAGTCAGCAATCAGTAAGCTGCTGTGAACTTCTAACTGTGCATTGCTGTGCATAGCATGTGGAAGTAACTGTGCATTACTGAGCAAAGTGGATGCTGTGCGAACTTTATGAGTAATTCTGGGTATTTTAAGCCTCCTTGCTTCGCGAAGCAAACAGCCTTGGTAATATCTTGATTGCTGCTGACTGTCGCAATGAATAAGTTTGCTAACTTTGTCATTTAACTTGTGTAATTGTTGTGCAGCCATTCCAATTGATCTGGCATAGCCATAGGCTATTTCTGAAGTGTGTTTTTAAATAGGATTGATGATCAAGGTGCCTGTGGATTATGGCTGTGCCTTGATATGAAGTTTGATGGGGTGGAGTATCCTTAGATCTTTACAGATCTGCGAATTTATGAGCGCACAGAGCTGCAAGGCTCATCAATGTGTTTCAGCAACATCAGGCCAGCTAGTGGTAGATGGCTGTTACCATATTCTGGAGCTTCTACATCACCTAGAAGTACTTCAGTTAGATTAAGAATAGTCGACAATAGGCAGAAATGCTCACAAGCCCATATAGTCAACATAGTGAGAGATTTGCTCATCTCACTCCAACCCCATCAGATGTATTGGTACAGGAATGACCCAAGGCAGAGATCAAGCTCAACAAGGGAGCATAGACAAAGATGGACAGGGAATGTTTCATTGTTCTGCAGGTATAGCTTGAATATGGATTGTGACTGAGGTAGTCGAAAAAGCTGAGAGACAAACAGGCATTGCATGAAAGTGGGTTGATACAACATAGATGGATCTCTGTCCTCTACGACTGGAGGTATGACCGAGGTGAAACTTATTTTCAAATGTTGAAGGGGTATGGGAGGGGGGTTCTGTACAAGAGATTGGTGATAAGAGCTAAGACCATTTAGCTTGCGCCAATTGTGGATGTCAGTCAATGTGGGATCCACTGGGGTGATCTACAAAATCAGATGATATAACAGAGCATTGGCAGCCTGCTAATTTTAACGAGAGAAAGGACATACCACAAACCCATTATCAACACGATCAAACTCCAAAGATTCCAGCATTGTTCCCGGTGAGAGCAACCCCAACAGACTATGGCATGTAAAGGAGCATCTCACAATGACAAGGCTTTTCACTGTAGGGGGTAACATAAAGGGCCAAGGAACATGGGGGAAGAACAATGAAGGGTACCAATGACCAGTGATAGTGACACTAGTAACCACCGCATTCTTTAGAAACTTGAAAAAGCAATATTGGCTCATCAGCCACAACTGAAAAGTCATAGACATGATGGGGAACCAAGCTTCATCAATGAAGATGGCACCCAGGATCTCCACCACCACTGCCAATTTGTATACCATGGTAGAACGTTCTTCAAAGGCTGACCATCCAGACGGAGGCATTCGAAATCACAGGTGAGAGTGTGTGATGGGTGTAATAAGTTCCCACAAGTTCCTGTTAACTAGATGAAGCGTAAGAAGGTCGGAACAGGGCACAACATCGAAGACAGCCATCTTAAGCTCATCGGGAAATTCCATGAACAATGCACTAAGTGTGGTGTCCCAGCTGAAAGAAGGGGGAGAGAAGTATTTTTCATTGAACTTTTGCCAATCACTGATGAAACGAGTTAGGAGAGGCTCGAGGGACTGATAGAGGTTAGCTTTGAGAGTATTTCCCTCCATCTGACCGGATACGACCAGGTCATTCAAGTATTTGTAGTATGCATGAGAACCTATAGAAACATCAGCCATTGTTAGGGACAAATATGAAGTGAATGTGCCATCTACAACAGATGCAAGCACTTGGCCAGCCAATTTGTTGTCCTCATACTTAAAAATCTCATTGTCCATTGCCTTGAAGTCAAACTTGTCATGCTGAATTAGCATGATTTTGTTACTCAGAAACACAACACTCACTGAAGTATACACAGGCATTGCAGGGATAGAGACACACTTCAAAGGTAGAGATGCAAAGGGGAAGGGGAGCGTGGAGGTTCTTGAATGTCACTGACTCCTATAGCTAGAAGAAACAATGAACAAATCAAGCCATATACAATAGCCAGTCATCTTGTAGCAATCCAAACCAGTTCTGGCCATGCACGATGACAGTGTATAGAAGGAGGGAGAAGCAGCAGAGGTAATTGCAGAGAATAATCCCATGCAAATCACACTTAAATGAACAGGATTCAATACCAACGAAGCAACTAAGAAGCCAACTTACAAGACATAACGGGCTTAAGTATCTGCATTCTTTATCAAGATTGCACAACAATGAAATGATTGAGTTGCATACGTCCACCGAAACCCAGATTCATCAAGCGGACAATGGGTAGCGGTTCAACCACAGGTCCAGATGGCAGTAAGACACAGACTGATGTCCAAGTATTATGTTGATCTAACAGTCCAGGCCACAACAAAGTAGGCACAAATTTATTCAATCACTCAGAAAGCACCCAGGTGTTTGGTGAAGTGGCTGAAGTGCAGTATACATTGCCTTGATACCCTTGTATCAGGTTGATAATACATTAACATGTACAGAATATAAATGGAAGACAGAACACATAAAACATAATAGCATGAGAATGAAAAGGTATGACTAAGTCTGCACATCAATGACAATAGAGACCCAATCAGCAATATGGGAGTCAGTGTTGAGCGAATGGGCAAGAAAAAGGACATGAGCACTGTCAGCGGGGCTTAAGGAACTAGACAACATGAAAATAAGCTTGCAACTGCCCCTCATCAATGTAGCAGATCCATCACCAGGGGCAGGTTCAAGCAACAAATATATATCTGTGAGCTGAAGAAAAGATGCCAAACGACCCAACTGCACTGCTGACATGTGAATGATGAGAGTCAAGTAGGACTCAGTGTCTGTGCAGAAACGAGATTCCCAAGATTGAAGGGTCTGCAACACAAAGTGGATGTTTGTCACAAAGACTAAAATCTTAAGAGTCTGTAGTTTCAGTAAGAGGCCCAGATGCAGATATTTCTCTACATGATCAGGTCTCTCCCATGCTGGAACAGAAGCTTGAGTCAAGCAATTAAGTGAATGAGAATGCAACTCATGGCAATCCAGGCTCAAACACCTCAAAGTATTATGAACACATAGCCAAAGGTCCAGTACTATGCACCAGATTTGCTCCCCAACCACTATGTCCAATTCCTTGAGGTTGTTGCAGTGCATGGCAAAGGGAAAGATACACCCAGAGGGGACAATTCACATGAGGTCAGTGATCGTGGCCTGTGATGCAAACAATTGATCATGGAGAGCATGTCTGATGTGGCTGATGGTGCAATGAGGGTGACGATGCATGCTTGAAAGATTGATGCATAGGGTTCGGAGACTTGGAGGGTGATGCATGTTGCACCAGTTGCTATCATTGAGGTTATGTCGCATCTGCCAGTGGGTGGCATGCAACAAGTCTGTCTTGGAAGGAGGGGTTTTCTGCCTCTGGGGGCATGCTCTATAAAAGGCCATGGATAAATAATCTACGAAGGCAATGTTGATCTGACTCACAATGTAGCCATGATCAACATGGTGCAGGGATAGGCTCATCACCTGGGTTCGTGGCCCCAATAGCTCCTTGATACTGTTCCCAAATAAGCAACATTGGGTTAATATGACAGATCGAAGGGTAGAAGGCAAGGAGTGACATTGAGGTAGGGATGGGACATATCCAGAGGATAAGTCTCCTGTACCTGCAAACCTGAACACCGGACATTTGGGAAGGTATGAAAAAAGAAGCATGCCTTTTGAACAGGCCAATTAATGAGCTCAATTTCTTTCATGGCAGTTTGCAGCCCCAAATCACTCATGAGATAGATGAGGGTGACCTCGCTTGTAACCGCATAATCCATCATGATTAAAGACATGGCAGATCTACTTTCTCGAAACCTAGACCAATCAGGAGGCAGAGCAAATTGGATATGGTCATGGGTGTAACACGTCGATAACCAGTGCCACATGTGACAAATGAGACATAGACAGATAAGATCAGTCCTTGGGACAAACAAGAAGGTTAACTGGATGATCTCAATGGGAAGGGAGAGCAAATGGAATGGGGGAGTGGTTGGAGCCAAAATGACAGAGGCGGTGAAGATGACTGATTCATGCCATATGGAGGGGAAGACCTCTGTGACTGACAGTAAAAACATGATACAAGAACCATAAAAGGGGTGCTGAGAAGACATGGAGGGGAATACATCTGTAGTTTTTGCATGATCTTGATTGAGAACAGCATGATGACTGTAGGCATACTTGGCAACCTTTTTCAAGAAAGTGGTATAAGGGTGAGAATCTAATAGGCATAGAGTCAGAGAGATACCAGTGAAGAAAACATCAACTGCCACTTACTGTCCTGTACACCTGCTGATATGTCCGATAGTATGACTATGTTTTCGAACTGTTCAGTAAGGTGTTGCAGCTGTTGACAATTGAACTAAGAGATACCGATATATCACAACAAAAGGAACAACGTGAGCAATAAAGTATTCATGCAATGACATATATGCACATTGTTTTTGTCAATGGGATCAGTTTTGGGAAACACACATGGTGCAGTGACAATCAATGAATTCAAACATCAATTGGTATAGGATGTAGAGAATTTCCAAGGCACAACAGAACGTGAAGTCCAATGGACAGGGGGCTACAAGTACCCTGAACAAAGTTGTCCAAAGAAGCAGATGTGGATCCAAACAAGCTGCTCTTACTTGTTTAGCCCATTGAAGCAGTGGTATTAACCCATTGACAGATGCACACCCCTCCCGCCCAATGACAATGAAGGGTGAAAAGGGTACAAGAAGATATCGCCGGTTGACGTGGTTTAGAAGCGATGTATGGGAGAAGGCATCTCAACAAAGTGAATCAGTGGCAGAATGATGGAGACCCCATTTTTACACATTTGAACCTCCATCAAACAGGAAAGGCCCAAAGAAGTGGGTGGAATCATACACAGGAAGGTGCTACATCGTTGACTCCATGCAGATGGAAGAAGCCCTCAAGGTGTAGCTGGATCCCTTAGTTGGCATACATGTGTGTCTATATTTGGAGGTATCAGAGCGATATATCATAAAGGACAAAATGGTGGAGAGGAGGACAAAGGAACGGTGTCTGGCATATCAAGAGATAAAAACAATGAAAGAAACCAAAGCCTCAAAAAAGATGAGCAGCCTGATTACCCAGGTCAACAGTATGCCATTCAACCAATGGTGGCCATATCCAACACAGTGTCACTTCCATATTCAATCTGAACTGGGTAAATGGTGGCTTGTATGCCCCTATTGTAGGCAATGGAACCCAGCAGTGTATTGATGGCTTCATACTCCTGCAAGTCAAAACTGTCTTGCCCATATGGAATGAGGCGCACATACAGGTCGCCTCTGAGAGGAGCAACCTGACCCAGATAAAAGGCGGCATCAAGAAGGAGCTGCTCAAAATGTTCCCTTCTCAACTTGTAATGTAGCACCAAGTCATTGCCTTCGTATTTAATGACAAGCTGGAGGACCGATGACATGAGAGTTTTTGTGAGAGCATGCCAGGAGAAAGCAGACTGCACCGAATTGTGCCAGTATTTCAGGCTAGTGTACACTGTCAGATGTTTAAGAACAATTAGACTTGATAGATCAATATGAGTGTTGGGAGTGTGACCCCTGAAAACCCTGGCAGCTAAGAAGAAAACAGGGTTGAGGATGACTGACCTGATGGAGTTTGACACAGAGACTCACAATAATGCAAAACAAGTGTTTGTAGAGAAAACTGGACATTGACTAGTGAAGTGGACATCAATGGAAACAAATTGTGGACAACAGTGATGTCAAGCGATGTCAGCATGTTGCAGCATATGGACAATGGAAAATGCTCAGTCAAAGATAACAATAGGCTGAGATTGGTACAAAACAAGGGCACATGGAAGAGCTGACAAAGCAGATCACTGGCACCCTCGAGTGAAGTAAGAGGATCGTAAGGAGAGAGGACATGGTGAATGGTATTATATGATAAGTCCAAACAGATGTGCCTCAGGGTAGGAAGCGGACCGGTGACAATAGATGACTTTCAAAACTCATCCAAACCAGTTAGGACATGCCAGGTGTCTCTTTCAAGAGAGGATGGATTAGAAGGGATGTACTAGAATATAGAGAAAAATGAGTAAATATTCCTTGACAAAAGAAAGTGTTAAATATTACCATGCTACTATATTCCAAGCTATCTAACTCCAGTGACTCCAGAGAAGCACTAGATGACAAGGATAGAAGGCCTTCAACACTGTGTCCATACAAGGAACATCCACAGATGACAAGGCATCTGATGGAACTGGGCAGTAGATATGGATATGGGATATGAGACATGGTAGCAGGGGTACCAGGTTCAGATATGAAGTGTACTGTGTCGACACTTGTGAAAGCACATAAGAAAAAGCAGTACAGTGTGACATGCCAATTGCTAAATGTCACAGAATGAACAACATCAGTCAACATGCTCCTGACCATGAAAGACAGAACTGCAATCTGGATTTGATTGGCAACACATTGATATTCAGCAGCATTGGGAGACAGCTGCCATGCCATAGGGAGAGCTAAACAAATAGAGGTGAACAGCAAGCTGGTCGCCACATCATGCCAGTATATAGAGACCAGCCTTAAGATGTGTAACTGGCATCTATCAAGGAGAACGAAGACTTGAGACCACAACTTGGGTGGCAGATATGTGGGAGAAAGAGGGGAGAAAATATGATGAGAGTCATCGACATGGTGGAGGGACCCCACAGAATCATCAGCCATAATGAGATGGTGATAGCAAAACAGCAAATTATATAGCAGACTGTCTTGCTCATGACAGAGGCTAATGAATCAGTCCATATATAGATAATAGCAATGTTTGCCTAGTTAAACAGCATCAGCACGACCTCACAAAACGAAGAAAGGAGACAGAACAACAATTCACCGCTGTTGATCTTATCAAGGAACTCAAACACTTCAAGACCTTTGGTATATTCTTCAATATCTGCAAGGATAGTGTCCTCCAACACATCGTTGAACTGATGAAATCATGAATGACGAACATGCCAGAGAAAAAATAGGAGGAGAAATACATACAGGTGTGTCCACTAAGCATAACTCCATCGCAATGAATGGCTACAGCAAAGATACTATGCAATGCTAGGAATCATTGAGCGGCACAGAGACACAGAGTGTATGTGCCTGTAATAGTGTTGCCACGGCTTGACTGCGCTTAGCTCGGCTCGACTCTTCACCAACTCAGCTCCGAACTGACTTGAAAGTCGCAATGTGACATTGGCTTTGGCTCAGCTTGGCTCAAAGCTGCTAACTCCAGCTGAGCCATCAGCTTCATTCTGTATTAGGCAAAAAATCTATATATCCGATGCTACATCAATTACCGCCTTGAAAGTGTCCAAAAAGCACAGAAAATCATCCATCTCAGAAGGAACTTCTGATTCCTCATCCATTAGACCCTCTAGTGAAGCTGTGTGCATGGACTTGTCATAGTGCTGTGTGAAATTCAACATGGTGCCCTTCTTCAAACGAAATTTCAGCATCTGCAGCGCTTCCATCAGCTCAGGTGTAATCCAAGAACGGTGATCCATGACTGTCTGTTTGCCTGATGAGAAGACTCGCTTGCAAGGCACAGATGACCCTTGAATTGGAAGAATATCCATGGCCATCAGAAATAGGGTCAGGTAGTGTGTACGATTTTCCTATAAAAACATGTCAGTGTGAAGAGAATATTTCAGAAGACCACGTACCTGCCAGAATAACAAACTACTAGATAAGGATTGACGATCAAGAAGATATGCCTCAAACTCTTCAGCAAGGGTTTGCTGTGCCGAGCTGACAACAGGCACATCAAATGATTCAAATCCAAGTACTTCATCTGCCCAATCACGAGCATGTGGAAGTTCACAATTTGACACTATGGCAGTTGTAGAATAGCGTTGGAGCTATGAAGCATTATGAGTCTTGTCATCAAATGAAATTGATTAATTATAATATTACCTCTTCCATAAATATATCCTTGACCCACATAATCTTTGTCACGTCATGCCGCTTGTACCATTTCAGCTTCATGGTAGGATTTAAGACTTGAATAGGTTTTAGAGATGGTTCATGAATCATAGAGAAAGACTGAAACTCACTCATAGAGAATATATATGCTGGGATATACATAACACGGCCATAGTAATCTTCAAGCTTCTCAAGGCCAGCAGTTATAACATTTTCCATTTCTGGCATCTTCTCCTTCAGGCAGTGCCACTGAATAATGAGTGCTGAGAAAGACGGAAGAGCATCGCAGAGTGTAGGAGTCTTTTCTGCTGAAAGTCGTTGTTGAAAAGCATGCGGTACCTTTATCAATATGAATATTAGTGACAGTAATCAGAATTAGTTGCTTGTACAGGCTATACACTCACACTTAGAATCTCATGGAAAAGTTGGAGGACAGTCCATTCATTGTCACTTAACTGGTGTTTTTGAAGTTCACGCTGCTCTTGGCACTGAAGGAATGACTGGATTGGCTGTGTTTATATTGTTAAAAGACAGAAGCTACAGCAAATTATCGTAAAAGAGAACAATGTACCTGGCGTAGAACAATTGCTCTCTCAATCATGATATCTGTTGAAGACCACCGAACATCTACATCATGGAGTAACTGTAAGGAACCCAATCCAGCATGAGCAACTTTATCCAAAAATGCCTGATGGCAAAGCGATGATGATCTTATCTACAGATGTTGTAAGCAACTCAAACACCCACTAGAAGGCTATCCACTTACTGATCTGATAAGAGTACGTAGTGTTGAAAGGGGATCCTGAGTAATATACGCTAATGCTCCCTCATTATTCATGCTATTATATTGTATCTCACTGATTGCCTTCTCAACCTCATGACATGCAAGGTTTACAATATGAGGAAAGCATCTATACATTTAATGAGTGAGGGACTACAAGACAGGTCAGACTCACACACCGAATTCAGTTGTCAACCCGATTAAAACGCATGTTTGGATACCGCAGCTGTAATAGCCTTTCCAGATGTTCCATTGTTGTGTTGTTATTTGATGCATTGTCGCAGGTAATCCATCCCACCTAGTTGTGTAGTAACATTAGTGACATGCCATTCTCGAATGAAAGATGTGATACTTTTTCGGTAATTTGTAAGCGGTCAAGGATGTAGATGAACACTTCTGCCAGGTGCTCTCCTGTATGGTGGCCAGGAACACGATGGAACCCAATAAGATCAGAACGTAAATGCAGTGTTGTGCGACCATCAACAATCTGGTTCTCGATCCAATGACAGGTAATAGCCATGAATGGTCGCAGATTCAGGTCGGTCCAGAGATCCTCTGTGAATGAGATCTGTCCCATGGAAGTCTAGTATCATTATGTCTTCATAAACTCTTACATAATGTACAATAAATAGCACTTACCTTTAATTCCGAAGTGAGCTCATCCATATACTTATCCCACATCTTGAGAATTCGTGCCCATAATGATGACCGATGTGGTATGTCAGAGTCTTTCAAAGTTTCTCTAAGCATTAAGAATATAGACTGAAGATACAGACTCTCAATGACATTGATTGACTGAAATCCTATCAGCACATACAAATCAAGATAAAGTAGGAACAGAACAAGCCTGATCATCAGCGACAACCCAAGCGATTAGCAAATCAATGAACGCATCATGTGAGAATGCATGATGACCACCACTACTGAATACTGAAGACTCCTTCCCTCAGTTGAGATGGAATTTGTTGACCGCATCCTGATAGCACTTTTGAGTAGAGCGCACCTGTATACCCAGACTGTCACACTTGGTCAGCCATGAAGTTTTGTGATAATCAAGTAAGTGGCACCGTAAGACATCAGTGCTTGTCTTTGCACCGAAATCTGATACTCCTGGCCGCTCATTGATGTCCTCAAAATCCTTCACCCTGTGATAAGAATAAATATAAGATTTCAGAAGATAAGTGTACAATTAAAAAAAATGCACCTGCAGAAAGCGCAATGATGACAATTCTCCGACTTTGTAAAGAATGTCCAGATATCACATGCTGTATTATGGCCTTTTTTGACAGTATGGCCAGTATGAGCATGGGAAAGCCATCGAGGTGTTCCTGGTGTTCTAGATAATTGATGGGATATAGGGAATGGACTACGATGAGGGGTACGAGGGGTATGAGGGGTATGTGGAGCTTGAGTGGTCTGATCAGAGACTGACAGTCGCTGAGGTGCTTGGCTATGAGTGATGGAATCATCAGATAGAGACGATGGAGGAGACGGCACGAGAATCTCTTCATCTGAAGACTCCAAGTCATCAACAAAATGTGCACGACAGGAACATGGCACTGGTACTGGCACCAATTCCTCAGGTGGATGAGCAGGAGATGGACTGATGACATCATCAGATTGTGCTCGTGCTCTACTGCCGGAAACCTGGGCTACTGGCCTCAGTGGATCTAAGAATGGGGCGACTGTAATCTCAGGTGCTGACAGAGTAGGATGGCGGTGGTTGTAGCCTAAAAGCAAACATTAGAACTATAGTTAAGACCTGATATATGAGTACTTGCCATGAATGTGGAACATCACTTGAACACCAGTGACTGGAATAGCCGCTGCAGGAGGTAACACTTCTGTTGGCTCATTAGATGTCAGACTGGGACCTGTGTTGGACCCAGAATGAGCACGAGTATGGGCACGAGTACGAGAACAGGTGGTTAGCGGTGCAGGGGTATCTGGTGCAACTTCAACATGGGAGTCTGTATTATCAGCATTAGCCGCAATACTGCCATGATCATTGTTTCATCCTCCTCACTTTCTGCCAGCACGAGCCATGGAAGTGTAATGAACAATGTACTTACCACCTCACCATCTTGTATGGTTTATATATGTGTAAAACAATGATGTGGTACACCCTTGTTCTAAGCGACACACCGAAAGGCTGGACAAACGAATGTTAGGATGGGGAATGTGGGCAGTCATGAAACACATACATGTCAATGATTAAGGGCCGAGCAGACAGCTAGCATCACAAACTGAATCCCAACCGGCATTGTTAGTGGAGCATACTGAGCTGGTGGAGAATGCACGCGTCCTACCACCACCAGAGAAGGACAAGTAATGGAAATAGGGCCGCTATATATCCTTGTTCAACCACCACCTGGTGTCATAACCTCAGATGAGTGTTTCGAGAACCTTCAATATGGTCTGCGACGGAGATAGGACATTTTATATTGGCGTAAATCACACCATCTAATTCAAACAAGCTGTCGATACATAAGAGCCATCTATTACTCAATTAGGATGGACAATAGCGGCAGGATTCAGTAGACGTACCTCGAAAATTACAGGTGTGACTGTATGTGTCCCAGTGCACCATTGTTAGCTCCCACTGCATTACTCGGACCAGTACTAGCCACAAAACTACCACAGGGTACTACCAGGCAGTCTGGTATCAGACCTGAGACTCTGTGATGGCACAACGTCAATGAAGACCTCCTTGAAGCCATGATAGCTGGATGTCCATTTTTTGTTCCGATTTTCTATGGCTTGAGCTCAGATATGGCCAGGATATACAAAGGGGTCTCCTACCTTCAATATTATTGCTACAAATCTTACACTCGAGAGCTCCTGAACACTCTGTTAGCAACATACAGCTTATCAGATGGAATCAGATAGCTACAAGCCCTGGGTGAACAGCATACAAATCATGACAGAAATGCAGCCATAATTCAGAGATAGCATAGAGAAACCCATCTCTGTGGTCTCTCAGCCCTTTAGAATGTCAGCAAGATGAATAGAGCAAGAGGCCACTGCATTTCCTGCAATGCGGAGATGAGTGAGAGCAAAGTCCAAAAGCAGAACAAGCCAGCAACTTGGGTCCACTCAAGCCATGAAAAGCTAAGTCATAGCCGAGCTGAGCCATCCTAGTCCTGAGTCGTTGCCAGTGACTTGGCTCATGGCATTTGTGACTCTGCTCAGTGACTCAGCGACTCAAGCCGAGTCGTTGGCAACACTAGCCTGTAAGAGGGTGAATCAAGTGGATAAAGATGGCGACACCATGAAAGGGTACATACCCTATTAAACACCGGCAATCCAGCAAGCCACATTGGTAGCTGTGAATGGCGACCAAAAAGGATGAAGGAGCATGTGATGCACAGATGCAGATGTACAACAGTCATTGACTGAAAGTAATGGGAGAGCAGAAGAATGCCAAAGAGAAGGATTCATTAATTCTGACAAATTGAAGACACAGTGAGCTTTGAACCACCAACACATGACTTGGTGAATGTATGGACAAACATGTCCTGTATCCGTTGACTGTTCAAAAGAGCCATGAAGCCCAACAAAAACAATGGCAATGACGTGTATGTGCATATAACAAGGTAAGGCATGCCTGTACAAACAAGGCACCACATTCACTAGCTGTTACTAACCAGGGGAGCTGAGGTAAAAATGCCAAGTGCCCATCACTAAAATAGCAGACAAATTTCTCAAGGCATCCTAACATGCAAGTATGATCATAAAGTCTAGGCACCCAAACAGGGCCAGACACAAGTAGCATTCTAAACGATACATTGTATACTAAGACAGTACACATTGAATATCACACAGCCCATAATACACATGAGATGGATCTGCACCCTTATTCAAGAAGCCTGAGCATGGCAAGTTTCTCCTTCTTAGGCACAGTGCCTAATACAATAGTGAAGAGGATGTTGTGGGAGAGGCGTGGTTCATTGTTGAATGCAGTCCAAACTGATAAAGAATATCCAACGGAGATGAGAGTGAACATGTCAAGGTCACAAGAAGTTGTGAAATGAGGGAATGACTTCAGCACAGCAAAGTCACTAGGGCAGAAGAGAAAATGATTTCTGCTGCTTGTGCGACCATCGTAAATGGGCACTAAGTAGAGACATGAGTGATAATGTCTGACAAATTGTGATCACATAGTATGAACCTTCATCCAGGAAACCCATTGACATAGGATAACTGGCACCAGGGCTGACCGACTCAGCAGTTAGAGTCTTAGTCAATGATCTCCACTGACCCTTAATGGGAGATGCATGTGCAGACATATCTACAACAAATCCATCAATGAGCATGAAGATGAAATCAAGAGAAAAACTGACATTTGGAATTCTTGTTTCCATGCCCAGAGGGATCCTCAACTCTGGTGGGAAATGACATGCCTCGGTTGGAGATACATGTCATTTCCATGAACTCCAAGTCAAATTCCAAGGCCCATGCCATGGATTCGTGACAAAACATCTGATGAAAAGGCATTATCCTCAAGTGCTTGACATGCTTACCTCCCTGGGTGCCACTGGCACTCGCGTAGCCACCTTGCTATGCAGGTTTGAATAGCATACACTCAGTTACAAGACCAACAGTCATGCACACAGCATTAGAACCGCTGACATGCAATGTCTTCCCCTCCAAAGTCAGAGCAGAAGGCATTGCACATGCAAGATTGACGAAGCAACCATACCACTCAAACTTGAAGGCCTCAACCAAAGAACTGTCAAGCTCATCAGTCAGTATGGGAACAAGATCAAGACAGTGACATGAACGTTAAGCTTTCAAGGTGGAATAACTTTGCCATGTCAGTGAAGGAACAAAAACGAGGAGAATCAAATGTGTCCAGGGTGAACCCCATGGGTATGACAGCATGATACATACTGTAAATATAATGCAATCAATGAGAAGACAAAACATTGAAGACAGACACCGATACATACCCAAGCAGTGGCAATGACACATAGACACCCAGAGTGACCAGATGCTCTTCCATCAATTCAGGTTGCATGACCTGGAGAGCAGGATCATCAGGCTTGCTGAGATCAGGCCCAGGCTTGTAGGGTGTACTGTAAGGTAATTACAAAATTGTTAGGCTACAATGAATACAGAGGAGGAGCAGCACATACACTCCGATTTTGGGCAGACACAATACAGGGCCTGCATCATCAGGCTCTGGCAAAGAGCCACATACATCATCTCTAGAGGGAAAATCAGTAGGGGTAAGTGTATGTCAAGGAATATGTACCCAAGAAGAGCAGCCAGTTCACTGGTGATTTGTGAAGCAGGTGCTGCAGCCAGTTTCAAATCATCATCAGGATCGTCTGAGAAAATGCTCTATAAATGAAACATAGAGAAACAAAGAAGATTTACCAGAAGAAATGACCAACGGTTCAACATCCTTCTTTGAAGTGACCTTGGCCTTAGATCGAGGGTGCAAAGTCGTCAATGTCTTTGAAGCCCCCACCTTAGCAGATCCATGGCCCACAGAGGAGGCGGCAGTAGTTTTGATGCCAGCCACGGATTTTGATGGACTAGACATAGGCTGTACAGGTGTAACAGGATTGGCATGGGTATGTGATTCTGCCTGTTCATCAGATGAATCTGCTACAGTGTTGCCCGCAGTGTGCACAGCTGTTTGACATGAAAAAAAGGTTACAAAGTATAATCAAAACCAGAATGCACATGCACAAATAGCAGCCCAGGAACCTTTGGATCTTGCGGAAGACATGCCCATAGTCTTAACTAGGGTAGAGCTTGTGGAATCCACAGACACTTGGGTTTCCAGTTGTGCATTAGTGGAGATATCTTCCTTTTTTGACCTACTGACTGTCCATTGGCCTGGGCCACTGCCCTGTTTCATGGGGGACTTGCCTTTTGGTCATGACTTGGGAGCAAAGGGTTCCAGATCCTCCAGATATACTGTAGGAGGTGATTGTTTATGGACATTCCCCTTGCTATACACAAAAATACAGAAGATTAACAAGTGACACTAAGCTAGAGAATAAAGATACTAACACAGTCAAAGTCAGGTCATTCTTGATGTCATCAGACTCAGCCACATCATCAACATTCCCGGAGTGCAACCTACATCAAAAAAGACAAGATACCAAGCTATCTGTTAAAAAATAGCAAGAAAAAGAGACACATACAATGCATCCACATAAGACCCTTTGACCATCTTGACCTTCGACCTACTGCATGGAGGTCAGAAACAGAAGACAAGGAACCCACAAAACCTACAGCAAACGCGAAGACAGGACAACAGTGCCATCTTCAGATCTGAAAGAAGACAATAAATGAAGTTTTGCAGGGAGCATGACTGAACAGATGTACCCAGCTTCGCAATCAGATCCATAGTCATCCTCATCGGCAGAGGGTTCCTCAGAAACATGAGATGCCTCGGATGCTTCATCGTCAACAAATAACACCTGTCCATGGCACTTGAGAGAGTTTGCAGAGAGGTCAGCATCATCCACATCTGAAGGAGCCATGATGCTCTCAACTTCTTTGGCAGACAGTTCACCATATGATACTTTGTGGTTTAGTGTCGGTTGACCATGAGGATGAGCCTGACGAGAACTGGAGAACAATCAGTAAACTGCAAACGGAATCGTGAGGCAATGAGACAAATACAGATGTGATTGAAACAGCCAGCAGGAGCACAGATGACTTTGGAGATGGGCAAATATGAGACGAAGATATCTTGTTTTTTTTTGCGAGGTACCCTAAGAAGAACAGCCCTCAGCACACCCACATGACAGACACAGAGACCACTCATGGTTCAGGAGTAGTCTCAATGGATGCAGGAATCAGCGACAAATGCACCAGTTTTCACTTCGAAGGGCTCCTGGAAGATGTGGTAGAAGGCATAGCAATAGCGCAGTTACACAGGAAACAATGGAGACAATGGACAAGAGAAAGAGAAGGATCACTAAACCTTCACAGTATGATATATAAGATGGGCACCTGCATAAGGTGAACGAGACATCAGACAATGAAACATGTCAATGAAAATAAAAGCAAACCATGGGTTTCAAGATGTATTCACTTGGACTCTAAGGAATCACAGTAGACGGCGATGTCAGGTGGGCAATAACAATAACAAAGTGAAGAAGAGGAGGGAAAGCCTAGAAGTGTCTCCCAAACATAAGTGGTAGGTGGAAATGAAAGCAAAGATGCCAACAATCTAACAGATAGCTTGATAGTGAGGGGTGAAACCCAAACACAAGAGCCTGGGCAACAAAAAAGCATACGTTGATGTGCTCGGTAATGGGCAGCGCTCAAAGGAAAACTAAACTCTAGATGAGAAATCTAGAGACTAACTCTCACTCTAAACACTCACACTATCACCAATGTTTGTAAGTTCGAGGTTGAGTACAGTAGAAGCACTCGTGTACGATCTTAGACTTTGATAACTCAATGTAAGGTGTTTGAAAACTACTTCTGATTCTGATCTAGAAGATGTTTACACAAGATACACTAGTCAATATAATGAGTTATAACGATGTGGGGTTTTAATAGGTAGGTAGGAACTGGTCTAGTTCAGAGAACAAACGTCATCTAGGTGAGCAATAGCTGGTCTAGATTACTTCTTAACTCAAACAATCAAAGAACACACAGGTTCTACAAAGAGCTCACAGGCTCTAGAGTTCACTAACTCTCAACACAAGTTCGCAGACTCGAGACAAAGAAGTACACAGACTTCTACAAAGGATACACAGATCCTACGTCAAGTACACAGACTTGCAAAGAGCACGCAGACTCTAGAGTATGCTGACTCTTTCAATCGTTTGAACTCAAAGTGTTCTAGGGCTTAGTTCACTTCAACTACTTGTTCTTTCTTATTGGGTGACTTAGCAATGAATTACTCAGTCGAGGACAGGCACTTAAATCCGTTATTTGATTAGGTAGCTATGGGCCACTAGCACAAACATGGGGGAATGCTTTCCTGCTGTTGTGTGTCTAGGTGACGGTATTTTATAGTATTCTATGTCTAGGTATAGGAGTCGCTTATCTAGACTACTAGTAGCGTGATTATGTGTAGTAATACAAGTGATGAGTAATTTATTCTATAAGAATTGCGTGATTCCGAGATATTCATTCAGTTATATGGGGAGGTGACGGGTTTTTCTATTGCCTAGGAGTGCCATGCTGGTCTGTAGGCACTCCTGCCTCCACTTTCCTATGGTGCTGTGTGGCTATTCATTCAGTACTTGTTTAATTGCCTTAGTATCTCAGTGGATGTAACCATCGATCAAGGATCGATCAAGGTACCGAGATTGTATGGTCACGATCACTTGCGTGATCTAGACTGGTACCTCGGATCCCTGACTAGGCTATTCTTTCATGCAGGGTTCAGGGTTTCTCATTCATTTCTTTTTAGACTAAGTTCATGGAGGAATTTGATTCCGTTGTGACTTAGTAACTATTCAAAGTGGTTTTCAGCTTTGTCGAGTTTGACAAGCTAATCTAGTTCAGGTTTTCTAACTTCTGGTTTTTGAGTTCGTCTAGATACAGTGAGGTCCCATTTGTGTGGTGACTATGTGTAGTCTGTTTTTAAACAGGAAATGGCAAGTAATCTCGAAAGGTTTGTAGAGTTGACTCGTCTAGATGTCTTCTCTTACTTCCTCTTCTGTTATGGTTTTAGGTGCTTCAACACTGATCTAGATGACTCAACTTAGCAGTCCAAAGTCTCCACTCTAGTCCTTAGTACAGCTAGTAGTTTGCATTAATTTGTATAAAATTCGCAAAATCTACGGGTAGCCTGATACCAAGCATATCAACATCGAAACACAAAGAAGTCTCAAGACAAAACAAAGAAGCCAGAAGTCAATGGAATTCACATACATTAAAGCAATGAGAATCCAATAAACATGGCAAACATGATCACATGCTACTGACAGGAAAGAATAATCACGAAATAGTACAAGTTTCATATGGGCTGGTAGGGTTGATAATAGAGATCCAAAAATTGAATGACTTGCATTCTGCATCATCCATCAAGATAGGAAGTGCACACTTCACCAGAGGTACAACATGGACGAGTTCTATGACCTAGCAAAAGTGAGTGAGTCAACATACAACAACCGAGAGGAAACACATACTAACGTTGACCATGACACCCTAGAAGATACCATCCAAAAGTTATCCAAAGAAAGCATGAAGTCAAACAAATATCATCTGTCTAGGATAATCAAGGTAAGTGTAGCAGGGACTGCAACGAGCACTTACTAACTATGTTACACAGGAGGGATCGCAAATGATGAATGTCAGTCTTCAGAAAGACGACAATGATTTTGTATGGTGTCTGATCAAGGGGGGAGCCGAGGAAATGGAAGAGCTTGTCTTCGCATGCACCAGTGTGATATGCAAAGTAGACCTACCCCCAGTGATCAGATCACCAGGGTATGTATTCATGCTGTTTACAAATGATAACATGTTCCCACTGACATGACACAGCATTGGGTGAGACAAAACGATTATGCTGTTGCAAAGTGTGACTCTGACAGGATTGGGCTGTGTGGCCCTTGATGAAACAATCGCTACTCTTCAGGAGATTAGGCTGACAGGAGAAAGAGAATTCAAAAATGGTATGCTGGAAAAGTGGACTCCATCAATGTACCAAGGTTTCCCAGTGTTCTTGATTTCCAACCGATATTTCCAAATGGCGAAGGAAGGTGGACAATACAAGGCCATCGAATTCCACAAAGACATTGACCCTGTTGGCATATTACAATGGTTAGGCAAAACAGACATGGCACACACCAAAGACAATGAAGTGCAGTACTTCAAAGCCAACATTGACAACAAAGGTAAACAGCAGTGCATGTGGCCAGGTGTTGCATTACAGTTAAGGTTTGCTGACACTATAAGCAGGTTTCAATGAGCCAGACCCTAACTGTTCTGTTAGACCTGAACCTCACATGATCCAAACAAGAGTAAACTCGGGCTGCCTCGCATTTGGACAACCACCCGAGAGTCTCATGTAGTTCGGATATAAGTGATGGAATCGGACTAATGTTTTAGTTGAGCGGGAGTTTAGAGAGAAGTTCGGTATTGATAAACTTTAGCTTGAAGCTGGGGTATTACAGTGAGAGCTACCTACTTATATACAAAAACTATGCTACTAATAATAGTCACAACATATGAAGACAATATGGTAGTCGTGTGGTATGCGTGAGCCGTAGTTACCTGGCCTAAGCCTCCTGGTTCTGGTTCTGATGGTCATGTGGGGTCGGGGATTGCTCGGGCTTTGGTTAATAAGAAAGAAAAAGTGAATATCCATAAGAAATCATAACATTACCCTCTCGTTAAGGCAGTCGTCCCGACTGCCATTAGGGTTCTGGCATTTCTTCTAGTTCTTCGTTTACTGCTCTCCAATAGTCCTGAATATATTCTTGCCATGCTTCTCCATCTGGATTTTGGACTTGGATCTTCTTCCCATCATTTCGTTCGACTGTGTAGAAGTATTCCCATGTCCCATTCCCGACTTCTTTGTACTCGTGTTCCACAATCCTTTTTATCGCTTTAGGGTTTACAATGGCTTTGGCTGTTACTACTCTTCCATGTTCTGCTTGACTCTGTTGATATTCTTTGATTAACTCCTGAGCATTCTCCATGTCTTCTTTGGTTACCCAGTCATTGTGTTCCCTCATCCAACCTACCCATTTTACCAGGTAGTCAGTTACCAGTTGAGAAGGTTGGCCCCTCTTTCCTCTTACCCTTTGGGTTCGAGTGTCGAGGACTTCTTCAACTTCATACTGTTCCTCATCTTCAATGAGGTCTGGTGGTGGCGGCGGTGGAAGTTCTTGGTTTGGGAATGCTGGAGGTGTATATGGAGTGAGAAGCTTTTCGTTGAAGCGTGGGTGAATCCACCAGTGCGGTGGAAGTTTGAGTTTGTATGCGGAAGCACCTGCTTTCTCTAGGATTCGGAATGGGCCCACTTGTTTGTCATCAAGCTTTTTCTTGGGTCGTGGGAGGTGGAGATTGGTGGTGTCGAGCCATACTAAGTTGTCCTTTTTGTATGCAACCACTTTGCCCTTTCATTTGTCATACTGGGTCTTCATTTTTGCGGCTGCCTCTTCTAAGGCTTGTTGGCAGAGCTTGTGGATTTTCTGCATTTGTGATGCAAAATTGCCGGCAGCGGGGTTGGTGAAAGGGCTACGGTGTTCAGTCTCAGGGACAACTTGGGGGTTGAGTCCATAAACGGTGAAGAATGGACTTTGACTGGTTGCAGAGTGCTTTTGGTTGTTGTGGGCGAATGCTGCCAGAGCGAGCCATTCATGCCAGTCATCTTGTTGGTACCTGGTAAATATCCTTAGATATTTTTCAATCTCTTGATTGACTCTCTCCATTTGTCTGTCTGTCTGCGGGTGGAAGGCTGTGGACACATTGGGGGTTATTTGGAGAATTTGGTAGAGGTCTGTCATGAACTTGGAGACAAATTGAGGGCCTCGGTCGGAAATCACAGTTCTTGGCATGCCATGGATGGCAAACACCTTGTCGCGGAAGATCTTGGCGGTTCCTTCAGACATTAGGGTTCCGTTACATGCTACAGGGATGATTTCTTTGGAAAATCTATCTACAATAACTAAAATGGCATCATATCTGCTGGATTCTTTGAGGCCGGTTATTAGGTCTACTGAGATATGGGTCCATGGTTCGGAGGGAACGAGATTAGGATGGAGGGGTGCTTTGCATGCTTGAGTGTTGGACTTTACTTGTTGGCATGTTTCGCATCCTTTAATGTATCTTTCAACTGTCTGTTTGATCTTGGGCCACCAGTACTCTCTTTGAACAAGTTCATTGGTTTTGTCGATCCCAGGGTGTCCAGCAGTGAGGTGGTCATGGGACATGGCAATGATTTCTCCTCTTAGCTTTTTGTCTTGGGGCACATAAATCCTTCCAGTCAGCATTAGGAGTCCTTTTTCCATAGTGATGCCTCTTTTGTGATTCAGGGAATCCGAGATTCCTTGGTCCCATTTATCGGCGCTCTCGGTAGCGTGTTTGATTTTTGAGTGAATGCTGGATGTAGTGGGCATGATCATGGCCCGAAAGTCTTCCGGCTTCAGGACTACAATTTCATCGTTATCCTGTTTGCCTTGGTCATGATCATCCCGGTGGGATAGTAGGTCGGCTTTTCGGTTGGCAGTACCGGGTTTGTAGTGAAGGGAGAAGTGGTATTTGGCGAGTTCGGTTACCCAACGAGCTTGTCATTGGTTGAGTTTTTGGGGTTTTCGGAAATATTGAAGGTTTTGATGGTCCGTCCATACTTCAAAGTCTACAGCTGCTCCCATGAGATAGTGTCTCCATTCGGCAAGTGCTAGCATTATGGTGAGGAGTTCCTTGTCATATATTTCATAGTTCCTTTCTGTCATTGTCAACAATTTTGAAAGGAACGCTATGGGTCTCCATTTGCCATCTTGCTGTTGGCTTAGTACTGCGCCAATGGCTCCTTCACTCGAGTCTGCTTCTACCCTGAACTTTCCGTCCTCCTTTGGTAGTGCTAGGATTACATCTTCAGCCATTTGTTTCTTCAGTTGTTGGAACACTTGATTTTGGACCACGCCCCAGTTCCAAGGGGCATTCCCGGTAAGTTGAGTCATTGGTCATACTATCTTTGAATAGTTCTTGATGAACTTTCAGTAGAAATTTGTGAAGCCCAAAAAGCTTTGTAGTTCCTTCTTTTTGGTGGGTGTGGGCCATTCGGTGATGCCCTTGACTTTGACGGGGTCCATGCAGACTGATCCTTTGCTGATGATTACTCCCAAATATTCAGTTTCCAGGACTTCAAACTTGCACTTCTCGGCTTTGAGGAACAGCTTGTGTTCCCGTAGATGTTGAAGTACTCTTTGGACTATCTGTCGGTGTTCTTGGAGGTTTTTAGAGAATATGAGGATGTTGTCGAGATAGATAGTAACTTTTCCTTCAGCGATTAGGTCGTGGAATATATTGTTCATCATCCACTGGAAGGTTGCGGGTGAATTGGTTAGTCTGAAGAACATGACTGTTGGTTCAAACAGTCCTTGGTTGGTTCGGAAGGCAGCTTTGTACTCATCACCTTCTTTTATGTGTACATTGTTATATCCCCAATGTACGTCTAGCTTGGTGAAATACTTGGCACCTCTGAGTTTGTCCATAAGCTCCAAAATGAGTGGTAGGGGGTAGTGATTTTTGATAGTCATTTCATTGAGTTTTTGGTAGTCTTGGACTGGTCGAAGGGCACTGTCTTTTTTCTTGACAAAGAAGAAGGGCGATGCGAAGGGGGATTTGGATGGTCGTATCCTTCCAGTGGATAGGTTTTCGTCCAAGAATTTGTCAAGTTCTTCCTGTTTGTTTCGATTCAGGGGATATACTTTGCAGTCAAGGGTATTACTGGCATTCGGTATCAGTTCGATGGCATGGTCCCAAGGTTTTTGATCCGGGAGTTCATTGAAGTTGTCTTTTGAGAATAGGTCTTGGAACCCCCAATAGTCCGGAGGTACCATTTCCTCAAAGCTCTTCTTTGGTTTCCCTTCACTTGCTTTTGCAGCCAAATCATTCGCATGGTGGATTGCTCTGATTTCTATTTCTTCCATTATATCTACTGCTAGTATTGTGTCTCCATCTTCTAACTCCTCATCCCACCTGTCTTCTGGGTCTGCGTCTGGTAGGGTAAATGGCTGCTTCTGACATTGGCATCATCCGAATATGATTTTTTGCATTTTCCAATTGATGACCGGGTTGTGACGTATTAACCAGTCATGTCCTAGGAATACTCTCCTGGTGCCAAGATCTGTGACTGCTAGATTGATCCGTTCTGCATGTCCTCCTATGGTCATTTGTAGTTCAATGAAATGAGTGACTTCTCCTGCCTTGTTGTGGGTTCTGTCAGTGTTGTAGACTGGGATTGGAGTGCTAGTGGCTTGGGTTGGTAGGTCATGTTCTTCCACATATTTGCAGTCGATGGAGCTTCCGGTGCACCCGCTGTCTATTAGGGCCGTGGTTTTGAGGGTCTGGTGGTTGGTGAGGGTTTTGAGTCAGATTTCGGTAGTCAAGTCTTTTGCTCCAGCTTGGGCGCTTCGTCGGATGTATCGGGCTGGTTTGTGGAGTTCTTCTAACTGTTCAAGCGCTTGAGTGTGGGGAAGAGTGACAATGCACATTAGCATTTCTCAGTCTGCCTCTGCTTGTCGCATTTTGTGAGTCCAGTGTGCTAGTATCATGCAGGCTTCAAAGCTACCCATTGCTTGTCTGATTGCATGCCATGTCCACTCTGTTTCGAATGGGATCATGTACCTGGATTCTTCCTTCTCTATTGTCTTCAGCTTGGTCCAGTTGTGATTCTCTTTCATTTGCGTCCACCACCTGTTGTATGCCTTCATGTCGGTTGCATCTGGATCTCCCTTCTTGCAGTAGTGGTGTCCCCTGAGGTATGCCTGCCATTCGGGGTCATTGTCCTCATTGTATTCTTCTTCGGCTTTCTTCTGTGCCTTTCTAGAACCACTAGGGTCCATGGACATTTCTGTCAAGGCATTGCCACCTTTGGTAGCTGTTCTTTTGGCTCCGCAGGTTGGGTGTCTTGCCTCCAGAGGAGGACTTTTTCGTGTCGGGGATGGCCCACATGCATCTGCATTTTTGGCTGCAGCAGCCAACCAATAGGACGTGTCATCTTTGTCATCTGGGACTTCTTCTAAAGAGACCTTGTGTGAGTGAGGGGATAGTGGAGGGGGACTTATCGGTTCTTGGGCGTGCCTACCACCTGTCTCGCGTGGCAGATGAGGTGCTTGTGCCCTGTTGATTGAGAACTGTTCTGATCCGGGAGGGGACTTTTCCATTCTGTCCTGTCTGCCCTTAGTCAGGTTGTCCCCGGCATTTGGGTGCATATCTACAGGAGTCGCAGTTAGTTTCCCTCAAGGGATCGTTCCTTTGGTCTTGCCACCCAGGGCTATTGCCACTCCGTGCTCCCTCTGCTGCAGCTGTTTGCAGTCAGGGATTCTTCTTTTTGGGGAAGCCGCATGCTTCCGCTTGTTGGGCGCTCTCCAAGGGTGTTTCGAGGACGTCTTTGGCAGGGCCCGTTCGGCCTTGGCTAGATGTTCTTCATCTTCCTGATCCATCATGTTAGTTAAAATACTGTACTGGTTCTGCGATTCTTTGGGTGTCTTGCTGGGGACGATAGTCATGGGTATATTCAAATGTGTATGTGAAGATCCTACAGAAGTATTATAAGTCCGTCCAGCAGTGTATAGAGCACCTTTAGAGAGTCCGGCCGACCAAGTAGAATCGCTTACTCGTCGGCCTCGTCTTTTACCTCCTTGACTCCCGAGGATGAGGGCATCTTCTCCTCGTCTGATCCCTCTTCCTGTTCTACTACTTGGTTGTCGCGTCACGTATTATTGTTTCGGGTGAACCTGCCGCCCCTGTCCCTTGGCTTCCTTGGTTGTTGGCAGTCCACGGTGAAGTGCCCTTTCTGATGGCAATTGAAGCATCGGCACTCCCATCAGATTCAGTCTATATCCATGGGTTTGCCTTGTCCGCTATAGGCGGGTCCAGTTCCCATGTGGGTGCTGACTGGTCCTGGTTCTGCGGGGGCTTTTGGCGGTGCATTCTGGCTTTGATTCTGATTGCACAGCAGGTAATTGTTGTTGTTGTTGCTGCATGGTTGGGGTCAGTTGTCGTACTGTTGGTTGCACGGCTGGTTGTTCTGGTTCCAAGGGTCTTGAGGGCGGTAGCCTTTGTGGGTGCGGTCAAAGACCTTGACTTTGGTGAGCTCGTTGTTGAGTTCAATAATCCACCATTTCCACTGGGGGTACATGCGCGGTGGGGGTCAGTCTCTGGCGGCGGTCTGGGCATAGTCGGTGGGTATTCCGCCCCTGATGGCAGCGACTATATGGCTTCAATCATCTTGTTGCTCCCATCTTCCAGCTAATTGTGCCTGCTCCTCGAGTTGTTGGAAGTATTGGTATGCGCCTCCTTCTTTCATTTGGAGTGCATACATGCATTGTTCATGGACTTCTTCCACTACCAGGTTGGAGAACTGTTCGCAAATTAGTTGGATGAAGTCGCGCCAATTGGGGGTATCGGTATCTTTGGTATCAGCCACTGTAGTAGGTTTCAACATGGTGGACCCACCATGAGAGCGCTCGTCCGGCTAGATGGGAGGCGGCGAAGTTGACTTGCTGTGCCTCAGTTAGGTAGATCCGGTGGGCTTTGAAGTATGCTATGCATTGGTAAAGGAATCGTTGGATGTCGTCATGTTTTCCATAGAAGTCTGCTGAGACTTTTATGAGTATGGGTTTGATGCTGAAATAGGCGGCGTTGTGGGGTGCTTCTCCTGTGGGTGCTCCTGGGAGGGGCAGAGGCGGCATTCTTCCTGGTGACAGTCTGGGTAATGACCATAGATCTCCTCTTGCTCCCGGCGAGTCTGGGTCTTCTGGGTCTCCAGGGTTTGGTGGCTGCGGGGGCGGTGGTTGTCTTGGGTCTGGGGGTAGTTGGTATCGGGCCCGTAGGTCATCTAGGTCCCTCTGCTTCTGTGCTAGCTCTTCTCATTGCCGTTCTAGGTCTTCTTGCCCCTTGGTCTATTCGTCATACTTGGCAAGTCTTTGGGCTTGTTCGGTTTCATCTAGCCCATGGCTGGGCCCTCCCATTTCTGCTGGTCCTCCTCCGGCTCCAGCAAATAGTCAGGACTTGCCATATGTTGGGGGTCCGCCTTGTTGTCAGGTTCAGCTAGTGGTTGGGGTTGGCGGGGTGTCGGGAAGAGGCTTGGGTAGAGTGAGGTTCCACTCGTCATAGTCAGGCAGGGGAGCATAAGCTTGTAAAGGGAAATCTTTATTGAACATGAACGTCGTTTGCTCATGGGCAGTGTATGTCCATAGCCTTCCTTTCTCCTCTTTGTCCCCCTCTTCATCTGCTTCTAAGTACCTTTTCCCCATGTCCGTGGCTAGCCACAACATTTCTTTATGCAGCCGGCTGTACCTTATCTTCACCCTCTGCTCGTACTTGTCCCTCTGTTGGTTCATGGTCAAGAGTGAAGTGAGCCCTGGGAGAGGCAGGTCTACTTCCTGCTCTGGTGACCCCTGTAAGCTGAGAGATCCAGTAGCGGTTTGCGTCAGAGGGGGTGCGAGGTCAGGGTTCTGTTCGCTGGTGGTGGCTTTCCCCTTTCCTTTCTGTGATGCCGAGGGTGCTGTTTCATCGACTGATTTGGAGTTCATCTGGGTAGACTCTTCCGGCAGGTATTCTGTATGGAGTGCATGGTATGGGATGAATTCGGTGGCAATGGTGCCACCACTCTGCCTCACTTTCTCCTGCTCCTCTTGGCTCAAGTAGGGCCATTTGCTGCGAGTTATAACTCAGTGGTGGGGTCCCAACACGATTGTCTTCACCTGTGCATCTAACCAGTCCGGGTAGGTCAAGAGTGGCACGGTTTCTGGGAATATGGGTGGCAATGGTAATGCGGGGTTCTTCGGAGGAGGCATGGGCAGGGAATTCGGAGCTGCTCTCGGTGTTGTAGATTCTAATGACCTGGGCGACTGACGCAGTGTATTCCGAGGCGATGTCCATGGAGGCAGTGCTGGGAGTGTGGGGCACGGTGCTGATTCTAAGGACATCTGGGACGTGTTGTGGGTGAGGGCTGTCGGTCCTTCCATGACTGTTGCCCATGCTGACTTCCTCTGTTTGGGGTAGGGCTCTGCCCTGCTCGATGTCCTCAAGCTCATACATTGGCTCAACATGGTTGCATTGGTTGGTAAGGATCCATGGAATCAGGACCCGTAGGACTACGGCAGTGATGGCAAAGGCAATTACGCTCAGTGTTACCACTAGGGCGATGTTGGTTTGGGCGGTGGTCAATCCTCTGGTATGGTCCATGGGTTTTTCTTGCATCGTGCACTAAGAAAAGAAGGGAAGCTTCGAGCTAATTGTTAGACCCGAACCTCACATGATCCAAACAAGAGTAAACTCGGGCTGCCTTGTGTTCAGACAACCACCCGAGAGTCTCATGTAGTTCGGATATAAGTGATGGAATCGGACTAATGTTTTAGTTGAGCGGGAGTTTAGAGAGAAGTTCGGTATTGATAAACTTTAGCTTGAAGCTGGGGTATTACAGTGAGAGCTACCTACTTATATACGAAAACTACGCTACTAATAATAGTCACAACATATGAAGACAATATGGTAGTCATGCGGTATGTGTGAGCCATAGTTACCTGGCCTAAGCCTCCCGGTTCTGGTTCTGATGGTCATGTGGGGTCGGGGATTGCTCGGGCTTTGGTTAATAAGAAAGAAAAAGTGAATATCCATAAGAAATCGTAACATGTTCAGGATTGGTGATGTCGTTGAGGTACAATGTTCAGTCATTATGTTCAAAGCAAAGGGTGCAAAGCACAAGATGAAGCTCGTATTACAAGCAATTGTGATGCTAGACTGCAATATGATGTTGGTGAGCACACAGCCAAAAAATCACCATGTAAAAACTAAAATTAAAATAAAAAACTCACATCACACAGGACACCAAACAAATGTTGAGCAAATGCTTAGTGCCTGAAGATAACAGTCCCAAGCAACTGAAATGGGAGATTGGGTTCATCGATGAGGAGAGCTGTGAGGATGTGGTGACCAAATGAGCTAAGGAGGGGCCGACAATGGATGAAACAGCATGAGAAGGGTACACCGAGGTTGCTGTAGAAAAATAAAATCTTTGAAAAAGATTGAACATGATGAGCAGTCCACAAGAAGGAGAAAAAATACAAGGAAGAAAGAAAAACATCATGGAAAGAAAAGCGCACAGAGCGCCATGGTTCTGAATTATACAAAAGGGATGTCATAAGCATTGAGGCAATGAAAAGGCATGAGATTCCCAGGCTTTTGATGGTCAATGCTTTTTTTCCCCATGATATTTCTCATGGAGTGCCTGGCAAGTCCCAAATAGCATCATTCCCACAGTCAAAACCAGCATAAAGACTGATTACCTATAATATACATTATAGGATTTGGAAACAACAATGTGGATTCCTCAGCTAAAGCAACATGTCTCCCAGGGTGAGCTCTCCTGTGGTCCACGCCCACTACCAAACCAGTCACTAGTAACCCACACATTGATGAACCTAGACTTCCATGGCAATGGCACACCAAAAACTCGAAGAGTAATGGTTAATGATGGTGACAACCGGTGATAAAGGTACTGTGTTGTGTGAGTTGTTCAGGGCACCTCCATGCAACCTAATCACTTCCTTTAGACATGAGTTTATACTGTGACTCTTCAGTCAAGCAAGTAGCACTCAAGTGATTGAGTACTAAAAGGTTTTGGCTGTAGGCCGGTGATAATCTCGAGAACAAGATAGAACAGAAGAGGGTATGATGTGAATACCACAGGTCCGGTGTAAAAGAAGGAGAAATGACTAGACGAGGTCTCTAGATGAAGGTCCTATGAAAATAACAGCAATAATGAAGCTATGTGTGTGGCAGACAGTTTATAACTGGTGTAGTGTTGAAATACTGAAGGGGGTGATCCTAATAATGCCAGTTAATGGTGGCAAGAGCATGAAAATGATTTTATGTCCAGTGGGACATGGCGATGATGAGTGCTGATCCTATACAAGACGAAATATACTGAAGGCAATGTTGATGTTGAAAACTGAGTCTACTCAGAGACGGTCCTATCCTATGTCAATGTCAATCCTATGTGTGCAAACCTATCCTATCCAATCCTATCCTATCCTATGATGGTCTAAACCAGTGTTGAGTCCAATTAGTGTTGCTGCAACTCAGCTAAAAGTCGCTTAGCCATGTAGCTGAGTTGGATTAAGCCCAGTCTGAGCCTCAGATTGGCTCAGGCTAATTACAAGCTCAAGCCCCTTTTGGAGTCGGCTTGAGTTCGGCTTGAGCTGACTAAGCCAGTTATCGATGACCAGATTGGTCATTGATAAACAACTTTCATTCTTGCCTTCCTCCCTCACTAGCCATTGTTCCCTCAACGTCCCTTCAATGTAGGATCAAATTATGACCACCTTCGAACCTTGGGGCACCCTTTTTCATCCATCACCATGCTTTATTCATCTCCACTGTGGCAAATTCTAGCCAATGACCTCAAGCAACCTCAAGGCAGTTTCAGGGTGAATGATGGTAGAATGAGCAGTTTTCATGAAGATGGTGCATTATTACACTTCTTATTTTGTCTAGCTCTGCTCATTGAAGCTCCCATAGGTACCGATAGCCAGCTGATGTCGTTGTAGTTACTAATGCACTGTATACAATTTATGGAATATATACCTTCTGTTTTACCACCCCACGTCATGCGAATTCCTCAAATACCCCTCACTGCAAGTGTATTACTGACCTACCCATCTCGTTCATCCCTTCCTCTGCTTGTTTACTTGATGGCACCAACTGGATGACCTCATGGACGACCTCACAGGAAAGGACATGGCCCCAACGCAGAACCTATGGCAGCTGTCCCTGACGATGCGGATACTGGTCCTGGGCCAACTGAGACTGTGACCATGCATCCGGGAGGTGCATTGAATGTGCAGTTTTTTATACCAGGCTTGGGTATGTATTCTATCTTCAATAGCTACCACACGCACTTATATTTCCATGATAAATAGATCACTCTAGTCCAGCTCAAGCTAGTCCCCCTCCAACATCACACAGCACACCTCCGACGCCTCCGCCACCTGTGACACCAGTACCACAACAATCTGCTCGTTGTAGGCATCAAGCTGATCCTGCTGATGCTGATGGAAACAACCCATTCACATCCCCCACCGAACGTAGTTCCAGCCTATTTGCTCAACCTCACCGTACCATGCAGTTCTCTGGTGCCGAAACCTTCAACATTGAGGACTTGCCTGAGCCATCAACACCTACAACACCTACACCGGTGTTGCGGCCAGTGGCTGCCACACCAAAGAGCAACCAAAGGCACCGACATACTAAGCACACAACAGGTTTGGAGATGCCAGATATACCTGACCTTCGTCCCTTCTATCAAGTCCATGAAGGTCGAGTACACTGCATCTTTTGCTCGTGAGTATTGGTCTTTGAGATGCAGTAATACTGACTCTGGGTGGGTATAGTGCACAGAAGAAGTCAACATCATTTGGTCGTGCAACAACTTCCACAAGCAATTGGTGATGCCACCTCCTTACAAAGCACTTGGGGCTTTGGGTAGAGGCTTGTGACAAACTGAAGGTAAAGATTACTGCTGACAATGCTGAGAGTCCTGTCGCTGCATACTGGGAGTCAAAGGGACAGGACTCGAGACAGAATTCATGCATTCCTGATGGGGTTGATGAGGTGCCAGGCTTCTCCTTAGAAGCATTTGCTGACGGACTAGTTGCCTTTATTGTTAGCAATGACCAGGTAAGCTTTTCTTGTCTTAATCAGGTTGCAGCCATAATAATAGCAATAGTCTTTCAACATTGTTGAGTCTCTGGAGCTCTGCCGCATATTCTTGATGCTCCATGAGGAACTTACCGATGATGATATTCCCCGCCGAACACAGATTCGGAAGCGTGTTATGGAAGTATGGGAGGATCATTTAAAGCAACTTTCTAAGGAAATGCAGGTGTGTGTGCTGTTAAATACTTGAGGGTCTTCTTCGCTCATATATGTGCAGGGTGCATTAGGTAAAATCTCCTTCACATGTGACATGTGGTCAAACGCCAACCTTGTGCCCTTCATGGCTGTCACGGCACATTGGATTGAAACCAAGGAGGTCCATCCTCCAAATGGTGGTGATCCACATTTAGCCCTTTCTTTGCGGGTGGATTTGATTGGTTTTCATCATGTACCTGGCCATCATGATGGAGAACATTTGGCATGAGCCTTCCTTTTTATTGTTGACCGGCTTCAAATTGCATCTAAGGTATATCATTATAATGATCATTACTTTGTGTTTATATTGTTCACAGATGGGTTGGATAAGCCTAGATAATGCATCGAACAATGATACAATGATGGCTTTCCTTGAGATGCTACTTGCACAACGTGGAATTGAATTTGATGCGATCAAACATCATATCCGGTATGTCAATCATTTCAGCCCTTATTTTGTACTCTAATAATTGTCAGGTGCTTTGCCCATATTGTAAATCTGGCTTGCAAGGCTGTTTTAACAGCTATCACAAATATTGATTATGCCCATGATGATGCTGACTTTGTTCCGCAACCAGGACAACCAACAAATTTCATGGCAGCATGTAGACATGATCCAATTGCTACTGCTCATTCCATTGTATGGCTTGTAAGTCTTTGGTAGATTATGACAATTCTAGATGGTCTGACATTTGCTTTTCAGATTTGTGGCTCATCTATAAGGTGGCAAATCTTCTCAGAGATCCTTGAATCTCTGCATGATGTTAATAACCTTCAGCTACTGCGAGATGTCATTACATGCTGGTCATCAACCTTACTCATGATTGAATGTGTTCTATACCTGCGTCCAGTTAGTTCTCTTCTTATATTATATTGGCAGTGCTCTGACCAATTGATGAAATGCAATTGACAGCTTCCTTAGCTCTCAAGACTTTCTGGAATTTCACAAGTATCAGCTGAGCAGTGCAGAGTGGGGCACTCTTTCCAATTTCCAAAATATACTCGCAGTGCGTTTATTTTTGTTGAGGGACCTCCTAGCTGATATTGCTTCCCAGGTTCCACATGCGTTTCAGCAAATTCTCTCATGTGAAAAGACACCTTGTATTTCTGATACTATCCCAGCATTTGAAGCAATGCAATTTACATGGGAGGAACTCCAGAAGGAAATGCCTCATGCTACTGACATTATTGCAAAAGGTCTTGAGAAACTTGCCGAGTACTGTGATCGAGTGGATATTGTTCCAGTCTATTCCTTGGCAATATGTATGTCATTCTCTAGCTTCAAATTCTTCACTCACACCTTTGCAGTTATCCATCCTGCATACAAGCTTCAGTGGTTTCAGAGAAACCTGCCAGGAGAAGCCCTTGAGGTTAAGAATCTATTTATAAACACTGTACGAGAATTGGCATCATTTATTATTGATCCTCCCTAACATGGTTTAATAGCTTTGGAAATACAAGAACACTCCAGATCTTCAAATACCAGCACCACAGACAACCTCAGATTCAACAAACCCACTTACTCATGCTAGAAACATTTTGTGTCTGGACAAGCATGCTAATGCTATGAGCTTGGAACCACAGCACAGCCTTGGTGTTGAGGTTGAACGATACCTCTCAGATCTGCTTAGAAGTGACATACCAATTCTGATGTTCTGGCAGGTAAGCATGTAATGATCTATTTAATCTTCACTATTGATATGTTATATTAGGAAAATTAGAAGCGTTACCCTACAATCTTTGCATTTGCACTAGATGTTCTGCCCATACAAGGCACTTCTGTGCCCTCTGAGTGGGTATTCTCTAGTGGGAAAGAGACTGACACTCTGCAATGGAATCGGCTAGGTGCTGATGCCATGGAAGCACTGCAGATGTTGAAGTATTCAGTAAGAAAAGGACGTGGCTTGAATTTCACAGAGGGAACAGATGAAAAGTCAGAGATCCGGGAGTTCAAGTTATTAATTGAGCAACAGACATCCATTCCAGAGGACATGCAGGCATTTATCAAAGGTCTTGTCTTAGAAAACGGTCATGATACAATTTAATACATCAGTTGCCTTATTTATACATTAGTCCAGACTCAAGCCAACTAAAGCCAGAGTCTAGCCTGAGTTCAGGTAATAATTGTGACTAAAGCTGAGTCAGCTAGGAGGAATTACCAAAGTCAGCATTAGTCTAGCTGAGCCGAGTTTAGCTGAGTCGCGGCAACACTAAGTCCAATATGATCCTATGTGACGATGTTGATTCCTATAAGTCTGCCAGAGACTACCCAAGTGGGCTGTGATAAACAATGTTGAAAATAAAGCCAAATAAAACTCCTATGGTATGAAGATGAAGACAATCCGATCCTATAAAAACAAAAGAGGCAATGTACAACATGAGCATACAGTGTTACATGCTAGATGCATGTATTAAACCAATAATGATGGGGTGCAATCAAGGGTGCGACAAGTGACTGAAGATAATGCTAATGCCAGTTGATCACAGTGTAGAGCATGTTTCTCAAAGAGAACAAAGGGGTTGTGAAGCTAAAGACGGTGTAAAACCAGTCCCTTGCCTATAGCGAGTGTATGGGTTGCAAACAAATGTTATTGTTTGTGTACTGCGCTATGCATGAAATATGGTCATTTAAACTGGTGTTAATGAGCATAGCAAGAGTATAGAGATGAGAATATGGCCAGTCGTGAGTGGTATAGTGAGTGCTAGTAGCAAAGTAGTGGGTAGATAGATCTGTTACTTACTTCTACAATTTTCTATGGATTTTATACTACCAGGGATATTTATTAATAGAGCGACTTAGTAAAGCTGTAAGGCTGCAGCTTGGTAACAATTCAAGTGTCCAGATGCATCTCTGTAGTCTCTTGTAACAGCTAATCCTTAGCATTACTGAAGACAGATAAACTCACTATCTCATGGGTTGTCACAGCAGGGTCATTGGGGTGCTGTTTTAACTGTGGACTGTGAGGGTACAGTGGAATTACTGAGGTGAACAAAAGGAATAATGCCTTCTAGTGAGCTGGGCACGGTGATATTATCAATGCCAGTCATTTGGATGACAAGAACTCAATGATTATTGCAGTAGGGCAATTGTTGGCAGGTATGACCTCATATAATGAAAGGATCAACACCAGTCCATTACACCATGATGCACTGGTGATGCAGTCCTGATGCATCAGTGATGTGTAGTTTGCTTATCACTGGTGGTTGCCTGATCAATCAATACTGTGCCTATTCGTGATGGCATACAAGTTAGGTCACAAAACAAGTTGGGATGGGTATTCTTCATTATAGCTGGCTGTTGAAGTGTCAAAGAGGTCCTATAATAGTGCGTGCACACCAGCATTATTGTTATAACCGGTGTTAAGCCATTGTCACTTGGAAATGGCAAAAATTGCGAATTCTGAGCATACAGAGCCTAGAGGCTCATCACCACTACCCAAACAGCGAAAGTCAGGAGAAGCAGTGAAGAGGTGACATAGTGACTTCTTGACAGAGCTACAGTATATGGAGACCAATCTGTCTGCCCTGGGCAGGCTTATGAAGCTGAACTCCTGAGATGACCCTTGGTTGGAGACACTAGCAATTGCAGTCTCTTCCATTTCAAGTTGAGACTTGTTTCATGGCTTAGATTCATTGTTGAGTTTCTCTTTGGTGAGTATGTGAGTATGGGTTATCTTGCATGGAAAAGATATTACTATTGCAGTAGAGTTAGGGATGGATTGTTTCCATGCTCTCCTATCCTCCAGTATTGCTTGCTTGTTGCCTGTGGCAATGGGAGCAATGGTTGGAATTACCCAAGGGGCTGCCAGATAGTCAGGCCAGAACACCAGGTGGGTAGGTAGGTTGGGCCAGCAGGCCCAAAAAAAAAAAGTTGACCTCACTTTAATTATGTTGCCATGCATACAAATCATCATGTAAGCGACAGAATATAACACAAATCTTGATCTTGACCAAACCCAGACTCCTTCCCATTTGTGGAATGGAGGGTAACTTATTCCTGATGGAGTACACTCTGTATTATTTATCTTATCTTATCTTATTACATATTCTTTGATCTTTCTAAACCTTAATTATTTTTTACCCTCCATTCTGGGTGAAACCCTGTTTTCATTAGTTTGATGCCAGAAAACTCACCTGAGCCTTCAGGTTCCACTTAGAATGTCCATAACTTGACTATGTCTCTGTCAGTTGGCATTGTGATGCTTGCACAAGGAAGAAAGGGAGGCAATAGAGATGAATTCAAGGAGAATTCAAGGAGATTGGGTTTCTGGATGAGTTTCGGATGAGTTGAAAGTAATGGGTGGGCTAAAATATCCTGAAGTGTGTATGATGTGTTGAATGTCATATTGTATTGCATAAGGATATGGTAGTATAGTCTGAGCACTTGTGGAATCATTGTGAGCACCAAGTGAATGTTGATGGACCCAGGTCACATGTTGTCTCTGGCAACAAACAGCTTCCCAAAATGGTAATTTGACATCATAATAGTCACATGGAGGTAGGTTGGTTCAACGCCAAAGCCTGAAATATTTTGATCGACCCACTGTCTTTTTTTTTTTCAAAAAAGTAGCCCCTTGGAATTACCAAGATGTTGTCAGTGGCAGATTGGTCCAGAAGATCCATTGAGCTTAACAACAAGAATGCCAGAATTTGAGGGATCAAACTCTGTGACCAGGTGGTATCTGTACAAATCAAATCAGTTGAACCTTGATGATTAGCAGAATGTATGCTGACATACTTGCACATCAGGCCCCTGATAGCTGGTCTTACTCTTGCTTCCTGGCCCTCAGAGTACAACCCTTTACCTATCATAGAGGATTCAGATTCAATGGAATACTGCATAGCCTACACATACCAACAATAATCATAATTACAGAGTCACCTCATTGCTTCACCTCTTCAAGGGCAGCATCTGTATGCGCAATAGCTTTTTTGACACAAAGGCGGTGCAGGTCAATCTCTCCAGGTCTGCAATCCTGGATAACAGAGTTAGTATTCTGGATCAATGTGGTGCATAATCAGCTTACATGGTGATGTGCTTGGTAATGGTGCAGAGACTAATCTAGAGTGAATATACAATGAGTGAAACTCATATATACTCAACCCAAAGCAATCCTTGCACTTCACAATCACCAAATATATAAGTTCGGGTGTTTCAAGATTGATAGAAGACCTCTGCAAACCGACTAGTTTGGTTGGAAGATCAAATATTCTGCCAAGTGTGCAACTATTCCAGCAGGAAGCAGGACTATTACGACTTGTTCTTTCTTTTCAAAAGGTATTCAAGCTATTCAATTCGACTTAGCGAATATAGCACTGGTTTGTGATCAAATACAATATATTAAGGACAACTTTTCATCCTGAAACTTCAAATATTTCATGTTCTGAGATTAAATGGCACTTAGGCCAATTTATATAGCACACTGGCTTTACTATGGCACACTGGCCGACTCAAACTCAAAAATATTCAAATAAATATCAATATATTCTTTCTATCTTTAGTGGACTTGAGAAATACTCGTCTCATCCAAGGGATAAGCACAAAGCCTTCAAAATCGCCCTGCTCACAGGCTAAGGTGTGACTCTAAGGAATGGCAAGCTCCCTGGGACTTAACAACTATTCTCTAGCTCCGAGGTTCCACTCCAAGGCCCTTGAATCACCTCAAGCACTGCGCTTATAAGGACAAATTGTGGGGAGGGTGTTGCCTCCAGTATATTACATCTAGGAGGCCTTTATATACTGTACATAGTCCGATCTATCTCGGATAACTAGTCATATTGTATAAGCTAATATCCAACTGTATCTAGGCTACATACTGCTGGGTTGAGGGTTTCCTGGTCGAAATGGTCTAGGTACTTTCTAGTCCACTTTCCAGGCTCATTCATGGCCGCTTGAATCGAAATATTCTATCATTCTTTGCCAGACTAGGAAGGATTCTGGAACTGCAAGGCTGAATAGCTTGGTTACCAGTCGCTTTACCCTCTGCCCAGGCTATTGCACCATAGAATGCGTCACCATTCTCTATCTCTAGGCAACTAGTCAAGACTACAGTCAGTGGAATATTCCTGATCAATTGATCCATTAATATGGATACTCTGATCACTAATGTGAGCCTCATGGCCTACAGGCCTACTATTCTGTAATCCGACTCATCTGCAGAGTAACTACAGGTCCAAAGTCACTATCAATAGATAGTACTGGTGAGTCACTTCATATCTTCAATATAAAAGCAAATATTCTGCCATATGAGGGAAAGTACTTGCTGCTGAATGCGAACTTAGGAAGTTCTTCTATCTATTCTTTCCAGAGCTTGAACTGCCTCGGAATAATTCTGCAAACCATAGACAACTAGTCACAGCTATTCAATCACATTAGGGGAATATTCCCTTCATCTGGGGGCTAGTCAGCCTCATTAAGGGACTAGCTACTTCTGGTTTAAGTGGATTGTGCACAAATAGGACATTATAGCATATATCTGCTTGTTTAGACCTATTAGAGATCGACTATTTCAGGCTGGTAGGTTCAATCCTTCAAGGTACTATTCCTAAGTCCTGTATTGCGACTCTATATCTTCATTCATTGCACAGGATCCTAGCTATCTGCTCGAAGTCTCAACAATAGCTCTCGTATTCAAGTAGATATCGATTCTGGGATGTATATATCTTATACAAAATCGCAAAATCTAAGGGTAGACATGCAACATGCATATCAACGGTTGTCCTCTATCGAGAAGATGAGCATTTGCATTGAGTCAAAGTGGACAGCACTGACCATGATAAATCCAGTTGCTCACTTCTGTGTTCAGCTGCTCCATTTTCTGCTTATGCTTTTTCTCATGTTTTGAAAAGACCTTGGCTGCAGCATGATCCCCACAACAATTGGCCTTACAATGTTCATTGAGGCATCTCTTCATTTCATCCCATTCTTTATTGGCACATGCACGAAGGATGAGGTGGTGTTCATTCAGCTGGTCTTCTTGGGTGTAGTCCTATTTCAAACTTTTAAGCGAGTGGGAGGTACTATGAAAGAAGCTGTGATACCTGTTGTTTTGGCAGTTCATGTGGTGATGGTGGTCTATGCAGTGATGGTGGATGACTCTGTGATGGAGGCAGTTGAGGAGGAAGTGGCTGATATACCGACTGATGTTGCTCTGGCTGATGAACTGAAGGAGTATACTGTTTTTCTGGCTTGCCAGGTTCTTCAGAAGGAGGCACTTGATGAGGGGGCAGTTGAGATACCAGTTGATGTTCCCCCAGCTGATGAACCAGAGAGGTATATTGTTCCTCTGGCTTGCTGGATTCTTTGGATGGAGGTGGTCAAGGAGGAGGTGGCTGACATACCAACTGATGTTGCTCTGGGTGACAAACCAGAGGGAATGATCCATGATTTTGTGATGGGGGTAGCAGACTCGGACTTGGAGGTCGCTGATCTACCTGTTGAAGTCACTCTGGGTGATGAACCAGAGGAGTATATGGTGGTGGAAGCAGTGGATGAGGACTGAGAGGTAGCTGATATACCAGCTGATGCTGCTCTGGCTGATGAACCAGAGGAGTATATGGTGATGATCAATAACTTTGTGATGGAGGTTCCTCCACTTTTCTCAGTCTTTGATGCATTATTCTAATGGCAATACAATCATCAACACTTTGAATGGTGTCATGGGATTTCTGAAACAAGGTAAGAGCAACTTTGATTTGAGATCCATCTTTGACATCCAACCACTGTGCATAATGTCCAATCCCACTTCAAATTCTAAGCTCACCAACCCTGTGTACACTATGCATGGCTACCATGATTCTGTTCTGGGGGTGCATCAGTCTCATATGGCTCAAAATTCTGCAGCATATCTTCTTCCTTCGCTTCACCCAGATATGAATATCCTGGACATAGGTTGTGGACCTGGGACCATCACTGCTGATTTCATGGTACTGTCATACCAGGGCCATGTTGTAGCACTTGATATAATGGAAGACGTGATGGAGCATGCCAGAATGCACACAGAGCAGCGGGGCATCAATAACATTACTTTCCAGGTGGGCAGTGTACTGAAGCTTCCTTTTCAAGACAATTCCTTCAACATTGTGCATGCTCATCAGGTCATTCAACATATAAGTGATCCAATTCATGCACTCCAGGAGATGCATAGAGTCACAAAGGACAGGGGAATTATTGTGGTGGGTTAGAGACAAAATCACATATTTTTCAATTTTTTCGCCTTGGAGTAAGTATTCACAGGTAAATGCAGGTATTATGAAGTATTTGTAAGTAATCAGAGGTAAAGCAAGGTAAATGTAAGTAATGATAGGTATGGACTTAGAATGCCATAGGTGACAGCTTGAGATAGTGTGCTACTTCAGAATACTGGGGAATACTTCACATTCCCATCCGCACATTGGCATAGGCTCAAAATGGAAGGACTCTTCTGGGGTCCTCAGGGTTCACATGCCCATAGGTAGTATGGCTTATATTGGCTTAATGCTGAACTTTGGCATCGGACAAACCTTCAGTTTGCCTGTGTTGTAATAAATGAGGTATACCGGTTCGCAGTGGTAGACTACTGAGTATATATGTATAGTCACTTCCTAATTAGGAGTAGAATAGAGGATTGAATTGCTGTCTCCTACAGAGACACTACTCATATTTATACTGTTTGAAATTATTCTAGTACTTTCTATTTTTACTATTAATACATCCTTCGAGTACTTTCTCCAACTCTTGAATGTGCAAGCTCTTTCACTCAACAATTACTCCAGTCATTGCCGGATTGCCAGGATGCTGATTTCCCGATATGGTACTCATGGCATCATCTCCAACACTCCCCCTCAAGATGGTAACAGACCGAGTTCTCATACAAACTTCTTGTGCTGTGGTCTTGGTAGCACCTTTGTAAATATGTCAGCTACCATCTCTTCTGTGGGGCAATAGTATAGCTCAATTATTTCATTTTCAACTTTTTCTCGAATGAAATGATTTTGGATGTCAAAATGTTTTGATCGAGCATGATACTGCAGATCCCTGGCAAGCGCGATGGTTGATTGATTGTCTTCAAAGATCAAAGTAGAATCTTCTTGTGGACAACCCAATTCAGATAGTAAGTTCCTATTCCAAATTGCCTGTCTTGTTGCATGGGCTAAAGCTGTATATTCAGCTTCTGTGGATGAGGGCGCAACTGTGCTCTGTTTCTTTGAGCTCCATGCAAACGATGCACCTCCAATAAGGTATGTGTATCCTGATGTTGATTTCCGATCATCAGGATTTGATGCAAAGCTTGCATCCAAGTATCCAGTGCTAATTATTTCTTCTTCTTTATTAGCTCGAAATACTAGCTCCAAATTTCGTGTCCCAGCAAGGTACCTGCACACACGCTTCAGCGCTGTCCAGTGTTCCGGTCCTGGATTTGATGCGAACTGTCCTAGCTCCTGGACTGCATGTGCAATATCGGGTTGTGTTCCTCTTGCTGCATATAGCAATGAACCGATGACAGATTGATATCTGCCTGCTGTTGCAGGGTCAGCAACCAAATTATCGGTTTGCTTCTTGAGTATCACATTTGGATCAAGTGGGGTTGATACTGGTCATGCATTTTGCATGCCAAATTGTGTTAGAACACCTTTGATGTACTGTCTTTGGGATAATGAGATGGTGCCGTTTTCCCTATCTCTCTTTATTTCAATCCCAATAATTTTCTTCAGCTCTCCTAAGTCTTTCACATCAAATAGACTGTGAAGCTCCCCCTTTGTCTCCATCATGTCTTCAATGGTCTTGGAAAAAATCAGTAAGTCATCAACCCAGACTGTTATAATAGTCATTCGGCCTTCTCTAATGCGCTTGTAGACACAGTGGTCAGCTTCAAGCTTCAAAAATTCAATGGAAAGTAATTTCCTATCAAATTCTCGATTCCACTCATGCCCAGACTGTTTCAAGCCATATAGAGTTTTGCGTAGTCGACAAACTCTTCCCGATCCATCATTGTAACCCTCTGGTTGCCACATGTATATTTCTTCTTCGGGTTCCCCATTTAGGTATGCCCCTTTTACATCCATCTGAGAAATCTCGAGATCTTTGATGGCAGCTATGCCCAAAGCAGCATGGACAGATTCAAGTCGTACAACTGGTGCAAAGGTCTCGGTGTAATCAACACCTGGTATTTATGAGTATCCTCATGCTACCAGTCTTGCTTTGTACCATGAAATATTCCCTTTCTCATCATACTTCTTTAAGAATACCCATTTACATCCAATGGTATCCCTTCCAACTGGTAAGTCTTCCTTCATGTATGTGCCCATTTCTATAATGACACCCATTTCCTCATCCATGGCTTTCTTCCATTCTGGCCATTCTGGTGATGCTTCAGCTTCTGCAACACTCCTCGGAAAATTATCAATATTGATGTCATCATTAGTGCCTACAAGGTAACTCCGGATTGCAGCAAAATTTGCAAAGTTCGGCTCGCTTGTTTGTTCCAGAATTGGAAGTGGTGAGTTATTGGTGCTTCATGGTAGTGTTTCAATAACTCGGCTGAAAGCCGCACACTGCGCCAGTCACAGCATTTCAAGTCAAGCCACGGATTGTATCTGACTTGATCCAGGTCACTCAGGACTGTCTGCTCCGTGTGCCTTGATGTGACTTCAAGTCACCTAAGTCATGACTTCGATCAACATTTTGGGGAATCTGACTCATCTCTCTTCCCACCATATTTCATTGCCACTCGACACATCGACTTGCCTTGCATTCACTTTTCGTACATATTGGCTAGTTTACCACCTCTTCTAATGCAAAATCTGGGGCCCTGCCCTTTTTACTCACCTTTGCTTCATTGTGATGAAATCTGTTACTATACCCTCAAACTCGATTCGAAGTTACCTGCTGGCCTCAAAGAACACCCTTCTACAATGCCTATGGACCAATTCAAGCATCTCAAGCATTCTGTTGTGAACATGTGTCCATTGTGGCCCCCGATTTTCAGTCTAAGATGTCCAGAATGTTGTTTGTTGAATTAACATATACAAATGGTGCGAAAACTTAAATACTGGGAGCTTTTTATCTTATTGACCATCGCATCTACTCTTCAGAACTGTCTTCTCTTATTCTATGGCACCCTGACACACTACAGCTGCCAATACAGCGAATCAGCAGCCCAGTGGGGGTATTAATGCCACATTTCGTGCACATTATCATTTATGTTACCATTCTATGCTGATCTAGGCTAAAGGTATTTCAAACTATGAAAACAATGCTCCTACAAACCCTGAGCTGCCTGCCCTATGCAGAGGATGCAGCTGTAGGCAACAGCCTCCACAACTGCTGTCATCTTCAGAGCAGGCTCTGACAACATGTACGTATCCTCAAGTATCGCTCTTGGCACCAGGGCTAAATTCTCTCCTACAGCTATCCAAGGACAAGAACAACCTTTATCAGTGCACCAGCAGCAGCAGAGGTCAACTCCCCATGCAGACAATCATCATGCTCCGGCACCTATAAGACATAATAATGGTATGTACATTCACATTCAAAACATAAATGGCTGGTTATATTTTTGCAGTACCAGACCTGTCCTCAAATAATCCTGTCCAGGCTGTGCACACATGTGTACACTTTGATGAGGATGAAGATGAATATATCGACATCTCTGGGGTACCACCTGAAACCCCCCCCTCGACTCCAACTCTGCCACCTCCCTCTCATCCAAGGACCACTGCACCACGTGCTACCCCCAGTACACCAAGATCTGCAACCCCTCGCCAACTATCAGGTATCGAGTGCCCAGCATCAACACCCCGCCAAGCATATTTTGGGTGACGTTCTATCAGGCAAACTGTTTCAAAACGAGGGCATTGAGCAGAGGATATTTGGACATTCTTTGAAACTAAGGAGGACCGCCGCTGTTGTCAGTTTTGCTTGTAAGTATTTTTCTTACAAGCTGCTCATTATCTAAACCTCTGTTAGATGTCAGAAGGAAGCGGGAAAGTCTGTACCATTCCATGAGTATGGTGGAAAGGGTACAGATTCTCTTCACAGCCATCTCATCCGTCATCATGGTGATGAATGGATCACAGCATGTGATGAACTCAAGATCAAGATCTCAGCAAAGAACGCCAGAGAAGCAGTGTGGGCATATCATGAGAAGAATCCTGGCACAGGTGTCTTGGAGGATATGTCGCCCACAGATAGTCGTAATTGAGAGTTCTCCAGGGAGACATTCATTGATGTGATAATGATGTTTGTAGTTGGGGATGACCAGGTGAGGTTCCGCTTCTTTGTATGTCCTCAAGATGCTCTCCTAACATTATATCATCAGTCACTGAATGTTATAGAGAATCATCATTTTCGGGATCTTATTTTACTCTTAAGGTATTCTGATATTTCGACCCAATGTTATTTAGTATGAAAATATGTTATTGTATGTTATCCAGGCATGGTTTCACAGATAAAGATATCCCTCATATAGATAACCTCCACGCTCATATTCTTGAGTCGCTGGACAAGCATCTGGAAGCACTTAGTGAGGAAATGAAGGTGTGTAGAATGTTGTATATAACATGCATGATTTTAATACCTTTGAAATTCCAGTCTTCCGAAGGAAAAATCTCATTTATGACAGATCTATGGACTGACCAAAACCAGCAATCATTCATGGCTATAACAGCACATTGGATACAACTGCAGCTCATTAATACACCACATGGCCCACAGAAGCATCTTGTTTATCGAGCTGATCTCATTGGATTTCACCAGTTACCTGGACGACACACTGGTGAACATCTTGCTCAAGCTTTCTTATATGCCTTAGATAGACTCAGTATTGCTGATAAGGTAAACAGCTTTTTTCTGATAACCACTTGGACTTACCAAATTACAGACAGGCTGGCACTGCATGATGGTCTTGATATTTAAACCTCAAATATTGAATTTGAAAGATATTTATTTTAATTATGTTCAAGTCTAGAATACATTAAAGAAACTTTGAATATATTTTCAGTATTCAGGAAAACTGCCTCAAAACCCAAGAAAAACAGGAACACTGAAAATATATTTGAACTATTACATCAATATTTTAGGTTGAAACTTTGCTAAAAATAAATATCTTTCAATTTCAATAGTTTAATCTTAAATATCAAAGCTACCATGCAGTGTGGTTGACAACAGATAATGCATCAAACAATGACACCCTAGTTGCTGCATTAGTATGAGAGCTCAAACATTGATATCCCGAGCTAACAATCAATGGTGTTAACATGAGAATCAGGTACAAGATTTCTCAATATAATTTGAGACCTTTATAACTCACGTTGCTTGGATGTTTTGCACATGTTATTAATCTGGCCTGCAAGGCTACTATTGCTGGGTTAGAGGAAATGGCTGATGGTTTGATCTCTCATTTACGACACCTGATCCATGCAGTACCTATTCAATCTGTTTGTTCCATAGTCTAAATCTGATCAAGCTAATATACTACAGATCCGTTCATCATCACTCCGGTGTGAGCATTTTGCCAATACAGTCAAGACTTTGATTAATAAGGAGCTTCAAATAATCCTTGATACTGATACTCGTTGGTCATCAACTCATTTAATGATGGAACAGGCACTGATTCTTCACCTGGTATGTCCATCTTTGTATTTTATTAGAAGGTATGGTCAGAACTAATTTTCCCATAAGGCTATAAATACTTTCCTCTCATCTGATGATTTCCAAGACCTTGCAAGAAACAACAACATCAGTACACATGATTGGGATCTTCTGGATGACATGAGTATAGTCCTAAATGTTTGCGCTAGCTTTTCTGCAGGCACATAATTGCTTGCCAGCTGAACATTTCCATAAGTACCACACCAAATCCAGGAGCATTTATCAGCTGAGAAGACTCCAACACTCTGTGACATGCTTCCTGCCTTTGAAGCTGTTTCTGCCCTGTGGAAAGCTCAAAGACAGGAATTTCCTGGGCTTTCACATGCTATTGATGCAGGACTGGAGAAGCTCTCAGAGTATACAGAACTCGCTCATGATGTTCCAGCTCATATGCTTGCAATGGGTATTTGTCATCCTGTTTTTAAATGAATTTTGACCAACTAATTTCGCACAGTTGTCAATCCATACATCAAACTAAACTGGTACAGCCGCTTTTGGCCAGAAGAATATGTTTTGGTGAAGCAATCATTTGTTGATGCGGTAAAATTCTGTCTATTGATATCTGTTCTATTAATTCTCATTCTTATTGCTAGGTCCACATTTATTGTAGCTCTGATGAGGTATCTGATGGTAATGGTGACAGAGCAAGTGATCCAGATCCTGCTCAATGGGTTTTTAATGCCCTTAGGCTGGATCCTCAGAGGACAGTGGCTCGGTCTCAACTACAACCTGTTGAACATGAGGTTGATCTATATCTTATGGACATGTCTGCTGGGTCAACAAGCCTTATTTACTGGCAGGTATGGTCTTGAAATTCTACTTTATAACCTACTGACTAATCATAGGAGCACCGCACTCAATATCCAACTATATACAAGCTTGCAATGGACATTTTGCCTATACAGGGCACATCTGTTCCTTGTGAATGTGTTTTCTCTTCTAGCAAGGAGACAGATATGGCATGTCGAAACCATCTTTCGCCAGAAATGATGGAAGCACTCCAAATTCTCAAATTTGCAATTTGATCCCATGGTGGTCTCAATTTCACACAGAATTTGAGCCGAGAAGCTGAATTTAGAATCCTAGAAGCTTTAACTGATGATAGCATAATTGTTCCCAGTGATTTAACTGCATTCAGGCAGAGTCTAACAGCAGTAGAGGCTGTTGTCATTGCTACCTAATTAATATCTATATCTGGAACTAAGCCACTGACTTGCCAACTTGCATGACTGTGGCTCAGCTCTAAGCCAAGCCACAAGAAAATAATGGCCTGGCCAAGTCATTAAAGCCAAAGCCAAATAAAGCCATGCCAAGCTGAGTCGTCGAAACACTACTTTGTGATGCAGCAGGGATTCTGACATTTGGGTTATTCATTACTCAGTAATCATGATCTCCTATATTTCTTGAAGACCACCGTGGATATCCCTTTGTGTCTGCCCTTGATGGTAATGATGTCATGGCTGGCTTTGATTGTTGTTGAACAACTGGTGATGAGGTCATGGGCAAGTTATTCTGTGATTGCCCCTGTTCTTTGTCTCCAGATACTGGCAATTTTGGATCACTAGCTCCCTGTGTCTCCCCCTCAGGCCATACATTGTCAGTATTACCAAATTCTGCTGTTTTAGAAGGTTCCACAAATATAAAGTTTCTGGAAACTTGTATTGTGTGTGATTGCGGATTGTAATATCGGATAGCCTTTGGGCCATCAAGGTACCCAACAAATATGTATTTCTTTGATTTGGCCTCGAGTTTTGACAGGTTCTTCCCCTCAGTTAATACCCAAACATTGCTGCCGAATTCTTGAAGATGAGAAACATTTGGTTTCTCTCTTGTCCATGCTTCATCGGGTGTCTCCTTTTCTAGGGCTCGCATTGGTGCCATATTACGAATATAGGCTGCATATTCAACTGTGACTTCCCACAGATATGATGGAAGACCACGTGCTATCAACATTGCACATGTGAGTTCTATTAATGTCTGATTGAAGCATTCAGCTACTCCATTTGATGAATGAGCATAGGGAGCAGAGGTTTGTAGCTCGATTTCTTTCTCTTTTAGCCAGTCCTTGACCTCTTTGCTTGTCAGCTCTTTTGCATTATCCACTCTGATGATTTTTGGCTTGACTCTGTACTGTGTTTCAATGAAGGTAACATATTCCTTGATTCTATCAAAGGATTGACTTCGTTCCTTCATGAATAAAGGCTTGCAGCGATGGGTTGCATCATTGGTGAATGAAATATAATATCTTGATCCTTGCAGGGAAGCCACTCATGCTGGACCCCAAATATTGCTATGGGTTAATTCTCCCGGCTTTTTGGATCTATGCTGTGCTTCCTGTGGATATGGCCGATGGGTCTGTTTTGCCTGGATACAGGCTTCGCATTGGGAAAGGGGTGGCGAGTCTTTGTCAATTGTAAGTCCTTCTACCAGTCCTTCTCTCTCCAATCTTTCTAGTCCCTTCTTTCCTAGGTGTCCAAAACAATGATGCCATGAATCCCATGTATTCTGGCTCTCATCAGCAACATTTGATTGCTTGGATGTGTCTCTCGCTTGGCCATTCATTAAGTATAAACAGTTGATCTTCTTTCCAATTGCAAGGACTTTGCTATGATTTCAGAGAAATTGTACTTGTCCCTTCATAAATTTAGCTTCCATTCCAGCATCATCGAGTCTACTGATCGAGATCAGGTTATTAATAGCATTGGAGGCATAGAGGGTATCTTTGAGTCAGTGAGTTATTTTCTTGTTGCCAACTTTACAGTCTAGCAGCACTGTTCCTCTGCCCAGGGCTTTAATTGCTTGGTTTCCGATGCCATTAATTGTCATTTCAGTGAGTGGTTTGAAATCAATGAAGGTTTGATGGCTGTTTGAGATATGTGAGGTTGTACCTGAATCTTCCAGCCAATTGTAGTGAGCAAAATGTGAGCTGAATTGGGTCTGACTGTCAACATGGTAAGACGTCTCCACCAAATCACTGTTTACTGATTCTGCTGCTTGATTAGATTGTGCCTTTCATCCTTTCTTCTTTCCACCCTTCCTAGCAGGACCTTTTCCTTCCTGGCCACCACCCTTGGACCAACACTCTGCCACAGTATGGCCTCTCTTGTGACAGTTCCAGCATTCCATTTCATCTGAGCCATCACTTCTCTTTGATGTGCTTGACTAATTCCATCCCATCTTTTTGTTTCATCCATACATTGCTGATTCTCCCCCTCCTGCCTTCTCAATTCGTCATTGGTTCTCTTCTAGCACAATTGCAATGAACTTGTGCGACATAATAGTGGGGTTATTACTGGTTGAACCAAGGTATGCTGCCATGAATTGATCCCAAGACTCTGGTAATGATGTGATTAATAGCATCAAAAAATCTTCATCAGACACTTGGCTGCCTAGCATTCCAAGTTATTCTTGGGTGCAACGCATCTCAGTGACATGCTCAACAATATCAGTTGACTCATTAGCAACTGTTCGGTAGAGACAGCGATGGTATAGTTGGTATTACTGGACAAAAATGTGAGATCTCACGAGGGAACACGAGGGCACACGAGGGCGTGCGAGATCTTGCAAGGGCGCAAAAGATCTCGTGAGATCACGCGAGGACAGCAATCATCGGAACAGTGATTCCGATGCTTGTGGTCCCAATTGAGCATATTGAGGCACATTGGGTCACATCCAGTCACATGGACCGCTCCTGGGCCTGGAACACGCTTTTGGGTAGCCAAAAATGTACTTTTATTAAATGTCTGACTAATTAGTAAATAAATTCTGCAATTAAACATTTGAACAAGGGAGAGAAGACAAATAATGAAAATTGGTACTGTTCCCTCACCATGTCAACGGAATCCTGCCCTGTCCCTTTGAGGCGACTTCTGGGCCATTCCCAAACAGCACAACATCAGAAAGAAGTCCATCCACCACCTGTGGCTGAGAACGCAGATCATCCTACAGCACCAGAACAACATCCCAGTCCCACCACCAACACAGAACTTTGTATTCATAGCGTCAATCCAGTTCCAAGCCTTCCTACCACATCACCACTCTACAGACTTACTGCTGCTGGCGTCTACCCACTACCCAGCCACATGACCACCACCTCCTCGAGCACACTCCCTCAGTCATATATGCGACCAGCACCCGCTGTAGCCGGGTTGCTATCGCATGGCTTCAATCCCAACGTGTTCCTTGGAGAGCTTCCACAGTCCAGTGCGACAGCTTTCGTCGGATCCAACACTACCGGGCATAAGAAAGCGTCAATATTGCGCATGACATTGGGCGATAGGCAAGCACCTGTATGCCACATTATCATCTATCCCTTTGTCAGTCCACACCATTATGTACAGGCCAAAAAACACAATTACCCCCATGTACAGAGAGGATACACACTGCCCCAGTCCGACACCTATAACCTCGAACAGACAGATATCGAGCCATTCTGGGCACACATGCAAAAACTTGGTTTATGTATCACATATCGCCCTACCAGCAACAACACATACAAGGATATTCATGCCCAACTTCTTGCACACAATGTGGACGGTACGAATCCCCAGATTCCTGGCCTGAAGACTGACAATCTCGACCATCTCACCTTTGACAACATGGGATGGTGTTTCCTTCAGCTGCTCACCTGCAAACCGGACAATGCCTTGCTCACATTTAACAAGAACGTCAAGCAGATGCAATTCAACCTGTCGTACATGATTCAGTATGCTAGTCTGGAATCGAAGTTTGATGGGCACTGCAGGAGAAAGTACTTAGCCACCCCTGGCCAGTTCACCATTGTCATTGGTACATTTTGATGCATCTCAGCGCCCAAAGAGCAAACTAATAACAATATGTCGCCCAGCACCCACCACCGCACCTATCTGTCACAATCTCTTGAATCAGCATTTGTATGTCACTGATTATGGCCCAAATGGAATCCCAGATGTGGCACAAAATGCAGTACATGCATTTTTTGCTGAGCGGGCCATGCATAATCTCAGCTTCGTTATGAGGTGCCGGGGTGGAACTGGTGATGAGAATGGTCTGCCTTGCCTACGTGCATGCCGAGGTCTTTGTCCTGATATTCTTGGTGAAGACATGCCTGTCGAGGGAGGCATTCCCCGTTGTCCAGTTGTATTTGTCAATCGCAATTGAGCGGGAGAGCTAGTTGAGGTCAGTCACAAATTTCTGGTCTTTAAACAGCACTAACCGTCATGTAGAACACTGCATTGAACCACCGCTCCAAGAAGCGTCCAGCTTTGTCGAGGTCACCCTCCCCACGTGCTTCTCCTGTATGAGGCCTATCGCCTATAATGCCAGTGGAACTGCAGCCCTTCCCTCTTCCTCGCCCCTACTACACAGGTCTGGTCTGGCCAGCGCCTGACCGTGCTGAGCTCGCTCGCCGCAAGCACTTTCCCTCATTCTATGCCCAAATGGTCGATCATATGGACACAATGGGGGACAACACAATGATTCTTAAGGGCCCTGACACCGGTGCGCTCACAGACGCAGTGATCATCCTGTACATATATTATGCACAAACCACGTGGGATGATGAGAAGCAGGTATTCCACCAATCCATTGAGGACTGGCAAGGTCCCCAATTTCAGTCGTCAGAGATCACTTGTGATAATTGGAGTGAGCCAGCCAGATTTGGACAGATGAGGATTGTAGTTGATCGCTGCCAGAGTTATGGGGAAGGTATCAATAAAATGGTCTTCAGAGAAGCGTTGATCAAGGCGTTGAGAGATACTGACCTTTACATCAACTTGCTGAACAACTCGGCCTACTTTACAGCCAAATTTCCCATGACCGGTTGTACGACCCGACAAACCATCCAGTGGAGAGCCCAGGGTCTTCTCCTCGCCCTGTGCACAGTCACCTTTCGCATGCCGCCGTTGCCCATCTCGCCGTTCCTATTCCTTGCCCTAATTGTCAAGAAATGTCATCTGCCTCGGGTGTTGGATGCGCTCACTGGTCCTGTCGTCAAGGCCCTAGATCCCACATGTGAGGTCTTCATGCAACCTTGGCTCGGATGAAGGTTGACTGACCCATTAACATCGGAGCCACCCTCCAATTGGGGAAGGGATCCGAGATACCTGTGGATCACTCATTTCTGCGAGCCTCATCTGACCGTAAGAGGATAAGCGCCTGTGGAAAGGCTCACGATTGCTCACCGCTGTTTCATTGGCAGGCATTGGAGGTGGGGTTTCAGACCTCAGACAGCGAAAAGGCCATATTGCAGAATAGGTTGGTTCTCAGACTAATCCTATTGTCGCATCCACTTGCCAAGCAGAGTGACAGTTTCAATGCCCTATGGCAAGGCTTCGCATTCAATTTTGGACACGCTTCGTATACTGGTGGACTAGTACGTGTGCAGGTTTTCTCTCTTGATTGAAAGGTGTTAATGACTCATCCATCGGCCAGCCATCGCTCATACAGAGTGGGTATCCCTCCATCCAAGATGAGCCTGAAACCCTTCTGGAATACCTTGAAAGTATTTACGATCGGAAGATTCATTCTATTGATGCTCTCATGGACATCATACAGATTGACACGGGCCTGGTTGCCACGGATACATTCTGTAGTAAAAGATGTGACTGGGGCTTTGGTAAAGACCCAAACAGACATGACCTGCCAATGTATATCAGCGTGAAGAAAGCATTCGAGGCTGCCTTGCGCACCTACTTTGAACATGACTTGAACGGGTGTGGGACGTGCTTCTTGGAAATCGCAACCAGCCTACCCTATATGCCCTGTGGTGGTTCATTGATTAAGGTATAGTATCATCCACATTCATCAGTTCAACACAATGGATAACACGAAACATACAGATACAGTTCCAGCCGCCCGACTATGATGACCCCCCCTCCCAGACATTCCACACAAGCACGTGCTTCACACTGGTCAAGATCAAGCTCAACGTCGCACTGTGCAGACTCTTAGCTGGCAGTGCGACAGACGTATTCCCTAATTGGACCGCATGGTTGGATTTCTGGCTATCTGATACCACCAACACAGTTACCATTTTATAGAGTATACAAATCGAAATTGGAATCTATTTTGCGTTGTCCATGATGTCACTAAGTCACAAAACCAGTAGGTCGGTCACACTGTGTGACAATTGACAAATATACACGTGACATTCTCAATAAGATGCCTCCCACTCTGTAACATCATGGTAGTAACCCACAGATTTGGTCAGGGACATGGCGCGTTCAGGGTACTCTGCATCCATATCTGGGACATGACACAACACATGTGGTAAAGTGGGTGCCTGACCGAAGGCTAGGTAGAAACTTTCAGAATAAAATAGGGCCATGTCCCGTTGCAAAGATGTCAGCATCTCCTCTGTATATCTGCCCTTTTCATCCCGTACACTCTGTGGACTGTTTTGCCATGTACTCATCACACGGCGTAGTGAGCAGACATATGGAGCCCGACGCATCCAGCTAGACTCTGCAAGACCATGGTGGGCTTCTCCAAGCTTGACAATCCAGCAGCGGTCATAACGTCCTCGGGGAAAACAGTGACCCAAGTGTTGCTTATGCTTCCTCAGAGCTGAGTCATTCTCAATGATCCTCAAATGACTATCCACCGATAAGAATTCAAGCCTGAAACCCAATTCAGACAGCTCCCAAAGGATTTTGTGCATGTCTGGTACATCCAAGTGAGGCATAGATTTGCCCCACCAGGTCGCATCCACCGATACCCCTTCCTGAATGGACATTTCATCAAGACATCCCACCAAGATGGTTGCCACTAAGTCACGATGGTGGGTCTCCTTTCCTCTCACCCGGTCGTGCACATCTGACTTCCCAACCCAGTCATAGCTCAGGATGGCCCACCACATTTGGTGGCTGAATTTCCCAGTGCAGTACGACGATGTCTGCATGGCCAAGAGGCCTGGGCAAAGATGCAGCCAGGTACTCAGCACGCTCATCCATTTGGCAGAGTCCGAGATCGTCACAAAGAGATCAGGCTGAGGAAATGCAAAAGGTGCAGCAGGGACATTGACACGACCCTTGTCGACATTGACACCAAGAAGCACATCTCTCCATGGTGGGCGAATCTCAGGCAACAGGGCATGCATGATCATTTCGAATTGGTTTGCAGGCCCAGGTTTCAGATGACCCTTGCGAGAGTGATTAGCTTGGTTGTCTATTGCCCACAGGTTATTATTGCAGAGGACCGAAGACATAGATGATGCTTACATGGTGAGAATACTCCCTGTGCGGAGATGTTTTGCTTGCCCCGTGTTCTTGATGGTTCACTGTGAAGTTTCCCCAATGTCCATGCAAATACTCTCGGCGGACCAAGGTGGGACCTTGTGAAATGGTCAAATGTGTTATACTTGGCCTCATCACCGCCAGACCCCACATAGACGGAAGGAAGACGGAGAGGGCATGTACCCAAATGAACATGCCCAGATGCAGTGCTCATCTCGACAACTTTATCAATCCTTGTATGTGCAACATCATCAAGAGGCCGCAGGAGCCAGACGGGAACCCCGGCTCGGTGTAACTGCTGCGCCACACCAATGTCAGTGGTGAAGCATCCAATGAGGTCCATGTCCACCTTGGGTGTCGGAGTGGTGACACAGGCAGCGAACCTTGGACGAATAGTCGAGAAGAATGTCGAGATAGCCTCCACCTCTAAGACCAGTCTCTGCGTCTCGGTGATGCAAAGACACAGCCTGGGAAATGTCATAGGTAGCACTTTCAACACTCCAAAAACATGCCTGCATAGACCTTGAGCTGTTCCAGCTGATTGGCTCCTGCTGTAGAGGCATCGTTGCCACGCACAAAATTCATGGATCTTCCCAGGATTACTCTACAGCGATGTTCAAAAGCTGATCGGCAGTCTGCAGCCCACAAGCCTGGCCCGCGAATCAAGGATGACGTGTCTAGCTCGAGAAAGTCAGCCTGTATAGGTAGCTGAAACAAGGGAAGGTTGGGATCTGACTGCATCCTCTCGCACAGTCGCAAACATGACAGGTACAGATGTGAGGCGCAGTAAGGCTGGGGCCAAGAGAGAGGGTCATCCTCGCCATATCAGTAATCGTTTCTCATCCACATCTCGTGGTTGACACCTAGGGGTGGGTCGAAAAGCAACGGGCAGTTGGGGCTTGTTATGAACATATGCTCATTTACCACGGCACCGCATAGTCCATCCCAAGCATGAATGGCTAAACCTATGTCAGACATAGTCACAACTGGACGGGCTGTGGCACACTTACAATTGTCCGGTCGAGAGAGCTTCGTCAAAAACTTTGGGTCTCATCTGAGGGACTCGGCAGAGAGTCAGTTCTGAGAGTGATGCATCCTGGAACATTAAGGTTGATGAGTCACAGCCAGGATGGGCACCCTGGGTCCTGCAGGCTTGGCGAAACAGCACATCGACATACGTCGAGATGGGCCAGTAAAGGACGACGACCTAACAGTCCAGTCGCCAAAGATTTGCATCCACGGACGCAAAATCCGCCGATCTGATCGATCAGAGCCAGTGGGGGAGGGTTGACAGGAGCCAGACTCACAGGTGCAGAATATGCAGGCTGTACTGAGGTGGGGACAAAGACAAGCTGAGGCAGCAAATAGTTGTCAATAGCAACACAACCAACCAGCCTACATAATCCAGTTACCTAATACTTCTGGAAGACCCCACAGCTATTTATAGGCTGTGAATGAGGGGTTATGCCCTGGCATCTTCCCCAACCACCAGTGGAAATGATAGCTGAATGCATACTCACTGTCTTCTACATGGCCGTCATTGCCATTGCCAACATCCTGCTTGCCTGCTTTGGCCCTATAGGCTGACTGCCATATCGAAGTGTGCGTGTGACCTTGCGCTTGATTGCCAATGCCCTTATTGTGACCGATGCCAACAGAGTGCCGACGTTGACGATAAAACAGATGATGAAGTAGTGGGTCTGTGTCAAACTGTGCCTGTGGATGAGTGGGAATCGCGCCGCCCACCCAGGCTCACACCGGATGTCGTGGTCAAGCCGGTACCCAAGATGGACGGCGAGGTGGGGTGGCCTGCAGAGGCGTTAGCCCAGGATCTCATTAAAAACCGCACTAACATCCCTGTACCTCCCATCCGACACGTCTTGAATGTGGACATAGATGAGAGTTTCATTGTCATGGACTTCATTCCCGGTATCACATTGGCGGCAGCTTGGCCCACCATGGGGTTGTGGCAGAAACTCCGTATTGCCTTCATCCTACAAAGCTACGTACACCAGCTCTGGTCCATCATGCATCCCCAATCCCAAATTCCTAGGCCTGTTCTCGATGGTGAACAGCCAGCAAAATGTTATGCATCCCACATCTTCAGCCCTGTGAGACCCATCAAGGGCCCATTCCTGACATCGGCCGACCTCATCAGGTTTTTCAACAAAGCCATGGATCGCACCACCCTTGCCAAAGGGTACCTGCACTGGGTGCCATTGCCAGATGATGGGACTCTCATATACTCTCATATCGACTTGGCCTTGCGAAATTTGATCCTCGGCGAGGACGGCCAACTTTGGCTGATTGATTTCGTGATGGCGGGGTTTTATCCTACATGGTTTGAATACGTGAACATGGTCATTGATGCGAAGTGGGAAGGGGGACCGGAATATGATTCAATTTGGTGGGCGATTATCCCCTTCGTCGCCGATCTGTACTTCCGCACATATAAATGGATCAGCATGGTAGTGCCGCAATATTTGGGCACGGCCTAACCTTTTCATCGATTACTATTCTGTGTAATGAAGATCATCATCTGACATTGATCGTCATATCCCTCTGATAGCGGGCTCTCCAGGCTTGTAGCCTTGGTCGAAACAATTTTATTATTTGTCCAAATTCTATCATCATCCCAAAGTGGTATACAAAGGTACAGTCGCCTCTGCCTTAACCCATAGCAGTCGGTGGACCCCAAAACTATGGGTTATTATAGAGTATGGGTTACGCGGGGGCCAGTATAAGGACATATTTTCAGTGATTCAATGAGATAATTAATCCATTTTATGTATGTAGCTATTGTGTAGAGGTGTGGTAACGATTGGGAATAGAAATAATCAGTAATAATAGTCATTTCCATGGAATGAAATTCTTCTAGGCCTGACTGACATCCAAAAAGGCTTGCAAAAAACTGTCTCAAGTTCACAAGCCAATGAGTCACGTTTTTACTTGCTCCTCAAATTCTGTGAGGCCATCTTTGAGTACAACGAGTGGCTTTTACCAGCACCGTGGGGACTGCCAGAATTCGGTGTTTGTACTCCATTCGGGGTGTCACATAATATAATCAGCGACAACCTCTCATTTTCGGACATTGACAAGATGTTCTTGAGTTACAGCAAAGTACGGGTTATTACAAGTGTGGGTTAGGGCAGAGTCGACTGTAGGTACTATTGATCGCCCAGAAGCATAAACGGAAATGTCCAGTGCAGCTACATTGTTCCATATCACTCTACAGGTTGATAAGATCCTCCTCCTTCATCGTCACACCCAACTTGGCGCTTGCGACGCCGATCTCCTCATGCCATTCGTACGCATCTGGGGCCCAATCACCCCGAATCAGACTGATGTCTGCAAATGTCTTCAAGCTTCGGAAACAGAACTGGCCGCAAGCAGCGTCATGGGCATTGACGGTGATGCTGTCCAGGCCAGCCTGGGTGAGGATTTCCAGCAGATGCCTGATGGACACGTCCTCATCGAGGATCGCGAATGACAGTAACCTCCCCATGTGTGTTCCCAAGGGGATACGGTCGCGCTCAGTCACGCTAAGGATGATTAGACTTTGGCCTGCAATGCGAGCTCGTACTCACGTGACCTGGGGTATTGTCCCATCTGGCTGGTAATCAGACGTCACATCCAACTGCAATCTCCTCCACCTTGCTCCTGCCAGACCAGTAGAGGAGACAAGGATCATGTAGAAATGTGTTATCTGATCGGCATGTTTGCTAAGGTGCATGAAGGGCTTGGCGCAAAGTTCCATGGTTGACACGTTTGCCAACAAATGGAAATGCCTGACTCCGACATTCATGTTACCAGTGTTCTGAAGGAGAGAAAAGTGTCAGGCAAGATATTGCTAGCTTGGGAGACGGTTCATGATGTACGAATGATTCCATGGCGCTGATGTCGTCCTTGCAGCTTCAACCTGAACTTATATATCCCAATCCCATGCAGGAACAGAGTAATCAAGGCATGGAATAACCTTAGCGGTCCAAACACGAGCCATGCAGGGCAAAGCGCAAGTGCGAGAGTTTGCCTGAAAGTGAATTCTGACTGCGAAGAAGAACTGCCAAAGAGACTATTCACCCCATTGATAAATGAAGATTGTCATACACCGCCAACAAGAAAAATAAGAACAAGCTCAGTCAGGTGGCCTTGGAACCTAGAGATACCGGTGCCACCATCACCATGAGTTGTTACCACCCCAAAATCAATGTAGATACCATTCGAGCACCTGCCCAATTCTCCCTTAGAGCCTATCAACATGGGGGTTTCTTTTCTTGGACTCTATATTTCTATACCGCTACTTGTGGTCTGCTTCCATTGAATCTGATTCTGTGATCGGAGGTGACCACTAAAATCGTCTATTGACTCATGCCACAGTGGCTGGTAGAACGGGAAGAGATGTTCCTCCTTAGAGGTTGTCTATGTTGCGGCCTGTTGGAGACACGTCCTTTTAGTTAGGGTCTTTAGGGATTGAGAGGAAGGACGAAACGGGAGTGGTGGGGGCATGCTAGGAGCTCTTCTGCCTCTCCACTGGTTGTCAAGACGGTTGATGATAGGGTTGGACGTATGTAGCTTGTTGAATCGGATGGCACATTGTCTCGTGCACATGTCAAGGTGCATGCTGGGAGGAGGGATTGATGCTTCAAGCTCTTAAGGTGCAATCGTTGTTATCTTGAAAGCAGCGCATATCAGCCATAGTGCATGGTGTTGGATCTTTTCCAGGACATAATTGGAAGGAGATACAGGTGTCATAGGTGGAAAGGTTTAAGACGCAATGGAAAGTAGTGCTGACAAACGTCTGAAGCGCATACCAGCGACTGAGACGTTGAGCTGGGGATTGGCAGTGACGGAGAATAGAGAACGGTGGACAGACCGTACATGACATAGAGGGTGTGATGTGACCAACCAGTAGGTCCGTCACCATACAAATGACATCGACGCTGTGATGTGACAAACCAGCAGGTCCATCACATTGTGTGGTAAGGTCACAAGGTAATCAACTGAGTGACATGACCGATGCCACCTGAGTTGTGACAAAGAAGCAGCGAGGACCGACTTTGCCTACTTCCCGCCATGTCAGAGCTGGATCATCATGGCTGCCAACGCTGCCCATTCGATGATGAGTGAGTGTCATCCGATCCTGTCTCCCATTTGGTGTTGGCATCTGTTAAGCCTGGGGAAGTGGCCCTCTCGATCCGTATGGATATAGTTTTGGCAGTTGGACATGTATTGTCACTGCATCGCCTTCATGCACAGTTAGACGTATGTCGCTGTGTCCCCTTTATCAATTCTTGTCTTCGCGTCTCTGGGGGAAATGGACACTGATCTGCCGACATCAGTGCAGCAAGCCACAGAAACGAAACTGCTTCAGTCACTTCTGTTGCACAACCGCACCTGACTCCTGACGTTTCCCTTGAGTGCATGCCTTTCACACCTTGGAGAGGAGCCAGCCAGGGAAAATTCCAATGCACCCGGTGACATTGTAGCATCACCAGGAACTTGGGGAGGATTCTCGACCTCTATTCAGGTCAGATCACCTTGTCAAGCTCTCAGGAACGTACAACTGAGTCTGTCGATATTTACCAGGATTTGGCTCAATCACTTCCTGCCGCATACCGTCGTGGTCTGGTTCGACTGCCTCAAGCAGTCGTGAAGCCACTCCATCAGCTCGCAAACCAGGACTCCCAAAAACGGGTGGACCTCGTCGAAGTGCTAGTATCCTGGTGTTTGGTTGATGAACTCTTACGCTGTGAAGGCATCGATGATGGCGAATTTGCCGTTGACTATCAGGCCAAGTTCAAGCCGACAGCCAAATTTACACAGGTACTACATTTTCTGGATTTTTACCTGCCTTCGAAATTCATGCCACGTATAGTGGGTAGACCGCCTTGCAGAGTGGCCCTCAGTCTTGTTAAGCGCCATCCATTCTCAGGACAGCCGTCGCATTGAATCAGGACTTCCAAGCCTTCCCGAAGGCACCCAACTTTCTACCGAACAGAAAGCCCTTTGGCAAGACTTACAGGCCACATGCTCATGGAATTGCCGTGGCCACATGAGCTACTGGGAGAAGGTGCTACATCTTATTGAAGGTGTGGCCTGGCAGCTCAGGTGGATGCGCCGCACTCGAGGTGATGCTGAAGCCTACGGAAGCAAACTACAGATGTAAACGATTTAACTGTACGATACGCCCCTTTCGCTGACCGTTCTTGCTGGCCAGGTTCGCTGTTAGCCACGGAATGACCGATGTATGGCATCAAGTTCAGGACAGCATTAGCACCGCCGCTGCTGGAAATAAAGAGGCTCTATTGGCTTTAATCCAATGCGCCACGATATCTCCCCTTATTTTGTTTAAGTGGAAGCGAGATGCAGCCCCACCTGCGGTGCAATCCTTGCTGGTGGGTGTGGTTATATTTGACTCCTTGGCATCCATTCATAGTCGCATGTAGTATTCTTGTAGCTTTGATGACAGAGATAAACCGGCAGTCCTTAGGAACGTTGAGAGAGGTCTTTGGTCTCTGCTATTAGGCGTTGCTAGTGGAACGTTTGAAGCGGAGCATGGCCTTGTCTGTTTTCTTTGTATACATCAGGCCGAACTGGAAGGCGCATCAGGTGTCCCCAATGCGACGCCATGGTTTGACATCATGGCATGCTTGAGGCACCCAAAGGGGTCTGGGACCACCTCAATTACAGTGGCGTCAGGCGCAGCAGCCACCGTAGAGACCACATCCTCTACCCCTAGCGGCGCCCAGGATGCCACCGCAATAACTGAGGATGAGGAAGACAAACCGGAAGACATATCAGTCGAGGAGAAATCTACCCCCAAGAAGAAGAAGAAGAAGACAAAGAAAAAGAGCAAGGAGAGTGCTGAGGATGGGGCGGACGAACAGGAGGGCATATCAGAGGAGAAACCCACTCGAAAGAAGAAGAACAAGACCAAGAAAAGGAGCAAGGAGAGTGCTGAGGACGAGGCGGATGAACTGGACGACATATCCAGCACAGAGAAACCCGCCCCAAGGAAGAAGAAGAAGACCAAGAAAAAGACCAAGAAGAGTGTTATTGAGGACGATGAGTCGGACACCCCTCTTGCCTCTGTTAGCACCTCAGGTTCGAATCACATCACACGTCACAAGCCTCCCCCACTTAGGTTGTCCAAGAGTGAGCTGTTGGTGTACGCACATAATGGTGCCAATGATGAAGATAGCACCTGGTGGCATGGATTCCTCCAGGTTAACCGCACCAAAGGCCCCGTTATGAGTGCTGTTCATCACCCGGCACAAGCTGAGCAGTCATTGAGTCTTCGGAGTGCACCAACCTCCTCTGATCGCCCCTCCACACCGCCACCTGATCCGCGCCTCACTGACAGATGTAATTCTCCTGTCTGCATCGATGTGTTTAGTGTCTCAGAGAATAGATGGGTCAAATACGAGATTGATTGTCTGAAGGCATCCGTGAGTGCCTGACTCCCTGAGGATATCCTGGAGACTGACCTCTGGAGCAAGGATCCCTTTGAGAGAGAACTCCTAAAGTCACTCTTCGCGTGTCGAACTGACACACCGGGGGAAAACCCGGCTTGGCTGGATTGCACTGACACCTCATCTCGAATTGCGCATGTGCGGTATTCAGAGACAGTCAAGATCCTACCTCTTTTTTGGCAGTGGAGTGTCTTAGTGACTGATGTTCCACAGCAGGCAAGAAAATGGGGATGGAACCCTTGGACTGCCAGAGAACTGGGTGATTTAGAGATGCCAATCGAAGTGCACGGTATGAGTTCTCTTTGTTTCACCCACGATTACCCACTTTCAATGTGATTACTGGTAGAACCTGTACAGCGAGTCATGGATGCCTCGCCCAGATCGGCCAGGCCCCCTGTCATAATAACCTCCATACTTCAAACCGTCCTGAACGAGGGCTCGAAAGGCAAGAAAGGCCGGGTCTTGAATGCTCTGACCCTTCCCATGCCCGATACTACCCTCCAGAGTCCATTGTTCCAGTAGGGCACTCCCTTATCCATGCCTAAGGTGTACTCACTTTTTTCAGTGAGGCGGCCTCCCATTTGGAGGCATGCAAGGTCACTCGCTCAATTGGCAGTGACCTCCTCGCCACACCATTCCCTGCGGCTGCCCTCTCTTGGGGATTGGCTTCAGTTGCCGGTGCTATCACCCTACCTCACTCCGACTTCGGTGGTTCAGCGGTTAAGATTCAAACTTTCACGGGACGCAAGATCTGGTTTGTAATCAGCAAGTGCCAGGAAGACGAAAGGGGTGAAACCTGGGATACCTTTGTCCGAGACTTCCAGGCGGATAGCAAAGTCAACCCTGACGTATATCAATGCGAGGTTGTGTTGGTCGAGCCAGGCACACTGTGGTATGTACTTGAAAGGCACTCCCCCCCCGAGAGCCTCACTGATACATTCCAACTGGTTGCACAGGTTTCAATGTCCGAACATGCTGCACGCCGTGGCCACAGAGTCCAATTCCCTAGTCTGGGGACAGCATTTCTTTCCCGCTTCAGCGATACGTTCGGTGGTGATGGGCTGGGTTCATACAGCCTTTCTCTCTTGGGCTATCACAAATGTCGAGCACAAGGACATGAGAGTTCTTTTGCTCCATTTGATGGCCTACTGGAAAAAAGTGATAACGGCAGGTGAGAACCTTGAAGGTATGTTCTGAGTATGACATTTCGTTCGATTGATTGACCGGATCTCCCAGAGCATGACGGTCATGTGCCAGATATTGAAATGAGAGAGGGCCTATTAGATGTCTGTGTGTTGGGTAACCTGCTGATCTATCTGCCTGCACTCTCTCAATGGCAAGACCAATATTGGGATGACCTACGATTTGCATTTTCACAGTATTGGGAGCTTGTATCCTGGGCGAACGAACATCTTGTGCTGACTGGTCTGAATGGGAGTGAAAACGTGTACGAGATATATGTTGTTGCCAAGTTCTTGGCGCAGCAGTTTGGGCAGGCTCTCCTGGACTACCATGCATCAGTCGAAGATTGTACCCTTTATGAGGCTCTCGATAGTGAAGACCACTTCCATCGTACCTGGTTTCGCAGCAATGTGATGTCAGCGTTTGATCAAGTGTTTGGTAATGAGCTATGATGGGAACAGCACAAGCAAAACCGTCATCCAGAGGAAAGCCTCTTTTGGGATATCCCGTTTGGGATCAGGAGAGCCAAAGGCACGTTTCGAAGACTTGTTCGTGTGTCCCAAGCTGACAGCCTTTGCAGATTTGCTGGCCAAGGTGCCCATTCTTGCCTACATGGACATTCCTGGAGAAGGAGAGGAAAGTGATTCATCTGGGAGTTCCTCGTCGCTGACCAGCTTGTCAGAGACTGAGGACCTGAAATCTCCGGCTGCCGACCTGCAGCCAAAGCCCATGCCCAGTCCTCGAAGACAAGGTCAGGCCCAAGGCTCAGGAGTATCTGAATCTGAGAGACTGACCAGTTCGGGATCGGAAGTGGAAGAAGATGGCCCTGTGCTCGCCAGGAAGCGTTTACGCCCAATAGAGATTAGTACCGATGAAGGATCCGATGATAGCTCCCGGAGTGTGGCACAACCTAGGTCCAAAAAGCAGAGACGGACAGCTATCTGTATGCCATCGCCTGGCACATACGCACTGGATGATGACATTACCCCGGCTCCTCCCTTTATACATACTCACGGAGAGGACACAGACGATGATGAAGACCGCAGTGTTGGCGGCTACTCAGAGATCCAACATGATGGAGAGGATGCAGACGATGATGACAACAACAGTGATGGCAGCTACTTAGAGGCCCAAGAAGGCGCTAGCCAAGCGACATGGCAAGTAAGCCCCAATGTCAAACTGAGCCACCGTCAGAGTGTCTCGGATGAAGGATTGACAGCAACTGTGACTACATTGTTGGTAAACTCCAAATCAGCCATCAGAGCGCAGGTGGACAGGCCAATGGAAGAAGAACTTGAATGCCTTTCACCAGGGGCACATTTCGATCTCGAAATGGAATTGCTGGAGGAGAGACTACATCGCGAGAAGGAAACCGCAGACGATCCAAATTTGATGTCCGAGGGTTCGACAGGAACTGCAGACTTGGTGGACCAGCTGGGCCACTTGGAGGTGGATTTGGTTGAAGGTGAATTGGACGACACTTTCCATCGTTTCATCAATCGTGAAGCCTTCTCACAAGAACCGACAGACGAAGGGTTGGCCAGGGGTATCGAGCACCCTCCAACTTGCAAATGCGCACCTGATGCATCTACGGGAGATGGGCCTTTCATATCAAAGCATGCGTGGGTTGAGACCTTGTCTGACATGACCGATCGCAGGGAACTTATCAATGAAACCGCTGACATTGTTGTTGGGCTGACTGCAACTAGTGCCGCACCGCCCCTGCTCCTACGGATCATCACAGGTGACGAGATGAACGTCACCCTCGCTCATGATGATACAGAGCAACCACCCAAACACCAGCAACTCGGCGGGGCAACACATCCTGTGCCAGCACCACCCGTGGCTGTGCCACACGCTGTTGGCAATGATGTAGTTGATATTAGTGATGAGGAAGAAGAGCCCATGCCTGAAACCCCCACGGCTGCGCCAAATGCTGCTGGCAATGATGTAGTTGATGTTAGTGATGAGGAAGAAGAGCCTAAGCCGGAGTCGCCCACAGGTGTGTCCAACACTTCCGGCAACGATGTAATTGAAGTGTGTGATGAGGACAAAGAGCCCAAGCTGGAGTTGATAGAGGACCTGTTCCAATGGTGAGATAACATGAAGACAGGACTGCAGAGCTACCTCAAGGAACAGCAACCTCTAGTTGCCATCCAAAATACCGAAGGCTCACGATGTGATTTGTTACAGGTGAGCTTGGAAGTACCATTCCAGCTTGGTCACCTTATTAACAATCTGAAGTGTGTGACATCCCTGCTGGATACCAATCCGGAATCTTGCTGGCGTTTCCAAGGAGTCTCAACCCCATTAGAAAAAAAGTCTCTGGGCAGGTTGATCAAGCTCCGCAAATCCTGGCTCGACAACGGTGTTGTCGCTGTCACCTTTGAGCTGTTGTGTCAAGAGTATTCTTCATGGGGCACTGCAGAACCCTTGGCGCTCGCCTCCGTGAACGCTGCAAGTAAGGCCTACAAGAACATCATGAAGGTAAGTACCTGAAAAACAGCTGCGTGAATTGACCTATCAATGTATGCAGGCCTACACCAAACTGGGCAAGTCAGACTTCATACTCCCGATACATGAAGACAACCATTGGTTCCTGTTCCATCTCAATCTCTGGACCCGAAGAATAGTGTGCTATGATAGTCTGGGGACGCATGAGCACTCGGCAATGCACACATACAATGTATGTTCCATTTTAAAATAAATGAATACTGGTGTTGAACATTGCATCCCTCACTTAGGTACTTTGGTCATGGTTTGAGCGCGCCGCATCCGGAAGTGTAACACCTTTTCACTTCAGAATATCTGATGTTAGGTTTTTCTCAAATTTCCTGGCATAAGGATGCTCACCTGTGTTCTTCCATAGAATGTGCCTAGGCAGAATGACTCCATCAACTGCGGTGTATACACTGTTGCCTTTGCCTGGTTTCTGATGCAGCATGGAAAACCACCGTCGGCACAGGATGAGTTTTGGTCAAGCGCAGATTTTGCAGATCGCTTCTGCTTGGATATTTTACATTTCCTAATGCATAGGTGTTCAAAGGACCTCGAAACTAAGGTGTAAATAGATCGCATAGATTGATATTAAATGTAATCTTCTCCAAAAAAGTGTGTGATGTGACCGACCACCAGGTTCCATGACACTCCATGACTAAACACAGGGGTATGACCCACTCTGACGCCCTGTCGTTCCAACTGTCTCCTTTTCTCGACCTTGAGTTCGAAGCAGGAGATTGACGCACCCTTGGCTACCACCATGTCACTGGCCAAGTGTACAAGAACAGGACGACTATTGCAATTGCCACAAAGCCACAGACATGAAGGTATTTCGAGTACAATTTGTGGGTTTTTTCAATGTACTGAGGCACAGTTACCATAGGCGATCCTCTGTTGCAGCATCGGGCCCCTTCTCCAGTGGTCATCTTGTCTAGCCCAAAGACAGTCAGACGCAAGGTGAGGTTGGAAGAAGAAGACTTGGCTGACATAGGCTTAGCATTCAAGAGACAACACCAATCTGGTACGCCGTACTCTTTGCCACCTACCCCTACTCATTCAGAGAGACAGTTGCAGCCACCAGTGTAGCGCCCAATGCTCTGTGGCCCAGCGATCCACAGGCAGCTACTGGGGAAGACACCTCCAATGGCGATCCTAATGCATCGTCGACGATTGCAAGCTATCTGCCGGATAGCAATGGTAGTGAGAGTGGGGGTTCTGATAACTATGGTAGGCTTATCCAAATTCTTTCATGGCATGTCCGTTCACGTTGATGTTCACAGAAGGTGTGTAATTATAAACAGCGGGTTCGGTATGCTGTCGCAACTGAAGGACATTCTTCAGACAGTTTGTCTGATATGAACGAAGATGAGTCATGCAATGAAGACATCCTAAGTCCAGGTGATTCTGTCCTGCTGACCATACAATTCACTATAAAGTCTGACTTTTCAATAACCAGGACATGTTGATGTACCAGCCATGAGGCAAGCCAACGCCCAGCATAACTGGGCACTTTTAAATGTACCTTCTCTTCAACCTAGCACAGGTGCTCCTGGCCAAGACCTGACCCAAGCGACCGCTGATCAAGCTGATCTCTCAGCGCTCCCGGGGAATCTCTTCCTAACTCATGGTCCACATGGGCTTTCAACTGGATACGCGCAAGAGTTGGGGGGTGATGAACTGGAAAAGCAGGGGGAATTTGTGGAGGGTGGTGTGGACGGTCCAGCTATGGGAATGTGGTATGTATGCGGCTCCCAGGGAAAGGATTGGCTACTCATTGGATTTCCAGTGGCAAAATTAATGTTTATATCTCCATGCAGGGTGCTGACAGGCTGGAACACCCCCATATAGAGTACGATGTATCTGTCTCGAGAGCATCAATAAGTAAGCTGTGAAGTCTGGGCCTTGTGTGCATGCACATCCTGTATTCATATTTACAATGCAGGTGAAGCCCTGACGCATATTTTGGTGCATGGAGGATGGGTGGGGCAAGTCCTTAGAGATATAGACCACAGCTGTTTCACTGTCTCCACATCCACACGCCCATTGCCTCTGTGTAAGGGGGGGGGTGACGATCTCTCGTTCTGGGAAATTTCAACCCTTGATGATGTGCTGTGCCAGGAAAGCCCGCACTTTAACACTCCTTTGCGCCACAGTAGGGCTTGTCCAGAGACAGTGATGGTAGCGGAGGAAACCCAGCTCCCCAGTAAGGAAATCTATGTCATTTACGTCCACAGAACGTCCCGTGCCATTCACAGTCCGTGTCTGCCTGCCACAGCCGGTGCTCCCACTGCCCTCAATGCTCCTGCGACTGCCTTGCCGACTAATGATATGGTGCAATGGGTCGCCTGGGACAGATTGTTCCTCGAATCGATCAAACCTATGGCATCTCTTTTTGATGAGTCCTACAATGAAGCATTCAAGGTTTATGCTGCAGTAACCGCTGTCATGGGCATCGCCCGCGAGATCAATACTCCAGGGAAAAAACACTTGGGTATGGGGAAGGATGGCCGACTTCCAGGAGTGCTCACTTGGTTGAAGGCCTGAGTGGGGGTCCACAAAATGACCATTTTCGAACACTCACCGAAAATGTTTGAGCGCTATCTGACCTTTTGGAATCATGTACAGCAACTGTCTAAGGAGCTGAGTGCAACCATGTTTGGCGACTCAGATTATGACCGGGATTGGTCAAAAATTTTAGATATGCTCATTGCGTGGCAGATAGTGCCTCTACGGTTGGGTGAAGCTGATGCTGAGCCGACCACTTCGGCGGAGTTGCTTCATCTTACCAATAACATTTCATTAAAGAAAGCCGAGGAGTTGCTCAAGTGCAATCTGAAAAATCAGTAGCATCCTTGTATTTGATTAGACTTATTTAATTTGACTAGCAAATCAAATAACTGTTCGCCATTTTAAAGCACAGGAACTTAGGAGTACTTGTCCCTTTCCTACTGAATCATGTCTTCCTTAACCATGATAGACATCGTAAATGCGGCTATTCAGCAGACACATACACTTCCTTCGTGAGTTGACATGCCAATTAGTCTCACAGTGACCTAATGAGTTTCTTCATAGATCAATCAGTCGGTTTCAGGGAATCCCTTCAGTGGAAAACGACATCCTGCCCAATTTGACATTTGCTCTGCATCCTATTCATATGGCGCAAGAGTCAGAGAACTACGAATGTCTGCTGGATGGGCTGAAGAAGGTGTTGTTGACATACCTCATTACTACTGGTCATCCACATGGCGACTGGAACCAGGTGGTGGCCTACCCTCCAGGTGTTCATTCGCTTGAATGGACATCCTTGCGCTATGAAATGCTACATGTGGCAGCCCTTCTCCATATGAATCCTGCGGTGCCGGTGAAGATCAAGGTCTGTGTTTTTTTTTTGTTTCGATGTGCCCTCACTGACTGTGTGCCATAGTTCTTTTGCAAAGTATGGAGGGGTCCCTTGGTGCATAGAATGATGTCCTCTTGTGCATGTCTCTGACCTGACATGCGCATTGTAGCCTGAGGGTGTTGGTAGAATGGTTTTTCTGCCTGCAATCCATGACAACGTGGGCGATTGCATTGTCAATGTTGATTATGAATTGTCGGATGCTCTGGAGGCCATAGCCTGCATCGATCTCACTGAAATTCTGCATGACCTTATGGTGTATGGACATGTTGATGATGAAGAGTTCGAATTCACTTTGACTCACAATTGGGTTCATGCGGAATTGCTTAATGCAATTAAGGACAGCATGAATGGCCTCGTTCGAGCGGAACTTTTAGACAAAGCGGAGATCCTTCTGGTCGATTTTCAGAATGTGCGACATGACAGACCACCTTGTTGGTCACGTCACAAAGGATCGTTCGTGCACATTGTATCACGTCACACAATACACCTCATTGATTGCATATTTCACGTGAAGTTATTAACAATGGGCAAAATTACCACTACAATGGGTCAAGTGAGTCAATGAGCCATGATCACATGGAGTGTTTGCAAGGCATGGATCCAGAGTATGCGCCGGCCTGCATCAGTGTCATTGCCCATTCCCGGACTGGTTGCAATGGTCCGGTCAAGCACATCTACCTCCTCCGGTGTCAGTGGGCAGTTAGGAGGTTCACAGGGTACATATGCCAATGAGTCTGCCGGAACTTCAATGAAAGTGGTCAGTAAAGTCTGTAGAGCTGTTGACAGAGAAACTAACAGTTCTGAGGCAGTGGGACATTTCCCCTGCCATCATCCAGGTGAGCAAGGACCTCAGCCATGAGGGACCGATGACGTTGTTCTAAGAGAGTGAGAATGTCACGGTTAACCCCCATGTTAGGCATGGCGGCAAATGGATCCAAACGACGTGGGTCAGTGGGGGAAACATGTTCGAGGCCTCAGAAACCATCCATGATTTGACTTTCAATCCACATATTGTATGGGCTTTCTGGACGCTTGCCTTCCAACGGAATTTTGTGATTGTTCCAATCATCAGCCCAAAGACGTGCTTGTTCATCAATTGTCGCGAGGAAAAGACATTGCAGTAACCAAATGTGTGTGGACTTGTCATGATCCAGACCATAGCTGGCTTCGAGCTCCATGAAAAAGTTGTACCAGTGGTCGCACCAACTTCATGATGTCTCTACCCACATCTGTTCTGCCCAGGTATTGTGAACAGACCTGGGGAAGGTTCAGTGACATGGATGGTCTTCAATGGAAAAAAGAGAAGCTCACCGGCCCCAGATGTAAGGATTCGTTAACACCCCTTGGTAATTCTCCATCCACTGAGCGGTGTATAGGTTCTCGATGCCATGGTCACCCCATAAGCGTTTCGGAACACCCCAGGTCAGTGTCGCATCCAAAAAAACCATCAAGACAATGTATGGTCAGTTGGAATTGCTTGCACGGATGTTTGTGACGACCCTAGTTTTGCCGTCAACAAAGATATGAAGCAGCATCTTCCACCGGACGAGCCCTAACTGGGATGTTAACAGTCTTGGCAGTAAATGAAAGGTGCAACCCACGATGATTACCATCATGGTGCCACATGGAGTTAGCACTGGGCACAGAGTAGTTCTTTCGGGCAAGCAGTCGCTGGCCGAAAGTGAGGTTCGGGCTGTGGACTCGTTTTTTGGATGCATCGATACGTTGGCAACAAACACGATGACCAAGGCGATCAAGCGCATCCTTGATCTGGCCACGTCCATATCCTGGACAGCGACCTACAATTCCATTGATAAGCTGGTCAAGCTCCTCATCAGAAATATCTGACATTTTCGGTCTGGTTGGTCTATGTATCTGGTGTTCTTGCCCATTGGCATCTACAACCATTTGAAAAGGTGTGTGTCCAGCACCCTTGAGTCCAGCACGTTGCTGATGGTGGGTTACCATCCGAGGATGTGTGCCAAAGAGGTCAGCAATCCGGGCAGCGGAACCATGGGTTTGAGTGAGCAACCCTAGTATGGTGGGGTCAATACCAGCACATGGTCGGCCTTTCCTCCCGGTGTATACTACCTTGGACTTGGGTTGTAGCAGAGGTGGATTGGTGGGTGGATCATTAGAGATGAATAATGCTGCTGTCAAGGAGGATCTCATAGCATTCAGTCCGGTATTGATAATTGTGACATATTCATCAGAGAAATACACCTGGTTCTGTAACATGTGAGTGAAAAAGCTGATCATCATGGTTTACATAAAGATGAACCTCTGTCCAGTATTGTTCCCACAAGGCAAGATCGTTCATCTGGAGCTGAATACGGTGGGGATCACCATTCCCAGCCTGAAGCATGCGGTTGACAGAGTGGCAGAGCTCAGCCCATGAGTTGTTGACCCGCTCAATTAGTATGGTGGTCATGTTCCAGGAGAGAAGTTGAGACCTGTGGCAGTGCCAGCCACCTCATGGAGTGCTGAGGCAATTTTTTTTGGCATAATAAACATAATGAATTTATTTATTACAGGGGGGTGCGGGGGTGGTGGCCCAAAGTAGGCGTCACCCCTCCGGTCACATTCAAAGCACCTTAGTTGGTTGTGTTTCCGGTGTGGAAGGAGTCTCCCTCTCTCAATCTCACAAGATCTCTTGCTCCCTCGTGAGATCTCACATTTTTGTCCAGTAATGCCCAGCATAGATGGTACAACAAAATCCCCAACTTGCCTCTAGCTTCTTTCACTAATTTTAGCTGCTTCCACATGTCAGCTGTGGTGATAGCTCCTGTGATGTGTATCATCTGCGAGTCGCTTAGCATCAGCTCAGTTTGTGTTTGTGCTTTTCCATCTAACTCTTCCCATTTCCTGACCTTATCCAATTCTTCGGCTGTTGGTGCCTTTACATCCACTAGCACTGGCCTTTTTTCCGTTCCCTCAGCATACTTCAGGAGACTTCATTCTCTCAGGATAGCTGTCACACAACGCTTCCATGGAACCCAATTGTCTTCTCTGAGAAGCTCGATTTGGAATAAGGATGATGGTGTTTGATCAGATGATGTAGAAGACATATTCTACTGATATGTATGGTGTGTAGTGAGGCAGTTGTATGTATGAGTTCTCTAGTTAGTCTATAGGCCAGGGCCCATAACCTGTTGTAATAAACAAGGTATACCGGTTCGCAGTGGTAGACTACTGAGTATATATGTATAGTCACTTCCTAATTAGGAGTAGAATAGAGGATTGAATTGCTGTCTCCTACAGAGACACTACTCATATTTATACTGTTTGAAATTATTCTAGTACTTTCTATTTTTACTATTAATACATCCTTCGAGTACTTTCTCCAACTCTCGAATGTGCAAGCTCTTTCGCTCAACAATTACTCCGGTCATTGCTGGATTGCCGGGATGCTGATTTCCCGATATGGTACTTGTGGCATTGTCTCCAACAGCCTGAATGAATGGCCTTCTTTACTAACCTGTTAGGCTTGACTGTTCCAAGGTCACCTTAGATTCTATTGTAAGAATGTACTGCTGGAATGCCATAGTGCCACCTATCAGTAACTGGTCAGATCAGATATATAGATATGGACCCTGGAAACTACAGAGTGACAGGCTTCTTGGATCATCAAGAATTCAGTAAAGCCAAGTAAAAGCAGGTAGAAGTATTTAGAAGTATGCTACCGAAATTAGTCAAAATTTTGATTGCCGGAATTTGCATTACTTCAAATTACCTGATAATACCTCGAAATACTGGTGTTTACCTGCAATTACCTGCAATTACCTACAAATACTTGGAGTAGCCAGGGAAAAAAATACAAAATTAATTTTGTCTCTAAAACACCACCATAGGGAATCGTTGCAGTTTGCTCATCGGATGTATCCGCTACTGCATGGTTTCCAGACATCGAAGGGCTCGACCATAGCCAAAGTCTGTATATGACTGAGGCGAGATCTTTAGGCGTAGAACCGAATGCAGGCAGGCAGTTGCATTCATGGGCTAAAAAGGCTGGATTCCGCACAGACCAACTCTCCCTTAGTACCAGCACAACCTTATGTTCTACAGTTGAGGAGGTGGCTTGGTGGAGTGGACTATGGGCAGAGCGAGTATTGAAATCTTCTTTCGCAGAGACAACAGTACAGGGGGGATTCTCATCTTGGCGTGATCTCAGTCGTATTTCTGATGCATGGCGGGCGTGGGGAGAACACGAGGATGCTTGGTATGCAATATTACATGGCGAAATGCTTTGCCACATCCGAAAGGTGACTGAAATCCTTCTTCCAGCTGGATGCTAACAGTAGTTTGAACACGACTTCTCAAGGATCCTGGGTTATCTACGCTTGAATACCAAAGCTGAAGTGCCAGTCTTACTCAGAGTCCACTGATTTTTCCAGGGAAGGGCGTTTATCCCCGGTTGAATCTAAAAATAGGATATGACTCGACTACTTAATGACGAAGACTTTCGGGAACGAGAGCCCCACTTTGTCACACGGAACACTATGTCCAACGAACCCAAGCCTGCTGCGTACAAAACTCACGGGTACCATGAATCTGTTCTACGCTCGCACAAGTCGCGTACTGCTGAAGCTTCTGCGGCTTACCTTTTACCTTCCATTCGTCCGGATATGAGCATCCTAGATGTTGGATGCGGCCCCGGGACCATTACTGCTGGGTTTGCTGTTCTAGTACCCCAAGGTCGTGTCATCGGAATCGACATGGGTGCGGAAGTGCTAGAACACGCTCGCGCAAGCGCTGAGCAGCAGGCCTTAGAGAACATTACGTTCCAAGTCGGCAGTGTCCTTGAACTACCCTTCCCAGCTAACACCTTCGACATCGTGCATGCCCATCAGGTCATCCAGCACACAACTGACCAAGTAAAGGCCTTACAGGAGATGCGTAGGGTCACCAAAAATGGCGGGATTGTCGCCGTTAGGGAAGCCGATAGGGCTGCTATGACCTGGTTCCCGAATTTGGAGGGTTTGGAGGAATGGCGCAGGATCTATACGGCAATCGCGCGTTCTTCTGGGGGAGAGCCTGATGCTGGTCGACGGCTGCATTTTTGGGCCAAAAAGGCCGGCTTTAAGAGAGACCAGATCTCTCTCAGTACTGCGACCAATTTGTATGCTACCGCCGAGGAAGTTGGGTGGTGGGGCAACATGTGGGCGGACCGTATGACGCAGTCTCTTTTCTCAAAAACTGCGATGGAAGGGGGGTACGCTTCGTCAGAAGAGCTTACCCATATCGCTGATGCATGGCGTCAGTGGGTAGGGGACGAAGATGCCTGGTTCGCACTACTGCAGGGACAAATGCTTTGCAAAGTCGAGAAGGATGGTGGCAAGTAACGCACGAGGAAGCTGCCCCGACGCTGGTTGGAGACATAAAGAAGATGAAGGGGGGAAAGGACCAAAACGCACGAGAATTTTTGTACACTGGAAATAGTTTGTCATTTTTGTTACAAAAAATGAAATAAATCATCAGAGATCTTTATGCTACTCCTTTACTTTCCTCGTCACTCATATTCCCCTTCTTCTCTGTGTACTCAGATTCAGATGCGGGACGTAAATCGTGCTTATCGATTGTGGTTACTGGTCCCTTAAACCAGTGGACACTTCCGTACACAGTGAAATAGAAGTAAATCGTCGCAAGGCATAGAGTCCCACCTGTGATGATTCAGAACACGGCTGAAGGACGTACAGCATATTATTAAAGACCTGGTCTATGGGCTACAGAGAGTGATTATAAAATTTAAGGCTGTCATTAGAGCTCTTTATTAACTATTGTGGCCTTATCCGGTGGTGTACGAGGACTCGGAGGTGGCTGATATACCTGTTGATGTCGCTCTGGCTGATAAACCAGAGGAGCATATGGTGATGATTGATGCCTTTGTGATAGAGGCGGTCGAGGAGGTGGTGGATATACCTGCTGACGTTGCTCTGGCTGATGAACCGGAGGAGTACATGACGATGGTCGATAACTTTGTGATCGAGGCGGTCGCGGAGGAGGTGGCTGAAGATCCGGCTGATGTTGCTCTGGCTGATGAACCCGAGGGGTACGTAGCGATGATCGACGACTTTGTGATGGAAGCGGTGGATGAGGACTCGGAGATGGCTGATATACCGGCTGATGTTGCTCTGGCTTATGAATTGGAGGGGTATACTGTTCTTCCGGCTTGCCAGAGTCTTCAGATGATTCATCCCGAAATGCGCTGAGCAGAACCTGGCCAAGCGTCAGCAAGGCGACAACCTTGACAGCCTTCCACAAGAAAGTAGACATGTTGGCGCAGCGGAGTTAGAGTGCCAGACGGTCCAAGTGAAGAGTGTGGAATCGAGGCGAGAGATCAGGATAGCGATGGTAATGAGTCTTTAAGACTTTGAGATAACTAGGAGGGGAGACCGATAATGAAACAGCTTCTAGGATGAATACCAGGATGAAGAGCTGCCAAAAGCTTCAACTTGTGACAGTGGAAATCGAGAACTCACGTGTTTGGGGAATCTGAAGTCTGAGCAGCTGAAAGTTGTAGCTGCAACGACAGGCCAGCCACTACCCAAACGGCGAAAGTCAGGAGAAGTAGTGACAAGGTGACACAGCGACTTGGATGAGAGTAAAAGGAGGACGAAGCGAAGATAATCTTGCACAGAATACCAGCGCAAGATGATAGCGATGTTTGTCATCCTCTAGCGTCGAGTTTAATATCTACGGGAACGTGATACCTACTCACACCCTTCTGGGGTTTCGGTGTCTGGGCCGGTGGGCCTCATCAGCCACAGTCATTTCCGCTCTTTGTTCTATTAGTATCAGCCGGCAACTCTTCGGCATGCTGTCAAGGCATGTGTAGCATTCAAACTTCGGATGTTTTTAGACTCACAGCATTGACAGTTTCCTGTACAGTTTGTCATTGCAGTTAACAGCATCTTCATTGAGGAAAACCCCGCCGAGAAGCCAGATGCAAGGGAGAAGTGATTTACCAGTTCCTTTGGCTGATCAGAAGCCCAGAAGCAGAGTAAGGTACTGCAAACAGTAGTACGGAGACCTTATGGTCAGGTCTTGCGACTGTGGCAAGCGGGCTGGTATATGTCAGTGTGGCTTCAGCTCCACGATTCCGAGCGAAAGCCAGTTAAATTCGTGATTCTCCAGAACAACTCAGGGAAACAATAGTATACAAACACCCGTCTGAAGACACAAGAAAGAGAAAGTGGGGAGCAACGCATGGCAGCTCGTGAGGAGGTGATCGTCGATAAGAATTTCAGACATAAAATAAGAAGTCGATGTTTGCGAAGGACCCCTACCCATCGAATGGAAACCGGCTCTTGTACCGGTCGCAAACTGGGTTATGTATTTCTGGAGGGACTGGTACGGGCTTCGCTGGAGGAGTAGACGTTGGGATGCCAGACGAGTCGGAGTCGGAGTCGGAGTCGTGGCTCAGAGTCGGAGGTTCTGCATTCCAAGTCATCTCAATTTTGGGTGAGTGCAGTGTGTTCGTGGGCGCTTGATTGACCGACCCGGAGTATGCTGCTACTGGTCAATGCAGACGTCTGATGGGGATACAAAACCACCAGTGGTGGTCCAGGGTCTCAAAGCTATATGAGTGCAAAGTGCGAAAGGGGTGCGTGTCATGATGCTGATAAGAACGCGTGCTAGAAGCTCAATTGGCTCCCTGTAAAGGAACAAGAATCAGTGTTCAGTCATCAGTCAATACACATGAACCAGAGGTACACACTGGATGTATATCCGAACGTGGTCTTGTCCCGTTGCGTCGAGGGGTGGTATGCTGTATATCGGTGACGTGTAGGGCGGGTGAAGGAAGCGAGGAACGATGGAAAGACCGTAAAGCTATTTCACGGCGCGACTGCCAGCTCCTTGGAGTTGTTGGAATGTGATAGCATTTTGACGGCTTCCGGGTACCTAAGGGTACGACTAGATATCAATAAGATTTCAGCTACATGGTAGTAGTGCACGTACCAAGAGTAGCACAGCTAAGAATATTCTCCCAGGCTGTACGGCTCCATGGCCCTTATCGCGCTTCTCTCCGCTTGCAAAATGCCAAACTCTATGCCTCGCTCCACCTTCTGATCAATGATGCAGCCTATGCGGAGCAAGCCCAAGCGTCTTTCGAGGGTGAGATGTAGCCGCCGCGATGAGGAATCGCCGCGCCAAGAAATCTGAAGAGCAAAGAACTCCCATTTACGACAAGGACACTGGTGGTTGATCGAGGCTTTGTATGTGTGAGAGCTAGTCGATGCGTATCCTCGATGGTGGTGGGAGACTGAAAGAAGGTTTAATCCCGCTCCCGATCGGTGGGATTTCAGATCTCCTTCCATACAAGGGGCCCGCTTTCAGATAAGGCGACACGACTGAACACTGCTTTACGGATGACTTGAATTCTCATATCCTTGCAGGCCAGCAGTCAAGCTGATTCGTACACCATAAAGTACAAAGATGATATCATCGAAGCCTTAGTTCAAGCCCTCGGCGTAACAACTTACGAGATCTTCACCGCGGGATAATGCATACAGGTAAGACAATATGCGAAATGCCTGGTCAAGCATTACATTATGGATGAAATAAGGTATTTCCAGCCTCCAAGATCACCCGACATATGAAGCTTCTCGTTGTTTAGTGTCCTTTAAAGTCGCGGAGTGTGAGAACATAGATAAGTACAGTGGTCGGGATAGTTAAGGGCCTACCTCACACGGCATTTCCTCGTTTGCATGAATTGACATACCAATCACTCCTGCTAGTCCTATTGCACGTGTATGAGCCGGGGAACGCACGCTATGGCATCAGTGCCAACGGCGACTAACCGGTGTACCGAAATGAGGTCGAGAGAAACATCTAGCAAAATATCAGTAATGAATTGGAGGGTAATAGACCAAAATTATGTGAAGTCGCGTAATGAGCCTTGGTTGCATTCTGCAGTACTTGATGTTCTCGATGAAGCGAGCACGCTAGCTTTCACGTACGAAGCTGAACAATTTCGCATCGGCAAAAGGTTCGAGGCGGCGGATAGGAAGTAAAGGACAACGGGCCGGCAAGCTGTCTTTGATGCGCTTGTAGTGCTCACCAGCACCACCTACGATGTGGAAAAAAAGGATAGCGATACAGGTATGAGGAGGTCGTGCTTCTCAATATTGTCCGTTATGAACTACAGAGAAAAGTGATATCAGTACATGGTCAACAAAACGAGACTCGTGAACATACTAGAGTCGTCTTCCCAAGTTCTCCCCCAGGTCGTTCCTCTAAAGTTGCCTAGGTGGCGCGTCATCCAGACTTGGAGATTCGTCCAAGTTGGAGCGGCGTCACTATTGTGACGTACAGGTTCAGGACCGTCTCGAAGGGCGTGAATCCATGGCGATGGCAACGAATGAGCTGTGGGACCGTGGACCTGGACCACGGAGATTTGCTTCCTGTTTGCATTGAAATTGCGGTATGAGTGTTCGTCACAGGGCTAGAATAGGCGATTATAGCGGATGATATGGACACATTGGATGAAGTGGATTATGAGCAGGCGCGGCGAAGAATGAGAAACGAGTTTTGACAACGGGCGGTGCGGTAATTGCCGATTGTCTCTATTTTGTGGGCCACCAAGCTTTGCATACGTCCGCTGAAGGATTAGAACTAGTAGCCTCATTCAGCGAAACCCTACAATGGTCAAGCTACGTCGGTACGTAGCGAATACCCGGAAACGTCCCCTTCGAACTACCAGACGCGAAGTTAAGGAGAAACGAGTTCCTTCCTTCCCAAGACAGACGTAATCCAAGGTCCTATTTCTGGGATCAAAATCGGCAACGGCGACTCCATGCAGACTCGGAGGAAAATTTTTTGGCTGATGAGCGGAACAAGGGACGATGCTGCAATTCTGGCTCGGACCGCCGACATGCATACAGAAGACGAGAAGAAATGATCATACGCCTTGCTCGTATGTGCCATATGAAGCAGACGAAGTGGATAACGGAGTGGTGGATTTTGTGAGATGTCGGTATTCCTGCTGTGGACAGTCAAGTCGTACGCTCTAGCCGCCGCCACTTGGAAGGAAGTGCACGTCTTCCGATAGTCGGGATTTTGTACTTCGGGGTGCGAGGGAGTGTAGGTGAGGGTGAATCGAAGACCAAGGACGGAAGTGGAGAAGGGAAAAGCAGCGACAGGTACGATGGAATGGGGTAGAGGGCTCCGACGACGTTAAGGTTACCGACAAATAAGCTCTCCTTGAAGTCGTCCATCACGAAGGATATCCCTCCTCTCGACGAACAAACTGCGGATGACAGTGGCGTAAATACACGTTCAACGTTCCAGATGACGACAGACATACCCTGGAGCCGTCCGTAACCCTGAAGGATGCCAGTGACGCGACCCTGGCATTCACCGAACACCACTAGCTTTCTTCACTGACTAGTTGGTGATGGGCCATCTCATTCGAGCGGCAGGACCGAGTCCTATGAAGGTCACCACGGACGTGGGGATTATGCCGAGACGGCACAGGAAATAGACACGAGCGGGTCTTCGGAGATTGCCGTCGGACGTGTCCACCGCGACTGTTGTGGCTGTGTTGTAATCTTAACTTTAAACCGTACTTACTTGTAACCTCATATCTATGCTCCGTATCACCGCAGTTACGCAATCAGTATTTCGCTCTACAATGGTGCGCAAGCATGAAAAGGCAGACAAGTTGGATACAGACATAAAAATGAAAGATGCGATGCATGTATCCGCAGATGCAGCAGGGTCGCGAAAGGCGAGCAATACGACCAGGACGGCTGGTGTAAAGAGACAGAGAAAGGAGTCTGATCAGACAGAATGGGAAGTCATCAAAATCTCATCAGATGATGAAGCATCCGTGGATCAGAGTAGATCAACAGAGGTTGAGGACTTGGAGATGTTGGTAAAGTTGTTGATGAAGGTATAGTGTTTTCACAGCGTGCTTTGTAGCGAACTTACATTTTGACACAGGAAGCTGGGGATGCGAAAAGGGCCCAAGAACAGGCCGAAAAGCGTGCAGATCGCTACTACAAGGCATTGCAAGTCGTGGGTGACGCTGTCAAGGCAAAGGATCAAGCTGAACGACAGGTGGCGAAATATGAGAACGAAATCAAGGAACACGAGGATCAGATGGCCAAGTTGAAGGCGGTGCGTCACCTCTGACATCAATAGGAATTAAACTAACAAGCGATCGTGAAGACTCTTGACAGCCTAGAAGAAGATACACAATGCGAGATATGCAAATTGCCATTGTGGTACCCATACATGTAAGCTCCCTTATGATTGTCGACTCGCAATTGGACAGCATACTCATGCGAAATGACAGACTGCTGGATTGTGGACACATCTTCTGCGAGCGATGCATTCATGACTGGCCTGGACACGACAATGCGAGCGCACCATGGGAGAGCGAACATTCCATTTTACTGGAGCTGACCAATCGCGATACCCATGGAGGTGACAACGAGAATGGCGCAGCCTTACATTGAGTATCATATCGTGCTCAGTCTATTCGATAAAGTCTGCAAAGCCATTAAAGGGCCCAACTTCCCCTGCCCCCAGTGTCAGAAGGAGGTGAGGAACAGGCCAGTCCAGGTATACACCCTCAAGAGCATCGCAGAAAAGATCGCGTCAACTCGTGGAGAAAAAATGCCCCCCAACACCATCCCAGTGCTTGCAGGCCACTCCAGCCACTGGGACGAATTCTTTCCCTTTCATTATATACTGAATCGGAACAGGGTTGTCACAGTAAGTGCAGGTTGTTCTGCATCCTGCAACGGTCTGACTGTTTTTAAGTGAAACTGTGACGGTGAACTACAAGGACAAATAGCAAACGGCAAATAAATGGACACGATACTAGAAGACTTGGCATCGTACGCTCCTTATATGATAATGGCTGTTATAATGTACAGAAAGTAGAACAATACATGAAGCTATCTGTGTCTACCTGCGTATGCGAGTAAGCGAATGGATACTACAGTAGGATGTGGCTGTTTCGCACGTATATGTAAGTCACGATAACTTTACCATTAGGGTCGTGACACAGGTCAATGTCATTCATGCTACCCTCCCGAGAAGCCCTTCTTGCCTGGACCATACCATCATTGTACCATACAGTGCCATCGGCGTCAAAGTATCTCGCTGTAAAATGAGACGCACCGTAATACACAATACCAGCGATGTGATAATGGGCTGGCCCGCCACTAGTGGCGAGATGGATAGCGTGATCGGGAGGCACCAACATAGAGGCTACGCCTATAGCGAACAAGGGGGGTGCCATGTTGTAAGTAGTGATGGTACACAGGTCAGAACCACATGTCTTACAACGGACATCGCTGGCAGGAATTGATAGTGTGTTGTCGAAAAACTGTTGATGCATATCCCATGGCAGTGGAGATGTGTGATGCGGCACGACGACACAGCAGTGTTGGGTAAACAGTGTATCAGAGTGACCAGAACTGCATTTGTGTTCAGTAGTCGCGAATACTGAAGCACTTCGCAACAACCTCATTGTAAGGGCCTCTCCACTTGTGTTATGTCCGAACACAAATTCTGAAGGATATTCTCTATGCAAAGAACATTGTAAGTAGTCTCTCACTTACTCGAGGGTATACTCATGCTGGGAAAACCTTTCGAAACACATGGTAGCCATGTCCAACCAGTTACTTCCAAGCTCTGCAAAGCTGGCACTGTTATCGATGGGAGAAGAAAAATAAATAAAACAGCGTCGTATGCACAACTATTGTCAGACCACCTGCACCCTACTGGCAACGGCGACTGTTCCGCATGTTGGTCCTGCTCATGTACACGTTTTCCTGATGAGTTTTGCTTCTTGTTGAAGGTGTCAGAAGTGCGGCCTTTGCGCTTTTTGGGTGGCTTCATTGGAGTAACTTTACGCATAGCTGCGGTCCGTACCGTCCCATCCGGGTGAGGTACGCTATGTCCAGGTGCTGTTGAGAGTTGGGCCAGCAGTACCAGTGCGCGTGCGATGGGCTTGTGCGGAATGAGAGCTTTATGCCATACCAGATCCGTAGCATCCCGCATATCGAAGGGCTGCACCGTCGACCACATAAGCGCCGAATCCATGTTGGGAGGGGAATATTGTATGCCTACATGGGAAAGATAGCTCTGGACAACTGAGTATTGAGTATCCCCGAACACCGTGACAGGCAACAGACCTTCGTACATCTTTCGGGTTATATCATCTAGCATTTTGAGCTCCCTGAATTCCTGTCGCAGGCGCCCACTACATCCACCCTGGATCTTCTTTGGATCGATGGGTGACATGCAGGTGTTCCCTATAGCTGGTAATATAGTGGTACCGTCCGCTGTGGCTGCATGAGAAAGTGCAGTGTAATAGGACTGATGACTTCTACAGTTATTAAGATCAACTGCATTGTAGGGTCGAGTCTTGCCCTGGGAAGCGAAGTCCGTCATAGCAAAGTTAGTCGTGATCTCGACTTGCGTGCGGGACACCTTCACAGTAGTATCGTCCGGTAGGTTGCACACAACCGTTTTTGAGGTGCAGACCACAGGAACGACGTTGGGTGGTAAGTCACCTACCTGCATGTTTGAGGGTGGATCGATGAGCTGCACAAACACAACTTCCAGCATAGCATATCCATGTGTACCTACAGATTCTGTCCAAGCATACATGGTTCCTTCTTGCCCCTTAGTGATACACAGTTCGGTAGCCGAGTTGGTCCTAATCATGATGGGCATCCCTTTGCAGAGGGTCAAGACCGGTGGAATTTGCTTGTCATTAGCGGAGGGTAAGGCAGCCCATAGAGTTTGACGTAGACGGGCGCCGATGCTCTGTATATTGCTTCTAGCACCTCAACCCCGTGGGATACAACTGTTGTCTTCCGACCCTGAAATTTTGTCATCGCAGTAAAATTCACGTAACTCTTGTCCAGTCTCTTTAGCGAACTGCATCACGCCCAAATGATTGTACTCGTCTTTGTGCACATTCAACCTGGTAATGATCGACACATTACGAAACACTGGGTCAGACAGCTTAGGTCCTCCATGCTTGTCAATCACTCTACTCTGTAAAAACGCAATATCTGCCTTTGTTGCTGCCTTGTATCTGATATTCGCAAGTGCAGTGCGAAATTTTTCGTCTTGGGGAGACTGGTTCCATTGACGCATGTTCTGCCTCAGGATAACAACCATATTCACCTGGTGCCAGATCGCTTTACCCATGGCCATTTCTTGCGATCGCCTACTTGACACAAACAATCTGTTGCATGAGCCATACAAGGATGAGGATTCTCCACCCATCGCCAGAGGGAGTTGTGCAAAGTCACCAGCGAATATCATGTTCATACCTCCAAAAGGTACATCTGGCACATTTAATATGACGGATAGTCTACTGCTTATTCTATACAGGTCGGAACAAGACAGCATGGATACCTCATCCAAGAAAATATAGTCGACTCCTCACAGACGCTCCTTAACTTCAGCCATAGCTTTTTTTGTCATTGAGTCTCTACTGGCCTCATTTATGCCAAACATAAAATGGTAAGTAGAGCCCTTGACAATCGATGCAGCGGTACCTGTGGGCATGACCACTGCCAGTCTATAGCTCTCGCCTTGATGTGCGAAATACTCAATCAAGGCATTGAGGACTCTCGTCTTTCCAGTACCAGCCATACCACCTACATACATACATAGTTGCTCTGCTGCAGGTTCTCCCGAATGCTGAGTAACTATGCGGAAGGCTTGATCCTGCTCCATATTTAATTGAAAGGTATTGGTAATACTGGATGTGATGACTTCGTCGGAATCTTCATGTTGACCTCATACTAGGTGTTTCTTGCTTATAACTTCGACCTGATCAATATACCTCAAATTTTTTGAAAGAGTGCGCTTTGAGGGGTTGACTGTACGGCCTGCATGCCTGTCCTGCAGAATGGATTGACACAAGTGTGTTACCTCCTCATTCCAGTATTTGGGGGGGCGATCTGGGACAACGACAGCTGCATGAACGTCATTGGTTTCAGCTGTGCTCCGAGGCACAGCTGTCATCCAACCACATCCGCTCGGACCGACCAGTGCATGAACAGCAGCTGATTGGACTTCCCTAGCCTTGTGCCTACGTCCCAATGCAACCGTCTGTTGAAGTGCATCAGAATTGACTCCAAAGTCAGCGAAATCTTTGGCGACTGTGATTTGGTCTCCTTCCCATGCAAGAGCATCAATATCATCAGCACGGAACCATGAAGGTAGGTCATCTCCAATGTCTTGCATCATTTCTGCTCTAAAATCATCTCTAGCATCAAGGCACTCATATCTAAGATTGAAGTTGTCAATTATCTTTAAGTGAAAGGGGAGGAAATTATACCGGCCGAACTCGCAATCCCATGAGGTGTCCACATCAGGTTTGAGGTCCTTACCAGATCTCCATGGTCTGAATAAGGTCAACATTACCTGGCAGTAATATTCTCTGTCTCCCTTATCCTTTCGAGGTAGCATCCCCCCCACGAAATTAGGGACATGGCGTTCGTTGATGGGATGAACCTTGACGTGATGTGTATCAGCCATGGGGTGATTTTTGGTGAAGTTGTACCTCTGCACTTTTTTCTTTCCTGTTGTCTTTCAGGGATGACACTTATGTGGTACAGATTCAAGAGGCTCGTGGGTATCATCCTTGGTATCTGTATCATGGTTGACATATGGGACTCGACCAGCCACACAAGCAGCCATGTTGTCGAGTACAGACCTCATGTCAGCATTGGCGTCCGAATCAACGGCATCATCATCGTCTATGAAGTCTTGCATGGACCCAGCGGCTGTGGAGGCATGAGATGCATCCGACGCAACGGACACAGTGTCATCATTGCATACATCGTACCTACCGCTGCCCACAGGAGGTTCATCATCTGAGCTGTCTAATTGGATAGGTTCCTCTGGCGAGGAAGACTTGTCCTTTCGAGCTGAGTTAGCCTCTCGGGTGCAGGTGCATATCCATTCATACAAGGGCAACTGTTCTAACTCGATAGGCCTGTGTATATAGTCCTCAACAGGTGAAATTCTGATGATAGCACCTTTTCTTTGTCTAAGCATGATCTTAACACTTTCAGTGTCGCAAGGATCTGACCACCAATAATTTCCAGCCTCAGCTACAAATGATTTCCAATAAAAGGTGGAGAACCGTTTGTTTGTGTAATGGTCAGGGAAGCCCAGAAGATAAGAACATATCATTGGAGAGCCAAGCTCGGTCTTTGCACCCAGAACATTCACCATCTGCGTCATCAGCTTCCTGGCACGGTCCTTTCGCGATCTGAGAGGGTCATCAGGATTATCTTTACTGCGTTGGAAGACAGAGCGGATGCAGTCAAATATAGCATGTGTCTTTAAACCGGGTTTCATAATGTAGTCGGTGACATAAATAAGTACCACTTTGATGGCAGTGCCAGAACGAAGTGATGTAAGGTCAGTATTGCAGCGGAAAATATACGACAGCAAAGGGGCAAACATGTTAATCCATTTTTCCTTCTTCTTAATGTTTATGTGCCCTGTCTCTGGATCAAAACTAGTTTTGTCAAACAGCTTGTGCGGAAAGTGTGCCTTACATTTCCCCCACTTATTATCCAAGCATCCTTTAGCATTGGCGTTCCTGTTTAATGTGCTGTCCGGGTATGTATTGGAACCACATTTATGAACATTACACTTGTTGATGACCATATCGACCATCTGCTTGAAATACCCCCACCACGTTTGAGTAGTGTTACCACTTCTGCATTCAGTACACGTGTCTGGACTGACTTCGCAATGAGATGGTGGTGTCTTGGGCAGTACCTCCATGAAGTCAACATAACCCTCGCGAAGGCTCTCTTTATGTCTCGTATTAGACACAGCATCATGTGTTCCTGTAAGATATTCGCCCTTATGGACACTCTCCAGGTACGTTACCAGTCGCTGTCAGAACTTGGAATCGTCAGAGAGTATGCAGTCGTGTACCTGTTGGGGACTGAGGCTATTTCTTATCCAGATTATCATGTGCAAGTGGAGTGTGAGCCTGCCTTGCTGCTCGACTGTGCTGTAGTATGCATTGGTGTCCCTGAACATACCCTTTAAGGTGGCATTTCCGACCCTTAGGACATACAATATGAACAAATCTACCATGAAACGAAAGAAACGAGCACAAGCTACCAGGTTGCCTGTGACCATTCTTACTCGCTCTCTCTCTCCAAGAGGAATGGGGCCGAATTCCATCTTGCAGTCAGCCCAATACACACTAATGGGATGGTTATGATCTGAAGGTGCCATAGTGAAATACCAGGAGGGCGCACCCTCTGCGGCCATTAATGAATAGACTTCATTGCGCATGTATTTCTTGGAGGTAAGCAAACCTTGCACCCTATGTGCAATGTGATCCAAATCATTCATCAGCTGGAAGCAATCCTTCTCAGCATCAGTAGCAGGTACAACGGTCTGACCTGCTGAGATATGCTCTGATATGCTGGCAAGGACAGCATCGTCTATCCGGTGTATCCATTCAGAAATGTCGTGAAACTTGTCCTTGTCTGCCAGCAAAAAACTGCCCATCATACTGGACTTTATCTGTTCATGGCTGAACGCTACAAAAGGAAAGGCAATATCCATCTGAAATCTCTTGTCGTGGTACATTAACAACCACCTTTTATGGGATATATCAGACAGCTTACTCGAACCCACCCCCCCATAGCCATATGGAAACAGCCAAGGGAACATAGACAGATACAGCATGACATTATTGTATATCGACTGGGGTTCCGCCGCATGTCCCACTGCAAGTACTCCATTATTAGCTTTGAAATGATGTGCTGCCTTAGCCTTCTGTTCAGCAATAGACAACATATCGAGTTGTTCCCCCACCAAACCATGAACCATGATGGGACATGGGCCATCGGTGGTGCCGTCCGCATCTGCATCGTCAAAAACGCTGGTACCTTCAGGCACTTTGTTGGTGTGTTTGTCCTTGTAAACAACAGCTACAGGCGCCTTTCCATCCACATAGGTAGCAAGGTTGTCCTCGGAAATACTGACATGGCTATAGTCACAATGGTTCAGCATAAGCCAATCTAACGCACCCTTAATGATATGATGACAAATGAGCAAGGGTGTACAACCCATCTCCTCTTCAGTGGGCAAGGTGGGTCCAGTAAACATCACTGTGAGTACTTCGTCCAGCTCTTCTCAAGGAGGAGGTAGGACATCATATACCTTAGAGACTGGAGATTCGAATGCAACCACATGAGATATCATTTTCCTGGCCCCGAATTGGGGATGACCAGCTATGGCCACTCAGACAAAGCAGCAGCTGTGGCATACACGCGCCACCAATATACACTCCACGAAAGACAGATGGAACAACACATCAGGGACTTCCCCAATCCACAGATTACGTGCCAGAGCAAGCTTAGGCACGACACCTTTATGAACATCCGATCGGCATGTCAAGCAGATGAGATCAGTCATAGGGTCACACACTGGACCAGAGAGAGGTTGGACAGGCTCAGCCATGCTAGTCCTCTCCCTGTGAGTGCAAGAATTGTTTTCCAACAATCTGAACAGCCTACGAACATGACGGGACTTACTCAATTTATGTAATGGGGTTAATTGACCACACACAGTACACCCGGCTTCCTGGAACACAGATGGATCCATGGCAGATACACATTCTTGCATGATGGAGGCCTCTTGTGCCTCATCAAGCGGCGGTGGCAGATATTCGATGGTTGCAGTATCTGGTAGCACAGACTCACATGGCGTATTCAACAGCGGGGGTGGTGGCAGAGGTGACATCAAAGCACTTGGAGCGTGCAGCTTGACACCAGATGTTTTATGAACAGTGAACAGTGGGATTTTTTTCAAGACGACAATATGGTCATCGCATGGGGAGCAGTGGTGTCCTGCTATAGCTGCGAGCAAGGCAGTTTTAGTTCGTTGTGACAGGCCTGGTACATCGTGCACACCAAGTATCTTGCACAGCTGATTAGCAGGTATAGCAGGTCCAATAATATCGAGTGGAACAGATAGGGACAAAAAACTTTCATTGAACATGGAAAGATCCAGCTCTGCATGCTTCACGTAACCATGGAATCAATACTTGTAAGAAGGGGCCAACAGTTCATCAATGGACCCATCGTCCATATATGGCACCAGAGTTTTGTGCACAACATAGAGGTGGGCACCCCTACCCCCACCCAACCAGGGCTTAGCGTTATACTTCGGACAATCCAGCATGCTAGTACAACTTGAACAGTACCATCGGAAGAGTACACTGAATAAATACACCAAGGATAAGGACAGCAATGCCCCCACTAGAGCCATAGACAAAGAGCCATTGTCCAAGACAACAATACCATGTGGAAATACATGCCAAAACCACCCATATGGGCAAGACCACCCGTATGGGCATACACATCCAAAAAAATGTATGTTGAACATGACAAATACTAATGCACAATCAGGACTTGCCACCACCAGCACCAGCAGAGGAACTCACCACTGAGGGATGCATGGATAGTAACACAGCCGAACACGGCAAATACCATGTACACAGCATACAACAAAATGACGACCATCACGAGACTCCAGAAGATGAAGTCCAAACACAGCGAGTAACCCAAAATATCAACGAACCGGATGTACATGAGCAGAGTGGAGAACGAGAGAAAATACACACAGCGAGGTACAGCATGCAGAGGCGGTGGTAGTGGGACTGGAGCAAGGGGGGGGGGGGAAGACGCAAGAGATTGTGCCATACACGTGGCGCGGATATGCCGCTCAATGGCCCCCCTTCACTTCTGACCTGAAAATAATGTAATAAATTTATACTCCATCGGAAAAATTTAGCGTGTGATAGAGGCCCAAGCGGGAATAACAGCACGTGTCATATCCTAAGGCACAACCTGATTGTCATGGCAAATTGGGTTACATTGCGACAAGTTCACACAAGTATAGTATCTATTACCCAGCATACAAAATAGTGTACTAAGGACTAATCTGAGCGACATACATCTCATGGTGCATGGCAAACTCGACCTGGGAAATGACACCGACTACATCGTCGCATGCTCGCATGGTTTCCATCAATGACTCGAAGGTATTGACTCCACTCTCGATGTACAAGCCTTCTTCAGAGTACACCAGGATGACTTGGAACTTTCCATGAAACGGACAATACACATCATCGATTCGGCCAAGGAGAAACGAAACAAACACATTATGCAGGGGGGCGAGAGCGATATCATTTTGAGGGCTGCCACCCATGAGCATGTTTAAACATAGTTCAGACAAGGCGCTACCACGAGCAGATGACGTCCATGTGGAAAGGGTAGGAAGGACGGAAATGATATCGACAAGCGAGATGGATGCTTCGAGCTGCTGCAAACGGGAAAACCCATGTAACGCAAAAGAATGTAGGTCCTGAATTGATGTAGATGGCACTACCAAACGATCAATACTCGGGCAAAGGGACACAAACCATGCTCACCATAGTGTAAATGCAACCGCATCAGTGTGGGACTGAGGGCACCAATAATGCGAGGAAACATATAGGTGACTCATCGAGACAGCCTCAGGTCCAGGGTATGTACACGTTGTAGACGAAGTCTGAGTGGATACACCTCGTTCCCTGCGAGAAACGGTTCCACACATGAGGTATCCCCAAGGGGGGTGAAGATCTGATTAAGCAATGGAGGAGTACCATGTATATCAGTGTCCAAGGATAAGACATCAGGCATATCATCTGGGAAATCGACACGCAAACGCATAAGAGTAGGCGTGGAAGGCAATGACACCATGTCATGCAGAAACATCGTAATTCCGCAATCCTCCCACCACACTGCGACGTCATACTCGGTCCATATACTGGACGCTCGCACAAACTGCAGAAAGAGTTAATTGATAGCTGCCCAGTACAACAGTGAGAACTCACAAGGTGACCATAGTGGACAGCAATAAGACTGAGGAAACGGATGTCGTCGCATAGACTGAGTAGCACCTCGAGGCTGTGTCCACAAAGGGAACATTGATACAGATGCAGCGAACAGACCGAAGCCGGCAGCATATACGAGGGTGGAAAGCAAGGAAAATTCCTGACGGTGGAGGACAGACCTCAGACAATTACGGTGTGAACACGATGAAAGTCACAGAAAAAAAAAGGGACCCAACCCATAGGCCAATCCTCGCTGACAACTGTACGAATACATGGAGCGAATCCCCAACATATGGATGCACAAATGAGAGCCAACTGATGCAACAAGGCATATGCCTTGACGTGTTCCCTCCCATGTATTTGAGATGCCACATGGTGCTGCCAGTCGGTACAAAGAGAAAAGATGATGGTACGATGAGTAATACGACTCGCCGCAAAACACCAATCTTGACATATGAGCCGTGCGACAAGAAGATGAGTATGAGGCAAGAAACAGAACATGTGGTCGAGTAGCTCATGAGGGAATCGGGAGGGACAACTGGCCATCGGATAATGAACAAACACAGACGCAGGAGAAAGAGGGATGGCACTGGTCTTAATGACATTGGGATGTTCACGCTCATAGTCCAACAAGCTCTGGAGCAACAACAAATAAAATATGTGCCCCCCCTTTGAGACCAACGCAATCATGGAGGACTGGAATTTGAAATAAGGATGGTACCCTGCAAAATAAGAAATAAAAAAAATGAAAGCGTGCCAGTCAGCACATACAGGAAACACAATATAAAGGAACCACAGAACCTGTAGTGTAGGACTTCACAAGTTCAGTGACAGTGTACTCCTTGTTGAAGGTCTTGATGACTCGCAGAAGAGAGAGCACGTTGTACAGGGTAAACTGCAAGGAAACAATATAAAACATATTACACAGATGCGCGGAATTATCACGTAAGAGGAACATACGGTGGTATCAATCGTCGGGTTATGCAAGGATTCGGTACGTGCAACAGACATTGCAATGTACTCAGTAGGGGGGGGGGGAAGAGCAGTAAAGCAAGTACAAATTTATACACACCAAGGGAGTACACAGTATTTCCATACAGCGTAAGTCCACACGAAAAATGTAGACATCTGTAAAGAAAAAGCTATGCACCCATAAATCAACGAACAAACCGATAAGGAAGTACATACACGAATACGTCCTGAACGAGGGCAGAACATGCACAATCTGCGACTGGTGCAGATCGACAAAGAGGTGCATGACCAAGACATCCATGCACGTGAGGACAGCATGACAAGGAAGGACAGATACATCATTGTTGTGAATGTACACTATGATTCTTACAACAATCACACATGCCATGCCAGATAAGAGAGCAGTGTGGTCATGCAGATCGCAAAAGGAATATGAAGCTATGAGAGAGGCGGTGGACACTGTTACTAGGCAGTGCATTGACTGATAATGAAGAAGTGACAGACAGGTCGAGGACGAAGGAGGAGCCAACTGGGCGCATTGGGTTCGATTCATCCGAATGGAGATCTGGAGGTAATGTGGCCACCAGATGACCAGGTGAGTGCAACCTCAATGGGACGACATGCGACACATGTATCATGATAACAATGGACCGAGCTGCGACCCAGGCCATGGTGTATCTTGTGAAAGGGATACCCCATCCCAAACAGAGGAGAGAGAAGATAAGTACAGGACATTAAAGAATTCAGTAACATCATATTCATACCACTGAAATGAACATGTCAGTTGATTAAGCGCAGCATCCCTAACACCGGAAAGTATGGCATTGAGATACATGAAGGAACACAGATAGTATCAGTGCTGTCAAAGGTAGACAGAACGGTAAATAAAAATAGAAATTAAAAAACCAAGTCAGAAGACAACAAGCAGGAATTAAAGGCACAATACATTTTCACCATCAGAATAAGGCAGTGCAATACCCAAACAACAAGCGCGAACAAAGCTTATACAAAAACATGGAAAGTAACTGCATCATGGCGAGTTACAGAAGGAACAAAAGAAAGAAGGCATGACCAGGCGACTGTGGATGGTGTACACATGTCAATATATAGTATGACATTTGATCCTAAGACGAATGTGTCCTAATGAATATGCAGATAAGTTTGCATTCAAAGCAATGAAAAAGGACATGACAAACAACTGTAGGTTTTATTTTATTTTATTTATCTACATGTATACAACTTGATGGCTACAGTAATGAAGTATAATGAAGCATATAAATGTTGGGGATGTGTATGGTGCACCCAAGAAGATGGAATAACAAACAGATCAAGGGACATAACCAGCATTGGTGAGCTCAGCCGAACTCGGAGCCTGGCCCAACACCACGATGAACTGAACATTCATGTTAAGATGGGGACGCTTCTTAACACACCACATGGCAGGTGTATATCCTACGGCAACAAGCGTAAAATAATCGAGATCACGTGAAGGAGCATAGCGAGGCATGGAGGACAGATTATCGAAATCCTGAGGACGGAATAGAAAATGATGTTTCTTGCTCACACGCCCATCGAATATCGGAACTGGTGATGTCATGAGGATGATAGATGAAAATATTAAACAACAAACATGATGAAACATACCATCATCAGCAAAACCCAAGCAATGCCAGTAGTCCTTTCCAGCAGAAGACAGCTTTGTCAGAGATCGAGAAGAGGAGGCAGTATCCTTACGCTGAGCTGGAGACAGCACTATAAAAAAAGAAGGACAGTATGAGCTAACAGGAAATGAAATATAATTCGGGCACACCCTTGTTTTTATTAGACAGACCATCCTCCCGAGTAATAAAGGCACAAGTCGAAAACTCGGGGCCAACAGAGGTCATTGATGAGCTCTGCATATATGGAAGTTTGAATATCAACGACAGCATGGTACTTTCATGGCGCCACAACTGCCTGAAAGGCATAACAGTGATGCTATGGTAGGCCACCCCCCCTTCAATAAAGGGCTCCGATCCACCGGAAGGGTCTCGAACCTCATACCCACCTTCACAAGCAGGGTGGAAGAGGTGACATGCGGCAACCACCCCCACTATCATCACCACTGCAGTGTGAGACGCATACAGTGCCTTTTTGCCATCACTAGTTAATGCACCAGGAGCCATAGTGGACAAATTACAATAAGGAGCATGACCCTTGAAGTGCATGTAAGAGATGAAGCTCCTAGAACAACAGACCAAAGTAAGAGAAGGATACAAAGACTATATCGTATATTAGAGTGTATGGACTGAATGGCGTCACAATTGAAGAATTGGACGACCTCGTTGTAGCTGATACACGGTGGATGTTTGAAAGTGTTGGGGTCCTGGCCAAGCGACACAACTGCTCGAAACTCTCTAGAAGAAATAAAGTCAACAAACCAGCATCACGAGCCGATAAGTGGACATACCCGATGGATGGCATTAGAGCATACAAGGGAACAAGTGGATCCTCTTGAAGCTCGAGTTGCATAACATGGAGGGTCTCATCCTCAGGTTTGGTCAAAGGTGGAAGGGGCGGCTTCAAACTATGAACAGAATAATCAGGCTACTGCAGCAATGTGAATATACAAACAATGAACAGAGAAGAAGGGATGGTCCCAGAGACCATGCTGGTGGATTCAATTTCTTCGGGCTCGGACTCATGATTGCGACATCAATCACTGCAATGGAACTTTACGATGAATAGAGGCACAGAGCATCAGATTATGCACCCTATCAAGGCATCCAGACTGGCGAAGAAGTCATCATGACCCAACCCACCGGCAGCAGACGACAATGCTGCAGGTAAACCCATATCAGAGCAAGAGCCAGATTTGGGCAAAGAAGGTTTGTCACCTTTGGCACCAATGGATCCTGCAGCCTGGGAAGAAGACATAACATTGTCTGGGCAGACAAGTGCAATAGGTATCAGCGAAAGACGACAAAGGATAATAAAAGAAGAGACAAAGGGAATCAGGATGGAAAAGGGACGTACCGATGCCAGTGCGGTCCACGACAGGGGTGGGGGAGGCAAGCACCTGGGCTGATGAGATATTGATGTCAGTACAACAGAAGAATAGTAGAAGAAGGGAAATCAAGTACCCTCAGTGGTGGTGTTATGGATGGGTTTATCGACGACGACCGTCTTGACAACCGAGGACAAGAACGAGGTGCTTTCCATGGCCTTCCTGACCTCAGCGATAATGGCCAGAGACGAAGATGGTTGACAACCCACTACCGTGGATAGGCGTCCAGTCTTGCACTTGCGAATGGATGGAGGAGGCAAGCCAAGATCCTCCAGATAAACATTGGTGGACGGGCTAGTGGATACGGCAGCAGCCTTACGACGAGAGACAGGCAAACTGAAAGGGTTGGAGTCGGCGTTAAACATAGGACACGGGAAACCATACAAGATATGCACAAGGAAACACTGGGGTCATCCCGATCGTCATCGACACATCCAATCTCAGATTGAAGGCCATTGTTGAGTCTGACCATGGGACACATGTATGAGAACAGAGGTGACACAGAAAGGTAAAAGAAAAGGGAATAGTAACAAACTCACAGTGTCTTCACATAGTTGCCTTTTTTGGTCGGAACTCTTGCACATCTGACAATAACACACATAATATAACACCAAAATGGAAAAGAAATAAACAACGAACGCAGAAGACCTCAGCACTTGATCGCCACCTTGAGGGCACGAGAGGACAGACGCTACCAGTGCATCAGGTACAACAGCAGAAGGTGAAGGACTGTCGTTACGGTCACCCTCAGATGACGAGGCTGTGTTGGAGCTAAAGGGATAACAGGATACCAGGTAAATGAAACAAATGCAGACAATAGACAGGTCACAAACCTCCTGTTGTTCTCCTCAGTAATGTCATCGACAAACAGGTGCACCAAGATAGATCTAAAGAACAGATTGAATGGTATGTACAACATGATGGAGCAAACACGAACTCATCATCAGCGTCCGACACAACAGCACTATCATCATCGGATCCGATGGGGCCAGTGTACTGCGTATTTGAAGGAGGAACCTGTGCAACATCTCTGCGAGCAGCACAAACAGGCACATGGCTCATGGCCAGAGTAGCAGTCCTGTGAGATATTAAGCACATACTCCAGGGAAGCAGATGATGAAAGCCATGTACTGCCTATGCAATTGCAAGACAGTGGCAATCTCGTCTGAAGTGAGCTTGCCGTACGACAAGCTGGCCTGGCCGCCCTCAAGGACAGCTCTGCCAGGTCGACTAAGCACCAAAACAAAAAGAATAGAAATAACACAAAAACAATAAACATTAGAAGCAAAAAAAGGGAAGAAAAAATCATATTTAAGTATACACTTCACAATAGTAGACAGAGAGGAAGAGACTCATGAAACACTGATGGGTGGCAAAGCCGCATACCCAGCACCACTGGGAGAAACCGAGCGGTCTCAAGCAGCACACAGGACTGGGCTGGTGTCACATCGAGACCTTTTTTTGTGGGGAACACTGAAGAGTGTAAGCATCAGGATTGGGTACGAGTATTCAAAACAACAAATAAAATAAAAACAAGAATAAAAAATGGAACACACCTAGTTTGAGTAGGGACTGGCACAATCTTCGACTGTTTTGGGTCTTGAACCCGTTTATGCTTAGTACGAGTACTGAACCAATTTGAGGACAAAAAATCAGTAGGAGAACAATGGCAGGTGCACCTGACGGTTTGGGATGCCGGTACACTGTGAGACGACATTGTGTTTATTGGGGTTGACAGTTTGTAAATGAAGAGTAAGGATGTGTGCACAGAAGAGCTTGCAAAGAGAGAGAAGTCAACGTTACAGTCTTAGCTAGAACACACAAGGAGGGGACACGGCACCTTTTAAGTAGTACTAAGTATTATGTAATGCAGCGCACTCGGCGGCACAAGCAGATCTTGGGAAGACAACGAACCCCCGGAGCTCAAAACCAAAGGAAGTGAAAAGAAGGGGAGAAAAACAAAGTAAAAGATAACAGTTGATGCAGTGGCGTTACCGATACCGGTGAGAGGGGAGGGGGCACACCATATGAAACAGTATCAGATGATGGATCCACAACAGCAAATGAAACATACGCACTGAGGATTAAGCTCGCGAAGGAATCCACGATCCTCGCTATGTACAGGAAGGACCCAGAAGCGCGCCGATCGTGCACACAAAGGAGCATGATGCCATCGGACGACACGATGATAATTGAACGCATGGAGCAACAGACAAACATGCAGAGCCAGAAGGGCAGAGACAGAGAGGGAATGGGTGGATGGGATGTGCACGAGACGAAGGAGGAAAAGGTAAACCTGAAGGAGAGTGAGGATAAGCAAATTAATTTAGATAAAACAAAATAAAAGCGAACCTGCTATTATATTGCACAGATACAGCATTCACTCAGTAGTAACCCAGACCAGGTTTTCCTGCAAATCTGGATAGCGTCTATATACAGATATACCACCCACCAACTCGTACCATCGATGATATGGACAGATTCTACAACAAAGAGAATGCCAGTAAGTAACATGCATGGAGTCTAAACATATGCTGACTACAAAAACATACACTCAGGAGCATCCATCGATGGTTTGATATCCAATAGAATGTGCAAGGATCCATACCACCTGGCGAGTCTTGTAAAGGTGAGCAACAATTGTGGGGGGAAGGAGGTATGGCAGACTAACACAACGAGTGTTGCCAGGACCAGAAAGCCATAAGCGACGCGTACATCAAAAAAGACGAAGACGCAGGGGCATGGAGGATTGTCAGACATGGCAGAACCGAGGGAGCAGTAGAGGAGATAGTGTTCACTATAACAGGTGCTATCAACGCGCTGGACTTGCCACTGGTGACGAGGGAGACTAGGTAAGAAGTCGAGCACCACCATCAGTTCGGAAAGACACTGAATGTCAATATCCCCAGATCCCAAAAGGAAAAGGCGAGGTTTCTCAACCAATCCATTCGATTGACAGGCCTGGGCAGCGGGGGATTTGAAGACGCAGTAAAAGCAATCAGGGTGGTACAGCAGATGGGCGAGTGCAAATTCAAAGAGGGAGAGTTGGAGGACTGGAAGCCCATGCTCATGCAAGGGTTCACCGTTGTAGAGCTATCAAACAGATACTTCAGGCCCCGCACACCATCCAACAAAGAAGAAAGTGTACCGTTTTCAACAGATGTCGACCCGGAAGGCGTTCTTAGCAGGTTAATGCACCACAAACTTATGCATATGGATGACAACATCGTCTGCTATTTCAAAGCTGAGATAGATGAAAAAGGCAAGAAAAAGTAAGCACACACCGACACTGGATTTGGAGAGGCTAAAATAACACACGCAACAGATATACTGTTGCCAAGCCACAAATATTCCGTGTGGGAGATATAGTGGAAGCACAGTGTTTGGTGGTATTTCTAAAGGGCAACAACAGAGCCGTCCGACTGAAACTGGTACTGAGAGCAGTAGCACTCGTCAACTGCGAACATTTGATGGTGAGTGCAGGCAAGCGGTGCAGGAAAGACACTTATACTTGAAGTGCAGCAAGCAAGCTCCAACAGGAAAAGTGCGACAGACCTGCCAGGCCAGGTGGTAGTGAGGATGAAAAGAAAGATAGGGTTCGGGGACGACACCGACGATGACGAATATGAAGGATCAAAAAGGATGAACGAAGGAGGAGACAATGAAGATGGAATGGCAGGTTGAAATGCGACGATGGCTCAGAGCATACCGAGAGATAGATATGGCGAAATGTATATTCCACATTGAGGAAATAACAGGAGCGAGAGTAGGTAATAAAATACGAGACAAAACCAAAGCGGGCGCACATAACAAACCAGCAAACCGTATGGGTCAACCAGACCATATAAGCCTACACATGTGTGAGCCGTAACACCCAGGTAGAAGAGATAGCATGAGGAACAGACACCATAGCAACACAGTCAGAGGAAAGAGCGGACTCAGACAGGACATGACAGGTATGGCCAGAGGGAAAGAAGCCACTGACAACCAAGGACAAAAATGTGGGCAAAAGACAGCCACAAACAACAACATACAGACCAGACTTTGGCACAAGCCGACCATGAATAGAAAAGTTACCATGGTAAACCTACTACAGCAGCATCGGCAATTGCCAACCACAAATAGAAAAGTTCCCACGATAAACCTACTACAGCTGCACCAGAAATTGCCGACCACAAATAGAAAGATTCCCATGGTAAACCTACTACAGCGGCCACAGCAAATACCACCATCAATTTTTCCCATGGTCTTTCAGGATTTGCATAATAACTGATATCCTATATTCATAGGACTCGGAACTTCTGCACTCAAAGCACAATCCGATTTTCATCTGGAAATTTCCTAGGGATGTATCGGGATTAGTTCACTCCTCAGTGAAGGTTGCATGAAACCTATTTCTCATTTGGTGATTGTCTTTGGTGGGTGTATAGATACGGGTTATGTGTCAAGTAGAGAGGTATTACAAGTACATGTCTTCAAAATGGAATAGGGGATAGATTGTGTCCATGCTCTTGTACGCCTTGATATTGCCTGCTCAGCCACTGAGGAAACCATGGGAAACATGAAGATGGAGCATCCATTCAACGACAATTAAGCTCAACAATAAGAATGCTGGAATTTGAAGAATTTGAAGGAACGAGTTCTGTGACTAAGTGATACCTGTATGAATCAGTTTAGTCAAACGAGGGTTCCTTGCAGAATGTACAACCGATGTACTTGCGTATCAGATCCTCAATAGCTGGTCCTAATTTTGCTCCCCCTTCAGAGTCCGACCCTTTGCCTACAACACAGGATTCAACCTTGACGAAAGACTTTGTGTAGCCTGCACGTACCGACAATGAGCCTGATTTTGGAGTCACACCGTTGCTTCGCCTCCTTGAGGGCAGCATCTGTACGTGTAATAGCTTCCTTGACATAAGTCCGTGTAGGTCAGTCTCCTAGGTTCTCTGCCCTGGAAGATAGATTTTAGTATCCCAGGAGAATGTGCCCTGTGACCAGCTTACATGGTTGTTTTCTACCGAGAAAATGAGCATCTATGGTGTAAGGCACTTAGTCACTGCACCTCATGTGCAATCCAAAATAGGAAGGCCAGTTTTGACCCAATTTCTTATTCCTCTTGCCAAAATGATCCTTTTGATGAGAGGATCATTTTGTCAAGACAAAATTCTCATAGGGTAAAAACTGTGGGAGAAATAAAATATTTCTTAAACCATATTGGCCAAGTGTGACAGAATTGGCAGGGAACGTGATATATGTCATGATCCATCACACTTTTCTCAATTTTTTTTGACCTCGGAAATCGTCATTTTAGGTCATTTTGGATGTCCAAAATTTTTTGACCAAATTGGCCACTGCACATGAGAAGTGTTGACTAAGTGCCTTGCACCATACCAAGAGGATGAAGGATAGCACTGACCAAGATGAATTCAGTTGCTCGCTTCTTTGTTCAGCTGTTCCATTGTCTGTATGATTTTTCCCTTGGTTTGACAGGTCCTTGGGTGCAGTGTGATCCCCGTGATCATAGGCATCATGGCTTTCACTAAAGCATCTTGCCATTGCATTGCCTTCCCTATTGGTGTGTGCATGAAGGCCATTGTAGTATTCATCCTGCTGGTCAGTTTGGTTGTTGTCCTATTTCAAACTTTCAAGTGAGTGGGAAGTCTTGTGAAAGAAACTGTGATACCTCATGTTTTGGCGATTCATGTGGTCATGGCCGATAACTCTGTGATGGAGGTAGTCAAAGAGGAGGTGGCTGATATGCCAGTTGATGTTGCTCTAGCTGATGAACTGGCAGAGTATATGGTGAGGATTGATAACTTTGTAACAGAGGCAGTGGATGAAGAGGTGATTGAGATACTGGTTGATGTTGCTGTGGTTGGTGGACCAGAAGGGTATACTGTTCATTGCATGATTTAGCATGAAAAATTTTCCAGGCAATCACTAGTACAACCACAGTCCTGAGAATCCCCATCAAGACAGACAAGACAGCTATGCTGGTGCAGCAGAGTTAGCCTGCTAGACGGTCCAAGCGAAGTTCTGAATTGAGACAAGAATAGCGATGGTAACAAGTGGAAACCAAGAACTCAATTGTTTGGGAAACCTGAAATCTAAGCAGCTGAAAGACATAGGTGCACTGACAGATCAGGCGCTCCCCAAGCATAGAAGGGAGTGCTTAAGTAGGTGAGTCAGGTGAAGCAGTGAACAGGTGATGCATTGAGGAGGTGATGCAGTGATTTAGATGAAGAGAGCAAAGGCAGAATGAAGCGAAGAGAAGTTTTTCATGGAATATTAGTGCAAAATGATACGAGGCATTGTTTGGCGTCCTCCATTGAACATGCATCTAGGGAAATGTGAGAGTTCCTCCCATGACCTACCTGCCCACAACCATTCTTAGGACAAACTTCTAGCAGCCAGCAAGTCTTACATGTAGCATTTCAACTTAGCCAAAGTGGGCTGTTGCGACCACAGTAAGTACAAGGCCAAACTTTGAAGTCCAATTCCTCTTGGCCACGCTCTTTGTGCAGCAAATAAGTTACCACCCTGGGACATGCCTAAAGTGGTAATTCCTTCAATGGTAAGACCCTGCCCCTCACTGTATTGTATCTTGCCTTTCTTTGGTAATTCTACCTCCAATCCGTAATCCTTCCTCATGCATTAAGACTGCAAAAGACATCAAATTGGGCTATCTATGAACAAGTGCTGACTACATACTCCTACATCCCAGTCTCTTTGTCCCTGATTTTTCTGCTAGAAACCGATTTTGCCTTCGGGTCCTGCTTATTTTGGGAAAAATCTTGCTGCAGATGCTGGATCTGTGTCCCCATTGTTTCACCGGATTCAATTCTATGTGTTGTCAATAGCTTGGAGAGTCTGACCAAGCATAAAACCAACTTACAGCAAAGCCCTCTCCACCCAAGTGTGGACTCACCACACAGCACCGACCTTGAGACTTTCAGCCTTGATTTTGACACCTGTTGCTGTTGAGATATGTCTGTCAAGAGAAAAAAAAGGCATAAAACAAGTAAAATTTTGAATCAAGTCACAGGAAACTTACTTGGGTCTGACTGTCCTTCTCTTTCAAGTTGACACTGCAGTATTTTGAGCCTCAGGTATTGCTTGCCATAAGGCACTTCAGAAATTATGCATGCCTTTTGCTCTAGAAAAAAAAATATGCCTCTGGATGGGTACAGAATTGGTAAGTTATCCATCAAGATAAAGTGACAGGAAAGTTCTGCTCATTTTGCCCTCCTGGTTCTGTGTCTGCAAAAGCTGACACTGCCATATTTTGAACATTACTTTTTCCTAACAAAGGAGTTATAAGTAAACTGGAACCAAACTTACTACCATGAGGTGTTATGTGCTGCAAAGCATTGACCTCAGAGATTTTGGTGTGAAAAGGTTGTCCTGAATCTGTAAAAACTGAGTCAGAATGAACAGTCAGAAAGTGCTAACACAGAATTACCATGCTCGCTGGATGCCGATCTGCATATGAAAAGCCATCAGGACCTCAAAAAATGCCAATAAGGATGCAAGTGGGCCTCCAAATCTTGGACCTAGAAAGTCATCCAAATTCTGTGGAAACCTGGTCAGAATGAACAATTAAAAACCCTAACAGAGACTGACTTTACTTGCTGAATGGCAGTCCATATACAGAGAGCCATGTGGGACCTCCAGAGTTGATGTACAAGCTTGGGGTCCATAGGCGAGCCGGGTCATGCAGAACATCACAATGTTGGACGCAGATGGTGTGGGCAGCGGTGGGGGTCGTGGAGGTCAGAAATCCATAATCATTAGTGCATTGGGTGTGCCCTGAGTTTGTGCATTGATACCCAAAGATTCAGAGTCGTCATTGTAGTCAACATCATAGCCATCTGCTGTTATGGTGCTGATGTTGGTCAAGCCTTTGTGTACCTTTACACCAACCTGTGTTGTCCCTGCTCAGCTTGCCTCTCAGTTGTGTCCCAAATCCTCCCATGGCACTAAGTTACATTTGTGGTCTTAGCATTATCACCCATCGTTGTCATCATCGTTGAATTGCCACCAATAGATAACCTCCACTGACAGATGGAGATTGATAATGGATTTTCCAAGCGGATTCACCGTTTCAGCGAGTGATGAATATTGCTCTGGATGGCAATTGCCCATGATGTTGATGCAGGGCCATTGGCTGGCTGGAGACGGGGATGGGGACATGTTTTTGACACTGGAAGGTGAAACCCAGATGAGGATGCCCACGCTTCGGAAGGTTTTTGCACTTGCATTCACAATTCTATGCAATGTTGCCAATGGACATTGGTCCATGGTGATGAGCCTCTAGGCTCTGTACACTCAGAATTCGCGATTTTTGTCATTTCTAAGTGACAATGACTTAGCACCAGTTATAACGATAACACCAGTGTGCACACACTATTATAGGACCTCTTTGACACTTCAATGGCCAGCTATAATGAAGAATAACCATCCCAACTTGTTTTGCGACCTAACTCGTATGCCCTCACGAATAGGCACAATATTGATCAATCAGGCAACCACCAGTGATAAGCGAACTACGCATCACTGACACATCAGGACTGCATCACCAGCACATCACGGTGTAGCGGACTGGTGTTGATCCTTTCATTATATGAGGTCATACCTGCTGACAATTGCCCTACTGCAATAACCATCGAGTTCTTGTCATCCAAATGACCGGCATTGAGAATATTGCCATGCCCAGCTCACTAGAAGGCATTATTCCTTTTGTTCACCTCAGTAATTCCACTGTACCCTCACAGTCTGCAGTTCAAACAGCACCCCAATGACCCTGCTGTGACAACTCATGATATAGCAAATTTATCTGTCTTCAGTAACGCTAAGGATTAGCTGTTACAAGTGACTATGGCGATGCATATGGATGTTTGAATTGTTACCAAGCCGCAGCCTTACAGCTTTACTAAGTCTCTCTATTAATAAATATCCCTGGTAGTATAAAATCCATAGAAAATCGTAGAAGTAGAGAGAGACCTATCTACCCACTACTTTGCTATTAGCACTCACTATACCACTCATGACCAGCTATATTCTCATCGCTACACTCTTGCTATGCTCATTAGCACCGGTTTAACGACCATATTTCTCACATAGTGCGTTACATGAACAATAACATTTGTTTGCATCCCATATGCTCGCTATAAGCAATGGACTGGTTTCACATTGTCTTTAGCTTTGCACCTCCCTTGTTCTCTTTGAGAAACATGTTCTACACCATGATCCACTGGTGTTAGCATTATCTTCGGTCACTCATTGCACCTTTGATTGCACCCCATCACTATTGGTTTAATACACACATCTAGCGTGTAACACCATATGCTTGTGTCATACACTGCCTCTTTTTGTTTTATAGGATCGGATCATCTTCATCTTCATACCATAGGTGTGTTATTTGGCTTTACTTTCAACATTGTTTATCGCAGCCCACTTGGGTAGTCTCTGGCAGACTTATAGGAATCAACATTGTCACATAGGATCATATTGGACTCAGCACTGGTTTAGACCATCATAGGATAGGATTGGATAGGATAGGTTTGCATGCATAGGATTGACATTGACATAGGATAGGATCGTCTCCGAGTAGACTCAGCTTTCAACATCAACTTCAGTATATTTCATCTCGTATAGGACCAGTACTCGTCATCGCCGCACCCCACCAGACATAAACTCACTTTCATGCTCTTGCCACCATTAACTGGCATTATTAGGATCACCCCCTTCAGTATTTCGACACTACACCAGTTATAAACTGTCTACTGCTCACATAGCTTCATTATCGCCATTATTTTCATAGGACCTTCGTCTAGAGACCTTGTCTAGACGTTTCTCCTGCTTTTACACCGGACCTGTGGTATTCATGTTATATCCTCTTCCATTCTATCTTGTTATCGAGATTATCACTGGCCTACAGCCAAAACCTTTTAGTACTCAATCGCTTGAGTGCTACTTGCTTGACTGAAAAGTCACAGTATAAACTCATGTCTAGAGGAAGTGATTAGGTCGCATGGAGGTGCCCCAAACAACTCACACAACACAGTACCTTTATAACCAGTTGTCACCATCATTAACCATTACTCTTCGAGTTTTTGGTGTGCCATTGCCACAGAAGTTTAGGTTCATCAACAGGAGTTTGGTCGCATCAGGATACATGCTGGGGATGGAACCTTGGTAACACATCATGTCCACTGTACAAACTGAATTTCTCCACATTGTAGTCATTAGTATGCCAGATTTCCGGAATAACTGAACATTGTCTTCTTAACAAATCCATGCCAAACTATGTGGAAATTTACCCGCTGAGCATTCACTGTCACTGCTGCAGCCATATAGAAGGCGGTGGTCGCCACTGCCGGTGTCTTGAGGCAAGGGATGAAGATGACAAAATAGGCAGGACAGAAAGTCGCTTTTTTGGAATACAAATGGTGGCTGTGTCAACTTTCTTCCTTGGTTCTTGCTTTCGTTAAGTAGGCAATGATGAGCACTGATGATGTTCTCGACACACCAGTTTCTATTCTCTCACCCATTCCAAGCTGTTCTTCTCTCCTTCACCCATCAAGGCCTTGGGATGTCAGTCACAGCCAACAATGATGATGAAAGCAACTCCCAACTTGTTGACCTCAGACCAACATGCCTGTCTTTGTCAATGCCACTACTGTTGCTCTTTGATAATTAGATAAGAATGCATCTTGCAAAAGTCATCGACCTGTGCAACAATGCCATCTCTGAACAATGGCTGTTAGTCAAGTTCAGCTCATATGTGTATCTTCTCTGTTGTGAGTACTGCAACCAACACATCTTTTAACAGTGTCATGCTATGATAACAGAATTGTACCGCTATGTCCAAATATTAACATATTGCTCCACAATTTCAAGTTCTATTTCATTGTTAGCCCTTAGTGCTTAAGCTGATCAGTCTCCATACCCTTCTGTCATGACTTTGTTGGGTGTGAGATATTCAGCTCTGTACATTGATGAACCTAAACTTCTGTGGCAATGGCACACCAAAAACTCGAAGAGTAATGGTTAATGATGGTGACAACTGGTTATAAAGGTACTGTGTTGTGTGAGTTGTTTGGGGCACCTCCATGCGACCTAATCACTTCCTCTAGACATGAGTTTATACTGTGACTTTTCAGTCAAGCAAGTAGCACTCAAGCGATTGAGTACTAAAAGGTTTTGGCTGTAGGCCAGTGATAATCTCGATAACAAGATAGAATGGAAGAGGATATAACATGAATACCACAGGTCCGGTGTAAAAGCAGGAGAAACGTCTAGACAAGGTCTCTAGACGAAGGTCCTATGAAAATAATGGCGATAATGAAGCTATGTGAGCAGTAGACAGTTTATAACTGGTGTAGTGTCGAAATACTGAAGGGGGTGATCCTAATAATGCCAGTTAATGGTGGCAAGAGCATGAAAGTGAGTTTATGTCTGGTGGGGTGCGGCGATGACGAGTACTGGTCCTATACGAGATGAAATATACTGAAGTTGATGTTGAAAGCTGAGTCTACTCGGAGACGATCCTATCCTATGTCAATGTCAATCCTATGCATGCAAACCTATCCTATCCAATCCTATCCTATGATGGTCTAAACCAGTGCTGAGTCCAATATGATCCTATGTGACAATGTTGATTCCTATAAGTCTGCCAGAGACTACCCAAGTGGGCTGCGATAAACAATGTTGAAAGTAAAGCCAAATAACACACCTATGGTATGAAGATGAAGATGATCCGATCCTATAAAACAAAAAGAGGCAGTGTATGACACAAGCATATGGTGTTACACGCTAGATGTGTGTATTAAACCAATAGTGATGGGGTGCAATCAAAGGTGCAATGAGTGACCGAAGATAATGCTAACACCAGTGGATCATGGTGTAGAACATGTTTCTCAAAGAGAACAAGGGAGGTGCAAAGCTAAAGACAATGTGAAACCAGTCCATTGCTTATAGCGAGCATATGGGATGCAAACAAATGTTATTGTTCATGTAACGCACTATGTGAGAAATATGGTCGTTAAACCGGTGCTAATGAGCATAGCAAGAGTGTAGCGATGAGAATATAGCTGGTCATGAGTGGTATAGTGAGTGCTAATAGCAAAGTAGTGGGTAGATAGGTCTCTCTCTACTTCTACGATTTTCTATGGATTTTATACTACCAGGGATATTTATTAATAGAGAGACTTAGTAAAGCTGTAAGGCTGCGGCTTGGTAACAATTCAAACATCCATATGCATCGCCATAGTCACTTGTAACAGCTAATCCTTAGCGTTACTGAAGACAGATAAATTTGCTATATCATGAGTTGTCACAGCAGGGTCATTGGGGTGCTGTTTGAACTGCAGACTGTGAGGGTACAGTGGAATTACTGAGGTGAACAAAAGGAATAATGCCTTCTAGTGAGCTGGGCATGGCAATATTCTCAATGCCGGTCATTTGGATGACAAGAACTCGATGGTTATTGCAGTAGGGCAATTGTCAGCAGGTATGACCTCATATAATGAAAGGATCAACACCAGTCCGCTACACCGTGATGTGCTGGTGATGCAGTCCTGATGTGTCAGTGATGCGTAGTTCGCTTATCACTGGTGGTTGCCTGATTGATCAATATTGTGCCTATTCGTGAGGGCATACGAGTTAGGTCGCAAAACAAGTTGGGATGGTTATTCTTCATTATAGCTGGCCATTGAAGTGTCAAAGAGGTCCTATAATAGTGTGTGCACACTGGTGTTATCGTTATAACTGGTGCTAAGTCATTGTCACTTAGAAATGACAAAAATCGCGAATTCTGAGTGTACAGAGCCTAGAGGCTCATCAACGTGACACATGAAAGTTTGCTAAGAACAACAGGTATGACATTGAGATCTCCTATTCATACAACATGGGCATGATAGGAAGCATCTGTCTTGATTCATCCTCAGGTTAGTTTGATATTTCACTCCTAGTCGCTTGCTAACCTTACAGTAGCCATCACCCCTTATACCAATCACTGTCCTCAAATGATGCCCATGACATACCTTGTGACATCCATACCTTGGATGCTTTCTCAGAACATGCTGAGTCACAACCAGATGACAAGTACTCAGAGTTCTCCTGCAATGTTTACCTCAGCCAGTCTCGTCCTCGATAAGCCTCCAGGAAAACCATGGCAGCAGATAAAGATCTCACCAGGTGGCAGGTATATGTTGAGACAGGTTCGCAATCTTGGCTGCTACATCGGGATGGGTTCATGTTCCTCCACTTGGTCACAGTGCCCCAATTGACTCACCAGTGTAAAACACTGAGAGCTGTAAATGTACAACAAAGACAAGAGATGGCTGGTACATTAAGTGGGAAGCTGGTCATGCATAACATGTAAATTTTGGCATAAAGAGACAGCAGGCTGACTTGAGCGTGAGACAGAGAACACGTAAAAAAGGACAGTGAAAGCTCAAGCTTCTTGGTTACCATCAGTACAAGTTCAGCTGGACATGGATGGCAGACTCACGACCAAGAGAACTGCTTGCAACCAGTAGCTCTGTCAACAACATCCATCTCTCCAGCCCTCCACCTACACAGTGACCCTTCCTCCCACTTATTGATGTGTCATCTGAGCCCCATTCAAGTGGAGGAACCACTACTCTCCATGCCCAGAAATTGGCCATAACATTGACGAGAGAGGGGGTTTCTGTAGCATGCATGCAAATTTTTGCTAGGTGAACAGGCAATGGATGAGGGCTTCCATAGTCCTCGATGATGGTGGGAGACAGAAGAGGGGCTGTGATCGGAGTGTCGGATCGGTCTCTCCATCCAGCTGCAAGCAGTCTCCCTCATCTGGCAAACAAAAGCTCTTCCTCCAAGCCTCATTTAAATCTTTCCCAGCATGGAGATTTCTTGACTTTGCTCTCTCAATGGCAGCCATTCCTCCATGTTCAACCTGAACAGTGCAAAGACTTGGTTCAACGTGTGAAGGATGGCCTAGGAGAAAGGGAGAAACAGAATGTGGCATTTTGCAAGCATAGAGTGTCAGCATCCTCCAATCTCATCTCGCTGAACTCTCTTATTAGCATTACTTGCATTTCACTGACAGCTTCCATCTTCTACACTACTGAAACCTCAAGGTGCCACCACCACCTTGCCACAAAACATAACTGAGTTCTTCATTCTCACCACTCCGCCACCACAGTCCAATGTTCCCAGATATGAGACTCAGCTAGAACTCACCAAGCAAACGATGAGGAGTACGATGGTATGGACAGTGAGAAAGGGCAATGTCCAATGGCTTGTTGATCATATTCCCATTTCTTATTTAGAGAACATCAAATGATTCATGGTGTGTTGGAGGATATCCATCCCAACATATGTTATATCATATTTCATTTCATTAACTCTCTTTCATTCCTACTTACCTTTTATATCATACCTCCTGTCATTACTCAGCCACACTATAAAGTCTAGCCATATGGTGTAAGGCACTTAGTCACTGCACCTCATGTGCAATCCAAAATAGGAAGGCCAGTTTTGACCCAATTTCTTATTCCTCTTGCCAAAATGATCCTTTTGATGAGAGGATCATTTTGTCAAGACAAAATTCTCATAGGGTAAAAACTGTGGGAGAAATAAAATATTCCTTAAACCATATTGGCCAAGCATGACAGAATTGGCAGGGAACGTGATATTGGGCCCTGGCAACTGCCAGTTCCAAAATGTGAGCTGATTAAGCCTATCTTCAGCCATTTTGACAGCAAATCCTCGTTAATTGCCCCAAATCTCACTGATGGATGCTCCTCTTTGTTCATATGGCTACATATCAGTCCAAGTACATAGTAGCACTATTCTACCTACAATAATACTCATCTTCACTGTCATCCTGTCCCTCAATATTGACATCTATGATCTCTTCTTGGCAGCTTTCAGCCCCTGTCTTTCTTGCTCAAATCCTCTGCCTGTGTCTCCACCTGTTTCTGACTGCATTTTAGTTTATTCTGAAGACCACATAGTCACTGTTGATAAGTCTCAGCATGTTTACATGCCTGAGAAAGCTCTGTCAGGTCCATTGGAGCTAGATTCCTCTGTGCATGTGCCAAGATGGATCATAAATGGCACTGATTTTTGCAAAGCGGCATCTTTGCTGCATGGACCAATTGTTTGGTGGTACCAGAGTATCCGAGAGAGCAAGAATGATGCCTCATGAGGTGTTCTGTGTGCTTGAATAATGTAGCAAGTAGGTGCAATGGTGTAAAAGAGGTATGCCACTGTTGTTTGGTTATGTTTACAAAGCCTTTTGACTGCTGATCCAAATGCACCTGGTGCAGGCTTCCACAACACTCATATTGCTTCGGAAAATTTACAGAAATTCTTTTAAAAATAAAATGCATGTATTCTTCGGAGCACATTTTTTAAAAACACGTTTTTAAGGCTATAAATGCACCAAAACTCTAATGAAACAAGGCCTTAAAAAAAATCTGCTTCAAAGAATACATGTAGAATTACATTTGTAACAATTTGTTTCTGTGAAAGTAATCGCAAATCTTCCTTGTTCGACCTGCAGTAGGTGCATCCACAAAAGTGCCATATTTTGGGCCAAATTGAGATTGCTTGGAGCCCGAAATTTGGCGGGGGTTGCTGGGGCCCAGTGATATATGTCACAATCTGTCACACTTTTCTCAATTTTTTTCGACCTCAGAAATCGTCATTTTAGGTCATTTTGGATGTCTAAAATTTTTTGACCAAATTGGCCACTGCACATGAGAAGCATTGACTAAGCACCTTGCACCATAGTCACTTTGTACCTCAGTCGTTTTTGCCTATGCTGGGCTGACTGAGGTATGTATACCTTTACTACATTTGCTACTTACCTTACTCACTATCACTTACAGACTTACGTCTGTTCTTTTATCAATAGGTACTGTACACTGTCAATATACAGTTGTTTTTGCTTATGCTGCACCAACTGAGACTTAGGTCTATTCTTTTATCAATACGGTGTTTATTGGGAAGTCAAGTACCGTCTATATGCTGAGATGAGAATTAAAGTTGGTTTAGCCCTTGATCTTGTAGCTACCTACTCACCCTTTGTCAGATCTAGTAAACATCAACATATACATCTCTCAGGCTTGCCCTCACAGTATACCAATGAGTCAGGCATTGATGGCATTAATATCAGTGCTTCGCACACTAGATAATTGGTTGCTATCAGATACAGCATCTGTCATTGGTGGTAGAAACCCAAGTTGTGTGATTCTGTGAAGGTGATTGTTGTCGCGGGGTGGGCCTCAGGCACTTCCTCAAGGTTAGCTAGATGAATGGTTCAACTTTTCTGCTTACAACATGTCGGTGTCATACAATCTTCATATTGATTACCGGTTACTTAGGAGGACCAACCCTAATTAACAATTATCAAGGACATAATGTGAATGTGTTTCCCATCATCATGGAAGAATAGACTACAATATCATTGGCCCAGTCATTGTGAAGTTATGTCTTTGATTACGTCTGGTGTGTGACACCCCTCACCGCTGTCATTTGGGGACTTGGTCAGTATGACCATGAGGACAACTCGTGAGTTTCGGCTTGCATGTGTCTGACCTTGCTGTTCACCACTAACCATGACAGATGTCATTCCAGGACTGACTCCATCCATTACTGTCCACAGGCTTATGAAGCTATCCTCCCGAGATGACCCTTGGTTGGAGACACTACAGCAATTGCAGTCCCTTCCATTGCGCTTTCAAGTTGAGATTCATTTCATGGCTCAGGTTCATATTCTTGGGTTTCTCTTCGGTATGTGTGGGTATGGGTTAGATTTCATGGAAGAGATATTACTGCTGCATCTTTTTGCGGTGGAGTTAGGGATGGATTGTTTCCATGCCCTCCTATGCTCCAATATTGCTTGCTCGTCGTCTATGGCGATGGGAGCAACGGTTGGAATTACTGAGATGTTGTCAGTGGCAGATCGATGGGGAACCAGTAAGCTCAACGACAAGAACACCAGGATTTGAGGGGTCAAACTCTGTGACTAGCTGGTATCTGTATAAATCAAGTGAGTTGAACTTTGATGATTGGCAGAACCTATGCTGACATACTTGTGCATCTGGTCCTTGATAGCCAGTCTTACTTTTGCTTCCCTGCCCTCAGAGTGCAACCCTTTACCTACAACACAGGATTCAGATTCACTGAAGTACTTATGCGTGGCCTGCATGTACCAACGATGAGCCTAATTTCTGTGTCACCTCATCATGTTGCCTCTTCGAGGGCATCATCTGTATGTGCAATAGCTTCATTTACATGAAGGCAATGCAGGTCAATCTCCCCAGGTCTGCAATCCTGGATAACAGAATTAGTATCCTAAGTAAACATGGCATGTTATTAGCTTACACGGTTGTTCTCTATCGAGAAGATGAGCATTTGCATCAAGTCTAAGTGGATATCACTGACCACAATAAATCCAGTTGCTTGCTTCTGTGTTCAGCTGCTCCATATTCTGTTTATGAAATTTCCCTTGTTTTGAAAGCACCTTGGCTGCAGCATGATCTCCATGACGATTGGCCTTATGGTGTCCCTGAAGCATCTTTGCATTTCATCCCCTTCTTTATTAGCACGTGCATGAAGGACAAGGTAGTGTTCATTCGGCTGGTCTTCCTGGGTGTCATTCTATTTCAACATTTCAGCAATGGGGGAGCACTGTAAAAGAAACTGTGATACCTTGTGTTTTGGCGGTTCAGGTGGTGACAGTGGTTGATAAGTCTGTGATGGAGGTGGTCAAGGAAGAGGTGGATATACCGGTTGATGCTGCTCTGGCTGATGAATCGGAGGAGTATACGGTGATGATTGATAACTCTGCGGTGAAGACGGTCAAGGAGGAGGTGGATATACCAGTTGATGTTGCTCTGGCTGATGAACCAGATGGGTACTGATGCACTTGGAAAATGTACACCATTGTAAACCTTATAATTTTTGCATTCTGTAACTACTACAGCTAGTAGTATACCAAGTAAGAACCCCATAGTAAGCAACCCCAGTTCCCAGTTAAAGATAATAGACAGGCAAGAGTCATTAGAGCTTACCTGGTGAATAACATGAAAGAACTTAGCAAGAATTCATAGAAGCACCCTCATGCCTGGAGAACTTAGCCATGAATGCCAGAATGCCAGTACCAGGAACTGAGCTGCATGTATCTAAATTGCCGGGCTCGGCCACATGTCCATGTGCTACCAACTCCCAAAACAGTAAGACCACAGCATCTACTGGTAGCTGGGCTAAGTCTGTAAGCAGACATACCAGGTTAACTATGGAGTGCCACCAGTAATATATGACAGCGTGGGTATTGGCGCTTGGGCCCACCTCGCATTCCTGGTAAAAGGATAACCCCGCCAGCGCAAGGATATCTTGCCTGGAAAGGAATCATACCTGATCGGAGATGCGATCATGAGCTATGACCAAGCATTAGTCAGCCTCCTTAGGAGAGCTTAGGTGAGATCAAGTAATACAAGTATAATTAGATTGCACTGTAAATAGAATAACCCAGTAGTATAAAAGTAGGTAGAAAACAATAGCCAGGCAAGTTTTCTGGCCCCCAGCTATGGTAGTATTACCTGTGGGAATTATGTTAGAGCTTCGAGTCATAGACTTACCAGAATTGAAAGTATTTTGATGATTAAGTTCACATTTTGCAAGAACCCATAAGAAAGAACCAGTATTAGCATTGTGTCAGTGTCCTGGAATCAGTCAGTCAGTCAGATCAGTCAGTCAGTCAGCCCAGTTCAGAGATTCTTGCAACTCAGTGCAGAATCTGGTATCTCAGTGGATACTTGTGTTGTTTTGTTTGAAGTTTAGAGTCCAGGACTCATAGCAAATCTTACCCGGTCAGATCAAGACCTTTAAAATCTTTATATTGCGTTCCCGGAAAACTATCTAAGTACAAAAGCCTACATAACGGATGTTCCTCTGCCCCCATGAACTTGCCGGGTTAGTGTTTTTAGTGTAGTGGTTTGTGTTAGTGTTCGCTTACACACCCGCACCATCACCAGCCCTTTCAGTACATGGCGATGATCGATAACTTTGTGATGGAGGCAGTGGACGAGTACTTGGAGATGGCTTCAATACTGGTCGATATTGCTCTGGCTGATGAGCTGGAGGGATATATAGTGATGATCGATAACTTTGTGATGGAAGCGGTGGATGAGGAGGTGAGTGATATACCGGTAGATGTTGCTGTGGCCGGTGAACCGGAAGGATATACTGTTCGGACCTACAGCAGCCTTGGGATAAATTGCCCCACAAAACCCAGGCAATCAGCAAGATCGCAACGTCGAGAACCCCCATCAACATAGACATCCTGGCGCAGCTGAGTTAGACGGTCTAAGCGATACTATGAACCGAGACAAGAATGGCGATGGTAACAAGTATCCAAATGGAACCAATGGATGAAATTTGAGATGTGATACAACAAATGCTTGTTCTTGGAGGGGCGGGGGGAACTCTCGAATTTGAGATAACTAAAAGTTGAGCAGAGGGGAGACCGGCAATGAGACAGGTTCCGGGATGAATACTAGGATGAAGAGATGCCGAAAATTTAAACTCGTAGCTGTGGAAGTCAGGAACTCAGTTGTTCCGGAAACCTGGAATCTGAGCAGCTTGAAGACGTGGCTGCAATGACAGATCAGGCGCTACCCGAACAGAGAAGGGAGTACTCAGGTGTGTGCGTCAGGAGAAATAGCAAGTAGTGAAGAGGTGACGCAGTAATTGAGATGAAGAGAGCGAAGGAAGGACGAAGCGAAGATAATCTTGCGTGGAATCCTAGCGCAAGATGATAGCGATGTTTGTCATCCTCCAGCGTCGAGTCAAACATCTACGGGAACGTGATACGTACTCACACCCTTCTGGAGGTTGGGTGCCTGGGCCCCCGCAGTCATTTCCGCCTCTTTATTCTATTAGTATCAGTCTGGAACTCTTCGGCATGCTGTCAAGGCATGTGTAGCATCCAAACTTCGGATGTTCTCAGACTCCATTTTCCTGTACAGTTCGTCATTGCAGTTAACAGCATCTTCATTGAGGAAAAACCCACCGAGAAGCCAGATGCAAGGAAGAAGTGAATTACCAGTTCCTTTGACTGATCAGAAGCCCCGAAAGCAGAGTAAAGTACTGCAAACAGTAGTACGGAAACCTTGTGGTCAGGCCTTGAGACTGGCAAGTGGGCTGGTATATGTCTCTGTGGCTTCAGCTCCACGATTCCGAGCGAAAGCCGGTTAAATTCGTTATTCTCCAGATTAACTCAGAGAAATAAGGAGTATGCAAACACACGTCCAAAGACACAAGAAAGAAAAAGTGAGGAGCAACAAATAGCAGCTCGTGAGCGTGAGGAGGTGATCGTCGATAAGAAGAAATTCATCCATTAAAAAGTTGATATTTGCGGAAGGCCTCTAGCCATCGAACGGAAGTCGGCTCACGTTGTACCGGACTTGTCATTTCAGCTTCGCCCTCCAGCTTCCGTTTGTCTCCCATCATCGTCGAGAACTACATCAACAACACCATTTGCCTATTCACCGCTGTCACCTAGCAAAGGCCTCTTCCCTCGTCAATATTATGGCTAATTTCTGGGCACGGAGGATTTTTTGGGGAGGAAAAGGGTACACTGAACGTTCAACGTCCAACATTGTCAACCTTTGCCATCTTCTTTTCACACGTCCTCTGCCCTCGAAACCCAAGTCAATCATCCGTTTCTAAGCTCCACGCCTCCTTCTGACTATACCGGTCATTGGTTGTCTTCATACCATGGCCTCCGGGTTTTTACCCTGGCCGCCTGGTTGGCCCACATGCGACAAGTATTCGAAAGCAGATGAAATAAAGGACATGGCAGAACTTGAAGAGGATGTCACTTTTTTCTCAATGAACTACGATCGCGAACCTCACCCTCTTGGCAATCACCATAAGCCAGCGAAGGAAGCGAGTGAAGTTCTGTGGCTGCAAGGGTCGCAGGCAAAGCAGCGTGTCGCCGCCATTTAGCGTGGTACGGATGGCTCCAGGATATGTCTGTCGTCATCATCTCGAACGTTGAATTCATGTTGACGCAACTCTCATCTGCAGTTCATTCATCGTCAGTGAGTGACTCCAAGGAGAGCTTGTTTGTCGGCAAGATCGTGAGGCACAGAGGAGCTCGAGTGGTAGCCACCTCGTGAGTATTAAATATTTTACCTTCTGTTTCCTTTTTGCCACCAGGAGATGCAGGAACTGTCGTTTCCACAACATTCTTATTCCCTCGCTTTTCTGCACGCAAGGCCCGATCCGACTTTCATCCGGAAATATGTATTGGGATCGGTTCATTCCTCGGTGAGCGTTCTACGGAGTCGGTGTGGCGCTTTCTCATTTCGTAGGTTTGTTTCTCTTCAGTAGGTGTGTGGGTACAGATTACATTTCAGGGAGAGAGGCATTACTAGTAGTACACGTCTTTGCAAATGAATAGGGAACAGATTTTGTCCATACTCTCGTACACTTTGATATTGCCTGCTCGGTCGCTGAGGCAACCATGGGAAACAAAGAGATGGAGCGTCCTTTCATCATCAATCAAGCTTCACAATAAGAACACCGAAATTTGAAGGGTCAAGCTCGGCAACTAACTGGGACCTGTACGAACCAGGTCAGTTAAACGAGGGTTCTTTGCAGAATGTACACCAACACACTTGCGCATGAGTTCCTCGACAGCTAGTTTTACTTTCGCAACACCCCCCTCAGAGTGCGACCCTTTACCTACAACACAGGATTCAGCTTCATTGAAACTTTGCATAGCCTGCACGTACCAACAATGAGCCTGATTTCCGAATCTCCTCGGAGCCGAGCCTTCGCGAGGGCAGTATCGGTATATGCAATAGCTTCTTTGACATAAAGTCCGTGCAGGTCAATCTCCCCGGGTTCTCTACCCTGAAAACAGATTTAGTATCCCAGGCAAACGCAGAGGGCAATTAGCTTACACGGTTGTTTGCTACCAAGAAAATGAGAATCTACTCTGTCACTGAGGATTAAGGATAGCACTGACCAAGATAAATCCAGTTGCTCGCTTCCTTGTTCAGCTGTTCCATTTTCTGTTTATGATTTTTCCCTTGGTTTGACAGGTCTTTGGCTGCTGCGTGATCGCCGCGATCAAACGCTTCATGGCTTTCGCTAAAGCATCTTGCCATTTCATCGCCTTCCTTATTGGCGCGTGTACGGAGGCCACTGTAGTATTCATCCGACTGGTCAGTCTGGTCATCGTCCTATTTAAAACATTTCAGCAAGTGGAGAAAAGTGCGAACGAAGCTGTGTTACCTCGTATGTTGGCGGTTCAGGCAATGCCGGTGGTCGCTGCGGTGATGGTCGATAATTCTGTGATGGAGGAGGTCGAGGAGGAGGTGGCTGATATACCGGCCGATGTTGCTCTGGCTTATGAACCGGAGGGGTATACTGTTCTTCCGGCTTGCCAGATTCTTCGGATGATTCATCCCGAAATGCATTGAATAGAACATGGCCAATCGTCAGCAAGGCGGCAACCTTAACAGCCTTCCACAAGAAAGTAGACATGTTGGCGCAGCAGGGTTAGAGTGCCAGACGGTCCAAGTGAAGCGAGTGGAATCGAAGCGAGAGATCAGGATAGTGACGGTAATGGATCCTCAAATGATAATACCAGAATGAAATTTGAGATACGAGACAACAAAATGCTTGTTTCTGGGTTGGGGGTTGGGGGTGGGAGGAGGACTGTCGACTTTGAGATAGCTAGGAGGGGAGACTGGTTCTGGGATGATAACCAGGATAAAGAGCTGCCAAATATTCAACTTGTGGTAGCGGAAGTCAAGAACTCAGGTGTTTTGGGAATCTGAAGTCTGAGCAGCTGAAAGTTGTAGCTGCAACGACAGCCCGGCCGCTACCCAAACAGCGAAAGTCAGGAGAAGTAGTGAAGAGGTGATGTAGCGACTCAGAGGAAGAGAGCGACGAAAAGACGAAGCGAATATAGCGGCCTAATCTTGCACGGAGAACTAGCGCAAGATGATAGCGATGTTTGCCATCCTCCAGCCCTGAGCCAAACATCTAGGTAAACGTGACGCTTCCTCTCACACCCTTCTGGGGGTTGGGCGCCTGGGCTGCCGTCAGCCCACAATCATTTCCGCCCGTTTATTCTATTGACATCAGCCGGCAACTCCTCGGCACATGTGTAGCATTCAGACTTTGTATTTTTTTAGACCCGCAAGTTGAACGTCTCCTTCCAACCATTTTGATGGCGTCTTGTACGATTGTTCGGTTCTCATCTCGCTGAGCTTCTTCCTGTACAGTTCGTCATAGTAGTCATCGGTATTTTCATCGAAGAAAAACTCGCCGAGAAGCTAGATGCAAGGGAGAGGCGATTTGCCGACGCTTCCTTTGACTGATCAGAAGCCTCGAAAGCAGAGTAAGTACCGTAAATTATATTACGGGAAATCTGTGGCTAGGGCCTGAGACTACAGCTGGCGAGCTGATGTATGTTTCTGTAGATTCAGCTCCGCGATTCCGAGCGGATGCCAGTCAAACTTGTTCCTCTACTACTGATCCATCAGATAAACTCACGGAGTATACGAAACCCAGAAAAAGACATCAGAAGAAGAACGAGAAGGTCAACGAATGGCAACGCGTGAGCCCGAGGAGGCTCTGGTGATCGTTGATCATTTTTTGTCTTGATCTTCACTCCGTTTCAGTATCTTGTCATATACACCCCAGATATCGTCCGGCAGTTCTTTTAGTTCGTCACGAAGCAATTGCACAGTTACTGTTTGAGCAAGCGAGTCCATATGCATGCGCGCCAGAAGGAACCTACAAAGAGTAAGTCAATAAGCGCAACAAGTGCGACTGCATGATTGACGTACATGCCATCGGCCTTTGTTGTCACTCCAGTATGTATGATGTCGCTGGTCGCTAAGACGCTTACTTGAAGCGAGCCTAGAATAGATATACAAGTCGATATCTTCATCGGTAGCTCGGATGTCCAACCTGGTAGTGGTAGTGGTAGTGTTACCGGCGCCAGGTCCCAATGAGGAAACGGCCGAGTTTACAGCCCTGACATTATCTGTGATCGGAGTTTCGGATCGTGCGAGCCTCTAGGCGTTCCTCATCTGGACGCGTACGCAAAAGACCCTCCCTGCCTCATTTGATGTCTTGACGCGGCGATTCTTCGGCTTTGCATCCGCAACGCTCGGCGCTCCTCAACCTGAACGACGCTCAGACTCGCTTACCATAGCTAACGCCTCACCATGCAGGGGATGGCCTAAGAGGAAGCGAGGACCACAATGGGGCATTTTTCAGGCGTAGAGGGCGTCCTTGAGTACGTCGGCCATTCTTGTCTCTATGAATTCTTTGCGACAGTTACACCGCCGAAAATTTCTGCGCTGGTTTCGCCATTCTCCCCAATATGCCTCCTCGGTCCAATGTTCGAGGTATAAGATTCAGCTTCCCAGGCAAACGGCGACGAGCGATGTCCAGGACACTCCGTTCTCCCTCCATAAAAGGTCACGGTGTTTCAAGCTTTGACTCTCACCATTTCATCTCGTCTTCTATTTAATTTCTAGATGCAGAGATTCCTCAGTTTTCACTCCAACAGTGACCGCTCCAGGCTCCTCAAACTGAGCGACCTTCATAGTTGGTTCAAAGACGGCGCGCCAACGTGACAAGTTTGTGCAGGGAACGGCCTGGAAGAAAGCGAGGAACCGTCCCTGTGTCCGTGAGACAAGGATGGTCATAGAGAAGGGAGAGTGGCGTAAAGAGCCTGCTGTCAGAGCCTCTCTAGTATGTCTCCAAGCTAAGACCGCTGAGCGCTTGTTGACATGCCTTGTATCTAGCACAGTTTAATATGGTCATGCGATGTTCTGATCCTCGAGGAAAGCTCGTCACACATTCAAGCGTGCAAGCTTATGCGCACACAATATTCAGTATCGATCCCTACCCACACCTCGCCTCGCCATCCGCCTCGATGCCACCGTTGCTTTCTGATGTTAAAATGTCGCGCCTTGAAGACGTTCGCAGATTTACTACGCGACCAAATCTTCTTCTACATGTTAATCGTTACTAATACTTACTATTATGCTCATATATCGACGATGATCGTATGTGTATTTTCTCTGTTTCGAGTCCTATAACTGATTCATCCTTTAACAGTGTCGCAGGCTGCCATGAGGCATCCCTCCAACTGCTGCTAGAACTCTGTATGTGGTTGGGCCGCGTTGGTCAGTCTTCACATGTCTACCGTAACGGCACGCCTCGTAGTCCGAGATTGCATCGTTCCCGTTTCATCATGATAGCGATATCGCAGCACTCTCTGAACAATCCATGCAGCTCGACAGCCAAGCCTCCACATACTTTTTCAGAACATTGGACGCTCAGAGTTCTCCCGCGATGGCATTTACCGCCACTGGTCTTGCCCTTGGCCATTCCCTAAGAATGGCATGACTGGATATGAAGAGCTCACCGGGAATATTGTTGGCGGTCTCGACTGCTACGTTCAGATGGGTTCGTGTCCCTCAAAACTTTCTTGTCCGATCTTGACTTACGTGCCTGCTGTTCTAGTGTATCCTATCGATAGAGGGCTTCGGACCTTATTCTTCCATACCGGCGTGCCAATACAGATATGCAACTAGAAGTAGCGCAGACCATGTGCTTGCAGGATCCTCAGGCGATTCTGCAAGGTTAGACCTTGGGCGACCGATGGTTCAATTTCTTCTTCTTTCTGTCTGGGCACAATACATCAACGTCGTACAGTTCCCATATGTCCCTGCTCTGACTATGGGTTAGGAGGACGAGCGCCAATTGGCGATTATTAACAACGTAAGACGAGTGATCCGTTTCCCACCATCGTGGGGGAATAACACCGAAGATCATCGGTCCGATGATCGTGAAGTTGCAGCTTCGATTACAACCACGGGGACGACTTGCATGCGCTAACCTTGCTCTTCAGCACCAACCATGGCGGAAGCCATAGGAGTCGCTTCGTCCATTACCGCTCTCATCGATGTCTCTGTTAGCGTGATCAAGTATCTCAAAGACCTGAAAGAGGCACCTAAAGAACGCGATGACCTCCTTAACGAGCTTTCAGGTCTAGTGGGTTGGCTGAAAAGGGTGCTACCACTCACTACACCCCCCACTGTACGGCCATCACTTTCCGATGCAGCGATCCCAGACGACCCATAGCTCGCAACGATGCGAGAGTTGTCGAGTCCTTTCGCACGGCTCACAACGCTACTAGAAGGCCTCAAAGAGAAGTTAGAGCCTGCAATGAAACGAATTTTGTGGCCGTTCAACAAAGAGGGTGTGGAGGAAACTGTGAAGAAGATCGAGAGGATCAAGACTTTGATGATCATTGCTGTACAGCGTGATCACGTGTAAGTATTTCTTGTGTTCTAGCTAGTCAATGCTCAATCAACATATAGCGCATTATCCCATGAAATTCAAGAAAAGTTGACCGTTGTCGACACGAAGGTCGACGGTATTTTGGATAGTATGAAATCGATTGAACGGGTCGCAGGGTGTGTGTATACGAAAGTCGACAAAGTCGGTGATGGTGTATCACGGATGCAAAGTCTGCAGCAGAAGTTTCGAGATAGTGCCCACCTTCTGTTTTCATCCCCGAGTTGTTACTGATGGTTAGACAGATGACCAGATATTTATGCATGTACTCGATTGGCTCAGTGACTTGGATTTCAATTACGTACAAGAAGAGAGGCTGAGAAAGCAGGTGAAGGATACTGGGCGCTGGTTTCTTGAGTCCAAACAGTTCCGACAGTGGGTGGATGGTTCGACGGCGTCATGTCTGTGGTGTCCCGGCAATCGTGAGTCGTTTTGCCAGATGTTTTCACTGTCACCTTCCACCTGATATACCTCTTCAGCGGGCGTTGGAAAGACCATCCTGGCTGCCATCATCGTTGAAGACTTGCGGCAGCATTACAGGGACCGCTCGGAAAAGGCACTCGTCCTGAGTGTCTTCTGTGATTACCAAGTTCCGGCCACCCAAACCATACCCAGCCTTCTTCGTAGTCTCTTGAAGCAGTTGGTTCAAGATTATGGTCAACTGAGACCTTCCTTGTTCAAATCACTCTACGGCCAGTTCCGTCTTAGAGGAACATGGCACCCTCGTTTAAGCACGATCATCGAAATCCTCTCCCAAGAGCTACAGTCGTTCGACCGTGTCTATATTGTTCTTGATGCCTTGGACGAGTACAATGATAATGACGGAGACCGAGAACAGCTGATCGACGTGATGAGGAAATCGTTAGGCAACAACACACGCCTCCTTGTGACGTCGAGAGACATTGGCACCACCATAGGATCGTTGTTTGAGGAAGATACCAGGTTGGACATTCGAGCTACCGGTGAAGATATCAACTTGTATATCGATTCCAGGCTCGCTTCTAGTAAGCGTCTTAGCGACCATATCAAACGAGGTGGCCCCAGTCTGCGCAGCGACATACATGCTGGAGTGACAACAAAGGCCGATGGCATGTACGTCAATCATGCAGTCGCACTTGTTGCGCTTATTGACTTACTCTTTGTAGGTTCCTTCTGGCGCCCATGCATATGGACTCACTTGCTGAAACAGCAACTGTGCAATTGTTTCGTGACGAATTAAAAAAACTGCCGAAAGATCTTTGGGGTGCGTATGACAAGATACTGAAACGGATTGAAGATCACGACAAAAGAAAGGAAAAACTTGCGCTTCGTGCATTTGGGTGGATAGCCTTTGTCAAGCGCCCATTGACTGTGTTGGAACTGCAGTATGCTTTAGCTGTGAAACCGGGCAGTACGCCAGCCTTAAACCTCGAAAATCTCTGTGCGGAGGACATCTTGATCAGTGTCTGTGTTGGGCTTGTTGTCAAGGATGAAACATATATATCTGGAGATTTTCAGTCAAATAATCCTACAATGAAATTCGCGCATACGTGTAGATAATATGATCCTTCCTACACAAGCTGAAGACGAGTTTCTTTAGATAAAACGATGCAAGAGTATTTTCATCATATAAAAGAAAAAGAACTCTTTCCTTGTATCCAAGAGACCATCACGCACACCTGCCTATCATATATGTCGTCCGACGACTTCGAACTTTCCTCTGATGTTGATAATGCCAATGTTGATTTAGACAATGTCAAATCGGACAACAAAAATATTGTCCTTCGCAATCTGGCTCAAAAATATCCATTCCTTTCCTATGCATCTATCTACTGGGGTCAGCATGCCCGCGGACAGGTGGAGCTAAAAATGGAACGTGAAATCATCTCATTTCTCACCGACATTGATTTCAAGTTGGACCACTCGGCCCACTGCAGAAAGGTCGCGAGCGTTTTTCATAGTCTCAGCGAGGTGCCTGTTCCATATTGGTTTGCTGAGCATTATGGCCTGTCGCACATCATGAATGTTTTTCCGAAAGGTGAGATCCAGGTCAGCACACAGAATTATTGCTAAGAGCATCCGCACTAGGAGGTTATGCCAAAGTAGTGAAGGCTCTCATGGAGTTTCCCCGAGACCAAGGGTTATTCTTAGCATTGCTCGTCATAATACTGGCGATGGTGTTGTGTGATGTCTTGTAATTTTCTTATTCTAATTAGTGTTGAAATGATTGTTGGGTTGAAGATGAAGTTGTTCAGTAATGTCTACCAGTGCTCGGATTCTTCTTTGCCGGCCTTCGGTAACATCCTGATTTATACTTAGCCATTTTTTCCCTTCTTGCGCACGGTCTTCTAATTTGTTCGTGAGACAGACTGAGGTATACAGTAAACATTACCTGCTAGTCACGCATATCATATTTACGTGTGTGTATTCTGTTTCTTGAGTAGCATTCCAATATAGGCTCATTGCGGGTGATGTCAGTGTATGGCTACTTTCTCCTTCTATTCTACTTCCAGCTATACTCACCCCCGTTACTGTCCACTAAGATATCTAGTCTTGAAAGGTCTCGCTGAGTCAATGACATACATTATATGAATGTAATCCCGATGTCTACATTTCATTTTAGTTATACAGAGTACAGCACTCTTCATAAGTATCTATTTGATAGCTCTAGCAATATTGATCATCAGTTGTACCATACTAACTTGTACGTGTGGTGCTAGCACTGGTAAGAATTAAAAATTTTAAAAAATCAACCTAGGAAATATACTGAGTATCTCCTATGCTCTGATATTATTTGCTCGTCACCTACGACCACTGGATTGACAGTGGGAAATACCAAGATGATGACAGTTCGGGGGGCATCCATTGAGCTCAACGACAAGAACACCAAAATTTGAGGGGTCAAATTCTGCAACCAGCTGGTATCTGTATGAATTAGGTTAGTCACTGAAATATTGATTACACAGAATGTATGCCAATGTACTTGTGCATCAGGCCCTTGATAACCAGTCTTACCCTTGCTTCCCTGCCCTCAGAGTGCAACTCTTTACCTACAATACAGGATTCAGATCCAGTGGAACACTGCATGACCTACATGCACCAACAATAATTCTAATTACAGAGTCACCTTGTCACTTTGCCTCTTTGAGGGCAGCATCTGTACATGCAATAGCTTCTTTGACACAAAGGCAGTGCAGGTCAATCTCTCCAGGTCTGCAATCCTGGATAACAGAGTTACTATCCTAGGTAAATGTAGCATGTAATCAATGTACATGGTTGTTGTCTACTGAGAAAATGAGCATCTGCATCAAGTTAAAGTGGGTAGTACTGACCATGATAAATCCTGTTGCTTGCTTCTGTGTTCAGCTGCTCCATCTTCTGTTTATGAATTTTCCCTTGCTTCAAAAGGTCTTTGGCTGCAGTGTGATCCCCATGACAATGAGCCTCACAGCCTTCATTGAATCATATTTCCATTTTCTTTATTATCATGTGCATAAAGGATGAGGTGGTATTTATTTGACTGGTCTTCCTGAGTGTTGTCTTGTAAATTCAAAATTTCAGTGATGGGGGAGCACTGAAAGAAGCTGTAATACCTTGGATTTTGGCAGTCTATATGGCCATGATAAATGACTTTGTGATGGAGGTGATCAATGAGAAGGTGGCTGAGATACCAGTCGATGTTGCTCTGGCTGATGAACTGGAGGGGTATATGATGATGACCAATACCTTTGTGATGGAGGAGGTGGATATACCAGTTGATGTTGCCTGGGAGGATGAAGAGGAGGGGTATACTGTTCAGACCCAGTGCTGGACTCTTGAGATGATTCAGCCTACAAAATCTCATAGGCAATTGTCAACAGGAGAAGTGAACTTTGTAGTTGAGACTCGCAACTTTGAAGTTGACTTCTGACCATGTTAATGGCATCCTGTACAATTCTTGAGTATGTATATGATTGTCATCAAGTTGTAAGAGCAGCTTTTTGTATGATTCATAATGGTGGTTGGTATTTTCATCAAGGAAAAAGCTGTTGAGAAACTATATGTTGCTATGTTGCTATGTTGCTATTGCATCCCAGCAAGACCGAGGGAGGAGCACATTCACAGTAGCAGTTTAGTTTGACTACTCAGAAGCCCAGTAATCAGACTAGGGTGCTGCAAACAGTAGTACAAGATTCCTGAGGTTGGGTATTTGTGCAGAGAAATACTTTAGACTTTAGTAGGCGAGAAGTCTCTGTGGCTTCAGCTGCTCAAAAGCCACTAGCCAGTCTGTTGTAACAAGTAGAGGATGAGAGTAGAAATGAGAATTAACTAGTCCCTCGAGCGAGAGACGTCCTACTTAAATACATCTTGTACTAGTTCTAGAATATACTACTGATTACTAAATATGTATTGTCCATGATTCGAATCAGCTGCCACTGATTCGTGCCGAACCTTCGAGTACATTCTTGTACTTACTCGGGATTGCTATCCCAACACAGTCAAACTCCAAGTACCAATTCAGCAGATTGCCTGCATAGAACTCGGAGTTACCCAAAAATACAAGAAAAGAAAGAGTGACCTGAGGATGGTAACTCATTAGATGATGCTTGTTATTGATTGAAGGAGAATTTCAAAATGGGCAATTTTGAATTCTGGAGTCATTCCCTCAAGTGACTTCTTGCTGATTCTCCAGAGGCTAGGGAAAATCTGACATGTGGTACACAGAACTCACTTACCATTATTTGACAGAGGTCCTCAGGCAATGGAGCATGTAGATCAATGATTGAGAATTTTATTTATTTAAAACATACATGTTGTGTCATGGAATAGCTGCAAGACCAACAGGAAGGAGACAGACCTTTAGTATGTTATATAGTTGGAGAAAGAAGAGGAACCAAATATAACAAGCTTCTGCCCCATGTCTTCATCATGATTGCTGGGCCCTCGTACCTTGGGACCCAGCAACCTGACTATGACATGGGACTTCAGCTTGTTGGGGCCCACCCCAAACCCAGCTTATTACTTATCACATCAGTTTTCAGAGATATATATATTATGAGTGTAATAAAGCTTCAGGATATACAATATTCAATGTATCAGTATTTCTTTCTGTAGGTGGGAAGAGAACCCAAATCTGTTGTCCAGAAGTGCAATGGCTATGTGCTACATACAGTTGTCCATGAGAAAAAACAGGAGTACACAAATCCAACCCCACATGGGTGACTGACTGGCCTTGAGACTTGTTGATTGTCATTGCAAATGCCAGCCTGACTGGAAATTGATGATGGGAGAATATGATGGGAAGTTCAGCTGTATCTGCATTGATAGTGATATGGGGGATGAAGACAGTCTTGCCCATATGGTTGCCACTGAGAAGATGACATTCCAAAACATGAGGACAAAGGCTGCTTGAGGTTTTGGAAGGAAAACACTTGTCAGGACAATGATGAGTGGTGCCAGAAAGTAGATGATGCAAGGAAGCTCATCTATGAGGATGGCTATGCAGTCACTAGTGCCAAGGTGGAGGAGATATTGAAAGATGAATTGTTGGTTCCCACAGAGAATGCCTTCTCTCATCAGCTCACAGACTTGGTTTTTCAGATTTTTTTGATTTTAGTGGTTGATTTGATGCATGAATTTGAGCTCAGTGTTTGGAAGGCCCTACTGTCCCATCTTATTCATATTTTGAATGTGCTTGGCCCTTCAAAATTGCAGGAGTTCAATGAATGGTATTTGTCACCAGTTATACTTACAATTAACATTGCTTACATGTATCTAGATTCTACCAGGTACCATCTTTTGGACAGTCAACGATTTGCAGTTTCTCTCATAACATCTTGGAGATGAAGAAATTAGCAGCACGTGATTTCGAAGATATTCTGCAGTGCTGCATCCCATGTGTTGAGGGCCTTCTGCCATGTAACGAGCATGCCATGGACTCTATGGACTCAACCTTCAACTCACCCAACTAGCTCCAACTCACTTATCAGAATCTGCCAGATTCTGTTTCCTGGTTTCTATTCCATATTTCATATCTCTATTTCACATACTAATTTCACATATTCATTTATCACACCTAGAATCTGTCAATGGTACTGAGTAGGTGTTATATCAGAGTCCATGGAATACTCAACTCCTCTAAATACAGAATATTCCAGACTTACATTATTCCAGCCATGTCCATACTTATTCTAGCCTCCATCTGTCGGACTCTGCTCTAGTATATAAACTGTATGACTAGTAGTACATACCTCAGTTTGAATATCAACTTGGTTTAGCCCAATACTCTTGCACTCACTTCTACTTGGCCTTCCAGCCTAATCTCAAACCCTTCTACAAGTCCATGGACTCCACCTCTGTGTGACTTCATCTTAATCTCTCTACTAGTCTTACTCCACAGACAGAGTCCGTATTCATCTTAGGGCTTCGACCCAGGGGTGACATTGCTAATAGCTTCACCAAGCCCATGTGCATTCTGCTTCACTTCTTCCTATTGGCATGATCCTAACATGCTGTCTCCACATGATGAAACAGTAGCTGATCTTTTGTATCTCTCTATGTATTGGCATGCTCTCACAAAGTTGCACATGCATACTGATTCCTCTCTGGCTGAGTTCAGACTGGTGACAACTTCACAGATGTAACCTGTCAAGCATTTGACACAGTTGAAACAGATGCCAAGTATGCTAAACAAAAGCACAATGAAGCTTGACATCAGCAGAAGGCTGGGTTAACATCTGTTGGAACCTCTACTGAACACCTGGACCAAAGAATGTTGGTGGGTATGAATGCCTGTAATGATGGTAGTGGGAAAAAGAAGTGACAGTTCAATCTTTCCACTTTGAAAGCTCATGCCATTGCTGATTACCCTGATCAAATTGAAATGTTTGGGACAACTGATTCTTACAACATGCAAATTGTATGTTACATTGACCATATTCTGGATGTCTTGACTGACTGGACACAAGGTGAGTTAGAGCACTGTATTGTCAAGAAACAGCATGGACAGATGAACAAGAACAAAGCTACAAAGCAGCTTGTCAAACTTGACACAGTGGAACTCATTCACAACAAAATGTTCGCCAAGTTACAGCAGACTTTGTCAGAAGATCTGAAGAAAGCATCTGGTGCAGATGACACTGAAGATCATACAAAACCTTACTGTATAGCCCTTGAGGAAAGTCCATGAACACAACAAGATCTTCTCAACTGGACACAGGAGAACAAGAATGATCCTGCTTTCAAGGTATTATCATTCTTTCTCTATTAACCTAATACAATGTACATTCTAATTCCCTTGTAGGACTTTGTGAGGCAGCTGCAGCATCATTTGCTGTCCTGACTATGGGAAGGGCACCATACAGGCAATGAACCTGATTTTTCAAATACTGAGCTCAACAGTATTCAATTCCATCGCAACTGTATCTACTCTCATACTACCACAACCTTCAATTATATGACATATGACATCTGGCAGGATCAAGATACTATAAATGTTGGAAAACACAGTGAACATTGTGATATAATGGTTCTGTCTAACGAAGATACCACTGATGAGGACAGCAATCCAGCACATCCATTCTGGTATGCACAAGTTCTTGGCATATACCATGCCAATGTCTTCTACTCTGTGGAACCAACATTCAAACCATGGTGAATGGAGTTTCTGTGGGTTCATTGGTTTGGGCTTGATCCCAAATGGACAGGTGGTCCTTCTTCTCTTCATCTGGATCATCTAGGGTATGTTCCTGAGGATGATTCTTCAGGTGCTTTTGGTTTTTTAAACCCCTCGGATATACTTTGTGCTTGTCATCTTATTCCGTGTTTTAACCTTGGCCACACCAAGGATCTTCTTTCCCCATCAAAAATGCGAGACTCTTTTGTTGAGGGGGATTGGATCAACTACTACATCAACAGGTAATACATGTTTGGTTTCTTTGATACTACATCTGATTATTTTGGTCTTAGATTTGTTGATCGGGACATGATGATGCACTACTTGGGCCTAGGAGTTGGGCATCTTAACCCACCAAATTTTCCCACAGAGACCAGGCAACTCAGACCTGACATTCTCAGAGAAAACAATGATGAAACCTGGGTAACAGCAGATACAGAGGATGAGTCAGAATCAGATGAAGACTCAGATAGTGACAGGGGTTCAGAAATTGGTAGTGCAGATGAACTCAGTGATGATGAGCCAGATGAATATGAATATTAGATTACTAGTACAGTAAGGAAAATGTTGTTGCTTCAAATAATTTAGATTACAATTGTGGGACATGTTTGTCACATGATGTAATGATTACATTTATTTGTTCTCCAAACAATAATCTGTTTAAAGAAGTTGCTTGTTGATTCTTCCTCTTTTGAACCTACCCATCATGAGTGACCCTACTAACACTGTGCTGTATGTACCTGCTGATGGCATCACAAAGCCGTTCATGCACCACACATAACTCCAGTCCTCAACATGGACACAATGATCCTCACAGGGACTGTCCACATGGCAAAGCCACTCAAAATCACCATGGCTCCTCTCAGCAGGGATGTGTATCCAGGTCCCCAAGCCATATTCATGATTCTCATAGTTCTTCCCCCCAGCAGTCAGAATTAGGTTCACTTCAGGATGAACAATCAGAGTCTGGCAAACGTGCTCATTCACTTGAGGGCTCATCTGATGAAGAGGCACAACAATGCAGTAAGAAGACCAAGAAGTACATGTCTGTCTCTGTCTTTTGATCCATGATCTGATTCTGCCTAGGTCCTGAGGCATCAAAGATCCCATCGAGGCAAAAGGACATATCATTGGATGCTATTGTGATAGCTGGCATGTCATGGGGCTTATTCTGGAAGGAGTTGCACGGCTCTCCCAGCCTGATGGACCTGATGATGTGGAGGCTGATAAGTATACCAAGGAGTACGTTCATTTGCTATTTCAAGCTTCTTTGCTGAGTTCACTGTCAGGCAAAATATTTGTTTTAATATTTTTCAAGACATGATTCAAGTCTGGCCAAATCTCTGTGATGTACTGGCAGACATCCAGGATGTTGACATGGTAGCTGATTGGGTAAATGGAGTCTGTCTTCTCTCTCCATCTTCTCACTGTTCAATAGATTGACACCAGTCATCGTCATGTGAGGGCAGAAGATACTAACACTATCAAGGGTGGTATTCACAAATACCACCCCTGGAACCCTGCTTTCCCAGCTCACTGCAATCAAGCAGGCTTCATTCATGAGGAGTGTGGCTGGCTTCTATGTCCTCCCAAACTGGACTGGGATAATCCTGAGTACATGTATCTTTCTTCATTTGAAATATGCAAAGATTGACTTATCTTATACTGCTAGGATTCATAATGCCATACAGACAGGGAAAATTTGTATTGATGAAACGGATCTTCCTCATCTTCTTTACACCAACCACACTGTTGACAAGAAGCAGCCTTTTGCTGGCCTGCTAAAGTTGAACCTCCTTCTCACAGTATGTTTGTTCTATTTTTGTTGGATGTCAGATGACATTAATCATACTTTATACAGGCCTATCGTGCTGTGTTCACTGGTCCCAGCTCTGTGCTCCATGAAGACAGCCCATGCAGTACAAGGCCAAGTAATGCTGCAAAACACAAAATTACCAAGGTTTCTGTGGCATCAATTGCCTACATTGCATGCTAGGTATGGTCTATCTGTGTCTGCATTTTCTCTGGCACTAATAACATGTAAGGTTCGCTTTGTCATCATGTCGCAGCCAACATTTACTGGAGGTGGCGGCAAGGGTGACTTCAATTACTGCAAATTCTATCATAATATTGTTATGGCTGTCAGCGAGTTTATGGACAACAATGACTGCCTGGAATTGCTCGCATGGTGGAACGAGTATGTATATTTTATCCTTCTCTGACTCTAACTGCATGCTTACATCTCCACTCATAGAAAGGTTTTCTCAGGTGTCACAGAGGATGATGATGGCAAGACAGAGGATGATGGTGATTATGGCCCATCTCTTCTCCAACAAATGAAGGCCTTGGCCGAGGCTCAAAAGGTCACAGTCAATGGGCGTAGGCCACTTGAGGATGTAGGCAATCACTGAGAAGCATGTAGTAATATTAGATTCATCGTTTATGCTTATATATGAATACAACCTTACCTTTTGATACATTTACGGTGCGATATAAGACAATTTAAGTAGTGATATAATGGCTGTTAGTTGACATTGTCTCAGGATGGCATGCAACAGGTGCCCTCTTTCTATGTCACTCACAACCGAGCTACATTCAGGCTGCAACAACGTGGAATATATGCCAGTATGGCCATTTATAGAATGATGCTATTAATTCCATTCCGATTGTGAAGTGATTCCAATATATGCCGGTTGCAAGGAGCCAATTGTATGTTATTCTATATATTCCAAGTAATTTTGGGGATTATAGGAGGATTGTACTCGCTTGGCATACTCAATGATTTTTCCTGATGATGGCACTGGAGCGCGTGACGGGTAATGACAATCCGCTACTTGACGCAGGTAAGCATGCTTACAGTCGTTACGCGTCGTCTGCGCATGAACGACCTGCAGCCTGACCTTCCGCCAGCACTCAGCTCCCCTTTGACGTCTATCGACGTCCCATCCTTCAAGGGCCCGTCAACGTCCCAGCTTGCGTCAATGGACCTCGCTCGTCGCTGATTGTTTGGGAAGCTGAGTCGGATATCTGGGGAACATTGGACCTTGGGGGTACAGTGCGGAGAATGGCGAAGCCAGTAGGGAAAGTTTCGGTGGTGTGAAACATGGCAGCTGTTGGCGAATTCAAGCTCAAAGAACAGTTCGGTGAGATAAGGATGGCCGACATACTCAAGGACGCTGATAGGTCTTCTGTCCCGAAATTCCGCCTGCGAAATGCCCCTCGCTTCCTCTAAAGCTACCCTCTATACATTAACGCGTCGGCTACACGAGCCAAGTCTGAACATTGTTCAGGATGAGGAGTGGCTACCGTTGGGGAGCACAAAGTTAAGAACTGCTGTGCTAAGACATCAGGCGAGGTTTGGAGGAAGAGCCTGGGTTTGCGTGCGTGTCTAGACGAAGACTTGCATGCTCACAGTTGGAGGGAGAGGGCGGTCCGAACTCCGATCATGCCTTCCCTTCTGTCTCCTACCGTCATCGACGACGACGACTACGCCGACATCGTCGCTTATACGTGCACAAGGCCTCTTCCCGAATGACTCCGAGTCATCATAAGACTGGCCGCGGCTATCAAGAGCAGGGACATGTCCATGGTCGTCGTTCACCTCGAACCTTCGCCGTCCTCTTTGCGCTCGTCCTCTGTCCTTTGTGCCCAAACGAATCTGCCGTTTCTCAATCTACGCACCATGCGCGACCAGCCCCTACGACCAAGCGTTTTGCGCTGACGACCTGATTGGCCTGCATGGGAAGCATCCAAAAGGCAACGACGGCCCCATAGAGGACGTAGCTTTTCCAGCTTACCACGACTGCGAACATTACCCTCACCAGAAGTCAATGAAGAAAGCTAGCGACGTTCGGTGAATGCCAGGGTCACGTCACTGGCATCCTCCAACGTGTACGGACAGCTCCAGGGTATGTCTATCATCGTCATCTGGAATGTTGAACATGTCCTGACACCACTGTCATCTGCAGTTTGTTCGTCGAAACCCTTTCCCTCCATCTCCCTTGTCAAAATCACATATGCTCCCGTCCATCCCGCTTCCGCCGTCCGACACGCCTTCCGTGGGAACGGCCGTTTCCATAAACTCCCGCCAAACTCACGTTGACCCTCCTTCACGCATGAAACGGCCTGTCCCTACAAACTCCCGCCTAGAGCCCGTCGACGTCCCTCCCGCAGGAAAATGGCTGTCTACGACCGTCCGCCGCCTCTATAAATAACGGCCCTACCTCCCTCACAGCCACACGACCGTCCACCACCCCTCGACTCAAAAGCCTGCCATCCTTCCGCGCTGATAATAGCTTCCTCTCGTCAACATGCCTCCCTTCCGCACACGCGTCCCCCCGCATACTATCCCGTCCGCGTGCAGTCCTCCCTCCTCTCACCCCTCCACGCGCTGCACTCTTCCATGCCCGAGTCCACGCTGCTTCCGCATGGACTACTCCCCGAGTCGTATTTGCCCGCGCTCCTCTGTGTCTTGTTCGTTTCTCTTTTCCAATCCTTCCTCTCTCGGGGTCCGCCGCGTTGCGATCTTATATCTATCTGCGCAGCTTGTTAGCAGTCAGCAAATAGATCACACCTTTCATCATCGTTACATGAATTGAAATCCTTGTCGACGCCGGCAGCCGTCCTCCCTTTCAAGAAGACCCTGAACTATAAGTTTAGCTAGGACCCAGCGTACAAAGATAACGACGAATACTCAGAGCTCTCCTGCGATGATATTTCCTCCATAGTCTCGTCCTCGAGTATTCTTAAAGAAGGCCTGCCTAGAGATGAAGATTTCACCGGGTGTAGGTTCAGACGGGCTCGACACATATGACCAGCAAGGAGCACAATCACCTACATCCCACAGTCACATCGAATTCAACGTCAACATTACACACAGTACGGAACCATCGCAGTTCAGACCTTGGGTGTATGCGTACAGCATGCCTAAGCTTCTACTGCCCTACCTCCCTCACGGCCACACGACTGTCACCACCCCTCAACGTCAACGTTCAACTCAGAAGCCTGCCATCTCGACATCTCGACATCATCTCCGCGCGCACTCTCTCATTCCCTCCGCACGCTCCACTCCTTGGCGCTCTCGTCTCTCCCGTTTCCGCACCGACCACTCCCCAAGTCGCGTCCACCCGTGCTCCTCTGCATCTTGCTCGTTTATGTTCTACTACAATTCCTCCTCTCTTATCGTTATGCTGCTTCTCGCCCGCGCATTCCTTCCATTGTCTTGGCTTTGGACGACACGACATTTGCTATCTTCACAGGCGCTGCATACCATCTGTATGAGCTAGTCAGCGCTAAAAGAATAACACTCTAGACTTCCGGTACGTACCTTTGCCATACTGTCCGACTGTATTATTCCTCGTGCCATCGTCTCGATATCTTCGAGATGAGAACCCTGCGTAAAAAGAACATGTAAGCTAGGATTAACATGATGACGATTCTACACACCTGTCCCGCGAAGGCCCAGTGTGCGCTCCGCAGTATTAGTGAATGAGCTACGTTAGGAATCTATTAGATTCGAGTGAAATGAGATAGAGGATGCCGCACCTAACAAAGTCTGAACTCCCTTCCCTGAGGCATCTGCCCATGTTACTCTGTGCATTCTTCCACTGCCAGTATTCAACTTGCTACTACCCACCACGTCTCGCCTTGTCGCCCTCATGTCGCCCTCTTCGATACCACCGTCACTCTTTCACAGGTTCTTCCTCAGTGTGCCAACGAGCCTGTGATAATGTGAAGGAGATTATTGTCATCGTGCATGCAGGGCCCTCGGGTATTGTGACAAGGTTAGACCCTGGAAGTGATTAGTGGCTTAATGTTTTCTCTTTGTGGATACAATATATCGACGTTGCATTTCCGATACGTCCCCGCCTTGACTATGGCTTGGGAGAACGGGCGTCAATCAACGATTACCAAGAACGCAACGCGGCCCCATCATTATAGAGGGATAGAACACAACATCATTGGCCCTGTTGTTGTGAAGTTGGGTCTTTGATAGTACGACCACGAGGACAAATCGTGACTTGCCGTACGATCTTGATCTTCACCACCAACCATGGCGGGTGTAGCTCCTGGGTTCACTTCGTCTATTACCGCCCTCATCCAAAACATCGCTATTGCCATTAAATGTGTCAAGAACGTACACGGTGCGCCTAAAGAAATCACCCAGCTTTTGACAGAGTTACAGTATACGGAGATCTATCTGTCCACCCTAGGAAAGCTTGTCGATCTATCCTCCCAAGACGAACTTTGGTTGGAGACACTACAACAGCTGCACGGTCCTTTCCAGGAACTTACAGAGTTACTCAAGGGACTCAATAGAAAGCTGAGAAGTGGTTCTCCTGGATGGAAAGAAGGAACAACGAGATTGTTGTGGACGTTTACCAAGCAGAGCGTGGACGATGATCTGAAGAAAATTGAACGTCTCAAGACCTTGGTTATGAGCGCTGTGCAGCTTGACGATGTGTAAGTGACTCCTGTGTTTACTGGTCAGAGGTGAAATCGGTATACAGTATATTATCTCAGACAATCAAGGACACGGTTGCAGGTGTTAATGGTAGTATTTTAATGGGTGCGTTCATGGTTAGCGTCTGTAGTCGTATTGACTCCTGATACGCCGTATCTGGCAGACGACAAAGCTGAGAGAGTGGCGAGGTGGCTGACTCCTTTGGATTACGTCGCCGTTCAACAGGCAAAGCTGAAAGAGCGTGTCGGTGATACTGGAGAATGGTTCCTTGAGTCCTCAGAGTTCAAGAGCTGGAAGGACGTTTCCACGGAGTCCCGTACTTTGTGGTGTCCTGGCGGTCGTAAGTCAAAAATCTTCACTATTTACTTGGAGCTACTATATCTCTTTAGTGGGCGTTGGAAAAACCGTCTTGGCTTCCACCGTCGTCAACTCTCTGCAATTGCCGGACTACGAGGAGACATTCGTCTAGAAAAAGACACTTATCCTGAATATCTTCTGCGATTACCAATATACAAATGCGCAAACCGTAGAGAACGTTCTGCGTAGCCTCTTGAAACAGCGAGTCCAAGCGCACGGTCTCTCCGACTCGATTGCATTCCTCTATGACAATAACACTCCCCTTTTCCTTGATAATCTTGCCGAAATCCTTGTGCAAGAGCTGAAATCGTTCGACCGTGTCTACATCATCCTTGACGCCTTGGACGAATTTCCGGAGAATGATGGAAGTCAAGAGAAGCTGATTAGTATGCTGCGGGCGTTGGGCAATAATACTCGTCTTCTTGTGATGTCAAGAGATATCCCCGCTATAGGATCACTATTTCAGACAGATACTTGGTTGGATATCCGAGCTACCGATAAGGATATCAAGGCGTATATCAAGACGAAGCTCTCTTCCGGTCACCTTGCCCGCCATATCAAAGGACGAGGCGATGTTCGTGAGGAGATACTCACCGGAGTAACGATGAAGGCCGATGGCATGTGCGTCCTTCATGCAGCTACGCATATTGCACCTACTGACCGACTCTCTGTAGGTTCCTTCTGGCGGGGATGCACATGGACTCACTCGCTGAGACAACGAATCGAAAATCCCTTCGAGATGCACTCACAAAACTGCCGGGCAATATTTGGGAGGCATACGACAATGCGCTGGAGAGGGTTAGTAGCCAAAGCGAAGAACGTCGGGAACTTGCGCATCGTGTATTTGGGTGGATAGCCTTTGCCAGGCGCCCTTTGTCGGTGTTGGAACTCCGATATGCGTTGGTCGTGGAACCGGACGTGACGGCTCTAGACCTCGACAATCTCTATGATGAGGATTTTCTGCTTGATATCTGTGTTGGGCTTGTCGTCAAGGGCGAAACATGTGGCGGGTTCGAAGATTTTCAGCCGAGTGGCACTATAATGAAGTTCGTGCGTAAGTGCGGATGATCCAACTTGTTCCTTCATAAGCTGAAGTTGAGTTTTCTCTAGATCATACGATCTGGGAGTATTTTCATGACCGCCGATGCGCCGAACTCTTTCCTCGCGCACAAGAGACTATCGCGCGTACCTGCTTGTCATATATGTCACTCAACGACTTTGGGCTTCCCACAGATATTGACAATGCCGACAACGACAAGGTTCTCCGTGGTCTGGCTGAAAAGTATCCATTCCTTCATTACTCGTCTGTTCACTGGGGTTACCATGCTAGTGGACCGGTGGAACATTCAATGGAGGATGAAATCATCGCATTTCTCACTGACGGCGTTGACTCGTCAAGCCGTAGAAAAGTCGCGAATATCTTTCATAAAAGAACCGTAACCACTAGCAGTGAGGCACCTGCTCCGTTTCAGTTTGCTATGGATTATGGCCTGTTGCATATCATGGGCGTTCTCCTCTTACATGGAAAGTATCGATACGATGAACCGCTGTTGCTGACAGCCGTACAACGAGGGGATCTTGCGATGGTAAAGCTGCTTCTGGGCCAAGATAATGTTGATCCAAATGCACAGTCATCCTCATCGAAACAGACACCCTTGTTGTATACTGTGGAACAGCGGGAGCATACACATATCGTGGAGACGTTGTTGCGGTCGGGTCGGGTCGACGCGAATAGCAAAGGCGGCAATTCCTGGACGCCCCTTATGATGGCAGTCAGTCATGGAATCATACCGACGGTCGAGGCCTTGCTAAAGCACCCAGGAACCAATGTTTTGACAAGAGACGATGACGGTAAGGTTGCATACACCCATGCTTTCTATCACCCAGGACCAGACCGCGATGGGATGATTGCACTTTTTGAGAGATACGGATGGGGTGCTGAGATGGATAATTATCAACCTATCTATCTGACGCCTGTTAAGCGTCATCGTGCCCAGATGCCTCAGCCTAATGTTGATCAGCAGCTCCCCACCTCTGGCTTCCGTCTTCCTTTCCACGGGCCCTCTCACTCTGACTTGCCACCACTGTCTCTTGTTGGAGAACCAATCAGTAATTCGCCCGAATATTTTATCTGCTTCGGCTCTGCCATCTGCGATAAATCGGTCCATCCAGTCAAAATTGAATATAATAAGCGACATCTACCTTCACCTTGCACAGTTGTCCTTGATAGCACTGTTATCTGCCACAAGGGGCGCTACGATCTGCTCCAGTTCCATCCCGATACCATGGAATTTGTACGCGCATCTGAAGGGCGCATCCCGGCTGGCAGGAGGCCAGTTAAGGGTGGCTACGAGGAGGATGGGACGCCGCTGTACCATGGTATAGCTACGCACCATAATGGGCATAAAATACCAGGAGAGACGAGCCCTCGCTTGTGTGTATTGTGCGCTTTTGCATGCTGTAGCTGATTTCTTCCCCAGGGGTGGATGTGTGTATGCCAATGATGAAAACGTGCACCTTGCTACAGATCATGAAATCTTGTGCGTACAAACACTTCTTCACATTGCTTTGATTTATTAAACTATGTCGCCAGGTGTTGGAAATAATAGTAGAAGTGTGAAGGATGAGAGAAGACCCAAAGTATTTCCTCGACTGTAGCTGGATGTAACAATGGATTCATTCCAGTGCAAAACCATCTTTTCAGCCCGGATAATGCACCATATTTTGACTAGACATTAGTCTTTCCGCAGAATCATTGTTAGTCTTCACGCTCGTTCAAAGTTCAAGTCCACCTTTAGCACGATATCGTGGTACCCTATCGCGTCCACTCTGTAAGATTCAAACTTGAAGTCCTATACACTCGGAATTAGAAACAAATACAGACGTACTAACATTCTCGTCTGTTCGCCTATTGAAACCCTTCTTCAGCTGAATACGATACACGCGCGTAAGCCCTTTCCTCAATTTGCAGTGTTTACAGTCCCCTCTGGCCGCTGCCTTCATTGATAGTGACTTCAATCGCTAATGTCGCTACGTACATTTTACCGCTTGATTGAAATGTTTTGCATTGATATTGAACTAAATATATTTATGTACTACATCACACATTCTTACACTTCCGCTAATCTTTCCGGCACCTGGATAGTTATGTAAACAATATTCAGAGAAAAGGAAGGAATTGCTTGTACGCACAAGATTTCATAGTAGGAGTAAACACATTCCATGTCGCCCCAGGTTATGTTACATCCAGCCCTAAAGAAGACGAAGAAGTTAGCCAGCTACATCACCCAACGGACTCGGATTGCAATACATACAGGCGATGGCTAATCTTTCCTGGTACTCTAATCCCTTCATGCATGGCCATGCCATGGTAGAGCGGCGTCCCATCCTCCTCATAGCCACCCTTAACTAGTCTCTTTCCAGCTGGGAGTCGTCCATGGGACGTACGTACAAATGTCATGGTATCGGGGTTGAAGGGGAGCAAGTCGTAACGGCTTGTGTGGACTTTCTCGCGGCCGCCAAAAGGGACCGAGCAAGGGACAGGTAGATGAGGTCCAATCTTGCATGGATGGTCAGATTTTCTGAAGATCGCGGAGCCGATGTAGATGGGGGCTCCATTGATATCATGGCATGGGGGTAGTCCAATAAGATCTTGTGTTGGGAAAGTGGCGGAGGAGGAACGCAATGGAATACGAAAGCCAGAGTTTGAGCTTATTTGCTCATTGGAGAGGTCATCGTCTGTTGGATAGACAGGCTCGTAATGACCTATGATTTCAGGCCCCCCTCCGCATTCTTCGAGTAGAACCATCATCCTATCGTTGTTGGAAGAGTCTGGTTGTTGAACATCCTGCAAATAAGCATAACTGTATGCATACTTGCCGTCACTATCCCTTGCCAGGATATCAGTGCCTAGGTGCTTCAGTAAGACTTCAACACTCGATATATCACCAGAACTGAACACTATCATGAGGAGCGCACGTGCGCTGCGGTCCTTGTGAGTTACTTCTATCTCTTCTCGCAGAATCGGACCACTGTCCCCCGGAATATGGACAGCAAGATGCGGAATTTGAGAGTGCCTGTCCACGGCATATAACTTAATATCATCAGTGGAAGCTTCGATATCCAATGTGGTATCTGCCTTGAACGGCGAATCCAGTGCGATGTCGTGCCTTGATGTCACAAGGAGATGGAGACGGAAACAGGGATTACTACCCAACGACCTCCGAATCATATTGACGAGAAATTCTCGATTGTCATCGGCGAACTCATCCAGTGCATCGAGAACGATGTAGACGTGGGAAAAGGCACCTTGCAGTACTTCTGAAAGACATTTGGTAAAGTCGTCGAGGAGAAGGGTGGTTGTTTTATGCCAACCATAGTTCCATGATTGAGGGAGAAATTCCATAGTTTTGAACCAGTTGTTTCAGGGGACTACGGAGAACATGGTCTATGGTTTGTTCAACAGCAGAGTTTTTATCGCCAAAGATACTCAGGACGAGTGTCTGTTCCTGGCTGACCGCTGACAATGAACCCAAATAGTCGATGATGATCGAGGCCGGGAAGGTCTTATCGACACCAGCTGAAGAAATGTTTGAACCTCAAGATAGTACTGACTATACCTGAAAAAATGACTTACGACGGACTCGACACCACAAAGTAGTTTGAGACTTCTCAGAACCATTTACCTAATTCATAAACTCCGGTAACTCGAGGAACCACTGTCCAGTATTGCTGACATGTTTTTTCAGCGTCTTGAGCTGGACTTCGTTGTGATCCAGAGTGCCAGAGGCGAGCCACTTTAGCACATCCGCACTTGTCTCGTCTGCATGGCGTCCCTTCATCAGTATACCATCGAATGGTCGATTTTGGATACGAACATACCCATTTTTTTCTTCTCAATTATACGCCGGGTGTCTTCACCAGTGCGCTTGACATTGCCTAGCATGTCCTTAATTGCATGGGATAACTTATTGTATACTACACTTAGTCTCTGAGAGGTAAAAGCGGGAGCCACTCACATAGCGTCGAGCTGCACAGCGCTCATCGCCAAGGTCCTGAAACGTTCGATCTTCTTCAGATCCTCCGCCACGCTCTCTTTGGTGAGCATCCACAGCAGTCTCTTTTTCGCCATCTTCCACTGAGGGTGATCAATTTTCAGCGTTTTATTGAGTCCGTCGAGTAGCTCCTCAATCTCTTTGAAAAAACAGCCTGATTTGGGACCAGCATCCGAGGTATCGTCTGGGTCATTGGACATTGGAGTAAACAAATGCTTCAATGTCTTCAGCCACGGGTCATTCTCGGTGGACAGCGGAATAAGCTCTTTGACGGCGAATAGATAGATCGTCAGATACCGTAGCTCCTTCAAGCATTGGGTGATTTCTTTAGGCACGTTTTTTACGTCCTTGACATGGTTGGTGAGAGTAGTGATGTTTTCGATGAGGGTTGTAACGGACGAAGTGATTTCTAGGGCCGTTGACATTATCGGCAGTGAAGAGCAGGGCTATATGCAGGCAGGTCGTGAGTTATAATGCCTTGGGGTCAAAATCGCAGTCACGGCCTTATAACAAGTGATACCATGCTGTAATCCTGTTGGGCGATAGGGAAGAGCACTTGCGGGGCGTTCTCGATAAATTATGGACTAGCTTCCGTCCTCCTGAGCAGCAATCAAGGCGGAGACGTAAGAGAATTGTACAGCCAGCGCCGATACACTGCATCCAGAGAGGAAGCATGAAGCCCTTTGAGGCACCTACACGCACAGAAACGGTCACATGCCCGGTGGCGTCGAGTCATGTTCTGGGGAGCGCTTAGATTGATAGTATTGGCGCTTGAGTTCACTGGCTCGTTCGTATACTACGGGGGCAAACCCAGAGGCGCAGACATCAATGATTGGTGGCATGAAGTCGAACTGGCAATGGGTGAGGAAGGGGACAAGGTCAAGCACTGAACCAACCTTGATATTCGTCGCAGCGTACGTCTAAGTATTGATAGCATCCCTCGTCATCATCCGTGCTCCATAACACGGGGGGTTGTTGACATTGAATCGGATGTCATCGTGGAGTGCTATGGGAGCTGATTGTTGTTCTGTGCTAATTATTGACCTGTATGAGATAGCATACACTTAAATGGCAGGCGAGTAAGCCAGGACTGGACAGAAAACTTTGAGGAACACGAACCCATCTTGACGTAGCAATCAAGATCGCGAACCTGTCTCAACGTATACCTGCCACCTGGCGAGATCTTTATTTGCAGTCATGTTTTTTTTGGAGACTCGTGGAAGACGAGACTGGTCGAGGTGAACATCCTCGCAGGAGAACTCTGAGTACTCGTTATCGTGTCGTGAGCCGGAATGTTCTGAGAAAGTATTCGAGGTATATCGGATGTCACAAGGGGCGTCATGGGCGTCATTTTAAGGCAGTGATTGGTACAAGGTTCGATGGCTATTGTAAGTGTTATCTTGGCGAAGGTCAGTAAGCGATTAAGAGTAAAGGATCTAACTAACCCAGGTTTAAGTCGTAGCAGAGGCCTCCCATCGCGCCCATGTTGTACAAATCTGAGATGTTGATGTCGTACTTGTTGTTCTTTAGCAAACCTTCATGCGTTCACGTGCTAAGTTGAATATCGCACACCCGACAACGTTGCAACAGAAGTTTACGGAAACATATCAGCTCAAGCGCTCAGTACTTAATAATAAAGCAGCGCTCGAATCGTGGAGAAAGATGTTGGTATCCGGACACAACGGTACAATCCTGTTATGGTAACATACGACAATGTCACTGTTACAAGACGCGTTAGTTGCAGCGCTCACAACAGAGAAGGTGCACATACGAGCTGAGCTTTACTAACAGCCGTCGTTCAGAGCTAGCTTGGTTACGCAGGTCGGCGAGCATTTGCCAGGTGCATTACTACAGTGTTCCACCGGCCAGTGAGACAGGATCGGCCAGTGAGACACTTGGCCCGGAATCACTCAATATCCATCTTTTTGCCTCGGAGTTTTATAGGAAACCTGTATTAGGGCTATATATACATAAAATACTGACTCCGAAGCTAATTCCCAACACGCTAGAATAACAAGAGGCTAATATACCTCTAATCAGTGTGAAAAAATGTGTATTTGATGTCTACACCAAATGGGAAGTCACACCCAGACAAATAATCAATGTCAGATGCTACAGGACATCATATGTATTGTATTTGAGGCTTTGGAAGGATGACAGACACAAGAAACAGGTTGCAGAATTTGTGTGGCAGGACGGTCGCTCTTATCAGGTCACATCACAGTTGCCATATCGGGACAAACTAACTTTTCACGGCGCGTCTCACTAAATCACTGTGCCTACCTGCACGTCCTTACTTCTCATCCTCAAGCTTGATTGTACATATACACCATGGTTGGAAGGGCATTGTCTCAATCTAAAAAAAGACAAATTTACGTGGAAATTAAAGAAAAATGGATTGAAAGAGCTGTCTTGGCATACAGAGAAGAGGAGAAGAAAGGGCCCAGAGAGAAGAAGAAAGGACTACGAAGCATAGGCCAAGAGATGGAGACACTGTGCTGGCAAAACATTGAAATCATTTCAGATTTCGGACCCTTCAGAGGATAGTGAGGGACAAGTAGATGCAGCTGAGGATATAGCAGATGATTGTGATGATGCTGAAGGGTCAGGGGGGAGTGAGCACGATATAGGGGGGTCTGAGAGCGATTACAGTGCATCCGTTTCAGCGACTGATGAGCTTGATTGAAATCTGATGGCTATCCCAATTTGGCATATCATACGTGATGTGACATGTCTCACTGGCCCGTATTTCACTGATCTTGGCTATTTTCACTGATAGTACTTGATATGTCCTTTTCCCCTCCCGATAAGCATGTATTTAGTGGTAATATAAAATTATAGACCCTAAAGATGATCTTGCTCTAATCTGATCCCCAATCCACAGTCCCTTTTAGTATTTCCGAAGCCAATTTAATTTCAGTGTCTCACTGGCCGGTGGAACACTGTATCTATGTAAGTATCAAAGATCAACGATAGCATTAATGTGTTGATCGACGAGTTGGAAATTGCCATCGTCACTGGCATCCTGAGGCCTTGATGGGTGAAGGAGAGAAGAGAAGAGAAGAATAGCCTGCGTTGGATGAGAGAATAGAAGCTGGCGCATCGTCACTGCCTACTTAATGAATCCAGTAGCGGCAGAAGCCGTGTCCCCGATTCTTTCCCTTTTTTAGATATCGGCTTTATCGGATATAGGTCGAAAGGCACTATGTAATCAAGGTCATCGGCTTTCCCACACTTTTCTTTTTCTGCCACGTACCACGATGTCGCTCGGGTCACTTTGATAGTTTTACTCGCTGACTCGATGCATTCATCATGATATGTAGATAGAAAGACATGTACTGTATTTAACAATGATTACCACTTTTTTCATCTCTGCAAAGTTGTCGTGTTGCAAATATCTGCTAGGTCGACATGGATCTGATTCAAATTCAACAATAAAGTAAAGAAAGTAAGCAAAAGTATTAGAGCGACTTGGATTTGATTAGGTGGCGGCTTAGTGTGAACTCGTAGGTGCCATTAAACTTATCAATAAAAATGGGTGGAGTAATGTGAACACGATATATGTATTGAAATGTCAATCACAGTATTTATGCAAGGCATTGATAAGAGATGACAAATTCTACAGATGTTTGTATTGAGCCAGCTCATGTAAGTAAGCTTTCGTGCTCTGGCTTATCTGAGTATCGCCGTCATCATCTGATGGTGTTTCAGGAAATTCATCGCCCAGTACACCGATATCTCCAAGTTCGGTGAGATACTTAGGCAGGGGCTTGGCTGGGATCATGCTGCTCCTCACAGCGGGCAGGTCGTATATCTTCCCAATGATCTGAATATTAAACGACCCCACATCCTCACCGTACTTTGTCACTGTGAACACGAGGAATGCGATAGTGCCTTCCTTGAGCTCTGACTTGATTGGAGGGCACTTGTGAATTTGCGTAGGGTTCAACTCCGACTGTGCATCAAACAACAGTACTACAGAGACACAACATATTAGAGAATGATGGGGCATGCATCGTGAGACATACCATCGTCATTCCACGGCCGAACAGCTGATAATAGAGTCGGTAAGCGGTTAAACTATGAACATGAAACTGGCACATGCCTGGCCCGAACGTTTTGCTATTGATGCGTGCTTTACTGGGCAAAGGGGGTCCAGATGGGTCTGCCACGATATCAGCAATGACTATAGTCACTCTATTAACACATACCTTTAGGCTTAGGATACGTTGTGAACAAGAGACCATCTCGGACAGTCTTGAAGCTGAAGAGATTGCGTTCAAAGTCTACCCCCATTATCTGAGCTAGAACGGAAGCTTGACGAGGCCAGAAAGATGCCAAAGGTTTGATTGCGATTGTGCGATTGAATTCACCTTTGAAGAGGCTGGAAAATGTGACTGAACTGATCATGAAGAAACTCTGTGGGTATGTGTATGCACCCATAATCTTCTTATTGTTGTACTTGAAGTCTGAGGCATTGCCTAGCGCCAAGTTGGTCAGACGAGGTGTCGAAGGAATGAATGCAAGTGTCATCAAGTGGCTGCCAATGCGTCTTTTAGTAATGTATCGGCAAGGAATGGCCAAAGAAAAACTTACAGTAAGAATGGAAAGTCATTCTGAAAATCACTAATCCAGTCGTATACTTGAATACGGTCTTCTCCGTATTCCATGTTAGAATCCAGTGTTTTGATGCGGCGCAGTTTAGGGATGGCATCGATGATGCCAGCCCAAGGATTGTATCTGGCTTTCAAACTCAAGATGATATCTATATGAGTATAATGTAATTACAACTGAATTGAATAGACATACTCTGCTGTAGAGACAGTATCATGAGTAAGATTAGACTTCTGAGGTCCTCCCGCAGAAGGTTCAGTCGGTTTAGATTTGGCCTTTACAATGGTAGTAGCACTTTGGACGCGTTAAGGAACTGTGCATGACTAGGAGAATAAGAACAAACCCTATGATCTTGTCAGCGACTGGTCTACCTGCGCTAGGCGTAGGAGATGATGCAATTCTGTTCAACGTCGTTGAGCTTAGCACCCAGTTCATCGCAAGTCAGCTTACTCATCGTCGACATCATTCAGGTTGACATCTTCAACCAAAGGGATCGTGTCTTCCGTACTAAGGAAGAGTGTCAGTTAAGTCGACATCATGCAATGCATGGGGTCACTGACACGACAGAACCATCACTGTGCTGGTCGTTGCTTGGGTTGCTGAAGAAAACGATCATTGAGAAAGTTCAATGAAGAAAGAGTAGCACATATGAGGGCAACAGCAGCTTTATCTTCTTTGTCTTTGGCCCAGAAGGTTTATTCAGCGAGTCACGTTTAGTCATGGTAAGTGTAGTTGTAGCGATGGGCACTGTTCAAAGGCTCTTTACTTATAACCAAAAGGACAGTATACATGACGCCATCCGGTAGCACGCGGGTTTGTCTTCTGGCAGAGTCAGATCAACTATTCTATAGTTCATGAACATTGTCTGAGGAGAATGCATGTATGAAACTCCTTGGGTCAGTAATAATTTGGCATTCAGTAGAAGATTATATTTAATTATTAGGATTTTTTTTGCCTTGGACAACGCAAATTGCAAGCGAGGAAGAACTTATATCCGTGAGTAAATCATGTGTATTATGAAGGGTCACCATGGTAGAGGCACACGCATAAGCAAAGGGTACATGAAGCCAAAAAAAAAATTGACCCAGTTACTCTGTATACAGCATCTTTTCCATAGTAGAAGAGGTAGATCAGCTCCCCCACGCCGCCGCTGCCAGCGGATACACAGGAGGGTCAAAAAAAAAAAAAAAAAAAAAGAAACATAACCATGCGGTATTTTCTCGCTTTTGAAAGCAATATGAAGGGGTCCAGACTGCGTACCAACCTGTACAATCGCCAGTTCGCTGTATAATGGACAAGAAAGTTAGTGACGAATTTCCAACGGATGAACGACAATGCAATATGTGCCAGTAGCATGTCTGACTTTCTCGGTGACATCAGGACTCCACGGTGGTAGTAGTTATGCATGATGCCTATGACACAGGCTGGATTCTTGTTCAGTTCCAGACAGCTAATGTGTAGGGTCTATTAACATGTCACCATTCAAGCGGAGTGAATGGTTTCGGTTCGTGTGTCTGTTCTACTGATGGTGATCATAGGAAATAGAACTTTGATTCTGGGTGAAATCTGTCTAAAACAATACCGTGCTGCTAACTACAAATTTGTAAGGGGTAAGTAAGGGAACTGATTTCTGTGAGTAAGGGCGACCTTGATATCTGGTATCACAGTGATGCTAGTTAAAGTAGAATGAAGTTCGTCGAGTGTGATCTCCAAGTCGTAAAGTAATACTGGATCTTTATCATAAAGAAGGACGTTCAAGTGAGAAAGGTTGGTAATACCTGGTAGTGCAACCGCTATTGTTTCCCAAGCTTTTGCATGAAGTTCAAAGTCCAAAAATCTGTAATTCTCCTCAACTCCATATAGTATGCGAAAATATGATAGTGCAGGCATGTCTTTCAACACCTTGATCAAATGCAAAAGATCCTTGTGTAGATGCATACAGCTCTCAACGGACAGCGATGATAGCATTTGCAATTTATTGACATTGAAAACATGTGGAACAGGCTTCAAATAATCTAATAAAATGGTAAGTGTTGAATATAAGATTGTCTAGTGCCACGCACCGAGCCTTACAGCTGAGAACACTTCCAAGTTTGGTGCCACATCCAGCAATGCTTGGAGAAACATGTTCAAGACTTCGCCATTTACTCGTAGTGATATATCTGCGAGAGATTTGAAGAACAAACATGCAGAACAAGCATGGAGAAACGAGTCTATGGTGGCTTGTGTCCCAGACTCAATAATTAACCAGCACATGTGGCAAGGTGATTGAAGAACTGTGGTGGTATTGACACTCGCGTCAACCGATCCCACCGTTGCGACAAAGTCAATTATGCGGAGGTACGACAGGGATGGAAATGCTGTGGAAACATCGGTCCACACAGTATCTGGCAATTGGCAGCAGTGCAATTGAAGGAGACGGAGCGTGACGATGGGATCTCCTGCTAATGCCAACCAATCGAGTTCGAAGGCATTGCACGAGATGGTTGTGAGGTTAGAGAGACGCTGAAGGACCATTGAAGAAGTGATGGATTTGCTGGAATCGTTGAGGACAAGTACCTCTCCAACGAAGATGATACGCTTGACATACTGTTCAATGGAGGGATTTTTGTCGAGGAGGGACCAGCATGCAGGTAGGTCGCACTCTCCTTCTCACACGTGAAGTGTTTTAAACATGTAGCCTTGGGCAAAAGGCAACCATCGTTTCTGCACGAGTGAGAGACGTTTCCCATCCTCGATGGAAGAGAGGGTGTCTTGCAATATCTTTAGCAATATCTCTGGAGACAGGATGTTTATGGGGGTAGAATGCATAGTAGACTGCAGATAGTGTGCACAGAAGAGAACATAGAATTATCTTGGGAATGCATACATATGTGCATGATATAACACAATACGTTCTAGCTCCTGCTCGAATGGAGGCAGGGACAGTAATGCAGGGAAAATGAAACAGAGTGATCCATAGGGTCTGGGTAAACATGCCACATGTGCTGAATGTCATAGGTCGGTCATGTATCCGATAATAATATTATTTTATCTTCTGTAAATCAAGCAAATGCTCGGACCAGTTCCCATAGATATTTAAAAACACAACGCAGAACCATACTAGCTGAAATGATGCAGTTTGCTATATGCACCACAGAAAGCGTGGTTCGCGATCTCGATGAAAAAGTAGTTCGGTCAACCCTAAGTGAAATCATTGATATATCTGCTCATTCACTCACGTATCATGTAGACATCTACTAATAGACGTGTTGGGATCGTGTACGGTACACATTGCTGGGGACCTACCCTCATATCTGTTCCACTGAAGGCAAACCAGTCACCACATGTAATAATCTATGACATTAACTTGTGGTTGATGCCTGGTCACATGGGGCCTGTCTATCGTGTAGTCACGCCGCTTGATGTCGAACACCAGGTGGTACTGCATCTAGTCGACCACAACTTTGTGCCTAGGAACAGACTGTTCGATGGCATACTCGGGAAAAGAAGCGGCCTCCAAGGAAACGTGCTAGCATTGAAAATGGAGAAGGATACCGGTCTATTTGTTGACATGACCCTAGCAGATGAAGCAAAGACAATGGAAGCTTTAAAGGTGTAAGTCTACCAATGCAGTCTACACATGACAAAGGCGCTAACACATGTATGTAGCCATGCCAAAGATAGATTTAGTTTCAATTTCATGCTTGAAAGCAGTACCTAATGGTAGTAGTGTCTGCGGAAATAGTAGACGTTCTACAATGTTCGAAGTAGAAATACAGAGTGCACATGATAATATGGATAAAATTTTTCGAAGAAAAACTCGCGTCTAGCTACCGAATTTACTACAAGGGTCAATCCATCCACGTTGCACAACAAAGAGGGAAAAATTTATGCGTTCGGGCCCTGGACAAGTTGCAGCTGGGACATTACTAGACCAAGGAGTAGACCATATATCCATGGGCTTGTCTGAACTTTCCATTATCCATGAGGGAGTATTTTGTCATGGAAATACGTCCTCGTTCTAGGCCGGACAATGTAGCAAATGGACTTGATATTTCGCACAGAACAGGTCTATACGAAAGAAATTAATAAGAAATAATTGGTACACCTACGGTGGTCAATAGCGACCAAACGAAGATAGCAGATTAAATCGCAGCTAGTTCGGCAGGACATTACAAATTAAAACTGCCTAGTCCTAGACAGAATAGATATAAGACTTAACATTGAGCTACAACAGCATTGCGAAGTATATTCATACTGTGCTATGTCGTTTACTCAATATGCCGCGACTATTTCCAACTTAAAGTCCATCATGGATGATGAAGTCCTCAGTGAGTTACCATGGCCTGTGTTAAGCTCACATCTGACTCGTGATGTAGAAACCGAATATCACGATGTGATTACGTTCTGCAACAATAGCTCATCTCAGCTCGCAGGATATGGGGATATCCAGCAAGTTCTGGCTGAGACCATGGTCGATTCTGAGTCTCAGCCAGACACTTTGTTCATTGTCAGTCAAGATTCACGCAAAGAGATGGTTTTTCATATGCAAGGGATTGTGCTCGAAGTCGCTCTTCCCCCTGTGCGAGGGAACAATACAAACAACCAACGGTCAGAATACCCACTATAATATGTACACGAGATTCTGATATATATGCAGGGTGTCTGTCAATCAACTACAACAATCTGTCACCATAGTTGGATTAGACAGCAACTGTCAGTTCACCGATGCATTGGCGGCAATTAGTTGTCTGCTTGACCTACTGAGCCAGTTGGAGGCGAATCGCATACGGGCGTCGCAGCAGATGCGTACAGGTCACGGTGCCCAAGTCACTTTTCGCAACCGATTATTGACCCCATCGCATATGGTCAACGAAGAAGATGTAGTGGTATTACCGGTCGCAATTGATCCTCATAATATGCTGTCGAAGGAGCTCCAGCCCAACAAATTTTCATTTACAGAGGATTCTAAGGTGTCACTGGAAAAGTACAATCGAACACCTGATGGCCAGTAAGTAAAAAACATCATACTCATTTGACATCAGCTGATAAAACATGTTTAGGTACATTCACACCATTGACCTTGATCCTTGTGTCTTCTGCCCAGGTCAGGTCATTAACGTAGGCGTATCATTTCGTTTATGCAAGCGTGTGAACAGTATGTCATTTGTTCAGCGCCTGGACAGTATGGCGCTGATGTCAACCGTGGGAGCATCTGTAAGAATACCTTTTTATCTATCAGCCTGTGAGACCAACTCATGGTGATATTTAGCTGGTACAATTGGCAGAAATGGCTAGTAGAAGTCGTGAAGTGAGGCGACCATTGCCCCGCAAACGTAGACAGGAAATCCTTAAGATGGCATAGATTAAGTTCTGATCCCCTCTGTTCCACATTACTGTTATTATAAAATAAAATAAAATGGTATATTCATATTATAATTCATTGGTGACCTGTAATACACGGGATACAGTCCTAATTCAGACTTGGGCGGCCCAAACGACAATTCTATCTATCTTCATATCATTGGCACGGCTCTGATTATTCTTCCCAAGGTGGTGATCCTATTTTTCACTGCAGATTCCCAGTCTAAGAACTTCATGGTTGCTTTGATGACCTTTAGGGAATTTTCGTGTAGAAGGTGATGATGGTTGCAATATATTAATTGGTTATATTTGTAGCATTGCTATCACATTTATAAAAGTTCACCACATTGGGGCGGGAAAGCAACAGAGATAAAATTTAAACACATATAGAAAACAACCCAGCCTGACCATATACCCATATTGAATCTACTCAGCTGAACCTGACTCTCAATCAGGTTTTACATCTACATGCTCTGCTAAAAAAACAGTCCACGCATTGTGTACAATTTGAGCTTTATCCCATTCCGGTCCTTCCGCAGTCTCTATCCATCTTGCAAGTCCTTCCACTCGTTCCAAGATGTAGTAAATATTTTGAAGAGCTTCGCGTAGCTCATGAGCTACCGTTGAAGGGGGAAATGAACGGGTGTATCGTAACAGGATGGCTGACATATCACCGACCGCATCGTCAAGCGAGCTGTCTATGACAATAAAGTCCATGGGGCTGGGTACAAGAGAGGGAGAAGCCGGTATGGAATGTGGATAGGTGCTGGAGATCGATTGGAAGGGAGGTGTTTCTGACCATCAATCTGACTCCGGTTCGATGTTAGACACATCGGACAGTGAAGGTGGTTGGGTGTCTGGCACACGTACACCAGTTATGGCCATGGTCTTGTCGGCTGAACTACTAGAAAAATATCTTTGATGAATTCATAATAGTTGTTTCAATCAAGCCCTGCTCACCATTTGCATTCGACACTATCACAGGAGCAACGCTCTGCATCCAAAACTGAGGGCGGAGTATACAAGTCCATTGCGTTCATGGTGGTGGATAACGAAAAAAGAGACGAAAATTGGCCAGTAAAACATGCAGCACCATTGTGCGTGACAACATCTGATTGATATTCTTGAAGCATCATTCTGGCCAAAGTATTGTGAGAGTTTTCTATTCGGTCCATGTAAGGGGACCTAGAGCTGACTGTTTCCACAATGACCTGAAATTATGAGAAAAATCAATCGCTACCCTGACAAACTGGGAAAAGACTACCAACTGTACATCCTCGTCACAAAGAGGCAATAACGCTGCACTGCCACATGAACATCTATCGAAATTGTTCTTTGTTATCGTTCCGTGTGTGCAATAGACAAGGCGTCTTGAGTTGGTAGGCAAACACACAGGAAAAAACAGAGATTCATGTGCCTAGCATGAGGCATAAATGACGCGTCTGATAACACAGTGGTGACGTTACCTTGATGCAAGATTTCCAGTACCACAGAGGACAGAGAAGGCAGTTGGGGGACTTGGTAAGTCCCCATAAGCCTTGAATCCGAAAGTCCGAAATCTTTCGGATGTTCGGAGAAATGACAAAGCATGCTATATCCCGTTAGAGAATTCAATTCCCACACTTTTTCCTTTTTGCCTCCATTCCATCACCTTCAAATGTAAGTGGATTTGACGTGTCCATCATGTTCGCGTCATAGAATGTCATGTAGATTCCTTTGGTAGAACAATAATATGCTGCAAGATAATGAAATCGAACAATGCCAATGGCAGCGTAACATGGAACATGCATTCCTCAATCTTGAAGCCGCAGTTGACAACGACGAATCGGAAGAACATGATAGTGATAATGAATTAGCAGGTATGTTAGGTATCGACAAGCCCTGTATAATATACCAATATAGTACAGATTTCATTGATGATACTGAGCCAAACGATGAGACCTGAGCTCCTCCTAAGCCTGTATTTGGAGAACCTGAAGTAAATGAATTTGACGAAATGATAAGTGGGATTGAAGAAAGATGGGCATCAGATGGAACCAAAACTTCTGAACACAATAAGGATCTATCGATGGTGGATTATTGGTTAGGCACTACCATCAATATCCGCTCTGTCCTTTACCGCAATAATTTACGAGGATGGATATACATCGAAGCACCTTACAACGAGACAGTCAAATCATTTCTTCTCATGACACCGGGTGTTTGGAAAACAGGGTACGCTCCGCCATGGCATCTCAGAGTCGAAGCCATAAAGATCACAGAATGGAAAACAGTACTCCAAGAGGACGATTATATTGAGGATGTCTTTCAAGTAGGTTCTTGGGTTTGTGTCAAACGTGGGACATATCGAGGCGATGTCGGCGTTGTGCATGAAGCTTCACTGGAACAGATCGTAATTTTACTCATTCCTCGGTTGAGCCTCGAACCACCTATCAAACAACTTAGAGGTAAACGCCGGCACCGACAGGAGCAACCAGCTGTATCCCAACTATTCGATCCATCATGGTTTCGAGACGGCGCAGATGCAACGAACCAAGAGCTACCTTCGGGTCAAATTATCACCATCTTTTGTGGTCACAAGCTCCTAAAGGGATTTTTGCTGAAGAAAATGTCTTATCATGGGATCGAGGAAGCCACCAACATCGATGTATCTGCTGCAGGTACATTTCTGACCAGTGATCTACTGGAACTACAGACATGGACACGGGACATGCCTCCACCTAACGAGTGGATATTCAACATTGATGAATGAGTCATGATCAGGTCGCTGGGCTCGAGCGGCAGCATGATTGAATCCGCACAAGGACGTGTAAAAGTGTGGGATGCGAGCATGTCAACAACCATCGAGACAACATACTGGGACCTACACAAGGAATTTTCACCTGGAGATTTTGTTGTAGCTACCGTGGATGCATTAAAAGGGCGTCAAGGATGGGTTATCGAGGTGCACGAGTCGAAGCTTGATATTGAAGTGGTCGTTTTAGAACAGAACAACAACAGGAATCAAATGATTGTAGAGGTAAGTTGTGCATAGTACCAAAAAAAACTGTGATCAGGCTGACGTCTCTAAAGTTCTTCACCATGCATACCAATACAATATGTCGAGGCATACCATCTGACAAGACACACTCCTTCCTTCAACAAAATGAAAGAGATGAACAAGGATACAATAAAACATGCAAGGTGCCATGGATGGGTATGCAAGTAAACGTTCTAATACCTGGGCATAAAAAAGTGTGCAGAACTATAGAAGATGTCATATTAGATCCGAAGATTCCAAGCGGCCTCAAGGTGACAGTCCATTATGATGCGGTGTACGACCCAAACAGACCATACTTTACGGAGGGTGTACCTTATGAGTACGTTACAGAACGCAGGTTAGTTTGGTTTACTCCTTAAGGCATTATCACTGATTGACTTCTAAGATCACGATGGCCTTTATATTCATACCGCCCATTATGGCCAAACGAGATGATGTACTGTCCACAAGCAGAAGTACTTGCGCACGAGAGATGGCTATTTGAGGGTTACCTGCTGCCGAAGGCAATAACAAACCCCATAGAAATAGAAAGAACTCCATCACCGGTTCGTGGATGCACGCCACCTTTTGAGGGAGAACATCCACCAACTTCAGAGATTATCACAATGGAAGACACGGCATGGAATCCAAGAGCCAAGGTTGACGAGAGGCTTCTGAATGATCACTGGATATACAATGAAGTATTCAAGGGAAAGTGACTTGTGGTTAAAGCAGATGGGGTAGAGAAAACCATATGGGTGGAAAATGATGCCCTGTGGTATCGAATTGGACGTGCCACCAAAGCATTGAAACCGAAAATACTGGTACCCTCACATCCTACATCTCGGGACACCAACGTCTTCGTTATCGTACGTGGAGAACATGTGGGTAAGATAGTCCGACCTCAATGGTTTGACAAGAATGCGACAGGACATACATTTCAGGTGGCTGTTGTCATGCAGAGCAAAGGTGCACCGGATGTACTGACAATGGAGGAACTGGACATGGAGGCGAAGGACATGATGAAGATGGCAGAATCGAAAGAAGACGCGAAGATGAATATCTCACTGAAAAACTCAATTATCGTAACTGTACAAAAGAACAGGCATCCACTCAAATAATAACATTACTTAACATATCAAGCTGGGACATATACCACAAAGTGTGCCATTTTTTGACCAAGTCTATTCATATTAAGTGCATTTAGTGATATGCCACGAAGTAGGCCATCTTCCTTCATTCCGTCATACTCGTAAGACGTATTCGGCAGAAATATACGTGACGCAAAGTGATCTGCACCAAAGTAGACGATGAACACCAACACGTACACTCACATTTCATTCTGAACAGGTACCATGAGTCCAAGACTGATGGAAGTCTGGGCAGCGTACTCTGGCCAGAGCTGAAAAGATAATATAGGAGGCAGGGATTCGAACATTGCACCGTATTGCATATATCCGGTGCAGTTGTGCGCCGACACAGCATATTCTGATGCTGATTGAAAATTTCTACCGTTTCTCGACTGAAACAATAATAAGGCTGTTAACCAATCTTGTATAGATGCTGTAGACATGGAAGCGATAGGTCTACCAGTTTGCATCCATACCAAAGGACCACATATGCCCAGAAAAGATTTTTTCGCATCTGTCAGGATAACACGACAACCTCTATTGCAGCAGATGTAGGGAAGGATATTTCGTTCCTGATCTCCATGCATGGTGTCAGCTAGGTCAGCTATGCCTGCCATTAATTCACCAAATTGAGGGAATGTTTGAGGGTTTTGAGCAGACAAAAAATCGCATACCCAATCCCGAGCAGCATTGAGCAGTTCAGATCGAGTTTGCCCTCCATTAATGCCTATAGAGTGGAATACAACACCCACCAGCCTCGTCACCTCAGTGGAGGCTAACCAAGTGTCTCTCCAAGTGATGTTCTGAGACCAATATAGGTAGAATAAAGGCATTAACAAAGAATCATATGCACATGACCAATTCCTGCTATCCCACTTGCACCCATACAATGCGTACTCATGCATCGCACCACCTTTCCTTTGTCGCTTAGAACTACTGCAGTCATTGTCATCTTCCCTGGTACATTTCTTGGCCTTGTCATCATAGTTAATCTCATAAGGGTCAGAAGCATATTCCTCAATTTCTCTGATCTCTCCTTCTTTAAACCCATGGTGGACGAGAGTATTGTGAGCAATGTTTTCAAATTTTTTCATTTCTAATTTGAGATCCAACAGCAGTGCTTTATTCAAGTCGTCCACTGTTACTTTATCTGCAATGAAAAGTCTGTTTCTATTGGTCACACACAATGCAGCCACATACACCGAATACCCACCTTCACCGAGATATGTCAAGATTCCATCAGGCATCGTCTGGCCTTGGGCTACATGACCCATCAAGGCAAACCCTGGCTGTATAGGCACTTGCTCATGCATAACCGTGACAAACTCATGTTTACCAGACTCCCCGACGATCTTGTGCTTGAACGTCCAAGATATTGGCTTGACAGGAAAGTATCCTTTGGGGAGACCAGAAAGCTTGACTTTTGAAGAGGGGAACTCAACAATAGCTGCGACAAGATAAGTCAGGTTGTATGGGTCACTAGCTAATTCGAGATGACAGACGTAACCCTGCGCTCCATTTGTTATCTTCAAGTCCGTCAATATATTTTGATATCACAGAATCACAGGCATTCCTACATAGAATGGAAGCATACCAGGTAACCCCCCTTGACTTATCATGGCAGAAACATCTTGGTTGAGGAGAACCTGCCGATATTTCTCAGGAACAATACGTCCATTTGTCTTGTCCAAAGCAACACAATTAAACAGATGAGTTGCAGGGACTTTGCTGATGGCCTTGTAACAGTTGATTGCGTGGCGAAGAAAATTTGTAGTCACGATAGCTACAGTGTTATTGCGTATGGGTGTGCTCATATCTATACCACAAGGATTTGAGTTTGAACGTATAACGCATTCATTAAATATATTGGCATCTTCTTGAGTGCATACTCTCTCTTGTAAATGACCGACAGCTCGACTATACTCTTCATCTACTTCCATTCTCTTCTGACAGTGTAAGAATATAGCATCTGTAATCGAGTTCCATGCCATTCGTCCAAGTCGCTTGCTGAGGTTTTGATGGTCTACCTTCTGGTTGTGAGTAGCTCGCACGTAAACAGGAGACCCTCCAACCGGGGGATATTGATACAGATCCCCACTGAAGATAACCATCATACCACCAAACCACCAATTCTGTTGGTTCTTGCCATAACGGCAAGCTGCATCAATCTCTGGTAGAAGTTCTTGTTGCAGCATAGAGACTTCATCTATGACGATGATGTCTACATCCTTCAACTGATCCCTCAGCTCATTACGTCCCTTCACGGTCATCGTCACATACAAAACATCTTTTCCACCAAGGGTCTTGTTGCTATGTTTAGATGCTCTGCTAGTCATGCGCAAACCAAAACCCTTATGCAGCGTCGTCCCATCATTGATAGAAGCTGCCAAACCTGTGGGCGCCATGAAGCGGATAGCATGGGCAGATCCGAACGCTGCCATAACTTCAGTAAGGGCTTGAACAACATAAGTCTTTCCTGTACCACCTGAGCCTGTCAAGAACAATCTCAAAGGAAAAGGTTCCACAGCTGACAGAGTGGGGGAATCTTGCGAAAACTTTCGTTTCACATATGTAACAGCCATCAGACAAAAAGCATACTCCTGCTCGAGATTCAATTTATATTTAATGACCATGGTATTCATCAGCTCCATGACAGTCTGCCTCTCTTGGGCAGCTTGAGACAATGTAGATCACATGCCAATGAATCTGGGCGAGACAAACAAGGATGGCACATCCTCATCATACTCATTATCATCAAGTACCGGTTCATTTATAGTAGACTGAACAGACGAGCTTGGTTCACCAGCAGCCTGCTCCTGAACATTACCTGCATTAAGCCTGGATGCTATCACCTGTGCCTGCTGGTGTCTAATCTCTGAGTACCATTCTTTCAGCATGGTAGGCATAATTCTCATTCCAGATGGCAATGAAGAATCAGATGCAAAACTTGACCCCATGCATGGAACTTCCAAGGAAGGGAAGAAAAAATTGGCCTCTGCCAACCACATAAGCTGCACATGTGCTTTAGAATCACACACTTTATCTGAATCGGTCTTACCAGTAAGCTCAACCAAAGAATCTAAATCCTTATGCGTAAACATGTTCATGACTAGCTGAGAATTCCTAAGGAGCACTTGCCGCTTTCGCAGGTAATCTGCATCTCTCTCATCCTCACACTCATGCATAGCTTCCCAATTGGACATACATTGCATTGCTCGCACACTAAATTTGTATGATCTAAAGACCTCTGAAGCCGATTCGTTAGGATGCAATAAGGGAACAGTGAAATGGAAGGGCTTGAAGTGCGCAAGCATGAACAGCACATAGATAGTATTTGTTGATCTAGGTAACTTGTGGCCAACAATTCTAGGTACCTTTTTAGTGTGATACGCATATTCATCCACAGACGTATGCTCAACAATTTCATGTGTCTTGTGTAATGTATAACGAGGGAGAAACTCGTAATGAGGAAAACGGTTTGACCTGTACCCCTGTTCGTATTCCCTGCAAGGGTCATTGGTGGTCCTGCGGTTGGTCTTACGATCTACTCTAAACCTCGCTATAAAATCATAAAATGAGACATCTAATAATTTGAGGCTGCGATTAAGATAATCCTGTACTTGAGACCTCTTCGATAAATTTCCTTGTTCATCTATGTGGAGTGTAATGAATGCATCCTCCGTTTCCTCATCTCCATTGTTGTCATTATCCTGGCGGTATTGTCACGCGCATTCCATCAGAATGCCTGATAACATAGGTACTGTTTTGTGTGATCGAAGCACTTCTTCTTTGCCTCTAATAACTCTGGCCACTTGTTGTGCATGTACCTGTTGCTGCTTTGAAAACTGTGATAAACACTTGTGGACAACGGTCCGTGCTTGCAATTTTACATCATCAATCGATCCAGTAGCGTGAGCATGAAGGACAGTGTCCACCAGTAAAGTCAACAACTCATATGTTTTAACACTCATTTTCATTATATAATCTGTGATATAAAACATGGCGGCCTTGCATGATTTCCCCAACAAAATAAACCTTAGATCGTGGTTGAAATGACCAAATACGAGTATCAATCGATTGAAATAGTTGATCCAGATATCACGACATGTGAGAACGACTGACTTCGATTCAGGATCATAGAACGAGTTGGAGATGTAGTCATGAGGAAACTGAAACTGACATGTACTGTGATCATATTTGTAACATACTGCTTTATGTACATGATGCTGAAGATGCTCCCCCGCATACTTAACTTCTTGCTCAACCACAGAACGAAAATGGTCCCATTCTTCAGCAGATGCATCCTCACCAGGCACAACGGGAGGTCTTTCGGTCCTCAGATTACCATCCGAATCGAAAGGAATACCTTCAGGCAGATCATGCACAATGAGGTCATCGAGAAAAGCAAAAAACCGATCCTGGAAATCCACAGACTCCTCCAATTTTTTATGAAGCTCTGAAGGATTCATACATCCCTTCAATATTAACAAGAAGTGCCCATGATATGCTCTGCGACCTGTCAATTCATCTGAACTGTAGAATGCTTCCAAGTGACCAAGAATACCTCCAGCCTCTCTGGACATACCGGCATCAAAATCCCATCCGAACATATATTGGAATAAACATCGGACGACAAAATCGAAGAAGTCCATACTGGCTACCGGATCCTGGGCAAGCTGGAGCCCTCGCTGTGCATATTCTGCAATTCAAGGATAACGCGCATCCAAGTCAACAGTCTTGTCACCCCACATAAATTAAAAAATCAGACTATGCGTGGGAGCGGGATTTGTGGTAAAAAAAAAAGATGAAACAGTCCAAAATGCCCTGCATACGCCCTCATCTCGTTCTGGTAGAAAACCTTTGATGCCTCGGAGCCAGTTATCTTACCTGCTATGGCTTTCACCTGCCCCAGGAGAGTAAACACCTTCCGCTGCTCTGAAGAAAGATCTTGTATGCGACCCTCGTGTTCTAGATGACGAGCAACTGCACATATGGTTTCTGGTTTAACAGATGCTATATCATCTGCCACACGATCAAATCTGTCTGATTTCATGGCAAAATGGGTGAAGAGATGGGCCTGCCTCCATTGGATCATATTCATAGCTACAAAGATGAACGCATTGTGGTATCTAAAATCCTTGCACATGGTATCCAAGTAGTAATTGCACTGAGAATGAAAAGATATGTCTATTGATCGCTCGGTATCCTCAAAACCCCCAATCCCAAATGGAAAAAGAGTAGGGAACATACCCATCATCAAGTCTGGATTATTGTATTCATTCACTGGTTTATCGCCACGAAACATCACCAAGTCAGGCTTTTTATTAGATTTAACCAAATTGTTTAGGGCGGAGACAACGAACGTTCCTCCATGAATCTTCACAGACTCGACATCTGATACCCCCATATGATCGAGTAAACATGTGCTTTCATCGTTGTCACCCAAGTTGATGTCTTTTGTCGCATCGGAGATATAGTGGGCCTCAAGTCCAGCAGTTTCCTCTTTGAAGACATCTGCTTGATGTTTATGCTTGAACTGGAATGCATAACGTTCAAGACCAGGTATGATATCATCTACGTCATCTAACCATCCATAAAGTTCCATTTGCTCTATGCTTAGTTCAATATTCTGATACAGTCGATTATGCTTACAGAGGTATCATAACAAGTGCCATACCTTTTTCTTTCAAATATAAAACATTGTTTTCAAGTAGGACTTCATGGATTGATGCAGTCCCATGAAAATCACACTCAGCATATCCTTTATATCAGATGGCGTCCTCGGCAATACACTTACAGTGGAAACTAAATTAACATCATGAGCGCATGTGTTTCCATAGAACACTCGAGGTTGAGCAGGATCCATAGAACCATAAAGTCGAGAAACATGCGCAGTACATCGATATACAGAACAGACCATCTCTTCTACCCACATCACGTCGTTGAAGTACACAGGCAAAGCACCTCGGAAAAGCTGATTTCTGAGTGCATATTTAAGCAGACGTCCATCTTTCAGCATGGTCTCACATGGGACACATATATTGAACAACTCATCAATACAACCAGACGGTTCCAGCATATAATCGCACAACATGGGATGATCGACGCGTTCAGGACGACACTCGGCACTGTCAACAGCCAACAAGTCCAAATGTAACTTCTTCTTGAAAGATTCATCCACCTCAGTGAACGAATAGCGCTTAACCAGTAATGGCTCACCTTTACAAAGCTCCCTAGAGCACACTGCACACAGAAAGGTTTTGGGCCAACAAGTCTTCTCTCTGAACATGCGAACGCAGCTATCCTTGACATCCTGGGGTACCGGCAAAGGCCAATTATCTTTTATATGACGAAAATGAGCTGCCAAAGTTTCAGCCTCAACATCACGCCTCTCAGCAGTCATGTTTTGACACCACTCCCGATGGCTGCGAGTATGCATTGGAGGGAGCAAAATGCAACACAGCTGAAGACCGTACTCCATCTCCAGAAGATCGAATAGAGCGGTCTGTGAACCAAGATCGATAGAGGCTACATAATGATTAAGCATATCAGCTATAACATATGCAGGCAAAGAAATACCATCATCCCATCTTTTCTGAAGGCTGTCCACCAGAAAATCGATCAAATCATCCCTTGAAAACTTCCGTTGCTGCAGACGTTGAGTAAAATGAAGGGAGTCGTTGATAGATTTCAATGAGTCGTTGGTTATCCATGGTAATCAAACACCCTTTTTCTTCACAAGCGATGACAAATCCAACTCAAGATCACATAAGAAAGGATTGGGCTCAGAAACACCAGGAGCGTACTGCTGCGGATCTGGATGCCATCGAACAATGCCAGGAAACACACTATCTCCAAATCGTATTCGAAATATTTTGAACACAAGAAACCGGCGCTGGCTGCTTCAGGGGGAGGTGGCAGATATCGTAGAATGCAGGCCAAGCAAAGCAGAATCAGACATGACAGATATTTCTGAGGCGTATGCCATAAAGGAGGTGATTACAGTTTTTATCACTGTACTGCGCTTCCGACCTGTTCACGCCATGGGAACAACACTGACCATCTCTTCAACAGTACAACAGTCCAAAGACTCTAATAAATGATGCTCCTTAGTGTATATCCAAGATGGATTGGTCTGTTCCCTGACAAGCATTCTCTCGTCATATTTCCAAGGATAAAATGTGGAGGCTTCCACCTCATACCTAGGTAACTGAATACAGTGATCCAAAGCAAGACTCTCGACGATGAACACATCACAGCATTCGTTATACCTGACTGTAAATGTCTGGCCATGAAGAGGTATACACTCACTGAACAGAAGATACAACCATCTGCAGACACTGCCAGCTGTAGCAAAATGAGCACACTGATTTATGTCTTCGGGTTCATACAAAGATTTCATACTATTATTGTACCCAGAATACATGGTATCACAAGGAATCTTGTTAAATACAAACAAATTCATAATGGCGAATGACAGAAACCCGACGGCAACACAAAGCAGTAGCACAGAGGCGAAGTATAATGGACCACAGAGCGGGGCTGTAGAACAGACAGAATTTGACACAGGATGTCCGCAGAGCATGTAAACCAACAAGGAAGGCGATAATAGTACCTAACACCCAAAATCATCAAATAAAAAACGGAGGTGGTGGGAGGAGAAAAAGCAATCACTGCCACCGCACGTCTTTTTAAGCATGCCATCGACGGTTTTCTGATTAGGTCAGGGTACACGTGAACCAATAGGGAGTTATCGGAACAAGAAGAGGTCTCAGCCACAGCGGCAACCAAACGGCAAAGAAGCTGTCGAGTGCCGATTGATCGGCTATCACTAAAAATTGGTAAGCAAACCCCAGGTAAAGCCCCTGTCCAGACAGTTTGGCGCTACTCACGACCAGTTACGTTCTGATATAAACCCTCTATCGTTTCCTCATCCTTCGGAAAGAATCGGGAAAGCGGCGAGAACCAGGGTAGAAAGATGACACAGCCACCACGTGTATCCAAACAAATGCAGATCACTTTGTCCTCTCCATCCTTCCTCAACGGCGATCACCACCTCTATACGACTATAGCAGCGACAGTAAACGCTCGGCTGGTAAGTCGCCACTTACTCCACGATGTATTTACTAAGAAGAATATGTTCCGTTATTCGAGAGATCTGGCGTACTCATGACTACGACGTGGAGAAATTCAGTCTATACAGAGTGGACACGATGGGTTACCAAGGTTCTGTGTCCAGGGTGTATACTGATGCGACCAAACTCCCGTGGGCTTCATCGACGACTTTGCATAGAATTGTGGATGCAAGTCTGAAGACCTTACGAAGTGCGGGCATTCTCATCTGGGATTCACCTTCCAATGTCGCAATTACGACTCCAGCCCGTCCCTAGCCAGCCAGAAGCCTCGCATCAACATCGCGGGCAGCCGCCATCCTCGGGAATATTCCTCACTCGCTCAGACAGCAAATTAGCCTGAAAAATCCGTTATCGATTTCCATCTGCCACTGGAGGTTGCCTATCGGTGGAAATTCAACGACAAAGAAGGCTGCACATGTAACCTAGGGCCACCGTAGGATTTGGGACACGACTGAGAGGGAAGGTGAGCAGGGACAATGCACGATGGTGGGAAGGCGTAACAAACATCGAGACCGTGACAACGGACGGCTATAATGACAGCGTCGTATCTTTGGGTGCGGGGCGTACCCAACGCACCAATGATTACGGATTTCCGACCTCCACGACCCCGGTCCCCCACCGCATCTGCATCCAACATCGGGATTTCCCGCGTGACCCAGCTCGCCTATGGGCCCCAAATTCGTGCATCTTCCATCCCTTACGTAGGGGACTACAAATTTGTGTCTGCTTTCTTTGCTCGATGGCTTGGCCGTCGTACGCCTACTCACGAATGCCGATTCCCACCCTTTTAGACATGTAGAATCGAATCTGATCAAACGACGCGGACGCAGATCTAGCGCCTCCAGCAAATTGTTCTAAAAAAATAAGCGGATTTTAGCAATTAGAGGACGTGAAGGCGAAATCGGTTTCTCGCGGGAAAATCAGGACAGTGAGAGTAGGAACATAGTCAGTGCTTGTTCATAGTAGATAGCCCAATTTGACTTTTTTTCAGTCTTGATGCGTGAGGAAGTTTTACGGATTGGAGGCAGAATTACCAAAGTAAGACAAGATACAACTGACGGGTGAGAGACGTGCCATTGCAAGAATTAGCAACTAAGGCATGTCCCAGGGTGGTAATTTTTTTGCTGCACAAAGAACGTGGACAAGAAAGATCGGGCTTCAAAGTTTGGACTCGTAGCTGCTGTGGTCGTAACGGCCCACTCCGGCTAAGGACTTGAATTGCTACACGTAATACTTGCTAGCTGGTAAAAGCTCGTCCGAGGACTGGCTCTGCACAGACAGGTCGACTCGTGGGAGGAAGCGTCACGTTTGACTAGACGCGTGGCTCGATGAAGGACGTCAAACAACGCCGCGTATTGGCATCTTGCGCTGATAATGTGCAAATATTATTTTCGCTTCGTTCTCCCTTCGCTCTCTTCATCCAAAACACTGACTCACCCACCTAAGCACTCCCTTCTGTGCTCGGATAGCGCTTGACCTGTCAGTGCAGTTACGTCTTCCGGCTGTTGAGATTTCAGGTTTCGCGAACAACTGAGTTCTCGGCCTCCACTGCTACGAGTTTGAGCTTCCGGCATCTCTTCATCCTGGAACCTATCTTATTACGGGATTAGTGGATTAGAATACTTGTTACCATCGCCATTCTCGTATCAATCCATAGCTTCGCTTAGACCGTCTAGCACGCTAACTCCGCTGCGCCAACATGTCCTTCTGGGCTATCTTTATGGGGGTTCTCGTGACTACGGTCTTGCTGACGATCGCCTGGAAGATTTTTTGGGCTAAAAAATCCAAAAAGTCCAGCAGGTCTGAACAGTATACCCTTCCGGTTCACGGGCCGCAGCAACATCAACCAGTATCCCAACCACCTCTTCGTCCACCGCCGCCGTCACAAAGTTACCGATCCTCACCATACACTCCTCCGGTTCGTCAGCTAGAACAGCATCAATCGGTATATCAGCCACCTCCGAGTCCTCGTCCACCACCTCCATCATATAGTCATCAATCATCGCTATACATTCCGCCGGTTCATCAGCTAGTGCAACATCAACCGCTATCTCATCCACCACCTCCATCTGAAGAATCTGACAGGCCGGAAGAACTTCAACTGGTATCTCAGCCACCTTCTCATCGACCACCTCCTTCCGAAGAATCTGAAAAGCCGGAAGAACAGTATACTCCCCCGGTTCAGCCAGAGCAACATCAACCAGTATATCAGCCACCTCCTCCTGGACCGGCTCCATCTCAGAGTCATCGACTCCCATCACCGCATCGACCACCATCACCAGTTGAACCGCAAAAACACAAGGTATCACAGCTTCTCTGATAGTACTTTCTACTCGCTTAAAGGTTTAAAATAGGACGACAACCAGCAAGACCAGTCAAATGAATACTACATCGGCCTTCGTGCACGGGCAAATAAGGAAGGGGATGAAATGGCAAGATGCTTCAGCGAAAGCCGCGCGGCCTATTGCCGCGGGGATCGCGCTTCAGCCAAGGTCCTCTCAAATCAAGGGAAAATTCATAGACAGAATATGCAACAGCCGAACAAAGAAGCGAGTAACTGGATATATCTTGGTCAGTGCTCATCCATTCCCCTTGTAATCTATGTGAATACTCATTTTATCGGTAGAAAATAACCGCGTAAATTGGTTGCGCGTCTCGTTCGCCTGAGATACTAATTTTATTATCTAGGACAGAAAACCCAGGGAGATTGACCTGCATGGCCTTTATGTCAAAGAAGCTATCGCATATACAGATGCTGCTCTCGAAGAGGCAAAGCTTCGAGGTGACTCGGAAATTAGGCTCATCGTCGGTACGTACAGGCCACGCATAAGTGCTTCAGTGAAGTTGAATCCTGTATTGTAGGCAGAGGACTGCATTCTGAGGACGGGGAAGCAAAATTAGGACCGGCTATCAAGGGCCTGATGCGCAAGTATGTCTGCGTACATTCTGCGAGTGATCAAAATCCAACTCACTTGATTCGTACAGATACCAGTTAAGCGCCGAGCTTGACCCATCAAATTGCGGTGTTCTTGTTGTTGGGCTTAATGGATCTCCACCCCGGACCCGTCATCGACAACATCTCGATAGTTCCAGCCGTCGCTCCCGTCGCCGTAGGCGACGAGCAAGCAATACTGGAGCATAGGAGAACCTGGAAACAAACAATCCCTAACTCTACTGCAAAAACATGTACCAGTAATATTTCTTCCATGAAATCTAACTCATACCCACACACTCACCGAAGAGAAACTCAATGAACCTGAGCTACGAAATGAGTCTCAACTTGAAACGGCGATGACCCTTCTTTCAACGACATACCTACCGGTCGCGTAAATTTTCGCGTTCTGTGCCATGAGAGCCCCAAGCTCCCACTGCTGCGGTCATGCATGCGTCTCTGGGTGCCCATCCCGGCATTGCGAGAAAACCGGCGCAGTGCGAAAAGAATCCCATCAAAGGTATCGTCAAGTTAAGTCGTGATTGATAAGGACTTGCACCGCATACACCTCCCCCTCAGTCCTACTGCCGCACGTGAATAGGAGGCGGTATCGAGGGCTAACTGGCATACTGAAAACATCCAGAGGAGTACGAAGTTGAGAGATCTATTTGGCGCAACCGGGAGGTAATGGGCCAAACTAACGTAGAGCCACGTCGTAACATTTGGGGTAGGCTATGGTTGCATTTCCTGTGCATTCATTCTGCGCTAATTGATTTTTTTAATGTTGCAATCCACGTTCTTCAGCAGGCTGGTTTTCACAGAGAGCTTAATATTTTTGCAGCAGCAAAAAGCTCTTAACAATAGTCGACAGTAGATATCACTAGGGAAACAGAAGAATCGAGCGTTGAAGTTTTCAAAAACGGCGAGATGACTTTGACGTTTTCGTAATGCTAGTGAGGGCCCACCGCGTACGACATGCGAAAAACTCCGGTGTCTTGAAATTATCTGTTATGCACTGCGGGTGAATATGATATCAGTATAAAGTCAACAGAACGAGGATTGTGAACATACTGGAGTCGTAGCGTGATGGGACATCCTGTCCCTTCTGAATACTCCCCCATCAATGCATCCCAGACAAACCGCGGCATCGAGCTAAACGATCATAATACGCTGGCGCCTCGAGTCCAACCACGCTTTCGTGTTGGCGCTACGGCGGAACGGAGCACTGAACCAACCAACACGACGGAAAACACGTTCATCCCATTCTCCTCGACTTTGGCTCGGAATAAGAACGAGGCCATGCAATACAAAATCGCCAGCCTGCTGCAGCAGCTTCACCAGCGCAAGGTGAACATCGCCTGGCACTGATTCTATGGCATCAGGCATCACATCTCCTATCCGGCCTCCACGCTTGCAATCATCCACAGGATCAGTCTGTGGATCGAACAAGTGCCCCTCCTCTGACCCCACAACTACCGGATCCCATACCGCAGGCTGTAAAATCACATCAAGGACGAGTTCACCATCCACGACCTCCTCGTCACGCTGCCATACCTCACACCTCATAACGCTGCACAAAATATCCTCATTGGCGCACAGACCCGTAAAGATTCCTCCGTCCATCGACGCCCAGCTCCACGAAGGCGCACGGTAACGATGCCCCTCTCGGTGACGGCGCTCGACCTTCCCACGAGTGAACCATAGCAGCGTCGCGGGAAGCTGGTGCTCCCACAGGCCTGCGAGGTACCGACTCTGAGGCCAGACACGATGGAACTGCTCGACAATACCCGAAAGGGCAACGAGACGGTCCCGCGGCTTCGTGAGCGCGCGAAGAGTATAGGTTTCTAGGATATCACACCACGCTTTGAGGCTCGTCCTGTTATCGAGGTCCACCGTACCCAACTGGAGGAAGACGTTGTCAGGAAGCCGGGGGATGTCTTCTGCGTCGCACAACTCAATAAAGCTGGGGGCACCGTTTATGTTGTCGTGGGATGTCTGGCACTCGTATAGGAGTGTGTGTGTCGCGTAGATGAGTCGGCGCGGTGAGAGGGCCCGTTCCTCCAGGCACCATGCACGCTCATCGACAGGCTCCTTTGGGGCAATACGTAAACTTTGGAGCTGCATTGTTCCAATGCCCCCGTCCGGGCAGCGAAAAGGAAGCAACGTGCCGTCCCACCCTGCTATAGTCGCCCTCCGATCATGCAAAAACCCATCGCTGACCTTGCGCGCACAAGCCGCAATGACGGTCACATAAGCATCATGGAATATCCTCTGCATCTGTGCAATCTCTCGTGCCTTGTCCTCTCTCGAATCTTGGAGGATGCATAGGGCGTCCACCCAGAGGAACCTTAGTCCTAGTTTTCGAGTCACCGTGATAGCATCCAGGATGGTCTTGGGAATATTGTCCAGAGGAATCGCCTCGGTGTACGAATCCAAATTCGACGACTTAGTACAGTTGGGTTGATTCTCGCCCCACACGTAACTGAGTGCGACGTAGTTACCTTCGGCGCCAAGGCCAACGAAAAGGCGGGGCTGGCCTTCATCTGCACAATCTATAACCCGAGTCGGTAAATGGACACCTTGATGCCGGGGTTGAGGACAGCGGTCATGGCGTGAACACTCATCGATACGTTTCTTGATCAGATTGTAGCTCTCAGGAGAATCGATGTCCCAAAAGACTTCACGGTCGCGAATAAACCTCGCTGCCGGATCATCTAGTGAATAATCAGGACATGTACTGATTTGTGATACGAGGGTGACTAACTCTCTGTAGTATGTATCTGGAATACAGTCTTCCAGGTATCGTCTATAACAAGGAGAAGGGTCACCGTGTCATCCAGCTCTGACTCCTGCGCGAACCGCAGCCCCACCTGGAACTTTCTCTTCTTGGACGGCGTCTGTGTCGTGTTTTCGTAGATATCCTGGAACATCTTGACCTCTCGGCAGAGGAGCGTACACCAGTGGCATGTCGTCTGTTGTATCTGCCCCCAAGTAAGCGTGATATATGAAAAGTGAGCCGATTCGGAGAATATCGGCTCGTATTGGGATGCCCATGCTGTATGGAAAGAGTCGGGAGAAAAGAATGTGTGCCAGCAGGTTTCGCAAACTAGGTTATGTATTTCTGGAGGGACTTGTAAGGGCTTTGCTGGAAGAGAAAGAGGAGTTGACGCTGGGATGCCGAACGAGTCGGAGTTGTGGCTCAGAGTCGGTTCTTCTGCTTTCCAAGTCATCTCAGTCTTGAGTGAGCAGAAGAAAAAAAACGCAGTGTGCTTGTGGGCGCTTGACCGACCGGCCCGGAGTACACTGCTGCTGATAAATGCAAACGTCCGATGGGGATACAAAACGACCTGTGGTGGTCCAGGTTCGCGGAACTATATGAGTGCAAGGCGCAAAAGGGGTATTTTCTGCGCCATCGATGACTCTGCCTACAAGGGGCGCATGATAGAAGCTCGAGGAGCTGGCCGTAAAGGAACAAGAATCAGTTTTCAGTCAGGGATATGCTCGTGCTTCTTGATATTGTCCGCCATGGACTAGAGACACAAGTAACATCAGTACAAATACAATGGCACAAAGTTCGTTAACATACTGGAGTCGTGGCACAATGCTCTTTCCAAGCTCTCGGCCTGTTCCGTCCTCTGGCAAAAATTTGGTGGCGGTAGGTCATCTGTAGACTAATAGCGTCTTGAGGCCTAGCTCTCAGTTTGAGGATCAAATTTTCTGAAATTTTGAGCTGCACGAAGAGAAGATGAAGGTCGCGGATGAAAAGCATTGACTGCCTCTATTGTACTTGTGGCTGTGCTGCACCAACTCTCGCTTAAGCATAGAACATTGCACTACACGAACAACAGCTCGAACACACCAAGGACGTAATAAGCAACCGCAACATATAAGCGGGGCGATTGATATGTGCGCTTCAAGGCTTAGCGAGAGGTGCAGATCAAGCTTTGTATCCGTATTGCAAGCACATTTGGGGGTAGAAGATGAGAAAAAAAGTCGGTAGTAAGTAATGACCTGTAACGTTCCAGCCGAACCATGGCCAGCCACCACCACCACCATATACAAGCAAATGCAAGTCCGGTGCTACACCTTGCTTTCATTTCTTCCACAACTCTTGTTCCTGTTGGATCCCTTGCTCCACCTTCGCACCCTTCTCCCTCGTCCACCCCCATCCGCCGTCCGACAACGCTTCAGTAAAAAAACGGCCATCTCTTAAACTCCTGCCAAGCACCCGTCGACCATCCTTCATGCAGGAAACGGCTGAAAGTTGTCGCTGAAACGACAGACCAGCCGCTACCCAAACAGCAAAAGTCAGGAGAAGTAGTGAAGGGTGACACGGCGACTTCTTGACAGAGCTACAGTATACGGAGACCAATCTGTCTGCCCTGGGCAGGCTTATGAAGCTGACCTCCCGAGATGACCCTTGGTTGGAGACACTATAGCAATTGCAGTCTCTTCCATTTCAAGTTGAGACTCGTTTCGTGGCTTAGATTCATTGCTGGGTTCCTCTTCGGCGAGTATGTGAGTATGGGTTATCTTGCATGGAAGAGATATTACTATTGCAGTAGAGTTAGGGATGGATTGTTTCCATGCTCTCCTATCCTCCAGTATTGCTTGCTCGTCGCCTGCGACGACGGGAGCGATGGTTGGAATTACCGAGATGTTGTCGGTGGCGGATCGGTCCGGAAGATCCATTGAGCTTAACGACAAGAACGCCAGAATTTGAGGGATCAAACTCTGCGACCAGGTGGTATCTGTACAAATCAAGTCAGTTGAACTTTGATGATTAGCAGAATGTACACCGACGTACCTGCGCATCAGGCCCCTGATAGCCGGTCTTACTCTTGCTTCCCGGCCCTCAGAGTGCAACCCTTTACCTACCATAGAGGATTCAGATTCGATGGAATACTGCGTAGCCTACACATACCAACAATAATCCTAATTACAGAGTCACCTCGTCGCTTCGCCTCTTCGAGGGCAGCATCTGTACGCGCAATAGCTTCTTTGACACGAAGGCGGTGCAGGTCAATCTCCCCAGGTCTGCAATCCTGGATAACAGAGTTAGTATTCTGGATCAATGTGGCGCGTAATCAGCTTACACGGTTGTTCTCTATCGAGAAGATGAGCATTTGCATCGAGTCAAAGTGGACAGCACTGACCATGATAAATCCAGTCGCTCGCTTCTGTGTTCAGCTGCTCCATTTTCTGTTTATGAATTTTCTCGTGTTTTGAAAAGACCTTGGCTGCAGCGTGATCCCCACGACGATTGGCCTTACGACGTTCGTTGAGGCATCTCTTCATTTCATCCCGTTCTTTATTGGCACGTGCACGAAGGACGAGGTGGTGTTCATTCGGCTGGTCTTCTTGGGTGTAGTCCTATTTCAAACTTTTAAGCGAGTGGGAGGTACTATGAAAGAAGCCGTGATACCTGTTGTTTTGGCGGTTCATGTGGTGACGGTGGTCGATGCGGTGATGGTGGATGACTCTGTGATGGAGGCAGTTGAGGAGGAAGTGGCTGATATACCGACTGATGTTGCTCTGGCTGATGAACCGAAGGAGTATACTGTTTTTCCGGCTTGCCAGGTTCTTCGGAAGGATGCGCTCGATGAGGGGGCGGTTGAGATACCAGTTGATGTTCCCCCGGCTGATGAACCGGAGAGGTATATCGTTCCTCCGGCTTGCCGGATTCTTCGGATGGAGGTGGTCGAAGAGGAGGTGGCTGACATACTGACTGATGTTGCTCTGGGTGATGAACCGGAGGGAATGATAGTGATGATCCATGACTTTGTGATGGGGGCGGCGGACTCGGACTTGTAGGTGGCTGATCTACCTGTTGAAGTCGCTCTGGGTGATGAACCGGAGGAGTATATGGTGGCAGAGGCGGTGGATGAGGACTGAGAGGTAGCTGATATACCGGCTGATGCCGCTCTGGCTGATGAACCGGAGGAGTATATGGTGATGATCGATAACTTTGTGATGGAGGCGGTGTACGAGGATTCGGAGGTGGCTGATATACCTGTTGATGTCGCTCTGGCTGATAAACCGGAGGAGCATATGGTGATGATTGATGCCTTTGTGATAGAGGCGGTCGAGGAGGAGGTGGATATACCTGCTGACGTTGCTCTGGCTGATGAACCGGAGGAGTACATGACGATAGTCGATGACTTTGTGATCGAGGCGGTCGCGGAGGAGGTGGCTGAAGATCCGGCTGATGTTGCTCTGGCTGATGAACCCGAGGGGTACGTGGCGATGATCGACGACTTTGTGATGGAAGCGGTGGATGAGGACTCGGAGATGGCTGATATACCGGCTGATGTTGCTCTGGCTTATGAATTGGAGGGGTATACTGTTCTTCCGGCTGGCCAGAGTCTTCAGATGATTCATCCCGAAATGCGCTGAGCAGAACCTGGCCAAGCGTCAGCAAGGCGACAACCTTGACAGCCTTCCACAAGAAAGTAGACATGTTGGCGCAGCGGAGTTAGAGTGCCAGACGGTCCAAGTGAAGAGTGTGGAATCGAGGCGAGAGATCAGGATAGCGATGGTAATGAGTCTTTAAGACTTTGAGATAACTAGGAGGGGAGACCGATAATGAAACAGCTTCTAGGATGAATATCAGGATGAAGAGCTGCCAAAAGCTTCCACTTGTGACAGTGGATATCGAGAACTCACGTGTTTGGGGATTCTGAAGTCTGAGCAGCTGAAGTTGTAGCTGCAACGACAGACCAGCCACTACCCAAACGGCGAAAGTCAGGAGAAGTAGTGAAAAGGTGACACAGCGACTTGGATGAGAGCAAAAGGAGAACGAAGCGAAGATAATCTTGCACAGAATACCAGCGCAAGATGATAGCGATGTTTGTCATCCTCTAGCGTCGAGTTTAATATCTACGGGAACGTGATACTTACTCATAACCCTTCTGGGGTTTGGGTGTCTGGGCCGGTGGGCCTCGTCAGCCACAGTTATTTCCGCTCTTTGTTCTATTAGTATCAGTCGGCAATTCTTCGGCATGCTGTCAAGGCATGCGTAGCATTCAAACTTCGGATGCTCTTAGACTCACAGCATTGACAGTTTCCTGTACAGTTTGTCATTGCAGTTAACAGCATCTTCATTGAGGAAAACCCCGCCGAGAAGCCAGATGCAAGGGAGAAGTGATTTACCAGTTCCTTTGATTGATTCGAAGCCCCGAAAGCAGAGTAAGGTGCTGCAAATAGTAGTACGGAAACCTTGTGGTTAGGTCTTGCGACTGTGGCAAGTGCTGGTATATGTCAGCGTGGCTTCAGCTCCACGATTCCAAGCGAAAGCCGGTTAAATTCGTAATTCTCCAGATCAACTCAGGGAAAGAATAGTATACAAGCACCCGTCCGAAGACACAAGAAAGAGAAAGTGGGGAGCAACGAATGGCAGCTCGTGAGGTGATCGTCGATAAGAATTTCAGGCATAAAATAAGAAGTCGATGTTTGCGGAAGGACCCCTACTCATCGAATGGAAACCGGCTCTTGTACCGGTCGCAAACTAGGTTATGTATTTCTGGAGGGACTGATACGGGCTTCGCTGGAGGAGTAGACGTTGGGATGCCAGACGAGTCGGAGTCGGAGGTTCTGCATTCCAAGTCATCTCAGTTTTGGGTGAGCGCAGTGTGTTCGTGGGCGCTTGATTGACCGACCCGGAGTATGCTGCTACTGGTCAATGCAGACGTCTGATGGGGATACAAAACCACCAGTGGTGGTCCAGGGTCTCAAAGCTATATGAGTACAAGGTGCGAAAGGGGTGTGTGTCATGATGCTGATGAGAATGCGTGCTAGAAGCTCAATTGGCTCCCTGTAAAGGAACAAGAATCAGTGTTCAGTCATCAGTCAATACACATGAACCAGAGGTACACACTGGATGTATATCCGAACGTGGTCTTGTCCCGTTGCGTCGAGGGGTGGTATGCTGTATATCGGTGACGTGTAGGGCGGGTGAAGGAAGCGAGGAACGATGGAAAGACCGTAAAGCTATTTCACGGCGCGACTGCCAGCTCCTTGGAGTTGTTGGAATGTGATAGCATTTTGACGGCTTCCGGGTACCTAAGGATACGACTAGATATCAATAAGATTTCAGCTACATGGTAGTAGTGCACGTACCAAGAGTAGCACAGCTAAGAATATTCTCCCAGGCTGTACGGCTCCATGGCCCTTATCACGCTTCTCTCCGCTTGCAAAATGCCAAACTCTATGCCTCGCTCCACCTTCTGATCAATGACGCAGCCTATGCGGAGCAAGCCCAAGCGTCTTTCGAGGGTGAGATGTAGCCGCCGCGATGAGGAATCGCCGCGCCAAGAAATCTGAAGAGCAAAGAACTCCCATTTACGACAGGGACGCTGGTGGTTGATCGAGGCTTTGTATGTGCGAGAGCTAGTCGATGCGTATCCTCAATGGTGGTGGGAGACTGAAAGAAGGTTTAATCCCGCTCCCGATCGGTGGGATTTCAGATCTCCTTCCATACAAGGGGCCCGCTTTCAGATAAGGCGACACGACTGAACACTGCTTTACGGATGACTTGAATTCTCATATCCTCGCAGGCCAGCAGTCAAGCTGATTCGTACACCATAAAGTACAAAGATGATATCATCGAAGCCTTAGTTCAAGCCCTCGGCGTAACAACTTACGAGATCTTCACCGCGGGATAATGCATACAGGTAAGACAGTATGCGAAATGCCTGGTCAAGCATTACATTATGGATGAAATAAGGTATTTCCAGCCTCCAAGATCACCCGACATATGAAGCTTCTCGTTGTTTAGTGTCCTTTAAAGTCGCAGAGTGTGAGAACATAGATAAGTACAGTGGTTGGGATAGTTAAGGGCCTACCTTACACGGCATTTCCTCGTTTGCATGAATTGACATACCAATCACTCCTGCTAGTCCTATTGCACGTGTATGAGCCGGGGAACGCACGCTATGGCATCAGTGCCAACGGCGACTAACCGGTGTACCGAAATGAGGTCGAGAGAAACATCTAGCAAAATATCAGTAATGAATTGGAGGGTAATAGACCAAAATTATGTGAAGTCGCGTAATGAGCCTCGGTTGCATTCTGCAGTACTTGATGTTCTCGATGAAGCGAGCACGCTAGCTTTCACGTACAAAGCTGAACAATTTCGCATCGGCAAAAGGTTCGAGGCGGTGGATAGGAAGTAAAGGACAACGGGCCGGCAAGCTGTCTTTGATGCGCTTGTAGTGCTCACCAGCACCACCTACGATGTGGAAAAAAAGGATAGCGATACAGGTATGAGGAGGTCGTGCTTCTCAATATTGTCCGTTATGAACTACAGAGAAAAGTGATATCAGTACATGGTCAACAAAACGAGACTCGTGAACATACTAGAGTCGTCTTCCCAAGTTCTCCCCCAGGTCGTTCCTCTAAAGTTGCCTAGGTGGCGCGTCATCCAGACTTGGAGATTCGTCCAAGTTGGAGCGGCGTCACTATTGTGACGTACAGGTTCAGGACCGTCTCGAAGGGCGTGAATCCATGGCGATGGCAACGAATGAGCTGTGGGACCGTGGACCTGGACCACGGAGATTTGCTTCCCGTTTGCATTGAAATTGCGGTATGAGTGTTCGTCACAGGGCTAGAATAGGCGATTATAGCGGATGATATGGACACATTGGACGAAGTGGATTATGAGCAGGCGCGGTGAAGAATGAGAAACGAATTTTGACAACGGGCGGTGCGGTAATTGCCGATTGTCTCTATTTTGTGGGCCACCAAACCTTGCATACGTTCGCTGAAGTACTAAAACTAGCAGCCTCATTCAGCGAAACTCTACAATGGTCAAGCTACGTCGGTACGTAGCGAATACCCGGAAACGTCCCCTTCGAACTACCAGACGCGAAGTTAAGGAGAAGCGAGTTCCTTCCTTCTCAAAACAGACGTAATCCATCGTCCCATTTCCGGTATCGAAATCGACATCGGACTGGAGATCACAATATCAATGGCAACGGCGACTCCGTGCAGACAGAGGAAATTTTTTGCCCAATGAGTGGAACGGGGAACGATGCTGCAACCGCATACAGAAGACGGGAAGAAATGATCGTATGCCTTGCTTGTATGCGCCATACGAAGCAGATAAGGTGTATAACGGAGTGGAGAATCTTGTGAAGTGTCGATATTCCTGCTATGGACAGTCAAGCCGTACGCTCTAGCAGCCGCCACTTGGAAGGAAGTGCACGTCCTCCGATAGTCGGGATTTTGTACTTCGGGGTTCGAGGGAGTGTAGGTGAAGGTGAATCGAAGACCAAGGACGGAAGTGGAGAAGGGAAAAGCAGCGACAGGTACGATGGAATGAGGCAGAGGGCTCCGACGACGTTAACGTTACCGACAAACAAGCTCTCCTTGAAGTCGTCCATCACGAAGGAATATTCCTCCTCTCGACGAACAAACTGCGGATGACAGTGGCGTCAATACAAGTTCAGCATTCCAGATGACGACAGACATACCCTGGAGCCGTCCGTAACCCTGGAGGATGCCAGTGACGCGACCCTGGCATTCACCGAACGTCACTAGCTTTCTTCACTGACTTCTGGTGAGGGTGATGTTCGCAGTTATGGTGAGCTGAAAAGGCTACGTCCTCTATGGGGTCTGCCATGTCTTTTGCTTTCGGATTCTTGTCGCATGTGGTGGCGAAGGTTCAGGGTGAACGACGACCATAGACACATCCTTTCTCTTGATAGCCACAGCCAGTCCTAAGCCTCCCTTCTTCTTATTGTGTTGATGACGACTCGGAGCGTGCATGTCTCCAGAGAAAGATTTCGCCCGGTGAACAAGCGAGGAGTTGGCATAGTCGATGATGGTGGGAGACAGAAGGGAAAGTATGATCGGAATTTCGGATCGCCCTCTCCATTCGACTGCGAGCATGCACCCACATACAAAGCGTTGAAGCTCTCCTCAGCTCTTCATCCAAGCCTCGTTTAATTTCTCGGCGCGCGCAGCAGAGAGAGGGGAACGTGCTGTCAGCGTTCTTGAACACGTCGGCTATTCTCATCTCGTTCAACTCTTTTACTGACGTTACTTCCATCTATCAGTTGTCGTTCACCGACAGCTACCGTATTCTACACTGCCGAAACCCCTTCAAGACGAACTTCTCACTATCGAACACTCTGCGTTCACCGGTCGCCCCCAACACGGCCGCCGGGGTCCAGTGTTTCCAGCTGCAGGAGCCGTCATTTCCACAACATCCTCATCCCCTCACTTTCCTGCGCCCAAAGCGCGATCCAATTTTCATCTGGAAATTTCCTGGGGACGTATCGGGATTAGTTCACTCCGTGAAGGCTGCACGAAACCTAATTTCCCACTTGGTGATTCTCTTCGGTGGATATGTGGGTACGGGTTACATTTCAAGAAGAGAGGTATTACAAGTACATGTCTTCAAAATGGAATAAGGGATAGATTGTGTCCATGCTCTTGCACGCTTTGATATTGCCTGCTCGGCCGCTGAGGCAACCATGGGAATCATGAAGATGAAGCGTCCATTCAACGCCAATTAAGCTCGACAATAAGAACACCAGAATTTGAAGGATCGGGTTCTGCGACTAAGTAGAACCTGTATGAATCAGTTCCATTGTAGTATTCACCCGGCTGGTCAGTCTGGTTGTCGTCCTATTTCAAACTTTTCAGCGAGTGGGAAGTACTGCGAAAGAAGCTGTGATACCTCGTGTTTTGGCGGTTCATGTGGTCATGGTGGTCTATGTGGTGATGGCCGATAACTATGTGATGGAGGCGGTCGAGGAGGAGGTGGTTAATATACTGGCTGATGTTGCTCTAGCTGATGAACCGGCGGAGTACTATATGGTGGTGGTGTTACCGGCGCCAGGTCCCAATAAGGAACGGCCGGGTCCACAGCCCTGACATGGCGTACCATGTGCTGCGGCCACAAAGGCTCACGCCGTCTCAATCACACTGTTGAGTGTGTATTGAGGATCGATAACTTTGTGACGGAGGCGGTGGATGACGAGGTGCCACTCTAGGACTCACTTCGTCCATTATCGTCCTCATACAAAATATTGCTCCTGCCATTAACTGTGTCAAGAACGTAATGCGCTTAAAGAAATTACCCATTTCTTGACAGAGCTACAGCACACGGAGACCTATTTGTCTGCCCTAGGTAGGCCTATGAAGTTATCCTCCCGAGATGACCCTTAGTTGGAGACACTACAACAATTGCAGTCCCTTCCATTAAGCTTTCAAGTTGAGACTCGTTTCGTGGTTTAGGTTTATTGTTGGGTTTCTCCTCGGCGAGTGCGTGGGTATGGGTTAGATTTCATGGAAGAGATATTACTGGTACATGTTTTGCAGTAGATTTAGGGATGGATTGTTTCCATGCTCTCCTATGCACCAGTATTACTTGCTCGTTGCCGTAGGCGACGGGAACGACGGTTGGGATTACCGAGATGTTGTTGGTGGCGGATCGGTGAGGATCCATTCACCTTGACGACAAGAACACCAGAATTTGAGGGGTCAAACTCTGCGACCAGCTGGTATCTGTATGAATCAAGTGAGTTGAACTTTGATGATTCGCAGAATGTACGCCGACGTACCTGCGCATCAGGTCCTTGATAGTCGGTCTTATCCTTGCCTCCCCGCCCTCAGAGTGTAACCCTTTACCTACAATACAGGATTCAGATTCAGTGGAATATCGCATAACCTACACATACCAACAATAATCCTAATTTCGGAGTCGCCTCGTCGCTTCGCCTCTTCGAGGGCAGCATCTGTACGCGCAATAGCTTCTTTGACACGAAGGCGGTGCAGGTCAATCTCCCCAGGTCTGCAATCCTAGATAACAGAATTAGTATCCTGGATCAATGTGGTGTGTAATCAGCTTACACAGTTGTTCTCTATCGAGAAAATGAGCATTCACATCAAGTCAAAGTGGATAGCACTGACCAAGATAAATCTGGTCGCTCGCTTCTGCGTTCAGCTGCTCCATTTTCTGTTTATGAATTTTCGCTTGTTTGGAAAAGTCCTTGGCTGCAGCGTGATCCCCACGACGATTGGCCTTACGACGTTCGTTGAGGCATCTTCTCATTTCATCCCGTTCTTCATTAGCACGTGCACGAAGGACAAGGTAGTGTTCATTCGGCTGGTCTTCCTGGGTGTCGTCCTATTTCAACATTTCAGTGACGGGGGAGCACTGTGAAAGAAGCTGTGATACCTCGCGTTTTGGCGGTTCAGGCGGTGACGGTGGTTGATAACTCTGTGATGGAGGCGGTTGAAGATGACGTGGCTGATATACCAGTTGATGTTGCTTTGGCTGATGAACCGGAGGGGTATACTGTTCTTCCGACTTGCCAGATTCTTTGGATGGAAGTCGTCGATGAGGAGGTGGCTCAGATACCGGTTGATGTCGCTCTAGCTGATGAATCGGAGGGGTATATGGTGATGATTGATGACTTTGCGATGGACTCGGAAGTAGCTGACATACAGGCTGATGTTGCTTTGGCTGATGGACTGGAAGGGTATACGGTGATGATCGATAACCCTGAGATACACTTGGAGGTGAGTGATATATTGGTCGATGTTGCTCTGACTGATGAAGCAGAGGAATATATGGTGATGGTCGATAACTTTGTGATGGAGGCGCTAGATGAGGAGGTGGCTGATATACCGGTTGATGCTGATGAAGCAGAGGAGTATGTGGTGATGATCGATAACTTTGCGATGGAGGCGCTGGATGAGGTGGTGGATATACCAGTAGATGTTGTGGCCGGTGAACCGGAAGGATATCCTGTTCATCCGTGGAGAAATCCTGGGATAAATCCCACAAAACCCAGGCAATCACCAGCAAGACTGCAACATTGAGAACCTCCGAGATAAACATGCTGGTGGTGGGTGCAGCAGAGTTAGACGGTCTAAGCGATACTATGAATCGAGACAAGAATGGCGATGGTAACAAGTATTCAAATGGAACCAATGGATGAAATTTGAGATGTGATACAACAAAGGCTTGTTCTTGGAGGCGGAGGGGGGGACTCTCAAATCTGAGATAATTAAAAGTTGAGCAGAGGGGAGACCGGCAATAAGACAGGTTCTGGGATGGATGCTAGGATGAAGAGATGCAGGAAGCTCAAACTCGTAGCCGTGGAAGCCAAGAACTCGGTTGTTCTGGAAACCTGAAATCTGAGCAGCTTGAAGACGTGGCTGCAATAACAGATCAGGCGCTACCTGAACAGAGAAGGGACTCGTACTCAGGTGTGTACGTCAGGAAAAATAGCAAGTAGTGAAGAGGTGATGCGAAGATTGAGATGAAGAGAGCGAAGGAAGGACGAAGCGAAGATAATCTTCCGTGGAATACTAGCGCAACATCTACAGGAATGTGCTACGTACTCACATCCTTCTGGGGATTGGGTGCCTGGGCCCCCGTTAGCCCCAGTCATTTCCGACTCTTCGTTCTATTAGTATCAGTCGGCAACTCTTCGGCATGCTGTCAAGGCATGTGTAGCATTCAAACTTCGGATGCTCTTAGACTCACAACATTGACAGTTTCCTGTACAGTTTGTCATTGCAGTTAACAGCATCTTCATTGAGGAAAACCCCGCCGAGAAGCCAGATGCAAGGGAGAAATGATTTACCAGTTCCTTTGATTGATTCGAAGCCCCGAAAGCAGAGTAAGTACTGCAAACAGTAGTACGGAAACCTTGTGATCAAGTCTTGCGAGTCTGGCAAGCGGGCTGGTATATGTCTCTGCAGCTTCAGCTCCACGATTCCGAGCGAAAGCCAGTTAAATTCGTTATTCTCCAGATCCACTCAGGGAAACAAGGCGTATACAAACACGCGACCAAAGACCCAAGAAAGAGAAAGCGGGGAGCAACGAATGGCAGCTCGTCAGCGTGAGGAGGCGATTGTCAATAAGAATTTCATCCATTAAAAAGTTGATGTTTGCGGAAGGCCTCTAGCCATCGAACGGAAAATGGCTCACATTGTACCGAACTTGTCATTTCAGCTTCAACGCCCTCAAGCTTCCGTTTGTCTCCCATCATCGTCGAGAACTACATCAACAACATCGTTTGCCTATTCACCGGTGCCATTACCTAGCAAATGCCTATTCCCTCGTCAATATTATGGCTAATTTCTGGTCGCGGAGAATTTTTTGGGGAGGAAAAGGGTGCACTGAACGTTCAACATCCAACATTGTCAACCTTTGCCATCCTCTTTTTACGTCCTCTGCCCTTGAAGCCCAAGTGAACCATCCGTTTCTTAGCTCCATGCCTCCTTCTGACTATACCAGCCATTGGTTGTCTTCATACCATGGCCTCCGGGTTTTACCCTGGCCACCTGGTTGGCCCACATGCGACAAGAATTCGAAAGCAGATGAAATAAAGGACATGGCAGAACTTGAAGAGGATGTCGCTTTTTTCTCAATGGAACACGACCGCGAACCTCACCCTCTTGGCAATCACCATAAGTTGGCGAAGGAAGCGAGTGGCGTTCTGTGCCTACGAGGGTCGCAGGCAAAGCAGCGCATCGCCGCCATCCAGTGTGGTACGGACGGCTCCAGGGTATGTCTGTCATCATCTCGAACGTTGAATTCATGTTGACGCGACTCTCATCTGCAGTTCGTTCATCGTCAGTGAGTGACTCCAAGGAGAGCCTGTCTGTCGGCAAAGTCGTGAGGCACAGAATCTCGAGTGGTAGCCACCTCGTGAGCATCAAATATTTTACCTTGTTTTCTTTTTGCCACCAGGAGATGTAGGAACTGTCATTCCCACAACATTCTTATTCCCTCGCTTTCCTGCACGCAAGGCCCAATCCGATTTTCATCCGGAAATATGTATTGGGATCGGTTCATTCCTCGGTGAGTGTTATACGGAGCCTATGTGGCGCTTTCTCATCTCGTAGGTTTGTTTCTCTTCAGTGGGTGTGTGGGTACAGATTACATTTCAGGGAGAGAGGCATTACTAATAGTACACGTCTTTGCAAATGAATAGGGAACGATTTGTTTCCACACTCTCCTACGCTCTGATATTGCCTGCTCAGCTATTGAGGCAGCCGTAGGAAATATCGAGATGGAGGCGTCCAATAAACGTCCATTAATTGTCATCGAGCTTGACGATGAGAACACCGGAATTTGAGGGGTCAAGTTCTGCAACTAACTGGTACCTGTATGAATCAGGTCAGTCAAACGAGGGTTCCTTGCAGAATGTATACTATCGTACTTGCGCATGAGTTCCTCGATAGCTAGTCTTATTTTCGCAATGCCCCCCTCAGAATGCGATCCTTTACCTACAACACAGGATTCAACCTCAACGAAAGACTTTGCGTAGCCTGCACGTACCGACGATGAGCCTGAGTTCAGAGTCTCCTCGAAGCATCGCCTTCGCGATGGCAGTATCGGTATACGCCTTAGCTTCTTTGACATAAAGTCCGTGCAGGTCAATCTCCCCAGGTTGTCTGCTCTAGAAAACAGATTTAGTATCCCAGGCAAACACGCTGCGCAACCAGCTTACACGGTTGTTTTCTACCGAGAAAATGAGCATCTACAAAGAGGATTAAGGATAGCACTGACCAAGATAAATCCAGTTGCTCGCTTCCTTGTTCAGCTGTTCCATTTTCTGTTTATGATCTTTCCCTTGGTTTGACAGGTCCTTGGCTGCAGCACGATTCCCGCGATTATAGGCGTCATGGCTTTCGCTAAAGCATCTTGCCATTTCATCGCCTTCCCTACTGGCACGTGCACGAAGGCCACTATAGTAATCATCCGGCCGGTCAGCTTGGTCGTCGTCCTATTTAAAGCTTTTCAGCCTTGAAGTGGGGAAAACTGTGAACGAAACTATGTTACCTCGTATGTTGGCGGTTCAGGTGGTGACGGTGGTCGATAACTCTGTGATGGAGGCGGTCGAGGAGGAAGTGGCTGATATACCGGCTGATGTTGCTCTGGCTTATGAACCGGAGGGGTATACCTGTGTTCTTCCGGCTTGCCAGATTCTTCGGATGATTCATCCCGAAATGCGTTGAACAGAAACTTGCCAAGCGTCACCAGGGCCGCAACCTTGACAGCCTTCCACAACAAAGTAGACATGCTGACGCAGTGGAGTTAGAGGGCCAGACGGTTCAAGTGAAAAATGAGGAATTGAGGTGAGAGATCAGGATAGTGACGGTAATGAGTCTTTAAATGATGGTACCAGAACGAAATTTGAGATACGAGACAACAAATGCTTGTTTTTGGGTTGGGGGGTTGGGGTCTGGAGAGGGACTCTCGTCTTTGAGACAACTAGGAGGGAAGACCAGTAACGAAACACTGGTTCTGGGCTAAATACCAGGATGGAGATGCCAAGAGCTTCAACTCGTGGCAGTGAAGTCAAAACTCAGGTGTTTGGGGAATCTGAAGTCTGAGCAGCTGAAAGTTGTAGCTGCAACGACAGACCAGCCGCTACCCAAACCGTAGCGAAAGTCAGGAGAAGTAGTGAAGAGGTGATGTAGCGACTCAGATGAAAAGAGCGAACGCAGGACGAAGCGAAGATAATCTTGCACGAAGTGCTAGCGCAAGATGATAGCGATGTTTGCCATCCTCCAGCCTCGAGCCAAACATCTAGGGCCTAGGTAAACGTGACGCTTCCTCCCATACCCTTCTGGGGGTTGGGCGCCTGGGCTCCCATCAGCCTGCATTCATTTCTGCCCATTTGTTCTATTAGTATAAGCTGGCAACTCCTCGGCACATGTGTAACATTCAGACGCCCCTTGGCATTTTTTTTTAGGTTGGACGTCTCCTTCTGGCCGTTTTAATGGCGTCCTGTACAATTGTTCTGTTTTCATCTCGCTGAGCTTCTTCCTGTACAGTTCGTCGTAGCAGTTATTGATATCTTCATCGAGGGATAACTCGCCGAGAAGCTAGGTGCAGGGGAGAAGCGATTTACTGACGCTTCCTTTGACTGATCAGAAGCCCTGAAAGCAGGGTAAGTACTGCAAATAGTAGTACGGGAACCCTGTGGGCAGGGCTTCGGACTACGGCAGGCGAGCTAGTATATGTTTCTGCGGATTCAGCTCCGCGATTCCGAGCGGAAGCCAGTCAAACTCGTTAATCTACTACCAATCCATCAGATAAACTCACAAAAAAAGGAGTATACAAACCCCAGCAAAAGACATAAGAGAACGAGGGGGTCAACGAATGGCAACGTAAGCGTGAAGAGTGATCGCCCGTAGCAGGAATTTCAACTAGCCATCGGACGGAGACACCGATCCGAAACTCCAACCAGAGCTTCTCTTCCCTCATCAAGGATGACAACAAAACTCTCGTCTGTTCACCTAGCAAACGCCTCCTCTGAAGACATACATCACTGCAGATTCCTAGGTGTCCATTATCTGCTGTTCCCCAAAGAGGTGTAGGACTGGCTATAGGTAGGAAGAGAAAGGATGCGTCTATGAACGTCGTTCACTGTTTGCCGACGAACGACTCCAAGGTATGTTTACCATTGTCGTCTCGAACACTGATCTCGCATTAACACGATTGTCATCCGGTGACTGCAGTTGTTCGTCGAAAGAAAGAGGAATCCTTTGACGATGAACAACCCTTGTTAGTCGGCAATGTTGGCTGAGCCCTCAATGCCATCCTGCCGTGCCCATTTCTGTATCGTCCTTCTCTTCTCTCCGTTGTCTTTTATTCGCCTTCACCTACAACCTCGATGCACGAAAACACCATTTGCCTATTCACCTAGCAAAAGCCTCTCTCGTCAATGTTATGGCCAATTTCTGGGCATGGAGATTCCTCTAAGGAGAAGATATCATTTAATCTTCGCCATCCTCTTCTTCCATCAGAAGGCTCTCCCTCAGATAAGGTGACGCACTGAACACTACTTTACTGATAACTTAGATATCTCACTTCCACAGGCTAACAATCGAAATAGTTTGCATACTAAATATAGTTTCTAGTGGCTCTTGGTGTAACAAGCCAAGAGAGGTTCACCGCCGGATGAGACCATGATAATGCACACATAGAATATACACGAAACTCCCGTTTGAGCATTCCTACTGGCCGAAGCCAGTTACTTCCACCTTGGTGAAATCATGCAATACATAAAGCTTCTCGTGATTTTTGGTGTCTTCCGATGCCGTGTCCAAGTTCGCAGTACGAGTGTTTCGATAAAGGGCTATAAAATCCCATGAAAAGACGGCCTTATCTCGTAGATGATAACGCATCGCAACCATCACCTCTCCATCGGCATGAGTTGATATACCAATCACTTCTACCTGTTCTATCGTTACGTGCATGAGCCAGCGAATGCACAGTGGCATCGATGCCAATGAGGACTCACCGCCATACCGGAAACACTAAGGGAACATGAGGGCGAGAGATCTATGTGGCGAAAGATCAGTAAGTGATCGGGAGGTAATCGGCCAGACTAACATGGAGCAATAATGTTACAGCATATGTCCTCGACGTCGTAATCGTCTGCAGCAAGGAGAAGGATGACGAGTCGGCTGACTTTGACGTCCTTGTAATGCTGGTGAGCATTCACCACCTGCGATACGCGAAAAGCAGGACATTGATATACATGCTCCGATCTCCTACTTCTTGATACTGTCCGTTATTAACTGCACAGAGAAAGGTGATATCAGTATAAGGTCAGCAGAACGAGGATTGTAAACATACTAGAGTCGTAGTACGATGCGGAATCTCGTCCCTCCTAGGCTCACGTTCTCTCAACTCCATCCTCTTGATGGTGCGTCATCGACACAGACCAGACCCGTCCAACATAGGCGCAGTGGACTCTGCTAATGGTGCCAACCCAAAATGACCAGGGCGGACACGTCCACTTCTCTCTACTATCAGACATGAAATCAAGACGAAACGAGCGAGTTATTTCCTGCGGAGGGCCGAGATAGACATGGTCCCCGGGATTGAAGCCGAGTTCGGAATGGGGTCCTCAGTTGTACCGACGTCTTCGTATGACTCGGAGGAAGAATTCTAGCTGACGGGCAGAACAAGGGATGCCTCTGTGAGTCAAGTTCCGGATCTCTGATATTCATACAGTAGATTGGAAGAAACGATCGTACGACTTGATTGAATGCGCCACGAAGCAGATTTTGAAATGGTTTCGTGCTCTGGAAAGTTAACTAGAAGCTGTATGTTCCAGCCATCACCCTTTGTTGGAAGCTAAATCAGAAGGCGGCACGCATTCTTGGGTAGTAAGGATGGCGTGCATCGGAGTGTGGGTGAAGGTGGGCCGAAGACCAGGGAGGGAAGCGGATAGAGATGCCACGACACGATGGAATGACATCAGAGGTTGTTTGTCGCTGAAAGTCGCGTCAATGAGAGTTTAGCGTTAGAGATGACGATGGCAGACGTACCTTGGAGTCGACGACACGCTACACTGCCTGTGATCCTCACAGTCACTGAACGGCATCGAGTAGCGCCCAATTGAACTAACAGCAGAGATGAATACGAACGAGTAGTCCAAGGGTAAAGGCCAGTAGCATTCATAATGACTCTGACCTGCTCGTCGTGGGCATGTTTCTACCCGCAACGTGCATCAAACAAGAAGTCACTAGAGAAAAGGAGAATAATGCGACCAACAATACTTTATTTGCCGCGTCTATTCCAGGCCCAAAAAATCCTTCTGAACGCTAGGAATGGACTATCGTCGTTATTGGCCTTTCTTTCTTTCACAGCGAATACTGAGCACCTTCATTTGTGGCACACCCAAAGGCCCACCCTCCTCAGCGGATCCATACTACCAAGGTTACATAACCTGGTTCCACCCTCCGGGTGCTCAGATATTTTCCTGGCCAAGAAAACCGAGTTTGTTGTCAAGTTGGAGACATTTGCTTGACAAAAGAGGCATATCGCTTGACATAGGGGCCACGGTGCCAGCATGAAACGAATATGGGCGATGGCCCAAGAAGGTAGCGAGCGGAAGCCAGAACAGCAGCAAGAAGACCAGGAAGAGCACCTTTGTTTGTCACAGCAAACAACGGCCCTCTCTCGCTTCGATCGACCCGGACCAGACGACTGTTCAGAAAGAACTCCATTACCCTCATCCTGGGAGATGTCTCGCGCTGACAATCATCGACTAATTTTATATCGCTCTGTTCAAGCACACTACCATCTCTCTAATTGTATCCCTCGATGTTGACCTTACCGCTAGCTGGCACAGAGCACAAGGGTAGTCGTGGACCGTCATAGAGCACGGCTCTCCGACGGCACAGGTGCGCTATCTTACCATTCCAACTCTATGGTAGCTTACCTGGCGAGCAGACGGGAGCACGCACATTCAAAGAGGTCCTTCTCAAACGTACAACACCCAAGGATGCAACTTTTTCGCTGGAAGATGTGCGCCAGTCATCGGTCTCATCTCGCTTCAGAACAAGGAAGACGTCAGTCCTTTGTTCACCTGAAGTGCTTCCACCATGAAAGCACTAGTCCTGCTGTTCTTTCAGTTATCGATGGCTGTCAGCGCGGGCCCCTTCATCCTCAGCGATCTGCCTGTGAACTTGCTATCTCTCGGTGAGCATCTCGTTATCCATATCATATCAGCTTCTCAATCAGTGTCCGTGGTAGACGGTGGTGGTATTCGCGGCGTATCGGAGCTGTTCATCCGCGACGAGATTATGAAACGCGTACAGCTTCGCAAAAACCTTCCGAATACGCCCAAGCCTTGCGAGTACTTCGATCTCATCGGCGGTACAAGTACAGGAGGGTGAGCTGGGGCCTATTCTCAGATGTAAAGTAATATTAAGCGCCGCTCATTAGACTGATCGCTATCATGCTAGGGAGGCTAAAAATGTCCACCGAAGATGCCCTTCAAAGCTACAACAAAATCTCTGCCGTGGTATTCAGTTCCGGGAACAGGAAACCTTGCTACAGGGATGGCAACTTCAAAGCAACTACACTAAGAAGGAGATCCAGGACGTCGTCTGCCAGACTGGATACAGCAATGATCAGAAGTTGTTGGATCCTGACGCCGGTCCAGACTCCAAAGGAAACGCGTATGTTCTGTTTCCTCTCTCAAAATATCGCACTCATTCGCTTCGATAGTTTCGTGTGCTCAGTGACTGGAATAAACCGATGTTCACCCCAGCGTTTCCGCACATATCAAAGACTTCCTAAACAAGGTCCAGACTGTAAGATATGGGAAGCCGCGCGCGCTACCACAGCAGTACCGATATTCTTCAAAGCCATCAAGATTACTAGCGGGTTCGGCCCCGATTACGTCGATGCAGGCTGGGATTGAATAATCCCACGAAGGAAGTCAGAGACGAGGCCAAGGAACTTTTTGGACCTAATCGGCGCGTTGGCGTGTTCGTCAGTATCGGGACGGGACATCCTGGTCCTAGTGGGTTCCAACAGCCGAAGGAAATCGAGAAGGTCCTGCCGTTGGAGCTGATCAGGGTCCTGCAACGTATCACAGCCGACTGAAAGCGCAGCGGATGAACTGGCTAAGGAATATGGGAGCGGCGATATGTATTTCAAGTTCAACGTTCTTCACGGGGCCGAAGGGGTTTCACTGGATGAATGGAAAAAGATGAGCGAATGACTCATACGTCCTCATATTCAAGAGGTCTGGAGGTTTCAAGAGAGATCGATAGAGTAGTAGCCTGCCTCTGTTCTTCGTTATCTCAAATAAGATGAAGCGTCGTTCTGTACAAAAATGTCTCATTCATACGACAATCTACCTATAGTACTTCAGACGAAGGCTAGAATCCCACAGTATCACTGAAGAATGGAATACTAATGAAAATCACCATGTTAACAATACGCACAACAAAGCAAAATACACGAGTCCAACCCAAATCCCAGCCCACTGAGCTCCGCCAAAACACCACCCTGCCCCGAAAAGCCTCGTCCGATTTTGCGCAACATCAAAGTACTGCCTTGTGAGCAGACTCTTTGACCGCTTCTTCCTCCGATGCCGTGTCTAATTCCTTCAGTTTATACACAAACCGCATATGTATTTCGAAGTAGTGAGTTCTCGAGTTACAGGTTATGAGAGAAAGACGGCAACTTACGGGCTAGCCGTTCTTCTAGTTCTTGGGTATCGTCCTCGAGAAAATGGCATCAGATGGACGCTGTATCAAAAAAACACGAATGGTTCAGTCTTCGTTGTCGCTTGGAGGTTGTAGCCAGCGATATAGAAGACATGAATGTCAATGACGGAGTCCGATATACTTTCTTCATTCCAGGGACGTTTGGAGGCTTCTATACCTAGCGCACAGGCGGTTCACGTCCGCGCAACGAGGAATATCAGAGGCACGTTTTTCTTGCTTGATACTGAAACATCGTGAGATTCAAACAACTGAGTTTGTCTCCCGAAATACAGTCTGCGCCGCATTGGAGAATGACAACGTTCGTTCCAATATGACCTGGGAAGTACCTGTGAGATGAGGCGATAAGTATAGAGACAGTCGACGCATTGATTCTACTATACTTTGAAAGGACTCGCATGTAAGCCGGCTTTGAGGCGTATCCCCTTTCCTCTCTCTCAAACAGATCTTGAAATAGTGGATTGTCATACCCAGCAAGGACTAGTAAGGGCAAGGCGCGGGAGCTGGTGCTATGCTGTCGTTGATCAACGGAACATGTTAAGACAGAGTTCCTCGAGTGCCTTTAGATGTTGGCCCAGCATCGAGGGGCACGAAGGAATCTGCCCAGAGTATAAAGAAAGGTGTTTCCAACCCGTCGCGACTTGGTTCCATCTGCCTTCTCTGAGAATGAATATTTTGGTGGGGAGCCGTCGCCTTTTGAGGCCGTGTCAAGAGACGTTGTGTGGACAACGAATTGCAGGCTTCTTGTCCTTGAAAGGTAATTCTGACCGCACCGTTCGAGGTCCATCATGGTCGTCGTGATCAGGAAGAATGTGCCTTATTTGGCGCGCACCCTCCTTCCCTCTTCCCGCGATGTCACTCTGCCCCGGCTACCGCCAAGTCATTCAATTCGTACCTGACGACGACTACGAGGAGGAGGGGAAAGAGATAATTTACATCACCCTCGAACTGTGAAATTTTGAGCCGGCTCTCATCCCAAGTTGTGACAGCAACCATCTGGTCGTCAGTCCTTCCTCTGCCTGTCGACCTTTAATTTACTCTGTTCGAGGGCCTGGATACTCCGATGCCATTTCTACAGCTGGTTCGGACGGTCGGAACGAGACGTTGATGGGTACGGAACTGCTGTTCTCTGGTACGTATGTCCTTGTCGCGTATTGAAACCACTATATCTTGCTCTCAGAACACGGAGACGCAGTATCCTACATGGAAAGCACACCCCAGCTTATCTGCTTCAGAGAAGAGCAAAGTCAAAGCCAAAGCCAAAGCCGACGCGTACCGACTTGTACTGGATCGCATTACCAGCAAACTCGCACCTCTGCCACGCCGGCGCAGGACTCGAAAGATGGAGGTCATCCCTGAAGATTATTGATGCTATCGTACAGTTTGAATGACTACATGTACCGTCTACAACTGCACCAATATTGTCTTTGCATCTGTAATCGTGACCTTGGGATCCTCCTCGACTGCAACGGACACGGTCTCTTGGTCTTCAGTCATCACATAGCACTATGGGCGACATTGGTGTGGAACGGAATGAAGGGCTTCTCATGCCGTTGAACGCGGACTTCCCAACAAGGGCGTCGTGTCAAAAATCAGACTCGTAGCAGTGAAATACTCTACTCTTCTACAACATGTTGAGGTAACTACTGCCCAAAGGGAACGTGGGCCAGTGGTCAAACTAAAAGAATCCACGAATGTATAGGTAACAAAGACAGGGGCGCTCAAGCTTACGCCAGATGTTCGACATCTATAAACACGGCGCTCTATGTATCGTTCTCCCAGGGCTGTCCGCTTGTGCGCTTAAATAAGCACGCAATGTGGATAAACCGCTGGTGGACGTTACAGGAGATGTTAGCCTCTCCGCGTGTCGAGGTCGTTTCCTCGTGGAAGCGGGGACCTGGAACACGGGTCTCTTTGGCGTCACGACACCCGCCTCGCAGATTCGGCAACGACGACCGGCTTGCTGCTACGATTGCACTCATACAGGCAGCCTTTCCCGGGCGAGCTGGCTTGGGGCTGCGCCCTATCTGCCGGTGCACCCGGGCTCTTTACATGTTCTCTCTTTCCACACACGAACGTACACGGGCAGGTCCTGTTCGAATTTTATTCTCACGGAACCAACGAGCAGAAGAAGAGGTGGTCGCGTACGATGATACGGACGCTGGTCCCTGCTCCCCATATCGCTCAAGAACGCAGCACTATAATGAACATCACGGCATTAACAATACGCAACAAAGCAAAGTACAACAAGCAAGTCTACACATTGGCTCATGTATCCATCTCTATCCAATCATCCTCCCTATCCCCCTCCTCCCCTCTCCATAATCCCGCGAGGTCGCTCACCCCAAACCCCAGCCCAAGCCCCTGCACCAACTTCACCCGCTGCCACGTATCGTCAAACACCACCCGGCTCTGAAAGAACTTCCGCCGCGACTGGTGGTTATGTGCAACGTCAAAGTACTGCCCTGTGAGCAGGCTCATGCGCTGTTTCCGGCGACGCCGAGGACGCCTTCGTCCGATGGATTCGTCAGAGTCCTATGACTCGTCGTCTGATGAGAACGAAGCCGTATCTGCCAATTCTTGCAGTTTATACACGAATCGCGTGTGTTCTTGAAAGTCGGCGTGAGTTCTCGGGTTGGCAGTCACCGAAGGAAGACGGGCGACTTACGGGCTAGTCGTTCATCTACAGGTTCTCTTTTGGCACGTCGCGCATCCCGGCAGAAGGAGCACAGTTAAGCTTCCGAAGGTGTTCGAGCGCGTTTATCCTGCAAATAGCATTAGACTGGCGTTGCCTCAAAAGAGCACCAAAAATTATACCAGACTTGCTCCAGAGATCCGTCCTCGACGTTCATGTCCTCCATATTGCTGGCTGCAACCTTCAAGCGATAACGAGGGCCGAACCATTCGAAGTACTCATTCCAGGGAAGGTTGGGATCAATAGTATCCTCTGTACCTAGGGCGCAGGCTGTTTCATATGTCCATGTCCGTGCAACGTTTTTAACAGTGTATCCGCCCCCGTCGAGGAGTATCAGAGGTACATTTTTCTTGCGTAGGTATTGAACACAACGAGCGAGTCCGCGTACCGTGAGATTTAAGCAATCGAATTTTGTCCCCTGAAAGAGAGTCTGCGCCACACCGGAGAACAACAGCGTTCGGCTGGAAGACTTCCAGTATTTTATCGACGACCTGGGAGATATCTGTTAGACGAGGCGGCAGGCAAGGGAAAAGACAGTCGACGCACTGGTTCGACTATACATGGAATAAATGTCCTTCAAGGGGATGTTGATGGCATCCCTTCCTTTTACCCTCCTCTCCAACGCGCCTTCAAATAATGGACTGTCACATCCAGCAAGGACTAGTAAGGGCAAGGCGCGCGAGCTGGGGCCCTGCGGTCGTTGATCAAAGGAATACGTTGACACAGAGATCCTCGAGTGCCTTCAGATGTAGGCCCAGCATCGAGAGGCACGAAGGAATTTGCCCCAGAAAACAAAGAAATATGTTTCCAATGCGTCGTGACTTGGTTCCATCTGCCTTGTCTATGGATCGATATTTCGGTGGGGAGCCATTGTCTTTTGAGGCCGTGTCAAGAGACGCTCTGTAGACAACGAATCACAGCCCTCTTGTCCGTGTGAGAGGTAATTCTGACCGCACTGTGCGAGGTCAGCCATGGTTGTCGCGATCAGGAAGAATGTGCCTTATTTGGCGCGCACACTCCTTCCCTCTTCCCGCGATGTCACTCTGCCTCGGCTACCACCAAGTTATTCAATTCGGACCTGACGACGACTACGAGGAGGAAGAAGGGATAACCTACATCACCCTCGAACTTGGAAACGTCGAACCGTCTCTCATCCCGAGTTGTGACAACTACCACCTGGTCGTCAATCCTTTCTCTGCTCGTCGAGCTCTAATTCAGTATAATCCAGGACCTGGATACTCCGACATCATTTCTACAGCTAGCTGGGATAGTGCTCAAGGGTCGGCACGAGACATTGTTGGGTATGGAACTGCTGTTCTCTTGTGCGTATGTCCTTGTCGCGTGTTGAACCTACTACATCTTTCCCACAGAACATGAAGATGCGGTTCGTACATGGACAGCACACGACAGCGTATCTGTTTCAGAGAAGTACGCCTCGAAGAGAAGGGCAAAGCCAAGGCCGACGTGTGCCAACTAGTGCTTAATCGCATTACTGGGAAACTCGCACCTCTACCACGCCGGTGCAGGACTCAAAAGATGGAGGTCGTCCCCAAGGATTAACGAAGCTATCCTACAATACACTTTAAATTCCTACTTGTACCGTCTACAACTGCGCCAGAATCGTCTTTGCATCTGTAATGGTGACCTTGCTTGGATCCTCCTCGACTGCAACCGACGCGACCTCTTGATTTCTCACAATCATCACATAGCGCTATGGGCAATGTCAGTCGCAAAGAATGGTTTCAAGAACCGCCACTCATACCTTTGAACGCGGACCTCCCAACAACGGCGTAGCATCGAAAATCAAGCCTGTTGCACCAGTAAACTCGCCTTGGTCGTTCGCCAGGAAAAGGATAGCTGCCGAACAACAGTCAGCCTCACCCAGGATGGACAGACGGATAAGACATACGAGTGCCCTTGGGCGCCAGTTTCTCTTTCCACGCACTAGATCAAGGTCAGCACGGGCGCGCATATACCAAACACCACACCTACTTCATGACAAACTGGTCATTTACGGCAACGACGTATACCCCCGCCACGCCCTTGGCCTTGAACTCCTTGTAATCATCGATGTACCCCGGGATCTGGGCACTGCACATCCCGGTAAACGCTCCCGGTACGCCAACCTGCGAAGGGATTCGATACCTTACACAGCACATGAACTGTACCCGCGATGATGGTCTTCCCCCAGGGCTGGACAGTCTCAGCGCGCTCCGGGGACGTGGAGAGAGCTGCTCCTGCGATGATGGATGCCATGGTTGTGAGAAGAACGAAGGTCGAGTCTGGGACGCGTTTGAGTCGATGTCACAGCCGCATCATGATTGCGCTGAGACTATCTGACCTTGGTGGCAGCGTATCCATACTCGAGCGTGTATGCACTCATCCGCCTACACGCGAAATGCGGGAAGACTAGAAGCGGTGACATCCCACCGATCTTTAATGCCCTACCAGTCTATGTCATCGCTAGAGTAGGGCATGCGCAGCGAACTATCTTCTTCGCCGTCGCCGTTGTCTTTGCATTTGAGCTTGTCGGAGGATGAATTCGACGATGAGGATAGCCACGACCATTTTGACGACAATGAGGACGAAGATAGTTTTGTCACGTACGCTGAGATTCTCGGCGAAGCTGGCATGCTACCAAATTCTTCGACCGGAGTAGAAGTGGGGTCAATTGTCTTCATGCCGCGAGAGCATGCGCGTCTTTACGGCGTTCTGCTGCAAATGGCTTGTCCGATTTCCTTCCTTTCGCTTGTCGACACCAAAAAATTCACTTTTTGACAAACTCATATCCTGTGTATTACAAGAACTGCTGGAGGGAGGTTCGACCGCTTGGTACGCATACCGCCTGTCAATAGGGTTCCACGTGTTCGAATCGGCGGTTCTTGGAGCGTGTGCCCTGCCAATGCTACACATATCGCTACTCGCGATGCTTGCGAGCGACATTTTTGTGGTCTTTGCGGTGGCAGAGATACCCAGACTTTGGGTGGGTGAAAATAGACAACCGGTTGTGTTTGAACGTTCGTTCACGTAGTGGGTATCTAGTCTCCTTCCGTTTAGCTGTACCAACACCCAGCGCCAGGAATAACAGTGAGTTATCGTTGAGGTAACCTTTGGATTCCACGCTGATACTTCCAGGCCAAACAAGATCTTCACAATGCGTTGTACGTAGTTCTCCCAGAGACGCGTTCTTTTCTGTATACCTCGGCTACCCGTTTGTCCTTCGAATATGGCCTCGTTTTCGCTGAGATTTAAAATGGGCCCGTCTCAAAGTCTTCATCGTCGTCGTCCTTCCGACATTCTTTCCTCACGCGCACGAGTCACAACAACTCACTGATACTTTCACACCCTGAAGTGAATGAGGCTCATTTTCCGATGTATACTGGAGTGCGTATGTCCTGATGTATCCTGCCTATCAATCAATCGGTTGACATAGGTTCTATCACCCTCCCGGCCTAAAACGACTTCAGGACTAGTGGGCCTGCCCGTTGCTATGACTCGTCAGTAACAAAAAGCCTAAGAGGTGAGATTTGGGCTCTTCGGAGTTCAATTCTAATCTTGTATTCAATAGATTCACCTTCACGGACAACAATGAAGCGAAAAATTGCAGGTTTTACTGACTCCCGGTAGACATAACTGTACACTGTGGAGACTGATCAACCGCACAGCAGCGGTGCGTACACATACCTACCATCACCTATGTCGTTATACCAGTTGACCGTCCTTTTTTTAAGGTCCCCGAAATACTGCTAATTTCTCTATATCATATATAGCCCGTTCGCTCCCGACACCGTCCAAATTACGTAGAACTGGTCAAGGGTGAAGGGATCTTTTGCAATGTTAGCATGAGTGACGAGTGATCCCGTTGCACATTAGTAGGTTCTACTGCCGTGTTACGCAGTCAAGTGTTTGCGAAACATGTGGTCCATCGTTTCATAGTCAGATCGAAAAGAGAATGTAAGCTCTAAGTCCTCCGGGCCTGACCTGCGAGCATGTCAGCATTGCGAATCGTTCGCTAACACTTTTCCAGAATAACAGTAACTATTGCAACGCACAATATACATCAATGTCGCATGTTTCCATATTATATATGTGAGTAAAGAAGCTAATGTTTATAGCTCACTATTCAAGGCTGGAACGTTGCGAACAGAGGCAGAACCGGGTGGTACACTGACAGGGGATGGCAGTGACTGCTCCGAGATGAGCGAATTTTTTTTTATCTCGTGTCATTTGATTCTTGACTACAAATCAAGACCCTAGGTGATCCTAATACCTAAGACTTTAGCTGCGGTCACGGAACACATTTGCTTCCGAACCATTCTGATTCGATTCATCTTGTAACACACCACACGGTACTCATGAAATGCTGTTATTGAGTTTTAGCATGTTCGAAACCGTCGTCTGTAACGTCTCAGGGCTACAAGCGCTAAAAGGACCAGTGTGAGACTGTACGTTCCTCGTTGTCCATCTTTCATGCACGCACCCTCTCATTTGCACACATTGAAGCAGAACTGAGAATCAGTAGTGATTAGTAGAAATACTTCCCGATTGTCTTGATCTGATGATGTCATCAGCGGTGAGTAGTTTTCCTCGTCTGCTTTATTCAGTTAAAAGTTTCCTTCTATATAGACACCCTCTAATTCTGTCTCACTTTACTCTTTCTTTGCGAGCGTGACTGTGCTCCTCTATGACCTCCTCCTCCTTCTCCCCACTGAAATCAATTATGTGTGGCTTCCTCGACCCGTACATCCACTCTTACTGCTGTTCGCACTGAATCGCTACTTGCCCTTGATCGATGCAGCGATCATCATTAACTGGCTCCTGCATGAACCCGGCACTGCCCAGTGCCGCCAGCTCTCTTACGCTGTAGACCTACTAGGAGCCCTTGGAATTTTTACGTCGCAAGTGATCCTCATGATCCGCACCTATGCAATATGGAATAAAAACGGGGTGGTATTTTGGTGTTTTATCGGGATTGGGATCTTGTGTTTTATACCGGGGGTAGTCGGCCTTAGTATACAACTCAAGTCGAGTCAATGTGGGTTGCGTGTCATCTGCGATAACCGAGTAACTCAATACTGTCTGATTTACAGTGGTCAGACCGTTCGATCATGCTGACTGCTTAGGTCACTCTTCGAGCATGCCAGACTTATTCTACATCCTCGTTCTCGTTTCAGAGACAATCATTGCTTCGCTCACACTCTTCAAGGGTGTACAGCACCTCCGCCGTTCATCCCATCCATTTATCAAAGAGCTTTATGTCTCTGGGATATTCTTCTTTGCATGCCTCCTCCTCATTACTCTCGCAAATATCCTTGTCCCTATGTGGGCTCCTGGCATGACACTCTTCTTCCTCGGTTCTTTCCAAACCAACCTCCATTCCATTCTGAGCAACCGTATCATGCTAATCATTCTTAAGCAGAGACAAACATATCGATGTTATTCTACGGATGAGCGGTATACGGGTGACATTGAATTGTCTGATATTACATCTGACGATCTTGTATCTTGAAACGGCATGAAGAATGTGCCAGGAATAACGTCCTGACCTGACGGAAAAATACGGCCCAACAGTAGAAATAAATTGCGTTCGAATGGTAGCCGATTCAATGTACGGTCCAATGTCATACAACTTATCCTAGGCGAGTCTACCATGACACCGCTTTCCAGCGTGTTCAACCTATATGGCTCTGAACCGATGGATCGAATTGAGTCATAGACTGGAGTTTTGGATTGAAAGGGGACAGGAGCATACAACACATCGGTGGACCAAAATCAGATTCGAGGCGACAGAGTATGGACATTGAAGAATGAGAGTCGCAGGACCGACAACGGAAAAACATTGATGATTTGAGTCGGCTAGAAATTACCGCCGTCGCGGAAGATGATACCTGGTAACAGGATAGATTTGACGAGGGATTAGGAGGTGATATTGACAATGGTCCTCGCTCCCCATATCGCTCAAGAACATAACACTATAACGAACATCACGACATTAACAATACACACAACAAGTACAACAAGCAAGTCCACACACTGACTCACGTATCCATCTCTATCCGATCATCCTCCCCATCCCCCCCTCTCCATAAACCCCGCAAGGTCGCCCACCCCAAACTCCACCCCAACTCCTGCACCAACTTCACCCGCTGCCACGTATCGTCAAACACCACCCGGCTCTGGAAGAACTTCCTCCGCGATTGGTAGTTATGCGCAACATTAAAGTACTGTCCCGTCAGCAGGCTCATGCGCTGTTTCCGGCGACACCGAGGACGCCTTCGTCCGATGGCTTCGTCAAAGTCCCATGACTCGTCGTCCTCATCAGACGACGCCGTATCTGATTCTTGTAGTTTATGCACGAATCATGTGTGTTCTTGGTAGTTATTGTGAGTTCTCGGGTTGGCAGTCATCGAAGAAAGACGGGCGACTTACGGGCTAGTCGTTCATCTAGCCTGTCCTAGGTATCGCTCTCCTTTCTAAAGCCCAAATGCTCGAGCATGCTCTCGTTCGGCACGTCGTGCATCCCGACGGAAGGAGCACTGTTAAGCTTCCGAAGGTTTTCGAGCGCGTTTATCCTGCAAATGGCATCAGACTGGCGCTGCCTCAACAAAGCACAAAAAAAATATACCTGACTTGCTCCATAGACCCGTCACCCGTCTTTGACGTTCATGTCCTCCATATTGCTGGCTACCACCTCCAAGCGATAACGGGGACCGAATCGTTCAAAGTACTCATTCCAGGGAAGATTGGGGTCGATGGTATCTTCTATACCTAGGGCGCAGGCTGTTTCATACGTCCATGTTCGCGTAACATTCATGATGGTGTACCTGCCCCCGCCGAGTATCAACGGTACATTTTTCTTGCGTAGGTACTGAACATAATGAGCGTGTCCATGCATCGTGAGATTTAAGCAATTGAGTTTGCCCACTGAAAGAGAGTCTGCGCCACACTGGAGAACAACAGTGTTCGGCTGGAAGACTTCCAGTATTTTATCGACGACCTGGGGAATATCTGTTAGACGAGGCGGCAGGCAAGGGAAAAGACAGTCGACGCACTGGTTCGACTATACATTGAATGAATGTCCTTCAAGGCAACGTTGATAGCATATCCCTTCCCTTTACCCTCCTCTCAAACACGCCTTCAAACAGTGGACTGTCATACCCAGCAGGGACTAGGAAGGGCAAGGCGCAGGAGCTGGTGGCCTGCGGTCGCTGATCAACGGAACGTGCTGAGACTGTTCATCGAGGGCCTTTAGATGTTGACCTAGCATCGAGGCATGAAGGAATCTGGCCAGAAAACAAAGAAAGATGTTTCCAACGCGTCCTGCGACTTGGTTCCATCTGCCTTGTCTATGAATGAATATTTCGGGGGAAGCCGTCGTCTTTTGAGGCCGTGTCAAGAGGCGTTCTGTAGACAACGAATCGCAGGATTCTTGTACGTTTCAGAGGTAATTCTGACCGCACCGTTCGAGGTCGGTCATGGTTGTCGCGATCAGGAAGAATGTGCCTTATTTGGCGCGCACACTCCTTCCCTCTACCTCGTGATGTCACTTTGTCCCGGCTACCACCAAGTCACACAATTCGGACCAGACGACGACTACGAGAAGGAAGAGATAATCTACGTTACCCTCGAATTTAGGAAATGTCGAGCCGTCTCTCATCCCGAGTTGTGACAACTACCATCTAGTCGTCTGTCCTTTCTCTGCTCGTCGAGCTCTCATTTACTCTATTCCAGGGCCTGGATGCCCCGACGCCATTTCTACAGCTGGCTGGGACAGTGATCAAGGGTCGGCATGAGATGTTGTTGGGTACTGAGCTGATATTCTCTCGTGCATATGTTTTTGTCGCGTGTTGAAACTGCTACATTTTGCCGACAGAACAGGAAGGCGCGGCATCCTACATGAAAAGCACACGGCAGCGTAACTGCTTCAGAGAAGTACGCCTCGAAGAGAAGGGCAAAGCCACAGCCAAAACTGGCCCGCGCCAACTTGTACTGGATCGCATTACTGGGAAGCTCGCACCTCTACCACGGCGACGCAGGACTCGAAAGACGGAGGTCGTCCCTGAGGATTACTGATGCTATCGTACACTTTCAATTCCAACTTGTACCGTCTACAACTGCGCCAGAATCGTCTTTGCATCTGTGATGGTGACCTTGCTTGGATCCTCCCGGACTGCGACCGACGTGACCTCTTGGTCCTTCACAATCATCACATAGCGCTATGGGCAACGGTCAGTCGCAAAGAACGGTTTCAAGAACCACCACTCATACCTTTGAACGTGGACCTCCCAACAATGGCGTGGCATCGAAAATCAAGCCTGTCGCACCAACAAACTCGCCTTGGTCGTCCGCAAGGAAAGGAATAGCCGCCGAGTACCAGTCAGCCTCAAGCATGATTGACAGGCGGGTAAGACATATGAGTGCCCTTGGGCGCCAGTTTCTCTTTCCACGCACTAAATCAAGGTCAGCACTGGCGCGCATATACACCACCACCACCACTACTACCACACATACTTCATCATAAACTGGTCATTGACGGCAACGACGTATACCCCCGTCACGCCCTTAAACTTGAACGCCTCGTAATTATCGATGTACCCCGGCATCTGGGCACTGCACGTCCCGGTACGCCGACCTGCGAAGGGGTTCGCTACCTTACATGGCACGTAGAACTGTACTCACGATGACGGTCGTCCCACTGCGCTGGACAGTCTCAGCGCGCTCCCAGGACGTCTCTTTTCGCTTTCAAGGGACTTGCCGGAGTGGATCTGGGCTGAGCTGAGGAGAGAGGTGGTGCGCTGCTCCTGCGATGGTGGCGTGTCTATACTCGAGCGTGTACGCATTCACCCACCTACACGCGAAATCCACGGCAGATTATAGAAGCGGCGACATCCCGTCGATCTTTAATGCCCTACCAGTCTATGTCATCTCTAGAGTAGGGCATGCGCAGCGTCTTCCTCGCCGTCGCCGTTGTCTTTGCCTTTGAGCTTGTCGGAGGATGAATCCGATGATGAGGATAGCCACGACCATTTTGACGACGATGAAGACGAAGATGGCTCTTTCACGTACGCTAAGATTCTCGGTGAAGCTGGCATGCTACCGAACTCTTCGACCGGAGTAGAGGTGAGGTGAAGTCGATTGTCTTCATGCCGTAAGAGCAGGCGCGTCTTTACGGCGTTCTGTTGCAAATGGCTTGCAGTCCCTTCTGGGTTGGGTGATATACTAGCGCCGGTTATCCGAGCGTCTAGCAGCCGATTCCATCATCATGATGCTGACTCTGAGCCGGCAACGTCTATTTCGAGTCATTCAGAACGGGTCCGAGATTCTCGGGCACGTAATGATATCAGCAGCGAACCTTACGTCGTCCTCTTCTATGGAGATGAAGATGAATCAAACCAAGACAACTACGTGGTTGAGGAGGTTGCGAGTGAATTTCTGGGCATTCAGGACAACCAAGTAGTACTTCGATTGGGTGGGTTTTTCGGATGGAATCTCAAACGTCTACCCGTGCTGATCTTCTACAAATAGAACAATTATTCGACTGGTGGTTGACCCTGGTCATGGATGAGACAACTTCATTCCCTCCTAGGATGTCCGATTTCCTTCGTTTCGCTTGTCGACACCAAAAAATTCACTTTTTGACAAACTCATATCCTGCGTATTACAAGAACTGCTGGAGGGAGGTTCGACCGCTTGGTGTGCATACCGCCTACGTCGATGGGGTTCCACATGTTTGAACCGGCGGTCCTTGGAGCGTGTGCTCTGCCAACGCTACACATCGCTACTCGCGATGCTTGCCACCGATGGAAGATAGACCCGGATGAGAGCGGCATTTTTGTAGTCTTTGCGGTGGCAGAGATACCCAGACTTTCGGTGAGTGAAAATAAACAATCGGTCATGTTTGAACGTTCGTTCACGTAGTGGGTATCTAGTCTCATTCTGTTCAGCCGTGCCAAACCCCAGCGCCAGCAATAACGGTGAGTTATCATCGAGGTAACCTTTGAATTCCACGCTGATACCAAACAAGATCTTCACAATGCGTTTTACGTATTGCCCCCGGAGACGCGCTCTTTTATGTATACCTCGGCTACCCGTTTGTCCTTCGAATATGGCGCTGGTTTTTGCTGAGATTTAAACTCGACTCCTCTCAAAGTCTTCGTCGTCGTCGTCCTTCCGACATTCTTTCCTCACGCGCACGAGTCACAACAACTCACCAATACTTTCATACCCTGAAGTGAATGAGGCTCATTTTCCGATGTATACTGGAGTGCGTATGTCCTGATGTATCCTGCCTATCAATCAATCGGTTGACATAGGTTCTATCACCCTCCCGGCCTAAAACGACTTCAGGACTAGTGGGCCTGCCCGTTGCTATGACTCGTCAGTAACAAAAAGCCTAAGAGGTGAGATTTGGGCTCTTCGGAGTTCAATTCTAATCTTGTATTCAATAGATTCACCTTCACGGACAACAATGAAGCGAAAAATTGCAGGTTTTACTGACTCCCGGTAGACATAACTGTACACTGTGGAGACTGATCAACCGCACAGCAGCGGTGCGTACACATACCTACCATCACCTATGTCGTTATACCAGTTGACCGTCCTTTTTTTAAGGTCCCCGAAATACTGCTAATTTCTCTATATCATATATAGCCCGTTCGCTCCCGACGCCGTCCAAATTACGTAGAACTGGTCAAGGGTGAAGGGATCTTTTGCAATGTTAGCATGGGTGACGAGTGATCCCGTTGCACATTAGTAGGTTCTACTGCCGTGTTACGCAGTCAAGTGTTTGCGAAGCATATGGTCCATCGTTCATAGTCAGATCGAAGAGAGAATGTAAGTTCTAAGTCCTCTGGGCCGACTGACCTGCGAGCATGTCAGCATTGCAAATCGTTCGCTAACACTTTTCCAGAATAACAGTAACTATTGCAACACACAATATACATCAATGTCGCATATTTCCATATTATATATGTGAGTAAAGAAGCTAATGTTTATAGCTCACTATTCAAGGCTGGAACGTTGCGAACAGAGGCAGAACCGGGTGGTACACTGACAGGGGATGTCGTCTGTAAGGTCTCAGGGTTACAAGCGGTAAAAGGACCAGTGCGAGATCCTCGTCATCCATCTTTCATGCACACACAGTGACACTCTCATTAGCACATATTGAATCGGAACTGAATATCGGTGGTGACCAGTGGAAATTTTCTTCCCAACTGTCTTGATCAGGGGATGTCATTAACGGTGAGCAGTTTTCCTCGTCTGCTTTATTCAGTTAAAACTTTCCTTCTATATAGATACCCTCGAATCCTTTCTCACTCTACTCTTTCTTTGCGAGTGTGACCGTGCTCCTCTATGACCACCTCCTCCTTCTCCCCACTGACATCAATTATGTATGGCTTCCTCGACCCGTACATCCACTCGTACTGCTCTTCGCACTGAATCGCTACTTGCCCTTGGTCGTTACGGGGATGAGTATCGACTGGCTCCTGCACGTGCCCAGTACTGCCCAATGCCGCTACCTTTCCTACGTTATAGGCCTGCTCGGAGCCATCGGGGTTTTCATGTCGCAAGTGATCCTCATGATCCGCACCTATGCAATATGGGATAGAAACAGGGTAGTGTTTTGGTGTTTTATCGGGATTGGAACCTTCTCTTTTATACCGAGGGTAGTCAGCCTTAGTATACACCTCAGGACGAGTCAATGTAGGTTGCTTGTCATCCGTGATAACCGAGAACTCAATACTGTCTAATTCGCAGTCGTCAGCCCGTTCGATCATGCTGACTGCTTAGGTCACTCTTCGAGCATGCCAGACTTATTCTACATCCTCGTTCTCGTTTCAGAGACAATCATTGCTTCGCTTACACTCTTCAAGGGTGTACAGCACCTCCGCCGTTCATCCCATCCATTTATCAAAGAGCTTTATGTCTCTGGGATATTCTTCTTTGCATGCCTCCTCCTCATTACTCTCGCAAATATCCTTGTCCCTATGTGGGCTCCTGGCATGACACTCTTCTTCCTCGGTTCTTTTCAAACCAACCTCCATTCCATTCTGAGCAACCGTATCATGCTAATCATTCTTAAGCAGAGACAAACATATCAATGTTATTCTACGGATGAGCGGTATACGGGTGATATTGAATTGTCTGATATTACATCTGACGATCTTGTATCTTGAAATGGCATGAAGAATGTGCCAGGAATAATGGCCTGACCTGATGGAAAAATACGGTCCAACAGTAGAAATAAATTGCGTTCGAATGGTAGCCGATTCAATGTATCGCCTATAACGGTTAAACAATATCATATTGTACGAGAACCTCTGACAAATCAGATTCGTCGATAATACCAGAAGGTACAAGAATACATTTGCACAATTCAGTGCTGAAGATTGCTGGAGATCATCGTCAACAGATATATTCCCAGGGTCAACTGTCACCAGTGCAGTTTTCCCATGATGGTGGGCCTCGGTGAACATGGAAAATCAAGCGGGCTTATGTATGACAGTAATTGAAAGCTAGCTCCAGAGAAATATAAGCTCAACATTGAACACTGTGCCCTGCAGCCTCATTCAAATTCCCTTCAGAGCCTTGTCAACAGACACTGATTGCCGCCGTCTACAATTGCACCCATCTTCTGATTATCTTGACTAATATTGAGAAGAAGGGAGAAAAAAACAATGGAAAAAAATGCTCCCCCACAGGAAGGACATGGAGACTAGTGAAAGCATGTGCGGCTTCTCCCTTGGATACACTGAGTGTCACGGCATGTCCAATGTTGACTTTTCTGGATTCAGCATGTTCACTGTCTCACACTTTGACCACCACCATCACTGATTGTTCTCCAAGAGACAAGAAAACTTGTTTATTCAATTCTGTAATCTATGAAGCTTGGCGGTTACCTTTCAACCCAGGTAAAGTCTTACCTCAATAGATTTCCAGAGCATGCAGTGATGTACGTAGCACTGAATCTTGATTGAATTGATCAAGGGTTGACTTGGAAGCAGATGATTTAACTGGAATCCTCAGATTTTTTGTAGGCCTAGGTGTGTGCAGCTCATTTGTTGCATGCTCCTATGCAACTTGCATGACAGTCGGCCACAACTTGAGCATAGATCTGGAGCTACATAAACGTAGTATAGTGACAAGAAATTTTGTGGCTACTCTCAGGCTACACCCCTTGATGCTGTCGTTTATTAGTACTCTGGCTGAAGAAGCTGGTGTAGCACCCTCAGAGGTTTATAAATTGTTGGTAACATTCTTATTCTCGAAGCAATCTCTATACTGATTTTAAAACCTCAGAACAGGTCCTCAGGTACAGTTCCAATCTTATGTATTAGAAAACAGTGGTTGCTCAGATTTTCTCATAGTTGATCAGCTGCTTCCTGAGTCTTGTCTTATATGGTATCCTGTGTGATCAAGTCTGTCAGTGAACCTATCATCCTTATCTGCACTTTTTTGAGTGTCCTTTACTCACCACATTCAAAGACATATACTACATCTCATTTCCAAAGGATAATCTGGTGTCAAAGATGGTTGTGTATCTTCTCTGGGTGACCAAGTCTGCTCAGACTGCTATACACATCTATGACACTTTCAACATGTTCTGTTATGAGTTTGGGAACATTGTGGTACTGGATGAGACTGAGATAGCATCACTCATCATTCTTATTATGTCTGGATTTGGTCTGTACCTTTTCACTCATCTTACACTTCAAGTTACTGAAATAATGGTAGTTGGCTGCATTGCCCAATTATTTTATGCCTGGTGGATGTATAAATTCAACAAGAAGTCACGATGGTTATGTATCACCCCCTCAATAGTAAGATTTTTCAAACACAGTATGCTGCTCCCTAACAATCATGATCTTCATCAAAGATTGCTTTTATTCAAATTTCTGCTGTGATTTGTTGCAGCATCCAAGTGTGAAATAGTGGCCATCACTCAAAAATTCAGGACAATCCTGGGATCAAGGCAACTATAATAGTGAGCTGATCGCTGTCTGACTGTCATTCCCCCATTCAATCACTAGTGGGTGTGGACCATCATACATGTGGCATAACCAAGTCCTAGGTCTAAAATTATTGCAAAGATTCATGATTGATTCATTTGTCTTATTTTACAAAGTTCATCATTGAGTGCTTCCGATTCTTGTATACTGTGACTACTAACACTCCATGTCCTTGAATTTCATCTGCTCCTGATATACCCTGCAATGAAAAAGTATTGGTATTGTATATCAAAATATAGGTCCTGAATCTCAAGGCATAGTATGGAAGGATCTGAACTGCTGGTGACACGCCCCCGTGGCATTTACGCATGTAATTTCGCATTATTAGGCATTGCATACCTAAAATAGAAGTCTGCGAGTGCAATAAGAGAGAATATACAAAGAGCGCAATGGTATTAAGCAAGTACAAAGAATATTGGAAGTGACTATTGGTAGAGCGCATGCTCTAGCTTAGAGCGATACTAGATAAGGTCAATCTAAGTATGAGAGCTCAGTGCTTGATACTAACTGCACCAAGATAACATTGCGCGGGTATCAGAATATAATAATTAGCGACACGTGTGATACTAGACGAACTACGAGAGACATTGATCTATGACGCACAAGGTACGGATCGACCGGCAACTTGCGCGCATATTGATATAATAGCTACAAACGAATAGAACCGAGAAGACTCACTTCGGCCGAAGAGCGCAAGGCCTAGACGAATACTAAGTCATCACAAATGACAGAGACACTTAGAGAAATATGAATAAGTCGGATTGGGGCTTGTTTGATAAGAGATATCTCCGAGGATATAACTGGAGACGTGACCTATCACTGGGTACAGTGTTAACCGACGTCACAACCATGCGCGCTACAAAGTCTGGGTCCGAGTTGGGCATTTGACTAAGTGCCAAGCGATGGCGTGCTCATGCGGCATGCGCGGGACGCAAGGGATGGAAGGCCGCAGAAGAAATAATACTATAACCGGTTGTACTAATTTGTAGATCATAGACAGTATAAATACAGTAGGATAGAAGTAGTGTACAAGTTTTGGACCCCCGGTGTAACGGTGCAAAGCTTTTTCTGCCACGCGCTCTAGCACTTGGAGTTGTTTGTAGCTTCGAGCGAGAGAATATAGACATTAGCTGAGACTTATTGTGTGATATTGAGTAGCGCGCTAGACAAAGAAAGTTAACGCAGCACTTTGTGCACCGGTTTCGGTCATTGTTTGACTTGCGCTCCTATAGAGAATTTGAGTTGAGTGTCAGTGTGGACACTTTCTCACTTCTTTGAGGTTCTTGTGTGACGCAAGGTGCTACAGGCAGCAGAGGTTCGAACCCTTTGGTCTGATTAGTGCTTGCTTTCCGTATTTCCGCAGGTTGGCAAAGGTTCAAACCCTTTGGCTTGCCGGACGGGGTTTTCTGTGTTAGTTTGTGTTCTCTGGATTGCATAGGTTGGAACCCTGTGGATCTACGATCGGTTAGGGAGCTCGAGCGCATAGGTATAGACCCTGTGGCTTGTGTGGATTGTGTTAGTTTATTGGTTTCTGCTTGGAGCGCTGTGCTTTGAGTCGTGTCTAGTGTTGTGGTTACGTCTATCGACGTATAGAGTTGTTGTTAAACCCCTTTGCCTTGAGGCCAAGCGACGAACGTCGCTCCTCTTGTTTGAGAAAAGCTTTTAGACTTAGAGAAGTCAAGATACGATACGAGCGCTATCGCTATACGTGTATCTTAGAGATATTGAGAATACAGTTCTTTGTGTCGCTACTTCTATCGCATCAGAATCCCCCAACGAACTTGAGTGTGTTTGTGTGTGTAGTGTTAGGTGTGGTTGTGATCAGTGTCTTCGACTCTGTTGCATTTCTAGCTTGTGCACGCAAGCAGCTCTTCATTTGGAGCCCACCGTGAGGGGGGGAAGTAGTTTTTATAAACTCAATCGACTGAATTCGAGAGAATCTCATTACGCGCAAGTGTAACAAATCATATATTATCTGTGATTTCCTCCTCTGAGAGTAAATCTGCTAGACGCACGTCTTTATAGACCAACGTTTAGTGAATTGGGTTACTGTTTCCCTAAAAGAGCGTTTTCACCTGTGATTCAGAATAGCTAGACATAAACCGTCCCGAGAGCCCTTGACGAGATCGGAGAAAGACGCTGTTGGCCTCTACGTGACTCCTGCTTATCCTCTTGACCCAGAAAAACGGCGTCAGGATAGAACGGCAGCGAGTTCGTCAAACCAGCAGCAGAGGAGCGCATCTGTAACGGTGCGTGCTCACCAACTTGACCCCGAGAATAGTCTCTTTCGAGTTTGGGTACCCCCTAGCGAACCTGTTGAACCAGAGTCCGAAAGCGAGTCCGATTCGAACTCGCAACCTAATTCAAACCAAAATCCGGATCCTTCGATCCCAAGTAATCAGAGTATTACAACAATGGCAGCAACACTGCCTGGCCCGAATGAAAAGGCCGCACCGAGATTTGAGAGTTCCTCTGACCCAGAGGAACTCGAGCGATTCTTTGCGCGGCTTGAAGATCTATTTACTAAGTGCGCCATAACGGACGAGGATGAGAAGAAGAAAGCTGCGGTGTCGTATACCGATATTAAAACGGAACGACAGTGGAAGGTTCTTCCCAAGTTCAAGATGGGTGAGAAGTATGAGGACTTCAAGTCGGAAGTAATGGATTGCTATGATGGCGCGCGTGATGGTGATCGTGACGCTGTTTTAGAACTAAAGAGATTAGTTTGCCGCTATGATATAGCGCAAATATCTGACAAGGCTGAATACATGGCCTTCAAGAGGGAATTCCAGGTTCTGGCATCGACGCTTGCGTCGGTGTTATCAAACAGAGAACTGGTGGACGCCTTCTTGGCACCTATGTCTGATGAGTTGTACAGATCCATCAAGTTACAGTTGGAGCGTCTCCCGCTACCCGCAGGGTTAGCCAAGCGAGAGCTGTCAAACCCATATACTTTGAAAGAGGTTATGGATGCTGGCTTGACGGTGCTGCAAGGAGTATTCTCGTCCATGGATAGAAAACGAGACGAAGCGAGAGGAGTACCTACTGCTGTGAGTAGTTCACACGAACAGCACAAGTCCTCTACCTCTGCACGCAATACCCCTATGGTTGAGGAAAGAGCGGTGAAACAGGAAGAAGTTGGAAGTGTGCTCGCAGTCATGAAGGACTTCATAGAGCAACAGACTTCTGCGAGTGATAAGAGACTTGCGGGATTGGAGAAGGCCATGCTAGATCATCAGAAAAGTATTCTGAGTTTCTTTCAACAGCAGTCTTCGAGAATGCCAGGTCCCTCGTACGATCCTGGACCGAGATTGATGGGTTATGGGCATACCCATAACAATAACCCACTGCGAGCATGCTTTTTCTGTGGGGATACAGATGGGCATTTGTCGAGCGAGTGCTTAGTTAAAGCCTCGTATATTAAGTTGGGTAAGATTGAGTTGGTGGATGGAAGAGCGCGTCTTCCTGGTGGAGGTGATATCCCCAAGGATATACGAGGGCAGTATGTGAAGGACAGAGTTGATGAGTACTATGCTCGCATGAAGGGTAACAAGGTTCAAAGCCAGAACGTTGTTATTGCTACGACATCGACGCCTGGGCTCTTCCATGTACCAGGAGGATATAGCGCGCTACTCCAAGAGAAGCAGGAGTTGGAAAGGCAGGTATATGCGATGCGCTCGTTGCAAGACAGCAATGATATGGGTGCTAGAACGCGTAGTAAAGGTCCTCCGCCTGATGATCCAATGGCTCAGATGCCTACAGACGAAGATAGGGAGCAGGGTTTTTCTAGGCGTTCAATGAAGGCGGGCGGGAACCAATATAAGACTAGTGGAGTTGCCAGGTCTGGTTCACCATCACCCCCGGAGGACGTAAAAACCAAAAGGAGGAGTGGAGCAGTAAGAGTAGAGTTAGCGAGCGACTTGTCTGATAATGAGGACGAGGAGCGAGTGCCAAAAGTGACAAAAAGAAAACAGGTGTCAGTAGTGATGCCCTCTCAGAATAAAAAGCAAGTACGGATGGACCCCGTACCCAAGGATATACCTACTGCGCGCAGTGCGACGCCGGAGCCGGATATGCCATATCTAGTGGCTTCTGATGTGACTAACGCCCGTAAGCAGGGAGGTCCTATGAAGAAGAACCAAAGGACAATGGGTTTTGTACCGTACACCGCTGAAGACAAACAGTCAGCCTACCGTCTGAAAGCACCTGTAGAAGACCGAGGAAACTCACCTGAGGTGTTGGAGCGACTCATGAAGTCACCCATAGCCGTTACGGTTGGAGAATTACTTGCGCTCTCTAAGATTGGTGGCGCGGTAAAGCAAGAGCTGACTATGAAGCGGGTTGCTTTGGGCAAGTCGAAGAAAACTGGGAAGCAACAGTTTGGACTTGTAATTGAAGAAAGTTCAGATTCAGAAGGAGAGTCGACAGAGCAAGTGTTTCCCTTTGCGGAAGGAGAACAAGAGGAAGAGGACGATGGTCTGCCAACTGGTGCTATCCACTTGTCGCAGATACCGTTTGTTGGAACCTTTCTTGTTACAACTGAGGCCAGGAATGGAATTCCTGAAGGCGCGCTGGTCTGGCAAGACCCTTTCGAGCAATATTTGAATGACGCGGAAGAGAGAGGAGAAGTTCCTAAGCAAGTCTATGTTGCAAAGGACTCACAAGCCTTGCGCTCTGTGTTTCCCTTCATAAATGGATCGGAACGCTTCGAGAGCTTGTATGATACTGGCTCACAGATTGTGTCAATGTCGAGTCGAGTTGCAGACCGACTGGGTTTGATATATGACCCAGACAAAGTGATCAACATGCAGTCAGCCAATAAGCAAGTGGAGAAGTCCCTCGGTATGGCGAAGAATATACCATTCTTGTTTGGAGATATTACAGTCTACTTGCAAGTTCATATTATCAAGGATCCCGCCTACGATGTTCTATTGGGCCGACCCTTCGATGTATTAACTACAAGTACGGTCTATAATACGGCAGAGGGTGGACAAACGATTAAGATAAAGGATCCGAACTCAGCGCGGTGTGCTATGATACCCACGTTCCCTAGGGGACACAAAAAGTTCATCACGCGCGAGGTTGAGGAGGGTTTTCAGTGATCGATGATTTGATCGACGATCAAGGAGAGTTAGCACTAATAATAGAAGCCGATCGAGATGGAGACCTAATGATCGGTGGATACGCAAAACCCACAGGATCTCAGACATTTAACGGAGAAGAATTACAGGCAGTGTATGCTGTCGCCAGCTCAACGGTGTGTGGCGAGGATACAAAAGCGCGCGGGACATTATCCTCGTATTTTGGGGCGCTAGAAGATATAAAAGAAATAAGAAAACAGAAGAAGAATGCTGCGCAGACTGCGAGCAAGCATACGTCGAATCCTAAGGATAAGAGCGCGACTTATATCTATGAAAAGATGGATGTGTCATACGAGAGACCTGCAGTAGGATCGGTGAAAGATGTATTTGCGACTAAGAAGTATAAACCTGTGGCGCAGAAAGTCAGACCTATTACAGGAGGTCTGCCTTCAGAATTCAGGATTGTGCGCGAGATAAAAGGTGATCCACTCAAGGATATGCCTCAGTTGAGCACGCATCCATCCGAGTTTACGCCTACTGGACGATATACACAGGAGCGCAAGGAGATAATTGATAAGGTGCATGGTGAAGAGTTCCTTTGGGAAGAGGAGCGCAAGCTGATGCATGAGTTTATGAGCTTACAGAATGAGGGATTTGCATGGGATGATACAGAGCGCGGTCATTTCAAGGAGGAATACTTTCCGCCCGTGACCATTCCAGCAGTTGAGCATACTCCCTGGATCCAGAAGAACATACCTATTCCGCCAGGAATCTTTGATCAGGTGTGTAAAATTATCAAGACCAAAATTGAAGCGGGAGTATACGAGCCTTCGAACTCCTCGTATCGTTCTAGGTGGTTTTGCGTAGTTAAGAAAGATGGAAAGAGTCTACGACTCGTCCACAGCTTGGAGCCCTTGAATGCTGTAACTATTAAGCATTCTGGTGTACCTCCTGCGACTGACGAGCTAGCTGAACATTTTGCGGGATGCTCGTGTGGAGGTACCCTTGATTTGTACGTAGGCTATGACGAGAGAACATTAGATGAAAATTCGAGGGATTTAACAACGTTTCAGACACCGTTTGGCGCGCTAAGACTGGTAACGTTGCCTATGGGTTGGACTAACTCAGTACCTATATTTCACGACGACGTGACTTATATCTTACAAGATGAGGTACCACATGTCACCATACCCTATGTAGATGATGTTCCTGTGCGAGGACCGAAAATGCGCTATGAAATAAAAGGAAAAGGATATGAAACTATATCGGAGAACGCAGGAATACGACGATTCGTATGGGAGCACTTCCAGAATATGAACCGTGTCGTACAGCGCATGAAATATGCAGGAGGAACTTTCTCTGGTCATAAAGCTGTACTTTGCGCGTCAGAAATAATGGTTGTAGGCCACCGCTGCACTTATGAAGGAAGAAAACCAGAGACTGACAGAGTGGGAGTCATACTGAGATGGGGTCCTTGTGAAGATCTTGGAGATGTGCGCTCGTTCTTGGGAACGGTAGGCGTACATCGAATGTTCATCAAGGACTATGCCAAGAAGGCTGATGCCTTGACCAAGCTCACCCGTTTGAAGGTACCTTTCGAGTTTGGTGAAGATCAAGAAGAGTCAATGCAGATGTTAAAGGATGCACTGCGAGATTGCCCTTCTTTGATGCCCATTGACTATGAACTCCTAGCAGATGTAATACTTGGCGTCGATACTTCATACCGCGCTATAGGATTTTATATCTGTCAAGTAGACCCAGATAATCCGAAGAGAAGGAGATATGCGCGCTTTGGTTCTATCGTGTTAAATGAGCATGAAGCTCGCTTCTCGCAACCCAAACGTGAATTGTATGGCCTCTTTAGAGCGCTACATGCATATCGACACTGGTTGTTTGGAGTTCGAAAGCTCGTAGTCGAGACAGATGCGAAGTATATTGCGGGTATGCTTAGGAACCCGGATGAAGTTCCTAACGCGGCAATTAACAGATGGATTGAATCAATACTAATGTTCCACTTTACCTTAGTACATGTCCCTGGAGAGAGACATGCTCCTGATGGGTTGTCGAGGCGTAGCTTCCAACCTGGAGATGAGGAATATAGCAACCCAGAGGACGAATATAGTCCAAAAGATGAAGACCCTTGGGAATTTGTGAATGAGACAGACGAGCAAGTTGAAGACATTGCAGATTTTAAGGAGCGCATAGATACGAGACATGGATTCGTTACAATTGATAGAGCGATTCATGATTTTCAAGAGGATAAAATAATGCAGGAAGCAGTAGAGCGTGGCGAAACTTACTCAGTGTTTTATAACGCGGGACCACTCTTACCAGAAGCGGCTGAATATAGTGATGTTGATCACTATGATGAAGAGCGCAGGAGCGGGTACGCTAAGATGCTGGATCGCCAGCTGCCTCTTGTCATTAAATGGCATAAGGATCCTACCACGCGTCTCCCGGGCTTTAAGGACGATCATTACAAGAACTTCATTAGATATGCAAAGAACTTCATTGTGGATAAGGGCAAATTGTATAGAAGAGACATAGAGTCAGAATACAAGCTTGTTATCTATCCTGAGAAACGCATGTATATTATGAAGGCCGCGCATGATCAACTTGGACACAGGGGAATGTATGCGACGAAGATGTTGATAAAAGAGAGATTTTGGTGGCCTGAGATGGAGCGCGACATTTCCTGGTTCATTAGTACTTGTGAAATATGTCAACAGCGTCAGAAAACTATTATCAAGGCTCCACCTACTGTTACGTTCACGCCTTCTATATTTCAGGTATTACATGCGGATACGATGCATATGCCTGAGGCAACGAATCACCACAAGTACATCGTACATGGGTGTTGCGCGCTAACGAGTTGGATGGAAGGACGTACCTTGGCGAATGAATCAGCTCAAGCAATTGCAGAATGGTTGTTCGAAGACATCATCTGTCAATGGGGCTGTATTTCATTGATTGTAACAGACAATGGGAAACCATTTAAAGCCGCGGTAGCATATTTGGAGAGGAAGTATGGGATAAAGGGGATTAGGATCTCCCCTTATAACTCGCAAGCAAACGGAAGGATAGAGCGCCCTCATTGGGATGTGCGCCAGAGTTTATATAAAGCTTGTGGAGGAAATGAGAGAAAATGGCATTACTATTTCTTGCTGGTAATGTGGGCCGACAGGATTACTGTTAGAAAAAGGATGGGATGCTCTCCCTTCTTCGCAGTGACTGGTGCGCATCCAATCTTACCACTTGATGTGCTGGAAGCGACCTGGCTTGTTGAGTATCCTGGCAGAATGTTAGAAGACTGGGAACTTCGAGGCTTGCGCGCCATAGCATTAGAGAAACATGCAGATAAAGTAGCCGACATGAGGAATAGTATGGATGAGAAGAAGAGGCAGGACACCCTGAAGTATGCGACTATGAATGCTAACAAGATAAAGTCGTATAACTTCAAGAGAGGTGACCTAGTATTGATGCGCAATACTCAGATTGAGAGCGCGCTAAATACGAAGATGAAACCTCGCTATTTGGGACCTTTAGTTGTGGTAGATCGCTCGAGCGCAGGGAATTATATCCTCGCAGAGTTAGATGGAGCGCTTATAGGTTCGAAGATAGCAGCATTCAGGGTGATTCCATACCTTGCGCGGCACTCCATAGACATCAATGATAAGGTTTTACATTGGATGAGAAAGGATTCGAAAGAATTAAGAAGAATCATTGAGTCCCCAGAGCCTAAAGACAAATGGCCTGCGAACTTCACTGAGGAATTCGAAGAGGTGGCTAATCCTAAGATTTCTGAAGCAGTAAACTTAGATGAGGACTAGCGCGCTATGCAGAAACGCCTTCTGCGGGCATAAAATTGAGAGTAAAGACAGGATGTACAGCACTAGCTACTGTACTTGCGATATAGAGATACTGACTAAGGATACATGCGCTTAAAGCCTTGAGCGACCTGTTTACTCAAATCTGCGAAGAGTGGAAGAGTGACTTCGGAAATAGGTAACAAAAGCTCAGCATCAAAGTCAGGGAATGAAAAAGAGAAAAGAAATTCGTGATAGACCGCTAAGAGTTCACCAGAAGACGAGTTAATACCGTAAATATCGAGAACCACTGGTCTGGGATTAGGCAGACGGAGGGTCCAAGACAGAAGAGGTGGAAGGAACGGGAGCAATCTCGGCCTCCATAGGAGCGGTATCGACAGCGTCCTGTGCTTCTGCCACAGGAGGGTGGAGGGCATGCTGAACGCGCTCCAACTCGTCGAGAAGAAACGTGCGCTGCTTCTCTGCAGCGTATAGAGTGTGCTGTAACACGAGGACATCGCCCATGAGGGCACTTTCGAGCTTCGCCAGATGTTCTGGTCTTTCCACAGTGAAAGAACCCATGGCCGGTCCTTTATAAGCTTCACGCAAGCTATTGACGCTGGGAAGAGCTCCCCCGTCTCCAATGGCTAGAGCGCAATGCGAAGTGAGTAAAAAGGATAGCGCGCTAAGAAATAGAGAGACATACTGGTACTAGTAAGTCCAAGAGCCGAGGCCGGTCGCCTGTCTCCACCCCCCCTAGAATGACGAGGGTAGTACTCCCTAGCGGATGGGAGCGGGAACGCAGGCTTAGCACGCTTGCTAGCACGAGAACTGTCCTTGTTGACATGTCCTTTGGAACAAGCCTGCGCCACTTGAAGGGTGAGTGAATTATATCACGTGCGCAAAGAAATAAGCACGAACAAGACCTTTGTCGAGACAGTCAGCAGGCGAATGACTGTTGGAACCACAGTAAGTGCAGCCAGAAGGCTCATCCTAGAGTCAAATGCATTTAGTGAGGGGGACACCAATAGAGCGCAATGAGAAACCTACCTTAGAAGGTTCCTTGCGTTTCTCACCAGTAGAGACATCGTTGAGCTTAGCCTTAGAGAGTTTGGAAGGCTTAGACATCTCGACACCGCGGTCATCGACGACCATCTTTAGAAACTTGGTGGTCAGAACATCAAGCATAATGCGCGCAGACTGTGCATACTTTAACAGAGTCACCATCAGAGTCAAAATTGGCAGCTACCTGGTCCATCTCGTAGTACTCGTCTTCAGAATCTGTGTCGACAGTAGCGCGGGAGCGACGTGGAGTACGACCTTTGCCTTTGCTTCGAGTGACTGCGCCGGTCTGTAGAAACGAGCACAAATGAGAACGAATGAAACAAAAGAATTTAAAGAGATACTGACCGATTTGGGGTCACGACGAGGCCCAGTGGGAGCTCCAGCGGGAGGCCCATCTGCACCTTGGCTGCGCTCGCTTTGGACCCACCCAGTAATGGTCTTCAAGACCTTATGAATAGGCTGCTTGGACGCATTGGTGTGGAACTCCTTTTCGACCGCGGTACGAGCCTTGAAGACGGAATCCTTGAGTTCCTTGTCTTTAATAAGCTCCCCCTTATAGTGCTCTAAGTGGGACTATAGCGTGCAAGGTCAGAACATGAGGAAAAAGATAGAGCGCAACACCTACAGTATACTCTTGTAACTGATCGAGGTTTTCGTTCGCAGTGGTAGCAGGATCCTTGCATAAGGAAATAAGAACAGCCTTGACAACCAAGAAAGTGGGAATCATAGTTTGAGAATAGAGAATAGAACGGGTTTTTAGTTGAGAGAAGAGTTGGTTTGGTGTGTGTGGGTTGGGGTAATGTCTCCTCCTCATATCTAAGTGATTTTATACTCGAGCGCAAGAAGCTTGCGGCGGGATCATTACCATAACCAACTCAAAAAAAAAAAAAAAAAATTTTATAAAGTCAGAAAGATTGCGTACAGCTATTCCGCGGGAATAACTTGTATTCCGCGCGACATATCTGAGTTAGAAAAAAGATATTTGACTTTATGAAATTTGGAGATATTTGATTTTGTGACTGAGGACAGTCAGATTCTTTTAGTGTGGGGGATATAGGGGTATACCTAAAGTATTACCCTATTACCTGTAAAGGTACAATAAATTTTGCGATTTCTGTGTACAGAAAATACAGAGAGCAAGACCAAGTACCCAAGAATGAAAAAGAATATTTCAAATTGAGATAACGGATGCAAAACCCGTTGTACACGCCACAGTGGCGAGAAGAACAGCGAGAAATACTGTATTTCCATTGTGCGTAGCGTAATTTGGGAGATAAATACCGCGGACATGAGTCCACATAGGCATAAGAGCGCAAGTGATTCCATACAGAAGTTAGAAAAATACGGATAGATGACGGATCACGGAGGTGTGGTGATGCCAGGAAATGCAAATCAGGGCTATCAAGGGTCACCTTGATGCGTCGAATGGTGCCGAAGTACTTAGAGATAATCACACAAATCACACAGAGAGGAGCGCAACAAGAAATGATACATTTTGAGAAGCCCTAAAGGCCGTAAAAGAACTGCGCGGTACAAAAGGAAGAATCGTATGTATACCTAGCTACTACTGGCTGCATTTGAAGTCCCTGAGCACTAGGATAAGTAAAACAGAAGGGGGAATACAAGAAGATGCGAGGCAATTCGATAGGAAAAGAATCCAAGAGTAAAAAGCAGGAATAAAACAGATTTACGCGTCATCACCAGAGGAATCATCCATGTCCTCCGCGTCGCCAGACTCACCCGTGTCATCGAAACCTTCGCCAGAGGAACCCGGACGTACGATAAATGACTTGAGGAAGTCGGAGACGCTAGCGTACGCATCGATAATTTCGGTCCCATGTTCGCGCGATGCGATAGCGTCAAGACCGTCGGCGAGTTGACTGACGACTTCCTCACGGTCGGCACGAAGCTGATTGACCACCTTGCCGAGCAGGTCGAGCTGAGTGTTGATACTCTCGACACGCACGAGGCCACGAGCAATCGCTAAAGAGACAATAAGCAGTGAAAAAAAAAAAAAAAAAGATATGAGGAGAAAAGCGCACCTCCGTCACCACTTAGTGTAAGCGGATCCAAAAGGGTAGCCGCACGATACAACTGGTCAGCGGTCCAACGAGAGGAGCAGGGACCGTGACGGCCGGTCTTGCACATATTGCACCGCTCCTCACCAACCTTGCCAGAAAAGGTACATTCGTCGGCAGTGCCAGCGAGCGTACAATTAAAGCAAGGCCAGGAAAGCTAGAAGTGCGTCATGTGAAAAGGAGAATACGAGATAAGAGAAAACACTTACAAGAGGAGGGCGAATATAGTACGGATTTTTATCGGAATGAGCCCGATAAATATATTCACGCCCAGTCCGGATTTGTTTCGGAGGCCTAAAGCAAGATGTCAATTAATAAAAGAAAATAAAAGTAAGAAGAAAGGAGAAATGTACTTAGTGAGAGAGGATGGAGCCTTTGGAAGAGCCGATAGCTTCAAGCGCTCCAAAGCCTCACAAGAAGGAGGCTCATGGAATTGGAGGTCGAGGCCAGGATGAAAGGCGCGCGCATAGAAGGTATTGTCTATGGGCCGGGCAGCACCAGAATTCGAGCCGGAAGGTCGAGCAGATGGAAGCAAAGAAGGCAGAACGGCGGCCAAACGCTTTTTACCTTTGGGCTTGACCAAAGACTCGACAGCAGGAGTAGGGGACGGAGGCGCCACCTCCCTCTTTTTGCCCTTTGCCTTGGAAGAAAGACCCGCGCTAGGAAGGGGAGGCGCGGGCTCCGAAGGCGCTGAAAGGTTAACAAACCTAAAATGGGAAAGCGGCTCTCCAGTTAGAGGATGGTACGCACGGGGAGGAGGAGCCAACGGTTCCTCGTGTACGGGTGATGCGAGTTGCACCCGTTTCGCCGGTGGAGGTGTGATATCCGTGCTAATCGGTTCGTCGCTAGGCAGGAACAAGGGTTCCTTAGATGCGGGGCGATCTTCGTCTTCTCCGGAAGACTCGGGAACTTCGCTATCAGAAGAAGGCACTAAGGAAAAGAAGTAACGAAATTAGGGATAGCAAATTAAATCTGGGAAAAGCACATACCAAAATTAGGTTTCTTTGCGGTCGGCCTAGGTTTAGGAACCGACGGTGCGGGAGATTTGCGCAGTACTTTACGCGCTCGTTTCTTCAAACCTACGGGGCCAGCAGTCGACTTTGGCTTCGAAGTGGATGCCTGAGGGACGGACGCCGGGACAGGTGTCTTTGGAAGCTTCTTCGAAGAAGAAGCCTCGACGATGGGCTCATCACTAAGAAGGAATGATCAGTAATGCGCGGGAAGGAAAGATAGGAAAAATCAAGGGCGCACCGAACGCTAGAGATAGGCACCGGAGCCTCGGTGATAGCAGCCTGTTCACGCTGCTGCTTTCGAGTATTGGGGCCACCCTGGTACAAAAAGAAGGTCAAGAAAAGAAAGGGCGTAGGAAAAGCATAGAAGGATATACCAAGGCGGAGCCCGCGGGAGGTAGCATGACTCCGACGAGCTTTCTACCAGGAGCTGAAAATGCTATTATAAGAAGAAGAGAAATCAGAGAACTTGGGAATGATAAGTCCAGGTGCGGGACTTACCAAGCTCTTTAGGCGGCTCGGGACTGGGCGCAGCCGGAGGAGGAGGCCGCTTTGGTCTGGAAAAGAGTCAAATAAGAACCGGAAGAGAAGAAAAGAAGAACACTGACACGGGTAGAGATGGTTCAGGGACACCGGTCATAGGTTTCTTAGGAGACGGAGTGACAGTAGGGCGACGTGGAGGCGGAAGCCTGACAACGCGGTATGGTCGAACGTCGCCCTCGAACACGCAATGGTCACTGTTGGCTTCATAACCGTCTTCTCCGGGGAGCAAGAGCGATTCGTCGAGTCGATACTGGGAAGCAGAAGAATGTGAGCTAAAAGAGGAGAGAGCGACGCTAAGAAAAAGGGGACTCACGTCATTACGAGACTCTTCAGAAGGACGTACGGTCCATTTAGACCATTCCAGGCGGCGGAGGTCAGAGGGGATGCGCGCCACCAATAAAGAGACGGCTGCGCGCAGTGCCAAGCCGTATCTCGAGTCAGCAAGCTCGAAACTCTCCAGGATGTACATATGCGCGTCCTGGAGGGTTTGCCAAGAGTTAACTAAAAAGAAAGAGGTCGAAAAGAAACATACTAAGTAGACATGGGCTTTCTCTACGGAGTTAATGACTTCACCCGTTGGCGCAGCCCTCCTCGCCGCTGTTTCGAAATAGCGCGCAGCGACAGTGCGCGCCCACATCAGGTTGTTGCAATAGTCGTTGAATGGAATATCCTGGGCGGGAACGAAGCCAACGTTGAGAGACATGGTAGAAAACTTAGCAAGGGTGAGAATAAAAGGAGGAGTGAGACGTAGAGGATGAAAGGCAGAAAGAAAGGAAGGGAACGGGCTTTTGCAAGCTTAAATATCCCAACTTGATGTAAATTCGGGCCATTATTAATAAAGTTCACACGAGCGTGAGAGAGGAAGCGTCAATTATGACTCGATAGCTTCTTAATCAAAAATAGGTGTTGCCGCAGCAACAAGGACACATGTGCATCCATAGAAGCCCACAGGATGGACCGTGGAAGGTCCAGAACTTAGTGAGGGGGATATGACACGCCCCTGTGGCGTTTACGCGTGTAATTTCGCGTTATTAGGCATTGCATACCTAAAATAGAAGTCTGCGAGTGCAATAAGAGAGAATATACAAAGAGCGCAATGGTATTAAGCAAGTACAAAGAATATTGGAAGTGACTATTGGTAGAGCGCATGCTCTAGCTTAGAGCGATACTAGATAAGGTCAATCTAAGTATGAGAGCTCAGTGCTTGATACTAACTGCACCAAGATAACATTGCGCGGGTATCAGAATATAATAATTAGCGACACGTGTGATACTAGACGAACTACGAGAGACATTGATCTATGACGCACAAGGTACGGATCGACCGGCAACTTGCGCGCATATTGATATAATAGCTACAAACGAATAGAACCGAGAAGACTCACTTCGGCCGAAGAGCGCAAGGCCTAGACGAATACTAAGTCATCACAAATGACAGAGACACTTAGAGAAATATGAATAAGTCGGATTGGGGCTTGTTTGATAAGAGATATCTCCGAGGATATAACTGGAGACGTGACCTATCACTGGGTACAGTGTTAACCGACGTCACAACCATGCGCGCTACAAAGTCTGGGTCCGAGTTGGGCATTTGACTAAGTGCCAAGCGATGGCGTGCTCATGCGGCATGCGCGGGACGCAAGGGATGGAAGGCCGCAGAAGAAATAATACTATAACCGGTTGTACTAATTTGTAGATCATAGACAGTATAAATACAGTAGGATAGAAGTAGTGTACAAGTTTTGGACCCCCGGTGTAACGGTGCAAAGCTTTTCTGCCACGCGCTCTAGCACTTGGAGTTGTTTGTAGCTTCGAGCGAGAGAATATAGACATTAGCTGAGACTTATTGTGTGATATTGAGTAGCGCGCTAGACAAAGAAAGTTAACGCAGCACTTTGTGCACCGGTTTCGGTCATTGTTTGACTTGCGCTCCTATAGAGAATTTGAGTTGAGTGTCAGTGTGGACACTTTCTCACTTCTTTGAGGTTCTTGTGTGACGCAAGGTGCTACAGGCAGCAGAGGTTCGAACCCTTTGGTCTGATTAGTGCTTGCTTTCCGTATTTCCGCAGGTTGGCAAAGGTTCAAACCCTTTGGCTTGCCGGACGGGGTTTTCTGTGTTAGTTTGTGTTCTCTGGATTGCATAGGTTGGAACCCTGTGGATCTACGATCGGTTAGGGAGCTCGAGCGCATAGGTATAGACCCTGTGGCTTGTGTGGATTGTGTTAGTTTATTGGTTTCTGCTTGGAGCGCTGTGCTTTGAGTCGTGTCTAGTGTTGTGGTTACGTCTATCGACGTATAGAGTTGTTGTTAAACCCCTTTGCCTTGAGGCCAAGCGACGAACGTCGCTCCTCTTGTTTGAGAAAAGCTTTTAGACTTAGAGAAGTCAAGATACGATACGAGCGCTATCGCTATACGTGTATCTTAGAGATATTGAGAATACAGTTCTTTGTGTCGCTACTTCTATCGCATCAGAATCCCCCAACGAACTTGAGTGTGTTTGTGTGTGTAGTGTTAGGTGTGGTTGTGATCAGTGTCTTCGACTCTGTTGCATTTCTAGCTTGTGCACGCAAGCAGCTCTTCACCGGTATTGAGAATTTCAAGTGTTCAATACCCCAGTACTTGCAGAAACCAAGATTAGAAAAACACTGAATATAATTTATATATTTTTAATAAAAGGAATCCATTTACAAACACATGTACTTCCCACACAACCATGTCCTTACTGTACCCTTCTTCCCCCATTACACATCCCAGATCTATTCTCTCTGCCCTGCCCTCTATCACACTATTCCTTCATTATCAGCTCTATGTACTAGTAGTTGAGGGCCATCACATTTGTGTGGCATTATCTGAGTCCTATGGTCTAAATTTTGATCCCATCTATGTTGCACTATATACATGATATTGGAAATTAATCATATGTTATGGTATTATATATATTATGTTGTAGGTGTATGTCTGTATAACTGTATTTACATTTGAATGGTGTATATGTACAATTCAGGTATTTGATCATTAGGTCCATCAGCTATATCAATTTCATGGATATTGCCTTCATACTTTGCATTACATTCCAGGGTCAATCCATCATGAAACCATGCATTATATTTGTTATCTATATACCATGCAGTGAAATGAGTGTGTCCAAAATATACTATCCCTTGTAAATTATATCTCAATTTTTGACTGTGTATCTGAAGTTTGATATGGGGGTCTGCAGGTGTATTACTGGACAATACTAACACTGCTAGCAATGGTGGGGCAGATTCAAATAAGTCTTTTTTGTAAACAGGTGCATAACAATATGCACATCTCTGTTTTAGTGTCTTGTTTGAGCTGACATCCAGGTATTCTTGAATAGTTTGCTGCTTTGATGTGTTGTCATTGTGAGAAGGCATGATAGAACAATTGAATGATTCAATTGCACTAATATTATGCAGATTAGAACATTCTACTATTAATTTGTTGAATACAGTTGAGCTTACAAATAGTTTGCTTACAATTGCTTCCACACTTGTGTTCTGCCCAAATACAAATACATTTGAATACATGTTACACAATTTACAATGGAAAAAATCTCTTACCTCTTCCAAAGTGTATTCATTTACTGCATGCTTTTTAAATGAACCTACAAGTAAACCCAGCCATTCTGCATTTATTTGTGTAAACAGAACAGAATACACATCTGGATTTGAACTCCATATATTAAATAATACAAACAATACAGCATCATATGCACAGCTATTGTTGTACCATTTACAGCCCTTAGGGACAAGATTTTCTGTTATTACTGGTAATTCTGTATTATTATAAGGAGGTATATCTTGCAACTTGATAGGTTTCTGTATGTCTGAATTGCTGGTGGATAGAACTTCAATAGGATCAGATGGTCTACCCTTCCTTTTGTAGCTTTCTTCATAGGTTTAAACTGACGGATACCTCTAAGTTCAATACTGCTTGGTAACATAGGTACTTTTTGTTTTGATCCAGGCTGTGTACTGTTGAGCTGAACCTCAGTAGATTTGACTATCTTAGGAAGTGGCTTATGCTCATATCCAGATATGTTCCATTCTATGACAGTCTGATCTTTAACATGTAAAGGATCGGACTTTGACCATCAAATATTCCTATCCACTGTTTCAGGAACAAAGTTCTTGCCAAACACAGACTGAAAAGAGTCAATTAAAGTATATCAATGGTCACCACAAATACTGTCTGGTAACTGACTGTTATATTGTAGACATGTTATATAATCCAATACTTCTAATTCTCTGAATTCTTGTCTTAAGTGACCTGAACACATGCCTTGAATTTTACTGGTATCAAAAGCCTTCAAATTATGGTCAGTGTAATCTGGCAAAATCAAAGTTCCTTCTGCTGATGCACTTCTTGACAAAGCAGTATAATATGATTGATGTGATCTACAATTGTTTAGATCTACAGGATTCCATGGCCTTGTCTTGCCTTGAGAACAATAATCTGTCATTGCAAAATTGGGAATTACCTCCACTTGCAACCATGTAATATTTATTTTTGAGTCATCTTTTAGTGTGCAAGTAATAGGGACAGATGTTCTTGTAAGAGGGACTACATTTTCAGGAAGTCCAGGTAGATGAATGGGATCAGGGGGAGCCAATATTTTCACAAACAGTGTATGCAATACTTTTTGTCCCCTTGTGCCTGTTCCTTCTACCCATGAATATACAACAGCTTCTTGTCCTTTGGTAATGCCAAGTTCTGTAGCAGTGTTCAAACGAATCATGACAGGAAGCCCTTTACAGATAGACAACTTTGCTGGTACATGTTTATTGTTCCCACTTGGTGGTGAATTCCACAATTCAATCTGTATTTGAGGTGAAAGTATGGTGATTTTACTAGATTTTCCTTTTTTAACTTGTTTCAATGTAACATTTTCTGAAATAGAATTGTCTGAAAAAAATGTATTAACTCTTGGTTTGTTTCTTGTGCAAATCAAATACATCCCAATCTATTGATTTCATCCTTCTGTACATTAAGACCAGTGATGATAGATGCACCTCTAAATTCTTTACTATTAATATTGGGTGAAACATTTGACAAATTACACACATGACTAGCTAGAAATCTAATATCATCACCTGTACATGATTTATATCTCATATTTGATAAAGCAGTTCTCAGCTTTATATCATCTTCAGACTGAGATATTTGATGCATATTCTCATGAAGAATAACAACTGTAGTCACCTGATGCCATATTGCTTTTCCAAGAGCAGAATCCTGACTCTTCTTACTAGATGCAAATAGGCCACTTGCAGGAGAGTATAAGGCTGAATATTCACCTCCCATGACATGTGGTAATTGAGCAAAGTCACCAGCAAAAATCACATTCATGCCACCAAATGGTTGATCTGGATGATTCAAACATGTTGCAAGCTGGCTACTTATCTTAGATAAATCTGAACAGGATAGCATAGACACTTCATCTAAAAATATATATTCAACACCTTTTAAATGTGCTTTGACTTCTCCCATGCTTTTCTTTGACAACTCACCACTGGTGAACTCATTGATTCCAAATGTAAAGTGATAAGTTGAACCTTTTATAATAGACGCTGCTGTTCCAGTTGGGGCAACACATATTAACTTACCACTTTCTTGACATCTTTCAAAAAAAACAGTAAGTGCTTTCAACAACTGAGATTTACCTGTTCCACCCATGCCTCCAATATACATCATAAGTTGTTCTGATGTGGGACATAATGAATGTTGGGCAACAATACGAAATGCTCTATCTTGTTCAGTATTCAAATGAAATAGATGTGTAACAATGTGTCTTGATTTGGTCAGATGATTGCAGCTAACAATCTCTACTTGATCAACATATTTTTTTGCAGGTACATGTACCTCTGAACTATGTTTTTGACTTCATGTGTCAAGAACAGCTTCCCACAGTGCAATAACCTCTTCCCTCCATTCTGCTGGTGATCAGCTCTGTATGTTATCAGAATCATATATATGAGTTTTATCTGCCAGTTCATAATTAGGAATAGACCAAGAACACCCTGAAGTTCCCATTGTTTTTCCAATCTTTGCAATATTTTGAGCACATTTCATATATGCAGCACCAACATTTACTGCCATCTGTTCAGAACCTTCTGAAATTCCTGTGTTAATATCCTCAGTAGAGATGTAAATGTCATTGTTGTAATCTAGTGCAGTCCAATTGGTATCAAACATATGAGGTTCTTGGACACCATCCTTTTTCATTTGAGCATTGTAGGTCATCTTTGGCATCTAAGCATTCATAGCACAAGTTGAAGTTACCAATAATTTTAGCCTGCCAAGGTAATAGCTGAAACTCATTGAATGTTGAATCCCAGCTAGCTTCTACAGATTTAAGACGTTTCCCTCTATGCCATGGTTTAAACAAAGTAAGCATTGTTATACAGTAGTAGTCTCGGTCTCCAACATTATGTCTTGGTAATAAGCCACCAACAAAATTTGGAATATGATGTTTAAGCTCAGGTCTGAGAGAAATGTGATGAGAGTCATACAAAGGATGTGTTTGTAAGAAAGAGTATTTGATATGTCTAGCTGGTTTTTTTGCAGTGGACTTTGTCTCATTCAAACTGCTGGCAGACTCATGATCTACCAATGTAGACTGCATTAATTCCTGGGTACATGTATGAAGACTGTCATATATCTGTTGCCCATCAACCACTGTTGATTGAGAGGTAGGAAAGAGTGAAACATTGTCTCCATCATGAACATATTCATCTTCTTTATCCACATCATCCTCAATAAATTCTTTCATAGAGGAAGTATCAGAGACATTGTCCAATGCATCAATGTTATCTTTGTTAGAGCAGTCATCACCTTGTTCTTCAAGACACTCCAGTGTATGATCTATTTCATTATCATCTGCACAATCCTGAGACTGTAATGTATCATCTTTTAGAGATACACAATTATGAATCTGTTCACACCTGCATATCCATTCATACAAACACATGTGCTCTAACTCAATAGGATGGTGAATATAATCTTTGACAGGAGAGACACCAACCACAGCATCACCAGTTTTTTTAATCTGTACTTTAACATCTTCAGGCAATTCACCTTCTGCTATCCAATCATTCTTGACTTCAGCTACAAATGATTTCCAGTAAAAAGTCACAAATGTGCAGTTTGTATAATGGTCAGGTAAACCAAGAAGATATGAGCATATCATAGGTGCACCAATTTCCATCTTTGCACCCAAAACATTTACCATTTGAGTCATCAATTTTCTGGCTTTATCTATATCATTCTTGCTAGACATTGGTTGGTTTTTACTTCACTGGAACACACCTTTAATCACATCAAAGAAAACATGTGTTTTTAAAGCTGGTTTTGTGATATAATCACTAACATAAATCAAAACAGCTTTAATAGCAGTGCCAGAACATAATGAAGTAACATCAGTGTTGCAACACAAGAGATACATTAACAGATAGGTAAATGTATTAATCCAAGATTCCCTTTTCTTTAAAATAATATGGTCAGTAGAAGTGTCTACATGACTTTCTGCAAATAAAGGATGTGAAAACCTCCCACAACACTTTCCCCATTTATTGTCTTTACATCCTTTAGCTGCAGCATTCTTTTTTAATGTGCCATCTGCCCATGTATTTGAATGACACTTATGAACATTCACCATATTCAGTAAGGTGTTGACTGTGTGTTTAAAATAAAGCCACCATGATCCATTCTTTTTACATCACATGCATGTGTCCAATTTACAGCTGCAAGAAGAAGGTGGAGGAATTAGTAAAGTCTCAGTAGGGTCTTCAAAGTCTGGATGTAGTGCATCTTGGTGTCTCATTTCTATTACATTGATATTTGATCCAGTCATATAATCTCCAGCATGGGCAGATTCAAGATATTCAATAAACCTATGTTGAAAATCTGAATTTTCACTCATCAAGTGGTCTCTGACTTCTTGTGGACTCAAGCTGCTACGTATCCAAGCAACTAAGTGAAGATGCAATGTGAGGTGCCCTTGCTGTTCAACAGTACCATAATAAGATGACACATTTCCATATGCTCCAGGTTCTTCTTGATCAGGTTTAAGAACATGTTCAATGAACAGTTTGACTATAAAATTAAAAAACTGAGCTGCAGCAGTTGGATTACTTGTGATCAGAAGAAGTCGTTCATGGTCATTGCATAATAGAGGTGAAAATTCAATGTCATGATCTGCCAAATATAATGCAATAGGATGTTTGCTGTCTGAAGGAGCAAAGGTAATATACCAAGAGGGAGCCCCTTCAGATGCCATTAAAGAGTACACTTCATTGCACATGTATTTTTTTGATGTCAGTGAACCCTGCACCTTGTATGAAACATGGTCTAAATCATTGAACAGTTGAAAGCAATCTTTTTCTGCCTGATTCTGTGCCTTGACAGGTTGTCCTGAGCTGAGTCGGGCAGATAGATTTTCTAAAACACATTCATCTATATTCATAATTCTCTCAGCAATAGATTTGAATTTGTTCTTTTTAACAAGCAGAAAACCCACCATTGTACTTGCTTTAATTTGATCATGACTGAAAGCAACAAAAGGAAAATTGATGTCTGTTTGAAATCATTTATCATAGTACATCATTAACCATCATTTATGTGCAATATCTGAAAGTCCAGTTGTACCAATACCACCTAATCCATAAGGGAAAAGCCATGGAAACATAGATGGATATAGCAAAGTGTTATTGTAAATTGACTCTGGTTGTTCTGCATGTCCAACTGCTAATATACTGTTATTACCTTTGAAATGTTGAGTTGCCAAACTCTTCTGAGTCTCAATGTCTATCTTAGGGAGATTTTCACCAATAAGTCCATGTACTACCATTGGACAAGTACCTTCTTCTGTGCCATCTGCTTCAGAGATATCAAACACACTTGTGCCTTCAGGGACTTTATTGGTCAGACTATGCTGATATACAATTTTGACAGGTGCTGCATTATCTGTATATTCATTCAGATTACCAGTGGATACTCATACATGATGATAGTCAACATGGTTGATACAGAGCCAGCCTAACACATTTACAATATTTTGATGCTGTACCAGTAAAGGTGTGCATTTTAAGTCTTCTTCTGTTGGCTTATGAGGGCCTGTAAACATTATAGCAAGAACTTCATCAATCTTACTTTTAGGAGGAGGTAACACATCATACACTTTGGCAACAGGAGATTCAAATGAAATGACATTAGAAATCATTTTATGACTACCAATATCTGGATGGCCACTAGATGGCATTGAGACCTTTACAAAACAACAGTTATGCTGTACTCTAGCAATTAGCAAACACTCAACAAAAGATAATTGCTTGAGAACATCAGGAACTTCACCAAGCCACAGCCCATTGCACAATGCTTTTGATGGAATGTTGCCTTTTCTTATTGCAGCATGACATGAAAGATGGATGTTTTCTGTGGTTGGTGCAGTGACTGGACCATCAATATGAGTGATAGGATCTCTCTTGTGATAACGTTCTTTTCTAGTTACTTCAGGGTTCTCTAAAATCCCTAAAAAGTATTTCATATGTCTGATATTGCTAAGATTTTTGAGTGGTGTCAACTGGGCACACACTGCACAGCCTGCTTCAGAAAATTCATCTGGACTTGAGGCATGGCAAAAGGAAGTGACAATAGATTGGACATGGGCCTCAGTAAGTGGTTCAGGGGGGAATGCATATTCAGAACTGCCACCAAGAGGTCCCATACCATCTGTAATTTTTTCTTTTGGTTTAGATGGTAGACTATACTGTAGATGCTGCTTCAACACTGTAATAGCACTGGTGCACTTGGTGCAATTGTGTGACTTGAATAAGTCCACCATGGCAGCTTTGGTTTTATAGGACAAACCTGGCACAGCAATGCCATGAGTTTTGGCTAGAGCTTTGAGGGCAGCAATAGGTATAAATTCACAGATCACAGATAAAGGAACTCAAGTATTAATATGAGACTCCTGAGGGCAAATATGTCCCTCTTCTTCTAACATATATTGTGCAACAAAAGTATACTGATAAGTGTTTTGCATAACATCCAAAGATTCCTCTGTACATGGTAACCAAGAACTTATTAGATCATATTTTAAATACTGACCACCACCACCTACATGGCTTTGATAGTGATCAGAAATATTGGCACCGAAAACAATGTTGTATGTACTCCACATCAGCATATACAAAAACAAGGCAACCATACACAGCCCAAACAATAAAAGAAGCCCAACACTCAGTGACAAAGCAGGGTATACAATAAATGGACAAGCAATGGATTCCATAAACTGCATTGATACATGTACATCTGATGATAAGGCATGTACAGTTAAACAAACAGACACAAAGGTGCAGCCTAAGCATGGGGTTGCACCCATATTTCCAGTGTGCAAATCTCCTGACCCACTCACACCCATCAGTTCAGCATATGAGGACACATTCAAGGTTGTCTCATGAGGGCACACCAGTTCAGCTGCAAAAAAAAAAAGAAGAAAAGATGGCATTAGATACAAGGATATCATTATATAGAGGTAGACCTACAATGAGAACAGCCAGCCCAGACCAGTTGTACAAGAAAGTCAGGCCAAAGGAAACACGAGTGTACCCTTGTGTCAATGATAGTCAAATGGATTGATGAATGTTGGCCGGTTGAACCATAGACACCAGCTTTGAACATCATATATGCTACAAAGCTTGAACAAACAAATGAGATGTGAAGGTATATTCATACTCATGCAATGGCAGCTGGGGTAAAGTATGAAATGCCTCAGGGGAGCCCACCGCAAAGTCCCCAGCTGAAATCATGAAGCTTGTGACACCATAGGAGCAGGGTACAGTACTGAAGACAAGATAAGTCAGGTTTTGTGGTTCCTATTTATTTATAGGGCATATATAATTGTATCAAGTGTGATACATGCAAACAACTCACTGCCAAGACTGACAATGTGGCTCCAAATACAGGCCCAACAATGGACATGGGTACATGGTTCACCTATGTGTTGTGGGTTAGAATAGAGACTGTAATCAACAAAGGACACACACCAGGGAGCAGGTATGAATAGGCACAACTGTGCATATGTCAGGAAATATTTTGTGCATATGAAAGCAATACATCTGAAAAAGGTCAGGAAAAAATAATCAGATAATGATGGAGAACAAAGAGAAGAAACCTTACAGCAGTGATGAAGCAGACAGTCTACAAATGCAGCAGCATTTTGAGCAGGTCAAGCAGGGAAGATAGAGAAAGGGAAAGCAGTGACATGTACACAAATCAAGGCACCACACATGACTGGGTACCATTATGTTCAATAGCCAGTGTTGCTGCATTAGGAGATCCATAGTAAGGTGAACATATTGATTTGAAAACAACAAAAGCTCTGTGTATTCTTCTGCTTTATGTATGCTATAATAGTCATTTCTGTTCTATGGTAGCATAAGATGAATCCTCTAATATTATGTCTATATTTTTGCTGTTTGCCATACATTGACATGCTCGCAAAGTGTCTACACATGTAAATTTGTGATATGTATCAATGCATACATTGTATAATGGCTGGTTACTGAGATAATGAAGAATAGACATGGAGCACAGTGAGAAATGTATAGAGTGCAGTGATAAACACATAGAGTGCATCATTATAGCTATAGAGCACAGTGATATGAATGCAGCATGCATCACATGTTATAGAGTCATGCACATGACAGTCTTGAGTGACAATTGGTAGAGAGCATGCTCTAACTTAGAATGATACCAGTGAGGTCACACTAAGTATAAGAGCTCAGCACTTGGTACTGAATGCACTAGAAGCAGATCAGATATGCGCTCTATGGAATTGATGAGAGATACATGTGTTACTAAAGAACTACATTGATCTATGACGCACAGGGCACGGATTGACTGGTGTGCTGTGCTGGGTGTATGGAATAATGCCTAAGTATGAATAACTCTGAGAGAACCCTATTTGGCCATAGAGCGCAGTGCCTAGGCTTAGAGTGGGTAACCCCACCAACCGGAGAAACCTAGAAACCCAAGTTTAGAATAGGATACAACTGGTATGAATGATTGTCACTCTGGGTATCCTCTGGGAAAATGACGAGTGATATGCCAACACATAGAGTGCAGAGTAAAACACATGGAGTGCAGTGCAGGTGGAGTCCAAACCATGAGGAAAACAGGGTCTGGTCTTGAGATAGGCCTTGGGCCAAGCACTGAGTCCCAGCATGCTATAACAATGCACATGCATCGCGAGCAAGAATGTTCCAAGGTTCTAACAGTACTATATTAGGTTGTACCAATTTGTAAGGTGTAGAAATGTATAAATACTGTAGTGTAGATGTAGTATACAAGTTTCTGACCCTTGGTGTAATAGTGACAAGCTTTTAGGATATGCACTCTAGCCTTTGGAGTTGTTTGAACCTTGCACTCTGTCCATTAGTGGCGAGTTAGAGGTGTTGAACCCCAATTGTGATGGTGTGAGGTATTCTAGCTACACGCTCTAGCACTTGGAGCTGTCTGTGACTTCAAGTGAGAGAATATAGACCATCTTTGATATAAATTTGAGAGATCTGAGTCGCAAGCGAGGCCACGAAGGCTAGTGAGGCACTCCATACTTAAGTTTCATTGATTGTTTGATTGTGCTCTGTGTTGAGATTGAAAGCTTAGTGTCAGTGTAGGCACTTTCTCTATTGTTTGAGGGTTTCATATGATGTGAGGCATTACAGGTGGCAGAGGTTCAAACCCTTTGGCTTGTTGGACAGGGTTTTTCTGTGTTTATTGTGTTCTCTGGATCGCATAGGTTTGAACCCTGTGGGTCTATGATCAGTTAGGAAACTCGAGCACATAGGTGAAAGTCCTGCAGTTCTTGTGGATTGTTTAGTAGGATTCAGTTTCTGCTTAAAGTGCAGTGCTTTAAGTTGTGTTTAGTGTGTTATTTGTTGTGTGCTGTGACTATTAGAGTTGCATGCAACTTCTAGAGAGCTGTGGATACGTTTAATGACATTTGTGTATTGTTATACAACCTTTGCCTTGAGGCCCGGTGATGGAAGTTGCACCTCATGTTTTGAGAAAAGCCTTTGGACTTAGAGAAGTCTAGATATTATATGAGTGCTATTGCTACACGTGTATCTTAGATATATTGAGAATTCAGTTATATTGGTTTGCTACTTCTATCGCATCAGAATCCCCCATGAACTTGAGTGTGTTTGTGTGTGTAGTGTTGGGTGTGAGTGTGATCAGTGTCTTCAACACTGGTGCATTTCTAGCTCTGTGCATGCAGACTCCTCTTCAACGTCCTTGTAGTTTACAATCACAAGTTCACTGAAATATGGTCAGTCCATTGCAGGATGCAGTACAAACTACACTTACCATTGTGGTGCTCTGATTCAAAAGATAATGGTAGGGATAAAGTTCATCCCAATGGCAGGAATGGCCTGCAATCACTGGGATGGTGTTTGCTGGCATTTTTTCTCCATGAGTCGATACAATCTTTTCAGTGATGTTCTTCATAGTGTACACTTGAACAGGCCTGTTCTTGATTTCTTTTTGACACTGAGGGCAGGTGAATTTGGGCTCTTTCATGGCTTTGTGAACCTTGTTGAATAAACTGAGCACAATGTGGTACTCAATGAAAGGGTGCGCCATCCCCATTGTCACTTCCATGGGTATCGCAACCGGTTGGCTCCAGTAAAACCCAGTGTTCAATTGCCCATGGTGCACCTTCATGATCGTGTCCAACCAGTCATGAATACAACATTTGTAGAAGAGGTGTCCGCAATCAGGAAGTCTGCATTTTGTGTGAGTATGCTGTCCAAGTGCAAATCGATAATGAAAAGGAAGCTTACATATATGGATACCACAATGGCAATTTGCATATCTCGCATTGTGTATGTTCTTCCATACTGTCAAGGGTCTTCACGATCGCTTGTCAGTTGAACCCTTAGTGATGTCAGAGGTTATGCACTGCCTTCAACTCTGCCATCTGATCCTTGCATTCCTTGATTTCATGCTTGTATTTTGCCACCAATTGTTTGGCTTGATCCTTTGCCTTGACCACATCTCCCACCACTTGCAATGCCTTGTGGTAGCATTCTGTGTGCTTTTCAGCCTGTTCTTGGGCCCTTTTTGCATTCCCAGCTTCCTGTATCAAAATGTAAGTTCACTACAAAGTGTGCCATGAAAATACTGTACCTTTGTCAACAACTTCACCAACATATGTAAGTCAGATACATCAGTTGATCTATTCTTATCAGTGGATTCCTCTTTGTCTGATGATATTTTGATAATCTCTGCTGTTGCCTGATTGGAATCTTTTCTCATTCTCTTTACACCAGGCATCCTGGTCATATTGCTCGTGGATCATGACCCTGCTGTGTCTGTGTATACACACATCATGTCTTTCATTGTTATGCCTGTATTCGACTTGTCTGGCTTATCATGCTTGCACACCATTATCAAGCAAGATGCTGATTGTGTAAATGTGGTGATATGGAGGTGCAATGTTTTATTCCGTGTCGATATGAGGTTACAAGTAAGTTACAGTTTAAAGTTAAGATTGTACTGTCACAACAGTCACATTGTGTTACAAATTATCACTTTTCCGCTTTCCTTCACATGTTATGCAATCCTGCTTACTCATTTGTCCTGAACTCTGCTTATTAATGGACTTCTATTGTCATTCGGAACCACTGTTTTAGTTCTATAGTTTTCGTATATAAGTAGTAGCCCTCACTGTAGTATACCCCAGCTTCGAGCTAAAGTTTATTCATACCAAAACTATCCTTGTTGACTTGCTTGCCAAAGGTTAACAACCAGGATCCAGCCCATGTCTGAACATTATGGTAACTCCCTGGGTGATTGTCCAAACACGAGACAGCCCAGAGTTTATACCTGTTTGGACCTCATGGTGCTTGGGCCTAACAGTTAGCTCGAAGCTTCCTAGTTCTCCTTAAACACCTTGCCAAAGGAGACACCTATGATCATCCCCAAATCACTAGAAGGAGCCGCTGTAGAAACCATCGCAGGAGGAGCAGTTGCCTTTACCATCGTAGGACTAATAGTCCTCTTAATAGTCTGCTATTGGCAGCAGAACAGCGTAGGCCGGTGGATCAAAAGCCACAGCCATGGGAGACAGAGGCTGAGGCAGGTGGCGGAGCAACAACCCATTCCGGAGCACTACATCCCAACCAATTACCCCCAACATGTCGGAAGAGACCCCTTCCATATGCCACCAACTAGCCTGCCTGAGAGGCAGCGACTGAGCTTTAGAAGTCTTGCTACAAGACCAATCACCCCTGAGGCAGTTATCCCCACCCCCATCGCTGGACCTTCTGGAACTTGGCACACCTCTTCAGATTCCAACTCTGATTCCAGTAACAAGAACATTGAGCTCGACATCACAGAGCTTACCACTGGGATACACAACCCACCAACACGTTGGTCGATCGAGACCAGAAGGCATGTACCTAGGGCCAATAGCCTGACCGACACCAGTGCCTGCACCATTACCCTGAATTGGATCTCCACAGGCCCCATCTGGCAGGCACACCAGACCAACACCATCCTTCATGGTGACGCTGACTCCGGACAACCCGTCCCCTATGCCAAGCCCCTCGTACTAAATTCGTGGCCTGGCCACCTCCTCATATCAGAGGGACTCCCCATCCAAACAGATGACACATATACGCCTCCCCCGAACAATGGGGAACAGTCTGACCATGACTATGAGTCCGCAAACTATTACTGACAGTCAAGACTTCGAATCTGCCTGGTCGGGCGAAATGTCGTCAGGTTCAGAAGCCCAATGGAGGGGGAACCTGCGGACCACTACCTTTGATGACAGGACCGAGAGGATCCTGACATGGCCCCAGACCTATTGGTCCAGGAACAGACCCTCCTCCTCTGGACCATTTCACTGACCCTTTTAATGGAAATGGACCAGACAGAGAATGGCCCATACTCCGAGACCAGGACAGGGCTGCATTGGGGAGATATCGGGCAAGAGCATGGGATTGAAGGGCCAGGGACATACAAGCAAGAGGAGGAGATCAACTCTCCATGGGAGAATATTGGGACAGGGAGGGACTCTGAGATGAGGACCTCAATGCCACCCAGTCACTGGCCTGAAGGATTGAGGGACCTCTCCCTGGAAGGAGAATTGCGCACCTATGCCAAAGAACCGAGGATGAACATAGGGCCTTGGAGCGGGACCTATGACGCCTATGGGAAGATTGGGAAAACTCCCAGGAACGAATGGAGCCCAGAGAGAATGAAAACTCAGACTAGACCCCTGCCAGACACACCACCCTGGATTAATTACTGACAACTGGGAACTCAGTGGCAGAGAAGTAGTCAGCTCTTCACGGGAAGTGGAGAAGCAGGACCATCTGGAATGGCCCAAGGAAAACAGAGAGACAATGAAATGGAGGAAGATTCTATCCCCGATGTCGACCCAGACGCACCCCCAGGCCTAGGGCCTCCACCAAAAGGGACCCACAAGGTAAAAACCATGGCAGAACAGTGGGAAGATGCGGAGCAGACCATCTGGGACATCCATAACAACATGGCCAAGGCCAAACAAGTCCTCAAATGGTTAGATAAACGATGGGGCTTTTCCTCAGTACCCCAGGGGAAACCACCACCGCCACCACCAAACCATCAAGGATCTCCAGGGGATCGGACCGATTGATGGTTGCTACCAAGACCCCTGCCAAAGGACCTTCCCCCCGACCCTCCCGATTGGCCCATGGGTGCTCTACAAGATGACCACCCTTATTACAGCATCAAACCAACCCTCATAGCTCTGACCAAACCCTTTAATGGGAAGCATGAGGATGTCGACCAATTTATTGGGGACTGTCTCCAATATTTTGAAACCTTCTCTTGCTTCATGATCAGCAGTCCTGTCATGATCAACTACGCCACATCCCATATGGAGGAAGGACCTAAGACCTGGTGTGTCTACTACCGAGTTGAGTTCTTCTCCAAGAGTAAGAACCGACACCGGTTCCAACAATGGGACGAGTGGGTGGAAGCCTTCTGAAAACAATTCTCTGACCCCGCCATACAGGAAAAGCACGAGCAGAAGATGATGGAGCTATGGATGGGCAATGGGATGGCCACCGCCTACTTCCAACGACTGGAACATCTGGCAATGCTGGCTGGTCTCCGATATGAAGAAGGCCCCTGGTCCATGCTCATCTGAGCAATCCGCCAAGGACTTCCCGATGACTACACCCAGTTCATCTCTGACATGGGTATGTTCATCCCCATCTATTACTGGCAGTGGAAGCAACGAGTCTGTACTATGTACAATGAACGTACCAAGAAGACTGCCTTCGACCAAATCCACTACCAAGACACCTGCCCCCAGAAACAGAAGACCCCCACTGTCAGCACTAGTCAGAAAGCTGGCGGCATGACAAGTTCGAGTGGGGACAAGCTGGCTACTAAATCAGAAGGCAGCTGGACTACTTATGAGGGGGCAGGGGAACCAATGGACATCGATTGGATGCATCAAGAAAAGAGATGTTACAACTGTGGGAAGAAGGGTCACCTGGCCAAAGACTGCTGAGCCCCGAAGCAACCACAAGATGCAAAGACAGGAAGATACACATATACGTCGGAGCGGCTACGTGTGATGCTCGACGAACAAATCAAGGTGGAAGCGGAAGAGAGGAATTCAGTCAAGGAGAAGACACCCTCGACGTCAGGAGTCGAAGAGGTAAAAGGGGAGGCCAACAAGTGAGCAATTCCGCTTGCTCAGCCCAAACAATTATTCCATCTGTTGCACGCTCGGACTCAGCTAGCCGGTCCTTTTGTAAAAACACTTTACGTACATCATATCACAAGCATTCAAATATACACGCCTTTACTTCTCTGAGTGCACAAACCCTGAAAGAATTGCAGCGAACTCTGATATCGGAGTCCGAATCCCCATATAAATACCTTGTCCATCTTCCCTCGAATCCTCGGGCCCCACTTTCCAGCTATGAAACCATAAGACCTGGGGACGCACCTAACTTGACCACAGAGAAGGTGTCCTCCAAAGGTGTTAGACCGTTCTTACAGCACAAGACACATGATGCCCCCATCGCCACCAAGCAGGCTGCACCCCAGGCAGGAACCCCGACAACAGAGGACGCCAGAGCCACCATTCCTACCAGCAAGGCCTGGACAAAGGTTGAAGTTGAGGGTGGCCTAACCCAAGAGAAACCCCAGGGAGAGCCCATGAAGAACCCGTATGAGGGTGAAGAGCGGCGAAGACCCCCAGCCAATAAATCCTCAATTGCCCACAAGGATCAAGAGGGCCGAACCGGGTGAGAGATGCCCCGATGGCCACAGGTCACCATCGAAGAGGTTCCTGATGATGATGACAAGACTTCCTACTGCCTCTCTTGGATGAAAGAAGAAACACGATTGCCCATGCCAGAACCTTCCCCAGCATGCGCTTCTCCCCCGAAGGCTCACTGGTTAAAGTCCTTTGGTCCCAACTGGACCCTTTGGGCAATCCAAGAAGCGCATACTGACTCAGAGGCGATGGCGACCCTTTACTTATGGGTACACAAAGAACGAGTAAGAGAGGTGGACAAGGAGACATTACAACACCTACATGATGGTGGGAAACTAGCTGAGGAGCAAGTGCGCGAGTTGTGGGAACCAATATGATACCTCTGACGTATTCGAACTGATGGAGCCCTGGAATTGTTGGTAGATGCCCAGTTGGAGATCCTAGCTGACCAACAAACCCTGAAGGCTCATGCCCTAATCGACAGTGGGTGTACCGGGAGCTCCATCAGCCAGAAGTATGTGGAGCAGAACGGCCTCCAGACCCATCCCTCACCCTCGCCGATCCCTGTGTATAATGCAGATGGCACCCAAAACCAAGCTGGGGATATCACAGAGTTCATGGAGCTATGCCTATCCCTGGGGGATCATGCCGAACAGATTGACCTGGCAGTAACAGAACTCAGGAAGAGAGACCTATTTCTTGGACATGACTGGCTCAAATGACATAACCCCATCATCAACTGGGTAACTGGATGGATATTGTTCGGGCACTGCCAATGCAAGAAAAACCTGTTCCCCTTACCCGATACTGACCCAGAGGATTGCTGGGATGAAGAATTGGAGGAAGGAGAGGCCATCTTAGCCATTGATGTCCAAGAAGCCCTAGAGATCTGTGTGCTCCACCACACCAACAATCTAGCTGCGAAGGCTGCTGAAGGAAAGCCCAAGCGATCGTTCAAAGAACTAGTCCCCACATGGTATCATGAGTTCAATGACTTGTTCTCGAAAGAGAACTTTGACAAACTACCCGAACGCAAACCATGGGACCATGCAATCAAACTAATCCCCAATGCCCAGAATACCCTCGACTGTAAAGTATACCCCCTCAATTGGAACAAACAGGAGGAGCTGGACAGATTCCTGGACAAGAACCTCACCAGTGGAAGGATCCGACTGTCTAAATCCCCATTTGCATCTCCTTTCTTCTTTGTAAAAAAGAAGGACAGGTCCCTTTGCCCTGTACAGGACTACCGTAAACTCAATGAGATGACCATAAAAAACCGCTACCTGTTACCGCTCATTTTGGAACTCATGGACAAACTCCAGGGAGCCAAGTACTTCACCAAATTGGACATCCGATGGGGGTATAATAATGTCCAAATCAAGGAGGGGGACAAAGCCAAGGCCGCATTCAGGACTAATCGAGGGCTCTTTGAACCCACAGTCATGTTCTTTGGCCTAACTAACTCACCTGCAACCTTCCAGTGGATGATGAATGATATCTTCCACGACCTCATTAGCAAAGGGAAGGTCACCATCTATCTCAATGATATCCTAATCTTCTCCAAAAACCTTGACGAACACCGCCATCTAGTTCGACAAGTACTGCGATGCCTACAGGAGAACAAGTTTTTCCTGAAAGCAGAGAAGTGCGAGTTTGAGGTCTTGGAAACAGAGTACCTAGGGGTGATCATCAGTGAGGGATTGGTATGCATGGATCCTGTAAAAGTGAAAGGGATCATGGAGTGGCTGACCCCAACCAAGAAGAAGGAACTCCAGTCGTTCCTGGGATTCACCAACTTCTACCAGAAATTTATCAAGGACTACTCCAAGATAGTACGCCCTCTCATGCAATTAACCAGTAAATCCCCCTGGACCTGGGGAGTGCACAGAATCAGGCCTTCCAATGCTTCAAAGACCAGATGGCAAAGGACATCATACTCACCCTCCCATGTGAACAAGGCAGGTTCCGGGTGGAGGCTGACTCAAGTGAAGGGGCAATAGGAGCTGTCCTTAGCCAGGAACAGGACAGCAAATGGAGGCCGGTAGCTTTCCTCTCAAAGTCCCTCACCACCACTGAATGCAACTATGAGATCTACAACAAGGAACTCCTAGCGATTATGCTTGCCTTGTCGGAATGGAGACATTACCTCATGGGGGCCAGTGAGGACTTCAAGATATGGACGGATCACCAGAACCTCCAATACTTCAGGAAACCGCAAAAGCTCAACCAATGGCAAGCTCAATGGGTGATGGAATTGGCGGAATACCACTTCACACTACACCATAAACCCAGGACAGTGAATCAGAAGGCTGATCTCCTAAGCTGCAGAGATGATCACAATCAAGGAAAGGAGGATAACGATGACATAGTCATACTACAACCCAAACACTTCCAAGCTATGATCATGCCCATGGTGACAGAGACCCATCGATGAATCCGAGAGATCACCCATAGGCAAGCCAATTGGGACCAAGGAATCACTGATTCCCTGAACCACGAGTGGGGTATCACTCAGGAGGATGGACTCCTCTATTATGATGGATGGATCTACATACCCCAAGACAACAAGCTCCGGGGGGAGATCATTGCCCAATACCATGACCACCTCATGGTGGGACATCCCGGTATTGCCAAGACGTGGGAACTGGTAGAGCGAGACTTTTGGTGGCCCAAAGATTGCCAAACCATTGAGAAGTACGTAAAAGGTTGCGAAGTTTGTCAGAGGGTAAAAAGCAACATGCAAGCGAAGGCTAACCCTCTACACCCCAACGAGATTCCCTCTGCTCCATGGACACACATCTCCATGGACATGATCACTGGACTCGAAGAGTCGAATGAGTATGACATGATAATCGTGATTGTAGACCAATTCTCGAAAGAGATCATCCCCATCGCATGCGACATCACCCTATCATCAGAGGGATGGGCCAAGATCCTCCATGACCAAGTCTACGCGAGACATGGAATGCCCCAAGTCATCATTTCTGATCGTGGCCCACAATTTGTCTCCAAATTCATGACTGAACTGTACCGACTCCTATCAATCACCCCCAATGCCTTGACCACATATCACCCTCAGACTGATGGGCAGACCGAATGGGCAAACCAAGAGATAAAAAAATACCTGAAGATCTTCATTGACTACCATCAAAAGGACTGGAGCAAGTGGCTAGCATTGGCAGCATTCGCTCATAATAACCGAATCCACTCCGCGACCGGTCAAAGCCCATTCTTCACCAACTACGGGCTACACCCCCGAACACTTTCTGACTCCATACACACGACCACCTTCTTGAACCCAGCAGCCAAAGACTTTTCAACCACCCTCCTCGAAATACATAAAAAGGCCAAATCAGCCCTTGAAGAAGCAGCAGGCAAGATGAAGGCGCAGTACAACAAATGCAGACAGGCATCCAGGGACTATCAAATAGGAGATCAAGTTTGGCTAGACACAACCAATCTCTGACTCCCATGACCCCGGAAGTCATTAGACGGCAAAAGAGTCGGACCCTTCCTGATTCTCGAGAAGTCTGGTGCATCCACCTACAAACTCAAACTGCCACCCCATTGGAGGATTCACCCTCGATTCAATAAAAAACTCCTTTTGCCCTATACACCACCAGCATTCCCAAACCAAGAGGTGCCCCCTCCACCACTGCTGGACCTCATTGAGGATGAGGAAGAATATGAGGTTGAGGAAGTCTTGGACGCATGAACACAACACATGCAAGCCAAAAAGGGACAAAGATCACAACTCACGACTGACTACTTCGTCAAATGGAAGGGGTGGATGAGGGAACGTAACTCCTGGGTAACAATGGAGGATATGGAACATGCCCAAGATGTGATCAAGGACTACGAAAAGGGGATCGAACGAGCCAAATGAACCACAGTAGTCCACACAATGATCACTAAAGAACAAAAGGCCGTCGTGTCCATTCTAGACGATCACTACCAAAAAGATGGGACTGCATTATACCAAGTCCAACGTGCTGATGGGAAGAAATTTTGGGTCAAAAATCCTGACAAAAAGAAATGGAACTATCTGCTCAAACCTTACTGGGAGAAATACCGCCTATCGCTATCAGAGGAACCACCCGAACCTGATACAACATAATGGCAGTTGGGATGACTGCCTTAACAAGAGGGTAATGTTATGAATTATCACTTTTCCGCTTTCCTTCACATGTTATGCAATCCTGCTTACTCATTTGTCCCGAACTCCGCTTATTAATGGACTTCTATTGTCGTTCGGAACCACTGTTTTAGTTCTATAGTTTTCATATATAAGTAGTAGCCCTCACTGTAGTATACCCCAGCTTCGAGCTAAAGTTTATTCATACCAAAACTATTCTCGTTGACTTGCTTGCCAAAGGTTAACAACCAGGATCCAGCCCACATCTGAACGTTATGGTAACTCCCTGGGTGATTGTCCAAACACGAGACAGCCCAGAGTTTATACCTGTTTGGACCTCGTGGTGCTTGGGCCTAACACGTTGGACATGTCTGATGGCAATCTCCAAAGATGCACTCACCTGTCTATTTCCTGGGCCATCTTGGCATAATCCCCATGTCTGTAGTAACCTTCATAGGACTTGATGCTACTGCTCAAATGAGGTGACTCCCTGTACATGGTCAGCAACAATGATATGTTCTCTAGTTGCTCCCTCTTCTGTAATTCACTCCTGTCTCTGCCACATGTAGATGCTGAATAAAATCCAATACCTTTTCAAGCATACTGCATGAATTGACTGAATCTGGGCAACTGCCTTGCATAGGTCAAGTTAAGAGAACAAGGATGAGAAAATTGTGCAAGATCAACAGGACATAACAACATACAATTTGGACAACAACAACAAGATGTATGTAAAATGAAGTCAGATATAGAAATGCCTAGATGGGGAGAGCTGCTAACATCACGTGTAAAGTACAATGCTATGTATGTACTCTGGGAATATAATTGCCCTTGAGTTCTTGAATTTGGCCTTGACAGATGTGTCTGCAGTGAGTGCATTGCAAAAATGGGTGAGATGATTCATCTCCTCCTGCAGCAATGCACTATCAAGGGAAGATGTGATGGAGAACTGAATGGATCCACCAAACTGGCGATATTCGGTGTACCAACTTGGGAGTAGTACACACTGCATGAAAGCCTCTGTCAGCTTACCAGGTAAAAGCCAGTGATCACTATGACCCATGCACACAACAATGCTCAGAGTAGCCATAGTCAGCTCCTTAGCAGGTGCTGACCAGCTGATAACACTCCAGAGCATACATTGAATAAAACAAACTGGAGCAACTAATTTGATGTGTTCCAATGCATACAGACCAGAGAGGGGCAGATGGGCATGACTGCCTCTCATGTCATTGAACTGCAGAACACCTAAGGAAGGATCAGCATAACCACAAGCATCAACATTTTTATACTCATAATCTCTGATTATCAATGTAGTGAGTGAGTCACTCAGCTCTGCCCATCCCCATCGAGCAGGCCCACACAGAGATTGAGTTCGATGAGTGAGGACAATTGGAGATGCACTGGGAAATGTTCACCAGCATGTAAGTATGGTCTCATGATGTGCTGTGCCTCCAGTATGCAAAAGAGCTGTGCAATAAAGAGCTCCTGCATGTATTTGGGCTAATAGTATGTTGGTTGAAGATCAATGTGCAACATCCCTTGTGGAATAAAAGGGGCAAAACTGATCTTCAATCAGGGTAGATGTGACAGGGGGGTTTTCACAATCTGCTGGCAGAAAGAATGGAAACCATTCAGCTCGCACCATATGTTGATTTTGTTTGCTGAAGGAGACCCCGGAGTTGTTAGACCCGAACCTCACGTGATCCAAACAAGAGTAAACTCGGGCTGCCTCACGTTCGGACAACCACCTGAGAGTCTTGTGGAGTTTGGATATAAGTGAAGGGATCGGACTAAGGTCTTAGTCGAGCGAGTTAAGAGAGAAGTTCGGTATTAATAAACTTTAGCTCGAAGCTGGGGTATTACAGCAAGAGCTACCTACTTATATACAAAAACTGTAGTCCTAATAATAGCTACAACATACGAGGACAATACGGTTGTCATGCTGGATGCGCGAGCCATAGTCGTTAACTACTTGGCCTAAGCCGTCCGGTTCTGGTATGGTCACGTGGGGTCGGGGATCTCGGTCTTCTGATAATTAAGAAAGAAAATGAATAAGTGCGAGAAATCATAACATTACCCTCTCGTTAAGGCAGTCATCCCGACTGCCATTAGGGTTCCGGCATCTCCTCTAACTCTTCCTGTAATGCTCTCCAATAGTCCTGAATATATTCTATCCATGCTTCTCCATCTGGGTTTTGGACTTGAATCCTTTTTCCGTCGTTTTGTTCGATGGTGTAAAAGTAATTCCATGTTCCGTCTCCGATTTCCTTGTACTCGTGTCCCACGATTTCTTTTATCGCTTTGGGGTTTACTATGGCCTCGGCTGTGATTACCCTTCCGTGCTCCATTTGACTCTGTTGGTAGTCTTCTATTGCTTCTTGGGCATTCTCCATGTCTTCTTCCATCACCCAGTCATTATGTTCCCTGGTCCAGCCTGTCCATTTCACGAAGTAGTCGGTTACCAGTCGAGAAGGTTGGCCCTTCTTTCCTCTTACCCTTCGGGTTCGAGTGTCGAGGACTTCTTCGACTTCATACTGTTCTTCGTCTTCGATAAGGTCTGGCGGTGGTGGTGGTGGTAGTTCCTGGTTGGGAAATGCTGGCAGTGTGTATGGTGTTAGGAGTTTTTCATTGAAGTGGGGGTGAATGCGCCAATGAGGGGGAAGTTTGAGCTTGTAGGCAGAGGCGCCTGCTTTCTCGAGGATTTGGAATGGGCCTACTTGTTTGTCGTCGAGTTTCTTCTTTGGCCAGGGGAGGTGAAGGTTTGTGGTGTCAAGCCATACCAAGTCGTCCTTCTTGTATGCTACTGCCTTGCCCTTTCGCTTGTCGTACTGGGTTTTCATTTTGGCAGCGGCTTCCTGGAGGGCTTGTTCGCATTTCTTGTGGATATTCTGCATTTGCAATGCAAAGTTTCCGGCTGCGGGATTGGTGAAGGGGCTTCGGCGTTCTGTTTCTGGGACGACTCAAGGATTGAGTCCATACACGGTGAAGAAAGGGCTTTGGCCTGTGGCAGAATGCTTTCGATTGTTGTGGGCGAATGCCGCTAACGCGAGCCATTCATGCCAGTCGTCTTGCTGATATCTAGTGAATATTCTTAGATATTTCTCGATTTCTTGGTTGACTCTTTCTGTTTGTCCATCGGTTTGGGGATGAAAAGCGGTGGAAGCGTTGGGGGTGATTTGGAGGATTCGGTAGAGGTCCATCATGAATTTGGAAACGAATTGAGGACCTCGATCCGAGATTACAGTTCTTGGCATGCCGTGGATGGCGAAGACCTTGTCGCGGAATATCTTGGCAGTTCCTTCGGATGTGAGAGTTTTGTTGCATGCTACTGGGATGATTTCTTTTGAAAATCTATCTACTATAACTAAAATGGCGTCGTATCCGCTGGATTCTTTGAGGCCTGTGATTAGGTCGACAGAAATATGGGTCCATGGTTCGGATGGAGGGGTGCTTTTCGTGCCTGAGTGTTGGACTTAACTCGTTGACATGTTTCACAGCCTTTTACATATCTTTCGACAGTTTGTTTGATCTTTGGCCACCAATACTCTCTTTGAACGAGTTCATTGGTCTTATCAATGCCTGGGTGTCCAGCAGTGAGGTGATTGTGAGACATGGCGATGATTTCCCCTCTGAGTTTCTCGTCTTGGGGTACATAGATTCTTCCTGTGAGCATCAGGAGTCCTTTCTCCATTGTGATGCCTCGTTCATGGTTTAGGGAATCGGAGATTCCTCGATCCCATTTGTCGATGCTCTCGGTAGCACGCTTGATCTTTGAGTGAATGCTGGACGTGGTGGGCATGATCATGGCTCTGAAGTGTTCGGGCTTGAGGACTACAATCTCATCGTTGTCTTCTTTTCCCTGATCGTGATCATCCTGTCAGGATAAGAGGTCGGCCTTTCTATTTGCTGTGCTGGGTTTGTGATGTAAGGAGAAGTGGTATTCTGCGAGTTCGGTAACCCAACGGGCTTGTCGATGGTTGAGTTTTTGGGGTTTGCGGAAGTATTGAAGATTTTGATGGTCTGTCCATACTTCAAAGTCGACAGCGGCTCCCATCAGGTAATGTCTCCATTTGGTGAGGGCGAGCATTATGGCGAGGAGTTCCTTGTCGTATATCTCGTAGTTCCTTTCTGTCGTCGTCAATGACTTTGAAAGGAAGGCTACTGGTCTCCATTTGCCGTCCTGTTGCTGACTTAAGACTGCGCCGATGGCTCCTTCACTAGAGTCTGCTTCTACTCTGAACTTTCCATCTTCCTTTGGCAGGGCCAGGATAACGTCTTCTGCCATTTGCTTCTTCAACTGTTGGAACGCTTGATTTTGGGCAGCACCCCAGTTCCAAGGGGCATTCCCGGTGAGCTGGGTCATTGGTCGTACAATTTTGGAGTAGTTCTTTATGAATTTTCAGTAGAAATTCGTAAAGCCTAAAAAGCTCTGTAACTCTTTCTTCTTGGTGGGAGTGGGCCATTCCGTAATTCCTTTAACCTTGATGGGGTCCATTCTGACCGATCCTTCGCTTATGATTACTCCTAGATATTCCATTTCTAGGACTTCGAATTCGCACTTCTCGGCTTTGAGGAACAGCTTGTGTTCTCTTAGGCGTCGAAGTACTTGTCGGACTATTTGTCAGTGTTCTTGAAGATTCTTGGAGAATATAAGGATATCGTCGAGGTATATGGTTACTTTTCCTTCGGTGATCAAGTCATGGAAGATATCGTTCATCATCCATTGGAATGTGGTGGGGGAATTTGTGAGTCTGAAGAACATGACCGTTGGTTCGAATAGTCCTCGGTTAGTGCGGAAGGCAGCTTTGTATTCATCGCCTTCTTTTATGCATACATTGTTATATCCCCAGCGTACGTCTAGCTTGGTGAAGTATTTGGCTCCTCGGAGTTTGTCCATGAGTTCCGATATGAGCGGTAACAGGTATCGGTTTTTGATGGTCATCTCATTGAGCTTTTGATAGTCTTGGACAGGGCGAAGGGTGCTGTCTTTTTTCTTTACAAAGAAGAATGGGGATGCGAATGGGGATTTGGAAGGACGAATTCTTCCTGTGGACAGGTTCTCGTCCAAGAATTTGTCAAGTTCTTCCTGTTCGTTGCGATTCAACAGGTATACTTTACAGTCAAGGGTATTGCTGGTGTTGGGAATGAGTTCGATGGCATGGTCCCAGGGCTTTCGGTTGGGGAGTTCGTTGAAGTTGTCCTTGGAGAACAGGTCTCGGAAGTCCCGATAGTCGGGAGGCACCATTCTTCTTCGAAACTCTTTTTTGGCTTTCCTTCGCTTGCTTTCGTGGCTAAATCATTGGCATGGTGAATCGCTCTGATTTCTATTTCTTCAGTCATATCTACTGCTAAGATAGTATCTCCTTCCTCTAGCTCCTTGTCCCATCTGTCCTCCGGGTCTGCATCTGGTAGAGTAAACGGCTGCTTTTGGCACTGACACCATCCGAATATGATTTTCTGCGTTTTCCAATTAATGACTGGGTTATGGCGTATTAGCCAGTCATGTCTGAGGAATATCCTTCTCGTGCCTAGGTCCGTTACTGCCAGATCGATTCGTTCAGAATGTCCTCTGATGGTCATTCGGAGTTCAACGAAGTGAGTGACCTCGCCGGCTTTGTTACGCATGCCGTCGGCATTGTAGACTGGGATTGGGGCGCTGGTTGCTTGGGTTGGTAGATCATGTTCTTCTACGTACTTGCGGTCAATAGAGCTTCCGGTGCACCCGCTGTCTATTAGGGCTACGGTCTTCAGAGTTTGTTGGTTGGTTAGGGTTTCGATTCGGATTTCAGTGGTCAAGTCTTTGGCTCCTGCTTGGGCACTTCTTCGGATGTATCGAACCGGTTTGCGGAGTTCCTCTAATTGTTCGAGGGCTTGAGTGCGAGGGAGAGTGACGATGCGCATTAGCATTTCTCAGTCTGCTTCTGCTTGTTGCATCTTGTGAGTCCAATGTGCCAGGATGGCACGGGCTTCGTAGCTGCCCATTGCTTGTCTAATGGCGCGCCACGTCCACTCCATTTCAAATGGAATCATATAGCCAGATTCCTCCTTCTCAATGGTTTTCAGCTCTGTCCAATTGTGATCCTTTTTCACCTGTGTCCACCACCTGTTGTACACCTTCATGTCAGTTGCGTCGGGGTCTCCTTCTTTGCGATAGCGGTGTCCCTTGAGGTATGCTTGCCACTCGGGGTCGTCATCTTCATTGTACTCTTCTTCGGCTGTCTTCTTTGTCTTTCTAGAACCACTAGGGTTCACAGGCATTGCTGCCAAGACGTTGCCGCCTTTGGTAGCCGTGCTATTGGCTCCGCGGGTTGGGCGTCTTGCCTCCAAGGGAGGACTTTTTTGCTTTGGGGATGGCCCGCATGCGTCTGCATTTTTGGCTGCAGCAGCCATTTTGTAGGACGTGTCGTCTTTGTCGTCTGGTACTTCCTCTAGAGAGACTGTGCATGAGTTAGGATGAAGTGGAGGGGGACTTATCGGGTCTTGGGCGCGCCTACCACCCATCTCGCATGGCGGACGAGGCGCTTGTGCCCCGTCGGTTGAGAACTGTTCTGATCCGGGGAGAGACTTTCCTGTTCTGTCCTGTCTGCCCTGAGTCAGGTTGTCTCCGGTGTTTGGGTGCGTATCTACAGGAGTCGCAGTTAGTTTTCTCTGAGGGATCGCTCCTTTGGTCTTGCCGCCTGGGGCTATTGCCACTCCGTGCTCCCTTTGCTGCAGCTGTTTGCGGTCAGGGATTCTTCTTTTGGGGGAAGCCGCACACTTCTGCTTGCTGTCGCTCCTGGATCTGTAAACCTTGGGCTGTCCTGGGAGGACCTCCTCAGGTGCACGGTGCGACTTGCCCTGTGAGATCCCGGGCAAGGATCCCGAATGGGACTTGGTCCTAGGGGGAAATATCGTCCCGCTTCCCATCGGGGTTCGCTCCATTTTGGCGAGGTATTCCTCATCTTCCTGATCCATCATATTAGTTAGAATACTATACTGGTTTTGCGATTCTTTAGGTGCTTTGCTGGAGACGATAGAAGTGGGTATATTCGAATGCGCATATGAATGTCCTACAGAAGTACTATGAGTCCGTCCAGCAGTATATAATGCACCTTTAGAGAGTCCGGCTGACCGAGTAGAATCGCTTACTCATCGGCCCCATCTTTTACCTCCTCAACTCCTGAGGACGAGGGCGTCTTCTCCTTGTCTGATTCCACTTCCTGTTCTACGGCCTGATTGTCTTGTCGATTGTTATTGTGCGGGGGTAAACCTTCCTCCTCCGTCCCTTGGCCTTCTTGGTTGTCTGCAGTCGGCGGTAAAGTGCCCCTTCTGATGACAGTTGAAGCACCTCCGTTCTCGTCGGATTCGGTCTATATCCATGGGTTGGCCTTGTCCGCCATAGACTGGTCCGGTTCCAGTGTTGGTACTGGATGGCCCGGGTTCCTTTGGTGGTGGCGGCGGTGCGTTTTGGGTCCTTGGGGGTCTGTTGTTGTTTCGGGGTGGTGTGCAAGTGTCATTACGAGGGGCGTTTTGGCGGTTTCGAGGGTCTTGGGGGCGGTAGCCTTTGTGAGTTCTGTCGAAGGCTCGTTTGACCGCTCACTGGTCGTTAATCTGTATGATTCGACACTTCCACTGGGAGTAAGTTCGGGGAATGTTTTCTCCGGAAGCGACAGCCATGGTGTACTCATCTGGTACCCCGGCTCGTACTGCCACGACGATGTGGCTCTTCTCCCCTTGATCTTCCCATCTACCTGCCAGCTGCGCCTGTTGTTCCAGTTCCTGGAAATATCGGTTGGCGTTTCCGTCCTGCATCTGCAGTCCATACATGCGCTATTCATGTACTTCTTCTACTGCCGGGTCGGCGAACTCTTTTCGGACTACTTCGACGAAGTCTCTCCACGAGGGGAGGCGGTATCTTGCTTCGGTGCGGCTGAAGTATTGTTCCACATGGTGTACCCACCAGGTGAGGGCTTTGCCGCCGAAATGGGATGTGGCAAATGTGATCTGTTGGGATTCCTCGTAATATCCTCGGTGAACTTCGAAGTATAGGGCACATTGGAGGAAGAACCTCTGGATGTTGTCATGTTTTCCATAGAACATCTCGGGCATCCACATCATGGTGGGTTTGACTCCGAGGAAAGGGGCGTCGGCATCGGCGTGTCCACGGTGATGCCCTGGGTTCGGTGCTGGCGGCATTCAGTCTGGTGGTGGTCTGGGTAGCGACCATAGGTCTTCCCTGCCTCTGGGTGAATCGGGGTCTGGCGCTGGTGGTCCTCTGGGTGGTGTGGGGATGACAATGTCCGGTGGCTCGTTGTTGGGGTTAGGAGGAAGGCTGTGTTGCTTCCGGAGGGTATCTAGATCATTTAATTTCTGGGCCATCTCTTCCCTGGCAGTTTCTAGCTTTGCTTCTTTGGCTAGAATGTCATGGTAAAGGTTCCGGCGGGCCTGGGCTGTGGCTTCTTGTTCCTCCGCGGTTTCTTCTGGTGCTCCGGCGAATAGTCGGGATTTCCCCGGGATTGGGGGTCCGCCTTGTTGCCGGAGCGACCGTTTTGGTTTTGGGGGAGAGTTGGGCATTGGTTTGGGAAAAGGCAGGTATAGCTTGTCGTAACTGGATATTGGTGCCTTCGTGTAGAGTGGAAAATCTGTATTAAACATGAAGACAGCCTGCTCATGGGCGGCGTGTACCTGTAACCTTTTCATCTCCTCTTCGTCTCGTTCCTGTTCTGCTTTCATGTATCAAACCCCCAACGTGCTTGCTAACCATGAAATCTCCTCAACTATATGCATATACCTTTCTCCAACCCAGGAGTCATACTCTTCTTCTACTTCCTCCTCAGTTAAGAATGTCCTGATCTCCGGATAATCGTCATCGATCTCCGGCCACTCCAGTTCTCTGGCTGAGCCACTCAGCTCCGCTGTCGACTCCGTCTCCAGAGTCTCATCATCCTCTTCCTCTTCCAGTATTCGTAGGTTCCCTTAGAACGAGGTCGAGGGGGATGCAGTTCTGACTGATTCGGAGGGAAGGGGGGTATACGGCTCCAGCTGGGATTCTGATGGTGGCATGGCGGAGGGGTGGAACGTGATGGGTACGATGCCACCAGTCGCTGGGAGTTTCTCCCTCTCTTTGGGGCTCAAGCTGTTCCATTCTTCCGGGGGTATAACTCGGTGGCTGAGGCCAAGGGTCAGTGAGGGGGCTGAAGGACCTCTGGTAGATCCTTGGGAGGTCAATGGCGGTGCGACCGCAGGGGAGGTGGACTGGACTGAGGGGACAGGGCTCTTCAGAGGAGGCGTGGGCAGGGAACTCCTCGGTGCTCTCTGTGTCGACCCTGATGACCTGGGCGACAGAGGCGGTGTATTCCAAGGCATCTTCGTCGTAGTAGGGTGCAGGGGTGCGGGCTCGGTAGGGGTGGTTAGCGAAATGTGGGAGGCCCCAAGGGCGAGTGCGCCCACACTGTCTTTCAGCTTCCTGGTCACCATCTGCCAGGTACTCTTCGGTCTCTGGCTGGGGTACAGGCTGCTCCTGCTTGAAGGTTTTGAGCTCGTACGTCTGTGGGTGGACATGTCGTGCTTCGAGTGTCCATGGGATTAGGACTCATAGTCTGATTCCTATAATGACGAGGGTAAAGGGAATGAGGATGGCCACAAGGGTGATGTGGAACTCAGCAGTGTTCAGGTCTCTGGTTTGTTGCATGGGTCTTTGCTTGCGTCGTGCATGAGGAAAGAAGGGAAGCTTCGAGCTAATTGTTAGACCTGAACCTCATGTGATCCAAACAAGAGTAAACTCGGGCTGCCTCACGTTCGGACAACCACCTGAGAGTCTTGTGGAGTTTGGATATAAGTGAAGGGATCGGACTAAGGTCTTAGTCGAGCGAGTTAAGAGAGAAGTTCGGTATTAATAAACTTTAGCTTGAAGCTGGGGTATTACAGCAAGAGCTACCTACTTATATACAAAAACTGTAGTCCTAATAATAGCTACAACATACGAGGACAATATGGTTGTCGTGCTGGATGCACGAGCCGTAGTCGTTAACTACTTGGCCTAAGCTGTCCGGTTCTGGTATGGTCACGTGGGGTCGGGGATCTCGGTCTTCTGATAATTAAGAAAGAAAATGAATAAGTGCGAGAAATCATAACAGGAGTGATCTACATACAATGAAAACAAACAGGAGCATTAGATATTGGCAAGAATCAGTATGAATAAACAGACAAAACATACCACAAATCCATCGTCCACATGGCAATGAGCCTCCAGGCTCTGTACACTCAGAATTTGCAGATATATACAGCCCTCAGAATTCGCATATTATGCTATTACACTCCTACCACCTCCAGAAGAAACTCTGGATTTAATCTCTAGCACATTCAGCAATATCTCCGTGCTCCCACTGGTTATACAGTGGTTACTCTTGGGTTATTCAGACCTGTTTTTGAAGGCTACAGCTCGAATATCCTTCCAGAAACAGGATTATTCTATTATCCTCCTACTACCTCCTACACCAACTCCGGATTTAATTTCCAGTTCATGCAGCGATATCTCCGTGCACCCACCGGTTATACAGTGGTTACCTTTCGGTTATTCAGACAAGTTTTCAAAGGCCACAACTCAAATATTCTTCCAGAAACTGAAGTACACCAGTTATTACTCCCACTACTCTTTTATATCCTTTTTCGACTGGATTTGCACAATATCTTCATGCCCCATCATACCCTGGCATGCCTGATCAACAATCAACCGGATATAGCATTCCTACATCACCAGGGATCGGCATTTGCTGCGCTTTCATTGATCCTTCAATTAAATTGATGTGATTGATTGATACTCTTCCTTCCAAGTTATTTAAAGTGCATGGGCACTTCAGACCAGATTTACTAAGGCTGTTACCATGCCTAGACCTCAAAGTAATTGATAGTGGCTGCGCACACCTCAGCAGAAGAGCTGCGCATTAAAAACCCGCAGTTAAACAGCACCCTGTGGTCCTCACAGCAGTTACAGCACCCATATGGTTTCCCCTCAAAAACCCAGCATTAAATGCAATGCTGTGGCTTCAGATGACTAGTTTCCACATGCCTGCTGTTGCTTTTACTCAGCTACGGAGTTACAGCCTTACCAATGCCTAGATATGTTTTCTATTTATAAATTCGGACTTTTAGTATATAAGACTCTGTAGAAACTTAGTTAAAAAGGGATTGCCTCAAATTACCGGATATATGCTCTATTGACGAGTTTATACACTACCAGTCGATCCCAGTCGCCCACAGTTATGCCCCATCACTTGCTTTACTCTTAATCGTTATTGGATCGCATTATTACTGCCCAATAGACACATTCTTGCTCCAACTACTTGCTTTTGCCTTTAAATCACTTCCACATCATCACTGGCTTTATTGCTTCAGTTTCGGTTTCGATTTCGGTTTTATATTGCTGACATTGTCATCTCCCAGCCCGGTTTAGGATCGTATTGCCTCTTTGAAGGCCCATCTCTGCACCACTCTCCATAGGATTCCCCTCATCACCATTATTGCTTTTCCAAAGCTCCACACACTTCTTGCCATAGCTCCGGTTTTATAGACCAAGAACCCAAGATTCCCACCAGTTTTACTTCATTGATGAACCTAAACTTCTGTGGCAATGACACACCAAAAACTCAAAGAGTAATGGTTAATGATGGTGACAACTGGTGATAAAGGTACTGTGTTGTGCGAGTTGTTCAGGGCACCTCCATGTGACCTAATCACTTCCTCTAGATGCGAGTTTATACTGTGACTTTTCAGTCAAGCAAGTAGCACTCAAGCGATTGAGTACTAAAAGGTTTTGGCTGTAGGCCAGTGATAATCTCAATAACAAGATAGAACAGAAGAGGGTATGACATGAATACCACAGATCCAGTGTAAAAGTAGGAGAAATGACTAGATGAGGTCTCTAGATGAAGGTCCTATGAAAATAACAGCAATAATGAAGCTATGTGTGCAGCAGACAGTTTATAGCCAGTGTAGTGTCAAAATACTGAAGGGGGCAATCCTAATAATGCCAGTTAATGGTGGCAAGAGTGTGAAAATGAGTTTATGTCTGGTGGGGCATGGTGATGATGAGTGCTGGTCCTATATGAGACGAAATATACTGAAGTCAATGTTGAAAGCTGAGTCTACTTGGAGATGATCCTATCCTATGTCAATGTTAATCCTATGTGTGCAAACCTATCCTATCAAATTCTATCCAATCCTATCCTATCCTATGATGGTATAAACTGGTGTTGAGTCCAATATGATCCTATATGTCGATGTTGATTCCTATAAGTCTGCCAGAGACTACCCAAGTGGGCTGTGATAAACAATGTTGAAAATAAAGCCAAATAAAACTCCTATGGTATGAAGATGAAGACAATCCAATCCTATAAAACAAAAAGAGGCAATGTACAATGTGAGCGTTGATGAACCTAGAGACTCCTGTGGGCAGAAAACACAACTAAACCATTGAATAGTTTGTGGAATCCATTTACAGAATCTGAAGGCAGGTTCTAGTGAGTCTAGTCAGGCACCTCTGTGCAATGACTATCCTTCCTAAGGGTATAACAAGAAGTCGTTACAGTAAATGCTAGGGTTTTGACTGGCAACTTCTATAGTATAAGAAGTTCACTAGCTTGTTTCATTATTAGGAAAGTGTAGGTGGTGGCTCCAATAAGTAGCGAGACGATTGGAACAAGGTTGTGAACTTGTTTGTGTTGTGTTACACTTGTAACAACAGTATTCTATAAGACAAAGTGCTTAGTAGTGTTGTTCCTTTTACTAGGAATGGTATCTGTAAGTGTTAGTAACTAAAGTGCAATAATCCTACTACAGATTACCCTTTGAAGTGTACTGGTAGTGTATAGAGGTCTGAGAATGCCAGCTAAGGGGAACGTCTCCCTTATTGGTTTATAGAACGAAGCTAGTAGGTAACAAGTATGACTCAATACTATGCACAAATGTAATCAAGTTTGTTGCAAACTTGTTTGTTACACTAGTGTATCGGTTGCACCGTTAGGTGTGTATCTTCTTTAGCGAAGATATGTAGGATTTTTGTGGGTTAATGGTATGGGGGAGCAGTATTCCCGAGCATATTCTATTGTTCTAGCTCGCATACATGGTGTTTTTATACTAATTTTCTATTCTAATGTGTAATCTACTATAGTCAGCTGCAGTACTTTGCTTATGGATCCTCGCGAACTTGTTTGTAACACAAGTACTATGCTATGTACTTGTATTACTGTTTCCCTTTGTATTATGCTGGTTTCTAGTTAATGAGTCCTAGTGGCAACTGTGCCTTGCTAAACATTATTAGGGTCACAGTCATATTGCCACAAGGTCATGAACTTGTTTGCTATATGCGGTATTCATGCATGCATTCTTGTAGCACCTTGCATTACGAGTACCTTAGCTGTATACTGCATGCACACTGATATGCCATCTGACTGTATGGGTGTGGTCACATGCTGGGATGGAACGCTTGCCACATCATACTTGCCTGTCATTGGTATCTAATCAGCTTGGCCGATGCTGATTGTTCATGTGTGAATGGAGCTATGCATCATAGATCGCTAACTTTGTGTGTATTGCATGGATTTGGACATTCGGACCAGCGTTGAACGTGCAATCATCAATTCCCTATGATTCCGTTCTAGGGAGAAGAACAATAAATTGTTGTATGCTCCTGCAAATTCTGAGCACACAGAGCCACAAGGCTCATCAGTGTATGGGGTTACACGCTAGATGCATGTATTAAACCAATAATGACGTGGTGCAATCAAAGGTGCAATGAGTGACCAAAGATAATGCTAACACCGGTCAATCACAGTGTAGAGCATATTTCTCAAAGAGAACAAAGGGGATGCAAAGCTAAAGATGGTGTAAAACCAGTCCCTTGCCTATAGCGAGCATATGGGGTGCAAACAAAATGTTATTGTTCATGTACTGCATGATGCATGAAATATGGCTGTTTAAACCAGTGCTAATGAGCATAGCAAGAGTGTAGATATGAGAATATAGCCAGTTGTGAGTGGTATAGCGAGTGCTAATAGCAAAGTAGCAGGTAGATAGATCTGTTACTTACTTCTATGATTTTCTATGGATTTTATACTACCAGAGATATTTATTAATAGAGAGACTTAGTAAAGCTGTAAGGCTGCAGCTTGGTAATGATTCAAGTGTCCATATGCATCTCTGTAGTTACTTGTAACAGCTAATCCTTAGTGTTACTGAAGACAGATAAATTCACTATATTATGGGTTGTCACAGTGGGGTCATTGGGGTGCTGTTTTAACTGTAGACTGTGAGGGTACAGTGGAATTACTGAGGTGAACAAAAGGAATAGCACCTTCTAGTGTGCTGGGCACAGCAATATTATCAACACCAGTCGTTTGGATGACAAGAACTTGATGATTATCGCAGAAGGGCAATTGTCAGTGGGTATGACCTCATATATTGAAAGGATCAACACCGGTCCATTACGCCATGATGCACTGGTGATGCAGTCCTGATGCATAGTTCGCTTATCACCAGGGGTTGCCTGATCAATCAATACTGTGCCTATTCATGATGGCATATGAGTTAGGTCACAAAACAAGTTGGGATGGGTATTCTTCATTATAACTAGCTGTTGAAGTGTCAAAGAGGTCCTATAATAGTGCGTGCACACCAGTGTTATCGTTATAACTGGTGCCAAGTTGTTGTCACTTAGAAATGGCAAAATTTGCGAATTCTGAGCATACAGAGCCTAGAGGCTCATCATTGTTTTTGTATGTTTATTACCACCATTTCTGCTCACTTTATTAGGTACACTTCTAGACATCTTGTCTATACTCTTGTCGCATTTTATAGGATTTTGCACCGTTTTTCTTGGACATCACACTGGTTTTAGACTTATTGCCATCGTTTATATCCATTCCACACTCTCTAAATTGGTTTTAGGACCTTCACCATTCGCTATAGCCCTTCTCCATTGTCTACACCGGTGTTGTGACTGCAAATGCACCAGCCATGTAATTTTGCGATTTATTCTGAATATAACTTGTAATACAGTATAGGGGAGCGAGTGTGCTTAAAGAATAAGCGAGCATACATAACCAGTACACAAGGGCATCATAATTGTATGCACCAGTGACACCTGATGTGACAGACATAAACCAGAGCTTAGTTACAGCAGGTACTTGACAGAAAGTTCACAAAACACTGTTTGGCCACAGGTAGTCATGCAAACTGAGTGAGCTCACTTCCTTAAGCAGAGAATAAAGAAGATCGTAATTGAAAAGATCGGCATGCTCACTAAATTAAAAGTGACGTACCGTACCTGAGAAGGCCGGACCAAACCTCACACAAGAGATAAGATAAAATGATATGGCTAGCATGTGGTCTGAATAGGAGCTTCAGTGGAGTGCTAGTAAACCGAGTGATTAGTTGACAAGGATATCTGTTGCTGTGCAGAATTAGCGAGCTCACTGTGTGCTTGGCACTAATCTAGAAGATTATACACCTAGCACGAAGGGCTAGATGTGGAGTGACATGTGGTTGAAAGGTGATACACCCTTGGACTTGTAAATCGGTGTGCGCCTATTGGGCCTTAGCAAGCTCACTATGGAAACAATGCTATAGGAGGAAATACTGGGCCAGATGCAAAGTAAGGCTGCGGCAATGGCGGGCTATGTACGTAGGAGTCTAGTTTACCTGGGTACTGCTGTGGTATTTGTAATTAACAATGGTTGTAGTATAAGTAGTCAGTAGTCTGGGTTAGTATACAAGTTTCAAACCCCTGAGTTATGGTGTGCACGTAGAAAGCGAGTGCTCTGATAAAAGATTAGTTTGTAGCTTCAAGCATCGTATAGAAATAGCGAGCTCACTCTGAGGAATAGAGATAACTTCAGAATCTGACTTGTGTGCTTAAGTTCTGAGTGAATAAGAATCAGTGTTCTGGTTCTGTTCCATCTGAGTACTGTTTGGAGTCTGTTAGAGTATGAATTGAAGTGAAGTTTCTGAAATCTGTTCTGTCAGTCTGTTTCTGAAATTTGTTTCTGTTCTGTCTCTGAGTTGTTTCCATTCCGAATCCAAGATCCATAGAAGGATTAGAGGTTGTTTTCGTCATTGCAGTCAGTTCCATTAACCCTATGTGCCTGTGTGTAGTGAGCTCACTAAGTTTGTACTTGGGGAGTGGTTAAAAGAGTGAGCTCAGTGTTGTTGCGACCTGCAGTGTGTCCAATTGTGTTGTAGGACAAGTGTCCTAGAGTAGTCTGGAATATTATACTTCGCCTGGAAGGTTGCGCATTGAAGTGTACCTTCTTGTAAAAGTTTCTAGCCTTAGGATCAGTCTGAAACAAGTAAAACGCTGCATAACATCGAGATAATAAGGTGCTTTACTAGTTCTAAAGTACTAGTAGTCGCAAGGTGATATAATCTCATCCCCCCACGTACTTACAAGGGTGATTATATAGATTGAGTAGTTGTGTGAGTGTGTGAGAGGTTTAGTGTGTGTAGCACACTGTTCCAAGCGCTATTCCACAGGTGCCCACAGCCAGCCTCTTCACTGGTTTTAGGACCATTTACCACATTTTATCAGTTTTACATTATTTTCTTGGACATTGCCCCAGTTTTAGGACCATATCCGGTTGCCTATATCCAGTGCACATTTGCTAGACATATTCCATGTCTTTTGGGATGGTTTCTTGGTGTCCAGGTCACACTAGATTCCATTCTATCTCATTTATTGAGATCCCCTTCAGCTTGCAGCCTGAGCCTCTTAGTACTTGACTGCTGAAGGGTACTACTTCCAGACTGTATAGTTGAAGTGTATACCTGTGTCTAGAGGAATTGACTGCATGGAGGTGCATCAAACCACTTGCACAAACACATAGCCTTGACTACTGTGACTGCAAGCATCTTTCCTTAGCTCTCTCGGAGTTTTGGGTGTTGCCATTGCCATGGAAGTCTAGGTTCAACAATGGTCAAACACCAACAAATCCAGCTGGGTTCCAGGAGAAAGCAGACCCAACAGACTGTGGCATGTCAGGGATCATCTTGCTAGTCTGAGGTCCCTCACAGTCAACAGCAACATGAACAGGAATGGCACCATGGGAATGAAATAATCAGTATGACAATATCCTGTGATAGCGACCCTAGTAACAGTGGCATTGTGCAAGAACTTGAAGAGACAGTCATTTCTGATAGGCCAGGAACTGTAGGTCACAGATACAATGGGAAACCATGCTTGCAAGATGAAGATGGCACCCAACAGTTCAGCACTGCTGGCCCACTCGTGTGGGGTTATGGAACTGTCTGCAAAGGCTGCGCTTCCTGGAAGCATTCAGAAATGCAGTTGAGAATGAGTGATAGGAGTTATAAGCTCCCAGAGACGTTTATTAACAACATGAAGGGTGAGAAGATTGGTGCATGGGATTGTACCAATGATATGCATTTTAATTTCATCGGGGAAATCCATGAAAGACTGGCTGAGGGGAACATCCCATTCCAAGAGGGAAGGAGAGGCATGGTCAAGATCAAATTCATGCCAGTAATCAATGAAGCTGGTGAGGAAAGGTTCCAGGGACATATAAACTGTATCCTTCAGGGTACTACCAGGGAGCTGACTTGAGGCAACGAGATCAGAAAGATACCTGAAATACACATGAGAACCTACAGAGCCAACATCAAAAGAACAATAACAACAGATGAATGATCAAACATACCATTGTTCAGTGAGGCTAGAATCTCATTGGGAGTCCTGCCAGTCTCAAACCTGTATATCTCATCTTCCATATCAGTGAAGTTGAACTGATAAATCCAAATGGATAGAATAAATATCAATAAGAGAGAGGGCCACCGCAAGCAACAGCATACTTACAGATCTATAGAGAGGCATATTGAAGCACAACAGCATGGAGTTTGGCCTAAGCAGATAGTTGATATGCTGAAGGCAAAGTAACAATACATTTTCCCATTATAAAGTCAAGGCTGGGCAGCAACATCAGTGAAAGAAGGAATAGAAAAACCAACTAGTGTTTGGAACAAGGAGACAGTCATGGGCATGCACAACAACACCATAATGATGAGCTTGTAAAGAAGATAAGGAGTATGTCAAGACCACCAAAGGTTAAATAACTATATTGGAAAAGTTCAGGCAAAACAACAGCCTTCAGCAACACATTTAGTATTGTATGGAAACCAAAACAATGGTATACGGGGGTCGAGGAAGACAAATGCCTGATCGAGGATAGCTGGGCATTAATAAGATAAAGGAACATGGTTCCGGTGAGCTAAGATCTGGCTAACAAACAGCATGGTATGTGTTTGAAGAGACAATGTGTCAGATATTACCTAGGGAAATTCCACGTTCACAATGTTGATACAGCAACATATTCAACCATACCAGCAGATTTAGCAGAAGCCTCAGCTACATAAGAAAAACGGAGCAGATCAAATGACCATGACAACAATACAGAGTCATCAGGCACCAACCATCTACTATGGAAAACTCATGCATTGGTCATGCCTGGATCCAAGAGTACAACACATAGCAATTGGATAGCTGTTAACCCTAAATAATACGAAATAGTAGGATAGAAGAACAACACCTTGGATACCCACAGTCTGCATCACATTGTGACATGATAAGCTCATCCTCCCTCACCTGTTACCACTTGAATACCGGGTTCCTGCTGGTTATAACCCGCTATAGAAATGTCACCTTGACTGGATATAACCCATAGGCAATAACCAGCTGCAATCCCCAAAGTCACCACCTACTATATACAGTCAATCCCTGGCTAAATGTTTACTAGCACTGCCACATCCAAATTTGAAAAATGATCTATTGGTGGTGTAGCTAGTATTAGCTTGGATTCCCACTGCCCTGCTCACAGTACTGGCCCAAAAAAAATAGGGTAAGCCCTATATGGCATCCCAACCCAATGCCCACAACGACCCCAACCAACAGTGACCCAAAAAAGCTGGATCGAGCACGTCCGGTGAAGAGCTGCCTGCATGCACAAGCTAGAAATGCAACAGAGTCAAAGACACTGATCACACCCACACCTAACACTACACACACAAACACACTCAAGTTCATTGGGGGATTCTGATGTGATAGAAGTAGCGACACAAAGAACTGTATTCTCAATATCTCTAAGATACACATATAGCGATAGCACTCGTATCGTATCTAGACTTCTCTAAGTCTAAAAGCTTTTCTCAAACAAGAGGAGTGACGTTTGTCGCTTGGCCTCAAGGCAAAGGGGTTTAACAACAACTCTGTACATCAATAGATGTAACCACAACTCTTCTAAAGTTGCACACTATTCAAAACAGCCACAACAAACAACAGAACCAACCACTAGACACGACTCAAAGCACAGTGCTCCAAGCAGAAACCAATACACTAACACAATCCACACAAGCCACAGGGTCTACACCTATGCGCTCGAGCTTCCTAACCAATCGTAGATCCACAGGGTTCCAACCTATGTGATCCAGAGAACACAAATTAACACAGAAAACCCCATCCGACAAGCCAAAGGGTTTGAACCTTTGCCAACCTGCGGAAATACAGAAAGCAAGCACTAATCAGACCAAAGGGTTCGAACCTCTGCTGCCTGTAGCACCTTGCATCACACAAGAACCTCAAAGAAGTGAGAAAGTGTCCACACTGACACTCAACTCGAATTCTCTATAGGAGTGCAAGTCAAACAATGACTGAAACCTATGCACAAAGTGCCATGTTAACTTTCTTTGTCTAGCGTGTTACTCAATATCACACAATAAGTCTCAGCTAATGTCTATATTCTCTCACTCGAAGCTACAAACAACTCCAAGTGCTAGAGCATGTGGCAGAAAAGCTTTGCACTGTTACACTGGGGGTCTGAAACTTGTACACTACTTCTATACTACTGTATTTATATGTTCTATGATCTACAAATTAATACAACTGGTTATAGTATTATTTCTTCTGTGGCCTTCCATCCCTTGCATCCCACGCATGCTGCATGAGCATGCCATCGCTTGGCACTTAGTCAAATGCCCAACTTGGACCCAGACTTTGTAGTGCACATGGTTGTGATGTTGGTTAACACTGTACCCAGTGATAGGTCACGTCTCCAGCTATATCCTTGGAGATATCTCTTATCAAACAAGTCCTAATTCGACTTATTCATATTTCTCTAAGTGTCTCTGTCATTTGTGATGACTTAGTATTCGTCTAGGCCTTGCGCTCTTCGGCTGAAGTGAGTATTCTCGGTTTTATTCGTTTGTAGCCATTATATCACTATGCACGCAAGTTGCTGGTCGATCCGTGCCTTGTGCATCATAGATCAATGTCTCTCGTAGTTCGTCTAGTATCACATGTGTCTCTAATTATTATATTCTGATACCTGCGCAATGTTATCTTGGTGCAGTTAGTATCAAGCACTGAGCTCTCATACTTAGATTGACCTTATCTAGTATCGCTCTAAGCTAGAGCATGCACTCTACCAATAGTCACTTCCAATATTCATTGTACTTGCTTAATATCATTGCACTCTTTGTATAATCTCTCTTGTTGTATTCGCAGACTTCTATTTTAGGTATGCAATGCCTAATAATGCAAAATTACACTTGTAAATGCCCTGGGGGTGTGTCACCGGTCTGGATTACCTTTTTTTGGTGGCATAGTGGCCACAAAAATATGACTCATGAACAGAATTGAACCCTCACCCTGCCAGCCTTACAGTTTGAGACATATTACAGACTGAGCCAACAGGCTATAGTAACATATGGTATTAAAGTAAATATATACAATAAGTACAAGAAATTTGAGAGAAAAAAAAAAGCACACTGTTGGGCAGGGTGTCAGGCAGGGTGCAGGCATCAAGCACCCTTGCGCACAGTGGGGTTTGAAGGGCAAGTACTTTGGTCATCAAATGGGATAGTCGTCCGGCGTTGTGGGGGCTGGCCTGCATGTGGGCAGCGAAAATGGATGGGGGGGGCTACAATGGCCATTGCACAGCGAGGGGGATGATTGGGGGCCAGAGGAGGGTATCATTGGATTCCCCGCTATCAAAAACAGGGGTGATGAGATTTTGGGGCAATGGGGAGGCCTGTACTGCCAGCAGGATATCAGACAGGGCAGGAATCGGGATGGTGGGTGGGTGGCAGGTGATAGCAGGGTCAGGAGGGAGAATGGGATCCATGGCCATGTTCCCCCACTCAAAGAGTGGGAGATGCATGGATATGGGGTCTGTAGGTGTCCTGGGTGGGGCAAGGACCTCAATGTTGGGTGGGGAGAGGGGTGGCAGTGGCAGGCACTGTAGTGAGGGTATACAGGTGCTGTCAGGTACGTCATTGGAAAGTCCATTGATGCCCCAAAGGGCTTGTCCATTGTCCTCATCGTTGGCTGTTGGTGTATGGACCTTTGGAGGCCTCCTCCTCACACTATCCCACAGTCCTCTCCACCTTGGCCCTCTCCATCCTGCATGCCTCATCCCAGCGTAGCTCAGTGTGAGTATTGTTGTCATCGTCCATATTCCTGATGTGTCATTGGGGTCATAGTCATCGTCCAGTAGGCTGTCACTGTCACAGTTGTTGTTGTTGTTGTCTGAGGCTTGTAGTTGTCCGTCCCAAGCAAGAAAAGAGCCTAAAAAGAACTGTTAGGGTAGAGAATATAATTGCATGCCTTTATATGCCATATTAGTGGCTTTTCCATGGCATGGAGAGGGTTAGTGCACAACGAGATGGTGGCTAAAGGCAAGAAAAGAAGCGGTACAGCCACCCAATCACTGATTGGTTGGTCAGTCTGCTTTGATCAAGCAGTGGAATTCATGCTTGGAATTCATCCACTGCTCGATGCAGGCTATCTGACATCTTATTGAGTATTGGAATACTTTATTACTTGTATTGATAATGTATTTACACAATTTTATATTGTTCTGGGTGCATAGGGACCACATATGAGCAATTTAATGAAAGTTTCTCTCTCTTTTGTGTATTTTCATCTATGCTTTACCTCTACACACTGCCGTGCTTTCTCAGACAGTTCGAGAGATAACAAATATTCAATATAATACATTATACTACCGGAATGGCCCCTCCAATCCATGCCGATATGCAACTGCATGCATATATTCCATGCAGTACTGTTGAGTGCAATTGATGTATGCTGCCACTCATTCTTAGTATGACTTTCACTAGACTTTTATCAGACTTTTATTCTATATTGGAATCATCTGCACTGTGTGCTACAAAAATTGAATTGTAGGTTGTTCTATAGTATCTTTACACTTCTGAATATTTTTCTGTACTTAAAACTGTGAAGTTATTCTATACTGAACAATTTTTTTCAATGAGACAGATGAGGCCTGAATATCTGTTTGGTCCAGCAAAGTCCAAAAAACATCGAAATAGTCTGTCTCTTGCTAAATGACAGACATTATATACTATGTGACTTGTAAAATTAAAGATACAATGAATACATCTTTGTATGATACATTTATATGACCTAACAGCATGCAAAATTTACTAATTTCAAAGGAAGATTTTCAAAAAGTTTCTGGCTACTGGATTGGGAATGATATATTCTCACAGTGAGTACATCCTGATTCATCATGGCACATCCAGCTAAAATAGGTATGGCACATGTGGGGAAGGGCTGTAGAAGCAATGATACATTTTTTCTGAGTATGTTAATGTTTTTTTAGCCCAATTGACCAGTGGGAAGACTGTAAATTGTAGGCATTGAAATGAGGTGAAGGCCAATTTGGGTGGTGGCAGTGTCACTGACATTATGTTGCCGAAAATTTCTAACCTAGGTAGGACCAATAATGGTGGCTGTCTGAAAACAATGATTTTGGACATTTTTAAGAGTAAAATTGCAAAAATTTCCCCTGCAGGGCATTTCAGCCTATTTTCCAATTTCCCCCAGAAATTTCCCACAGGCATGAATCAGTGGCTGTGCATAGAACCACAAATTTGGCTTTCAAATGCTGGGTTATAACCAGTTCAATACCCCCCATTCTTATGGTTGGGCCTGCCTCCCTCATGGCCTACAGACAGCAATCCTAGAAAATTAGGTTAAACTTCGATGACAGCAATGAATCTGCCAACATTGTATACACACCTGTTCCATCTGACTTTCTCATCCATTCAATTTCATCTCCGAGATACTATTCTGTTTGGTCAATATACTGACCCCAACACTCAGTTGCATGACAGACACTGATATTTATCACTCTACCAATCTAGTACTAATACAAAATGGCAAATAGGCACATGCCAAGGAACAAGCAAAATCAGATAAACTAAGTAAACAAAGTCCATGCTTTTGATGTGCTCACTACTTGAGAAAACTGAGAACTTCCAGCTTGTCCTTCTTGGGCACACTACCTAAAATGATCACAAACAAGATGTTAGGAGTGAGGTGAGGTTCCTTGCTGTAGCTCTCCCAGGCAGTAAGATAGTATCCCATGGATACCATAGTAAATGCATCCAAATCGTGAGACGTCGTAAAGTGGGGCAAAGACTTCAATACCGCAAAGTTGCTTGGTCAAAATAGAAAATGATTTCCAGCACTTGCATGGCCATCATAAATAGGAACTATTATTTGACATAGTCAGCATGTTTTTAGATAAGATAATAAGACCTAATGACCTTCATCCATAAACCCGAGTGAGTTAGGATACCCACCACCAGGACCCAGAGCCAGAGTGGGGAGCAGCTTCTTCATAGGAGATCCCTGATGACCCTTGGTGGGGGATGATTGAGATGAGGTATCTGCACAACAGCTGTTAAATGAATAGATAAAATAAGAAAGGCAGACATACAGCTTGAATTATTGTTGCCCTGGCCACTGGTATCCTCAACCCACATAGGGAACGACAACCCTCAGCTTGAAATGCAAGTCGTCTCCACATAAGGGTCACTGATGGACAATGCCCAGACCATGGACTTGTGGCAAAACATCTGATGAAAAGGCATAATTCTGAGGTGTCTGACTCACTTGCTGGCCCCAAACATGCCTGGAGTAGCAGGTTCAAATAGCATACATTCAGTGATGAGGCCAGCCATCATACAAACCACATTGGATCCAGAAAAATGAAGGCTTCTCTTCTCAAATGACAACAGGGAATGAGGCACACAGGCCAAGCTGACAAATGCCCTGTAGCTTCCAAATTTAAATGCTTCAACCAAGGACCTAGACAAAATGGAAAATTGAGGGGAAACCAAGCGATGCTTCACAAAATATATGCACATCAAGCTTTCAAGACGAAACAATTTTGCCACATCAGTAAATGTGTGGAACCTAGGCAGATCAAAGCTTTCAGGGGTGAAGCTGATGGGTATGACAGGACAATATGTGCTACAGCATGAGAAATGAAAGATAAGTCACATAAACAGCAGTACAATAAGCAGCACACACCCTGGAGCTGGCAGAGACTCGTATACCCCCAATGTGATAAGATGGTCTTCCATCAGAGCAGGCTGCATAGTGCAAAGAGCTGGATCCTCGGGATCAGTTGTACTCGCATCACGTTGGGTACTATACAATATTGAAAACATCAAAAAGTGATACTCAATGACATAAAGATGGAAATACATATGCAAAAGCATCTGGCAAGCGCAACACAGGTGTATCGGCATCGCCTTCAGGAGAAGATGCTCAAACATCATCCCTAGCAGGAGAAATAAGAATGGTGCAATAAAGGTAATTTTTAAAACAACATACCCCAAAAGTGCTGCCAGATCAGCACTGAGCTGTGCATGCAGGTCTGGAGGTGGTGCAGAACCAGTACCATCTACATAATAGGTCAACATATCACCAAATCCAAAGAATGGGAGGGACAACCCAGAATCTGAAGGGAGGAACAATGGTTCAGCCTTTTTTTCCACTACAGAGGCCAATGCTTTAGTGGCACTCTTCCTGGAGGATGTCTGTTTGCCAGATGTGGTAGAGATGGTGACTGGGGCATTGACCTTCCTGGTAGACTTGGACAGAGTGCACTTAATGGGTGATGGAACACTGGAGACAGTAGCTGAAGTACAGCTGGACCGATTGGCAATAGGAGCCTTGCAGTCAGACTTGTTCTCATTAGGAACATCTTTTGGTGCTAGTAACAAATCAGCAAGGTGACCTATAGTGGAATAAGGAAGGCAAACCTACCAGACAGTGGTGCCTTAGCCTTTGACATGGTCATGGTTTTAGTCAAGGTGTCAGTGACTGGATTGATGGAAAGCTCCTCTTCCAAATGAGCATTGGAAGATAACACCTCCTTCTTCATACTGTGTGAAGAACGCTGACCCCCTGCCATTTTCAGGGGAGTTTTACCTTTTGCTCAAGACAGAATCTTGGGGGTCTGACACAAACCCTCCAGATACACGTCAGAAACGGACTCTTTCAAATGGTTTCCATGTCTAGAAATTTCCAAGTATGTTAAAGATAGTAGGGACACATAACAGATTACTCATGAGGGTACAGTCAGATCTCTTTTGAGGTCATCATCGGTGGCGATGTCTTTGCTATTACCAGTTGTGAGGCTGAAATTTGAAAACAATTAGTCAAGAATGCTACAGATAGAACAATACAGAATGGACAGTTTGTCAATGTGGGCACCCTTGGCCATCTTGGTCTTAGACTGACTATAAATGATAATAAACATGAGCATTTAATATAATTTGAGCTGAATGCACTGAGGACATGAGGGTTGAACTTCCTCAAGAGCCTCCAGAGAATCAGCCTGTGCAACACTCTCGCCACCAGCAGATTCATTGTCCAAAGCTATGGGGGTCACAATATGAATGACCTCCATACTAGAAGATGACCTAAAACAATTAACAACCATTGATGCTGAAGAGATAAAACACAAGTGAACACACCTGATGTCAGATTCACAATCCATAGCAACAGCTTTGTCATCTGCAGACAGATCATCTGAATGCTGAGAGGCTTCAGAGGCCTCATTGTCAACAAACAGGACACATCCATGATGATGGAGAGATGCGGCAGACAGTTCAGCATCATCCACATCCGACTGAGCAATGATTGCATCCACCTCCTTGGCAGAGATTTCACCATATGACACCTTGCGACCCAAAGCAGGACACCCATGAGAAGGACAGGTCTGGCTGGAGCTATATAACAAAGATTAAGACAACTGAACACTCAAAGATGAATATATGGATGTAATGGACACAGGTGGAAGGAGTGCAGTGTCCTTTTTTGATGAGCAAGCATGTTTGTTTCCATGAACAGAAACACGAGATACCATCTTGCTCTTCTTGTGAGGAACACTGCAGCAGGATGGCATCAAAATATGCAAATAAAAATACAATTCAAAAAAGGGCATACTGTTCAGGCTCAGGAGACAATGCAACAGACTGGGGAACCGGTGACGAGGCTGACTTGGGGCAGTCGCATAACTAGCAACAGCGTAGCGTCACCACCACCAACTACCAACTAACAACTAACACACCCTGAGTCTCTCTTTATAGTGCAGAGGGGAGCAAGTATTTTAATCCAACTTGTACCCCGACAATATCACCCTTGACTGCCTAAAGCTCGCTCTATGGTGCAACTTCCACAGCTGATTTCTTTTTGTACCCCTGTCTTGGAGCTTTTAACAAGAGAGCACGCTTTACAGAACAACTCTCAAGGCAAACAATACTTTTGTTGTCCCCCTGTTATACTTCGTCTCTACGAGCTTGCTCGATGCCCTCGGCACTACACAAGCGGTTACTCTCAGAACCTTGTTCAATACGCTCCCCCACAAGTCCTTACACACAGTGTGCTCACTCTAGATGACGGTGCCGTGAGGTCCAACTGCGCACACCTACTACACAACTTCATGCAGTCCCCAGAACAGCCCAAGCTGGCTGATTCCCTTGCTTCACTACCTTACTGCCTTCGCTACCTTCACCCCACTTAACCTGCACCTGAACAGAACAGAGTCCTTCTTTCTGTACTTTCTTGATTGAGGAACCACCTGCAAATGTTGATGCCTGTGCACTTTTGAGGCGTCAGCTGGTTTTCCCTTTTGCACAGGCCCCAATACGGGGTATCTTCTCAGAAATTGGTCTCTGGCTCTATTCTCTTTTTGAAGCTCGCTAACTTGTCTTATTTCGACTGAGCTTCGAAGCCACTAACTCTTACGCATGCAACAAGTTCAGAGTCTAACTGAAAGTTCTTATTACTATACATGGGGGGTTTGTAACTTAAGTTCTTTTTCTACGTAGCTACAGTATTTATATTGATATACATGCCTGATTACTGAGATTGATACAGGTAAACATCTGTCAGTGCTCGGCCGATAAGTCCTAGGCCGAAATGATGGAGCTCGCTTGACACACTCCACTATATCCGTTTTTGGTAGCCTCAAAGTCAAATGGCACGTGTCCAGGTCGTAGGGCAACCTACAGACTCATACGCCCTCAATGATCCCTCCTCGATTATTAGTAAATGATCTGCCTCAGATTCCGGACCTGAGCCGGATGACAGTCTTCTACGTCTGGACTCGAAGCCTCAGAAGTCTTTTGGGTTTGCTGCCCACATGCTAATCCTTTGGCCAATGGCTGTTGTTAAGTTGCTGTGTGGCAGTCCCCGTATCGTTAGCACTCCTGATAGCATCACCACTTGCTTCTAGTTGCATGCATCATAGATCACCAACATTCGGCAATCTTCATTAATTAACCCGCAGTCCGGGTACCAGCGCATCCTGCCCTTCCATGGACATTCCTACTGCTAGTCGGTCCTGATCGTCGTCCTCCATGCTGTGACGGCCCCCAAGGTGCCATACACAGGTGGAGTTCTGCGAGCTCTGTTGCTAGGTATGTCGGTGTGTCACATGCAAGGGTGACCTTACTATCCCTTCTGCCGCTTACAGAGGGGAATGTCCACCTGTGCTCTGTGCGTACTGGTACTTGGTCTTAATGCCATATTTTGCAAAATTACACGTATGTACCACAGTGGGGTGTGACACCAGAGAGGAATAGACCAACTTGTGCTTAGATGCGGCACTGAAAGACAAGGGGAGGGAGGGGGGAGGGGGGCAGTCAGTGTAAAGACAGTACATCAAACAAATGAACTGCACTGGGAAGTCGAGGTAGTAGCAGGCATTACTGAAGGCAAATTTGGATACAGACAGGGGAGAGTGAAACTGTAGATGGGCTTCAGCAGAAGGTATATAAACATGATAGCAATGCATGCAAAGTTAAAATAAAATAAAATAGAAATAAAATACCACAATGCTCATGGTATGATTAAACCCAACACAGAAACAGAAAATTAAACAAAGCACATGATTGGAATTGGTGCAATATAGATAAACTGAATGAAGGATGCAATGAGCATATGCCATGACAGCAACATGGAGTGGGTAATGCCAAAAATGAAGCTAGGAAAGATGAGAAGGTGAAAAAAAAGAAAGAAAAAAAAAACCAGAGCAAGTAAATGTCCTAGCACAAGGTTTGATGTATCACATCTGGCAGCAGAGATGGAAATGAAAGCGGGAGAGCCAGCAACATTAACACAGGAATACAAAAGTTGATATCACCATGATACTGGCACAACATTTCACAAAGTGTCAAGTAATTCAAACTGAAAAGGAATGAAGGTATGAATAGACCAGGTGTAGCATGGGATAGAAGGGTACTTTTTGAGGAAATGTCAAGCCAGAAAGGTATGGAGATCTATACAGTATTGAGCAGCAAGGGATGCACTAAAACAATATATGACCCAATGCAGGGGTTAATTGCCTGCAAGATGAGCATCACAATGGACAAGTTCTATGACATTGCCAGAGCATGTGAGTAGGCAAGCTTGGAGAAAATGATACAACTCACTATCAGTGAACCTCTCATAGTCAACTCAGTGCAAAAACATGTCGAAGAAAGCATGAACATGAATCCCTACCATATGTCTAGAATAATTACAGTGAGCATAGAGCACTTGACAAACCATAAATACACTAACACAAGGACCAGGAGGGCGAGCAAATGTCAGATGTGAGCCTTCAAAAGGATACAGATGACTCTGTATGGCAATTGGTGAAAGGTAATGGGGACAATGCAGAAGAGCTAGTATTTTCCTGCACAGGTGTCATGTGCAAGGCCAATCTGCCCCTGATAGTCAGAGCACCAAGGTGAGGGAATACAGTATTTGTGGGCTCACCTAATGAGATGACACTGCACAGCATCAGATGGGACAAAGCATTCATGCTGTTGCAAAGTATCACTGTGACAGGATTAGGCTGCACATCATTTGACGATGTGATTGCAATGTTACAGGAGATGAAGTTGACTGCAGAAAGAGTGTTCAAACATGGCACATTGGATAAATGGACCCCTTCCATGTACCAAGGATTCCCCATGCTCACCCTCTCGAACCAATATTTTCAGATTGTGAAGGAAGGGGCACAGCATGAAGCCGTCCCCTTCAGCGATGATGTTGATCCAGCAGGTATTCTACAGCACCTGGGGAAAAGGGACATGGTACACAGTGAAGACAATGTTGTCCAATACTTCAAGGCCCAAACCGATGATGAGGGGAAGTGCAGGTGCATAATGCAGACTTTGAAGGGTGAAAGAGCTTGACTGATGCTAGTGATCCAGATTCCAACAAGCAAGGCCACAATTGTTCAGGATCAGGGATGTTGTCGAAGCGCAATGCTCTGTCATCACTTTCAAGGCAAAAGGCATCAAACATTGAATGAAGCTTATGCTATGTGCCATCGCACTACTTGACTGCAACATCATGTTAGTAAGTGGGCCTTAATCTTTGACAATAGCAAAAGATTCACCAAGCCTAGGATGCAAAATGGAAATCAAACAAGCAAGTGACAGCAGAGCAGTCAAGCTTGAAGCACTTGAAGTGAAAAATTGGGTTCATAGAGGATGAATTGGATGAAGGTTTAGCCAGCAAAAGAGCATGAGACGGTCCTACTATGGATGAAAGTGCCTAGGCTCAGGAAAGGGTAGACATGTACTATTAACATGTGACATGTAGCTTAACTTTAACAATGGTCCATGGATGGATAGGCATTGACAACGTTGAACAGACATGTTTGTATTAGATAAATAAGAACATTAAAGCAAGAATAAAAAGAAATCACTGCAAGACAAATGGAAAACAATGAACAAAACATACTGAATGAATGTCCTGGGAGATGGACAAGAAAACTGATGGGATGAATAGAGAGGAACCAGAACAAATTTCATGCAATACAGACAAGAAAGTCTGATCAGCCAAAAGAGAATGCCATGAACAGAAAAAGATTCCCAGAATATTGATGAATCTTTTTCATTTATTCCCACAGTTGGGCTCATACAGCAAGTTCAGCAATCACCAAAGGAATCATTTTAAGTGGCTGATCCTCTATAAGGACTGATTACCTATATACATAGGACTTGGAATTTCCTGCCACCACTATTGTCATACTATTAGTTGTTGTCATCATTGCAATTTGTTTGGGGTTGTTATGCCTGTGAGGATACCATTTCAGATGGGTCGAAAGGAGCTCTGTGAATTCACTGAGCATTTGATATTTGTATCTCTTCTCAAGTGAGGAAGAGTGTCCATTCTCAAAGTATAGAAGCTGCTTCAACAGGCTGTGGATTATGCTGAGCATGGTCTGGGTGTCCGCATTTTGCCAGTCACCAAATACACCAAGTACTGGAATGTTTTCTTCAGCAAAATTTTTGCACAAATGATCAACAACAATCGAAGCGAGGACTGTCTTTCTGGCACTGGCTTTTGAATTTATGGGCCTCTGCAAAGACCAACAAAGACAGGGAAACATGCTTCAGACTCATGATTGCCAGGACACCACAAAGTAGAGGATTTTCCAGAACCAACCACCCAATTCCAAAACTTCAATGACTCAAGGAACCACTGGCCAGTGTTGTCAATGTGTTGTTCTGGCTTGACCTGTTGGATGGAAGTGTAGTCCAGAGGAGTGAACCAAGCTGCAATATCTGCAGCCTTTTCATATCTATGTATGAGTGCATGATCCAATGGCATGCTTGAGAAAAAACATACCCTTTTCTCTATTTTTGATATTGTTAAGTTTGCCCTCAAGGTCACCTAGCTTCTGCTGAACATTGAGAGAGAATGCACTATTTACTAAATTTAGTCTTGGATCGAGTCAACCATATCTTTGGAAGAATCACTTACAGGGGCTCATGCTGGCCAATGACATCCATGATCACTGACCCGATATCTTCAATCTTCCACAAATCCTCTTGAGCACTCTCTCCAGTAAATGACCACTCAGGAAGCCTTGGTGCCATCTTTTTCCATCACAGTGATGTAACATCAAGCCCCTTCTCAATTCCATGAAGCAATGCAGTAAGCTCTTTGAAAGGATCATTCAACTGCAGTAATATCATTAGCCAAGGGTTGCCTGTTGTTGACAGCAGGGTAATTATTTTGATAGTGGACAGGTGGATTTCTATATGCTGTAGCTCCCTCAAGAGCTTGTTACATTCTTTAGGAGCCTCTTTTACATCTTTCAGACATTTGATGACAGTACAGGACTTAAGTTGGATGAGGGTGGTAGGTCAACATTATATCAGTGAAACAGATATGATAAGCACAAAAGGGTGAACTTGCCTGCCCAATACAAAGCTGCCATTGCACTGGCAAGAGTGTTTTCTAGATCATGCAGTGTGATTTTATGTGCTGAATGGATGAGACTGTCCAAAAGGATAAAGTGAAGTCCGAGGTCCTCCATGACAAACCTTTGTAGATTAATATTTGATGGGGAGTGATGAAGCAGAACACATACTGCTCAATGATGGTTAGTGGATTACAAGCTTCAAAGTTTGACCATGGGAACCTGGGACAGTCATCTGTTGAAGGGAAATGACTAACTGCCACCTGGCTGAACAGCTCCCACCACTGCAATAGGTGTTAGTTCAATGGTCATAGAAGACCTATAGAATTTATGTACAACATCAAGGAAGACATCGGACATACCATAGTATGTGACACTTCCAAACTGTCTACTACTAGTAGCTTGAGCAGCACTTGATGATGTTGAGGTACTGGAGTGTTTAGTAGTACTGCCTGTTTCTACTTTAGATACAAACAAATTTGAAGTACTTGTTGATGTCAGAATGGATGATGGTACTTGTGCATTACTACTGCTAGATGGCATGTTTCTGTTGTTTGACAGTGATTTAGAGGTGGTGCTGACAGATGTAGATTGACTGCCACCTTGCTGGCTACTGTTCTGCTGATCACCACTGTTCTGCTGACCACTGTCTTGTTGCCACTATTCAAGGTGCCAGTGCTAGAAGCGGGCATGTTATTAGATCCCTGTTGGGATGTATTCCCTCCAGGCTGTGAGCTTGGAGACATGTCACCAGACAAGGGAGGTGCTGGTGCTGGGTCCTGCTTCTGTGGACTGGGAGGAGGTTTGGGATCCGATTGGGGAGGCACTGGTTCTAGATCTGGGCCTTGAGGCACTGGTGGCAGACGTGGCGGCTCCAGGTCTGGATTCTGTGGCTGTGGACCTCCAGTTGAGCCTGGATTGGGTTCAGTGGTATTTGTACTTTGTTGCTTTATGTGGTAAGGTGTCGGTTCAGATCAGGCATATATAGTCATGGTACCCTGTGGTGAGGAAGATACAGTCATGTTAGCAGGGATGGTCTCAGGATTCCATTGTGACCAGGTGGATGACATCTTCCAGCCAACAGGATAGACGCATTGAAGAAGATGAGACTGTGCATCAACAATGGCAGTTTGATTGATCAATGTGACAGTACAACTGATAACTTGCATTGTATAAACGGTTGCCTCATTGAAGTAGCTGATGTTACCTTTCAAAGACTTAGCAATATCCAACCAACATTTAAGAGGACTCACGTCATGATGCATCCATACACACTCCAGGATGCATAGGTGGATTTAAGTCTACAAGTTTGCCAGTAGAACCTTGGGAGTCGGTGATGTTAGCAGATGTATAGAAGAGGGAATGACACTACTGAATACAACTCATCAGAAGTATCAACAAAACAAAACAGTGTGCACTTACAAGATCTTGAAAGTTGTAGCTGTAGTACCTTAACCATTTAAATGTGTTCAGAGCTATTGAACAAATAAGGAAGCCTGGCATTCAACTGCTATCAAACACACTCACCAAGAACTGGGATAGGTTGGACATGATCATCATAAGCTGTGTCAACAGTCCAGTTTCCAGTAGTGCCTACTGGACTTATTGATGTGCCATTGACAAATCCACAGGTAACATTAAATGTTATCGCATTGATGAAAACATCTCCCTCCCCTACATTGGCTGGGAGCATGTCGTACAGTGTTCCATTCTCTAGACTGATTTTAGAAATTCAATCACTGTGAGAAAGATATGGAATGATGGGAGTAAAGTTGAGCCAGAAGCTTGAAGGGTTTGATGATCCGCTAATGAACAAAATGTGACATGGCCTCTATACACTTAAGATGGAATACACTGAAGAGGCTGGCTGTGGGCACCTGTGGAATAGCACTCAGAACAGTGTGCTACACACACTAAACCTCACACACACTCACACAACTACTCAATCTATACAATCATCCTTGTAAGTACATGGGGGGATGAGATTATATCACCTTGCGACTACTAGTACTTTAGAACTAGTAAAGCACCTTATTATCTCGATGCTATGCAGCGTTTTACTTGTTTCAGACTGATCCTAAGGCTAGAAACTTTTACAAGAAGGTACACTTCAAGGTGCAACCTTCCAGGCAAAGTATAATATTCAAAACTACACTAGGACACTCATCATACAACACAATTGGACACACTGCAGGTCGCAACGACACTGAGCTCACTCTTTTAACCACTCCCCAAGTACAAACTTAGTGAGCTCACTACATGCAGGCACATAGGGTTAATGGAACTGACTGCAATGATGACAACAACCTCTAATCCTTCTATGGATCTTGGATTCAGAATGGAAACAACTCAGAGACAGAACAGAAACAAATTTCAGAAACAGACTGACAGAACAGATTTCAGAAACTTCACTTCAATTCATACTCTAACAGACTCCAAACAGTACTCAGATGGAGCAGAACCGGAACACTGATTCTTATTCACTCAGAACTTAAGCACACAAGTCAGATTCTGAAGTTATCTCTATTCCTCAGAGTGAGCTCACTATTTCTATATGATGCTCGAAGCTACAAACTAATCTTTTATCACAGCGCTCACTTTCTATGTGCACACCATAACTCGGGGGTTTGAAACTTGTATACTAACCCAGACTACTGACTACTTATACTACAACCATTGTTAATTACCAGTACCGCAGCAGTACCCAGGTAAACTAGACTCCTACGTACATAGCCTGCCGCTGCCGCAGCCTTACTTGGTGCCAACTTGGTATTTCCTCCTATAGCTTCATTTCCATAGTGAGCTCGCTAAGGCCCAATAGGCTCACACCATTTTACAAGTCCAAGGGTGTATCACCTCCCAACCACATGTTGCTCCTCATCTAGCCCTTCGTGCTAGGTGTATAATCTTCTAGATTAGTGCCAAGCACACAGTGAGCTCGCTAATTCTGCACAGCAACAGATATCCTTGTCAACCAATTACTCGGTTTACTAGCACTCCACTGAAACTCCTATTCAGGCCACATGTTAGCCATATCATTTTATCTTATCTCTTGTGTGAGGTTTGGTCCGGCCTTCTCAGGTACAGTACGTCACTTTTAATTTAGTGAGCATGCTGATCTTTTCAATTACGATCTTCTTTATTCTCTGCTTATGGAAGTGAGCTCACTCAGTAAGTGTGACTACCCATGGCCGAACAGTGCTTTGTGAACTTTCTGTCAAGCATGCCTGTCAAGTACCTGCTGTAACTAAGCTCTGGTTTATGTCTGTCGCATCAGGTGTCACTGGTGCATACAATTATGATGCCCTTGCATACTTGTTATGTACACTTGCTTATTCTTTAAGTGCGCTCGCTCCCTATACTGTATTACAAGTTATATTCAGAATAAATCGCAAAATTACATGGCTGGTATGTTTGCAGTCGCAACAACACATGGATTATTGATTGAGATATTGGGCAGACCCATTGTGGTCGATATTATGGCATATTGTATTGTGTTGAATGGCTGGATGCTGAATATAGCAGGGGTGGTGATATGCAAAATTGTGATGCAAATAAAGTAACCAGCAATGAGGACTGATCCTGCTACACTGGCTGCGATGGCTGTCTGATGCCAAACTGATATTAAAGCAGCTCCTAGGCCAGACCATGCAGACATGTCATCATGCATAGCAGTTAATGTTTGTCTGGCATGAATGTTACAATGTGTAGCTAGCTGTTGGCTGACAAGAATAAGGCAAGCGATGTATATCTGTAGTGCAATGATGATGTAAGCTCTCTGTCTCTATTTCTCGAGTAAGAGAAGGAGCTTACAGTCAAGATGATTTGAGAAACTTGAACAAGAGCTGTAGACAGCATATTACTTCATTTTCCTATGGGAAACACGACCTTGTGCTCAATGTGGGTGATCCATACAAGTAAGATGAGGATGTGGGCACAGGCAAGAACTGTGTGGAGCACAAAACACAAGCCATGGTAGAACCACGATTTTTTCGGATGCTCCTGGCCATTCTTGTCATGGAATGGGTGGCTCTATACATCAGAGATTAGCAAAGAATGCGGGGAAAAGACAATCAACAAACTTCAAAGGGAGCAGATGATTGTGGGTTGTATGGATCATAGTACTCCATGGCCATTTTTGTTCCATCATTTTTTGCTCTTAATAACTTTGCATTTATGTGTGGCCAAGGGGCAATATAACATAGCCAAAGTTTCAGAGGACAACATGCTCGTATGATGTGGATCAGGTCCAGGGATCCTGAAAAAAGGAGGTGCCAAGTCTAAGAAGAGAAAAATGTGAGCACTGCTCATGAAAAGGCCCAGAAAGCACAAAATGAGTATGAACATTACCATTGTATAATGATATTCTGATATGTATGTTTGTGTTCAGCTTGCTCTATGATGAACTCTTCAGCAATCTACATCCGTTCATATGCTCCAATAGTTACTCTTGGCTCCGCATTTAGTGGGACATATGATCTCGATTGGGATTCATTAGCAGAGATTGACAGAGTTGGCACGAAATCAATGTTACAGATCCTTGTCACCGAACACCATTGGACAATACCAGAAATATTATGTTGGACTTGCCAAAGTATAAGTGTATTAGTACCACATTCACAATGTTGATGGATATCCTGCTGTTCCTCAATATTTGACATTGATAATCTGACAATAACCTAATTGATTGATGGAGGGAAAATGAGCACTTCATCATTTTCTCCACAAGAGACTGTTCTGACAGATGATTAAATACAATGCTGACTCACCAAACTAAACCTATTGTATACTTGCCATTGTCACCAGGATGGTCTTTCGCATCCATATACACATTGCTACAATTTTCACATCTAGATGGTGCCACTGATGGTTATAAGGTGGAGGTGTCCAAACTCCATGAAACATACGATGGAAAGAATTATTTCAAATCTTCACTGTCTTGATGTGAGTCTGCCTAGGAAGTAGAGAGAGACCTTGCTAGACTGTTCCTGATGTCTAGCAGGCAGATAATAAGTGAATGATAATAATCACTAGTTGCAAAGAAAATCGCCAACCATACTTTCGACCCTAGAAAAGCTTGGGCTGTTTTCTGTGAGTGTTTTTCTGGAAAAATTAAGACTTGTTGATTCCAATCTGTGAATATGCACTGATTTGAAAAAAGTCAAAGTTATATCAGTGGCAACCTTTCTGAGACTTTAGTGTTGGTTCATGAACATCAAAAGTTTCAATCGAACATGATATTTTTATTATTTGTGTTTCTTGAATACATCAGTACAGTGTTCCACCAGCCAGTGAGATGCTGAAATTAAATCGGCTTCGGAAATACTAAAAGGGACTGTGGATTGGGGATCAGATTAGAGCAAGATCGTCTTTAGGGTCTATAATTTTATATTACCACTAAATACATGCTTATCGGGAGGGGAAAAGGACATATCAAGTACTATCAGTGAAAATAGCCAAGATCAGTGAAATACGGGCCAGTGAGACACATCACATCACGTATGATATGCCAAATTAGGATAGCCATCAGATTTCAATCAAGCTCATCAGTCCCTGAAACAGATGCACTGTAATTGCTCTCAGACCCCCCTATATCGTGCTCACTCCCCCCTGACCCTTCAGCATCATCACAATCATCTGCTATATCCTCAGCTGCATCTACTTGTCCCCCACTATCCTCTGAAGGGTCCGAAATCTGAAATGATTTCAATGTTGGCTTCTTCTTCTGCTTCTCCAGCTCGAAATCAGCTAATTTTGGCTTCTTCCATCCAATCTTCCTTCCCTCAGCCTTGGCGCAACTCCATTCCTTTTCCCACTGGGTCACATGGTGCTGATAGCTTGTTCTCTTCTTCTCATTAATGGCCATGCGGCTCTCTTCCAGCTTCTTCCATTTCTCAACAGCAGCCTTGTACTTTTTCACTGCCTCGCCTCTTGCCTCCTTAGCTGCCTCCTCTTGAACAGCCTCATCCTCATGAATCTGAACTCGGTCTGTGAAGGCATCACCTGTCACTAGTTTTGGTCTTCCATCTCCATTCAGCCTTGATTTCTTTCTGGGCCGCTTTTTCCTCTCTTCGTGCTCCTGCATGCAGGTGTGAATCTGGACAACATATGAGTTTTGGATGACTGTGGTAGCCTGCATCCCTCTCATCCATGTTTTCTGGTTATTGACCATGTCCTCAGAAGCACAAAGTGCAGCTTGGAGTGCCTTCTCACGCTGATGAGCCTCTAGGCTCTGTACACTCAGAATTCGCGATTTTTGTCATTTCTAAGTGACAACGACTTAGCACCGGTTATAACGATAACACCGGTGTGCACGCACTATTATAGGACCTCTTTGACACTTCAACGACCGGCTATAATGAAGAATAACCATCCCAACTTGTTTTCACGACCTAACTCGTATGCTATCACGAATAGGCACAGTATTGATCGATCAGACAAAACCCGGTGATAAGCAAGCTACGCATCACTGACGCATCAGGACCACATCACCAGCGCATCACAGTGTAACGGACCGGTGTTGATCCTTTCATTATATGAGGTCATACCCGCCGACAATTGCCCTACCACGATAATCATCAAGTTCTTGTCATCCAAGCGACCGGCATTGATAATATCGCCGTGCCCAGCTCACTAGAAGGCGTTATTCCTTTCGTTCACCTCAGTAATTCCACCGTACCCTCACAGTCCGCAGTTAAAACAGCACCCCAATTACCCCGCTGTGACAACCCATGATATAACGAATTTATCTGTCTTCAGTACCGCTAAGGATTAGCTGTTACAAGAGACTACGGAGATTCATATGGACGTTTGACTCATTACAAAGCCGCAGCCTTACAGCTTTACTAAGTCTTTCTATTAATAAATATCTCTAGTAGTATAAAATCCATAGAAAATCATAGAAGTAAAAGGACATAACTACCTGCTACTTTGCTATTAGCACCCGCTATACCGTTCACGACCGGCTATATTCTCATCATTACACTCTTGCTATGCTCATTAGCACCAGTTTAAATGACCATAATTCTCGCATAGTGCAGTACACGAACAATAACATTTGTTTGCATCCCATACGCTTGCTATAAGCAACGGATTGGTTTCGCACCGTCTTTAGCTTTGCACCCCCTTTGTTCTCTTTGAGAAACACCCTCTACACTGTGATCGACCGGTGTTAGCATTATCTTCAGTCGCTCGTCGCACCTTTGATTGCAACCCGTCATTATTGGTTTAAATACTCGCATCTAGCGCGTAACACCATACGCTTGCGTCGTACATCGCCTCTTTTGTTTTTATAGGATCGGATTGTCTTCATCTTCGTACCATAGGAGTTTTATTCGGCTTTACTTTCAACATCGTTCATTGCAGCCCACTTGGGTAGTCTCTGGCAGACTTATAGGAATCAACATCGTCACATAGGATCGTATTGGACTCAACACCGGTTTACACCGTCATAGGATAGGATAGGATTGGATAGGATAGGTTTGCACGCATAGGATTGACATTGACATAGGATAGGACCGTCTCCGAGTAGACTCAGTTTTCAACATCACCCTCAGTATATTTCGTCTCGTATAGGATCAGCACTCGTCATCGCTGTGTCCCACCAGACATAAACACATTTTCATGCTCTTGCCACCATTAACTGGCATTATTAGGATCGCCCCCTTCAGTATTTCGACACTACACCGGTTATAAACCGTCTACCACACACATAGCTTCATTATCGCCGTTATTTTCATAGGACCTTCATCTAGAGACCTCGTCTAGTCGTTTCTCCTTCTTTTACACTGGACCTGTGGTATTCACATCATACCCTCTTCCATTCTATCTCGTTATCGAGATTATCACCGGCCTACAGCCAAAACCTTTTAGTACTCGATCGCTTGAGTGCTACTTGCTTGACTGAAAAGTCGCAGTATAAACTCGCGTCTAGAGGAAGTGATTAGGTCGCACGGAGGTGCCCCGAACAACTCGCACAACACAGTACCTTTATAACCGGTTGTCACCGTCATTAACCATTACTCTTCGAGTTTTTGGTGTGCCGTTGCCATGGAAGTTTAGGTTCATCAACGCTCTGTTGTTGGTTCTGGATCCAGAAGCTCTTCATACCGCCGTTTAACAGGTGAGATGATTTGAGTGGAATATAATGGTGGCGATGTAGCTGATGTTATCGGACTAGATGATAGGAAGAATGATCCTGATGATTGAGCCAGCAAATCAACAGTGTTCTGTGTTGGAGACGACAGATGGGTAGGGGGCACAGGTGGACTGGATTGGGAACTTTTGGCAGTGCTACACTGATGTGTTCTGTAGTCCATAAGCATTGTAGAAACAGCTCATACCGGGCTGCTAAGATATACTGGGAGTCCAGACTGCGAAGATGTCTCGAGGCTGGGTGCCATCTTAGCCGCCATGACAACATCAGGATTGAAGGGAACGATGCCTGTGGCCTTGAATGATGCCATGATATTGTCCTTGGTGAGTGTCTGCAGGTGCGCTTTGGCATAGAGTCCAAGAAAATTGGATTTATTGACATGATGTCCACAGTTTCGTTCATATTCATCACAAACTTCAGACCATCGGCGCTTCAAGATGCTGAAGATCACAACATCAAGTCCTTGATAAATGTGAGTAGAGTGTGCCAGGTAGCATAAGACCTCGATTTGATGCTCTCAGGCATATTCTAGGAATCCGAGTGTGTAATGAGATGCATGCTCATTGACTAGTAATAGCCTTCACCATCCATTTGCTTTGACTTTGGTCTGATTGTCAAAGTGCTTGATCCACTCAACACCTATTTCCCCATCAATATATCCCTTTTTCTGATAGCCCAATCTTTGATTGATCAGTACTGATCTAAATCATATAAATGTGTAAACTTACGATGCATTCAAAGGATTGTCCTGCTTCCATGACGATTGGAAAGAGTCTCCTTTAAAGATCACAGCTGGAGCGATTGATGTACCATCAGCACAAATGGTAACAAGAATGGTGATGTTTTCACGATCACCGCTTCACTGCTGATGCTGAATAGTTTCACCAGCTGAACCCACTACTCATTCTGCTGTTCCAATACCATTCTGTATCCCTGTCTCATCTGCACCATAGATGCATTCTGTTGCTATGATATCCTCTTCTCCTTCTCCATCAATAACTGTTCTTAGCAATTCATAGAACTCTGCTTTTGTGGTAGGATTCACAGACCGTGCTCATGAGTGATCCAAAGGGTTTGACCAATATGTTTTGAGGTGATCACTGTGCTTTTCAACAAATCTCCCAGCCCAATTCTTTCCTACTGGCTCATAATCGCTGCCATCTCATGCATGTAAGATCTGATTGGCAATGTCTGATATCTGTCGGAGGCTTAGGGGGAATCCTCTCTGAGCAATCTGGATTGCATAGCTAATGATGGCCTCCCTCTCCTCATCATTAAATCTTGTATTTCGATTGGCATTTGCTTTTGCTTGACTGTGAACACCTTTCAGCCTGCATGAGAGTGTCTGCTTGTTTACCTTGATCTTCTCCTTGTCCTCCTGCCAGCACAGTGTCTCCATCTCTTGGCCTATGCTTCATAGTCCTTTCTTCTTCTCTCTGGGCCCTTTCTTCTCCTCTTCTCTGTATGCCAAGACAGCTCTTTCAATCCATTTTTCTTTAATTTCCATGTAAATTTGTCTTTTTTTAGATTGAGACAATGCCCTTCCAACCATGGTGTATATGTACAATCAAGCTTGAGGATGAGAAGTAAGGACGTGCAGGTAGGCACAGTGATTTAGTGAGATGCGCCATGAAAAGTTAGGTTGTCCCAATATGGCAACTGTGATGTGACCTGATAAGAGTGACCGTTCTGCCACACAAATTCTGCAACCTGTTTCTTGTGTCTGTCATCCTTCCAAAGCCTCAAATACAATACATATGATGTCCTGTAGCATCTGACATTGATTCTTTGTCTAGGTGTGACTTCCCATTTGGTGTAGACATCAAATACACATTTTTTCACACTGATTAGAGGTATATTAGCCTCTTGTTATTCTAGCATGTTGGGAATTAGCTTCGGAGTCAGCATTTTATGTATATATAGCCCTAATACAGGTTTCCTATAAAACTCCAAGGCAAAAAGATGGATATTGAGTGATTCCGGGCCAAGTGTCTCACTGGCCAATCCTGTCTCACTGGCCGGTGGAACACTGTACACCCAATATCCCAAGAAGAAAAGGAAAGAAAAGACTGATAGTACACAAATACTACTCAGGTGCAAACACCCTTGACTCCTCCCCATGCAAATGCATTGATGTATGGACCATACCAGTCCTCCACAAATTATTGACAGATGGTTCATCTACCTCCAATATAAGGTGTTGGAGGTCAGGATGTGTGCACATCAGCCATAAAATCTGCAAAATACCAATTGTATCCATGCCTGAATCTCCGGCAATGGGTTTACCAACCAGTTGGTATACTAGAACCAAAAGTCCAATAGAGGCACCAAGGCCGATAGCCACCGGTATGAGATTGATCTGGAGAGGCATAAGAAGAGTGACTATGATGCAGGGTATTGAATTAATGTTGAGCCTCATTACTGTATATGGATAGCTCATGGTTGCATTTCCAGCCATTGCTTCTACTTTGAAGTTGTTGACATTATCAATGTTGTATGGATCGTCATTCTTCAATCTGCCAGCTTTCATGTACAGAGCTGATGACAGTCTCGGAGTCAGAATAGAAAAGGCGACCAAGATGCATGGTGACTGACCAGCCCAATATGAAGCAGCTGTTGCACTTGCGATTGAATTCTCAAGATCATGCAGCATGATAACTGGTGCCAGTCATACGGGACTGTCCAGCAGCATTGAATGAAGTCCTAGGTCTTCCATGACAAATCTATGAGAGATAATTTAAATTCAAGGATTGCAAAATGATTAAACAATGCACTGTTCTACCATGGTCAGAGGATTGCAGATGTCAGGGTTCGACCACAGGAACCCTGGACAATCATCGGTTGATGGAAAATGGCTTGAAGCAGCCTGGTCAAACAGATTCCACCCCTGAATTGTGTGTGAGTTTGTAGTATATGCACAAAGAAAGAGAACTACACATATGATATCGAGGAAAACATTTGACATGCTGTACCAAGTAAGTGACCCGAATTTGGCACCAGTATGAAAGGCTGCTCCATTTGGAGACAGCCTCACTGAAAGGGTATGACTCACAGAACACGCAACCAAAACAGGAATGGGGTATATTGATGAGCAGAATGTATCAAGGTAAGTGGGGAAACCTAGGTGAAGTGGGAAAAAGGGAAGGAAGAAGAAGGAACTACATATGTCCACTAGTCTATATATATATTGTAATATCTATATATAGAATATAAGACCTAGCTCGCCAAGTGTCAGTGTGGCACTATATATCTATGAGCACAGGTGTAGCTGTAAGCATGCTTACACTCTCCCTATCCCCGAAAAGAGCAGCCATACCATCCAAGTCGATGCCATCTTCATGTTCATGAAGTCTACGAGCCTTTTCCAGGGTCTTTTTATGTTTCAACCAAATGTCGAGTGCTTTGCAGTCTTCAAGGTTGACACATTTCAACCATTCATCATGAGAATCAGGGAAACCTGACCAGTGTACAAGGTATTGATATCCTTTACCATGGTGTTGTTCATCAATTATACAATCGATCAAGTGTTCCTCCAAGCCATCTTCAGTTACTATCAGACCAGGGCAAGGTAGCTCTCAATTTGGGAACAGGGCATCATCATTGGGTACAAACTTGCACAGTCTAGACATATGAAAGGTATCAAATCGAGCAGGTGAGTTAGGCAGGTCAAGGGTATAACTTGATAGTTCTGGGTTAGCATGTGTAATGAGATAAGGTCCATCAAATCTGGGCATGAACTTCACCACCTGGTTGGAATGTCCATGTGCATAGCCATGTCGTCAATGTGACGTGTTCAGCAAGATGTGATCACCAACACCTGGCTGAAAGTCAGGGGATCAATGTTTGTTTGCTTGGTGTGCCATGCTAACCTTGGATGCCAGGAGGTTATCTTTAGCAGCACAAGTATCATTCAATATCTGTTCGATGATCTCTGCAGCCTGGATGTCTTTGGGAGGGATAGATGGATCGAAGGACTCTGGAACCAAGGGCAGAATTATTCGTGGAGAACGGCCAATGTGTAGCTGAAAACCAGAGAATCCAGTGGAAGAATTAATGGTGTTCATCATGTTGAACCGTATGCATAGGAGAGCAGCAACCCAGCCCTTCTGTGTATGGTTGACATGGTAATGGATTGACTGCACAATAGTCTTGTTCAAGTGCTTGGAGGAACCATCAGTTTCAGGGTGGTAAGAAGAACTCATGGCTAGCTTTATGCCAGTGAGCTTGTGCAGGGCATGCCAGAACATAGAGATGAAGAGCTTGTCATGGTCTGTAATCAACTTGAGGGGTAGTCCATTCTCACAGTACCAATGATCAAAGAATAGTTGTGCCATGCCCTCTGCAGAAAGATTAGTTCAGCAGGGGACAATCCAAACATCAGAACCGAGATGATCTGTGAAGGTTGCTATGCAGTTGTAGCCCTCATCTTCTGGGAGTGGGCCAACAAAATCAATAGTGACACTATTACCACACTTGTCAGGGACTGGTAAGGGGTGTAAAGGACCAGGGATTTTCGAAGTACAAGATTTGTTACATTGGCACTGTTCACAGGAAGAGATGTAGGAGACCTCCAAGTCACAACACATGTTGGGCCAGTAATAGGCATCATGGAGCACACCATAAGCTTTATCAGCACCAAAGTGTCCAAGCGAATCATGAGCTAACCTAAATAGCTGTTTGCACACAGAACCAGTGTGTGGGATAAGCAGACAGTCACCTATGTACCACAGGCCATTGACCTCACATACATTGGGTACAATTCATTGTCCAGAGACAAATTTCTTACAAAACTCGTCCGATTTGTAGCCAGCTTTGAATTCCTTCAGGATGCATTCATTGGTGGAGATAATCAGGGACAATCTGGTGACAGAGGCAATATTCCCATTGATGGGCTTTGTGCCTTCAAGCCAGGCTTTCCAACAATCAACTTCAGAAGGATCAATGTCAGAGACTGGCTCAACAGGATTATCGGGTAATCTGGACAAGGCATCAGCGACTGTATTATCCTTGCCATGGATATAGTTTATGGTCATATTGAATTGCGCCATCTCTTCCATCCACCGAGCTTGTCACCAAGACAAGGCTTTCTGAGTCTGGAAATTTTTCAAAGTACAGTGATCAGTGAAGCCTTGGAACTCATTACCAAGTAGGTCTGCACACCATTTTTTTAAGGCTCAAACAATTCTGAGCAGTTCTTTCTCATGAACAGGGTAATGTAACTGCACACCCTTTAGTTGCATCAAATTGTAAGCTACAGGTCAAGCAGTTTCCCAAGTGGGGCCCCAAGACAGCACAGCGCCAGTGCAGTGGTCACTAGCATCAGTAGTGAAAAATATCTTATTTTCGCCCAGATTCAAATGATCAATGACCATTAAGCAGTCAGTGGAGACCACAAGCTTCTTAATGGCATCAAACACAGCCTGGTGCTCTTCTGTCCAGGTAATTGCCACAGAGTTCTTCATGCCAGTCAATGGAGTCAATACAGAAGTGAACTCGGCCAGATTTTGTAGGAAAGATGCAAGATAATGGACAAGGCCAAGGAATGCATGGACATCACCTCCAGTTTTTGGGACAGCCCAGTTCAGGATGTGGATAACCTTTGACTTATCAGGCTCAATTCCCCTAGTGGAGATCTTATGACCCAGGAATTTGAGTTTGTAATGGAAGAACTCAGACTTTTCGCATTGCAGTATAGTCATTCCTTATGAAGGCACTCCAAGATGAGACAGACGTGCTCCTGATGTTCTTCAAGGGACTGTGACCAAATAATAATATCATCTAAGTAGATGTGGCAAATTCACCCAATGTGGTCTTGGAGGGCATCATTAACATGGTGTTGGTGCATGGATGGTGAATTTTTCATACCCTGAGGCATGACTGTCCACTTGTAGAGACCAAAAGGGGTGGACACTGCGGTCAGTGGAATGTTGTCCAGATGCATGCAGGTGTGAAAGAAACTATTGATCATATCAAGCTTACTCCAAATCTTTCCATTCCCAGCATCAGCTAAAATATCGTCAATACAGTGCAAAGGATATTTGTTGGTAACAATGTTAGCATTTAATTCATGAGTCATTGACCCGGCGAGGGAGGACAGCAGAATCAGGTTTCGGAATCAAAAATGCAGGCGAAGCATGGGGAGACAACAATTCACAAATACGGCCTGCATCCAAATGCTGCTTAATTAAGGTCTGCCAGGCAGCACAAAACTTGCGAGGGCAAGCATAGGAGCAAGATGTAATAGTCTTTTCAGTGTTCTTGAGTTCAATCTTACAAGTCACTTTATCTGGCATGTCATCGACATGTGGTAATGGTTGGAAAATATCCGCATATGCCTTTTTGGCATCAACTTTGAGCTTACTACAGTGATCAACCAAGGCAAGACATTCAATACATTGACGTACAGCACCCACAATGTCAAAAGGTTTAATGGGCTCACAACAGGCCTCTACTTCATCACATATAGAATTACAAAAGGTAGTCAGTTCAGTGCACAGCGAGGAGATATTTCTATGAGTTTGCAATAAGGTATCTTTTAAATGGGGACAAGGGGGGGCAGGTATGGGTGGGGCAACAGGGTGTAACAAATCGAAGCCAGACAGTTTGTGTATGGCAGATCTATGAGCAGAACTCATTGTGATATCATTGTGTGAGAGAGAAAAGGGAGACCGAGAATGATGTCCGTACACAGCCCTGGGGTTACAATAGCATGGGTGGAATGGGCAGAATATAAGTTATCAGGATCATGGAGCTGGACATACACATATTCAGTTAAGGCAGACTTTGAGGAGTCCAAGGGCAGGGCGGTATCGATAGTAATAGGTGAACAAAGTAAACAGGTCTTTAGGCCAGCCTTAAGAACGACTTCAGGCCTAATGAGTACAAATGGTGAGCCAATGTCGAGCATGGTGGTCACAGGTAAACGAGGCAACTCAGAGGATACATTGTGATCTGACAACATGCAATGCCAAAGTAGATGGGGCTCCACCAATGGGGAAACCTCTTCTGTGGCAACAGCACCAATGGTCAAAGGGAGAGAACTCACTGGACCATCAGGTACAGCACCATCCCTGTCCTCTACATCATCCTCTGGTACGGGGTGATCAGTGGCCAGGTCATAGTCAACGCGGTCCTCAACATCTGTGGAACAAGAGCGACAGACAGAGTGAGAATGACTGTCAGTCGAGGCATTACAATGCAACAGGTGGGTGGGCAGAGGTTCAGTCTCAGCACAATGACCACAAGATTCCTGAACAATGACAGAGGAGATGTTGGAGTGACAAGCTCAAACATTGTGCACTGGAGGGGACAACAGTTCATCATAGTCACTGGAGTCCACATTATTGTAATCAGAGTCATCATTTTCCATGCCCACAACAGCACAATTGGAGAACGGAGGCATCAGGGCTGTACGAGATGAGGGCCATGAGAAGGTACAAGAAGGGGGGTGACTGCCTGAGCTGTTACGAGAAGGAGGGAATGCATGAGAATGTAAGATGGGGGCAACATGATTCTGAGGAACAGATTGCACAGGAGCTACGTGTCCAATCAGGATACTGTTTGAGGAAGACACAGGGGTGGACTCTTGGTTGTGAACAAAGGTGAGGTAGAATGGGGGAATGGAACCTCCATTGCCAAGGACATGTTGTACAGCATGAACAACATCGTCAGACGTAATGGTACAAGAGGTGCAGGGCTTAATTGCAGGGTTGGGCACATGAAGGTTCTCGAAGCCAAGCGGATGCACCTGGACCCATCGGTTAATGAAATTGACGTTGCGGAATTCATAGTTTGCATCAGGGCAAGGGTCACATACATTGTCCTTGCTTATATGGTGCTGAAACAGGAACTTGCAGCGAATACAGAAGTGAGCAAGGTAGAACATGAGCCATCTTTCATTTTCATTGTAGTGAGGGCCACAAGGAAAAATAATTGCCTGGTTCATGGTGTTGGGATAGTGGTTCGTGGGGTGTAACACACCTACATTCAGCAAGGGATTACTGTAGGCAGGTGGGATGTATGATGCTGGTGCCAAGAAGACCAGGGCTACACTAGAAGTGTTTGATTGGAAGGTGTTTGTATGCATACACTTGAGCCCCAATGCATCCACTGCATTACAAGCATCACATTGGTTTTGAACGTGCTCCCTTCATAGCTTATCGTCAACAACCTCGACCAATCTTACCCAGCTTGTGACGGTCTCGTCCTTGTCAGCTAGGGCAGTGCTGTTTGCAATTGCTGAGAATAGACACAATATTTCCATGTCTGGTTCAGAGCAGCATTCAGAGAGATCAACGTGCATGCCCTTGTTCAGCGTAGCAATCAACAGGGCGTCCTTCACATGTTCTTTGTTCCCTTCCAGATAGCGATTCTGGGTCAATACAGCATCGTGAAAGTTGGTGAATGGTCCATTGCCTTGGGTGAGGCTGTCTAGCATGCGACGAACATCTAAATGCCAAGTAGTCGGGAAGAATCTTTTATGTGCAGCATTCCAAAATTCTGAAGGCATATGTATATGCATTATAACAATCAGAATTTTGATAGTAAAAATCATCGAGGCGCACATTGTCAGACAGTTCAGGGGTGAGGTATGGCATGATCTCCTTCTCTGCTACCGTGGGATGGTACGTTGTCCTCCAGTTCTGCACTGCAGTGAGGAAATGGTGGAGAGTTCCATGAGTAACATTACTGGCAGAAACTTTGGGACAGTTCTTTGAGGAAGTGCCCACCATTATACAGGCATCACCATTAGGTGCAGCAGAGGATGACATAGGTTCATCATCTGAATCAGAGTCAATGGGGGTACGTGTGGTTGGGGAAGCAGGAGGCAGAGCAGGAGGGGCCTGATGTTAGGCTCGAGCACCACGAGGTCCAAACAGGTATAAACTCAGGGCTGTCTCATGTTCGGACAATCACCCAAAGAGTTACTGCAGCATCTAGATGTGGGCTGGATCCTTATTTGTTAACTGTTCGGCTAGCGAGTCAACAAGGATGGTTTTGGTGTGAATAAACTTTAGCTCGAAGCTGGAGTATACTACAGCGAGAGCTACTACTTATATACAAAAATGATAGAACTAAAATAGTGGTTCCAAATGATGATAGAAGTCCATTAGTAAGCAGAGTTCGGGATAAACGAGTAAGCAGGATTGCATAACATGTGAAGAAAAGTGAAAAAGTGAATAAATCATAACATTACCCTCTCATTAAGGCAGTCGTCCCGACTGCCATTATGCTATGTCAGGATCTGGTGGTTCCTCTAATAGTGATAGGCAGTACTTTTCCCAATATGGCTCTAGTAGGTAACTCCATCTCTTCTTGTCAGGGTTTTTGATCCAGAATTTCTTCCCATCAGCGCACTGCACTTGGTATAACACCGTCCCATCTCTCTGGTAGTGGTCATCCAGAATGGATACAACAGCTTTTTGTTCTTTGGTGGCTATGGCATGGACTACTGTGGTTTGTTTGGTCTGTTCGATCTCCTTTTCGTAGTCCTTGATTGTGTCTTGCATGTGCTCCATGTCCTCAGTGGTTACCCATGAGTTGTGTTCCCTTGTCCATCCCTTCCATTTAACAAAGTAGTCGGTAGTTAGGCATGACTTTTGTCCCTTTTTGGTGCGTACATGTTAGGTTCGGGCATCTAACACCTCTTTGACCTCATATTCTTCCTCATCTTCGATGAGGTCTGGCGGTGGTGGAGGTGGTGTTTCCTGGTTTGGGAATGCTGGCAGTGTATAGGGCGAAAGGAGTTTTTCATTGAATCTGGGGTGAATCTTCCAATGGGGTGGCAGTTTGAGTTTGTAGGTGGATGCGCCAGACTTTTCAAGAATTAGGAAGGGCCCAACTCTTTTGTCGTCTAGGGACTTCCGGGGTTGTGGCAGTTGTAGGTTGGTCATGTCCAGCCAGACTCTGTCCCCCACTTGGTAGTTCCTCAATGTTTGTCTGTGTTTGTCATATTGTGCCTTCATTTTGCCCACCACTTCTTTGAGGGCTGACTTGGCCTTTTTATGTATTTTGAGGAGGGTGATTGAAAAGTCTTTAGCTGCCGGGTTTGAGAAGGCAGTGGTGTGTACCGAGTCAGGGAGTGTTCAGGGGTGTAGACCATAATTGGTAAAGAAGGGACTCTGACCCATGGCTGAGTGGATTCGGTTGTTGTGGGCGAATGCTGCCAATGCTAGCCACTCGCTCCAGTCTCTCTGATGGTAGTCAACAAAAATCTTTAGGTACTTCTTTATTTCTTGATTCACCCATTCTGTCTGTCCATCAGTTTGTGGGTGATATGCAGTGGAGGCATTGGGAGTGATCAAAAGGAGGCGATACAGTTCAGTCATGAATTTAGAGACAAATTGTGGGCCACGATCAGAGATGACCACCTGCAGCATCCCATGTCTTGCATATACTTGGTCTCGGAGGATTTTGGCCCATCCTTCCGATGACAAGGTGACATCGCATGTGATGGGGATGATCTCTTTCAAGAATCAGTCCACAATTACGACCATGGCATCGTATCCATTTGACTCTTCGAGTCCAGTGATCATGTCCACCAAGATATGGGTCCATGGCACTGAGGGAATTTCATTGGGGTGTAGAGGGTTTGCTTTCACTTGGGTGTTGCTCTTTACCCTCTGACAGACTTCACAACCCTTTACGTATTTCTCCACAGTTTGTCGATCTTTGGGCCACCAAAAGTCTCGCTCCACTAGTTCCCAAGTTTTGGCGATGCCGGGGTGTCCCACTGTGAGATGATCATGGTACTGGGCTATGATCTCCCCCCTAAGTTTATCATCTCGGGGTACATAGATCCGCCCATCATAGTAGAGGAGCCCCTCTTCCTGGGTGATACCCCATTCATGGTTCAGGGAGTCAGTGATCCCTTGATCCCACTTGGCTTGATTACTGGTGGTCTCTCGGATTCGCCGATGGGTCTCAGTCATGGTGGGCATGATCATCGCTCAGAAGTGTTCAGGCTGTAAGACGACTATGTCATTGTTGTCCTCTTTTCCCTGGTCATGGTCATCCCTGCGGCTTGGAAGGTCAGCCTTTCGGTTTGCCATTCCCGGTTTATGATGTAAGGTAAAATGATATTCCACCAATTCTGTCACCCATCGAGCCTGCCGCTGATTGAGCTTTTGTGGTTTCCGGAAATACTGGAGGTTTTGATGATCCATCCAGATCTCAAAATCCTCGCTGGCCCCCATGAGATAATGTCTCCATTCCAATAAGGCAAGCATAATTGCTAGGAGTTCTTTGTTGTATATCTCATAGTTGTGTTCAGTGGTAGAGAGGGATTTCGAGAGGAAGGCCACAGGTCTCCACTTTCCGTCCTGTTCTTGGCTGAGGACTGCTCTGACTGCTCCTTCGCTCAAGTCGGCCTCTACCTGGAATTTGCCCCGCTCCCAAGGGAGTGTGAGTACAATGTCTTTTGCCGTCTGGTCTTTGAGGCATTGGAAGGCTTGGTTCTGAGCTGCTCCCCAGGTCCAGGGGGCTTTACCGGTTAATTGAGTGAGGGGACAGACTATTTTGGAGTAGTCCTTGATAAACTTCTGATAGAAGTTGGTGAACCCTAGGAAGGACTGGAGCTCTTTCTTCTTTGTCGGTGTAGGCCATTCCGTTATTCCTTTCACTTTCACCGGGTCCATCCATACCGCCCCTTTGCTGATTATTACCCCCAAGTACTCCATTTCTAGTACTTCAAATTCGCATTTCTCCACTTTGAGGAATAGTTTATTTTCTTGTAGTCATTGTAGTATGCATTGGACTAGACGGCGGTGTTCTTCGAAGTTTTTGGAAAAGATCAGAATGTTGTCAAGGTATATGGTGACCTTCCCCTCGCTTATGAGGTCATGGAAGATGTTGTTCATCATCCATTGGAAGGTCATGGGGGAGTTAGTTAGCCTGAAGAACATAACCGTGGGTTCAAAGAGCCCTCGGTTGGTCCTAAATGCTGCCTTAGCCTCGTCCCCCTCCTTGATCCATACATTATTATACCCCCACCAGACGTCGAGCTTGGTGAAGTATTTGGCCCCCTGCAATTTGTCCATTAGTTCAGAGATGAGTGGAAGGGGGTAACAATTCTTTATGGTCATCTCATTGAGCTTGCAATAATCCTGGACTGGACGAAGGGAGCCATCTTTCTTTTTAACAAAGAAAAAGGGGATGTGAAGGGGGACTTAGACAGTCGGATTCTTCCACTGGTGAGGTTCTCATCCAGGAATTTGTCCAACTCCTCTTGTTCGTTTTGATTGAGAGGATAAACCTTGCAATCAAGCATGTTTCAGGCATTAGGGATCAATTTGATTGCATGGTCCCATGGTTTTCGCTCAGGTAACTTGTCAAAGTTATCTTTTGAAAACAGGTCGTGGAATTCACAGTACCAGCTGGGGACCAACTCTTCAAACGACCATTTGGGCTTCCCTTCAGCAGCCTTGGTGGCTAAGTCGTTTGCATGGTGTAGCACCCAGATTTCCATGGCCTCCTGAATATCGATGGCTAGGATAGTTTCTCCTTCCTCTAACTCCTCATCCCAACAGTCCTCAGCATCGGTATCAGGCAAGGGGAATGGGTTTTTCTTGCATTGGCAATGCCCAAAGAGTATTCACCCGGTTACCCAATTGATGATCAGGTTGTGTTGTTTAAGCCAGTCATGCCCAAGGAATAAGTCTCCCTTGCCGAGCTCTGTTACTGCAAGGTTGATTCACTCCGCATGGTCCCCAAGAGACATGCATAGTTCTATGAACTCCGTGATCTCCCCTACTTAGTTCCGAGTGCCATCGGCATTATATACTGGGATCAGGGAGAGTGCTGGGTATGTCTGGAGGCCGTTTCATTCTACGTATTTTCGACTGATGGAGCTTCTGGTGCAACCACTGTCGATGAGAGCACAGGCTTTCAGGGTTTGGTGGTCAGCTAGGGTTTCCAGTTGGGCATCTACTAGTAGTTCCCTGGTCCCATCGGTCCGTACTTGCCATAAATATTGTATTGGCTCTCATAGTTCATATAGTTGCTCCCTTGCCGATTCTCCTCCCTCCCTTAGATGTTGTATTGCCTCATTGTCCACCTCCCCTTCTTGCCCCTTATGCACCCAGAGATAGAGGGCTGCCAATGCTTCAGAATCAGTGCGCACTTCCTGAATAGCCTGAAGGGTCCAGTCGGGACCAAAGGGCTTGAACCAGGTAGCCTTCGGGGGTGAAGCGCATTCCGTGGGGTTCCTTGGCACAGGCGGTCGTGTCCCTTCTTTTAGCTGGGAAAGGCAGTAGGAGGTATCGTCGTCTTTGTCGGGGACTTCCTCGAGGATAACTCATGGCAGTCGGGGCGTCTCTCACCCAGTTTGGCCCTTTTTATCCTTGTGGGCGATTGAGGGTGTGGTGACTGGGGGTCTTCACCGCTCTTCACCCTCGAACGAGCCCTTCATGGGGTCTCCCTTGGGTTTCTCTTGGGTGAGGCCACCCTCAACTTCGACCTTCACTCGGGCCTCATTGGTAGGAACGGCGGCTCCGGTGTCCTCTGTTGTTGGGGTTCCTGCCTGGGGCACAGCCCGCTTGGTGGCAATGGGAGCATCATGTGTCTTGTGCCGTAAGGATGGTCTAACACCTCTGGAGGACACTTTCTCTGTGGTCAAGTTAGGTGCGTCCCCAGGTCTTACGGTTTCATAGCTGGAAGGTGGGGCCCGAGAATTCAAGGGGAGGCAAACAAGGTATTTATGTGGATTTTCAGACTCTGATGTTGGAGTTTGTTGTGATTCTTTTGGGGATTGTGCGCTCAGAGAAGTAGAAGTGGGTATATTCAAATGCTCGTAATATGACGTACATAGAATGTTATTACAAGAGGACCGGCTAGCCGAGTCTGAGCACACAATGGATGAAATGATTGTCCTGGCCAAACAAGCAGAATTGCTCACTTGTCGGCCTCCCCTTTTACCTCCTCGACCCCTGACATTGAGGGCATCTTCTCCTCGATTGAATCCTTCTCTTCCGCCTCAGCCTTGATTTGCTCATCGAGCATGGCATGTAGCCGCTCTGACGTATATGTATATCTCCCTGTCTTTGCATCCCATGGTCGCTTTGGGGCTCGGCAGTCCTTGGCCATGTGACCCCTCTTTCTGCAGTTGTAACATCTCTTCTCCTGACACATCCAGTCGATGTCCATGGGTTCTCCCACACCCTCGTAAGTAGTCCAACCGCTTTCGGACTTAGTGGTTGGTTTATTCCCACTCGAACTTGTGGTGCTGCTAGCTTTCTGACTAGTGCTAGTGGTTTTTTGTTTCTGGGGAGGGGAGTCCTGGTAATGGATTCGGTCCAAGGCGGCCTTCTTTGCTTGTTTGTCACACATGGTGCAGACCCGTTGCTTCCATTGCCAGTAATAGATGGGGACGAACATGCCTAGGTCAGAGATGAATTGGGTATAGTCATTGGGGAGTCCTTGATGGATCGCCCAGACCAGTGCCAACCGAGGGCCTTCCTCGTGTCAGAGTCTGGCCAACATTGCCAGGTGTTCCAATTGTTGGAAGTAGGCAGTGGCCATTCCATTGCCCATTCGCAACTCCATCATCTTCTGTTCATGCTTTTCTTGTATAGCAGGGTCTGAGAACTGCTTTCGGAAGGCTTTGACCCACTTGTCCCATTGCTGGTATCAGTGTCAGTTCTTACTCTTTGAGAAGAACCCGACTCAGTGGTAGACCCACCAGGTCTTGGGGGCCTCTTCCATGTGGGATGTTGCATAGTTGATCATGACCAGGCTGCTGATCATGAACTGGGAGAAGGTCTCGAAATATTGGAGACAATCCCCAATGAATCGATCAACGTCCTCATGCTTCCCATTAAAATACTTGGTAGGGGCTATAAGGGTCAGCTTGATACTATAGTAGGGGTGGTCATCTCGTAGGGCACCGGTGGGCCAGTTGGGGGGGTCGGGGGGTAGGTCCCTGTGGGGCAGTTGCGGGAGTGACCATTGGTTGGTTTGGTCCCCTGGGGATCCTCAGTGGTTTGGTGGTGGGGGAGGTGGTTTTCCTTGAGGTGGCTGGGTGAAGCCCCAGCGTTTATCCATCCATTCGAGGATTTATCTGGCATTGTTCATGTTACTGTAGATGTCTTTTACTGCCTTCTCGGTGTCCAACCTGCATTCCACCTCGCTCTTTACCCGATGGGTTCCTGGTGGTGGAGGACCTATTTCCAGGGGTGCCCCTGGGTCGTCCTCATGGACAGAATCCTCCTTCATTTCTCCTCCTTCATCCCTTTGTTTCCCTTGGGCCATCTTGGAGGGCCCTGCTTCTCCACTTCTGGCCAAGAGTTGACTGCTTCCCTGCCACTGGGTCCCTGGCTGTCGATAATTGATCCAGGGTGGCTGTATCGGGTAATGGTCTAGTCTGATCCTCCATCCTCTCCAGGTTCCATTCGTTCCTGGGAGTTCTCCCAGTCCTCCCATAGGCGTTGTAGGTCCCGCTCCAGGGTCCTATGTTCACCCTCGGTTCTTGGTCAAAGGTGTGCAATCCTTCTCCCAGGGAGAGGTCCTTCAATCCTTTGGGCCAGTGACTGAGCGACATTGAGGTCCTCATCTCATTGTCCCTCTCTATCCCAATATTCTCCCATGGAGAGCTGATCTCCTCCTCTCGTTCGTATGTCTCTGGCTCTCCAGTCCCATGCCCTGGATCGGTACCTCCCCAATATGGCTTGGTCCTGGTCTCAGAGTATGGGCCATTCCCTGTCTGGTCCGTTTCCATTAAAAGGGTCAGTAGAAATTGTCCAGAGGAGGAGGGTCTGTTCACTGACCAGTAGGCCTGGGGCGACATCAGGATCATCTCAATCCTGTCATTGAAGGTAGTGGTCCGAAGGTTCCCCCTCCACTGGGCTTCTGAACCTGAAGACATTTCTCCCAACCAGGCGGATTCAAAGTCTAGACTGTTGGTAATAGTTTGCAGTGTTATGGTCCTGGTCGGATTGCTCACCTGTGTTTTGGGGGACCATGTATGAGTCATTTGCTTGAATGGGGAGTCCTTCTGATATGAGGAGGTGGCCAGGCCATGAATTTGGTACAAGGGGCTTGGAATAGGGGATGGGTTGTCCGGTGTCGGCAGCACCATGGAGTATGGTGTTGGTCTGGTGCACCTGCCAGAGTGGTCCGGTGGTGATCTGATTCAGGGTGATGGTGCAGGTGGTGGTGTTGGTCAGGCTATCGGCCCTAGGTACATGCCTTCCATTTTCTGTCGACCAACGCGTTGGTGGGTTGTGTACACCAGGGTCAAGCTCTGCGATGTCGAGCTCGAGGTCCTTGCTATCGGTGCTAGAATTGGAATCTGAAGGGGTGTGCCAAGTTCCAGAAGGTCCAGCGATGGGGGTGGGGATGACTGTCTCGGGGGAGGTTGGTCTGGTAGCAAGACTCCTAAGGCTTGGTTGCTGCCTCCCAGGCAGGCTAGTTGGTGGCGTATGAAAGGGGTCCCTCCCAATGTGCTGGGGGTAGTTGGTCAGGATGTAGTGTTCTGGAACGGGTTGTTGCTCTGCCACCTGCCTCATCCTCTGTCTCCCATGGCTGCAGCTCTCAATCCACCAGCCTACGCTGTTTTGCTGCCAATAGCAGATTATTAAAAGGACTATGAGTCCTATGATGGTGAAGGTGACTGTGCCTCCTGTGATAGTTTCTATGGTGGCTCCTTCCAGTGATTTGGGGATGATCATGGGTGTCTCCTTCGGCGATGCATTTAAGGAGAACTAGGAAGCTTCGAGCTAACTGTTAGGCCCGAGCACCACGAGGTCCAAACAGGTATAAACTCAGGGCTGTCTCATGTTCGGACAATCACCCAAAGAGTTACCGCAGCATCTAGATGTGGGCTGGATCCTTATTTGTTAACTGTTTGGCTAGCGAGTCAACAAGGATGGTTTTGGTGTGAATAAACTTTAGCTCGAAGCTGGAGTATACTACAGCGAGAGCTACTACTTATATACAAAAATGATAGAACTAAAATAGTGGTTCCAAATGATGATAGAAGTCCATTAGTAAGCAGAGTTCGGGATAAATGAGTAAGCAGGATTGCATAACATGTGAAGAAAAGTGAAAAAGTGAATAAATTGTAACACCTGAGGAGTATTATTGATGGAGTTGGTAGGTTTCGTTACCACAGTGCGAGGATGGGAGGTGTTTGTGATGGGGGTCTTAGGTGTATTTGATTTACTGTTTCTGTTGGACGGAGGGAGTACACATCCAGAGAGTTGCATTGTCTTCTGTGATGTATCCATGTTGACATGCTAGCTGTCCTTATGGTTTAAACATGTTTAAGGAATAAAGAAGAAACGTTACACATATAAGGTTCAAAGGTCCAACAATTTCCAGTATGGGCGAGAAGGTTCGAGTACGAAAATGACAGTTCGAGTATGAGGATGACGGTTTGAGTATGAGTATGAGAGTTCAAGTGCGATGACGAGTTCAAAAGTTCAAGTGCAAGTACATTCAAGATCAGGAAGGGCAATGAACACTATTGGGGTCAATGTTCATTTAGCACCCCGTTCGTTGTTTTAAAAAAAAGTGAAAGGCTGCTCCATTCGGAGACAGCCTCACTGAAAGGGTACGACTCATGGAACACACAACCAAAACAGGAATGGGGTATATTGATGAGTGGAATGTATCGAGGTAAGTGGGTAAACCTAGGTGAAGTGGGAAAAAGGGAAGGAAGAAGAAGGAACTACGTATGTCCACTAGTCCATATATATATGGTAATATCTATATATAGAATATAAGACCTAGCTCGCCAAGTGTCAGTGCGGCACTATATATCTATGAGCATGGGCGTAGCTGTAAGCATGCAAACACAGTACTGCTTTTAGTAGTATCCTCGCCTGCACTGGTCATTGGGGTGTTGTTGTCAACAGTCGGTGGTGTGGCAGCAGCAGGCCAGTTGGCCATATCTAGTTGGACATTGGAGTTGGGTGCTGCTGCTGCTGCTGGTTCGCCTGCTTGCTGACCTCCGACGAAGTTATCAGATCCTGACTGCTGGAGAGGAGGGTTCGGACTGGATTCAGAATTGGAATTGGCAGCAGGCTGTGAGTTAGGTTGACATTGAGGCTGAGACTGGACTTGAGGAGCAGGCTGAGCTTGAGGCTGCAGGTCGGATTGAGGTTGGGGCTGAGGCTGAGGGACAGGTTGAGCTTGTTGCGGGGTGGGCCCGGCGTTCACTGGCGAGTTGGGTTGTGGTGCATTCACTGGTGGTGCAGGCACAGGAGAGGGACCTTGCGGTGCCGCAAAATTAGGATGATCAGACCCTGTTTGGGGAGCAGGTTGGGTGTTTGGGTTTTGTGGTGCAGGATGTGGCTGCACAGGAGTAGCGGGTTGTCGATCAGGGTTCTGAGGACTCGGTCCACTGGCGTTAGGGTTATAGGGAGGAGCTGCAGGCTGAGGGTTCAGATTTTGGGGCGGAGGAGGCGGGTTAGGAGTACCAGGCTCCAGATTTAGGTTTTGAGGCTGGGGTGCTTGTGTTGGCTGTGTTCCGGCAGGTGGATCCTGTCTTTTGTAGTGTGCTGCCACAGGAGAGGGTGTAGCAGTGGGAGCATCATGGCCAAAGATAGTGGTGGCACCATCTGGTGAAGAAGGCACCTTGGCATTGGCAGGGATCATTTCAGGATTCCATTGTGACCAGGTGGATGATGTCTTTCGCCCTGATGGGTAGACATGTTTCAGAAGATGAGATTGTGCATCGACTACAACCATTCGGTTGATTAGGGTGATGGTACAGCTGATGACTTGCATTGTGTAGACAGTTGCTTCGTCAAAGTAACTCACATTTTCTACTTGAGAGTTAGGCCCAAGACGAACAGATAGATGAAGACAACTCACTCCGTGACAGACTTATGTACGTTTCAGGTTGCATAGGTGGCTTCAAGCTGACGGGATTACCTTTGGGGCTGTATGAGTCAGTGATGTTGGCCAAAGTGTAGAAAAGTGCACGGCGCCACTACATACAGACAATTAGCCATGAGTATCGATACCAGGAAGGAGAAGGACTGACAGGGTCCCAGAAATTATAATTATAATACGGCAGCCACTTGAAAGTATTGGGAGCTAGGGTAATGGCAATGAGAAACAGTGCGTTCATTTCTTGAAAAAAACTTACCAAGAACAGGGATAGGCTGGACGTGATCATCGTAGATGGTGTCCACTGACCAATTTCCGGTATTAGGTATTGGCATTATCGACACACCATCGACAAATCCACAAGAGACGTTGAAAGTCAGCGCATTGACGTAAACATCACCCTCCCCATTGTTATTGGAAAGTACATCGTAGAGCGTTCCATTCTCCAAACCAATCTTCGATATTCAATCACTATGGGACAGATACGGAATGACGGGTGTGGAGTCCAGCCAGAAGCTCGAGGGATAGGAAGATTCACTAACGTACGAAGATATGCATCAGCTATCATAGCGACGAAAGATGCATAAAGTACGTACAGGTTGTTTATGGAGATGTTTGGGGGTCCGAGAGTGGTGGATATCACAGAATGACAGGACATGTTGAATGGCTGAAGACTGAAAAGGGCCGGAGCAGTAATGGACAACACCCCGACGCACACGAAATATGCAGAGACAAGGAATACCCCGATGACGGTCGCCACGATTGTTGTTTGGCGCCAAAGAGCCATCAATGCTGCTCCGAGACCAGTCCATGCAGACATGTTGTCGTGCGTCGCGGTCAGTGTCTGTCTCGTATGAAGATTCCGACGCGTCGCTAGTTGCTGGCTGATGAAGATGAGCACAGATAGGTATATCTGCAAAGCAAAAGCTAAGATAGGGACCCAGCTACCAGGTGAAGGAAAGCCTTACAGTCGCGAATAACTGAGAAACCTGGACTATAGCTGCAGATTTTATGTTGCTTTTTTGGCCGATTGGAACGATGACCTTGTGTTCAAAGTGGGTGAACCATACAAACAGAAGAAGGATATGGAGGCCGATAAGGACTGCGTATAGAGAGAAACAAAGTATATGGAGTAGCCAGGACTTCTTTGGTCGTTCGACATAACCACCGCTATAGAACTTCCATACACTCATGACTTATATGCGTGCAAACAGATACGAGCACAGCCCGATTCGAACAGAGATACTGTCTTGCAGTTCAGAAATCGGACAGAAGTCTAAGACGCGTGAAAGCCGTTTGTCCAATTAAAAGATAGGATGCCAAGGAAGGATGAGAGGGGCGTGACGGTGGAAAGGCTTGAGAATTCGATCAAGTAACACCATATTAAGTACTCGTCCGCCTACATAGCAATATTGGAGGATTCGAAGCCTAGGGGTCGTCGCTGATCACTGCTTTCTTTCTGAAAGATCATGTTTTCTTGTAGGATCTCTATCACGAGCTAATGCCAATCTTGAGAGAGGAACCAAGGCCAACGGTATCGGGAAAAAAGTAGGAGGCTCCTGGTCTAAGTATTTGGACTGAAAAATGTCCAGTAAATATGGATCGGGCAGGAAAGAAAGGACAAACATGAAGTTCTGCCGGCGCCCTCTCTGGCATTAGAATCGTACTTGGCATTGTCAATGACAATCCTACATGCACTCTGTAACGGGTGAGAATCTGAAAGTCGTAGCAATAGCAGTCGCACCGGCAGGCGGCAGCTGATGTTTCAACAAATCAACATCGCAGACCGCGAAGAACATCTGTCGCTTGTAATCACTGCATTGGCGATCCGGACCAAGCACGTAGGTAGATAACTTCGCAGGGACTTGTACACATACGTGAATGTGCACGGCTACTCCTGTACTGCAGGACAGAAGGCTGATTTGTTTGAGGGAGGAGGAGGAGGAAGTTTTATTCTGATCGCTGTCCCTAAGAAGGAAACTAACCAGAGTCCGTACTACGCATGCATTACCTACCTAATCCATCGCGCTACGGTACCGAACGAACGTTGAGCGTCACTGATACACTCACATCCCGGCAAGGTACGGTCTCCCAGCACCAGCGTCAACGCCGTGAGTTTTTCAATAGATATGTACTAGTGTTATGCTGATGACTAATGCCACGGCACAAACAGCGGGGGGAGAATTGTACAGGACCCCCTATGCTTAAACCTTAATGAATCCTCGGACGGGAGCGGCGAATGGAAAAAAATATATAAACTATTTGTCGCCTCATGTACTTATTTCTGGACATGATGGTCATTCCCGTTCCTAGGATGCTCTTAGTCTCGCATGAAATCAGACAAACGCGTCCATACATGATAACTTGAGGCGCCCCAGTGCACGACCGAGCAGTCGCCCAATTTTCTGGAGTCACCCACTGTCCAAGGGGGTCCTACTCAGCGCACAAGCCTGAGTAACGACATCGAAGGACTTGCAACGATTTAGCGCGCAAGCTTGGGGTCGCCCAATGTCCAGGAGCTCAGCGCACAAGCTTGAATCCATGACAGAACATGGTGGTAAAAGATAGGGTGACAGGGTGTGGCGCGCGCATACTTTGGAATAATTGGTAAGGAATTTGGGAAAAAGTACAAGACCGTTTGGTATCTTGTGCGCAGAATGTCCTTGAGGACTTTGTCGGTAAGCTCGGGGTGCTGGTGCTCGTCTTCGACTATTGACACTCTGCCATCGATTCTGCTAGATGTTCGTGGAAAGACAGATTTGCCATAATTTTGGTGGACGCTGTATTGAATATAATGTATAGACCAGCCAGAAGAAATAAGTACACAGCCAGAAAGATATACTGCAAGAGCATTACCATTAAAATCTGTAGACAGAACGGTAAAGAATTGCGGCCAGGAGTTGCATTAAAAATCTGTCGTTTACACCTCTAGGCGATTGATAGTAATGTAATGAATAAAATGGCAGCGGGGGTGACCCAGGTGCAGGATAGCGAACGAACTTTTAGAGATGTTTTGCCTGAGCGAAAAGGGGCCCGATATGCGCCCTTTGAAGAAAAAACGAGAAGTGCTGGCCAAGCTTTGTATCAACTTTGTATACATAAATTGCAAGCATATTTAGGAGTAGAAGATGCAACTTGAAAAAAACAAGAAGCCCGAACCTTACAAGCCACCGTTTAAAACAGGTACAAATCCGGTGCCACAGGCGCGTCGCGTGCTAGCCTTGCATTTCTTTCACAAACCTTGTCCCCGTTGGATCCCTTGCTCTGCCTCTGCTTTTCAGTGTTTTATACGTTCATTCATACTCTCTACGATGAGAACGCGTCTGTCGAGAAGCCCAGATTGGCTCCTTGCTCATCAATGATCTCGCGAAGGCTGACCGAGCCCTGCTGGACGGGAATATTCAAAATATTCACTGCGTCTGCGATCCGGAGATCTCACTTGTCATGGTACGTCCACCCTTCATTCTTCGCAATTTCGGTCGCTAAGTACTTGTATCACGCAGGCCTTGAAACGATCACATTCCATGCCATTCCATTCGAAGAGGACGTATCAAGCAAACTGACTGGCCGTTTGCAACCTCATTTGTCACTATTCGTCAGCCGTGATCGAATGCTTCTCTCGGTGTACGGATGCTCTGTGTAAACCACGCGTATGTTTTTCTTCGAGTATCAGTGCGGGCTTTTAAAATTTGAGCAATTGTGTCCATAGGAAATACAGCCAGCCAGGCAGGTATCGGAGTACGCTGAAAGACCATCTCTTTTGTTGTTTCTCAACTCGCCGTAGCCTCACTTCAACGAGCGACGTGCGACACGCTCGTGCACTAGCACACGCCCGATAGGACCCTTTGCTTCCTATTCTCTGGTCTGGGCTCCTAGTTTTTCTCGGGCCGGATCCAAAACCGCCCTGATTAGATATCGGTGCCAATTACAGCGAGATCTGTCATTGGCTCCGAGGAGAACAATAAGACAATAGGGATGTGGATTGGCTTACAGGCTATAACTATACGGACAATAGAGGTATATTGGCATCTCTCTTTTTACCCCCACCATCCCCTCAAAAGTTCTCTCTTGACCATAGCGTCACCAATTGCTCGACCCTCGCACAGGAAGATCAATGAATCCGACATCGCTTCAAACGCCACTTATGGATAGTAGCTTATCTCCTTCTCTGTGACAACCTTACTCCGTGGAAAAGTCCTTGTTTTCACTCGCAATCTAGTACGTCTCTTTTTTCAAAATGCTTGTCCAAGTACCTTAACAACTTGTACCTTAGCATTGTATTATGCCCAAGTACCCAGCCTAGGCGCAACCGTGACTGCGTAGATTAACTTGGGAACAAGAGTCTACTATGCATCGGGCAACATCGGCAAGCAAGGATGCATGGTCCCTGTTATCACCCTGGGACCACTTAACCCCATATCACCATTAGTTTCCATTGAAGCCGTATGACGATGACTATGCCACAATCGGTTCCATCAACAAAGTAAGTTCCAAATCGGTAACCATCCTCATGACAGAATTCACCGTTTGAAAAAGTATCATGAAGGGGAATTCCATATCGGGATTGAAGGAAATGTCCGGATTTGGCCTGGTCCTTGAGCATCTCCAGACTCTGATGCATAAGGGAGACACCAAATCGCGTACAATGAAGAGGGACCGGGTTTTCGTTCATAAAACCGAGCTAGTGAGGGTTTTTTTTTTTCTTCGTCTCCCCATCACCGATTTTTATCGTCGCGCAGGAGCTCCTCCCGACCGCCCCTTAGCCATGGCTTACCCAAACTATGTGTTCTCCATCTTCGCATTCGTCGGCTTCATCATCAGCATGATTCCCCTGCCTTGGCATTTGGAAGGTACGGCTCCAAAAAAAAGTCGGTTGTTTTTTCAGGAGTTAACTAGCCGGCTTGATTAGCATGGAATATTGGGACGTGCTCGTATATGCTATGGGTTGGAGTTGGGTGCTTGATGTACTTCGTGAATTCCATCGTCTGGAACGGGAATGCTATCAACTGGGCACCTGTTTGGTGCGATATTTGTGAGTCTTTGCCCTACTTCGAGTTTCCCAGCAGCTAATATCTTACAGCGTCTCGGTACATCATTGCCTTGACTGTCGCCATTCCCATCTGTTCGCTGTGCATCAACCGCCGGCTGTACTATATTGCAACATCGGACACCGTCATGCATTCGAAGAAAGAGGTAATTTGATCTTATATTTTGATGTCGATCAGGCGCTAAAGGCATAGTGCAGAAACGCCGTGCGATCATCATTGATCTGGCGATGTGTATTGGTGTGCCAGTGTTGGAGATGATTCTTGGTATGTTACCCCAGTCCCACTTTTCCCATGGTATGTTTTTCTGACCGCGCTACTGCTAGCCTACATCCCACAAGGCAACCGTTTCAACATCTATGGTGATTTTGGCTGTGTACCCGCCATCTACCAGACCTGGGTCGCCGTAGTCCTATATTTGTTGCCCCCCATTCTCATCGGCTGCGTCTCGGCCGTGTATTGTGGTATGTCGCCATTTAACACTTTCTTGATGTCATCTCATCGTATGACCATTATAGTTCTGACCATCATCGCATTCAACCGACGCCGTTTGCAATTCAAGGAAGTCCTGTCCGCGCACTCGAACTTGAGTGCAAGTCGTTACTATCGCCTTATGTTCATGGCGTCGGTGGACCTTATATTGACGGTTCCATTGGCAACTTACGTTCTCGTTGCGAACACACACGCTCTGCAACCCTGGATTAGTTGGGAGAATGTGCACTACGATTTCTCTCGCGTGGATCAAATACCTGCACTTCTCTGGAGGTCCGTGCAAGGAGGAACGCTGATCGATCTGCAGCGGTGGTTCGTTGTCATGGGCGCATTCGTGTTCTTCTTGCTCTTTGGCTTCGCGGATGAAGCTAAGAAGCACTACCGTGCCGCTTTCAGCTCCGTCGTCAAGCGTGTCTCCAGCACTTCTCTCGGCTCTACGACCCTTGGGTATGTACCGTAGTCTTTGATCACAAAATAGTCGCTAATCTTTCTTTCTGCAGTTCAAAATGGTCGTCTAGTGCCAATGGCAGTCTACCTGTTTTTATTGAGAAGGTCGTCAAGAAGCATGATTCGTTGGAGTCGTTCACCGACATGTCGTTGTCACAATCGAATGACTCTAAGAAGAAGTCCTTCGGCGATGTCTCCTTCGGTGCATACTCTTTTGCTGATGTGGGCGGTGCCCTCAGCAGCTCTCCAACGAAAGATCCTTTCGCCCCGAAGTCCGTTGTGGCCTCTTCTTCATCCTCCGTGCTATCTGATTCATCATCCACGACGCCGCCGAAATACTACTCTCAGGATGACCTTACCATTGAGATCTCCTCAGTTCGTCGTTTGTCTATCATCGAGCCCGCCGTCCCACCGCGCACCTTGGATCTTTCCAACATTCCAAGACATTCGGTCGACCTACCGAAGCCAGTTGGAGCGAACACACCCGATGTCGTATGATGACGACCAAAACGGCGATACCCCCTTTCTCTCTTCCATCCACATGCGCAACCGCCACTCTACAACTGTATTTTTAGGGCCAGTTTTCCTTACGTTCTTTCATTCTTTGTGGCTCTTTAGAGAGCCCAGTAGCCTACAGTCCTTGCAATATCTCTATTCCTATGTATTTGGTAGATTTGCCTTCATTGTGTTTACTATATCACTCTCACCTCCCCTTTCGTGTCGTTGGATAGGATTCCGTAGAATGCAAATACAGAAAAGATTGAATCCTCCTACGTTCCTGTCTGTATCTCTTGTTCTCGATATGGATGCAAGTTTCCAAGCAGTGGTGGCGGCCGACATTGCTTCAATGGAAACCATCACGACCGAGTCGCTTCCGCAGCCAGAGTGGGAATATCTTGCGAAAAAATAATTACGACACTGACCAATTTCCTTGTCGCCGTCTACCTCTTGGATCTGCGTCGTACGGCGCATACGAACTGGGAATAAGGGACCTTGATGTGCAACCCGTTATCTCCCCTCTGCCCAAGTCTACGTATCGTTTACTCGCCATCCATCTAAGACACAGCGCCATCCTATTTCCTGCACATAAATCGGAATTCGGATTATACGCTAAAGACGGCGCCATCGCCACCGCCAAATCCCCAGTTCGAAATGAATTTCAATACGGGCGGTGGAATGACGGATTATGTCTTGACCCTTCTCAGGAAGCGATATGTTCACTGGTTTCTTCTTGATATCGCGTCTGGTTGAGAGAAAGGGGCCACTTCCAGAGACAGTGTTCGCTACGTGACAGAGTCTTTGCTGCTAACGTTGATTGTGGTGAGTGGGATCGCCAGGATGAATATGTAAGCGCCAACGCTATAATGAATGCATGTAAAGCTTGGCGGTTACGGAGACCGGGGGGAACTGGTCGCGTTCTCCCAGTCAATGATGGGCAGCCTCGAAGTGCACAATTGACGCGACGTAAAACTTCCGGTGTCTATGGCACGAGATTCATCGTAGCCTATTCCACGCCTTCAGCTTTGGACCCCCACGTCGAGCTTGTTTTGACACGCATTCGGAGTGGGGGATCTCGAAGCGATGCTGAGAGCGACGGCATAGAAGCAGAGCGTCAAAGGTTATTAATATATTCGTTGGCTCGGACACTCCCATATGCGTAATACATACTCAAAGCAATCAAGTATTGAGCAAGCAGTCATCCGATGTTCTATTAGAATGACAAGGTAATGCGTAGTCTATATCTGGATGCCTGCGAGCAGAAACACAAGTCAGGATCGACACATTCAAGTATGCGCCTTTGACCGTACCTTTTCCTTTATAAGAGATATCTAACCCTTCCTCCTTGAACGTTCTCAGACGATCGAGAAGCTCACTTTCAACATCCTCAAAGCACGTTACTATCGCTACGCGACGCAACAGAGTACCAGGATGCCATCTGGCCTCGATGAAGGCTAAAACAGAGAAGAGGAACGACCGTGGAGGTATATGGACATCTCTATATCGTATCACGAACAGAGTAAAAGAGCACAGTCGTGGAAATAGAGAGGTAGACAGCTCTTTCATAAGGGAGTAATAGTTTCCCCCGATGAAAGGCACGGAAAGTCTAAGATATCGGATATTGCATGAATGAGAAGAAAAACTGGCGAAAAACTGTCAGCAGGTCCGGTTCTGGTCTCTTCACCTCGAAGATGGTCACCGAAAGTGCCTCCAACGCCGGACATACGAGATATTGAAGTAAATCAACTTCTTGGATTTGTAGTGAGCGCAGAGTTTCATGAGTGATGGGGGTCAAGGACATGCGTGTTTCAATACACCAAGGTATCGTGTAGCTTTCAAGCCCGTTCCTTTGAGATAAGAAAGTGAGATGGTCGTCGATGGTGGCAGGATGATCGTCACGAAAATGAGTAAGACGTCGCCATGTAGGTGAATGTAAGAACAAAGGATAGGAATGTGCAACAAGATGAAGGGTAACATCGCGAATATTTGGAGCGAGGAGGAATGGTTCCAGCGCTTCTTCAGGCAAGACACCCAGGCCGCATGGTTCAAGGTGGAGACGCACGAGTCTATGTAGAAGATGGCCGTCGATTTTTCTTATATCAGGAACGAGGTCAGGAGAAATGGTGAAATGCACATCCTTCCAGCGGTATGACTGAGAAATCAGCGTGCGGATTAACAGTGAGTCCGTGTCTAGAGGAACACGTGTCAGGGAATATCTGATAGACAGATCGCTCCCCTTCGACAGAGTCAGAGCATCTTCAAGAATACCAAGAAGAATGTTCTCTTGATTTGTCGGTGTTCCAAGCTGTGGGCAACCATCGAATGTCAAGGACGTCCAAAATTCTGCACTAGAGCGTGAAACAGCTCGCCAACCTCGGCAGACGCGACCCAGAAGCCATGGGCTTTGTGAGATGTCAAAGATGGGGAAGATATCGTTCATTGTGTGTTTGAAAATCTCTATCAAGAGCTCCACAGGAAATTTTCGGAGAGGAGAAATAATTGGTCGGTAGGCTTCGATCAGCCGTTTAAGATGAGCTTTCTCGACTTGATCACTGGCAGCAACGGACGCATCTAGCTGCTCGATGCGATCTCTTGCATTATTGAGAATTTCTGATATGTCGACGTAATCCGATGGTGAAGGGGGGTCATTGCTGTGGAGGAGATGTGCATAAGACTTGACGCAGTCGACAAGGACTGGTCCTAGGCTGGTGCGCTGAGTAGATGCTGGAAATTTACTATGATTGTCAGAGAAATTGTAGGCAAAATGAGGACGACAAACACCTAGACATCGTAGCACACATTTGGACTCTCCAGGTAGACAGTTGGTGGACAGCAGAATGAATGGAACGTGCCGAACTTCCGAAGTGCTGATTCTAGTGGCACAGCCACCGGCACCCCCAGCAACAAGGCCAAGACGTCGGGAAATCATCGAGGTCAGCTCTAAGAATCGATTCTCCACTAGATAGACAGATATAAATTGACAGAACTATCTTACCAAATGAATCTCCTTGACCCTGACCTTCATGCTTCCCCCTTGAAGTCTCTCGCATGAACCAATGATTCACCATCCGATTTAGAGGCGAAGAGAGTAGAAAAGTTCCTACATAACCACCTCAGGGAACTTGCAAAAACAGGATGACGAAATCTCCCGCGTCTTTGCGTTTCTAGATCGACTCGTGATCAAGCGTCGACATCTGCAGCAATATATCACTGTTCACCAGGGCAATTTGTCTTGCATCCGAACATTTCCCTCTGAGATCCTTGCAGAAATATTCCTGCTGACACTCGATGATTCTTACGATGTATTTGACACGAAACGGGGTCCTTGGGCTCTCGGTCACGTCCGTCGCCGTTGGAAGGATACCTCCCGATCATCTCCTGCTCTTTGAGCTTTGTTGTCCATAGAAAATCTCCATCTACAGCCCCAGCTTCACCATGCCGACCTTCCTGCTATCCTCTGGGACGTATTGGTCTTGACAGGCAATCAGGAATTAAGCGTAAAATATTCCTTGCAGTCGGTAATCATATACGGCAGCGAGCTCTCCGAGTCATACGCAAATTTCAGGGTGCAGACGCTCTGGTGTAATCAGCCAGCAGATTCATGGGATATTCTGCAGCTTCTGTTTGACATCTTGGTTTGTCATTCTACGTGGTGGAAGACTGCCCGACTAGTTATTCTGTTTGCATTAGGCCATAAACTACAGAAGGTCAGGGGGAGATTGGCTTCACTGGTCTCCATCGATCTCTCCCCTTGCATCTCAATTCACGCCTGTTCTTCTCCCTTCAACCCCGAAACAATCGATGTGTTGACCACGGTACCAAAGCTCCAGGCCTTGACTGCCACTCCCTTACCCGTCTCTGCATCACCGCCTATACTGCCCACAGCCGTGCTACCTCGTTCATACGTTTAGGGCTCCAGTCACGAGCCACATACATCTTCTTACTGAAGCACCACTGCTAGAAACTTATGCGGTGAATTTTTTCAAGGATTCATCAGGGCCTATCCCGGACACGTCCTTCACACATAATTCATTGTGTTGTCGATCATCAGATCTCTCACTGCTCGAATCCTTGACATGTCCCTCCCCCGAGGAACTTGTTGAGGATAATGGTTTCAAAGCCACCAGGCCGACGGCTCGCCGTCTTTTGTTTTGTTTTATTTTTATTTTTGTACCGATCACTATCGCTTCTTCGCTTCGTACCACTACCACCTACGTATCTGTCCGTCAATATACGTTCATTTGAGCAATAGCCCTCACTTTCACTATACTTGCCGACGTCTATTTCCAACAGAACTTACCTTGGATCTCCAGTTTATCGGTCGACTCGAGCGGATATTGTATGGCTTCGACCGTCGCTCTGGTTGTCGATTGCGTCAGCTCTCTGTGAAATTCAAAATGCCTGGGGGTGTAAATAGGTGGCTCCGAAACAAGTTCATGCCTCAAGGAGTCGAACAGGATTTTGCTTCACTTCCGAGTCTATCGGTACTCTGGCATATCACTGTTGAGTAGGCACAGGATGAAACCCCAGATAAAGTTGAAGCACGTCATAAAAGGCTTTTAGAGGCGCGGTGGCATATAGGTACTTCAATGGGCTTACGTTCCGTCGTTGTGATCATAGACAATGATCACTGGATTGAAGCTGAAATCGAGGACAAACTTGATATCCCCCAGCGAATCAAAGACAAAGGCTTCAATGTTTCTTTGAAGAGGAATCGTCTGTAAAGTCCATGAGCATTCTTGTCATTAAGATATCTTCAAAAATAGGTAAGCAAGAAATTTGAGTATTTTCATTTCTTCGTGAGTGCCCACTGCCACTGAGGGCGGGAGAAAGCCCGTGCTGTCACCAATCCTAAAGTTATCAAATAGATGTAATTTCAAGCGTCGTATACCCTCAAAAGTTCTGAAGGAAAACGAGAATGTACAGTAGATTCAGATAGTGGTGCTTCCATGACCCATCCTACATAGTTCAGAGCGTATGTCTGGCTGATTCAAATCTTCCTTCATGGCGTGAACACCGCTGCAGCCATGTAATGTGCCTGAATCCACGAGGTGTTCCTCTCCCCTTCTTCATTTTATTAGCTCTAGGCAGGAACGCTATACTATGTATAATTTTTGGCAGCAGCTTTATGACTTTGGCGAACGTTCTGACTATCGTCTGCATCAGCTTTCTGTGAAGACGACATACATCCTGACTCTAATTTTCTCAGAGTCCTTAGTGTTTGAATGGGACAGATAGGGTCATGACTTGTTCCCTAGACTAGTAATATTCAAGATGTCCATTGAGCATACTTGACAGTGTCACATATATCATCAAGGCGCGTTGGAGTGCTGGGGTTTCCTCCGGATTAAAGTCCGTGTCAGTGGTTATCGTTATCGCTGGCGTAGACGCATTTTCGAGCTCAAACTTCGAGGGTGAACTCAGTATCCCTCACCAGTTGAAAGAAAATGGTTTAGACATTAATTCTAAAAGAAATAGTTTGTGATTCATCTACATGCCTTGAGGTGATACGTTACCATTTCTTTGAACGTCGGCAAGCGATAATTGTGCCAATCCTGCTAGAATCGGCAGGCAGACTCGGTAGGTCATCCGGAGCGCATGCCTGCGGTGCCATGCGAGCCTACGAACAGTCTCTTACACAGTGTAACATGTAACAAGGAGAGAAGAACGCTCATCAAGAACCTACGGGCGATTTCTCTTATTGAAGCGCTCCTCGATGCAGTGCGAACGTTGCCCTCGTAGAAATGTAGTATCATGTCACAGACCTTCACACGGGACCAAATGCTTGTATAAATATTTTCTTACACTACGATTGAAGTATATGTAAACTTCTTCGACTACATACCGTCCATTCAATGTTCATGTCATGGCGTTTTGTCTAATATTTGCAATCAGTATGCCTACTTGGCAACAGACACAGCTTCCAGGTTCCAATAGCTCTCAGCATACTCAAGGATTGCTCGATCAGAGCTGAATTTTCCCATCTATAATATAATGTTTAGTATTCAAGCACGATCAAGTAAAATACACAGATCTGACCTTAGCCACGGTCCTGATCGATTTCTTGATCCATTCCGTCTTGTTGAGATAGGCCTCGTCAACCATTGCCAACGCCGCGATGTCTAGATTATCATATCTCATCAAGAAAGAAAACTCATCAAACAAGAGCGAGGCTCACAGGAATCAAAGTCTTCGGTTATCAGGTAGTGGTCGACTTGCCTAATGGTATTGAGGAGACTGACAGATTTGCCGGTCAGAACACAATCCCTCTGAAATCGAGAGGAAAAAATTACGGTTCATAGACACCTCCATCTCCGAACATGCCTTCGGAGATCTTGTTGAGAACATTGGCCAGCGCTGGACACTTCTCTTCAATCGGGATGGGATGGTACAGATGTTGGTATCGTAGATCCTCAACGTCCCTTCAAGACAATGAGCGAACGGACCAGCGAACAAATTGAGGGTGCATACGGCGTCAAGTGACCAAAGAAGACTGGGGGGTGTTAAATTAGACATCGTGTTTCATTCAAAGCATGTAAATTTACTCACAAACGTTGCTCTCGCCAACCTGTAGTATTCAATGTCAGAAAATAATGAAGTATCGTTTGCTTGAAGAGGACGTACAGATTCAGCGATTTCGATGTTCGCACCATCTGCGTGCAAGTCGTTAGTTTCGGTCCTCCATATCGGCTTAATCACACTTACCAACGGTACCGACAAGTAGACCTCCGTTCAGGCAGAATTTCATGTTTGAAGTACCCGAAGCCTCAGTTCCGGCAGTTGAGATGTGTTGACTAATGTCCGAAGCAGGAATCAACACCTCTGCGACAGATACAGAGTAATCTGGGAGGAAATAAACGGTGAGATATTCTTTGGTGTCTGGATCAGCGTTGAGGATGCGAGCAACATTGACGATCAGTCGAATAGTCTGTCCAAGAGGTCGTTGTTAGGATAATCCATACATAAGAGACGGCAGACATACGAGCTTAGCAATGTAATCTTGTGGACTTTGATTCAGAGCGTGAAAAGGCATAAAAAAAACTGCTTACAAGCGGGGGCTGCCTTGCCAGCGAAGAACACAACGCGATGGTTAACTTTCTTACGTGCTTCCGGCGACATGGCCTTCAAGGTGAGGTATCGCTGGAATGAAACGCATCAGAATCAGACAAACATTGCATGTGAATTACTTACATGGATGACGCCAAGGATGTTCAATGTTTGGCGCTATAAACTTGTTTCAGCTAGGGGTTGTAAATTCAACGTCCAATGCGTACCTTGTACTCATGCAAACGCTGGAAATAGTAAATAAGATTCCATATTATCCATAAATGTCAATGTGAGCGCTCTCACCTTGATCTGGACGTCAAACATGGCATGTGTGTTGATAGTGAGTCCAAGAGTCGTCTGGACATAATGTGCCAATCGTTCTTTGTTGCGTTGCTTGATTGCAGCCCATTCCTTCCGGAACCGAGCGTCCTCGGCGAAGGGAAGAAGTTCCTCGAGTTTGTCCAAATTCTTCAACCATACGCTCTTCTCGACCTTCAGTGTCTTGCTGATGAGGTCGCTGAGCTCGGGGTTGCACTATCACATAGAGGTGGTGAACATTTAATCGCTGGAATGGAGCGGGCGTGCTTACCTGGTCAAGCCATCGTCGTGGAGTAACTACAAGTTCAAAATTAGCAATGAACCGAGGCCGGCAGAGTGCAACGACGGTTACATACTTCCGTTTGTTACGTTGCCGAACTTGCTGATGCCCTCAAATTCAACGAAGTCCTTCAAGATAGTGGTCTTGACGAGGTCGCTGTGCAACTGTAGGACCAGAAGAATAAGCCGAGCGACAAACCGAGATCAAAGCAGCGGCTGACCTCAGCAACACCATTCACTTTTTTGCTTCCTGTTCACTGTAAGTATGTGCTAGTGTTTATGTGATCACAGAGATTACCGATGCAGGCCAAATGTGCCATTCGGACTTGTTTAGGGAAACCCTCTGGTGTGATACAAATTTTCAGTAACAGCACGATTTTGAGCTTGCACGTTTATTTACCTTCAATCAGAGACATTCTTCCTAGTCTGTCTCGGTCGCCGGGGAATTTCTTCTCAACGGCCTGTAAGAAAAACCTAGGAGCGTGTTAGGTCTTACTAATGAAGAGAGGAGCCCTCTTACAGATTCTAACAAAGATGGTCAGAAGAGCACTTTACCTTAGTATCATCTATCGACTTACAATATCATAAATGATTTGCATGTGCCTGTCGGTGTATCAAATGTCAATTATCAAAACCTACATAGTCAATCGATATCCGTACCTTGGTAACACATGTTCCATCAGAGGAACCGGCCATTTCTCGAGTGCTTCCTAATGCTTGATCAGTAAAAACAATAGGAAGAGGCTTAAGGTGAGGCATACGGGTAATACGGTATGATTTGTATAGAAAACTGTGTTGTTCACAATGTTCCAAGCCTTGTCCCAATCCAGATCCTCCTCGTCAATCAGAATACGCATGAGTTCAGGAATGGCGAGGGTCGGGTGCGTCTACCAGCGTAAAATTAGTTTCCTTCTATTAGGCAAGAAGAGACGTATACATCATTAAGTTGGACTGCGATATCTGCAAAACGGGTCAGCGTCATTCCGTTCATAGATTGGCAGTGCATACAGTCAGGAATCTCAGTGATCGGCTTGCCAAGATTCTTAAACCGTCTCAGTATATCAGCCAGACTAGCAGCAGTCCAAAAGCTACAATGTCGATGAGATACATCTACCGTGGATACAGCTCGTCACTCACTATTGCTGCTTCAAGCGCAGCTCCTTTCCGACTAGATGTTGCCGTCAGAAACTATCTGCAGACGGTAGTGGCCCACTCACAGGTTCTGTCAGTCGAGAAGAATGAATTAGAATGATAACCAGTCGAAGAAGATGTAGCTCACGTATGGTCATTCGGGTACAAGACAGAGGTAATCGCTGCTGCACTATTGGACGATTCGACAGCACCTTCATAGTTACCAGCTGCATTTGAAGTCAAGATCGATATATATCAAAAAGGATACTTGGTCCAGCTAACCATTGAAGGAGTTGAGGTCGAATCCTCGCTTGGGTTTACTTTCCCAAAGTCTCAGGTTGTTCGTAGTCTTGGTGTAACACCCAGGAATCATAACGTCGTATGCCACAGCGAGGACTTCTTGACCTCCTGTCCATGAGGCCCGAGGAGTGCCATCATTCAAACGCTCTGCTTGCCCATAAAAACGCACGTCATAAGCTACATCTAAACGAGGAAGCTATGCACAATGCATCAGAACGATTCAGCCATGATACGAAGACGCGGGTCACCTCCCAGGGATTTTGATTATCTAGCCATGGGTCCGGAGCCTACAAGGGCATTATTCGAAGGTGAATGGCACTCGAACGAACAACTAACCTCCAACTGGTTCCCCTCCGGAGAGATAAGCTACAAATTTGAATGAATGAGGCGTTAAACGGGTTTAGAATCACAGAAGCAAACCTGCTGGAAGATTCCGTACTTGTACCTTAGCCCATAGCCCCAAACTGGCAGTTCCTATGTGAAAAAGAACATGATTGGATGTCGGTTGGTAGCGCCTGGTGACGCACCTGGGAAGCCGACGAATCAAGGTAACAAGCGGCAAGGCGACCTAGTCCGCCATTTCCAAGGGCAGCATCACGCTCCTTATCCAAAAGATCCTCAATGGAGAAACCCAACTTCTGTACTCCGTCTCTGTACTGATCTTTTAAACCAAGATTCAGAAGCTGTGATAAGTACATCATGAGTGTCGTATATTCCCATGTCAATCATGAAAACAGAAGCCCATACCGCGTTATCCAGAGTGCGACCCATAAGGAACTCAAGAGAAAGGTAATAAGCCCTCTTGGGGGCTTTGCGCGTATAGGTGAGCTGGGTCTCGTTCCAATTCAACTGTCCAAACCTGGGTAAATTTCATGGCGAAAGGTAAAACGGAGACAAACGTACAATTAAGTTGTCCCGGACTGAAAGCGCCGCGGCCTGGTAGGCACCAAGATCATCTAAAGAGAATACAATGTGAAAGATCCCGAGCACGCAATAAAAGATATAACGAACCAAGATTACTTGCCTGGCGTGCCAAAGAGGTCTGAACATGGTTTACGAAGGACTTGGTGATAGAAGCGACATCTGATCAAGACCAATGAGCACCGACTTGGTCGAAGATTTACATTGCAGCGCACCAGTGTCGACAGCCTCGCATACCATCCTTCCATATTTTCTCGTCGCCTTTCGGCCATTTCTCTTTTCCAGTCTCGTCAATCTCCGGCAAGTAACCTGAGCATATGGTCAGCGTCGAGTTGGATTATCGCGTCACGACTGGAGCGCACCAGTCAAGGACCTGACATGCCTGCGAGGGCGTGCAGGTCTGCCGATGGACTTTGGATCGATGGTGGAGGTCATCAGTGGTAGTGGTAGCGGTAGGATAACGACCCAGGCTGCTACTCAGAGTACTTATACAAAAATCGAAGGTCAGCAATCGACGTCATGGCAAGTCTGGACTTCCTAATTGAGCCTATTTCACGCCACGTAAATTCTGAATCGGATGTGCTGGGCCGAATTCCGACCATCCACCGCCGTACAAGTCACTCGGTGTTGCATAAAGTTTAGCGAAGAACTCTTTACTCGGGAAGCGTCTGTTCTGTCAACCTCTGTGGTCATCCAACTATTCAGTATCGTACTTCGTGCTGTAGTTCCACAGTTCTAGGCCTCGGGGTTAGATGGTCTAGCCGTCCAAACCTGTCCAACGAATCAGGAGTGCTCACGATAGTTGTATGACGACCAACTGTGGAGTACATATCACGTTGGAAGTCTATCTAGCACACGTTCCAGGTTGGGTGCCTTAGGTACCGGTCCACCACGGCGAACCAAACAAGATCAACCTTCCCAGTCTCGGTACCTCACAGTTGTTTCCATATTCACTCTGAAAAAAGTCAAATCTCTGTGCAGTATTGGTTGGTGAGAAACGGCGACGAGATTTTCTGGGTTTCCTGATCTAGTTTCTGGTGGAAGGATGTCAAGGGTTTCCGGAGACAAGAAACTGCTTCCAATAGTAGAGTTTCGGAACGTGTTTCAGAGATCCAAAATTTGCACTGAAATCTACTATTTCTGACAATCTGAAATATCGAAAAAATCTTTAAAATATGTAAGTGATTTCCAGATATAGAATACTTACAAAATCAGTATGTAAGAATTTACCCTACACCCCTTCAGTGCTACCAAATGCCCATAGGTGATAAACAGCAACCCCTGCACCTCAAAACTGAAGTGACCCCCCACCTACAAACCACCCAAACCACGGATCGTATCTGATGACCACAAACCCATCTCTCCCAAGACTCTAACATGTAGGCAGAAATCACCCCCCCAGAACCCACCCTCTCTCACATAAACAAGTTTATTAGTACCTACAAGCAGATACAGATCACCCAAAGCACCCACATGACACAGACCATAGTAGTGCACAGTAGACACAAGATTGTATGCATACACCCACAAATGCTTCATTTTCCCCCAAAATCCTTACATAATGATGATGATGTAATCCCATTTATAGTATTCACACCCTTTAGAGTGCCATATGCATACAATCTTGTGTCTACTGTGCATTACTATGGTCTGTGTCATGCAGGTGCTTTGGGTGATCTGTATCTACTTGTAGGTACTAATAAACTTGTTTATGTGAGAGAGGGTGGGTTCTGGGGGGGTGATTTCTGCCTACATGTTAGAGAGGGGTTTGTGGACCGTTGTTCTGGCACATTGGGTTGGTCAGTTGGTCAGCCCTGCCAGGGCTAAAATTTTTTTTGGAACCCCCTCAGTACTGGTGGAAAACATTGTAGTTACACATGATTAGTAGTTAAAATAGACTAGAATAGGAGATCCTGGGTCTATTACTTACTGTGTAGCAATCCATAACAAGAAATATATCAAATTAAGTGAACAAGGACTGACTGGCACCCAAATGTGGCCTGCCAGCAGAGGAATTCTCCAATGCAAACTTCACCACTCCCAGTTCATGCATAATGACAAACAGTTATGAGGTTCATCTATTTTCTACCTGGTAAATACAGTCTAACACTGCACAAATGCTAGGTTCAAGCCAGTGATGGATATGTACTTAGTCCCAAGGGGCTACCTTTTTGAAAAAAAAAAGACAGTGGGTCGATTAAAATATTTCAGGCTTTGGCATTGAACCTACCTACCTCCACAGTGACTATTATGATGTCAAATTACCATTTTGGGAAGCCATTTGTTGCTGGAGACAACATGTGACCTGGGTCCATCAATGTTCACTCAGTGCTTGCAACGATTCCACAAGCACTCAGACTATACTACCATATACCTATGCAATACAATATGACATTCAACACAGTATACACACTTCAGGATATTTTAGCCCACCCATTACTTTCAACTCATCCGAAACTCATCCAGAAACCCAATTTCCTTGAATTCTCCTTGAATTCATCTCTATTGCCTCCCTTTCTTCCTTGTGCAAGCATCACAATGCCAACTGACAGAGACATAGTCAAGCTATGGACACTCTAAGTGGAACTTGAAGGCTCAGGTGAGTTTTCCAGCATCAAACTAATGAAAACAGGGTTTCGCCCGAAATAGAGGGTAAAAAATAATTAAGGTTTAGAAAGATCAAAAGATTACATAATATGATAAGATAAGATAAATAATACAGTGTACTCTGTCAGGAATAAGTTACCCTCCATTCTGCTGAATGGGAAGGAGTCTGGGTTTGGTTGGGATCAAGATTTGTGTTATGTTCTGTTGCTTACATGATGATTTGTATACATGGCAACATAATTAAAGTGAGGTCAACTTTTTTTTTTTGGGCCTGCTGGCCCAACCTACCTACCCACCCAGTGTTCCGGCCTGACTATCCGGCAGCCCCTTGCTTAGTCCAGATTGTGAAGACTGGATCAACGTTGGTGCTGCTCCTTCAAGTGCACTTGACAAGGTCCACCAAGGAAAGTTGAACTGCCAGAAAAATGCAAAGAAAGAAAATGTGTGGATTAGAACAATTGCAAGTGTTGAGGCAAGTCGATGGAGGGCAAGAGTCATTGCAATCATTGTTTGGTCAATGTCATTAAGATCGCTGATGGTGGTCACATGACATACCTTTAAGAAACATAGTTCTCATGGGGGTCGGTCAACTACCTGAGGGTTAAAAAGTTTTTTGGACCCGATGTCATATATTTTAATTCCACAAACCCCTTGGAGTCTTGGGAGAGATGGGTTTGTGGTCATTGGACGATCCATGGTTTGGGTGGAGTAGGTGGGGGGTCACTTCAGTTTTGAGGTGCAGGGGTCACTGTTTATTGCCTATGGGCATTTGGTACTGAAGGGGTGTTTTGTTAGCAGTCTTTTGAATTTGGGTGTGTCAGAATACTGCCCTCCTGTAAGGAAGTGGGAGGATATTGTCTGCAAAACAGGAATCCTCCCTATTATGTAAGAATTTGGGGAGAAAATGAAGCATTTCCGTGTGAATTTCTGACCACACTGCATGGAGAATTCTATATTCTAGTCTATAACATCAAAATTTATAGTCATATATCAATCTCATATATTACACACAAATCTTGAGATAATATCCTCAATATTCTTTGAACATTTCTTTGATAAATAAGTTTATTTTGACATTTTAGGCAGGGCTTCTGAAAAACTATGCAATTATAGAATTCAATATTTCAGCTTAAAATATTGGAATCTCTATGCAGTGCCATCCTAAAGTAGCATTTCCTGGTACAGTTTTTGAGATCCAGAAATGTACTAAAATTTCAAAATTTCTGACAACAGATCTGCAGGCGCAAAGTTTCAGGACGGAAGAAATTTTGAATTTTTTTGGTACATTTCTGGATCTCAAAAACCGTACCAGGAAATACTACTTTAGGACGGTCAGAAACTCACAAGGAAACGCTACATTTCCCCCAAATTTTCAGATACTGATTTTGTATGTATTCTGTATCCGGAAATCACTTACCTATTTCAAAGATTCTCTCGATATTTTAGATTGTTAGAAATAGTAGATTTCAGTGCAAATTTTGGATCTCTGAAACACGTTCCGAAACTATTGGAAGCAGTTTCTTGTCTCCGGAAACCCTTAACATTCTTCCGCCAGAAACCAGATCAAGGAACCCAGAAAATCTCGTCGCCGTTTCTCACCAATGAATACTGTACAGAGATTTTCCTTTTTTGGGAGCGATATATCACATTAACAGCATAGATGACCGCCGTAGAGCCTGCAGAGCATCCCGGTGTAACTCCCGAACAACTTCCTAGTATTATGAATACATCAGGAATTTCGATAGACAAATTTCGAATACGCACCTCTGCACTCTGTATCTTATCCGTGAGTCCCACACCCACACCAGCCCAGATAACAAGCCGCTCCGATTCCCCCCTTGCACTGCTCTCATCAAGGCTTAATCCCTCATCATGATCTCTCCAGATACCATTAGCAATTGCCCGCCCATCGATACCATCAGGCCAACCCATAGTGCGGCCAACTTCATCAAACATCAAACCTCTTGCTGTTGCGTTCAATCCGGACTTTACGAGAACGTCCTTTCTTGCAGACGAGTAGGCAGACTCGCGAGTGAAAAGAAACTGTGTGCCGAGGACGGCACCAGATGCCCCGAGAGTCAAAAGTGACGCGATCTGAGCACCGGTTGCAATACCTCCGGCAGCGAGAATCGGTGGGCCGTCTTCGGGAACAGCTGCAAGTACGGCAGACAACAGCTGGAGAAGCGGTGGCGCTTTAGCTCCTCCGTGTCCGCCAGCTTCAATTCCTACGAGATGGTCAGCATCAGACTGCTTTGACGATTGACAACTTGCCTTGAACGACTAGGGCATCCACCTGCCACTCGTTGGTTGCTCTCAGCGCCTCTTCTACAGAGTTCACGATGACATAAATGAGTGTCTTGAACTTGTTCTTCTTCCCATCATACGCTCTGACTTGAGCGATGTAGTCACCTAAATCATCCCCAAAAGCGAACCAGACTGCTTTGGGAAGCTCCTCCAAGACACGAACGAGACGTGGGTCGTCTGAACTTTCCGTCAATTTCAAAATCCAGCTAATGAAACCAACACCGATTGGAAGAGGTGCATCTGGGGGAACATTGAGGCCACGTCTTATGGTGCGCAAAGTATCCACTAGTTGCTCCGACGTGTCCAAACCTGGTGAAAATTGAGCTCGCAGAACAGAACTACAAACTGAGCACACACCTGCCCCGAAGAACCCGAAAGCGCCGGCCAATGTGACAGCTGATATTAGACTGGCCGTGGACGCAAACGCCATCGGGGCCACCACAATCGGAGAAGTTATATCTACATTCAAAAATGAGCGTTCACGCTGTCGTTAGGATCACAAAAGACGCACTCAAGGATTTCGTCAACTTGGTGGAAATGTTCTGCATCGCGGGGATGGGCGACGGACCTGTTCAATGGTTCTAAAGTTTATGAACAGAATTTCATAAAGATGGGCGCTGCTTCAGCTGCTTTCTCCTCTCCACTAGGAAATCAAATCGAGGGTCGTGACAGAGAGAGCACCAACTCGTAGTGGAGTGGAGTAAAAAAAAGATCTCGTGGACAAAGTTCACGGCATCCTTCACCAGCAATGTGAACGAACTTCCATATAGTTTCATTAATGTACAAGCAGCTGCGATGCTTTCTGTAATGCGCGAACCGTCTCTTCTTGTAATTCACGGACGACCTCCTATTGAAAGATGGTTAACAGTCGCTACAGACACATTGCTTCAGGCTTACCTCAACACTCAAGATTTTATTAGTCAGGCCAACGCCCGCACCAGCCCACACGGGGAGACGAGAGGTAGATCCTTTATCCTTTTCCTCATCAGCTCGCTTCAGCCGTTCCTCCAGACTCAACCCTTGATTCACATCGCTGATAATCTCATTCGCAATACCTCTCCCGTCGATACCCGTGGGCCACCCTACAGTCCTGTTGATTTGATCAAACGCTGTGCTCCTCGCCGTCGAGCCTAGTCCAGCTTTGACAAGCGCCTCTTTTTTTACAGATGGATAGCCAGACTCGTGTGTAAACAAAAGGCGTGTCCCTATAACGACGCCATCCGCGCCCAAGGTGAGCATGGAGGCGATCTGAGCGCCGGTCGCGATGCCGCCAGCTGCCAATATCACAGGGCCATCTTTAGGCACAGATGCAAGGACGGCGGTCAAGAGCAGCGCTACAGGGGGAGCCGTAGCACCTCCATGGCCACCGGCTTCGTTGCCTACTCCGGTATTACTATTAAATCACAGAAGCTCTGGGGCACTACGCACCTTGCACTACTAAAACGTCAGCCCCCCATTCATGGGTTGCTTGTAAAGCCTCCTCCAGAGAGTTTACGAGGACGAACACCTTTGTTTTGTGGTCACGCTTCGAATCGTGCTCCCTGACTTGTCGAACATAACTGCCGATGTCCTTTCCAAAGGCAAACCAGACCGCCTGAACACGTTCTTCGAGCACACTCGTCAAACGCGGATCGGTAGACACGTTGTTCTTCTCGAGGATCCAGGTGATGAATCCCACACCAACAGGAAGCGGTACGTTCGGTTGCAATCCCAAATTCGCCCGGATCGTCTGCAGAGTCTCGGAAAGCTGTTCGGGGGTACTATTGCCTGCCAAAGAGTTAATTTTCGGTAGGACTGCCGGAAGGTGGGGGGAAATCTTGCTCACCTGCACCAAGAAATCCGAAAGAACCTGCGGAAGATATCGCAGAGACAAATCCTGGCGGGGAAACATACGCCATAGGTGCCCCGACGAATGGGGTCTTGATGTCTGTCATGCTGTCAGGATATTTGAACAACTACAGCAGTGAAAGCATACCAAAAAGACTGGTCAATCTCGTCGAAATCATGTCTGTTGGAAGAGTGAGGATGAGTCAGAAACGACGTATTTTAGACAGATGGTCATCCGGTCCATGTATCGCGTTTTCTTTGCTCCGAAAGAGTACAAAGGGTGTCGGCCGAAGGAACAGGGAGCCGACAACACGTAATTTATGCATCTCAAGTTGGCAAATACTAGGGTGAAGGTATGCTCCCAGTGGAATCAGTGGTTCGAGGACATAGTACAGTTCGATGTTATTTATTTAAATATAATGATAATATTAGATACGTAATTCAAATTGTAGACCGGGCCGGTTCCCTGACCACCGACCACCACAATCCACTGCACTGGCATCTAGTAGAATACTTTTCTCTAATAAAGTTTGGGAGAGTGAAGGTACGATCCCTTTGATTATTGTTCTGCACCAAAAATCATAGCTCAAGTCGTATCTTAGCTCCTTAATCTCTTTTCACTGACTGTGGGGCAGCTAGTAGAAAAAGGCCAACATGACATCCTCTTCGTATAGCTCCCTCGGAGAAATATTAGTCGGGCCGACGAGTAATAAGCAGCGACACTCACTCTCTGATGTTCGCGCCATTGTCGCCAAAGAAATTGCAGTACGCGTAATGCGGAGATTCGAAATCCTCGACGGTAATTACTTCCCAAACTTATAATAGACGGCCACCTAAACTGACCAGACGCTAGAATTTCTGTACTATCAACATCCAGTAAATCAGATGACGTAGAGTTCCTTACGGAGATTGGCCAAAATATCCAGCTCAATCTCGCCGTACACAACCACATATGTGCCGTAGCAACTACGGGTCCTTATCGAGGAGCAGAAGCGGTCGGTTTCCTCCTCGTCTGCGCGTCTTCGATGGATTTCAGCAGCCGAGCATCAATTCTCGCTCGAGCCAAATTCATAAACCGCGTCGCGTCCTTCAAGGACATAGATGGAACTATGTGGATAGCAGGCATCAGAGAACTAGGCATGTTTGCCTACGACACCGCCGCCATCTGGGACACTCTGCGTAAATCCGCCCGTACGCCCATCGACCCGTTGCACTCTCCCCCCGGATCTCAGGGAATAGACGAGAGGCTTAGCAATGCTCGGGCAAAGTTACAGCGACTCACGCCACAGAATGCGTACGAAGAGCTTCGCGTTCTGGAAGACCACGTACCGACCATCCTAGTGGATATCAGGCCAGCTGCTCAGAGAGAGACTGAGGGTTTCATCGAGGGCTCCATCATTGTCGAACGCAACGTGCTGGAATGGCGCTTTGACCCGCGGTGTGAATATAGACTGCCCATCGTCGATCGCTACGATTTGAGGACAATCGTTATATGCCAAGAGGGGTACACAAGTAGCCTTGCGGCGGTGTCATTGCAGGAGTTGGGACTGTTGAACGCTACTGATATTATTGGGGGTTTTCGGGCATGGAAAGAGGCTGGGTTGCCGCTCACCATTCCCGAACCGTTCTTCACTTCTCGTGATGATATATCTGAGAGTATTGTAATACAGACATGATGTACAGACACATAGGTACAGAGTGAGATGAGTGCGGGATTTCAAATATGTACTTGTACAGTATGCTAAATGCTTTATTTCCCTTCCCTTCCCTTACCATATCTTGAACCAGCTCTTACCGGATGACTCGCCCTTCTCCTCTGGGCGTACTTCGTCTCGCTCCCTCCTGAGATCCTCTAGGATCTTCTTGACTCCCTCAATGTCGCCTACACTGGCTTTTCCACCAAACCAATCAACGACTATGGGCCATTTGAGCGCATTTGGATTACGTGACGCGGCCTGGAAGACGCCACCAAGCGTTTGCGGCTGATCCCCACCATAGGGAGCGGAAGGATGAGCTGAAAGAAATATAGAGGAAGCAGGCTGTTGCCCAGATGTCTTGACATATGACGAGATGGTCTCAAGCTGGTCTTTAGTTGGAGGACCTTCCACAACGTCCAAATTGAAGTAAAGAGGAGGATTCGAGGTCGTGTCGGGGGGATAAGGACCAGATACAGCGTTCTGAAGGAGTTCCAGCGCCTTTAGAGAAGGGGGGGAGGCAGGATTGTGACTGAGAGACTTTGTGAGATGCCGGTTGCTAAGACCAAGTAAACAATCTCACAATATGGATACGGAACGCTGAAGGGTACGATTAGCTGAGATAGAGTTGAAAATATATCTCGGCTTACCGCGACGCGGTTCAATGAAGCAAACATGTCGAAATATTTGAAGGAGGTATTGAATGAAGCCAGCGTTACAGAGAAAAGAGAAAACGGGCCGCCCTTTTCTGGTGAATGAGTGCAGGTAAACCTCTGTGAAAGCAACAGAACAAAAGTAAACGCAACGAATGTTCGGGAGCAACCTGGAGAGACCTGGAGTCAATTTCGGAAGTCCGCTGGAGGAGATGACGTACATTGCTTTCGGACCGGTAGCTCCTGCGGAGTTTGAATTATTTTAACTCAATTTTTTCTCATCGAGTTTTCCTGTTTTACATGTCCCGTCTCATCGTAAAGAACCTACCACCGTACATCACGCCCGAGCGCCTTCGGAAGCATTTTGAACAGAAAGGCTGTCCTCAGGGTACCCTTACTGACCTCAAAGTTGCTCACAAGCAAGATGGGACTTCACGTAGATTTGGTTTTGTTGGCTACAAGACGGACCAAGAAGCCTCAGCGGCGAAGGAATGGTTTGACAAAACTTTCATCGATTCTGCACGAATATTCGTCAGTGTCATCGAGGTGAGTCTACAAATCTTCGTCCTTTTTTACCTCAGAAAAATGACATTTGACTGGAGCTTCTAGGGTGCAAAGGACGCGCCAGCTCCTCGACCGAATAAACGACCTCGACTAGACCCTCCTACCGATACGTCATCTGAGCAGCCAATGAGGTCGACGACGAAGATGCCTTTGAAAGAGGACAAAGCTAAGTCAGCGAAAGAGTCACGTTTAGGCGAGTTCATGGAAGTCATGCAGCCGCGGACGAAGAAGGGTCCCTCCTGGGCTAACGAAGCACAGCCAGAGGCGTCAACAAGCTCGCGTACTCTGGATGTGGATATGCAGGATCCTGAAGTGCAAGCGCTAGATGTGGAGCCAGTGAATCAGGAAGGTCTGTCAGACTTGGATTGGATGAAACGGCACCTGTCGAAGAAAGTGGACGAAGATGAGAGGGCCTTCGAGCAATCTGATGACGAGGAACCGGCTCTTGAGAGCAAGGTAATTGTTCAGTGCCGTGTACTATGCGTATTGTGTTCTTACTGTTGAATAGGCCCCCACCACGCCTCCCTTACCCGAGGTCCCAAAGGATCTGACGGAAGAGACTATCCTACAAACGTCACGTCTTTTTGTCCGGAATCTTGCTTTCTCATGTACAGATACCGAACTCCAGGAACTGTTTAGTGGATACGGAGAGATATCTCAGGTGAGAATCTGCTCTCTATTCTTGCAACGTCCCGGGGTTGTAGTTCGAGATGACAACATAAATAGGGACATCAGACTCTCACGAGCATGTTGATCCTTATGGGAAACCGATAGTAGAAAATTTTCTGATTATATTTTCTCTTATTGTGTCTTTGTCAAAACTCATGCTAACTTTATTTTCGTCGCAGGTACGGTCAATTCTTTTTTATACCAGGATGACAACTGTCATAGGGACATCAGACTCGCGAGAATGCTGATTCCTTTGGGATACCGATAGTAGAAATATTTTTCTGAATTTCTCTCTGATATGATCTGCCTTATCTGTACTGCGTGCTCATATACTTTATTTTAACAGGTTCACATACCTCTTAATGCGCAAACAAAGCAGTCGAAAGGGTTAGCATATGTTACATTTGCCAGGGCCGCCGATGCCGTCTCTGCATACAAGGCTTTAGACCGCCAGTCCTTCCAAGGTCGTCTTCTGCATATCCTCGCTGCTGTCGATCGTAAGGGTGCATATCAAGTGGAAGAAGCAGAGGGAAAGAAACGAACTCTGAAGGACGAGAAGAACGCGAAGCGCAAGGCTGCCGCCAGCAAGGATTTCAATTGGAGTATGCTTTACATGAATGTATGCTTCTCTATTAGTCCTTCCTTATCTTAGGCTAATATCTATGATTTAGAGCGATGCGGTGGCATCATCTGTTGCCGACCGCATGAACGTCGCCAAATCCGATATTTTGAACCCAGAATCATCGGACAATGCGGCTGTGAAACTTGCCCTCGCAGAAACGCACATCATTCAGGAAACAAAATCGTATCTTCAATCTCAGGGCGTTGTATTATCATCCTTTTCATCGAGAGCTCGTTCAGAAACAACAATTCTCGTCAAGAACATTCCTTATGGGACAAGCGAGGATCAGATACGACAGTTATTTGAGCCTCATGGGACACTTACACGCGTTCTCGTACCACCTGCGGGTACGATGGCGGTGGTTGATCTTGACAGACCCGATGAAGCGAGTCAGGCATTTCGTGCCGTCGCATATCGTAGGCTCGGCAATTCCATCGTTTACCTGGAAAAAGGCCCTCTGGGCATATTTTCAGATACTGCCCCTCCTCTCAACGCTCCGAAAACTCATGTTTCTTCCTCCCACGCCATCACTATCACCGAACAGGCTGAAGACGCCGCCGAAGGAGAGCCCTCACTCTCCGAAGGTTCGACGCTATTTGTAAAAAATCTGGCGTTTTCCACGTCAACAGAGCGCCTTAACCAGATGTTCCGTAACCTACCTTCCTTTTCTTTTGCCCGTGTGCAGACCAAGCCGGATCCTAAGCGGCCTGATGGGCGGCTGAGCATGGGTTACGGGTTTGTGGGCTTCAAAGATGTCGAAGGCGCTCGGAAGGCGATGAAGAGCATGCAAGGTTTTGTTTTGGATGGACATGCATTGCACATCAAGTTTGCCGGCCGAGGCGCAGAAGATGAGGGGCGCGGCAAAGATAGTACTGTCTCAAAGAGTCGGACGACTAAGATGATAGTGAAAAATGTGCCGTTCGAGGCCACACGGAAGGACATCCGGGAGCTTTTCGGGTTAGTAGCTCCCTTGCTCATCAAGAATTATATAACTTATTGTCTTTTTGCGCAGTTCACATGGGCAGCTGAAATCTGTCCGCCTTCCAAAGAAGTTTGACTCGCGCACGCGTGGTTTTGCCTTCCTTGATTTTGTTTCAAGAGCAGAAGCTGAAAACGCGTACGTTGCGCTGCGGCACACCCATCTTTTGGGTCGGCATCTGGTACTTGAATGGGCAGAGGAAGCTGAACAGGATCTTGAGGTGCTGCGAAAGAAGGCGGGCGTGGGCTTTGGTGACGGCAAAGCGATACCTGGACGTAAAAGGAAGCTCGACATGGGCAACACTGCCGAAGGGGAGGTTGATGACAAGTGAGATGTTGACAGTCCCTCAATTCCCCACGGACGATTGTCGGGCTAGCAATGCTGTCTTTATTGTCTTTGAATATCAGGAATGATGATCTGCCGCTTGTGTAACAATGCGCATCCGCGGGGACGGAATGACTTGCCTTCTTAAGCAAGGCTACCGACTAGGCACCGATTCCCATCTTTTTGTCAAAGCGGCAATTATTAGGCGGCATGTAGGGGTCAAACCACGCTTGTTATTGTTAACGCTTTCTAGATTTAACCCGGGACGCGTTGGGGTCAAATGTATGCAAATTAGGACGATACAATAAGCTTTGTCGTCTGGTCCGAGACGGCGAGTACAATAACGTAGCTGTCAATGCTTGTATAAAAGTTGGTCGGGTTCACTGCCTTTACTTCAGCTTCACTCCATTGCCCGCTTTTGCAACCTGTGCTTTCTGCATAACTCATCCTCTTTATCATGGATTGCTTCGAAGAGTGCCCAGCTACCATCATCATTAACCAGGCAGAGGTTGGCGATCTCGACAGAGAGACGCTACCGCGCGACGAGGCCGCATCTACCTCTTCAACAAGCGGCTGCATCATCTCATGATCGCATTTCGCTCCGCTCTCGTCCTTCATCTTTCGAAGTGAGTTTTCTTACTGGTCTTGACGACGCCTTACTGACTCCTTCGCCCACAGAATTACTATTCGGTTTCATAATACGTGAATAACTCACGTCTACATTCATACAACACTTTGGGATTCGAATGTCGACTTAGTCGACGGTGGTGGAGGGAAGGGGAGATTCGGACGCGCGGTTTTTTTGACTCCTTGGCGATACCTGCAAACCATTCGACTTTCGCGACGGTTAACGTCCTCTTTTTATCATTATTGCGTTCAAGCAGGGGATGGGGAATTGTAAATATCACACTTACGCTTGCACTGTATTGTTATCATTTCGGGAATTTCTGCTTAATGGCATGGGATTAATCACCAAAGCGGTTCGGATTAGAAGTGGAGTCGTCTATGGTTACGGTCGGCGGGATGACTCCAGCTGGTTTTTGCAGAATGATGCAGGCCATGCCACCCATCCACGTATAGCACCCACCACCACTCCTGACATACTTGAATTTCCGTCCAAAGGAAATGTATAGTGGCACTGAAAGAATTTCCTTGTGCAATTTCCGTCTGGACAGAAACAGAATTCTCCCTGTTAAAAATTTGTTTCCAAAAGACGGAAACGCATCCAAGGAAACGTTTTCAGCTCTGTGAACGATTTCTGACAAGTTTCCCTTTGGGTCAAAATCATTGGGGGTCAGGAGTGATAGTGTCCCCGCCATTATGCTGGGATCCACCGTCTTCGGTGTCCATATCTTCATCGCCATCACCGTCATCTGGAAAATCTTCATCACTTTGCAGGGTTGCTATCATTCCTTCGTCTTCATCATCATAGTCCTCATCTCTATAGTCATCAGTATTGAACACAAGCGACAGTGGCAGGGTTTTCCCCTTCACTTTGATTTTCTTCACCCTACTAGCCTCATCGTGGAAGCGCGCATTATCACCTTTCTCACGTTCGGGTGCACCAGATTGAGGTGGGGCAAAAATGTCTGTGTAAAAGGGCTCTAAAAGCAATCAGCCATAGCATTTACACATACGTATAAGACATACCGGCATTGTCTTCAAGGTCTTCTTCATCAACATTTTCAATATCAACAGGAGCAGACAGGTCCACAACCTCTTCATCCGAACTCTCCCCATCTGCGTTAAGATTATTCCACGAGATACTGAATGTGCTTTCCAGTGTTCGGTTTGTTAATTGAAGGATTTTACGTTGAAAAAAGCATCATTGAGTTCCGGATGCCCTGGTTGCAATTTCTTTGGGCTCTTCTTTGCCTTTCTCCTTCGAAGTGATAACTGGTTACTGGAGTTTGGAGAGATCATTCACAGAGAAGTCGTCCTAGGGAGAAACATCTTCTAGCGTCATGACGCTCTGTTCATGTGTTTAACAGTTAAAAGAAGATGAGTATGGTAGCAACTCAATTTCCAGCTCCATACACTGCTAGTAGCAGAAGTTTTTACTACATAAAGATCAGAGCACACCAGGTGACAGGACTGGACAGAAGCCATGGAAGACACGTAGCATGTCCCTGTGTTATTGTCAACTTATTGTCAAAAATCAACAGGACTTGTCCTGCCGACATATATTGCCACTCCTTGTCATTGTGAAGGATCATGGTAGAGCAACAAGGATTCTTGAGTGTTCCAGCCTGTGCTTCTATGTTACGCCATAGGTTCTTGAGGGCCCATTCAATACAAGGCTTGAGCCACGCACTAGATGTTACAGTCAAAATTTCAAAGACTAAAGGGACGCAGTGTAGGATACTACAATTGCACTTTGTATAACAATGATTACTGACATGTTATCAGTTCCACCGTTGACACCCCCATTCCTACTTCTTGCTTGCCTATGTAGAAAAAAGTTTAATGGCATCACCATTCATGCAGCATGAAGATGAAGGACAAACCATTCCATGTCAAAGTAACATCTAAACCATCTTCTTGGAACAGGTGAATGAGGTCAAGTTGGTTTTGAGCCCAGGCAATCTCATACGAGTCTGCCCAGGCATCTTTGTTGATGATTAACGACATGGAGCCTAACCCGGCGGGATTGCTAAAGCTCCAATGGGCATTCATGATTTCTGTGAACTGTTCAAATATATTCGGGGTGTCATCTCCACCTTCATCAACGGTGATATCGAGTACCTCCAGTTTGGGGAACAAATCGTGATCCCATCCGGGCACTTTATGCGCCAACGAATCTAGTAAACGCAGATTTCCGGCGTGCTTGAATTCTACAAAAAGCTCGCGCAATGGACAGCCAGAACGATCACCAAACACATACAGTATCTGCGAGATATTGGTCACATCGTCGACATCCAGAGAAAGCTCTTCGAGAGCAGGACAGGTCAGATACTGCAGGAGTGTTGGGGGTGATTCCGGGCAAGATAATTCTAGATGACGCAGATAGTTGTGTGTACAATGTAGTTTGCGCTTTTCGAAATGGGAATGATCATGAAAACTTGCTATGTAAGTTTCAAGCAGCGGAATCCCATTAAGACGTAAATGATCTTCAATAGAAGCTTCAAAGTCATGGTACAGGTGGCGCATCTGTGACCAGGAAAAAGATAGCAGCATGTTGTCGGGCACACTAGTGATGGTCAACATCCGTAGCTCTGGCGCAACAGACAACATGTCAATCGTTTCCCTATCGAAAGACCCGTCTTCCTCCAATCCATCACAAGCCGAGAGGTCAAAACTGACCAACGACAAGAGTCTCCCCTTGGCTTTCTGTAGTCTACGGCCTAATTTGAGTGGAATGATAAAAGTCGCACTTCTCCACCGCAGGGAATGGCGGATCAACGTATCGAAAAGTCCCCGCAAGACAGCCCACAGGCGGGACTTATAATTAACCCAGAGGGCTTTCGAAGGAGACATCACTGTCATTGGCTATGATCAGCGACTGCAAAGAATACCTGATGTCAAGCTCCTGGTTGCCAGACAAGGCCAACACCTCTTTGAGGATGTCAGGGAGGTCAGAGCGGCGACTTTTAGGCTGCAGATGCAGGGATTCAATGGACAACGAAGTCCAAAGAGCAGGATATGAACGTGAGATACACTTCCATCGGCGACAGACGTGACCGAGAACCCAAGGGCCTCGTTTAGTGTCAAACACATCGTAGTTGTCATCGAGCGTCGGCATGAATATCTCTGCAAGGATCTCGGGAGGAAATGTTCGGATGGGAGACAAGATGCCTTGATGAGCATTGATGCATTGTTGCAGGTGTCGACGCTTATTCATGAGTCGATTTAAGAGCGCAGAAACGCGAGCGATTTCTTCGTCCTGATTGGAAAGCTCCCTGACACAGTCATATAAGTATTCTTCTACACTCTTCGCCTCTATATCGGACGGTGAATCGTTGGTAGAAACGAGAGCTTGAAGGGTGAAGTATGGAGGTCATAATCAGAGAGATCCATGTCGGAAGGAGGACAGTTCTGTCAATTTATTTTAGACTATCATATGGAGAATTCAATTCTTAGAGCTGACCTTTGGCGAATTTCCAAGCTGAACAGCACAAGAGTGTGATTGAAAGTAGGAGCTTCGAGATATGAGCTAGTCGAGAGGAAGAAGGACCAGAAATGCAAAGTTTGTTGATTGTAACAACGCGTTCGTGTCACGTGCCTGTACAGTGCGCGTACGTATACGCCGTCCCCTTCTCCCTTTCACCTCAGTCATTCTTTTATACTGGGTGAGGTGCAAGTGAGGTGAGCCCGCCTTTACACTGTTGTACATCTTCTTATCTGACTCTATTATAATAATAATTTATCTGGTGTACGGGTACAATGTGCAATACAGTCATTCTTTTATACTGGCTGAGTTATATTATCTGGTGTACAGATTTTAACAAAGTTGTACCAAGGGAATCGCGTTGCTTGACAGGACTCGGCGCCTAGCCAAACGTGGGGCAAAGAGGACTGATCAAGGACTGATTCTGATTCAATGTTCGACACTTAGTCATGTGGGGACATCAACGTGGTTTTCCTCGTCACGTATCATTTGGCACACACTTCAAATTATTTTCTACCATCCTTCATGATCACGATAGCTTGTAAATTCTTTCGTGACCAGACCCTACACCATTAACGATTCCTGAGCACTACCAGCACCAACCTCACTCTGCGCGGAGAGTTCTTTCGCGACCGAATCTAAATTGAACAACCTCAGTTGCGCTGTAACTGACATCTCTATATAACCAGCAGCCCTTTCTCCGGATTTCCTCGTGACTGTGCCCTTCGTCTGGACGTAATTGGCTTTAGGCTGAAAACGATCAGGTATATTAGTCTTGCAGATATACTACCTTAGTTCACGCTCAGCAAACAAAGACCTATCGTCTTCTCCACCGATCCCTGCTTCACCATTGTACGGCTGGCACCTTCACCATTTATCCAGTACCGCAGCTTTTCAGCGCAATTTCGACCTGTCCAGACGCTGAATCCCAATAATCTAACCGAGGATGACTTCCGTCACATCTTTGGAAGGGAGACAGCTAGTCCCCTAGTTGGGCAGTGTTATTATCTCAAATGAAGGTGTATATCCCAAGCAAACTACCGGATTTTATTATCATTGGACCCATCCAGATCTACCAGCGACAAGCAGATCAGCTTTGGTTCCGTCTCACTCCTTCCAATGACCCATCACTATTCAAATCGAGATCGGACCTCCTTAAACCTAACGGAGAGCCTTGGACGGTATCAGTGGCTCGTCCGTTTGGTCTACAGAAATTTCAGTACGCCAATATACTATTGGAAGATGGACTAGGTTACCAAGGACCTGGTTGGCGAGGACGTTTCCTGCCGTTCCGCCTACGAACAAGACTGCGAGTGAGATACAACCAGACTCAACTTCAAGCACGCACCTCCCACAATGATATAGTCAAAGTCCTTTGAAATCTCTTGGAAAATACCACCTTCAACCACAATCTGTACCAGTCCAATCCTTTGAAGGTGTTCCCACTAAATCACCCTCAACCGTCACAAGTATTGCATATAGCGACACTTCGTGGCAGTCGAGAGTATAAGACTTCACTCGTGGGTAGAAGATTTAAAATTAGTTGAGCCTGGGAAGCAAGGTCAGTCCTTTAGCTCAGTGTAGCCACTTTGAATGCTAACTGCCTGCCCTTCTAGTTTACACTACACATGCCCGTCTCCAGGTTTATGACCTCGAAGGACAATTCGAACCCACACTACGAATCGGTCCCTCTTGCAGATATTTCACTATTTTCAAGGTTCTTGTGATCAGAAAATTATCCTCCAATCTTTTCCAGGAGCTGCGAAGTGCAACTTCGAAGATGGGTTAAACAAGTAAAGTATTCCTATCCATTGCGTTGTGAGATCCATTGAAAAAAAAGCTATGTATGCTACGAGACGGCCATGATAATGATGAGATGATAACTATGCACAAGAACGAATAATAAAATGCCCAAATAAAAGTTCGCGCAAAAGGTGAAATAGGTGAAATGTAACCTACAAATGCGCCCCATCCCAACTTGACCGCTTGCGCTTGTTGGTTTCGCTCTTCAAAACCAAATCCTGTGGGCATACCACCGCGCTCTGTCCACGATGGTGTGCGAGACTCTTGTTCTTTCGGAGACCTTCAACGGCTGGCGGAACACCGACATCATTATTCAGCACCTTCTTTGCTGTCAGCGGGGGAGTGGAGTGCTGGATCTGGCTCTGGTTCTTCGCTGTTGACGAAGCTACCGACTGCGCCAAGTCCAGAGCCTGATTCTGGTTCTGCGATTCCATGTTGTCAGACGCGTCTAATCCCTGGGTGCTGTAATGGTAATGCAAATCGAGGAAGGGAAGGTCGTAGATGTCATTTGCCGTTCGCGAGATATCTTGGGTCACAGAGGACGAGCTAGAGGAGAGGAACAGGGACGAAAACGACTGGGGCGCAGGAGGCACCGGATGGTGCCGGGGCAGTGAATGGATGGTCCGTGGCGAACAGAGAGAACGGACGTAACTCAGGCTGCGAGTTGGTGTGCACTTGCGCGGGACGTGTCGGGGCATGGTTGTGGAGCGTCATGCGCTCAGATGGTGGTACGGATATTGATCGCCCATGCATCCCAAACTGGTTGACAGTCGATCGCTGTCGCGAGCGAGTCTGAGGCGTTCCGGGTGGTGTCGTGTGCAGCTCACGAGAGAGATCTACGAGATCATCTAGGCTGAATCGCTGCTCCAAGAGGAACGAGAGGCATCTTCGTCCTTTGCTTCGGGAGACATGGCAATATCAGGTGGGAGGAGTGAATCTTCCATGGGAAGACTGTCGGGTTGGTCAGTAAGTGAGATACCGTAAGCTCAATCTCATCAATCCCCGGTAGCGCTGGAGTATGGAGTTGCATAGGGTGTATACCGGTTGACTGGGTTATCCCCGAGAGCCCGAGCCCGAAAGTGAATGGAGAGGAATCGTACGACTGGGACTGCGTTCGGGTACTGAAAATGAGGTCTCCAGCATAGTCGGAATGATATTCTCTTCGAGGTGGATACATCTCATCAGAAAACGATGAAGATCCGACCTCGGAATTGAAATCCTGGGAAAACGAAGTGGGTACAAGATCATATCGATCCACCACCCCATAGTTCAGATGATTGAAAGAAAATGGTGACGAGGGCGAGAAGCTGTTCTCTAAATAAGAAGAGGATGACGTCCACTCGCGCTCGAGTCCATGCGCGGATTCGCCTGAAAACCAATCTTGTGTCCCCCAAGCGCTCTTGCCAATCATGCCTATGCCACCCACTACCGCCTCATTCCTCCGGTGCTGGAAAGGGGAAGAATGAGAGGAACTTAACAGATAATCAGACATATGAGACGATGTCGGAGACCCTGTCCATGCATGATGTGAGGAGTGAACGGGAGTATCAAGCCCTGAAGACCAGGCCTGGGACTGAGAGTCAATCTCCGACTGCGAGGAGTTTGCAAGAGCGGTGAGTGAATCAGGAAGAGGGTCAAAGGGAATCAAATCCATGTCATCATCGTCAGGAGGGACGGTCGTTGAAGGAACAGTCGGAGGAGTAGCCTTCTTGACCGAGGTTCCGATGAGCTTGAACGGTTTTCACAACCGGGTCGTCTTCTTCCCCGCCGGAACTAGCCTCATCCTCAGAAGGAGCCGTGCTCTGTGGAACACTCTTCGTCCCTCCCCGTAGTAACCCTTGACTGGTGTTCCTCCTCTTTCGCCGGTGCGTACTAGGTCCCGACGTCGACATGGAAAGCTGATCATCCGTCGCAGCTCTGATAAGGACCTTTGAACCATCGGCGCCCTTCTTCTTTGCCGCATTGCGCGGCTTGTAGCCAGCTGCCATGTACAGCTCCGGGAACGCATTACGAAAGCGGTCCCTCAGGTCTGTTGACCGCCGACCTTGTTCCTGGAAGATAGGATCCTTCACAATGGTCGCCCAGACCGTGCCGTACTTCTGGTAGCCAGCTTTGAGAGCACGGTCCTCCTCCTCGGTGAAAGGCCGCCGCTTTTTACTGCGTGTTTTCTCAAAGAGAGAGGAGCCGTCGGGAAGAGTAGAGCGAACTTTGCTAGAGAGATGTGTGCGCGCGTTGGGATAGTGTTGTTTGTATGCATCGGGGAAGTAGGTACGAAATCTAGACGCGATATGAGTTATATAGCAATGAAAGATGTTCCTCGGGGGAAAAGGTGGCCTTCATGGACGAACGACAAGGCTTTGCGCTCCAGCAGTAAACACGATTGTTAAACGCAATGACAACGCGTCCTGTGGTGACGTCGTTCATGTTGTTTTCGAAACACCCGTGTATCGCGGCAGAAACGAGAAGCCAGTTCGTCCGTCGTCCACAAAAGACACCCAAGCCCCGACAGTCATAGTAACAGATACTCACCGGTCCTTAAGGTCAACGGGGGAGCGGTTATCAAATTTGAGGTCGGGATCACTCAAAATTGCCTTCCAGTTCCCAACACCGTGCTAGAAGCTGCATGAGCGCTCGCCATCAATGAGTCACAGCCAGAACACTCACCTTGTTGCACCCGTCAACAAGCATCTGCGTTTCTTCGGCTGACCATTTCTTCCTCAATTTCTTCTCCGTCGTCTGCGGCCAGTCGTCATTGTCTGTGTCCGCTGATATCCTCCTGAGCTTGCCACGTTTCTCTGGGACGAGACAGGTCTCAGCGACATGAGATTCGAGGCCTGTATCATCGCGGAAGCTAAATGCTGGCACGAGTTTCGGAGATGAAGGAAGCGCCAATGAGGTCCTGCGATGTTTCAGCGGTGAAGCGTGAAAGGTTGAAGTAGATGAAGCTGGGAATGGCGCCTTGAAGGAGAATTCTGCTGTCGAGGGTAGTGAAGAAGTGGTGGCAGCATTGGTTGCTGTCGCCGTCGTTGTAGTCGTATCCATCGTCAAAACAGTGGCCACGGCAGTCGCTGCGAGTTAGGCAGAGTGACCACGTCGCCCCCCGGGCCTTGACAAAGGATGAAACGAAAAAAAAAACTGATGAAGACTGTACTCCTTCAATGTAATATAAGATAATCTCGCTTATTGAGGTCGTGATTCCTGCAACAGGTCGCAATCTGACCTGATACACGCTGCTGCTGCTGCGCCTCTGCGCGGCAGATATTGATGAGATAGAGTACAAGTGAAGATGATGGTAAGAGGGGAAGTTGCCGCACGAGCTGCCCAAAATGGTGCCACCGAATCAGGAAATCACGTCCCAAAACTGCATTTTCTCTGCAAAATTGTGCAAAAGTACAGTCCTTTCCTACAATTGAATTCTGCCTGCTCACAAAGATGCTCCAAGATTTCGCTTCCACAAATTTCCACGTGGTTAACTTGCCTGTCGATGTCGTGAACTGTCATGAAGCGCAGCACGGCCCAGGGCGCTCATCAGATAAACTTATAGGATTTTCTAAAGAACGAGTACAGTACATTGGACCATTAAATAGATTCACGAGGCAATCATCACCTCCGGAGCGATACGTTGTTCGACGGCACTCAACTTGTTGACCCATTCCTCTAACCGTTTCGCAACACCACCAATCTGTTCCCTGGAAAGCACACGAGGTTGCACCCAGGTGATACGCGCTTTTTGATCCACCTGGTCTAGGGACCCACGGATGAGCTTCAGGCTAGACGCAGCATGTCAACGGGAGAGAGATCACCGAGGGCCAAGGTAGACTCACCTTAACGCCTTCATCACCAAATGCTCAACTTCATCCAGGGGCAATCGTGTCTCTTCTGAGATAGTCTGGAAGCTCATCGTTCGATTATCAGCATGCCTCTTGAACACAGACTCGATCAGTGCCATGAGGCAGATCTTTTGACGGAGGAAGGGGAAGTTCTCTTGCAAGATGGGCTGGAAAAGATATCGATACGTGATAATCGGAGATCTAAAGCTGAAAAACTCGTACCTCTTGCGGGAAGAGGGGAGCTAGAGCCTCAAATTTACCTATACTTCCCTCGTTGAACGTGAAAAGTAATTTCTTGATCCATTCATGAGGTGTGCCATTTAGCGCGTCAAGAATGGGATGCATTAACTGTTTCAATTGTACGTTAGTAAGAGAACAAAGAAGAAACGACAAAATAGCATCAAACTCACGAGTTCGCCGAAATTGTAGATGCTGTCACCTAGAAACGCAGAGATGCCCAGATCATGAGCCCTCACCAGCCTTTCTTCTGGTGTCATGTCCGTTGCAGGATCGACACATGCAAGGTACAGCAATGAATTACGGTAATACGGTGCATATTCTGCCTTGGCCTATACAAAAAACATCAGTACTCGTAAGACTACGTTGTAACATCTTGAACTCACTTTGTAATAGTCAGCGGCCAACAGGTAATACGCCGCATTGACACCATTGTCTACGCCTTCAAGGTTGTCAAGAACTTTCCATGCCGAATCCATGTCAGTCCTTGTCCCCTCGAGGTCACCATACAGCAATTTCGCATGCGCGATTGTTGTAAGAAGTAACACATGAGCCTCTTTCGCCTTCTCTGTGTCAATTCGAGAGAGCAGCGAGGTCAGGAACGTCAAGTGGTTCTGGGGATCTGACGGCAAAGAGTAAGACGCCCTCAAGGCACGGAAATGAGTTGTGGAAATAAGAACACACTATCAATCTCCTTCGACACCTTCACGCCCATCTCAACGAGCCTCAATTGGTTGATTTTACTCTCAAAGTCCCGTACGAACTGTTCGAACACATGGACCCGGAACGGTTTCGATGCTGGGTGGTCGAAGAATTGAAAAAGCTTCAGTGTTAGTTGATGCCATAGCCTGTACAGGTAGTTGTAAGGTTAACTGGTATGATTCCAAGGGAGTAGAACGCACTTTCGTGTGTGCAGCGTTCGAAACGATTCGAAAAAAGGATGCAGCTCGGAGGGTGTACCAGAGAGCGCGGCGGCAATGAAATCGTCCAGGATGAGCTTCGGAGGCTTGGGGGCATCAACGGCCATTTCAGCCATGGTGGTCGTACTTACTGTCGTTTGCCAATGCTGTCGTCGGACGTGACGCGTCGAGGTTGTCCTTGTTTGGCACAAGCGCCCGCCAAATTGGGCACTCAACGCCTCCACGTGGATAACACCTTTCTCAACCTTGATTTATATTAATTAATCCATTCGAGTCTTATTTGTCTGTCCTTCAACTTATCTTCTGCTATTTGCGGAGTTGAACACCGTATGTAACCGTAACCAAGCATTTGCTCAAGTTGAAAGAACAGATTGCCTCTACTGTAATGTTTTAGCTCCATATGCAACTCTATCTTCTACTCAAATGGTATTGAGCATAAGTATGAAGATCTTTCACTTCCGCCATGTTGTAACTCCAGCTGTCCTAATTAGATCGTAAATTCGGACCCAAAGCCTGCTGTTCACACCAAAGTCCGACAGCCGAGCTTGAGTGATCCTGGTATTTGGTTACCACGCCATTCTGTCAAACAGATTTTTTGTACCCTCTTTCGCAATTTGTATAGAGAACATCCGCATAAGCCTTTGTGCGATTCAAAAAGTACCGTTACGTCAATAGTTGTCACCATCGAATGATAGGAGTCATAAGACGGCTTTATATAAGTATACAACTCACACTGCGCCTTAAGGGGAAATGGTAGGACCTCTGAGAATACTGTAACGTGCCCTATCATCTGGCACCTATTATATGTGCGTTGGTAACCGTACAAGGAAACTTCAGGCTGTCACCGGTATTTTCCTGGCCTTTTCCCGGAGAAGAGTGGCCACTGGTAACAACTAATAGAATACCAGGAGCAGACACCAAGTTGTAGTACGCCATAACTTCTACTGTTTTACTCGACGCTGCTATGGAATAGAAAAGGCCTTCTCCCGCCCTAGAAATGCGACCCGCAATTCATTCTTGTCGACCAACCTGGTTGCTTCGACAATCCTCTTCTCACCAGGCATCAAATCAATGGCGTTATCACTCCATGTAACGTTCGATTTTGTAGTCAAAAAAACGCACTTTGCGGGCTTTTCAACCTGCAGCTCGACTTTGTTTTCTGTGACTGTTACCTTCAATCTTGGATCTGGAAGAGCCAGATATCTATACGGCTGGGGCCAATCAACGTGGCGCGCTAGGACCTTCCCAGACCTGTCATCCAGGAGCCGTGCACCGATGACAACGGACGCATGGGCTCCAGGGCAAGCAACAGAGATGAGCTCGCTGGATTGATTAGGAAGGAGAACGACTTTATGCTCCTCGGTTGCCGCCCAGTTACTTTTGAGATCCACAAACTGTAATTTCAGCGTAGCAAGACGTCGTTTCAGCGTCGAGTTTGACGCCCAGATATCCAGCTTTGCGCCGACGGCTCTGGATGTTCCAAAGTCATAGAATTGACGTGGTCTGTCGGTCGGCCGGTTCCTCGTAACAGTGCGCAGCAGGCCAATGGCGAACGTATCCAGGTGTCGCTTGATGGTGTAATAAACCGGCTTGGGACGCATCTGTATAGATGTCAACTCAGAAGTAAAAGAAAGGGACGAGCTAGCATACAAAGTAATCAACGATCGCCCACGAAGTGACGGGCCAACAGTCATTCAATTGCCAGACAAGGACGCCGGACGTATATTGCTTTCCGCGACCACCCCATCCTCTCCTCCACGACTGATACGCAAATCCGACGCTTTCGGATTGCATGACCTGCGTTCTAAATGCATACGTCTCCAAATCCTCAGGTTACTCTGAAGTTCTCGTTCATCGCAATGGCGAAACGTCTCTCGAAGCTTCCTGCGCGACAATGCTGCGCCATCAATGCACTTTGTGCATGCCATTCTTGGGCTGGTGCGCCGTCCATCCAATACTCGATCGTGCGCATTGACGGTAAGGATGGCATGCCGAATTCGCTGACGAATCGCCCACCCATACGGTCATAGTCTTGGTACGGCAACTCCTTGCCCCCCCAGATGTTCCACTGATGAACGTCCCCGACGGTCGGATCTGCTGTGTCCCAGCCTTGCCCACCATACGGAGATCCGCGGTGGTACGGGATAGGTGGATCACATAAAGCCTCGACTATAGATGGTAGCACGTCTTCGTAAATTTTGATTGCGGGAAACAACTTCACATCTACGAAATATAGTTAGGGATGTAAGGAGGAGACGTAGTAGACTAACCACCCCATTGAAGAATCATCTGATAATCCTCGTTGTTTCCACAAAATAGCGCTAGTGATGGATGATGCCTGAGTCGCTTTACGTTGTCTGTGGCCTCTTTGCGAACAGACGCGACGAACGCATCGTATGCTGGGTACACACCGCATGCGAACTGAAAGTCTTGCCAGACGAGTATTCCCAATTCTGACGTATTGATGAGCAAGAATAAAGGTAACAGGAAAAATACAACAGGCCATCGCAGATATCATAGAAACAGTCCGGTTCATAAACCCCCCCGCCCCATAGGCGAATCATGTTCTGGTTGCCGTCGTGCATCAGCGTAAGCCAGGCCCGGTAACGTTCCGGGGTCAGCGTGGTTAAAAAGTTATCCGCCGGAATCCAATTCGAGCCTGGGAAGGACATGAGGATGTTACCCAAGGGCTATGAACTGAATGGACAGACCTCCCATGAACATCCTAATCCCATTAATCTCAAACAAAAAGGTCGTCCCAGTGCCATGTTGATCAGGTTCCTCGAGCTCTTCTTGTATAAGCTTGACGCTGCGAAATCCAAATCGAATTGTCTTTGAATCGATGACATCCCTGTTCTGACCAATCGATAAGGTCGCGAAAAATAGAAAGTGGAGCTGAATTTACCGGACCCAACAATTCTATGACCACACGGTAGAGAACCTGGTCCCCATAGCCGACCGGCCACCACAATTGCACTTGCCCGGGCGCGAAATGCCAGTCGACAGACCTGGAGTTTGAGGAGAGCTCCTCCAATTCGACCTTAGTACCTTTAGAGTCTCGTAATGCTACTTTGATAAATGTTGGTAACGCCGCAACTCCAAGAATGTCCACATCTACTTTCAATCTCGTAGCTGCGCTATTCGTGTCGGTGACTGATGCGTGAGTCCACACGTTCCCAATTCTGGCTGTATACCTTCTCAGAATGATAGGTCGGAATGGTCCACATGTCATCAATTCGGGTCCCCAGTCCCAGCTACAATATATCAGATGCGAAGGATGCGATGAAATCCGGGGGAGCTTACCGCCAATCATACTGGGCCTTACGCACATAGACCCTGCTTGGATCTCCGAGGTTTGTCGACCCTGCGCGTACCTTGCCGTGCTGTTCTTCGAGGGATTTAGCAAGCCTTTTGGCTGATTTGAAGTGGAGAAGAAGCGTGTTTATAGAGGCCGTCGGTGAGATGGGGACAACATGGGTCTGGAACATGTTGCTCGATTCCAGAATGATTTCATTGTTCTATTGAGGTACGTGAGTCGTGATGCCAGCACGTAATTGGTGATTCAGCACTTACCAGATAAACGTCGCAGACCGTATCCAAGCCCAGAAATTCAAGTTCAGCTTGAGTGTGTCGTCCTTCGCCTGACTTAAAATCGAATGTGCACTTGTACAGCCATTCAACCTCTCCTACCCATTGAACTTCGTGTTCGGCAAATCCGCGGTACGGATCCGGAATGAGGCCGTTTTTCAACAATTCGACGTGTATCTCGGACGGATACGCTTGTGTGGAGCGCCAGCCTGTCGTCGCGACTTCCCCGACGACGGGAACCTTCGGGTCCCGCTGCTTCCAGGACCAGTTGGATTTGAGTTCGGTATGGATAGCGTTTAGCATGGAAACTGGATCAGTAATCCGAGGCGACTGCAGACCTATATACAACGCATATAGAAGAACATCTGTTCGGACCGCCGATAGCATCTTGCCGGACCGAACTGGTCTAACTTGTCATGCTTATCGGATATTGTTCATTATATTGTTGCCCAGATGTTACTTTGAGATTTACCCCTAATAACGCGGGAAGATGTTATCGAAAAGAAAGGCGAATAACGACATGGGTACGTACCCTATATCTTAAATCTGGACGTGCCCTGAGGGCAGAGCTCATCGTTTTCCAGTTCCAAGATCTACTAGGTCAATGGGAATATGAAGACTCGGAGGTCGACACTTTTGCTAGTCTTCCGGATAAACATTCCTGCGATGACGTAGAATTCTTCCAGCCGGTAAGTTAATACTAAATGTTATTGAAGCCCGAAGTCGTCCAATTCGAAATCGTTTAGTCAGAGCATGACGTCGTTCAACCCTCCCCACATCCTGTTTGTATATTTGTCTAAAACTGCCGTTCATTCTGGATAATTTTTTAAAGTCATGAACGGAGCTCACCATTCCTTACGAAGCGACATCAAGCCCTCTTTCTTGAAATTTCCAAAGATGTCAATCTTTATGTCGTCCTCTTTTGAGCGTTCCCTTTCACTTGGTGCTGCAGAAACGCGATATGTTCCACGTAAATGGCAGGCGATGCACGTTGGCAGCAGACGTGGAATACAAACAAGAAAATACGAATGGTATTAGGCGCAAGTATAGCTTGTGAGACCACCGTGAGAGTTTGGTGAGAGTGACAACGAACACAATTCAAGGATATCAGTTGTAAATAAATGTATGCGATTTTTTTGAGAACCTTACTTCATTTAATCTGGTAAAAGTTCTAGCATGATTTATGGTGAGCGCTTTGGCTGGTTTCGACGCTTCGTGAAGTCGTGAAGTTAAGTGGAACAAGCAAGTGGCTGTGCCTATATTTCGAACGGAAGCAACAGGTAAACACACCTTGTCTTTCTACCACCATCCCCAACTATCATCTCTGTCCTGCATTAGGAGGTGTTCGAGCCTTGTTGTTGTATATAACAGGGGTATCAATTCTACTGCTCTCTGATTCTTTCCAATACTTACAATTTTCGTAGCTTGCAGGCATCTAGAGACACATTAATTTGGCAAAATGGCCTCTGACCTCTCTGCTTTGTTGACGGCATCTAAAGGGCTCACGTCTCATTTGTCGAGGCCGGAACTTCCCTCAATCAACCTTTCGCTTGACCAGATTGAAGCCCAGTCTCGGAGACTCGTTTCGCGACAACCGGGGAGCTCGAATGATGTTGACCGCGCGTTGGTAAATTTTTTGTCTCGTGTAGCAATGACTTACAAATTTTTGGCAGAAATTATCTCCTTGCCCAAGCTCGTGTAGATGCGTCGGCGTTGTCAAGCTCCATTGCGCATCTCAACACCTCGACCACTTTTTCGCCTTTACAGCCACTTCAGGACACAGATGTGGCGGGATATCTTCGTCACGCGCATGAACAGACGTTGATTTCCACTATTGAGGAGGGGCGACGGGAAACACAAGAAGATTTCTACCGTATGCTTGAAGAAAGGACAAGGAGGGACTGGGAAGCCAAAAAGAAGCGCGTCTTCGAGGAGTTGGGAGGACGCGTCAATGTCGAAAACAAGGCGGTCTCCGAACTCAAAAAGAGCTTCCATGGGAAGAGCAGCCTTATTGTATGTGTTTATCTCGCTAGATTTCCCGGTGCCTGATGTAACACTCAGTCAAACTCGACACCAAGCCTCACACTGCAAATGCAAAATAGGATGATGGCCTATGACCGTGTGGTGACTGAGCTCAACGCTGCACGTTTGCGTGGTGTTTCATTTCCAATCGTTCACTCCTTCACGGACGTAGCAAATTCTCTAAATGACGTACGCCTTATTCTGCTCTCTATCACTTAGTCTTCATAACAATCACAGCCCCGTTCTGCACAAATGGCCCAAACTTTCCAAACTTTGGCGAAAATAACCGCTGAGCCGCCTGCATTACCACCGGTCGAACATGCAAGTGCGCATATCCTTAATTCTCCCTTGTTTGAACGGAAACACGCCAGAGCGTATCTTGGTGACCCAGAATCTCGGGATGCCATTGCTCTTCGACGACAAATTACGAAAGGAGCCCGAGAATCTCTGGAACTGCAGTACTGGGATGTCATGGATAGGACAGTTCAGTCGCGGCCAACAGAAGCACTCTTGGGTGGCGACCCAAGTATATCCAACAAAGTCCGCGCATTCCTATTTGTACGGTACTACAAAAATGGAGAGTGGGAAGAACGGATTGAGGTGTGTTAATTTGATATACCTATATCTACGATCTTTGTTCATAGTCATAGCTCGTGGCTGGGCAACCACTATGGGCGCGACTATTTTACCTTGTTCGGACAGGCCATTTGGATGAGGCTTTGGACGAGGCCATACAATTCCAGCAAGCCATTGAAAGACGTGAAGTGAGCTTCGTCAGCCATTTCAGGACATGGGTTGAGTCACCAGATCGGAGGTAAATATTCTACAGTGTGGCGAATTTGTACTTAACAGTTCATTACAGACTTCCTAAAGCTCATCGAGATCATTTGCAATCTGTCTTCAACGCCCACATGTTGCACTCAGCTGCAGCAGATCCGTTCAAACTCGCGCTGTACAAGCTTATGGGTAAACTAGAACCAACAAGACGGAGTGTTCCGCATGTTACCACAACGACGGAGGACTGGTTGTGGTTCCAGCTTGCCATGGTGCGTTCGTCTCGGCACGATTACACTCACTTAATTTCATATGATTCGATTAGATCGACGAGGAGGAAGACGGCGGTTTGCGTGGATTCGCTGAAGTGATACTTGGATATGGTGAGAGGCAATTCGATAGCGGTTCGAGAAAGGGAGTCTGGGCGAGTGTCCTTCTCATGTGTGGACAGTTTGAGCGGGTTCGTCGCTTCGCTCTTGACATCATATGTTACTGATGGTATCCTCACTAAGGCTGTTGCAGCCCTTTGGGAGGATCAGGAAACAGAAATCGAAGCAGTTCACCTTGCTATTGCCTTGGCCTATCACGGGCTCCTTCGGGTACCCCCTCGGGCGGAGACCTCTGAAATGACTCCATGTGAGTTCATACCTTTTATCACCGAATCGTTGAGAGCTAAAAGTCCTAACTTTCAGTGTCATTACCTCCTTCGTCGCCACCTGCCTTAAGCATCTCCACAATAATTTGGCGCTATATGAGACAGTTTGTCAAGATGGATGCCAAGGAGGCATTACAGTATGTTTATTGCGTCTGCTTAACCGCGGACCAAGGCGACATTGGAAAAGAACAGGTGGAGAATGCCTGGGAACTTGTGCGGCGTATAATCGTCCTTAGCAACAGTGGACCTGGCTGGGAGGAGCTCGTTGGAGGGTTCAGGCCCGACGGTTCAAGATTCGTACGTGTTTATTGTCCTAAGACCCTTTGCTACTTACTTACTTAGTGGAAAGAACGGTGTCATTGAACAAGGGGCGAACCTACTCAAACTAGACGATCTTCGGCAGTACAACGAACAGATCCTGATTCGTGCCGCCAAAAACTCGGAAGAAAACGATCGGATATCTGAAGCTATAAAGCTGTATAATTTGGCTGGGGATTACTCTACGGTTATGTCGTGCCTCGCTCAGGCTTTGGGTAGCACCATTGCGCGCCCAAGTCCTGATGAAAAGGCGCGCACAATTGAGAAGACGGCAGCTGACATTGTACGGCATTATGAGCGTACGAATAGGGCTGCTGGGAAAGATAAGGATGCAGTCATACGACTGCTGAAGATCCGGGAGGCTGTCGACGCCAAGCATGCTGGTCGACCTGAGAGTGCGCTTCAGGTGAGTTTCTATCGGCTACCGCTGGACCATGCTGATGACATTCTCCTCCTCTCAAGTGCATGGAAACCACGGACCTCATCCCGTTAGACGGCGACGTGGCTAAAATTACTCGTAGGGCTGAAGAATTCAAGGAGTTACATGATTCACTACAACGAAATCTGCCGACGTACATTACACTTACAATGGATGCTCTCGCTGGTATCCATCAAAAAGTCAAGGGATCCCTTGTCCCAGATGCTACCAGGCAGATGGTACGCTTTTCGTTGTTAAATGATATATGCGCTGATTTTGTCCCAAGACTTTGACTGCTGTGAGAAAGAAATCTAGGTCGTTGATGGTCTTCGCTGGTATGCTCAAATACCGAATGTCTCCAGACGTGTACTCTTATTTGGCGAGACTGGACGTCGAGATTGCACTGTGATCTATTGCTGTAATGCATATACCTTTTTATGTTCCTTCCACTGATATGACAATCCAAAATAAACTACGGAGAATGTATAACCGTCACCACGCTACCTCCAAACCGATCCTTACCTACCTCTCAACTTAAGACGCAAAATGCATGGTAATTATAACTGAAGAGCGAAGTGATTGTAGCATGTGCATAACGTTTAACTAGGAATATGAATAGCGAAGAAGTAGACCAAGCAGCAGACAAGTGATATTCTTCCGCTTGAAAAGTTGTCATGAAGATGAGAATAAATGAATGAGATTGGGGGGTATCATCGTCCAATGAACATACAGTGACATGTGCAGCCATTATGATTCCGCTAGATGGCCGTTCTCTTGAGCTAGCATCAGTATGTTAGATGGCGTTAAAAAGAGTAGGCCGTTCATGCTTACAATTACCATTGCTCTCCTTTTCGGGAGTAAGAGTGGTGTACAAACCAGGAGGAGTCACTGGATCGGATGGCGCGACCTTGTCACTGCCAATGTGTGCTTCCTCGTGGGCAATGTTTGCAACGTCTAGATTGCGAATCAGGACAGTCAATAAGGAATATTTGGTGACAAACCAATAGAAAGACTACCATTTAAAGAGGGCTGGATTATTGTCTGCGTGCTCATCACGGATGGGCTCGGAGCCTCACCCGAAAGGATGATGTTTGCTGCAGCAGGAGGGTGTTCTGCTTTCACATCAGGTGAAGGAAGTCCACCGAGAGATTCGACTTGAGGATTGTGGGTGTTCTCGATAGTGGAAAATGCTGGCGAAGGCTGCTCTGGGTCGACAACAGGTTCAGGCGACAGCGATACCGTGTCCATTTTCTGGGGTTCGAACGTCGATTCACGGAGGGGTTCAGTATGAATGCTAGGCTCCGTAGCAGGAACTATATCAAGTACTGGCTTCTCTACGAGGAAAGGAGCATCGACAGGCTCTTCCTCCGGAGCAGGCGCGGCGGGCACGGGCACTTCCTGTGGGCTATCTTCAGGTTCTGCTGCCAACGATACGTCACTCGACAAAGGCTTGTCTTCCGGACTGTCTGAGGCTGGAGCTGCGCTTGATGCATCAACAGATAAAACTTCGGGTTGTTGGTGCGTGGCGGTCGCCACATCAAGCTCGGTTGTCACTTCTATGTCCGGAGAGGTGGGCGGCGGCACTGATTCACTAAGAGTTGCCTCAGGGTTATGCGTGGCGACAGTGCCCTCGACTATTGGAGCTGCAATGTCCCTCACAACTACGGGATCCGTCGGGGAAGGTTCTACTATCTTTTCTACCGGCGCAGTAGCTCCGATGTCACCAGAGTTTTCTTTAACAGCGGTGACATTCTCTCGAGCTGTAGGTAGATCATCTTTTTCTTCTTTGGGTAAAGCGACGAGCTCTTCCGCCTTAACAGGAGCGACGCCTTGTTCCTCAGGAGCAGGCGCCAACAGGTCCTCAGCAGAAGTCATGACTACATCCGTTGTGACGGGTACGGGGGGCGAAAGTGGCGCTTGGTTTTCCACTGGGTCTGTGACATTTTCCGGCTGGAGAAGTGAAGGTTCTTCGGTTAGATCTGCAACGTGTTCAACGGGAGCCGCATTTTTCACCGACTCTACTTCAACAGGTGAGGATACCGAAAGCTCCGCTACAGATGGTGCGCTAGGTGCCGCAGACTGGTCGACGAGTACTGGTACTGATCCTTCGACAGGAACGGCAGCTGAGTCTGTAGGAACGATGTCTTTCACCGACACCTCTTCAACAGGCGGTTGCTCTGCCTGGACTATAACCGGCTCTTCCACAGAAGTTATAGCTGGTTTTTCCACGGGTACAGAAGCCTCAGGAATGGCAACAGATTCCTCGGTGCGTGCGGCGACTGGTTCTTGAACGGTGAGAGGGGCAGATTCATCAATTGAGCTTGGGACTGGAGCAGATTCCAATTCACTCGTAGGTGCAACTCCTTCCTCCGGAACCGGAGCGACGTCGGAGGGCGAAATAACCTCGGGAGCAAGTTCCGGCTCAAGGGGTTCTTCGACGTTGAGTGTCTCGCCCTCCGAAACTGGAGAGGGTACTTCAGCTGGTACAGCAGCTGCAACGGGGGATTCTGTTACAGAAGCCTCCTCGACTTTCACTTCCAAGGCAGTGACTGTTTCGTCTACAGGTGCTGGCGCAGAAATAGGGTCAACGAGAGGTGGGGGTGCAGGAGGTTCAACTGAGGATTCTGAGATGGGCGTCTCGTTCGGTGCAGGCTTAGGTATGACGACCGCATCTCCTACTTTCGGTTCACCAGGTGCGACCTCGGCAGCCGCTGGGACCAGCACAGCAGTAGCCCCTATAGCAGTAACAGCTGATGCAGTTGTAGCTACCTTCGCTCCAACACCACTCTCGGACTCTCGTTCCTCCGGAATATCCTTCGGTACATCCACTGATTTCCTCATAGCCTTTGGCTGAACCTTATCGCCGTCCTCTTCCTTCAGAATCTCGCCCAGCTCACCGATCTTGGGAGACTTTGGAGACTTCGGAATGTTTGCATTCTTCCGTTTGGTGGGCGATTTATTATCACCACCTGTCCAGAAGCTAAACCGCTTCTTCGTTGAAGAGAACGTGCCAGATATATCCGATTTGAAGGAAGGTTTAGGAGAGGAGGCTCGAGGTCGTTTACCGGGTGATTCAATAGAAGGCGAAGCGTAACTATCTGACGCTGGTGGTAGAGGAGGTGGAGGTTTGCTGAATGATTGCTCGACAACTATCCATTCAACACGTTTTCCCCCGATTTCAATGTCGGATAATGATCCTTTCAGCTTGCAGATAACAAAGGACGGCCAATCTGAAGATATCGGGTCCACCAGCGCGTCATTCCAAAAGTCTATAAATGCTTCATCGAGCTGCACAGATGACACAGAGGCCACCTTAGAAGTAGAGTTGGTTTCCTCTATCGGCATTGCTTTATTTATATCGATGTTCAGCTCGGGCACGTTGCGTCGGGTCGGTGACTTGGACTTCTTGTGTTCCGGCGGAACAGTGACCTCGAGGTCCGAATCCATCAGGGTGGAAGCAAGCGCGGTGCCGAGTGGCAGTGATTCTAGGAAACCGGAGGTCGAGAACTGGGCCCAGTCCATGCCAATATGACTTGCAGGGGAAGGTGTTGACGTCGAGGCAGGAACTGATGGAGTGTCAAACGACAGCTTCCCGTTACTGACACCGTTTGTAGCAACTGCAGCTTTAGCTCCGTTCAGGGAAAATGATCGCTTTCTTGTAGGTCGAATAAGATTGAGTGTTGGTGTCTCAGAACTGGCCTTCTCCATGGGTATCATGGAGAGAAACCGTATCGTTTCATCTGCAAATACACGACTTGTAGCGGAGAAGCCGCCGGGCGAGGTGCCATCTCCTTCATTTGCGACCTGCTTAATCCTATTCCACAATTCTACATGGTCTGTCGAGCCGGACTGTGCTTTAAAAGCATCGGATATCAATCGGAGGGGATGATGTGAGTTTGGTGGACCGGATGTGGGTAATTCTGTATTTATATGGACATAAAGAGCGTCATATTGTCGTGTCGAAAACCATGGTCGCGGCAGGAGGTCCTCCTCAGTTGGAGATTTGCTGTAGGGATATTGCTTCACCAATTCTGTAAGACGCTTGGGCATCTTATTCTTTGCCATTTCTCGCCTGTCGTGACTTGGTAAGAATCAAAGACATGCCGGAGAAGTGTTCAATCTACCTGATATTGGACAAGAAAATGTGCTCCAACATCCGTCCAGCGCGCTCCCATCTTGCATAGAATGAGGACCAAGTATCACTAGGCTCTGTGTGCGCAACATCCAGGAGCCACAGACCGAGTAGCTTGGATACCTTGCTACCGGAAGTGCTATTAGCTTCTGCATGCGCAGCAAGCGACGAGAAGAGATCCAAAGTAGCAGCCAATAACTCAAGATGAGCCGGTGGAAGTTGTGGAACGAGGCCGTCCTCAAAGGCCGTCAGAGGATATTGGGAAGAATTCTCGGCGTTGAAGAAGTTCTTATACCAAGCTTGATCTTTGCCGAAAGAATTGCCCTCTAGCTGCAAATGCCTAAGGCCCCATCTCAGAACCGCCGCAACATCGTGAGGCGAGCGTGTAGAGATAATCTCAGATTCAAAAGCTGATGTAGGCGAGGAAAGGGTGGGAGAGAGTGTAGTTATAGGGCTTTTGGGAGCCAAAGATTGTATAAAAAGCGAAATGAGTCCTGGTATGATGTGAGGTCAATTAGTGATTATACGATGGGTGTAATGTTACACACGTTTCTGAACTTGCGGATCGGCCGAATACCAATGAGGGTGCATGAGACCCGGCGTCTCCAGGCCTTATGAATAATTATGAGCAGCTAAACAAATGAAGATAGAAGAATAATTCACCTCGGGCGACAATGGCCTGAGAACAAGCGCGAACTAATATGAGGGTCTCCAATGGATTTAACCGGCGTCCTCCAATCTCGGACTGTGACAAGAGAATTTGGGAGTCGGGATCTGCCTCGAAAACGACACCCAAAGAACGGGTATTTGCGCCATTCTTTGGCCCGGGCAAGTTTAATGAAAGATGGGGAACCCCGGAGGGGGCGTACGTTGAGAGTACCGGAGTAGCAGACTTGGTTCGTAGCAGCCCAAAGCCAATTTCCTTCCCCTTTTCCTTTTCCTTTGCCTCAGGTAGCTTGTCCGCTGGGAGTGATACAGTTGGCGAAACGGCCTCGAATTTTCCTTCGAGAAGAGAGGCAGTCGAAGTGCGACGGCCCGCGGATGGCTCCTTGTCGTCCTTCTTACGTCCAAATACCTTGGACAAGAACGAGGGCATGGCTTGTCGGTGGGTCGTTAATGGGGATCCCCTGCCGACTAATTAATGAAAAGGAATTTGTACAGTTGTCGCCGTCAAATCTGGAAACGTAAAGAGAAAACGAAGACCTTCAACAGTGTCAAATGTCGTCGGTCAAGGAAGAAATAGGAAATTGATATTTAATTATGTCCGAAAACCTCATGGCATGCACGTGACGGGATTAAGACATCATAAATAAATAAATAAATGCTAATTACAGTACAGTCTATCTTATTCACTCACGTCAATATTCGTCGACCTTCCTCGAAGGCTCATCGGAATTGCTCTGTTCTTGAATGGAGCGCTTCTTCTAATATTAGGGGTACGTACCATATATATTGAAGCTTTAACCATGTTACGGCCATCGCATCAACGCTTAACCTGTAATCCCGCTCTTACGACGCTCTTAGTTCCTGGTGTAGCGAAAGTGGCGAAACACCCCCGACGACTTATCTACTCCTTAAGATGACGAAGATCCATTGTTGGCGGATAAGCTCCGTGCTGCAAGAACCATCCAAACTGCCTTCGTATTGGCATTTGATGGCTCGGGATACAGCCAGCCCGCAGGCACAATACGCCTGTCAAGACCGCACAACTTTGGTGCAAGATGCCAGCTCCTGCGACAGTACTTCCCCTCCCCCCTCCTCTTCAATGCGGTAATCTGAGGATATAAGTTCTGGCTTTCTGAGTACAAATTTGGTAGGCGAAGTTACCAAAGATGCCACTATGATCAAAATTTCGCGTGGGGAGCTCACAATGCCGGACACTCTTGAGGCCCATATCAGGGCGTTTAAATATCTAGAGATAATGTTGAGTGCAACTATCTGTATCTTAGCGAGTTTGTTTTGTGCTTCAAGTTAGCCGGATTCGTGCTATAGACATTTATTCCAGTATTTTTGGTGCCTTCATAGTTATCTCTCCCAGTACAGAGGGATGTCGCAAAAAAAAAGTTATGATGGTAAGTTTCATGTAATCATTTGTTATTCCGGCGGATAAAGATACTGGAGGCATGAAGATCAAATAGATACCACGTCGAACGTCGACGCGAAGCTCGATCATAAGCTTTTCAGGTGAAAACTGTAGCGCCTGCCAATTTAATCTCGAAAAGACCATCCCCAGCTTGCTTTGTAAACAAGGTGGTAAGGAGACTACCAAGCTCTCAGCCCTCCTAAGTAGACCTCAGGGCTTTTAGACAAGATCTGTATGACCTTGACTAGTTTACCATTTCCAGTTTTAATCAAATCTCCGACAGCTCTCAGGCTGATTAGTTTCCTAATTATCGTCCTCGTAATTGCTACATCTGATAATGACTTCATCTCAGTTTGGAAGGGCCTGCAACGGCATTCGCCTGTCCATTCTCCATACGCGTATCTTCGTCAGGAGACAGTAAAAACTCGACATCCTCAAACATATGTGGGAAAAGAATCGCCAACATATCGTCAACCCTAGAACATTCTTGTAAGCACAGCAAATTGTTTCAGGATGGATCATACTTCGATATAAAATCTCCTTTCAAGGCATGCTTCTTCTTTGAAGGAGAGTCGATGTCCTTATCGCCGGCAGCGATATCAAAAGAAGCGGCATTCAGGGTTCCAGCTGAATTCTCTTTGGTATAAAGCGAAAGCCCTCGACGAGCAGCCAAGTCAAGAATGTTTCTCTCGACAGTATCTGGAAGACGACGGTCGTTAAGACAGAAGGAGGAACGAAATAGATGCTACAGAAGTTCACCTTCAGCATAGTAGCAGTAGACTACCAGAATCATAAATACGTTTCCATGCCTGATAGCGGTGATAAACGTACCTTCCGTGGGTCGGGTCTGTCCCAAACGATCAATTCGAGCAATTGCTATGGAAATATTGCCAATCAGCAATACTGAATTAACCTGTCACTGAACTTGCCTTGAACTTCGAAGCCGTGGTGCACAACACTCTCCAACAAAAAGACTCTTGATGCACAAGTAATGTTCAACCCTGCATTTTCTCGCTCACTAAATATCGTCGTCAATCAGGTGATGATGCTGTAGCAATAGAAACTTGTCCATGCAAAAGCAAAACGCGAATATCGGGGTCGGACTTGAACCTCTTTGATGCGTTATTGCTCTTCGTTCGTCCCTGGTCAATTCGCAGACATTGAATGGCTTACGGAAAAGAGCGTAAGTTCCTGCAAGGACGAATGTAACTGTAGTACTAACCATTGTCTGTAAGAGCACGCTGTAATACTGGAACGAGAGAGAATTGTCAGCATTACATCAAGCAGCATGAATATCCAAACTAACTGTGTAATGAATCCTCCCACGCAGAAAAGACGATAGACTTGGAACCAGGATCGTTCTCTTGCAAATACAAGAGGTGGCGGACAAGAGTTTGGATCTTCCTGCCATAGTCGCCGAAGCACTCCATGTGTTCGATGGAATCGAATAACTCCGGGTCTACGCTCTGCTATATGAGAAGGATGTGAAACTGCAGGTCAAGTACGTACCAATCATGTTGTATTCAATTTTCCGATGAGAGTGTGGAATCATCTCGCCGTTAACAATTCGGCTTGGCGCAGGATTCTCGGGCCCATTTACGGTAAATCTCTGCAAGTTTTTCGAGTCGACGGGCACTCTGCATACTGGACATGCCTTGCCTTCTCTGTGTTGCAACCAAGCTTTCATGCAGCCTTCGCAGAATACATGTGCACTAGACAGAAGCAGATGTTAACGAGGACCCGTAGACAAACGATGTGACGATTTACCAAGCAGTGATAAACCCACGCTCAAATTCACATCCACAAAGAACACATTCGTCGTCTATGTTTTTAGCTTCGTCTCTGTCCTTGGCAAGATTATCGAGGTACCGCTGACGTGCTCGATTTGTCTTCAGTCTGTCTTCCAACCTCGCCTTTTCTGCTTCACACTCTTCGACAGCTTCATCGAAAGTCTTCTCCCATGTGACCTGGGTAACGGAATCAGAGATTTCCTGTAGTTGACGGAAATACAGAATTCTCTGATTGAAAGCTTTCCGGAATAAAGCGAGATCAGCATCAAGCTTGTCAAGGAGAGCGCCTATAATGAGGGCTGAGAACGTGCACGAAGAACCCCACAGCATAATCGAATACCTTGGTCTGTGATGAGCCGACGAACATCAGCTATCGCTTCCTTCAAAAGTGTCTTCTCCGGATCTGAATCACGGGTGATTCTAGACATAGCCGCAGTGAGGTCTACCAAGATCTGTTCGTCGAAGCTATGAGCCCTGTGGTGGGTGACTAATGCTGATGCAGACTCACCGATTTTACCGACCTTGAGTCAAGTTCGCGCAGTAACTTTTTACGTTGTTCAGTTAGTTCCTGGTGTAGCACTTCATGCTCAGGCTGCAATTCAATATCGCTTGGCAGTCCTGAAGCGCTGCCAGCTTCGGCAACGGTGGCTTTGACAGCAGTTCTTGTTTGCCGATACTTTTTCTCTCTATAGAATAGATTAGAATAACCAAGAAAGATCAGCGAGTATCGAGCTGACCTTGCATCATGCACCGCTAACAGAGTTCGTTCGTTTACAAGAGCTTCCCGATGATCCGCAAGAAGTGCGGTGTATGCTTGAAGATAGGTCTCTGCCTCTCCTTGATCGTCGAGACTACGTTGATATTCTTCACCGTCCGCTTCGTTTTCAGAAGCCGACAACTTCTGTGTAAGTAGCTTGTGAAGGTGGGTCCTCCATTCCCATAGCAGGGTCGATTGAACGTTGAGTACATCTTCGATGATTTCGTGGAGTTGGTCGACCTGTGAGGACAACTCAGTCGTCGAACCTGAGGAAAAATGGAAAAATGGACGTGCAATGTCTCTGGAACGTATTCCCCCTTCTTCTAGGTATGGAAGATAAATTGTCAGTGTATTGTCGTCGATTCCATGCTTAGTGGCATCCACATCCAGCTGGGCCATCCCGCGATTGGCTTCATCTTCCGTACCTAGGTGCGGGAGATTGATAAGTTTCTTCCCTATGATGGTAATATCCGAAAGAGGGACGCACTTTTCAAAAGGTTGCGCCGCATCTCCTCAGACTCTCCATAGGCGGCTGACTCTTCGACAGAAAAAGAATCTCCCAGAACATGGTAGGTGTCACCTTGCAAAAATTTGACGCGATGCAGAACCATACGTGACTCGCGAAGGCGCTGTTGAAGGGCGCGGCGCTTTATTCCATGTTCCTCTCCAGCAGGAGTATGAGGAAGACCGTCGTCATCAGTATCCTCAGATGGAGCCCATGATAGCTCCCGTTCTTTCCCTTTGCGACTTGGTAATTCTGGTTGAGGGGCTCTGCGAGCAGGAGCTTCCTTCTTTAAGACGTCGCCCTTGGCATCGTGGTCTGTGATGGCCAATTCTATTTCGTCAATCAACCCGTCTGCTTCCTTTTCAGCCGCTAGAAGGAGCTCCAAGGAACGATGATAACGACTGTGATCATTGTTGTCGTGCTGTTTCAGCTGAGCGAGCCTGACAATGGCTTGGACCTACATTCCATGATAAATACAAGAAAAATATCAAGGGCAAGAGATGAAGAGACCTTCGACTTGAAGTCATCCATAACGTTTCTCCAATTTTGGTCTTGCATAGTCTACCAAGAGTTACGTTAGGAAGATACAACACTGGAAGTGGAAAAATTAACATGTAAGACTTGCTCAATGGTCTTCAAAGCGCCCGGTTTGAATAGCTTGTCGTTCTGGCGCTGAAGTTGTCCGACCTTGGTACGATATTAACTCTTGACTCTAACCGCTAATTTCATAAACTTGCCTGGGGATGGGTACATATTCCTCGAAGTCGGCGAAGCGAGGATCGTAGAACCGTTCCATCTGTTTCCCATCCTGCTGATGCTGCCACACCGCGAGCATCAAGACCAAGTTCCTGCAGTATAGCTTCGAGAGTTTGATCATAAACCTATCACGATGTGAGGCTGAGATGCTTGAAAGAAAACTCGAGCGGACTCACGTGGCGCTCAATGCGGACCCATCTCAATGCTAACAAGATAGCGGGTTTGCTGTGGTATAGTCAACTCCGCTTCCAATGTTGATTTCATGGTTCTGGTAATAATGATCAGGAAAGGAAGAAGTACCTGATGGTAAAACATGCATACCTGATCGTATAGTGACTAAAAAAGTCAGCTAGCTCTGCGGCATAGGAAGGCTGTACAAGACGATTCCATAGACGCGCGGATCCAATAGCATTATTCACCCGAAGAAATCTAACAGCCAGTTAGCTGTCGTTTATACAGCAGATACCAGTGTACTTAAGAACGTGAATCAAATCTTGAACCTGAGTACGAGCGGGAGTACCCGATACAGCAAAAGAAGATAGCCGAGGAATATACGAAACCATATCTCTGTGGAACAGCAATAATTGGGCGATCAAAATGCAGATGAACAATGATACATACTCGGTTTTCCCTCCCCCAACCATCTGAACTTCGTCCATGACGACTCGTTGCCATTCACACATCACCAAAGGACTACGTGGGCGTTCAACATTGGAGTAAACCACGTCCGCACGCCTAGGCCGAACAGGTGCCGCACGAGCAACATTGAAATCAGTCTTCAAAACGTTGTACGTAGTGACTACAACGTCAAAATTGTTCACCCATGTACACCAATCTACGATGTCATCCAAGGGTTCTGGTGCTCGTCCCTTTTTGCTACGTTTTTGGTTAGTCTTGGCTCGCCGGGCACGTTCCTCTTCAAGCTGGGTAGCGTTGATAGGGACAGGGACCTTCGACCATCCATCATACTCAAGTACTTTCAGGGTAGGTGCATGCGTTGCAAGCTCATCCATCCATTGGGATGCAAGTGCTGGAGGAGTAACTATGAGGGTCGTCTGTATTTGATGTCAAAAATGAATATAAACAAAGGTGAAAGCATGCCCCGCCTTGATAGTCTTCACTTCGAGCCTTGCTACAGGGTCCCATCTTATTTGTTGAGCGGAGTTTCGGTCCGGCGCAGCAGGGTTCAGAAGAATCAAGGAGATGATTTCTAAAGTTTTTCCTAGACCTAAGATTTGTATGTTCATTGCAAGGCGGTGAGATGGGATATGTTTTAGACGCATACCTGGTTCCTCTGCTAGGATGCCACCAAATACAGGCTCGCAGTCTTCTGTAATCTCGGAAGCGGGAATGACTTGCCCTGTGAGGCAGTTGAATTGAAAAGACTCGTCGCTTTCCTCAATGGTTTCCCAAAAGGAGTATTCGGATCTCTTGGTCTTCGGAATAATATCTCCAGAAGAAGTGATCGCCTTGCCTTCTCGTTCTAACAGCCAGGCAACGCTCCGTCGCTGGAAGGGTAGTAGGATTGGAAGCAGCTCTTCAGGCTGTACAGCCTCTATTGCGGACTCAGACGGAAGAGAAGAAGCAGGTCCAAGAATTGAATAAAAAAAGGGGATAGACACTAGACCCTGGAACGACGACGGTGTGGGCTTGGCATACGCAAAGTGTAAGAGCTGCCTCTGAGTAGACTCGAGGGAATCACTTGTTTTCTTGGTCACGCCCTTGTAACCCCCAAACGGATCAAAAATACGTGGGATAAGTATGGAAACGGTTACGTCCACGTGTAGCCGGAAGGGAAGTTCCTCCAATTCGCAAGCACCAGAAGGTATGGACAGTAAGTCTAAGAGAGGCATCTATAGATACCCGTCCATGCGTCTTCAAGGAGTCTGCCAACTCGAGGATGTCAGTCTTGAACGAACACGGATCATCCTCCTCGATGGTGGGCAACATGAATAGCCATTCCCCCCTGTCTTCTTGATATTCCTCAGAGACGCCTATAAACTTGTGGTGATATTTCTCGATGAGCACATGGCCCAGATCTAACGCCTGAGGCTGTTGAGTGTGCTCTCCAAGGCCTTGCAGGACGTCACGCAGCTCGTCTTCTTCACGGATCCAATCGGCATCATCCTGGAAATGGCCTTCCAAAGAGTAAGCAGGCTGATTGGTCGTGTATTGTATTTCAAAGGTATGGCGAAGGATAGGAGTATGTGTGTTTCCTTCTAATGGTGGAGCGTAACGCTGAACAAAAGGGTAAGCGAGGGTTTGCGAGTCGTTCTCCTTGCCAGACCCGGACATCAACCTTCGACGTTTGAACTTGGGAGATCTGGGGAGGGTATCCTGGGCGACCCGTTTCTTCCCCTTGTCAGGAACTGGGGCCAACAGCTCAGTAAGGAGCCTCAGGAGATGAGTAATATTCAGAGCAGGTCTGAAGGAACCATCACCAAGATAGTGTCGGCCAGTGGCCCGCAGGAAGAGGGAATGGCAGGAAGTCCCAGTATCCCGCATTATCGGAACAAAGTGGTGAAAGGATAAGACTCATTTCGGAAACGCGACGCGTCCATCAGTCACATGATATTATTCTCACGCCACTTCTTGGCATTTATTGAATGGTATTTACGTGACTGCACAGTTGCGCTACATACACCGAGACGCTCTTACCTGCTTCTAGATGGACGCTTTACCTCTTGGTTCATAAGGGAGAAGCATCGCCAAGACTCCCGCGAAAATGATGAGCGCCCCTGCAATGTATACGGGGACGGCAGTGGCAATGTCTGCATATAAAGCAATGATTGGAGCCTGACGAGAATACTATGAATACGGTAGAAAGATCGATGAAAGCGAACGCACGATAACGCCAAATACGCGAGTGGCCGTAGACACCATCCCATTGCCTGTACCGCGGTGTTTCGCAGGGAAAATCTCGGCCGAAACTGCGTACAGAACTCCATACATGATCTGAATCTAACTTCAGCTTCCAATCGTATCTGGCATACGACTGCAGCTCACGTTGCTGTTGAACACATATCCACAGTTCCATCCGAGCAGAGCATTCGAGCTCCGTGCGGTGGTACTCGCGAAAAGAAAGGCGCCGGTGAGCCCTGTCTTTCGCGAGGGGTCGTTGAATAATGTAAGAGGGATCAGGAAGCAGATCACTCGCCCGATGATATGGCCAAAGTGCCTCGACGGCCAATGTATGGCAGCTCTACTGCCCACCCGGCGAGAAACGCTCCGGGGATGCCAATGACGCTGAGTATGAATTGCTGCAAGATGATCACTATTGGTGGTAGTAAGATGAAACGGGAGACACTACGTTTCTATAAGTGATGGAGAGCGACCCATCTCCGTAATCTGCTCCGCGGCTTGTCAACCTAGAAGCAGATGTGTTAATGAATAATCTCGTGGAAGGGAAGATGTGGCACAAGTATGGAAGGAAACTGTTATAGAGGGTCGACGCAAGTCCAATAATTCCTAACAATCGTGAGCTATCGTCCAGAGGCTCGTATGGACATTAGTACATACCCCAGAGCATGATCAGAAGCGTCGTCGATATTGCCATTGTCCTCGTGCCAAACAAAGCTTTCACATGCTCAAGCCCGTAGACAGAAGTACGGCTTAGCACGGGCCTCTTGACGTTCCCTGGCTTCTGTGCTGCTGCCTGATTTAGATGTTCTGCACTCAACCAGGTTGAAGTGGAGTTGTACTCCGCAACTTTATGGATGATGGAAACCGCTTCAGCATCTTTTCCAATGCCTACGAGGAAGCGTGGACTTTCGACGAGGGTGAACAAAAAGAAGCGAAGGCACCACAGCAACAACGTAATTCCCCCCAGTGTGAACAGAAGGTAACGCCACCCCATATTTTGGGAACGTTCACAGACAGAAGCACCCACAGGGCATGAATAATTGGCGATAAGCGGCCATGCAAGCTGTCGATACGGAATCAGATGTGGGCCGGTAAGAATAGCTCTGAAAGGCACCAAACGCACAAGACTGCAAAGCAACTGACCCAAGGACCACCAGACAGACATGACAGTAAGCAGGTATTGATGAGTGCCCGGAACGAGATCTACCACGAGGAATAAGGCCCGTCTCCCAGTCACTAAGAACGCAGCACGACTTACCTAGGAACACAGCCGAATCGACAGGCATGTTACCTGAAAAAGGAGCAGTTTAGAATTCTAAAACCCGTTGATAATAGCTTTCACTCACCCCCTACGCCTACGCCGACGACTGCGAGTAGAGATGCAAGAGTCACAAAATTTGGGGATCCTCCAGCCGAAAGTCCGAAAACTCCAGCTATGAGTAAAGTCAGATTGAACGACCACCTAACGTTCCAGGTTAGCGTAATTGAGGGGCAAGATGTAATCATTGAATGTCGTGCCTTCTTCCCCATATATCACAACCCACGCTCCAAACAATCGCCCCAACCAATAGACCGACATTTGCAGCCAAAGTAAGGAGAGGACCATCAAAGCTGAACTCGGCGGTAACCTGCGTCAAAATGAGACCTGTGATAAGCTATGGTATCGCCGCGTCAGTCGATTTTGGAGGTTAAGTGATGTGTCGCAACTCTGACCGGCCAGACACTATCTCTATACGGGTAGGTCAGTATCTGTAACCAAACGGTAAGCAAGAAACTCACGCAAACCAGCCAAAACCGGCGCAAATGAAGAGATGGATCTGATACTTGCCCATACCTGTCATAACCAGTCAGACTGCCATGAATACTAGAATTTCGCCCTATGCACTGACCAATCTCTTGTATCGCATTGTTTAAGACGCGAGCTTTCGCCTGGTATACAGGATCTACAGTTCCATCTTTGTACATGTCATCCAGAGCAATCTTCGTCGCACTCAGAGATGGAGACTCTGAGACATCAACGATTTCCGACTGGGCATCCATTTGCGAGTGCATGAGAGCGTAGCTTCTAGTGGACATCTAGCACGGAACTTTGATGTCCGTCTCTTTATACCTATTGCCGAACCGGAGTTCGGGTGAAGTTCGGACGAAGTTGGGATTACACGATGAGCAAAGATGTGGAAAATTACGTTCAAATCAGAAGGGCGGAAATAAAACACGATCATGACGTCGGCCGACCGGGTACGTCTCTTTGTGTATCCCTCCCCCGGCCAATCACGCTTTTAGGCTTCGTAGATACCAAGGCCAAGATGCGGCAGTATCCCGCTTCCGTTTAGATGGCTTGATCAACGCAAGTTCGAATCAAGCTGCACTCCGCTAGGGGAGAAATGCGCATGACTTCGAATCCAGATTGTTTTCGTTTTTCATCTTTAAAGACATGAAGAACGGACATGGGCATAGACTTGAAAGGTAAGTAGTTAGCATTGAAATTTGCTAAACGGGCCTGATGGAGTGACCTTTCTTCCCGGGCTCAGTCAATTGTTCTACCAATGAGTGGTCACCCAGCTCAACTTCTATACGCGCCATTGTATTAGTAGAGGTTATCTGTAACCCGTGTGAGAGGGAGAAACATGGGAAGTACATCGTAATGCGACATGAGTAGCGAAGTTGGAGTGTTTTGTATGTGCGAAGATTTTTAGAGAACATGTCCTTGCTGACCAGACCATCGTTCCATAACTTGTGCAGGTGGGAGGTATTGGGGAGGTTCAGGAGTGTACCCACTGACACAAGCCAGAGAATTCCGTTAGGTTTAAGGAAATCTGATCCCAATTCGAATGACGGTGATGATGCGGGACCGAAGCTGACCTGAAGTCGCAGACAGATCTGGATGGGTCCAATGATAATAAAATTCAGCAGTTTTATCGGAACACGCCATGTAATTTCGACCAGCAACAGTTCCGGGTTGAGCATATTGGAAATATTGTCCCAGGGACCAGTTCGACTGCTTTCCAGAGAGGTCACGGTAGTCAGACTGAATCAAGGCTTGGGGTTCAGCGTCCGGATCCGTGGAAGTCAGAGGCTGCAGTATTGAATAAATAGCCAAGACGCCCGTGTACTACAACGGTAACCAATGGATCGGTGAAGAAGACGAAAGAGGATTGTTCGCTGGGCGTGAGCATAGGGAGATTGAATTCTGACACGATCCCGGAGGTTCTCAGTTGCTTTAATGTAATGAATGGCCACACTTACTCAGAAATTGGCGAGGGAGCAAGTGCTAGGTGCGCTGGTGCAGTTTTAAAAATGGAAGCATCAGTCCTTGTACTAGCAGTTGAAAGATGCACCGATGTTCATGTTAAAATTAAAGTTTCGGCCCTTTTGAAAGTAAACAGTCTCCCTGCTGGACTGGACTCGCCAATTCGACAAAGTTCCATGGTCCCGCACTCCTGGAAATTGTTCAAATTCTCAATTACATTAAATCGAAATAAATGGCACACTCACTGAGGACTGCTGATGATATGAAGAAAACTTGGTGGTCAAACCGATCGACGAGTGGAGGCGCGGCATGAGTGGTACTTTAAAAATGCGACAGCCGTTATCCGGCATCATTTGGGGTGCTCGCGGGGGCAATGCCGACTTCGGCATGTACATATTTCAAGGACCGCTCATGCCCTAGACTATCTCCAATCTCAATTGCCAACTTGTTGGAAAGCAACTTCCCTCGGTTTCCATTTACTGGAATCAGCAAATTGTTACCTTTATGGCATCAGGGAAGTTTCAGGCTGTCGTGTCCGAGGAAAAGAACCCACGGGGAATACCCAAAGCACCGTTCATCGTTCGTGCCGAATTGCTTGCCCTGTGAACGCTATCTCAATTATTTTCAGGCAGACGTTGAGGAGTATGTTGGAGGATTAGACGGGGATATTGAGGGCCCACTGAAAGCTTTCCAGGATGCCATGGCGTACGCTCGCTCCGATTTTGCTTGAGTATTGAACATTCATGAGACGCGTTACAGGAAGTACCGGTACATGGACGATAACTTAGCACAGCGTCGGAAAGGCCTGGACGAGAAGATCCCTGATTACAAAAAAACATTGGATATGGTGGAATATCTTCAAGAGAGACGCGTACGAGATCCTATTTACCTTTGCTTCTCCCAGGCTTATTGGACGCAGGAGGGAAAGAGCACGGCCTCGGAAAGCGACTGATTTAGATGATGATCTGGACGATGAAGCTGATGATGCGTCTTCAAAACCTATACGAACTACCTTCGAACTCAACGAGACGCTGTATGCTGAGGCAGAACTGGCAGAGACGGATACAGTCTATCTATGGCTCGGGGTGCGTTGCATGATCATCTGATTCAAATTTATTTTCTGAGTTGTCTTCTAGGCTAATGTTATGCTGTCATACAAGATACCAGAAGCCATCGCGCTACTAAAATCCAAACTCGAGGCCGCTGAGACGAGTCTTCAAAATACCATCGAAGACCTGGAGTTTATTCGAGAACAGCTGACAATAATGGAAGTGAACACGGCCCGTGTGTATAACTGGGATGTGAAGCGACGACGGGAACGAAGAGAAAAGGAAGCGCTAGAAGGATCGAGTGGTACAATTCAAGGCGACAGTGGCTAGATGAACTCTGAATTCCAATTCTTTGTTGCTCATTTCCCCTGATTTTTGTCAACAAGCATCCCCGACTGTCTATTGAACCAGAAGGAAGATTCTGCTAATTGGAACGAGACAGTGGAGGAAGGTAGGTCGAGCCTCTCGGAGCCTAGTTTAACTTCCTAAGTATAAAAATGCGAAAGCAATGCAATCGGTTGTGACGATGCGCAAACTTTGTTTCCAGACGTGTGCACACGGGCAGTCTGCCCTGTGTGGCTCTGCTAACAAGCCTATCAGACTTCATATATACCACTTGGTACATAACATGCTGGTGGCGAATCTGCCTAAGCCTCAGCCGAATGCCTTGGAAATGTATGTCGAGTCTTCTGCCTTCAAGGAAAAGTCAGTCTGCCTCAAATTTTCTATTAAGTCCATCCGTATATGCTTCACAACCTTCAGGCTGACATCACAGGCAGGAGGAATCTACGGGGAGTCGTTATTACTTCCGTTCCACTTCCCGGCTTGAAAATTCTATAGCTAATTATAGCACCAGCAAATCTTGTGGCTTAACCCGATGCGATTGTCTAGCTGCGAAAGCAGCTACGCGAAACGCTGGTTGTAAAGCACGCCTGAGCAAGATCGTTGCCAAAATCATGCTGAGCTGATGAAGGAGTCAGTGACTGCAACTGACCGATTGACAGTACTAGAAACGTCTGCCAGAGCAGTGTAGAACACTCTGCGCTAGTCCACCCTGGACGTCCGTCTGGGCCGTGGTCTATAGTCGAGTTCGGGACTAGTGAACTTCCAGTGTTCCAGAGCCACGAGGAGTGAGGATAGACAAGTAAGGTTGCGTCAGGTGAAGTAGTCACGTCGCCAACCTCAGTCTCGGGTATGGTGAATGATGGATAAACAACAGCCGGAGGGACAAAGTGGTAGCTGCGAAGGGACGTTAGAGCTTGTGCTACTAACGCAACGGTCATGTACTGGCTTGGGACATCGAATTCTTTAATTGTCGTTTGAAGTCTGTGCATGAACAAGGAAAGAATATGCCTTAACCGGAAAACCACATGCGCCCGCACGAACGTATAATGAATGAGAAGGTCTGCTGGTGAATGTGGGAAGGAATGACTGTACCTTGCAGAATAAAACTTGAAACATGAGACCGCTGAAGATCATGATCACTGACTGACTGATCCGAATACCGTATTGAGAGCTGCAATCACTCTTGGTGGGCAGCTATGTCGGATAAGAGAAAACCCGAGTAGACCGTGAATTTTGACGCAGATTTCATAGCGAAATACGTGGGGATACCCTTTAATGGTAAAGTGGACGAATTTAGCTGTGGTAAAAAAAAGTTGCGTCAAATTCCAATCTCTTGCCTTGCATTTTGACTGTTGCGAGTTTGTCACCTACCAGGAGCGCAATGATATACATACAAAGCCGTATAGTTTACATACCACAATCTAGGTCAGCCTAACAGGGAGCGCAGGCCACGATTAGACGACAGTAGCAATGCCCGAATATATCGCGTTTCGTGAGAGCAAGAGTGAACGCAAGATGTGCTTGACAATCTGTGTTTGAAAAATGTGGATTCCAAAGGTAAATATCCAAGGGTAGAACGTATACCGCTAGACAGCCATCAACGCAAAGAAGCAAGAGGCTGAAGGTCACTCACAAATAATGTACATACGAACAAGGCTTATGATCCTCCTCCACCGCCTGGCAGAGCACTGCCGGTACTTGATTGTACGGGAGCGGTCTCCGTCATCGTCCCCGTCGTCTGGCGAGTTTCTGAAGACGCAGTCGGTGCCTCAATTCCCTGCCCATTCCCACTAGCCGAACTTGACGCTGGGGTAATTCCAGACTGAGTGCCTCCTCCTCCTCCTTGCACAGAGTTGTCGCTACTGTTGCTGCTACTGCTTTTCCCTACAGTCCCTCCCACCGCTCCCCCCACCACCGCTCCAATGACTACGATGACAGCAATTACGATGATGATAATTCCCTTTCGCGTGCGCCAGAACGGTATCCGGCGCGAAGGGGGGCTTGATTCGGCGCTAAGCGGTAAGTGCTCCTTTGAGGTCGGTGGCCCACTCTGGCTTTCAGGATCTGGATCAGTGTCGTTGCGTACGGGGGTTGTACGGTTAGGTCGCAAAATGTCTGGATTATAGCCTTCCTGAAAACAAGACGTTAAAAACGTATCGCCAACCAAGGAATGGTATGCATACCTGCAACTGGGTCTTCGTCGCTGCTGGTGCCTCAGCGAGGAGAGCCTCGTCGTACCCGCTCATTCGTGATTAATTCAGGCAGGCACTTCCACTGATCTTGCCGTTGTCGACGGCGAGGGAACAAGTTCAGGACAAACAAATTTCATGGATATAGCTGTCCTTTAGCGCCAGTTGATTTCAGGGGCCATTCAGTCCGTTCGTTATATAATTTGATCCGGACTGGTTCGTCTGCATCGGGCCTTTCCCATTCTCCTTCATAAAGGATTTACACGTCTCCCTTTCAAGATTCAATGTTTACAGACTATAAACTTGCGTGTCGTACTCGACTTTCAAGCTATCCGGTGAAAGTACATTCTTTGCTCTGTACGTACTGCGTTTCATCTTACCCTAGTCATAATAAATCGTGTTTTCAGGTCCAGTTCATTTTCACTGCTTTTGTACACAATGCGGTGACGTCGTACTAGGGGTCCGGAGAACAATCACCGAACCTCTTGGAGGCGAAAAACAGTATGATTTAAACATCGTGTATCTTCCTTTCAGCTCACGAGGGCTGCGGTCCTCAACTCTCGGTAACATCTCTATCACTAAAATGTTTATGCTTTATCGGCTTGGACACAACTCTCTGCGCACACAACATCTTAGCTTCAAGCTTCCGGTGTAGATGATAATGATCGACAAATTTGTCCAGTCTACTGTCAGCTCGAAACGCTTGCTGGACTCGGTTACGTTGCGATCCTTAATGGTGTCCTTGATGCTAATCAGACCAGGCGCACCCAGAAATTCTAGCTGCACTCTGACCACAGTAATCAGTAGCAGAAACGCTTCTGATCGAAGTCCAATGGCCGCGGACAGATCTCTATCGGAGACAACTCCTGACGCATACAAAACGCATGGGAGGAGTGAGCGGCACAGCCTAAACATATCTAGGCACGGCCCTCATGAGATTACTTACAGCATGGCTTCCGTCAAACAGATCTGATTTACTTTATATGCGGCAATAGGGACAGTGGCGATCTTTCACTCCCCCCCCCACATCCGAGTCTAACATGTTGCGCGCGTTGGCGGTGTTTCTATCTCTTCTAGCTTTGCAGAACTTGAGGGGAGCACGGGCGCAGAGCGATGCGACCTGTACAGACTCCGCGTACTCATGGGTAAGCAGCCATCATCCTTGATGGTACCACGAGGCAGACGACTGATCTTCGATGTAGTCGTTCAATACGCTAAATCAAAGTCCTTGTGACGTTGGGAAAGCATTGGGAAGCGTATGTACCACCGGTGCGTTTTGCTCTTCAGGATATCGTCGAGTACAGTTTTTCTGAAAAAATTTATTTGACAGATTTCTCGATCCAGGCCCTTCCGTCTGGATACCACTATTCGGGTGTAGGCACAATATACGCGACAGACTGTGTATGCAACACTGTGTACTATTCCCTTCTGAACGTATGTGCTGCTTGCCAGGGCGGTTCCGTTTCAATGTGAGTTCACTTCGTGAGTCCTTCCGGATCAAGGATTAACGGTGGCGAACATAGCTGGAGTGAGTGGGACGTTAATTGCACAACAACGTACCAGACGTACGTTTGTCTATTCTGATCCGGGAACATGGAATAACCTCTCTTCGTTTGCAGGTATCCAGCAAATATACCCGACGGCACTGCAGTACCCCACTATGCCTACCAATCCCTTTTACCCAATGGCACCTTCAACTTTGCTAGTGCCGCAGTCGATACGGGTGCTGAGGCGACCCACATTGCGTCCACCAGTAGTTCTACTTCGCGTTCTGCGTCTACCTCTCCCAGCTCCACCCCTACACCCGCCTCTGGATCAAGTTCTAGTGGCTCCAGCAGCAACACTGGCGCGATCGCCGGTGGCGTTGTTGGGGGTGTTGTGGGCCTTGCGATAATCGCTGCTTTGATCTTCTTCCTGGTGCGCCGTCGTCGTCGTCGTCCTGCTGCCGTCGCGACTACTGGTCCGATTGGGGGTGATATCCCACCTCCCACGTCCTCCTTCGTGGGTCAGAACCTTACCGGGTCGGCGTATGCGCCTACTGTGTACGAAAAAGTTTATGTGAGTCAAGTGTTGCTGAATTTTTGCCCTCGAGCTCAACCTGTATAGGACCCTAATGACCCGTCCACTTTTCCTTCCGCTAACGGCGTACCTTATGGCCAACAGCAAGTTCCTGCAGGGTATCCTCAGTCTTACGCCCCACTTCCGCCATCATCCCCGGACTCGAATATGATCCCTAACAGGTTTTCACCGGCCCAGCCAGCTAGTCCACCACCTACGTCGGCATATCGTGGTGCACCTGAGGTTTGATCTGGTTCAATTGCACCTAGTAGATGAGATGTTGGATCGCTCCTTTATGCTCGACTAGCTATCGTACTTAGCATGATATTCCTTCAAATTTATTACTTTCAAGTCAACACTTTTAGGTGTTCTCTATCCCATACTAGGTCCTGATATTAACCTCATCCTGTGTTTAACAAAGGTACCCTTCAAGGCGCAAAGTCCGTGTCTGAATCGATCGAATCATCGTCATCATATTACACGACGTGGCCCACTGTAGAGACGACCGTAGCGGGAAAAAAATTGTTGCTGGACTGCCTTGTTAGCTTACCGTTTACCGAGAAGGGCCGAGATACTATTAGGGTCGAATATTTTACGGCACGTGCCCTTCATGATCGTGGTGCGACGCGACGTTGACGCTTATTGACGTGCTTTGTCAATTACGTTGCCACCATCATGATGACTCAATCAACGCTCTACCAACGTTCAGCGTTTTCTTCTGTATCCCGACCAGATAATCTACGCCTCTCAGCATACGCTCTAGCTTCCAAGCACCTCGTTGACACTTAGACATCACAGGTGTCAGTTTCGATTTGTTTTGTGGGATCCGAACCCTGCCTTTTTTCTTGGAGAGAACACCAGTCTCTTAAAAGCTATGGCCAGAGCCTTCTTGTTCAATGTGTGTGGAACCGGATTTACTATGTAGTTCGAATCAAGAAGTATGAGGTTTTGTGAAAGAGTAAGAATTTGCCTTGTACGCGCGACTGACACCCTAAAGCCGCACACCGACGGCTATCCGGTCGGCACGATGTCCATCTATCTGACCTATCGTGATACAAATCTCCTCTTGGGCCTTATTTATAGAGTTCCACCGAGAAGCTGGGCCGTCTCACCTTATGGGCCGAGCATAACTGCGATAGTGTCTAAGAGGTAATTGTTCCATGCGTCGACTCTTCCAAACATGATCCGTGCAACTGAACTTCAGTAGGCACTCTTTAATTTGAAGTGACTGTCATTTATATGCGCAGATGTTGTCGTAGGATGAATTCAGTCCGGAGGCCGGTCTGAATATATTCCTCAGTGCGGTAAACATGACGAATCCAGTTCCATAACTTTGCCTGAAATTGGTTGACATAGGTCTCATAGGCACTAAGTTACACACAGTCTATTGTTCGTGGAGCACGCCAACTTTCGGATGCCTGCATGCTCAACTGAATGGATTCCATAATGGCCGTGTATTTCTGGAGCACGTTATGCCGTGTTTACGCTTGTCGAACACTAAATTCACATTAAGCCCGGTAGCTATGTATAAAAAGAAGCCTGCAAGCCTCACACCGATAACCATCCCGCAATCAGAGGATGGATACCAAGTCGATTATTATCGATGTATCGGATCTCCCGTCCCCTCATAACACCAACATCGCTCTAGATGACATGTATAATGACGAGTCCGTGGATGCAGTGTATCAAGCAAAGTCCCGCGTGCTGAACAAGGCAATTCAAGACATCGGTTCGTCAATTTATTATGTCACCCTGGCATCCGAATCTGACAAACGTTATAGGTATGGGAAAGTACCAGAAGCAGCTATTTATCTGCGCAGGTTTCGGCTGGTTTGCGTACGTCTCTAGAGCGTAATCATTGTGCACATCCTGACCGCAATCTGTAGTGACAGTGTCTGGCCAGTTAGTTGCTGTAATCGCTTGGATATTCCAGAACTGACTGACGGGGAGCTATAGCTTGCGACCGCCCTCATTCTGACACAGGCTATTGCAGAATTTAATTTCAATGGTCCTTACCTTACTTTGGCTGCGAATGTTGGACTCTTGGTGGGACCTGCTATATGGAGCATTGGGTGTGATACGTGGGGAAGAAAGTGTGGTGCTCGAATTTCTCGCGTTTACCATTATACTGACATAGAGCAATAGATGGCCGTTCAATCTCACTCTTCTCATAGCCGGAGTATTCGGGACTGCTGCTGGTGGCTCGCCTAATTTTGTGGCTCTTGCATGTTTATTAGCTGTGGTTGGCGTTGGGGTCGGCGGTAAGCGTTTTGTGTTACGCAGAAGGGTGGGTTCATTAAAAGGATCCCTAGGTAACCTTCCCGTAGATTCCGCGGTATTCCTGGGTGTGTGTGTCAACCTGCCTATCTTTATACTTACCATCATGATTGACAGATCTCGTCCCTGGCACTCACCAATACCTTCTCACCCTCATAAACGTCTGGTGGTCTGTAGGTTCTTTGCTTGGCAGCCTTGTGCGTTATCTCTCCTTCACTTGCCGGCACCGTCAACTGATCACCTTTACAGCTCGCATGGCCTCTCATTGCCAACTATTCCTGTCCCGAGGATGCTTTAGCCTGCGATCGTGCCGATAACATGGGGTGGCGCTACTTTTTATTCGCCCTAGGAGGACTAACCTTGCTGTTTTGGATTCTGCGTTTCTTTTACTTCGATCTTCTCGAAAGTCCCCGCTTTCTTATAAGCATGGGAAGGGACGCTGAAGCAGTTTCTATCATTCATAAGATTGCGAAATACAATGGCACGACGACCACCTTGACCGTCGAGCATCTTACTGAAGCAGCAGAGAAGGTGGTGGATTTAGGCATTCCAGTAGTTCCTCGGACTGCTACCTTTGGACTGCAGCATGTAAAAGGTCTCTTCGGTACCACAAAAATGGCCATTTCTACGACTCTTTTGGTTGCGCTCTGGGGTAAGTGGTCTGTTCTACGTGTAGACGAAGACCCACTGTTTATAGCGATTATCGGGCTTGCATACAACCTTTATAATTGCTTCTTGCCGTATCTGTATGTTCTTTTCCGCATGCGATATAAGAGTCTATTTCTAACTGGCTTCAGCCTGACAACCCGTGGAGTTGACTTCGGTGACGGATCGCTTTACATCACATATAGAAATGTGAATCCCGTTTTCACTGCACGCCCTCTGCTAACGGTAATCGTGATTTCAGCAATTTATCCTCAGTGTTATCGGCATCGGTGGAGCCCTAGTAGCTGGATGGACTGTCGAGGTATCACACATCGGTCGTAAAGGCACTTTGGCAATTTCAATGGGCGAGTAGACGTCTTCTTGATACTATCAATTTTTCTCGTTCACTCATCGTGAACGATAGGGCTCACTGGTATCTTCTTATTGGCGAGTACTACTTCACGTAGTTCTAATGCATTGCTGGCGTGGAACTGCGGGTATAATTTCAGTATCAATGTGAGGTTCTCTGGTCATCGTATGGAAAATAGTGGCTGAGAATCGACGTAGATGATGTGGGGAGTTATGTACGCTATTTCTGCTGAGATATTTCCTGCTCAACACCGTGGCACCGGCAATGGTTTAGTCAATGTAGCTACTGCTACGTTTGGTGTTCTTGTGTGATGTTCCGTCCCTGGTTTATCTTCTCGGACTGATCTTAATTCATTGTAGGCACCCGTCATTGCTTTATACGCGAACCTTTCCACATCTGTTCCTGTGTACATATCAGGCACACTCTTTGTCTTCTCAGGATTTTTGGCCTTGTTTATTCCCTATGAACCCAAGGGAAAAGCATCGATATAGAGAGATTACGTTGGAATCAATGTACATCTAACTTGGTCCAAGGCAAATGCAAATTTATCTCCCTTGCATAACCCAGATACCTGTACCCATAACCCGTGGGAACTGCAGCGCCTGCCTCTTGTTTTTAATAAATAGTACGTTCGACTTTTGATTGAAGTTACTAATTAGTAGTGGTCTGAGCAGCGATTCTGAGGCGATTGTTGCCACGATTCTCACGCATCTCCTTGCGGGGACAGACAATCTCGTGGCCAGTGTAGGCCGCTTAAGTTGTCCATGAGATGTTTATGCTTCGGGACTGTGTTCCCTTATTGTTACATCACCAACCTACTGTCGAGGTCGTGAGGCATCAGTGATGAGAGGGCTCTACCATAGCGGCAGAGCGCAGGTATGGTTCGGTACCGTAGCAATCATACTTCTCACGGCGCAGTAGTAGACACAGTGCAGCTAGTATGGATGTACAGCCGATGGCACGCTTCCAATGTTGAGGAACACCGTCGGGCAATAAAACTTCCTTCCTTCCTTACACTGATAGTCTTGAGTTGGTCGCCTTATTCTCCCATGAAAGTTACCGGTTATCGGTAACTAAACTTCGGCCGCAATGCCGGTTATATCCTATCCTCTTTGCATTTGACCACGACGTCCATCCCCACTGGATACCGTCGGAAACAAATTTACTAGATTGAAATGGTCTATCCATGTATGACAGCAATCAAGGTTTATACCTGTGTCTAATATCCGGATACAGCCCGTAAACATGTCTTGAAGACACTCGAACATCTCGTCAAGGTGCTACCAGCGACAGAGCGAGCAAAGGTCGGTCAAACTCATTCACAGCTCTTTAGGTCTGCGATGTGACGATAAGAATACAGCCGCAAATATTACTGTTAGCTGGAGAAGTTACACCCTATCGCAATGACACAGATCGCGAAATGGTCTTTCGTCAGGTAAGCTCGTTTAAATCATGTAATAGAGTGCTTATAATATCTTTCAGGAATCAAATTTCTTCTATCTTTCTGGCTGCACGGTACCGTCATCCTACCTGCTCATATCATACCAAGCTGGGACATCTATGGCTCAGACTCCGTCCATAGATTTGTTCATTCCCAAGATAGAGCTTGCAGACCTCATGTGGTCGGTACCTCCACCGACTCTGGAGGTCGCAAAGGATACTCATGATGTCACAAAAGTGGACCATCCAGACTCTCTACCAGCCGCCATCGAAACATTGACCAAAGCATTCCCCGACGCCCTCTTCCACACCCTTCCTCGGTCCCCTTTGTTCCCGACCGTTCCCGATCAGTATACGCAAATGATCCTGGCTACTGAAGGTGTAGCCGTGACAGATGCATTCTTGGTATCTGCCGTTCACCAAGCAAGACTGATCAAAGATGAGGACGAGATTGCCATGATCCGGCACGCGAACCACATAAGTTCAAGGGCGCATGAGACTGTCATGCGAGTTCTTGGCTCTGCCGTGAAGGGAGGCATTTTGCGTGGGGCTGGGGCTGGCATCGAAAGACCGCTTCTCCCGGGGGAATGGTTAATTGAGAAGGAAGCCGAAGCCGAAGCGATATTTGTGGCGTCGTGCAGAAGGGAGGGGTAAGTACAGCCAACTTGTCGAGTCATCTGCGTTGAATTAAGCGTCGTGCGTAGGGCTGTTCACCAAGCATATCTCCCTATCGTAGCTGCGGCGACGCGTGCGTCCACGCTTCACTACTGCTGCAACGACCGCGAATTCGCCTGGGGGCCAGTTCAGCCGCATGATCATCATAATCATTCAGAGTTCGCACATGCTGGTGGTAAAGAATTCGTTCCGCAGGTCCTGCTTATTGACGCCGGATGTGAGTGGAGTTGCTACGCCTCGGACATCACTCGAACGATGCCTGTGGGAAACGGCGGGAAGTTTAGTCCTGAGGCGCGAGCTATATATGAGCTCGTCCTCGAGATGCAAAAGGTAGACCTTATGGGCTAATGGTATTAAAAGGGTGCTCATACAATACACAGTCTGCGATGGACATCATCAAGCCTGGCGTGCATTGGGATGCTATTCAACTCCTTTGTCACCGTGTCCTCGTTAGGGGTTTCCAAAAGCTGGGGATCTTCAAGAGTCCCAATTCTCCTGTATCTGGTTCTTGGAATGCGGAAGAGGCCATATTGGCTTCTGGCGTAAGTAGCGCATTCTTCCCACATGGCCTTGGCCATAGCTTGGGAATGGAGTACGTATATTCTCTCGTCACCGTTTTATTTTTTCAGCCTCTCACCATATTACAGCGTGCATGACGTTCCCAGCGCTAGTAAGCCTGCCGTCAATGATACCATCGGCAAAGGGATCGAACTAGGACACTCGAGCTTCTACGACTACTTGAGGTTGCGATTGCCATTGGAAACTGGGATGGTCGTGGTATGTTTTCATGCACAATTCATCAGTGATATTCCACCCAACGAATGTACCTCATGCAGACTGTTGAGCCTGGTTGCTATTTCTCACCGCATCTTCTCGCTCCCGTCCGAGAATCGAAGCACATCAATCACGATGTCCTCAAGAGGTACGAAACTGTCGGAGGGGTACGAATTGAGGACGTTGTGTTGCTCACCGACGGCGGTTTTGAGAATCTTACAACCGTTAAAAGCGATACAGAGTGGGTAGAAGCAGTGTGTTCAGGTGAAATTTAATGTCTGAGATGACCTTGACGAGGAACGCAACACCATGTAACTTTATTCGCACTTTATATAAAAGTTTTAACTTGGTTCCAGCCTAAATTAAGGGCAAATCATTCTCCTAGTATTCCCGAGGCTAGGCCTGTGGCGGTATACGATTTCACACACCCATCCGAGTTAGGCACTTACCAATGTGATGCTTCGCTTCTTGGACCCCATCCAGCGCTTCCTTCTCGGACGCAATACACACCCACCAATCTTCATATGTTTCCAAGGATCACGACATCCGTGACTTTTCCATCCCTTCTACCGTCAGCAAAACGCGTGGGACCCTGCCGACCAGGCAAATTTAATATTGCTCGTGTTCACTCAGCGTGCCGACCACACCCTCAGCAAGGGCAGAAAAACGTGTATTTCATGTAAACCCTTGCGACTGTAAATCGATATCTACCTGCTCGCCACCATGTCCATCGCTCATCCCGAATCCACTAGCAATGTCCTCCGCACATCAGTATACGATACTTTCCTTCAGCTCGGACTGCTGGAGAGAAATAGTATGATATCGGACTGGATGTTTGAGGATACCGCTGGCCTACCTACCCGAAATGCCGAGCCCAGGGAAGAAGATCTCTCGACGGATACAGAGTCGGTATACTCTAGCCCCAGTGTGAGAGAGGACATTCCCACCAGTGTCAGTGAGCCAGTATCTCCTTCTAAACCCCATTCTTCGAAGTTCTTCAAAGCGATGAGATCGAAGTTCTCACCCAGCAAAAAAACGACATCCTCGCAGGAGGCGTTACACGGCAGTCATGTATCCATACTCTCCACAATACCACCATTCAAATGTCGACCGAAACTCAATACCCTTTCCCTACAACAGCTGCCCAGCTCGATCGGCTCGCATGATAAGAGTATACGGCATGGCGGAAACTGCTCCCGGGCATGAGGAAAATGTGGCGGCATCCAGCTGGAGCCCTGCGAAAGGGAAGCTGGCTATAGGCATCAACGAGAACCGCGCGCCACGCAGAGACAGAGATGGTAGTTCGTCGTCAACAGAAGATTTGGGTTTGGAGTGGGAAATGGTTCCAGAGGTGGTGGCAGCGGCGCCAACGGAGTTGTGCCCAAAAGGTGATGGATCCCCATATGTTGGACATAGCCTCCATCATATAGAGAGCAAGCCTGTGGAGCCGGAGGCGCCCCCGATCAATGAAAATCGTGGCGGGAAGGGATTTTACCGCTCATTTTCATTCGTTGGTCCTCGCCGAAAAGCCAGCAGCCCCAAGAAACCCAAAACGCTGCGTAGACCAACGTCGCTTCGTCCTGATCCCAAACTGCCGCAGTCGAATCCATTTAGATCTCCTCGGTTCTCTCCTACCATCGAGGTTCCTGATGGTGATAATAGTGACGGTGACACGTCTTGTCTTCCGTTATCCGCCTCAAGCGCCGAGGACCCTCCTACACCAGATGCACTGCTTCGTGAATACGCAGCAGGAAAACGTCCACTGTCCTTTTCCACACAGATCCAAAGAGGAAGTCTTCATTCAGATGAAGATCCTTTCTCAGCCACCCCCTCTGCCTCGTCGACAGTGCCAGTAACGCGGCCAGTTTCTTTTAATGGTTCATACTTGACGGTGCCCGGGGCAGGCGCGAGGGCTACCGTGCAGAGATCGGTTTCAGCCATCCACCAGAGAGGGCGCCAGGTTCCTTTTCCGACGAAACCGGTTTCCCCGATTCCCCTCTCCCTTACAAGTACAGGCGGTGAACAGAACTTTAGGAGGTTGAAAGATCTCTACAGGCAAGATTTAGATATCGCTATAGGCGAGAACGTCGTTCTAGGCGAAGAGAACATTGGTCGTCGGAAATACGAGAGACGCCAGCAGGACACGAAGTGTTAGACAGGTAGTTCGATGAATTAGTTATCAACTTCTATGCATATGAATTCTATATCATGTTGAGATGGTGCTAAAATGAAAGGGAATGTCTACTCACGTATCATAATGTAGCCATTAACGGTGTCTATTCGCGCGGCTATGATTACCGAACCACCAGTTACAGTTACAGACATCAAGGTGTTGCACTGTTAAGTTATTATAAGTTCCTGTCTTTTTGACAGCGCTGCATCAACTACACATCGAACCTGACGTGGAAAGGTTCATTAGTGATGTTGTCAGGGGAACTACAGTCGGCGGTCGCACAGCAAAATATAAGACCAATACATGTATTGCAATATAACTTGAGGAATCATTGCCCATTCCAAGATCGTTAAATGGCCAGTTTAACATCTTCGTCGCCCGCAACCTCCAGAGGAATTGCGAGACCAAATACTGATCATCTTATGCTGGAACTGAAGGGATACGATGAGTGGGATTTCATCGATGGGTATGCTCGAGGTCTTGAGGTACGCCGAGCGCCATTGTCAGGAACTATGGCCTATTGATAATCTTGCCTAGGTGTCGGAAAGTGGGTCGTCAGACTGGACTTTGACACAGGCAACCGATCAAGGTCAATATCCATTCTCGAGCTCATCAAGCACCGACTCTGTTGGTGACAGACTTGGCGACACCGAACGCACAATCAATCGCCGACGCTTCGGCAGGGGCGCTCAAGCTCACGTCAGTTCTGGGTCAGAAGCACATAACTCCGCACCGATACTGTTGTTGAAGCCACGTCGGAAGGTTCTGGAGAGCAGGTCCGCGAGTCCTTCTTCAGGGGAGGACGGACATGGGGGAAAGGATAATCGTTGGTCAAAACTATGGCTGCGGCTGTCTCGGCTGCCTTCAGAACGTATCAGGCAGGCAGGGAAGTCAGGGGGAGATATAACGGAGAGCTCTTCGATGGGGAAAAAGGTTCCAACCGCAGGGTTCAATACGAGCAGGTGGAAATCGATCTTGCGGACTGGGCATCGACATACCCCCAGCCTTCCGGAGTTTGGGTTGCTACACAAACTTGAACCTTTTTCGACGCAGAGAATGGGACACACCAGGTCCCACTCAGAACGGCCACCCATCCCCAAACGGCCAGCGGACGAAAAGACTTGGGATTTCCTAGACACCATACCACCATCGCCATCGTTCCATCGACGGCCAATATATAGCGTCCCCAGATTATCATCCGTCCCAAGTCTACCGTTGCCAAGATCTGTATCCTCGTATCCGGACTCGTCGGTTCCGTATCAGCCACTTTCATCGCAACCGAGCTCAAAGCTGTCGCATGGACGGCAGACATCTCTGGAGGTCGTACCCGTTCGACGTGGCGTAACGACGAAGGACCCAAGTAGGGAATCGTCCGCGTACTACCTTCCACAAGAACGTGCATTGAGTCTTCGGAGCCGCGGTCGAGAATCAACACGCTCACCTGGCTCACTGCGACCGTCTGCTTCTATCAAGAGAGGCAGAGATGCCCCATTTCCTATATCGCGCTCCTCTTCCTTGGGAAGAAAATCGGGAGTGGGCTCATATTTTTGAAACGACGGGCATTTGTTAAACCCACTGTACTAGAATATAGATATAATGGCTGTTAATTCTGTCAGCTGACGCCTTGTATAGGTGTTAAAAAAAACAAGAAAACCCCTTGCACTCCGATAATCATCGAATAAAGTCTGTATCCTTAATTATCAAGTCCCTTATTGCATACACATCCAGTTTCGTTTTTCCGTAGTGGTACTCCGTCGAGTAATATGGTAGCCTCCATTTATTACAATAAATTACAGAATTCGGCTTGATGCCTTTTTGCGAGATGAAATTGGAGATGGAAGGAAGGAGGGAAGTTCTATTACCGGCAACGGTGCTTCTCGATAGGAATAGGAACGTGCCGGCGTCCGTGCTACAGTCCCCCGGCTGTAGATCCAAACTAGCTACTATGTCTCTACTGTACCTAGTAAGAAGTATGACTGCTACGGTACGATAGAGACCTGAACTGGATCCGTTCGGAGTTGGGATAATTTTTTTTTGCTCCTGCCATTTCAGTCCAGACAAGGCTCGTTGCTCTCGCGGCCATGTCCCAGTCAGCAATCCTCTGCCAGAGCACCACATGTCCCAACGGCAATCCCCCCTCCAAGCTGGAATGTCCGACCTGCAACAAGTAAGTGACCCATGCGACGAGCTACCAGAATCTGATGTCGCCCAGGCTAAACATCCGCGGCTCCTACTTCTGCGGCCAGGAATGCTTCAAGGCTGGATGTGAGCACTGTCCGTAATCTATCCTGGAAACTGTCCTTATGTTATCCCAGGGGCAAGTCCTTGCTTAATGCAGCGTCTGGACCCACCAAGTTGACTTGTCGCCTGCCTAGAAAACCCACAAAACCATTCACACCCTTGCTGCCCCAAAGGACGCGGCGGGCGACGCCATAGAAGGTGTGTTCCTGTGTTTCGTTATCCGTGTTTTATCGATTCATCATGCCTCAGACGGTTCATACAATCCGTTCCCAAACTATGAATACACCGGCTCCGTGCGTCCTATGTATCCGCTCTCTGCAAAAAGAACAGTACCGGATCACATCCCCCGACCAGACTACGCTGACGACGGTAGGGTCATGCCTTTTGTTCGTCAAATGAAGACCACTCTGTAAGCCTGACTGTGTCTTCTGCTGCACAGGAAGACCCATGGCCGAAGCTAGGGCTGCCGGCCAACCTCCGAGAATACTCTCCAAAGAAGAGCAATATAAGATGAGAACGGTCTGCAGGGTATGCTCTCGCCTACTCCTAGTCAACCGCTGAAACAAATTCAAAATCAGCTGGGTCGTGAGGTCCTGGATATCGCAGCTTCGCATGTCAAACCTGGTGTTACGACAGACGAGCTAGACGAAATCGTTCACAATGCCTGCATCGAGCGCAACGCGTATCCATCACCTCTGAATTACCGTAACTTTCCAAAGTCCGTCTGCACGTAAGTTACACCATCAATCATTAGCAATGGTGCTATAGCCTGTCGGGTGTTATAGATCCATAAATGAAGTCATCTGTCATGGGATTCCCGACAGACGGAAACTGAAGAACGGCAATATCATAAATATCGGTCTGTTCATTGCTTTCATCAGTTTGGCGATAGTTGCTCATGGAGTTTACAGATATCAGCCTGTATTATGATGGCGAGTAAAATTTTCTTCCTTCTCTTCAGTGCATTTATTTCGGGTTTCAGGGTACCACGCAGATCTGAATGAAACATATGCAGTAGGTGAAATAGATGACGATACTAAGAAGCTCATCCGCACCGCTCGCGAATGTTTAGATGAGGCCATCAAGCTCTGCAAGCCAGGCGCTCTGTTCCGTGACTTGGGAAAAACTATGCAAGTGCCCCCGGGGTCTGTAAATCTTGTTTTGTTGACATTACACTCAGAGAACCCATCGCGCGTTCCAATGGTTGTGCAGTAGTGCGGTCGTACACGGGTCACGGAATCAATGACCTTTTCCACTGCTCTCCAACAAATATACCGCATTATTCCAAGAACAAAGCCGTCGGAACCATGAAGGCAGGCATGGTATGTATTCCAGTTTTTTGGTATACGGAACGCCAGTAAATGGGTTGCATAGGTCTTTACAATAGAACCCGTCAGTTCATCCTGTCTTCAACTCGAAGGACACTAATATCCTTTCTAGATGATCAACATGGGGCACAACTGGGGCGACGTTCATTGGCCTGACAACTGGACTGCTACGACCATTGATGGGAAGAAAAGCGCACAATTCGAAGAAACCCTCTTGTATGTTCTAGATTGCGTTACTCGCATCCATTAACTAAGTTTTCGCCATAGAATCACAGAGACTGGTGTAGAAGTCTTGACGGAGGGAAAGAAACGGGATCTATGATTGCCTCTAGAACAGTTTGGGAATTTGAGAGTTTTTTACACCTATACTAGGTGTTGGCTGACAGATTTGACAGTCTTTATATCTATATTAGCGGGGTGTGGGCTATCGCATCTGCGTGGCAGGTCCGAGTCCTGTCATACCCCCCCCAACGGCGAAGCTCAACATAAATAAAATAAAAGAAAAAAGACCAAAAACAAACAGTCGATATATAACGTATAGCGGACAATTACAAGTCCGCATATGCGTGCTACGTAGACAATTAGTCTTGTAGACCAGAGTCTTCGATCCGTACGAAGAAAAGTCGTTCGGATTTGATCTCAATCATCCATATCGGTTATCTCGTTAAGGCCCAGTTTTTCATTGGGTTCGTGACATGCAAAGGTGCAACACAAAGATGAAGGTGATACTTCCCGCGCTAGCGCTCATCAAATGTGACCCAACTATAGTGAGTACTAAGATAGATGAATTGACGCACAAATACTTGTGACCATCATGAAACCAGATTGCAGTAGACGAGGAAAGAAAAAAGGACGACGACGGTCGGGGTTTCAAAGGGCCAAGCAAGAAAGCTAAGAGCAAGGTCGCTTTCAAATATTCGGACACAGACGGGGAGATAGTAGAAGAGAGAGTATTCAAAGGCATCAGACGAACGACGAGAATGGGGAGATGAACAACATGCAGGCAAAAAACACCAAATTGAAACCGGATCGAGCAACCGATAGCTTAAGAAAACAGATGGAAGTAAATCCGAGCTCGTGTACATACAGGAAAGTCCCCATACAGGTAGCGAAATCTGCAAACGCCGAAAAGCATCAAAGCCACCAGGGTAAACTCGGAAAGGTCTCGGAAACGTCCGGGTTGTGTACGGTGTGTGTCTTCAGGACAGCATGACTGACATGAGTGTGTGCATTAATACGCCCACGTGACCGCTTATTTTGGGCGCGTAGTAGTAGCGCGTACTATATTTTTTCAACACATAGATAGACTAATTTGGTGATCCGAAATCAAGTGACAAAAGCATTACGTACGAGTAACTCAGAAGTCCTTGATCAACCGATGAATGGATGATGCGTTCGGATCGTCATGCGCAGATCCTCTGAGCCCTCGACGAGGATAAAAGGTGGCCTTCTTCTTGTGGCTCTCTAATCACTCCTTGCTTTCTTTCTACCATCGTCCCCAGATTTCGTCGAATCTACTTTTCGGGGCGTCGTCCGACTTGGCGAGCTACATGCACGCCTACACTAACTACATTGACACAGCCTTATCACACTAGCGCTTCTCCCCTCCATTTACCCTATTCTCTCACCCTGATTGTCTTGTGGTCCTGCCCTCCGATTCGAGAATGATTACTTGATTTCAGGATATTGAGTATTCGGGCATGACGGCTTCACCACTAATAGCCATTCTCAACCTTGCAGAGTACTTTGGGTGGAGCGGCAATAACAGAACAAAAAAGTTTCAATACATGTCTTCCTTCAAGGCTAGAATTCGAGGATTTGGTATCTGCAGTCAACCTCCAGAATTCCTTTTATTTTTCAATTTTTTTCAGACCGACCCACAAGCATCAAGCATCAAGCATCAGTATCGAGCCCAAGTAACACCATGCATACGGTCAAACAGGCTCTTTACATACTCAAATATCCAAAAGTTGAAACAGATTTCTGGATTACAAAGATATATGGTTTTAAATCATATTCGCACCTGTGCATTGGTTGCGAGGAGTAACCCGGAACTTTGAAGGCCAAAGTGGCGCCATGACACGTTTCAGCTAGAGATTGTTGGCGCCAGACCCGAGTCATGCATTGTGATCCCATCAATTCATCAAGTATAGCTTTGCCAATATATCTCTTCATTGCTTTGCTACAGACACATATACCTATGTGCAGATAATAATAATATATACGACGAGTGGAGAAATCAATGGAATAAATCCAATGGAATCCGCTAGACAAAGAAGAACGTAAATAATAGATAAAGCGTAATAAATATCCTGAAGCAAGAATAAGCAATACACAATCAGCACGTAGGTATTACGATGATATAAAGATATAAGTGTCTCATTAGTAGATCTAAGGTAGCATTAAAGCAAATTAAACAAGCACCAAACACACGATAAGCTACCTGTAGGTGAAACATCAGCTATCTCAACGACAAAAGTAATACATAAAATGAACGTACTGCTCTACATCGTGCTCACATGTTGTGGGTGCGCATACTGATATCCCTCCTGCGTCGTGTACTGCTGCTGCTGGTCCATCATAAACATCCCGTGCTTGTCGAACTGCGCCGGGACCGTCGCGGCATGTGTGGGCTGGTACGTCGTCTGTGGCAGATCCGTCACATACGCGGCAGGACTGTCAGTTATACCCCCGCCAAATTGCGCTGGCGACTCTGTTCGATATATGTCGCCCCCGTACGACGACCCATGATGCAGAGACAATGACGAGCCAGGCCGTGATGAAGACCCAGTCGAATCCGAACGCATCATCTGCCGCATCTGCTCTTCGACGCCGTATCCTGATGAGGCCCGACTCGAACTGCGTCGGGTGATCCCGCCCCCCGGTAAGCCCACAGGATACACAGACGGGCTCGATTGTGCGGACGAGTACCCGGTGTGTGCGTATGGGTGATATCCTCGAGGAGCAGGAGACTCACCGGAAGCCGTTCCGGGCCTTCGAACAGGCCCTGTGCTGTCGCCGCTCCCGTTTCTCATTATTGATGGCGTCATGCTACGATGCCTCCGTACGGCACCTGCGCCGCTGTCCATAACACCAGGGGGATACAGTGTCGACTGGTCGAAGGCCTGCTTGTGTGATGGTGCACTCATGCTGACATACGGACCGTCATCCCCGTAAACGCTACCGCTCCCAGATGAGTTGGACGAAATCGATTGTGGTCCGCGATAGACATCGATAGGTGCACTGGTAGCCGCCCACGGTTCTCCAGTTGGGGGTCCGCTTGCACCTGTTGGAGTATACCCCGACGCGTAATAACCTCCAGCGGCTCCTTGCACCTGTTGCTGTGGGTACGGTCCAGGTCCTTGGTAGGAGTCGTAAACGGTATCCGGCCCAACAACTAGTCCCTCTTCGTCACCCTGAACTTCCCTCACGTCACCTGAGACCTCCATCTCGCACATTTCCACGTTCAGCCCATAGTTGGATATATCGCCGCTCGGTGCGTTGCCAGCCGCTGCTGCCCATTCACCGTCTGCCCCACTAGTGGCCATACCCATGCCCATGCCGAGAGGACCGTACATTCCCAAGCCAACGCCAATTCCTCCTTGGCGCGAGGCAAACTCTTCGTCCGGCCCGCTTTCTTCTCCATCACTGTGAATCCATTCAACCCATTCCCCGCCTTGATTCGGCCAATCACCGCCGCTACCCGACGGCCCGGAAGTAGAGTTCCACTGGCCGTCGCCCTGGGATCCAGACCCGTCTGCACGACCGTGTACTCTTAGGTGTTGCCCGAGGTTATCGCTCCGACTAAACCTCTTCCCGCACTTGTCGCACACAAACGGCCTCTCCATTGTATGTGTCCGTAAATGCCGCTTCAGGTGTTCCATTCGTTTGAACATCCTTCCACAGCTCAATAGTGGACAGACAAACACCTTGGTCTTGGGGCCGGAGGTGCTTGTGGTAGAGTCGGTCATCTCGACATTTGGAGAGGCTTGGAACGTGCCAAAGGCATCGTAGGACGATGCCGAGTACGACGAAGATCCCGAAGTAGTCGGCATAGGCGGTGTTGTAATGTTCATCCCTGATCCAACACCTCCACCGCTGACTAACCGACCCTCCACATAGACGCCGACATCCCGTATGTCGACCTTCGGCATGGAGGATACCGAAGGCACTGCTGTTGTTCCCAGTTCCCCCCGAGCTTGCTTCATGAACATATCAGCGGCACTGACAGACTCCCGCTTGATGTGAATACCACCAGACATAGGATCATCGTGGCTTAAGTCGCTTGGATACCCTGTGCGACCCCTCTCTGTCTCCAATCCTAGAGCAGAGGGCCCATGGTTACCCTTCTTCCGTCGTTGTTTGTAAGTGGGACTACCCTCGAACAGGGAGAACATCGAGAAGAAGGGTGATTGCGAGGCACGACTAGACGATGAAGGACCGTCTTCCCCGTCAAAGTCGCTCTCTTCGGATCCACTGACGGCTGCTGCACCAGAACCAAGCACGCCCTCTTCCTCGAGTCGTCTGACGTTCCATTCAAGCTCGCCTTCGCCATCTCGCATTGATACACCTCCCATTCCTCGTGTAAGAGAGCCGCTTACACTTCGGCTAGATCTACTGGTCGTGGAAGCATTCCGACCACCTGATCCTGCGTTTTTGGAACCGGTAAATTGCTCGTAAAGGCTGCGCTTCTTGTCGTATATAAAGCTCATAGCAGGTTCCCCTGCAATAACGGTGGTAGGTTCCATGCCCATTTTTTCTCGTTTTAGGTCGCGTTCGAGGGCATCAAGAAATAATCGGTCGTGTGGGACAGAGAACCTAATTAATTATTAAAAGGAAGGAAAATATTACACAAAAATAGAACACACCAGTAGAAGACTTTTTGCTTCTTTTGCGTGCGAATGCATTGATACTTGAAGAGAAGATCCAGGAAAGGCGACTGTTGGCGCATACATAGAGGAAGTTGCAAGGGAAAAGTAAGCGATTGCAAGGGAAATGACAGTATTTCATTTAGTAAATAGAGAGTAGAGGACGGTTTAGAACGCACCTTTGGCTCCTCTAGACAAGCGTCTACACCAGGTTTGAGATTCCGGAGATCGCTGAAGACGCCCTCTTCGAATTTCTTCATATTTCGTACTGGGCGACCAAAGGCCTCGAATCTAGCATATAGTCAGCTCAGTCCGACGTGTATAGCCGATGGTTACGATACCTGAACACCAGCGCTCTGACGATGTCTGTGCCCGTTATGTGGTAGAGCCCATTCCACAGTACACAGGTCACGAACTCCTGGCTAGGAAGCAGAAATCGGTTGAGTGCTGGGTTTGCTGGGTCAGGCAAGTACGACGATGCTGAAGATCCAGCTGCATTGCTGCTCTTCTCCCAACCGCTCGGGGCGGTGGCAAGGAAGAACTTGAGTCTGTCGAGATGAGCAAGGCGATCTTGCTCCTGCTGATTGAGTGGCCTCGAGAGGCCTCTGCTCAACCCTGGCGTCGAAGTCGTGTAGTCGTTGGTCGTCGTTTGCTCGTTATCGTCGTTGCTCTCGCCGTGATTGTCAAGCAACCACATAGCATGTCGCTGAGCGTTCCCTGGCCGTGCCGTGTGCTCTGAAGGATCATGTTCGTGAGGGACAGTGGGCTGAAGGGACAGTTTGTAGCCGCTGCTGTGGTTGGCGTCCATTAGGGGACGGAGAACGGGGAAGAGGGAGAAATTAAAGTAACCCAAGCTACCGTGCGAAAGTAACGGATCAGCCACCAGTTGCCGGACCGGTTCGGTTCATCTGTACTGCTTTCAGGTCGGCTATTTTCAAATTCATTCATGGTTTCCCCCAAATCACAGTAAATATTTCATTTCAACCACTCAATTGACGTATGCACTGTAGGCGGCATGAATGTCCGTGCAATCCCAGTTTTCTGGCCGTAGATACATCTTTCCGGGGGCCCCTTCTATTATTGAGTGTACACGATCGTGACGCACTTTTACCTTTCATTCATATACAGAAAAGAAGCCTCGAGGATTGACTGAACGCGTCAAGTGGCGCATCACAATAAACAAGTTCTAATTTGCGAGGGAGGCCGTCGGCGAAACCAGGAAGGGGCTGCTCAGGAACCAATATCTCAATATATTCTGTCAGCCCCCATGTGTACTATGATAATTACCGACAAAAACCGTCCCACCGTTGCTTCGGTCGTAGTCGTTCCAAAGTAGTGAGATAGGTAGACGTGGCTGACGAATGGTTTGCATGCCCCGTTCATCTAATGGACCAAAGATATTAAAAAACCGACGAAGGTCGCAGAGAAGACTTACGCCACAAGAAATCCCGAGAATGATGCTTGTACCTCGTGTAGACAACCGGCTCCATCGCCGCATACGGGACCGAAAGCGACATCTAGCTCCTCGCAAGCCTTCATAAAAGACAGTAATATTTGCGCTGGTGGGATGCGAGTATGTATCCACCTTTTGAAATTCACTGTGTTAATGGACGCTCACGGCATGCATTTGACTCGGTACCATGTATTCCACGTCAAATCCGTGAGTGACGCGCAGCTAAACGGAAAGGTGTGGGCGACTGTATCTTAAGGACTCCTGATCATTGTACTAGTCATTGTTGAGATATAGACCGAGTCAGCCTACGCTTCATCAGCTCCACAAAGCAAGAATGGAGACAACGGCATCCCGGAACGAGGGGGTACCATGCCCATTGTGGGTAAATAGGCCTTACACGAAATACTCGAAGACTTCGGGATTGAGCGCTGAGCTCGCATCAGTCGGACGATCTTCATGCGCTCTGGACGGTGCTATTCTCCTCAACGAGAAAGGGCATGCCTTCGTGGGGGCCGAAAAAGCCGTGGCTGTGTGATCAATCAGGCCTTCAGGACCGACCAGCTCGATTCGCCTGGAATTGTCGTCAATAGTACGGATCACAATTTCGTGCGGACCGGACCTTGTTGCATCAGCCTTAGCCTAGAAAGAAAAAGATCCCACCATCAAGCCACAAGCTAAGCACTCGTCGAGGAAAACGGAATAAAGAACTGTGTTCCGCCAAGCACGGAGGAAATACCCAATCCCCAACTGAGAAAAAAAGGTGCAGACTTAGGCAACGACGTTACTCTGTTCTCAGGGTCCGAACGCTGTGCGCGAATCCACGAGTCATAGAGGCGATGCTGGGATCTCGTCAACGGCCGCCATGGTGGTGGTTCACCAGTGCCGGGTCAATGATGGGGTTTTCGATTGTGTTTGAGAGGGGATACACAAGCACCCTCCCCGTCTGCCACGAGGAAAGAATGATTTAGCATGTTAACGACAACGTATGGAGAACTCCGACATCAATGACAGAAGATTTTTGAAAGTGTAATGAGCAAAAATAGCCCGTCATCTTCAAAGCTGAGCTGGGTCGCATCGACGGGATAGACGCTAAGGTTGTCCAGGTAACATGTATGTGATGGAACAGATGGTCGTTGAACATTGATGATAGTCAATCTCTGTCCCGGATCCGCTTTCGTTGAAGAAGCATTGAAAGGCAAATCTCGGTTGCAGGCAGTGTAAAAATCAGGTCAGTAGCAGAAAGAGGGACACACAACTTAGGCGCATCTCAATCCATTACTATTGAGAATGTGGCGCTAGTACAATGATGGGGCGCACTGTTCGTCTCATTAGCGCCTCCGGAGTAGGGTAACAAGCACAGCACACACCAAATACTAATCACATCGCAATTTCCACCAGCCCAATTCGCACGGATGGACTAGGGACAACGATGAATGACTTGAATGAGACAAAATACCAAGCGCAAGGAATACGTACGGCTCGGTACCCGTCTATCACATCCTGTGCACTGTCAACCTTAATGGACATGATCGTGAAAGTGTTGCTAACCGCAATCTAACAAGCATTCGGCCTGTCACCCTCCTTTCTTCTTCTTGGGCTTTTTCTTTTTCACCCCACCACCACTAGTTGATGGCGTTGGGGTAGTACTTGATAGTGATGCCGCAGGCGGCGTAGCGGTTTCAATCTTGGAAACATTTTCTACGGCTTGCGACAATGTTTGCGCAGGCATAGATTCCACAGCGGCTTGTCTATTCTGCATCTTTTCCATCAACGATAGATTCAAGGCTTCGAATCTATTGAGGAATATGGAGGAATATGTTTTGAACTTGATACACTGGTAATGGACGTGGCACATCAGATAAGTACTCATGAGCTTGAAAGTTCGGCATACGCACGCTAGTATCGTCCGTTATTTTCAGTACGAGCTTTCCTTCGGATGCCTTCCATTTCACGCAGTACCGCGTCTGAGAAAATGAGGTCATCAGTACAAGATCCGAAATCCGAGAAAATACGACGTACATCCACAGGAGATTTTGCGTACAGAGCCTCAGCTGCATCTTGGAATTCCTGCCAGGACTGAATGTACACCATCGCACCGTTCAGGCCGCGTCACCGTACTCAACGACGAAGGCAGAGGAAGAGCGCTGTATGCACGTCACGCGTCACGATGACAAAGAGATGATTCCAAATTAGTCCATCACGGTCACACGCCGGATTAAATCGATTCACGCCCATCTTTATTTCTACTTTCTTCCCACCATTGACTACGCTCAGGACCTCTTGTAGGCACCCGTATCTTACTGGCCTGTTAATATGTTGACATAACAGAAGAAGGGTGCGTATTTTCGTTAGCTATCTTTCCACAGGTAGACCAGCTAACGGTCGCCAATAACTTTACCTTTCGCTGCAGATGCTATCGCTGGTGTTTCAGAAATTTAGACCTTTCATCCTCTCAGTATTCTACTCGTTTTCAAACTGTATCTTCCCGGGCTCGCTCGTCTTGTTTACAGCTAGAAATCGTGAGTGACTACCTGCAAAGGCATCGGGAAGAGCACTACAACTATATATAACAGCTCTCCACAGGCAGAGCTCTGCTATTGACTCTGTAGATTCACAGTGGACTGTTCAATGTCAATGAGCCAGTTGTCAAGTATACCAAGGTCGGGGAAAACTATTCTTAGAAAATGCTGTATACAACAACTAAATTATATATAATACATTATATGTATACATGAGTTTCTCAGTGTATACGTGTAGTATGTAGAAGTTGGAGCCCTAATCTGGCTATGAATACAAGCGATGCTGTGTACCTCGGTCAAGCATGACCCCCACAGCTATATATAAGCGAACAAATGTCACCTTCCCATCATTGGAAAAGCAGCGCTTTGACGGCGGGCAGGCGGGCAGGCGCCCGTGATGCTGAGCATCTTCTCGGCAATTCTTTCCATTCCCATGGTATTAATTACTTGAGGGTTGTTTACAGGCCGCGAGAAGAAAGCTACGCCGAATTCTTGTCTGGTTCCCATTGATCATGACCGATTCTAGTTCAAGGCGCATCACATCCTTCCGTATGAAAACAGCCTCCGTTGCATGCGCCTTTCGAGCCGGCCTCTTAATGTTATTTGCGGCAACTCAATGTCCATTGAAGTTCGTCAAACGTTTCACTTTGACGGCTGGTCACCAGGAACACGGAGAAGGAGAAGAAATAGCGGATCGTCGTATTCATTAGAATCATCACAGTAGTCTTTGATCCGTACTGGCAGCTCATATGGAGATCACCCACAGAGAAGTCCGAAGTTTCATGCTATATACTGCTACTCCTTGTGGACGAGACCCTCTAGATCAATCACACGCAGTGCATTTTGATGTGGTGTGCAACACTGGGAAATCACACAAAGGGGTACGCCTATGGCCCGAGATCATTGGACTCCTTTTCGACAACGGACAGGGATATGTGTGGCATAGTCAACAATGCATCTACGGATACTCCAGTGCTAAACACAAAATTTCAATAAGGTGCCTAGCGACACAACCAAAGACATCAATATTATGTACCCTGCAAAGAGTCTTACTCCGCGAAACACACTCAACAGTATGATTACACTTTGCAGCCGTAGCGCAAAGTTGTCACCCAGTCGTTCATTATTAAGACTTTGCGCCAGAGCCACCGCCACCTCCATGTACAAACCACAAGGACTGGCTCCCGCAATAAGCTCCGTACGAATCCCCACAGCCTACCAGCCACTTCCAAGCTGCCTTGATTAGATTCCCAGACAATGAACATTGTTATGCGGTGAAGCAAATTTGAACGTGGATATCATTCTGATTCTACTCTCCTCTAGTACCTATATATAGGGAGGTCCGAGTGCTAGGAACGGACAATTGTAAAAGTCTAGAACTCAGATCAAAAACAAAAAACACTACCTTGTCTAAAGACGCCGAGCGTGAATTCCACGACGAGCAGCAGTACTCCTCCTCCGGGAGCTAAACGGAGCACCTTGGGAACGAAACCTTTGTACAGAGCCGCTGGGCCTTCTTCCCGGAAGATGGTGACCAGCGCGGGGTATGTCCAGTTGTACTTTGGAGTAACACCAGGAACCTTAGCGGAACCTTGAATACGCGATTTCACAACCTATGAATGAAATCTTAATAAGCCGAACGAAATTGATCAGGAGACATGTCATACGTCGAATCTGTGGGAGCCATGAGCAGTGAGCATGTTGGGTGAAGGAAAACATACGGGGTGTTTAATGCAGTTCCAGCAAATCCTCCAATGGAGCCAGAGATGAAATTGTTCAGGAGTTCAGATTGTTGGTTCTGCGCGTTTCATTAAGAGATACAACTGAAGGCATGGGCAAATGACAAACCTCTGCCTTGGGTAATAATGCCCGAACCTGGAAGATGCAACCGAAATAACCACCATTCCAATAGAGATGCCTAGAGGACCGGTAAGTGTTCGCGTCGGTCGCTATCGGAACGAAAAAAAGTCATGTGGGCCCGGAATTAGAGCAAAGACCACCCGGTTGCAAGACCGGACCGCTTTTCGTGGAATTCCGCAGTCCGTTCCACTCCCACGTCTTCTGACAGTATAGAAACTTGCCTCCAGAATGTAGCCTCCATACCAGCATACAGTCCTAAAACACCCTCCTTCTTGATGACTTGGGAGACGACGTCCATAGGGCCCTTGAATGTGCTCGTCTTATCTTGAAGTCTGTTCCAATTTTAGCCTTTGATCGGGACCCTTGAACGCGTCTCGTACTTGATCTTCACGAGCTCAAAGGGTACGACAACAAAACTTTCCTACACAGGCAGTCAATTACGAGAATAATGGTGCGAAATGACGCGTCGAAAAGACTTACGGTTGCACCCGCGCTGCATCCGGTTAACACCGACAGGGTTTGTGTCATTTTTGTCTCCCCGGTGAGCCCTAGGTAGGTTTTACCCCAGAAATCATTGGCTGCGCTGTAAATAAGGTGTTAAAGTGGAAGTAACAGTCCGGAAAGCCTCTCGGTGGTTGCGGAGACGGGCTCGAGGAGAAGTGAAAGCTGCTCGGTCCGATTCTCCATACTTCGCGTCTGTCGCCGCGGACGCTCCAGAACCACAAAGTTTCCGTAGAATGTAACGCACAATTTCACGGCACGCTTGGGAGCCTCAAGAAGTAGAGGTGGTACCAAACCTTGGGAAACATCAGGTTGACGTGAAAAGCATAGAGTTAGGGGTATTGACCTCTGTACAACCTTCCTGCACTAAGAAAAACTTGCTTAGTGTGGTCGTGTGCCAACAGTTACAATGACTCACCCCTCGTCCTTGATGATGCCCTTAAAAGTTCCTAACAAGCCATGCTGTGACTTCCCAGTTTCTAGCTGCATCCGTGTTTTAACCTGTCAACGTCGATCAGGAAATTGTTTACCCCACACGAAGAGATAGGGTCATGACTCACGACATCTAGTTGTAAACAGAACGAATGAGCCTGAGAGAATACTGTTTGAAAACAGGTAGCATACCGAGAGGATAGAAGGTCAAAATCTCCGAAACACCAGCGATAGCACCTGCAGCGAAATTCGCGGCGAAAGGTAAAGCTATTGGCCACCGTTAATTGGTCTACCTGTAGAAAGATAGCAAAAGCAAATACTCACCTTTCTTCTGTTCTGTGGACATATTAACAGGCCAGTAAGATACGTGCCTACAAGAGGTCCTGAGCGTGGTCAATGGTGGGAGAGAGGAAAGTAGAATAAAGTGCCGGCGTACCGCGAATCGATTTAATCCGCTGTGACCGTGACAGACTAATTTGGAATCATGGCTTGTCATCGTGACGCGTGACATGGATACAAGTTCATCTTCCGTGGGGCTAATAAATCGGGAATTATCAATGTCGACTTTTTAACATCGTTATTAGCATGTTAATAACAAACTATTAACAGGGCACCCAAAAACCCCTGGTGAATAAATGTTAATAAATGTGTATAAATATTAGGACTATGCTGCCTGTTTCCACTCTGCAAGGCATACACTTTGCTTCTTCTCATGGTTCTCAGGCTCGGAACAAGCATCCTGAACCTCAGAAAGCAGGACATGAAAGATAATGATAGAACCAAGGATGACTTTTCTTCACCGGGTGGCAGTGCACTACCGTATCCATATAAAGTATAGTATGATTCCCACATTGATTGGTCGATGGGCAGTGTTCCGCCTGAAACGTTCAAACTGGGCTATATTTTATAAGAACTATCTCGGCGAGGGCTTTAAAAGAAGACGAGTGGATGTAGTAAAAAAAATTGGACCACCTTAATTATTTAACAAGTCTTTCAAGGCAATATTCAACTGAGGAATGCAGATAACAGATCCGAGGCCTGCTAGCAATGTTGAGGGATGTAAATGACATTTATTGGGACAATATCTAACCAGTTGCTGAGTTTTCACTACTCCTCTGTTAATGACTTGTTAATAAGTGAATTTTGACGTATTATCATTATTTCACATAATATTTGTTAACAATTAATAACCTATTGGATAAATACCCTCTCGCAACCCAATATTAACTAATATGGTATTAACAAGGCCGGGAATTATTAGCCCTATCTTATTCAGAATCAGAATCTGCCTTGGTCGTTGAATACGGTGACGGGGCCTGGATAGTGCGATGGTGTACAAGTCCTGGCAGAAATACCAAGATGTAGCTGAGGCTCTGTACGTGCCAGACTGGGGGAACTTAAGGATAAACAAATGTCTGTTAAGTCAAATTATGTCGCTTATGCTCCTGCACTGACTTGATGTACTTGGTGCTAAAACACATGCGCGAATTCCTCGGATTTGGTGTTTTTTTGGGTATTCGGCGGTGCTGAGACCTCTACTGGCGACACCGGAGTAGTAGTGAAAATCAATGTACGGGAGGAAACCTCTTAGCGTACGAACATCTACGAACAAAAGAGCGTGCGGGTGGTATTGGTATACAATGACAGTTGAGATGCTACCTATCAAAAACAAGATGGATGCGCTGCGAAACGAGTGTATGTGAGTGAGTGCAGAGCAGGTACCAGCTTGTCTGCGATGAGATGCATGGATGTGATGGAGAGCAAGCAGGGGAAAAATACATGTTACAGTATATAACGAAACCTCAAAAAACCATAGTATCCCAACAAAAAATCTGCGTCCTGGTGAGTACATACGTATGTAGGCCAGTGAAGAGGACTTACGATAAAAATTCAATACCGCAACGGCATGCGTCTACGCGCCAGTCCTTCCGGCAGCCTCGGGACAGGGGGAATCTCAGAACCAGGCAACTCCCTCCCGTTCTGATCAAACATCGCCTCAATCCTCTTGACAAATCTCTGTCTCGCTACTTCACTCTTCTCGAGATCCATGATGCTAGCTCGACTATCCCCACTCCAAGTACTAAGTCTCCCCGCTGACGCCGCCCCACGGTCCAATCGGTACATTGCTGACCGTCCCACACTCTTGTCCTCCTCCGGATACCGAGAGTAATCGTCGGAATCATAGTCCTCGATCTGGTTATTCCTGTGCATGGCTTCCGGGGACTGATTACGGTCGAGAGCAACGCGTATGTCTTCACCGGAACTCGAATGGTCAGAGGTCCGCTTGAAACGAGCAATTACATCATGCATAGGATCTGTATCATTGTCGACGGGCTGTTCCTCTCCCCAGCCATTAGGCACCGTATACAGATCTCTATACCGCCGCACCTTGACACGTGCTTCAAGGCCAGGTTGGCTGGCCGAAGTGATTGGACGTGAAGGGAATGGCGCCTCTTTCCCTCTCTTCGGGACGGACGGAGGCGAAATGGCAAAAGGACCGTTCTGACGCTGCTGCACGGCAAAATAACTTTGGTCCTGGTCCCTAGGAACTCTAGGTAAGGGGACCGTTGGGGGAGGACTGGGGGGAGGAATATCGTGATGAGATAATAAGTGCGTCGGCGGAGGCTGTAGTGGTAACGGGAGGGGGGATCGCGACCGAGGAGATGGAACGATGTAATCCACGGATGGTATTACATCCCCGGAACCCCCAGAGCGACTACTCGGTGGCCTGGATTCTTCATTGACAGTCAGGTGGCCTGAATCTGAAACTGAGTATTTTGGCGTTGGCGTTGGTCCCGCACCCGGTACGGGAGAATTTACGCGTCGTGACAGGAAATAGGGACGCGGTCTTCTTGGGGAAGGAGCAGGCAAAGGCTCAGCGACGGGGACAGGCGTCGGAATGGTAACATAGGGCGACCATGCCCCTGCAGATACTGGAGAAGTATCTTGTGCCTTGGATGGGCCCCGTCCAACATTTTCGAGATAAAGAGGCTCAGGAACACGCTTGCCAGCAGAATGATGTCTTTGAATAAGCGTAGGTGATGGCGGAGATGGAGAACGGGTAAGTGGGTACGAAATGGGTGGATACTTATTCTGGGATGTGGACGAGGCGGAGGAAGAAGCTGTGAGCTTGGAAAAGATTGAGTGGTTGGTACTCGAGCTTCCGTGGTGATCACTGCTATCGCTGCTCACGAAATTAACGCCGACCCGTCTCGTGGATTTGTGAGAAGCCGTGCTATGGGAAACGCTCGGGATTACCCCGTGGTCAAAAGTAGACTCCGGAGTATCGATGGAGTCTCTGTCGAACTCCCTGAATCCGTTGAACATAGCGATGGAAGGTGATGGCGTCGAAGAAATTGTAGAGGTATCATTGGAGGCAAATGGTGCTACCGGTGGAGGCAATGGTGGGTCCATGTTTGCCCCAGCATTAAGATCCCCTAGCGTCGTGGCAAAGCGAGCAGCAATAGGAAGACGGAAGACAGGCAGCGGCTCAGGAAGAGGTGGTGGAGACGGTTCGTGGAGGTTGGTCTTGGACCTCGTGCCCAATCGAAAAATCCTGGACTTGAATTTTTTTGGCGTCGCCGGTGCAGCAGACGCATACCCATCATCGGTTTCGTATCCCGTGCCAAATGATTTCTTCTTCTTCAATAACTTTGTGCGAGACCGTCGCCCGTTGGTAGGGGGGATGGAGTCGGTCTCGTAATGACTGGTGTAGCCTTCCAGGTCGACATTGTCAACGGCTGCCTTCTTTCGTCTCTGCTCATCATCCCTCGACATGGAAAAGAAAGACTGGAAAGGAGTGTAGTGGTAACGGTGAAAAATGCCAAAGCCAGCCCGGGCAATGAAGAAACGAAATTTAACCTTGTAAAGTGAGATGCCTTCCAAATTGACCAAACTGACGTCACAATTGTGACAGGTCCTAAATCAGGACGCCATCCAAGGGTCGTGACATGCCAATACCTACCACCATGGCAACGTACAACATCTGTCTTCGCCTGTTCCTTGCCGGTGAAAATATGTAAAAGGTGTAAAAGGTGTACACCGGAAACTGGTCTCTCTTGTGTCTTCAGCTATTCTGAAAAAAAAAACCTGCAGTGACAGGATCATACTCGGTGAATACCCGAAGGTATCAATTTCGGACGTTCTGGTGGAAGAATGCATGCTGCCAGCCGAGGAGGTTCTCTTCTTCAACTCCCCTTTCCTATATCTTTTCGTTAACTTTCAGATGGCTTCAAGCGTCTGGAGATTGTTCGTTTAACTCCGTTGCATCGTGCTTTCTTGGACAGCTCTTCTCTAGTATGTACTCGTCTTCGGTACTCACTTTCGAATACGGCTAATAACTGTACCTGGATTACGGCAGAACCAGTGTCGTGGAATGAAATCACTTTTCATTGATACCTCCCACCACAAAAGCTTCGCGTGGTAAGATTCGGCCTATACTATAGGTCCACATCTTCAATTCAGTACAGATTGAATGTCTGGTTCTCATCTGGTGATCATGAGGTAAGCTCCCGTCGGTCCCGACGAACTCGACACTGGCAGACAGACATCCGGCTCTATATATTGTACGGCGGCGGTCGGACGATTCGCCGCTTTATTTTCCAGTACGTAGGTCCCAGTTCGAACTCATTTCACAATTTCAAGCTGGGCCAGGCTCGGCTACTCCAAAGAAGCCCTTCGGGTGCAAAATATTTGTAAATGGTGCTAATAAGTGTCCATTGAACGACTTTTCTTCATATGGATTGTTGAGTCCGGTTTACGAGGTATAGTAGGCGTATGAACAACTTTGCTTCATACGTATCGTCAGTGAGTCTGGTTTACGAAACCAGTAAACGGCGGGGTGAGTTGTGCTTTGTTGGCGGGGCATTGTCGGCAGACAGATGTCACCACTGAGGTCTCTCTCGAAAGTGGAGGGATTTGAATCTGGCACCGTGACAAGCAACGTAGATCGATTCATACGTTGCCCCGGTGCCGGCTCGTTCCCGTCGACATGAAAGGAATCGAACACTGATGTTGGTGTGTGCCTAGGCGCCTATGAACGACTCCGCTCAAGTCCTCCTACACGCACCATCGATATCGTTACAGGGCCCCACTGATACCACCACCGCAGTTCCACACACATATATACCTTAACGCCAAATCCTCGTGGCTGCGAACAACTCCCCTGGATTTACTTGGAGTCATGATCGAACCCTTCCTCCGAACTACTAGCCGATTCAGTCCTTAGACCAAAAACATACAATCCTCCGAATCTGATTGGGAGGAAGGCTTACAGCTGATCCGACATTCTGTTAGGAATGCCGCCTATCTCGCCAAAGTCTGCGGTAAGAGTCTATTCATTGCACTATTCATCAACTGATGGGTCTATGTATAGCAGCATTCTGATGTTGTGATATCGATTGGTGGCTGTAATAGTTGACGAGAGATTGAATGCGAAACGGGTCCGGGTGCTAACTTTATCTGTCGTTCCCAGCATTAACTCCTGTGCTCTCAGCTCAGATGCTGTTTCCTCAATTCAACATGACTTCCTTGCCATGATACTCAGACCATCGCGTTCCATGTTTTCCGAGTCCAAAGTTCAAAGCTAATCGTTCTCTTCTCCAAGTTATGCAGTGCATTGTATCTCTTATCAGGTCACATCACAGTTGCCATATCGGGACAACCTAACTTTTCACGGTGCGTCTCACTAAATCACTGTGCCCTACCTGCACGTCCTTACTTCTCATCCTCAAGCTTGATTGTACATATACACCATGGTTGGAAGGGCATTGTCTCAATCTAAAAAAAGACAAATTTACGTGGAAATTAAAGAAAAATGGATTGAAAGAGCTGTCTTGGCATACAGAGAAGAGGAGAAGAAAGGGCCCAGAGAGAAGAAGAAAGGACTACGAAGCATAGGCCAAGAGATGGAGACACTGTGCTGGCAAAACATTGAAATCATTTCAGATTTCGGACCCTTTAGAGGATAGCGGGGAACAAGTAGATGCAGCTGAGGATATAGCAGATGATTGTGATGATGCTGAAGGGTCAGGGGGGAGTGAGCACGATATAGGGGGGTCTGAGAGCGATTACAGTGCATCCGTTTCAGGGACTGATGAGCTTGATTGAAATCTGATGGCTATCCCAATTTGCTACTAGAGGTCTATTTCATGATCTTGGCTCACAGTATTGTTGTCCGATAGATGTTTTAGGTATTAAAATTATAGCCCTAAAGGATGCTCTAATCTGATCCCAATCCCTCCTTTGGATTTCGAGCCTAGTTTTCACTTCTCACTGCGGTGAACTGTATTTTTCGATGCTCCACCGTTGGGAAAAGGCCGTGATGGGTTGTACACTTACGCTGATTCTCCCGCAACCCTTCGGTTAGCCAGCCGGTGTAACCCTAAAAGCTTCATGAAACCTCTGCGACTTGTTTCGGCCACCTAATATTTGATGATTTGTATCCGTCTCGCCGTGGGAACATCCATCTCAGCTTCAAGTCCGCATCATTCAAGGTTCAGTGTGGGACTTTTTCGCCGCCATCATACAACTTATAATCCGCAGGTGTGGGTACCGACTCAGTTGGATGCTAATAGTTTGCGATCAAGGATCATAGCTACCGTGGTTCTCGGTAACTTCTCGGATGCCTCCTAGAACTAATCGAGACTCGAAATCCGGCTACCTGTGCTCACGTTGGGTCCACTTCAAACCAATTACTTTGACGTAGAAAAGAGCACCAGTTTGTACTTCAACGGGGGCTCCTCGCGCTCACGGCCGCAAGCTTTCGATTTATAGGGACTTGGCATTATCAGTCATTCAGATTTACCCTCCATACCTTTGTGGTCAGGGAACAGACCAGGATAACATTGAAGAGCGGCATCGCATGCTTTATGGTTTCCTGATGACTCAAAGGGAAGATCGTCAAACCAACGTTAGTAGGTTAGACTCGGGCCTATTCTTCCAGATACGCAGATACATTCCGCACGATGGGTACGGATGCTACCTTGGTCTAGTTTAGTCGTAACTGTATAGTGGCCTCTTATTATAACGCCGCGATTGACACTGCTACGATTCTTGCGCGCGTTCCAGGTGATTTTCCTCAGATCCGAGCTTTGCGGTGCGGGAAATCCTCCCGCTTCATTAGGTTCGTGGCGGTTGTAGATTTCTACGGCAACGATCACTCCGATGTCAGTCCTCGAAGCTTTACAGATGCCGGCGAGTCCGATTACCAGGCAGTTCATGTCAAAAGTATTTTGGGCCGAATACACGATCGTTTGAAAGATCAGTCTGGTTTGGGTGATTCAGAGAAGCACGAACTGCTGCATACCCCTGATCTCCGCAAGGCCGCCCTCTCCTCGTCCGACGTCCGCTGTTTCCCAGCCGTCTTACTACACACTCGATGACCATTTCGATGTTCTACAAGTACTGACAGCGTGTAAGTCTGCCATGGTTGGTGAACAGTCTCCGACCTGGCTTGCCCACAACTGTGGTACAATTTCGTTCTCCCATGGACGCATCTCTGCCCTCGCATCACCGGTCCGACCTATATATCTGCTTGACACGGTGTTAACCCGGTCAGCGCAACGTCGGCTTTCCGTCATCTATACCCCGGAGAAAGCTGATACGATAACATGGTTCTTTATCACACCTACTGCGGGAATGCCATCGCTGAAAGAGTGCTCAGTTATACATCCGTTCCAACGTGAATTCATTCTTATTCGAGCGAGGGATCGTTTACACCATTTAGAATGTATTGATCTCATTTCGGATATCGATCAAGCAAAGGCCGGGAATCCTTGATGCATTCACAAGGGCAAACCATCTCCGAGCCTATGATAATCTGTGGGACACATGCTCAGGGCACTACCAAGCTTACCCTGCCCTGGTTGTAATGGAGGTTTTTGCACGAGGACATATGCAGCATCGACCAACTCATTCAACTCGCATCAAACCTTCCCAGATCTGCATCGAGTACCTGTGGTACGCAGGGGAGTCTGAAGTCTGATACGATTGGCTCATTGCGTCTGTGAGGTCCAAGGTTGCTTGACTACTTGGTTCTCCCGGCTTTAGAGATCTTGGATCTGCCATGTATTATGTGCGTTCAAGCTATCGAATACTCTGCTAATAGATTCGACAGAATACTGTGTAGATCGGAGCGTTATACGCTTCCGCGTTGGAAAAATGTTCAACGTTCCGGGCGCAGATCTAAACAATTGAGGAACGTTGAAGGGGCATCCCAAAGAACACTTCAAATCCCTCGTCCAGTATAGAGGAATTATTCTATGACCGAGAGTAAGTTACTCAAACTGTTCGGAAGGATTACCTGTAACACCAAAGATAACCCGCTGCTGCTGGGCTTAGAACGCTCATTTGGATTGCCGGTATTTCATTGTTCTTTTTTCGTGGTCGTTGCCGTTAGGTGGAGATGATAGAATTACCGCACGTAACTGGGAAAGTGGGATCAGGATTGCGGTTGTAGGAGTGACATGCCGGGACTTTAACCGTTCGAGGTGAAGATCAAAGTTTAGTGACTCGATGTTGGACCGGTTGAAAAGATGAAACAGGAAGGGTCGGACGTACGCATTGTCCTAGACAGTAAGCAAGGATTGTTGACAAGACAGTGACTCCAATTGCTCGTAGCCTTATTTGCATTAAAGTGATTGATTTCGCCCACAAGATAAGCAATGACGCGATAAAGCAGTATAGAAGCGGGATACACCGAAAAATATGGGGTGTCTGAACTTAGTTACATATTCGTTGGTACGAGATATAGCGTAAGGAGACCGACCTAGTACGTTTACGCAAGTCACATAGCATGATAACAACAGGAAAGGATGTGTGAAGAGCCGCCCAGATAAGAAGTACATCGTTAAACTTGACGCCGCGGCCATGGGCCGGCTCTAGGTTGCACTGTCATATATATGCTTGGCCTGTTTCTCGCCACTGTCAGGTAGGAGCAGTAAAAATGTCCCCAGCACAGATGACTCTGTGCCTCTGTCCGACTCGTAGGCTAGGGTAGAGAATGTCAGTTACGCTTACTACATTTCAATGGCACATCAGGTTGACGGGATTCGAACCTTCGACAGTGCGGCGTAAATAAGCCCCCATTTGCACATAACGAGCACAACAGTTAGCACACTTCGGATCGTGTAGTATTTAACCCGGTAGATAGAACGGCAAAACGGGTATAGTTACTGTTATTAGCGATATATGTTTCTGGAATGTTCTGCGCTACAGGTGACTCATGCAACTTGAAAATGCAGGAGTGGTCCAGACTATCCACCTCGACGTCGTATAAGATTTGAGCGTTCTCAGACCCGCTGGACAACTTTTGCAGCAGTGTTCCCGAATAACTACCATCTCGCACTGGCACCCTCGCTGCATTTTTTACGTTTCTTCGTCTTTCTGTCGTTGGTGCCTCAGCGCAACCCTACTGTATGTAGGAAGGAGTGTTCAAGTATCTCCAGTAGCATAGGTCATTCGATGTCATGCAACGAAGCCAGAAGAAGGATTTACAAATGGTTATGCGGATCCAAGCCAGAGAATATATTGAATGTGATTGTGCGCGGCGTTGTGGTCGTTGCCAGTCAGACTAGTAAAGGTTGGATTGCCTCCCTGGACAAGAATGTACATTTCGGTAGATCCCTCTTCATCCTACATTACGGCAGAGATGTTGGATGAATTGCAATCGCCAGCTATTTGTGAAGCCTGAAACCGAAAGGGAGAAAAGCCAAAGAAAAGCAGTGATGATGGTGAGAGTGAAGGCTGAAGTCGGCATTTTCCGGTCCCTTTCCCTTTCCTGACATTTATGTAAGTTACGCACGTCGCAGATTAGTGTGCTCATACTACATCCGGCATTACTATGGAAGGGAGGGAGGAAGTGCGAATTTATTAGTTGTCAGTGTTCCTGAACAGAAACGTCACGACGTCCATACTATAGTCTGGAATAAATAAAGTGTATCCCAAAAGAATAAATGCTACGATGACGAGCCTCAGCTGTGCTCTGCCGCTACAACAAAGCCCCATCAAGAGCACTCTCTCAAGGTCTCGGAGATGGAGAAATAAATTATTTCATCAGTTGGAAGCCAATCCAAGAATCAAAACAGTGGTACAATTTTCCATTGGAGATTATATTGTATACGTCGGAATCAAGCGGTAGGCTCGATGAGATCTTCCGATTCAATCAACCGACAGAGAAGACACTCGAGTCCATAGAAATCATTCAGACAGTGCATCAGACGGTACTACAATGTCTCAAAATAATTGTTTTCTCTGCACCATTGCGCATTTTCACTTTGTTTCATTGTTGACATTTTTTTTCACAGCTTGAATCGGGAGTCTGGCTACAAAGCTGCTTATGGTCGTATCACTCTTTGTTATGTGTCTTGTTTGTCTCATGTTCGTCCTCACTTTGAGAGATAAAACACCGGTGTTTGGGCGACCTGTAGACTTATACATCGTTGCCTGTCTTCATTATGTCTTCTTCCTCTCCCCCATCTACTGTTCTACCCAGTCTTCAACCCTTGGGATTCCAGGACTCGACTGGTGGAGTTACCTCCGACGATAGTTCAGTTGCCAAAGTTTGTTTTCATCTCCCCACTACGATTGGATTTTGAATATTCAAGAATGCCATTTTTTTCAGTCTTACTTTCCTGACAACTCTCCATCACTCACCTTCGGTTTGTTCCCTGTGAAATGCAAGTCGCAAATGCCATTATTGTCATCCCTCCCCATGCTTCCCCACTACCGCCTGATGTCCGGACAACATCCTTTCTCCTCATAAAGGGCGCGATGCAGCGAGTGCTCAAATTCGAAAAGATCTCGAAGGGCACACGAATACTTCCCTACCGTAGTATTCAAGTAGTGTCATGAAAGATGCTCTAATGGCGAATTTCTGTCGTTTTGTGTGTACCATCAATAACGTCTTGCTTGCATCGACAGATTAGCTATATGATCTCTCGTTGCACAACGAGCAAGCCAATAACCTTATTGTAAACCTAGCAGTACAAGTGATGGCCTCTTTAGAATGTCGACGGTCAAACCACCCCCATTCAAGCTGCGTGGCAGCCTGAGATTAAAGAGAGCGCTTTCGCTGACCTTGGCTTCAAACTATACTTGTACGCCTTAGGATGACTGACATGAACTCAGCGCATATGCCTCGTTCACAGAAGGAATTACTTACCTTATAGTCCCGCTGGTATTTTCATGTACAGGAACTAGCGGGACTCCGTCCTCCATCGCGCAGGTGATTTCAAAGAGAGCTAGAGACATCACTATACAGATGTACAAGTGAGGCATCCGCGAGATGCATTCCGGGGCAGACACGGCGCCCAAAGCCAAAAGCAGCGTGCCGAGGATCTTCCTGTGTCTCCTTGCCGATGTAGCGACTTGGGTCAAAGGTAAATGGGTCTGGATAAACTTCTGGATCATGCAACATGTTCCTTAACACATGGATCTTAGGAACGACGGATATGATAGAGGACGGATGGGATACGCACCATAGATTTGCAACGATGATAGCACCCTTGGGGATCAAGTATCCATCAACGAGGCCATCCTCTGTAGCGCGATGGGGAACGCCGAGGGGCGCTACATTGTGCCATCGAAGCGATTCTGTGACCACAGCGTTGACGTAAGGGAGCTGCTCGCGATCGGCATAGCCTGGCAACCTGTCGGTTCCCACAACCGTGTCAATCTCGGCTTGAGCACGCTTTTGTACCTCTGTGAGGAGGTAAAAGAGGGGATCACGAAATCTGAGATTGGATTACGCACCAGGATGCAAGACCATTGCCAAGAAAAATCCGTGTTGGGCGGATACCGTGGTATCTGCACCAGCTAAGACGAGATGAAGCGATCAGAAAATGGTGGAGTGGCAAGATTGAGGGTGGGACGAAATTAAGAACTCACCGCCGTAAAGAGATCCCGCCGTATGCTTGATTTCGTATATGTATTCTGGTGTAATCTTCTCCTCGTTCTCTAGAGCGACTGACACAAAAGAGCGGGGTGCTGTTCCCGTTAGCTATGGAGGAAAGTATTTTTAGAAGTTCACCGTGTAAGGAGGTAAAAACTTACTATCTGCTGCCAAGCAAAGTTATAGGGAACATCGATCATGTCGTTAAATGCTTTGGCCCATTTCCGGGCTAAGGCCTTGAACCCACCACCAGGGAGCCACTCTGGGAAGAAGCGAAGAGCGGGGAAGACGTCCACCAGAAATTTGCCTGTTATCGTAGTTCATGAGTAACGGATGAAAAATAAAACACCCGATTTGTACCAGGAGTGGACGCGATATTAAAGTTATCGTTGGCATTTTCAATGAGTGTGACAAAGGGATCATTGTTTTCCAGGACTTCGATACCATAGGTTATCTTCATGATAAGTGAACCAGACAGCCTAAGCTGTAATTCAGATCGGAATTTGTATAGAACAGAAAACGACGTACTTTCGAAGCTGTGCGCTTAAGTCATTCGGAGAGGTGCTAAGCCGACGTAAAAACTTGCGCGTTTCCTCTTCTTCGACCTCAAAATATTTTCCTACGACATTAGCAGAGCCTATAAGCCGTGCGATGTGTTTGCGATAGTTCCTGAGCGTCGCTCCATATGGCATCAATACCACCGTCTTGGAGTAACCCACAAGCTCTCCACCCATCTCGAGTGTAGGGCGGTCCGAGTATATGGTGCCCCTTCTATCTAGGTCTTCCATTACTCGAGAGGAGTTGATAACAATTAATGGTTGTCTTAGGAGTGTGACAGAGCATATATCCCCTTCGAAGATGAAGGGGAAAGGTTTGAGCGAAAATATTGTTAAAGACGTAGATCTGGATACTCACCATATTGACGGCCCCATTCAGCATACGTGAGCCACTGTTTGCTGCTCGGCATATCAAATACATTCTAGGAAATAATGCAAGTAGATATCAGTCGCGGAGCTATTGACGGTGGACAGATAAAACTGTACTCCGATGATGGGTAATCCCCTTGGACCAGGCGGGAGGTCTGGGATGATGAACCTTCGACGATAGATGGTACGGGAGACTACCAAGAGAGCAACAGCTAAGCCCACAGCTGCGGGACCCAGGACAGAGAAGGTCAACCTGAGAGACATAGGGTTCTTCAGAGGTTGCTATCGGCGCCAAAGCGAGTTATGTGTGATTCCACCGCCACAGGGTCGGGAGACCATAGACATTTCTCGTAAGTATATAGATTATTCTAGTCCATCAGATCTCCGGGGAGTGGCAACCATTTAGATGCCGATGGAATCGACAAAAGCAGCCTTAAGTAGTAAGTAGACCAGGAACGGAGCTCAACCGTGAATTGATAGGTGCCGAGGAAACATTGTCCTGATTCAGAATGAGTAACAGATGTATAAAGATAAACTCGACTTTCCAACGAGCTCTACGATATTCAAGTAGGTATTACTTGACGTTCATCGGTTGGTTGGTTGGGTTTCACCTTGTTGATCCAAGCGTCAAAGTAGGGATGACGGTTCAACCACGTGGGCTTCGTTCAGGGCCGGCTCAGGTTCGGAATCGTTTACTTTTCATTTTGATACGAATGATTCACCTCACTCACATGGACCCTTGGTACTCACTAGAACCAGCCAATGTTTCTGGTACTTCATCTTCGGAAAAATTTTCGTGAATGTATTAATCATTGCGGTCTAGGCGGGTGTAATATATTTGCGACTTTCATCAGCACACTCAGATTCAATCTAGGACTTATCCCCTTGGTTTAAGCGCGCCATCACCTTCTGGGGTATTCTGGGTTTATTCCAATGAGCTCCCAGGTCCGGGAAGTGATTTATGAAGTCGTTCTCGTTATCCACGGCGGTCTCCGACAATAAAAGAGAAGGGATGCTTCCAATTTCTGTTGACACTTCCTTCAGCCTAGCGAAAATCCCCTTCCATTCTTTACAATGCCTGCTACTCTTCAAAGCCCCGGAGAACACGCCCCATTGGATGACACGTACGTCGTCGACAAAAGACCAGGTTGTTGTAACTCATAGACATCAATGTATTGGATAGCATGGGCTCGATGCTAATAGGTGTCATTGTTAGCGCGATCCTCTTTGGAATATCGGTTGTTCAGACCTTGTACTATTATAGCCGTGAGTAGCCCGGTTTCCTGAGTGTAAATGTAATTTGTTGATGGTCATTCACAGAGTACCCCAAGGACGTATGGTATCTCAAGTCATTGGTTGGAAAGTCTTTGCTTGTGAACGGATATATTCACTTATATCGACCCAGGTGGCGGCAACAATTTTTTTCGATTCAGTACATATGTTGTTCATTACCCACACAAGTACGTTTAACCGCCTCCTTGATGCTATTCGTAACCGATGACCGTTGTTCGCGCAGTATACCACTATTTGATAACGGGTTATTAGTACGTTTTTTCTCTTATGACAATGATTCCTTTACCACTCATCGCTACATGTAGCGACCAGACTGTCCTTACTCGCATAGTATGGTCAGTAACCTAGAGTTCTGCTCCTTGGCTTTTTATTCACAATTCGGTGATAGGAGCGTTATTGCAAGTACTCTCTGTATGGCCAACTCTGATTTGTATTCAAAGGATTTTCAGGTAGAAGCCGTTCCGACTGGCGTCACGGGATCTCTAGTTCAATGGTGAGGACCGTTGTTCCTGAACTCGGTGCAATAGACTTACTAGTGCCCACTAGTTTCTATACTGTTCGTGTGTGGCGTCGTTAGTGGTGCTTTCGTTCTTCACGCATACGTACTAAGGTTGCTTCTAGTCAGCAGGAAAAGTATTCTGCTGACAGGCACAATCTTGTTCTTGATAATAGCCGACTCGAGTGAGCATATTGAATTTCAATCTTTCTCGTTGTTTGAATTAATATCCTACTCCCAGTATGCGGCACTGGTTCGTGGTGTCATTCTGAATTACAAGTTTTGTGTCTGACTGCTGCCTATCCTCAGTATGGGTGGTATTGGCGTGAGTCGGATACAGTCTGTCAAGTCACTCTCATCATAAACGCAACGATTAGGTTACTGCGACATACCTATACCGATCTCTTGCATATTTCGGTTCGTCTATGCATGCTATTCTATGTCCATCGGCTTAAGAGTCCACCAGCCCCTCACTATATCAATCAATGGCATTTCCGCCGCTGCCGATGTTCTTATTTCCGCAAGTCTCTGTATAATTCTTCAAAGGTCAAAGACGGGATTTCGAAAGTGAGTATTTCAACTTTCAGCTTGGGAGCGTTGTCCTTATGTCCGACCGCTCCTAGATCTGATACCATGATAACCAAGCTGGTAAGATTTTAGTTTGATACTGAGCAAGGAAGCATTCATACAATGCTATGAAAGATCTTCTTTTTCGTGAACACCGGACTGTATGTGATTTTGACTCAACTTATGATGACATTTCTGATGATCTCGACATTTAGTTTGACTAGGTAAAATCGTAACGTTTCTCTGGTATCATCACATTTACTAATGAAAAGGCCAGCCTTTGTGCGGTAGGCGCATTACTATCGGTACGACTACTACTTCCTGACTGATCGATCCATCTCATTCCACTTGCATCAATATCAGCTCGCGATATCTTCGCACACGCTTATCTATGCGTCATGGTATTTTTGTATCGGCCGTCGTGAGCTTTTCTGCTGTGAACAAATCTATTGAATCTGATCGTGACGTCCAGTATACGCCAACTCGCTCCTAGCATCCTTGAATGGACGAAACACAATTCGTGGACAAACAGAAGACATTGATCATATGCTCCTGTCTATACCAAATGCTGTCCTCTCTCCAAGTAGTAACTCGGCGTCGAATGGGCAAAGGCCAGATATTTCTATTAGGATAGAAACTTCCACCCACAAGGATGTTGAGGCAGATTCTAAACAGGATGATGATTCATTTGTAAGTCCCTTGAGCGGCTCCGCGTGCATGTCTGAAAAAATCCTAATTACAGGAAAACACATTGGCTAACCCATCGAAATCGTCCTTATGATATCAATGTGAAGATTGTGGTACCACTGGGCAATAACGATCAGTTCCAATGGAAACTCCTCGCCCTGCCATGTTGGAATTACCTAGTACTACTGCATTGCAAGTAATGTGCTCTCGCAGTAAATAAACATCAGAAATATAGGTTTAGCCACTTAAATCTCGATGATGAATCCGACCGTTCTCGGTGCCGAAGGCGTAGCTGGTGAACCCTTGGTGAAAAAATATGACCGTGAAAATCGGATAACGCTAGAGCGCCGGAAATAAATCGAAAGGGAAGAGATTTATTGACACTTCAATGTCATCTCCAACTTCTAACCGCATTGGCGATGAGAGGCATTCTCTTGACATCGAGAATACGGCAATTAGGGACGTTTTAACGTGAGGTCTCGCGCAGGGAGACATTTGAAGATTGACACCACATCCTTCAAGTGAAGGAGACATTGCATCGCTCAGCTTATTGGCCAGAGAACCACAGATATGTAACACTCAGGAAGTGAGGGTGCTTACTGTAGGTGCTGTTGCTCGGCTCGGCTAAAGGGGAATGTGATAGAGACAATACGAAAGGATACTGATGTACCTGCAGGGACCGTGAACCCGTTGATCTGTCAGGGCAGTCCCTCCTCCTGCTCCACAACACATGGTTAGTTGGATCATGCAAAGCGCCTGTCAGAACTATTCAACTTGATACCAGCAGTCTGGTTCACCGTTTAGTCTCATGGTCATGACTCCAGGGAGGCCGAAACCGGAAAACCAGTGCACATATCCGAAAGATTATTTGATGATTGAGTACCACAGGATAGATGGAGATCCATTGCAATGATCTTAGCCATTAAAAAATCGAAATGCGCGCGTCATCAGAGGAAACAACAACGGGAGTCACGATTCTTAATGGAAGACAAATCGAGGTTTACTTCTGACTTTGTTACATGAGCAACGATGGAATCTAGCCTACAAAGCGCGCGACCCCGGTGAACAAGAGCGCCGGTCCGACTTCCGGCCCGTATATCCGTACTGGCTTTGTACTTTCTCACTCTGTGGGTTACTCTTCTGTAGGCACCAAGCAGGTGACCTTGTATCGTGCCTAAAGGGAAGATGCGTTCACATCTCAGAGATGAACCATATTATGTCTTCCCTCAGAGTCAAAGGCACACAGCTTGTTAATCTCAACAATGATCAAGTTGTCCTTCGAGGAGCTGGCTTAGGCGGGTGGATGTGGTCTGTCTTTTCGTTTTTACCTGAGCTCGTGGATCTTGATGAGAAAAACCGTAGCATGGAGAATTTTATCTCAGGTACATCATACCTTTCATTGACACGAATTAATTTACTAGATATTCGACCAAGGTTATCCTGGATGCGAGTTCCAAATACGAGATGCTTTGAACAATGTCCTCGGTGAGAGGAAGGCTAGCTTTTTCTTTGACAAAGTGCGCAATTATCCCGTTGCTTAGAAATTATACTTAATAGGACATCATCTAGTATTTGGAGTACTTTTTTCATGGATTCAGATGCGATGTTCTTCCGCTCACTAGGCCTGAATTGTATTCGGATCGCCGTCAATTACAGACACTTTGAAGGTAAACGTCAACTTCTCCCAGATTTTGTTGCGGGTGCCATGTGAACCTTTGCAGATGATTCCAATCCTCGGGTCCTGAAACGAGAGGGATTTCATCACCTCGATCGTGTCATATCCTTATGCGCGAAGCACTCTATCTATACGATCATTGATATGCATACCGCTCCTGGTGCGCAGAGTGGTGGATGGCATGCAGACGGGGGGACACATATCGCTAATTTTTGGAAGCACAAAGACTTCCAAGATCGATTCGTCTGGTTATGGACGGAAATCGCATACCACTACAAAGACAACGAATGGGTCACAGGGTATAATCTCATGAACGAGCCTGCTGATCCTCACCCAACTATGGCCCGTTTGATGGAAGTCTACGACCGGTTGTGCACCGCAATACAGTCCGTTGACCCGAACCACATCATCTTCTTGGACGGAAACACGTTCGCCTCGGACTTTACCAAGTTCCCGGAAAATGTAAAGGAGCGATGGGGAGAGAATGTGGTGTATGCGATCCATGATTATTCACTATACGGATTTCCAAAGAGCAAAGAAGCTTATGTGGGGAGCGACGAACAAAAGGCGAAGTTACAAGCAGTGTACAAAAGGAAACGGCGCTGGATGGATGACCGCGGGCTGTGCGTATGGAACGGCGAATGGGGGCCCGTCTACGCGAGGAAGGAGTACGATGGCCGACGCAACAGACGAAATAAACAGGGCGAGGTACATGGTTCTACGAGACCAGCTTGAGTTGTACAACAAGGTTCGGACATCCGTTCACTGCTTCTGAGTTCCATTAATTGTTGGATGCTTCTCCACAGGATATGCTGAGCTGGTCGATATGGCTATACAAAGACATCGGATTCCAAGGTATGGTGTATGTGAACCCAGATACGCCCTATATGGAGCGGCTGCGATCATTTTTGCTTAAGAAGCACCGCCTAGCGGCTGATGCTTGGGGCGCAGACGATTCCGAGGTCAAGCATCTTTATGATCCCATCGTGAGTCACATTGTGGACGCCGTTCCGGACGAGATGAAGAGGAAGCTATACCCCCCTCTGTGGACGTTAGAGGACAGGGTTACACGTATAGCGCGTACTATGTTGGTTGCTGAGTTCCTGGTCGGAGAATGGGCAGAGATATTCCGTGGGTTGGATGAAGGAGAATTGGACGTGCTTGCCAAGAGCTTCCAGTTTGAGAACTGTTCGAAGAGGGAGGGATTGAATGACGTGCTGAGGGAGAATGCCGGAATTGTGGCATGACAATCTAACTCAATTTCGTCGCTTGAATTGATGCATCTCGAAGTGATGTATCTGTACGCTTTGGGCTCTTACTCGTTGTGATTTTATGAATCGAAAGCTATGCTTATTCCCATTGTGAAGGGAAAGACCTGAAGAGGTGTTGAGATGAGCGGCCAATGTGGTCACAATGCACAGGACTGCGCCAGTTGCCTGCATCCATTTAGCTTAGCACTGTGCATTAACTGTTCGATGGATGGTCTTGCCTGATCATCGAGCTGTCGTGATAAATTCCTACCAAAAGAATTCACCTTCTTGATTTGAGGAACTATCGGATCGCAGCTTGCCAGTTGTATGCGTTTCAAGACGCTATGGTGATACATTCTCCATGACAGCCGCATCACCCGTCCCTGTGCAACATCCACAAGCACGCCGATACGCCATCACAACACGGGTTTACAACTACCGGTCTGTTTTATACTGATGGATCTGCGTTGAAGCTTAGTTCCTCACATTCAAAAGCTGCGGGCAGCTTTTCGACAGGACTTTTAACTCGCTTTTTCGCCGATGTTCAAGGGAAGGCAGTCGCTCCTCAAAGACTATCCATTCTCATTCAGCCCCGCGTCGTTCGTCCGAGAGGAGAAGTAGTAGAGGTAGGGGAGACGACGAGAGGCATGGAAAGGGTGGGAAACAGGAGAGGGAGAGTGAGTGGTTTCTGAACTGATATTGAAGACGGCGACATCTCTTCTGGGTGGCATCCATCGGAGCCTGATTGTAGCGGGTTCGAGTTTACGGTTAGGCCGTTTACAAGCAGGCAAAGACTGATGCCCAAATCAACTTCGCCCGCGGGCACAGAGTGGAAGGGCGTAGCAGATGAAGAAGAGGGGGACTTGGATGAACAGCGGTTCTCGCTTGTGTCGATAATGGAGCCTTCGAAACGCGACTTGCCCATTGACCTCAAGCGAATGTCCATGCTCTGGACACACGGAAACATATTCCGTGCTCTGCCCTCCCCAACAACGAATTCACCACCGCTGACCCCGGACGCCGAAGGCCCTCCTGCACAAAGCACTACACGGGCGCTAACAAAAGCCCCGCGCTTGGACATAGCCGCCACAATCACTGTACATTCCCCGTCTCCCTCACCCATCTCAGCTGCCGTTTCAGCCTCGGCTACATGGAGTATCTTGGAAATGTACGACGTCAGCCCTGGATCACCCATGGCCGAGCGATCAACCAGTCAACAACATTTGTCGAAGCCAACATCGTCGCCGTTTCTGCAGGTACCTAGTACTTCAAACGAGCGAAGTGTTCAGCCATCATTGGAAATACCACCCGTCCCACCGATTCCTCCACATCTTCGTTCGGCGTCCAAACGATCTATTCGTCCACTTCCCGTAGTTCCCTCTGCTAGCCCCTCATCTACCCCCAAACATGTTCCGCCGCGCGAGACACTTGTCCCCCACGGGCCACGCCCGCGGTCGAGCACACTGCCGACGAATCGCCGGTCTGCGATGGAGGCGGTCCAAATGCCGTCGCCTAGCATCTCTGATCCCGGTGGACACTGCATTGTCTCCATTCCGGAATTAGCAACGAGAAGACCGCGCCTGTCGATCAGGACAAGAGATCAGCGCGGTTGATGTGACTATCCCGAAGTTGAGCTAACAAAGACTATATTCTTCGACCCCTCAGACTAGGCAGGGCAGGCAAGGCCCAGTAGTATTGTATCACGTAAACTTGAGGATTAATATATCACTCCTGCTTTTCAGTAGATTTACTGTAGCGAATCGAGTACCGCGGTATAGGCTCGAGGAGCTTTCCGGCTAGTAACCGGCCTAGCAACCGAAGAGGATTATAGTGAGATCCCAGGCGGGCGGACAAGCGAACTGAGATCGGTAAGATACAACTGCCTCCACAAAGTGAAGAGAAGATGCTTACTATACTGGAAGAATATTGATGAGAAAGGGACTGGTTGGCTTTTGATGACTAGACTATGCTCATCTCTTTCAAGGATAAAATATATTCCACCTAAACGAATGTCGGTAACCACGAAAGAAGAGCAGACCGACAGCAGACCTGGAAGGCGCCACGGATCTTTGACGCGAAGCATCAACGCAAACAAAGGAAAATGGTTCATGAACGCCAACTGAGTCTCCAGGCAAGCCTGCACTAGAATGATGGCCAATCGCAACTGCGAATGATATCAGCACACTGACAGTCGCAAGAATGAAAAAAAAAAACGCACCAAAGCAAATAAGGAGTAATATACCAACACCGTCGGGAACAAAAATGCCAAGAGTGTAAATAAAATAGTACCGAAGAGAAGTTGATCGATATCATATTCCCAAGTGTCGGTACGATTGCGTAGGGCGTTGTATCGTTTACCTACGAAGACGTCCTTAATGAAAGAATGTCACAAGCAATGATGGGAAGGAAGTACCTCGGAAAATATTCCACAATGATCCAGCAGTAGTCAACAGTCTCGCATAGACAGCGTTGGACACGAAATAACAAACGTATATGTGGGCAGTTAAGATGGTCAGTAGATCGGAGAATAGTGAGATAGAGAAGGTCGCGCCCCCCCAGCTGGCAACACCAAAGAAGTACATAATCGCCGGTAGATGGGGAGCTAGCCATTGGAGGACACCTACGGAGAAGGAAAGCCACAAGAAGAAGAGAAAGCCCGAATTCACGTACGACCCCACATGGCTATCAAATCGATAAATGTTTGTGAATAAAAGCGACTAAGTTCCGTATTGAGCTTGAGACCGGCAGGCCACGAGTCTAACCAGTGTAAAACCCATTGAATCCATTGAATAAGAATGTTCTGAGTGTGGCGTTAGCAAGGGGTGAGAAATCATAGAATTTAATTTACATTAATCATCGAATTGAGCATGGAAGCAAGGACGATATGATTGTCGCATAGAAAGGACCCTATAGCTGATCCGATTGTGATATCATTAAGCAGAAGCCATACGGTATTGAAAAAGCTAGAACTTATCAGAACGCAGACGTGAGAGAGAGGAAAGGGCACACTTGATGTATCGAGCTGAATAGAGAGACGTGGGTGTCATGCCACGATTACGCAACGGAGATACTTCTGCCGCAAAAAAGTCGGTTTGTTCTGCGCGAACATCTATTTGCTGAACTATATGCTATATCCGTTATTATTTTCTGCCGCCAGAGATAGGTAATTACGCACCGATAGCCGAGATGTCCTTGATTACGAATGATAAGAGAGTAGGCGCATTGCAAAATACGGTTAGAAAGCTGGAGAAGAGCGCTAATAAGGGTGAAATATTCTTCCAGGACACATCGAAAATGGTCCACAAGATGTCTGTCTTGAGCAATGGCTCTGAAGGGTTTAGGTAGCTCTGTAGAAGTCCTTCGACTCTATGGGCGGCGTTGAACTAGGCCCGTTGTAAGAAAAGGAGACGAATAGTAATTCTCGCCTACCTGATCCACAACCATATTATTGATGCCTGGAGAGGAAGCAGTAACATGAAAGGCCGCGTAATCCAAGGCAGAAGGCTCGGTGGAAACGGAAGCGCGGTGTCGTTCCTGGGCATGATAGTCAAGCCTCAAGGCTTCCAGAGAATAGAAGCGGAGAGTCGTCGGAAGGTGGCGGTAATAATAAACGACAATATAATCCCTGTGCCATGTGAAGAATCAAGTGCATACATTCCAAGAAGAGCTCACTTAGGGACGGGAAAATGAAATATTGGGACCGTGAGCTTTTGCTTTCGTTCACAGGTGAATTTGCCGAATATGACTGGGTCCTCCCCACAGACATCACGCAAGGAACGGTACTCAGGCGACGCTGAAACGATCTCGACCGCGGCCTTTGCTTCCGATATCTAGAGAATTTCAGAACGGAGCTCAAACCCCACGACAACTCTGCTCACGGTGTCCACAGTCAATCGCCCTGCGACACACAAAGCTGGTCTCCTCCAGCCGAAACAAAATCCGGGCTCGACAAGATCTGTAGGCCAGAAGATGGTCGTTGGTGACATGCCAGTATTGCCGTCCTATCGTCGTTTACGATTCTTATGACCACGTATTCATATCGAAATCGAATTCGCCGACGTCGGATGAGATGGTGATCAAGAAGGAAAACGGCCACGTGACATCGATGTTGATTGTTCGACCCACTTTGGGGCCGCCTGTCAGTCGACGACCACCATCCCGCCTCAGCTCGCCTTCCATCGCCTTCCCCATTCTATTCCCAGTGTTATAGTGCCGGACCCTACCATGGATGCCTCTTATCAATCATCACCGCCCTCTTTCCCTCCCCGAAGGCCTGATCTCAAGCGAAAGCTTGTAGTTGTGGGCGACGGTGCGCGCCAACATTGCTTCTGGATCATCAACAAGCTCACTTGCCATCAAAGGTGGATGTGGCAAAACATGTCTTCTAATTGTATATGCAGAAAATCGATTTCCAGAGGTGCACTTATTTGGTTTATCTTTCTATCAATCCGGCTGATTCCTACAGGCGTACATACCAACAGTGTTCGAGAACTACGTGACGCAAGTACATTTTGAAGGCAAGGAAATAGAATTGGCGTTATGGGATACAGCGGGTCAGGAGGAGTATGATCGGTTGCGGCCACTGAGCTACCCAGAGAGCAATGTCATACTTATTGTTTTCTCTATCGATTTCCCGACAAGTCTAGGAAACGTCCTCGATAAGGTGTGTGGCTAATGTTCTTAACGTTTCCTTCATTTTTGACGACGTAAACTGCCAGTGGTATCCAGAGGTGGCGCATTTCTGCGAGGGGACACCCTTGATCCTAGTGGGAACAAAGACCGATCTTCGCAAGGATGAACAGACAAAACGGATGTTGGGAGCCCAAGGCCAGACACCTGTTAGCTGGGAGCAGGGATCCAGCGTAGCGAAAGAGATCGGCGCAAAATACATAGAATGCTCTGCAAAAACGGGAACTGGTGTCCACGATGTATTCAACCTAGCTTTGAAAGAAAGCATGAAAGGGAGATGGGGGAAGATTGTACGAGAACGGCGATGCGTTGTGATATAACAGACTCTCGGACAACGGGCAGGAACTACTCTACTGATAACGATTTTCATCTCGTTCTCGAGCTGTTCTACTAATTATTTATTGTTTTTGCATCAGATATGTATCAATTTACACGTTCATGTTTACGAAGAAGCAAACCTGCATAAAAGACCAGACCCGTACTCGGCTTGTGTACTATTGGCTTCACCTCAGAATGAAACAGGACATTATAGTGTTGGATCAACGTAACTTTCTTCGTCGATCCACGATCCTCGAGTTGATGTACAGACTACAGCATATTTATAATTAGATTTAAGATCGTCAACGGCTCGGAAATGTAATATCTTTCCCCTCTCATACTGTTCAAGGCTGCATCACCGCTAGTACTAGTAGATTTACGATTATTTAATTGATATAACAAGTGGTTTATGATACAATGCAATAAAAGTAAGATGTAAAGATAATTCATAGATTAGACATATAAGTAATCGGCGTGGTTGTACAAGGGAAATAAATAGCTGCCAGGCATCTTAGCATAGTCCAAGGTATCACAAAGCCCAGTGGGCGTTCATATCCTACAACAGACAAGTCAGCATACCAGCAGGTAAAGGTGAAGGCGAGAAAATACCAGGGGTTGGTGACTAGAGAGCTACCGAGGCAAATGAATGAGATCGTCGAATGAATAAACACTCTAGAACACTAACCTGGGGATCTTGGAAGTTATCCATCTCCAGCACTGGCACGTCGTCCGAAACAGATACGGCTGCTTTGGGGCCTACAGCTCTGCGCCACTCCTTCATGTTTTTCTTGTACGTCTTGACGTCCCTGTGCAAGTTTAACGCAGCCTTATGTACTTCGTGGCTAAGACGACGCGGTATTAATACGGCGAGTAAATGAGGCAAAGTATACACGCCGCATACCTGACATTCGTCATGAGGTCTTTCAACGACGGATGAGGGTCCTTTTCTGCGAAAACATAATCAGATCACTCCTTGATATCTTAGTATGGCGACTTACTGAGGATTCTAATAAGAGCCTGGGACAAAAATCAGCGTAAGTTTCAGAGCTCAACCGATCACACCTACCCGAGTCATAGAGGCGCCTTCGCTGTCCTCCCAGGATACTTGGTCATCCTTACAAGCCCCCAGAGATATCTGCGAAGGCCGTGAGATATGCTTCATTTATGCGAGCAGCGGGGGACAATCCTCACTACATGCGGGAGTTCCACGTTGGAAGGCATGCAAGTCCCATCGCAGGGCCATAACGCAATGGGAGAATCACACCTGGGAATAGGGGACAACTCTGTATCATCTAACCATCTACCATCTTTCTCGAAAGTCGATTTGATTGACAGACGTCGGGTGGCTTTTATATGAACATCCACATTCGAGTCCGCAATTCGCCCGATGGAGGTTTTCTTGGACTTGACAACCTTCTTACTGACGCGTTTCGTCTGATACACCGACCTCAGGCTGCTCAGGGCCATCGCTTGGCGTCGCACTGTGCGGCCGGTAATTAGAGCGCGCCTCCAGATTGATATCGAGATTCATACCATTACGGTTCCAAATTGAGTCGGACCTTCGGCGGCCTTTGGATATCCAAGGGACATAAACTCTATTACAACGGAAATGGTCGAGATCTGCATTAGCAGGGATTAGGGTCCTATAGTCGCGCTCGTATGGAGTTGGTAAACGCACCCAAGAGCGACGCAGAATGGCAGGAATCAAAAACGGCCTATGGTCTGTTTCAGGACGTCAACCCTGACGACATGGAACTCAACGTACAACTAGGCTGCTTCCGATGGGTAATGCATCCACGAGATGCCGCCGTAACTCCTGATACCGTTGACTCTGTGAAATCGACGTGACAGTTGGGCGGTTGAGCGACGTACATTGTCCATGATCTTTCTCGAATCATGCTCATCGGTATGATCACAAGGAATCAAGCCTACTCAAGTATGAGGCACAGAAAGGGAATTTCGATAAGGAAAAATGGCACATACATTCGTCCATCCCGTCCTCTTCGCTGTTGTTCTTGTTCTCCACTTGTCCGACATGTCCGGAGTCTGGATTCCAAAGTCAACGAACTTCAATAGTGCGATGAAGATAGACTAGATACATTGAAAGAAGAAACGGTCGCCAGGTTTCGCGTCTTGGACGAGTTTTTTGATTTCGCGAATCTGCAACGAGTTCTCTGATTACTATGACAGACGGCCAGATATCGCAGAAGTTACAGACGATATTTGACTGCGTGGGTTGCCTCTCGGTGGATTTCCTGTCATCCAATAGAATGGTGATGCTCGCGTTGTCATAGCCATAATGGTCTGCGAGGGCGGGCGAACATGAACGTCAATATTTTCTGATAGCGCTATGGAAACATACTGATGAGAAGATCCTTCATGTCATGAACTATCGCGATGAGGTGTGTGCAGCTCATATTGCTCGTTCCCAGAACCCTTGCCCGTCTTGTAATTGATACCGATCAGCAATGCTTTTTTGCATGGGAGTTCGTTCTTCTCGGCAATCGGTGACTGGTATGGGCGCCTTGGACCTCGATGATTGATTATCTTCATGCCTGAGGCGATGGGGAACACAGAGAGGAAGGAGGGACGTTCGAACTTCACATTTGCCTGGTTCCTGGACCGGCGCTGATATAATGATTTCTGACACCGGTTTTTGCCAAGATCACTGGATCACGCCTCCTGCCGGATGGCTGTAATATTGTATGGACATCAGAAAAGATGGGCGCTGAGGTGTAAAGTTTGCAGATCAGTTTAGCATTGGTGAAATAGATGAAAGGACGCAGAACGCGCAATGAACCGTGAAGTCAGAAGGAACCAAGATAGAAAATTACACGCACATTAGTTCTGTATTGTATTACAGTTTCCGACATGGTAATCCACAGATTCCTTACAATACTTGTTAACCATGACTTCAAGAAGTATGGCCATCCCAAGCCTTCGGAGAGCATTGAACCAATCCAGTTTCAGAGCACGGTGAGCGGTCACACTCCTAGTGGCAATATGGCTGTCTGATCACTCCAGAACAATGCGGTTACTTCTCAGGTTGGAGATGCAATGGTCACACCACCCTCCTCTACTCCGACTTTTGATGGTCAAGCAAACACCATTTCAAATGTTTTAACAGCTATTTGTTAGAAAAATCTCTTCAAAGAAATATTATCGTTGTTCTCTATGATTCAATAGTACTGTTAATCAAAAACACTTTGACGACGCTGCGATAATATTTGACCGCTGCCAAAGATTAAGTCATGTGATACAATCAGGTGATGTTGAACTTCAGTCGTGTCGAGAACCTTCAACGTTCAATCTCACCATCATGGTCCAATGCATCGTTCTACTACAAAACGCTGTGCTATTGCTCATTCTGCTATTCTGCCTCATAGTAGCTCTGTCTCATTGTGTCCTGTGTTATTCCTGGTTCTTAGAGGATTTATTGCTCATTTTCTCTGCTTGATGTTAATAGGTTGTCTACATTTCCGAGTCAGGTGGATCAGGTGTATGTGGCAAAAACAAGGCAAAAAGACTTTTCAGGTATGTTACACGAGTTGTTACTTGACTTTCGGCCTCATTTTGAGTTCGCCAGCAGCAGGGACTGTACTATGCCGGTGTATATTGATACTATCATCCATGTCCATGCATTATCTATTCAATATATATGTATATTCTCATCCAAAATGAAAAGAAGCGGTGTGGTATAGCGCTAGAAGGGGCAATATGGGCTACCTGAATTTGATTGATAACCGGACTTTATTGTTGGAATACGCCCCAGTTCAACTCAGTAACAAGCCAGCCTACCTAAAGCTGGCACGGAGCCAGGTCCGCCAAACCTGGTCATATCCCTGATCGATCCCGGGCTGAAGCGACAATTTCAAAAAGCTGGCTTCATTCTGAAAACTGTTCTGGCTGTGTAGGCTCGTGCACCAGCTCGTTTTGTCAGCACACGTGACTTCGTTGGACGGTTGACAAAACGGCTGGGCAAATCCTGCACATTTTTGGAGGTCACGCTTTATGTGACATTGAACTTAGAAAATTTTACCTTCGTCGCTGCGAAATTTGGCACCACCTCATCCCCACACTCCATATCCCTTGATTCCTGCCCATAACGTATTTCTATCATAAAATATATGCTAACTCTGGTATAATTGCCACCTATCCCGTCTCAGAATTATCAAGATCTTGATTGCAGGTCATCCGGAATCTTCTTAGTCATCTGATGTCTCACGGCCTAGCTTCCCCTTTTCTCTAGCTCTTTTCCCCCTACTCAGCTTCGCTCACACCAGACTTGGAGTCTTCTAGGCAATCATTATGAAGACCGCTAATGAGGATCATTGAGTAATAAGCTTTATGATATGATGTAGCTGTATGTGCGCTAACGGTGGCGCTGATGGCTCTTGTGACTGGTGTATCTAACACAGATTCAAGCGGCGACTCATAACTGTGCCTATGCGTTCTGTAATACACAGGCCTCCGTACAGGATTTTTGCTTGATGGATTGTGTTTCATCCTGAGAGGTACAGATGCACTGCCTAGGGATGCACTCGAAGGTCTTAGGCCTAAGGCGTTATCTCTATCAAAGTTTGTGAATTGCAGTAGAGCAAAGCGAACGGGCGACTGAAGTCTTGACATTTGTAAGTATGAGCTGTGCATAAACGATGCGACGACGGCTCATGTACAATCGATGTGTGGACATTTTACGGAAATCATAAAGTAGATAGAAATCAACAGGAACGAGACCTGAATAGGCCTGACTCCTCGGTTGTCACGATTCGCTTGAACAAGTGCTACACTTTGAAGTTTGAACCGAAAAAGTGCCAAAAAAAAAAGAAAAAAAGAACAATCGCGCCGCTGAGTTAATGATGCCCCAGATAAAGGCCGTCGTTTCGCAAGATTTTCATCGATATCTTTTTATTGCTGTTCTCCCGAACCTGAGGCAAAGCTGTTTGAGTTAGTGGACAAATGATCATGACAGTGGGTGAAGCTGTTCTGATTCGGAAGCGATGTGGATTCATATTGCCGCGGCACACACCGCGGCATGCTCGGTCATCGCTGTGGCAGCGTCGCGGCCGTTGTTTCTTTCCTCAAATCGAGTCAGCCCTCTATTTCAACTCAAAAGCTCGCTGTAATTTTTCAACTCGACAACCGGTTGCGAAATAATGCACACACATGTTGTATCTCAACCCTGGCTTTGTAAATGATCGTAACCCTTTGCGACTCTCCTGCATATCAGCAGATATCACATTCGATTTCAATCGTAACCAAATGTCAGTGGTGCGCAACCCTTGGGGCCGACCCTAATACTACGGACCCGATATTGCAACGCCCGATCTTTTTATAGAGCTTGGCCTTTGCTGGAATCCTCAAGCTTACTTATCCCTTAAGAAGCTTAAACACTCTGATTCACTCGGGACTCATTTTCCCGCTGCACCCCTCGGGACTTAGCATGGAATGAATGAACAAGCATATCGGATAACCAACCTCATGTTTCTCCGAGTATACACACTGTACCCGGGCCTGCCTCGCTCCTTGTCTATGTATATCCTTTCTTCCTTGGGCACTCAACATCATAGACTAAGTATCATCTGCCTCGCTTGTGCCTGGCCCTGTCGAATGGACATGGCGTCATCTCTACATTCGCTTCGTGCCGTCCTTGCTCAGCTGTTACTTGCCAGCTAGAACCCTAAATTCGGATACGGATGCCTTCATGCTAACGTTACCACAAGGCTTATAGCCTACAGCCGCGCTGAACCCCGAATAAGACACGTTCCGATGGGCTGGTAGCCGAAAATTTACTACGCAGCGGAGCCTAGTACGTGAATCAACTGGTGGGGTGTTCTGTCCATCGGCAGTTGGCAACTGCCTGCCTCCGTTCCTTATACCGTCTCTGGTTCTGATGGGCCTTCTGATGATCTCCGGTGCGGGATTTGGATGTGTAATTTTGCCCTGAGATTGACAATAGACTTTACTTCAAGGTACGTCCATGCGTGTCCTGTGATGAAATAGTAATCCCTCATGTTCATGAATGGCAGGTGCTTCATTTTCACCAATGGGTTTCCTTTTAGGATTTCGGAAGCATTAGGCACAGATTTTGACCGTGCCTCGGACAAAGGAGATAGCCACAAGCCATGACCTCACTCAGAAGAGATACGAAATTGGACACCAGTATAAAAACAACTACTTCATCTTGAATTCCCCCCCACTTTCAAATCATGCGTCTCACAATAACCCTCCCAGTGCTTTTCGCCTTTGTTTCTGCCGCCTTCGTCACTGCTTCGCCTATTGTAAGTCTTCCGTCTTGTTACGACCCCTTCACGTACTTATATATTGGTTCAAGGTTGAAGAGGTATGCATCCCTATCGTCGGTTCCGGGTGCGTGTCCATACTCACCGTCCATCATAGCGAGTCGCAGGTCCCGGCGCTCCCGGATGGAAGGTACTTAACTTTTTTTTCAGCCCGAATCCCCTGTCTCACCTTTGGCTTGTTTTATAGCGAGTCATCACTCCCCCTACACCCGCTCCAGGCTGGCGCCGCACCGAAGCTGAGGTAGGTTACATCGCTCGCCTTTTCGATTCTAATCAAACATGAGTTTTCTTAGAGAGCTATCCCTCCGCCTAACCCGGCTCCAGGCTGGTAAAGGATGAGGCCCCCACGTGAAATATCGTAGATTACATTTCTAATCGATATAATCTGCGTTGGTCCCGGTATTCGACGAAGGTCCGTTTTTATGGGCGTATACTCCACACTAATCGGTTGAAGGAAATTCTGCATGATGTAATTAAAGCTACCTATCTACCTATGAATTGATACTCGTCAATTAAAATCAACGGTCCATGAAATCCTGCGTGCACATGTAATGTATGGCGCCTGGCCAACGCACCCAGTTGCCTTGCAATAAGTACTTACTCCGAAATGCACTTCCCATGCGGCAGTCACACTGCAGGCTCCATATCGAGGAGGATCTCTTGGACCATCCTCCTAAACGGTTTTTGAAGTCTGCCCTGAATCAGATGTGAGTCCTTGTGACGGTCGTGAGACGGAGAAGAAATAGAGACACCGATGCCTGGATATGGAGTAGGCGAACAGCGTAATATCCACCGCTCGTATTTGTATAAAAGCCTCCCCCGGAATGCAACATATCGTAAACCAAGACTACGACCTACGCAGCCCGTAGCCACCCATTCCGTTAATACCTATTGCGTCCAAATTGCGTCGCAGATACCGAGAGTCTCTCGAAATAATTGATCGCATCATACTCTGCAAGAATCTAGAACAAGAACTTCCAGAATATCTCCTAGAAAAGCAACAGAGTGACGGACCAGTGACATTTAAAGATACCAGACGATGATGCAAACATTCTAAATGGCGGCGGTGGCTACTGTGTACGGCGGCCTGGTGTAGATAAGAGGGCACAGCTTAACCTCCTCTACGAAGCCGACCTACACGGACTTGACACGGACAGCTCTGCAGATCTGGCAATGCTTAACTGCTTTACACATGGCGATGATCAGGGCTCCACTTCCATGTTTGGTACGCATACTTACTTGCGGAGACACCAGTCCACGTCGTCAAAATCACAGCAGCGTCTTGATCTACAGAATAATGGTGAACGTTCATCTGGTGCCCAAATCCCTCCTTGGTCACAGCAAGTACCCACCGGACCCGCCGATGTGTACCCGATGTCACGGGCAGAAGAACACTTTCAGACATTTCACCGCGCAATAGATGTTCCTCGGTTGCGGAAAACTTGCATTTCAAAGACGTGTTCTGTGGTACCTTACAAGACTTGGAAACTCCAGAACCATGAACGGTCCACGGTTAGGTAAAAAGTCGGCTGGTCCTGACGTTCTGGGCACAAAATGTATGGTGATAACATTCCAGGTGTCGAACATGAGGATAAGTAAGCGGGACGTGTGCGGTGACAGACAGAAGACTGAATCACATTTGCATGTAATTGAATGAAAATGGCTTGGTATACATCCACGGATAAATATTATAAGCGGTATCATGTTCACACTGTTGATAATTAATGAGTGCTGAAATTCGCAACAGTTGGTACGATACGTACCACGTAAAAGACCCAGAGCACAGCTAAAACATGAACAACGTGTCTCGTCCACAAGGCGCTTCAATTCCGCAATCTCGTCGTCCCATCCGCTTACACACAGAGGTGCCTCAATCAATCTCAGCCGGCTCGGTCGAGACGTGGTTGCGAACGGTGGCTCTACCACCCCTCCACGGGCAGCCGCTATCGCGATGAGATCCACAACCTGCACGTCTCCTTCAACAAAGAGCTGCATCAAAGACGGACAGAACCAGTCTTTCCCATCAACCGGATGAGAAGACAGCTTCTCGATTAAACTGGCTTCCTTGCACCGGAAGAGGGCATCGTCGTCTAATATGAGTCGCACGACGTTCGGGAGAAGCGAGAGCCATTGAATGAAAGTTGGTACATCGGTTTCGCGCAAAGAAGAACGGATCTCAAGGGTATGAAGATTCGCGGGAACAAAGCTCGGTTGACTCCACTTCATGAAGACTAGATTCCAATGCATATGGTCTCCACTGTAAGGGTAGCTGTCAATGAGACAGAACGTCTGCAATGAGGGTGCACGAATTCGAGAGACTTGGAGGGCGAAGCGCCGAAGCGATTCAATGTGAAGATTGAGCAAATCCCCCATCGGCACCGACGTCGACTCGCTGGATGACTGAGGACCATCTGATAGGTAAAGGGACTCCAAAGTTATCGAGATCGCGTTTGGTATCAGGGTAAGCAGTTCGAAAACCTGTGAGTTGTGCGCCTATCCCGGCGGTCGACATTGCGAAACTCGAATTGAGTCACGCCACGGCTCAACACGTTCTTCACCCACGAAGGAGAAACTGAGTTGGCTCCCAGAACCCTCAACTTCGAGGGTGCGACGTCCCACAACTTCTTTTTGGGAGAGTCCTTATCGCCACACGACGTGACATGCAGTTCCTCCAAGCTGCACAAATCTTCTCCCCTGACGGATTCCAACGTACGAGTAGGAGCCGAGGCATAAACCCAATTGTGAACCAATGATAAGAGATTCTGTTCACATTCGTAGTATCTTCTTTGTTCGGTGGGAAGGGTGAGGTACAAAGGAGCCGACTTGGCTCTAGAGAGTTGGGCGAGACCGTGCCGCCTAGAAAGTGTAAAGTCGATGATTCCGTATAGACGTAGAGTGGATAGGACGATTGCATGCCAGTCACTGCATGTTAAGCATAGTGAAGGCAGGAAGCCGACTCCCCATTTATGAACGCCGATCTCGAATATATGGGCGTAGATTTCTAGTGGCAGCTGGAGAAACATATTTGTCGCTGGTAAGGCAGTTTGCTACAGGATTCTGCTCTCTTGCCATAGGGTACCATGCGTTATATACTCGGCCTGCCTACCAGTAATTGGTCAGTATGTCCACTGCCCAAGAGTCGGCGTGTACCTTACACAGCGGTACCGGAAGGACTCTGGGCTGTGATTATTGGTAGTCGACGGTGCCGACGGTCAGGTGCGAGAAAACTCTCCGGTAAACGAAACCTTTGAAAAGGCGTGGCTAATAGCACTATTTGCGGCGACGCTGCGATTCTCATCGCGCTGGGTGATTCTTGTACGAACGTACAGCAAGACCGGTTCCTCCAAGCTAGACTGGAGGATAGTGGTCATCGTTGAGGTGATTTGTTGATTATCAATTTTCATCCATGCACCTTTACTTTCTGTCGTCGTCTTGGACAGACATGCAGCGCGATTGCTCGACCAAACAGGACATCGGACGTCGCCGAGACTGGCGGCGGTAGTGGTGGTCGCACTCGGCCCGCCTACCAGAATTTGTCAGTACCTTCACAGCCCAAGAGCCATTCAGCGTGTACCTTACAGCGGTACCGGATGGACTATCAGCTGTGGTCACAGATAGTCAACGGTGCCGACGGTACCAATTGTGACAGAATTCTCCGGCAATTAAACGAGAACTTCGAAAAGGCGTGGTCATTAGCTCTGTTTGGGCCGACGACCTGGGCATTGATTGAGCGTGTGAGCAGCCTTATTCGCGATGATGGAAAATCGTTGGTTGCTGCGATTTCCGTTGGGTTGAATGATTCTTGGACGAACGTAGGCAAAGATCTATTCCTCCATGCAGGACTCGAGGATAGTGGTGGTTGTGAAGGTGAGATTTGGCCGATCGTCGACTTTCCTGGGCCATGCACCTTCACTCGCCATGCTTATTATCGTCCTGGACAGACATGCAGCGCGGTGGGTCAACCGAACAGGACATTGGACGGCGCCGAGCTGGAGATCGGCGGCCGTGATGGTGGTCGACTGCCACGGGGTAAAACTGCATGTTGGACACTTCGCTCATTGCTCAGTACGGGCCGCCGTCGCCGTGGCTGGTTCATCATTACCATTGCATACAACAACGGCGCAAAAACGTTGACTGTTCCCTCGATAGGGACTGCTTGCCAATCCGGTTATTGGTGCTACTGCTGGTGAGCAAGGGTGATAAATGATCATATCTGGCGAACATGCTGACTAGTTTGTTATCTGTTTTCTAGGCAGAATTACGACCTTGTGCAGATACCAGATACATAACGGGGCACCTGACAAGAGCCAACATTCCCCATTTGTTTCCATTGTCGTCGTCAGTATCACCTCGGGCGGATCTTGCAACTGAAGCCTTGTAGATGCAAGTGGGGCCACGGCCAACGATCATTACCTGCAACCATGAAGGCCTTTTCTCGTGTTTTTCGGCCATTGACAATTGGCATTCGACGAGAGGATCCCGGTAGGATATGGGAGAGACGCGCGCCTCTCACGCCGGAGGCCGTGCAGGACTTGGTCGTGAAGCAGGGCGTTCAGGTACAGGTCGAATCTTGCGACAGACGCATATTCACCGACAATGAATACCTAGAGGTACGAGATATTCTACGGGTTCATTGACTGGTGAAGTGCTGAGCAGCATATAGGCTGGTGCTAGCGTTCAGAAGGACCTCTCGGCTGCCCACATCCTACTTGGTATCAAAGAACCCGTCCTCGGTTCGCTGCAACTCTCACCAGTCCCTTCCCCAAATTCTTCGACTAATGTTACCCGTACTTATATGATGTTCTCACACACTGCAAAGGGCCAGGCATACAACCTTCCGCTCCTGTCATGCTTCCTCGGTGACAAAGAATTGCCCCGCCTCATTGACTTTGAACTACTCACTGATGCCGTTACCGGTAAACGGACCGTTGGATTTGGGTGGTATGCTGGAGTGGCTGGCGTATTCGAAGCGCTGTCCTCCATGGCTCACTCTCATCTCGAATTTGGGGTTGCTTCTCCATTTCTGGTACGCCTCATTGTATCCGTTTCAAACATAGACTCCATCTGCATTTCAGTTTACTCCAAGACCTCAGTACTCAACCGTCTTTGGACCATCTGCGAGAAGCTCTGCATGCTATTGGAGAGCGAATTGCTGCAGAAGGTACTCCAAAAGCATTAGGACCATTTGTTGTAGGTCTCACTGGGTAAGTTCCGTATCAATATCAATCAGTCATATTCTCACATGATTCATTAGGACCGGAAATGTTGCGGAAGGCTGTCTGTCGGCTCTTTCGGAACTGCCTATCGTTAAAGTCGCAGTGAAAGACCTCCCGGCCCTCGTCAAAGATCCAGAGACAAACTTACGAAAGGTAAGGCACAGTGGAGATTAGACAACCGATTTTTAATCATCGTTTCTCAGATATATCTCGTCCATGCTTTACCATCTGACTACTTTACCCGTCTTGACGGTGGTAAACTTACACGAGATCACTATTATGCTCATCCCAACCAGTACTCATCAAACTTTGCTCAAACCGTGTGTCTCAGATGTCCTTGCTTCCGCTAAACTAAGTTTTCAAACAGATTGCCCCTTACCTCACTCTCTTCCTAAATGGCGCAGGATGGGCTCCCGGATACCCACGAATCATGACAAATGAACAGCTGGCGGCCTCACTTACACTTGCACAAGAGGTTGGCGGCGCACGGTTCACGAACATCGGCGACATAAGTTGTGATCCCGAGGTACAAATCACCGTCTCCGAAATCATCCCATTCTGATGCCAGATCCACAGGGAGGTCTTGAGTTTCTTACGCACGCAACTACACTATCAGCACCCTTCTTTAAGGCCCGGCCCGTTTCTCTTCCTAAGCACTTGCCTGCTGTGACAATGATGGCGGTGGACATTTTGCCATCATCCATTCCTTTGGATGCTTCACGGGGCTTTTCTCGAGCATTAGTCCCATACCTGGAGTCCCTGATCACGTCGTACAGCGGCGACAATAGCGGTGATCGTATTGAAGCTTTAAATCGAGCGACGATCGTCAACAATGGGGAGTTGGGCCCCAAGCATCAGTGGCTGCAAGAACGCGTAGATGCATGGCGCGCATCGACAACAAAGCCTACAACATCTTCACATGGTAGCTTGAAAGCCAAGCGTGTTCTAATGTTTGGTAGCGGCATGGTTGCCGGCCCCGCCGTGGACAAGCTTGCAGAGAGATCTGATGTTCGACTCGTAATTGGTAGCATTTTGTATCTTCTCGTTTGTGTAGCATGCGTTTCTAAACTCTCATCCACAGCTAGCAACTCCCGCTTGGAGATGGAGAAGCTTCGTGGCAATCATTACAATGTACAGTACCGTGAAATTGATATGGGCAAACACGCCGATGTCTCACGGCTTGTAGAAGAATCAGATGTCGTTATCAGGTATGCTTGTTTCTCCAGTAATCTTCAACGATGTGTCGACTATTAAGGCAGTCTTTTGCCGGCGCATTTTCACCCTATCGTCGCTGAGCACTGTATTCAACACAAGAAGCACATGATAACAGCCTCATATATCTCTGATTCGATGAAAGCCTTACACTTTCGGTATGGCAATCTTCGATCACTTTGGTCTCGATGCTGAAATCAATGTAGCGCTCTGGAATCTGATGTCCTTCTTCTTAACGAGATTGGCCTTGACCCTGGGATTGACCACTGTTCCGCGATTTCTCTCATCGCCAGGCTTCAAGCTCAGAATAAGAAAGTTGTGTCTTTCATCTCCTTCTGCGGGGGCCTTCCAGCGCCTGAAGTAGAGGATATGGGTCCGTTGAAGTACAAGTTCAGCTGGAGTCCAAGAGGTGTTTTGACTGCTGCACTTAATTCTGCGAAGTTTAGGCTATTTGGTGAAGTACGTTCGCCAGGACTTGACTTCGATGCCTTCGTGTCATGCTTATGTTCTTCAGGAAAAGAATATATCCGGCAAGAAATCTGTTGCGCTCGTATTTTTCTCAGGTTCCTGTGATGCCCTCTGTGCCTCTTGAAGGCTACGCGAACAGGGATAGTCTTCCTTACGCTGCTACCTATCATTTGGGACCGGTTCCGAAACTTCGTACTCTAGTTCGGGGAACTTTAAGGTGAGCCTTGATGAACTTCGAGATGATATTCAATTAAATATGGCCATAGATACCCCGGCTACTCAGAGCGAATGCAATTCTTCAAAGACATCGGGTTGCTCGAGCTGAACGGAACTATCGCCCTGAATGATTGGATAGACTTTATCCCTCTTTCGCAGAAGCTGAAGCGGGAACTTCATCTAGAAGACAGACATATCAATTTGCAGTATGCCGAGGACGATGCTGGACATCTTGAAGCTCTGCGTTGGCTCCTTGCGGGTCCCACACCACCTCTGCCGGCCAAACCAATGGCTCCGCTGGACATATTCGCAGTTCTCTTGGCATACAAGCTTCAGTACGCGCCTTATGAACACGACATGGTTGTCCTATCCCATGAATTCGTCACCAAGTCAGTCTCAGAGCCGTTAGCACCGGAGGAGGTGCACACATCATCATTGGTCGCATATGGTGATGATAAATATTCTGCCATGGCAAGAACCGTCGGGTTGCCTGTGGCTCTAGCGGCTCTGGAGGTGCTTGATGGAAAGGTGCCTGTGCGAGGAGTAGTGGGCCCTGGAGATGTGAGTATCCGGGAGCCTGTGCTTGCTGGAATGGAGAGTGTTGGCTTAGGAATGGAGGAAATTTCTGGTGCTTCGGAGACGGTGGAGAAGGCTTTACAATTGGGCATTTCGGACACATGAATTGTACTTTGACACTCGTAAGGGATCGCGTTTCTCACTCATTGTGCATGTAACTGTACTATAGCATGATTTTTGTATACACCACGAAGATACTCCTTTCGAGGCGTCATCCAAGGTTGTCGTGCGCGTACAGTACACACAATTCACGGTGCTGTAAATTGTAATGATTGCCATGAAGCTTCTCCATCTCCAAGCGGGAGTTGCTAGCTGTGGATGAGAGTTTAGAAACGCATGGTACACAAACGCGAAGATAAAAATGCCACCAATTACGAGTCGAACATCAGATCTCTCTGCAAGCTTGTCCACGGCGGGGCCCGCTACCATGCCGCTACCAAACATCAGAACACGCTTGGCTTTCAAGTTACCATGTGAAGATGCTGTAGGCTTTGTTGTTGATGCGCGCCATGCATCCACGCGTTCATGCAGCCACTAATGTTTCGGGATCAGCTTCCCTTTGGTAGTCGCTTGGAAAATGCTTCAATAGGATTACCGCTGTTGTTGCCGCCGTACTTACTCTTCCCAAGTGTCATCGCTTACGCTACTAAGCCTCTATGCGACCTCCTAATTCGCTCTCAATGTCAGCTACGAGGACACCTGTGCAGTGCAGCTCGATAGAGAGTTCTTTTATACTCCCGGTGATAGGTCTATTACCGTTCCCGCCGTCACTATAAAGTGAAGTGTGAGGTAAGTTGCTCCCTTATCTTCAGACCGCTGTTGCTCACGCTAGATTCCAAAACATCATTTAATCGGGGTGTAAACTTTGATTTTTCGGCGGAATATGCGTTCTTTAAATAGATACAAGTACATATTTCAAGTTATCATGCCCGTACGTAGCTCCCAGAAAATCCATGTCATTCCTGCATATGTCTACATCGACGCCCGGTCATTGTACGGGGTCAGTCACAGGTGTACCTCCAGCCAAATGCTTACGCCAATATCGGTATCGTCCCAGTACATCCGGCAGACTTTGGACGTTTCTTGGGACTGTGTTGACTTCCTGCTCTGAACATCGAGTTGCTCCAGTATGTTTCAGAAACCGCTGGCACCAGATAGATTTGTGCACCCTAATGATTGTCGGACTCATCGGGTTGCGCGGGTGTAACGACTAAGAGTACCTATTCTAGACGAGACCCAGGACCGTTCCGACTATATGAAAGTCGTATTCCATTCTATGCCTAAGTCTCTTCGATTGTATTCTTCTCACATCTACGAGGAACAGCGTACATATATAATGATAATCGATTTTATAGAATTCTATTGTCTACTTCTTCGTCAGTTGTTGCACTGCACAGAAAGCATCACACGAACCTTGCACGGAAATGAACACATTCAACCCCTCTCGCCGTAACTGCTTCCATTTCTCCAGCTGTGCATCACTGGGGCCTGGAGGCCTTTGGATACGAATGGTAATAGCGCGTAGTCTGGAGATAGGCGACCCTTCCTTCAGGTACCACCTGGACTCCACAAAATTGATGAGCGTCTGCACTACGTCTGCGACATTGATCACCGTATAGTTGATGGGGACCATCAGACTCTCCAGATGCGGCAGTAAAGGATTCTCATCCTCCTCCAAATATATCAAGCCTCGAAAGAGCGTCTCTGACTCTACATTGTTTGGTATCGCGATATCCAATTCGGTTAACCCGGGGACGACCCTACAAATGTCGTGTACGCCCCGAAAATAATTGCGGATTTCTAATTTGAGGGTTCGTAGCTGACATTGAGAACGAATTAGGAGGTCGCATAGAGGTTTGGCGTAAGCGATGACACTGGGGAAGAAGAAGTTTAGCGATTCGAGGGAAGGGAGGGCGAGCTTGTCAAGTAGGTGAAGATCGTTGGAACGGATACTGCGAAGGGAGGTGTGTATGATGCGCCCTTCTTCTTCATCGCCGGGAGCTCTTGTGTGGGAGAGATAGGATAAGCTATCCAAGTCGACGAGCTGGTCCGCCCTGCGGAGGATGTCAAGGTAGTCCCTCGTCTGGCCAGGAAATGTGGATAGTCTCGTTAACTGGTCCCATTTCAGCTCGAGTGTCTCGGGATTCACGACAAGGGGAAGCCTCACGTCCGTTAACGACGGGGCGCATTTCAGGATGCTATTAATTGTTTCCGGGTCGTTTGGGCCGGGATGCTTTCCAGCGTACAGATCTAGTCGTTCCAGCGATACAAATTTCCCTTGCATATCTGCGAATGATGTGCGAATATCTGCCCCTAGAGTGAGCTCTGCACTCTTCCACCTGTAACACTCTCCGACAAGGGCATTCATTATCGCACGCTCATTCGGGCCATTTGATTGTAGATTGACATGGAGGGACAGCTTCAAGGGACGTGATAGCCTGAGAGCTGCCTCTAAAAGTGATCCGGAACCGCGGTTGATGATTGTGGGGGGTAATATGCTTATAGACGCCCACACAGAAGGGTAAGAGTGTATTACATCCCTCCATTGGCCACATACCCTCCCAATGACCCAAGGACCTTGGGTGACGTCGAGGACGTCGTAGTAATCTGTACCCCAGCTCATCAGCGAGAATATATGCATGAGGACCTCGGGTGGGAGGCGATTGATTGCAGAAGGAGTGGCCTGTGATGGCACAACCTCGTCTTCGTCCGAGTCGGAGGTTGTCATCCATGGGGTTAGATCGTCGTCAGAGTTGCTCGATGGCAGATTTTCGATACAGTTAGGGTCGAGCGACCTGGTCCTCGAGGTCACGGTTATCATATCTATACCATAGAAGTATATTGGAAACCAGAGCCGGGTGAATCTTCGCACTTTAGCACTCACCAAGTAATGCTAAAGACATGTTCCTACGCGCTCAAAGTGGAGGTATACCGTGTCTTCACCGCTGGGTATCACCAAGGGGAAGGGGGGGTAGCAGTCGTCGAGGGGAAAGATGATACTGGGCGAAGTTGACACCAGCACGTTGACTCAGCGGCAGCTGTCATCCGGATAATCGGGCCGATGGATCGCCCTGATCTTGAACACGATGTTATCCTGATGCTCAGCCGATTTTCCTTTACTTTTACTCTACTTTTCTGCCCCGTCTCTCGTTTCTCTTCGTCAGAAATTACAACAGCGCGCTGTAAGCCCATCCTCTACAATGACGTACTTACTACAGATTATGACGCATACATAGGTCACTTACTTAGGGACTAATTTCTGCTTCCGTGTTCGTACAATACCTCTGCCCCGCTCGTATAAAGACCCCCTAGTTCACAGATATCCCTCATTCATTCTTTCCCTCTTCCCTTCACTTAGGCGCCTACTTCTTCTCTCCTCTAAGACACGTCGTTCATCGCACTTGTCGACCCTGTTATGGATATCGGGTACTTTCAGACTCGGTCCGTGAGTCAACACATGCCTGTACTCGGGCTTCTCGGTCTTAACGATGACTCGCTCGCATTTTCTCTTATCTTCTCTATTCTTCTTGTAGACACTAGAATATTATGGAACATTGTAGAATATTACTTACTCGAAGCCTCTACTATATAAACACACTCTGTATTACTTAGAAAACAATCTATTTTCAATACTCTTCAATGTCCACTTAACTGTGTGATCTAAGCTTCTTTGATCGGTTACGCCTAGCGCTTGCTGACGCCCGTTAACTACGCCTAGCGCTTGTTAACACCCTTTCGGATCCCTCTTGGTGGTTGGAACTCGGCTTACGGACATCTTCGCTCATAACTTGGGTTTCACTCGAGTATTCATTAATTTGTGTACTACTCGAATTACCCTGATTCTTAACAGACCCCGTAAGTTTAGTGTTCTCTGTCGTTCACGACAGGGTTCCACGCTCCTCCGTCAAGCTTGGCTGTTTGACTACTAAGGGACACTGCTCGACTCAATGGATCCAGGATATTCGAGGATCACAATCCCTCTGGTTCTAGCACTCGAACGGCAGACTAATGACCCTCCAACAATGACAACGATTCCTTCAAAAGAAAACGAAGATCCTCTATGCAAATTTTACGCCAAGAAACCCATTTCTCTCCTCCTCTTTGACTCAATCTTTATGCCGTCCTTGTTTTACTCTCTATAAGGTCTTCTACCGGGGAAACAACACGTACCTGCGGTTACACGCCATTGCTACTCCTCTCGATGATCTTCTCGAACCGATCTGTAATAGGCAAGGCTCTTGGCCATAAGTCGACACTATCAGAAGCTGCATGCGCTACGTGGTGCAGATATTTTCTTCGTCATATCTGCGTGTACGCATCTTAGTAAGGCCGCCTCTCTGTACGCTCTCCCAAGATATAAGTTGGTGCTTTCCACTATGAAGTGCCGCTGTAGAACTAGCAACTATCTCCTGCGATTCCCCCTGGAAGAGAGCGTTGACAGAGAGATGCCCCATAACTAGTGCCCGCGAAAAGCGTTGTAAGCTCCAAATTGAAACTCCTTGCGTATATGATCGTAACCTAGCGTGGGTTGTTTGGGTACCACCAGTTGTGCGACTATCGTGGATGCCATCAACGTTCGTCGTGAACCCATCATGGAATTTGTCTGTGATATTGATTTTTCTTTTGATGTAGATGTTCTCCATCAATGCGGCAAATAACTTTACTGTGCAAGCTTACCGCACGTTGACGCTGACGTGAAAGCTGTAACTGATTTTCGCCAACTCTAGGGCTGGAGACTTGGAATACCGTTGGTCTGACTTTGTGAGTCAAGTTCACATTGCCTGGGCGGCAATTTCATCTAACATACCTCGATTCTCAGACTTATTCGAGTGTGTTAGCTGGTGAGGCATGTTTCCCTCTTGTGCAGCCTTTCTCTTCGGCGGGTATTTGTACGGACTTGGATGGAACATGGGCTGCTGGATACAATTATGTTTTCTGTTTCTTTTCTCTCTCAAACTGTTAGTAATTGAACCTAGGGCATCGCATTCCTAAGCATGACTGTCATTATATTAGATACAGGGAGGTCCTTCGCGCGCACGCATGTAAGTAACGGTAAAGGCACGAATACGATATAATACAGCAGGCGATGGAAACAATAGGGTATATCTCTTCCCTAGAATTACACTAGATATCTGGGGCGATGATGGTGCATCGCAAACGAGGACTATGAATCGTCTTTTTTGCTATGCGTTTCGGTGGATGTGAGAGAGGCATTGCTCGCGCCTATCGGCGAGGATCAGCAGCTGCTCAAGCAACAAGTGCAGCAAAGTACGTACTTTCCGCGTCGGTATCCACCTCTACATTGCCATCATGCCATTTCCGATGCCGTTCTTCCAGTGCTTTTATCTGCTTCCCGATATTTGATAACCAAAGCTCCACTTCTTCAAGAAAGGCCAAAGTAGAGGAGGGGGAGTTCGAGATGCTTCTCTGGCGCTGGAGCTCTGACATGTGGATTTAGATGAGGCAAGGTGAGGTCGAGGGTGAGGTGCTCTCCGTCGAATATCCTTTTCATTTAAGGACATCAGCCGAGTTGTCATGGTTTCGCGGAGGAGAAACAAAAGTGCTTGAGAAGATAAACGAACTGCCCACCTTTATTGCGACACGTTGGTAATGACCCAGGCTAGTGACTGGCTGAAGGAAAAAAAGAGGGCATAATTTGTGAGAAAGATGGATAGGGGACGACCGTCGAGCATCTGTCAATCCCATTTTTGGTAATACTCGGGCCGGATTTCCGCGAACTTAAATCGTCTACTCGTGATCGGCAAAAGTGATGGCCGATGCCTTATTTGGCACAGCGTGGTCTCAGGTCTGTGATCACAAAAAATTCTAATTGTGTCGTCTACCGTCACCATCGTTCCAAATATACCAACTATCCATCCTCTAAAACCGTGTGTGACCTCCCTTTGCCTTGAGAACAGCCTTGATCCGATCCGACATGGACACAATATGCTTATCAATGTCCATCAAGGGCATTGAGGCCCACTCCTGCAAAACCGCCTCTCGCAGTGCCTTGATACTCGTTGGATGCCTTGGGAGTGCACGGAGACGCTTCTTGAGCTCATGCCAGACTGGTTCAATGGGGTTAAGATCAGGAGAATTTGGTGGATGGGGGAGGAGAGGGATGTTATTTCATGCAAGCCAGTGTTTGGTGGTCTTGGCTGTATGACTTGGTGCGCCATCTTGCTGGAAGGCAAGCCCTGGCCGGGCTTCCTCCAAATCCTTCCAAAACACTTTCAACTGACCCTCTAGCACTTGCTCCTGATAGCGAGCTGCTGTCATTCCTCCGCCTTTTCCACCAGGATACTCAAGAACAACTAATGGCCCCTTCCACCCCAATGCGACACATCCCCACACCATTACGCGCACGGGAGACTGCTTAAATGTTGGCACCACACAGGTCTCATCCAACTCTTCATCAACACGCTGTGTCATGAAAATCCGACCTGTCTTATCATCAAGATGGATGTAACATTCATCTGACCAAACCACCTTCCACCAATCCTGCTCCTTGTGATCCTTTGCCCATCCTTTTCGCACCTTCTTTTGTCCTGCAGAGAGAAAGGGACGTTTCCGTGCAACACGTCGATGGAGTCCATGGTCCTCCAAGGCCTTGGCAATAACCTTCTCACTTGCATCAATGCTGACTTCATTACTGAGGTCCCTGAGTGGCATTCAGCGGTTTTTTACAGCTGCACGGGCAAGACGACAAGATGTATGTTCATCAATCTTCTTCGGCCGTCCACTACGGGGTAGGTTTTCGATGGAACCATGCTCCCTGTACTTCCACCAGATTTTTCGTGCTGTCTCGTATGGAATGCCAATGAGGAGGGCACTTTCATTTAATTTGTGTGTAGTGAGCATAGCACCAATGAACTGGTTTTTTGCTGCCTCATCATGTTCGTGTCGCATTGTGTCTTTGGGCATCAGAAAAAGAAGTAGAATAACATTAGCGCAGTAGCTACACAAACAAAAAAAATAATGATTGGATGTGTCCGTGTTTGGTAGCGGCCATCACTTTCGCCAATCACGAGTACTACTACCCTCTGTTTCCACAATATTGAACCAATTTCCATGTCCTCTTGTTCCATGCCCGTTGGCATTTATCACGCTGCAATGCCGTTGCAGTTTGACAGTCATATCTGTTGACCCTTGTTATTTCAGGTGACCTCATCTGCAGCTGATGTCAATGAGGCGCAGCTGGTTCATGATGATCAGGATCACGGTACTTTGAAAGGAGTCAGAGGGAATGTGCGTATTCACTATCTTCGGGCTCATTTACTGGTAGATAATGCTGTTGCTGTTGTCCCTACTTCTTACCATGAGCCTTCGAAGTCAGTAGGAGTAGTTTACTTCTATCTACCTGAGATGGTATGAACCACATTGAACCAGTGAGAAGATCCTTCTTCAGTCGGTTTCGATTCTGATCTGTGAATTTCTTAGATTCCGAGTCTTATGTATATAGGAAATTCGGTCATTATAAAGTCTTGAAATCCTGTGGGAAAATTCTATCTGTTGCATCAATTGCCAACCTGATTGCTGGGCTTGACCATGGGAACGTTTTATTCGTTGACGGCCGCCGGCCTTGTCGTTGGGTGCAGGGCCCATCCAGTAACCTTTCTATTTGTTGATGACATCCCCCAGAATAATGATCAGAGAGAGGCTCATCTGACGTTCTTCATGGCAATGGCAAATCACTAACGATTTTTAGCTGCCTTTGACTACGACGATAAATATCCAGGAGATCCCACATACGAAGAAACTGCATTGACTTCAAGAGTCTGGAAAACCTAGTACCCTGACAAAAGCCACAGAGTGGAAACCTTACCATTGTATCCTATCTATGAGTTGGCCTTTCACTCAGGCTCCTTTGGAGTGAAGTCCTTCGCTATCCTCTCCCCTGTTTACTCCTCACTTGACTAATTAATCCTCGTTCCAGCCTTCTATTTTACACCAAGATCATATCAAAATCAAGACTTGTTTTTTGAAGTCAAAGCCCGTGTCGAGCGAAAAAACTCAGTTAGGAACTCAAAGTTTGCACTGTCGTCCACTTCGATAAGATTGGTTATCTTCTGGTAGATGTTTCCTCATTTATTTTATTTCAATGATTCTACTTCGTCATTTAACTTCTGTTTGCCCTACCATGGTCCTTCAGGCAGTGCTAGGAGTCTGTTTTGCTATCACTCCAAGAAAAGTAAAATTTCTGTGTAGTATTTGTTGGTGAGAAACGGCAACGTGATTTTTAGGGTTTCCTGACCCGGTTTCTGGAGGAAGGAAGTCAAGAGTTTCTGGAGATAATAAACTGTGTCCAATAGTAGAGTTTTCAGAATGTGCTTCAGAACTCCAGAAATTTCTCCGAAATCTACTATTTCTGGCAAACTGAAATCTCCTGAGAATTTTTTAAATTTATACGTGATTTCCAGATACAGAATACTTATGAAATCTGTATGTAAGAAATTTGTGGAGAAATGAAGCATTTCCTTATGAATTCTGATCATCCTAAAGTAGCACTTTCTGATACGGTTTCTGAAGTCCAGAAATGTACCAAAAAATTCAAAAATTCTTTTATCCTGAAACTCTGCACCAGCTGATCTGCTGCCATCAGAAATTTTGAATTTTTTAGTGCATTTCTGGACTTCAGAAACCGTATCAGAAAGTGCTACTTTAGGATGATCAGAATTCATAAGGAAATGCTTCATTTCTCCACAAATTTCTTACATACAGATTTCATAAGTATTCTGTATCTGGAAATCACGTATAAATTTAAAAAATTCTCAGGAGATTTCAGTTTGCCAGAAATAGTAGATTTCGGAGAAATTTCTGGAGTTCTGAAGCACATTCTGAAAACTCTACTATTGGACACAGTTTATTATCTCCAGAAACTCTTGACTTCCTTCCTCCAGAAACCGGGTCAGGAAACCCTAAAAATCACGTTGCCGTTTCTCACCAACAAATACTACACAGAAATTTTACTTTTCTCGGAGTGTATGTGGATGTTCTCTGCTAGGGCACATCATTTTGGCCGGAGGTGAGTAGTGGCTCGAAACCTTCACCTGTGCCTTGTTCTGACACGTCTGGTGTAGTTATTGATTGATTGCGCAACATCTGAGAACATATCCCCTCGAACTCTCGACACCCACCTCTTGGATCCGAGCAGCCGACACCATTGCCATGTCATCCCATCCTGGTCACGGGTTTGTTCAGAGGCAACGTACCGCGTTCTGGGGAGCAGGGTGGGGAGATCGAGATCAAAAGTGACTCTGGAGTGAAAATCGACTGCACGGACTCGATCCCTGATCATCCTTCCAATGTCGACACGCGCGTACACGGAAACGACTTCCTCCCATTCCTGCATTCCCTTCCTAATCTACATCTACGTCCGCCACAAGTCTTGCCTTCAATCTTCTAGTTTCTGCTGCGTATCCGGTAAAGACTTCGAAGCCATGGAGACTGCTGCGCAACAAGGGTACGAGTTTTGCACTGACACAATGTATTGCATTTTGGCGAGCAACGGTTGTGGGCTGAGAGGACACATCCATACTTCAGGGACAATTAAAGGAGTGTGCGTGTGTGATCACCAAAGACCCACCACCTGCGATCACAATCCCTCTTCTGACTCATATCCTGCCACCATTCTCTTACATCGACGTTCACTTTCCCCTTCCTATTTTGACATCGTGGCGGTTCAGAACGTTCATAATGCATGAGAGACGGAAGCTTGTCTCTCGCAGGTGGTACATATTACGCCAATGCAACGTATCCACATCCGCTGAGCAGGGTTTTAGAGGCCGTGGTGGTGACGGTAACAAGCGATGGGAGGATGGATGGTGTGAATACGTGGAAAAGCACCTGTGCCATCACATGATCAATTATAATACGACACCCGACTGGGACAAGGATGTTAATGCTTATTACCGAGGGACCGGATGTCGATCATATTTTGGAGGTGATTTGCTTTTCACTTTTATTACTCTGTGTAATTGTTCAAGTTGGTGGGTCAGGAATGTTTAAGAAATCGTTAGCGCTGTGCGCTACGCTGGATACATCCATACCGTAGGTGCCGTGGCGTAGATTGTGACTACTGATAAGTTTGTCCAACTTGTAGAAGGAAAAAGAAACATAGGACTCAAATATGCCACTCGTATGAGGTGGCCCATACCGATTAGTTCATCTCAAGGAAATAGAACTAATCCAGTCAACAAAGCATGGTTTCAACATAGCGTTCCGCAACCCGAAGTCTCCTTCTCTCGTTGGCATCTGCTATACTGATCACAGACAATTTCTGAAACTTCCCATCCTGTCGTTTGTGCCCGACTACCCAGAATGGATCCGAACGTCTGCAGCTGCCTATGAGCGTATACGAGTCATCGGGAATTGGGTATGTGTGATCAGCGATGATCTTCAATCTGTGAGTTTCCCCGGTGTTATCTGTGACAAGTAATTCTCCCCATCGCCGCCTTCCTTCGTTTGGTTCATTTTCCAATCCCCGGACGTACCCTACGTCGATACGGGGTCCATAGTATGAGTCTGCATCGTACGTGTCCTTCAGCCCACGAACTCCATGACCTGACCACCTAATCCCACCGTGCGACGGAAGTATTTCCGTCATTATCTGCTTCCATGAAGGTCTCCAGCACTTGTTTCCATCCCCAGGCTTAGGATAGAAGAAGAGCAGCTGTGCCTGAGATCGATCCTGCACGACATTTACAAGCGCTGTCCATGCATCTTCTTCTGATTGCTGGCCATCATATATCGGGATATAATTTGAATAGAGAAGGTACGCCAGTCCTGCGACTTTATCCACAGGTCTTGTTGACACCCGATTCTGCATTTGCGATAGGATGTGAAATACAGAGGAATCGTCTCTCCGCATCTGTTGCAAAGATTCCAGTTGTTGCTGGAACCTGGTTTGTATAGCTTGTCCCATGATGCCGTCCTCTTCGGTCTCCCCACCGATGATCATGTCTTCAGGAATTTCCTGTAGTGTCCACGCTCGATTGAACCAGGAGCGATCACTCTCGAAATCACTTGGTTCCAAATGCAATGGGAGTCCCAGCCCACTGAAGTAGCAAACCACAGGTACATCCCGATACACCGCTCCGATGGTGGGAACATCGACTTGCCATTCCTCCATACGCAGATTCTCTCGACGACCACCAGCCTGCCTCAAGCACAAAACATCCAGCCATGCATACTCCGCTCCAAGGTTCAACATCTCGGTTCGGATTAGGTCGAGGTCAGCATCTTTTGGTATCGGAACAGGCCATTCGCAGTTGTTAATGGGCGTCCAGACATCGACGCGGTCCTTCTCGTCTACCCATGCATGTGATATCCCCCATGAATATTCACGCGCAATCCAGAATGGCACCACTCGGTTTGCATATAGATCCCAAACGCGCCGAGGTGGTGTCTCACCTCCCTTGATCCTTTTATCAACCACCACATTTTCTCGCCTCTCCTGGTCCTCCCTTTTATGGGCGTGTAAGTCATGCTTGAGAGTGACTGCATCAAGCCAATAACGCCGTAACTGAGCATAGGCTGTTCCAAAGTCGGTGCCCTTCTTGATGTAGGTTTCCAGAACCGTTACCAACTTGTATTTTGTGCCGCAAGGGTCACGACTTTCGTCGTAGGGAGGGTCCAGATTGTATGATGTTCCGAGCAATGCGTTGAGCAAGTCCAATACTCCATTGACACCGAGGAATTTGCAGAGTGTGTTGGCGAAAATAGATGGTAGGACAGGTTTTTTACCAGAGTAGGATCGCTGCTTTGGCACGGGAATACACAAGTCTACTTTGTTGGTCTCGATAAAGGAAGACAGTGTAAAATTGGGAATGTTTTGCTTAAGATGCCTGACATGACGATCTGCGGAGGGATTATTCGCCAGATTGATTGGTGTGACAGGCTTTACATCGTACGACCTTTGCTTTAACTGTGGACTAGATGAACGTGAAACGATGGATTTGGTGGAGGTGGTGACTTGGGAGACTTTGTGACGGATGTCATTTGAATGCAGACGCATACCCGCCCATACTCTGAAGCACTTACCGGTCTGTCTGAAGCATCTTGACTTTTCTTCCGACGCTTGATGAGTTTATTAGCTCCTTATAGTAAATGAGTGTATGAAGCATTGCAGGAGTATAGCAGACGTACGATGGTTCATAGCCTGTGCAGGGTCAGCGGTACTAAGGGTCGCAGCAAAATGGTCGTCTTAGTAACATGCAACGGGTTCGTACTTGCGTGTTTGAATCATTCAAACGTACAACCATCAGCCACAGATTTCCAAGCGTAGCCCTAACGTTGCAAGGTGGGTCATATACAACCATTGAGTGTGATGCTCAGGTGACTCTGTCTCAAGGGCCCCGCTCGATCCGATGACCCAAAAATTGTTTTGAAGGCGAAGTGGATGCCTTCATTCTCCTTGAGGCAGTTCTTTCTTTAGACTGGCCATTTGAATAAGCGCAGGCATCAGAGATCCAGCACTGAAACATTTAAGCTACGAGATTATCCTTTCCAAGTCTTCGCTGTACTGCCTTGCTCGGCATTTCATCAAAATAGAGAATTTGAAGTATTCGGGAACATCGGTTCTTGTGGTACAACACATTCCGACCGGCGACTACCGCGACAAGCAAGACAAGTAATCATTAGAACCTCAGATGTGGATTAACGACTGCAGGTTTGTTTAGTCTCGACAGGTTATGTAGCATCACGATCATGACCGTTGCCGAACATTTTATCACCCCGCCGATTTGTTGTTCTCTTAGCGTTAAGTATTCAAAGATCTGACAACCGATAAGTGGATTATCTTGAATGTCTAGTACATAGTGAAGCAACAATTACCTTATTCCCCACCCCCCGCAAGTGGCCTCGTCTCGTCTCCCACGCCGTCCAACGTCGTATTTATCATCCCAGCCCTCCTCAGATGTTCTATCGACGGACTATCCACATCCGAGATGATCCTCCCAAACTCTGGCCGCGCGTGCATGAACCACACAATCTGGAGCAGGCCCACAGTGTCGATCCCTGAATCACTGCTTACTGGCCGCCCGATAAGGTGCCAGATAAGAATGAAAAGGAGGATGGAAGCGACCTGGCCCATGAGCAGCTAAGCAGAGTGCATCAATTTCCAGAAGTCGAACTCATAAAAGAGAGACGTGAGACTGACAGGGGCGAGGTTGATCTGGGACAAAAGCAGAAGGATATCATTATCAAAGGTGGGGTTATGTGACGGGATAACAGCCACGCACTGTCAACTGCATCATGGTGTACGGATACTCCATCGTAGCATTCACAGCCGCAGCGGCGACTTTATAATTGTTATTTGCAGTATTAGAAGGATCATTATCCTTCATACCGCCACCAATTGTGTGCAACGCTAGAATAAAATCGCATCATCACATCAAAATCCATAAGGGAGATACGAACCAGCCCAGTAGGACGCTGCTGTCGCACTAGCAAGGGAGTTTTCGAAATCGTGCAGAGTGGCGACTTTAGAGCCCGACCTGATAGGACTATCCAACAAAACGGGATAGAGCCCTATATCTTCCAAGACGAACCTATAGGGAAAAGTGTCAATAATCACTCAAATCCCAAATGAAGGAACACCGCACTGCTCTATCACGGTAAACGGGTTACACACTTCAGGATTCTGCCATGGATGCCCAGGACAGTCATCCGTAGAAGGAAAGCGGGACAGCGCAGCTTGATTGAAGAGTTCCCACCACTGTCAAAACATAGACGTAAAAGAGACAGCATAATAGAATAAAGATTTACGCACGACTCCAAGGAAAACGTCAGAAGAATCATAATACGACACTGTTGCAGGTGTACCGCTACTCCTTATTGCTGTGGCCGTTGTTGTAGCATTGACCATTGTCGTCGATGTCACTGTAACCACAGCCGCGGTAGCCGAAGCAGCAGATAGCGATTCTGCGTCGTTACTTGTTGGGACAGACATCGGTGGATCCGTGACACCTCCGTCCACACCAGAGGTACTTCCATCACTACCAGTGCTTTCTGCATCTCCATTTTGATCTCCAAGACCTTGCCCGGTTGTATCGCCCATTCCTCCTGTGCCTGATTGGCTTCCGGAGTCTTGCCCGCCTGTCCCTCCGGCGCCCTGTGTCCCATCGCTATTATCTCCCATAGCACCTTCTCCACTTTGGCCTGCAGCACTTTTCCCGCTCTTGTCTCCCGTTCCTTGCGTTCCTGCACCTGAATTTTGCCCGCTTGTACCTCTTGACCCTCCCGGATCCTGTGTACCGTCGCTAGTATCCCCTCCATTCTGACCAGCTCCATCGCTGCTATTTGACTGGCCGAGAGGATTCTGCTGTCCATCTCCTTGACCGCCACCCCCGCCCTGTGGCGATGCACCTCCTTGTCTCGACGAACCGGACTGAGCTATTGGAGGACTTGACTGGCCTTGCCCTTGCCCTGGTGTATTCTCACCTTGGCCACTATTCCCACCTCCACCACCTTCATTTCCTGAGACACTACCGCCGCCGCCGTCGGGAGGTGCAGGATTTGGATTTGGATGCTGAGGCGATGGGAATTGCGGACTACGATCTCCTTCCCCTCCTCCACCAGGCGGAGGACTTGGGTTCGGGTTGTGCGGTGCTCCTCCCCTGTCACCGTCACCACCATTAGATGATGTATTCTGGGGTGATGTGCCGCCGCCGCCGTTGTTTGGGGATGGAGGATTCGGATTCGGATTTTGTGGTGCTGGCGGAGGCTGCGGCTGTGGCGAGTTACCTCCATTGTCTGGAGGCGCAGGTTTGGGGTTGGAATCTTGAGGTGAAGCAAACTGTGGTACATTTCCTCCCGAAGCTCCCCCGTCGCTAGGTGGCACAGGATTCGGATTTAAGTTTTGGGGTGCTGGTGCTCCCTTCGGTTCACCACCGCCATTGTTTGGAGGTGCTGATTCTGGAATAGTGCCTTCCGGTGTCGCCCCTCCCACTCCCCCGTCATCATTTCCTGGCGCAGGATTTGTATCTGGTGGTGAACTTCCGCCATTGTTGGGATCGGGACTGGAATTTTGACGTGCCGCTAATGTAGGCATGCGTTTTCTTTCTCCTGTGTTTTCTTCGCCTCCACCTCCATTGTTCGGAGGTTCTGGCTTGGAATTAGGATCTTGCGGTGGCGCAAAATTGGTGCCATTATACGTGGAGGATGAAGTCTGCAAGTCTTCAGAGAAAGTGAATCTTGACGTGCGAGATGGGTCAGTTTTTGTACTGCGTGAGTCTGACGACGTGGTATCGATCCAGGCAGAAGCCGTTCGCTGTGTCTTCACAGAATCGTCAAAAGAAGTGGTGTCATATTGATCTGTTGAAGTGAGGACAGCCTCGGTGGTAGTGGGAGTAGCCTCAGTGGTAATGGGCTCAGGTATTGGGTAAGGGTCGGTTGTATGACTATTTGGCGACATTATCGGATTGGTCTGCTCAACTGCAGGGGCCATCGTCCTTACGGGATGAGTAATGGCGGGAGTACGGTCTTGCTCTACAGTGTCTTCAGCACGTGGAGCAATTTTTGTACTCTGCGATGATACAGAGACTGCGGTTGCATTCGCAGGAGCCGCTTCAGGCTGCCAAGACAACCATTGTGATGTACTCTTCACGCCTGAAGGTGAGACGTGCTGGAGGAGATGAGACTCCCCGTCAACGGCTGCAGACTGATTGATGAGGGAGATTGTGCATCCAATGATCTGGATAGAGGGGACCACCGCTTCGCTGAAATCGCTGACGTTCTCTGTTTGGGTTCATCAGACGGAGAAAATATTAAAATGACTAGCGAGGACACACTCCGTGACTTATCCATATATGCACCGGGCTGCATTGGTGGATTCAACGAGATATGGACACCACCAGAACCATTTGAATCTGTTATGTTCGCAGATGTGTAGAACACTGCATGTCGCCACTAGAGAAGGCATTAGTCCCGGCATCGTATCAGCTAAAGCGGCGAACTTACGGGATCCTTAAGGGTATAAGGATATAACGGTAACCATTTGAACGTATTGGGAGCTGTAGAAGGCCAGAATCTGAGTCAACGATGGAGATATATCAGTGAAACTCACCGAGAACAGGTATAGAGGTCGCAGCCCCTTGATAAGGCGTACCTATACTCCAGTTTCCTGAACCCCCACTGTCGGTGGCAGAAGCACCATCGACATAACCACAAGAGACGTTGAATGTTGTTGCATTCAATGAGACCGACCCTTTCCCGCCGTTTCTCGAAACGACATCATACAATGTACCGTTCTCCAACCCTATCTTCGAGGCTCGGTCACTATGAGCGAGGTATGGTACAACAGGCGTTGAATCAAGCCAAAAGCTTGTAAGGTTAGACGAGGCACTAAGCGTAAAAACAAGATACATTAACAGATGTGCAGAAAGAAGAGACAAACATACAGACTATTCACCGAGATATTCGGCTTCCCGAGCGTGGTAGCAATGACTGCGTTTCGTGTTTGGTTGAATGGTCGGAGGCTGAATATAGCGGGAGTCGTGATGTTCAAGACGGCGATACAGACGAAATATCCTACGACAAGAAGAGATGGAAGGACCGAGGCCATAAGGGTCTTTTGGCGCCAGAGTGATTCTAAAGCCGCTCCCAATCCGGACCATGCTGCCATGTTATCACTTGTGGCGGTCAATGTTTGCCTTGTGCGAGCATTGCGACGAACACCAAGCTGTTGACTAACGAAAATGATTCCAGCTAAGTAGAGCTATGCAAAAAAGCGTGTAGGGATCCAACATGAGAAAGGTTATTCTGATGACTCACGGTCCCGATGATCTGTGACACTTGGACAATAGTGGTAGATATGATACTGCTTCGTCTTCCAAGAGGCACGGTCACATCGCGTTCCGCGCGGGTTATCCATATCAGCAAGATGAGGAAATGCACACCAACAAGGATTCCATGAAGAGTGAAGCAGAGTCCATGCTGTAGCCAGGAATTTTCTGCTCGCTGTTCGGTGCTTTGGATCAACGGCCCTATCCGTGCTTCGTTCTGGAGGCGGTGAGTTATGGGTGAGACAACAGAACTGAAGAACACACTTTGTACTCTGTCGTCGAAGGACCTGCTGTTGGTTGTGGTTCATACGGGTTGTAGAGTTCAACTTTGTGACGATATCCGTCCATCTAGCAACATTCGACAGTGGTTGGCAGAGGGATTATATGTGCACAAGACGTACATGGCACCCTAAATTGAAGCTGAGACGCGGGAGCATATTATTTTAGGTATCCGCTTGTGCCTGCCAATCATTGGTGTAAAAGTTATGGTACCGACACCCATAGCACAGCAGGGTTTGCCAAGCCGGGGTACCCGCAGATCATCAATAGTAATTATCCAGAGGCGATAGGTTGATGACTAGTAAGAAGTTCGAAGATGAGGATTGTTCGATCAAAATGGCGACGGAGAACTCACGTAGATGTATAACACCACTACGAATTAGGCACCCAACAAAACCGAGAAAAACAAGTGAATGGGCATCATGCCAAGACCCTGGGTCTCATATACATACCGTGCACCGGTGCCAATACTAATATCGTAAGTTTTGAGACAGATAAGGTCGACGTATACCAATTTTAAAAATAATAATAGTGATCTGACCAGAATATGTAGGCGAAAAAGTAATTCCATCTCGGGTAATACTCTTCAGAGCGAAATCCGAAGTTAGAGTATTGAATTCAATGGCAATTCTCCCATTTTGCGAGATCGATGGTCGCAATAGTCGTACGACCTTGGCTTTCACTACGAGACAGTTCCTTCCATTTCCTTGACATTGAGAGGGTTATTTCCACAGGACTCGACGATCAACTCATACCCGGGGGAGAGTAGATGGCAATAGTTTGCTGTCCTCGCCGGTCTGTACCCTAGACTTTGCGATACTGACCGGGCTCCAGGTGCTGTCCCGATATAGCCAAGAACATTGTCATCTTCGTAATGGAGGAACTGGGTATCAAATCCAAGCCGTTGCTTGACGTAGTCATTGCGTGTATTCTTGCAAAGAGGGTGGCGCAGACGCCGGAAAGGAGGGAACGGCCTGCGGATTGATGGGAATATGGGGTTTGTTTGGCCCAATGAGCACGCTCCCCATGTTATGGACATCCCAACAATTCGGATCTGACGACGATTACGAGGAAGAAGTTGCGTTCTTCGCTATGCTCGACCTGGGACAAGTCAAGCAATGTTACCTTGCCTGGTCCAACGTCCACCGCCTAATGGAAGTACAAGTAAGCCAAGTAATCAAGAGGCCAGAGAAAAACTGGCCTACTCTCACTCTGTGTCCATTGTTGAGCATCTGGAGGAGAAGGGTATCACTGAAGCGTCGCAGCAAATTGAAGAGCACTATGAAGTGGCGAGAAGCCTAATGGTTACAAGAAAGAAAAAAGCAAAGCGTCTACCAAGGAGGGCTTCGAAAGCAAATTCCGATATCTACCTGTTGTATAGTAGGTATACATCATTCATCATAGATGCGCAACGGGCAATATAATACAAACAATACGTCATGACCGAGAAACATTTTGATATTGTAAACTCGCAGGCTGATATTCAAGCAAAAACAAAATTTCCTTGTTAGCTGCTAAGTAGCTGAAGGGACCGTGAGCAGTGCGCGTAGAATTAGTATCAGGATCCGCACTTTAGTAGTTCGTTGACATAATCCCGTATGAGTCCCACCGATTCTGCATCCAACGGGGAAGCAGCAACCATTTGTGGTAGCGAAACTGGAGGATTTCAGGGTCATATGATAGATTATGCATCAAGCACACATACCAAGCATTCTCAATAAATGCTCCGCTCCGTAGATAGCGCTCATTTCAGGTATCTTGCTGACATCGACATCAGCGCCAGTGACGTACGTCTGCCTGACCACGGCATACTGCGGCCTTTCAAATCGATACAACAGCTGTGAGCCCAATGAACGGTCAAAGTAAACTTGAAGGCCAGAGATGATTGTATGTATCAGGACTTCCGGCTGCCTCAACCTGGCAAAGTGTGAGAAAATATGCACTTGGATGACATGCAGGGATGACAGACTCGGGTGGACGTTTTTCTAGAACATGTTTCTCGAATAAGCCTAGTATCTGGACAACATTAGGATTTCGCGGAAGGTTAACGAGCTTTTTGAGCAGGTAAGAGACATGCAGCAGACCAACACGCGCACTCACTTGGTTGTTCTTCGTAACGGCTTCCCAATCGTCAACAAGTGTAGCCTTGAGAGGTTCTGGCACAGTCAGCTTCATTTCAGGTTTTCTCGTGCTTTCGTCCTGTGGAAATCAGGCTCAGTATGCATTAAACGGAGGAAGAGCAAAGAATACGCACGTCGTCTCGACCTCGTTTCGTTCCACGCGTACCATCTTTCCGAGCGGTCCTCGAAGGCCCAGGTGCGCCAGCACCTTCTCGCGCTGAACGAACGTCTGAGAAAAATACCAGGTATGGAGACGACAGTGAAGCGTACTTTTTGCCTTGTTGGCAGCAGCTTGATTGGCTGTGGTGTTTGTCTTTTGTAAAGCTTTCTGTTTTGCAAGGTTTTCTTCCGTATATCTGAGAGCGCGACCGAGAGGAACCCACTCGTCCCACCTGTGCCATGATGAGCACAATAGCCAGCCAGGCAAAAGCGACGCACGTTTGTTTCCATCCTTTGTAATGTACGAAATAGTGGATCCCAGTAAAGGTTGATGATTCCATGTTCTGCACCTTGAGAATCTTGGCCTCATAGATGAGTGGCCCGTGGTAGCAAAGAATTCGTTCGCCGACTGTGAACGGCGCGACCTGAGAAGACGATGAATCAGTGGCCATGCTGTCTCTAGGAAGGCGAGGAAGGTATGAGAGCAACTGGAATGTTTGATTTTAGAGCACCTGGGACGCGAAGTGGTGGTGGTCCGTGCTGAGGTGTGTGTTAGTGGCTGTGCGCGTTATTTGCGTCTGTCTACGCCAGTGGGCGCATCTTGCCACGAACTTTCCCTCGATGTTTTACTTTGAAGAGTTGATGCCCATTATCGACTTGAATCTCGATACTATAACTACTTGTAATCAACAGCCAGCCTTACCAAGTGGTACTAAGGCCAGTTCCCCCTCAAAAAAATTCAAAAAAAAACTACAAAATCGACGACATCGATAAAGATGCATGAGATTTCGAGAAGTGTGCCATAATGAATGCTATTGGTATTGGTATTCCATACATTTCGCCAACAAGGCACCTTCCAGATCCAGGTTCAGCGTAATTTATGCCACTGGAATCTAGTCATAACAGTGACAGGTCGTCCGGCTACCAGTCAGACGCACACACTCCTGAGGTGCATACAGAGGCTATATACGAACGACTCCGATTGCGATAGAGACGTGAGATGGAACGGAAAAAGAAGAAAGCTACAGTTATCGTAGCCATAGAGCAATTCGACTAGTAGTAGATCTAACTCACGACAGTCCTGGAAACAAGGGGAGAAGATTCCAAAGGGGGGAATCATATCCTGAGTCGACTAAAGAAGATACAGCGAGCTGAATGGCTAGAACTTCGCTTTGCGCATGCCAAGGTACAGAATGTGCCAGAACATCTCCGACAAATCGGATTTCATCGAAAATAAGACTCGCATCTGAGTACAGAAGATGGCCGTCGACAGGTACATTGCCAGGGACGATTGTCGCCAGTATAGTTTTCGCGTGGTGGTAGTCAAGTGCGTTTTAGGAATCTAGCGATCAGAAAGTCAGCCCGGAGAGACACAAGCTCGGCAAGGCTATTCATTCGATTCGGCTTCGGTGCGTCTTTTCAACAGAGTACTTCGAGCGGTAGGCGCTTTTTATAACAGATCCGTCGAGCATTGGTGGATTATATCCCCAGGAGGGAGAAGCAGTGATCTGCAGCTGCATAACAAAGTTGTAAGGACTTAGTGTAAGAATGAAAACAAACAGGACGTCGACCCCTTTGGTGTAGAACTGTATAATACCTGAACACGGAAAGGCGGAAGCTAGTGGACGCACCTGTGAGTTCGTTCCGCGGGGGGGACCTACGGGCCGTTCCGCGGCAATGTGCACTGACAGAGATGGTTTACGCGAGGCATCTTGGTTGCCTTTTCAAGAAAATGCCTTATCTCAGGCTTCAACCACCACCATCATCGGTCCTCCCTCCTCGAGGGAGCGCGAGGGCACTAGTTTAATTCTGCACCTACTTCTCAAATCCATAATCATTTCCTATTGGATTTTATTAGAGTTTTTATACTTAGCCAATCGATCTAGGGTCGGTGTGGAGCTAGAATCCACGCTATGCGCTCTGCTTACTTAGTACAGGGCCGCGCACATGCTCCACGGTCCGCCGCACTTTGAGCGTCGACACCTTGAACCTATTTAAACATAGGACGACGGTGAGGGTTCCGATCGACCTCCTCGATGCCTGCGTTACCCAATGTTCTAGCGGAATACCAGTCACCGGATATCAACAAGATGTCGGCGACGCTTTCATGTTCTCCAGCTGATCTATGTACTGATTTCAATGCCTCAGAACAGGGCCTCTGGTACGAGTTCGGAATACCTGATACTGGTGGTTGCTCAGTCTTCTTGTAGTTGATTGGCTGTTTCCTGAACCTCACGTTGTACGGTGTCTTGTGCAATCAAGTCTGTTAGTGATCCTATCATTCCTACCTGTTTTCTGCTCACTTCATTCGAAGACATATATTACCTCTCCTTTCCAAAAGACCGTCTGGTGTCAAAGTGTATCGTATACGCTCTCTGGCTGACCGAGACTGTTCAGACACTTATCAGCATCTCTGACACTTTCGACATCTTCTGTTACGACTTCGGGAACCTTTCTGAACTTGATGACGTCCATCACACATGGTTCACCGCTCCCGTTCTCTCTGGATGTGGTGAGCTTTTTTACGTATTTTTGCTATTGTGCTGTGAGATACTGAAACGGGACTAGTTGGCTGTGTCTGCCAATTATTTTACGCCTGGCGCATGTATAAATTCAATAAGAAGGCACGGTGGCTAAGTATCGCCCTTTCAATGGTATTTCTTCGCACTCATGTGATAATGGCCGTTAAAAACTTGAATTTCTCAAAGATTGCTTTCACTCAATGTGGGGCTGCGATTGCCTGTGGTGTTCAAGGTCGGAAGTACGACCACTTTTCGCAACTTCAAGTGAAAACAAGGGTGACTACTATGGTAAGCAGCTGTCGTAGTGCCTTCCCCTCAATAACCTCCTCGCAGATATGGTTGGGTGGGAGCGCTGTATGCGATGCCGCCATTGCTCTATGCATGACCTACCTTGTAAGTGATGTATGGGAACGGGCAGTTAGACCTTGACTGATCATTTCCGTTTACAGTTAAGCCGAGCTCATACCGGTCTGAAATCTACTCGGGTGCTTATTTCGAGGCTCATACGTCTGACCATCGAAACTGGGACAGCAACAGGTTAGTTGTATACCGTGAAGACGTATCTTGTTGTCTCATTTACTAGCTACGCTCGCTGTCATCGACATTGCTCTCTTTCTCGCCTATCCAAATAACAACTACCACACCGTGCCGGCGATCTGCCTGGTGAAGGTTTATGCGAACACCGTGCTTGCTGTTTGCAACAGCCGTATGACAAGCCGTATTCGCGGGGGACGGGAAGACGCGAATCTTCACTCATACGAGTCTTTCGCTGGGGAATTGAATATCGAGCTTCGAAATGCTCAGACCATCACCAATGTGGAATCCTCTCTGGGATTGGAAGGAGACCAAAGCAGGAAGAAACCCGATATCATTCTTCCCGTCCCTTCTGCTCCCGAAAATGGCACAACGACGGTTACAAAGGTAATACTTTCTCTCACTGGTTCAGGCAGACAATTTCATCATTTTCTGTATAGCCAACATGAATAGTCCAGCACTGATTATCAAGTCATTAGTACTCGGGCGAATTATTTTATTGTACAACTATATTTGATAATGACACGACATATACAGCACAACAACTATACTACCCGGGAAAATTTGCCATCGCGAAATCGCTGACCCACTGAACCTTGATTTCTGCGTGTATCGCCTATCTTGAGTTAATCGCCAATGTACGTTCCAAGACAAGTTCAATCGAAGGGGCTACGGTCGACGACCTGACGGTGGTATAGAATTTGGCGACCATCTTGGTGAATAGGTCAGAAAACGAAGCGGCAATCAAACGTGAGCAATGGGTTCTTCAACACTGCGGATAATTTTGGGATAGGGTGATCAATAGGGATGGTGTTGGTGGGAAATGTTTGCGATTCGCAAGGCTTTCAGTTAACACTCCCTCCGTCTTTGATGCTATAAAGTGCGCTTGTTCTGGACAAAATTTGTGTTTCCCTGTAACAAGGGAGGAAGTGTAGCTGCATACAGACTGAAAGAGGTGTCTGGAAAGTTACCGCAGAAATTATAAGAATACGTCAGGGAGTTCAGGGCTATGCAACCGACAGTACACTTGCCGAAGGTAAATGACTTGCTGATAGAGGGGAAGAGAACTCAAGCGTATTGACAGGCAGCTTGATGATTCGACGAAGCAGTTCTACTTTCATATCGTCATACGAAGCGAGATTTCGCTTAAATGTTCTTGATACAGCTGGCCCTCGAAGTTGACACGTAAATTCGGAGCCAGTGCAGGCACAGCGTATGTCTCCATCTCATAGAACTCCTAAGCGAGAAGAGTGTCGTTATCCAAGACGCCGGTGCTAAACACAGGAATACGAAACGGGCCCTTCTTCGGAATTGGGAGCGGAATCATTTCAATGTTGGAGAAGGCGAAGTCCACCGAAAATCAAGTTCTACTACCTGCTGATGTGCTGGATAACCCCGACAAACCGTAGGTTGTCATGTAAAATTCAAGTGTGCGACCTCTCAGACGCCTGTCCCCGTTAGATTTGATATTGGACAGAGTCCAACAACGGGAGAAAGATTGCACTGCAATGCGATCTACTTTTACCGCTAGTATCGCACTACTCTCAAACGCGGACAGTTCCAAGATGATCTTGTCAAAGTCAGGAGCAACGCCAGAAAAATACGAAAGTACAACCTGAATGGTTCAGTTAGCGGCTCTATCCACAGAAATATCCGGATGTCAAGGGAAAAACGGAGGCACGAAGGAAGACATTACAGTGCTTAGCGAATTTGTCAAAAGCACCGGGGCATTCACACAATCGGGGGGGCAGCGAAGTCTGAGGTAGAGAGAGAGGAAGACGACGAACACGGGTAGCTGGCGCAATTCCACATCACAAGAGCACAGCCAGAAAGACATATATTCCTCACACCAAATCCACCGCCACAGCCAACTGCAGAGATAACCAGATTAGCCCAGTGCAGGGCATAAAAATACCATAGATGTTCGCTACTTTACTCCACATTGTACGCTGAGCTACCAGGAGAGACGAAATGGGGAGCGGATGGACTGGAGAAGAGGGAAGGAGGGTGCGTGAGGACCTGTACTTCCACCGCGTCTTAGTAGAGTCTACCTGTCACAGTTTGCAGAGGCTGTATACAAAAGAAAAGGGGGGAAACCAGCTAAATTCTGAATATTGCTACTTAGCGCTGTGAAGATGTCATTTCTAATGCTACGCACATATGCGGTCCAACTGATACGCGTAATGTGATTTGTCGCCAGCCGTTGCATATGATAGATCCAATCTGAGCCAATGTCGACCTTTCCTCCCGACCACCAAGATGTTACGATGCTCGCTCTTGCCGTCCCTGTTCTGGTCTTTTCCAACACTGAGATAGCCAGTTTTTATGTGAGTGCGGTCGCCCAGCTGCTGATAGCTGATGGAACGGAATGTCAAAATGGTGAGCTGATACCACTGCAAATTCGACCCATATATCCATCTTGTCGTACACAGGAAAGCCCTCAGTGTTAGTGGCTACCAAAGACAAATTGGATCATATCACTGTTGGCACCGTTAGAAACGCCTCGAACGTCGAGCTCACCCTGGCAGGATAGGAATGGAATGGAATGATATGTGCCCGAGAATGGACAAGCTTACATAAACACGGTGAAAATTCCTCTTTTAAGACTATCTCTACCGTCTCCACCGTTGCCTTCTTCCTTCCTTCCTTCTATGAATTTCTGTCAAATACAAGCACTATGAAGGCTACTCTTACTCGTTCTATGCGTCAGGGACGCAAGGGTCATATATTCGGCCAAGTCCTAAATGATACCCCTTCCACTCCAGACAGGGAGTTGGCAAAGCAAATGTCTCGACGTATAAAAAAGGCTGAGAAAGATGAACGTATGGACATAACAATGGCACTTACCCCCGTGAAAACGTATGCATACTTACATCGTTCATTTCGTTCTTGATGTTCACCAAGTCAACTAGCTATATGGGCGGTTTCACGAGACCCAAAGAATTCCGAATGAGCAACTGGCTCAGCGGCGGACGCTACCTTTCTAACTCGAAAATGTACGAGACACCACATCATGCAGCGTACGAGCCTCATACCATCTTCCTCCTCGAGTCACGCTACCCCATTAAGTACGGCGTCGGCCGCACAGAATGCGTCGACCATATCGTTGCCTTCTGCCGTGCCGCCGACTTCGAGGCCGTCCTTAGGCGCTACAACTCACCTCGCGCGCCGTCAGAGGCACTGGAGTCAATGGACAATGCCCGCTGGCCCTGGACGCCCCAGAAGAAGTTGAAGCGGGTTTTGTACAAATTGCATGACGAGCTGAAGGACAGTCTTGAGAACAGCGAGGATGATCTCTTGCAAGAGCCCGTGGTTTCACCTAATGTGACCGCTGACCTCGCGACGTCACCCACACCGCCTCGTCGGGAGCGGCCCGAGCGTCCAGAGGATAAGCTGAAGCAGACGCGCGCCGTTGTTCAGCGACATCAAGAGGCAGACCTTGGAACCGTTAATGCCGAGATAGTATCCAGGCAGGAGAAGGTCCCTTTCGAGGTCGAACACACTGACGGCACCTTCCACCATCCAAGCGGTTTCAAGCCTCCTACGTCTGCCAATGGCTTTGCCCGGTCCCCCCTCCCCCCTCCCGATGCAGTCGACATGCGTCCGGTCCGCCAAGGATCCAACAACCCCGACGCTGCAGTGGATGCCGAACAGTGGAAGGTTATCCGAGATTTAGAGGAACACGGCGGCGCACTCATGCCGGACCTGACAGCTAGTGCAATGACCGGTGTCGTCGCCCGTACGGAACCGCGGGACGAGAAAATTCCGACAGAAGTCAGCGGTGTCGTCACACAAGGAGCATCCCAACCTCCACAACATGCGTCTGGCTTCATACCCCCCACTCCTGCTATGGCCCGAGGAGAAACCGAAGCGCAAACCCATACTGTCATATCTGACAACTCGGACAAGGATGCCGTTGAACAACACCAACTCGCTGTTACTGCCCTCAGAAAACGGTACCAGGAAGTGGTCAAAGAGGAGCCGTTCTGGCGTCCGTTGCTTGCTTTGACGGTCGCCACGCGTCCAATGGGAGCTTCAATTGTGCGTCTAGCAAAGTCACTATCGCGTGGATTACCCTTCCATGCTACACTTGATAACCACGACCGCAAGTCGACAGCAACACTGGGCAACCGATTCCGCTGTCTCCGTCTGCAGAGGATGGAAGACCTGGCCGTCGAGATGTCGCAGCTTCTTGCTGGTGCGAGGGGTGGATTGGTTGGGATACGATTTAGCCCGGAGGACAGAGGACGGGGGCTGAATGGCGAGGGTCTGGATGCTCCCATACCCTGGGAGAAGCGGGTCATCGGCGTCGGTATCGGATCCTGGTACGAGCGCTCCGAAGAGCTGAAAGAAACTTACCGTATCGAAGGAGAGGAGGAAATAAAGCAGAAGTACCTGCCTGGCGACAAAAACGAACCATTCCTCGTCTACGATATCGACGAGAAGGGCCGGACGGACAAGACAAACCTCCCTTGGCTGGCGCACACCGACTCGGACACGTTGGCGGTCCCCGCCAAGCTCCAGGACGTCCTTGACGAGATCGCCGAACTCTCGAACGCGCTGGATGAGGAGCGCGACCTGATTGCAGATCCGATTCATGCACTGGTCCCTGCAAGGGAGGAGGTGCGCGATGCGGAGGGATATATCATTGAGCCCCGGGATGTTGCACCGGTCGTCCTGGTGAAGAGCGCCAATCGAGACCCACCGCCGGGATTTCATCTGCTGTACGGCGGCCAGGCGCGGAAGCATATGAAGGACAGGATTGATTATCTGAACAAACTTCACAAGGGAGAGCTGGCGAGACATTTTGCGAGTAGACTCAACCAGGTTGTGTACCCGTAGAGCAGATCTTGTACTACCCCTACTTATTGAATATTCTTTGTAATATAATGACATCTTACAGACTAGTTCTTTCGAAGTCGCTGTAAGTCAGTACAGGGAAACACATGGATCAAACACTTGCTAGACAAGGAGTGCCTAGTTCAAGGGTGCCGTCCTCTTTCGACTTGTAGAAAAGAAAGGGAAGTACTGATGATGGTTCGAAGTAAACTTTGAGTGTCTAAGCCCTATATTGGGCTCAACCACCTGTGACGAATTCCATTCAAAATGGCAGAGAGTAACGGAATTGTGGGCAGACGATACCATCATTCAAAGGAACGAAACCAGGAGCCGACATGACGCCAGGATATTGCCGTCGAGACTCCTCCCTCTGGCAGTATTTGACGATATCTAGCTAGAAGAAAAGGAGGAGTTGATATGCAAGGCCATTATCCGGCACTATTTGTACGAGGAAAGGATTTCAAAGCATTAGCAAGATGTACGAGGGGAAGTGACCCAACGGCACAACTTGGGCCTATTCCATCGTCACACGGCAATAGATATTAATGACTGCAAGAAAAAAGCGGATCGGAAAGAAATGGCAGAACCTGCAAAAAGAGCACAGAACAAGAGAATATAATCGATATGAACAGACCGTACGAAATATAGTGTTGTAGAAGGGTCAACTACTTACTTTGATGGATTTTGACTGGTAAGTTTGACACAGATACAGCATGTGGTGGGCATGAAAAGCGGGGCACCGTTTTGTCAGTCTTGGGAGAACGGCAGTCTAAGCGCACAAACTGAGGATGGGAATACGACCACCAACTAAGATTGAAGTCTATAATTCGAGTAAAGCGTCAGCAGTCCATACTCCCATTCATACTCTCAATGCTTATTTCTGAGCAGGATTTAAACTAGACAAGAAGTCCTGTTCCCCTCATCCAAACTTGATAATGATAAGTAGTGAATAACATAACTGATCAAATTTGGGCACCTGACTGACAATAGGAGACCCGGACGAATTTCCCCGCATCCCCACATCCGCTTTTTCCGTCTACCACCATGTCTGCTGCTTCTCTCCTCGACGCCTCTCAAATCGCCCCAGGAAAACCCCTCCCTCCTTTGCCCTCCCCCGAATCTGTGTCTCTGACCGGGAAGAACATCATCGTGAGCACAGAACCCCTGTCGTAGTGCTCGACTCTGAAGACAAACAGATCGGCGTACCGGAAGCGTCTGACACTCAGATTTCGGAATACATCGATGAGTACGAGGGGATCAAGGCTAAAGGAATAGAGGGAATATACGCCGTGGCGGTCAATGACCAGAGCGTGGTGAGGTACGTTCTGTCCGCCTCGATACACTTGTCGGGATTAAACTTTTCCTTGTAGTGGCTGGAAGGAGAAGCTCGCTCCGAACGGCACCCGTATGTATTTGCTCGAGTATAGCCAGAGAGTCTAATTGTCGTTCGCAGCTATACATTTCCTGGCGGACGATCAAGGTACATTCACCAGTGCAGCAGGGCTTATATCTGACGCGACGCCATCACCTCGATCCAAGGTATGTCTGTCCGCCTGCCCCCACTTTGGCGTCTCATGAAGTTGTCCAGCGCTATGTCATGATTGTCAAAAACAATCACGTCGCGTCTCTTGCAGTGGAGGATGACCCGAGCAAGGTCACTGTGACGAGCGCAAAGATGATTTTGACTGCTCTGAGCTTCATGTTTTGAAGTCGCGAAAAAATTATAGCGAACACCCCGAATGTAATGCCATTAGAAAAGGACTTGTAAAATTCTACGGAGGAGAATGATAACGTCCGTCGACCGCGTGTATGATTGAACAAGCGGCATAAACAGTGTATCACCAGGAGACGTTGGCCGTCACTCCTGACATACCTGGATTCCCACACAAAGTAAATGTGTAGTGGCACTGAAAGAATATCCTTATACAGGTTCCGTATGGCGAGAAACAGAATTCTCTCCGCCAAATCTGATTTCCAACAGACGGAAACGCGTCTAAAAGGAAACATTTTTAGCTCCATGAACGATTTCCGTCAAGTTTCCTTTGGGCCGAAATCGTTGGGAGCGTGGTGTGGAGAACGCAAGTTCGGGGAGTCAAGTCTGGATAAGAAGCGCATCCATCGCAGCAAATCTCTGGTGGAAACGACAGCATCATGGATGCCAGTGGCTTTCAGGAAGTATCCCGTACATGGGTAGTTCCCTGACCGGATTCCAACCACGGCAGACAAAGTAGCTCTCTGACGACTCTGACCTGCTCGCTGGGGGTTTGATGTACTGCACATTAGAGAAATGAGGTTCCAATTTCTCTTTCCGAAACGCGTTCATAGCATCAAATGAAAAATGCTTCAACCTGCGAACGCGTGAGTCAATCAAAGGCGAATCAGAGAGAAAAAACACGTACACCAACACGCCTCCGTACCGCCTTCCAATCTGCTCCTCTGTCCGCAAATGGCGCGCTGCAAACGCTTGCACCGCCAGACAAAGCCGGTACGATTCCTCCGAGTCATGCAGAGCATTCCCAGAGATGTTCGGGGCCATATCCGAGAGCACGACGTCCACCAGAGCTTTGCCCTTCTTCCGCTGTCTCAGCCCAGGTATGGACGAATGCAAGAGGTCCGTGATTGCTGCATCCGTTCTAGGGTCGAGAAAGTCCTTCTGGAGAGATCGGACGCCAGCAATGGGATTCATGGGAAGGAGGTCGACGGCAACGACGATCCCACGACCTTTGCTTTCACTGCGAGCAAGCTCTTCTTCCATGTTGTCGATATTGAGGGGGTCGTAGTCGCTGCCAGGACGCGACTCGGCGGGCCTACGCTTGGATCGTACTCGGGGAAGGGTAGACGGCAACGGCTCGCTATCCTCGGTGGACCCGTACCCCAAACGCTGCGATACGACTTGGCTCCACCCGCCAGGCGCCGCGCCAAGATCGACGACGACGTTCACATCGTCGTGGTCGAGAAAACCAAGCTGCTCGTCGAGTTCGAGGAGTTTGAATGCAGAACGGGACTTGAATGCTGAGGATGCTCGCTGCTTGACGTAGTGGTCATGACGCTGACGAGCTATCCATTGTGTGGATGATTTTTTTGAGAGGGCGACTAGAGTTGGTCGAAAGGACATGCGAGATGGCCGGGAAGAGGGCCTTTTGTTTGGCGCTCCAAACAACGCGCGGTTCGACGGATCAGACCGGGCCGCTCAAACTTTGCCTTCGCACTGAGTGCGAAGCGACGCGCTGAAAATCGGGCACAGCATGCTTCACAGTTTGCAGATAACGACGAGCTAAATAAATCGTAACGAAGGGCTTAAGGAGCGGCTCGTTCCTTTTCGGCAGCAACGCGCTTAAACTCTGGCGGAACGCGTTACGCAGCGTGCAGCTAACAAGGAGCGAATATCGGCACTTGAGAAGGCGAGTATAGCCAGCGGTCCAGCGTATTCAATAAACTGATTTATTTTAACGTTGCAGGAACTTGAAGGCCTCAGACGAATTTTTTTTGGCGGCGATTCATGTATTCTTGCAGGACGGCTGTCCAGCCAGCATTCTGGTGGCGGTATTACTGAAGCAAGGGCTCGATCGTGCTTAGATCCCACCCCCCTCCCCCCAGGTGCTGATGCATCTCTACAGAAGAGAGGTATAGCATATCACTGGCCTCTTGGCGTTCTCTAGGGAATATACGCGTCAGGATGGATGGGATAGTCCAATGACAGAAGCCGGGAACCGGAAAAAGGCACCTAGGAATCAGGATGAAGTGGTCGGCGATCTACCCGGAAGCTTTCAACTTGGGATGTTACTAGTATCGACATGTGCGACTCGATACCAGCGAACTGTCCTGGCATTCTAGAGATAACTATACGCAGGGAGGCGCAGGATGGATGTGTCCCCGCTCTCGATCCCGAGGAAGACCCCCATTTCGTATTTCTGTGTTCCTACCATTTCGAAGAACGACACCATTCTCGTTCAGGAGTTCGATGAAGGGGAGACTGAAGCGTTCTGCCCGCACTGACGCCGAATTCGCGTCTTACGCTCGAGGGCTAGCTACTACATCAAGAGTGCTTAAGCGAGGCATCGCTTCCCATGACGATATGAAAGTAAAACTGCTTCGTCGTATCATCAAGCTGCCTGTCAACGCGCTTGGGTTCCTTTCTTCTATCAGGCCACTGCAAGTCATTTACCCTCGACAAGTGATTGTCCTTAATTCACTGTCGGTTGCGTAGCCTTAGAGTCCTTGCCATTCTTTTCACCAACCATTCCAAAACTCGGTATTCAATCTACTTATCGGCATTTAAGTCGTAATTTCATGTAAACCGGATCTGCAGGTCCCCCGAGTCCGATGTCAACAGTACGTACATACTGCACTTCTAGTGATTTCCTCTTCCCCCTCCCCTGTTTTCGGGCTTTGTGTGTGCATTTGCGAAGCAAAATCTAGTAAATTTGGATCTTAAAACCGCCGAAGGATTTTGGTTTTGAAATAAAACCTGTGGGCCGCACAACAATAGTCCTCGTAAACGCCAGTGTCGGTGCCCGTGCGACTCAAGAGCGGACCGAACACGCCACGAGAGACAAACAGAGCCAAATAGAAGGGTCCTCAAACGACGCCAGCTTAATTTTTGCCTTTGAACCACATTCACGCAATGGCCGCCCCCGTCCCCTTCCTCGATGGCATTGGTATCGCCAACCTTCCCAACCAGGTATTATTGTTGGATGAATGTTTACTGGATATGCTGTACTGACGACTGGCGGAAATAGAAACACAAGATTGTCGCCAAGCGCGGGGCGCATTTCACGATAATGGTTGTCGGTGCGTAGCGTGAGTACTGGCATTATAGGCTTGCTGCTGACCGTGCATTGCTGCAGGTGAATCTGGCCTGGGAAAGACGACGCTCATCAACACGCTCTTCTCGACTGAGCTCTCGCCAGCCAAAAACTACACCAAGCGGCACCACAAGCAGCTCGACAAGCTCACTGAGGTCGAGATCATCAAGGCAGAGCTTGAGGAGAAGCAGTTCAAGGTCAAGCTCACTGTCATTGACACGCCCGGCTTTGGTGACTATGTCAACAACCGCGACTCGTGGTCGCCGATTGTGGACTTTATCGACGACCAGCATGAAGCGTATATGCGACAGGAGCAGCAACCTCAGCGTCATGAAAAGACGGATCTGAGGGTACATGCCTGTCTGTACTTTATCCGACCCACTGGGCATACGTGCGTAGCTATTACGTGCACCGCAGTATTTCGCTCAAACTTTACTTTCAGTTTGAAGCCTCTGGATATTGAGATCATGAAGCGCCTCGGTACCCGCGTGAACCTTATCCCTGTCGTCGCAAAGGCAGATACATTGACGCAGAATGACCTGTTCTTGTTCAAGCAGCGCGTACGATTTTCACTGCCTTGTCTGCTGTTCGAGTGAGCACTTACGTCGGTCTCAGATTCGTGAGGTCATTACCGCGCAGGGTATCCGTATCTATACCCCCCCTGTGGAAGCTGACGATGAGAGTGCGGACCACGCACGTATTCTCACGGATGCCATTCCCTTTTCTATCATTGGCTCCACTGAGGATGTGAAAACTCCTGATGGGCGTATCGTCAAGGGTCGTGAATACCTGTGGGGAGTCGCCGAAGGTGAGGCGTCTAGATCCGTGTTGTGATTGCTCTTTTGATGGCATTTCATTCATAGTTGAGAATGAGAACCATTGTGACTTCAAGAAGCTCCGGTCTTTGCTCATCCGAACGCATATGCTGGATCTCATCTCTACAACGGAAGACTCTCACTATGAGAATTACCGTCAACAACAGATGGAGACGCGTAAATTCGGTGAACCAAAGGTGAAGAAGTTGGACAACCCCAAGTTCAAGGAGGAGGAAGAGCAACTGCGCAAGAGGTTCACCGAGCAGGTCAAGGCCGAGGAGTCCCGTTTCAGGCAATGGGAACAACATGTACGTTCCTTCGCGTCAAACTAGTGGCCCTAGAACTGATCTAATGATTCGCAGCTTATTGCCGAGCGCGACCGTCTCAATAAGGATTTGGAGCTGGCCCATGGGGCTATCAAACAGTTGGAAGCCGAGTTGGACAATCTTCAGGTTGGCTACGGACGAGGTACCACCCGGAGATAGTTTCCTACGGCTGTTATTTTGTTACCATATGTTCTACTGTCTGCTTCTTACTTATACCCCAAGAACGTTCTTACGTACATTCCTTTGAGCAGGCTGTGTCGCCAAAATTGCCCATCCTTTGTCGGACATGGTTTTTCGTACCGGAATATATTAAGGATCTTTATGCTCTTCGAAGAGTGGGCAGATAGACGCGACGTCTAGCGGCGTGTTTATTGGTCCGAATGACTGGATGCCATGAAACATAAGATGCAAAGGAAAGCTGCGCTCATGACGACGTTCTTCCCGGTCAAGGATACAAGTTGCGGGAACTTTTCCTTAACGGAGCAAAGGAACGGCTGAGTGTCCAGAACGGCACTTATATAGTGGTAGTCAACGGAAAGGCGCCAAAAACGGAATGTGAGGAGCCTATTTTATGCGAAAAGGGCAGAGAAACGTCCGGGCCACCTGTACAAGTTTCCCGGAGCCAAGCGTTTAAGGTCGATGCAATTACTCATTTATATATGAATCATACTTGTGTAGTGCGGGTACTAGTGCTGATCAATGGCTCGGCTTCCCTTGGCCATGTAGTAGAGTTTGCATGAAATTATCTCTTTGAGTGAACGTGTCCAGTCCGCCGTTGAGTACTGAGTTATCACCCAAAAAGCTTTCATCGAGTCTCCTGGCTTCCGCTTCCTTGGGAGCACTCGGCCGGCAGAGAAGAATCCGTATGGTGGTTGGTCTCTGTATCTTGAAACTCGATATTCAATCCGCTAATTGGCATATCGAAAGATTCAAACGAGTGAAAGGCTGTTTTCTTCCCTCCCCCCGCGAATCCGCCTGGTCATACGGCTGTTGCAAACAGCGAGGACCGTGTTCGAATACATCTTTATCAAACATTTTGCCGGGACAGTGTGGTAGTTGTTGGGATAGGCAAGAAAGAGTGCGATGTTGACGAGAGCAAGCGCGGCTGCGCAGGTGGAAATGAGCTAATGTGATCCGGTTTCGTAGTATAGGTACGACCAACCTGTTGTTGTCCCGGTTTCGATCGTCAGTCGGATTAGCCTGGAAAGAAGTGCCTGGGTAGATTTGAGACCGGTTTGAGCTCGGCTCAACTGTAGACGATAACGGTCAGCCGAGTCCTCAGTGCTATGAGGTAGTGCTAATACTTCACTTACAAGGTAGGTCATGCACAAAGCAATGGCAGCATCACACAAAGCGGCTCCGCTCAACCATATCTGCGAAGCATAAACGAATCAATGCGGGAGACGACGACGATCTGCTCACTACTACAGCCACCTTGACCTTCGAGTTTTTCTGAAGGTCTGAATAGCGGTCATATTTCCGTACTTGAAGGCCACAACAAATCGCGGCCCCAAATTGAGCAAAAGCGATCTTTGATGAGGATCGCAGTTTTTAGGGAACATCATCGTACGTTTGAAAAAAAAAAACAATCCCTTACCACCGAAAGCGTAATACATAACCATCGGGCCTTCTTGCTAAATTTATACATCCGCCAGGCGTAAAATGATTGGGCGATGCAGCCAACTACCGCTATTTCAGCAAACCTAAGCGTAAACGCATATGTAAAGGTACGCACCGAATCCAGAGAGAATAGGAATCATGAACCATGTGAGATGGAGATTATCGAGTTCAGAAACGTTCCCAAAATTGTAACAGAACGTGTCGAAAGTGTCAATGATATTGCTAACAGTCTGAACAGTCTCGACCAGCCAGAGAACACATACGACAGTCTTCGTCGCCAAATAGTCATTTGGAAAGGAGATGTAGTATATGTCTTTGAATGAGGCACGTAGAGGACAGTCAGGAAAGTGTGGACAATGATAGGACCACTTACAGACTTGATCGCATAAAATGCCGTATAAGATGAGGCCCAAGAAGCAACTGATCAACTACATGAAAGGTGAGCGACCGTCGCTTTCAGCATATAGATTATGGAGATGTACCAGAGGACCCGTTCTGGGCATTAGAATCAGTTCAGAGATAGGACTGAGAACGTGAGAGTGTTACCGACATTTTATATAGATCTGATGGTGCCATACCAGTCTCATTCGCCAGAGTACTAGGTAACGAGGGCATCGAGGAGTAAAGAGTAATCGCAAATTTTCCCGCTTCAGAACGTTCTTAAGTAGAGCCTTGTCACGCCCAAAGTGCGGCCCACGGTCATCTGGCGTAGAGGGTGGTGTTGCCATAACTGAGCAGGACGCGCCTAGAAGAAGTCAGTGTAGATGCCAGTTCTGTCGTCCATGTCAATTTTGATCAATTCATCATCGCTACGTACATCATTGGATGCTACAGGTTATCTATTAAGATGAGCCATATCTTGATATTAGAAGGTGAGTTCCATGCTTCACAAAACATACAAGTTAATCAGTTCTCTTGCCTGTCAGAGTCGAGGGTAGTGGTTGATGCGCGAGACCTTGTACGCTTCCGCAAAAGGCAATGAATTTGACATTGTTCCCGGACGTGTCAGCGGATACCACGGTGTATCCGAGCCTGAACGAAGCTGCGCACACTTACACTGGTCTTCATCATGTAATCTGCGTTCGCCAAGACAAGACCATGTTAGACCAAAGTTGTATTTCTCTTTGTAATCCTTTCCTTTACAATGAGTCCTGACAATATCGAGCAAGCACATCTGTTGCGCAACATTTCCCCCCTCCTCGGTATAAGCCACGATGCTTGTCATGGACACAGTTTTAAACAGCAGTGATCACAGTCTGCTAGAGAGATCGCTCAAGGGGATTTGAGTGAACCAGCTTGTTCTAAGTCGAGCTTTTATTTTTCCGACTCAGAGGCTCAATTTCTGAAACCCGCTTGCACTATCGTGACCACCGTGATTGGCCACGCTAATCTCCCTGGCGATGTATCTGTCGACGGCGATCTTCGGTACTGAATTGCGTGATTATGTTCCTGCACCTGGTCCTGTGTAGTATGGAATCCAATTTGTCAGAGATGTTCTCGCAAGGTATGGCATATTCTTTCAATCTTTACAGGTGACACGTTGAATCGGCTATGCCTTCAAATTGATATATTCTTCACGTCATTGTCAAATCCAGGACCGACAGAAGTGAGAATCTTGTTCAAAAATAGCGTTTCTATAATACTAGTTTGACGATTTTCGTGCGAGGTTATGCATTAGTACTGCGTGATAACAGACAATTCGACGTCATCCGAGTACAGCTCTTCTGTAGGATAGCGTTGACGTGTCTGCTTCTGCGTGATAACGAGTAACATGACACGGTTGCTCAGGATGGAATGGAAGATGAATTGAAAGTAAGTGAGGAAGGGTGCGACATTGTGCACCCACATGGGGAGAAGGATATTTGCGAGAGTAATAAGGAGGAGGAATGCATAGAAGAACATCCCAGAGACATAAAATTCTCGGATAAACGGATGGGATGAACGGCGGAGGTGCTGCACGCCTTTGAAAAACGTGAGCGAAGCAATGATCGTCTCTGAAATGAGCACGGGAATGTAGAGAAAGTTTGGCGCACTCGAAGAGTGACTCAGGCAGTCATGATTGGTCGGTCCGATGACTGCAAATTAGATAGTATCAAGTTCTCGACTATCACAGATGGCGCAAGTAACCCACATGGACTCCTGAGTTGTATAACAAGACCGACTGCAATCGGTATAAAACAGAAGATCACAATCCCGATAAAACACCAAAACACCATTCTGTGTTTATCCCATATTGCGTATGTCCGGATCATGAGAATCACCTGTGATGTGAACGTCCCGAGGATTGCGAGTGGGCCTGTAATATAGAAAAGCTGGCGGCACTGGGAAGCACTGGGTTCGTCCAGGAACCAAACGAGGGTCACCGCCGTATCGATCAAAGGCACATAGCGATTCAGTGCGAACAGCAGTAAGAGCGGGTGCACAGGTCTAGGAAGCCACAAGTAATTGATTTCAGTGGGGAGAAGGAGGATGAGGTCATAGACGAGCACAGTCGCGGCCGCAGTGTAAGAGTAGAATGGGAAAGAATTCGAGGATGTCTGCACGAAAGGCAATTTAGTAAGAGGATCACTCAGTGTAACAGATGAGGGGAACAGGACCAAAAACTACTCACCGTTAATGACGTCTTCATATCGAAACAGTCGAGAAAAAAATTCCGCTGGTAACCACCGATGTTCAACACTGCTTCATTGTGTGCGAATGAGAGGGGAGTGTATGATAGACTGAGAAGAATACAAGTTCACACTGGTCCTTTTAGCGCTTGTGGCCCTGAGGATTTACAGACGACGATCCGAGCATGCTGAATTTCAATGCCAACATTTCTGGACGACGGGGCGGTGTGTTACGCTAAGAAAATAGAATCAGAACGGCTCGGAAACAGATATGTTTCGTGACTACAACTAAAGTCACCGACACTAGGAACGCCGAAGGCTTTTGGTGGCTTTGGTTGTAGTCAGAATGCGAAACCAAAAATTTGGCTCACCTAGAAGTAGTAATCGTCATCTCCCGTTCGATCAGCGCCGCGCCTTTTTCTGTATCTGCTCGCAATGACTCGGTCATGAAAAGTGAGCCACAGATGTTACTTCCCCTCAGATTACCTGAGTATAGAATAGAGATATCAGCAGTCGCCGTCGCTCTGGAAAAGACTAAAGAGTAAAAAAAAGCGATGAAATGAAACCGGGGTGGCGGGTAATTTCACGGTGTTAACATGCTCGCAGGCCAATCGACTCGGAGGACTTGCAATGTACAGTTAAGAACAGGGACAAAGATAAGGAATGAATGCCGAGTTCCGTACGGGTAGTTTTCCTTCGCACCTGCAGGACATTCAGTAACGCGGAGATCATATTCTCCTCGACCCGACTATGAAACGACGGACCACATGCTTCGCAGACGCACCTCGACTGCGTAGCATTGTAGTAGAACCCGCCAATGCGCCACGAGACCGCTCAGGATCCCTTCGCCCTTGAACAATTCTACGTAATTTTGGGGTTGTCGGGGATAACGGTAGTAGACAAACGTACGATATATGATGTAGAGATATGAGGAGTGGTTCAGGTCCTGTGATTCGAACCTGAGTATCACCGTGCAGGCGCATTTTTTAAACTCCATATTTCTAGGCCCATGATTAACAATTGCCGCGTCGTTCGGAACCATGTATGCCGTGGCTTAGACATCACATGAAGACGCGACCCTACGCAACCTGACGCGACCCACATAAACCCATCTCGGTCGACGACAATACCTTTGCTTTGATGATTCAAAAAAAATTCCCAGTCATAATTTTTCCTGTACATATAATACATTGTTACGCCATATCCGGATTAGTGAGGATCAAGTCCAGTGCAGTCATGTACATAAAGATTCTTAACATTCCAGTAATGTCAAGTAGGGATATCTTATCCGGCCACAAATCTATATTGCTTCCATCATGAGACTTTGTCAATTCTGTCGGGTGGTGATATCTACATGACGAGTCGTGGAGATCCAATATATGGATATTTACTTGATATTTACAATTAAGATCGGCCTTAGCATGTGATCCCGGCAGCCTCCTCAGGATAGTAGACCTAGACTTTCTGGCAAGCACGGTCTTCTTTTCGGCGAGCTCAATTGCACTCCCCCAGCTGCCGCTTTGCCAAATACTCAAGGCTACGTCCTTACGTTCATACTTATGATTTGACTCTCTGAGTCTTCTTATACATGCAAGGATTTGCAGTTCTAGCCTTTGGCTCGGATGGTGGGCATGCTGCCTTCAGAGTCCAGTACTGCAGCACGTCCTGTGCATCATTTATAAATGATGATGCCGCTCTCGTGGTGTAAGATGCCAAAGCAATCGCGGTGAACATCCAGCAAAGTCTGAAGCAATTACTCTGCAGATCGACTTCGGAAGGGGGCAGAATGAACAGTATTTTGCTGCTGAGGTGTTTTTTCTTCCTCCATTTACCAGTTCTGACTAACCTACCTTAACAAGGAACGCAAATATTGTCTATTCTTCCCTCCTCTGGAAATTAAACGGATGCCGATGGCCCGATTAAAACGATAGCACAAGAAATAAGCCAATACCGACTGACATTGAAACGCTCTCTACACCCCTACTTCAGATACGTCGTCCACTATTCTCGCCAATACTATCGTTTTTACTGTACCTGCTGCCGTGCTACCCTACAGCGAAATGGAACAAAAATAATCCAGGCTGATACGCTACCTGATTGCTCCTCGAAGGTCTCATCCTTTGTGATGTGTCATCCACGAGCGCTCCAACACCAGTGCGACCCCTGCCACATCTGCGTTCCTCAAGATTGCGAAACGGCGATGTTCCCGACGACTAGTCGACCATTCCCATCTCCAAAGAAATTCCGAGGCTGTGTCTGCTCGGCAACTGACTATTGTTGAACTCCCCTTGCGTATGTTAACGCCTCTAAATCTAATCATATCTTCTTCAATGCCGGTGTTTACCGTGGGATCATGCCATGTAATACCTGCTTAGTACTTACCGAGGGCAGTCAAATTTATAATCTATATCACAAAGAAATATGCTTCGTTGCCTGGGTAACGGAAGCAGAAAAAAATGCGGAGGCGAGGCATACTGGTAGCAAGAACGATATGCCTCGCCCACGCTACTGCAGGACTCGGATATGCCACGCCCTGCGATGGCCCGCCGCTTCACGCACATGGGAACGAAGCCGCGGGTGCTTCCGCTAGTCTCCATCTTGTCCGTGTTCGCCAGTATACAAGGTGAACTAACCCAAAAGTGTGGTTCTATTTTCGAGTCTCTCATTTACAATGAGTCATGACAATGTGCAGGTTCGTCTGTTGGACAGCATTAATTTTCCCTGCTTTTAGACATTCGCCATAGAAGAAAAGTACCTGCCATGGGTGCAATTGTGGACAGCGGCGATCACAGAGTGCTGAAGAGAATGGCCCAAGGAAATTCGAGTGAGGCACAATGTTTTCAATGCTGAGCTAAATATTACTTTGTCCGGGGCTAATTTCTGATCGCCCAATCACTAATACTCCCTAGATCTACCGTGCCAGCCCTCGTGGCTGCACTGTCGACCCTGGCAATGTACGTGTCGACGGCGACCTTCTGCACCATAATTTTGTGAATATATTCTTGCACCTCCCGGCATATTTGATGAAATCGGATTTGTCAGAGACGTTCTCGCAAAATGGCAGCGTCTAATCGTCACAGGCGGTACATTGAATTGGCTACGGTTCAAACGAAACTTATTTCCACCGTTTGCTGTATTGTTCAGGACGGTATTCCTGACAAATTTTTTAGGTCGTTTCCAGATCCAGTGTCAGCGGAAGTGATATCAGACAGCTCGACGTCACCCGAGTATAGCTCTTCTGTAAGATTGCATCGACGTATCTGCTTCTGCGTGACAATCAGCAACATGATGCGGTTGCTCAGGATGGAATGGAAGATGAATTGAAAGTAAGTGAGGAAGGGTGCGACATTGTGCACCCACATGGGGAGAAGGATATTTGCGAGAGTAATAAGGAGGAGGAATGCATAGAAGAACATCCCAGAGACATAAAATTCTCGGATAAACGGATGGGATGAACGGCGGAGGTGCTGCACGCCTTTGAAAAACGTGAGCGAAGCAATGATCGTCTCTGAAATGAGCACGGGAATGTAGAGAAAGTTTGGCGCACTCGAAGAGTGACTCAGGCAGTCATGATTGGTCGGTCCGATGTCTGCGAATTAGACAGTATTGAGTTCTCTCGGACCATCACTGATGGCAAGCGCAACCCACATTGACTCCCGAGTTGTATCACAAGGAGCACTACAACCGGTGTAAAACAGAAGGTCACAATCCCGATAAAACACCAGAACACCGCCCTATGTCTATCCCATATTGCGTATGTCCGGATCATGAGAATCGCCTGGGATGTGAAAATTCCAAGGACTGCGAGCGGGCCTGTAAGGTTAAAAAGCAGGTGGCACCGGGAAACACTGGGTTCGTGCAGGAACAAGTGGATGGAGATCGCTGCATCGACCAAGGGCAAGTAGCGATTCAATACGAACAGCAGCAGGAGTGGATGTACGGGTCTAAGAAGCCACACATAATTAATTTCAGTGGAGAGAAGGAGGAACATGTCATAGACGAGCAGAGTCACGCCCGCAATGAAAGAGTAGAATGAGAAAGAATTCGAGGATTTCTACATCGAAGGCAATTTAGAAAGACACTTATTGAATATAGCAGTCAGGAAAACTACTAACCACTAATAACATCCTCAATCGAAACAGTTGAGAACAAATTTTCGATGATTATCACTGATCCTCAGTTCTGCTTCAGCATGCACAAATGAGAGAGTGTGTGCATGAAAGGTGACGAGCCGGGAGCGTGCGAACTCCTACTGGTCCTTATAGCCTTTGTGGCCCTGAGGCTTCACAGAGGACGGTCTCGACCAGTATTTACCGAGCGGTGTGTTGGGCCAGGATGAATAAAATCAGAACACTACGGAACAAACGTGTTTCGTGACCACAGCAGAAAATTTAGGTACTAGGAACGCCCGGGGCCTTTGGTTGTAGTCAAAACCGTTCAGGTGATGTGGGACGAAAAATTTCGCTCGTCCCAAAGTAGTCATTGCCGTCTCCCGACTTTGAATTTCCAGAACAATGGTAACCGCTGCAAGGCACAACATATCTGTGTCGAACACATCCTTTATATATGCACTAGTGAGCAGAGGAACCGATACTTATGACTCACCGTTCAAGCAGAAATACTGCGAACGGATACACAAAGTAAACAAGGATGAACGGAAACTACGACGGCGGACGATTCCCAGTCTGGACATGCTTGCAGGCCAACCAGCTTGGAGGACTTACCAGTTACCGTAAGTACAGCACAGAAACAGAGAAAAGAGACGAATACCACGTACTGTTCGGGTAATTCTTCTCCGTGTCTGCAGAGTATCGTAGAGCGGGAATATCGTCTCTTCGATATACGGTGGACCGCATGCTTCGCAAATCTTCCACATAGTAAGGTATATGTACCGTCTATTGCAGGTCACCTTGAGACTCAACCATTCAGAGTTTGAAGATGGCGCAAGGTCACCGAGTTCGTTATAAGGACGAGAAAGAATCCGAGAAGGGATCCCGCCGCCGAGTAACAGTTGAGGTTGAGCCAGCGCCCATCAGAAAGACGATGTGTACTAGCCTGTGCGCCCATTTATGTAAGTTGACCAGCGGTGGGAATAATTATAAGAGCGGTGAATTCAGATGACTAATCATCATTTACTATTCTTCATACTTCCGAAAAAGGCATGTACAACCGACACCTCGCCCATTTACCCCCTTCTGAGCGAGGCGCCAGCTCGTCCAAGGCCACAATGGACACCTCGAAAGAGCCGCTATTCGCTTTCTTGCCGAGGAAAGTAACTGGTAAATAGGCACGAACAATCCTGTACGTTTTGGCCCTTACAGTCCCGTTCTATCTGGCAATGCATCCAGGAACACAATGCTAGCTCATTTACGAAGCTACCGGTGTATTCGCAGATGGCTGATTTTTGATGATAAGCCAAATACGCGTCAGATAAAGATTTGGGGTGGGATTTGAATTCTGCCCTTAGGAATAGGCAGTGGACTCTTCAAAAAGCGTTCTCCCTCTCCAATAACAATTCGGCTGATGTTTGCAATAGTTCAATGGGAATCAGATCATCTTAATGGTTGACGAGACTAAATAGGAAAAATGACACTGTATGTGCTGCAAATCCCTTTGCATTAGACCAAAACTCACTGCTTCTGGAAGAACACCTCGATTCGTCGTGTACTCAGATCTATCGCATACCGAAGGCAAGCTTGTAGTTTGTGTGCACACAGCCTCGTCTTGTTGATGCCGGTAGCATAACCGAGCCGCACAGGTCATGAACAGTGAGCCATAAACAGGAAGTCCCCTCGGCTCACCTCTCCATAAGATGGGGATATGCGATATTAGATGTATGCTGTGCATTGTAACAGTTCCCGTCGCTCTGGAAAAACTTAAAAAAGCGATGAACGGAAACCCCGGTGGCGGATGATTTAATTCCACTTAGGTCAATCGACTCGGTAAGCTTAGAAGTTACAGCTAAGCGGGAGAAGGGAACGAAATTCAGGGTAATTTCTCCGCAGAATATCCAATATTGCGGAGATATCATCCTCGACCTATGAAACAATGGACCACATGCTTGACAAACACACCTTGACTGCGTAGCGAGGCAATGCGCAAGATCGCTCGTCACTCTATTTCAAATTTGTGAAAGCTCCCTTCACCTTTGAAGAGATCTACGTAATTGACAATTGTATGGGGCAAGATTACCGCTCGTGGACGAACGTGCGACGTAGACAATTCAGGAGCAGCTCAGGGAAGAGGACGGTCATCTGGTACAACGACGCAGGCTATGGTAGGTGCATGTACACTCTCGTTTGTGCTCTTGATGATTATTCAACAGTGTTCACTTATATCTGCCAAGAATTAGTAAACCGTTAACTTCTTCCCTCCATTTTCCTGGCGAGTGTGAATCCTCTGGATACAACGTCAGAAATGAACTCGGATGAAACTGAATCGCAACTCTGGCCTCTTAGGTTTCTCGCTACTGACAAGATCCTAATAATGGAATACTGAAGTCGTTCTAGGCCGGGAAGAACCTATGGCAGCTGATTGATTAATAAGTAAGAGATATCAGCTCGAGAAAAAAGGTGGACCTCAGTCCTGACATACACAACTCGAGGACATCTCTGGAAAACGAGCATCAACTATTCTAGTACGGCGCTGGTAGAGTCCGAGTTGCAATGCTTGGTACGATTTAAAGCGACAAGCGTCCATCGATCGTCGTCCTTACGTTCCCCTCGCGACAGCCCAGTGACATTGCACTATCTTCATACGCTAAAACATGATAAGGGAACATCATTGTATACCACTGCCTTGGAAGTATACGGGAGGACCGTCGTGCCGCCTCCGTGGAAATCATAATCGTAAAATTGGCGAGATCACTCCTAATCTAACTCGGTCAACGACAACGATTGTCCTTTTTTCGCTTCGAGAAAGCCCTTCTTCGATTGTGTCGATAAAGATGAAATCGTAGTCACTGCCAGGACACGATGAATCGGGCGGTCTACCTATAGCTCGTACCTGGGGAAAGGTAATGGCTTGCTGTCCTCATCGGGCCTGTACCTCGATTGCTGGGAGCTGGCTCCACCCTCCGGGAACCGCACCGAGGCGGGCGGCGGCATTCACACCGTTATGGTCGAGGAATCACAAGCTGGCTGTCGATCCCGAGGATTTTGAATGCATAACGGACTTGAATGATGAAGTACTGGTCGTTGCGTGATGTTGTGATTATGACGCTGGCGGGTCATCCTTTCAACTTTGTGTGGATGGTTTTTGAAAAGGCAGCGAGAGTCGGCCGACAGGACACGCGGGACGGCCAGAAAGCTGGGGGTCTTTTGTAAACAACGCACCAAGTTCCAAGTTCGCCATTTCACGCTGACATCAAGTCGAGTATTTTCTCTGCAGTCGTTGATGTGCGACGATGGAAATCGGAAATCTGCTCCTATGCTGTTGGATCAAACCTGTCACTTCTCCTTCAATCTCCTCGTGTTCGTCTCAAAAGTTTCTTCGTATGATATCGCCCTCTTCTACCTTGACCTTGTGTATTTCACTCCTGGAAGTAGTCCTGTGATGTCTCTTCTCGCACAATGCATACTTAAGCGGACGCGCGCTATAACGGACTCTCCGCTTTCGCCGTAGATACCGTCAAGCCGCAAGAGGGAGCACAGAAGGGAAGCGCATACTAACTTGGCGTTATGTCGACTGAGTCCAGTTTCCTTGCTGTCGTATCGCCCGCCCTTAATTCTACCATTCTTCACTATGTCGATGTGTTCATATCCGCCGGAATTTTTTTGGGAGTAGACGGCAAACTGAAGGACCGTAAATAAATTCTCTGTCATTGGTTAGACATTGCAAAACAATCTTCCTATAGGCCTGTTTCTCGAGTGCGCGGTCGTTCAGTGATCGTGAATCAAGGATACCCAAACAATGGGAAGGTAGGATATGATTGCGTGGACTCTTGCTTGGTAGGATTATCCTTTTTCGGTGGGATTTGTGTTCCCTTACTTATGTCATGACCCCCTTCTCGTATTTTTATCTCAAATTTATACTTGAGAGTATCAATACAATTATACTCTTCCATGAATATCTGAATCTTCGGTCGGTCAATTGAGAAAAATTCCTGCATGAGTTGATATAATAGCTTCGGGAAACTTTGTAGTTGGGAGTGGATGTTTCGAGCGGGAATACTATTCTTGTCGCCGTCGAAGATCTACTCTGGGACGTGGTCCTGATGTTTATTTTCATTTCTGGTGGTTCCGGACACGTCTCTTTAGTAGTCGAAGGAGAGCGGCGGCCGAGTTGACAGTTCCTGTGGACATGGCGGGGATAGACAGATCATAGGTCGAAACGGACCTTCTACATATGTTCGTTGTGATATCGGCTAAGTATTCATTATAAATTATAGTTATATAAATTCCGTACGACTATGATGATAACCATCAACGCCATGCCAGTGGAACACCGAGCCAGTCATATTGGCTACATAAAATCTCCATAAGATTAAGGGCTTGACTTGAGGGCGAAATTCTCTGATCTTTGCGCCCAACCCGTCCGTCGTTGAGCCAGTGTTTATAAAACTATTTTCGAGCCCAATACTCTTCCTGATCATCGCTTCTTTGCGAGACCTCCGGCCGCACAGTAGAATCCGCGTTTGTGTTGGTTTCTGTATCACGAAACTCGATATTCAATCCAATTGACATATCGAAAGAGTCGAACGAGTGGATGGTTGCCGTGTCTTCCCTCCCTCCGCGAATTCGCCTTGTCATACGACTATTGCAAACAGCAAGGACTGTATTCGAATACACCTTTACCAAGCAATTCGCAGGGGCAGTGTGGTAATTGTTGTCATGATAGGTGAGAAAGAGTGCCATGTGGATGGTAGCAATCACGGCTGCGCAAATGGTAAATGAACTGACGTGATTAATTTTTTTAGTATACGACCAACCTGTTACTGTTCCAGTTTCGATGGTGAGTCGCATGAGCCTGGAAAGAAGTATCCGAGTGGATTTGAGACTAGTTTGAGCTCTATTCAACTTTAGACGGCAACAATCAGTTAAGATCCAAGCGCTATGCCGATACTTCACCTACAAGGTAAGTCATGCACAAAGCAATTGCAGTGTCGCACAAAACATTTCCGCCCAACCATATCTGCAAATCGTAATGATTGAAATGGGGGTGAGGGGGACGGCGGGCTGCTCACTATTTCAGGCACCTTGACCCTGGAATTATTCTGAAGATTTGAGTAGTGACCACTGTTCCGCACTTCGATGCCGCAACAAATTGCAGCTGAAAATTGAACGAAAGCAATCTTTGATGAAGCTCGTGATTATTGGAGAACCGAATACTAGATCTGAAAATTCCTACCATCGAAAGGGTCATACATAACCATCGGGCCTTCTGGCTGAATTTATACATCCGCCAGGCATAGAATAATTGGGCAATGCAGCCAACTACCGTCATTTTAGTAACTCAAAGTGTAGAGATGGGTGTCAAAGCACGCACCAAATCCAGACATAATAGGAATGATGAACCATGTCACATTGACCTCATCCAGTGCCGCAAGGTTCCCAAACTCGTAACAGAACATGTCAAAAGTGTAATAGATGGTGGCAGTAGTCTGAGCAGTCTCGGTCACCCAGAGAATATATACGACGGTCTTCGATGCCGGATTATCCTTTGGAAATGAGATGTAGTATATGTCTTTGAATGGGGTAAGTAATGACAGTCAAGTTGCAGATATTGCTAGGTCCACTGACAGACTTGATCACACAGAATGCCATATAAGGTGAGATTCAAGAAGCAGCCGATCAACTAATGAAAATTGAGCGACCGTCGTTTTTTAAAATATAAAGTTGGAGCTATACCAGAGGACCCGTTCTCAGGTTTGAATTCAGTATAATGATCACTCTGAGAACAAGAATGTCACTCACAATTTATATGACTCTGAAGCTATTACACCAGCCTCTTCAGTCATAGTACTACAAAACGAGAGCGTGGGGGAGCAGAGTAGCCTTGGAGTAGCCACGAAATACCCCGCTGCTTTCCGTTTATGTAGCTTCAGGTCTATGCTCAAAGAGCAGCCGACCGACAAGTCGCATAGGAGCATGCAGCCCTGCCACAACGAGCAGAGCGCCTAGTACAACCTAGTGTGGAGTCCATTTCAATTGTCCTCCGAGTCTTCGACCCTGATCAATTCAGTCAAAATTCGGTGCTACGTACATCACTGCCTTCTCCGAGAATCTATCGAGGTACATCATACACCGTATCAGGGTACTGCAAGGTAAGTCCCAAGTTTCATGAACCACAGGATTAAATAAATGAACTTTTTTACTTCCCGGAGGACAAGCCTTGTGTAAACGGTAGTTTAAACGTGAGACAATGCCGATGCAGTGAGTCCAGAAAAGGTAACCCATTGGACGCGTCGAAGATGCACTTGGTTTACCCGAAAGAGAAGTCATAGGTGTTTCTACGACAAGTTAGTCTCCATGGACCTCTTGTTTGCCCTGAGGTGTCCTAAGTCAAATGTTTTGTTCTGGTTGCGATTCTCTCATTTACCGCGACTCGGAGTCCTGACTCGTGACAATGTGCAATTACATTTGTTGGGCAGCATATTTTCTCCCAAGTTCTCGACAATAGCCAAGATAGTAAAAGATACGTACCATGGGTGCAATTGTAGATAGCGCACAGCACTCCGCTGAAGAGACTCAACCGATGGAATTTGAGTGAGGCACGCTGTTCAATGTTCAGCTTATATTTTTCTGAGACTAGCCTTCTGGTCTTGTTCTGATCTACTGTTAGCCGCACCATAACTGACAACAGTCATCCTTGGCGATGTATCTGTCGACGGCGATCTTCTGCATTGAATTGCATGAATGTATTCCTCAGGCGCCTGGTCCTGGCATTTTGGATCGAATCCAACTTGTCAGGGATGTTCTCGTAAGATAGAGATGTGACACAAAGTTGTTTTAATCGTTACAGGTGATACAATGGATCAGGTGTCCATTCAAATTGGCTTATTCTTTACGTCACTGTCAAATCCAGGACCATCAGAAGTGATGTCTTGTGTGCCAACTAGCCTTACTACAACATCGGTTCCTTCGACCATTTTTAGCGTGCTTAAGTATATGTCATTATGCGACATGATCAGAGAGTTCGAAATCATCCATTTATCACTGATCTGTAGAATGATGGCGACGTATCCGCCTCTGCTTAAGAATGATTAGAATGCTATGGTTGTTCAGAAAACAGAGAGAACTCAGAGAATAACATAGTCTCATACAGGTCTTTTTAGCACTGGCGGCCCTGAGGCTTTACAACGACAATCCGAACATGTCGAACCTTGATGCCAACATTTTTTGAGCACCCGATAGACAGGTCTCGAAGTGGAAGGGACCCAGTAGGTTTATGTTGAGGCAGAAATACTTTGAGGTCCCCTATAGAAATCGTGAAGCCACAGATTAGATATTCAATTTTTATAGAAATTCTACGCGCAATCTACGCGTTAATAGGGAGTATAAATGTATAAAATCCGTAGAAATACTAATGATACTTGACGACGTCACGGAACGGCGTGCCATTCATGTCGGCTCTATAGAATCTGCATAAGATTACCAAGTGCTTGACTTGAGGGACGAAAGTCTCCAACCTTTGCACCTAGCACATCCGTTGTTGAGCTAGTGTTTATAAAACTGAAGTCAAGCCAATAGCCATCTCCTAGTCATCGTTTCCTTGCGAGACCTCCGGCCGCACAGAGGAATCTGCATTTGTATTGGTTTCCATATCGCGAAACTCGATATTCAATCCGCCAATTGATAGATCGAAGGAGTCGAATGAGTGAAGGGTTGCCATGTCTTCCCTCCCTTCGCGAATTTGCCCTGTCATACGACTATTGCAGACAGCAAGGACTGTGTTTGAATACACCTTTACCTAGACAGTTAGCAGGGACAGTGTAGTAGTTGTTATTTTGTGAGGTGAGATAGAGGACCATGTCGAGAATAGCAATCGCAGCTGGACAGGTAGTACATGAGCCAGTGCGATCCAATTCCAAGTATATGTCCAACCTGTCGCCATCCCGGTTTCGATCGTCAGTCGTATTAGCCTGGAAAGAAGTATCCGAGTAGATTTGAGACCAGTTTGAGCTCGACATAACTATCGGCGACAAGGTTCAGTCAAGTGCTAAGTGCTATGCCCCTACTTCACTCACAAGGCCAGTCATACACAAAGCAATTGCGGTATCACACAAAGCACTTCCCCCCAACCATATCTGCGAATCATGAGTTTGAATGAGGGAATGACAGTGACCTGCCTCACTATTGCAGTCACCTTGATACTGGAATTGTTCCGAAATCTTGAGTAGCGGCCACTGTTCCGCACTTGGATACCGCAACAAATCGCACCTAAAAATTGAATAAAAGCAATCTTTCATAAAGATCGTGATTCTTAGGTGGCAGCATACTGTATTCAAAAACTCTTACCATCGAAAGTATAATACATAACCACCGGGCCTTCTTGCTGAATTTATACATCCGCCAGGCATAAAATAACTGGGCAATGCAGCCAACTACCGTTATCTTAGTAACTCAATGTGTAAGGTGAGTGAAAAGGTACGGACCAAATCCAGACATAACAGGAATGGTGAACCATGCCGTATCGACCTCATCCAGCCCCACAAGGTCCCCAAACTCGTAACAGAACGTGTAGAAAGTGTAATAGATGTTCATAGCAGTCTGAACAGTCTCGGTCACCCAGAGAAGATATACAACCGTCTTCGACACCAGATTATCTCTTGGAAATGAGATGTAATATATGTCTTTGGATGTGGTGAGTAAAGGACAGTCAAGAACGTGCAATCCATGATGATAGGTTGTGGCACTGACAGACTTGATCGCACAGAATGCCATATAAGACGAGACTCAGGAAGCAGCCGATCAGCTATGAGAAAAACTGAGCGACCGCCGTTGTCTGGTATACAAGATTGAAGCTGTACCAGGGGACCTGTTCTGAGGTTTTAGAATCAGTACGGAGATAACTCTGAGAACGAGAACATTACCGACAATTTATATACCTCTGAGGGTGCTACACCAGCCTCTACGGCCAGAGTACTATTCGACGACGGCATCGAGGAGTGTAGAGCAGCCACAAAATTTCCCACCACTATACTACGCTTAAGTAGCTCCAGGTCTACGCTCAAAGTGCGGCCGTGCCACGAATGAACAGTGTGCACGTAGGAAAATCGGCATTTCGATTGTCTACATCGCCCCTTAATCAGTTCATTCAAAATTGAATGCTATGTACACCATTGCATTCCCCGTAAGTCTATTGGAATACATGTTATCTGGGAATTGGAAGGTAAGTGCAAAGCTCAATAAATTGCAGAATTAAATAAATGAGTACTTTTGGCTCTCGGAGGTCAATCGGTGACGGTAGTGGTCGAAGCGTGAAACTGAGTCCAGAAAAGTCATCATCGGACGTGTCGCGGCACTCGGTGTATCCGGGCCCGAAGAAGCCGCGGACGCTCTTACTAGTTTCCCATGTTTTTCGCGTGTGCCAGCACAAGGTGCGTCAAGTCAAAGACGTCTTTCTGATTTCAGTTCTTTCATTGACGATAGGTCTTGACAATCTGTAATTCCTTTCGCTGGAAGCATGTTTTCTTCCGTTTTCGATTAGCCCTTGATAGTTAAGAGATGGGTGCAATGGTACACAGCGGCGATTAGTGTCTGTTGACAAGACTCTGAAGGGATTTGAGTGAGGCACACTGTAGCTTTCAATTAATGACATGCTTAAAACCGCTTGATTTACCGTGTCCACCGAGGTCCACCGTCATGGGAAACTGCACTGGCTACGGTTGTCCCTGGCAATATATCTGTCGGCGGCGATCTTCAGTACTGAATTGTGCAGATGTATTCTTGTACCTTCTGGCATTATCGATGAAATCTGATTTGTCGGTAAGATTCTCGTAAAAAATTGTAGAACTGCTACAGGAGGTATATTGAATCGGCTACCATTCGAACAGTTTATTGTTACCGTGGGCTGTATTCATCCGTCAGATCAGGGAGTCATGCCTGGCACATTCTTCGTGTAGTGTCAAGAACCAAGACCGTCAGATATGATATCAGACAATTCGATGTCACCTGTATACAACTCATCCGTAGAACAACGTCGATATGGTTGTCTCTGCTTAAGAATGATTAGCATGATACGGTTGCTCAGAATGGAATGGAGGTTGATCTGAAAAGAACCGAGGAAGGGCATTATGCCAGGAGCCCTCATGGGGACAAGGATATTGGCAAGAGTAATGAGGAAGAGGCATCCATAGAAGAATATCCCAGAGACATAAAGCTCTTTGAGAAACGGATGGGATGATCGGCGGAGGTGCTGTACACCCTTAAAGAGTGTGAGCGAAGCAATGATTGTCTCTGAAACGAGCACGGGGATGTAGAGTAACTGTGCCATGTTCGAAGGGTGACCTGACAAGCAGGCAGCATGATCGAACGGTCTAACGACTGCAAATCAGACAGTATTGAGTTCTCGGTTATCGCAGATGACAAGCAACCCACATTGACTCGTCTTGAGCTGTATACCAAGGCCGACTATCCCCGGTATAAAACAGAAGATCCCAATCCCGATAAAACTCCATAATACCACCCCGTTTTTATTCCATATTGCATAGGTGCGGATCATGAGGATCACCTGCGACATAAAAATCCCAAGTGCTGCTAGTAGGCCTACAGCGTAAGAGAGCTGGCGGCACTGGGCAGCGCTGGGTTCATGCAGGAGCCAGTTAATGATGATCGCCGCATGGATCAAGGGCAAGTAGCGATTCAGTGCGAACAACAGTAAGAGTGGATGTACGGGTCGAGGAAGCCACACATAATTAATTTCAGTGGGGAGAAGGAGGAGGAGGTCATAGAGGAGCACGGTCACACTCGCAAAGAAAGAGTATAGTGAGAAAGAGTTCGAGAATGTCTATATAGAAAGCAACTTAAAAAAGGGCGTTGACTGTAAAGCAGATGAGGAAAACACTCACCGTTGAGGGCATCCTCAGATCACTGGTCAAATGAGAGAGTACGTGCTTAAAAGATGGACAGCGAGGAACGACAGTCTGACACTGATCCTTTTAGTGGTTGTGGCCCTGAGGCTTTACAGACGACGATTTCGAACATGCTAGAACTCAATATCAGCATTTCATGAGTACCAAGTGGTGTGTTACAACAAGGTGGATGGAATCAGAATGGTTCGGAAACAAATGTGTTTCGTGACCGCAGCTAAAGTCTTAGGTACTAGGAACGCCTAGGGTCCCCTGGTCGTAGTCAAGACCTATAGACAAGATTCGCTCATCCCGAAGCGGTCATCGCCATCTCCTGTCAGTGCGTCAACCCATATCTGCATTTGTTCGTAATGTTTTAGTCTTGAGCAGTGAGCCATAAACATTAGTTTCTTTACTCACATATAGGATATGGCAACATCGATGCATGCTGCGCCTTGCAATAGTTGCCGATGTTCTGGTAAAGAGTTAATGGATGATTCGCAACTGACATGCTCGCAGGTCAGTCATCCCGGAGGAATTAGGACATACATTCTCTCTGCGACCTGATCATAAAACGATGGACCACATGCTTCGCAAAAACACCTGACTAGCATGGCAGTAGAACCCACCAATGTGAAACGGGATCGCTCGTCGCCCTATGTCAACATTGCAAAGATGCCTGAGCCATTGAACAGTTCCACGTAATTTGGACGGTGTCGGGAGCGAACATGTAGAGAATTGAGAAGTATTTCGGGGACCTTAAAAATGGACGATCAGTTGGTATAACAACACAGGCGATGGTAGGTGTGTGTACACACTACTTCTGTGTGGTTGATGAGTATCCACAATGTACAGCTATATCTACCGAGAGTTAGTAAAACCTTCAAATCTTGGCTTCAATGTTCCCAGCGAGTGTGGATCTATTGCATACAACATTAGATTTGTGCTCGGATGAACCTAAATCCCAGCTCTCAAAGTCTTCTTGTTACTGGCAAGATCATAGCGATGGGCAGGCCTACTGGTTCTGACTCCTGAGATCGTTTTAAGCCAGGATAATGATGAAATCTATACCAACCGAGTGATTGATAGGCAGGATACGTCAGTTCAAGAGGATACCGGACCCTAGTCTTGACATACACACCTAGGTACACTTCAGAAAATGAGCCTCATTCACTTCAGGGCGTAGAAGCATCAGTGAGTCGTCGTGACTCGTGAAGAAAGGATGTCGGAAGGACGACGATGACGAAGTCTTTGAGAAGGATCCAGTTTAGGTCTCGGCGAAAATCAGCAGCAAGAAAACTAGTGCCACATCGGAAAGACAAAAGGCTAGCACCGTTGTATACCATTACCCTGGAAGGACCGTCGCCCCGCCTTCGTGGGAATAATTCTGAAAATGGTGTATTCATGACTAATGTTTATATAAACCTCAACGCCAGTACTTATAATGATCTGTTCTCCGCGTCCAATGTCCCGAGCAAGTTCTGCCATGTTGTCGAATTGAGAAGATCACAATCGCCACAAGTACATGATGACTCAGCTTCTACGTTTGGACCATAACCAGGGAGGGGTGGACGGTAATGGCTCGTTGTCCCAATCGCACCCGTCTCCCAATTGCTGCGATACAATCTCAGGTTGGCTCCACCTGTCAGGCCGACAATGAGGTCGACGGCCACGTTCACATCATCTCTGTCGAGGGACTGGCTGTCTAATTTGAGGATTTTGGGTGCGGAACGAGACAAGGATGGTCGCTGCTTTACGTAGTGGTCATGATGCTGGCGGGCCATCCATTGTGCGGATGATTTTTCGGCGAGATTGGCGAGAGTTTACTGGAAGCAAGGACATACATGATGGCCGGGAACAGGGCCTCTCCTTTGGCGTTACGAATAACGCACCAAGTACGAAGTGGACCAATTCATCTACTCCAGTTTAAAGTGGTGTCTCGTAATATTTAGTCGTGTATATTCTTTTCCATCTGGGTGTCCATGTTCTGATCATTCTGTAGCATACTCCATCTCTCAATGCTACCGTTGCCTTCCAGTCTGCCTTCATCTTGCGGTCGTCCAATATGTACCACTAACCTGACGGACTGCATTCGTCTATGCGATGAAAATAGGAAAATATCTGTCATTTTCCTCTGCAATCTCCTCGTTCTACTCTTCCATACTTTCCCCGTGCGATATCGCCCATCTTCTACCTTGGCCTTGTATATGTTATTTCTGGCAGCATTCACCCTCAGGCGCCTCTTCGGTACGATGCTCAGACGTGCGCCGAAAAGACTATGTACAAATGCCGTCAGTGGAACTCGCTTTTGTCATGGATATTGTCAAGCCGCAAGAAGGAACACAAAGGGGAAGGACATGCTATGCTGGCGGTACGTCTGCTTCTATTTTCCTGGTTGTCGTATCGCACGGTCTTATAATCACCACTCACCACTATTCCAAATGGATCTTGTCCTGGATGATCACAAGCTTGAACGCAATAAAGCGGGCCTTGGTTTTCCTTCGAATTATGATCTCTCCGCAAAATTTAACTTGTCCTTTTCTGATAGCATTACATAGACCATAAGAATAGGAATTGGAAACAGGTAGACTGACACATCCTCCAATTCGACTGATATTTATATTCGTTGTTATAGTCACTTTTGGCTATCCAATTCAAACGAGACAGACGAGCATCTAGCCCGTTCTTGGACTTCAAATTTGTCTATGTAAGTCGTAATTGGTGGTCGTATTCCCACCCTTATCTTTACAAAGCTTGTGCCTTCAGATTGACAGAAGCAGTCGATGTAGCTGCTTGTATTGTGTCTTTATACTCATCACAGTAGTGCTTTCGAGTTTTCTCGATGTTGACCGAACAAAACGGCGCGCCGCTTTCCACATCTACCATATGCCGCTGCGTGCCATCGTATCGGCATGGAACCTTGAAGACTAAGGCTAGTGCTCTGCCTCCTGATTAGCTCTTGTACCAAGGCTTCCAATGGCGATTTGGCTTGGCGAGACACAAGTCGTTTATCCTCCTCAACTATAGGAGCGAGCGACCGTCCGTTTCAGCAAATGCTCGTTGCGCGGAAACTGGGAATAATCGGTACTCAGGGCAATGACACGGAAGATCAGAGAAAACTACATGTGTGTTTTTTATTAGCAATTTTCGGTGACATTCGTGTTTTCTCCTTAGACTATGACCCCCTCGGCTAATAACGCAAACTATATTCGCCCTCGTCGCTCTCGTGTGAGATGTTCAGCATGAATACCATTCCTATCGCCGTCGACGATCTCCTCTGGGATAGTAATGTGATGCTTGCTTCTGCCATTTCCGCGCATTCCGGGGACGTCAAAAGCGGGAAGCGGCGGTCAAGTTGACAGTTCCCATGGACATGATGGCGAGAGATTGGTCTCGAAATGGGAATGTGTGGTGTAGCGAAAGATGTAGGAAAATACTGCCGGATTTTCTATGCAAGTCGTGGTGTTAGGTAAATATTCAAGTTCGACGGGAATTATACGCGTCAATATGAATTATAATTTTATAAAATTCGTAGAAGTACTAATGATAACTCGTGGACATAACGGAATGCCATGCCAGTCATTTCGGCTGTATACATTTCATAAGAATTTATAAGTGCTTAGGCGAAAGTCTGACCTTTGCGCCCAACACATCCGTCAGTCAGCCGGAGTTTAAATAATTGCTGTCGAGCGGGCCAATAGCCTTCTCCTAGGTCATCGTTTCCTTGCGAGAACTTCGGCCGCAGAGAGGAATCTGCATTTGTGTTGGTTTCTGTATCATGAAGCTCGATATTCAATCCGCCAATTGATAAATCAAAAGAGTCAAACGCATGAAGGGTTGCTATGTCTTCTCTTCCTCCGCGAATTCGTCTTGTCATACGACTACTGCAGACAGCAAGGACTATGTTCGAATATACCTTTACTAAGCAGTTCGCAGGAACAGTGTAGTGGTTGTTATCGTGTGAGGCAAGATAGAGAACCATATCCAGGATAGCAAACACAGCTGGACAGGTGGTACATGAGCCAGTGTAACGTCATTTGAATTCCTAGTATATGACCAACCTGTTACTGTCCCGGTTTCAATCGACAGTCTCATTAGCCTGGAAAGAAGTACCCGAGTAGATTTGAGACCGGTCTGAGCTCGACATAACTATAGGTGACAAGGTTTAGTCAAGGCCTAAGTGTTATGCCCCTCCTTCGCTTACAAGGCAGGTCATACACAAAGCAATTGCGCCATCACACAAAACACTCCCGCCCAACCAGAGCTGGGAATCGTAAATAATTGAATGGAGAAACGACGACGACCTGCTCACTATTGCAGTTACCTTGACCCCGAAACTGTTCTGTAGATTTGAGTAGTGTCCACCGTTCCGCACTTGAATGCCGCAACAAATCGCGGCCGAAAATTGGATAAAAGCGATCTTTGATGGAGATCGTGACTCTTAGGGGGTAGCATGCTGCTTTTGAAAAATCTTACCACCGAAAGGGTAATACATAACCATCGGGCCTTCTTGCTGAACATATACATCCGCCAGGCATAAAATAGTTGAGCGATGCAGCCAACTACCGTTATTCAGTAACTCAAAGCATAAAAACGAGTGAAAAAAAGTACGCACCAAATCCAGACATGACAGGAATGGTGAACCATGTCGTGGAAACGTCATCCAGTCCTCCAAGATTCCCAAACTCGTAACAGAACGTGTCGAAAGTGTAATAGATGGTGACAGCAGTCTGAGCAGTCTCGGTCACCCAGAGAAGGTATACGATCGTCTTTGACGCCAGATTATCCCTTGGAAATGAGATGTAGTAAATGTCTTTGATTGTGGTGAGTAAAGGGCAGTTAAGAAGGTACGGATAATGATAAGATCACTAACAAACTTGATCGCACAGAATGCCATATAAGACAAGACTCAGGAAGCAGCCGATCAACTATAAGAAAAACTGAGCAACCACCCGGTTTCTAATACATAAGATTGGAGCTGTACCAGAGGACCCGTTCTGAGGTTTTGAATTCAGTACAGTGAGCACTCTGAGAACGAGAATGTTACCGACAACTTGTATAAATCTGAGGGTGCTACACCAGTATCTTCGGCCAGCGTACCATTGAACGGCGGCATCGAGGAGTGTAGAGTAGCCACAAAATCTCCCGTCGCTACACGTTTAAGTAGCTCTAGGTCTATGCTTAAAGTGCGGCCGACTGTCATGTTGCGTCGGAACATGCGGTCCTGCCAAAAACGAAAACTGCGCCCAGGAAAACCAACGTGGAGTCCTTTCAATTGTTTACGCCAACCCTTGATGAATTCAGTTAGAATTCAGTTCTACCTGCATCATTGCCTCCGGAAATCTATTGAGATACGTCTTCTCTGGGTATTGGAAGGTTATGTGCCAAGCTTTTAAAATTACAGAATGAAATAAACGAGTTTTCTTGCCTCGCCGAGGACAATCGGCGATGATGATGGTCGAAGCGTGAGGCAGCGAGCACACCGAGTCCAGAAAAGGCAATATCGACAGAAGACTCATTGGTCGCGTCGGAGTTACAGATTCGTCCCTCCTAGCTCCTAGACTGACAGACGACATACCTGATGATAAAGGGAACAACGGCATGTATGCAGTCGCGGATGCACTCGGTGTATCCGAGGGACGTGCTCTTCCTACTAGTCTTCGTATCCCCCACTGGCAGTACAAGGTATTCTTAACTTAAGACTCCAAGGTATCGTTCTGATTCCAAATCACATTTACAATGAGTCCTGACAATGTGTAATCCCGTCTGTTGGGCAGGAATTTTCTCCCTTCTCGATATCAGCTAAAGTAGCAGAAGATACTTACCCACGGTGCAACTGTCTGAGGCAGCGGCCATCACAGGCCACTGAAGAGACTCCCCGAAGGGAATTTGAGTGAGGCACGCTGTTCGATATTCAATGTTTGTTGAGCTTATATTTCTCCCGGTTAGCTTTCTGATCGTTCAATTACTGTCATACTTAAACTCGCTTGATTTACCGTGTCCACCGAGGTCCACCATCATGAGAAAACCACACTGGCAACGGTTGTCCCTGGCAATATATCTGTCGACGGCGAGCTTCAGCAATGTACGGTTTGAATCTATTATTGCACCTTCTGGCATAGTCGATGAATCTGATTTGTCAGAGACGTTCTCGTAAAATATGGCATTCTTTAAACGTTGCAGGCAGTACATTGAATCGGCTACCGCTCCAACGCCTTTTAATTCCTCCGTTGGCTGAAATTTTCGGTCGGGTCAGGATCTTATTCTTGGTATATTTTTCGCTTCATTTTCAGATCCCGGACCACCAGAAGTGACATCAGACAATTCGAGGACACTCGAGTACAGCTCTTCCGTACGATTGTGTCGATGTATCCACCTCTGTGTGAGAATGAGTAGCAAGATGCGGTTACTCAGGATGGAATGGATGATACTTTGGAAAGCACCGAGGAAGAGTGCGATACCGGGAACCTACATGGGGAGAAGGATATTTGCGAGAGTAATGAAGAGGATAGACGCGTAGAAGAACATCCCAGAGACATAAAGCTCTTTGATAAACGGATGGGATGACCGGCGGAGGTGTTGTACGCCCTTGAAGAGCGTGAGCAAAGCAATGATCGTCTCTGAAACGATCACAGGGATGTAAAGCAGTTTTGTCGCATCTGAAGAGGGTCTCAAGCAGTCAGGATGGTTGGACGGTCCGGCGACTGTGAGTCAAAAGGTATTGAGTTCTCGGCTATCTTTGAACGTGAGGAATGCAAGCAACCTACATTGAATTGTCCTGAGATGGAAGCCAAGGCCGATTACCTCCGGTATAAAACAGAAGATTCCGATCCCGATAAAACACCAAAATACCACCCTATGTCTATCCCATATCGCGTACGTGCGGACCATGAGAATCACCTGTGATGCAAAGATACAAACGGCTGCGAGTGGGGTTGTGATAAAGGAAAGTAGGCGGCACTGGGCGGCACTGGACTCGTGCAGGATCCAGTGTATGGTCATCGCCGCATCGATCAAGGGCAAATACCGGTTCAATGTGAACAGCAGTAGGAGTGGATGTACGGGTCGAGGAAGCCACACATAATCAATCTCAGTGGGGAGAAGGAGGAGCAGGTCATAGAGGAGCACAGTTATGCTCGCAATAAAAGAGTACATTGAGAAGGAATTCGGGGATGTCTGTACGGAAGTTTAAGGATATGGCTGAATACAGCAGATGAGGGAAAGCTAACCGTTAAGGACATCCTCAGATCGAGACAGTTGAGAGAAAATTTTGGCTAGTTACCGCCGGTTCTCAGATCTGCTTCAATATGTATAAATGAGAGTGTGCATGGACGATAGAGAGCGAACAACGTGTGATCTTATGCTGGTCCTTTTAGCGCTTACGGCCCTGAGATTTTACACACGACGGCCTCGGACATGCTGGAACTCAAAATTAGCATTCCTTGAGTACCGAGTGGTGTGCTGCGCCAAGAAAAATCGAATCAAGATGATTCAGAAACAAATTTTTTTGCGACCACGATGCGAGTCTTGGGTGCTAGGAACGTCCAGGGTATGCTTGTGGTCTTAGTCAGGACTCAGATGACTCGGGAACAAAATTTTCCCTCACCCTGAAGAGGTCATCACTATTTTCCGTCTTTTAATTTCCAGAGCAACGGCAACGGCGGCAAGGCACAACATACGTGTATGTCGCGTAACTCCACCTTGTATATACGAGTGAGCGAGGGGACTAATGTATATGACTCACTGCACGAAACCGAAACGTTACGAGTAGATGGTCATGCAGAAATATCACGTTGGCAAGCGATTCGCAGTGCTAAGATACTCGCAGTTTAATCGACTTAGAGGACGGACAAGACATAAAAAAATAGAGCAGAAACGGATTTAAAAAACGAATGACTCATATTCTCTGGGTAATTCTCCCTGAGCCTACAGAACAATTAGTATTGAATGCGGAGATATTATTTTCTCGGCCTGACTGACCACATGGTCTGCAGACACAACTTCGCTGCGTAGTAAAGAGTCGATAAAGCAAGCTTTGTTAATCAATGGATCATAACGGATGTGAATCTGTTTTATACATCGTTAGAACTGAACTTCGAAGAGAGATGGGACTTTGGTTTGAATAGCGCTGCCCTGGGCTTGAACGTTTGAATGGTCATATGCCCTCTTCAGGACATCTTGGAAAAATGAGATTTGATGAGTCACTCTACTGTCTAAAGATTGTGCAAGGACGTTGAGTTCGTGAGATGAAGAGGCGGGATTGGATCTCGGCACCAAGCAGCAGTCGCGATGGGACTAACGCCGTGTCAGAACAACAATATATAGGATCACTCAGTCGGGAGATGAAGTTCTCACGCTCCGACCATCATCAGCAAAACACGAAAAACGTCTAACTCGTTGCCCACGTTCACCACTTAATGCGTCACCCACCGGAACTAACGGAGCCTCTACAGAGAACCTCACGCAACCACCTGGGATGGACAGGATCCTGAAGAAAAGTCGGACATTGGACATATGCCCACGAACCAAAGGACGAAATACACACGTACGCATGCTCCACAACCACACACACCACAGCCAGCAAGCAAAATTCGAACGACAAGATGCAAGCCCCCGAATAGCTGTCAACTTTGTCGTCGACCTACCGACAGAATACCCTTCAAGGAGTTCCGCACAGCCTTCAACGAGCACTTCGCCAGCAAGAACCACGAACTGGAGTTTCTCCATGCCCAATTCACAGGAGTACAATGCACCCGTTATAACAGTCTCCTTCTCACCCTAGTCAACGGCAGAAATGTGGACGAATCCTTAGCATCCCGAGTCTCAAGTCCATTCTACAAACGATTTTCGGTCTGAATAGCATGCATATCTCAGACTGCAATGCACTGTGATAGATCATGGCTGAGGCTAGTTATTGGTCGGATCTCTTGCCAGGACACGGCCTGATGGAGAATGTCACCAAAGAACCCATCCCATATAACGACGACCTCATTCGTACCGCGATGAGCGGGAGTGTACCTCAAGCAGCCATCATGCGCTTCTTTACCCCCGGTGAGCAACCCAAGGGGGACGAGACCCATGCTTCCTTGTGCATCATACTCGACAATAGAGCCTATGCCCGTTGAGCCCCAGAGTCACACGCCTTCTTATATGGTCGCCGCCGTAGGATGACCTGGTATAAACCTTGATACTCAAGTCACAATACATCCAGCAATTCGAAACCTATACATTAAAGGTCTGAACATCCTCTTACATACCTAGTGTAGCTACAAGGGCCCGCTTGCCTTGAGCAAGGGACACCACGTCTTTGTACATTGATTACGGTAGCGGCATAGAAATATGAAATTATGAAAGAAAAGTATCTCTGTCTTGACAAATGAATCCTAGGAAGGGAAAGAAGAATCGGGGACCCTGGCAACTGCCGCTTCTGGATTTATGCTCAAGGGAAAGAGCGTGTGTTGTTTACTACGCCAAACAAAGGTTCTTCCTTGATTCAATATTCACTATTCAACGACGGTGCATGAGCATTGGGTCCAATAGTAAATACTATGTCAAACAAGTCCTGAATTCGAGTCCCATTTTCCGTGTGGCACTCCAGCATTCGAAATGGACCTCAATATAGCTATATGTTAGTCTTTTTCCGCTTTTTACTACCTTCCACTGATGGACCCTGACCTAGCTGGAAACATTGCTACGGATATTCTCTTCAACACTGATCTTCTGGCTATAATCTGCAAAGATCTCTGGGACACTGTGAAGACGGATGGTTGTCCTGTGTCGCCCAGCGGCGCTCACATCCACCCCCTTCTATCTCTCGCTTTGACTTGTAAGGCTGTGTCATCGCTTGCGCTCGACACGCTATGGGGAGATACTCAAACGTACGGGTTCCAACCGGTCCTACGAATTTTTCCGTCTGCGTCTTCCGCGAATTTGCAGGTTGCTAATCAGTATGCATTCACAGCCCAGTGATTCTCATTTTGTTTTTTCCCTAGGTACTACCGGAAGATATTCCTGACCAGACATGGATTCGGTTCCGACAATATGCAAGTCGTGTTCGAAGCATCACTTTTGATCGCACCAGTTGTGCTCGTTTCTCTTCCTCCGTCTTTCTTCGTCTCGCCGAGTATCAGAGTCCCGTCTTTCCCAAGCTACAGTGTCTGAGAAGTGACGTGTCCTTTGCGGCCTCTCCTTCCATCCTTCTCTTCCTCCCCGCAAAAACGCTGAACGAGATACAATTGACATTCAACCCTTCGACGGATCTCACAACGTCGTCAGCATGTATTCGGGTCATCAAATGGCAGGTCCCTTCCTTGCAAACACTCCACATCTGTTGTCCAGAGTTCGACAATGGCCAGTATCAGGCTACTCCATTTACCAGTCTGTGCACCATTGCCAATCTTGCAGGCTTCAAAGATCTGCGCTCTTTGACCATCAAATCCCACTTTGTGGACTACGATGCTATTGTACAGCTCTCCGCATTCGACAACCTCGAAGTCCTTTGCGTCAAATCAACGTCGAATGTGCCTAGTGACAATCGTCAAACCCAGGATGGCTTCCCTTCCCTCAAATCTCTCCATATCAGCGCCAAAGTATCGGAGATGCCGCGTATTCTCCGGCTTATCCGTCAAGGTACACTGGAGATGCTCGCTTTTGTCGATACCTCCAACGAGGCATTCCCCACCAACTCAGAGTTCATGATGGACTTTCACCGTGAACTGATTGCGCGCTTTCCGCTTCGCAATCTCTCCCTGACCTACTATCGAGCAGGACAGCTCGATAAAGCACTTTGGGCTTCCTCGAGAGCAGTTTTCGAACCGCTGTATGAATTGCCCAGATTACGCTCCATCCATTTTGTGGGCGAGTTGGCAATGGACGATGAGACTATCAAGACCTCTCTCGCGCCATCATGGCCTCATATCGAGTCGATCTCGATTCCTCATCTGTCTGGAGATCTTCCTTCGTATGTGGTATTATCAGTCTTGGCGAACTGCTGTCCAAGGCTCGTGTCGCTAGACATACCTATCATATTTCCTGATGACGGGATGCTTTCTGCGGTAGAGGTGCTTTCACATCGGCTACAGACATTCAAGTCAGTGAACACGGCAGCGAAAAAGCCGTCTCTCATCGCAAGATTCTTGGATAGAATCTTTCCGTTCTTGGTGCGCGTTGAGGGAGGGTCGGGTTGGACTGAGGTTGATTCGATCCTTCGGGAGGTGTGTCAACCGATTCGATGGGACCAGCATCAGAGGGAGCGGGGGCACCGATGATACTTATATACGATGAGCAAGGGAAGTAGAAAAGATCATATATCTATGAGGAAGAACCTATGCAGTTTACGGATGCAAGCTTCAAAGTGAACGATGCCTTCTTCCCCCGATGGCATTTCATCGTCGCCATTAGTGAAAGTAGGGTCAGAGGATGGCCACCCGTCCGCCCAAGGTATGCTCGCAAGGCTTCAAGGGCATGCTCGTTGCTTGGAAGAAGGCATGGTGATTATCATACACTAAGCCCAAAATGCAAGAGATACGTGCGACGTTTTCATTCCTTATTGGCGTCTATATATAAACACTTTAAGACGGCTGACAGGGAGGGTGATTGCCACATGTATGGCACACAAAAGCTGTTTAATGTTAAAACGTTGATTGTTGAAGTCTGTTGAGTTTCGATCGCGTCCTGCACGTGACTCGATTCTATATAAGCGTGGGATCCAGGCAGCTGCCTTCTTGTCTTTTTACTCCATCATCAAATCTCGACCTCGCTCTACAAGCAGAGCCGCCTCCCTCAGCAAGAACATCTATCACCTCACAAGCTTATATCAACAATGTCTGGACGTGGCAAAGGTGGAAAGGTGCGATCCAGTGGTGTTCATGCTACCTCTTGTGTACTGACGACGCCCTCAGGGACTCGGAAAGGGCGGCGCCAAACGCCACCGTAAGATCCTTCGTGACAATATCCAGGGTAAGGCGATTCTGCTATCTAAGTGTCATATTCTCATAACGGTCGTCTAGGTATCACCAAACCCGCTATTCGACGTCTTGCCCGCCGTGGGGGAGTTAAGCGTATCTCTGGTCTTATCTATGAGGAGACCCGTGGTGTCCTGAAAATCTTTCTTGAAAACGTCATCCGAGACTCTGTCACATACACCGAACACGCTAAGGTGTGTTACTCTGCCTGTTAGCCAATGCGTTATGCTCACGAGAACGTGAACATAGCGCAAGACAGTAACCGCCCTCGATGTGGTTTATGCCCTGAAGCGCTCTGGGCGTACTTTGTACGGTTTCGGCGCCTAAACTATGTCCATTTCAGTGAGTTGTGTTCTTTTTATATTATAATCTGTTTATCGTGAACTGTTCTTGCCAGGTCCGTTGTAATTTATGTCTACTCTCGATTTGTAACACGATGTAATATGACTCAGCCTTCTGAATTTATGATTCGCAGCGGTTCCGTTGTTCTATTTCAGTACGGGTGATATTGTTAAGTTTTCATTGAGTGACTATTGAATAATACTCTGGGCACTAGGTCCATGGGATGTCGTTCTACGTGCATGCTAGATTGACCACGCATTCCCTTTCCCTATGGGCAAGCGCCTTCTCTGCCACCTTTTTTTAGTAAGAAATGATGCCCCCTACCCCAAACTATCGCGTCCTCGAAGCCTCACGTATGCCGGGTTTTTTATTCTGCGTGCGTTACGCATGGCCTTCGTTGAGTCTTGACAAGTGTACTAACGATCTGGCGCTTCGACTTATTGAGTTGGATGTGAAGAACTAATGCCGGTCCGCCTAGTATACGTGTAACTACGCGTAAAATATTCAACTAAATTGTCTCCTTGCATCTTCCCGCCAAACGATACCACTGAGTAAGGTGAACCTGATTATTCGCAGCCTAAATACGCCTCCAGACCCGCTGGAGCAACAAACATATTGCTACTCAACATTACTACTCTAGATACCTTGAATCATGAGGTCCCTCACGCCGTCATCGATTCATCCACCACGTCGCACCAGGTTTAAGATGAGCTGCGACTTGCGCAGCGAAGTGTTCATCAGTCATAGCACCAAGGTGTCCTGAACCTTTGGCGCTCATCGCAATAGACTCCTCGTCTGTATAGAAACCACCGCGATCAATCATGGCACCGGGATCGTTGGTTGCCCAGACTTTCACGGTAGTATAGAGCCTCTCGCTCTCAGCTAAAGCATTCATAAGTGAAAAGTTCTGCGTAGCAAAGGGCTGCACCTACGCGGTATCCGACCTCCCTTTTCGATGAAAGACTTGAACTTCACATACAAGCTCTCAGTGTTGGAATACACTTTGGCTTTCCAGTTTTGGATGGTTGATCGTTTGACGCCCAGCAGCTTGATTCCTGCCTGCTTCTGTTCGATAAGCCAGTCAGCGACATCGTCCATGCCGCCCTGCGATCCATAGATCGCCTGTACACCCATCGCTTTGCATATCTCATGCTGGAACCACACGATGGCGTAATGTTTGTAGCAAGTCGTGTATGGACGCTTTTGGAGCTTGCGCAGAATCAGAGCCACGTCGGCGAACTCTGTATCCCATGTGTGGCGGGGAGGTGGATTGTGGTAGCTACGTATCCAGGATGCTGTCGCTGAAGGTCGAAGTGAGGTCGAGGTATACAGAAAAGAGCGCGTCTCTGGAGGAACTACGTAAAACGCATTGTGATCTTCTTGTTTGGCCTGGAAGTATCAATATGGTATTCAGAGGTCATCTCAATGATAACTCACTGTTATTGCTGGGACTGAGGGTTGGTACGGTTGAAGGGAAGGAGACTAGATACCCACTACGTGAACGAGCGTTCAAACATGTTTGTTTTCACTCACCGAAAGTCTGGGTATCTCCGCCACCGCAAAGACCACAAAGATATCGCTTTCGTCCGGGTCTATTTTCCATCGGTGGCAAGCATCGCGAGTAGCGATATGTGTAGCATTGGCAGGGCATACGTCCCAAGGACAGCCGGTTCGAACATGTGGAACCCCATTGACGTAGGTGGTATGCGTACCAAGCGGCCGAACTTCCCTCCAGCAGTCCTTGTAATACGCAGGGTAGGAGTTTGTCGAAAAGTGGACTTTTTGGTGCCGACGAGCGAAACGAAGGAAATCGGTCATCCTGGGAGAGAATGAAGTTCTCCCACCCGTGACCAGGGTCAACCACCAGTCGAATAATTGTTCTATTTCAAGAAGATCAGCACGGGTAAACGTTTGAGATTGCGTCCGAAAATCCCACCCATTCGAAGTACTACTTGGTTGTCCTGAATGCCCAGAAATTCACTCGCAACCTCCTCAACCACGTAGTTGTCTTGGCTTGATTCATCTTCATCTCCGTAGAAGAGGACGACGTAAGGTTCACTGCTGATATCATTACGTGCCCGAGAATCTCGGACCCGTTCTGAATGACTCGAAATAGACGTTGCCGACTCAGAGTCAGCATCATGATGATGGAGTCGGCTGCTAGATGCTCGGATAACCGGCACTATTGTCTCACCCAGAAAGGATTGCAAGCCATTTGCAACGGAACGCCGTAAAGACGTGCCTGCTCTTACGGCATGTAGAGAATCGACCTCACCTCTACTCCGGTCGAAGGTAGAATTGGGTGGTATGCCAGCTTCAACGAGAATCTCAGCATACGCGACAGACCCATCTTCCTCCTCGTCGTCGTCGTCATCATCAAAATGGTCGGGCCCATCCTCATCGTCGGATTCATCCTCAGACGAGCTCAGAGGCACAGACGACGGCGACGGCGAGAAAGATAGGTCGCGTTGAACTATACCTTGGCCAGGCACTGCCAGAAGAGGCCCCGAGTCATCATTCAAGAGCTGGTGAATGTACTTGACGGGCGCACGAGGCTCTGCTGAGAAGGTAAGCTAAATTTTCAGGACCGATTTTCTTACGCGCAGAACCCACCGATATCAGGAATGGCTCTCTTAGTGTATGGATCGAGACAAGAGCGTGCCTGGCGTCCTTGCGTAACCTTCCAGCTTTCATCTTTCGGCATAGCAATGGGCGACCTCAAAAAGTCAGGCTCAGTGATGGAAGAAAGAGGTCAAGTTACGATTAGGGTTGCACAGTCGTCTCGAATTTGGCTAGGGCTCTACGGCCCAGAGGTCCGAGCCGGCGTTTTTTAAGCTGTCAAGGAGACGTATGGCACATTCTGCCAGAACTTATCTTACACATATGGAGACGATTCCTGCTCCTTGTGTATCACCGTCAAGGCCGCCTAACTGTGCTTCTCACATTCAGTAGAAGCTCAGAACAGAAGTGATTCGCGAAGATGGCGGCTCAACCACTGGATCTGGAGAACAAAAGAAACACGGGTTTCGATGCTGTATCAAAAGCGGACAAAGAACGGCAAAATGTTCCCGGGAAGATTCCGAGGAGCTGAGCAGAATAGTGGTCCGTGCAGAATTAACGGGCACTTCGCACCCTGCAGGACGTCAGTGGCGAGGTGAAAGATGATAAGAACGAAAACTTCCTCTTCCGGACGATCGACACCTAGTAGTCAGTCCCACTGAAGCAGACTTTTCATCTCTTGACCAAGCAGTCAAGATTGTATCCTAGGAGTAGTCACACCAACGTCTACAGGTTTGAGCGAGCCATTAGATTCGATTATATCTATGAAAGGCAGTAGCTAAAGATACCTCGCAATCTGACTCTAGCCAAGTAAAAGAAAAATCGTGTGATAGTATACGTATACTAGAGAAAACGAAGTCGTTACCGAAAGTGCTACCTTTATAATGATTTTACAGGTATACCGGGGATCGAAAGAAGGAATAAAACTACAGGACGTGAAAACATCCAACAAATATATATGCATGATAGTGATGGTAGAATGTTTACAAACGAGGAATGCTCGTTACCCGCTCAGACCTGGTCATGAACTTTGGTTGTCCGAGGCGCGGTTCTGTGCAAAGCGATCTGCATATGGCGGAGGCAGCTCCCGTACAATACCACCGTCGCGATGCTGTATTATCAGTTCCCCGTCGCCTGTCGAAGTGACATTCTCGCGCGTGTTGTACGATGCCGGCCGGGCTGGCCATGGATCGTACGTAGCCGCTCCGGTTGACGAAGAAGGTATAGCTGACTGTGAGCGCTGTACTGAACCAGTCGACTCGGAAACTGAGGGATCAGTTTGAGCGCTCAACCCCGCTTCTGTAGTTTTACTCGGTCGACGGATGGATGACGGGGGGAAGTTGGTGAAGCCAGGCCGAACCGAGGCGGATGACGACAGCGACGAAGTTTGATACGTGCCCTCGGATCCATCTTCCATCAAGCGACGAGGATCAAAGGGCAGGGAGCCAGTGTGAGAGGTCGGGGACATCGCTACATCGGACGTGGTAGTTGTCGTATTGCTGAAAGAGGAAGATTTTGCCGAATGGGGCATGACGGGAGTATGTCCGACGAAGGCACTGATAGCCATAGTTTGGCTGCTGTTATCGGACATGGGGCTCACTGGCATATATGGGGTAACGTCAGGATCAATCTCTATGGTCGTCTTTCGCGCTCCGAGTCGTCGTCGGCGCCAGAAGAACCAGCCTGCCGTAGCAATCAGCACCAAGGCCAAGACGCCCACAACAACCCCAGCGATAAGTCCCGCCCGGTTCTTGTTTTTGTCCGCGTTTTTTTCTGCTGCTGCGGCGGCGTCTAAGGCGGTGGCGTTCCCGCTTCCACTGTTGAGCGAACCGCAATCAATATTAGTATTGCCTTGGGGGGAGTCAGTCTTGACTATACTCAGTTTGATGGCTAGCTGTGGACTTACCCGTTGGCATTATAGATGGTGTCCCCCATGCAATGGCACCGGTGCTAATTTGTTGTCAGCTGACAATATCTATCATTGGGATGATACAAACTCACACATCAGAAACAGCAGCTGTCAGGAGCAGATGAGCATTTCTGATTTGTGATAGATGAAATGAAAGATCGCACCAAACATGATTTCACCGCTCGTCGCCCGGTTGATGTATGTGTACGCATCATCATCTCCAAGCGTGCTCGCATTTGTGGTCACAGGGGAGTTGGTCTGCACGATAGAGATGTTGTAGGGGGGAACACCTCCGTGGATCCGTAGCCCCCAAGGCTGGCAAGGTTGCAAGTCCGAGGTCGTGACATTAGAAGTGACCGTAAATGAGGTATCATTTCTGTCGACGATACAGTTCGTTGACGAGCCCGCTAGAACAGCTGTAAGTCATGTACTAAATGAGAACAGAACACAACGCTTACTGCCGACCGTGAATAATTTTGGCGCTGTTCCTCCAGACGATCCATTGGCATCAATAACATTGAGTAGTATCTCCCTGCCTGATTATTCGTGTTTCAACGCCGATACGGCGCTGCAGACGTCAAAAAAATACTCACCGACGGGGTTGTTGACTGTCCATGTTAGATTGCTTTCGCTGTCTCCCATCAGCGTAGTTATTACATGTCCGCCCTGCTCATAAGCCCTCATATAAAATGGTGGTACACCATGGGTATCATTGTTAGGATCGAATGGTTTGACATTAATAGTGAATTGCTGGCATGAGCCCAATGTCGATGAGACCGACTAGACAAGATGATCAGCATGAAAAAGCGAAGAAAGCGCAGATGCACATACGTTGGATTCGAAGGACCATTGAAAGACTTTCGACAGAGGTTCGGCGCGACACGGGCCCAAAAACGCCAACAGAAAGAAAAGTGCGAGAACCGGTAGCGAAAGTGAAGGTGAAAATCGAAGAAACATCTTCGCAATGCGAGGGAAAACGAAGAGACGTTCGCGGAGATGATGAAGGTAGGAGGAAGAGACAGGCACCTGGCCTCTAATGCGGCGCCACGATTAGTGAAGACCCCACCCTAGATCCTCCTGGATCTGACACGGTTTGTCTGGAGGCTATGTCAGTGCCGACTTGTTCGGGCCGCTTGGCAGATACAAAAAAAGCAGCGTGCCGAAAGTTCAACGAGCGTAATACTCCTCTTCGCGGAAGAGATGGAAGAGCAGGGGATCCTTCGAAATGCTAATAAACAAAAGTGAGTAGTGGATCAACTGATTGTTTCGAGAGGTCTACCAATGTTTTCACAATCAATGTTGCTTCTGTTTTTGATGTTAACTAGCCCCCTTCGGACCCGGCACCCCACAAAGCTGATGAATATCATAATGCAGGTCGGCAACACAGATGCGTGTCCTGGTTTGGGCGATCATCCCTGTCCGTCGTAGGTTGGGCGCTGTGTTACGATGTCTATCACCATCAGGGCGGTGTTTTCTATACAATCGTCGGATATGAGCGATGCATGAGGCGGTTACGGTAATTAGACAGGATTGTCAGCGTTTAGGGGCGGCCAGGTGAACTCGTGAGCGGGGGTCTGCAAATCCTTGGAAATGGTTCCAATTCACGTTCGGATCGTGAGAATAACCGCCCTGTCGATCCTCGACGCACTTTCCAGACTGCGCAGCACTGGCCGCCGTGTAATCCGGCGACTCTATCAGCCCTGCACTTGGGAAAGCGTAACTGGAGCCGAGGATATTTCTCACAAAAGTTATGTTTTACCAGTCATTCACACATTTTCACATTCATGCCTGGTTACCGGCAAGAGTAATATATCGTTCATTGATTGCTCTACGTGCCTTACGGTTGCTCATCCGCGACTACATAGCAACAGGAACGAACCACTGGAATGACACAGACGGCAACAAAACGAAGAAAACAACTATTTAATCACTGTGTCTGTGCGCCATATCCTCTGATGCCTTCGGCAAAGTTCCACGTCGTCTCCGAGCTACGTGACTCTGAGATGGAAGTGCCTGCAGCCGTGATTTTGGCAACTTGGTACTAGTTCAATCAGGTGAGCGGTGGTATTTCACACTTGGAGACGGAACCAAGAATGTACCTTATTCAAACTCCTTGCATCTCTGTAATACAACACTTTCATACTATCTTCAATGATCTTGAGCGCCTCCTCCTCAGTAAGGACATCTTCGTAACCCTCAACCGCTTTGCGAAGGAGGGGCTGGGCGATGTAGGAGCCATATCCAGTCGCCAGCGTTGACGCAGAGTAAGTGGTACCTAGCAAATCAACATATGCTAGAAATCTACAAATAAAGTCAGACAAGATCGGCGGAACAACGCTGATATCGTACCGTTTTCCATCTTTAAATCCACCGACAAGGAGGGAATTCCATAGAGGGTTCATCTTCGACCTCCGAGCATACATGACCTGAGACAGGTACTCGTGGATCTCAGCTGGTCCAAGGCTGTGCCCATCGGCAGCGGTGAATTCGTCGACCATGAGTTCGTCAAGCATAGTTTGGATATATTGAAAATCGGACATGTCGCCGCTGGCACCAATGACGGTATAGTCTCCTACCGCTTGCAAACGTTGGACGTCCTTGAAGCGGGCGAGTGAGCCATAGGAGGCTGTAATGGCGAGGTTATTGGACGGAGAATAGGATAATGAAAAGGCTGTACGCACCGAGGTTGTCAGCAGCCATCATTATTCCGTCCTTGTACTTGATGGCGAGGACACTCGTTCCTGTCACTATTGGCTGCCTGAATACAGTTAACCTAGCGAAATATCAAAAATAAAGGCAAGAGACGTACTGTGTATGCTGAACACCGCCGGAAAATGAGGCTTTGGGTCCATTATAAGGTCGTTGAGCGATTGGGTACGTTCCATAAAGGTCAATAGCGTCGTTTCTCTAGTATGGATCATCAACATGCAGCAATAAGAAAGTATATGACAGAAACTCACTGGACGGCCCCAGTTCGTAGGGAAATGATCCATGGTGAAAGTGAGAGAATGGTTCTTGCTTGACGCGCAAGCAGGACGCGTACTTGGCTTATGTAAGCCATGTGATAAGATCCGTCAAAGATAAGATAAGATACCGAATCTTCAAGTTTAGAGGGGTGTTATATAGAACCCAATGAAATATTTAAAAAAGAGATATATCCAGCTGACTAACAAGGTTAAGACCTATCTGGGGCCTGAATATTTGAATGTTAAAAGCCTAGCCAACTCTAGCAAATCGAATAATACATAAGGTTGGTGCGTCATGTCGTACAATTAAATCTCACAGGATCTAAAACATTACTACACGAAATAGTGCGACTAGTCCCGCTGGTTGCTATGCTATCAAATCCACCGAACTGTATACCAATGCAGGGAGCGGCCCCACTGCACTGCAGCTTCGCCAGATACCCAGAAGCCACATCTCCCATAGACGATGCCCAAGTGACATCAGATATCTGGAACAACGACGTGTCGCATCCCCCAGTAGCACCGGAGAACGATGTACACTGCGTAATGTGGGCTACCGAGTCGGTGAGATCTTGGAGGACGAAATCCCGGAATGCTTTCAAGCCAACATCAGCGCTATGCTGCATGGAATCATCTCAAACGTACTAATATTTTTGGCATATCCGAGGCCGCCACCTCCACCTAATCAAGCCAGTAATTTAATCGTGGTGGAACTGAGGAACGGTCAAATTTTCACCGACCATTCGGTGGATAGCCCTGCTGAACGCCCGTCCATGTTTTGATATATCCGGCGTACCGGGTTCCAAAGCACGTAACCCTTTCAGCGGTAACATTCTCGATCCGTTCGAACACACCGGGATATTGACCAATAGATCTATGAATCAAATTCAGTCTCCAAAGAGGCTGAAAACCTTCCGTACTTACCCAATAGCGACGCCCAGACCACCATGGAACATAGAGTCCTGAATCAAAATATTAGTTGAGTTTGCTTTCATCGAGATATTGTCGTCCCCTCCGGTAACGGTCCAATTACGAAATGTAATCCGATTTGAGAAGAACGTGTCCACACCGTCTGTATTGCGCGCCGGGGCCTGAGGGTCATCAGTGCGTGCCCTCGAAACCATAAGGGAAACTGACCGAACTGTTACTAGTGGAATTCACATAAACACCCTCCAGTAAAACTTCCTCCGAATTCTTGATAGCCATCGTCCAGAACTGTGATTGTACAAATCGGATGCCAGAAAACAGCGAATTTGAAGTATTAGTGATCACCAGGCTTATAGGCCGACCTGGCAAATTCGATACGCCGTTTGTCAAGTCGTACCTGCGCGTCCCGTCAGGAACCACGATGGTCGGCATACAAAAATTGATGCACCAAAGCTGTCCATTACCATCAAGCGTCCCCACCCCATGTCCTCGAAAGGCAACTCTATCGCCTCCGAACATCCATGCCGTGGTCATATTCTGGTAGCCCAGCGATAACCCGTTCGCGCGCCAATACGTCAGATTAGTTCCCCACTTTGGAAATTATCAGGGTCTGGCTGTAGACAAGTGGGAGCACTGACAAGCATCGTGCCGTTCAGATCAACTGAGACGTCCCGAAGTCCAGTGGTATTCATCACTGACTCGATATGGTAGAGTTCGTCGTTTAACACGACTGTTCCGCCTTGCCCGCATCGATCAAAGGCGGAGAGGACCGCAGGAGCATCGTCGGAAGAGTCGTTGCTCGCATGGACGTGGCAGACCGCACCTCGTTGAACCACATAGCCAGCATGGGCTAGACTAGCCAAAACAATTGACAAGAAGAGTTTCATCGGAAGAATGGGAAACCATCCATGCAACACGCATGCACGGTTTTATGGTACCAGTCAGGACCCGAATTGAGCATTGGACGTCGAATGCCCATGTGAACTGACTTCCATCGTTCGCGGGCCGTCCGGATTCTCTTCAAAGAGCAAAAAGATCACAAGAACACATTCTGAGAAGAGCATCCCAGTACAGGATTACAGACAAGAATGAGACTATCTAGGTCTAACACAATTATAAGTGAGTCGCCAAAAGTAGCAAAGCAATATCGCGAACATAGTCATTAACTGAAGGGCAAGATGGCAATCAATTCTTTTTGCGTTTCTTCGTATCTCTCGTGTCTCCATTGGCAGTATTCCTCTTTCCGACGTTGCTCTGGCCTGCATTCTTGTTGACTACGCCTGCCCTCTTATTCACCACGCGTTGCAACGCCCGCTTGGTTTCCCCTTCGGTAAATGTTGATAGGTCAAAGTAGTTGGCCGCGTGTTCTAATAGCCTACAAAAACGATTGTCAAGGTCCAAGAAGCTCAGAATAGAAGATGAGCATACCATTCCGGGCGGACATCGGATACCGTGCGAATGTAAGGTCTCTTCGTCAACACGAATTCATTGAATATGACCCATTCGGGTTGAGTGTCGAGACCACAGGACGGGTGAAGCGCCACGACCTATATAGAACATCAGTCTCGAGGTCCGAAGGCAAGCAGAAAGAACACGAACCTGATTATCCTTGACTGTGAGATAGTTTCCCTTCTCTCCCTCTTTATGCGCCACTTGCATGAAGAACCCACAGACAAGCACTTGACGAATGTTCTGGTACAGTTTCTTCTCGTCTGATAACGAAAGCAAATCCACGTCGTATTTGGCCATGGTTCGTTCCAACTGGGCACGGACGTTGTCCGCCTGTGCGAGAGCTCGAGCAGAGAGGAAGTGGTTGTATAGCCAAGACTTGTCATACTTGTCTGCGAGTTTATGTGAGCGCCTTTGTCTGTGTGGGAACAAAAAGAGCATACTCTGAACATATTGATTATAGACGTTCAACATGGTAAGATGGTCACCATCGGGGACAGTGAGCAGGGCTTTAGCGGCATCAGCTTGGTTGCGCGCATTTGGCGGTCGTATCCACACGTTCGGTACTAATATTTTCCATTAGTTCAGCAAGAGATAAATAGGTACGAACACTAACCGGAAAGCATGGCGGTTATAGTGAGGATTTCATTGCTGCATTTGAATTCTGGGCTGATGATGAGCATTTTTGCGAGCTAGATCAAGCAGTTAGTTATAGTATATCCCTTGCTGAGCAGGGAGTTTCAGACGCACTTGAGGATCGAGAGGGAACTCCGCCATTATACCACCCAATGCAGTCAGATTACCGTCATCATCCAACGCAGAGAGGAAATTCAGTAGCTCCAAAGCTCGCATCAACGTCTCGGGAGCTGGAGCATCAACATAGTCAAACCGTACTAGATCCTGGAGCCAATCAATAAGCACTTGTACCGTATGCGTGAAGACACTTACCTTGATACCCAGTTTGACAAGCTCCAAGACCGTATTGCTCAAATTACATCGCAGAATCTCTGGGTGTGTCTGCTCCTCGAGCTCATTCATGAAGTCCTTCTCCGTATATAGTCGGAAGCACTTCCCCGGCCTCGTGCGACCCGCACGGCCCGCCCTTTGCTGGGCGGAGGCTTTGGATATAGGGCTTACAAGCAGACTTTCGACGCGTATCCGGGGGTTGTAGACTTTTTGTTTCGAGAATCCAGGATCAACGACGTATACTATTCCATCTATTGTCAAGGACGTTTCAGCGATATTGGTCGAGACAACGACTTTCCGGCCAGGAGGACCGTCGGGTGTTCGAGGAGTTGGCGCAGGATCGAATATACGCTGTTGTTGCTGAGGGGGAAGGGAAGAGTACAGAGGAATGCAGACTAGAGGGCCGACGGAGTCTGCATCCTGATTTACCAGATCGTCTGCTTCCAGTTTGATTTTTCGACAGGCATCCTCTATCTCCTCCTCACCGGTGAGGAAGAGCAACACATCACCAGGCTCTTCAGCCCGATGAATCATAAGGACAGTTCGGATAGCAGCTTCGACGTAATCGGGCTCGGGTTCCTGAGTGTAGAACACCTCTACAGGATGTGTACGGCCCGGCACTTTGAATAGTGGTGCTGGTGTACCGGCAGTAAGGCCAAAGTACTTTTGGAATTTGAGAGCATCGAGAGTGGCGGACATGATAATGATCTTGAGGTCAGACCGGCGTTTTGCAAGGTCCTTCAGTAGACCCATGAGGATATCGGTGGCAAGCGTTCGCTCATGCGCCTCGTCTAGGATAATGGTCGAGTACCGCTCGAGGTTTGGATCGTTCATAGCTTCTCGGAGAAGCATACCGTCGGTCATGTACTTCAGGAAAGTTGTGCCAGGCTCTGTCATGTCTTCAAATCGAATCGAATAACCGACTTGTCGACCAAGCTGGACTAAAAACAAGATGAGCTTTCAGGGTGGAAGTACGTCAACAGCACTTACCGTCCATTTCATCAGCCACTCGCTTTGCTACCGACATCGCCGCAACACGACGAGGTTGTGTACAAGCTACTAGCTTGCCTTTGGTATGCGGTAGATCTGAATATGCGACAAACTGAGGTATTCTTTCAGTAGCAGTGAGTTTGGGTCTGGTAAGCAAGAAGCTTGGCAACACATACTGTGTCGTTTTTCCTGATCCTGTCTCGCCAACCATTACAATAATCTGGTTCTCGTTGAACTATCGCAAACATCAGCCGAACGGTTATTTGAAGAAGAATAGCGCTATTTTAAGAGGGGTCCGCCTATTCCTAAGGGCAACAGAACTCAAACCCCTCCTCAAATCTAACGCGCATTTGACTCACCATCTTAAAAAAGTCATCCATCTGTGAATACACTGGTAGCTTTTCTCGCGAGGCAAGGATTTTCTTGTACTGCGCCGAGTGTGGCTGCTTTGTGAATGGATTTACATCGTGTTCCTGGGTGTGCTGTCAGATGGAACAGTGGACTGCAAGGGCCAAAACGTACCAGAGCCGTTCGCGCCTGTTTACCAGTCACTTTCCTCGGCAAAAAACCGAACAGCGGCTCCTTCGAAGTGTCCATTTTAGCCTTGGACGAACTGGCACCACGTTGAGAAGGGGGTAAATGGGCGAGGTATGGATTGTCCATGCTTTTTTCGAGATGGGTGTTGGTGAAGAACAGGAAATAATGATTAGTCATCCAAATTCACTGTTACTAGAAGTCTTCCCACGGTAGCCTTGGCCCAGAACTTTAACGGTGCACGCAGGCTTTTCTCACTTAGCAAAGTTGTACTCGACTCCAAAATCAAATTTGTGTACTCTGAATGAGTTATAACATGCACAAATCTAACCATAAACAGCAAAAGTAGGGAAAGTCGTTTCCAAATATGTCCGATGCATCTTCGAGTTTGTATACGCAGATGCTGAGAGCCAGAGAGCACTGTCGAGAACGAGAAGCAGGCAGGCGGGGATTCAGTACCCGGTGTGATCGTCATGGTCAGTAAGAGTGCCTTGTTTGGCACGCACCGTCCCTCTTCCCACAATGTCACTCTGCCACGGCTATCACCAAGTCGCCCAATTCGGACAAGACGACGACATGCGATGAAAAGAGATAGAATTCTGAGTATTTGCGACAGAAGATACAACCGTTGAGGCAATAGTCCCCTTCATACCTGTCCGAATTTCCCTCTAGTGCCTAACAAAAGTTGGATCAATGAAAGGGAGTGATTACGAAGAAGCAGAATATATACCAGCTCTGTGATGCTTAGAAAACGGTGAAATGATGAAACTAAACGATGACTTCGACTCGTGCGAAGAACACGGACGGCATTGAGTAGCACCCGATTGCACTAATAGCAGAGATGAATACGAACGGGTAGTCCAAGAGTAGAGGCCAGTGGTATGGACTCTGACCTACTCGTTGTGAGCTTGTTTCTACCTGCAACGTGTATCAAACAAGAAGTCACTAGAGAAAAGGAGACTAACACGTCCAATAATACTTTACTCGCCGCGTCTGTTCCCCAAAAAATTCTTCTGAACGCCATGAATGGACTATCGTCGTTATTGGCCTTCTTGCTTTCACGACGAATACTGAGCATCTTCATTTTTGGCATACCCAAAGGCCCACCCTCCTCAGCGGATCCATATTACCAAGGTTACACAACCTGATTCCACCCTCCGGGTGCTCAGAAATCTTCCTGGCCAAGAAAACCGAGGTTGTTGTCACGTTGGAGACATTTACTTGACAAAACAGGCATATTGCTTGACATAATGGCCACAGCGCCAGCGTGAAATGAGGATGGACGATGGCCCAAGAGGGTAGCGAGCGGAAGCCAGAGCAGCTGCAAGAAGACCAGGAAGGAGCACCTTTGTTTGTCACGTCAAACAACGGCCCTCTCTCGCTTCAATCGATCCGGACCAGACGACTGTTCAGAAAGAACTCCATTACCCTCATCCTGGGAAATGTCTCGCGCTGACAATTCTCGACTGATTTTATATCGCTCTGTTCAAGCACGCTACCATCTCTCTAACTGTATACCTTGATGTTGACCTTACCGCTAGCTGGCACCGAGCACAAGGGTGGTCGTGGACCGTCATAGAGCACGGCTCTCCGACGGAACAGGTGCGCTATTTTACCATTACGACTCTATGGTAGCTTACGTGGCGAGCAGACGGGAGAACTCACATTCGAAGAGGTGTTTCTTGAACGTACAACACCCAAGATTGCAACTTTTTGCTGGAAGATGTTGTGTGCCAGTCGTCGGTCTCACCTCGCTTCAGAACAAGGAAGACGTCAGTCCTTTGTTCACGTGAAGTGCTTCCACCATCAGAGCACTACTCCTGCTGTTCTTCCAGTCATCGATGGCTGTCAGCACGGGCCCCTCCATCCTCAGCGATCTACCCGTGAACTTGCTATCTCTCGGTGAGCATTTTGTTACAGTATAACAACAGCTTCTCAATTTACGTCTGTGGTAGACGGTGGTGGTATTCGCGGCGTATCCGAGCTGTTCATCCTCGACGAGATCATGAAACGCATACAACTTCGCAAAAACCTTCCGAATGCGCCCAAGCCTTGCGAGTACTTTGATCTCATCGGCGGTACGAGTACAGGCGGGTAAGCTGCGGCCGTTTCTCAGATACAGAATAAGCATATTAAGCGCCGTTCTCTAGACTGATCGCTATCATGCTGGGGAGACTAAAAATGTCCACCTAAGAAGCCCTGCGAAGCTACAACAAAATCTCTAGCATGGTGTTCAGTTCCGAGAACAGGAAGCCTTTTTACGGGGACGGCAAGTTCAAAGCAACCGCGCTAGTAAAGGAGATACAGAACGTCGTCCGCCAAGCTGGACACAGCAACGATCAGAAGCTGTTGGATCCTGACGCCGGGCCAAACTCAAAAGGAAACGCGTAAGTTCCCGCGTCATTTCGTGATAACGCTCTCATACGCTTCAACAGCTTCGTGTGCTCCATGACCGGAATAAACCTGCGTTCACCCCAGCGTTTCCGCACATATCAAGGACTTCCCAACCAAGGTCCGGACTGCAAGATATGGGAAGCCGCGCGCGCTACCACAGCAGCACCGACCTTCTTCAAGGCCATCAAGATTACCGGTCCTGGAGGTTTCGGCCCCGATTACGTCGATGCAGGCCTAGGATTCAACAACCCCACGAAGGAGGTCAGAGACGAAGCCAAGGAGCTTTTTGGACCTAATCGGCGCATCGGCGTGCTCGTCAGCATCGGGACCGGCCATCCTGGTCCTAGTGGATTCCAGAAGCCGAAGGGAATAGAAAAGGTCCTGCCGTTGGAGCTCATCAGGGTCCTGCAGCGTATCACGACTGACTGTGAAAGCGTAGCGGACGAGCTGGCTAAGGAGTATGGGAGCAACGATACGTATTTCAGGTTCAACGTTCTTCATGGCGCCGGAGGGGTTTCGTTAGATGAGTGGATGAAGATGAGCGAAGTGATGGCTCATACGTCCTCGTATTTAAGAGGTCCGGATGTTTCAAGAGAGATCGATAGAGTAGTAGCCTGCCTCTGTTCTTCATTATCTCGAACAAAATAAAAGTAATATGTCATTCTGTACGAAAATGTCTAGCCTCGCAAGGTAGCTCACCCCAAATCCCAGCCCAAGCACTGCCAGACACCACCCTACCCTGAAAGACCTCCGATTATGCGTGACTTCAAGGTATCACACTGCGTGCAGACATTCACTGTCTCCTCCTCCGACGCCGCCTTCGTTCATCAGTTCCATGATTCGTCGCCAGATGAAGATGAGATTCTTGCACCTTACACACGAACAGCGTCTGTTCTCGGAGTCCCTGTGAGTGCTCGATTTGCAATAGAGACGGGCAACTTACGGGCTAGCCGTTCACCCAGGGTATCGCTTTCCTTCCTCAAGTCTAGATGCTCTCTCTAGGTGTGTCGTATGGGGCACTGCCAAGCGCGTCTATCCTGATAATGGCATCAGACTGGCTTCGCATCAAAACAGACGAAAAAGCATACCGGACATGCTCCAGAGACCCGTGAACGCCTTCCATATCGCCAGCTACAACCTCCTAGCAATAACAATGACCGAGCTCTTCATTCCGGGGACGATACCTAGTGCATAGTGCACATGTGGTTTATGTCCACGCAACAGGGAGTATCAGAGGTATGTTTTTCTTGGATAGAGAACGGGGAAGGCTTGTAGTGTTTTGTCAACGACCTGGGAGATGGAGATGGTCAGCTGAGGTGACAAAGAGAAGGACAGTCGACGCGCTGGTTCGATGTAATTTGAGGACTCACCTGTCCTTCCCTTTTCCTCTCCCCGTGTCCTCTTGAGTGCCGATACCAGTAATATATTCGCAGTACTTGACGCGACCAATGGTGTACAAAGCCTCCTCGACTAGAAGCTGCCATTTCAAGTAAGCGCAAAAAAAGAGACGAGGATACGCACGGAAAAGTGGAAGTATACCGAGAACGAAACCAATGGTGAAGACCTGCGGCCCAGTGTATGCATCCAACGCAACGAAAGTGGAACCTCGGGCAGACGTTGAACAAAACTTGAATAAAGGACTTTTAAATATTAGCATAGCGCACGTCTTCAAGTTCGTGTACGGAGATGCTGAGAGCCAGAGAGCAACGCTGAGAAAGAGAAGCTGCCAGATGAGGATTCAGTACTCAGTGATTGTCGTAGTCAGTGAGAGTGCCTTGTTTGGCACACACCTAGACTCGAACCAGTCCCTCCCGACACTGATGACAGTCGATCAAGTGTACGATGCGGTCACACTTCGATCGACTATCATCAAGTTTCAAAAGGATTGGTTCGAGTCTAGCACACACCTTACCTTCTCTCTTCCCGCAATGTCACTTTGCCCCGGCTACCACCAAGTCACACAATTTAGACCAGAGGATGACTACGAGGAGGAAGAAGAGATAATCTACATCACCCTCGAACTGGGAAACGTCGAACCAACTCTCATTCCGAGTTGTGACGGCGACCACCTCGTCGTCAGTCCTTTGTCTGCTCGTCGAGCGGAGGTTTACTCTATTCCAGGGCCTGGATACTCCGACGCCATTTCTACAGCTGGCTGGGACAGTGCTCAAGGGACGGCACGAGACGTTGGGTACGGAATCACTGTTTTCTGGTGCGTATGTCCTTGTTGCGTATTGAAACCATTATATCTTGCCCACAGAACACGAAGGCGCGGCATGCTACATGGAAAGCACACGTCAGCGTATCTGCTTCAGAGAAGTACGCCTCGAAGAGAAGGGCAAAGCCAAAGCCAAGCCGAAGCGTGCCAACTTGTGCTGGATCGCATTACTAGGAAACTCGCACCTCTACCACGCCGGCGCAGGACTCGAAAGACGGAGGTCGTTCCCAAGCATTACTGATGCTATCGTACACACTAAATTGTACCGTCTACAACTGCACCAGAATCATCTTTGCATCTGTAATGGTGACTTTGCATGGATCTTCCTCGACCGCAACCGACTTGGTTTTTCACGATCATGCCATGACTCTCCCTGTAAACCTGATATCTCCCATCCAGCTCTGTTCTCACTCCCAGCCGATTCCTATCTCAAGGATGTCGATTTACTACGGTACAAGTATGATAAACCCGATGCAGAGCCACTCGATCAAGCCCTTATCCATGAAATGACTATGAAATGAGGGTGTATAAAGATCTTCGTCGTCACCCCCACCCTAACATCTGTCGATATCTCGGCTACATCGCAGACAAGACGGGTCGGGTAACTGGATTATGCCTCCAAAAATGCCGGTATATGCTCGGAATAGCTGTCTGGGAAAAGGCGGATATCGACTGGGACTTTGTCATGAAAGGCTACAAAAGTGCGATTGATCATCTCCGCAGCCTGGGTTGGATCCATGTGCGTCAGACTTTCTTGACATGGAACGGGATGCGTTCTGAGTTGGTGGTATAATGACATTAGTTCGGCCACTCTCCTGATTGACAACAATCTCTGCAGCGTTATTATAGAGTCGATTGAGGTCGTTCTAGAGCCGAGAAAGTCGTGTTGCTGAGAAGGAGAATGATGACTATGGTCTACGTCGCGCCGAACTGTTCATACTTGATGGAGGAAAAGGACCTAATTGACAATGACATAACAAATCGTTTTCTGATTTAGTGCTACAGCATGAGATATCCATACCAAGAATTGTGCTGGTAACCAGCCCAAAGAGCCGCCCTCATTACACAATTGGGGGACCTATATCAGACTCCTTCCCACTCTCCTTCGTGGGGGGTAAAAGCTGCTTCGCAGCTGTGGGTGATCTGATTCAGAAATGATTATCTTATCTTATCCTACTCACGTGACTCTCACAAATTTCTCAAACCTTATTTTATTTTACCCCCCACTAAGGAGACTGGCGTCTTTTGCGGTGGCATGTTGCCCGTGTTTGGCTGAAGCTTTGCATCCCGCCAACCTTGCTGGTCCGGATATTGCCTCGTTGCCTACATACTGCCTTGTTGGCAGCACATTTTAGTCTACATTTAATAAATTCCACTTTCCAAACAAATTCTTTGCTTGTCTCCACACCGTCCTCTCACAATATCACGCTTCACACTTTCCAGCTCCAGCCGGTGCTACAGTTATAACATCTTTGCCAGCAAGAACATGTTGAGCAACCTTAATCTGTCATAGACAGAGGCTGCATCCGAACAGGGCGCTCGCTCTTAACTGGACTTCTTCATCCTTTTCAGGCATTGTGTGAAGCACGGAAGCCATGAGGTAGTGCATTCGGAGAGAGGTAAGGGAGGATCCAGCCAAACATGGGCAACGCGCCACCGCAAAAGACGCCAGTCTCTTAAATGGGGGGTAAAATAAAATAAGGTTCAGGAATTTTGTAAAATCACGTGATTATTATGATTAGATAAGATTATATACTACAGGTGGTCATCTGCGAAGCAGTTTTACCCCCCATTGAAGAGAATGGGAAGGAGTCTGGACCTATATCTGTATCGCATAAGGGTAAATGGGGTTATTTCATGTCACCATTACACAGCTTCATCACCTCCAACAACCTGGTAGATATCTGTTAGATAACGTGACAAGCAGAAGGATAGTCGACGAACTAGTTCAAATATACTTTGAAAGGACTCATCTGTGATCTCGTCCTTCAAAGGGACATTGTCAGCATATCCCTTCCCTTGTCCTCTTGAGTGCCCGTAACGGGAAGTATTCGAACGCGACATGTGGCATGGAATACTGAACATGATCCGTGCGCAGCGTGACGCCGGATTATTGGCAATAATCGAAGTAAAATTCAGCACTAAATCATCCATCGACTCGGATGTCAAAAAAAGACGCTTTGGAGATATGCGTCGAGGAACAGAAGTCTCCCGGTGGAGAGCATCGGTCACTTTAGAGCTTGCCTCCGTAAACTACATAGGCTCTTTCTCATACATATATGACTCCCTTTTCGCATATAGTCAGTCTGCTTCCCATCCTCGTTGAATATAAGTATCCTCACTGCCCCTGTTCCCTCTGATGTTGGTCCCCTCGAATGGGCTGACACACATCCCGAAGGATTGAATCAACCTCATTCCAACCTGACCCTCCCTCAACGCGCACCAAGAATGGAAAGATTCTATCCAGGAACCTTGCGATGAGAGGCGGATTTTTCGCTGTCGTATTCACCGACTTCAATATCTGCAGTCGATGTGAAAGCACCTCTACCGCAGAAAGCACCCCGTCATCGGGAAACCAGATAGGAATGGCCAGCGACACGAGCCTTGGACAACACTTTGCCAAAGCTGACAACACCACATATGAAGGGGTGTCTCCTGACAGCTGAGGGATCGAGATCGACTCGATATGAGGCCATGATGGCGCGAGAGAAGTCTTGATAGTCTCGTCGTCCAATGCTAGTTCACCTTCGAAATGGATGGAGCACAATTTTGGCAGTTCGTACAGTGGTTCGAACACTGCTCTCGAGGAAGCCCTGATTGACTCATCGAGCCATGCTGCCCAGTAGGTCAGGGAGAGATTGCGAACTTGCGGGAAGCGTGCTACGAGTTCACGGTGAAAGTCCATCATGAACTCTGAGTTGATGTGGAATGCCTCGTTGGAGGTATCGACAAAGGTGAGCGTCTCTAATGTACCTTGACGGATAAGCCGGAGAATACGCGGCATCTCCGATACTTTGGCGCTGATATGGAGAGATTTGAGCGAGTGGAAACCATCCTGTGTTTGGCGATTGTCGCTAGGTATGCTCGATGTTGTTTTGACACAAAGGTCCTCAAGGTTATCGAATGCGGAGAGCTGCACGATGGAATCATAGTCTACCAAGTGGGATTTGATAGACAAAGAGCGCAGATTTTTGAAGCCTGCGAGGTTGGCAATGGAGCATAGATCGGTGAAGGGAACAGCGTGATTCTGGCCATTGTCGAACTCTGGACAATAGACGTGGAGTGTTTGCAATGCAGGGACCTGCCATTTGATGGCCCGAATACATGCTGATGACGTATTGAGGTCCGTCCAATGGCTGAACGTCAATTGTATTTCGTTCAGTGTTTTTACGGGGAGGAAGAGAAGGATGGAAGGAGAGGCCGCAAAGGACACGTCACTTCTCAAACACTGTACTTTGGGAAAGATAGGAGTCTGATACTCGGCGAGACGAAGAAAGACAGTGGAAGAGAAACTGGCACAACTGGTGGGATCAAAAGTGATGTTTCGAACGCGATTTGCATACTGTCGGAAACGGATCCATGTCTGGTCAGGAATATCTTCTGGCAATACCTAGGGGGAAAAAATAAGAATCAGGCTGTGAATTCTAGACCGGTTTACGGACCTGCAGATTCCCGGAAGAGGCAGACGGAAAAATTCGTAGGACCGGCTGAAACCCGTAGGCTTGGGTATCTCTCCACAGTGTATCGAGTGCGAGCGATGACATAGCCTTACAAGTCAAAGCAAGAGATACGAGGGGATGGATGCGATCGCCGCTGGGCGACACTGGACAACCATCCCTCTTCACAGTGTCCCAGAGATCTTTGCAGATTATAGCCAGAAGATCAGTGTTGAAGAGAATATCCGTGGCAATGTTTTCAGCTAGGTCAGGGTCCATCAGTGGAAAGTAATAAAAAAGCGGAAAAAGACCAACATATAGTTATATTGAGGTCCATTTCGAATGCTGGAGTGCCACGAAGGAAAATCAAACTCAAATTCGAGACTTGCTTGACACACTATTTACTATTGGACCCAATGTTCATGCACTGTCGTCGAATAGTGAATGTTGAATCAAGGAAGAATCTTTGTTTGGCGTAGTCAACACACGCTCTTTGACATGAGGCCGCTTTTCCCAGGCCCAAAATTGGGGTTGAATATTAATATTGTCTGATCAGCCTTGATCTCGGCGGGAAAAGATAAAGTATGTTCTCCCTCCACTCCACTTCATACGTACTCACACAGCCATTGCGAAACAGACTCCATAAAGCATTTCCACAGTGTACATGCCCAACGATGCGCGTGTTATTTCGGTCACCATGCTGCGGGAGTTCATCCCAAGGTAGTATTATTCCTCCAATCGAGACGCTGATCTGAATTGCCAACTCGCTGTGAACCCTCTGCTGTTTGTCAATCCAAAGGGAGTGCGGAGAGGAATATCTATGGCTAGAAGGATCAGCAGTTAACGGATGAATATATTTGCAATGCTTGTTACGATGCACTGCAGAAGAATAGGAGCTCAAGCGAAGATGCTGTACTAGTAATGATACCGTCACAGAAATTATTGAGATCCATGGCTAAGAAAGGTGTAGCGAGTGGATACGATTGCCGCTGCATATCCCAGAGGTTTTGGCAGAGAAAATCGGTATTGGAAGGAACTAGGTTAGGCTCCGTAATGTTTACGGCAAAGAAGCGGGAAAAAACGGCCCTCTCACGTACAGCGATTTCGAACGATGGAATGGAATACACAAATTCGTACACTCTCTTCGATTTGCTGAACGGTTCTTGCATCAGTCTGCGCAGAATTGTAAAGGACAAAAAACCCACCGTGAGATCCAAACCGTCTTTCTTAGTCCTCGCCCAATCTCCGGAAGGCAGCAGGACCACATTGTGGACCTCATTAATAATAATAGGGTGTTTATCTCCGGGGAAGGAGCAAAGTCTTCTGCAGGGACAGCAAAAAAGTTCGTGGCTCTTGAAAGAAATCATTCCTCCTCTCGGCATTGCGTTCATCCTGAACGTGTTCTTCGATCGAGCAAGAAGACTGGACAAGAACTGTTCATGAGATCCGGTAGGATAGGCTGCTGGACGATGGTTGCTGCAAAGGGAAGGGTGGGACTCTCTGTTGTACTGGTGTTAAGGATGGCGAAAGATGGAGGACTTGAGGGGGAGGGCAAGGCGCGCGATTCACGGATGAGCCACCGTCATTGATCAGTGTAAGGTAGGGAAACGTTAGGCCCAAGGTTGGGTGACCGTACAACACTGATATGTTGAGAGGGAGCTCGGCCTACCAGGTGAGGGAAGGGACTGAAAACACCGGCGACTTGGCTCCACACCCTTTATTCAAGCAAATTTTCTTCCAATGGCATATTCAGAGTGTATATCTGCTCTGGCTTCTGAGTCCAGCGTCGAGGCTTCATGTCCCGTCGCCGAGGAGGTACGAGAGAACTTGAAGGCCCTCAAATTTTAGCACGGCGCGAAAGAGAATGCAAAGATGATGTTTCCAAATATGTCCAACCAGTCTTCGAGTTCGTATACGGAGATGCTGAGAGCCAGAGAGCAGTGCCGGGAACGAGAAGCGGGCAGGCAAGGATTCAGTGATCGTCCAATGGTCAGTAATAGTGCCTTATTTGGCACACACCTTCCCTTATCCGGTGATGCCACTTTACCCCAGCTACCACCAAGTCACTCAATTCGGAACAGACAACGACTACAAGGAAGAAGAAGAAATATTCTATATCGCCCTCGAACTACGGAAATGTCGAGCCGTCTCTCATCCTGAGCTGTGACAGCTCCATCTCGTCGTCAGTCCGTTCTCTGCTCGTTGAACTGAGGTTTACTCGGTTCTAGGGCCTGGATACCCAACGCCGTTTGTATAGCTGGCTGGGACGGTGCCCAAAGGCCGGCACGAGACGTCGTTGGGTACGGAACTGCTGTTCTCTGGTGCGTATGTCCTTGTCGCGTGTTCGACCTATTATATCTTGTCCACAGAACATGAAGACGCAGTATCATACATAGAAAGCACACGGCCGCGTATCTGCTTCAAAGAAGTGCGCCTCGAAGAGAAGGGCAAAGCCGACGCGTGCCAACTTGTACTGGATCGCACTACTGGGAAACTCGCACCTGTACCTCACCGGTGCAGGACTCAAAAGATGGAAGTCGTCCTTGTAGATTACTGATGCTATCATACGCTTTGAGTTCCTACTTGCACCGTCTACAATTGCGCCATAACCATCTTTGCATATGTAATGGTGACCTTCCTTGGATCCTCCTCGACTGCAACCGACACGACTTCTTGGTTTTTCACGATCATCACATAGCGCTGTAGACGATGTCAATCCCAGGGAACGGTTTCAAGACACCATTCATATCTTTGAACGCGGACCTCCCAACAACGACGTAGCGTCAAAGATCAAACCCGTCGCACCAGCAAACTCGCCTTGGTCGTCGGCTAGGAAATGGATAGCTGCCGAGTACCAGTCAGCCGCACATGGGACTGGCAGGCAGGTCAGACATACGAGTGCCCTTGGGTGCCAGTTTCTCTTTCCACGCACTAAATGAAGGTCAGCACTGGCGCGCATATACCGAACATCACACCTACTCCATCACAAACTGGTCATTGACAATAACGACGTATACCCCAGTCACGCCCTTGGCCTTGAACGCCTCGTAATTAACGATTTACCCCGGGATTTGGGCACTGCACGTCCCGGTAAACGCTCCTGGTACGCCTACTTGCGAAGGGGTTCGATACTTTACACGGCACGTAGAACTGCACCCATGATGATGGTCGTCCCACTGAGCTGGACAGTCTCAGCGCGCTCCGAGGACGTCTCTTTCGCTTTCAAGGGACTTGCCGGGGGTGGATTTGGGCTGAGCTGAGAAGAGAGGTGGCGGGCTGCTCCTGCGATGATGGATGCCATGGTTGGGGGAAGAAGAGCGAAGGTCGAGTCTGGGACGCGTTTGAGTTGATGTCACAACCGCATCATGATTGCGCTGAGACTATCTGAACTCGGTGGTGGCGTATCCATACTCGAGCGTGTACGCATTCACCTACCTACACGCGAAATCCGGGGCAGATTATAGAAGCGGCAACATCCCACCGATCTTTAGTGTCCTACCAGTCTACGTCATCGCTAGAGTAGGGCATGCGCCGTGAACTATCATCTTCACCGTCGCCGTTGTCTTTGCCTTTGAGCTTGTCAAAGGATGGATCCGATGATGAGGATAACCACGACCATTTTGACGACGATGAGGACGAAGATGGGTCTGTCATGTACGCTGAGATTTTCGGTGAAGCTGGCACGCTACCGAATTCTTCGACCGGAGTAGAGGTGAGGTCGATTGTCTCCATTCCGTAAGAGCAGGTGCGTCTTTACGACGTTCTGCTGCAAATGGTTTGCAATCCTTTCTAGGTGATATACTAGCGCCAGTTATCCGAGCGTCTAGCAGCCGACTCCATCATGATCCTGACTCTGAGTCGGCAACGTCTATTTCGAGTCACCGAGAACGGTCCGTAATGATATTAGCAGGGACCCTTACATCGTCCTCTTCTATGGAGATGAAGATGAATCCAGCCAAGTCAAATGCCTGGTTGAGGAGGTTACGGGTGAATTTCTGGACATTCAGGACAACTAGGCAGTACCTCGAATGGGTGAGATTTCCGGATGGAATCTCAAACGTTTACCCGTGCTGATCTTCTTGAAATAGAACAATTATTTGACTGGTGGCTGACCCTGGTCATGATGAGACAACTTCATTCCCTCCCAGGATGTCCGATTTCCTTCGTTTCGCTTGTCGACACCAAAAAATTCACTTTTCGACCAGCTCATACCCTGTGTATAACAAGAGCTGCTGGAGGGAGGTTCGATCGCTTGGTACGCATACCGCCTATGTCAATGGGGTTCCACATGTTCGAACCGGCGGTCCTTGGAGCGTGTGCCCTGCCAACGTTACACATATCGCCACTGGCGATGCTTGCCACCGATGGAAGATAGACCCGGATGAAAGCGACATTTTTGTGGTCTTTGCGGTCGCAGAGATACTCAGACTTTGGGTGAGTGAAAATAAACAACCGGTTGTGTTTGAACGTTCGTTCACGTAGTAGCTATCTAGTCTCCTTCCGTTCAGCCGTACCAATCCCCAGCGCCAGCAATCCAGCAATACCAGTGAGTTATCATTGAGGTAACCTTTGAGTTCCACGCTGATACTTCCAGGCCAAACAAGAAGATCCTCACAATGTGTTTTACGTGGTGCCCCCCAGAGAGGCGCTCTTTTCTGTATACCTCGGCTACCCGTTTGTCCTTCGAATATGGCGCTGGTTTTCATTGAGATTTCAACTAGGCCCCTCTCAAAGTCTTCATTGTCGTCGTCCATCCGACATTCTCACGCGCATAGGTTACGACAACTCACTAATACTTTCACACCCTGAAGTGAATGAGGCTCATTTTCCGGTGTGTACTGGAGTCCGTATGTCCTGATATACCCTGCCTATCGATCAATCGGTTGACATAGGTTCCATCACCTTCCCGGCCTAGAACGACTTCAGGACTAGTGGGTCTGCCCGTTACTATGACTCGTCAGTGACAAAAAGCCTAAGAGCTGAGATTTGGGCTCTTCGGAGCTCAATTCTAATCTTGTATCCAATACATTCACCCTCGCTGGAAATAATGGAGCAAAGAATTGAAGGTTTTACTGACTGCCGGTAGATATAACTGTACACTAGATACTCATCAACCGCACAGCAGCGGTGCGTACGCATACCTACCATCGCCTATGTCGTCATACCAGCTGACCGTCTTTAAGGTCCCCGAAATACTGCTAATTTCTCTACATCATATATAGCCCGTTCGCTCCCGACACCGTCCAAATTACGTAGAACTGGTCAAGGGCGAAGGGATCTTTTGCAATGTTAGCATGAGTGACGAGTGATCCCGTTCCACATTGGCGGGTTCTACTGCCGTGTTACGTAGTCAAGTGTTTGCAGCATGTGGTCCATCGTTTCATAGTCAGATTGAAGAGAGAATGTAAGTTCTAAGTCCTCTGGGCCGACTGACCTGCGAGCGTGTCAGCATTGCGAATCGTTCGCTAACTCTTTTCCAGAATAACTGTAACTATTGCAACGCACAACATACATCAATGTCGCATGTTTCCATATTATATATGTGAGTAAAGAAGCTAATGTTTATAGCTCATTGTTCAAGGCTGGGACGTTGCGAACAGAGGCAGAATCGGGTGGTACACTGACAGGGGATGGCAATGACTGCTCCGAGGTGAGCGAATTTCTTTATCTCGTGTCATTTGATTCTTGACTACAAACTAAGACCCTAGGCGATCCTAATACGCAAAACTTTAGCTGCGGTCACCAAACACATTTGCTTCCTAACCGTTCTGATTCGATTCATCTTGTCGTAACATACCGCTTGGTGCTCATGAAATGCTGATGTTGAGTTTTAGAATGTTCGAAACCGTCGTCTGTAAGGTCTCAGGGCCACAAGCGCTAAAAGGACCAGTGTGAGACTGTACGTTCCTCATTGTCCATCTTTCATGCACTCACTTTCTCATTTGCATACATTGAAGCAGAACTGAGAATCAGTAGTGACTAGTAGAAATATTCTTCCCGATTGTCTTGATCTGAGGATGTCATCAACGGTGAGTAGTTTTCCTCGTCTGCTTTATCCAGTTAAAAGTTTCCTTCTATATAGATACCCTCGAATCTTTTCTCACTCTACTCTTTCTTTGCGAGCGTGACCGTACTCCTCTATGACCTCCTCCTCCTTCTCCCCACTGAAATCAATTATGTGTGGCTTCCTCGACCCGTACATCCACTCTTACTGCTGTTCGCACTGAATCGCTACTTGCCCTTGATCGATGCGGCCATCATCATTAGCTCGCTCCTGCACGAACCCAGCGCTGCCCAGTGCCGCCAGCTCTCTTACGTTGTAGGCGTACTAGCAGCCCTTGGGATTTTTATGTCGCAGGTGATCCTCATGATCCGCACCTATGCAATATGGAATAAAAACGGGGTGGTATTTTGGAGTTTTATCGGGATTGTGATCTTCTGTTTTATACCGGAGGTAGTCGGATTTGGTATACAGCTCAAGGCGAGTCAATGTGGGTTGTGTGTCATCTGCGATAACCGAGAATTTAATACTCTCTGGTTTACAGTCGTCAGACCGTTCGATCATGCTGACTGCTTGGGTCACTCTGCGAACATGTCACACTTACTCTACATCCCCGTGCTCGTTTCAGAGACAATCATTGCTTCGCTCACACTCTTCAAGGGTGTACAGCACCTCCGCCGATCATCCCATCCGTTTATCAAAGAGCTTTATGTCTCTGGCATATTCTTCTACACGTGCCTCCTCCTCATTACTCTCGCAAATATCCTTGTTCCCATGTGGGCTCCTGGCATAACACTCTTCCTCAGTTCTTTTCAAATCAACCTCCATTCCATTCTGAGCAACCGTATCATGCTAATCATTCTTACGCAGAGACAAACATATCGACGTTATTCTACGGATGAGCGGTATACGGGTGACATTGAATTGTCTGATATCATATCTGACGATCTTGGATCTTGAAATGACATGAAGAATGTGTCAGGAATAACGCCCTGACCTAACGGAAAAACACAGCGCGCAGTGGAAATAAATTGCGTTCGAATGGTAGCCGATTCGATGTACCGCCTATAACTGTTAAACAATATAATATTGTACGAGAACCTCTCTGACAAATCGGATTCGTCGATAATGCCAGCAGGTACAAAAATACATTTACACAATTCAGTGCTGAAGATCATCGTCGACAGATATATTGCCAGGGACAACTGTCGTCAGCGCAGTTTTCCCGTGACGGTGGACCTCGGTGTAAATCAAGCGGGCTTAAGTATGACAGCAATTGAAAGCTAGCTCCGAAGAAATATAAGCTTGATATTGAACACCGTGCCTGGCAGCCTCACTCAAATTCCCTTCGGAGCCTTGTCAACAGACACTGATCGCCGCCGTCTACAATTGCACCCATCTTCTGATTATCTTGACTGATATCGAAAAGAAGGGAGAAAAAAATGCTTTCGCGCACGAAGAACATGGAGACTAGTGAAAGCGCCTGCGGCTTCCCCCCCGGATACACTGAGTGTCACGACGCGTGCAATGTTGACTTTTCTGGACTCAGCGTATCCGCTGTCTCACGCTTCGACCACCACCGTCACCAATTATCCTCCGAGAGACAAGAAAACTCGTTCATTCAATTCTGTAATCTATGAAGCTTGGCAGTTATCTTTCAACCCAGGTAAATCTTACCTCAATAGATTTCCGGAGCATGCAATGATGTACGTAGCACTGAATTTTGACTGAATTGATCAAGGGTCCACTCAGAAGCAGATGATGTAACTGGAATCCACTGATTTTGTGTAGGCACTGCTCATCTGTGACAGCGCCGCATGTTCTTATGCGACTTACATGACAGTCGGCCGCACTTTGAGCGTAACCCTGGAGCTACTTAAACCTAGTATAGTGACAAGAAATTTCGTGACTACTCTACACCCCTCGATGCTGTCGTTTAATAGTACTCTGGCCGAAGAGGCTGGTGTATCACCCACAGAGGTTTATGAACTGTCGGTAGCATTCTTGTTCTCAGAATAATCTCTATACTGATTTTAAAACCTCAGAACAGGTCCTCGGGTACAGCTCCAATCTTATGTATTAGAAAGCGGCGGTCCCTCAGATTTTCTCATAGTTGATCGGCTGTTTCCTGAGTCTCGTCTTATATGGCATTCTGTGCGATCAAGTCTGTCAGTGAACCTATCATCGTTATCCGCACTTTCTTGACTGTCCTTTACTCACCGCATTCAAAGACATATACTACATCTCATTTCCAAAGGATAATCAGGCGTCGAAGATGGTTGTCTATCTTCTCTGGGTGTCCGAGTCTGTTCAGACTGCTATGATCATCTATTACACTTTCAACACATTCTGTTACGAGTTCGGGAACCTTGCGGGACTGGACGAGGTCGATACGGCATGGTTCACCGTTCCTGTAATGTCTGGATTTGGTCCGTACCTTTTCACTCACCTTACACATTGAGTTACTGAAATAACGGTAGTTGGCTGTATCGCCCAATTATTTTATGCCTGGCGGATGTATAAATTCAACAAGAAGGCACGATGGTTATGTATTACCCTTTCGATGGTAAGATTTTTGAAACGCAGTATGCTGCACCTTAACAATCACGATCTTCATCAAAGATTGCTTTTATTCAAATTTCGGCTGCGATTTGTTGCGGCATCCAAGTGCGAAATAGTGGCCACTACTCAAAAATTCAGAACAATTCCGGGATCAAGGCGACTGTAATAGTGAGCATATCACCGTCTGACCGTCATTCCCCCATTCAATCATTTACGATTCGCAGATATGGCTGGGTGGAAGTGTTTTATGTGATACCGCGATTGCTTTGTGTATGATCTACCTTGTAAGTGAAGTAGGGGCATAGCATTTAGACCTTGACTAAACCCTGTCACCTATAGTTATGTCGAGCTCAAACTGGTCTCAAATCTACTCGGGTACTTCTTTCGAGGTTGATACGACTGACGATCGAAACCGGGACAGCAACAGGTTGGACATATACTTCGAAATGGATCGCACTGGCTCATGTACCACCTGTCCAGCTGTGATTGCTATCATCGACATGACTCTCTATCTCACCTCACACAACAACAGCTACTACGTTGTCCCTGCTAACTGTTTGGTAAAGGTGTATTCGAACACAGTCCTTGCTGTTTGCAACAGTCGTATGACGGGGCGAATTCGTGGAGGGAGGGAAGACACGGCAACCCTTCACTCGTTCGACTCTTTCGATCTGTCGATTGGCGGATTGAATATCGAGTTACGTGAAACAGAGACCCACGCAAACGCAGATTCCTCTCTGCGGCCGGGGGTCTAGAAAGGATACAATGACCTCACTTGTTCACCACCTCAATATCGTGTCGTCGTAGCCACGAAGCACAAGGCTTCGTTAACATGCACAGCAGGCTTAAGACGTATAAGAAAAACTTCAAGGAGTGGCGCAGGTGCACAGAAGCAGCTGTATCTGTGTCGGACTCGGACGCTGCGGTCCTGGAGATGGACAACTTCCAAGATCCCCAGGTTAGTGTTCTAGAGCGTTTATCGATCCATTCGACGATCTCATTTGCTTTGGTACCTCTTCAGCCACAAACCCTGGTATATTCTCTCACCTTCATCTTTGTCCGCTCGTTTCCCGACTTGTCTGCCGTAGGATATGAATACCCGCTTCTCCTTATAATGTCTCAGGCCATGTAAGTTCCTAAGCTATGAAGTATCTTTATATCATACTCCCATCTCATTGTATCATACATCACCTGCTGTTATACCAATTAATTGTAAATCTACTAGCGGTGCCAACTTAGCCTTGAGCGATATGAGAGGGGAAAGATATCGTATGTCACAACTCTATGTAAGTAAAGTGTCTTCCAATGGTATCTTCATGCTCCTGTTTTTGAGTGCAGCGTCGAGGCATAGAGGTAGATTCAATGAGATTCTGACCGCACGTTACGCATGATGGTACATCAATAAGGAAGTGTGTGCCCTATTTGGTATACATCCTCTCTCTTTCCGCGATGTCGCTTGAATCCGGCTACCACCAAGTCACCCAATTCGGACCAGACGATGAGGGTAATGTATGTAGAATATCTCTTCTTCTTCTTCCTCGTAGTCAAACTAGGAGACGTCGAACCGTCTCTCATCTCGAGCTGTGACAGCTCCCACCTGGTCGTCAGTCCTTTCTCTGCTCGTCGAACTGCGGTTTACTCTATTCAAGGCTTGGATATCCGGACGCCATTTGTACAGCTAGCTGGGACAGTGCTCAAGGGCTGGCACGAAGCGTTGTTGAGTATAGGGCTGCTGTTCTCTGGTGCGTATGTCCTTGTCGCGTGTTGAAACTGCTACACCTTGCCCACAGAACAGGAAGACGCGCCATCCTACATGGAAAACACGCCAGCGTATCTGTTTCAGAGAAGTGCGCCTCGGAGAGAAGGGCAAAGCCAAAGCTAATGCATGCCAACTTGTACTGGATCGCATTACTGGGAAACTCGCACCTCTACTGCGCCGGCCCCGGACCCGAGGATTACTAGACACTTTGAACTCCTACTTGTACCGTCTACAACTGTGCTAATATTGCCTTCGCATCTGCAATCGTCACCGTGCCTGGATCCTCCCGGTCGACTGCAACAGACGCAGCCTCTTGGCTTTTCACAGCCATCGCATAGCGCTATGGGCGACGTCGGTTTAGAATGGAACGCAGGGCTGCTCATACCTTTGAACGCGGTCCTCTCAATAACGGCATGGCGTCAAAAATCAAACCTGTAGCAGTGAAATATTCTACTCATCTACAGCGTAGCGAGGTGACTACTGCTCAAAGGGAACTGATCAAACTAAAAAGAATCTGCAAATGTATAGGAAAAAAAGACGGGGCGCTCAAGCTTGCGGCAGAGATTAGTACGTCCTTAACCGGGGTAGAGTAACTATAGTACAGGTAGAATGAATAACATGCTGTATTGCAATGTGATGCTTCGAACTCGTGCGCGCTCTGATCTAGTGGCTGTATTTAGTTTTCAACAGCACAATATACTTCAATGTCCACGATCATCTTTCAGATCTCCCTAGAATCCCTTGCTCCCTCGGGATCACTTTCTGTATTGGATATAACACCTGTTGCCACGCCTGGTAGATCCCGTCTCATAGATTGTGCCCAATACATCCGTGACAGGACTCTTTCCATCCACGAGTTCCCAGATTTCCCAGTCACGGAATGTACCTATGCAGCCATCTCGTATATTTGGCGCGGAAATAGCGTTGATAAATCGACTGTAGGACCCAGGTTCTCCGTCGCCGGAGCAGAGGATGGTGATCCCATTGGCGTGGACGTTCTGGTACATCCCTGCACCGCTGCCCTTCGGGAAGGGGCGAAATATATCTGGCTAGACCGGCTGTGCATCATGCAGACTAGCAAAAAGGACAAACACTGGCAGATCGGCCAGATGTTCGATATCTACAAACGCTGTGCTCTATGTATAGTTCTCCCGGGCGGTGTCCAGCGGCTTGTGCGCTTAGATGAGCATACAACGTGGATAAATCGCGGGTGGACGTTGCAAGAGACGTTAGCCCCTCCGCGTGTCGAGGTCGTTTACTCATGGAAATGGGAGTCTGGGATGTACTACCATGACCGTGGAGTTCGGGGCAACATCATACAGCTTATCCCAGGCGAGTCCGCCATGACGCCGCTTTCCAACGTGTTCAGTTTATATGGATCTGAACCTATGAACTTCTTCCCGTCGGCTGACGGATCCCACATCACATTCCGTACAGAGCTCTTCGGCCTTCTGTGCAGTCCCTCTTCAAACGTTATGCTAGAGCAGACAACGGAGGTCGTCATTTTTATGCTAAAAGATGCACTGGTTAAAGACAGTTCCAGAGACGGCAGTGACTTTGACATTCGAGCACCCGCAATCAATCTGGCGCAGCGCACTGTTTCGCACGTCCAACCGCCCGGTCGACATGGTGTTCAGCATCATGGGTCTCTTCGGTGTTACGCTTGACACCCGCAAATTTGGCAAGGATGACCGGCTTGGTGCGACGATTGTACTCATGCAGGCGATTCTGCACCGCGGCGGCCGGGCGTATTGGCTTGGAGCTGCGCCCTATCTGCCGGTGAACCCGAGGCTCTCTACATTGTCTGTCTTTCCACACACGGACGTACGCGGGCAAGTACTGTTCGATTTTGGTTCTCGGGTAGCCAACGAGGAGACGAGGCGGTCACATAAGAGAACCATCCTGGACACACGACGAGTGGAGATGCCGATGGGAACTATGGACGATGCTGGGTACCTCACAATTTCACGAAAGTCGCTCCGCATATACCCCCTATCAAACACCAAGGAGCTCCGCCAGGATCACTGGCAGGACTTCGACCATTTGCACTTAATGGACGAGCCGCCGCGGTCCTGCCTCAACCTGAGCGCAATAAATGGCACAGGTTGGAAGTTCTACAAAGATCCAGGTGATTCGGACAAGAACTCTCCGAGGGCATTCGCCGTTCTGCTGGGGTGGTTTAACGAGTTTTCCCATGAAGGGTTTTGGAACGGGCCACGTCACGTTGGGACTTTGCTGATCAAGGAGCATGCACCTAATAGGTTCCATGTAGAGTCGTTCTTCGAATTGAGTGATAGACTGGAATTTTGGATCAAAAGGTGGCAGGAGCATATGCTGCATATCGGTGGACCAGAATCAGATTTGAGGCAGCAGAGCGCGGACATCGAGGGATGAGAGTCGCAGGACCGATAACGGGAAAATATCACGGATTTTGAATCGGCTAAAATCGTCGCCGTCGGGGAAGATGGTACCTGGTAACAGGATAGATTTAACGAGGGATTGGGATGATATAGATGCTAGTCCCTGCTCCCCATATCGCTTAAGAATGTAACGCTATAATGAACATCATGATATTAACAATACACACAACACAGCAAAAGTACAACAAGCAGGGTTACACACTGAATCACGTATCCATCTCTATCCAATCATCTTCCCCCTCCCCTCCTCCCCCCTCTCTATAAGCCCCGCAAGGTCGCCCACCCCAAACCCCAGCCCAAGCTGTTGCACCAACTTGACCCTCTGCCACGTATCGTCAAACACCACCCTGCTCCGGAAGGACTTCCTTCGCGATTGATGGTTATGCGCAACGTCAAAGAACTGCCTCGTGAGCAGGCTCATGCGCTGTTTCCGGCGACGGTGGGTACGCCTTCGTCCCATGGATCCGTCAGAGTCCCAAGACTCGTCGTCTGACGAGGACTAGGTCGTGTCTGATTCTTGTAGTTTATATACGAATCGCGTGTGTTCTTGAACGTCACCGTGAGTTCGCGGGCTTGGAAGTCATAAAAGGAAGACAGGCGACTTACGGGCTAGCCATTCATCCAGTTTGTCCTGGGTATCGCTTTCCTTGCGAAAGCCCAGATGCTCAAGCAGGCTCTCTTTCGGCACATCGTGCATCTCGACAGAGGGAGTACTGTTAGGCTTCCGAAGGTGTTCGAGCACGTTTATCCTACAAACGACATCAGACTGGCACCAAGAGAGCACGAAGAAAGCGTATCGGACTTGCTCCAGAGACCCGTCCTTGACGTTCATGTCTTCCATGTTGTTGGCTACATCCTCCAAACGGTAACGGGTACCTATTCAAAGTATTCGTTCCAGGGAAAGCTGGGGTCAATGGTATCTTCTATACCCAGGGCGCAAGCCATTTCATACGTCCATGTCCGCACAACGTTTTTGACAGTGTACTCGCCCCGTCGAGGAGTATCAGAGGTACATTTTTCTTGCGGAGGTACTGAACACAATGAGCGAGTTCGTGCATCGTGAGATTTGACCAATCGAATTTTGTCCCCTGAAAGAGAGTCTGCGCCACACTGGAGAACGACAACGTTCGGCTGGAAGACTTCCAGTATCTTGTCGACGACCTGGGAAATATCTGTTAGACGAGGCGGCAGGTAAGGGAAAAGACAGTCGACGCACTGGTTCGACTATACATTGAATGAATGTCCTTCAAGGGGACATTGATGGTATATCCCTTCCCTTTACTCTCCTCTCAAACACGCTTTCAAATAGTGGACTGTCATACCCAGCAAGGACTAACAAGGGCAAAGCGCGCGAGCTGGTGCCCTGCGGTTGTTGATCAAAGGAATGTGTTGACACAGAGATCCTCGAGTGCCTTTAGATGTAGGCCCAGCATCGAGAGGCACCAAGGTATCTGTCAAGAATATAAAGAGAGATGTTTCCAACGCGTCGCGACTTGGTTCCATCTGCCTTGTCTATGGATCGATATTTCGGTGGGGAGCTGTCGTCTTTTGAGGTCAAGAGACGTTCTGTAGACAACGAATCGCAGGCTTCTTGTCCATTTGAGAGGTGGTTCTGACCGCACCGTTCGAGGTCGGTCACCGTTTTCCGTTTTCAGTTTTATCAAGATGGAAGTGCCGAAGGTTGATCTACGGCAATTTTGTAACAATAATGTCGAGTCTGCATTGAGCGTTACATAAAAGGAGAGAAGATGGTTGTCGTGATCAGGAAGAATGTGCCTTGTTTGGCGCGCACACTCCTTCCCTCTTCCCGTGATGTCACTTTGCCCCGGCTATCACCAAGTCAGCCAATTTGGACCAGACGACGACTACGAGGAGGAAGAAGAGATATTATATATTACCCTGGAGCTAGGAAACGTCGAACCGTCTCTCATCCTGAGCTGTGATAGCTACCATCTGGTCGTCAGTCCTTTCTCTGCTCGTCGAGCGGTGATTTACTCTGTTCTAGGGCCTGGATACTCCGACACCATTTCTACAGCTTGCTGGGACGGTGCTCAAGGGTCGGCACGAGGTGTTGTTGGGTACTGAATTGATATTCTCTAGTGCGTATGCCCATGTCGCGTGTTGAAACTACTACATCTTTCCCACAGAACAGGAAAATGCGGTATCCTACATGGAAAGCACACGGCAGCGTATCTGTTTCAAAGAAGTACACCTCGAAGAGAAGGGCAAAGTTGTAGCCAAAGCCAAAGTTGACGCTTGCCAATTTGTACTGGATCGAGTTACTGGGATACTGGTACCTGTACCACGCCGACGTAGGACTCGAAAGACGGAGGTCGTCCCTGAGGATTACTGATGCTATCGTACACTTTTCTTTCCTACTTGTATCTCTACAACTGCGCCAGAATCGTCTTTGCATCTGTAATGGTGACCTTGCTTGGATCTTCCTCGACTGCAACCGACGTGACCTCTTGGTTTTTCACAATCATCACATAGCGCTATGGACAATGTCAGTCGCAAGGAACAGTTTCAAGAACTGCCACTCATACCTTTGAACGGGGACCTCCCAACAACGGCGTAGCGTCGAAAATCAAACCCGTCGCGCCGGCAAACTCGCCTTGGTCGTCCGCAAGGAAATGAATAGCTGCCGAGCAACAGTCAGCCTCAGACATGATTGGCAGGCGGGTCAGACATACGAGTGCCCTTGGGTGCTAGTTTCTCTTTCCACGCACTACATGAGGGTCAGCACTGGCGCGCATATGCCGAACATCACACGTACTTCATGACAAATTGGTCATTGACGGCAACGACGTATACCCCAGTCACACCCTTGGACTTGAACGCCTCGTAATTATCGATATACTCCGGGATTTGGGCACTGCACGTCCCGGTGAACGCTCCTGGTACGCCGACCTGCCACGAGACTCAATACCTTACACGAGACTTACGAACTGCACTCACAATGACGGTTGTCCCGCTGAGCTGGACAGTCTCAGCGTGTTCCGGGGATGTCTCTTTCACTTTCAAAGGCGGGAGGGACTTGCCGGGGTGGATCTGGGCTGAGCTGAGGAGAGAGGCGGCGGTGGAGTGGGCGGTGTGGGCTGCTCCTGCGATGATGGATGCCATGGTTGGGAGAAGAAGAGCGAAGGGCGTGTCTGGGACGCGTTTATAATTAAGAGCGTTCGGGTGTTGACGTCACAGCCGCGTCATGACTCTGACCTCGGTGGTGGCGTATTCATAGACGTAGACCAGGCATGCGAGCAGCAATCTCTCGTCGACGGCCTGTGTATAAGAGCACAGAGATAACAAAAGAGACGTGCGTGGACTCTGCTTTATTATTTCGCGTCAGCTTACTCATTCTTCGTTATGGTACTAGGCGACGATGAGCGCGTAACGACACTACTTGCACCTGGTAAAGACTGTTTTGGTCTTGATGCTCAGCTTGATAGATCATCGAGCGCCAAACCAAGTGCACGCTATGGTGGATTCAGGCTTGGTCCTGTTACTGAGAAGGTACGATGTGGATTTCGTACGGTGTTGAAACCTCGGTAAGGTTCGTGTTCGAACCAGAAGGTATGTAGAGATTCTGTCTTTGCATTTACACCAGCTCACGCACCGTTTGCCATTGTAGGATCGAGGAGTGGATAAGGCAGCGGTAGAAGGACCACGGATTATGACGAAGACGTCGCCAGTCGCCAAGACTGGGAATGTACGCTAACATATGAGGAAATAGCTGGAGATGACTGGCGGCAGCAGTGCGGAATCTGGTACGTCTGTGTTCCAACACTTTTCTACTACTAAGACCTCGTTCTTAGGGGATGGGCTGCCATGAAATGAGGTTCTGAGAGACGTTGAAGGGAATCAAGGTGCGCGATCTAACCCTTGTTTTTTTGGTTTTCGCTGGTTGATTATTCCTTCAGACGACGGGTCTTCAGCTCGTCTAAACGTCTTTGCAAGGCTCCGCCATCATCAACTCGTCCACATTCGGTGGGGGGGAAGTCGACAGCCTTGCGGGGAGGCTGCCGTTCTGCTGCGCCATGACTTGAGAGTTCGTCGTTGTCAGTATGCACCTATCCCATAATCCTTGCTCTCTGGCTAAACATACATGTTAGGGTGTCGCTGAGAGGGAAGCAGTAGTTGGCGAGGGTGTGGGCAAGAGTGCGATACTACTGACCACAGTATAGTGTTTGGGTATGTCTTCCCCACTTGATTTTGAAGCAAATTAATGGTTTTCGCACAGATATCAACTCTTGTTACATTCATAAAAAGTGCGTTCATTTCGCTGACTCTTACTACACTCCAAGCTAACGAGCCGTACAGATATATATGAGCAGAACGATCAGTACCAGATAGTAACCTAGAACTTTTATAGCGAGCTTGACCACGCACGTCGTTAACAATTCAATGTTATTTCGACACACATAATGTTCATGCAGAGCTGCGCTCGGCTGGTAGATCCTCATCCATTCGTTGTGAACTTCGCTGTCTGGTGTTTCCAGATTTGGTTGTCCCGTTGTCTGGCCCACCGCATGCTCTAGAATTGACACATAACACATCGGTACCTCGACTGTCCTCAAGATGTCGGCTTATTTTGATACTTCCCCCCCTACTACACCTTCTCTTTCAGCCGACTTCCTCCTTCCCTCGCGCCGTCAAGTCAGACAAACTACCAATATACATTAGTATATCGGTGTTCATTCATTCATATATCCTACGCTAATTACATTCTGAACTAGAACGATAGTTAGCTTATCAATGGTACATGCCAAAAATAATATACGTATAATAATCCATCACATACAAGAGATCCACCAAAATAATACAACACCCTACCCATTCGACGTACGTCCGTCTAGATCAGGTTCGCGCGGCTCCATCTCGACATCAGGATCAATATCCCCGTCTGCATCCACATCAGCGTCTGGCGGTAGCGAACCGCCCTTCTCAGCCTCCTCGCCTCGCTCAATCACCCTCGGCGCAGGAGAGATGATCCTCGGTGCCGCCGCCTTCCCCAGCCGTGCTCGCGTCACCCGAGGCTTGCCTTCCTCCTTGCCATACGCCGCCGCCTGGTCTGCCAGCACGTCCAGCGCACTGCGCCGTCTCTTCTGCGACGGGCTCTCTGGCGAGGCTGCCCTCCGCCGCCGCCGACTCGGCGGACTGTCTTCTGCCATGTTGAGAGCGACGTCCACTAGCGAATCCAGCGGCGTAGGTGGATTCTTGCTCGACCCTGCTGGAGACGGCCGTCCCACCTGCCGTGCTTGTGGTGTCAGCAAGTTCTGGTACAGCCCTGCCCCAGAATTTGGTGAATAGAGATATCCGCTCCCACCTACGTGCAGGTAGTGGTTCGACCCACTCGCAGCAGGAGCTCGCTTTGGCGTTCGTGGGCTCGTTACACCTCGGTAATGAGACGAAGATGCTGCAGGTCTCGCACGCTCCTTATCCAGCCTCTCTTGTTCCCGCGCAAGTCGTTCTGCCTGAGTGACACTAGAAATCACTGTGGCTCGCTCTCGTCCAATCTTCCTTGCAGCAAGCAATATATGCTCCGTGCGTGCATCAGACGACAACGCCGTAGGCTGCGATCCTCTCGTCTCTTTTGTCTTCGCTGGCCGCCCCTTCTTGCTATACACCGTCTGTCCCGGCGGCTTTGGCCGCAGATGTGCATACACATCGACCGAAAACCTGTACTGCGACTGCGGCGAGGCTTGTGCCGCGGCGAGATACGAGGTCTGCCCGTTGGTACTCGCAGGGCCTTCCTCGTCGCTTTGGGGGACCTTTTCCTTCTTCTTCTTTGCGCCCCGTTGCTTTTGCGAGGCTAGAGCACTGTCCCCGGTCGCTGCAGGGTAAGGAAGAGATGAAAGGTACGTCGATGCGTCGAGTAGCGCGGAGTGGGATGGACGCGTACTGGGAGGGAACGGCTGGAGTAACAGGATGGGCTTCAATTTGGCGAGCTCAGCTTCGAGCGAGGCAAGTCTCGCAAGCGCGTCCTGGAGCTATATGCACATTAAACAAACAAACCAAAGAGCACCAGCACACGGTTTACCTTTTCAGTCTTGGCCTTGTTTTCCGATTCCAATACCGAGTTGTAATAAGTTGTTTGCTAGACGCATACGGCATCAGCAGCATGCCCAGTGTGTATCCTGGGGGACTTCACCTCGGATTTGAACACGTCGGGGGTGTCCTTTGTGCGCTGCGATATCAGCGCCTCTGCGGAGCGCTCCCAGCCCTCCTTTTCGACCGTCCACCGAGCTCGTTCCTCTGAGAAGAGCTCGTGCATGAGGTCTCGCTCCTGCATCAACCCGGAGATAGTCGAGGCTTGCTCCAAGAGCTGCGTTGGGTCCCATTGTTGAGCGTCCAACAAGCTCAGTACCTAGTATGAGATGAGGATGCTTTTATATTTCGTGGAGAAAAGACATACCATGTTTGCAAGTTCACGTTCACGAGGTGTTGCAGACTCGTTCTCCCCAGATAGTAGTCCCATTTCAGATAGTTTAGTTTGATAGTTCTTCAAGTCTACAGGATCCATCGATCTCGCTCTTTCCTCAGCATCGGCGCCGTTAGCATATGGAGATTGCTCCGTATTTTGAGGGCCCGGGGATGGAGACACAGAATGCATTATATCAGATAGCGCCATGCTCTGCGGCGGCGCATCGTTGGCCATAGCAGCGACGAGCTCAGATTACAGGACGCCAGGGTGAGGAGCAGATCCGGGATTGCGTATGTCGTTGTTTGGCACCCATGGCCACAGCGCGCGTATCACGTGCATACCCTTTGCCTGCATGCGGCAAGTTCTTTCTCACAAAGCGCTCATTGTATTATAAAAATTTTCAGCAAAAAGAAATGGAATTGGAATGTATAACAGCAGTACAGAGATATATCAGTTTTGGAGTACTGAGAGGGATGTTAGGGATTGGTGGGTGGGTGGAAGGGAAGGGACGTACGACGTAAGTAACTTGCGCGTTTTCTTGAAGGTGGCGGGAGTTGGTGGACCCAGAGACCTGTAGGCGCAAAACAGGAAAACTCATCAGAGGACGTAATTGCGGAGTAGATGAATAGCTGTACATTGGTGCGAGGGCTGCCCTGCGGTACTGAGCAGTCCGCTCAATCCATCACATCCGTATACAAGAAAACATGCCATCGACCAGATTAGATGGGTTTGATTTTGAAGTGCAGTGAGATCAGGGAGAAGATGAGGCACTAAGAAGGTCAATTACACCACGCAAGGGACACAGCGACGGAGGACTTACCCTGAGGTCCTGAACGAGGTAGTAGAACACACGGAGCCCTTCTGGGTCCTCGCTATCCTGGATATCGACCAACGACCCGATCTTGGCAGTCTTTCCTAGCGTCAGGACCGTAGCCAGGAGAACGAAGAGCACGTGCCAGCTCACCTCGAATGCGATATGGTCGTTCCCAACGCGGATCTCCAGCTCCTGCTTCCCGACGATGTTCTTCTTGGGCCAATTCGTGTCGTCTTCCCTGGGAGGACGACGTCAATCCGAGGTTAGAGCAGGACGGGGAAGGGAAATGTACTTGGTGATCTCGCTAGACTCGACGATCCGCTTGAGCTCTTTCACCACCATCGGCCCAATCCACACTAAAAGCCCTCATCAGCAGCTGCGTGCCAACCCCACGCCCGCACTCACTTTCTTTCCGGATGAGGCTGTCATTCCGGTAGTTCGAGTTGTTCGCATATCGCAGACGCCCATGCGAGTACTCGAATTCGAGGAATTCGTGGCCGTGTTTGCCTGAATGGCCGGTGCTGGAAAATCATAAGCCAAGCGCCAGAAAAGTGCATCGTAGGGACACATACTAGTACCTGCGAAAGAAGAGGTGAGCTTCATTTCAATGAACGATGGATAGACGAACCTCAGGTAGAACGGGTCGTTGTCTATGGACATGGCAGTGGTTGAGGAAGAGACGTCACGCCTGTCACCCGTGACACTGGTCCGTCGATCTTGCCCAGCCGCCACCATCATGTCCAAGAAACGCGTCGCCTACTACTACGATTGTCAGTGCCCTCCTCCCTCATTCTTTCTCTCCCATTCTCAATGCACTCCCAGCCGACGTCGGGGCGTATACCTACGGCCTGGGCCACCCCATGAAGCCCCACCGCATGCGGGTCGCCCACGACCTCATCACCGCCTATGAGATGCTCCCCAAGATGCACGTCCTGGTAAGCCCCGCAAAGCCTCTGTTTCGTAGATATTTCTGGATCTGATTTGGAGGTAGAAACCACCAAAGGCGTCGCCGGAGGCGATGACGTCTTTTCATACCGACGAATACGTGCACTTTCTTAACCGCGTTACCCCTGAGACGTCTGAAGAGCTGACGTACCATGGGACACGATGTGAGCTACCTCCTTCAGGCGTCTGCGTTTCTGCTGCTGATAATCTGGTGCTAGTCCTTGTTGGGGAAGACAATCCGCCGTTTGAGGGTGTATTCGAGTTTTGTTCGATATCGGCTGGGGGTTCCATGGGTACGTCCAGTCTTCGGTAGACTTCGTTGCCTGACTGTTGTTGGTAGCTGCGGCCCGTCGTATCACCTCTGGCGCTTCTGACATATGTATCAACTGGGCTGGAGGTCTTCACCATGCCAAGAAACGCGAGGCCTCTGGTTTTTGCTATATCAACGACATTGTTCTCGGTATACTCGAGCTTCTACGTGCATATCCTCGTGTTCTATATGTGGACATAGACTGTCATCGTAAGCTCCTCTCGTTCACTTTCCATTTTTTGCGCTTACTTGAACGGCAGATGTATTGTCTTCCTTTGTCTTCTGATCCGCTTTCTGACCGTTTGACTAGGGTGATGGCGTCGAGGAAGCCTTTTACACCACTGATCGTGTGATGACTTGCAGTTTTCACAAGTACGGCGAATACTTCCCTGGTACGGGCACTCAAGAGGACAAGGGAAGAGGCAAGGGGAAGGGATATGCCGTCAATGTCCCTTTGAAAGACGGGATCACAGACGAGTCCTTCCAAAGTATATTCGAACCAGTGCGTCAACTGCCTTTTGTGCCTGCCGCCTCGTCTAACAGATATTTCACAGGTCGTTGACAAAATACTAGAAGTCTTCCAGCCGAACGCTGTCGTTCTCCAGTGTGGCGCAGACTCTCTTTCAGGGGACAAACTCGGTTGCTTAAATCTCACGATGCATGGACACGCTCATTGCGTTCAGTACCTACGCAAGAAAAATGTACCTCTAATACTCCTCGGCGGAGGCGGGTACACCGTTAAAAACGTTGCGCGGACCTGGACATACGAAACAGCCTGCGCCCTAGGTATTGAGGACACGATTGACCCCAACCTTCCCTGGAACGAATACTTTGAATGGTTCGGTCCCCGTTATCGCTTGGAGGTTGTAGCCAGCAATATGGAGGACATGAACGTCAAGGACGGGTCTCTGGAGCAAGTCCGGTATGCTTTAATTGTGCATTTTTTATGCCAGTCTGATGTTATGTGTAGGATAAACGCGCTGGAACACCTTCGGGAGCTTAACAGTGCTCCTTCTGTCGGGATGCACGACGTTCCGAAAGAGAGCTTGCTTGAGCATCTGGGCTTTGGCAAGGAGAGCGATACCCAGGACAAACTAGATGAACGGCTAGCCCGTAAGTCGCCCGTCTTTCTTCGATGACTGCCAACCCGCGAACTCACAATGGCTATGAAGAACACACACGATTCGTGTATAAACTGCAAGAATCAGACACAGCCTCGTCCTCGTCCGACGACGAGTCATGGGACTCTGACGAATCCATCGGACGAAGGCGTCCTCGGCGTCGCCGGAAACAGCGCATGAGCCTGCTCACGGGGCAGTACTTTGACGTTGCGCATAACCACCAATCGCGGCGGAAGTTCTTCCAGAGCCGGGTGGTGTTTGACGATACGTGGCAGAGGGTCAAGCTGGTGCAGGAGCTTGGGCTGGGGTTTGGGGTGAGCGACCTTGCGGGGCTTATGGAGAGGGGAGGAGGGGGAGGGGACGGGGATGGGGAGGATGATTGGATAGAGATGGATACGTGAGCTAGTGGGTGGACTTGCTTGTTGTACTTTGCTTTGTTGTGTGTATTGTTAATATCGCGATGTTCGTTGTAGCGTTATGTTCGTGAGCGATATGGGGAGCAGGGACCAGCGTCCGTATCATCCTAGTCCCTCGTTAAATCTATCCTGTTACCAGGTACCATCTTCTGCGATGGCGACAATTTCTAGTCGACTCTAGTTCTCAATGTTTTTCCGTTGTCGGCCCTGCGATTGTCATCCCTCGATCCCCGCGCTCTGTCGCCTCGAATCTGATTCTGGTCCACCGATATGCGTTGTATGCTCCTGTCCCCTTTCAATCCAAAACTCCAGTCTATGACGCAATTCGATTCATCAGTTCAGAGCCATATAAGTTGAACACGCTGGAAAGTGGTGCCATGGCAGACTCGCCTGGGATAAGTTGTATGTCATTGGACCGAACTCCACGGTCGCGGTGGTACATCCCAGATTCCTATTTCCACGAGTAAATGACCCCGATGCGCGGAGGGGCTAACGTCTCCTGTAATGTATATCCACGGTTTATCCACGCTGCGTACTCATCTGAGCGCACGCGCCGCTGGACACCCCCAGGGAGAACTAGACATAGAGCACCGCGTTTATAGACATCAAACATCTGGTGGATCTGCCAGTGTTTGTCCTCTTTGCTGGTCTGCATGATGCACAGCCGGTCTTACTAGATATATTTTGCCCTTTCCCGAAGGGCAGCGACGTACGCATTTACCAGAACGTCCAGCCATCTTCTGCTCAGGCCGGCGACGGAGAACCTGGATACAGTCGATTCATCAACGCTATGTCCGTGCCAAATATACGAGATGGCTGCATAGGTACATTCAGCGACTGGGAAATCTGGGAACTCGTGAATGGAAAGAGTCTTGTCATGGATGTATTGATCTCTGTCACAAACTTGAGCACCCCGTCTTTGTTTCCTATACGTATAAGGGTTCTTTTTAGTTTGATGGCTGGCTCGCGTTCCCTTTGGACAGTAGTCACCTAAACACGTTGTAGATGAGTAGAATATTCACTGGCTCTCGAGGTTACTTGACCTCGACTCACCAACGGGCCGGGTATAACGTCATCGACGTGCAACTCTGCTGGCCAGGGGGCCCTCACAGCGCAAGGTGTACGGAGCTACCTAAACGTTCGACAAAAAAAAATAGAATATTTCACTGCTACAGGTTTGATTTTTCACACGATGCTGTTTTTAAGAGGACCGGGTTCAAAGGTATGGGCGGCCCTTCATTCCATTCCATTCCAACGTCGCCTATAGTGCTATGCGATGATTGTGAGAACCAAGAGGTCGCATCGTCTGCAGCCGAGGAGGATCCAAGCAAAGCCATCATTACAGATGCAAAGACGATTCTGGCGAAGTTGTAGATGGTACAGGTACAGATTCGAACTATACGATAGTATCAGTAGTCCTCAGGGATGGCCTCCATTCTTCGAGTCCTGGATCAGCGTGGTAGGTGCGAGTTTCCCAGTAACGCGATCCAGTACAAGTTGGCACGCATCGGCTTCAGCTTTGGCTTTGCCCTTCTCTTTGAGGCGCATATCTCTGAAACAGATACGCTGCCGTGTGCTTCCCATGTAGGATATCACGTACCAAATAGGGCACATACTTCCTTATTGATGTACCATCATGCGTACTATCCGGTCAGAATCTCCTTGAATCCACCTCTATGCCTCGACACTGCACTCGAAAACAAGAACATGAAGATACCATTGGAAGGCACCTTATATAGAGTTGTAAACTGACATACATGATACGATATCTTTCCGCTCTCATATCGCTCAACTTGAAGGCTAAGTCACCGCTAGCAGATTTACAATTCATTGATATAACAACAAGTGATGTAAGATACAATGAAATGGGAGTAAGATATAAAGATACTCCATAGCTTAGGAATTTAAGTCATCTGTATGATTGTACAAGTAACAAAGGAAATAACTGAGCTTGCTCAAGTCCAAGTATCTTAGCATGGCCAGAGACATTATAATGAGAAGCGGGCATTCATATCCTACGACAGATAAGTCGGGAAACGAGCGGACAAAGATGGAGGTGAGAGAATATACCAGGGGGTGTGGCTGAAGAGGTACCAAAGCAAATGAGATCATCGAATGGAACGACAGACGCTCTAGAACACTAACCTGGGGATCTCGGAAGTTATCCATCTCCAGGGCCGCAGCGTCCGAGTCCGACACAGAGACAGCTGCTTCGATGCATCTGCGCCACTCCTTCAAGTTTTTCTTATACGTCTTAAGCCTGTTGTGCATGTTAACGAAGCCTTCTGTGTTTCGTGGCTACGACGACATAACATTGATGCGGTGAACAAATGAGGTCATCACTTCCTTTCTAGACCTCCGGCCGCAGAGAGGAATCTGCGTTTGTGTGGGTCTCTGTTTCACGTAACTCGATATTCAATCCGCCAATTGACAGATCGAAAGAGTCGAACGAGCGAAGGGTTGCCGTGTCTTCCCTCCCTCCGCGAATTCGCCCTGTCATACGACTGTTGCAAACAGCAAGGACTGTATTTGAATACACCTTTACCAAGCAGTCAGTAAGGACAGTGCCGTAGCCGTTATTGGGTAAGGCGAGATAGAGAACCATGTTGATGATAGCAATCACAGCTGGGTAGAGGGTACATGAGTCAATGTGATTCATTTTCAAGTATCTGTCCAACCTGTTGCTGTCCCGGTTTCAATCGCCAGTCGTATTAGCCTCGAAAGAAGTATCCGAGTAGATTTGAGACCAGTTTGAGCTCGACATAACTATAGGTGTCAAGGATTAATTCAAGAGTGCTATGCTCCTACTTTACTTACAAGGCAGGTCATACACAAAGCAATCGCGGTATCACACAGAACACTTCCACCCAACCATATCTGCGAATCGTAAATGATTGAATGGGGGAATGACGGTCAGATGGTGATCTGCTCACTATTATAGTCGCCTTGATCTCAGGAATGTCCTGAAGTTTTGATTGGTGGCCACTATTTCGCACTTGGATGCCGCAACAAATCGCAGCAGAAAATTGAATAAAAGCAATCTTTGATGAAGGTCGTGATTGTTAAGGTGCAGCATACTGCGTTTCAAAAATCTTACCATCGAAAGGGTAATACATAACCATCGTGCCTTCTTGTTGAATTTATACATCCGCCAGGCATAAAATAATTGGGCGATGCAGCCAACTACCGTTATTTCAGTAACTCAATGTATAAGGTGAGTGAAAAGGTACGGACCAAATCCAGACATTACAGGAACGGTGAACCATGCCGTATCGACCTCGTCCAGTACCACAATGTTCCCAAACTGGTAACAGAATGTGTTGAAAGTGTCATAGATGCGTATAGCAGTCTGAACAGACTCGGACACCCAGAGAAGATAGACAACCGTCTTCGACACCAGGCTATCCTTTGGAAATGAGATGTAGTATATGACTTTGAGTGTGGTGAGTAATGAACAGTCAAGAAAGTGCGGATAAGGATGATAGGTTCACTGACAGACTTGATCGCACAAAATACCATATAAGATGAGACTCAGGAAACAGCCGATCAACTATGAGAAAATCTGAGTGACCGCCGTTTTCTAAAACATAAGATTGGAGCTGTACCCGAGAACCTGTTCTGAGGTTTTAAAATCAGTAGAGAGATTACTCTGAGAATAAGAATGCTACCGACAATTTATAAACCTCTGAGGGTGATACACCAGCCTCTTCGGCCAGAGTACTATTAAATGACAACATCGAGGGGTGTAGTAGCCACGAAATTTCTTGTCACTATACTACGTTTAAGTAGCTCCAGGTCTATGCTCAAGGTGCGGCCGACTGTCGTGCAAGTCGCATAGGAGCATGCGGCGCTGTCACAAATGAGCTGCGCATGCCTAGGCCTACAAAAAATCAGAAGATTCCAGTTAAATTGTCTGCTTCCGAGTCGACCCTTGATCAATTCAGTCAAAATTCAGTGCCACCTACATCACTGCATCCTCCGGAAATCTATTGAGGTAAGACTTACCTGGGTTGAAAGGTAACCGCCAAGCTTCATGGATTACAGAATTGAATAAATGAGTTTTCTTGCCTCTCGGAGGACAATCGGTGACGGCGGTGGTCAAAATGTGAGACAGTGGACACGCTGAGTCCAGAAAAGTCAACATTGGACGCGTCGTGACACTCAGTGTATCCGGGGGAGAAGCCGCGCGCGCTTTCACTAGTCTCCATGTTTTTCGTGTGGGGGGGCCTTTTTTTCTCCCTTCTTCTCGATATTAGTCAAGACAATCAGAAAATGGGTGCAATTGTAGACGGCGGCGATCGGTGTCTGTTGACACGGTTCCGAAGGGAATTTGAGTGAGGCTGCCAGGCCCAGCGTTCTGAGCTTATATTTCTCCGGAGCTAGCTTTCAATTACTGTCATACGTAAGCCCGCTTGATTTACCGTGTTCACTGAGGTCCACCGTCATGGGAAAACTGCACTGGCAACAGTTGTCCCTGGCAATATATCTGTTGACGATGATCTTCAGCCAATCTTCAGCACTGAATTGTGCAAATGTATTCTTGTACCTTCTGGCATCATCGACGAATTTGATTTGTCAGAGAGGTTCTCGTACAAAATGATATTGTTTAACCGTTATAGGCGGTACATTGAATCGGCTACCATTCGAACGCAATTTATTTCTACTGTTGGGCCGTATTTTTCCGTCAGGTCAGGGCGTTATTCCTGGCACATTCTTCATGCCGTTTCAAGATACAAGATCGTCAGATGTAATATCAGACAATTCAATGTCACCCGTATACCGCTCATCCGTAGAATAACATCGATATGTTTGTCTCTGCTTAAGAATGATTAGCAGGATTTGGTTGCTTAGGATGGAATGGAGGTTGGTTTGAAGAGAACCGAGGAAGAGTGTCATGTCAGGAGCCCATATGGGGACAAGGATATTTGCGAGAGTAATGAGGAGGAGGCATGCGTAGAAGAACATCCCAGAGATATAAAGCTCTTTAATAAACGGATGGGATGAACAGCGGAGGTGCTGTACACCCTTAAAGAGTGTGAGCGAAGCAATGGTTGTCTCTGAAACGAGCACGGGGATGTAGAGTAAGTGTGTCTTCGAAGTGTGACCCAAGCAGTCAGCATGATCGAACGGACTGAAAACTGTAAATCAGACAGTATTGAGTTCTCGGTTATCGCAGATGACACACAACCCACATTGACTCGTCTTGAGCTGTGTACCAAAGCCAGCTACTCCCGATGTAAAAGTGAAGATCCCAATCCCAATAAAACTCCAAAATACCACCCTGTTTTTATTCCATATTGCATAGGTGCGGATCATGAGGATCACCTGCGACATGAAAATTACAAGGACTCCTAGTAGGCCTACAACGTAAGAGAGCTGGCGGCACTGGGCAGCGCTGGGTTCGTGCAGGAGCGAGCTAATGATGATGGCCGCATCGATCAAGGGCAAGTAGCGATTCAGTGCGAAGAGCAGTAAGAGTGGATGTACGGGTCGAGGAAGCCACACATAATTAATTTCAGTGGGGAAAAGGAGGAGGTGGTCATAGAGGAGTACGGTCACGCTCACAATGAAAGAGTAGAGTGAGAAAAGATTCGAGGGTATCTATATAGAAGGAAAGTTTTAACTGAATAAAGCAGACGAGGAAAACTACTCACCGTTGATGACATCCTCAGATCAAGACAATCGGAAAGAATATTTCTACTAGTCACTACTGATTCTCAGTTCTGCTTCAATGTGTGCAAATCAGAGGGCGCGTGCATGAAAGATGGACGAGGAACGTACAGTCTCACATTGGTCCTTTTAACGCTTGTGGCTCTGAGACCTTACAGACGACGGTTTCGAACATGCTAAAACTCAATAACAGCATTTCATGAGTACCGTGTGGTGTGTTACAAGATGAATCGAATCAGAATGGTTCGGAAGCAAATGTGTTCCGTGACCGCAGCTAAAGTCTTAGGTATTAGGATCGCCTAGGTCTTGGTTTGTAGTCAAGAATCAAATGACACGAGATAAAAAAATTCGCTCACCTCGGAGCAGTCATTGCCATCTCCTGTCAGTGTACCACCCGGTTCTGCCTCGGTTCGCAACGATCCAGCCTTGAACAGTGAGCCATAAACATTAGCTTCTTTACTCACATATATAATATGGAAACATGCGACATTCATATATGTTGTGCGTTGCAATAGTTACTGTTATTCTGGAAAAGAGTTAGCGAACGATTCGCAATGCTGACATGCTCGCAGGTCAGTCGGCCCGCAGGGCTTAGAGCTTACATTCTCTCTTCGATCTGACTATGAAACTATGGACCACATGCTTCGCAAACACTTGACTGCGTAACACGGCAGTAGAACCCACCAATGTGCAACGGGATCACTCGTCACTCATGCTAACATTGCAAAAGATCCCTTCACCCTTGACCAGTTCTACGTAATTTGGACGGTGTCGGGAGCGAACGGGCTATATTATGAAATAGAGAAATTAGCAGTATTTCGGGGACCTTAAAAAAAGGACGGTCAACCGGTATAACGACATAGGTGATGGTGGGTATGTGTATGCACTGCTGCTGTGCGGTTGATCAGTCTCCACAGTGTACAGTTATGTCTACCGGGAGTCAGTAAAACCTGCAATTCTTCGCTTCATTGTTGTCCGTGAGGGTGAATCTATTGAATACAAGATTAGAATTGAATTCCGAAGAGCCCAAGTCTCAGCTCTGAGGCTTTTTGTTACTGACGAGTCATAGCAACGGGCAGGCCCACTAGTCCTGAAGTCGTTTTAGGCCGGGAGGGTGATGGAACATATGTCAACCGATTGATTGATAGGCAGGATACATCAGGACATACGCACTCCAGTATACATCGGAAAATGAGCCTCATCCACTTCAGGGTGTGAAAGTATCAGTGAGTTGTTGTGACTCGTGCGCATGAAGAAAGAATGTCGGAAGGACGACGACGATGTAGACTTTGAGACGGGCCCATTTTAAATCTCAGCGAAAACGAGGCCATATTCGGAGGACAAATGGGTAGTCGAGGTATACAGAAAAGAGCACGTCTCTGGGAGAACTACGTACAACGCATTGTGAAGATCTTGTTTGGCCTGGAAGTATCAGCGTGGAATCCAAAGGTTACCTCAATGATAACTCACTGTTATTCCTGGCGCTGGGTGTTGGTACAGCTGAACGGAAGGAGACTAGATACCCACTACGTGAACGAAAGTTCAAACACAACCGGTTGTCTATTTTCACTCACCCAAAGTCTGGGTATCTCTGCCACCGCAAAGACCACAAAAATGTCGCTCGCAAGCATCGCGAGTAGCGATATGTGTAGCGTTGGCAGGGCACACGCTCCAAGAACCGCCGATTCGAACACGTGGAACCCCATTGACAGGCGGTATGCGTACCAAGCGGTCGAACCTCCCTCCAGCAGTTCTTGTAATACACAGGATATGAGTTTGTCAAAAAGTGAATTTTTTGGTGTCGACCAGCCAAACGAAGGAAATCAGACATCCTGGGAGGGAATGAAGTTGTCTCATCCATGACCAGGGTCAACCACCAGTCGAATAATTGTCCTATTTCAAGAAGATCAGCACGGGTAGACATTTGAGATTCCATCCGAAAAACCCACCCAATCGAAGTACTACCTGGTTGTCCTGAATGTCCAGAAATTCACTCGCAACCTCCTTAACCACGTAGTTGTCTTGGCTTGATTCATCTTCATCTCCATAGAAGAGGACGACGTAAGGTTCGCTGCTGATATCATTACGTGCCCGAGAATCTCGGACCCGTTCTGAATGACTCGAAATAGACGTTGCCGGCTCAGAGTCAGCATCATGATGATGGAGTCGGCTGCTAGACGCTCGGATAACCGGCGCTAGTATATCACCCAACCTAGAAGGGATTGCAAGCCATTTAGAACAGAACGCCGTAAAGACGCGCCTGCTCTCGCGGCATGAAGACAATCGATCTCTACTCCGGTCGAAGAATTCGGTAGCATGCCAGCTTCACCGAGAATGTCAGCGTACGTGACAGAACCATCTTCGTCCTCATCGTCGTCAAAATGGTCGTGGCTATCCCCATCATCGGATTCATCCTCCGACAAGTTCAAAGGCAAAGACAACGGTGACGGTGAAGAAGATAGTTCGCTGCGCATGCCCTACTGTAGCGATGACATGGACTGGTAGGGCACTAAAGATTGACGGGATGTCGCCACTTCTATAATCTGCCTCGATTTCGCGTGTAGGTGGGTGAATGCGTACACGCTCGAGTATGGATACGTCACCATCGAGGTCGGATAGTCTCAGCACAATCATGATGGGGCTGTGACATCAACTCAAACGCGTCCCAGACTCGACCTTCGCTCTTCTTCTCACAACCATGGCATCCACCATCGCAGGAGCAGCTCACCACCTCTCTCCACGTCCTCGGAGTGCGCTGAGACCGTCCAGCGCAGTGAGACGATCGTCATCGTGAGTGCAGTTCTACGTGCCGTGTAAGGTATCGAACCCCTTCGCAGGTCGGCGTACCAGGAGCGTTTACCGGGACGCGCAGTGCCCAGATCCCGGGGTACATCGATAACTACGAGGCGTTCAAGGTCAAGGGCGTGACTGGGGTATACGTCGTTGCCGTCAATGACCAGTTTGTCATGAAGTAGATGTGATGTTCGGTATATGCGCGACAGTGCTGACCTTGATGTAGTGCGTGGAAAGAGAAACTGGCGCCCAAGGGCACTCGTATGTCTTATCCGTCTGTCCATCCTGGGTGAGGCTGACTGTTGTTCGGCAGCTATCCTTTTCCTAGCGGATGACCAAGGCAAGTTTGCTGGTGCGACAGGGTTGATTTTCGATGCTACGCCATTGTTGGGAGGTCCGCGTTCAAAGGTATGAGTGGTGGTTCTTGAAACTGTTCTTTGCGACTGACATTGCCCATAGCGCTGTGATGATTGTGAAGAACCAAGAGGTCACGTCGGTTGCAGTCGAGGAGGATCCAAGTAAGGTCACCATTACAGATGCAAAGACGATTCTGGCGCAGTTGTAGACGGTACAAGTAGGAATTTAAAGTGTATTGTACGATAGCTTCAGTAATCCTCGGGGACGACCTCCATCTTTCGAGTCCTGTGCCGGCGTCGTAGAGGTGCGAGTTTCCCAGTAATGCGATCCAGCACTAGTTGGCACGCGTCGGCTTTGGCTTTGGCTTTACCCTTCTCTTCGAGGCGTACTTCTCTGAAACAGATACGCTGTCGTGTGCTTTCTATGTATGATATTGCGTCGTCCTATTCTGTGGGCAAGATGTAGCAGTTTCAACACGCGACAAAGACATACGTACCAGAGAACAGCAGTTCCGTACCCAACAACACCTCGTGCCGACCCTCGAGCACCGTCCCAGTCAGCTGTAGAAATGGTGTCCCGGTATCCAGGCCCTGCATTAGAGTGAATTAGAGCTCGACGAGCAGAGAAAGGACTGACGACTAGGTGGTAGCTGTCACAATTTGGGATGAAAGACGGTTCGACGTTTCCAAGTTCGAGGGCGATGTAGGTTATCTCTTCTTCCTCCTCGTAGCCGCCGTCTGGTCCGAATTGGGTGACTTGGTGGTAGCCAGGGCAAAGTGCCATCACAGGTAGAGGGAGGAAGTACGTGTGTGCCAAATAAGGCAGCCTTCCTCACCACGACAATCATCTCTGACCCCGAACACTGTGGTCAGAATTACCTCTGAAGCGGACAAGAAGCCTGCGATTCGTTGTGTACAGAACGTCTCATAACACGGCCTCGAAAGACGACGGCTCCCCACCGAAGTATTGATTCATAAACAAGGCAGACGGAACCAAGTCGCGGGACGCGTTGGAAGCATCTTTCTTTGTTTTCTGGCCAGATTCCTTTGTGCTTCTCGACGCTGGGCCAAAATTTGAAGGGGCCCTCGATGAGCAGTCTCAGAACGTTGATTACTAGTCCTTGCTGGGCATGGCAGTCCACTATTTGAAGGCGTGTTTGAGAGGAGAGTAAATGGAAGGCGTATGCCATCAACGACTACGTGAAGGACATCTATTCAAAGTGTCTTCGAACGAGTACGTCGACTGTCTTTTGCGCCTGTCGCGTTATCTAACAGATATTTCCCAGGTCGTCGACAAAATACTACAAGTGTCTTCCAGCCGAACGCTGTCGTTCTCCAGTGCGGCGCCGACTCTCTTCCAGGGGACATACTCGATTGCTTAAATCTAACGATACGCGGACTCGCTCATTGCGTTCAGTACCTACGCAAGAAAAATGTACCTCTAATACTCCTCGGCGGGGGCAGGTACACCGTCACGAACGTTGCGCGGACATGGACGTACGAAACTGCCTAAGCCCTAGGTATAGAGGATACCATTGATCCCAATCTTCCCTGGAATGAGTACTTCGAATGGTTCGGCCCTCGTTATCGCTTGAAGGTTGCAGCCAGCAATATGGAGGACATGAACGTCGAGGACGGGTCTCTGGAGCAAGTCAGGTACGATTTTTTTGTGCTTTGTTGAGGCAGCGCCAGTCTGATGTCATTTGCAGGATAAACGCACTCGAAACCCTTCAGAAGCTTAACAGTGCTCCCTCCGTCGGGATGCGCGACGTGCCAAGAGAGAGCCTGCTTGAGCATCGGGCTTTGGCAAGGAGAGCAATACCCAGGACAAACTGGATGAATGGCTAGCTCGTAAGTCGCCCGTCTTCCTTCGGTGACTGCCAACCCGAGAACTCACGCCGACTTTCAAGAACACACGCGATTCGTGTATAAACTGCAAGAATTGGCAGATACGACTTCGTCCTCATCAGACGACGAGTCATAGGACTCTGACGAATCCATCGGACGAAGGCGTCCTCGGCGTCGCCGGAAACAGTGTATGAGCCTGCTCACGGGGCAGTACTTTGACGTTGCGCATAACCACCAATCGTGGCGGAAATTCTTCCAGAGTCGGGTGGTGTTTGACGATACGTGGCAGCGGGTGAAGTTGGTGCAGGAGCTGGGGCTGGGGTTTGGGGTGGGGGACCTTGCGGGGCTTATGGAGAGGGGGGGGAGGATGATTGGATAGAGATGGATACGTGAGCTAGTGTATGGACTTGCTTGTTGTACTTTGCTTTGTTGTGTGTATTATTCATATCGCGATGTTCGTTATAGCGTTATGGTCTTGAGCGATATGGGGAGCAGGGACGAGCGTCCGTATCATCTTATGTGACCGCCCCTTCTTCTGCTCGTTGGCTGCACGAGAATGAAATTCGAACAGGACCTGCTCGTGTACGTTCGTGCGTGGAAAGAGAGAACATGCGAAGAGCCCGGGCGCACCAGCAGATAGTGCGCAGCCCCAAGCCAGCTCGCCCGGGAAAAATCGCCTAGATGAGTGCCATCGTAGCAGCAAGCCGGTCGTCCTTGCTAAATCTGCGAGGCGGGCGTCGAGCGTGACGCCAAAGAGACCCACGTCCCAGATCCCCACTTCCACGAGTAAATGACCTCGACAGGCGGAGGGATTAATGTCTCCTGCAACATCCACCTGCGGTTTATCCACATTGCGTGCTCATCTAAGCGCACAAGCTGCTGGACGGCCCTGGGAGAACGATACATACAGCGCCGTGGCTATAGATGTCGAACATCTGGCATAAGCTTGAGCGCCCCCGTCTTTGTTACCTATACATTCGTGGATTCTTTTAGTTTGACGACTAGCCCGCGTTCCCTTTGGGCAGTAGTTACCTCAACACGTTGTAGATGAGTAGAGTATTTCACTGCTACGAGTCTGATTTTTGACACGACGCCGTTGTTGGGAAGTCCGCGTTCGATAGGATGAGAAACTCTTCATTCCGCTCCACACCAATGTCGCCCATAGCGCTATGTGATGACTGAAAACCAAGAGTCCGTGTCCATTGTAGTCGAGGAGGATCCCAAGGTCACGATTACAGGTGCAAAGACAATATTAGTGTAGTTGTAGACGGTACATGTAGGCATTCAAACTGTACGATAGCATCAATAATCTTCGGGGACGACCTCTGTCTTTCGAGTCCTGCGCCGGCGTGGCAGAGGTGCGAGTTTCCTGGTAATGCGATCCAGTACAAGTCGGCACGCGTCGGCTTTGGCTTTGGCTTTTCCCTTCTCTGAAGCAGATGAGCTGGGGTGTGCTTTCCATGTAGGATACTGCGTCTTCGTGTTCTGAGGGCAAGATATAGTGGTTTCAATACGCGACAAGGACATACGCACCAGAGAACAGCAGTTCCGTACCCATCAACGTCTCGTGCCGACCGTCCCAACCAGCTGTAGAAATGGCGTCGGACTATCCAGGCCCTCGAACAGAGTAAATTAGAGCTCGGCGAGCAGAGAAAGGACTGACGACTAGATGGTTGCTGTCACAACTTGGGATGAGAGATGGCTCGACTTAGCCCAGTTCAAGGGTGATGCAGATTATCTCTTCTTCCTCCTCGTAGTCGTCGTCTGGTCCGAATTGGTGGCTTGGTGGTAGCCGGGGCAGAGTGACATCGCGGGAAGAGGGAGGGAGTGTGCGCGCCAAATAAGGTACATTCTTCCTGATCACGACAACCATGACCTCGAACGGCGCGGTAATTGCCTCTCAAACGGACAGGAAGTTTGCGATTAGTTGTCTACAGAACGTCTCTTGACAGGGCCTCGAAAGGCGACGGCTTTCCACAGACAAGGCAGATGGAGCCAAGTCGCCAGAGCTGCGATCTGAATCCATCTCCCTTCTCTCCGCCGGCACGCGTTGAAGCATCTTTCGTTGCGTTCTTGGCACATTCCTTCGTGCATCTCGATGCTGGGCTAAATTTTCAAGACCCTCGATGAGCAGTCCCTCAGCACGTTCCGTTGATCAACGACGGCATGGCACCGACGCGCGCGCCTTGCCCTTACTAGGGTATGACAATGTTCGAGGGACAGGAAAAGGGAAGGGATATGCTACCAATGTCTCTTTAAAGGACGGGATCCCACGCGGGTCCTTTCAAAGTATAGTCGAACCAGTCCGTTGACTCGCCTGTCACTTGTTGCCTCATCTCACCGGTATTTCTTAGGTCATACCATAACGAACGTTACCATTCTCCAATGCGGCACAAGCTGTCTTTCAGGAGACAAACTCAGTTTCTTGAATCTCGCGATGTTCGGTACCTACACAGGAAAAACGTACCTCTGATACTCCTCGTTGTGCGGCTAGGTATAAAGGACCCCAATCTTTCCTGGAACGAAGAAAGCATACCGTACTTACTCCAAAGATCCGTCTTTGACATTATGTCTTCCATGTTGTTGGCTACAACCTCCAAGCGACAACGAGGACTGAACCATTCGTGTTTTTTTGATACATCTGATGCCATTTTTCAGGAGAACGATACCAAAGAGCAACTAGAAGAACGACTAGCCCGTAAGTTGCCGTCTTTCTCTGATGACTAGAACTCACTACTTCGAAGAACATGCGCGGTTTATGTATAAGCTGAAGGAATCAGACACGGCATTGGAGGAGGAAGCGGTCAAAGAGTCTGCTCACAAGGCAGTAATTTGATGTTGCGCAAAATCGGACGAGGTTTTTCGGGGCAGGGTGGTGTTTTGGCGGAGCTCAGTGGGCTGAGATTTGGGTTGGACTCGTGTACTTTGCTTTGTTGTGTGTATCGTTAACATGGTAATATTCATTAGTATTCCATTCTTCAGTGATACTATGGGATTCTAGCCTTCGTCCGAAGTACTATAGGTGGATTGTCGTATGAACGAGACATTTTTGTACAGAACTACGCCTCATCTTGTTCGAGATAACGAAGAACAGAGGCAGGCTACTACTCTATCAATCTCTCGTGAAACATCTGGACCTCTTAAATATGAGGATGTATGAGCCATTACTTCGCTCATCTTCTTCCATTCATCCAGTGAAACCCCTTCGGCCCCGTGAAGAACGTTGAACCTGAAATACGTATCGCCGCTCCCATATTCCTTAGCCAATTCGTCCGCTACGCTTTCACAGTCAGTCGTGATACGCTGCAGGACCCTGATGAGCTCCAACGGTAGGCTCTCAATCCCCTTCGGCTGTTGGAATCCACTAGGACCAGGATGTCCGGTCCCGATACTGACGAGCATGCCAATGCGCCGATTAGGTCCAAAAAGTTCCTTGGCCTCGTCTCTGACCTCCTTTGTGGGGTTGTTGAATCCCAGGCCTGCATCGACGTTATCGAGGCTGAAACCTCCAGGACTGGCAATCTTGACTGTGGTAGAGCGCGCGGTTTCTCATATCTTGCAGTCGATTGGGAAGTCCTTGATATGTGCGGAAACACTGGTCCTAAACGCAGGTTGATTCTAGTCATGGAGCATACGAAGCTGTCGAAGGGAATGAGGGCGATGTTTTGGGAGGGGAGACGGAACGTACGCGTTTCCTTTTGAGTTTGGCCCGGCGTCAGGATCTTGCAGCTTCTGATCGTTGCTGTGTCCAGCTTGGCGGACGACGTTCTGCCATATCTCCTTCTTCAATGTATTTGCTTTGAACTTGCCGTCCCTGTAAAAAGGTTTCCTGTTCTCGGAACTGAACACCACGCTAGAAATTTTGTTGTAGCTTTGAAGGGCATCTTCGGTCGACATTTTTAGCCTCCCCCGCATGATAGCAAATCAGTCTAGAGAACGGCGCTTAGTATGATTGCTCTAGGAGAAACGGATGCAGCTTACCCTTCTGTGCTTGTGCCGCCGATGAGATCAAAGTACTCGCAGAACTTGGGCGTATTGATGGTGGAAGTTCCACATGAACAGACTCCTCCATTTGCGCAGGAAATATCACCCGTCTTCTGTAAGCCTCCTTCGGTATGGTCCAGAAGGACTATCGTCTTCCTTGTTCTGAGGCGAGGGGGATCGACTGGCACATCTTCCAGCAAAAAAGCTGCATTCTTGGGTGTTGTACTGCCTTTCGGATAGCACCTTGCGAATGTGCGTACTCCCGTCTGCTCGCTAGGAAAGCTACCATAAAGTTGGGATGGTAAGATTGTGCACCTGTTCCGTCAGAGCCGCGCTCTATGACGTTCCACAACCGCCCTTGTGTTCTGTGCTAGCCAGCGGTAAGGTCAACATCGAAGGATACAGGCCTTAGAGAGATGGGAGCATGCATGACTCCCGTGATGAGGGCAATGGAGTCCTTTCGCAGCAGTCGTTTGCTTCGGTCGATCAAAGTGAGAGAGGCGTTGTTTACTACGACAAACAAATGCCCTCTTCCTGCTGTTCTTGTTACTATTCCGCATTTCACTCATTACCTTCTAGGGCCATCGCCCATCTTCGTTTCACGCTGGTGCCATGACCCCTATGTCAAGCAAATGTCTCCAACTCGACAACAAACTCGGTCTTCTTGGTCGGGATGATATCTGAGCACCCCAAGGGTGGAACCAGGCTGTATAACCTTGGTGGTATTGATATGATGAGGAGGGTGGACCTTTGGGTGCGGCATAAATAAGATGCTCGGTATTCGCCGTGAAAGCAAGGAGGCCAATAGCGGCGACAATCTATTCCTGGCATTCAGGACTTTCTAGACCCAGAACAGACGCGGGAAGTAGACCATTGTTGGATGTGTTCCTGATATCATCATGTCTCTGGCCATGCTTCGCACTACTCATTCAGCGCTGTCTTGCGGTGCCAATCTTAAGCGTGTCATTCACGGATGAAGGAGTGGGGCATAGAGACCTGCTGGTGTACGTGTACTCCTTTCCTTTATTGACTTCCTGATTGATACATGTTGCAGGTAGAAACAAGCCTACGATGAACAGGTCAGAGTCGTTATGAATGCTATTGGCCTCTATGTTCGTTAGTACTTTTGTATTCGCCTCTGCTGTCAATTCAATCAGGCGCTACTCTGTGCCATCCTCCCACAAATGAGTCATTGATTTAGTTTCATCATCTCATCATTTTCAAAGCATCACAGAGCTGGTAAACATTCGGCTTTTTTGTGATCACTCCTTTCATTGATTAAACTTTTATTAGGCACTAGAAAGAAATTCGGACTGGTGTGAAGGGGACTATTGCCCTAACACTTGTATCTTCAGTTGTCAATACTCAGAATATTATTTCTTTTCATCATGTGTGTTGTTTGCGATCCCATTTCGGAGCACACATCAATGTGTAACATCAAGGCGAGCTCATGAGGTCCCGGGGCATAAATTCCTCCGCGATCCCTTTACAGCATCTCTGTACAGCCTGTTGGCGGTGCATAAATCACCACGCGCTTCTCACGACAACTTGCCCTCTTACCCCCAACTCGTCTGTATTCTCATCTGTAAGCATCTAGTTATCCAACCGATATCGAAAGGTGCAGCTGTCTTCAGTTTGTGTATGTCATGTCTGCTGACCTTGGCAAAATCTTAGAAATCTCAATTATCAATGGCATCTGACACCTCGAACAACTGCCCTGTGAACTTGCTGTCACTTGGTGTGTTTTCCAGGCTGTTTCCATGAGTGGTGTTTGCTGATATGTGAGATAGATGGCGGTGGGATCCGTGGGATATCTCAGCTCATCATTCTTGATGAAATCATGAAGCACATCCAGGTGAAGAAGTGTTTGACCAAGGTACCAAAACCTTGTGAATACTTCCATCTGATTGGAGGTTCTGGTACTGGAGGGTGAGTTGCTTACTCTAATGTGGGCTCTTAGGCTCTATGTCTGATGTGTCTTGTAGTCTGAATGCAATCATGCTTGGTCATCTGAAAATGTCAGCTGAAGATGCATTGCACAACTATAAGAAAATTACAACTGCTGTTTTCAGCCCTGACAACTGTAAACTATGCTACAAGGATGGAAAGTTCAAAGCAAGTACATTGGAAGTAGAAATTAAGGAGATTGTCAAGAACAGCTGTGTTGGGTATACTGGAGATGAGCTTTTGCTTGATCCAGATGCAGGAAAGGGCTCAATTGGCAATGTGTATGTGGATTTAATGTATCTTCTTATATCTTGTCTCATCTTAATTTTAGGTTTGTCTGTGCTAAAACCAGTACCAATCTTGAATCTCCACAGCGACTCTGAACATATGGAGGACTTCCCAATCAGGGCCCAAATCTTATGATCTGGGAGGCTGGTAGAGCCACAACTGCCACTCCAACAATTTTTAAAGCCATCATGGTTGTTGGTCTGGGAGGAATCAGTTCTTCCTATATTGATGCAGGGCTTGGTCATAATAATCCTTCAAAGGAAGTTAGAGATGAGGCAATGCAGCTATTTGGGAGTGATTGTCCTGTTGGAGTATTTCTTAGTATTGGAACAGATCATCCTGGACCTAATGGTTTTCAGCAACCAAAAGGCATGAAGAAGTTCCTGTCTGTAGAGCTGATGAAGACTGTTACCAAGGTTTCTGCTGATTGTGAAACTGTTTACTTTGACTTTGCAAGGCAGTATAATAGCAGTCCAGGAACATATTTCAGATTGAATGTCACACATGGAACTGGAGATTTGGCAGTGGATGATTGGCAGAGAGAGACAGATATCTTGGCACATACAAATGCTTATCTGAGAGATCCAGAAATCTCTACAAAGATTGAAGGGGTGATAGAAAGTCTTTGTTCAAGCTCTAGCTTGAGAAAATCCTACACATTAGGCACATTTGGTGAGTTTATTGATGTTCAGGATTTAAACAATATCTTAACACTATAAATTCAGCTGGCCACATAACTTCCACTTCAAAGATATTCATGATCTCTTTACCAGCTTTTGTATCATCTTTATTTATTGGATGTCAAGGATATTTTTCAAAACTTGAAGAATATTTCACAAAATGTGAAAAGCCCTGGAAAAGACGATCATTTCTACTCTATGGATTGGGAGGAATTGGTAAAAGTCAAATTGCTTTAAAATTTGCTCAAAATAAGCAACAATCAGAATGGTAAGTGTGGAACCTAAAAGATATTTATATATATTGAATTTATATTCACTTAGCTTTTCCATTATATTTTGGATTGATGCTACATCTGAGGATACAATTGTTCAAAGTTTGAAAGATATTCAAGCTAAATATAATAATCATATATTAAAAAATTCACTTGTTTTTTCAGCAAACAATGAAAACAGAGTACTTGATTGGATCTCTCATTATGATCAACAAGAATGGCTTTTAATATATGACAATGCAAATCATGATAATATTTCATTGTTAAAAAAATATATCCCTGCAGGAGAACATGGAAATATTTTAATTACAAGTTGCAATCCTTATTTGGCTTGTATCACAGATAATGTCAAAGAAGCTGTATCTGAAATGTGTTCAACTGAAGCTTTAGAACTATTTTTTAAAGCTAGTAATTTACAAAATTCAGATGTCAGCATCTTTGAACATGCAGAAGCTATAGTAACAAGATTAGGCTTTATACCATTAGCTATTGATCTTGCAGGATCATCAATTGCTGGTGAACTTTATACACTTGATGATTATCATGATTTACTTGATAAAAATCAAGAAGTCATATTGAAAAAAAAATTTAATACTGAACATGAGCAAAACATTTATGAATCATGGAACATGTCATTTAATGCAATACAAATTCTGGCCAAAAAAAAATAATCCTGATGCACAATATCCATTAGAAATATTGGAACTATTATCATTTTAATAATAATAATAGTACAAGCTTCCACCCCATGTCTTTGTCACAATTGCTGGGCCCTAGTACCTTGGGACCCAGCAACCTGACTGTGACATGGGACTTCAGCTTGTTGGGGCCTGCCCCAAACCTGCCTTATTACTTCAATTTTGAGGTGTTAGCTTGAGTGAATATATATATATTATGAGGACTGTGATAGAGCTTCAGAATTTAGAGTATTTGTACCTTTTGCATCTGGAAATTAGAAAACTCAAATTCAATGTCCAAAAGTGCAGTCGCTAAGTGCTGCATAGAGTCATCTATGTGAAAAAAACACACTACAGAATGATACATTCCAAACCCACATAGATGACTGACTGGCCTTGAGACTTGTTGGTTGTTATTGAAAATGTCAGCCTGACTGAAATTGTGTTGAAGATTCACTCCATATACCTACACACACCTCTGTTTTAATCATATATAACTTAAAGTCAGCTGTGGATACCATTGTACTTCAGTTGTTTCACCCAGTGTGCCTGACTGAGGTACATCATAGTATATATTATACTTATTGCTCTACTCATTACTTACATCACTCCTTGTTTTACTAATTATATTCTCCTCATATGATTAGGTACTGTCAACTCAATACAGTTGTTTTATGCATGTTGTGCCTGACTGTGTTTACTGATTATATTCTCCTTTTATCAAATTGATGACATGAAAATGCAATATGTTGGATTATCCTGTTTCTTTACTTACCAACGCTCATTCTTTCTTACCATATATATCTTACCATACCTTTGGTCTATCATTATATAGTATCACTGTAGTTACCCAGATACCTTAGTATTATGTACCTTTGTTGTGCTGACTGAAGTATGTATATCTTTATCAAAGCATGTGAGAATTGGAAGCTATACCAATGCCAAAAATACCCTACCAATGACTTGTGCAGTACAATATACAGCTGTTCCTTCACTGTCAATGGCCCTTACATACTGCTGTCTAACATTGTAATATAGTTTATTGTATCAGATCATAGTTTGATTGTTCATGCCTGTCTGACAGGATCTCATCAATTTATGTTTGCATTCATGGTAGTTGTTGTGTCATTGCAGGAGTTACTTGCTCAACCACACTTCAAAAGAATAGCTAATATTATGGAAGTATATATTAATGCAATTTTTCCTAAGCACAAATAGCTTCTGCAATGATAGTATGCATACCAATATTTTTCCTCCCTTGGTGTCAGAAAGAGCCAGACACCAGAAAAGGCAGGTGATGATGATACCAATACCCTAACTGGGCAGCATTCATACACCTCATTTGGGAACAATTCCCAGACCCAGCAGTAGAAGAAATACATGAGCAGCAGATGTATGTGCTCCAAATGAAAGAAGGGGAGGCATACCAATATTTCCAGAAGCTTGAAGAACAAGCACAGTTAGCCAGAAGATGGGAATAACAGGACAACCAAAGTCTGATAGTAGCTGTGATCCGAAGCAGGATACCTGATGATTACTCAACCACTGCTGTGCACCTACACCCAATGGAAGCACCACATAATCGAACTCGACAACAAGTTGGCAAAGAAAAATGTATTCAACAGGATGCACAAGGGCTACTGACCCCAAGACCCCCACAACTGAAATAACCCACCACGCAACCAGTGCAATGACAACAGGGGACCCCTGAACCGCAATCAAAACCCCCAAAGCCAGAACACTGCACCTCTGCGACCACCAGAACTGATTGCAACCAGCACCGACACAGGCACAGGACCAGTCTATAGCGGCCAAGGCCAACCAATAGATATAGACCACCTCTGACAAGAATGCCAATGCTTCAACTGCCACCAGAAGGGACACTTCACAGCAGACTGAAAGGAGCTCAGATGGCCAAGGGACTGGGGTGGAAGGTGGATGAAGAACAACAATCAACACAGAGAGCAGCAAGTAGTCAACGAAGGAGAAACCCCTGAAGGAACCAATGAGGAGAAGATGCCCTCAACATTGGGAGTAGAGGAGGAAAAAGATGGGGCCAATGAGTAAGTGATTCTACTTGGTCAGCCAGACTTTCTAAAGGTGCACAATTACATACTGCTGGTTGGACTTATGGTATTTCTGTAGATAAATCTATCACGCATTCAAATATACCCATATCTACACCTTCCAGCATCACACCCAAAGAATTGTGCAACTGGTACAGTATTCTTTCTAATGACTCTAACAAATATTCTAAGCAGAAACCACCCCAGGCCCCACCAAAGTTGCCCTTGAAACACCCTTGGGTGGTGCCCAACAAGCAGAAGCATGTGGCTTCCCCAAAAAGAAGAATCCCTGACTGCAAACAACTGCAGCAGAGGGAGGATGGAGAGGCAAAGGCCCCAGGCAGTGTTAGGATCATGCCAATAGGAAGAAATGAAGCAGAATGCACATGGGCTTGGCAAAGGAGCAAGCACAGAGGAAATGGCAACAGGAGTGGGCAATGATGAACCCAACTGGCCACTTTGGTCTAGCGAATAGACTGGAACCAAAGCTCTGACTGACACAGAGATTCAAGGAAACACCATGAGAGGTGTTTGGTAGACTGATGCAATGTAGGACCAGACATGCACACATAGGAGAATACTATGAGACATTCAATATTCCAGAGGAGACTGGCTGTGAATGTGGGGAGCAACTGCAAACACGGGAACACATCATACGAATGTGCCTGAGATACAGTGAATACCAGCACATCTTACATGAAGGATCACAGAACTTGGTCATGTGTGATCTCTTAGGAACAATGGAGGGAATTGAAGCAGTGACAAGGTTCCTGGCAGAGTCAGGTGCTTTCACAAAGACTGGGAACCCAAGAAGAGAAGTGGAATTGCCACTATGAGATGACAAACCTGAGCCACATGAACAAGAAGAGGACCTGGGGCAGTGATGGGCCCTGTTAGTTATGTATTTATTCTTCCCTTTCTATACTCTCAGAATATGACAGAACACAAACAAAACGAGACTCACAAAACAGCACATAGAAATCCACCTCATAGTTACACAACCCACAGAGCTGAACATTAGAATAGTTAGTTACAACAAGTAGAGGTATAGACATACATAGTAGTAGAGTATTATACCCTCGCATCTTCACCCATCATGAGGCGTGTTGTGGGTAAACAATACAGATCATCATCATTATCATCAGCACGTGGGCTTGGCAAAGCTATTAGCAATGTCACCCCTGGGTCAAAGCCCTAAGATGAATATGGATGCAGTCTGTGGAGTAAGTAGAGATTAAGATGAAGTCACACAGAGTCAGAATCCGTGGACTTGTAGAAGAGATTGAGATTAGGCTTGAAGGCCAAGTAGAAGTGAGTGTGAGAGTATTGGGCTAAACCAAGTTGATATTTGAACTGAGGTATGTACTACTAGTTATACAGTTTATATACTAGAGTGGAGTCCGACAGACAGAGGCTAGAATAAGTATGGACATGACTGGAATAATATAAGTCTGGAATATTCTGTATCTAGAGGAGTTGAGTATCTATATAACACCTACTTGGTACTGTTGACGGATTCAGGTGTGATAAATGAATATGTGAAATTAGTATGTGAAATAGAGATATGAAATATGGAATAGAAACTGGGAAATGGCAAAGAGGCTGGCTGTGGGCACCTGTGGAATAGTGTTTGGAACAGTGTGCTACACACACTAAACCTCACACACACTCACACAACTACTCAATCTATACAATCACCCTTGTAAGTATGTGGGGGGATGAGATTATATCACTTTGTGACTACTAGTACTTTAGAACTAGTAAAGCACCTTATTATCTCAATGCTATGCAGCGTTTACTTGTTTCAGACTGATCCTAAGGCTAGGAACTTTTATAAGAAGGTACACTTCAAGGCGCAACCTTCCAAGCAAAGTATAATATTCAAAAACTACACTAGGACACTCGTCCTACAACACAATCAGACACACTGTAGGTCACGACAACACTGAGCTTGCTCTTTTAACCACTCTCCAAGTACTAAATTAGTGAGCTCACTACACGCAGGCACATAGGGTTATCAAAACTAACTGCAACAATGAGAACAACCTCTAATCCTTCTATGGCTCTCAGATTTGGAACAGAAACAACTCAGAGACAGAACAGAAACAGATTTCAGAAACAGACTGACAGAACAGATTTCAGAAACTCCACTTCAATTCATACTCTAACAGACTCCAGGCAGTACTCAGATGGAACAGAACCAGAACACTGATTCTTATTCACTCAGAACTTAAGCACACAAGTCAGATTCTGAAGTTATCTCTATTCCTCAGAGTGAGCTCACTCTTTCTATACAATGCTCAAAGCTACAAACTAATCCTCTATCACAGTACTCGCTTTCTATGCACACACTGTAACTTGGGGGTTTGAAACTTGTATACTAACCCAGACTACTGACTACTTATACCACAACCGTTGCTAATTACAAATACTGCAGCAGTACCCAGGTAAACTAGACTCCTACATACATAGCCTGCCACTGCCACAGCCTTACTTGGCACCTGGCTCAGTATTTCCTCCTATAGCTTCATTCCCATAGTGAGCTCACTAAGGCCCAATAGGTGCACACTGATTTACAAGTCTGAGGGTGTATCACCTCCCAACCACATGTCACTCCATGTCTAGCCCTTTGTGCTATGTGTATAATCTTCTAGGTCAGTGTCAAGCACACAGTGAGCTTGCTAATTCTGCACAGCAACAGATATCCTTGTCAACCAATTAATTGGTTTACCAACACTCGGCTGAAGCTCCTATTTGTGCCATGTGCTAGCTGTATCATTTTATCTTATCTCTTATGTGAGGTTTGGTCCGGCCTTCTCAGGTACAGTACATCACTTTTAATTTAGTGAGTGCACTGATCTTTTCAATTACAATCTTCTTTATTCTCTGCTTATAGAAGTGAGCTCACTCAGTAAGCATGACTACCCATGGCTGAACAGTGCTTTGTGAACTTTCTGTCAAGTACCTGTTGTAACTAAGCTCTGGTTTATGTCTGTCACATCAGGTGTCACTTATGCCTACAATTATGATGCCCTTTTGTACTTGTTATGTATGCTCACTCCTTATACTGTATTGCAAGGTATATTCATGATAGATCACAAAATTACATGGCTGGTATGTTTGCAGTCACAACACTGTCAACTTCAACTGGAGGTGGAGGTGGTTGGGTACAATTAGGAATGGTATTGGATTCCATGAGTTCCAACTGTGAGACATGGAATACAGGGTGAATGGAACAGAGATCCATGGGGAGTTTGAGAGTAAAGGAATGGGATCCAGGCTGTGCGATGATGTTGAACAGTCCAAGGAATTTCTCTGAGAATTTTGCAGTAGGGTGAGTAGTCCTGATGTGTTTGGAATTCAGGAAAACCTTGTCGCCTACTTTGAAATTGGGTGCCAGAGACCATCATTTATCTGCTTGGAATTTATAGTGAGACTGAGCATGGGAGATTTTGTTGCAAAGGAATTGGTGAAGATTGTCAAGGTTGACTATGAAGTTGTGGGCCCAAGCAGAGGCGATGTCGCATTCAGGGTATACCATGATGTTAGGATGGTACCCTTTGTTAGCAAAGAATGGAGAGATTCCAGTGGAAGCGTTGGGAGCATTGTTGTATGCAAATTTGGCAATGGGTAATAGGGTATCCCAATTGTCTTCTTGGTAAGAACAATAGATACAGATGTATCGTTCAAGGGTTTGGTTGGTGCATTCAGTTTGTCTGTTGGCTTCCAGGTGATAACCAGAAGTAAAGTGGAGTTCCATATCAAGAGCTTTAGCAAGGGCACACATGAATTGGGAGACAAATTTGGAGCCGCAGTCAGAAGTGATGTGGTTAGGGATACCATGTTTGGAGAAAACATGGGTAACAAAAAGCTGTGTGAGATCCATGGAATTAATGGTATCATGAGTGGGTATGAATATAGCCTGTTTGCTTGCACAGTTGATGATGACAAGAATGGCAGTGAATCCATTGGAATCCAGAAGTTGTTCAATGAAATCCATGGAAATAGAGTCCCATGGATGTGTCAGTACAGGCAAAGGTTTGAGTAGACTGAAAGGATGGTGTCTAGGTGTTTTGTTATGACCACAAGTAGTGCAAGTCTTGACATAGTGGTGAACAAATTCACGCATCTGTGGCCAGGTATAATTCCATCAGACTAATTCAAGAGTCTGATTTTGACCAAAATGACCTGCCAAGATATGATCATGATTGTTCTGTAGGACACAAAGATGGAGATCCATGGTGTCCGGGACATAGATGTGATTGTCAAGATACAGTATTCCTGACTTGTCCACAGACCAGTGGGAAGGATTGGAAGGGGAAGAAGCAAGATGAAATCCTTCGGTCACTATGGAATTTGTGGGTTGTGTTTGTTTGATATCAGAGTGGATTTTATCCATGTCCATGATAGCACTAGCACAGAGTACAGGACCTTCAAGAAATGTAGTGCAGAGAGAAGTAGAGAGTTGTTCTTGAGTGAACATGGGGTGGAAATTATGAGGATTGACTTGAGCATATTGACTATCCCCCTCTTTAGGGTAGACATCCCATCATCTAGTGAGTGCATCTGGTTTCCCACCAAGTTTACCTGATCAGAACCAAATAACAAGGTTGAACTGGGAAAGGAATTCAGACCAGCGCACCTGTTGTCAGGTAAGAACCTTGGTAGTAGAGAAATACTCGAGGTTCTTATGATCTGTGATGATGTCAATGGATTCTGCAGAGCCTTCAAGGTAATGATGCCAGTATTTAAAGGCATCAAAAATAGCAAGAAGCTCTTTATCATGGGTATTGTAGTTGAGCTTGGCTCTGTAGAGACTTCAGGACAAGAAGGAAATAGGGTGAATCTCACCATCCTCAAGGTAAATAGAGAGAATGGTGGCAGTAGCATAGTCAGAGGCATTAGTTTCCACAACTAATTGATGGTCAGGAATCTAGTGGGTAAGGATAGGAGTGTGAGTGAAAGCCTGTTTCAACTCATTAAATGCAGCCAGGCATTTGTCATCGAATTTCCACAGGATACCCTTGTGAATGAGATGTGTTAAGGGCAACACAATCTCACTGTATTCATGGATAAAATGGCGATAGAAGTTAGCAAAACCAAGAAATGATTGGATATCTTTGACCTTCCACAGAACCAGCCAGTTGACAATAGCTTTGACTTTGTCTTCAGCCATGCATAAGCCTTCAGGAGAGAGAACATAGCCAAGATATTCCATGGAATCCCAATGAAATTCACATTTGGATCCCTTGCAGTAGAGATTGTTGGCTCTAAGTCTGCATAGGACCTCTCATACATGTTTTTGGTGTTCCGTGGGATTGTTGGAATAGATGAGGATATCATCAAGGTAGATGACAATGGAAACATCAAGCATATCTGCAAAGATGTCATTGACAAAGTGTTGGAAAGCCATGGGAGCATTGGTAAGACCAAATGGCATGATGTGCCATTTGAAAGACCCATAGCGGTGACACACCCCCAGGGCATTTACACATGTAATTTCGCATTATTAGGCATTGCATACCTAAAATAGAAGTCTGTGAATACAATAAGAGAGAATATACAAAGAGTGCAATGATATTAAGCAAGTACAATGAATATTGGAAGTGACTATTGGTAGAGTGCATGCTCTAGCTTAGAGTGATACTAGATAAAGTCAATCTAAGTATGAGAGCTGAGTGCTTGATACTAACTGCACCAAGATAAGACACATGTGATACTAGAAGAACTATGAGAGACATTGATCTCTGATGCACAAGGCATGGATCGACTGGCAACTTGCATGCATAGTGATATAATGGCTACATACAAATAAAACCGAGAATACTCACACTGGCCAAAGAGTGCAAGGCCTAGACAAATACTAAGTCATCATAAATGACAGAGACACTTAGAGAAATATGAATAAGTTGAATTGGGACTTGCTTGATAAAAGATATCTCTGAGGATATAACTGGAGATGTGACCTATCACTGGGTACAGTGTTAACTGACATCACAACCATGCGCACTACAAAGTCTGGGTCTGAGTTGGACATTTGACTAAGTGCCAAGCGATGGTGTGCTCATGCAGCATGCATGGGACACAAGGGATGGAAGGCCACAGAAGAAATAATACTATAACCGGTTGCATTAATTTGTAGATCATAGAAAGTATAAATACAGTAGTATAGAAGTAGTGTACAAGTTTTGGACCCCTGGTATAATGGTGCAAAGCTTTTCTGCCATGTGCTCTAGCACTTGGAGTTGTTTGTAGCTTCAAGCAAGAGAATATAGACATTAGCTGAGACTTATTGTGTGATATTGAGTAGCGCGCTAGACAAAGAAAGTTAATGCGGCACTTTGTGCATAGGTTTTGGTCATTGTTTGACTTGCGCTCCTATAGAGAATTCGAGTTGAGTGTCAGTGTGGACACTTTCTCACTTCTTTGAGGTTCTTGTGTGATGCAAGGTGCTACAGGTGGCAGAGGTTTGAACCCTTTGGTCTGATTAGTGCTTGCTTTCTGTATTTCCACAGGTTGGCAAAGGTTCAAACCCTTTGGCTTGTCGGATGGGGTTTTCTGTGTTAGTTTGTGTTCTCTGGATCACATAGGTTGGAACCCTGTGGATTTATGATCGGCTAGGAAGCTCAAGCACATAGGTTTAGACCCTGTGGCTTGTGTGGATTGTGTTAGTGTATTGGTTTCTGCTTGGAGCGCTGTGCTTTGAGTCATGTCTAGTGGTTAGTTCTGTTGTTTGTTGTGGCTGTTTGAAAAGCATGTGACTTTAGAAGAGTTGTGGTTATGTCTATTGACATATAGAGTTGTTGTTAAACCCCTTTGCCTTGAGGCCAAGTGACAAACATCGCTCCTCTTGTTTGAGAAAAGCTTTTAGACTTAGAGAAGTCTAGATACGATATGAGTGCTATCGCTATACATGTATCTTAGAGATATTGAGAATACAGTTCTTTGTGTCACTACTTCTATCGCATCAGAATCCCCCAACAAACATGAGTGTGTTTGTGTGTGTAGTGTTAGGTGTGGGTGTGATCAGTGTCTTTGACTCTGTTGCATTTCTAGCTTGTGCATGCAGGCAGCTCTTCAGCGGGTATGGAATGCAGTTTTCCATTTGTCTCCTTCAGCAATACAGACAAGATGGTAGACATGGCAGAGGTCAAGTTTTGTATATATATATGTGGAACATGTGGAGTCAAGAAGATCAGAAATGAGAGGAAGCAGATAACAGTCTTTTTTTAGTGATTTTGTTCAAGCCATGGAAATCAACACAGAGCCTGAGTTCACTGGTTTTCTTCTTGATGAAGAGTACTGGGGCTCTGTGGGGAGAACATGAGGGAGAGATGAAACCATTATGGATGTTATCGTCAATAAACTCATGTAAGGCTTTGAGTTCAGATTCAGAGAGGGAATAGATGGGTCCAAGTGGAGGAGAAGTGCCTTCCTCAAGATTGATTTTGAGGTCATAAGGGCGATGCTCAGGGAGTTTCTCTGAGAGGGAATCACTGAACACATCAGCAAAGTCATGGTACTCCAGTGGGACATCTGTTAAATCCACAGGGGTCTGTTAGGATCATGCCAATAGGAAGAAGTGAAGCGGAATGCATGCTGTGGAGTCTGTGGAGTGCATGTGGGCTTGGCGAAGCTATTAGCAACATCACCCTTGGGTCAAAGCCCTAAGATGGATATGGACAGAGTCTGCAGAGTAAGACAAGTAGAGATTAAGATGAAGTCGCATGGAGTCAGAATCCATAGACTTGTAGAAGAGATTGAGATTAGGCTTGAAGGCCAAGTAGAGTGAGTGCAAGAGTATTGGGCTAAACCAAGTTGATATTCAAACTGAGGTATGTGCTACTAGTTCTACAGTTTATATACTAGAGCAGAGTCCAAGGGACAGAGGCTAGAATAAGTATGGACATAGCTGGAATAATATAAGTCTGGAATATTCTGTATCCAGAGGAGTCAAGTAATTCCATGGACTCCAATATAACACCTACTCAGTATCATTGATGGATTCTAGGTGTGATAAATGAATATGTGAAATTAGTATGTGAAATAGAGATATGAAATATGGAATAGAATCCGGGAAACAGAATCCATTGGATTCCAATAATGGTTGGGAGCCAGTGGAGGGGGTTGAAGGTTGAGTCCATGGAGTCCGCGGTGAAGAGGCTGGCTGTGGGCACCTGTGGAATAGCACTCAGAACAGTGTGCTACACACACTAAACCTCACACACACTCACACAACTACTCAATCTATACAATCACCCTTGTAAGTATGTGGGGGGATGAGATTATATCACCTTGCGACTACTAGTACTTTAGAACTAGTAAAGCACCTTATTATCTCAATGCTATGCAGTGTTTTACTCGTTTCAGACTGATCCTAAGGCTAGGAACTTTTACAAGAAGGTACACTTCAAGGCGCAACCTTCCAGGCGAAGTATAATATTCAAAACTACACTAGGGCACTTGTCCTACAACACAATCGGACACACTGCAGGTCGCAACAACACTGAGCTCACTCTTTTAACCACTCCCCAAGTACAAACTTAGTGAGCTCACTACACGCAGGCGAGTAGGGTTAATGGAACTGACTGCAATGACGAGAACAACCTCTAATCCTTCTATGGATCTCGGATTCGGAACAGAAACAACTCAGAGAACAGAACAGAAACAGATTTCAGAAACTTCACTTCAATTCATACTCTCACAGACTCCAAACAGTACTCAGATGGAACAGAACCAGAACACTGATTCTTATTCACTCAGAACTTAAGCACACAAGTCAGATTCTGAAGTTATCTCTATTCCTCAGAGTGAGCTCACTATTTCTATATGACGCTTGAAGCTACAAACTAATCCTTTATCACAGCACTCGCTTTCTACATGCACACTGTAACTCGGGGGTTTGAAACTTGTATACTAACCCAGACTACTGATTACTTATACTACAATCATTGTTAATTAAAAATACTGCAGCCATACCCAGGTAAACTAGACTCCTACGTACATAGCCCACCATTGCCACAGCCTTACTTTGCATCTGGCTCGGTATTTCCTCCTATAGCATTGTTTCCATAGTGAGCTCGCTAAGGCCCAATAGGCGCACACCGATTTACAAGTCCAAGGGTGTATCACCTTTCGACCACAGGTCACTCCACATCTAGCCCTTCGTGCTACATGTATAATCTTCTAGATTAGTGTCAAGCACACAGTGAGCTTGCTAATTCTGCATGGCAATGGATATCCTTGTCAACCAATTACTTGGTTTACCAGTGCTCAGCCAAGGCTCCTATCCAAACCATGTGCTAGCTGTATCATTTTATCTTATCTCTTGCGTGAGGTTTGGTCCAGCCCTCTCAGGTACGGTATGTCACTTTTAATTTAGCGAGCATGCCAATCTTTTCAATTACAATCTTCTTTATTCTCTGCTTATAGAAGTGAGCTCACTCCGTAAGCACGGCTACCCACTGCTGAACAGTGCTTTGTGAACTTTCTGTCAAGCATGCCTGTCAAGTACCTGCTGTAACTAAGCTCTGGTTTATGTCTGTCATGTCAGGTGTCACTGGTGCATACAATTATGATGCCCTTGCGTACTGGTTATGTACGCTTGCTTATTCTTTAAGTACGCTCACTCCCCTATACTGTATTACAAGTTATATTTAGAATAAATCACAAAATTACATGGCTGGTATGTTTGCAGTCACAACAGTGGCATGCTTGTTACAGGGCCACGGAAGCAGCTTGGCCACTAATGCTAGGCATAGAAGGCTGTAATGTGAATTGTTGGGCACCTTCTTCTGCACAAGCTCATATGAAAGCAGCTGCAGAAATAATTGATATCTTAAGTGCAACTGAAGCAGCAAATGATGGAATGGAAGGATATGAGTAGATAGGCTCATACGGTGGCAGAGTCCATTGGGATCTCAATGGAGGTTTGGATGGAATTGGACCTGAAGGGTCTGAGTGGTGTGGCACTGTTGTGTTGGAGGCCATGGAAGCACTGGAAGGAATAGAAGCACCAAATAGCTTTGAACAGAAAGTGATACTGTGCTTTGCCTAGTCAATCAACAGATTGTAGCTGGAAGGCCAGTTGTATCCCAGAACAATGTTACAGGATGAATCTAGACAAGTGACATAGATGTCAATGGGGATAGTGTCACTTGATGGAAACTGTATGGGGAGTGAAATAGATTGGGAGATGTGAGATCCAGCAGAGCTGTCAAGAAGTCGAAGTTGAACAGGAGGAATGGATGTGGTAGGGAGATGATGGTCCTCAATGTATTTGGAATCAATGAAGCAATGACTTGAACCAGAATCAATGAGAGCAAGAAAACAAAGGATAACAGAAATAGGAGAGCTGTTGGGTTCTGATCCAGAACCAACTTCAGATGATAGTAATACAGTTAGAGAATGATTGGAAAGAGTGGCAGCATTGAGGGTTACAATCTCCAAGGTGCAATGACAGTCAATGCAACCCTGTCCTTGCATGGAGGAAACAGGGCTTCTCTCTATTTTTCTGACTCTGCAGGAGCTGAATCAGTAGAGGTGGGAGGCTCTGAAACCTCAGCAGCATGACCACAAGTGGAACCCATGGCCTTTTGTTTGTTACAGTCCTTGGTCTTGTGCTTGTTGCCACAGAACATACAGAGGTTGTTCTTTTGGCAGTGTTCCTTCTCCTCAGGAGTGAGCTTGCCATCTTTGCCTAGCTTGTCAGCATAGGGCTTTTTGGTAGACAAGGACAAAGGTGAGGAAAAGGACTGATAGGTGGAAGGAGAGCCTACAGCATTGGAACCATAGGATTTGGGTGCCACGGAGTAGGAAGAGCTCAAGTTTGAACCCAAACCCTTAGGTTTGGAGGAGGAGGATGAAGAGGAGGAAGGTTTATCATGATTTTCACATGAAATCTCAGCCTTCTGAGTCCAATAATGAGCATCAAGTTCCTGTGCTAGGGTATGCATGTCATGGAGGTTATTGGGCTTGCCATGGTGGGCCATATCATCTTTAATCCATGAGCAAAGTCTGTGGTAAAAAGTGTGGCGCAAGGAATTATCACCATAGCCAACAATAGAGGCATGTTCATTGAAACAGACTATATACTTCACAATCTGGTCTCTGTCGCACATCCAAAGGTTTTCCAACTCATCTTCAGCATCTCCAACAGCATGGAATGGACCAAAGTTAGTTTGGAGTTCCATGAGAAAAGCAGCATAAGAGTATGCTCAAGCAGGAGGGTTAGCATGGTCAGGGTGGAGGATATCCAGTTCAAACCAATCAAGGGCGACACTGGAAAAGAAGGAGATGGCATAGTTGACCTTCTAGGCATCAGCATGGAACACATCAGGCCTGTCATTCAAGTTCAACTGGAGGGAAACAATGAACACCTTCAGTTTCCATGGGTCCATGCTGTCAAAGGTATCAGGCTCCTTGACCTTGGTGCATATGGGGTGTTGCGGAGGGTTATTGACTTGGTTGGTGAGGCCGTGGAGAAGGTTGAAGAGGTCCCTGACCATGGCTTCATCATTGTTACGATTGTTAGGAGGATTGGAAGGATTGGGAGGATTGGAAGGGTTACTGCCAGGACCACTGGGGCCACCAGGATTAGGTGGGCCACCACCAGGTCAGTGATTGTCATTGCCCTGCAGAAGGTGTGAGCTGTGGTTACTAGGGGAGTCAACATCATCCTCAGAATCGCCACCAGGTTCTTCCTTGTTTTGAACAGGGAAGGCACAGCATGGGTTAGGAATCAGAGTCTGTGGAGGGTCATTTTGGTAGCTGCCATAGCCACCTGCAATGGATTCTGAGGGTCTAGGGGCAAGGTTGAGGTTGAAGGGATCAGGGTTGATTCCTGAGGCAGTTTGTCATTGGGTGAAGCTGTTATGGGTGTAGGTTTCCCTACAGGACTGGCTGGTAGATGTGGAGTCTTCACCAAAAAGGTGTTGATCTCCTTTTGAGGTGGATTGGGGAATGTCATTCATGGAGAAAGTGGGTTTGGGGTCTGTGGTGGACTGAGTAGTCTTGGTTTGTTCAAGAAGGACAGTAGACATGCCTAAAATTTTGACTCAAGGGTTTGAGTTCGAATATACTGTTAGGATCATGCCAATAGGAAGAAGTGAAGCAGAATGCACATGGGCTTGGCAAAGCTATTAGCAATGTCACCCCTGGGTCAAAGCCCTAAGATGGATACGGACAGAGTCCATGGAGTATGACAAGTAAGGATTAAGATGAAGTTGCATGGAGTCAGAATCCATGGACTTGTAGAAGAGATTGAGATTAGGCTTGAAGGCCAAGTAGAGTGAGTGCAAGAGTATTGGGCTAAACCAAGTTGATATTCAAACTGAGGTATGTGCTACTAGTTCTACAGTTTATATACTAGAGCAGAGTCCAAGGGACAGAGGCTAGAATAAGTATGGACATAGCTGGAATAATATAAGTCTGGAATATTCTGTATCCAGAGGAGTCAAGTAATTCCATGGACTCCAATATAACACCTACTCAGTATCATTGATGGATTCTAGGTGTGATAAATGAATATGTGAAATAGAGATATGAAATATGGAATAGAAACCAGGAAACAGAATCTGTTGGATTCCGGTAAGTGAACTGGAGCTGGTTGGATGGGTTGAAGGTTGAAGTCTGTGGAGTCTGTGGCATGCTCATTACAGAAGCTCAACAAAATGACCATTAAAAATCACTATCTGCTACCCCTCATCTCAGAACTCATGGATAAGTTATGCAGAGCCAAGTATTTCACCAAACTGGATGTATGATGGGGATATAACAATGTCAGAATCAAAGAAGGAGACAAGCAGAAAGCAGCCTTCAGAACAAACCAAGGCCTATTTGAACCAACAGTCATGTTCTTTGGCCTTACCAACTCCCTGGCAACATTCCAATGGATGATGAACAACATCTTCCATAACCTCATTGCCAAAGGAAAAGTGACTATATACCTCAACAACATCTTTATCTTCTCCAAAAACCTCCAAGAACACTAGCAAATTGTCAGATGAGTACTCAAATGCCTCCGAGAACACAAGCTGTTCCTCAAGGCAGAAAAGTGTGAGTTTGAAGTGCTAGAAACAGAGTACCTCAGCATCATCATCAGCAAAGGATCAATCCATATGGACCCCATAAAAGTCAAAGGGATCACAGAGTGGCCAATGCCCACCAAGAAAAAGGAACTACAGAGTTTCCCAGGTTTCATGAACTCCTACCAAAAATTCATAAAAAAACTATTCCAAAATTGTATGACCCATGATGCAGCTCACCAGCAAGGCACCATGGAACTGGGGAGCAGCACAGAACCAAGTGTTCCAGCAGCTGAAAAAGCAAATGGTAGAAGACATAATCCTAGCTTTACCAAAAGAAGACAGGAAGTTCAGGGTAGAAGCAGACTCAAGTGAAGGAGCCATCGGTGCCGTACTGAGCCAACAGCAGGATGGCAAGTGGAGACCAGTAGTGTTCCTATCAAAATCATTAACCATGATGGAACGAAACTACAAAATATATGACAAGGAACTTCTTGCCATAATGCTCATGCTAGCCAAATGGAGACACTACCTCATGGGTGCCACCATGGATTTCAAGGTCTGGACAGACCATCAAAACCTTCAATATTTCTGAAAGCCCCAGAAACTGAATTGTCGCCAAGCCCATTGGGTCACAGAACTTGCTGAATACCACTTTACCCTTCATCATAAACTGGGCACTGCAAACAAGAAAGCAGACCTACTCAGCAGGCACAACAATCATGACCAAGGCAAAGGGGACAATAATGAAATCACCATCCTCAGATCCAGACACTTTTGTGCAATGATCATGCCTTCTTCCTCCAAGATCAAACATGCCGCTAAGCACCATGACAAGTGGGACCAAGGAATTGCTGACTCCCTAAACCATGAATGAGGAATCACCCAAGACAAAGGCCTTTTGACCCTGACAAGCCGAGTCTATGTACCTCGAGATGAAAAGCTGAGAGGAGAAGTAATTTCCATGTTCCATGACCACATCACTGCCAAGCACCCTGGCATAGACAAAACCAACAAACTCATTCAGAGAGAGTACTGGTGGCCCAAGATCAGACAGATGGTTGAAAGATACATCAAAGGGTGTGAAACCTTCCAAAGGACTAAAACAAACACCCAAGCAAGGAAGGCACCTCTCCATCCCAATGCCATTCCATCTGAACCATGGACCCACATTTCAGTAGACCTAATCACTGGCCTACAAGTCTCAAATGGCTATGATGCCATTCTCATAATTGTTGGCAGATTCTCCAAGGAAATCATTCTGGTAGCCTGCAACAGAGAACTCATGTCAGAAGGAACTGCCAAAATATTCTGAGATAAGGTCTTCACCATACATGGCATACCCAGAATGGTCATCTCTGACAGAGGACCCCAATTTGTCTCAAAATTCATGACAGACCTCTACTGACTCCTCCAAATCACTCTGAATGCATCCACCACATTTCACCTGCAAATGGATGGACAAACAGAGCGAGTCAACCAGGAAATTGAAAAGTACCTGAAGATATTCACCTAATACTAACAAAATGGTTGGGACAAATGGCTTAGCCTGGCAGCATTCACCTACAACAATCGAAAACATTCAGCAACCAGGCAATCCCCCTTTTTCACTGTATATGGATTAAACCCCTGAATCATCCCTGAAACAGAGCAAACAGGACCTTTCACCAATCCTGCCACCGGAAACTTTGCCTCACAAATGCAAAAAATCCACAAACTATGCCAGAAGTTGTTAGAGGAAGCCGCTATCAAAATGAAAAACCAATATGACAAAAGAAAAGGCAAGGCAATTCCATACAAGAAGGATGACTTAGTATGGCTCAACACCACCAACCTCCACCTTCCCTGACTGAAGAAGAAACTTGATGACACATGAGTCAGTCCATTCTGAATCCTAGAAAAAGCTGGGTGCTTCTGCCTACAAACTCAAACTCCCACCTCATTGGAAAATACACCCCTGTTTCAATGAGAAACTACTCACTCCATACATGCTGCCTGCATTCTGTTAGGCTCAAGCACCACGAGGTCCAAACAGGTATAAACTTAGGGCTGTCTCGTGTTCGGACAATCACCCAAAGAGTTACCAGAAGGTTCAGATGTGGGCTGGATCCTTGTTGTTAACTTTTGGCAAGTGAGTCAACAAGGATAGGTTTGGTGTGAATAAACTTTAGCTCAAAGCTGGAGTATACTACAGTGAGAGCTACTACTTATATACAAAAATGATAGAACTAAAACAGTGGCTTTGAATGACACTAGAAGCCCATTAGTAAGCAGAGTTCGGGACAAGTGAGTAAGCAGGATTGCATAACATGTGATGAAAAGTGAAAAAGTGAATAAATCATAACATTACCCTCTTGTTAAGGCAGTCGTCCCAACTGCCATTATGTTATATCAGGATCGGGTGGCTCCTCTAACAGCGATAGGTGGTATTTCTCCCAATATGGTTTGAGCAAGTAACTCCATTTCTTTTCATTGAGATTTTTGACCCAGAATTCCTTTCCATCGGCACGTTGGACCTGGTATAAAACCATCCCATCTTTCTGGTAGTGATCATCCATAATTGTTATGACGGCTTTTTGTTCCTTTGTGGTTACCACATGGACTACTGTGGTTTGTGTGGTTTGTTTGATCTCCTTCTCATAGTCCTTGATTGCATCTTGTGCATGCTCCATGTCCTCTGTGGTCACCCAAGAGTTATGTTCTCTCGTCCACCCCTTCTATTTAATGAAGTAGTCAGTAGTTAGGCGTGATTTTTGCCCTTTCTTGGCACATACGTGCCTTGTCCAGGCATCTAGCACCTCCTTGACTTCATATTCTTCCTCATCTTCGATGAGATCAGGTGGTGGCACAGGTGGCTGTTCTTGATTCGGGAAGGCAGGCAGCATGTAGGGTGTTAGGAGTTTTTTGTTGAACTGAGGATGGATTCTCCAGTGAGGTGGTAGTTTGAGTTTGTAGGCAGAGGCGCCAGCTTTTTTGAGGATCAGGAAGGGTCTGACTCTTTTGTCATCTAACAACTTCCGGGGTTGTGGGAGTCAGAGATTGGTTGTGTCTAACCAAACTCGGTCTCCTATTCGGTAGTCCCTTGACACTTGCCTGCGTTTGTCATACTGCGCTTTCATTTTGCCAGCCGCCTCTTTGAGGGCTAACTTGGCTCTTTTGTGTATTTCGAGGAAGGTGGTAGAGAAGTCTTTGGCTGTGGGGTTCGAGAATGCGGTAGTTCATACTGAGTCTGGAAGCGTTCGGGGGTGTAGGCCATAATTAATGAAAAAGGGGCTTTGGCCTGTAGTGGAATGGATTCGGTTGTTATGGGCGAATGCTGTGAGTGCCAGCCATTCACTCCAGTCCTTCTGATGGTAATCAGTGAAGATCTTCAAGTACTTCTTTATTTCCTGATTTGCCCATTCAGTTTGACCATCAGTTTGAGGGTGATACGCAGTGGAGGCATTAGGAGTGATCGACAGAAAGCGGTATAATTCAGTCATGAATTTGGAGATGAATTGTGGGCTGCAGTCAGAGATAACAACTTGGGGCATTCTGTGCCTCGCGTAGACTTGGTCACAGAGGATTTTGGCCCATCCTTCCAACAACAAGGTGACGTCACAAGCAATTGGGATGATTTCCTTTGAGAATTGGTCTACAATTACTAGTATGGCATTGTACCCATTTGACTCTTCAAGCCCCATGATCATGTCTACTGAGATGTGCGTCCATGGTGCCGAGGGGATTTTGTTGGGGTGTAGGGGATTCGCCTTTGGTTGCGTATTACTCTTTACTCTTTGACAGGTTTCGCAACCTTTTACATATCTCTCGATGGTTTGTCTATCCTTGGGCCACCAGAAGTCCCATTTGACTAGCTCCCAGGTCTTGGCAATGCCAGGATGTCCTGCCATGAGGTGGTCATGATACTGGGCAATGATCTCCCCTTGGAGCTTATCATCTCAGGGTACATAAACCTGTCCATCATAATAGAGGAGTCTGTCCCTTCGGGTGATGCCCTGTTTGTGATTTAGGGAGTCGGCGATTCCTTGGTCCCACTTGGCTTGACTATGGGTGAGCTCCCGGATTCGCTGGTGGGTTTCCATCATCATGGGCATGATCATGGCTCAGAAGTGCTCGGGTTGTAATATGATGATGTCGTTGTTGTCCTTCTTCCCTTGATTGTGATCATCCCTGCAACTCAGGAGGTTGGCCTTTCAGTTCGCTGTTCCTGGCTTGTGATGTAAGGTGAAGTGGTATTCCGCCAACTCTGTCACCCATCGAGCTTGTCATCAATTGAGTTTCTGCGGTTTTCGGAAATATTGAAGGTTTTGGTGATCCATCCAGATCTCAAAGTCTTCGGCAGCTCCCATAAGATAATGCCTCCACTCCGATAAGGCAAGCATGATTGCCAGTAGTTCCTTATCATATATCTCATAGCTCATAGTTGCGTTTGGTGGTGGTCAGGGATTTCAAGAGAAAGGCTACTGGCCTCCATTTCCCATCCTGCTCTCGACTGAGGACTGCTCCTATTGCCCCCTCGCTCGAATCAGCTTCTACCCAAAACTTGCCTCATTCACGAGGGAGGGTGAGTACAACATCCTTTGCCATCTGATCCTTAAGGTGTTGGAAGGCTTGGTTCTGTGCTGCTCCCCAAGTCCAGGGAGCTTTGTCAGTCAGTTGGATGAGGGGGCGTACTATCTTAGAGTAGTCCTTGATGAACTTCCGATAGAAGTTGGTGAACCCCAGGAAGGACTGGAGCTCCTTCTTCTTGGTGGGCATTGGCCATTCTGTTATCCCCTTCACCTTCACTGGGTCCATCCATACTGCTCCTTCACTGATGATCACCCCTAGGTATTCTGTTTCCAATACCTCAAACTCACACTTCTCCGCTTTGAGGAATAATTTGTTTTCCCACAGGTGTCGCAGTACCCGCTGAACTAAGCGGTGATGCTCTTCAAGGTCCTTGGAGAAGACGAGGATGTCGTTGAGGTATATGGTGACCTTTCCCTTGCTTATCAAATCATGGAAGATATCATTCATCATCCATTGGAAGGTTGCAGGCGAGTTGGTCAGCCCGAAGAACATGACCATAGGTTCAAAGAGCCCTCGGTTAGTTCTAAAGGCCACCTTAGCCTCATCCCCTTCCTTGATGCAGACATTATTGTACCCCCATCGCACGTCGAGTTTAGTGAAGTATTTAGCTCCTTGTAGCTTGTCCATGAGCTCAGAAATGAGTGGGAGGGGATAGTGGTTCTTGATGGTCATTTCGTTGAGTTTGTGATAGTCTTGTACTCGATGAAGGGAGCTGTCCTTCTTTTTAACAAAGAAGAACAGGGATGCAAATGGGGATTTGGATGGTCGGATCCTCTCGCTAGTGAGATTTTCGTCTAGGAATTTGTCCAGCTCCTCCTGCTCATTTCGGTTGAGAGGGTATACCTTGCAGTCGAGGGTGTTTTGAGCATTAGGTACTAGCTTGATTGCATGATCCCAGGGCTTCCACTCCAGCAGTTCGTCAAAGTTGTCTTTGGAGAATAGGTCGTGGAATTCATGGTACCAGCCAGGGACTAGCTCCTCAAATGACCGCTTGGGCCTTCCCTCAGCGGCTTTAGCAGCCAGGTCGTTAGCGTGGTGTAGCGCCCAGATTTCCATGGCTTCCTGGATGTCAATAGCTAGAATAGTATCCCTGTCTTCCAACTCTTCATCCCATTGGTCTTCTGGGTCGGCATCGGGTAGGGGGAACAGATTTTTTCTGCATTGGCAACATCCAAAAAGGATCCATCTGGTCACCCAATTAATAATGGGGTTGTGTCGCTTGAGCCAGTCATGTCTGAGGAATAAGTCCCCTTTGCCAAGCTCAGTCACGGCAAGGTCAATGCGCTCTGCATGGTCTCCGAGGGACAGGCATAGTTCTACGAATTCCATGATCTCCCCTGCCTGATTCTGGGTCCCATCAGCATTGTATACTGGGATTGGGGACGGCACTGGATACATTTGAAGGCCATTCCGTTCCATGTACTTTTGGCTAATGGAACTTCCAGTACACCCACTATTGACGAGGGCACGAGCTTTCAGAGTCTGGTGGTCTGCTAGCATTTCCAGTTGGGCGTCTACTAGCAGCTCCCTCACCCTGTCAGTCCGTACTTGTTGTAGGTAGCATATTGGTTCTCATAGCTCATAGAGTTGCTCCCTGGCTGGTTCGCCTCCTGCCTGTAAGTGTCGTATCACCTCCTCATCCACCTCTCCTTCGTGACCCTTATGTACCCAGAGATAGAGGGCCACTAGTGCTTTGGAAGTGGTGCATGCTTCCTGAATAGCCTGAAGGGTCCAGTTGGGACCAAAGGGCTTAAACCAGGTAGCCTTCAGGGTCAAAGTGCGCTCCAGGTAGCCTTCCAGCATAGACGGCCATGTCTCCCTTGCCTGTCGGGAGAGGCAATAAGAGGTGTCATCGTCGTCATTGGGGATCTCTTCGAGGGTGACTCATGGCAGTTGGGGTGTCTCTCACCTGGTTCGGCCCTCTTGATCCTTGTGGGCGATTGAGGGTCTGGCGACTGGGGGTCTTTGCCGCTCTTCACCCTCGAGCAGGTTCTTTGTGGGGTCTCCCTTGGGTTTCTCTTGGGTGAGGCTGCCCTCAACTTCAACCTTTGCTCAGGCCTCATTGGTAGGAATAGTGGCTCCAGCGTCCTCCTTTGTTGGGGTTCCTGCCTGGGGTGCAGCCTGCCCAGTGGCGATGGGGGCATCATGAGTCTTGTGCCGTAAGAATGGTCTAACTCCTCCAGAGGACACCTTCTCCATGATTGGGTTAGGTGTGTCCCCAGGTCTTATGGTTTCATAGCTGGAAAGTGGGGCCCGAGGATTTGAGGGGAGGCGAACGAGGTATTTATGTGGGGATTCGGACTCTGATGTCAGAGTTTGCTGTGATTCTTTTGGGGATTGTGTGCTCAGAGAAGTAGAAGTGGGTATATTTGAATGCATGTGATGTGATGTACATAAGATATTAATACAAGAGGACCGGCTAGCCGAGTCCAAGCATGCAACAGATGGAATGATTGTCCTGGCCGAGCAAGTGGAATCACTCACTTGTCGGCCTCCCCTTTTACCTCTTTGACTCCTGACATCAAGGGTGTCTTCTCCTTGACTGACTCTTTCTGTTCTGTCTCTGCCTTGACTTGGTTGTCAAGCATCGCATGTAGCTGCTCCGACGTATAGGTATATCTCCCGGTCTTCGCATCTCATGGTCATTTCAGGGATCAGCAGTCCTTGGCCAGATGACCCTTCCTTCCACAGTTGTAGCATCTCTTCTCCTGGCGCATCCAATCGATATCCATGGGTTCTCCAGCTCCTTCATAAGTAGTCCAACCACTTTCAGTTTTGGTAGTCGGCTTATTCCTGCTTGAACTTGTCATGCCGCTAGTTTTCTGACTAGTGCTAGCAGCAGGGGGTTTTGACTTCTGGAGGGGGTCACTCCGGTAGTGGATTTGGTTGAAAGCGGCCTTCTTGGCGCGTTCGTCGTACATAGTACAGACTTGTTGCTTCCATTGCCAGTAATAAGTGGGGACGAACATGCCTAGGTCGGAGATGAACTTGGTATAGTTGTCAGGGAGTCCTTGGTGGATTGCTCGGATGAGCACGGATTGAGGTCCTTCCTTGTGTCGTAACCCAGCCAACATCACCAGGTGTTCCAGATGTTGGAAGTAGGCAGTGGCCATCCCATTGCCCATTCATAGTTCCATCATCTTTTGTTCATGCTTTTCCTGGATAGCGGGGTCTGAGAACTGTTTTCGGAAAGCTTGAACCCATTCATCCCACTGCTGGTACTGGTGTCGGTTCTTGCTTTTCGAAAAGAACTCAACTTGGTAATAGACCCACCAGGTTTTGGGTCCTTCTTCCATGTGGGACGTGGCGTAGTTAATCATGACGGGGCTGCTGATCATGAAACGAGAGAAGGTTTCAAAATACTGGAGACAATCTCCAATAAACCAGTCGACATCCTCATGTTTCCTGTTAAAGTACTTGGTTGGGGCTATAAGGGTTGGCTTGATACTATAGTAGGGATGGTCATCCCATAGAGCACTGGTGGGCCAGTCAGGAGGGTCCGGGGGTAGGTCCTTGGGGGGTGGCTGTGGGAGTGACCATCGGTTAGTTTGATCTCCTGGGGAGCCTTGGTGATTCGGTGGCAGGGGAGGTGGTTTTCCCTGCAGGGCTTGGGAGAAGCCCCAGCGTTTATTCATCCATTCAAGGATGTTTCTGGCATCCTGCATATTTGAGTAAATGTCCTTGACTGCCTTTTCGGCGTCCGCCCTTCATTCTGCTTCCATCTTTACTCGATGGGTTCCTGGCGGTGGAGGGCCTATGTCTGGGGGTGCCCCTGGGTCATCCTCATGGACAGAGTCCTGTTCCATTTCGTCGTCTTTCTGCTTTCCTAGCGCCTTTTCAGAGGGTCCCACTTCTGCCTCCCCACTCCCTGCGAAGAGTCAACTGCTCCCCTGCCACTGAGTCCCTGGCTGTCGATAGTTGATCCAGGGTGGCATATCGGGTAGGGGTCTAGTCTGATCCTCCATCCTCTCCAGGCTCCATTCATTCCTGGGAGTTCTCCCAGTCCTCCTGTAAGCATCGTAGGTCCCGCTCCAGGGCCCAGTGTTCCTCCTCAGTTCTTCATCAGAGGTGAGCAATCTTTCTCCCAGGGAGAGGTCCTTCAATCCTTCAGGCCAATGACTGGGTGGCATTGAGGTCTTCATCCCGTAATCCCTCCCTGTCCCAATATTCTCCCATGGAGAGCTGATCTCCTCCTCTCGCTTGTATGTCTCTGGCCCTTCTATCCCATGCCCTGGCTTGGTACCTCCCCAATACGGCTCTGTCCTGGTCTTGGAGTATGGGCCACTCCCTGTCCAGTCCATTTCCATTAAAAGGGTCAGTGGAAATGGTCCAGAAGAGGAGGGTCTGTTCTGCGACCAGTATGCCTGGGGCGATGTTGGGATCATCTTGATCCTGTCATTGAAGGTAGTGGTCCACAGGTTCCCCCTCCACTGGGCTTCTGAACCTGAAGACATTTCTCCCAACCACATGGATTCGAAGTCTAGACTGTCGGTAATAGTTTGCGGTGTTGTGGTCATGGTCAGACTGTTTGCCAGGGTTTGGGGGAGCAATATATGAGTCATTTGCTCAAATGGGGAGTCCTTCTGATATGAGGAGGTGGCCAGGCCATGAATTTGGTATGAGGGGCTCGGAATAGGGGATGGGTTGTCCTGTATTGGCAGCACTATGGAGGATGGTGTTGGTCTGGTGTGCCTGCCAGAGGGGACCGGTGGTGATTTGATTCGGGGTAATGGTGTCGGTGGTGGTGTCGGTCAAGCTATCGGGCCTAGGTATGTGCCTCCCATGTTCGGTCAACCAATGCATTGATGGGTTGTGTACACCGGGGTCAAGTTCTGTGATGTCGAGCTTGAGGTCCTTGCTATCGGAGCTAGTACTGGAATCTGAAGGGGTGTGCCAAGTTCCAGAAGGTCCAGTGATGGGGGCAGGGACGACGTTCTCAGGGGTGGTTGGTCTTGCAGCAAGACTTCTAAGGCTCAGTTGCTGCCTCCCAAGCAGGCTAGCTGGTGGTGTATAGAAAGGATCCCTGCCTCCGATGTGCTGGGGGTAGTTGGTTGGGATGTAGTGCTCCGGAATGGGTTGTTGCTCTGCCACCTGCCTTGTCCTCTGTCTCCCATGGCTGTGGCTTTTGATCCACCGTCCCACGCTGTTCTGTTGCCAGTAGCAGACTATTAAGAGGATGATGAGTGCGACAATGATGAAGGCAGTTATGCCTCCTGCAATGGTTTCTATAGTGACTCCTTCCAGGGATCTGGGGATGATCATAGGTGTCTCCTTTGGTGAGGCGTTTAAGGAGAACTAGGAAGCTTCGAGCTAACTGTTAGGCTTGAGCACCACAAGGTCCAAACAGGTATAAACTTAGGGCTGTCTCGTGTTTGGACAATCACCCGAAGAGTTACCAGAAGGTTCGGACATGGGCTGGATCCTTGTTGTTAACTTTTGGCAAGTGAGTCAACAAGGATAGGTTTGGTGTGAATAAACTTTAGCTCAAAGCTGGAGTATACTACAGTGAGAGCTACTACTTATATACAAAAATGATAGAACTAAAACAGTGGCTTTGAATGACACTAGAAGCCCATTAGTAAGCAGAGTTCGGGACAAGTGAGTAAGCAGGATTGCATAATGTGTGATGAAAAGTGAAAAAGTGAATAAATCGTAACACATTCCCAAATCAGGAACTCCCACCACCACCACCACCAGAACTCATCGAAGACAAAGAAGAATACAAAGTTGAAGAAGTCCTCAACACTCAAACCTGAAGGGGAAGAGGGGCCAACCTTCTTGACTAGTAACCAATTATCTAGTAAAATAGGCAGGCTGGACAAGAGAACATAACACTTGGGTCACAGAGGGAGACATGGAAAATGCACAAGAGGCAATTGTGGAATACCAACAAAGCCTTAGTCAAGAAGGCAGAGCCATCATCACCCAAATCATAACCAATCCCAAGGAAATCAAGGAAATAGTGGGCCACAAATACAAAGAACAAGTAGACAGAGTCTGGGAATACTCCTATCTCATCGAAAGACATGATGGAAAGAGAATCAGCATACACAACCCAGATGGAAATCTATGGGCAGAATACATCCAGGACTATTGGAGGAGACTAGAAGAAGAGCTAGAAGAACCACTTGAATCATAATGGCAGTTGGGATGACTGCCTTAACAAGAGGGTAATGTTATGATTTCCATGGATATTCATTTTCTTTCACTATTATTCCAAGCCTGAGCCATCCCTGACCCCATGTGACCATCCAAACCCAAACCAGACAGCTTAGGCCTGGTAACTATGGCTCACGTATACTGCATGACTACTGTATTGTCTTCATACTTCAGACCTATTATTAGTACTACAGTTTTTGTATATAAGTAGGTAGCTCTTGCTGTATAACCCCAGCCTTGAGCTAAAGTTTATCTATACCGAACTTCTCTCAAACACTCCTGCTCCGGTCACTAAGACATTAGTCTGCTACCATCACCAACATCCAGACTCCACAAGACTCTTGGGTGACTGTCCAAACATGAGACAGCCCAAGTTTACTCTTGTTTGGATCATGTGAGGTTTGGGTCTAACATCATATATGGATAAATACATGAGTAAAAACACATATGGTAATTATAACTCATGTTTTTGACTAGTAATTTACTTTTCAAACACAGGTGAAAACACCATGTGTTTTTGTCAGTATTTATAATTGAATGACATCACAGAATTAACAATTGAAACACAGATGAAATCTGCCCCCATGAACTTGCTGGGTTAGTCAAGGGGCTGCCAGATAGTTGGGCCAGAACACTGGGTGGGTAGGTAGGTTGGGCTGGCAGGCCCAAAAAAAAAAGTTGACCTCACTTTAATTATGTTGCCATGCGTACAAATCATCATGTAAGCGACAGAATATAACACAAATCTTGATCTCGACCAAACCCAGACTCCTTCCCATTTGCAGAATGGAGGGTAACTTATTCCTGATGGAGTACACTCTGTATTATTTATCTTATCTTATTGTATTATGTAATCTTTTGATCTTTCTAAACCTTAATTATTTTTTACCCTCCATTCTGGGTGAAACCCTGTTTTCATTAGTTTGATGCCAGAAAACTCACCTGAGCCTTCAGGTTCCACTTAGAATGTCCATAACTTGACTATGTCTCTGTCAGTTGGCATTGTGATGCTTGCATGAGGAAGAAAGGGAGGCAATAGAGATGAATTCAAGGAGATTGGGTTTCTGGATGAGTTTCAGACAAGTTGAAAGTAATGGGTGGGCTAAAATATCCTGAACTGTGTATAATGTGTTGAATGTCATATTGCATTGCATAAGGATATGGTAGTATAGTCTGAGCACTTGTGGAATCGTTGTGAGCACCAAGTGAATGTTGATAGACCCAGGTCACATGTTGTCTCCAGCAACAAATGGCTTCCCAAAATGGTAATTGACATCATAATAGTCATGTGGAGGTAGGTAGGTTCGACGCCGAAGCCTGAAATATTTTAATCGACCCACTGTCTTTTTTTTTCAAAAAAGTAGCCCCTTGGGGTTAGTGTGTTGTGTGTTGAAGTTTAGTGTTAGCATTCCCACTTGCACACCCACACCATCACCAGCCCTTTCAGAATGACCATAAATGCTTAGAATCTGCATATTCATCTATTCCTGCTGTTAGATTCCAAGGTGTAGATAGATCAGTTAATGTATTGTTGCTTTTGACTCAATGACTGGAAGTGAATTTGTGTCAAGCAAGCTGTAGTCATCATCAGAGGTACCTTTGTTATATCATGTATACTCCTCAAACTCATATATATGAATATTTTCATAGTTGAACCAGAGGTAGGAAGGCTAACAAGGTATAATGTCACTGACTCGGTTTATTTAGCATTATATTCACACATATAATGGCTTTATGATAATTTTGAGGTATGTCAGACTCGGACTCCATCTATATAATCTATTCAACCATTGACATGGTTTGGTGAGCAAACCGTGAACGCACAAGGAGTCCGAGGACAGACACTATCAGTGTGTAAAGTGCAAGAATCTTGTCTTGATTCATGGGACTCTGGGGAACGAAGGTAGGGCGCCATCGGAGGAGGAGGAAACAACGGTAGACTTATTTGTGTACTTTGCTTTGTTGTGTGTGTTGTTCATGTAGGAATATTTACTTTGGCGTTTCAGCCTGTGAGATTCTAGCCTTTGTCTGAAGTCACAGCACTATGGAGGCATTGTTGTATGAACGAGATAGTCTTGTATAGGACGACATTCGAGGTAACGAAGAACAGACTTGGAGGCAGGCTACTACGCTATCAACCTCCGGACCTCCTAGATACGAGGACGTATGAACCCATTTTTATCCACTCATGTAACGAAACCCCCCGGTGCCATGAAAAAGGTTGAACCTGTAAATATGTATCCGAGTCGCCACTCCCATATTCCGTAGCCAGCTCGCCCGCTACGCTTACACAGTACGCTGCAAGCCCTGATGAGCCCCAACGGCTCAGGCAGGTCCTTTTCTATTCCCTTCGGCTGCTAGGATCAGAATGGCCAGTCCCGATGCTGACGAGCACGCCGATGCGCCGATTAGGTCCAAAAAGCTCGTTGGCTTCGTCTCTGAGCTCCTTCGCGGGGTTAAGTCTGGTTCCGTCAGGCTGTATCTGAAGGTAGTTTTAATATCATACGAGACGAGGCGTTCCCTGATTTAGACATGAACGTCGCCACGTGGTAAACATCTTCAAACAGCTTACCACAATGTCCCGCTCGCCATCGCCGATGAACACGCCGTCCCCGGTGTACAGCGAGACTTCCGAGTCTGAGGCCGCCGAGGAGGAAGAGGAGAAGGGCGAGGAAGATACAGCGACGTGTCTGTGGGGTGAGTGTGGGAGGGTGTTTACGCATTTGCCGTCGTTGATTGAGCATATCCATGTTGGTGAGTGCTTCGCTTGCGTTCTGTGTATGTGGTATTGAAGGGGGAATAGATCATGTGGGGGTGAATAAGAGTAATTACTTTTGCGATTGGGCGACGTGCAATCGACGGGGTATCCCGCAGACCTCGCGCTTCGCACTGACGAGCCACCTCCGCTCGCACACGAAGGAGAAACCCTTCGTGTGTCCCCTCCCGGAATGCGACAAGAGTTTTACGAGGAGCGACGCGCTGGCGAAGCATCTGCGGCACCAGCACAAGCAGAGCCCGCCTGCACCGGGGCGAGGCGGGTCGAGGAAACGCAAGAGGAACCCGGACGATATCGAGGTTGCGCCGAGCGTGTCGACGCGCTCGCAGACGCCGACGCTGGGTACGTTCAGCCTGTTTGACTTGCCTGCGCTGTCGGAGGTGGGCGGGGAGGACGACGAGGGGTATAAGAGCTCGGGGTCGTCCTCGGATGTGATCCCACCGCATTTGAGGGTGCACCTCGAGCCGGGGACGGGGAGGATCCTTGGGAGAAGCCAGGAGCAGGTGTTGTATTTGCTGATGAAGGCGAAGATGAGGTATGCGCAGGAGCAGAACGAGGCGCTGCAGGAGGAGTTGAGGGTGGTGAGGGTGGAGATGAGGCGGGAGAGGGAGGAGAAGGAGAGGGTTGTGGATTGTGTGTTGAGGGGTTTGTTTGGAGGGAAGGCGGATGAGTTTTTGGTCGTTGCAGAGGCTGCTGGGGGTGTTGGTGGTGGTAGTTAGGGGTGTGTATCTGTAAAAGGAAATGGGATTCGTAATGGCACGCGCGTTCGTTCTTTTGTACTGATACTACGACTACGATGTTTTTGACGCGTTCCGAGTATGGTACGTGAGGGTTTGTTGGGGTTGGTAGGAGGCTGATTTTGGGTAGATCGTGGTGTGAATACGTTCTCGCCGGAAGGACGGCTGTTCCAAGGTGAGCGACTTGTTTGAGAGGCGACTTGTGCTAATTGTCGTAGTCGAGTATGCCATCGAGGCTATCAAGGTGTGTATCGTCGTTGTACACAGCGGCGTACTCAACGTCTGCAGCTCGGGTCTACAACCATCGGCGTGCGCACCCCCGAAGGCGTCGTCCTCGGCGTCGAACAACGAGTCCAATCCCCGCTCCTCGAAGCCAGCTCCATCGAAAAGATCATGGAAATCGACCAACACGTCGGGTGCGCCATGTCCGGGCTCACCGCCGACGCACGGACCATGATCGACCACGCCCGAGTGACCTCGCAGAATCACGCTTTCACGTATGACGAGAAGATCAAGGTGGAGAGCGTGACGCAGGCGGTGTGTGATTTGGCGCTGAGGTTTGGGGAGAGCGTGCATGATGAGGAGGCGATGATGAGTAGGCCGTTTGGCGTGGCGCTCCTGGTGGCGGGGTATGATGAGCTGGGGCCGCAGTTGTATCATACGGATCCGAGTGGGACGAGTGTGAGGTATGAGGCGAAGGCGATTGGTTCGGGCTCGGAGGCGGCGCAGAGTGAGTTGCAGGATAAGTGGCATAAGGTGGGTGACAATGTTTTGCGCTTTGGGTGAATTTGGGCTTATGGGGGGTGTTTGCTAGCAAATGACGTTGGAGGAGGCGAGGACGCTGACGCTGAGGGTGTTGAAGCAGGTCATGGAGGAGAAATTGGACCATCATAATGTCCAGCTTGCGCAGGTGACGCCTGCTAGTGGGTTTGAGGTTCTCGACGAGGCTGCGTTGAAGACTGCGATTGAATTAATGTAGAAGAGGCTATAGTCTATGTCTTTGTCTGTAGTCTACGCCAGCCGTGTATTCTATTCAACGCTCTCCTTTCTCTACCCGATTTCTCTGCCTCTGCGGCCTTCGCAGCAGCTACCCGTTCTCTCTCCATGAGCAAGGCGTCATGCGCCTTTTTGGCGAAGAGGGCGCGGCGGATCTTGCCGGGGCGCGCACGGAGGCGGCGTCTGTTGAGGTGAGTGTAGTCGTCGCCGATGCCGACTTCGGAGCCGTAGACGGGCTTGGTGGCGGCTTCTGCTGCTGCACGGGCTGCGGCGTTCTCTTGGGCGACCTCCCTAGCGTATTCGGGCGTGTATTTCCATACCCAGGTCGTTTGAGCCTGTACGGTGTCTGTGCCCTTGCTCTTTTTTCCTTTCTTCTTCTTGGGGGCGGAGAGAGCGGCGGTGGTGGTGGTAGCTTCGGGGATGCGGAGGGATTTGACGGGTTTGATTTCGTGGTTTAGCTGTAGGAGGGGGAGGAGTGTGGTTTTGAGGAATCTGGGAATTTTTTGGTGAGTGTTGGGGAAATGGAGGAGGGGGGTAGGGTGGGACGTACGAGAGAGATTTTACGCCGGTCCATTTTTTGGAGGGGAGGGATGAGTCCTTGGTGGATGTGGATTCTTTTTGCTTGATGGCGAGGAAGAGCTCCCGTGTTGTGAGGCCCGAGTAGGCGGAGGCGCGTACGACGCGGCGGAGTGCACCGAGCCCTCGTGTCACGTCGACATTGCGCCGGGCGTGCACCCGTGCGAGCGTTTCGAGGATCATAGTGGTGGGCGGTCAAGCGAGACCCGGATGTGACGTCACGTCACGTCACGTATTCTTTCTTGTCTCTGACGATCATCATGGGCTCTCCACCCAAGCCCTGGGAGAGAGGTGTGGCTACGGCTGCGAGTGCGGCTTCTCCGACGATGAGTTCTACGGCGGCTACGGGGACGACTACGACAGTGCCACAGAGGCCGCCTGCGTTTGGGACGACGACGACAGCGACAGCGATGAACCCGAGTCCGTATGGTGCGACGTCGCCTTATTCACGGATGGGCTCGTATGGCGGCGGGTATGGAGGGTATGGAGGGATGGGTTATGGTGGGATGGGGTACGGAGGGATGGGATATGGGGGTGGGTACGGGATGGGAGGCGGGTATGGAGGGATGGGAGGTGGATTCGGCGGGATGGGCTATGGGATGCCCTACGGTACCGGGTTCGGGGACCCCAATATGCCGAGTCTGACGCAGCAATTGGAGAGCACGACACAGCATACATTCGGGCTCCTCCATTCCATCGTGCAGACCTTTACGGGCGTCGCCCAGATGCTCGAGAGCACATTCATGGCCACCCACAGCAGTTTCTTCGCGATGGTGGGCGTGGTGGACCAGTTTGGACAGTTGAGGGATGCGTTGGGAGGTGTGTTGGGGTTGTTTGGGCTGGTTAGGTGGTTGAGGGGGTTGCTTACGGGGAGGAGGGGGGGTGCGGGGACGGGGGCGGACGGTGGGTTTGCGGGTGAGTTTAAGAGGTTTGCGGGTGGGGAGCCGCCGAGGCAGCCGATTAACAAGAAGCCGATTATTGTGTTCCTGCTTGCGGTGTTGGGGATCCCGTATGCCATGACGAGGCTCATCAAGCTTCTCAGCGAGAAGGCGCAGAGGGAACAGCAGCAGCATGCTGTGCAGGGTCCGTTGGATCCTGCGAATCTGGCGTTTGCCCGCGCTCTCTATCCGTTCGATCCGACGAACCAGCAGGAGTTGGCGCTGAAAGAGAACGAGATTGTCGCGGTTGTGGGGAAGCTGGACCCGGCGACGGGGGCGGAGGTGGATCCGAGGACGGGTGTGGAGACGGAGTGGTGGAAGGGAAGGACGAGGGATGGGAGAGAGGGGTGGTTCCCGAGAAAATGGGTCGAGATCCTCGAACGAAAAGAGAAAAAAGTTGATTAGATTTTCGATTTTCTGAGTTGTTTGTTGTATTCTATGATTTTATGTATTCTATTTTAATTTCAATTTCATGACGAGCGATTGGGGCGGGGGGCGGGGTGCGGGTTGTAGTTGTGTGTTTGGCTGAGTGTGGAAACCCTGCTGTCCGATTGGTCCGGCTGGCTCCGCGTCAAGCTTGTTCTCTGTCTTTCATGCTGAGATTATCAAAAGGTGGGTCTCGTCAATGAGTGGGAACAAGGCTGATGGTTTTCTGCAGGCGTCTCACGCCGTGTGTGCGTTCGTGGGTTTGCGACGGTGACGGAGCCGCCTGTGAGGCGATACGGAGGGCTCAAGGACCAGGATAGGATTTTCACGAATGCGTATTGCAGGCATGACCATGGCTTGAAGGGTGCTCAGGTGTGTGGTTTGTTTGGTTTGGATCCGTGAGGCTGGGGCTAAGGGTGTGAGTAGTCGAGAGGCGATTGGCACCGCACGAAGGATATTATCCTTAAGGGCGACTCGTGGATTATACAGACTATCAAAGACTCGGGGCTGCGCGGACGTGGTGGTGCGGGCTTTCCGAGTGGGCTTAAGTGGAGCTTCATGAACAAGCCTGGATGGGAGAAGGATCCTAGGTGAGCCCCCTCCCTTCTTGGATGGTCACTCGCTAACTCGCAGACGTAGACCCCGGTACCTGGTGGTGAACGCCGACGAAGGCGAGCCGGGGACGTGCAAGGACCGCGAGATCCTGCGCGGGGACCCGCACAAGCTCGTAGAGGGGTGCCTCGTCGCGGGGCGCGGTATGAACGCTACTGCTGCGTACATCTACATCCGCGGCGAGTTCTTCCAGGAGGCGAGCCACCTCCAGCAGGCCATCAACGAGGCGTACGCCGCGGGGCTCCTTGGCAAGGACGCGTGCGGCTCGGGGTACGCGTTCGATGTGTATCTGCACCGCGGGGCGGGAGCGTACATCTGCGGCGAGGAGACGGCGCTCATCGAGAGCCTCGAGGGCAAGCAGGGTAAGCCTCGGCTGAAGCCCCCGTTCCCCGCTGATGTGGGACTCTTTGGCTGCCCGACGACGGTTGCGAATGTGGAGACTGTGGCTGTTGCGCCGACGATTTGTAGGAGGGGCGGAGCATGGTTTGCGGGGTTTGGGAGGGAGAGAAACCAGGGTACGAAGTTGTTTTGTGTGAGTGGGCATGTGAATAACCCGTGTGTGGTGGAGGAGGAGATGAGTATCCCGTTGAGGGAGTTGGTGGAGAGGCATTGTGGAGGTGTGAGGGGGGGTTGGGAGAATTTGTTGGGGATTATTCCTGGGGGGTGTTCGGTGCCGGTGTTGCCTATTGATAAGTGTGGGGAGGTTTTGTGGGTGTTTTTGCTTTTTTCCTGTGGGATGTGGGCTTATGGTTTGGGTTTTGGTAGGATGGACTATGATTCGCTCAAGGACGCCCAGTCGGGTTTGGGAACTGGGGCTGTTATCGTCATGGACAAGAGCACCGATATCGTCGCTGCCATTGCTCGTTTCTCACAGGTGAGCCGTCCCCCCTCGTTGGTTTGGCATTAATAATGATTGCAATTGGCTAGTTTTACAAACACGAATCGTGTGGACAATGCACGCCGTGTCGCGAGGGTACGACCTGGATGATGAACATGATGGACCGGCTGGTCGAAGGACGCGGACACGTCAGGGAGATTGACATGTTGCTCGAGTTGACGTGCGTCCCCTCCCCTCCCCTCCCCCCTCCCTTTCCCTTTCCCTCCCTATTCCTTCCCCTTACTTACCCTTTTCCTGATAGCAAACAAGTCGAGGGCCGAACGATCTGCGCCCTAGGTGACGCAGCGGCGTGGCCGATCCAGGGCCTCATGCGCCATTTCCGCCCCGAGGTGGAGCAGAGAATCGCGAGGTTCAGGGAGGAGAGGGGCGCGGTCGCGTTTGGAGGGACGTTGGTGAGCGAGGTGAATGATGCGTTGGCTGTGCCGGATAATCTGGGCGCGAGGTTGCCTATGTAGAGACGCGCGTTCTGTGAATAATTTCCGAGCTGCCACCGTTAATATGGTTTGTTTCATGACGTAGACAACCTTAACCCTACCTGCGCTCGATCATCGAAGACTTGTCCATTCTTTGTGCCAGAGTTGCGCTCCTGAATCTTCAACGTACTTAGGCTCCCATGTCTCATGCATATTCGGATCTGCATCAAGTTGATGAACATGCAGTGCATCACACCTGAGGGAGACGATGTTGTAACGGCCCGTTACTATTTATTTCCTTTTCTATCTGTCGTACCTTTGATGACGCATTACCCACATGTGTCCCACATTCCTTATCCGCCGCTAGACCCCTCTACGTTCATTTCCTTACTACCTTACAGTAGCTACTATCTATCGGACTTCCTTTATTCCTTGCCTTATCTTACATTACAAATACCAGACTATATAGAACAGTAGCTAGAGGGTAGATACCCTTGACAATCATATAACCCATCCTAGTTCTATTGTGTGCCTATCAGTGAACTCAGAAACAATTACCTCAAAAGTCCTTACTCAGCAATCTTATCTTTTCCATGTCACAATTGATGTGTTACTCCTCATGCCAACATTACATATTTTGAACTAGTCCCGGTTTCTTCTCAGCTTTATACTCTTCTCTACACCTCGGTCACCCACCAGATCCACCTGCAGTCTGATCAACCCAGACTTCCTAGGCTACCACTATACCAGCACTTTCGACAAACTTTGTCATCACTTCTCTAATAAACTATGGCTGCACATTACAATCTTTGTGGCAGTCGTGGTGTGCGGAACCCTGCCAGCAACCAGGGTAGTCCCTCTGCGAGCCCGAAGTCAGGTGAGTCTCTTTCTTTGACTTCCCCATTGACACCTATCTCTCCTAGCATTGTGCTGGCTATGCCTGGAGCAGAGAGTACCCCCCTCCTCTATAGCAGAGTGGTCTCTCCAACCATACCCCACATCGAGGTGAGCCCTGCTCCTCTCAATGCAGCATCATCTGTGTCATCCATGGGCAACTGTGGCTCTGACGATTTGCTTTCGAGTGCCTGGCCATCCATTGGAAACAATGGCTCTGGTGATTTGCCTTTGGGCACTCGGTCACCCATCGAGGATGGCTCTGACGATTGGTCAGCTGTCTTTTATGACAGTTTCGATGGCATAGTTGAGGAGTGGGACAGTAATCCCAATCCCTGGACCCATGTAGTCTATGGTAGACCTAGGGGTTGTAGTCCTACTAGTTCTGTATTTGCTCAATACAGTCAGAAATCCATTCAGTCCAAATCAACAGTTACTAGGATTTGGAATGAGTACTTCCCTCAAGTAGGAAAAGGTGTTGGACCCCAGAGCACTCCAATCACTGAAGCAAATGCGGCTTTAATGCCCAAGCAACAAGAAGGTATCCGTCGACAGGCGGAAAATGTTGCTATAGTCAGCGATGGCTATGAATCCAAGGACTCAATTGACAATCATTCACAAGGCGAAGGACTGTCCTCTGGCAAGGGCAAAGCAGCAGATCCCTGCAACTGGGGTGCTGCACAACTCAGTGAAGAGGAATTGGATGCAGACGAGCAGCATCATGCTTTCAAATTCTGGAACAGAGTCAAGAAGGAGAAAGCAACTGAATTGCAAGCGTTGTATGATATACAGAATGACATCAACACCGAACCCTCAGCATCCATTAGGCAAGAACCAGTTTTCGAACCTGAAATAAGACAGGAATCATTCTCGGTCCCAATCCCAAGCCCAGTGGTGCAGCGATGACAATGGGTCACTATTGAGGACATTGTGAATGACGATGAAGTTCAGTATCTAGGGAGAGGAGAAAGCCCCCTTGAGAATAGTTATCACAAAATTGTTACTAAACCTACAAAGCCTCAGCCCCATACTAGAAATCTGGCAGCACCCCTCTTGAATCTAATGGAACAGCAGATCGAGGACGTGATAGCAGGAAGGCCAAGACGTGACCCCGGAAACTCTCAATCCCCAGGCTTTCAGAAGATCCCAGGTCAATACATACGACCTGCAGATCAGATTGAACCAACAAGCCATTTAGGACAAGCAATGAATGGACATGTGGGTGTAACAAGAACTCTTAGTGGTGGCCCGCCGGACAATGAACCTTCAGATTCATCAGACTTCTCCTCATCTTTGCGTGATGACAAACTCCCATCAGATGAGGAGTACACGTTGAACCGAAGCTTGAGGAGACATCGATCTCAAGAACAGAATTGGCATAGTCACCCTAAACAAAAGCTAATTTTGAAGCCTGTTGCACCAGTGAAATATAATGGTGAACCAAATTCAGAATCATTCCTGACCTTCATGGATGATGTGAATGCTTACCTTCGAGAAGGAGGAGTCCCCAGAAGGGATCATGTGCGCAAAATTGGTGCTTTCCTGACAGGGAAAGCCCAACAGTTTTATTGTAGTACAATACAGGATCAAGCCCGACACTGGTGCCTGAAACCATTCTTCAAAGAGTTGTATAACTATTGTTTCCCATTGACATACCATATGGAACAGAGACATCTTTTGATGCGTGCTTTCCAGAACAAGAGGACTGTTCATGAATATGATGCAATTCTACATCAATTCTTTAACACAATTGGAATCACTGGTGAATGAGAAATGGTTAACCGACTTTGGACTGGCCTACAAAATGAGATCCAGATTGGCCTGTGGCGGGAACAGTTGCATCCCAAGTATTCTTCATACACAGAAGTATTGGAAGCTGCTGAATTGATTGAAATAATCGAGAACATTTCGAAAACAAGACCAGGGACTTGAAATCATAAAGGTCCTGATAATCAACCTGCATCAGGCAGTAATAGCAAGGGAAATGACCACCCACCTTACCCCCCAAAGAACCAAACCACTCATAAGTCTTCCAAAGGATTCAAGAGTTCCAAGGACTCTCGCTCACAGCCCATCCCTTCAGGAAATTCTGGTAATAAGCCCAAGCCCCCATCTAAGCGACCAGAGCTCTCTGAGAAAGAGAAGGAACGTCAAAAGAATGAAGGGCTATGCTACCGTTGCAGAAAGTCTGGACATATGTCATGTCAATGTCTGGATGGAAAGATGGTGAAAAGTGGAAAGGGTAATTCCCCACCTGGCTTGATGAATGTGAATGTGCAAATCAACATTGAGCAATTGTGTGAGCTAGCTGAAACAATGGAAGATCTCCATGAGTTGAAAGTAGGCATGATAGATATGTGGCTGGGCTCACTAGAGATGGACCCCACTTTTTTCAAATTAGAGGACGAGTCCCCCATGCAAAGCATGGTGCAGGACCTGATAGATTTGGAAACGGAGGATACTATAATGAGCATGCCATGGACTCCACAGACATCAACCTTCAACTTGTCCAACTGGCTCCAACTCATTATCGGAATCCAACAGATTCTGTTTCCTAGTTTCTATTCCATATTTCATATCCCTATTTCACATATTCATTTATCACACCTAGAATCTGTCAATGGTACCCAGTAGGTGTTATATTGGAGTCCACAGAATACTCGACTCCTCTAGATACAGAATATTCCAGACTTATATTATTTTAGCCTCCATCCATTGGACTCAACTCTAGTATATAAACTGTAGAACTAGTAGTACATACCTCAGTTCAAATATCAACTTGGTATAGCCCAATACTCTCGCACTCACTTCTACTTGGCCTTTAAGCCTAATCTCAATCTCTTCTACAAGTCTACAGATTCTAACTTTGTGTGACTTCATCTTAATCTCTACTTGTCTTACTCTGTGGACTCTGTCCGTATTCATCTTAGGGTTTTGACCCAGGGGTGACATTGCTAATAGCTTCACCAAGCCCACATGGAATCAGCTTCATCTCTTCCTATTGGCATGATCCTAACAGTCATGCACATTTGGTTCTACAGGTTTGATGATCCTCCATGGTGTCAAGACTCCTTGGCAATAGTTTGAAAGAGGTGCATCATTTTACATCCTGACCCAATTAAATCCCATCTGAACCTTTCATGGCTGGGTTTGGCCCAACATGTTTATGTGCAGTATTTATTGTGCAAGTGTGGGATGCCAGCACCAGTGACAAATAATAGGTTTTGGTGTGGATGGATCCCAAGTGTTGCCAGTGCCAGAGTCCTCAGATGACCCTGTGTGCTGACACTTTTGTGATAGCATGAAGGTACTTTGATCTCCACTCAGAGGTAAGCAGTATCATAATGGTAGACTAGTACTTGTGGATGAGCAGTTAGCTGCAGATAAAGAAATACAAAAATTTACTTACTTCTTTTCAATGACTTCATTGTAATCCAGCCAAATGTTGGCAAACCCACCTGTGGCTCTGTAAGTTTGTGATAGGCATAGAGCTACTAATATACATCCTAGTTGCTTTGGACCACCACAATGTGCATGTTCTGGTGCACTCAGACAATGTGGGAGCCATAGGAGCACAGACAAAGGGTCATTGCCCAAACTGGCACATTAATTTGGTGGTGTATTGTACCTACTCCACATTGGCTACAGCAAATATTGTCCCATCCTACAAATACATTGAATCAGCTGTGAACCTGGCAGACCCTATCTCATGCAGAGAACTTGGGTCACTGGGAGATCACCTTCCAGTCTCCCAGAGGAGCTTGCTAACATGCTTAGGCATGTTTAGCACACCTTTTGGACCATTTGCAGAAGCCAGCCCCTCCATGGAATGAGGTATGGGGTCTGGGTCCACAAGCCCTTTCCCACCATGCTGCACCCTGTATCCACACTCCAGACCTGGGACTCCAGATCCCTTCTATCTCCTAGCATCCCCATGGCCAATTCCCAGACTCTCGCTGCCATGTCAACACCCATCCCTTCACCTTCCTTCCTGAACCTGTGCTCCCATTCTCCCCATTCCCTGAGCGCCCCTTATGCTTCACCCCCAGCCAGAACTTCAAGCTCATTCACAGCCAGCCTTTCCTCTAGCACTCCCCTTCTATCAGACTATGAGTGCACAACTGTGCCATATAGGCCTCATCCTCAGAACAGGATTACAAGCAATCTGTTATGCCTGCACATTTTGGCTGCAGACCATTTTTTCTGCTAGATGACCCGATACACTATTGAGCATAATCAGACTATCTTTGCTGAGTGAGTCCATGCTCCCAATACAAAATCCTTATACGCCTCTGCTTTGCTTCATTTCACTCAATTCTATAACAAGTGGGATATACCAGAGCCCAACTGCATGCCTGTGTCATATGCCCTACTCTGTGCCTTCATAGGCAAGCACAAGGGTGCTGTCACAGGTGGAACAATCAAGTTATGGATATCTGGTCTCAAGGCCTTGCATGACCTCAGTGACATGCCTTGGCACAGTGACCACTGCTGAGTCAAACTAGTGCCAGTCACTGCCTATAAGGAGGGTACAATGCATAAATGGCCCCTCTGGGCCCCAGTATTGATTGAATACCTCCTTATGCTCTATGAGGCCCTTAATCTGACAGATCCCCACCATGCAGCAATATGGGCTGTAGCCACAGTTTCATTCTTTGTCTGCCACTGATTGGGTGAGACCACAGTGATGACTACCTCTGCCTTTGATACCAGGTACTATGCACTGCATGCAGCTACATGAGGATCTCACTTTTTCATCACAATGCTTCCTCTAACTTTGTTTGCAGGGTCTCTTTCCATACATTGTGCAATGGCACTACTTCAGCAAGTTTCTGCATACTGTGGACAAAGTCAATGAGGGATCTAGGTGCAAGCATAATCCTCACAGGCAGATCGGACATGCTCTGCCCTTATGCTGCCCCCCAGAATCATCTCAAGGTCAATGAGGCTGTCCCTAAAGCAGCATCCCTCATCACCTACCTCCTCCCAGATGGTACCTGGTGACACATGCAGAAGTCCTCTTTCATGGATTTCTACATATGCATCTGGTCTTGTGCATCCTTAGCACATGTTCTGGGCCATAGCTTCTGCATAGGCAGCACAGTCAAACTGCTGCTCACTGGGGTTCCCCCTGAGGTAGTGGCCACCACAGGTAACTGGACCTCACTCCCCTTTCTCTTCTACTGGCGCCACATGGAAGAAATTTTACCAAGGAGCACTTCACATACCTACAAGAAATCACATATCAACGATCTGGTAGAGATCTTCAAGCAATTCCACATCAGCAATAACATTTCTCATGCCCTCATTGACATTGTAGATGGTGACCTCAAGATTTAATGTACATTCATTGGTGACATATCTACCATGTTGCCTGATTGTTTCCCAGTTTATCAACTTACCAACAACTGGGGTCCTGCACATTATTGCTTTATCACACATAAACTTTGGATCTATGACCTTCTCCTGAGGCCAAGCACTACTATGCTGGCTTGCCCTCCTCCTGGCTTGTCCTCCTCCCCAGTCTTAGTGGCCTGCACCAGCACCACTCTGTGAGTTCTGCTCAAGAGCCTGGACACATACCACAAGCACAAGCAGCTCTACCTTGTCTTCAACCACAAGCTCAACATCATCTGGGATGGCCCCTTGGCTTACAGGGTCCACACCTGCTTCGATGAGCTGGATGTCAACTGGATGAGCACCAAGATTGTGCATATCAGTAAGGCCAGAGAGCCTGCCTCCACCCCCATCATCCTCTGGATAGGTGTGGTTCCACAATCTCTCTCACATGAAGATGGCTGCACCATGGCATTCAAGTGCCAGGGTTCTCCACAAGTTCAGTATCACTGATATTGAGGTCAAGATCTGTAGGTAACTATAGGATCTCAAAGGAATGGGTGATCCTCCTATATGACAACAAGTCTGGCACATTCTCTGCCCCTTGTCATTCCCCCAACTTTTCAACCAGGAAATCCCTCACCTGCTTCATCCTCACTTGCCTCCTCTTCAATGTTGAGAATGATCTTGCGCACTACATGCCGAGCCTTAGTAGGTGCCAATTCCAACAGTTTCTGCCTTACATTTGAGGTAGCCCTGCTGACTTTGATGGCAGGTTTTTGCTTTGTAGTCTTCATATTGCTGGAGTTTTTTGACCTTGGTTTTGTAGTCATCGGGAGGGCAAACAGTTTGATGGACATCATAGTGGCAGCAATGATGATGGGAGGGGGAAAAGAGAATGTGTCATATAAACATAATGTTTCATGTCATGTTGACTGGCCACATGATGTCAGGCATGATACTAGGAATATAAAGCAAGAAAACAACCTACTGGCACTATTCATTGTGATCCTCACTTGTGCCCATAGTGCTTAAAATGAGCTTTATATATATATACAATATTCAACATATTGTATAATGGCACATGTCCTTGGGCATATCCTGATCTTCTCACTTGTAGCATTGTCAAAACAAAAGTCTCTAGGACACTAGAGCCTCCGATCAATTGTGTTGCCAGTGGTAAATCAAGACAAGAATGATACCTCTGTTGCAGTCACCACAATGTCATTTGAAGCCTGAAAAAGCAGACATCAAAGTCAGGCAATTCTAGCCTCTAACAGCAACAGTAATGAAGCCATTGCCTCTCCTGAGTATGCAGAAGCATCACTGATGCAGTGAACAACCTGCAGATCATATGAGCTCCCATTTTGATGGATAATCCATGCTGCACCATTGACATCTATAGCAATGAAGTGCACTGCCAAGCATGGAGTATGGACAGAGACAATGCAAATGGTCAGGAGTGAGCAAAGTATGTGGGCTTTCCACAGATCTTCCATGTTGTTTGGTGATGTGGGACCTTTTCATCCAAGCCTCGTCCATGCAGTACCACCCTAGATGAGAACTGAATATACAAAAAGAGAGTGAAAAAGAGAGATTTAGAGAAAGTATGTGATCAGAAATTAGAGGGAAAATGTACCTCATAGTAATTCTGGTTCTATTTTCACTGGTTGTACTGGAACTGGACAATCAAATTTACTATGACTGTTGTTTGTTTGACTTTTTCAGTGACATTGTTGGCTGTATTTTGCATGGACATTGTAGGGAGTGTCAATATGTTGGCATGTGATGCAACATTTGCCAGTGACAGTGACCATAGGTGGTGGTCTAGTTCCTGCCTCAATGAGAAATCATTGGAGAAGCCTGGAGAGAGTTTGTACCTGTTGAACAAGCATCAGTGCTAGACATAAACAAACAAAGTCTTGAATGTTATGTACATATCTGCCTATTGACAAGAATTCATTGCAGAAATATCTGCCAACATTGTCATTGGTGCATTGGTGTTGTTACTGGCAAAAGGTCCCAATCAGGAGCAGCTGGGTCCACAGCACAGACAAGGACAGGCAAGGTATTTACATGGGAGCATTCAGTGTATCCCTATACTGCTGATGAGTCATATCATCAAACTTGTCATTGGCCAGTCCACAGCACTAGCAGGTTTTTCTTCCCACTTGATGGACTTCACTTGATTTCCCTCATGAAACCGATGCGTTATTTCTAGGTGCAGTTATGAACAAAGACAGCACTGAGAGCGAAGATGACAGCCACGGTAGTGGTGACTGAAATAAGAGCAATGCAGTCATGTCTGCATCTGTTCCAAGGATATCAAGATCCATTTAACTTCTACACCATTCATTCCATGGTGACTTTGACCTTATCAGTGTCAGTGACATCATCCACTATTGGTCCTATACATTCAGACTGTACTGTTTCATGTCATTCAAACTTCTCTTCACAAAGTGGACACCTAAAACCAAAGACTGGTAAGGTTTTCAATGACTACACACATGTGACTATGCCCATTTGGCCCTTCCTGCTTGGTCTGTGGTGCTGTCTTGAATTGATCAATACTGTGAATGTGCTAAAGTGGCTTTCCCTAATCCAGTAGCTGCAACATACATGTTTCCTGAACCAATGCTTACTACCAACACCAATGCAATTTGACAAAAGTCATCTCTGCAACAATTAGATCACTCTTTTGACACACTCAATTTTTGTGCCACTGCCATTGCCTCTGATGCAACACCACTTTGCACTCAACAGTGGCATGACCTGCTGGCTCTCATGCTCAAATGTGCTGATGGACCTAGTTTAAGCAAGTTAAAGGATACACCCTCCATCAAGGTGTTCTAGGAAGCTGAGGAAATGTTGGGCTTGTGCATTTGCAATCAAAGCATTAAAGTTTAGCTTGTACCCCCAATATCATCTAGGGATGGGTCTTTCAACTTGTATTGTGAATGCCAACTGGTTTGAGAGCTGTCTGAGCTCAATTTTCACTATGAGCTTCTTGCTCTAAACTCTCATGTTGCTGTAAGGCCCTCACTACCTTTGAAGGATGTCATAGTGGTGGCAGTGGCATATATTATCAAATTGCATGAGGTAATGCAGGGCTGGTCTGTTCCACTGCTGCTTGCATGTCAGGGTTCAATGGGTGGCATGGAAACTGAAAGCGCTCTAAGGGTTGAAAAGGCTGTGGCAGCACACTATGCTCAGACTTTCTTTGACTTTTTAGATGGCCACCCATTATTCCCCATTGTAAACCAAAGGATGATCATTGACTGGAGTGACCACACCACTTTCTTATATAAACTTGTAATCATAATACTGAATAAATTTTGAATATCTTGATTGCATAACAGTGTCAATGAATATGAATATCAACAGATACAAGTGGGGGCTAGGAGTACCAGTCAATCTCAGTGTTAAAGTCAATCACAATGCAAACATTAAAGGAAAAGAAGGTGATGGGTGAAATACTACCAGGGTAACTATATCAACATTGAAAAGAAAAGAAGACTGCCAGCCTAACATGATCAAGGTGCATTATTTGGGTCCACCAACTGTCTTTTCTGGTATGGTGATCATGATATTGAGCAATGATCTCTCCTCGTAACTTGTTGTCTCATAGTACATAGATTTTCCCATTGTAGTGAAGGAGACCCCCTTTTTCAATGATGCCTTGTTCATGGTTAAGGGAGTCAGCAACCTCTTGATCCCACTTTGCTTTGTTTTGGGTGATTACCCCCAGACACTTTGTTTCTAGAACTTCAAATTCACACTTCTCTGCCTTGAGGAATAGCTTGTTATCCCTCAGGCATCTCAGTACCCAGCACTGCATGGTGGTCTTGATATTTAAACTTCAAATATTGAAATTGAAAGATATTTATTTTTATCATGTTTGAGTCTAAAATTCCATAAAGAAACATTGAATATATTTTTGATATTTGGGAAATTTGCCTCAAAACCCCAGAAAAACAGGAATACCGAAAAGATATTTCAACTATTACTTCAATATTTTGAGTTGAACCTTTGCTAAAAATAAATATCTTTCAATTTCAATATCTTAATCTTAAATATCAAAGCTATCATGCAGTGCAGTGGACAAGACAATGATGTTTCTCAAGTCCCTTACAGAAAATAAGGATATCATTGAGGTAGATGGTCACCTTCCCTTCGCTGATGAGGTCATGGAAGATGTCATTCATCATCCACTGGAAGGTTGCAGGCAAATTGGTTAGTCCAAAGAACATGACAGTGGGTTCAAAGAGTCTTCAATTGGTCCTAAAGGCTGCCTTGGCCTCATTGCCTTCTTTAATGCAAACATTATTATACCCCCAGTGGACATCAAGCTTGGTGAAATATTTGGCTCCCTGTAACTTGTCCATAAGTTTAGAAATAAAAGGGAGTGGGTAACAGCTTTTTATAGTCATCTTGTTGAGTTTGCGGTAATCTTGGATGGGGTGAAGAGAGCCATCCTTCTTTTTAACAAAGAAGAATGGGGACACAAACGGGAATTTTGATGGTCTGATCCTTCCGCTGTTGAGGTTCTCTTCTAAAAATTTGTCCAATGTTGACCACCAGGATAGTCTCTCCCTCCTCTAATTCTTTGTCCCAGCAGTCTTCAGGGTCTGTATCAGGCAGTGGGAACAGATTCTTTTTGCATTGGCAGTGTCTGAACAGTATCCATCCAGTTACCCAGTTAATGATGGGGTTGTATCACTGGAGCCAGTCATGTTGGAGGAACAGGTCCTCCTTGCCGAGTTCAGTCACTGCTAGGTCGATCTGTTTGGCATGATCCCCAAGGATCAGATGCAATTCCATGAATTCAGTGATCTCTCCCACCTGATTTTGGGTACCATCCACATTATACACAGGGATCGGGCTGGGTGCAGGGTAGGTTTGGAGTTGGTTCCATTCCACATATCTTCAACTGATGGAACTCCTGGTGCAGCTGCTGTCAATGAGGGCATGGGCCTTTAGAGTTTGTCAGTTAGTCAAAGTTTCCAGTTGAGTGTTGACCAACAATTCCCTGGCATCTTTGGTCTGGGTTCGATGGATGTAGTGCACTGGTTCCTGTAATTCATATAGCTGTTCCCTGGCTGACTCTCCACTAATGCTTATATGTCACACCATCTCCTCGTCTACTTCTCCAACCCATTCCTTGTGCACCCAGAGATAAAAGGCTGCCAATGCTTCAGAATTAGTGTGTGCTTCTTGGATAGCCTGAAGGGTCCAGTCAGGACCAAAGGGCCTGAGCCAGTGGGCCTTCAGGGGCAAAGCACACACCTTGGGGTTTTCTAGCATGGCTGGTCATATCTCGCACCTTCTCTGGGACAGATGATAAGAGGTATCATCCTCATCATCTGGGACCTCTTCGAGGGTAGTTTATAGCTGTTAAGGTGTCTCTCACCCGGTTTTGCCCTCTTGATCTTTGTGGGCAATTGAGGTTTTGGCTGGTGGAGTTCTTCACCACTCTTCACCCTTTGACAGACCCTTTGTGGGGTCTCCCTTGGGTTTCTTTTGGGTGAGGCCACCCTTCACTTCAACCTTTGTCCAGGCCTCGCTGATAGGAGTGGCACCTCTGGGATCCTCCATTGTCAAGGTTTCTGCCTGGGGCACAGCCTGCTTAGTGGCAACGGAAGCATCACATGTCTTGTAAGAATGGTCTAACACCTTCGGAGGGCGCCTTCTCCATGGTTGAGTTAGGTGTGTCCCCAGGTCTTATGGTTTCATAGCTAGAAAGTGGGGCCTGAAGTTCAAGTGGGGTTTTTGCAAGGTTTATATCTGCTGTTTCAGACTCTGCTGTTGGAGTTTGCTGCAATTCTTTTGGGGTTTGTGTGCTCAGAGAAGTGAAAGCAGGTATATTCAAATGCTTGTGATATGATGTACATAAAATATTAATACAAGAGGACTGGCTTGCCAAGTCTGAGCACACAACAGATGGAATGATTGTTCTGGCTGAGCAAGTGGAATTGCTCACTTGTCGGTCTCCCCTTTTACCTCCTCAATCCTCAACATTGAGGATGTCTTCTCCTTGATTGAATCCTTTTTATCTGCTTCTGCTTTAACCTGCTCATAGCTGTTCTGACATATATGTGTACCTCTCTGTCTTTGCATCTCATAGTTGCTTTGTGGCTCAGCAGTCCTTGGCTAGGTGTCCCTTCTTTCCACAGTTGTAGCATCTCTTCTCCCGTCTGAGCTGATCAATGTCCATTGGTTTGCCTACCCTGCCATAGGTAGTCCAGCTGCCTTCCATTTTGACATTTGACTTGTCCCCTGGCAAACTGGTTGCACCAGTAGTTTTCTGACTAGTGCTACTAGCAGATGTTTTTTGCTTCTAGAGGCAAGAATCCCTATAGTGGATTCAGTCGAAGGCAGCTTTCTTGGCACACTCATCATACATGGTACAGATGTGCTGCTTCCACTGCCAGTAGGGGACAGGGATGAACATGCCCATGTCAGAAATGAACTTGGTATAATCCTTGGGGAGTCCTTAGCAAACTGCGCAGACAAGCGCTGATTGGGGGCCTTCCTCATGTCAGAGTCCAGCCAGCATTGCTAGGTGTTCCAGGCATTGGAAGTACGATGTGGCGGTCCCGTTCCCCATCTGCAATTCCATCATCTTCTATTCATGCTTCTCTTGAATCCAGGGTTGGAGAACTGTTTCTGGAACGATTAGACCCACTTGTCCCATTGTTCGAACTGGTATCAGTTCTTGCTCTTTGAGAAGAACTCTACTTGATGGTAGACTCACCAGGTCTTGGAACCTTCATTCATGTGCAAGGTGGTGTAATTGATCATTACAAGGCTGCTGATCATGAAGTGAGAGAACATTTTGAAGTATTGGAGGCAGTCCCCTAGGAATTGATTGACACCATTATGTTTTCCATTGAAGTACTTGGTGGGGGCAATGAGGGTCAGTTTTATGCTATAATATGGGTGGTCATCTCATAAGGACCCAGTCAGCCAATCTGGAGGATCAGGGGGCAGGTCTTTTGGCAGGGGTCACAGCAGAGACCATCAATCCATTTGGTTCCCTGGCGAGCCATGACAGTTTGGTGGTGGGGGTGGCTTGCCTTGAGGCAGTGCAGTAAAACCCCATCATTTGTCCAGCCATTCCAGAACCTGCTTTGCTTGGGCCATTTCTGCGTGTATGTCTTTTACCACTAGCTTGGCTTCCCTCCTTTGTTCTGTGTCTGTTTTTACTTTGTGAACTCCCAGTGGTAGGGGTCCTATGTTCAGGGGAGCATTGGGATTATTGTCAAGGGGTGGATCCTACTCCATTTCTTCTTCATCCTCTTGTTGCCACTTTCCCTGAGCCATTTCAGATGGTCCTGCTTCTCCACTCCCTGCAAAGAGTCGACTAGTTCCTTGCCATTGAACCCTTGGCTGTCAATAATTGATCCAGGGTGAGGTATCAGGTAGAGGGTCAGTTTTCTTCCTCCTCTCTGGGTTCAGCTCATTCTCTGGAATTCTCCCAATCCCACTGTAAGTTTTGTAGGTCCCACTCCAGGGCCCTATGTTCTCCCTCAGTTCAATGTTGTAAATGAGTGATTCTTCTTTTAGGGAGAGGTCCTTTAATTCTTCTGGCCAAAGACTGGGCCACATTGAGGTCCTCTTCTCATAGGTTCTCTCAATCCCAATACTCTCCCATAGAGAGCCAACCTCCCCCCCTTTCTCATATGTCTCTTGCCCTCCAATCCCAAGCTCTGGCTTGGTATCTCTCCAATACAGCTTAGTCCTCATCTCTGAGTATCAGCCATTCCCTGTTGGGTCTGTTTCCATTAAAAGGGTCAGTGGCAAAGGTCCAGTTAAGTAGTCCTTGTTCCTGGACAAGTAACTCTGGGGTGGCAAAGGGATCCTCTCACTCCTGTCACAAAAGGTAGTGATCCACAGGTTCTCCCTCCACAGGGCTCTGGAACTGGTAGACATTTCATCCGACCAGGCAGATTCATAGTTTTGATTGTCAGAAGTAGTTAGCATTGACATGGTCCTTGTCAGACTGTTTGCTGATGTTGGGGGGTGAGGTGTATGAGTCTCCTGGCCAGATGGGGAGTCCTTCTGATAAGAGGAGGTGGCCAGGCCATGAATTTAGTACAATGGGCTCTGAGTAGGCTGGGAGTTGGCCAGAGTCCTCAATAGCAGTCTCAGGGACCTTGATACTATGTGCAGCCCATAGGAGTCCTATGGTTGTGTGGTTTGGGGTAATGGTGCAGGTGCTGGTGTCTGTGGGACTATTGGCCCTAGGTACATTCCTTCTGGTTTCCATCAACCAACATGTTGGTGGGGTGTGTACCCCAGCTGCTGTGGGTATCTATCTGGGGGCTGGTTCTGTGATGTCGAGCTTGAGGCTCTCGACATGGGAATCAAGGTTGGTATCTGGAGAGGTGTCTTGAGTTCCAGAAGGTCCAGTAATGGGGGTAGTGTGGGTTCCCTCAGAGGGGGTTGGTCTTGGAGGAGTACTCCCAGGGTGCAATTGCCCCTGAGGTGAGCTAGTTGGTGGCATATGGAAGGGATCCCTCCCAAGGTGTTGGGGGTAGTTGGTTAAGATGTAATGCATTGGAATGGGTTGTTGCTCTTCCACCAGCCTCAGCCTTGTCCCTCCATGACTCTCAATCCACTAGCTTATGCTTTCTCGCTGCCAGTAGCAGACTATTCTGAGAAGTATGAGGCCTACAATGACGAAGGTGGCTGCTGCTGCTACAATGGTTTCTATGGCTGCTCCTGTGAGGGATTTAAAAGGATTATAAGTGTCTCCTTTGGCAATGTGGTTTAAGGAGAACTAGGAAGCTTTGAGCTAACTGTTAGGCCCAGGCATCACTAGCACTAAACAAGTATAAACTCAGGGCTGTCTCATGTTCAGACAATCATCCAGGGAGTTACTGTAGGGTTTAGGCTTGGACTGGATCCAGGTATTTAGGCTCTCAGCAAAGCAAGTTGACAAAGATAGTTTGGTATGAATAAACTTTAGCTTGAAGCTGGGGATACTACAGTGAGAGCTACTACTTATATATGAAAACAATAATACTAAATGGTGGTTCTAGAAGACAATAGAAGTCTGTTAATAAGTGGAGTTCAGGACAAACGAGTAAGCAGGATTGCATAATGTATGAAGAAAAGCAGAAAAGTGAATAAATCATAACACTAAGAGTGCCACTAGTTTTCCAAGAGTGCAACTAGTCAAGTGTTCATCACTTGTAGGAAGCAGTTACAGGGCCAAGAGAGCCACTAGTTTGAAGCAGTCATAGTCCCAGTGAGCATAGCAGCTTAAATTAAATCACTTTCTCCAACTGTATAATAAACCTCTCCACTAATATGAGTATTACATTTGTAAAGCACACTAGTACTGAATAGAAGTCTTTTTACCCAACCTTACCTGGTTATTGAAGTTTGCAGAGTGCTTCTATCATACTTGAAACACTTGAATTCAATACATTGGTGATTAGTGTAGAGTTTTGAGAGGTTTAGTGTTGGCTGTAGTTCATTGCAGCTTACTAGTCCTTTTGTCACTTGCTATTACTGAGCACATCAGTGCATAGATGTGGCTGAGGGTTCATTTGCTGCTGATACTTGCCCAGGCTGACTTGGTTTTGGGGTGTAATGAGACATATAGTATTCATGTAGCTCTTGTTTTGACTGCTTGAGATAAACATCCAGAGATGGATCATTGGCATAATTATCTTTCAGGACAGCATAGCTCATTTGTGGATCTAGTACTAGTACCTTTAAGTAATATGTGTGCTGGCATTTGGTAAAGACTTACATGATAACCAGATGTAAAATGGTGACTCATCATACTTGTAGTAGTAGTTGCTGAGCTTAAGATGAGCATTTGTAAGTCCCCTCTTAATCTTGGCTAGCATTGTGTCAGGCAGGCTGGTGAGTATTGTTTTGATATGCTCTTGAGGACCTCAAAAGACAGCATGCATAGTTGATAGCATAGACTTTTTTGAGGCAGAAGGATTTGAGCCAGCCCATCACTTTGCAAACTGTATCCCAGTCACTGTCTGACATCTTGTATGCATGCAAGTCCTTATTCCATGATACAAATGAGTCAATAACATCACAAAACTCTATAGTACAACCTAGTATCAGCATTGTTAGTCCTCCATGGATAATTGGGATGGAACTCAGGTTCACATAAGAAGAACTGAGCCTCTTTGTACCATGCTTGACATTTCTGAGGGCTTGAATGAACTGTACAGACAATCTTTCAAAGCTATATATTATGATGAGCCATAGAATAAGGTTGTATATTCAATACAGACCTTACAAATTACTGAAACATCAGTATTGCTGTCATTGAGATCCTTATCAGCATCTACCTGCATAGCAGCCTCATTGTCCTGTGAACAATCTACAGTAGCCAATTCCCTTTAGAAGCTATACTGTAAGAAGCATACAGATAGCTAAGCTTGGATTGTTCTCATACTTTTAGAGCTGTGAGATGAACTGTATGAGGCATAAATTGAAAGCACAAATGCTTCACTGAGAAGTTAATTCCTTTCTAGAGATAGAAGTCTTCAGTGCATGTGACTATTGCATCATTATTTGTGACATTGTCTATTACAAAGGTCATAATCTGACATATTCAAGTTAGTTAAAGCATGTATAGAGAAGCTATATATATACACAACTAGTCAGACCATATTGGGTCAGGGTTTCTCATATAGCATCTACCATGTTCACACCAGAGTGCTTGCCAATAAGCTCATGAAAATCAATCAAAGATTTTTCTAAATACCTATAAGCCAATTGAATAATAATAACTTAATAGATATATACTGAGTTTTTCTTTTTCTGTTACATAATGCACAACAATTGCCATGAAAGTGTATCCATTTAGAGATGACCAACAATTTAATAATATTGATACCTTTCCAGGCAGACCCTAAGTAATGCTGGAGCACTAATTATAAACATAGACTAAAAGACTGCCTGTTAGGATCATGCTAATAGAGCGAGATGAAGCAGAATGCATGTGGGCTTGGCAAAGCTATGAGCAACGTCACCCCTGAGTTAAAGCTCTAAGATGAGTATGGACAGGGTCCACAGAGTAAGACAAGTAAAGGATTAAGATGAAGTTGCATGGAGTCAGAATCTTTGGATTGTAGAAGAGATTGAGATTAGGCTTGAAGGTCAAGTAGAAGTGAGTACAAGAGTATTGGACTAAACCAAGTTGATATTTGAACTAAACTATGTACAGTTATATGCCAGTCACTTAGACCCCCTTAGTCATGTTAGACTCTGGCCTGAAACTCATCTTTTATGCATTTTTCAAGCCTCAAAAAATTCTTAAAAATAGTTTATAATATTTAATTACTTTCTTGACACTTGGTCTTTATTTTATGAAGTGTTTTACCAGGTTCTGAGGCATTCTCACTTCAATCAATAGTAATTCCTTTATTAGGATATGTTACATAATATAATCAAATTAACAATATTCATGCATAAAAAACATATTCCAACAGCCAATAAACCCTCCAGTGAATCTCCAGAGCAGGTTCACAATTATAACAGCTTTAATAATAATGATACCTATGAAGAGAGATGATGTGGCCTGATTTTGGACTGGGGTCTAAGATGACTGGGATTGTCTTTTTTGGACACTCACCAAACTCATCCTCTGTAGCAATTATTTCTTTATGTATAGCTTTGGCAAATTTTTTCAGACTCAATATATTGTACTAGTATTCATTGAGTAAAAAAAGTTCTAGCCATTTTGTGAAAAAAATATTCCAGCCATCAATTAGTGTTTTGGGGTCTAAGTGACTGGTGTATGACTGTACTTTTAGTTCTACAGTTTATATACTAGAGCAGAGTATGATAGACAGAGGCTAGAATAATATAAGTCCAGAATATTCTGTATCTAGAGGCGTCGAGTATTCCATGAACTCTGATATAACACTTACTTGCTACTATGAAAGATTCTAGGTGTGATAAATGAATATATGAAATTAGTATGTGAAATAAAGATATGAAATATAGAATAGAAACTGGGAAACAGAATCTGTCAGATTCCGATAAGTGAGTTGGAGCCTGTTAGATGAGTTGAAGGTTGAAGTCCATGGCATCTGTGGCATGCTTGTTACAGTATCCCCCCCCTTAGTGTTCTTGTCCTCAAGAGCACTGATCCTGATGACCAAGTGTGTTGCATGGAATTTTGTGCAGGCATGTCACATGATAAACACCTCTTAACTGGTAACCACCACCATCTAAGTTACCTAAATCCCTCCTTGCTGTCTGGAATGTCTTTGATCAACTACCGCTGTTCACAAACATCTGAAATGTATGTTACCCTGCTGATGCCAGAAAACATTGACCCTGATAGGCTCAAAAAATTTTATGCTGAGTGTGATGAAGAGGAAGCTTCATATCAGGAGGCCATGGACTCCTATGACAAATGGAAGATTGAAAAATCTGCTGAGGAGAAGGTGTGGAAAGTGGCAGTGGCCACAGCACTAGCCAAGAAATGAGTTGAGGAGCATTTGAACAAAATTGCCAAAGCAAAGGCAAAGAAAGAGGCAAAGGCCATGGCAGAGTGGAAGTGACTAGAAGATGAGGTGAAGAAATTAGAGGAGGGGTGGTTGGCTGCAGAGGTGAGAAAGAGGGAGGAGAATGTGAAGAAATTGAGAAACAGGTTGCTGGCAGAGTTGAGAGCAACAAAAACTATGGAGAGAGAGAAGGAGAGGGTAGCAGAGGCCCTAGTGAAGGAGAAGGAAACCAACAAGAGCAAAGGAAAGGAAAAAGCTATGGAGGCTATGGAATAGCAACTGGCATCAGACAAGAAGGATGATGATGTGGAGGCCAGTCAGAAGACTGGGGTTGAGGAAGCCATGGAGGATCTTCAAGGTTTGAAAGAGAAGGCAAGGGCAAGGGAGGTGTTTGGAAAATGTCATAAGGAACAACAGATATAGGTGGCAGCAGCCATAGGAATCAAAAAGTGGAAGGTGAGGTCCACACCTTATGTGGTGGATAGTGACAATGCTGCAGGCCCCTTGGGGCAGAACAATTCTGGTGAGCCTGCCATGAAAAGGTTGAAAATGGATCCAGTCCCAGAGAAGGGGGACATAGAATTTATTGGCAAAGGTAAGTGGCCATCTGGTTCTATGGTAGCACTAATTGTTGTTTAGATTGTTGTTCTTAGTGTTGCACCAATGGAGCCCAGTGCTTTCCTGCAAAGAAAGGGCACTCCTGTGAGCAATGCAGGATTTGAAAGGCAAGGTGGGCATTTGGAGATGATATAGAGCCAGTGGTAATGGAAGAAGTTTTAGACTTGCTATATAGTTTGTATGCAAGGATGAATGCAATGATGGGAAAGCTAGAGGGCCTTGCTTCAAGAGTTGAAGACCTCCTGGACAATTATCTCTCTGGGCTGACCCTGATTATCCTTACAACTTTGTTCCAAAGGCATCTGAGGACAAATAGGCTGTGTTCCTTCACAAGCTTTAAGACTTAGAGGGTGCTAATTCTGAGGCCCTCCAATAGGCAATGACAATGCAACTTGACAAGGATGTTGCCCAAGTTTGGCATTTGCATGTTGCTAACCTAGAAACTTTGAATAGTATGGACCTGTTTGAGCTGGCAAATATGGAGCTCTGGATTGGAAACCATGGATATGGGACATTGATCAATACTAGTAATGCTAGTATCAAATTTTGCAAGGGAAGAGAAGGTTTTACTGTGTTGGAGGAAGAAGTTCCTGAATGGAATGGATGAATATTTGGTGGAGGATTCCAATGGAGAGTTTGAAGAGGAGCCAGTAAGGGCAGAAATAGTACCAGGAGCATGGACTGTTGGGTTGGCTGAGCTTGATGCAATCAAGGGAAAGGATGGAAGGAAATTATTGAAGAGGATTGAAGGTGAAGGAGAGGTGGAGGCCTTGGAGGAAGAAAAAAGTGACAGTGGAGATAAGGAAGGAGTTGAAGTCAAAGCAGAGGCCACAGGCAATGAGGAAGATGTAGATGTGGAGGAAGGTGGAGAGTCCAGGGTTACCTAGTCCTTTGCTTGAACAATTTTATATATATTGTATGTGTGTATATGAATAGTAGAGTACTGCACCCAGAGGAGCATAAAATGTAGATGTTTTCTTGATGTCTGGAATGGAGTGAAGAAAAAAAAATAAAGTCAAGAAGGGAGCTGGTGGAGTCTGTTTCCAATTAAGAAGGTAATTTGCAATAGTTTTCTAAAATCCTATTTGAAATTTGGGGGACATTTTCTATATGGAACTGGCAGAGATGGAAATCAAGAAATAGTAGAGGAAGGTTTGATAGTGACTTTGTATGGTGACCCTGGATAGAGGTTCTGGTTTGTCTGGGTAACAACAATGGAAATCTTCAATGTATTTGTCCACAAAGAATGGGCCCCGGCAACTGCTGGTTCCAAAATGTAAGCTGATTAAGCCTATTTTCAGCTATTTTGATGGTAAATCCTCATTAATTGCCTCAAATCTCACCAATGGATGCTCCTCTTTGTTCATATGGCTACATATCAGTCTAAGTACATAGTAGCACTATTCTATCTACAATAATACTCATCTTCACTGTCATCCTGTCCCTCAATATTGACATCTATGATCTCTTCTTGACAGCTTTCAGCCCCTGTCTTTCTTGCTCAAATCCTCCACCTGTGTCTCCACCTGTTTCTGACTGCATTTTAGTTTATTATGAAGACCATATAGTCACTGTTGATAAGTCTCAGCATGTTTACATGCCTGAGAAAGCTCTGTCAGGTCCATTTGAGCTAGATTCCTCTGTGCATATGCCAAGATGGATCATAAATGGCACTGATTTTTGCAAAGCGGCATCTTTGCTGCACAGACAAATTGTTTGGTGGTACCAGAGTATCTGAGAGAGCAAGAATGATACCTCATGAGGTGTTCTGTGTGCTTGAATAATGTAGAAAGTAGGTGCAATGGTGTAAAAGAGGTATGCCACTGTTGTTTGGTTGTATTTACAAAGCCTTTGAACTGCTTATCCAAATGCACCTGGTGCAGGCTTCTACAACACTCATATTGCTTCGGAAAAATTACAGAAATTCTTTTAAAAATAAAATGCATGTATTCTTCAGAGCACATTTTTTAAAAACATGTTTTTAAGGCTATTAAATGCACCAACACTCTAGTAAAATGAGGCCTTAAAAAAAATCTGCTTTGAAGAATACATGTAGAATTATATTCATAACAATTTGTTTCTGCAAAAGTAATCATGAATCTTCCTTATTCGACCTGCAGTAGGTGCATCCACAAAAGTGCCATATTTCAGGCCAAATTGAGATTGCTCGGAGCCCGAAATTTGGTGGGGGTTGCTGGGGCCCACAGAAAATTTGGTAGTGGGGATCCAAGCAAACTCTTTATCAGTACCTTTATAACCTAACCATTGAACACAATAGATGAGAGGACATTAGAACTGATGGTTAAGCTTAGAGTCAAGGATTTGTGCAATCTCATACTGCTCTTCACCATTGACTTTAACTGAAGGTGGAGGTGATTGGGTACAATTAGAAATGATATTGGATTCCATGGGTCTCAACTGTGAAACATGGAATACAGGGTGAATGGAATGGAAATCCATGGGAAGTTTGAGAGTAAAGGAATGGGATCCAGGCTGTGCAATGATGATGAATGGTCCAAGGAATTTCTCTAAGAATTTTGCAATAAGGCAAGTAGTCCTAATGTGTTTGGAATTAAGAAAAACCTTGTTGCTTACTTTGAAATCCAGGGTTAGAGATGTTGTTTATCTGCTTGGAATTTGTAGCAGGACTGAGCATGAGAGATTTCATCATGAAGGAATTGGTAAAGATCATTGAGGTTAACTATGAAGTCACAGGCCTGAGTGGAAGTGATATCACATTTAGGGTATACAGTGATGTTAGAATGGTACCCTTTGTTAGCAAAGAATAGGGAAATTCTGGTGAAAGTGTTAAGGGCATTGTTGTATCCAAATTCTGCAATAGATAATATGGTATCTCAATTGTCTTGTTGGTAAGAACAATAGATACAGATGTATTGTTCAAGAGTTTGGTTGGTGCGTTCAGTCTGTCTATTGGCTTCTGGGTGATAACCAGAAGTGAAGTGAAGTTTCATATTGAGGGCTTTAGCAAGAGCACACATGAATTGGGAGACAAATTTGGAGCCACAGTCAGAAGTGATATGATTAGGGATACTATGCTTGGAGAATACATGGGTGACAAAAAGTTGCATGAGGTCCATGGAATTAATCATATCATGAGTAAGTATGAAAATGGCCTGTTTGCTTGCATGGTTGATGACAACAAGAATGGCAGTGAATCCATTGGAGTCCAGAAGTTGTTCAATGAAATCCATGGAAATAGAATCCCATGAACATGTAACAAGTATGCCACAGACTCCATGGACTACAACATTCAACCCATTCCACTGGCTCCAACTCATTATCAGAATCTGATGGATTCCATTTCCCAGTTTCTATTTCATATTTCATATCTCTATTTCATATACTAATTTCACATATTCATTTATCACACCTAGAATCTGTCACGGTAGCGAGTAGGTGTTATATCAGAGTCCACAGAGTACTTGACTCCTCTAGATACAGAATATTCCAGACTTACATTATTCCAGCCATGTCCATACTTATTCTAGCCTCTGTCCATTGGACTCTGCTCTAGTATATAAACTGTAGAACTAGTAGTACATACCTCAGTTCAAATATCAACTTGGTGTAGCCTAATACTCTCACACTCACTTGTACTTGGCCTTCAAACCTAATCCTCAATCTCTTCTACAAGTCCACAGATTCTGACTTCATATGACTTCATCTGAATCTCTACTTGTCTTACTCCATGGACTCCATCCATATTCCTCTTAGGGCTTTGACCCAGGGGTGACGTTGCTAATAGCTTTGCCAAGCCCACATGCATTCTGCAGACTCTATAGTATGCATCTCACTTCATCTCTCTCTATTGGCACAATCTTAACAGGACACATTGGTACAGGCAAAGGTTTAAGTAGGCCAAAAGAATGATGTCTAGGTGTTTTGTTATGATCACAAGTAGTAGTACAAGACTTGATGTAGTAGCAAACAAATTCATGCATCTGTGGTCAGGTATAATTCTGTTGGACTAATTCAAGTGTCCAGTTTTGACCAAAATGATCTACCAAGATATGATCATGATTGTTCTGTAGGACACAAAGACAGAGATCCATAGAGTCTAGGATGTAGATGCAATTGTCAAGACAGAGTATTCCTGACTTGTCCATGGACCAGTGGAAAGGATTGGAAGGGGAAAAAGCAAGATAAAAACTTTTGGTTGCTGCAGAATTCATGGGTTGTGCTTGCTTGATATCAGAGTGGAGCTTATCCACATCCATGATAGCACTAGCATGGAGTATGGGACCTTCAAGAAATGTAGCATGGAGAGAAGTAGAGAGTTGTTCTTGAGTGAACACTGGGCAGAAATTGTGAGGACTTGAGCATATTGATTATCCCCCTCTTTAGGGTAGACATCCCATCATCTAGTGAGTGTGTCTGGTTTTCCACCAAGTTTACCTAGCCAGAACCAAATAACAAGGTTGAACTGGGAAAGGAATTCAGACCAGTGTACCTGCCATGGGTAAGAACCTTGGTAGTAGAGAAATACTTGAGGTTCTTGTGATTGGTAACAACATCAATGGATTCTGCAGAGCCTTTGAGGTGATGGCACTAGTATTTAAAGGCTTCAAAAATAGTGAGAAGCTCTGTATCATGGGTATCATAGTTGAGCTTGGCTCCATGGAGACTTTGGGATAAGAAGGAAATGGGTTGAATTTTGCCATCCTCAAGGTAAATAAAAAGGATGGTGGCAATAGCATAGTCAGAGGCATCGGTTTCCATGACTAATTGACAGTCAGGAATCCAGTGGGTAAGGATAGGAGCATAAGTGGAAGTCTGTTTCAGCTCATTAAATGCAGCCAGGCATTTGTTATCAAATTTCCACAGAATACCCCTGCAAGTAAGACATGTTAAGGGCAACACAATCTCACTGTATTCATGGATAAAATGGCAATAGAAATTAGCAAAACTAAGAAATGATTGGATATCTTTGACATTCCATGAGACCAGCCAGTCAACAATAGCCTTGACTTTGTCTTCAGCCATGCATAAGCCTTCAGGAGAGAGGATATACCCTAGATATTCCATAGAATCCTGATGAAATTCACATTTGGATCCTTTGCAGTAGAGATTGTTGGCTCTGAGTCTGCATAGGACCTCTCATACATGTTTTCAGTGTTTCATATGATCATTGGAGTAGATGAGGATATTTGTTGAGGTAGACAACAATGGAAATGTCAAGCATATCTGGGGAGATGTCATTGACAAAGCATTGGTAAGACCAAATGGCATGATGTGCCCATTCAAAAGACCTATAGCAGGTATGGAATATAGTTTTTCATTTGTTTCCTTTGGCAATACAGACAAGATGGTAGGTGTGGCTTCAGTTCAGTTTTGCATAGAGATGCATGGAATGTGCAGAATCAAGAAGATCAGAAATGAGAGGAAGTGGATAATGGTCTTTTTTGTGATTTTGTTCAAGCTACAGAATTCAACACAGAGCCTGAGTTCACCAGTTTTTTTTGATGAAGAGTACTAGGGCTCTGTGGGGAGAATGTGAAGGAGAGATGAAACTATTACAGATGTTATCATCATAAACTTGCAAAAGGCTTTGAGTTTAGATTCAGAAAGGGAATAGATGGGCTGAGCAGAGGAGACATGCCTTCCTTAAGATTGATTTTGAGGTCATAAGGGCAATGCTCAGGGAGTTTCTCTGAGAGGGAATCACTGAACACATTGGCAAAGTCATGGTATTCTGGTGGAACATCAGTTAAATCCATAGAGGCTGCAGAGGTGGCTTGGCCACTAACACTAGGCATGGAAGGCCATAAGGTGAACTGTTGGGCACCTTCTTCTGCATAATGGCTGGAATAAATACAAGTCTGGAATATTCTGTATCTAGAGAAGTCAAGTATTCTGTGGACTCTGATATAACACCTACTTGGTATTGTGACAGATTCTAGGTGTGATAAATAAATATGTGAAATTAGTATGTGAAATAGAGATATGAAATATGGATAGAAACTGGGAAACAGAATCCATCAGATTCCAATAATGAGTTGGGGCCAGTGGAATGGGTTGAAGATTGAAGGTCCATGGAGTCCACAGCATGCTCATTACAGCTACCTACTTATATACAAAAAACTGTAGTACTAATAATAGTTTGAACTATAAAGACAATATGTTAGTTGCAACAGTATGCATGAGCTATAGTTACCAGGCCTAAGCCATCTGGTTGAGGTTTGGATGATTATGTGGGTTCAAGTTGGCTCGAACTTGTAGTAATACTGAAATAAATGAATATCCATGAAAATCATAACAATTTCTGCATATAAGGTTGTTTTCTATAGTGAGCTCACTAATTCCTAGTAAGTGTGTGCTAGTTACAAGTCCAAGTCCAAGGATATGTTACTTAGCCAGTTGAATGTCACCCTACACTTAGCCTGTCATTATACAATTATCTTCTAAAATAGTGTTGAGCATACAGTGAGCTGCTAATTTGGTTACAGTAGTGAATATCTTTGTCAACCAATTACTTAGTTTGCAGGCACTTGGCCAAAGCTTCTATTAAGCCATATGCCAGTGTTATTATTTTATCTTATCTCTTATGTGAGGTTTGGTCCAGTCTTCTCAGGTACCAGTACATCACTTTAATTTAGTCAACATGCCAATCTCTTTAATTGCAATCTTCTTTATCTTCTGTTATAAGAGTGAGCTCACTCTGTAAGTGCAATTACCAATGTTCAAACAGTGTTTGTAAACTTTCTGTCAAGCATGCTTGTCAAGCACATGCTATAACTAAGTCCTGGTTTAAGTCTGTCACATCAGATGTCAATTAGACATATAGTTCCAATGCTTATTTGTACTTATTATATATGCTCACCTAGTTCTTGAGTCCACTCGCTCTTACACTGTAGTACAATGTATACTCTGTGTTGAGGTTAGGTATTGAAACAAGCACAGTGTAAAGATTTGTAGCACACCAATAGCTGGATAGTTGAATTCAATGAATATTTTTTGGAAAAATTCTAAGTACTTATATACTGCTAATAGACTATTTCTACAATGTTATACAACCTTCTGACAATGTTTACAAGTTTTTACACTCAGTCAGCAATGAGCTGAACTTGGAACTTCAATCATCTTAAAGATTCCGGACTTTTCTGGATTGATTGCCAAACCTGGCATGTCCAATCAATCTCAATCTCAACACTCCCCCTCAAGCCGGTAAAGTCCCAATCCCCTCATAAATTTGTCATGCTTGGGTTGATGCAAACCTTTGGTAAAGATATCTGCAATCATATCTTCAGTTGGACAATATCCAGCTTGATGATATCATTTTCAATCTTTTCCTTGACAAAATGATTCTGCACATCAAAGTGCTTCGATCTAGCATGATATGCTGGATCACGTGCAATGGCAATAGCAGATTGGTTGTCCTCATAGAGTACAGTAGCTTCATCTTAATGTACCCTAGCTCAGTGAATAATTCCAAGTTCCAAATTGCTTGCCTTGTTGCATGTGCAAGGGCTGTATATTCTGCTTCTGTTGAAGAGAGCTACAGTAGATTGTTTTTTCGAGCTCCATGCGAAGCAGCACCTGCTACAAAGTAAGTGTAGCCAGATATTGATTTCCTATCATCTGGATTGCCAGCAAAGTCTGCATCTGTGAAACCATGGCTGATACTTCATCTCCTCTCTGAACAGTATACCAGCTCGTAATTTCGAGTCCCTGCAATGTATTGAAGATTCTCTTCAAGGCAGTCCAATGGTCTCATCCTAGGTTTGAAGCAACTGACTAAACAGTCTGTACATGCATGCAATGTCCGGTCCTAGTCCCAAGTGCTAGGTATAATAAAGAACCTATCATGGACTGACAATCCATGTGCTAGGTATAATAAAGAACCTATCATGACTGAAATCCATGTCTAACTTCGGATTTTGACTTTTCGTGCACTTGTGCAGTATGACATTTGGGTCAAGTGGTGTGCTGACTGGGGATGCGTCCTGAAGGCCATAACGAGACAGTATCCCATCTATATACTGTTTCTGGGAGAGGGATATTGTCTTCTCCTCGCGATTTCTTCGTATTTCAATGCCTATAATCTTTCCTGGCTCCCCAATGTCCTTCACATCGAATAATCCCTTCAACTGCTGCTTTACTGCCTCGAGTTCTTCAACTGTCTTCATGAAAATAAGCAAGTCATCAACCCAGACTGTTATTACAGTCCTTTTCCCTTCATTGACTCGCTTGTAGACACAATGGTCAGCTTGTAGCTTGGAGAATCCATTTCCGACATCTTTCTGTCAAATTCTCGGTTCCATTCTCGTCCTGACTGTTTGAGACCATATAGCGTCTTGTGCAGTCGACAAATACGCCTGTACCATTGTCATATCCGTCTGGTTGCCGCATATAAATTTCTTCTTCAAGTCTGCCATTTAAATAGGCTCCTTTGACATCCATCTGTGCATTTCAAGGTCCTCTATGGCTGCATTCCAAATATTGCCCTGACGGATTCTAGGCGTACTACTGGTGCAAAAGTCTCGAAATAATCGACTCCTGGGATCTGAGAATATCCCTGTGCTACCAGCCTTGCTTTGTATCTTGAAACATGCCCATTCTCGTCGAACTTCTTTGAAAACCCATCTGCTACCTATAGGAGATCTTCCTGAAGGTAAATCCTCTATGGTGTATGTTTCCATCGCTTCTATGATGCTCATCTCCTCGTCCATGGCTTCCTTCCAATTTGGCCATTCCCTTGATGCTTTGGCTTCGTTTAAGGTGCAGGTACATCATCAAAGTCAGTTCCTTCTCCAGCTAGGTAACTCCATACTAGATTTGCGAAATGCTGCTCTGGAGTCATCTCTGTAGTGTTTTGGGTTCCCTGGGTGCTGGTGGAAGTCTGGAATCAGGATTTCCAGAGCTCTGTAGTTATGGTCTCGTAAACTTCGGGCTGAACGGGGGGTCTTTCTTCTTGCAAAGTCGTGTCATTAGCTTTAGTGGATCGTGCTGATGGTACAGATGGCTTCTGATCTCGCTGGATGCTTGGAGCTCGTCTCTGTGGGCCTGGAGTGACTTTCTGTGTCTGGCTGCTGCGTTTCCTCTTCGCTATTTGGTTCTTGAGGTACTTGGGTGAGTCGAGGGTCGTTTTGACTCCTATTCTCCCCCTCGAGCTTCGACTTATCCGTGCTTGCAATATCTGCAGTCTTGGGTGGTTCTGCGAATACAAAGTTCCTTGATACTCGTATGGATCGAGTTCTGGGATCATAATAGCGGATTGCCTTTGGACCCAGAAATCCGACAAAGGTGAATTTCTTGCTTAGACTCGAGTTTTGACAAGTTCTTGCCCTCCGTTAAGACCCAGACATCGCATCCGAACTCTCTGAGGTGGGAAACATCAGGTTTTTCACCTGTATTCATTTCCTCTGGCGTCTTTCCACCCAGTGCTTGTGATGGTGCTAAATTGCGAATGTAAGCAGCATATTCCACTGCTACTTCCCACAGATATGACGGAAGTCCTTTTCCTATAAGCATGGCTCGTGTAAGCTCCATCAGAGTGCGATTGAATCGTTCTGCTACTCTGTTTGATGAATGTGCATAGGGAGCAGTGGTTTCCAGCTTGATTCCCTTCTCTCTCAGCCAAATCTTGACTTCCTTGCTCACCAATTCCATCGCATTATCCACCCAATGACTTTCGGCACTAAACCATACTGCCTTTCAATAAAGGTGATATACTCCTTCATTTTACCCAAGGCCTCGCTTTTCTGCTTCATGAACTTCGGAGTACAGTGGCGGATGCATCATCTGTGAATGCAATGTAGTATTTCGATCCCTGGAGTGAAGCAACTCGTGCAGGTCCCCAAATATCGCAGTGAGTGACCTCTCCATGCTCCTGGCTTCGGTGTTTTGCCTCCTGAGGGTATGGACGATGTGTCTGCTTCGCTTGAATGCATGCTTCGCATTGGGAAGTAGTGGTGAGTCTTTGTCAACAGAGATGATACCTTCCTTCTCTAGTTGCTCCAATCCCTTCTTTCCAAGGTGTCCATATCGAAGATGCCATGAATCCCAAGTGTCTACACTTCCTCTAGCAATGTGTGACTTCTCTGGGTTCGTTTTGGCTCGCATCTTCATGAGATAAAGCCGTTCACCTTCTTCCCTTCTGCAAGCACTGTACCATCCTTTCGATGGAATACCACTTGTCCATCGCCGAATTTCGCTGTCAGGCCTGCGTCGTCAGTCGGGTAATCGATATGAGGTTGTTTACTGCATTTGGAGCATATAGGGTGTCCTTGAGGCGATGTATGCGAGTTTCTTTGCCTACCTTTGCTTCCAAAACAACAGTTCCTCGTCCTAGGGCTTTAATCACTGGTTTCCTATCCCACTGATTGAGGATTCCATCAGAGAAGTAAGGTCAATGAATGAATTCATATCATTGCAGATGTGCGACAGTTCCAGAGTCTGCAAGCCAATCTTCCTTCGAAAATTTCGAGCTGGGCTGCAAGTTATAGCAGTTATCAGTCAAGTCTTGGTTTGTGCTCGCTTCGTTGCCTGGTTTGACCTATCCTTCTTCTTCTTTCGCCCTCCTTGTCTTCCTGGACCTTTCCCCTCGATCCACCACCTTTGGACCAGCAATCCTTTGCATAGTGTCCGGGTTTTCCACAATTCCTGCAAGTATCTTGGTCTGAATTGTCACTTCTCTTTGACACATTCACCCCCTCCATGGATTTTTCCTCCCATGGCTATATAGTGTGTTCTCCTTGCCTCCTGACTTCTCCAATCTATGCCTGTTTTCCTCCAAAACGATGGCTATAAATTTGTGAGATTATAGTCGGATTGTTACCAGTAGAACCGAGATATGCAGTCATGAATTGGTCCCAAGATTCAGGCAATGAAGTTATCAGCAGCATTAGGAAGTCTTCATCCGAAACAAGACTCCCAAGCATGCCTAACTCCTCCTGGATGTCACATTTCAGTGACATGTTCTACTATGTCAGTAGACTCATCTGCAGTCATACGATAGAGGCGACGTCGATATGAGAGTATTCCCAGCTTTCCTCTAGCTTCCTTCACTAACTTCAGCTGCTTCCACATTTTGGCTGCTGTATTGGCTCCAGCGATGTGAATCATCTGTGAGTCACTCAATGTAAGCTCGATTTGTGTCTGCCCTTCCTGTCTGTCTCATCCCATGTTTGCATACCCTTCATTTCCTCTGCTGTTAGCTTTTTGGGGTCTACAGGCACTGGCCTCGTCTTTACCCCTTCTGCATACTTCAGGAGACCTTGTTCTTGTAGTATAGCTGTCACTCGACGCTTCCACAGAACCCAGTTGTCTTCCCACAAGAGCTCAATGTGAAATAAGGATGATGGGATTGAATCTGATGATGTAGACATGATGTATGACTAGGAAATATAAAGTCATGTAGAGCGGTTGGCTGTGCATATTAAATCGTCAATAAATGATAGTAGGGTTGGGGCCCATAACCTGTTGAGGTTAGGTATTGAAACAAGCACAGTGTAAAGATTTGTAGCACACCAATAGCTGGGATAGTTGAATTCAATGAATATTTTTTTGGAAAAATTCTAGGTACTTATATACTGCTAATAGACTATTTCTACAATGTTATACAACCTTCTGACAATGTCTACAAGTTTCTACACTCAGTCAGCAATGAGCTGAACTTGGAACTTCAATCATCTTGAAGATTCCAGACTTTTCTGGATTGATTGCCAAACCTGGCATGTCCAATCAATCTCAATCTCAACACTCTGTGAGATTGCAAAATTACACATATGGAATGTCTGCAGTTGCAACATATCCCCTCCACTAAAGTCTTGATCATCCTTGGTTATTGTGTTGTGGGTCCATGTTGTTCTCTTCTTTTCTACATGGCTCAGCTTTGAATGCTCATAGGCCAGTTACATCAATGTTCATTGAAGCTCTCACATGAAAGTTTCTTTCTTCACAAAAAGGCAAGAAGTCCACTTAATTACTCAGATATAGAGTGGGTTTTGGACTTTAAATCTTCCCACCCTTTATTGCTTTCACCTACTTTCTTTATGCAGGTACTTCTGTTCTCTTTGCTTGTCCTTTATGCATACATTATCCCAGCAAACTCTAACCAGTGCATGTTCTAACACATGCTATTTCAAGTTTGCTTTCTTATTGAATTTTTTAGCAAATTTGTTATGTTTGTGCTGTCATCTCCTGCCAAGTTGTTGACTCAATACAAATACTTTGCTAACTTTGACCCCATTGCACATTACCATGCCTAACAGAAGGTCTATAGTATTTTGATGCTGAGGAAGCATCAAATGCCCCAGAGTATACAGGATGAGGTGATGACAATACTGAGAGTCACTTTTCAACTTCTTGTGCATATACTTTCTCTATGTTATCTATCTTGCTGACATTTATCACTTTTCTCTTAGCACCCAACTTTAGTTACCCTAAGAGAGCAGCAACTCATTGATTCCCACACAGATGCCTTCATTTAGGGGCACTTTACCAGATTGCATTTGGAATTGCCTGTCAACCTCCAAACCGCAGGTTGGGATGACCTTATCAGTTGTTCACTAGACAAAATCTATCCATCTCACATAAGTTTTTGGTTTCTTTGTATGCTCAGAGGTTAATGTCCTTCTTTTGGCACCTCTCTCACTTTCAGTTTATAATGCACCAAATCCACTTAAGGATTAGACAACAATGACAATGTGGAGAGACATGCAGTGCGTATTGCTGATGTCCTTTCTAAACCCAAAGTGGTGCCACTTGCTTTCAAGCCCAATTCTCTACCACCTTCAGTCTCTAAACTGCTGACACTTTCAGTATCTCTAAAACCTCCCACAATCCTGCCTACTTTACCAACAGTTCCTACTATTGAACAGGTGCCTACTACACCCAAAACAGTTGGTCTCCCATCAGTGGCTTTGCTGCTGAGTCCATGTCACATGGATACTCAACCTTCTGCAGGCTCTCCCTTGAGGGCTTTACCCATTAATGCTGTGACCTCTTCTTAATATCTCTAGTTCATGTGATACCCATGCATCCTAATCTCAGTAATTTAATGGAGGGGCACCCAGCTTTTCTCCAAATCAATAAGAATTTATAAGCCTGGCTTACAACAATACACTCATTCTCATGCATATTATTCTTGCAGACCATATTGGACACCTTAGGAACTAAGACTTTGATCATACAGGCTTATATATAGATTCTCTTATATATACAGTAGTAGACACATGTAGACCTCTTTCTTCCTTTTTCACCCCACCTTTCTTTTTCCTTAGACATTCTCTCACTCACTTAGATACACTTTTAACTTTCACAATAACCCTATTCCCATTTGTGGTGTGATTTGTGAGTCATACATCCAGTGAGGCTATCTGGACAGAGCAGCCTTTCACTTTTTTTAAAACAATGAACAGGGGTGCTAATTGAACATAGATTCATATCACTTTTGTTATTTGTTCTGATATTTGAACTTGCAAATTCTATACTCGCACTTGAAACCTCATACTCAAACCCTTGAACTCGCACTCACACTCGAACTTATTCCTTTTGAACATCAAACATTTCCTTCTAATTAATTGAGCACATCTAAACCTAACACACCAGTTTGCATGAAGTAACATTATGAATCCCTCACCAAAACCTACACACCTACCTAGGTATATACTTCCACCATCCGTAGAGGCAATTGACCACATCCTGATATAAACTCACCAAGGAATCCCACCCTGGCAGCAATCTCATACACTGCATGCTACTTCTCCCATTGTCTGCTCTTGTCACTCTATCTACCCACCTCTCTTCCTCTGATTCAGACTCTGATAAGGCCTCATGTCAGCCTCAGTACTGCACAATGGAGAGACATAGGTCATGGCAGGACACCCTCTTTTAAGAATTGTCCTAAGGTTTCTGCTGGTGAAGTCACACATAGCATGTTACACACATCAATTCCTAACAGCAGCTCAGAATTGGAGAAAGACCTTATCATCCTTTGGTCACTGAGAAAGAGATTATTATGCCCTACCTTGTGCTCAGTTTTTGCAACAACATCTGCTTTGATAATTTCTACTACACTAAAACTCAGATTGTTACAATCAGTATACACCAGCTGAGTTCAGGAATGCTGCATGCAAATATTTCTTCTTTACAACATGGTATCTTCTTTGTGCATGGAGAATTAAATAGCTTGCTTTAGGACAATGGTCTCTTTGTGGATTTTCACAACATGATTCTAATGCAAAATCACTACTTGGAGAGGAACCCAGAGCATGTTAAGGATGCAATTGTTGGTTACTACTCTGAAGAAAGGGATGCATGTTGATTTGTCCAAATGTTGCTCAGAACCAGATACAGAACTGGCAAGGATTTTTACTGCAATTGCAAATGGTACTGCAGATGCTATAAAAGATGAAACTGTAGCAAACTGAGTCAAGTTGGTAGAGGTCAAGGATGAGAAACTATGCCATAAATATGTACATAACCAGCATGATGCCAGGAACTCAGTAAATAACTTTGGATTGAAGTGCATACATGCTAATGCCTTCCAATTGAACACTGCCAGTGCTGCACCCAAAGTGACAATGTCTGTGACCCTTGCCCTGCTGCTGGATATGAAACTCATGATATTAACTTTATCAATTGCTGGGTCCAGGCTAACCCTGATGGGTTTGAGAACTGATGAATTCTAAATCATGGCATTAGACCACAAAAACCTTGTACCATCACTGCAGACATTACACTAATCCAATCAATTCTACACAACTACATCACACCTATATGCACTCTCACCCTTCCCTCCTATCAGACCTGGTTCTTGTGATGCACTAGAGTATCCTGCCTACCTTGTTCTCCCAATCCTGACCTTTGTCCCAAATAGTACTCATGCCTCCCTTCTCAAACTGTGCAGTAGTAGAAGTGGATGATTATGATTCCAACTATGAGGATGTGGACTCTAACAGATACAACAAACACTTGTCTTCACCAGCTCATAATGTACATCCCCATTGCTCTCATGGATCCATAGTGCTCATCACTGAGGACTGTGGGCAGAGAGCAGAGACTGAACCCTTGCCAGCCTGACTCCTCTGTTCAACATGAGACAATAACTCTCACTCCTGGACATCTGAGGAACTAGGACTTTGATCATATAGGCAATATTGTGCAGGCTATATATAGATTCTCCTATATATATACAGTAGTAGATGTATGTAGACCTTCTTTCTTCCTTTTTCACTCCACTTTTTTTTCCTAGATATTCTCCCACTCACTTAGATACACTCTTGCTCTTACAATACATTCTGTTCCCATTTTGTGGTGTGATAGTCCAAATCTGTTAGTCTCTAGCCTATAGGAAGACCAGAACATTGAGATCTAGAGTGTGCTTCTCTTCATTTTTGAAATGATCTACTTATAACACTGTCAGTATATTTTGCATCCCCCTGCAATTTTGTACACCCAATTATATAGTATATATTGTACATCTAGTACTAGTATTACCTTCTCAAACACATAGAAATGTGAGCTATATAAAATTTCTCCAATTTTTAGTTTTAACCTCTTTATCATGAATTTTGCAGCTCTAAATTGCCATCTTTTCCAATGCCTGGAAATGTGAGTTTTGATATGTGTTCCCCATAAACTGTAATATCAATTTAATGATTGATACTGCTAAGTGCCTACAAAATAAGCAGATGCTGTTTAAGGGATTTCAGAGTTGCAAGATCCATTGGAATGTTTCAGAGCAATTGGATGCATGCAGCATCCTCAAAACATGATTTTCTCTAATTTTTGCTATTTTTCATTATTTTATATCTAACCTAGAGTTCTACAAATAAAGTCAAGTTTCTTTTAGAGGTTTTTTGAGGCTGTAGAATACATTGGTAAAGGTTTCAAAGCAATCCAATGTGTGCAGCACCATAGAAAGCCAATTTTACTGATTATGCCTAGCTATAAAATGTACCACATGTGCTGTAGAGATGCCAATTAAGGATTCTCCAGGTCATTTAATTTATTAATCAAGTTTCAAAGTGATTACATATATGTAGTACCCTAAAATTGCAATTTTTCTGCAATTTTCTACTATTTTTTACTATTTTACCTTTTTTACCTCCTTCCCAGAGCCTTCATACCTTGTAACAGGTATCTTTGACATCTTAGTTATAGTAACTGATCATGACTAATGACTATACTTAGATCCTGTAAGTATTGAAAGTTAGCTAGCAGTAGTGACTTCTTATGACTCTTTATGGATATCTACTAAAATAATATATTTTTGTGTGATTCTCTCTACTAAGGACCTGGATCAGCCTTGAAAATACACTGTTGGATAAGGAATAGAATCTTACACTAATACTCAATACTCTCATTCTCATTTCTAGAACTAGTACTAAACTAAAACCTTCATATTCATAGTATTACTTTTGAAGCCAGATATTGCTTACACCATCATCATCTATTTAGAATCTACTAAAGACCTACATACTGGTTTCTAATTAAACTCAAAGTGTAATCAGATTCCCACTACACTTCACATCTCAAGCTGAATACATCTTATTATGATAAGTATTGTAAGATACTAACAAACTTGATCAGGCTCTATTGGATTGAGAATGAGTTAAAGAAATCAGTAAGTCAGTATTTAATCTCAAGCTTTTTGATTTACAATGTGTTGGTTTTAGAGTACAATGAAGCACAAACACTTAGCTGGCCCAAAGTCTCAATCCTTAGCAGGCAATGCCAAAGGTGACAAGATACATAAAACAAAACTCAGCCAGGACTAGCATTGTCAAGAGATGCCATCTAATAAAGACATCTCTTATCAGCCTAAACCTTGCTTCTGTAATGGTAAAACTAGATTACCATCCTTCAATAAGATCTCCAATATGAGTAAACCTTTATTATTGGTTACATCATTACTTAAGTCTCTTTTAGAAAGATATGGAGTCTAAGAATGTAGTCTAAAGTGGAAAGGATGAGGGAAAAGCAGTCATATATTAAGTATGTCCTTTCTTACTATGTTCTCTTGTTATACTTGATCCATCTTTTTGTCACAGCCTACTATAATTATCATGGACTCCAAGTCTATGCCATCATAGAAATCTAAAGAGCCAGCTAAGGTAGGCATTCTTCTGTTACAATGATCTTGACCAGCTTCATTGTTTTAACACTGTATTTTCTTTTTAAAAAAAGGAAAAGACCAAAGCTTATCAGTTGATAAAACAAGGGAAATTAATCATTTCTTAAAAGTCAGTAGTTCTTTAAAATTTGGCTATATTGATGACATTTTCTTTAGAAAAAAAAGAAAAGACCAAGGTCCTATTCATTGAAGTTTTAGGATATCTTAGTACCCCTCTGACTTGTTTCACATCTCTACACTTTTCAAGCTACTAAATTTAGCAAAAACCACTTTTTATATCTCTTTAAATCATTTATGAGGCAGCAAGGCACAAAAAGGTTTACTCCAAAGCTAATATTTCACTAATCTCATTCTATAATGAGTCAAGGGAGGACAGTAGTCAAGAGGAAACAGTGGTGCCAGAAGTTGTTAACTGCAATGAAAGATCTTTCAGAGGCTGAATCACTTCAGGTGTTATATTAGGTGTAACAAAGGATGATAATGAGGAGTATCATAATGATGATGATTAAGTCTGCATTTTCTTTCTTTTATGCTTATATTATGCCTCACTGCAGTCTTTTTACTCTATAAAATATTTTAAATATTGATTTATTACTTATACAATGCACTTACTCTGCTTATATGCTCTGCTCATACAATGCTTTTTGAACACTTTGCTTATACATATTGCTTTAAAATAATACACAATAACAGCTCTTTTTGTACTAGTGTGACATTCCTGCTCTCTCTTTAACCATCATGGACATTCTTGATGTCTTTAAAAAGATGCTCGCTGATTTAAGTCTTTACACCCTTCATGGCAAGTACAAATCCATTATCACAGTTGCAAAGGAATGAATGGCCAAGGCAGAGGAGGATATTTCACCACTACCCAATCAACTGGCACTTTGCATATAGATACTCTTTCATGCTCTTTTATTACAATCTAATAGTTTTAGTTATAGAGAAAGAAACTCATCCTAGTATGTGAAAATGAATACATACATTCTTTCATACTTGATCTGACTGTAGTCATGTGCATCCATCTCTGAAAAGCAGGTCAGTACAAGTATAGCCTTGTATGCATGTATATTGATTGATCTATTTCTTCAGTCTTCAGCAAACTATATCACTGAAATTATCTTATACATTAATGTCAAGCCTTTAAGCTTTGATAGTTTTTGCATGAATATCTGGTATACATGTATAATTGCATTGATATGCTTATCTATACAGTTAATTTCCTGAACTCCCTCCCTCCTTGCTTACTAGATTTGTAAGATTGGCCATGCAGAGGGCTTTACCATACTGTCTGTTATCAAAAGCACTGCTCCACTCCTCCTGCTTTAGATACTTTGGCATCCACTGTCAACACCATGAAAATGCTTCATGTTATGTCTGCTGATGCGAACTTCTCACCTGAAGCCCTAGGATACTTTTATAATCTCCTCTAAAACACCCTCCACAATTGATAGAGCTGATTACTTGGTGTCCTGCACTATATGATTTACAGTAAAGCAGAGTACATCCTTAATACCAGAAATTTCCAATGATACTATGGAGAACCTCAACTTTAATATATTGAAAATTTCCAGCTCCTATTCAGCTCTTGTTGACTAAAAGCTTAACAGACTTTCAGTGCAGGCTTAGCTTTAGCTAGAAACTGGACAAATAAGAATCAATAGTTTTTGAAAAAATTTGAAATTGAGACCCAAAACAAATGTATCAAAGTGCCTGATATTAGAGATGAAATAGATATTAATATAAGTAATTTTCATTTTATTTTGAAACCTAATATACAAGTGTCATATTAGAGACCTTCAAATTTCTAAATTCTTTATTGAAGTCATTCTGATATTTCATGAGCTAGTACTATTGTAAAAAGTTTTTAGCCTGTCTTTATAAAAAAAAAAAGATCAAAATTGACTCATGTCTCTTTAACAACTCTATTGTAATCCAGTCAAACATCAGTAAACCCACTAGAAGCTCTGTAAGTTTGTAGTAGGTACATTTACCCACAGATTGTTGCTGGAAAAGACTTGCTGGGAAGAACAATGTACCTTGCCAAGGTGTCTTGCTTGTATACATTTTGTTCATTATTTTCTCTGGAGCTAGAACTGCAAATACTCTGGAAGGGTTTGTTAAAGCCACAGCATTGTACCAGACATTAATTTCCTGGCACAAGTAAGAATTGTGTTACCAAAATAAGCAGACACATCTTACCTTGGTGTTTTCTGGGAAGAGAAAAATGTTGATGGTCACCACATCATCAATACATTGACATGTACACTTGATACTAGAATGTTTGTGAAAGGAAAGACTGTGCTGTAATAGTCCACTCATATAGGCCAAAAGGGGTCAAGACAGTAGTCAAGGGAATGCTATCAGAGTGCATATAAGTATGGAAAAAACTGTTTATCATATTCAGTTTAAACTAAATCTTTCCATTCCCAGCATCTGCCAAATGTTATTGATACAATAGACAGGATACTTGTCTGTAACAATATTAGCATTAAGTTCTCAATAATCATTGACCCAACATAGTAGCACTGTGGAATTAGACTTAAGGATCAAGAAGGCAGGAAAAGCATGTAGAGAGGAAGATTCACAGATCTGGCTAACATCCAAATATTGCTTGATCAAAGTTTGCCAAGTAGTGCAAAACTTGTGAGGACATGCATAAAAGTGAGACATAATGGTCTTCTCCACATTTATAAGCTCAATTTTGCATGTAACTTTGTCAGGCATGTTATCCACATAGTATGTATGTTTAGCATCAATCTCCAGCTTGCTACAATGTTTAATCAATACAAGGCACTGGATACACTCACAGACAGCATCAATAATATCAAAGAGTTTTACAGGTTCACAACAAGCATCCACAGTGGTACATATCATAACAGAGTGTAAAAGATTGAAAGAAGAGGGTTTATGAACAGTAGAATGATAGGCAAAACTAATAGTGATGTTATTATAAGATAAAAAAGGTTAAACCCAGTCAAAAATGTCTATGCAAAGACTGGGGGTAATAATAGCACAAGTTGAACATGCAGTAAAAAGATTGTTCAGGTTATGGAGCTAGATCAACACATATTTGATAAGAGCAGACTTGGACAAATCAGAAGGTAGAGCTATGTCAATCATTATTGGGCTATACAGGTGACATATATGGAGGTTCAATTTGATAACAATTTCAGGCCTAGTAAAGATAAACAGTGAGCCAATATCCAACATGACATAACAGGTACACGAAGTAACTCAGACAAGAGGCTGTGATCAGAAAGCACACAATTCTAGAGTAAATAAGGCTCAGCCAGAGGAGATGTATCCTCCCCAGCAGACAAAGGAAATACAGCAATATGAGGACAAGAAGCACTTACAGATGCAGTAACAGGACCATCATCCACTTCCAAACCAACAAAAGGATGTTCACTTACAAGCTTAAAGTTGACATGGTCTTTGACTTCAACAGGATAAGATCAAAAGTAGGAATGCTCAGGATGAACTGAACAGGAGCAAGAGCCAGACACATGTCCATTAGAATGAAGAAGGCATGCTAGTAGGGGCTTTGCTTCAGCACAATGACCTTGGTCTTCTTTCAGGCCAAGAACAAAGCTGTGTGAGGTGCAATAACAGACATTACATGCAGAAAGCAAGATAAGTTTATCATCATTATAGCTGCCAAAATCAACATCTAGATAGTCTAAATCATCATCACCCATACTGACAATGATGCAATTGGAGAAGGGGAGCATCAGTGCAGTTCATGATACAAGGTGAGAATTATAGGAAGTGGGATGATCATTAGAATAAGCAGAAGGAAAGGTATGGGAATGAAGAACAGGTGCCACATAATTCTGAGGGATACTTTGTACAGGAGCTACATGGTTATTAGAGCTGAGGGAACACTGTTCAACGCTGAGGCAGAGTTAGCCCTATAGTTATGTGCAAATGATAGATAATAAGGAGGCATAGAGCCACCATTGCTCTGTACACATTCCACAGCACAAGTGACATCCTTAGGTGTGATGATATGTGGTTGACAAGGAAAAACATCATGATTTGGATTATGCTAGTTCTCGAAGTCTTGGGAGTGAACCTGGATCCAATGATTGATGAAATCAATGTTTATTGGCATTGTATAAGGGAAAACATTGATAGGAGGTGATGATAATGATGTGGTCCTGTTTATTGTAATCATGCTCTTTTAGAGTATATGTTTACATCTGTGTACTATTAGCATAACATTTATTTACTTTTTTCTCATTGTATCTAGCTTTGTTGTAAGTACTAGTATCAAAGGATATTCTACATTATGCCAAGATAGGGTTCAGAGCTGAGCATTTGGGAGATATTGTATGGTGGGTCTTGGTAAAGATAGGTTGTGGGTTAGGGTACAATCTGTATAGGTTTTTGCTATCACTGTATTACAGTTGTGTTTGTAGCACTTGAGGAGGCTTTCTGTTAGCATAACTCAGATATATAGTGAGATGGGACTGTCCTCCTGCTTGAAGGTGGGAGGCTAGCATCTGCAAAACACATTTCCTCCCCCTTACATGTTTGAAGCGCAAAGTTTCTTCTTTCCTAGGCTATATTCTTTGAAGGATGTTGTCCAATGTCCGTGCTAGTAGTAGTCATTGCAACATCAAGCTAGGGTGTAGAGTAATGGGTGTAAGAGTTAGTTTAGGGTTCTACAGTAACTGAAGGATGGACTTTCCTCCATATTTGAAGTGAAAGGAAAAGGAAAATGTCAATACATTGATATGGTAGAGCATTAAGTCCAGCATACACTGTTCAGAGTTAGGTTAGGATACTCACCTCCAGTCTCATCAGCTTGCTGTAAACTTTCTTGCTCTTTGCTGAGGATGGGGATGCTTCAAACTTTTTCAGAAATTAGCAAGTTGAGGAAGATTCCTATTTTGCTTTCAATTCTCTCTGGGTCATCTGTGAGAAGTGCATCACTTCTGCTGACTTGCTCCATGGCAGCTTCTCTACCAAGATCATTTTGCTGTTATAAAGAGAAAAGGATCCTCCTAGCACTGCTTGTTTAACCTCTTCATCTACAGTTTCATTTCCTCTGACTCTTACATACCCTATGACCCATTAGATCATAATCTACAGGGAGGAGCATTTGCGATGCAATTTGGCAACCTGCTGATGGAATTCCTCTACAAGGTAATAGCTGGATTTAGTTTGTCCTCCTCTCAGAGCTGAAATTGCTGCTTGTTAATCCAGCAGTATCATTGCATAAGTGAGGTGTGGGATGCTCTTGATAATGTCTAATGCAAGGATTGCCTTTGAAAGTTCAGCTTTGAAAACTGTATGTTGGATGTCTGGACCTAAATAAAGGTGTTGTGTCACTTCCTCTGTTGCCCTCTTATCCATGCCACTGCCCCAATATCTTCCTTGTATCTAGAGACATCTCTTTTGCCTATGGTATAATCTGCATGCTTCTTGAACTTAAGGCAGCTGTCAATGAAGATGCCTAGGTATTTGGTGTTGTCCTTTGACTTGATCAAGGCTCCTGCAACTAAGAGCAGGAAGTCTCTGGCTAGCTCAGTTTTCACACATCTGGCATAGTGGACAAGTTGATACTTCACTACATTGAATATCAATGCTGAGTCTTGTCTACACTAGTCCTTCTGCTGCTAATTTCTCTAGTCAGGTGTTATTCTCCTTGATAGTCTTTGAGATGGCTACCACTGCTATGACATCTATGAACCTTAAGATTTCATCACATTTCCCTTGAATGTCACTACCAATCTCCAGCAGTCCAGAGTTGTAAGATCAGGTAAAGGATTGCACTTAGGAGGGAGCCCTGTGGGACACCTATCAGGACATCTACAGAAGCAGAAACATAGTCATCAATAAAACTTAAGAAGCTTTCTGTCTAGTTTACCAACTGGTCTATCAGCCCCATTGCCTCCATTCTCTCCAATAGTCTGGTATGTGCTATATTTGAAAACACTTGTGAGATGTCCAGGTAGAGTATGCTCACTGTCATTCCTACTAACCAGGCATCTTTGATGATCTGCATAAGTTGTAGGAGTGAATCAGTTTTGCTTCATTGGAAGGGCCTCACTTGCTTCCAACATGTTGGTAAACAGTGTATCCATCATCAATTCCAGGGCTTTTCCCATTGTCTCCTCCAAGGCTATCAGTTAGTATGCTTTTGGGACCATGTAGTTGTCCTTTCCTGGTTTTTACAGTATGATAGTGTGGAACAATCAGAAGTGATTTGAGAAGTGTCCTAGCTATAAGGAAATCATTAGTATGGCATTGAGAGTATGTGAGAAGAAATCCAAGTCTGCTTGCAGGGCAATGTTGAAAATTCCTGATGGTCCTGGTGCTAAGTAAAGCACTGCTGCAGTGGATTTGTATTTTAGGGGGGTCAAATACTTTGAAGGATTTGGTGCCAGATTTAGTGGGTAAATCCCCAACACCAAAACCAGCACCAAAAACCAATCAGTTTTGAATTGGTATTTAATGTTGGTTTTAGTACTGGATTTTGGTCTTAAATAGGAATGCAAAAACACACAGTATTTTGATGAAGATTTGGTCAGGTGGATTTGTACTACAAAAGCATGCAGATTTGACTCAGGGATTTGGGTCCTAAATCCAGAAGGGTAAATCCACTCCAAAAAATGAGTGTATTTCAAATGGTATTTTTAGAACAAATCCAGATGTAAATACTGAACCAAAAATGGGAACAAATACAAAGGGGATTTGTTCCAGGATGTGGGTCCCAAATCCTGGGTGACCTGCCAGTGATGCATCAGGCACCCACTAGCAAGACGCCAAGCACCCGCCAGTGATACACTGAGCACCTGCCAGTGATACACCAAGCACCTGCCACTGGCCACCAGCAACACAATTAGAGCTGCTAGTGACTCCACGGGAGCTCGCCAGTGACCTATCAGATTCGATGCCACTCCAAGTTAACCCCTAGCCATCGACAGCCTCACTTGTCATTGGCATGTCTCCAGTTCTTTGACACGCTGCCTCTCTCTGGCATCAATGCTAGCTGCCAATGCCTCGCACTTCCTCCTGGCATCGACTCCTTCTATTTAACTTGCAGGTCACCCATCACTCCAGCCTTCGCCTACTCTAGAGTCACCATCCCAGTCCCCAAAAGGTCATTTCCAGGTCTTTGACACCGCCGTCGTCTGCCTGTTCTATATTTTTATCACAGTGTTATTCTAACTTGGGCTTGCACAATCTAGTACTGCAAAACAGGTAAATTGTATCCCTTGAATGGGGGGAAATCACTGTATCACTAGCCTCTGTGCGCCCGAGCATCCATCTACATAGTCATAGACAGCTGGTGAAGAGTATTCACAACATGAAAGAAGTGGGATGCCCTAAAACATAAGCAGAGAATGGGAGGTTGATTCACATACTCAAGAGCAACTGAAGTTGGTGACCACATCAGTGATAAGAGAAGTATAAGGGTGGAGGGACACACTCTAGAAGAGTATCATATCAGTGGAATGAGCAAAGGCAACAGAAATAAATAATGGCTCAACATCGCAATGGAGAGATCTGGAAGATTCAGCATGGATGAAATGATGTTAAACCTAGCTATGAATGAAACATTGTTAAATAGAGTCGGTTGAATTGTTATTGCCTCACTTAGCTTCTGCACGACTAAGGCCTTCTTCATAAATGCATCCAGGAGGGATCTGATAGTGCTGTCATCAGAGATCACGGCTTGAAGATACAAAGAGCGCCTTACACTTCAGGTCACATGTGTCATTGACAGACGTCGACCAGAGGGTGAACATATGCCAGATCCTGATCTATCTTTCCCTCATATCACCTGATAAACAAGAAAATCAAGCAATGAGGATGTACAATTTTCACACTCTCAAGATAATATCAAGAAACACTGGTAAGTAATTAATGAGCCTAAAATGATGTCAAGTTATAGATTCTGCAAGACATTGTTCTTGTAGAGCGATCTCTGAATAGTGGATTTGTCCATTCAAAGACTCCAGGATCTCCATCTACAGCAGAATGGAAGCTGGTCACATTTGCAGCCAACAGATAATAGTGTGCTCTCCTCAGTCACTGACTTTGCGATGGATGCAGTCGTAGATGCAATTCTTGTCATCAGACCCTATTAGTCTTTCAACATTAAAAGCTGTCATCAAGAAACTGAGAGCCTATGCCTAGAAGTGTTGCTGACATGGCTTACATATTCAATAGATATAGCTGGCCAAGGTGTGTTTCTGGACACCCTCGAAGAAAAGACACCATAGAGACAAAGGACCACATGTGTTACCCTCATGGACTAGAAATAAGGGACCAGAATCAAATTGGATCATCATCCTGTTGGGAAGAAGTCGTGAGGAGGAAGATGTAGTAGAGTATATGGAAGAGCCTTACATCCATGAGTATGGGACCATTCTTCTACAATTGTATACAGTTGATGGCTCCATCATTATGATGCGTCAGAATAATGAGATATCCGTGATGACTTCAACACCAACCTACATGGTAAGCTCCCATTAGTAGCCTTGCCTTAGAATGATGACTTGGGTACATAGACGAGTCGCAGGGCAAGTCTTCGACAACTTCCAAATCAGGACAGTGAGGACCCTGGTTCGAATCCCAGTCTTGATGGACAGTAAAATGTTGTCATTTGAAATGCTGGAAGTAATGGGTGATGACCTACTAGATAAGAATTGGAATCAGTACAAGCAACGTCAAGGGAAATAGTAGACCAGTGTTCAGATTGATTGTCCATTGTATGGCCATCCCATGTGAGACGAATCGTAACTGGATAGTAGGCTTGTCCTGGTGTAACCCTCATTGAGGATAACCATGCATGCACTGGGATGTGTCCCCGAAGTATTCCTGTAGGCACATCTGAATCTGAGTTGCTTGGTAAAAGAAGACATACATCAAAAGTGTATGTACACTAGCAAGGCCCAAACAATGAAAACATCAGGGATAGCAAATGCGATGACAATGTGCGGCTACTGTTGAGGAGAACGACGCTAGGGCTATGAATATAACAGACTGATGAGCCTATTGTATGATTTCTGGACAAGTAAGAGCGATGCATGAATTGGGCATCACTGCTTCCTTGAGTATCAACTCGACAGGCAAGGTCCTTGGTCCTTCATAGTGCGACCAAGTCGAAGACGGTGAGGGGGCACTTGGAATCTAGCAAAATTAAATATTATCAGAAGGACAATCTGTCTATCCAGGACATAGAAACACACCATGTCTCTCCCTCCTACAATCCATTCCCATCCCCATAACCTCCAATACTCATGAATTCATGGCAACTTTTGTCGATATGAGCAAGAGCCTATGAGGAGGGTAAGGAAGCGACCACTCACTTGCATCAAAATCCAGCATCTTGGCCCAGTGAGTCAATTCTTCCCAAGAAAATTTGACATGATTACCAGCCCAAACAAGAACAGCTGAAATGAGAAACGAGCACCTAGCGCTGGATTTCAATGGGTGTCAGTGACAAGAGAGGGAAACCATGGGAACATCATCTCTCAGCTACATTTGGTGCCCAAAATCCTTAACTCTCCTAAATCCATGGCTCGGGGAGATAAGAAATTTCTGGTTCCTGCCACCACTTTCTCATGCCTTCTTCCTTGCCTGATCACCATGACCATCAAGTGTCGGTTTGTCTCTTGTAGCCTCACCAGTAAGTACACCTTCAAACTTGCATTCACATATTGTCATTTTATGGTCCACTTAATACTTGACACCACATTGACACTACCTTTTCTGACAGACACGATGCTTTTCCCAACAGTGTTATTCTGTTTTAACTTTCTTAGCCTTCAAGGTCCTTGCACAATCTCCAACAAGGGGAAGAGGGAGGATCAACAATTTTGGACTGATTGGTCATCACTGATACAGCTCAGGTTGTGAAAATTTAATTATACTTGTGGAGTGTCCTGGCCCACGCCTCTGTGGCCTTGTGGCTCCTATCCTCCGCCATTCACCTCCTTCCTGCACCTCATCAATGGTTATCCCTCCCTGGTCGATCCCTTTACTGATGGTTACTTTATCTCTTGCAACATTCACCTCCCTCACATCATCTCCTAATATCATTTACACTCTAGCACACACCAACTCTTCCTTCCACCCCTTCAACAGTTAATGCGCTTGCAGACCGATTAGCCTCAGGTCCTCAATATTTACAAGTTTGGCCACCTCCTGCACACCTACCTACGTTCTTTATGGATTCATTTATGCTCTACTCACAAAACAATGGCTACATTCAAACAAGTATAACATCATATCTGCCATCTGTGCTCACTTCGACTCTGTATTCTAGCCCCAATTTCTGTCCTGCCATGACTCCCTCTCTGTGACCAACACACCCCGCCCAAGCATCCCTACTTGCAGGCCTCTTCTGCTTACTCCATCTTCCTACAGCTGTATGCGAGATCAGACCAGCTCAATACCACGTGCACATGATTCCGACATTTTGGGAGTGTATCCCCCATGTGCATCAGCAGCTGTGATTCCCTGGAAACCATCCATCACATCTTCGTGCCATGCCCTGCATATCGCTCCTTCTACCAACAGGCCACACAAACCCTGATAGCAGAAACATCCTGTATCCTGGACTCAGAAGAGGTACCATTGCATTTCTGCAGGTCCTTCGTCCAGGTGATCTGACGTCTCTTTGAAGATGGTCCTGATTGGCCCCAATCGCTGTTTCACTTCTACCTGGGTTTAACTCCAACGTTGCCCAGTCATGCAGGATGCTTGCTGGGGGTGAAAGCGAATTGTTTGTTGGCACACATTGTGCACATCTAGCACATGTCATACATTCATCTCATGGGCAGAATTTGGGTGGAATACAAATGAAGGGTACATCTGGTCCTGCTAAAAAAAAGAGCAAAAACACCATAGCCATTGACTTACCTTGCTACCTGTCGCCTATGTTATTGTCCTGAACACTATCGTGCTTGATATACGTATATTACTTACAAAGAGCTACCGAGGTAGATTAGTTTGCACTTATTTACCTGAGTTGTATCAGCAGAGGTGGCCAATAAATCCAGTTTTCCAGTTTTCCTTTTGGACAACCATTTCAATGTTTCAAAATTCTGATCGAAGATGAACCAGTTGTGTGTATTACGATTATGTGAGAAATGCTATGCAAGAAGCACCCTCTTTGTCTGGGTAGCTTACAGACGACTACTTCTCCATCTAAAGGCCAGGTTCATCTTAAAGGAGACAGGGTCCTCTTTGTTCGCCCAGAGTATATATAGGTGAGCGATCCCTTTGTCAAAGACAAACTGCTCCTCACTTATGCCTCGATGTACATCTATCACAACTGATCTTCGCTACTCGCCCAGCAGGCACAAGTGCCCTGTGTCTCACAGCAACATCCTCCTCGCCAGACCCATCAAACGACACACTTTGCAGAGCCTTACAATTCGACAAAGATACTGGACACCCCTCCAACTTCCTGCATCCAGGCTGCTTACCTTACCGGTTGAGCTTCAGTTAGAGATTTGTTCTTACATGTTGAATCATGATCTGTTGCAAAGCACCTCAGCATGCAGACAGATGTTGGAGATTGTCGTGAAGATCCTTGCCAAAAGACTCGAACTGTGGGATGAACAGGGCTCATGCAGAGTGACCTCAGAGAGCTTTTCTGTGGCAAAGCTCTAGCTCTGCTCCCAGCAGGGACGTCAGACACCATCAGGCATCGAGTTGAGCCTGAATTTTTTTGACCTGGAAGGCCTCAAGTGCTGCATACAATTCCTAACCCTTGCTGCCCCCCATCAATTTGCAACCATTGGATTGAATCTCGACCTCTCACTTTCCCATTCGATGATGGTTGAACAGCCCCTTTTAGAATGCTTTTTCTCCCTAGTTCATAATTGCGCTCCCCAAAAGGTCTACCTTTTCTTGACGATGTCATTACCACCTCCTCCCCATAGTGGCTTGCAAGACTGCACACCATTCACCTTTCCATCCCTCAGCTCTACAAAATACTTGTCGATTTTTGATGACAAAAAATTGTTCCTGAGCAAGTTCACACCTTCCATGTTTCCAGACCTCGAGGAACTGGTCTTGGCAAGATCATCTCGGCTGCCATGGAACTTCCTGGCTAATGTGTGCTTGAAGAATCTGACCAAGCTCTGGCTGTCAACAACTCTCGAGGGCAGCCTCAACTTTGGGCCCAGAAAGCCTGTAAAAGCCATCAATGACAATGCACGACCAGAGGAATGGAGCAGAAGAGGAAAGCACCCTCCAGGCCATGCAGACCTGGCCGAAGATCCATGGGGAAGATAGGGGCTTCAGGGCATTCACTGGTACCAACATAAATATGTCAATAAGCAGGTCTGCAGGAAGGGATTGAATAGGTGCAAGGGCAGCTTCATGGTATTCTATTTCTTTTTGCACACGACTGCACCTGTCAGAAATGTTGTGAAATAATTGATCTAGGTCTGTTTGAAAGGGTGTGATGTCACACACGATAGCGGAGGGAAGCCACTTAAAAGAAGGCGACGGATCAGAAGAAAGGACAGTATCAGTAGGGCTGGGGGTGGAGGGAACAGTGTGATCATGATGGAATTTTGAACAAAGGCTGACAGGACAAAGATGTTGGACCCAATTGTGTGTGTCAGAGATCTCTTTGAAGAGTTGGTTTAAGGTACATAGATATAGTTGGAGGGGAGGAATATCTTGCACGATTGCAGGTGTTAGTGCCTTGATAAAGGGGGAAGGACCAGAACAAAGGATGCCTTCAACATTGATATTGGGGATGTAGGGCACAATTTCGTCAAGACGACACTTTACAAAAACCCAGACATGGAAAAAAATAATGGATGATAAGCAACTGGTTTGCAGGTATCAATAGACAAAAGTACCAGGAGAGGAGACAATAGTGAGTGGCACGTGACGTCCGAGTTTTCGCTCTTAAGGTGATTGGTTGGATGGGGGGAGGTAGAAAGACCGAGCAGCATATGGGCCTTGGAGGAGAAAAGTGGTCTCCATGTGCAACAGACAATGATATGATGCTGGGAGGTATTTCATTGTTAGAGAGTTCAAGACCAGAACGTTGAAAGGAAGCATTTCTTGAAGAGGTAGACATGGCGATGGGTAACAGATGCAGTCGATAATTCTAGCATTAAGACATTTATATGCTCTGCATGAAAGAGTTTCCTAAAATGAACCAACGAAGCAAAGCCTGGGAACGACCCATGGCAACACCACATACCGAAGTGTCAAGGTGGGAGCACTTAATGAAGTTCGATAGGAAGAGATCTAAGATCGGAAAGTTGACTTCACCACAGACATCGAGCAGCAGAAATGACATGAGCAGAGGTACAATTGTATTTGAGCGAGCCAAGCCACACTACCGCAGTGTAAGTTGGCACTCTGATCATATAGCGATGATTGATTTCCATTCAACAAATTCAAACAGTCAAACCTAGGTCGAATGGTGACTTTATCATGCCCAATCAACACTTGCTTTCATAACTCTCCGAGCATCTAGGCAGTAAATACTGATATCTGAATGTAAGTTTGAAGGCATACTTACCGGTGAGGCTACAAGGGACAATTCAACACTTGACAGTCATGGTAATCAAGCAAGGAAGAAGGTGTGAGAAAGTGATGGCGGGAGCTGGATAGGGTATGAAATTTCTTATCTCCCCGAGCTGTGGATTTAGGGGAGTTAAGGATTTTTGGGCACCAAATGTAGCTGAGAGATGATGTTCCCATGGTTTCCCTCTCTTGTCACCAACACCCATCAAAATCCAGTGCTAGGTGCTTGTTTCTCATTTCTCATTTCAGCTGTTCTTGTTTGGGCTGGTAATCATGTCAAATTTTCTTGGGAAGAATTGACTCACTGGGCCAAGATGCTGGATTTTGATGCAGGCAAGTGGTTGCTTCCTTACCCTCCTCATAGGCTTGTGCTCATATTGACAAAAATTGCAGGAAATTCGTGAATATTGGAGGATATGAGGACAGGAATGGATAGTATGATGGAGAGGCATGGTGTGTTTCTGTGTTCTGGATAGATGGATTGTCCTTCTGATGATTTATGTTCTTCACAGATGTCGGCTGGCCCCTCACTGTCTTTGACTTGGTAGCACAGCCATTATATTTGCAGTCCCAGCATCGTTCTCCTCGACAGTAGCCACACATTGTCATCACATTCGCTATCCCTGATGTTCTCATCGTTTGGTCCTTGTGAGTGTACATACATCTTTTTGATGTATGTCTTCTTCTGCCAGGCAACTCAGACTCATATATGCCTTCAGAAATACATTGGGGATATGTCCCAGTGCATGCATGGTTATACTTGTTGAAGGTTATGCCACATCCACATCCAATTGTGATCTGTCTCACGGAGATGGCCTTGTAATAGATAGTTTAATCTGAACGTTGGTCTATTATTTTCCCTTGACATTGCTCACACTGATTCCAATTCTTATCCAGCAGGATACCACCCCTTATTTTCCAGTGTTTCGAAGGACAGCCTTTTACTGGTCATAGGGTCTTCCCCCAGAAGTCGTTCAAGGACTCCCCCACGACTCACTCTTGCAGTGTCTGCACCCTCTGCCCACATTCAGATTTTCCCTGCGCTTAGCACTGATGTTTTATCGTGAACTGTTAACCTCTGTCAAATTCCTTGTGTTGTCAAGTTTATATCTCAATCTTCAGATGATCTGGTTTATTTTCCACACAAGTTTCATCCTTTTTCTCATTTACTGTGACATACAATTCTACTATAATTTCTCTCTCAATTCAACCAGAACTGGATGGCTTCACCTCTGGTATTGGCGCTACCTTGTATCCTCTTCCCACTACATTAGTTGCACTGCGTGTGTGGTTATCCTTTCCTAGAACGCTGAGTCAGTGGCAGTGGAACGTGTTGCATTAGCGAATGGGATGTTCTTGTGCATTGCAGTGCCTAGCTGTCACTCCTTCTTCACACTGCACTTTTTGAAACACTTTCAACTTGTGCAATGTTTTACACAATCGTGCAGCGTTACCTGTTAATTATACATTTGGTTGTTGTGATGCATGTGCCTATTTCTTACTAACTTCCTCTCGGCAGCCCATTACTGTGGTCCATCCATGGAACATTTCAAATTATGCTCACTTTTTAGGTGCTCAGTACATTTTCCAGCCTTTGAGCGATGTTGTCACCTTGTCATGTGGCACAGACGACTGTGCAGTCTACCAGAAGGCATCTCTTTCTTCTGAGTGCAATGTAACATGATGAAGCCATAGTGTGTGAGATTCCTGAAACAGATTTTTTCTTCCTTTGTTCAGTATCACACTAGGTGAATTACCGATGAGCCACCACCTTTGCACCTTTGTGCTAGCTACTTTTTTTAGTCATGATTAGCCACTGACCTCCATTCTTTTACCTTTCTTCACCCATCTTTGACCCTCACCTCCCTAGCTTCCAGACTTGCACACCCATCTTCCCAAACCTCGATCTCGACTCTGACGTTTCCCACTCCATTTGACATACACTTTCATAGCCATTCTACATGGACAACTCCGGACTCGGCTCCATTGATTTGGACTATGGAAACGGTCAACCCATGGAGTCCAACACTGGCATCGCTGAAGTACCAACAATCGATTCGAAACTTGAATGATCCAGCGATAGTATTGAACAGTCACCTCCCAGGAGCTGGATCGTCAACAGTGTGATTCATGGCTTTCCAAATGATCAACCAATTCCTGGAATGAGCAATGGAATCCAGTTCTCACGAGATGAGAACGATGTCATTGAGGTAAGACATTACCCTCACCAGAAATATCTTCTAACTTTATCCCTTGCAGCAACTGATGGTGTGTGCAATCCAGGACCGGGTATGTGTTGCGCATCATGTAAGGGTACATGACAATTATAATTGCTTGTATCAGCAGGACACGAATGTGATGTCGTCCACTGCTGGAGACGAAGGCATTCGGGATGAATCAATCAAATTGAATTCTGATCAGTATGCATACTTGCAACAGCGTTTGGCATGTCTAATGGGGTAGCTTTGATAGGTAACCAAACTGTTCAATCCACCACTACCTGCTCCCATCAATGCTGTCATACATTTGGATATGCTTCTTTATTGTTGCGTTAACCCCTGGTCCCACTTAGAATACAGTGGCTTGCAACGATCCGATTTCAGAGCACCCTCTCCACAGTCTCAATTGATTCAATCTCGAGGTCTGTAATAACAATTTACATGAACCACTGCAGTACTCATCAGAACGATCTGATCTGCAGTCCCAAGCTATTTCTGCACTGCAAGAGAAGAATTTGGAGGTTTGCCCTTGTATTGACTATCCTTGATGTGTACTCAATGATCGCCCAGTTGGAAAGGCAATTGTTAGAGGCAAAACAATCTTATGATTCAATGATCGCCAAGGTAGGTGTCAATTGCTGTCAGATAAAATGTTGTGGCTGATAACCTTCACAGGGCAGAGACATTATAGCTCAAAAAAACCGTGAAATAAAGGATAATGTATGTGCTTGTATTGACCTTTTGAACCGCAACAATGCTAATGCCCAGGTCTAGGAGCTCAAGCTCGATGAAGTTAAGAAATCTCTAGCATCGACCAAACAGCAGTACAATGCCCAGGATAGCAGAATATGAACAGTGTCAAATTCAAGCAGAAGCTCACACTGATACCCTCATCAAAGATCTCAAGCAGTTGGTTGAAAAGGTATGGATAATCATCTCTCTCTGTCATGAGGGGTGGTGTGTTAACAAATCGAAGTGCTCTCGATATGAAGCAGATCGATCCAGTCTACAAGAGAAGTTAAGGCAATATCAAGGTGTGAGTCTATTTCTCAACGCATGGTTTCTTTGGCTATGCTGACATCATGTAGAATGGCATGCCTACTTTGGAAACTGCTGTAAAAATTGTCAAGCCTCATATCGACAAGGCAATGAGACGAGTCAAGCTTCATGTAAGGAGAGTTTGCACCCACTAAAGTTGGACACTGCTGATGACCATGGATATTAGTACAAAACGCAACATGAAGAGACTAAGAAGACTGCCACTGCCACACTGGTGGAACTACAGAGTCTTCGAGCAGTTTGTGCTGCTGCAACATACAGCACAACAGGTTGCTGAATCACAATTTACATCTAAAACACCACAAACAGTGATGGACCCTTCAGTACGTTATCAAGAAGTAAGTCTTGGTGCATAAGGAGTCAGCTGGACACTCATGCTTTCCTAGATTCCGAAATTGCACAGAAGAACAGCATTTGGGAGACAACTGGATAAATTAGTAGGCCCAAGGATTGACTGCTCCCTGTTCAACTACTATTCATTTCTCTCCACTGGCTCCAAGCATACCAGAGACACAACAATCGCATCAGGGACTGCCCTCATCATCATTTACAGGGTTCCATCATCAGCAGCAGCCACAGCTACCGCCCAAACTGCAGTCTTCTGTGCATCAACAGCAGCACCAGCAGCAGCCATCGACATTTGCGTATCAACAACCACAACCATTTGGATATCAGATGACGTTTACACAACAGCAGGTACTGTCATCATTCGAAGCTCATAAGGAGCCTCAGTCTTCTGCACATTGGCAGCCGCCACCTCCACCAACATTTATGCCACAGCCATTTGGCCATCAGCAGCCACCACCACCACCACCGACATTTGCATATCAACAACCACAACTATCTGGGTATCAGATGACACTTACACAACAGCAGGGACCACCATTGTTCAAAACTCATCAGGGGCCTCAGTCTTCTGCACTGTCAGCAACCACCACCCACACGGCCTGCAGCCATCTGGACATCGGCAGCCAATACCTCCACCAACATTTGCTCACCATCAGCCACTGTCATCTTCCAAAGGACAGCAACAACCTTTCAGAGACCTTCTCTGAACAGATCTACCTTCACCAATCAGTCTTTTCACAGCAGGGAGTTGGCAAGTGGCCAGGAGCTGCTCCCCTAAATTCTTCTAACCAGGGCCACCCTCAGAGAAATGATCTCTCGAACTCGGACAGCGGTGAGGAGGGGGACTCCAGTGACGTTGGAAATCATACAAAGAAAATAAAGAAGAAGAAGAAGAATAGCAATGTTGACTCTGGACAGTATGAGGCAAAGCGTACCGAGCAAAGTCAAAATCCCGATGAGACACTACTAATGGTAGTAATGTTTTTTGATCCCCTGATTTTACTCTGACTGGATGCTTCCAGAAAGCAATCCATGCATATCAGTGCAGTTTGCTGCTGTCAATCAAAACGGACAAGGATATCCATTCTGCTGTTTCCCATGGCTGCTATACCAATCTCGATCAAGCCAACACATATAAGAGTGGCGATCGGTCAACTCTGCTGTCCTTATCGCCTTTGCGTCCATGCTGGGAGCACATCAATCATGATTGGAATTTCGCCCTGAAAGATTTATTTGTTGCAGGCTTTATTTCAATTCAGAAGAAGAAACACCCAGAGTGGGTGGAGGAAACACAGTTCATCAGTGAACATTTTATTCAGCATCTTAGCACTCTCAGACAATCCCTTGGATGATACCTCAATGGCACACTCAAACACTCCAAAACAGTGGGCCATAGATCTCGACGTCGTACAGGGGTAAGATTTGCAATTTTTTGGTCTATAACTCCACAGACTCGGTGTAGCTGTATGAATGCAGACTCCAACTTTGTATGAACAACGACTGGCAAGAGGCCTTCCTCATTTTGTTCCACATTCTTGAGACATGCAGTGCAGTGTACATGAGTTCCGATGAGAGTGGAGATGAAAGTGTCTTGCAGCAGTATGGCTTTCAAGAGAAGCATGTCGTGTTGGTGCGACAGAAAGAGTGGCATAGTTCAGAGGTCCTGCAACTACTCAAATGGCTTGACCGCAATCAGGCGACAGTGAATTGAACAGCTTCAGGTTGTTCCAGAGCAGGAGTGGCCACTCGCATTCAACTATGACTCCCTTACTGTCATGCGCCGAAGAGTTCACACTCACCACTAGCAGGCCTGCCCATCAACTTTTACAACACAGACTGGCTGCAAATGTTGACGCCGAGCCAAAGGCAAGACCTTCGCCCAGTTGAAGCTATCAATCTGTGAATGTATGTCTTCACCTGGCCAGAAACCAGCCAATTAGTAGTAGATCAGTATGATCGTGAGGGGATAGAAGATCACAGGGTGGCAAGACCACATTGAAACTTCTTCCTTCTGACATACTACATTGCATACCATATGTATTGGACACACACCACCAGCAGTGGGTGTGCTAGGACTTACACTTGTCTTAAATCTACTACCTTGAACTATGCAGTGCGACTTGTGTCAAAGATTCCCATGATTTTGCGCTATTGCAGAATTCAAACTAATCCGGAAGATACTTGATGTGTGGGCATGCGGACTGAGTTATCTGTACAAATTGTAATACTATAATGGGCAAACATTGAACATCAGATCTGAATGGCGATTGTTCAACAATGTAGGCAGAGCCACTCTGCCACTACTTGGCCTCTCTCTCTCTATATATATATATGACTTGAGACTCGACACAAACAAATTTTCCACCATCATGCCACCAGCACCCAACTCGAATTTGTCAACTAATGAAGTGACTGATAGGTTGAAGACTGTGCCCAGTATGACAAAACGTCCAAACAAGGTCGGCCTCATGACTAAATATGCCATGTTTCTGCTGATATACTGCCTAGGCTGCTAAATTTCAGGCTCTTGCAGAGCAGTACGAAGCAGAGGCCATAAGAATCAGTTTAGTTGAGTTCCCTTGTATCCCTATATCATGATATCCATTGACTCGTTCTGCTTCCAGGATCTTCAACACCACATCCATCTGTACAGCACTGCCAAGAAGGAGAGGGATATGTATTATGAGCAACTGACTGACACCGAGGCGCATCTCAGCCAGGTAAGTGTTCTGTCTACCCCTTTACCATGCCATAATGTATCTCTGGCAGGAAACCGCCAAGCTACAACTTCATATGGAAGAGTGTGGCATCGCAAAAGACAGGACTATGAAACACCTGGGAATGGGATTGGAAAATGAGCGAAATCTTATGTTGGTAAGTTCCATTATCTCTGGAGTCCTGCCTCAACTCAATGTTTCCATTTCACTGGCAGGAAAACACTCAATTAAAGTCCAACCTAGCCCAAGCTTGTGCTCTTATTCAACAAGGTCAAAGTGCCTTTGAAGTACGTTTAGTAACCGAGGGACATCTCATGGCGGTACGTTTATCTATTTCAATTTATAAACCTCACCTTAGGATGCCTAAATTATGGTGTATGTAGGAGATTGAGGCCTTAAGAGCACAGCTTGTTTGAACTCATGGGGAATATCAAGAGGACCATTCTCAACTAGGGTTATTGAAAGAGAAGATCCTCCCATTGACAGACTGCTCTATCTCTGTCTGGGGACAATAATCATGCCAACTTTGTGAGTTGACAATTCAAAATAAAACAACCACTGACTACCTCCTTAGACTTATCTGTGGACACAGCTTCTGTGGCTCCTGCATAGCGAAATGGTTTGCCAAACAGTTCACTTGTCCCACTTGCAGGATTACCATCACTGAATGACCAGTAGTATCTGTCACACATTATGACATCGTCGTTGCATTGACAGGCATCGATGTGGTGGATTAGGCACAGTTACAATCCCAGTTGTGCCACCTCTTCCCATAAATGATAAACATTAATATTTGACCAGCATTTACCACTGCAGCATATTATACAACAATTTCCCCTTTTTGTCAAATAGTGAGTATGCATATAATATTAGTAACTTCTGCCAGATACCCAGAATGCTATTATGCCCTTGAGGGCAATAATGCTATAGAACGGCATTACAAATAACAGGGTCGCACATTGCTTGTTAATATAAGCCAAGTACCTGTTCATTGTACAGCTATTAATGATAACATACTGTTTGTTGTGATGGTGGTTTTCTAAACAAGCTCAATTGGCTCTGTCATGAGCTTGCTTACCTTGAGCTTTACCTCCTCCATCACACAGGACTCTCAAGTTTTGAATTACCATTGACATGACATCATTAGGAAAGCAATAAAGGACGCACCATTCTCTGGTATGGTTTAACTATCGTCCATCAAACGACATCGTCGAGTATAACCTTGAGCACTTGCGCCATTTGGACACATGATTCAGTGTCATGACAGAATATCAATAAGACTTTGATGAGATCACACAGAAGAGCATCCTTCAGCTACATCCAGCGTACATGTGCTTTCCAAAATAGTAATTTGTAGGCACTAGAGAATGAAATATGGCCGAAGGCTAAGAGTGTGGAACAACGTTGGGTACAGAGAGTAAGAGGGGCCCATCATCACTGCCATTGAACCGGATGTGTGCTTATTCATTGCGAACAGCATCACGAAGGTGGATCTTGTCAGCCTTGATTACAAATAAACAAAACCATTGGGACCCTTGTGTTCATAGGGTTGCCATCTGCGAGTAATATTCTATGTTGCCACAATTCCGGACATAGAACTAGATCTTTAGTCCATGGTGTTGCATTGTCCCATTAAGTCAACATTGGTATTGATGACACGACCATAAGAAACATGGATCTTATCTTTGACCTAAATTCAAAACTGCTAGTAAGGTGCCTGCCTAAACAGAAGTGTCATCACCCCATCATGCAAAATTTGAATTGCTATGGACTTGAAGCTTAGGTCCTAATTGTCATCACTACTGTAGTCTTAGGTGGTCATTGAGAGATATTATTTTTGCCTGGTACGGTCTGAAAACCGAATCGAGCCTTGGCAGTGAACTTCAACGCAATCCTTGATGGGCTTAAATGGTAGAGATGGTGGATGGAAGGTGGAGTGTCACAGTGCAGAACTTTAAAACTGTGAGTACAACGTTGATTTCGGTTCAGCGAATGGACCAGCCCAATTCAGTTCTACCGCTTGTGTTGGTCCTTTTCCATACTGATACACTTCGGTATATACCTTCGCACTTTTCTTCCCTTTCTCCATAGCCATTTAACACAAGCTGTAACGTTCTCATACTCAAAACATCCACTTTGTGTCCCAGTATTTTCTCAGCTTATTTTTCTCAGTGCCTCTCCAGTAGTCGTACAATACTTACCTTCAAGGTGTTTGTTTGGAGCAACATTCAGCTGAACTTGCCATGCTGCGGCTTCCTTTCTTGTTCACATCCCTGTGCTCTCGAACTTGGGGTAATCTATCAAATGTCTATTGTATACACATAGAAAGAAAAGAACTGTTCTGTCTAGAAGATACTTGTAAAACGGTTCCAGCCATGTGTTCCCGGTCCTGGTGTATCTCATTGACCTGCATCCTAAGAGGGTGTAAATTCAGGGGCCATTTTGTACATATGGCAGTAACCAAACTTACAACAAAGTTCATTACCAAGCACGCATCCATGTGGTCCAACCTCATCACCAAGTCTCCAAAACAATCAACTAAGTAAGAATGCATCGACGGGAACTAGGCGTATGTCAGGATAGAAGCAAAAGATTGTGTTTATGAGCTTACATTGTCTATGGTGTGTAGCTTGTCTTGAAGAGCCTCAAACTCCATGTGAATGTTGACCAGACTAGTCTCAGCCAAATCTGCTCTCTCATTTGCAGAGTGGAAAGCTTGTTGAGTATCAGAGAGTTGTTGCTCCATTGAGGTAATCTGGAAAAGACCAATTCTGAGGATGAAATACTATACATTCAAGTGATCAGACTCACACGATGACATAAATCATCTGCACCCAACGTCTCCATTTGATTGGTGATAGTGCCGCTAAGCTATAAAGCTCCATGAGATTGCAGAAGAAAATAAGCTCAGCAGCAACAAACTTGATTAGCAAGGCCATTTGTGAGAACATTTATGGCACCCTGGTGCTAGATGTTGATCGTGATACGTATGGCCAGACAACAAGGAGATAGAAACACCTACCATGGCCTCAATGCTGGCCATCACATGACAATGGTCCTCTTTCAAAGTTTGTAATTCCTGTTGATGCTTGAAAGAGATAAGGCTTAGCAAAAATCCATGAAGACCATCCCATACCTCATACCTTGACTTGGAGTTCCTTCTTCTCTTTCAGAAGTTCGACAATACGGTCACAGAGAGCTCGGACGTCCTTCTCTGAATTGACAATGTGAGTCTGCAGGAAACAATGGTCATTGGATAACAACATAACAAAAACCAACCTGAGTACCTTTGATGCACAGCTGTCACCCTCTTCAATGGGAGCTTCCCTTTTTGCCATATTCATGGGTGTTGCAGAGTCGTTGACAACAATTAGAGTAGACTGAGGCAGCATCGCAGCAGATGAGAAAGGCAGATTGTGTGGAAACAGGATAGTGGTGGTGTTTGTGGCAGGAATGTGGTGATCCTTTATGGCGAAGCAGCTTGATGTATCTTGGTGGAACAAAGGAAAGAAGTGAAGCTGTGAGTGGCAAAAAAGGGTCCTATAACAAAGCCTTGATGTATACACTGACAGGTAAGCTGACTACAATACGTGAAAATTAAATTTATATAAGTGGAGTGTTGGTGAATTTTGGCATTCACTGTAGCACACTGGCAACCAAGGCAGACAGATGTATACTTGGTAGTAATACCCCTCCTGCCCATGGTGACATAAATCTTATCTTATCTGTAATTTGCAATAATCTGAGGTTGCATATGTAGCTTTGTCCCATTTGCCTGCCGATGACCTTGAGTAAGAGTGTCTTCGTAAGTAGGAAATATAATATGAATGTAACTTGAGAACAAGAGACAAGAGATGAGGAGAGAGAAATCAGCTTCGAGGTATGAGCTAGTCCAGCGGAGGAAGCACTGACTGGACCGGAAGAGAGGAAGTGTTGAATATTTGACAACATCAAGGACAGTGACTTGAGTGGTACAGTCCTGGGACTGAATGAGCTGATCATCAGCTATCAGAAAGAAGCGGGAAAAAAAGTCCGCCATGGGAGTTGATGGACATCCACGATTCACGATAAGAAGTTGGTGTCAAGCACAGGGAAAATCTAACAGTGGGCAAATGAGTGCAGACACTGCAAGAGCGAGTTGCGGGGGAGTCCTTGAACGACTTCTGGGGGAAGACCCTATGACCAGTAAAAGGCTGTCCTTCGAAACACTGGAAAATAAGGGGTGGTATCCTGCTGGATAAGAATTGGAATCAGTGTGAGCGATGTCAAGGGAAAATAATAGACTAACGTTCAGATTAAACTATCTATTACAAGGCCATCTCTGTGAGACAGATCACAATTGGATGTGGATGTGGCATAACCTTCAACAAGTATAACCATGCATGCACTGGGACGTATCCCCAATGTATTTCTGAAGGCATATATGAGTCTGAGTTGCCTGGCAGAAGAAGACATACGTCAAAAAGATGTATGTACACTCACAAGGACCGAATGATGAGAACATCAGGGATAGTGAACGTGATGACAATGTGTGGCTACTGTCAAGGAGAACGATGCTGGGACTGCAAATATAATGGCTGTGCGACCAAGTCAAAGACAGTGAGGGGCCAGCCGACATCTGTGAAGAACATAAATCATCAGAAGGTCAATCCGTCTATCCAGAACACAGAAACACACCATGCCTCTCCGTCATACTATCCATTCCTGTCCTCATATCCTCCAATATTCACGGATTTCCTGCAATTTTTGTCAATATGAGCACAAGCCTATGAGGAGGGTAAGGAAGCAACCACTCGCCTGCATCAAAATCCAGCATCTTGGCCCAGTGAGTCAATTCTTCCCAAGAAAATTTGACATGATTACCAGCCCAAACAAGAACAGCTGAAATGAGAAACGAGAAACAAGCACCTAGCACTGGATTTTGATGGGTGCTGGTGACAAGAGAGGGAAACCATGGGAACATCATCTCTTGGCTACATTTGGTGCCCAAAATCCTTAACTCCCCTAAATCCGCAGCTCAGGCAGATAAGAAATTTCATACCCTATCCAGCTCCTGCCATCACTTTCTCATGCCTTCTTCCTTGCCTGATTACCATGACTGTCAAGTGTTGAATTGTCCCTTGTAGCCTCACCGGTAAGTATGCCTTCAAACTTGCATTCACATATTGTCATTTTATGGTCCCCTTAGATACTTGACATCACATTCAAGCTACATTTTCCTGATCGGCGCAACTGCCTAGTATGACTGCCTTGGCATTGATACCTAAATCGGACTGGTCCATTTGCTGAAAACAAATCAACGTTGCAGTCCCGAGGCAAACTTCTGTTCATCATTTTTGGTCCCATCACTCCCATCCCATGTCCTAACTGATAAGTTCCACAGGCGCCTTCTAGCAACTTGATGAGCAGGACTAGTGTTCCACCAGTAACCTTGCCTTGAATCCATTTCCACACATACAGGTACACATTTCCTTAAAACCTGATACAGCTCAAATTCCTTACTCTCCATTGTCAAAAACAATTAGACTTTTTCATGGTCGCTCAAGAGGGTACTATTCAGCAACCTCTCACCTTGGTCCCCATAAGGACGCTTGGCGCTTTCAGTCATTTTAGAATCATGATGACAATGATTAAGAGCCATTGTCGTACCTTCTGTAATCTTGTAGAACTTGATGGACTTAATTCTACCTGCTATGGCCTTCCCCTCATTATTTTTACCTACTGAGTTTCTTTTCACAGTTGTGTTGAGTATACATCAGCTGCATTTCATGTGGCTAGCAGATAAATCGGGCAGCCTGTTCCTCAATAGGGATTGTAGCAGGCTGTGATCAGTGTTATTGCGATATCAGGTTGCCATGGCAGGAATATTCGGCTTTGGACTGACATCGTTGTCCACTCATACAGTCTTGTCAGTGCGTACCTATGGAGTCTAGGTCAGCTCAGTGTTGTTCTTTTGCCATTGCCCTTACTCAATGCATTGTAGTACATCTGATGACGAGGAAGAACACTTTGTGCTCTGCCAATGCACCTTATATGGCTGTAAACGCTCCACAGTTACGCAAAGTGGACAAAATGGGTGTATGTTGTCCCAAGTTATGGCGGAAAGGCATCAAGTCCAAGATTTGAAGAATGAGGCCAGGTGGAGTTATGCAGAGTTGGCAGAATCTCAGGCCACAGCTGTTCAGAAAGACCAAGAAACCAAGGCAGAGCTGTACTCTCAGTTCTATATCTCCTCTCCACCTTTTCCCACCGCTCGCAAAAATTCAGCTTCTCCCCCTACTTTTAAGGAAGTTCAGACCCATTGTGTTGACATGCATGGTAAAACAAAGGATAGGGTTGACGAACTCAAGGCAATGGTTTCGGATCTACCAGATCCACATGCTTTGGAGCAATTGGAACTTTTGGGGAGCATGCGGTTGCTGGACGAATATCACTGCGAGCATGATGCTGTGTCTCGCAAGATTGACTTGCTGAAGAGTCAGTGTGCAGCGAAGTTTCTCAGGATGCAGCTAGACGAGCTGGATGCAAAGTTGTCAGAATGTTCTCGTTGTATCTCTGATTCAAAATTATCATATGAGCAAGTCATTAAGGAGAGGTCCCATCCCACTACTGGTGCTCCAATTCATGATACTAGTAAGTGCCAATGTCTTTGCAAGTTTCCCGCTAATGACCAAGTGTATGCAGCACACCATCACAAGACCATTCTATCTGGTACAAATGTGGCCATTGCATTGGTGCAATACATGGTAGTGGTCATGAATGTGATCCTCATGTTCCCATGCCATGGCTGTTCTTGGCTTCTGTCTATGGGTTGTTTAATTGTTCAGTTGACAATGGAACACATGATCTTAGGGACTGATATTGTCATGAGCCAAACTGATAAAGATCTTCTCTGTCGATTTCCTCACAACATCCCTACCGCTGTCGATGCTTTCAAGCTAGACAGCAAATATGTCATATACGCCGTATGTCCCAAGTGCCATCACATCTATGAACCAAATTTGGATGATCCCAAGACACCCTTCCCTACTTACCCGAAACAGTGCAGATATAGGTGGTTTGACAGGGGAAAGCCTTGCAATACTCTATTGGTCAGGCCTACCATCCATGGAAATGCTGCTCGAAATGTTCCAATCAAGCCTTTTATATCCTTTGATTTTAATGACTGGCTTGGGGGGTTATTGGCCAAGCCTGGGAATGAGAAAAAAATGGATGCCAGCTGGGAGGGAGTCACTGAGCCAAGAGACTCTAAATTGTCTTTGAAGGATATATTTGATGGTTCTCTGGTTTGTGAGTTTAAAGGGCCTGACAGAGAGAAACACTTTAGTATTCCATTGGAGGAGGGCGAAGGGCGCTACATCTTTAGCTGTGGGTTTGACAACTTTAATCCACTCACCAATAAACAAGCAGGGAAAAAGATCTCTATCAGTGTAATGATGCTAGTATGCTTCAATCTCCCCCCTTCTGAACGGTACAAACTCGAAAACCTTTTTCTTGCCAGTATCATCCCAGGCCCAAAAGAGCCTCCTGCGGGACAACATGATTCTTATTTCCTCCCTATAGTTGAATTTTTCTTAAAGTTATGGTGGCTGGGCATGTGGTTCACAAAGACCTACGCATATCCCCTTGGAAGACTTATATATGCTGCTCTCATTGTGATCATCTGCGATCTGCCTGCAGCACGCAAGATCTCTGGATTTTCCTCCTTCTCTCATAGGCGGTATTGTACTCGTTGTTGGTGTCGTTGACAGCTTAAGTCCAAAAGGTCAAAGGCGACAGAAGACAAAGACAATGACAGGGAGGATGCAAGGGGTGTCAAAAGAGATGAAGGTGATAGTGAAGGGGAAGATGGTCCAGGTGCAGAAGGGGATGACGGTGAAGGTGGTGAGGGGAGGGTAGACGAGGAGGCTGTTGTTGAAGAGGAGGTTCCAGAGGTCTCCAGTGCTCTGACCAAGGATGTCCCAGGAGATGTTGAAGGGGTGTACCAAGGATATGAAAATTTTGATGAGCAGAGATGGAAGTGACAGACAAAAGATGATATGAGGTTGTGGGCAGAGTGCTACGCCAGGGCGAAAACAGGTTCAGCTGCTGAAAAGCTGTTCAACAAATCTGGTCAGTGTTGGACCCCACTGCTTTTGCTGCTGTATTTTGACCTTTCCACTATGATCGTCGTTGATGTCATGCACAATCTCTTCCTTGGACTGCTCAAGACACATTTTAGGTGCATCCTTGGCTTTTGCGTCCAGAAGACTGCTGAATCCAAACCAGACATCAGCATCAATATCGCCAATGTCCACGAAAACCCTAAACTGACGGGATCTAATGATATGAAATCTGTTCACGAAATAATCTCATTACTGGAGAAGACCCCTTTGAAGATGCTCACTGATGTTGCAACGAGGGAAATCATCGAAAACAAACTCCAATCGAAATACAAACTTGCCCTCTACTATGTTGCCAAAGGGCTGGATTGTCTTGATGAAGATATCAGCAAGCGGCATCAGGAGATAGATGATAAATTAGAGGCCAAGCATGTGGAAGTTCTATGAGAGAAAGGTCATCCATCAAAGCTGAAACAGCGAAAGACAAGCATTCCAGGAAGTGAGGGTGCTTACAAATCATTCAGTAGGCATATGCTTGCATTGAAAATCTTTGCCTGGGCTGTGGTATGTGTTTTGATTAACCTGTGAAATTAAGATAAACTGATTTTGCTGATCAGCATGAGAAAAGGGCAAATGCCAGTGCTGAGCCAGTGGTTAAAGTTTTCAACGCCAGATTTGCAGTGACTCGCCAGGAAATGGAACACCTTTGGGATGACTTGCGAAATACCACCAAACCTTCCTGGCTCGCTTCCATCCCCCTGACTGTAGGAGGCGGGGATGGGGATGGGAAACTGAAGGCAGATCAATGGCACAATCTGGGGCTAATTTACATGCCTCTTACGCTCATCCAGATGTGGTCTGAGCTGCATCAACCTCCAGAACGACATTGACTATTAGAACTCACAATGCATCTCGTCAGTGTGGTCATTGTTGCTACTTCTTATGAAACTTCGGTGGCCAATGCTGAGGCCTACCTTTGCCATATGAAGGCATATAGAGCACTGCTTCAGGACATGTTTCCAGAGTACAAATGCTTGCCAAACCACCACATGGCTATGCACATTAGCGAGTATCTGCTCATGTTCGGACCTGTTCAGAACTGGTTGACATTCCCCTTTGAATGAGCAATTGGTACGTTGGAGAGAATTTCCACAAATTACAAAGCCAGTGCACGTGGGACAAATTTATCTCTTTGAAGCAGTGCTAATATGGTTGCATAGGAGAGTATGAGGAAACAATTGTGCGTTCATTTCACAGGATGAATAATCTCCGACAGCTGCAAAATAAAGGTGTACTGCCAGAAATCTTTGACAGGTGCAAGGATATCTTCAAGAAGCTGACATCAAGCAAAGGACAAGATCCGGGAAGTGCTGGCATGACAGGAATCAACATACCTGGACAATCCCATAGCTCCAAGATCTTGTTGCACCAACTGGTAGAACCACCAGATCACATAGCGGATGCATTTGAGAAGAACAGAGGTTACAATTTCCAGCCTCTATCCAAGCGCATCAGAAAGCTGAGCTATGTATCCCTGAATGGCATTATATATTCAGTAGCTTCCAGGCACTGCAGTAATAGTCAGGTCATGGTCCAAAACTGGCCATTCTGCATCGAATATATGATGCAAGATCCCAATTCCGGAAAGCCATCTCAGGTCTCCATCATTGCTTGGCGCTTTAAAGCAACTCCGATGCAGGACAATGCATTTGAACATTATCTAGAGCTGGGTGCACAAGTGTGGTGCAGATTGGAGCAATACAGCATCTTCAATGCCCAGATGATAGAGACACATTTTGTTAGCTGTGACACCAATATTGGGGGGAAAAGTGTATGCATTGTGCTTCCTGTAAAGAGAGTGAGTCTTTATACCACTGAAACTTTGCTATTCACTCATGCCTCAACTCAGGCACTTCTGCTTGACCCCATAGCCCAGTCAGAAGAAGACATAGGAATGCATCTCATTGATGAAATGACTGATGTTCAGGACGGTGAGGACATGACTGTTTTAGAAGTCCATAGTATTGCTGGGCAACAAACATGAGGCATTGGAGAAGATTGGAATAGTAGGATAAATACAAAATGCATGATACTTTGCGTATGTACAAGAATTGAAAAACAAAGCAGCAAAATGGAGCATAAATTAAGACAAATCTCAGCACTCCCTCGCTTTCCATTGACGCTACACACACTGACAGCAGGGGCTAACCAGGCATCAAATGGCTTATCTCCCCAAGCCACGGATTTAGGGGAGTTAAGGATTTTGAGCACCAAATGTAGCTGAGAGATGACGTTGCCATGGTTTCCCTCTCTTGTCACTGACACCCATCGAAATCCAGCGCTAGGTGCTCGTTTCTCATTTCGGCTGTTCTTGTTTGGGCTGGTAATCATGTCAAATTTTCTTGGGAAGAATTGACTCACTGGGCCAAGATGCTAGATTTTGATGCAAGCGAGTGGTCGCTTCCTTACCCTCCTCATAGGCTCTTGCTCATATCGACAAAAGTTGCCATGAATTTGTGAGTATTGGAGGTTATGGGGATGGGAATGGATTGTAGGAGGGAGAGGCATGGTGTGTTTCTATGTCCTGGATAGATGGATTGTCCTTCTGATAATATTTAATTTTGCTAGATTCCAAGTGCCCCCTTGCTGTTTTCGACTTGGTCGCACTATGAAGGACCAAGGACCTTGCCTGTTGAGTTGATACTCAAGGAAGCAGTGATGCCCAATTCGTACATCGCTCTTACTTGTCCAGAAATCGTACAATAGGCTCATCAGTCTGTTATATTCATAGCCCCAGCGTCGTTCTCCTCAACAGTAGCTGCACATTGTCATCGCATTTGCTATCCCTGATGTTTTCATTGTTTGGGCCTTGCTAGTGTACATACACTTTTTGATGTATGTCTTCTTTTACCAAGCAACTCAGATTCAGATGTGCCTACAGGAATACTTCGGGGACACATCCCAGTGCATGCATGGTTATCCTCAATGAGGATTACACCAGGACAAGCCTATGTCCAGTTAGGATTCATCTCATGGGGATGGCCTACAATGGACAATCAAATCTGAACACTGGTCTACTATTTCCCTTGACGTTGCTTGTACTGATTCCAATTCTTATCTAGTAGGTCATCACCCATTACTTCCAGCATTTCAAATGACAACATTTTACTGTCCATCAAGACTGGGATTCAAACCAGGGTCCTCACTGTCCTGATTTGGAAGTTGTCGAAGACTTGCCCCATGACTCGTCTATGCACCCGAGTCATCGTTCTAAGGCAAGGCTACTAATGGGAGCTTACCATGTAGGTTGGCGTCGAAGAAGGCCTTAGTTGTGCGGAAGCTAAGTGAAGCAATAACAATTCAACCGACTCTATTTAACAATGTTTCATTCATAGCTAGGTTTAACATCATTTCATCCATGCTGAATCTTCCAGATCTCTCCATTGCGATGTTGAGCCATTATTTATTTCTGTTGCCTTTGCTCATTCCACTGATATGATACTCTTCTAGAGTGTGTCCCTCCACCCTTATACTTCTCTTATCACTGATGTGGTCACCAACTTCAGTTGCTCTTGAGTATGTGAATCAACCTCCCATTCTCTGCTTATGTTTTAGGGCATCCCACTTCTTTCACGTTGTGAATACTCTTCACCACTGTCTATGACTATGTAGATGGATGCTCGGGCGCACAGAGGCTAGTGATACAGTGATTTCCCCCCATTCGAGGGATACAATTTACTGTTTTGCAGTACTAGATTGTGCAAGCCCAAGTCAGAATAACACTGTGATAAAAATATAGAACAGGCAGACGACGGCGGTGTCAAAGACCAGAAATGACCTTTTGGGGACGGGATGGTGACTCTAGAGTAGGTGAAGGCTGGAGTGATGGGTGACCTGCAAGTTAAATAGAAGGAGTCGATGCCAGGAGGAAGTGCAAGCCATTGGCAGCTAGCATTGATGCCAGAGAGAGGCAGCGTGTCAAAGAACTGGAGACATGCCAATGACAAGTGAGGCTGTCGATGGCTAGGGGTTAACTTGGAGTGGCATCGAATCTGATAGTCACTGGCGAGCTCCCGTGGAGTCACTAGCAGCTCTAATTGTGTTGCTGGTGGCCAGTGGCAGGTGCTTGGCGTATCACTGGCAGGTGCTCAGTGTATCACTGGCGGGTGCTTGGCATCTTGCTAGTGGGTGCCTGATGCATCGCTGGCAGGTTACCCAGGATTTGAGACCCAAATCCTGGAACAAATCCCCTTTGTATTTGTTCCCATTTTTGGTTCGGTATTTACATCTGGATTTGTTCTAAAAATACCATTTGAAATACACTTATTTTTTGGAGTGGATTTACCCTTCTGGATTTAGGACCCAAATCTCTGAGTCAAATCTGCATGCTTTTGTAGTACAAATCCACCTGACCAAATCTTCATCAAAATACTGTGTGTTTTTGCATTCCTATTTAAGACCAAAATCCAGTACTAAAACCGACATTAAATACCAATTCAAAACTGATTGGTTTTTGGTGCTGGTTTTGGTGTTGGGGATTTACCCACTAAATCTGGCACCAAATCCTTCAAAGTATTTGACCCCCCTAAAATACGAATCCATCACAGCAGTGAAGTTTGGCTTTGGATATTGCATCTGTGACTTTCTCAACTGTGATCTCTGGGGTTTTTAAGATTGATCTAGATGAAGAGCTATTGTGCCTTGAGAGGTTAGGGTGATTAGGGAAGAACAAAGATGCAAGGAGCTTAGTGTTTTTGCCTTAGGGTTTACTTGAACCTGCCTCCTGAGGTTAAAAAGTACAGGAATTTTTGACAGGCCAGACTATTCTCCTGGGTCTGACACATACTTTGCTACTCACCAAATGTCTTTATCCATCATCACTTCCAACCAGAACTTCCAATGGTCTTGTTTCTGCATCTGAATGGCTTACCAATACTTCTTTTTCAGTATGATCATTGTCATCCAGTTTTCCTGCAGTCTGGTCATTGTCCACATTTTCTGGGCACTATTAAACTTCTTTTACAGGTCAGAAAGGTCCTTCAACCACCATCATTTGCTGTACTTCAAGGGTTTTAATATTGGTACTAGCTTTGTGAGTATGTCTTCTGTCTTGTCCATTAGGCAGTCCACTGCTTTGTCAAGGTTGTCTGTTGTTGTGACTGAATCCAGGTCCAGGGGAGCCTGCTCAAAGTGGTCACAGAGATTTGCTTAGAATTTCTCCTAATCAGTCTCTTTGTAAAGCAGGCAGGACATCAGAGGGTTACATACTTGTTGCAAGTTGAGATTGACTTACAACTTTTTGTAGCATGATGATTCTCCTAGGACAGTGTCACACTTGATAATGCTTGGTGCCAGGGTTTCCCTTATGGCAAAGGTGAGGTTAATAGTTAACATTATCTTGTGTGCCACCAAGGTGAATGTGGGGGTCCCCAGTGGAAGGCTGAGTTCTAGACCTGTTTTGCCTAGTAGCTGGATGAATTCCTCAGAGTCACTGATTGTGCATCTTTCAGGTACATGTGGACCAGGCCATAAGACATGGTGCTTGTTGAAGTCCCCCATGAGGAGAATTGGCATGTTGACAATGTTCTGCAAGCTGAAGAAGGTCTTAAGTTTCCTGATGGTCTTGTTTGAGTTGGGGACATTGTATGTGTTGCAGAGAATAAAAGCCATCTCTTTGGTTTGGAGGTGGATTGTCATTATGTGGGTACTTGGAACAGTTAGTTGTTTCCATGTCATAGTGTTCAGCAGTATACTCATGAAAATAGTACAGCTTAGGGCTGTCTTCCTGGAGGTGGATTTGGAGGAGAGGATGTAGTGCTAGTGGGAGGAGTTGAGGGAAGGAAGCTGGAGTAGTTTGATGGGACATTCTTGTGTACATACTATGTCAGTGTTGTTAGAGGTAATATTCTACAGTAATGACTGTAGTGTAGTAGGTGATTGGTCAACATTGAGACTGTGTATATATAGGTTGTTAATCTTTGGAGGGGGTTGGTTGGGCTGCATTAAGTGTAAGCTTTGTACAATGCCTCATTGACAGCTGCTTTATGGGTGGCAGGATCTGTCAAAGGTAGTGTGCACCCTTTCATAGAGGGTGCACTGGTAAGTGATGTGGCAATCCCTAATGGATGCACACCTTGATTCATGGGGACAGTGGCATTTTTGAGTGTCATGGGGTTCAGCATAACACATGCAGGTTGGGATAGGATCCATGCACATGTACAATTTGTGGCCATACATAGGTAGCATTGATGTTTGAAGCATTGGTCGGGTCCTAGCCAGAACCAGTGTCTGGGGCAGACAGCATTCTCCATAAGGCCATAGGTCATTACCCATTCAGTAGTGTCATAGTCACATCATCATCAGCTTTCTTGCTTTTTGGCTTTTGCCAACTTTGCTATCTGAGTTGTTCATAGGAATTATTCTATTTGTACACTCATGCTTATGTAATCAGTGTCTGAGTCCATGATTACCCTAGTGGCTTTATTGCATCTTGTTTGCCACTCTTGCTACTTGGCTATCTTGTGAGTTGTTAACCTGGCTTTTAATAACTTTTTTGTTTGTACACACCTTTTTCAGACTATCAATTGTGTTAACTGCTGTCACTTATTTGCTATCGTATTTTACATTGTGGGCATGTAAGTAGTTACACTAGCCATGGATGCTGTTCTCATCACATGCTCAACCCACATGGCAACAACAGTAATAGCTGTTCCCAAAGTCAGGGGCAGGCTATTATTGTAATTACTTGTAGTAAAATCCTTACACCTGAATAGCTCCCTCCTACCTCAGGGCCTTTAACACTCCAAAATACAACCCTTTGGCCTTATCTTACTTCACAGACCCTTGCATAAGCTATCACAGTGTATTGTTCTCCTCGGGACCAGTCAGGAGACCCTTCATAGCTGGACCTGATGTGTTGCCTAATTGGGATTGGCTCCTGCATTGCCAGTTGCCCATATTTTCACCTCTCCCACCTCTATAATGCCTCAGGAAGTCAGGTATAACATGTATTTAGGTGTTACAAATATAAATACATATGTTATGAATTATGCCACCCATTTTTGCATGTAAGACTCAATATATAAGTTCAGAAACAGACTAAATCTATTGATGTATCATGTACAACAATTGTAAAGGTCTACTATGAAGAAGATATATCTATTAATCATTGTCATTGTTGATAATGGACTGACTTCTAAATGCTTTTTTCCCCTTGCAAATTTGCTGCTGCTTCCGTGTTGGCAGCTCATCTTCATCATTACTCTCTTCCTTGCCCAAGTCTCCTTGGCTGCTATCTTCATCCTCAGAGCTTCCACTATGTTTGGCATCCTTCTTCCCTCTCCCCTTAGGCTTTGTTGTTTTGGCATCTGAGCACTGTTTCCTCTTCTTCTTCACTACCTTCCTAGCTGCTTTGCATCAATTGAGTTCTTCAGCATGGTCCTTGATTTGTTTTTTGCTCATAATCATCCACTTGCATGCACTTGTCTTCAAAGAGTCTTGGAGTCAATGCAGGTCTTGCAAATTCTTCAAATTGGATAGTTTTTTGAATTTGATACTGATAGGCCAACTGTCAAGCTTAACGTGGTGACTGTTAGGATCGTGCCAATAGGAGGAAGTGAAGCGGAATGCACATGGGCTTGGCGAAGCTATTAGCAATGTCACCCCTGGGTCAAAGCCCTAAGATGAATATGGACAGAGTCCACAGAGTAAGACAAGTAGAGATTAAGATGAAGTCGCATGAAGTTGGAATCCATAGACTTGTAGAAGAGATTGAGATTAGGCTTGAAGGCCAAGTAGAGTGAGTGTGAGAGTATTGGGCTAAACCAAGTTGATATTTGAACTGAGGTATGTACTACTAGTTGTACAGTTTATATACTAGAGCAGAGTCTGAGCGATGGAGGCTAGAATAATATAAGTCTGGAATATTCTGTATCTAGAGGAGTTGAGTATTCCATGGACTCTGATATAACACCTACTCAGTACCGTTGATGGATTCTAGGTGTGATAAATGAATATGTGAAATTAGTATGTGAAATAGAGATATGAAATATGGAATAGAAACTGGGAAACAGAATCCAGCAGATTCCGATAAGTGAGTTGGAGCCGGTTGGATGGGTTGAAGGTTGAGTCCACAGAGTCCACGGCATGCTCATTACAGTATCCTCCCCTTAGCATTCTTGCCCTCAAGAGCACTGATCCCGATGACTGAGTGTGACATGTGGAATTTTGTGCAGGGATGTCATGTGATAAATACCTCTTAAACTTGAACCACCACCATCTTCAAGTTCATAATTCTTCTCCTCGCTGTCTGAAATGCCTTTGACTTCATTCTGTCATGCTCAAACACCTGAGGCATATGTTGCCCCGCCCATGCCAGACAATGTCAATCCTCACGTACTTGAAATTTTTTATGTGGAATGCAATGTTGAGGAGGCTGTGTATTGGGATGCCGTGGACTCTCACAACGAGTGGAAAGTTGAAAAGGCAGTAGAGAAAAAGGCATGGAAAGCAGCAGAGGCCACGGTATTGGCAAAAAAGCGAGCTGAAGAATGCTTGAAGAAAATTGCTAATGCAAAGACAAAGAAAGAGGCAGAGAAGAAACACTTGGAGGATGAAGAGAAGAAAATAGAGGAGGAGTGGTTAGCCATGGAGGAGAAGCAGAAGAAGAAAGGAGGTGGCCAAGTTGAAGGAGAAGCTCTTGGCCGATTTGTGGGTGACTAAGGCCACAGAGAGCAAGAAGGAGAAGGAGAGGAAACAAAAGGAGAGAAAGGAGACTGAGAAGGGAAAGGGGAAAGAAAAGGCCATGGAGGCTGTGGAGTTGCCAGACTTGGTGTCTGGTGCTTCTGATGAGGGAGAATTGGAGGAGGAATCTGAGGCCGATGGAGGCATGTGTTTCCCAGCAGTGACAGGACACTCCTGTGAGTGGTGCAGGCATAAGAAAACAAAATGCATGTTTGGAGATGACTCAGATCCTGCGGCATTCGATGAGGTTGTAGGATTGCTCCACAGCCTTCATGCAAGAATGGATGTGATGGAGCAACAATTGGAAGAATTTGGATTGAAACTCAAGGACCTCATGGATGACTATTGCCCCGGAGCCAATGTGGACTATCCCTATGACTTCATTCCCTCAGCATCCATGGAAGAATGGACTTTGTCAAAACACAAGCTTCAAGATTTGGAAGGAGCTAATCCTGAGGCCCTCTGACAGGCAATGACAATGCAGCTTGATAAGGATGTAGCTCAAGTATGGCATTTGTGCATTGCAAATTCAGAAACTTTGAACAGTGCAGACCTGTTTGAACTGGCAAACTTGGAGCTCTGGATTGGAAGGCATGGACCCAGAGTGCTAGAGGATGCAATCGCAGCAAGCATATGGTTTAGGGAAGCAAGGGACAGTTTTTACACCGTCGGAGGCTGTCAGTCAGAGTGGTGTTTGTGGAAAAAGTTCCTCAAGGGAACTAAGGAATATTTGGTTGAGGATTCTGATGGGGAGTATGAAGAGGAACTGGTTAGGTCAGGGATGGTGCCAGGACTGGGGACTGCTGGAGTTGCAGAGTTGGACAAGATCAAAGGAAGGAAGGGAAAGGAGTTAGTGAAGAGGGTTGATGAAGAAGAGGCGGAGGCCTCAGAGGTCGAAATGGAAAGTGGGAGTGAAGGTGAAGAGGAAGTTGAAGGAGAAGTCAAAGTGGAGGCCATGGAGAATGATGAAGATGTGCAGATGGAGGAAGGTGGGGAGTCCACGGCTGCCTGAGCACTCCTTTTGCTTGAACAATTTTTTATAAATTGTATGTTTGTACATGGGTAGTAGAGTATCATGCCCAAAAGGCATAAAATGTAGATGTTTTCTTGATGTTTGAAATAGAGTGAGAAAATAAGATGAAGTCAAGAAAGAAGCCGGCAGAGTCCATTCCCAATTAGGAAGGTAATTTGCAATAGTTTTCCAGAATCATATTTGAAATTGGGGGAACATTTTCCAAACGGAACCAGCAGAGGCATGAATCAAGAAATGGTAGAGGAAGATTTGATAGTGACTTTTCAAATGGTGACCTTGGATAGGGGTCCTGGTTTGTCAGGGTAACGACAATGAAAATCTTCAATGTATTCATCCACAGAGAATTCAGTAGCAGGGATCCAAGCAAACTTTTCATCAGTACTTTCATAACCCAACCATTAAACACAATAGATGAGAGGGCATCAGAACTGACAGTCAAGCTTAGAGTCGAGAATTTGTGCAATCTCATACTGTTCTTCACTGTCGACTTCAACTGGAGGTGGAGGTGGTTGGATATGGCTAGGAATGGTATTGGATTCCACAGGTTCCAACTGTGAGACATGGAATACAGGATGAATGGAATGGAGGTCTGCAGGGAGTTTGAGAGTAAAAGAATGGGATCCAGGCTGTGTGATGATGTTGAATGGTCTGAGGAATTTCTCTGAGAATTTTGCAGTAGGGCAAGTAGTCCTGATGTGTTTGGAATCAAGGAAAACCTTGTCACCTACTTTGAAATCTGGAGCTAGAGACCATCGCTTGTCTGCTTGGAATTTGTAGCAGAACTGAGCATGGGAGATTTCATCATGAAGGAATTGGTGAAGATCATCGAGGTTGACTATCAAGTTGTGGGCCCAAGTGGAGGTGATATCATGTTCAGGGTATACAGTGATGGTGGGATGGTATCGTTTGTTAGTGAAGAATGGAGAGATTCTGGTGGAAGCGTTAGGAGCATTGTTGTACACAAATTTGGCAATGGGTAATAGGGTATCCCAATTGTCTTGTTGGTAAGAACAATAGATACAGATGTATTGTTTGAGGGTTTGGTTGGCGCATTCAGTTTGTCTATCGGCTTCTGGGTGATAACCAGAAGTGAAGTGAAGTTCCATATCAAGAGCTTTGGCAAGGGTGCACATGAATTGGGAGACAAATTTGGAGCCATGGTCAGAAGTGAAGTGGTTAGGGACACCATGTTTGGAGAAGACGTGGGTAACAAAAAGCTGCATGAGATCCATGAAATTAATGGTATCTTGAGTGGGTATGAATATAGCCTGTTTGCTTGCACAGTTGACGATGACAAGAATGGCAGTGAATCTGTTGGAATCCAGAAGTTGTTCAATGAAATCCATGGAAATAGAATCCCACAGACACGTCAGTACAGGCAAAGGTTTGAGTAGGCCAAAAGGATGGTGTCTAGGTGTTTTGTTATGACCACAAGTAGTACAAGACTTGACATAGTGGCAAACAGATTCACACATCTGTGGCCAGGTATAATTCCATTGGACTAATTCAAGTGTCCAGTTTTGACTGAAATGACCTGCCAAGATATGATTGTGATTGTTCTGTAGGACACAAAGATGGAGATCTGCAGTTTCTGGGACGTAGATGCGATTGTCAAGACATAGTATTCCTGACTTGTCTGCAGACCACCAGGAAGGAATGGAAGGGGAAGAAGCATGATGAAAACCTTCAGTTGCTGCAGCATCCATGGGTTGTGCTTGCTTGATATCAGAGTGGAGCTTATCCACGTCCATGATAGCACTAGCACAGAGTATGGGACCTTCAAGAAATGTAGCACAGAGAGAAGTGGAGAGTTGTTCTTGGGTGAACATGGGGCGGAAATTATGAGGATTGACTTGAGCATATTGCCTATCCCCCTCTTTAGGGTAGACATCCCATCATCTAGTGAGTGCATCTGGTTTCCCACCAAGTTTACCTGGTCAGAACTGAATAATGAGGTTGAACTGGGAAAGGAATTCAGACCAGTGCACCTGTCATTGGGTAAGAACCTTGGTAGTGGAAAAATACTCAAGGTTCTTGTGATCTGTGACGATGTCAATGGATTCCACAGAGCCTTCGAGGTAATGACACCAATATTTAAAGGCTTCAAAAATGGCTAGAAGCTCTTTATCATGGGTATTGTAGTTGAGCTCAGCTCCATGGAGACTTTGGGACAAGAAGGAAATAGGGTGAATCTCATCATCCTCAAGGTAAATAGAAAGGATGGCAGCAATAGTGTAGTCAGAGGTGTCAGTTTCCATGACTAATTGATGGTCAGGAATCCAGTGGGTAAGGATAGGAGCATGAGTGAAAGCCTGTTTCAGCTCGTTAAATGCAGCCAGGCATTTGTCATTGAATTTCCACAGAATACCCTTGTGGGTGAGACATGTTAAGGGCAACACAATCTCACTGTATTCATGGATAAAACAGCGATAGAAATTAGCAAAACCAAGAAATGATTGGATATCTTTGACCTTCCACAGAACTGGCCAGTCAACAATAGCTTTGACTTTGTCTTCAGCCATGCATAAGCCTTCATGAGAGAGAACGTAGCTGAGATATTCCACAGAATTCCAATGAAATTCACATTTGGATCCCTTGTAGTAGAGTTGTTGGCTCTAAGTCTGCATAGGACCTCTCATACATGTTGTTGGTGTTCCATGGGATTGTTGGAATAGATGAGGATATCATTGAGGTAGACAATGATGGAAACATCAAGCATATCTGCAAAGATGTCATTGACAAAGCATTGGTAAGACCAAATGGCATGACATGCCATTCAAAAGATCCATAGTGGGTATGGAATGCGGTTTTCCATTTGTCTCCTTCAGCAATACAGACTAGATGGTAGGCATGGCAGAGGTTGAGTTTTGTATATAGATGTGCAGAATCAAGAAGATCAGAAATAAGAGGAAGTGGATAATGGTCTTTTTTCATGATTTTGTTTAAGCTGTGGAAATCAACACAGAGCCTGAGTTCACCGGTTTTCTTCTTGACAAAGAGTACCAGGGCTCCATGGGGAGAACATGAGGGAGAGATGAAACCATTACAGACATTATCGTCAATAAATTCACATAAGGCTTTCAGTTCGAATTTGGAGAGGGAATAGATGTGACCAAGTGGAGGAGAAGTGCCTTCCTCAAGATTGATTTTGAGGTCATAAGGGCGATGCTTGGGGAGTTTCTCTGAGAGGGAATCACTGAACACATCAGCAAAGTCATGGTACTCCAGTGGGACATCTGTTAAATCCATGGGGACCACAGAGGCAGCTTGGCCACTAACACTAGGCATGGAAGGCTGTAACATGAATTGTTGGGCACCTTCTTCTGCACAAGCTTGTATGAAAGTGGCTGTGGAAATAATTGATATCTTGGGTGCAACCAAAGCAGCGAATGATGGAATGGAAGGATATGAGTAGATAGGCTCATATGGCAGCAGAGTCCATTGGGATCTTGAGGGAGGTTTGGATGGAATTGGACCTGAAGGGTCTGAGTGGTGTGGCACTGTTGTGTCGGAGGCCATGGAAGTGCTAGGAGGGATAGAGACACTGAATAGCTTTGAACAGAAAGTGATACTGTGCTTTGCCCAGTCAATCAATGGATTGTAGCAGGAAAGCCAGTTGTATCCCAGAACAATGTTACAGGATGAATCAAGATGAGTGACATAGAAGTCAATGGGGATAGTGTCACCTGACAGGAACCATATGGGGAGCAAAATGGATTGGGAAATGTGAGATCTGGCAGAGCCATCAAGAAGTTGAAGTTGAACAGGAGGAATGGAAGTGGTAGGGAGATGATGGTCCTCAACATATTTGGAATTGATGAAGCAATGATTTGAACCAGAATCAATGAGAGCAAGAAAACAAAGAATAGTAGAAATAGGAGAGCCATTGGGTTCTGATCCAGAACAGACTTCAGATGATAGTGATACAGTTAATGAGTGATTGGAAAGAGCAGCAGCATTGAGGGTTACAATCTCCAAGGTGCAATGACAGTCAATGCAACCCTGTCCTTGCACAGAGGAAACAGGGCTGCTCTCTATTTTTCTGACTCTGTGGGAGCCAAATCAGTAGAGGCAGGAGGCTCTGAAACCTCAGCAACATGACCATGAGTGGAATCTGCAGCCTTGTGCTTATTACAGTCCTCGGTCTTATGTTTGTTGCCACAGAACATACATAGGTTGTTCTTCCAGCAGTGTTCCTTCTCCTCAGGGGTGAGCTTACCATCTTTGCCTAGCTTGTCAGCATAGGGCTTCTTGGCAGATGACAATGAGGAAGAGGACAAAGAGGACTGGTAGGTTGGGACAGAGCCTGCAGAATTGGAACCATAGGATTTGGGTGCCACAGAGTACAAAGAGCTTGAGTTTGAACCCGAACCCTTAGGCTTGGAGGAAGAGGATGAGGAGGATGAAGGTTTATCACAATTTTCATGCAAAATCTCAGCCTTCCAAGTCCAATAACAAGCGTCGAGTTCCTGTACTAGGGTATGCATGTCATGGAGGTTATTGGGCTTACCATGGTGGGCCATATCTTTAATCTGCAAGCAAAGTCCACTGTAAAAAGTGTGGTGCAAGGAATTGTCACCATAGCCGACAATGGAGGCATGTTGGTTGAAGTGGATTATATACTTCATAATCTGGTCTCTGTCACACATCCAAAGGTTTTCCAACTCATCTTCAGCATCTCCAATGGCATCAAACAGACCAAAGTTAGTCTAGAGTTCCACAAGGAAGGCGGCATAGGAGTATGCCCAGGCAGAAGGGTTGGTGTGGTTAGGGTGAAGGATATCTGGTTCAAACCAATCAAGGGCAACACCAGAAAGGATACACTGTAGTTGACTTTTGAGGCATCAGCATGGAATGTGTCGGGCCTGTTGTTGAAGTTCAGCTGGAGGGAAATGATGAATGCCTTCAGTTTCCATGGGTCTGAGCCATCAAAAGTGTCAGGCTCCTTGACCTTCATGTGTATGGGGTGTTGTGGAGGATTATTGACTTGGTTGGCGAGGCCATGGAGAAGGTTAAAGAAGTCCCTGATCATGGCTTCATCATTGTTAGGAGGGTCAGGAGGATTGGGAGGATTGGGAGGGTTAGGAGGGTTACTGCCAGGTCTGCCAGGACCACCAGGGCCCCAGGGCCTCCAGGACCACCAGGATTAGGTGGGCCACTGCCAGGTCAGTGATTGTCATTGCCCTACAGAAGGCGCAAGCTGTGGTTACTAGGGGAGTCAACCTCACTCTCAGAATCGCTGCCAGGTTCTTCCTCATTTTGAACAGGGAAGGCATGGTGTGGGTTAGGGATCAGAGTCCATGGGGGGTCATTTTGGTAGCTGCCATAGCCACCTGAAATGGATTCTGAGGGTCCGGGGGTGAGGTTGAGATTGAACGGATCAGGATTGATTCCATTGTTGGCTTGGCATTGGGTGAAGCCATTGTGGGTGTAGGTTTCTCTACAGGACCAGCTGGTGGATGCAGAGTCTTCACCAAAAAGGTGTTAATCTCCTTTGGAGGCAGATTGGGGAATGTTGTTCATAGAGAAAGTACAGTCATACACTAGTCACTTAGACCCCAAAACACTAATTGATGGCTGGAATATTTTTTTCATGAAATGGCTAGAACTTTTTTTACTCAATGAATACTAGTACAATATATTGATTCTGAAAAAAATTGCCAAAGCTATACATAGAGAAATGATTGCTACAGAGTAGTGTTGCTGCAACTCGGCTAAACTTGGCTCAGCTAGACTAATGCTGACTTTGGTAATTCCTCCTAGCCGACTCAGCTTTAGTCACAATTATTACCTGAACTCAGGCTAGACTCTGGCTTTAGTTGGCTTGAGTCCAGACTATGTATAAATAAGGCAACTGATGTATTAAATTGTATCATGACTGTTTTTTAAGACAAGACCTTTGATAAATGCCTGCATGTCCTCTGGAATGGATGTCTGTTGCTCAATTAATAACTCCAGCTCCCGGATCTCTGACTTTTCATCTGTTCCCTCTGTGAAATTCAAGCCACATCCTTTTCTTACTGAATACTTCAACATCTGCAGTGCTTCCATGGCATCAGCACCTAGCCGATTCCATCACAGAGTGTCAGTCTCTTTCCCACTAGAGAATACCCACTCAGAGGGCACAGAAGTGCCTTGTATGGGCAGAACATCTAGTGCAAATGCAAAGATTGTAGGGTAACACTTCTGATTTTCCTAATATAACATATCAATAGTGAAGATTAAATAGATCATTACATGCTTACCTGCCAGAACATCAGAATCGGTATGTCACTTCTAAGCGGATCTGAGAGGTATCGTTCAACCTCAACACCAAGGCTGTGCTGTGGTTCCAAGCTCATAGCATTAGCATACTTGTCCAGACACAAAATGTTTCTAGCACAAGTAAGTGGGTTTGTTGAATCTGAGGTTGTCTGTGGTGCTGGTATTTGAAGATCTGGAGTGTTCTTGTATTTCTGAAGCTATTAAACCATGTTAGGGAGGATCAATAATAAATGATGCCAATTCTTGTACAGTGTTTATAAATAGATTCTTAACCTCAAGGGCTTTTCCTGGCAGGTTTCTCTGAAACCACTGAAGCTTGTATGCAGGATGGATAACTGCAAAGGTGTGAGTGAAGAATTTGAAGCTAGAGAATGACATACATATTGCCAAGGAATAGACTGGAACAATATCCACTTGATTGCAGTACTTGGCAAGTTTCTCAAGACCTTTTGCAATAATGTCAGTAGCATGAGGCATTTCCTTCTGGAGTTCCTCCCATGTAAATTGCATTGCTTCAAATGCTGGGATAGTATCAGAAATACAAGGTGTCTTTTCACATGAGAGCATTTGCTGAAACACATGTGGAACCTAGGAAGCAATATCAGCTAGGAGGTCCTGCAACAAAAATAAATGCACTGTGAGTATATTTTGGAAATCAGAAAGAGCACCTCACTCTGCACTGCTCAGCTGATACTTGTGAAATTCCGGAAAGTCTCGAGAGCTAAGAAAGCTGTCAATTGCCTTTGATCAATTGGTCAGAGCACTGCCAATATAATATAAGAAGAGAACTAACTGGATGCAGGTATAAAACACATTCAATCATGAGTAAGGTTGATGACCAGCGTGTAATGACATCTCGCAGTGGCTGAAGGTTATTAACATCATGCAGAGATTCAAGGATCTCTGAGAAGATTTGCTGCCTTATAGATGAGCCATGAATCTGAAAAGCAAATGTCAGACCATCTAGAATTGTCATAATCTACCAAAGACTTACAAGCCATACAATGGAACGAGCAGTAGCAATTGGATCACATCTACATGCTGCCATGAAATTTGTTGGTCGTCCTGGTTGTGAAACAAAGTCAGCATCATCATGGGCATAATCAATATTTGTGATAGCTGTTAAAACAGCCTTGCAAGCCAGATTGACAATATGGGCAAAGCACCTGACAATTATTAGAGTACAAAATAAGGGCTGAAATGATTGACATACCAGATATGATGTTTGATTGCATCAAATTCAATTCCACATTGTGCAAGTAGCGTCTCAAGGAAAGCCATCATTGTATCATTGTTCGATGCATTATCTAGGCTTATCCAACCCATCTGTGAACAATATAAACACAAAGTAATGATCATTATAATGATATACCTTAGATGCAATTCGAAGCTGGTCAACAATAAAAAGGAAGGCTCGTGCCAAATGTTCTCCATCATGACAGCCAGGTACACAATGAAAACCAATCAAATCCGCCCGCAAAGAAAGGGCTAAATGTGGATCACCACCATTTGGAGGATGGACCTCCTTGGTTTCAATCCAATATGCCGTGATGGCCATGAAGGGCACAAGGTTGGCATTTGACCACATGTCACATGTGAAGGAGATTTTACCTAATGCACCCTGCACATATATGAGCGAAGAAGACCCTCAAGTATTTAACAGCACACACACCTGCATTTCCTTAGAAAGTTGCTTTAAATGATCCTCCCATATTTCCATAACATGCTTCCAGATCTGTGTTCGGTGGAGAATATCATCATCGGTAAGTTCCTCATGGAGCATCAAGAATATGCAGTGGAGCTCCGGAGACTTAACAACATTGAAAGACTATTGCTATTATTATGGCTGCAACCTGATTAAGACAAGAAAAGCTTACCTGGTCATTGCTAACAATAAAGGCAACTAGTCTGTCGGCAAATGCTTCTAAGGAGAAGCCTGGCACCTCATCAACCCCATCAGGAATGCATGAATTCTGTCTCGAGTCCTGTCCCTTTGACTCCCGGTATGCAGTGACAGGACCCTCAGCATTGTCAGCAGTAATCTTTACCTTCAGTTTGTCACAAGCCTCTACCCAAAGCCCCAAGTGCTTTGTAAGGAGGTGGTATTGCCAATTGCTTGTGGAAGTTGTTGCATGACCAAATGACATTGACTTCTTCTGTGCACTATACCCACCTAGAGTCAGTATTACTGCATCTCAAAGACCAATACTCATGAGCAAAAGATGCAGTGTACTCGACCTTCACAGACTTGATAGAAGGGATGAAGGTCAGGTATATCTGGCATCTTCAAACCTGTTGTGTGCTTAGTATGTCAGCGCCTTTGGTTGCTCTTTGGTGTGGCAGCCACTGGCCACAACACCGGTGTAGGTGTTGTAGGTGTTGACGGCTCAGACAAGTCCTCAACATTGAAGGTTTCGGCACCAGAGAACTGCACGGTACAGTGAGGTTGAGCAAATAGGCTGGAACTACGTTTGGTGGGGGATGTAAATGGGTTGTTGCCATCAGCATCAGCAGGATCAGCTTGATGCCTACGATGAGCAGATTGTTGGGGTACTGGTGTCACAGGTGGCGGAGGCATTAGAGGTGTGCTGTGTGATGTTGGAGGGGGACTAGCTTGAGCTGGACTAGAGTGATCTATTTATCGTGGAAATATAAGTGCATGTGGTAGCTATTGAAGATAGAATACATACCCAAGCCTGGTATAAAAAACTGCGCATTTAATGCACCTCCTGGATGTATGGTCACAGTCTCAGTTGGCCTAGGACCAGTATCCGCATTGTCAGGGACTGCTGCCATAGGTTCTGCATCAGGGCCACATCCTTTCCTGTGAGGTCAGTCCAGTTGGTGCCATCAAGTAAACAAGCAGAGGAAGGGATGAATGAGATGGGTAGGTCAGTAATACACTTGCAGTGAGGGGTATTTGAGGAATTCACATGATGTGGGGTGGTAAAACAGAAGGTATATATTCCATAAATTGTATACAGCGCATTAGTAACTACGACAACATCAGCTGGCTATCGGTACCTATGGGAGCTTCAATGAGCAGAGCTAGACAAAATAAGAAGTGTAATAATGCACCATCTTCATGAAAACTACTCATTCTACCATCATTCACCCTGAAACTGCCTTGAGGTTGCTTGAGGTCATCGGCTAGAATTTGCCACAGTGGAGATGAATAAAGCATGGTGATAGATGAAAAAGGGTGCCCCAAGGTTCAAAGGTGGTTATAATTTGATCCTATGTTGAAGGGACGTTGAGGGAACGATGGCTAGTGAGGGAGGAAGGCAAGAATAAAAGTTGTTTATCAATGACCAATCTGGTCATCGATAACTGGCTTAGTCAGCTCAAGCCGAACTCAAGCCGACTCCAAAAGGGGCTTGAGCTTGTAATTAGCCTGAGCCAATCTGAGGCTCAGACTGGGCTTAATCCAACTCGGCTACACGGCTAAGTGACTTTTAGCCGAGTCGCAGCAACACTACTACAGAGGATGAGTTTGGTGAGTGTCCAAAAAAGGCAATCCTGCTCATCTTAGACCCTGGTCCAAAATCAGGCCACATCATCTCTCTTCATAGGTATCATCATTATTCAAGCTGCTATAATTGTGAACCTGCTCTGGAGATTTACTGGAGGGTTTATTGGCTGTTGGAATATGTTTTTTATGCATGAATATTGTTAACTTGATTACATTATGTAACATATCCTAATAAGGAAATTGCTATTGATTGAAGCAAGAATGCCTCAGAACCTGGTAAAACACTTCATAAAATAAAGACCAAGCATCAAGAAAGTAATTAAATATTATAAACTATTTTTAAGAATTTTTTGAGGCTTGGAAAATGCATGGAAGATGAGTTTCAGGCCAGGGTCTAACATGACTGGGGGGGTCTAAGTGACCGGTGTATGACTGTAGGTTTAGGGTCTGTGGTGGACTGAGTAGTCTCGGTTTGTTTGAGAAGTATAGTAGACATGCCTAAAATTTCAACTCAAGGGTTTGAGTTCAAATATACTGTTAGGATTGTGCCAATAGGAAGAAGTGAAGTGGAATGCATGTGGGCTTGGCAAAGCTATTAGCAATGTCACCCCTGGGTCAAAGCCCTAAGATGAATATGGATGGAGTCCATGGAGTAAGACAAGTAGAGGGTTAAGATGAAGTTGCACGAAGTCGGAATCTGTGGACTTGTAGGAGAGATTGAGAGTAGGCTTGAAGGCCAAGTAGAGTGAGTGTGAGAGTATTAGGCTAAACCAAGTTGATATTTGAACTGAGGTATGTACTACTAGTCATACAGTTTATATACTAGAGCAGAGTCCAAGTGATGGAGGCTAGAATAATATAAGTCTGGAATATTCTGTATCTAGAGGAGTTGAGTATTCCATGGACTCTGATATAACACCTACTCAGTACTGTTGACAGATTCTAGGTGTGATAAATGAATATGTGAAATTAGTATGTGAAATAGAGATATGAAATATGGACTAGAAACCAGGAAACGGAATCCAGTGGATTCCAATAAGTGCATTGGAGCCAGTTGGATGGGTTGAAGGATGAGTCTGTGGAGTCTGCGCCATGCTTGTTACAGTGATGAGCGATGATATCTGTGTTGTAGTTAGTGTAATTCATTTGGATGTTACTTTCACCGGTTATAGCCTCTGTATGTTGGATCACTGTATGTTAATAAAATGGACTGCTGAAATAAAAAGTTCAACATATGCAAGCCTTTACTTATCAGCTCGGTGCACTGGACTCATACATCCTTTGAGTACTCTTGAGAATTTATGCCTAGTAATACTAAGTGATCTATTTCACTGTCATATGAAAAAAAATAATGAGAGGACTCACTCAAACTTTGTGCACAGAAAAACTGCTCAAACTTGATCAATATATCTTTGGCAGAAACTCCGACCACCTGCTTGAAGAAGGTAAGTGATGCTGGTGAGTTGGCAACAAGGGCAGGCTGGAACATGTCATGTATGTTGCTCCGTGACATAAAACCAATGAAGTGGGCACCTGTAACGAGCATGCTGTGGACTCCATGGACATCAACCTTCAACCCATCCAACTGGCTCCAATGCACTTATTGGAATCCACTGGATTCCGTTTCCTGGTTTCTAGTCCATATTTCATATCTCTATTTCACATACTAATTTCACATATTCATTTATCACACCTAGAATCTGTCAACAGTACCGAGTAGGTGTTATATCAGAGTTCACGGAATACTCAACTCCTCTAGATACAGAATATTCCAGACTTATATTATTCTAGTCTCCATCACTTGGACTCTGCTCTAGTATATAAACTGTATGACTAGTAGTACATACCTCAGTTCAAATATCAACTTGGTTTAGCCTAATACTCTCACACTCACTCTACTTGGCCTTCAAGCCTACTCTCAATCTCTCCTACAAGTCCACAGATTCCGACTTCGTGCAACTTCATCTTAATCCTCTACTTGTCTTACTCCATGGACTCCATCCATATTCATCTTAGGGCTTTGACCCAGGGGTGACATTGCTAATAGCTTTGCCAAGCCCACATGCATTCCACTTCACTTCTTCCTATTGGCACAATCCTAACAGTATATTTGAACTCAAACCCTTGAGTTGAAATTTTAGGCATGTGTTACGATTTTCTGCACTTATTCATTTTCTTCCCTAATTATCAGAAGACCAAGTCATCCCTGACCCCACATGACCATATGAACCATAAACGGATGGCTTAAGCCAAGTAGCTAGTAACTACGGCTCGAGCATACAGCATGACAACCGTATTGTCTTCATACATTGTAACTATTATTAGTACTACAGTTTTCGTATATAAGTAGGTAGCTCTCGCTGTAATACCCCAGCTTTGAGCTAAAAGTTTACCAATACCAAACTTCTCTCTTAACTCGCTCGACTAAGAACTTAGTCCGATCTCTTCACTTATATCCAAACTCCACGAGGCTCTCGGGTGACTGTCCAAACGTGAGGCAGCCCGAGTTTACTCTTGTTTGGATCATGTGAGGTTCAGGTCTAACAATTAGCTCGAAGCTTCCCTTCTTTCCTCGCGCACGATGCAAGCAAAGACCCATGCAAATAACCAGAGACCTGACCTCCGCTGAGTTCCACTTTGCCCTTGTGGCCATCTTGGTCCCGTTCACCATCACTATCATAGGCATAGGACTAGCAGTCCTAATCCCAAGACTACGCCGCCAGCGTTATGTCGACCCACAGATGTACAAGCTCGAAACCCTTGAGCAGGAGCAACCCATATCCCAGCCAGAGGCCGAAGAGCACTTGGGCGAACGTGACCAAGAGGCTGAAAGAGGGTGTGGATGCACTCGCCCTTGGAACCTCCCGCATTTCCCTAACCACCCCTACCAAGCCCGCACCCCAGCCCCCGGATACGACGCGGATGCCTCGGAACTCACCGCCTCTGTCGCCCAGATCATCAGAATCGACACAGAGAGCACTGAGGAGTTCCCCGCCCGTCCCTCCTCCGAAGAGCCCCACCCCCCCAGCCTGGTCCACATCCTCTGCAACCATGCTGCCCTCGACCTCCCAGTGCTCTACCAACGAGCCTTCAGCCCTCTCTCTGACCCTTGGCCCCAACCACCAAGTTATACTCCCCAGCGGATGGAACAGATTGAGCCCCGACGAGAGGGAGAAACTTCCAGCGACTGGTGGCATCGTACCCATCAGGTATGCCCCCTTCGACACGCAACCATCAGAATCCCAGCCAGAGTTGTCTACCCCCCTTCCCTCCGAATCAGCCAGAACCACATCCCCCTCGACCTTGTCCCTAGGGAACCTACGCATACTGGAAGAGGAAGGGGACGATGAGACTCAGGAGATGGAGTCGACAGCGGAGCCGAGTGGCTCAGCCAGAGAACCGGACTGGCCGGAGGTCGACGACAACTATCTGGAAGTCAAGACATTCCTAACTGAGGAGGAGGTGGAAGAAGAATACAACGCCAGGATCGATGAAAGGTACGCGCATATAGTGGAGGAGATTTCATGGTTGGCAAGCACGTCGGGGATTCAATATATGAAAGCAGAACAAGAGAAGGAGGCAGAAGAGATGAGGAAGTTACGGGTACACGCCGCCCATGAGCAGGCCGTTTTCATGTTTAATAAAGATTTTCCCCTTTACGCAAAGCCACTGATACCCAGCTACGACAAGCTATACCTGCCCCCTCCCGAACCTATGCCCGACTCTCCCCCAAAGCCGAAGCGATCAATCCAGCAACAAGGCAGACCCCCAATCCCGGGGAAATCCCGACTATTCACCGGAGCACCAGAAGAAACGGCAGAAGAATGAGAAGCCACGGCCCAGGCCCGCCGAAACCTTTATCACGACATTCTAGCCAAAGAAGCGAAGCTGGAAACCTCCAGGAGAGAGACAGCCCAGAAGCTAGATGAGCTAGACGAGTTGTGGAAGAAGCACGGTCTTCCCCCTAACCCCAACAACAAACCACCAGAGATTCCAGACCCCACACCGCCCGAAGGCCCACTGGCACCAGACCCAGACTCGCCCGGAGGTCGAGGAGACCTATGGTCACTACCCAGACCACCACCAGATTGCATGCCCCCAGCCCCAAACCCCGGACATCACCGAGGGCACGCCGACGCCGACACCCCCTTTCCTCGGGGTCAAACCCACGATGATGCGAATGCCCGAGATGTTCTACGGGAAGCACAATGACATACAAAGGTTCTTCCTCCAATGTGCCCTCTACTTCAAAGTACACCGAGGCTACTACGAGGAATCACAGCAGATCACCTTCGCCACATCCCACTTCGGCAGCAAGGCCCTCACTTGGTGGGTACACCACGCAGAACGATACTTCAGCAAGACCGATGCCAGATATAGACTCCCCACGTGGAGGAACTTCGTTGAGGAAGTCCGAAAGGAATTTGCCGACCCGGCGGTAGAAGAAGTACATGAACAACGCATGTACGGACTTAGGATGCAGGATGGAGGTGCAAATCAATACTTCCAGGAACTAGAACAACAAGCACAACTAGCCAGCAGGTGGGAAGATCAAGGGGAGAAGAGCCATATTGTTGTGGCAGTACGAGCCAGGGTACCAGATGAGTACACCATGGCTGTTGCATCTGGAGAAAACATTCCCTGAACTTACTCCCAGTGGAAGCATAGAATTATCCAAATCAACGACCAACGAGCGGTAAAACGGGCTTTCAACAGGACTCACAAGGGCTATCGTCCCCAAGACCCCTGAAACCGACAAAATGCCCCTCGCAATGATAACTGCGCCCCACCTCGATATGACAACCGAGCCCCACCACCAAGAAACCAGAACGGCCCCTCCAGCACCAACACTGGGACAGGACCAGTCTACAGCGGCCAAGGCCAGCCGATGGACATAGACCGAATCCAACAGGAACGGAGATGCTTCAACTGCCATCAGAAGGGGCACTTTACCGCCGACTGCAGACAGCCAAGGAAGCCAAGGGATGGAGGCAGAAGGTTTATCCCGTGTAATAACAATCATTGAGACAATCGAGTAGTAGAACAGGAGGAAGAATCAGACGAGGAGAAGACACCCTCGTCTGGGGTAGAGGAGGTAAAACATGGGGCCAACGAGTAAGCAATTCTACTCGGTCGGCTGGACTCTCTAAAGGTGCATTACATACTGCTGGACAGACTCATAGCACTTCTGTAGGACATTCATACGCACATTCGAATATACCCACTCCCCTCGCCCCCAGCAAAGCACCCAAGGAATCGCAGACCCGGTATAGTATTTTAACTAACATGATGGATCAGGAAGACGAGGAATACCTCGCCAAGATGGAATGAACCCCTACGGGAAGCGGGACGATACTTCCCCCTGTGGCCAAGTCCCATTCGGGATCTTTGCCCAGGATCTCTCAGGGCAAGTCACATTGCACTCCGAAGGAGGTTCTCCCGGGACGGTCAAAGGTTTACAGATCCAGGACGAACAGCAAGCAGAAGTGTGCGGCTTCCCCTAAAAGAAGAATCCCTGACTGCAAACAACTGCAGCAGAGAGAGCATGGAGTGGCAATAGCCCCGGGCGGCAAGACCAAAGGAGCAATCCCTCAAGGAAAACTAACTGCAACTCCTGTAGATACGCACCCGAATGCCGGGGACAACCCGACTAAGGGCAGACGGGACAGAGCGGAAAAGTACCCTCCCGGATCAGAACAGTTCTCAACCGATGGGGCACAAGTGCCTCGTCCGCCACGTGAGATGGGTGGTGGGTGCGCACAAAATCTGATAAGTCCCCCTCCGCTATATCCTAACTCACGCAAGGTTTCTCTAGAAGAGGTACCGGATGATGAAGATGACACATCCTACCGACTGGCTGCTACAGCCAAAAATGCAAATGCATGCGGGCCATCCCCGACGCAAAAAAGTCCTCCTTTGGAGGCAAGACGCCCAACCCGCAGAGCCAAAAGAATGGCTACCAACGGTGGCAACGTCCTGGTGGAAACACCCATGAACCTTAGCGGTTCTAGAAGGACAAAGAAGAAGGCCGAAGAAGAATACAACAAGGATGATGACCCTGAGTGGCAAGCGTACCTCAAAGGACACTGCTATCAAAAAGAAGGAGATCCCGATGCCACTGACATGAAAGCGTACAACCGGTGGTGGACACAGGTGAAAAAGGACCATGACTGGATGGAGCTGAAGACTATCGAAAAGGAGGAATCCAGATACATGATCCCATTCGAAACGGAGTGGACATGGCGCACCATCAGACAAGCGACGGGTAGCTACGAAGCCCGTGCGATATTAGCACACTGGACGCATAAGATGCGGCAAGCAGAAGCAGACCGAGAAATGCTAATGCGCATTGTCACCCTTCCTCGCACCCAAGCGCTCGAACAGCTGGAAGAACTCCGCAAACCAGTCCAATACATCTGAAGGAATGCCCAAACTGGAGCAAAAGACTTAACCACCGAAGTCCGCCTTGAAACCCTCACTAACCGCCAAACCCTCAAAACCACTGCTCTTGTCGATAGCGGATGCACTGGAAGCTCTATTGACTGCAAGTACATAGAAGAACATGACCTACCAACCTGAGCAACCAGCGCCCCGATCCCAGTCTACAATGCCGATGGCACACGCAACAAGGCTGGCGAGGTCACTCACTTCGTTGAACTCCGAATGACCATCGGAGGACACTCAGAACGAATCAACGTGGCCGTCACAGACCTAGGCACAAGAAGAGTATTCCTAGGACACGACTGGCTAATACGCCACAACCCCGTCATCAACTGGAAAACCCAAAAAATCATATTTGGATGGTGCCAATGCCAGAAACAACCGTTCACCCTACCAGACGTGGAACCAGAGGATAGATGGGATGAAGAGTTAGAAGAAGGAGATACTATATTAGCAATAGACATGATGGAGGAAATAGAAATCAGAGCGATTCATCATGCCAATGACTTAGCAGCAAAAGCAAGCGAAGGGAAACCAAAGAAGAGTTTCGAAGAAATGGTACCCCCCGACTATCGAGACTTCAAAGATTTATTCTCAAAAGACAATTTCGATGAACTCCCCGACCGAAAGCCCTGGGACCATGCCATCGAACTTATTCCCAATGCCAGCAGTACCCTTGATTGCAAGGTATACCCCCTAAACCGAAATGAACAGGAAGAGCTTGACAGATTCCTGGATGAAAACCTGTCCACTGGACGAATCAGACCGTCCAAATCTCCATTCGCATCCCCCTTCTTTTTCGTCAAAAAGAAGGACAGCGCCCTCCGACCTGTCCAAGACTATTGGAAACTCAATGAAATGACTATCAAAAACCGATACCCGCTGCCGCTCATCTCAGAGCTCATGGACAAACTCCGAGGAGCCAAGTACTTCACCAAACTAGACGTATGTTGGGGATACAACAATGTACGCATAAAAGAAGGCGATGAGTATAAAGCTGCCTTCCGCACCAATCAGGGACTGTTCAAACCGACTGTCATGTTCTTTGGACTCACAAACTCCCCTGCCACATTCCAATGGATGATGAACGACATCTTCCATGACCTGATTGCCGAAGGAAAAGTAACCATCTACCTTGATGACATCCTCATCTTTTCCAAAAATCTCCGAGAACACTGACAAATCGTTCGACGAGTACTCCAACGCCTACGGGAACACAAGCTGTTCCTCAAGGCTGAGAAGTGCGAGTTCGAAGTCCTGGAGACAGAATACTTAGGAGTAATCATCAGCGAAGGATCAGTCAGAATGGATCCGGTCAAGGTCAAAGGAATCACGGAATGGCCCACTCCCACCAAGAAAAAGGAGCTGCAAAGCTTCTTAGGCTTTACGAACTTCTATTGAAAATTCATAAAGAACTATTCAAAGATAGTACGACCTATGACTCAGCTCACTGGAAATGCCCCTTGGAACTGGGGCGTGGCCCAAAACCAAGCGTTCCAATGACTAAAGAAACAAATGGCAGAAGATGTCATCCTAGCTCTGCCGAAAGAAGATGGAAAATTCAGGGTAGAAGCAGATTCCAGTGAAGGAGCCATTGGCGCAGTACTAAGCCAACAGCAGGATGGCAAATGGAGACCTGTAGCTTTCCTTTCAAAGTCATTGACAATGACAGAAAGGAACTATGAGATATATGACAAGGAACTCCTTGCCATAATGCTTGCCCTCGCCAAATGGAGACATTACCTCATGGGAGCCGCAGTTGACTTCGAAGTATGGACCGACCATCAAAACCTTCAATACTTCCAAAAAACCCCAAAAGCTCAACCGCCGACAAGCCCGTTGGGTAACCGAACTTGCTGAATACCATTTCTCCTTACATCACAAGCCCGGCACCGCAAACCGAAAAGCCGACCTCCTATCCCGACAGGATGATCATGATCAGGGAAAAGAAGACAACAATGAAATCATAGTCCTCAAACCTGAGCATTTCCGAGCAATGATCATGCCCACCACGCCCAGCATTCACTCGAAAATCAAGCGTGCTACCGAGGGCACCGACAAGTGGGATCAAGGAATCTCCGATTCCTTAAACCATGAAAGAGGCATCACGATGGAGAAAGGACTCCTGATGCTCATGGGAAGAATCTACGTACCCCAAGACGAGAAACTCCGAGGGGAAATAATTGCCATGTCCCACGACCACCTCACTGCCGGGCACCCAGGCATTGACAAGACCAATGAACTCGTTCAGAGAGAATATTGGTGGCCAAAGATCAAGCAAACCATTGAAAGATATGTAAAAGGATGCGAGACATGCCAGCGAGTTAAGTCCAATATGCAGGCGCGGAAAGCACCCCTTCATCCCAACGTGGTCCCATCCCGAACCTTGGACTCATATCTCTGTCGACCTAATCACTGGCCTCAAAGAGTCAGGCGGATACGACGCCATTCTAGTTATAGTAGATAGATTTTCAAAAGAAATCATTCCAGTAGCATGCAATGGAACTCTTATGTCAGAAGGAACTGCCAAAATATTCCGCGACAAGGTCTTCGCTATTCATGGAATGCCAAGAACCATAATATTGGACAGAGGTCCTCAATTCGTCTCAAAATTCATGACAGATCTCTACCAAATCCTCCAAATTACTCCCAACGCTTCCACTGCCTTTCACCCCCAAACAGATGGACAAACCGAAAGAGTTAACCAAGAAATTGAGAAGTACCTAAGGAAATTCACCAGGTACCAACAAGACGACTGGTATGAATGGCTCGCCCTGGCAGCATTCGCTCACAACAACCGGAAGCACTCTGCTATGGGCCAAAGCCCTGTCTTCACCATCTACGGACTCAATCCCCAAGTCGTTCCCGAAACTGAGCGCCATAGCCCTTTCACCAACCCCGCCGCTGGAAACTTTGCATCACAAATGCAGAAGATCCACAAACTATGCGAACAAGCCCTCCAAGAGGCTGCTGCTAGGATGAAGACCCAATACGACAAGCGAAAGGGCAAGGCAGTAGCATACAAAAAGGATGACTTGGTATGGCTCGACACTACAAACCTACATCTCCCATGGCCAAAGAAGAAGCTCGACGATAAACGAGTAGGCCCCTTCCGAATCCTCGAGAAAGCAGGTGCCTCTGCTTATAAACTCAAACTTCCCCCTCATTGGCGCATCCATCCACGCTTCAATGAAAAACTCCTGACCCATATACACCACCAGCATTCCTGAACCAAGAGCTACCACCACCACCACCGCCAGACCTTATCGAAGATGAAGAACAGTACAAAGTCGAAGAAGTCCTCGACACTCGAACCCGAAGGGTAAGAGGAAAGAAGGGCCAACCTTCTCGACTGGTAACCAACTACTTCGTAAAATGGACAGGCTGGACCAGGGAACATAATGATTGGGTAACGGAAGAAGATATGGAGAATGCTCAAGAAGCCATAGAAGACTACCAACAGAGTCAAGCACAGCACAGAAGAGTCATAATAGCCAAGGCAATAGTAAATCCCAAGGCGATAAAGGAAATCGTAGGACACAAGTACAAGGAAATCGGAGATGGAACATGGAATTACTTCTACACAGTCGAAAGGAATGACGGAAAAAGGATTCAAGTTCAAAACCCAGATGGAGAAGCATGGATAGAATATATACAGGACTATTGGAGAGCACTGCAGGAAGAGCTAGAGGAAATGCCGGAACCCTAATGGCAGTCGGGACAACTGCCTTAACGAGAGGGTAATGTTACGATTTTCTGCACTTATTCATTTTCTTCCCTAATTATCAGAAGACCAAGTCATCCCTGACCCCACATGACCATATGAACCATAAACGGATGGCTTAAGCCAAGTAGCTAGTAACTACGGCTCGAGCATACAGCATGACAACCGTATTGTCTTCATACATTGTAACTATTATTAGTACTACAGTTTTCATATATAAGTAGGTAGCTCTCACTGTAATACCCCAGCTTCGAGCTAAAAGTTTACCAATACCGAACTTCTCTCTTAACTCGCTCGACTAAGAACTTAGTCCGATCTCTTCACTTATATCCAAACTCCACGAGACTCTCAGGTGACTGTCCAAACATGAGGCAGCCCGAGTTTACTCTTGTTTGGATCACGTGAGGTTCGGGTCTAACAGCATGTCTACCATACTTCTCGAACCAACCAAGACTACCCAGTCCACCATGGACCCCAAACCTACTTTCTCTATGAACAACATTCCCCAATCTGCCTCCAAAGGAGATTAACACCTTTTTGGTGAAGACTCTGCATCCACCAGCTGGTCCTGTAGGGAAACCTACACCCACAATGGCTTCACCCAACGCCAAGCCAACAATGGAATCAATCCTGATCCGTTCAATCTCAACCTCACCCCTGGACCCTCAGAATCCATTTCAGGTGGCTATGGCAGCTACCAAAACGACCCCCCATGGACTCTGATCCCTAACCCACGCCATGCCTTCCCTGTTCAAAATGAGGAAGAATCTGGCAGTGATTCTGAGGGTGAGGTTGACTCCCCTAGTAACCACAGCTTGTGCCTTCTCTAGGGCAATGACAATCACTGACCTGGCAGTGGCCCACCTAATCCTGGTGGTCCTGGAGGCCCTGGTGGTCCTGGCAGACCTGGCAGTAACCCTCCTAACCCTCCCAATCCTCCCAATCCTCCTGACCCTCCTAACAATGATGAAGCCATGATCAGGGACTTCTTTAACCTTCTCCATGGCCTCGCCAACCAAGTCAATAATCCTCCACAACACCCCATACACATAAAGGTCAAGGAGCCTGACACTTTTGATGGCTCAGACCCATGGAAACTGAAGGCATTCATCATTTCCCTCCAGCTGAACTTTAACAACAGGCCCGACACATTCCATGCTGATGCCTCAAAAGTCAACTACAGTGTATCCTTTCTGGTGTTGCCCTTGATTGGTTTGAACCAGATATCCTCCACCCTAACCACACCAACCCTCCTGCCTGGGCATACTCCTATGCCGCCTTCCTTGTGGAACTCTAGACTAACTTTGGTCTGTTTGATGCCATTGGAGATGCTGAAGATGAGTTGGAAAACCTTTGGATGTGCGACAGAGACCGGATTATGAAGTATATAATCTACTTCAACCAACATGCCTCTATTGTCGGCTATGGTGACAATTCCTTGCACCACACTTTTTACAGTGGACTTTGCTTGCAGATTAAAGATATGGCCCACCATGGTAAGCCCAATAACCTCCATGACATGCATACCCTAGCACAGGAACTTGACACTTGTTATTGGACTTGGAAGGCTGAGATTTCACATGAAAATTGTGATAAACCTTCATCCTCCTCATCCTCTTCCTCCAAGCCTGAGGGTTCGGGTTCAAACTCAAGCTCTTTGTACTCTGTGGCACCCAAATCCTATGGTTCCAATTCTGCAGGCTCTGCCCCAACCTACCAGTCCTCTTTGTCCTCTTCCTCATTGTCATCTGCCAAGAAGCTCTATGCTGACAAGCTAGGCAAAGATGGTAAGCTCACCCCTGAGAAGAAGGAACGCTGCTGGAAGAACAACCTATGTATGTTCTGTGGCAACAAACATAAGACCGAGGACTGTAATAAGCACAAGGCTGCAGATTCCACTCATGGTCATGTTGCTGAGGTTTCAGAGCCTCCTGCCTCTACTGATTTGGCTCCCACAGAGTCAGAAAAATAGAGAGCAGCCCTGTTTCCTCTGTGCAAGGACAGGGTTGCATTGACTGCCATTGCACCTTGGAGATTGTAACCCTCAATGCTGCTGCTCTTTCCAATCACTCATTAACTGTATCACTATCATCTGAAGTCTGTTCTGGATCAGAACCCAATGGCTCTCCTATTTCTACTATTCTTTGTTTTCTTGCTCTCATTGATTCTGGTTCAAATCATTGCTTCATCAATTCCAAATATGTTGAGGACCATCATCTCCCTACCACTTCCATTCCTCCTGTTCAACTTCAACTTCTTGATGGCTCTGCCAGATCTCACATTTCCCAATCCATTTTGCTCCCCATATGGTTCCTGTCAGGTGACACTATCCCCATTGACTTCTATGTCACTCATCTTGATTCATCCTGTAACATTGTTCTGGGATACAACTGGCTTTCCTGCTACAATCCATTGATTGACTGGGCAAAGCACAGTATCACTTTCTGTTCAAAGCTATTCAGTGTCTCTATCCCTCCTAGCACTTCCATGGCCTCTGACACAACAGTGCCACACCACTCAGACCCTTCAGGTCCAATTCCATCCAAACCTCCCTCAAGATCCCAATGGACTCTGCTGCCATATGAGCCTATCTACTCATATCCTTCCATTCCATCATTTGCTGCTTTGGTTGCACCCAAGATATCGATTATTTCCACAGCCACTTTCATACAAGCTTGTGCAGAAGAAGGTGCCCAACAATTCATGTTACAGCCTTCCATGCCTAGTGTTAGTGGCCAAGCTGCCTCTGTGGTCCCCATGGATTTAACAGATGTCCCACTGGAGTACCATGACTTTGCTGATGTGTTCAGTGATTCCCTCTCAGAGAAACTCCCCAAGCATTGCCCTTATGACCTCAAAATCAATCTTGAGGAAGGCACTTCTCCTCCACTTGGTCACATCTATTCCCTCTCCAAATTCAAACTGAAAGCCTTATGTGAATTTATTGACGATAATGTCTGTAATGGTTTCATCTCTCCCTCATGTTCTCCCCATGGAGCCCTGGTACTCTTTGTCAAGAAGAAAACCGGTGAACTCAGGCTCTGTGTTGATTTCCACAGCTTAAACAAAATCATGAAAAAAGACCATTATCCACTTCCTCTTATTTCTGATCTTCTTGATTCTGCACGTCTATATACAAAACTCAACCTCTGCCATGCCTACCATCTAGTCTGTATTGCTGAAGGAGACAAATGGAAAACCGCATTCCATACCCACTATGGATCTTTTGAATGGCATGTCATGCCATTTGGTCTTACCAATGCTTTGTCAATGACATCTTTGCAGATATGCTTGATGTTTCCATCATTGTCTACCTCAATGATATCCTCATCTATTCCAACAATCCCATGGAACACCAACAACATGTATGAGAGGTCCTATGCAGACTTAGAGCCAACAACTCTACTGCAAGGGATCCAAATGTGAATTTCATTGGGATTCTGTGGAATATCTCAGCTACGTTCTCTCTCATGAAGGCTTATGCATGGCTGAAGACAAAGTCAAAGCTATTGTTGACTGGCCGGTTCTGTGGAAGGTCAAAGATATCCAATCATTTCTTGGTTTTGCTAATTTCTATCGCTGTTTTATCCATGAATACAGTGAGATTGTGTTGCCCTTAACATGTCTCACCCACAAGGGTATTCTGTGGAAATTCAATGACAAATGCCTGGCTGCATTTAACGAGCTGAAACAGGCTTTCACTCATGCTCCTATCCTTACCCACTGGATTCCTGACCATCAATTAGTCATGGAAACTGACACCTCTGACTACACTATTGCTGCCATCCTTTCTATTTACCTTGAGGATGATGAGATTCACCCTATTTCCTTCTTGTCCCAAAGTCTTCATGGAGCTGAGCTCAACTACGATACCCATGATAAAGAGCTTCTAGCCATTTTTGAAGCCTTTAAATATTGGTGTCATTACCTCAAAGGCTCTGTGGAATCCATTGACATTGTCACAGATCACAAGAACCTTGAGTATTTTTCCACTACCAAGGTTCTTACCCAACGACAGATGCACTGGTCTGAATTCCTTTCCCAGTTCAACCTCATTATTCAGTTCTGACCAGGTAAACTTGGTGGGAAACCAGATGCACTCACTAGATGATGGGATGTCTACCCTAAAGAGGGAGATAGGCAATATGCTCAAGTCAATCCTCATAATTTCCGCCCCGTGTTCACCTAAGAACAACTCTCCACTTCTCTCTGTGCTACATTTCTTGAAGGTCCCATACTCTGTGCTAGTGCTATCATGGACGTGGATAAGCTCCACTCTGATATCAAGCAAGCACAACCCATGGATGCTGCAGCAACTGAAGGTTTTCATCATGCTTCTTCCCCTTCCATTCCTTCCTGGTGGTCTGCAGACAAGTCAGGAATACTATGTCTTGACAATCGCATCTACGTCCCAGAAACTGCAGATCTCCATCTTTGTGTCCTACAGAACAATCACAATCATATCTTGGCAGGTCATTTCAGTCAAAACTGGACACTTGAATTAGTCCGATGATGAACCTAAAGACTCCTGCGGGCAGAAAACACAACACCTGAACGGCAAGTATAATCCTTCACAGAATCTGAAGGCAGGTTCTTAGCGAGTCTAGTCGGGCACCTCCGTGCAGTGACTGTAGGTCCTAAGATCGTAGCTTATTCAAGGCTACTGGGTGTTATGCTGCGAATTATAGCTTCGTGAAGCAAGGTCTATGCGTGAAGCACTTCAAGAAGGGAAGGGAATCGCAAATCTGGGTGTATACTGAGTGGGGCAGGCTGTATGCTGCGCCCACCTGGTGTGTGTCGAAATCCTGGTTAGGAATTCAGTGGGAAGACTCTCTATATGAATCTATGATGCTCTTGCTCTAGGTGCAAGCAGGGCTTTGTCCAAGATGATGTATGTGCAAGCAAGATGAAGTTCTTGAACTTATAAAGCTCAAGAGGATTCTAATATCAAGCAAGTCAGTACAAATCTTGAGTCGAACTTAACTGGACAAGCTTTGCGAACTTCTCCTGTTATAGGAAAGGTGGCTAAGGTCCCAAGGTGTCTAACTCAATGAGAGTTAAGTGGTGTCATTTCCTAGACTAGGAAACAGTAGTAGTAGGTGTTAGTGGCTAAAGACTTCAATCCTAGCTGCGGATTGCTCTTTGAAGCGCACAGGTATGTTCTCGAACTTAAATTGAAGAGAATGCCACGCAAGGGTAACCAGTAAAGGTTTCCTGACGAGGTTTTTGGAGCAGAGGAAGGCTTCGCGAAGTTATAAGTGACTTTTAGTGAATATTGGTTCACTAAGTGTTATTTCTCCGATGGGCAGCAGAGAATTACAACTTCGAGAAGGTATATCGGATGTAGGAGGTATAGAAGGCAAGGAACAAGTTCGAGAACTTTCTCTGAAGCTTGTGTCCTATTGTCTCCTCTCTAGTCACTCTTGTTCCTCCTCTATTTCGACTTTCTACTTATACTACTAAAGAAATACTTGTATGTAAGCTACATTGGTCCTTGCCTGGTTGATTCGCAACACAAGCGAACTATTAATCATCCAATGAAGTATTATTAGCCATTCCTTGCTGCTGCTGTGTCGAAGACAGTCAGCAATCAGTAAGCTGCTGTGAACTTCTAACTGTGCATTGCTGCGCATAGCATGTGGAAGTAACTGTGCATTACTGAGCAAAGCGGATGCTGTGCGAACTTTATGAGTAATTCTGGGTGTTTTAAGCCTCCTTGCTTCACGAAGCAAACAGCTTTGTCATTTAACTTGTGTAATAGTTGCGCAGCCATTCCAATTGATCTGGCATAGCCATAGGCTATTTCTGAGGTGTGTTTTAAATAGGATTGATGATCAAGGTGCCTGCAGATCATGGTGCCTGTGGATCATGGCTGTGCCTTGATATGAAGTTAAAAGGGGTGGAGTATCCTTAGATCTTTACAGATCCGCGAATTTTATGAGCACACAGAGCTGCGAGGCTCATCACCGATGGAATTATACCTGGCCACAGATGTGTGAATCTGTTTGCCACTATGTCAAGTCTTGTACTACTTGTGGTCATAACAAAACACCTAGACACCATCCTTTTGGCCTACTCAAACCTTTGCCTGTACCGATTTCTCATGTATATTCATTTTCTTTCTTATTATCCAAAGCCCAAGTCATCCCTGACCCCATGTGACCATCTGAACCAGAACTGGAAGGCTCAGGCCAGGTAACTACAGTTCATGCATACTGCATGACTACCATATTGTCTTCATATGTTGTGACTATTATTAGAACTACAACTTTAGTATATAAGTAGGTAGCTCTTGCTGTAATACCCCAGCTTTGAGCTAAAGTTTATCTATACTGAACTTCTCTCCCAACTCACTCAACCTAAGACCTTAGTCCAAGATCATCACTTATATCCAAACTCCATGAGACTCTTGGGTGACTGTCCGAACATGAGACAGCCTGAGTTTACTCTTGTTTGGATCACATGAGGTTTGGGTCTAACAATTAGCTCAAAGCTTCCCTTTTTTCTTAGCGCACGACACAAGAAAAACCCATGTACCACACCAGAGGACTCACCACTGCTCAAACCAACATTGCCCCAGTGGCAACCCTGAGCATAATTGCTCTCACCATTACCGCCGTAGGACTATGTGTCCTCATTCCATGGATCCTCAAATCCACCCACCACAACCATGTCAAGCTGATGTATGAGCTTGAAGACATCAAGCAGGGCAGAGCCCTACCCCAGGCAGAGGAAGTCAGCATGGGCAACAGTCATGGAAGGACTGACAGCCCTCACCCACAACACATCCCAGATGTCCTTAGAATCAGTACCGTGCCCCACACTCCCAGCACCACCTCCATGGACATTGCCTCAGAATACACTGCATCAGTCACCCAGGTCGTCTGCATCTATGACACTGAGAGCAGCTCTGAATTCTCTGCCCGCACCTCCTCTGAAGAACCCTGCATTACCATTGCCACCCATATCCCCAGAAACTGAGCTACCCTCGATCTACCCGGACTGGTTAGATGCTGATGAGCCTTGTGGCTCTGTGCGCTCAGAATTCATGGGAGCATACAATAATTTATTGATCTTCTCCCTAGAACAGAATCATAGGAAATTGATGATTGCATGCCCAACGCCAGTCTGAACATCCAAATCCATGCAGTACACATGAAGTTAGCGATCTATGATGCATAGCTCCATTCACACATGAACAATTGGCATCGGCCAAGCTGATTAGACACCAATGACAAGTGAGTATGATGTGGCAAGTGTTCTGTCCCAGCATGTGACCACACCCATACAGTCAGATGGTATATCAGCACGTACACAGTATGCGGCTAAGGATTCATAATGCAAGGCGCTACAAGAATGCATGCAAGAATACCGCATATAGCAAACAAGTTCGTGACCTTGTGGCAATAGGACTGTGACCCTAATAAAGCTTAGCAAGGTGCAGTTGCCACTAGGACTCGTTAACTAGAAACCAGCATAATACAAAGGGAAACAGTAATACAAGTACATAGCATAGTACTTGTGTTACAAACAAGTTCGCGAGGATCTGTAAGCGAAGTACTGTGGCTGACTATAGTAGATTACACATTAGAATAGAAAATTAGTATAAAAACACCATGTATGCAAGCTAGAACAATAGAATACGCTCGGGAATACTGCTCCCCCATACCATTAACCCACAAAATCCTACATATCTTCACTAAGAAGATACACACCTAACGGTTCAACCGATACCCTAGTGTAACAAACAAGTTCACAATGAACTTGATTACATTTGTGCATAGTATCAAGTTGTACTTGTTACCTACTAGCTTTGTTCTATAAACCAATAAGGGAGCCATTCCCCTTAGTTGGCATTCTCAGACTGCTATACACTACCAGTACACTTCAAAGGGTAATCCGTAGTAGGATTATTGCACTTTAGTTACTAACACTTACAGATACCATTCCTAATAAAAGGAACAATACCACTAAGCGATTTGCCTTATAGAGTACCGTTGTTACAAGTGTAACACAACACAAACAAGTTCGCAACCTTGTTCCAATCATCTCACTACTTATTGGAGCCAATGCCTACACTTTCCTTATAACGAAACAAGCTAGCGAACTTCTTTTCTTATAGAAGTTGCCTGTCAAAACCCTAGTCTATACAGCAACGACTTCTCATTATACCCTTAGGAAGGATAGTCATTGCACAGAGGTGCCTGACTAGACTCACTAGAACCTGCCTTCAGATTCTGTAAATGGATTTCACAAGCTATTCAATGGTTTAGTTGTGTTTTCTGCCCACAGGAGTCTATAGGTTCATCAATGCACAGGTGAAGACAATCGCACTAGGACCCCACCACTGAGTTATAACTTGTGAAGAATGGCCTTACTTGAGCCAAGAGGAGCAGGAGAAAGTGAAGCAGAGTGGTGGCACTGTACCCATCAGCTTCGTCCCATACTATGCACTCCATACAGAATACCCACTGGAAGAGTCTACCCAGATGAACTCCGAATCAGCTGACAAAACTCAATCCTCGGCATCATGGAAAGGAAAGGAGAGAGCCACAAACAACAAACTACCCCCTGACCTCGGACCCCCTCCAATCTTGACCACCCCTGGCTCAGCCAGTTCACAGGCATCAGAGGACCAGGAACTTGACCCAGCTCTCCTGGATCTTGCTACACTCCTGACAATGGAGCAAGTGAGGGATGAGTATGAATGAAGGGTCAAGATAAGGTACAGCCAGCTGCATAAAGAAGTATCATGGCTAGCCATGGACATGGGGCAGAGATATCTACAAGCAGACAAAGAGAGAGATGATGAAGAAAAAGGGAAATTGTGAACATATGCTGCCCACGAGCAGGTGACGTTCATGTTTAATAAAGATTTTCCTTTACAAACCTATGAACCTTTGCCCAACTACGATGAATACCACCTCTCTGCCCAAGCCACTCCCCGATACCCCACCAACCCCAACCACTAGCCAAACCTGGCAACAAGGCAGACCCCCAACATATGGCAAGTCCTGACTATTCGCTGGAGCCAGAGGCAGTCCAGCAGAAATGGGGGGGGCCCAGTCATGGGCTAGACAAAACTGAACAAGTGCAGAGACTTGCCAAATACGATGAGTGGACCAAGGGGCAAGAAGACCTAGAACGGCAACAGGAAGAACTAGCACAGAAACAGAAGGACCTAGATGCCATATGGGCCCAATACCAGCTACCCCCAGATCTGAGACAGCTGCCACCTCCACAGCCACCAAACCCTGGAGACCCAGGAGACCCAGACTCGCCAGGTGCAAGAGGCAACTTATGGTCACTACCCAGACCATCACCAGGAAGGATGCTGCCTCTGCCCCTCCTGGGAGTACCCACAGGAGAAGCACCCCATAATGCTGCCTACTTTGGCATCAAACCAATACTGGTAAAAGTCTGGGTAGACTTCTATGGAAAGCATGATGACATTCAACGCTTCCTTTATCAATGCATAGCCTACTTCAAGGCCCACTGAGTCTACCTAACCAAGGCGCAGCAAGTCAACTTCACTGCCTCCCACCTAGCCAGACACACACTCTCATGGTGGGTCCATCACGTTGAAACCTACTACAGTGGCTGATACCAAAGATACCGATATCTGGATTGGCATGACTTTGTCTGCTTAATCCACAAACAATTCTCTAACCTGGCTGTAGAAGAAGTCCATGAGCAACGCATGTATGCACTCCAAATGAAGGAAGGAGGTGCATATCAATATTTCCAACAGCTTGAAGAACAAGCCCAACTAGCCAGGAGATGGGAACAACAAGACAACTGGAGCCACATAGTCACTGCCATCAGAGGTGGGATACCCACCGACTACACCCAAACTGCCACTAGAGACTGACCACTGCCACACATGTATCCCCAATGGAAATGCTGCATCATTGAACTCGACAACGAGCTCACCAAGGTCAAGGTCTTTGACCGTACCCATAAAGGCTACCACCCCCAAGACCCCTGGAACAGGAACAACCAACCATGCAACCAACGATATGACAACCGGACCCCACCACACAACAACAACAACAACAATTATCCACTGTGCAACCAGAGTCAGAATCAGAATCCTCTGCCAAAACCCCCTGCAGAACCAGGACCAGCTAGCACCAACACCAGAACAGGACCCATCTACAGTGGACAAGGTGAACCCATGGACATAGACAGAATCCTATGGGAATGCTGATGCTTCAACTGCCATCAAAAGGGATACTTCACTGTGGACTGCCAACAGCTGAGGAAGCCAAGGGACAGAGGTGGAAGATTTACCCGAAACAACAACATGTGCTGCAACAATCGAGTAGTAGAACAGGAGGAAGAATCAGACAAGGAGAAGATGCCCTCATCATCTGGAGTCAAGGAGGTAAAAGATGAGGCCAATGAGTAAACAATTCTACTCGGTTGGCCAGACTCTCTAAAAGTGCTTTAAATACTGCTGGATGGACTTACAATACTTCTGTAGCTAAACCTATTGTGCATTCAAATATACCCAGCTCCATCAATTCCAGCAAAGCACCCAAAGAATTGCAGAACCAGTATAATATTTTAAGAGACAATACTAATGAATATTCCAGGACTCAAACCTGGGCCCCGCCAAAGATGTCCTTGAAACACCCTTGGATGGTGCCTGACAAGCAGAAGCGTGTGGCTTCCCCAAAAAGAAGAATCCCTGATCATAACCAACTGCAGCAGAGGGAGCATGGAGTGGCAATAGCCCTGGGCGGCAAGACCAAAGGAGTGACCCCTAGCAGTAAACTGACTGCAACTCCTGTAGATACACACCCAAATGCCAGAGACAACCCAACTAAGGGCAGACAGGATGGTGCAGGAAAAGCACCCTCTGGGTCAGAACAGTGCTCAACCAACAGGGCACAAGCACCTCATCTGCCACATGAGATGGGTGGTAGGCATGCCCAAGACCCAATAAGTCCCCCTCCACTCTTTCCTCACTCACACAAGGTTTCTTTAGAGGAAGTACCGGACAATGAAGATGACATGTCATACCAACTGGCTGCTGCAGCCAAAAATGCAGACGCATGCGGGCCATCCCCAACGTGAAAAAGTCCTCCTTCAGAGGCAAGACACCCAACCCACGGAGCCAAAAGAATGGCTACCAAGGGTGGCAACACCTTTGCAGAAATGCCTGTGAACCCTAGCGGTTCTAGAAAGGCAAAGAAGAAGGCCAAGGAAGAGTACAATGAGGATGATGACCCTGAATGGCAAGCATATCTCAGGGGACACTGTTACCATAAAGAGGGAGATCCCGATGCCACTGACATAAAGGCATACAACAGGTGGTGGACACAGGTGCTAGAAGATCATACAGTCATCTGCCGGCCAATGAGACAGGACCAGCCAATGAGACAGTTGGCTCAGAATAGCTTGACACACACCTAGCTGCCTTGGAATTGACATATATATATTTTGTTAGTATACTTGTACTTATTACACCTCCTCCGAAGCCACCCTCTTCTGCAATGGAATAATGAGAGGGCAATCTGTTGCTGATTTGACCAAAAAAAGCCTTAATACATGATTTTCATGAGCAAAAATTATTTTGAGGTCTCAAAATTTGTACAAGAGATAGGAACATATCATACTAACCTTCTCTGGAATTTTCAGAGAGTCGGGACAGCAGGAAACGGCAAAAGAAACCTCACAGCAAAATCAATGTACTTATCATGTCACATCATGTGGTGACATAAGCTGCCATATTAGGAGTTATATTTTCCACTTTGATGTGTCTCACTAATTAGCAACACCTGTTTGCACACTATTCATCTTATTGCTAGACTCAATCACACTTGGGCACAATGGTTGGAATGGCTTTATCAGAAGCTAAAAAGTGAGAGAATTACGAGGTCTGATGGTGATGACTAAAATCTGATCTTGTTCTGTATTTGGTATATCAGAGGTGATGTGATGTGTCTCATTGGCCTGTATTGCACTGATCTTGGGTTTTTGCACTGATAAGGCTCGATATGACCTTTTCCATGCCCAATATACATATATTTATGATGTATGTACTCTTTCATACACAGAATATAATTTTGGTCTATTCTGATCATTTTATTTGGGACATCTATGATAATTCCAAGGCCAAACCAATTTCGGTGTCTCATTGACCGGTGGATGACTGTAATTGGATGGAGCTGAAGACAATTGAGAAGGAAGAGTCCAGCTACATGATTCCATTCAAAACAGAATGGACATGGCATGCAATCAGACAAGCGACAAGTAGTTACAAAGCCCATGCCATATTAGCACACTGGACCCACAAGATGCAACAAGCAGAGATAGACTGAGAAATGATGCTATGCATCATCACTCTGCCTCACACCCAAGCACTCGAACAGCTAGAGGAACTTCGCAAATTGGTCCAATACATCCGATGAAGCGCCCAGGCCAGAGCAAAAGACTTGACCACCGAAATCTGACTTGAAACCCTAACCAATTGCCAGACTCTGAAAACCACAGCTTTAATAGACAGCAGATGCACCAGAAGCTCCATCAACTGCAAATATGTAGAAGAACATGATCTACCAACCCGAGCAACCAGCACCTCAATCCCAGTCTACAATGCTGACGGTACATACAATAAAGCCAGAGAAGTCACCCACTTCATGGAACTCCGAATGACCATAGGAGGACACACAGAGTGAATCGACCTGGCCGTTGATGAGCCTCTAGGCTCTGTATGCTCAGAATTCGTGATTTTTGTCATTTCTAAGTGACAACAACTTAGCACCGGTTATAACGATAACACCGGTGTGCACACACTATTATAGGACCTCTTTGACACTTCAATGGCCGGCTATAATGAAGAATACCCATCCCAACTTGTTTCACAACCTAACTCATATGCCATCACGAATAGGCACAGTATTGATCAATCAGGCAAACCCCGGTGATAAGTGAACTACACATCACTGACGCACCAGGACCTGCATCACCAGCGCATCACAGTGTAATGGACCGGTGTTGATCCTTTCATTATATGAGGTCATACCCACCGACAATTGCCCTACCATGATAATCATTGAGTTCTTGTCATCCAAACGACCTGGCATTGATAATATCGCCATGCCCAGCTCACTAGAAGGTGTTATTCCTTTTGTTTACCTCAGTAATTCCACCATACCCTCACAGTCCGCAGTTCAAACAGCACCCCAATAACCCCGCTGTGACAACTCATGATATAGCGAATTTATCTGTCTTCAGTAATGCTAAGGATTAGCTGTTACAAGAGACTATGGAGATTCATATGGACATTTGACTCATTACAAAGCTGCAGCCTTACAGCTTTACTAGGTCTTTCTATTAATAAATATCTCTAGTAGTATAAAATCCATAGAAAATCGTAGAAGTAAAGGGAGACCTAATGACCTGCTACTTTGCTATTAGCACTCGCTATACCATTCATGACTGGCTATATTCTCATCATTACACTCTTGCTACACTCATTAGCACCAGTTTAAATGACCATATTTCTCGCATAGTGCAGTACATGAACAATAACATTTGTTTGCACCCCATATGCTCACTATAAGCAACAGACTGGTTTTACACTGTCTTTAGCTTCGCACCCCCTTTGTTCTCTTTGAGCAACACACTCTACACCATGATCGACCAGCGTTAGCATTATCTTCGGTCACTTGTCACACCTTTGATTGCACCCCGTCATTATTGGTTTTAATACACGCATCTAGCACATAACACCGTATGCTCACATCGTACAGTGCCTCTTTTTGTTTTATAGGATCAGATCGTCTTCATCTTCATACCATAGGAGTTTTATTCAGCTTTACTTTCAACATCATTCATCACAGCCCACTTGGGTAGTCTCTGGTAGACTTATAGGAATCAACATCATCACATAGGATCGTATTGGACTCAACACCGGTTTACACTGTCATAGGATAGGATAAGATAGGTTCGGATAGGATAGGTTTGCATGCATAGGATTGACATTGACATAGGATAGGATTGTCTCCAAGTAGACTCAGTTTTCAACATCAACTTCAGTATATTTTGTCTCATATAGGACCAGCACTCATCATCGCTGCACCCCACCAGACATAAACTCATTTTTACGCTCTTGCCACCATTAACTAGCATTATTAGGATTGCCCTCTTCAGTATTTCGACACTGCACCAGTTATAAACCAGTCTACTGCACACATAGCTTCATTATTGCTGTTATTTTCATAGGACCTTCATCTAGAGACCTCATCTAGTCGTTTCTCCTTCTTTTACACCAGACCTGTGGTATTCACATCATACCCTCTTCCATTCTATCTCATTATCAAGATTATCACTGGCCTACAGCCAAAACCTTTTAGTACTCAATCGCTTGAGTGCTACTTGCTTGACTGAAAAGTCGCAGTATAAACTTGCATCTAGAGGCAGTGATTAGGTCACATGGAGGTGCCCCAAACAACTCACACAACACAGTACCTTTATAACCAGTCTGCACTATCATTAACCATTACTCTTCAAGTTTTTGGTGTGCTGTTGCCACAGGAGTTTTAGGTTCATCACCATCACAGATTTAGGCACCAGAAGAGTATTCCTGGGACATGACTGGCTGATATGTCACAACCCCATCATCAACTGGAAAACCCAAAAAATCATATTCAGATGATGTCAATGCCAGAGACAACCGTTCACCCTACCAGATGCCAACCCTGAAGACAAGTGGGATGAAGAACTAGAAGAAGGAGACACCATATTAGCAGTAGATATGACAGAAAAAATAGAAATCAGAGTGATTCATCATGCAAACGATTTAGCAGCAAAAGCAAGTGAAGGGAAGCCAAAAAGGAGTTTTAAAGAAATGGTACCCCCTCAACTACTGAGGGTTCCAAGATCTATTCTCAAAAGACAACTTTGATGAGCTCCCTGACTGAAAACCCTGGGACCATGCCATTGAACTTGTCCCCAATGCTAGCAATACTCTCAACTGCAAGGTATACCCCCTAAATTGAAATGAACAGGAAGAACTTGACAAATTCTTGGATGAAAACCTGTCCATGGGAAGAATACGACCTTCAAAATCTCCCTTTGCCTCTCCATTCTTCTTCGTCAAAAAGAAGGATGGTGCCCTCTGCCTGGTCCAAGACTACCAAAAACTCAATGAAATGACCATCAAAAATTGATATCCCCTACCACTCATTTTGGAGCTTATGGACAAACTATGAGGTGCAAAATACTTCACCAAGCTAGATGTACACTGAGGATATAACAATGTACACATCAAAAGGTGATGAATATAAAGCTGCTTTCAGAACCAACCAAGGACTGTTTGAACCAACAGTCATGTTCTTTGGACTCACCAACTCCCCTGCAACCTTTCAATGGATGATGAATGACATCTTCCATGACCTAATCACCAAAGGAAAAGTAACCATCTACCTTGACAACATCCTGATTTTCTCAAAAAACCTCCAAGAACACCGACAGATAGTTCAATGAGTACTTCAACGCTGACAGGAACACAAGCTGTTCCTCAAAGCCGAGAAGTGTGAATTTGAGGTCCTAGAAATGGAGTATTTAGGAGTCATCATCAGTGAAGGATCGGTCTGAATGGATCCTGTTAAAGTCAAAGGTATCACAGAATGGCCCATGCCCACAAAGAAGAAGGAACTACAAAGCATTTTGGGCTTCACAAATTTCTACCTGAAAATTCATAAAAAACTATTCCAGGATAGTACGACCAATGACTCAACTCACTGGAAATGCCCCTTGGAACTGGGGCACAGCCCAAAACCAAGTGTTCCAACAATTGAAGAAGCAAATGGTGGAAGATGTAATCCTAGCATTACCAAAGGAAGATGGAAAGTTCAGAGTAGAAGCAGACTCAAGCAAAGGAGCCATCAGTGCAGTACTGAGCCAACAGCAAGATGGCAAATGGAGACCAGTAGCCTTCCTTTCTAAATTGTTAACAATGACAGAAAGGAACTATGAAATCTATGACAAAGAACTCCTAGCCATAATGCTTGCTCTTACTGAATGGAGACATTACCTGATGGGCACTGCTATAGACTTTGAAGTATGGATGGACCATCAAAACCTTCAATATTTCTGAAAACCCCAAAAGCTCAACCAATGACAAGCTCATTGGGTAACCAAACTCGCAGAATACCATTTCTCTCTTCACCACAAACCCAGCACTGCAAACAGGAAAGCCGACCCATTATCCTGACAGGACAATCATGACCAAGGCAAACTAGACAACAATGAAATTGTGGTCCTAAAACCAGAGCACTTCCGAACAATGATCATGCCCATGACATCAAGTATCCACTTGAAAATCAAGCATGCTACCAAGAGCACCGACAAGTGGGACCAAGAAATCTCTGACTCCTTGAACCACGAAAGAGGAATCACAATGGAGAAGGGCCTCCTAATGCTTACTGGGAGGATCTATGTACCCTGAGATGAGAAGCTTAGAGGGGAAATCATTGCCATGTCCCACAACCATCTCACCACTGGACCCCCCAGAATTGACAAAACCAACGAACTTGTCCAAAGGGAGTACTGGCCAAAGATCAAGCAAACAGTAGAAAGATACATAAAAGGATGCGAAACATGCCAACAGGTAAAGTCAAACACCCAAGCAAGGAAGGCACCATTACACCCCAACGCTATTTCCTTCCGAACCATGGACGCATATTTCCGTTAACCTAACCACCGGTCTCAAGGAATCCAGTGAATATGATGCCATTCTAGTCGTTGTAGATAGATTTTCCAAAGAAATCATCTCCATAGCATGCAACGGAACCCTAACGTCCAAAGGAACTGCCAAGATCTTCCATGACAAGGTATTTGCCATTCATGGCATGCCCAGAACCATAATCTCAGACAGAGGACCTCAATTCATCTCAAAGTTCATGACAGACCTCTACTGAATTCTCCAAATTACCCCCAATGCCTCCACTGCCTTCCACCCCCAAACTGACAGACAAACCAAAAGAGTCAACCAGGAGATCGAAAAATACCTAAGGATATTTACAAGATACCAACAAGACAACTGGCATGAATGGCTTGCCCTTGCAACATTCACCCACAACAATTGAAAACACTTTGCCATGGGCCAAAGCCCATTCTTCACCATCTATGGACTCAATCCCTGAGTTGTCCCCAAAACCAAACACCATAACCCTTTCACCAACCCCACCGCCGGGAACTTTGCATCACAAATGCAGAAGATCCACAAGTTATGCCAACAATCCCTTGAAGAAGCAGCAGCCAAAATGAAGACCCAATATGACAAGCGAAAGGGCAAAGCAATTGCATACAAAAAGGATGACTTGGTCTGGCTCAACACCATGAACCTCCACCTCCCCAGACCCAAGAAAAAGCTCAATGATAAGCAAGTTGGCCCATTCTGAATCCTAGAAAAGGCAGGTGCATCTGCATACAAACTCAAACTTCCCCTGCACTGGCAAATTCATCCATGCTTCAATGAAAAACTGTTAACACCATACACACCACCAGCATTCCCCAATCAAGAACTTCCACCACCACCAGATCTCATTGAAGATGAAGAGCAGTACGAAGTCGAAGAAGTCCTTGACACTTGAACCTAAAGGGTAAGAGGAAAGAAGGGTCAACCCTCTCGACTGGTAACCAACTATCTAGTAAAATGGGTAGGCTGGACAAGGGAACACAACAACTGGGTTATGGAAGAAGACATGGAAAACACACAAGAAGCAATAGAGGAGTATCAACAGAGCCAAGTGGAACATGGAAGAGTAGTAACAGCAGAAGCCATCATAAACCCTAAAGTGATAAAGGAAATTGTGGGACACAAGTATAAAGAAACTGAGAATGGGACATGGGAGTACTTCTACACAGTTGAATGAAATGATGGAAAGATTCAAGTCCAAAACCCAGACTGGAGAAGCATGGAAAGAGTATATACAGGACTATTGGAGAGCAGTAAATGAAGAACTAGAAGAGATGCCAGAGCCCTAATGGCAGTTGGGATGACTGCCTTAACAAGAGGGTAATGTTATGATTTCTCATGTATATTCATTTTCTTTCTTATTATCCAAAGCCCAAGTCATCCCTGACCCCATGTGACCATCTGAACCAGAACTGGAAGGCTCAGGCCAGGTAACTACAGTTCAGTGCATACTGCACTGACTACCATATTGTCTTCATATGTTGTGACTATTATTAGAACTACAACTTTAGTATATAAGTAGGTAGCTCTTGCTGTAATACCCCAGCTTCGAGCTAAAGTTTATCTATACTGAACTTCTCTCCTAACTCACTCAACCTAAGACCTTAGTCCAAGATCATCACTTATATCCAAACTCCATGAGACTCTTGGGTGACTGTCCAAACATGAGACAGCCTGAGTTTACTCTTGTTTGGATCACATGAGGTTTGGGTCTAACAATTTCTCCAAGCATGGCATCCCTAACCACATCACTTCTGACTGTGGCTCCAAATTTGTCTCCCAATTCACATGCACCATTGCTAAAGCTCTCAATATGGAACTTCACTTCACTTCTGGTTACCACCCAGAAGCCAATGGACAGACTGAATGTGCCAACCAAACCCTTGAACAATACATCTGTATCTATTGTTCTTACCAACAAGACAATTGGGATACTCTATTACCCATTGCCGAATTCATGTACAACAATGCTCCTAATGCTTCCACTGGAATCTCCCCATTCTTTGCTAACAAAGGATACCATCCCAACATCACAGTATATCCTGAACGCAACATCACCTCCACTTGGGCCCACGACTTCATAGTCAACCTTGATGATCTTCACCAGTTCCTTCATGACAAAATCTCCCATGCTCAGTCCCACTACAAATTCCAAGCAAACAAGTGATGGTCTCTGGCTCCAGATTTCAAAGTAGGTGATAAAGTTTTCCTTAATTCCAAACACATCAGGACTACTCACCCTACTGCAAAATTCTCAGAGAAATTCCTTGGACCATTCAACATCATCGCACAGCCTGGATCCCATTCTTTTACTCTCAAACTCCCTGCAGACCTCCATTCCATTGACCCTGTATTCCATGTCTCACAATTGGAACCCATGGAATCCAATACCATTCCTAATTGTACCCAACCACCTCCACCTCCAGTGGAAGTCAACAGCAAAGAACAGTATGAGATTGCACAAATTCTCAACTCTAAGCTTGACCATTGGTTCCAATGCCCTCTTATCTATCATGTTCAATGGTTGGGTTATGAAGGTACTGATGAAGAGTTTGCCTGGATTCCCACTACCAAATTCTCCATGGACAAATATATTGAAGATTTCCACTGTTGTTACCCAGACAAACCAGAACCCCTATCTAAGGTCACCATATGAAAAGTCACTATCAAATCTTCCCCTACCATTTCTTGATTCACATCTCTGCCAGTTCCATTTGGAAAACATTCCCAAATTTCAAATATGATTCTGGAAAACTATTGCAAATTACCTTCCTAATTGGGAATGGACTCTGCCGGCTCCTTCTTGACTTCATCTTATTTTGTCACTCCATTTCAGACATCAAGAAATCTCTATACATTTTATGCCCTTTGGGGGCAATACTCTACTATCCATGTACAAACATATAATATATATAAAATTGTTCAAGTGAAAGGAGACTAGGCAGCCATGGACTCCACACCTTCCTCCATCTGAACATCTTCATCCTCCCCCATGGCCTCCGCTTCAACTTCTCCAACTGCCTCCTCATCTTCGCTTCCACTTTCCATCTCAACCTCCAAGGCCTCCACCTCTTCTTCATCGACCCTCTTCACTAACTCTTTCCCCTTCTTTCTCTTGATCTTATCCAACTCCACAACTGTGGCAGTCCCCACTCCCTGGTACCATCCCTGACCTAACTGGTTCCTCCTCATACTCCCCATTGGAATCCTTGACTAAATATTCATCAGTTCCCTTGAGGAACTTCTTCCACAAACACCACTCTGACCAACAGCCTCCAACAGCAGTAAAATCCATCCCTTGCCATCCTAAACCATACACTTGCTGCGATTGCATCCTCTAGCACTCTGGGTCTGTGGCTTCCAATCCACAATTCCATATTTGCAAGTTCAAAAGGGTCCCTGCCATTCAAAGTCTCCGAATTGGCTACCCTGAAATGCCATACTTGCATGACATCCTGATCAAGTCGCATGGTCATCACCCACTGGAGTGCATCAGGGTTGGCACCTTGCAAGTCTTGAAGTTCATTTAAGGATACAGTCCATTCATCCATGAATGCTGTTGGAACAAAGCCTTGAGGATATGTGATGTTGGCACCAGGATTATAATCATCCACCAAGTTGTCAACACAGTCTCTGAAGGCATCCAACTTTTGCTCCATTGCGTCCATTCAGGCATGAAGACCATGCAACAAATCTAAGACCTCCTCCAACACTGTCGGGTCCACTATCATCCCCAAAAATGCACTTGGCTTTCTTCCTCCTGCACCACTCGCAGGAACATCCCTTCTTTGCAGGGAAACACAGAGTTCCATCAGCATGGCACTGACCACAGTGATCTAGACAACAATCAGTACAATCCATGGACCCTGATGGCAACTTACCTTTGCCAATGAATTCCACATCCTCTTTTCCTAGGACTGGATCAGTTTTCAGCCTTTTCAAGGCAGGCTCACCAGAATCATTATGCCCCAAAGGGCCTGCAGCATCATCACTATCCACCACATATGGAGTGGACTTCACCTTCCTCTTCTTGATCCCCATGGCCACAGCCACCTGCACATGTCATTCTTTACGACTCTCCACCAAAACCTCCCTCACCTTTGCCTTTCCTTTCAAACCTTGAGTACCCTCCATGGTATCCTCCACCTTGGTCTCTTGACCACCCTCCATATCCTCATCCTCATCATCTGAACCATAAGAAACAAATTCTTGTAAATCTGTGGCCTCCATGGCCTTTTCTTTTCCATTGCCCTTTTTAACCTCCTTTTTCTCCTTCTGTTTCTTTTCCTCCATCTCCTTCTCTGTGGCCTTCAACTTCCTCAATTCTTCCAACAACCAATCCCTCAGCCATTTTGCCACCTCCTTCTCCTTCACCTCCATGGCTAGTCGCTCTTGCTCCAATCTTTCCGCCTCCTGTTCTAACCTTTCCTTCTCTGCTGTGGCCTCCACTTCTTTCCTTGCCTTTGCCTTGGCAATCTTCTTTGAGCATTCCTCTGCTCGCTTTTTGGCCTATGCCGTGGCTTCCGCTGCCTTTCAAGCCTTTTTCTCCATGGCCCTCTCAACTTTCCACTTGTCATGACTGTCAATGGCCTCCCTGTATGCTGTCTCCTCAACATCACGTTCTGCATAGAAAATTTCAAGTTTGTTGGGGGAGACATTGTTCAGTGTAGGTGGCACAATGTATGCCTTGGGTGTTTGAGAGCGATGATACAAAGTTGAAGACATATCAGATGATGAGGAGAAGGATAATGGACTTAGAGATGGTGGTGGTTCAAGTCTAAGAGGTATTTATCACATGACATCCATGCAAGAAATTCCATGCATCACACTCAGTCATCGGGATCAGCGCTCTTGAGGGCAAGAATGCTAAGGGGGGGGTACTGTAACGAGCATGCCATGGACTCCATGGACTTCAACCTTCAACTCATCCAACCGGCTCCAACTCAATTATTGGAATCCATTGGATTCCATTTCCCAGTTTCTACTCCATATTTCATATCCCTATTTCACATACTAATTTCACATATTCATTTATCACATGTAGAATCCATCAACAGTACCAAGTAGGTGTTATATCAGAGTCCACAGAATACTCAACTCCTCTAGATACAGAATATTCCAGACTTATATTATTCTAGCCTCCGTCCATTGGACTCCACTCTAGTATATAAACTGTACAACTAGTAGTACATACCTCAGGTCAAATATCAACTTGGTTTAGCCCAATACTCTCACACCCACTTCCACTTGGCCTTCAAGCCTAATCTCAATCCCTTCTACAAGTCCATGGATTCTGACCCCATGTGACTTCATCTTAATCCTTACTTGTCTTACTCCACAGACTCTGTCTGTACTCATCTTAGGGCTTTGACCCAGGGGTGATGTTGCTAATAGCTTTGCCAAGCCCATGTGCATTCCACTTCATCTCTTCCTATTGGCATGATCCTAACACACCACCAGGTTCCTCTTCATTTTGAATGGGGAATGTGTGATGTGGGTTAGGAATCAGAGTCCATGGAGGGTCATTTCTGTAGCTGCTATAGCCACCTGAAATGGATTTGGAGGGTCCGGGGGCAAGGTTGAGATTGAAGGGATCAGGATTGATTCCTGAGGTGGGTTGTCATTGGGTAAAGCCATTATGGGTGTAGGTTTCCCTACAGGACCAGCTGGTGGATGCAGAGTCTTCACCAAAAAGGTGTTGATCTCCTTTGGAAGTCAATTGGGGGATGTCATTCATGGAGAAAGTGGGTTTGGGGTCCATGGTGGGCTGAGCAGTCTTGGTTGGTTTGAGAAGGATAGTAGACATGCCTAAAATTTTGACTCAAGGGTTTGAGTTCAAATATACTGTTAGGATTGTGCCAATAGGAAGAAGTGAAGCAGGAATGCACGCTGTGGAGTCCATGGAATGCACATGGGCTTGGCAAAGCTATTAGCAACATCACCCCTGGGTCAAAGCCCTAAGATGAGTGTGGACGGAGTCCACAGAGTAAGACATGTATGGATTAAGATGAAGTCGCATGGAGGCAGAATCCTGTGGACTTGTAGGAGAGATTGAGATTAGGCTTGAAGGCCAGGTAGAAGTGAGTGCAAGAGTATTGGGCTAAACCAAGTTGATATTTGAACTGATGTATGTACTACTAGTTCTACAGTTTATATACTAGAGCAGAGTCCAATGGATAGAGGCCTAGAATAATGTAAGTCTGGAATATTCTGTATCTAGAGGAGTTGAGTATTCTGTGGACTCTGATATAACACCTACTCGGTCACCGTTGACGGATTCTAGGTGTGATAAATGAATATGTGAAATTAGTATGTGAAATAGGCAATATGAAATATGGAGTAGAAACCTGGAACATGAATCCAACGGATTCCAATAATTGAGTTGGAGCCAGTTGGATGAGTTGAAGGTTGAAGTCCATGGAGTCCATGGCATGCTCGTTACAGTTGTTCAGAAAGAATCAGGAATACATGTGACATCACAATGACATCATAGAGGTAGGTAGGTTCCCCTCTGAGCTGTCTTAAAACATATTTCAACCCTGTGTATTAAAAAATATTTTTCAGACCCCCTTGGTAAGGAGGAAGATCATTGAGTATAGTCCAGTCAAGACAATGGGAAGCAACAAGGTGAATAAAAGAACAAAGCTGTTTGCTCAGTATACTGCCAAGTATGTGTAGTGTGTAATACTATACATTATTAAGATACAACAGATCAAATTCAGGCATCTAGCCACTATTAGGGCAAGAATGTCATATGAATGTCTCCTCCAAGGAAGGTTCGTTTCGCTCACTCTAGTTCCACAGCATCAAGCGAGTTTTAATTAATGGTCATACATCCTATCTAAATACATAACAATTTCGTCTACTGGTACATTTTAACATAAACAAGGACCCTCAGCTACCGCCTCTCGGCTCTCGCTCTCGCCCGCCCTCGAAATCACAGCAACCACCACACTAATATCATCATTCTTGCCTCCCCTCCACTTCCTGCCCTCCTCTGTCGCGCGCCTCTCAAACGGGGTATCGCCCTCGGCGTCCTTGGCAATGCGCTTTGCCCGAGAACACAGCACCTCGCTCAGCATGCCCGCAGCGAGCACATCGCGTCCCGCCCTCCTCCCCGTGGTCGCTCCGGAAACGCGCCACCTCAGTCCAGGATATCCTCGTCCCATAGATTGTCACTCAGCCCGTCCGTCGCCAGGATGAGGATGTCGTCCTCCTGCACGGGAGCGTGTAAATACGTGCGCCGTCGTGCTCGGCTGCGCGGGTGTCGTGGGTCCGAGCTGGACGGGGGTATTAAACTACAGCTGACGTCAGAGAGAAAGAAAATTTTTTTGGTGGGAGGTACGCACGCTCCACCACATTTCGTCGCTCCTCCAAACACACTCTGTCCCGCGGACGAGCATGCCCATGCAGTCGCCGACGTGCGCAATTTTGACGACCGCCTCGCCGTTGTTGACGTGGTCGAGCACCTGCGAGCAGGGCAGTTGATGAGCCTGCGAGCAGTGGTTTGGGTAGTCGGATCTGGGGGTATTAGCGGAGATGAGAGGGTATCGGGCGGTGGTGGGGGTGTAAACGGTGACTGCGACCAGTCAGAAAAAAACTTGCTGTAAAGCAGAAGAAGATACTCACGTATGATATCGGCTGTTCTTTTTCTACATGTGCTTTGATAGTCTTTTCGTAAGCCCGTTCGAGTATCACTAAGCACGTCTATGCCCTCCTCGAGCTCTTCCAATTCTTCCTCGAGTTCCTCCTGCAACTCCCGTCTTGCAAAACTGACAGACGGTATAAACGTGCTCGGCCTCGGAGGCTCGAGCTCCATCTCCTCGGAGCAGAAATGCATTAATCGATGTGCGAACAAGCGCAGACGGCGTGGGGCCTAAAACATAAGCACGAGATCAGTAGCGGAGAAGACGGACTCACCCGGGATGGTTTGTCCTCTTGCCCAGCCTCCAACGCCATCGGCGACGCCCATCGCGTTCCTTCGCACGAAAAAGGCATCCTCGCCGACCATCACTGCTTTCCCGCCTACGCTGCCGGACTGTGCACCTCTTTGGTATCCCGTACCCGCCAACGTCCAAAATAAGTCTCCTTCCCTTCCGCTCCCGGCTCTTGCCCTCGCGTCGCCCAGCCCGCACATCGACAGCCCATCACATACTGGCCCCTCCCAGCCCCGCCGCACGACATCAAATCCGCACAGTGCGCTTCCCAGACCCTTGCTCTCGGCAGCGAAGCGCACGATGTTCGTGTTCCTCGGAGTCGTCGGTGGGGGCGTCGGGGGGCTGTCAAAGAAGGACAAGGGCGACGGTGCAGTGTGGAGGTTCCGTGCCCGTATAGGGATCGGTATACCAGTGTAGAATCGTTTCTGAATCTTCATGGTCGGAATGTGGGGGTCAAGAGGAAAGGAGCATTTACTCCGGGTTACCCCGCATCGGAAGCATCCGCCTATTGATCACATGATGCTACTACTTTATTCCACACCGAGTCTTCCTCATACACCCCGTCCTCGCCCTCGATGGTGCTCGCACCGTGGCACGCCGCAGCGTGCTTCCACCAAAACAGCTCCGGGACCTTCACCTGGACGTCCTTGACCCCTCGACCGGCACCCACTTCCTGCAGTGGTGGCACATGCCCACCGTCACGCACCCTTTTTCGCCCTTCGCCGGATTTGGCCTGGTCACATCGCGGAAGGCCAGCGGAGGACTGAAGGGTCGTGTAGTATGAGCACTTATTCCGTGGCCGTACTGCATATGGTAGCTACCCAATGATCAGTGCGGATTTACGAGCACTCGAGGTGGCACTCACTTGTACGCGCTAAACTTCATGCCAAGCCACACTGCCCGTGCCTCCCCACCCCGCTCCCGGGGCTCCACACACACCCCGCACAGGCCCATCTTGTCCGCACCTCTTCCCTTCACCCACCTCGGTGTGTACAAGTCGCCCCAGCCCTCCCGCGGCGCGTTCGCCGTCGCCCCCGCCACGCCGCCAAAGTCGCTCACCGGGAAACGTCGATACAACAACGGGAACCTCTCCCGGTCCACCTCGACCTTCTCCCCTCTAAACACCCGCTCCGTCCACCCCGTCTTTCTCGGTTTCTTGCGGCACGGCGACTCATTCTCGTCTTCGTTGGCAGTATCGGTTCGCCTCCTTTTGCTCTTGGGGGGCGCAGGCGAGCTGAGGGGCGTTAGCGGAGACATCGCAGCGTCGCTCTCCATCTGAGACCCAGTCAGCGACAGAGAACTCGATCCAGCGTTCTTCTTCACAGGAGACAAAGACCGAGCAAGCACCACCGACGAAGACGACCTCAGCACCGGGCTCTCCTCGCCTCCACTCAGCACACCGCCGTCAATCCCATAGCTCGCGTACAGCTCGTACAGACTCGGCGACACGCTCTTCACAGGCGACACGTCCTTCACGGGCGACAGCAGCGTCGCGTTCTTCACAGGAGACTCTTCGCCGTAGCCTTCCACGAGCCATTGGTCGCCGTCCAAGTCTGGGTATCGCAGCGCGTCTTCCATCGGGAGCAGGAGTTCGTTGTCGGAGCAAGCAGATTCGTGGGTGAACGAGAAGGAATGCCCCCGCCGTCTGCCCTCCTCTATAATAGAAGCGCTCTCTCCTTCATCACACGTCCCTCTCTATATCACACTTCACCGACATCACATTTCCTCGAGATACGGATTAGCAAGCTGATGTGGTTGTGACAGGCAAGCGTCATGACCGTGACGATTGCTGAAAATTTCGACATCATTTGAACGACTTTCCTTCATACTGATGACGATATTAGTGTGGTGGTCGCTGTTGTTTCTAGGGCGGGCGAGAGCGAGAGGCGGTAGCCTTGGCCCTTTTTTACGTTAAAATGTACCAGTAGACGAAATTGTTATGTGTTTAGATATGATGTACGACCATTAATTAAAACTCGCATGATGCCGTGGAACTACAGTGTGAGCGAAACGAGCCTCCCTTGGAGGAGCCGTAACTTTCTTCAGACATTCATACTTATGATATCCGACTTATTTTTGCCTGGCCCAAATAGCTGCTTATCAGGGTAGCGGCCCAATGGGATGCCTGAAATTGATCTATCGTATCCTAATAGTGTATAGTATTACACACTACGCATACTTGGCAGTATACTGGGCAAACAGCTTTGCTCTTTTATTCACCTTGTCGCCTCGCGTCGGCTTAACCAGACTATACACAATAACCCTCCTGCTCAAATCCACCTGCTCGCTCCTCACCTCCAAGGGCAGCCTCCCATACACATCGGCTTGATCATCTCCACCGGGCAGCTTACAGCCTCGCGTTGTCGTCCACGATCTTCACCTCCTCCCCCCGGGTCCTCAAAGGACTGGAGAGTCGTCCATGTCCACTCTTGTGGGCGGCGGGGCGATGATTGCCAGGGCATTCCGGAGGGATGGATTGGATTTTGGTTAACGTACGCTCGTTCGTCAGCTTAGTACAGAACGGAATCTGCGTCTGCGTGAGATGTGGGAACCTAGTGTGGTTGAAGACGAAGATTCAAGCATCAGACTATGCGATGATGATGACGCAAAGAGGAAAAACTAGTGTTTAGCCTTGTCTAACCCAGCCCTCGTCACATGCCCAGGTCGAATGCTCCAAATCTCTACAAATAACCCCTAAGCACGAGAAACCGACTGTGACTATGCTTGATGACGGAAAAGCGCCGTGCGCAAGACGGATGTTCAGAACATAGCCGGGGGATAGAGTCCGAAAGAACTGCTTCCACCTGCATTAGAACAGCGAAATTGGATGACAATGTGGCACTCACGAATGACTTCGCAGACACTTCCTTCCCTTCTGATAGAGGCCCACCCCACCCTCCTCCCCATCAATACGAATCCTTGCTCACCGGACAGCGATACGTCGTCTCGGCGCAAATCTCGGTGCCAGCTTCGTATACGTTGCGAGGGGAAAGCCGTGGGCGAGAGCACTGTTAGAAGATATATCGAGGGAGATACAGAAAAAGAGCTGCTTCCCAACGATGTGAGAGAGCAGAAACAAAAGCTAATGGGGTACTTACATGTGACGACCTCTTCTACATCCGTTTACAGTCCTTTCCCTCCAGCGGCCTGACACAAAGTCCTGCTCCGCGGAGCTCGATACGTCGTCTCGCGGCGAAACTCGTTCGCCAGGAAAGGCGCAGCGCGGCGTGGAAGCTACGGGATATATGCTTTGGGCCAAGGCAATGTCGTCGAAGCCCAGGGACCACCTGAAAACTATATTAGCTAGCAAGCAACAAGGAATAATCGAACACTTACGTTTAACGAGCTTCAAAGGTTCTGAGGCCTCCTAACTAAACTATGCGCACAACCTTTCCATCCCCCGCCTTTGCCAGTCCACCTGCCCTTGCTCCCCGAAACTCGTTACGTCGTCTCGAAGCAAAAATCAGCTTCGAAGAAATCTAGACGGCGCTTGACACCGCTATATATGCAGTCTCGATGAAGGGAAGGTCGTCGAGAAAGTCTGGTGAGCAGTCATTCTTCTACAGCACATTAGCCAACGAAAATTCGAGGAAGAATATGCTCACCATCCCTACTACCCCCGAGACAAAACCTATGTTAGCGCTACAGCCTTCAAAACGGTCTTCGTCACCACTGCTCCCTGGCTCGTCTCCCCGGAACACAATACGTCGCGTCAGAACAAAGCTCGACCCGTATACAATCTATTCATTCATTCTGAAGAGTTTTGAGGCCCCAAGGGTACGCATCGTTCAAGTGAAGGGAGGGACGATGCGCTGCAGGATGTTGTGATAAGGAGGTAGAGAATTGAGGCAGGGAGCAAGTAAATAGAGATGCTAGGCAGGAGGCTTAGTCACAAAATCTAGAAAGATGAAACTAAAACTCACTTTACAACACTATCGTTACTCCCGCACCATCCTTGAGCTCATAGCTTCACCTTCTGTCCGTTCACTTTCATTCTTGCGATGCCACGATCCAAATTCTGGTCGTCCGTATATGTTAAAAGATAGGGTTCATATCGAGCGTCTGAAATTAAGATAAGCAAAGAGAAAAAGGTTTGAAGAAAAACCTACTGCGCAATGGCTTTCAATCCATGCACAAATAGGACGGTGAAGACGTGGAGGAGAGGGCGAGAAAGTGACAGAAGTATGAACAGACGTGAACGAGTGGGAGAAGACTTGGCATGAGTAGACAACGGCGAAACCAAACACGGTGCCATTGTCAAACATCCCTTTTCGAGCATTGATATTGAACGCCCATCCGTTAAGCAACGACGACGTGTCCTCAATGCAACGTGCCATTGCAGAACTACGCACTTGACGACCTCTGTTTCAGAGACAGAGTACTGACCCGTAGTAACAGCATCGCTCAGTTCTTGACGGACGGGAATCTTGTAGAAAACGGGCCGAGTGCCGAGCATAGTGATAGCAGGGATGGTCATGGAATCAAGCGGGTCTAAGCCAATGCGATCGCGGGCTGTAACTGCGCACGTCTTACCTTCATTCTAGTCCAGAGAAAAGGCAAGACTTCTATATTTCCCAGTATGGATTTGTTGAAAAAGCTGAAGCCGCCATGAACGAGCTTTACGAGGTTGTCAAAGCAGAGGGCCAAATCCAAGCAACGAAAACATGTGTATAATGTCGCACCAACAAACACAACGCTCTTCCAGTATCTCCCTGGGTCAAAAGACTGCATAATCAGCCCCAAATTCGATGTGAGGGACGAATAACAGTCTCCGGTGCGTCGTATCTACAACTCGTGTCAGACCATTCTGACTGCCATATCCTGCGTGTGCATGCAACTAGTCGTGGAGACGAAATGCTATCGCTTGAGTCAATGTGTCAAGCTGACGTGAAAGGCTGATATCCAGACTGATAAACGGTGTATCTGTCCCTGAGAGCGTCATTGATCGTAGCAGAAGATGCACCCTGTCACTCCAGGGCCAGTACCTGAGATTTCTGATCACGTATTATCAGCCTTTCCTTTCCATATTGGAACACTGTACTGGTGATTTTTCTTTCAGAATCGGTGACGCATCGTCGTACTTTGCCTGTATGTCCGATACCTTTGAACAGATGACTTGTCGTTTTGGACAAGTAGAGAAAGTTCGACGCCGATGTAAACGGATTCGGTTATTGTCTTTACATCTGTTGAGCACTATCAGGTAATACAACCTTCTTCCTTCCTTTTTTACAGCTGTTTGCATACAGCTCGTCGGTCAGGGGCGTTTTCGTGGATGATGCATTGATTGAAGGAGATCCAGACTTCATCATTAACCGACTTCAAACGCGCTAAATGGCCTCCGGTGTCGCTGAAATAGCCATAAACCACTTGCGTCCGCGTCCGCGTCTTCAAGCTTCAAGCCCTAGAGCATAGTTTATGGCGAAGTCTGAATTGTTCTCTCTTTTCTCGCGAAGCTGTGTGCAAACAGCCATTTGAAACTGTTACGCCTTATAGCGGAATATCTCATCATCGTATGTTTTCTCCCAGAATCCAGAGTTACTGATGTTCACGCCTCCAGTAGAAGACTATCAATGCATCACTCTCCGCTTTATTCTCCGGTAGATAGGTAATCTTTTCGACGCAAATGGATGAATAAGTGAGTACTAGCTGATGTATCAGTGGTTAATATGACGCCATCTAATGTCTCCATAAATTCTGTATTCACCTTCATGCTATCCCAACTATCATGTCGTCCTTAGTCACTCTCATTCTCGGTGCAGGTCCCAATGTTGGTTATCACGTCGCCAAAGCCTTGCAGTTGCAGAAATACAAAGTCGCGCCTTAGGCTCTCGCAATCCAGATGTCGATAAGCCCGAGAAGGAGGGCTTCTACCCTGTCAAAGTCGACATTACTCTGCCGGACAGCGTCTCTACCGCGTACAAGACAGTTTGCACTCAGCTCGGTACCCCCAACACAGTGGTGTTCAATGTGACCGCTAGTGTATACAGTATTGCTCAGGATGCGCTAAAAGGATTCTGATCCCTCGCATCTGGCCAAAAGCCTTTATCGTGACCGGCAACGCTCGTCCTTTCCTCCCTCACGACAATCTAGCCTTGTTTAATCCTCAATCCCAGAAAATGGTAGAGGCTCGTCTCACCGAGGTGGCCTGGAACGCGTATGTCAAGGAGGGAATAAGGTTCGATGGCTTTGTCTTCAGCTCGTCCGTCCCTTGCCTAATCAGTTCACTTAGGTTCCATTTTGCACTCTTGTTCGCAGCAAGGGACCCTCTCGACTTTCAGCGACTTCAAGACGGCTGGGCCTCTGCATGCCTACGGCGTATTGCGAGCTTATCAGTAGTGAGAAACCCAAAGCCTGGGACTACCGGTTGCGTTCAAGTCACTCATACTGGTGCTTTAGCTGACGGATCCAATAGGTTCACACTCGATGGGAAGCAATGGAGCAAAAGCTAAGATTCTAGAAACATGGTGTAAATGTAAATACACGTTATGGATCTTCCTCTTCCTGTCGAGGTTTGACGCCAAGGCGATCAATGTCACTGATGGTCGCAGTCATGGTGCAGCGCTACTACTTCGTCTCAGAACATTTCTACGGGACGTCTGGCCTCTGTACAAACCGGCTGGGCAGTCCTACCCTCATTCCAGTCATGAGCAAACGCAAGGTCTGCCTTTCTCAGCTCGTCAGGCGTAGTTTTACAGTTAATTCGTTATACTGGACACAGAGAGCGAGGTACATTGACGATATTAACTCGGAGTTCAAGGCCTAGAGTGACCTTGCTAGCCATCACTTATGTATGACGAGTCCGGCGAGTGCATGCGCCCGGTCGGTGGTCGATTGTTTTCACTTGAAGCAATATGCAACCCTGATATGAACCGCACTGATATTCAAACAGAAATATTTGCCTCTGAAGGCGCCCTCTATCACATCACTAGCTCCGGCAGGGTTCTGTATTTTGCGTACTGTGCTCAGACTACTAGGGATTTGTAATTCTATACTGTGGTGCGAATTGAACTTTCCTCTTTCTCTAGAGAATTTTGTGCTGATGATGGTTCCTTCAGACTTGGTACGCACCCATGTATTTTGCGTGTACTTCTGAAACTCTTTTTAAAGAATGGCCGGTCTTTTTCGGATCTGGGAAGTAGAAACTAGGCCTTTGTCCTGTGACTCGAAGGAACGGGGCCGGGAATTACAAAGGTTATATGATGAAGTAGTTCCAGAAAGGCGGGGAACAGCTTCCAGACCGCTTAGGGTTCTTCCGTTACTCACCTCTCCGCTCCATCGTGCATCGCAGTCACGTATTCGTGTCAGAGCATGTGGCCCATCTTTCCATGGTCGAATCGGAGAATGATTATCCCCGCGTCATGTTATGTTGTCGCGTGTGCGGCGAAGAACAGGTCGTCCTCGATATCTGTTAGTACTGTTATGCAAATTTGGAAACCCTAGCTTGCTGGCTTCTTGTGTCTCTGTCATTGCCTGTAAGTCTCTCAATTCAATTCTACGAAGAATTGTACTCACATTGCAAGTCCTTCCAGGGTTGCGACTGTTTCTATTTGTCGCTTTTCCGCTCTTTTCCAGAACAACGGCGAGACGCAGTACCGCGTGCCTCGGCTTTGTATATAAGTGAATTGAAGGAACACTAGTGTCCATTGCTCAAGACTAAAATATCTTTCGCGAACGGATGCAGAAACACCGGGCGTTTCGAGTCGCAACTGGACGGCGACCATAATCAAGCCTGGTTGTCATAGTCAATTCGGAAGGTGTAGAAAAAGGTAAAAACCCTGATCTCGCGTAGTAAAAATTGCCGACGGCTGTCTACTATGTGGAGAAAACGCATTTCATGCTTCCAAAACCTTCTGATTCTCAAGCTATTTTACCTGGCGCAAGATAACTAGTCTCCGTCCAACTGTGGAGAGTTGGCGGAACGCACTCGAGAAGTGTGGACGTTGTCGTCTCCGGAGTGTTCATTCCGTCGCTTGTGGATCATCTCAGGGCTGACGCAGGCGTTAAAAGGACCGGCAGTGCTCTCTATGAAAGGTCCACACAATCTTAGTTCCCTCCTCTCCATGCCCACTTCCTCACAGTGTACGTATTGAAGGGAAAAAACAAAAGTCGCGACGTTGAATGGCGAAGTTCGGCGCCAAATTGTTTCAGCAGCATGTCATTGGAAGTATGTTCTCTTCCATCTTATTTTCCTCATCTGCGTAGTCACTCTCGCTTACATCTTTACAGAGGTTCTCGCTACTTTTTACATCCTATTCTCAAACCGCGTGTGCGACTGTGCTCGTCTATGACATCCTCCTCCTCCTCCCCACTGAGATTAATTACGTATGGCTTCCCCGACCCTTACACCCACGTCTACTATTGTTCGCAATGAACCGCTACTCACCCTTGGTCGATACGGCGCTGGCCATGAACTGGATCCGGCAAACGGCCACTCCCGCTCTGTGTCGTCAATTTTATAGTGTTTCAGCCCCGTTCGTGCTCATTGGGATCTTCATATCGCAGGTGATCCTTATGATTCGTACCTATGCGATGTGGGATAGGAGCAGGGCGATATTCTGGTGTTTTGTCGGGACTGCAATCTTCTGCTTCACACCAGGGATAATTTGCATCGCTATAGCAATCAAGACGACTCAATGTAGGTAGCCTGTCTTGGACCTCTAACAGAGACCTTGACACTGATGATTTACAGTCGTCACATTGCCCAACAAGCCTGGCTGCATCAATTTATCTTCTTCGAATATCATGGCGGTGGCATATAGCCTTATACTCGTTACGGATACAGTCGTTGCTTTGCCCACGCTTTTCAAGGGCATAGAGCACCTTCGTCGGTCGACCCATCCTTTCCTTATAGAGTTATACGCCTCTGGAATGCTCTTCTACGTATGCATCTTTATTATATCCCTCGCCAATATCCTTGTCCCCATATGGGTCCCTAGTCTCACAGCTTCTCTCGGTTGCTACCAGCGCATCTTCCATTCGATCTTGTGCAACCGCGTCATGCTGCTCATCTTCAAGCAGCGTCGACTCTATTCTACAGAGGAGACGTACACGGACGGCGTCGAGCTGTCCTGATACCCCACGGTAGGTTATAATCAACTCGTAATTGAAGTACGCAGTATTTATGGCTACTCTGTGGATAAAAGATCTACTTAGCAGTGTATAATACCTAGAACGCATCAGTAACAACACACCAACTTAAGCTGTATGCTTAAAGCACTACATGTACAGAGGCTGGTGTGTTTCTCGTAATAAGAAACAAGTTTCCTTGTTTCAGCATAAGTTTTGTTAACCAATACTCAGATAAGCGTAGGATCAGAGTGGAGTAGGTTCCAACCCCATTCCGAATGGAATCCAAAGGACCCTGATTTCCTCACATCGCACCTTCATATAAACTCCCCCGCTTCCTGTCATAGTCAAGAAAGCATAGTTATTTGAAAGGCGTGCAATAAGCAAACAAAGACGACATTGAATCGTAGCTAGGAAATGCGATCATCCCTCCAAACCGAACCAGGTCTCTAGCAATTCCCAAACCTCCCCTCTGGCCTTTGCACAGTCATCAATGAATTCCGCTTTACACGTTCCACATATTCTCAGCATGCACTCTTTCTGGCCGTCTGAAAAGTCGTTCCGATCTGGCATACCCATGCCTTGTGTAAGCGTAAAAAGCGGATCGGCATCACGTCCCACAGGCAATCCCGCCTACAGCCCTCAGTAAATTGAGCGTGATATAATAGAAAGCCTGTATGCATAAGTCCGGGTGGGGACAATCGGCGGAGGGCGTACGTCCTTGTATCTCTTCCAAGACGAAACGCGCCATATATTGTTGTCCAATTTCGCGTCCTCGTAGAGTGCGCCGGAGAATGTCAATTGAAAGAGTTATCGCTGAGGAAGGATCAGATAAAGAAGGACAACCGGCAACAATCTTGCTCGGGCCATAGCGACTGAGATCGTAGAATGCAGCAGGTAGAAAGTCGACGAGTCCAAGCTCGATGGAGAGACTGATGACGAGGATGGGGTGACAGGTACGCTTGCGAGGTAAATATCGCCCGTTCTCGTCGGTAGCCTGCTGTTCTCGAAGGTCCCATCCGGTGAGAGTTGTAGGCCAGTCCTGCGTCAACTGCACCATGCACTGCACGCGTAAGTGCTCAACGAGGTATTTTGTAGACAACCGAAGTACAGCAGAAATGCGGGCAAAGTCTGAAGCGAAGCTTTTCATAAGATACCTGAATAACTAGTGAGATGACGAAGGTGGGATTTCAGTTGGACGTACAGTCCATCATAGAGGGCGCCGAGGAAATACCCAACGTCCTGAGCAGAATCATGAAGCTCTACAAAAGGGGTACCGTCGTAAATGTCGTCGAGTCCTTCAGGCGGTTGAGGTAAATCGAACAATCCTTCGAAGACCTCCGAATGGCGTGAAAGCTGGCCCCGGTGGACTTTGAAAGCGACGTTGGCTGCGATGAGCACGATATTTCCATCTTCGAACCAAAAATCGTCAGAAACAGTAGTTGTTGAAAAAATGGACATAATAAAAGAGTGGTAGTGATGGTTGGGACGATGTAGGAAACATTTGCAAAGCCTAAGGGCCGCCGCCTTATATTAGCGGGACAAAGCCGGGCCGTCCACAGTGGCTGTGCTAACGCTTGCATTGGTTCTTCTCCCAGCCAAAAGGCTTGACAATGGCTATTCATGGCTGTTTGTCGCTGGAGCTTGTGGTTCATTGTTTTATCGTGTGACTATCGATAACATCCTGCATACTAGCTCCTGATAATTCTCGGCTCAGAAATCGTTCCCATTTCTGATTCCCAACAGTCCATGAATATCGATCTACTCTGGTCCTCCCAACGACTGTCAGTGATCGGGAGTCACGAAAAGAAGTCTTCCAATGTCGCTTCATTTCCACCAGATTCCTGCCTGAATATCGATAACGGGCGCCGTTTCATTCAATTTCATCAAGGTGAGATTGAAAATGACGAAACAATGGGCATCGCAACAACGGACGGGCAATGGTACAACTTCCAACCAAAGAGATTGGAAACAGTTTTATCAGCTGGCCAAAACGACCCACCCATACGGAGTCCATCAAAAGAAATCAGGCGGTAGGAGACGTGAGCCACTTCCGTCCTGGGGGATCTTGTGGGCCCCTTGCAACGGACACCTTTCAAATCATCGACCCTGCACTCGAGGATGAGTACGAAGACAAGTGCCAGAAGTTGCAAGGTCAAATTCAGGTGGATGCCGTTCAGTTTGGCGTACTTCATTATCCGTCATACCCTACATCACCCGAGGCGCCGCTGGCACTGCGCGAGTATTCCATCGAGTGGGAAAGCCATCGTACCGCCTGGTTCACCTTTGATTATGCGTGCAAGGCGATGCGTATAAATGTAAGTTTTTCTATGAAAAAAATGGTAGAAATTTCTGAAGTAACCACTTAGCTTGGCGACGAGATGAAGGAATACACCTGCCATTCTATAACCGTCAGTTTCTCCAACATTCAGGCACTAGCCGTCGGTCATGATGGGAAACCTTGTTCGCTTTGTTTCTTGTGTTTGTCTGCGTAAATATGCCAATTCTGATACCTTATCTTAACAGACATCTGCTTCAATACGTTTACTCCACCGGTCTTTGAAGCTTTTGAGTTCCACAGATCATTGACGGGCAACGAAAAGAAGGATCGCAAAAAGTACAAGCGTCGTATTGGCTCTCTCGATCCAAGACATGCAGTCGTTGTACAATATGCCCCGACATTGCGATTGCTCCTCTATCCAGCTCCTGACGTCATTGAGCACTTTGTCGATCTTTGTGGTGTAGCAGGAATCTCCTCGTCCATTCGTCGTTTCATGCCTTTAGGCAATCTGCCCATGGAAGCTTCTAGGCGACGTTTCTTTGAAGAAGAAAAAGTATGTAGACTGCGAAAGCGGATCACAGAGTTCAATTGGCCGGTCGCTTTTCAATTAGAGCTCTTACTACAAAACGGTTTACTTCATACAGAGGATTTGGACAACTTGATTCCTCTTGTCAAAGAGACTTGTCGACGGCACCCCAGCAAAGATGATATTCTCACGGGCAATCTGCTGCGGCGCTATTCGGGGGAACTCCAAAGTCACAGTCCTCGTGAATCACCACGAGCCAGCTTCCTTCGCATCGGAGAGCATTTCACTTACAAGGAGAAGAAGCTGTCCGCGGATTATTTGATGTGCTGTCATATCACTGTCGCTCCAACTCGTATGATTCTGGGAGGTCCCTATCACACCCAATCCAATCACATTATCCGCAGATATCCCGGATTCGAAGATCGTTTCATTCGCGTCGAGTTTCGTGATGAAGACGGGCTGCCATACCAGCGGGATCAAGCAGTGGATGGCATTTTATTTGTGGATAAGCGGGTGGGTGGTGTCTTGAGAGACGGGTTTGAGCTTGGGGGACGAAGGTTTGAGTTTCTGGCCTATTCGTCCTCTGGATTAAAGGAACATTCGGTGTGGTTTATCAATCGATTCCAATACCAGCATCCCAATACCAACAAGATTGCGTGTATTACACCCGGCACTATTCGCGACTCCATTGGAGATTTCAAAGGCAATCCCATCATGACGATGCCGTCTAAGTGGGCGGCAAGACTTGGCCAAGCTTTTACTTCCACAAAATCCTCAGTCACCATTCAAATGAATCAGTGGACAGAGGTGGAGGACTTGGGTGTGGAGCCATATCTGCATACGGACGGCGCGGGTACCATATCAGAATCATTGGGCAACGAGATCTGGGAGCGCCTATGCCAGAGCAGTGGAGATTGCAGTGAAAATCTGATACAACCGTCAGCGGTAAGTTACAGCTTCGCTCTGCCAAGAGGTTTCTGGTTGACACACTTTAGTATCAAATTCGTTTTTTAGGTTGTAAAGGTGTTGTCGCAGTGGATCCGAGACTCGATGATCATCCTATTAGGATGCGGCTGAGGCCTAGTATGGAGAAGTTCAAAGACTCCCGAGCGACGGAAGCAAACATCGAGATAGCAGAGGATTTCAATAGGCCTATGCCGTCATATCTCAATAGGTAATCTTTCGTAACTTATCTTTCAAGTGTGTTGTTACCTATATCAAACCCTCACAGGCAATTGGTCATGATCTTGGAGGACAAAGGTGTAAGAAGGGAGGTGTTCCAGAAACTGCAAGATGACGCAGAGGCCAATGCTAAAACCATTGACGATTCAATGAAACAATTTTCCGACATCTTGGAAAAACATTCTTTAGGCAATGTCTACCGGTTATCTTATATCATTCGACGACTCTGGGACCTAGGCTTGGATATCGCTACCCCTGGGATCGATACACCGTTCCTAAAGGAGTTGCGACAAGTAGGAAAAATACATGTGTTACAAGACATCAAGCACCGAGCCCGAATTCCTGTTCCTGGCAGTTTTCAACTCATCGGCGTCCCAGATGAGGGTCCTACTTATGAGAAAGCGGGGTATAAGAACGTGTTCACCCTCGAGAAGCGTAGCATATACGGTTCGTTGCTGACTGATTCCGCATCAAGTAGTCTCTAATGTTACTTCTAGCGTGTATTCAGCAGCCTGGTGAAGAGCCCTATTGGTTTGACGGCCCATGTACAGTCTATCGAAATCCTCTGACACATCCTGGGGATGGTGGGACTTCATTTCATTGCCTTCTGTGCCATTCTCTCATCAAGATCACAGTTCAGCAGGTTATAGCTGTAAAACCTCCCGAAAACAAATTTTGTGCGTTCGCACATCTTCGAAACGTGATGGTTTTCCCATCTGTTGGTAGGTACCCAGTGGCCAGCTTGAGTTATGCCATTTCTTACCAATGTTTCAGGTGAACGATCATTTCCCTCGATGCTGGGCGGCGGTGATTTGGACGGGTTGGTGATTTCCTCATTAGATGTTTTACCACTAATTCGATTGGCATTCAGCGATACATTTATAATTATCCCAAACGTCGATTTACAGCCCCCAATAGTAGATTTTCCGGCATCATATCCTCCAGGGGAGGTTTACAAAGCCACGCATGAAGATGGAACGCTGAGAGAATCCGATGTCAATGATATCATCAAGTTTGTTGTGCAATACATCGAATTCGACGTTTTGGTACATCTTCTACACATATTTCTCTTCACATGTCTGATGTCATATTCAGGGTACCTTGTCTGGTAGACTGCTTAGAATCGCAGGTATGGTTAAAGTGTCATCGCAACAACATGTATCTCACAGTTACTTCGTAACACGTAGATCAAGTGAAGGTAAGTCAAAAGATTTCATTGAAGTACCTTGCCAATTATCATCCTATGTTCCTCTCACAGGAAGGCATCTACCACAAAGACTGCGAAAAGCTTGCGGCACTTTGTTCACAGGTACGCTCTTCGAATTTGTTCAACATTAAGGTTTTCAACTTTGAATAGGCCGTGGACTATCCTAAACAAGGAGTGCCCGTAGTACTCAAAGGAGTTCCCGATAGGCCCAGGAAACCTGACTGGCAAGCTGGTGAAGTCATCGACCCTCGTAAAACGGACTACTATGAGTCCCAGAGGGCCCTGGGATTCATGTATCGCTCTATTGGCTGGAAAGATCCGGAGAAATGTAATCCGCCCGTCACTCATTCAGACCTCTCAACAGATGCACTATCATTGAAGCTCAGACCCTTCGTTGAGAAATACCTCTGGCCATACATTCCTCCTGACGGAACATCTCCAAAAATCGCGACTCTCTTCAAGCAGTACGAGGATGAACTCCGATATATCTGTACCACCCAAGCTCTCACGAATACGAAGCTTTCAGAGGCGGAGGTCGTCGTGGGCACGATTTCAGCCAAGTGTACATTCGATAGGGCGAGGAGAGATCGGATTCAGCGCATCAAAGATCAGGCTTCGCAAGCAGTGAGAGACGTACGGCAGGGTCTGGAGGGTCTGGAGGAGACGGATGCAAGAGAAATGCTAACGACATGTCTGGAGAATGCATGGCGTGCTTGGGATTTTAGTTTACGCCATTCCAGGGAGTTTGGTGCTCTGAGTTTTGGACTGGTCGCTTTGTGGCAGGTTCTCGAGTGTCTAGAGAGTCTTCGACGGTGATCGGCATATGGGTGGATCCAAGAGAAAGGCGAAGCTTTCGAAGAGCGACTTGTCTTGTCGAATATATTCACCGTAAACATCGATTCAGAAATATAACTAGTACCTTCTTGATCATCAGATCGATCCAAAAGCGACAGAATATGGGCATTCAAACTGTCTTGAGCCTCCGAGGTCATGACTTCGGGTGCGCAGGAAGTTCGGGTTATCGCGAAAAGGTAGCATATATGGCGCGAAAATAACCTACATGGCGTCACTCTGGTCTTTTCCATCTGTGCGGATGAGGTACCGAGCTTTGTAACTGCGAATTCAAAATTGGTAAGTGCTAATTACAAGGAGTGACTTGACCCACTGTTGTGCATTGACGGAAGACGCTCCAACACTTATAAATTGAGGACTCATCACTGGTCTGTCATGCATTCCTCAACTACTTGAAGACTGAAGTCCTGGAATAGCGAATGTGCTCACCTCGTCGCATTTGGAGGCCCCGTCATGGTGGACAAGTGTTAAGAATCAGGGTAGTTCGAGTAGTATATGAAATAATGAATACTCGAGTAAAACCCAAGTTATGAGCGAGGATGTCCGTAAGCCAAGTACCAACCACCAAGAGGGATCCGAAAAGGGTGTTAACAAGCGCTAGGCGTAGTTAACGGGCGTCAGCAAGTGCTAGGCGTAACTAACAGGGTTTCTGACAAGCGCTAGGCGTAGTCAGGAAGCAATTGAATGGCAAGCGCTAGGCGTAACCGATCAAAGAAGCTTAGATCACACAGTTAAGTGGACATTGAAGAGTATTGAAAATCGATTGTTTTCTAAGTAGTACAGAGGGTGTTTATATAGTAGAGACTTCGAGTAAGTAATCTTCTACAATGTTCCATAATATTCTAGTGTCTACAAGAAGAATAGAGAACATAAGAGAAAATACGAGCGAATCATCGTTAAGACCGAGAAGCCCGAGTACAGGCATGTGTTGACTCATACTCAAACCGGAAAAGACCCCAATATCCATAACAACAAGCTCAAATGTTAGGAGGTTTAAGATATTAAAATGTACAGTGGATGCAATAAACACGGAGCGGTAGGAACGTCTAACGTCGTTGCGGAGAAATCGTCCTCGTCCTGGGGAGGTCAATACGTGGTACCGTTTCGAAAATGTTTTTGGCTGTTTAGAAGAGAAGTGTTAGTATATCACACTCGCACCTTGTGGAATGTGCTTGGCCAAAGTATGCATCGAAGCAACATCGAAGGGCAGTCGAGTTGCATCAATTTTTTAGTACATGAACTTGACTAAGATGCATTGACTTCGGAGGTTTGCCTCCATCCGGGAATGAAAATGGGCCAATTAAAGCAATGGTTCTCACAAGGTTCTCAGGTTCTGAAGTGCGGATTCGATTACAGAAGAACTTGCAATGGAAAGAAAGGAGACCAAGGATGGAGTGAGTGGAGTGTGTGGATATATCTATCCAGAGGTTTTGGTCCAGTGGTCGGAGTCTCGTTTGAAGAATGAAAGCAAGAAGCAGCGAAGGCGTGGGAAGGTCCTCCCGGGCCGCTTCTAGTCAACGTACTGGATTCGCTTCTTTGCTCCTCGCCACCTTTGTTACGCGACTATTAACCGAATTTCCGCACCATCGTGTGTTTTCCCTTAGAATCCAGTTACTAATATTCTCGTTTGGACCAGAAAGTCTATCAGTTTATCATTCTCCACTTGTCATCCAAGTGGATGAGTAATCGTTTCAACCCACGTTACGCAAATGGATGAATAAGTAGATGGTGGCTACTGTATTGCTTAACATGACACCATATAATCCCTCTATAAAGCGCGAAGGCTCTATTCACCTTCGAACTACCCAACAACCATGTCATCCTTGGTCGCCCTCATCCTCGGTGCAGGCCCCAACGTCGGCCACCACGTCGCCAAAACCCTGCAATCGCAGAAATACAAAGTCGCATTGGGCTCTCGCAACCCCGATGTGGACGCGCTCAAGAAGGAAGGCTTCTTCCCTGTCAAAGTCGACATTACTCTGCCGGACAGCGTCTCTGCCGCATACAAGGCAGTCTCCACTCAGCTCGGTACCCCCAACGTTGTGGTGTTCAATGGTGCGGCCTGATCAAGTTTCGGGTGCCCGTCCAGTACTGATGTACCCGTAGCCGCTACCTGGCACCATCCCGAGGTCGAAACGGACCCTCTCTCCTTGACTCTAGAAGACTTCAAGCGGACGCTCGCTGTGACCACCAGCGTATACAGCGTCGCTCAGGACGCGCTGAAGGGTTTCCGGTCACTCACATCCGGCCCAAAGACCTTCATTGTGACTGGCAACGTGCTCCCTTTCCTCCCTCATGACAACACCGCCATGTATGATCTCCAAACGCTCAAAGTAGTGGAGGCTCATCTTATCGAGGTGTTCTACAATGCGTATATCAAAGAGGATATAAGGTTCGGTCTCGGTTTGACTGACGTGTTGCCTGCGTTAGTGATCAGTTGACAGATTCCATTTTGCCCTCTTGGTTTCGCCGGAGGGTGGTATCCCGGCTTATAGCGACTTCCTGAAGAGCGGGCCATCCCATGCGAAGGTGTACTGGGAGCTCATCAGCAGTAAGGAGCCCAAGGGCTGGGACTATCGGTGTGTTTGAGATATTTCGTCTCGTGATTTTGGCTGACGAGTCCAATAGATTCACCATCGATGGGAAGGAGTGGAACAAAGGAAACTAGGAATCCGGCGACATGTTGTAGTAAATCGAATCGAGTTCAGTGGGAAGTATGCAGAACAACCATAAAGTTCAAGGGCTTGCCTGACACTACAAGCCCAGAAAGTGTGCTATGATACAAAATGTACGGTCAGTGGTGCATAGCGAGTCAGCTCAGGCCGAGATTATAGACTCACCATAGGGATGATAAGTTACGAACGTCTTCAAACTTCAAAACAATAGCCAACAGTAAACTCGCGAGATGATGCATAGAAAGTAGTTATAAACTTCAACGTGAAAGTCACTCATGTGTGTATATTACAAAGTCTGACACTGTTTGAGCTCAGTGTGCTTAAGTACTTTCTGCCAGATGTAGTGTTACATCCTCGCGCGGACTCCTCGGGACTTTAGTGTCGACGCTCTAGACATAGAATGGGTCAACAATGAAGACGCCATCCACTCCAGAGCAACACAGATCTCTAGGTGAGTGCGACCCATCAGGGATGCCAACCACTCAATGTTGAGCAACCTCATTCGCTCAATGCAGTTCTTCGCCCAAAAGTCAAGAAGCAACGTCGTAGAAGGACTTTTCTCTCAGTTATAAATTCTCCCCTAGCCTAGTTCCGAGGGATTGCACTTTATCCCCGATTCTCTCCGAGATAAGGAGGAAACGACAGAGGATTTAGGTGGAACGATAACGACCATCTTCCAGCCAGCCCGTGGTCATTTTACACTTGTTTGTGGGTCAGATGTTTGCCTAATTAGTACACTTTTTGCCTTATAAGGTGCACGATAAGATAGGCCGAAACTTAGTGTCTCAATGTAGTAGTCAGCATTTTACAGCTGACCCGTCGTGTTCCGGGATGTCGCCTTCATATAATTGGATGGGTATATGCTGATTGTTTTCAGTTGTTCCTTTCTTCTATGGCTTGTATCGACAAGTACTTTAGCGCTATACGCTGCTTCTAGTCTGGTTTAGCGCCAACGAGCGTATATCTGCAGAACTCAAGCTCATCGAGTACTTCTCGCAGTCAGGCGCGTTTTTATCGATTTGACGTGAAAATTTGACGTCTGACTTGTGGGCACTTCTTCGTTCGATAGGGATATCTCTAGCTTTATCAGAGCTCATCGTCGCAGTTGATCAGGGTGAGTAAGTAGTAAAAGAATAACTATGTACAGTGTATTACTTTGAAATTCCTTTCTATATCGGTCGTGGGAAAGCAACATCGTTACAATATCTGAACCAGCCGTAGGTTAAGGGAAAGAATCGGGGACCCGGTGCTTGCACCGCTACGGCACAGGACTGTTGTGGGCGGTACACCGGGTCTTTGCGATTTTGATGGAAGTTCACCACGTCGAGTCATGCGCGCTGATCTCTCATACTCGCCCCAAATCCCGTCTGAAAGGAAGAGACGCCAGGTGATTGCTTTAGTAATACCAATTATATTGGAAGGCACAATTGTGAGACCCGCATGCACATGTCTCGGTCAAACGACAGGACAAAACAGTGCGGTTCAGTACAAGAAGAGATACCACTTTTACGGGTGGGAACGAGACTAGATGGGATGTTTTGTCTGTTATGAAGATATGTGCTGTCTTTATTTCGTGATCAGCTGTCTAATTCATTTCTAGTGCTAGATAACATGCAACAACCCAGATAAAGACCAAAAACGTTCCATTATATTCCCTGGCGGATCTCCTTTCGTTTTAGCTTCTCGTCCTCAGTAGTAGCGCTTAAGTTAAGCGCTTATTCTTGGTTTATAAGGCCCGTCGAGTACTGTTTCGAACAATCCATATCTTCAGCATGGACTCCAATGTTCTTTCATCAGAGGAAACAGTCCTCTATAATCAAGATCTCCTTGGCGCTATCTGCGATGTCCTTTGTTCTGTCGGCATCCAATCATCGGCTGACGGAACAAAGATTAACCCCCTGGTCACACTGGCTACAGTCTGCACTTCCGTATCCGAGACGGCTCTTGACTGTCTCTGGAAACATATATATGGTCTCAATCCGTTATTGCGCGTCCTCAATGTAGGAAGTTCTGGGCCAAACAGTGAAGGCATTTGGGTAAGCATCATCTTTGAATATGACTCTATGTGAATGCATGTCTAACGTATATCAACGTCGGCAGGCGATTCCTAGAGATGTACCGGAGTCGATATGGAACCGATTCAAGCTGTATGCCCAACGTATTCGATCCCTGACGCTCGACGCATCTTCTCGCGCCAAGGATCATCCATCTATCTACCTTCGTATCATGACCCAGTTCCCAGACGCTGCCCTATTCACCAATCTGAAGCGCCTGCAAGTAGATCAATCCTTCGCCACGAAGCCTCACATTCTCTTTCTACTGTCAAGCCCTGATTTGCGAGAAGTTGGAATCACTTTGGACCCCAACCCTGATACCGACGCCGCGGCAACGTCGGTGAGGACCGCTGTTGCAGGACGAGAGACATTTATCATCTCTTGTTCACTGGCGACTGGCCCTGATCGTCATACTACTCCGGGTCGCATCGACCTAGCTTGTCCTGCTCCTTTTTTCACCGGAAAAGACCTCCGCTGCCTAAAAATCACCTCACATCCCATAACGTATTCCTTCCTCGAGGATCTCTCCGTCTCCAAGTCCCTTGAGCACCTCGAAATCATCTTTGCCCCTGGAACCTTACCTCGTGATAGCCAAGATGGGTTTTCTTCCCTTAAAACTCTGCATGTCACCGGACCCGTTACGTCCATGACTCGCGTACTCAGACTCATTGTCGCGGATATTCTACAATCACTTGTCTTCATCGATAACTCTCTCAACCGGAGCTACCATCACGCCTGCGAGGCCATGCATGATTTCCATCTTGAACTCGTCGGACGGTTCAACTTGAGTCTGCATGAACTCTCGTTGACCTATCCATACTGGGCAATTACCAGTCAAGAGCACTGGGAGTCTTCGCAAGCCGTTTTCGAGCTACTTTATGAGATGAAATTGCTCAAGACGCTCCATTATTCTGGCGACCTTGTTTTCTACCGGGGCACGGTTGAAACGAAGCTCGTTAGAGCCTGGCCAATCATTGAAACCATCAGCATCCCTCAATTGGCATTACCTCTCCCATGCGAAGTTTTGCCGGTGCTAGCGGCGGAGTGCAGTCAGCTCGTAAGTCTTACCATACCCATCGAGTTTCCCGAGAGTGGCGCGCTTCCACCTCGTCAAGTTTGCCGACATGGATTACGTGTATTTTCTTCGCCTAATATGCCGGTTGAGAATCCTGTGCGTGTTGCAGGGTACCTAGACAGCCTTTTTCCATATCTTACAAAGATCGATGGCGGGAACCGATGGGATGAGGTTGAACATATCATCCTCGATGCATGTCAACTGGTGAGAGACGACGAGCGAAGAAGAGGCAGATTGACCGAACTTTTGGCATAGGTTATAACAGATGCAGCTATGTGATTTATTTAAGTACCGTTGAGACTGGCTCTCGCCATATTAGCATAGCAAGGCTTTCATGGTAGATTGTTGAAGACAGCATGTAAATTTCTAAGCCCTCTAATGTCAATCGGTCCAAATTGCTCTGCCGCCAGATGTGCCAAGACGGTCGGTAGCCTTCGGTACCAGTAGTATGCTATTAGTAGTCGCGCTGGTATAAGCGATCCCTTTCAAGAGAACAGCCAATGTTTTCTACACAGTTGTTGATAAACAGGGCAACACCGCAGTTTGCGACTCGGAGGAACCTCTGTGAACATCGCATTGGCTATCCCGTCTGGTGTTAGCTAGCTTTGTCGGGACTGAACGCAGATTGGAATGTAGCCATTCATGACAGAACTCGGGAGTAGTCTACATTTGCTCGCCCTTAATGTCAGTAAGTGATCTCAATAACAACTTCTATTAAGGCACAGTCTCCACCATCGGAAGAAGGGATGTGATGATATATATAGGAACCATACTGACTGTAGCATTGATATTCAAACTCACCGTGGCGATCGAAAAAATATAGAGCCCGAGCAACATCATCCACGGTGGCTTGACATAAACACACTGAGTGATTATAGCAATCGTTCTTGGAAAAATGTGGTTACCGGTATCATAGAGGTAAACCACTATAAATGCGAGAAGAGCTTATTGTGTGCAGTGATTGCGAACTTAAGGCCGGAGGATGGCGATCCTGCCAACAGTGGGGAGGGACAACGTAATGGACCTTCTGAGACAATTATTTAATACGCCATCCTTTATACCCTTTCACCCACTCCCCAATTATTATTAATGAAAGGTGTTGGCCAAGCTTATTTTTTGGACATTTCTACACCCGTATGGAAGCAAGTCTTGGATGGCTCGTGTCTACATGATTACCATGCGTGAATATACACAGCTTGAAAGATGCAGACTGAACAGAATGCTGCGGCAGTAAGTGCTTAAGCTCCGAAGAAAGGCATGATCCTGTCAAGTGTCACCCACCCTTGCTAGAAATCCGAGAAAAGTATCGAGTTCTCTATACCTAAGACGGCACTGGAGACCAGATGGCAGAATTACGATAGGCCCCACAAGAAGGTGTCCATCTTTCGACTCTCGAGTTCTACTTGGATGCCTCGGTAGATACGAGCCAATATCTTCGGAACCCGATGAAGATAATAGTCGATCGAAGTACGGCCAAAGCTTGAGCTTGATCGACCGCCATCAATATTGTTTGCCATTTTTTGTGTAGAAATACCCCGGGGGAGATTCGAACCCATCGCGAGGTGTCTCAGAAGCTTGCAACGCGTGGACACCGGACCTTCGCAGGAACGTTCGCGCCAGATAATTGTGCCTAGAAGCTAGTGCGGCCCTCAACCTATCAACGGGGGGAGTCGATAATCCACTAGCGCATTGGAGAAGAAACTGGATGAAAACCAGCTTGAGGAAAGAATGACGTCAATGCATGTACGTGAGAGCGATGACCTCATCCATGTTTTGATACCAACTTCTACGCGCATCAAAACCACCAGCACACTTCTTCATTTCCAACTACCACCATGTCTGAAAAGCGCGACGTCCACCATCCGCTCCTCTTCGAATGCGCCTGGGAGGTCGCCAACAAGGTCGGCGGTATCTACACCGTCATCAAGACCAAGGTTCCCGTCACAGTGTCAGAGTACGGCGATAGGTACTGCCTTATTGGCCCACTCAGCTACAAGACAGCGCCGATGGAGGTCGAACAGCAGGAGCCTCAAGACGAGCATCTCGCCGCGACACTCGACCTTATGCGATCCCAAGGCGTTAAGATTCTTTACGGGCGGTGGCTTATCGAGGGCGCGCCTAGAGTCCTGCTCTTCGACACCGGGAGCCAGTACAACAGGCTCGATGAGTGGAAAGGCGACCTGTGGAATCTCGCCGGGATACCCTCTCCTCCCAACGACCATGAGACGAATGAAACCATCGTATTCGGCTATTTAGTCGCCTGGTTCCTGGGCGAGGTAGGCGGTGCTTTTTCTGTTGGTTGCTATTCCCTCTGATCTCCCCGCCCAGTACGTTTCAAGACAACTCACAACAGCTGTCGTAGCACATTTCCACGAATGGCAGGCGGGCCTTGCTATCCCGCTTTGTCGCAAGCGTCATATCGACGTTACAACTATTTTCACTACTCACGCAACGCTGCTTGGCAGGTATCTCTGCGCCGGCTCCGTGGACTTTTACAACAACCTTCAGTACTTTGACGTCGACCATGAGGCGGGCAAGCGCGGAATCTACCATCGGTATTGCATCGAGCGGAGCGCGGCACATTGTGCGGATGTTTTCACGACGGTGTCGCACATTACCGCGTACGAGGCTGAGCATCTACTCAAGCGCAAGCCAGATGGCGTTGTCCCCAACGGTCTCAACGTTAAAAAGTTCCAGGCTATGCACGAGTTCCAGAACCTACATTCGACGTCCAAGGCAAAAATTAACGAGTTTGTGAGGGGACACTTTTACGGACATTATGATTTCGACCTGGATAATACGTTATATGTAAGTGGCCACCTATATATGAACCCCTCCCATTCTAACGTTTAACAGATGTTTACTGCGGGGAGATACGAATATCGAAATAAGGGAGTGGATATGTTCATTGAGTCGCTCGCACGTGCGTTTGCATTTTTCTTCTCTCATAGTATTTATCAAACAACATGTCTAGGTCTCAATTACCGTCTGCAAAATTTGGGATCATCTGTAACGGTTGTCGCTTTCATCATCATGCCCGCCGCGACCAACTCGTACACCATCGAAGCTTTGAAGGGTCAAGCAGTGACGAAGCAGCTACGGGACACTGTAACGGAGATCCAAAACCGGATAGGCGCGCGGCTCTTTGACCATGCAGCGAGATCCCATGGGTACGTGTCATGTACATCCGCTCATCGCAGCCGATACTAATTGGACACTGTAGCGAAATCAAGGCGATTCCAACGTCTGAAGAACTTCTGTCCGCCGAGGACATTGTACTTCTCAAGCGGCGCATATTCGCACTCAAACGCAACTCTCTTCCGCCTATAACGACGCACAACATGGCTGATGACGCTAATGATCCCATTCTCAATCAAATCCGGAGGGTGAAGCTCTTCAACCACGCGCATGATCGTGTCAAGATCGTTTTCCATCCCGACTTTTTGAACTCGAATAATCCAATTTTGGGCTTGGACTACGAGGAGTTTGTGAGGGGATGTCATCTAGGCGTGTTTCCGAGTTATTATGAGCCATGGGGGTATACCCCAGCCGAGTGTACTGTGGTATGTCAAATCCAGACTATCTTGACTATTGTAGTACTCACCCTTGGTAGATGGGCATTCCGAGCGTCACCACTAACCTCTCCGGCTTTGGGTGTTTCATGCAGGATCTCATAGAGCGGCCGGAAGACGAAGGGTGCTACATCGTTGACCGGAGGTCACAAAGCGTCGAAGACTCAGTGAACCAACTAACGGAACACATGTTCACCTTTTGCAACAAGACGCGTCGGCAGCGAATCAACCAACGGAACCGCGTAGAGCGTCTCAGTCCGTTGTTAGACTGGAAGAATCTGGGGATTGAATATAGCAAGAGCCGGCAATTAGGTTTGAGGCGGGCTTACCCTGATGCGTTTTACGGGGAGGGAGAACTTGACGAGGACGAAGATTACTTTGGTGGTGGGGTCGGAAGGATGCCTCCCTTGAGCGTTCCTGCGAGTCCGAGATTGAGGGGTACTGCGACGCCTGGCGATATTGGAACGCTGACGGAAGAGATGCAGAGATTGGAGACGAGTGATTACCGGGGCCAAGCGTGGCCGGGTGGAGTCGATGAAGATGACTCGTATCCATTGTGAGCTCCCTTCTTTCTCTTCTGAGTTGGAATCTCTGCTAATTCCGCCCTCGTTCTAGCCCTTTGGTGATGAAGGTAAGATCGAGAAGCGGGAGCGTCATGAGTGGTGCCAGTACACCTGGCGGGAGCACTTTCCGGAGTTTGAGCGAGGGTGATCTGAAGAAGGCGGATGCGGCTTTGAATCAAGTCAGTGTGAATGGCATCCACTGATGATCAAAAGATGGCTGGGGGACGGTTGCTGTAGATAACATGGCTCCGGAAATGCATATCAAAAGTACATACTCTGTCAACATTTTTCCTTACCTATGGTTCATGTTTCTTAGCGTTTCTACATATTTATTTATATTGTTTGCAAGCGTACTACAGACAATGAATATTTGAATACCCATATTCTGTCGCTTTTCGGATCGATTGAAGGTCCACTGTTAACAAGATGTAGTTGTGGTTTCCGCATGACGTAGCCAACCTTAACCCTACTGAGTCTCGATCATCAAAAACTTTTTCCTTCTTTGCGCCATCGTCGCGCTCCTGGGATGCAGCGAGTGGCCTCATGCTCCAAGTGGATCGCTGCTGAATCTTCTTCTTCTTCAACCTGCTTAGGCTCCCACATCTCACGCAGATTCAGATCTGCACCACGAACGAGCGTACGGTACCAAAACCCTCGAGATCTCTCCAGGACACGAAATGTCATCGCCCCGCCGCCTCCCAGAGTGGATATAGGCTCGATTGCTCGCCGGCTGACGCCCGACAAGCCAGAGGCGATCCTCCAATTCTTCGAGAAGCACGTAGCGGACTGGGCCGCGTCGAAGCGGGTCGCGGACCGTCTGGCGCTGTTTGGCGTGCCCCATGAACATATCCCGACCGTGCTTCTTGTGTTCACGCAGGCTGTAACGAGCAAGAAGCTCTCTACGCATAATGGATACATCGAGTATTCTTTGGAGCGGTTTGGGCGGATGTCACCGGACGACGACGAGCGGCAGTATTTCGATATGGTGTATAGCACGGTACTGTATACCTGGGTCGCGGACCCGGCGAACCAGGCCTTCTTGGAGAACGAAGGGATATCGAGGGAGGTGGTGATAGGGATGAGGGGGCTGGCAGAGGCGACGTCGCGCGGGCATCCCGGGGACTCGTACCCCGCTGCGAGGGGGCTGAGGCGCAAGTTTATCATGCATGTAGGACCGACGAATAGCGGGAAGACACACCATGCGCTGAGGGCGCTGGCTGCTGCGCCGACGGGAATCTATGCCGGCCCGTTGAGGCTGCTCGCGCACGAGATCTGGGAGAGGCTGAACCTCGGGTCAGATCGTCCCAACTGGTATCGAAGATACAGCCTCCTCGCCAGGGGGGAACCCCCAGTACGCGAGAAAGTGCAATATGGTTACAGGGGAAGAGGTCAAGATCGTCGATGAGAACGCGAGGCTGTATAGCTGCACGGTGGAGATGATCAAGCCGAATATGCTGTACGACGTTGCGGTGGTGGACGAGATCCAGATGATTGGCGATTCGGAACGGGGGTTCGCATGGACGGAGGCCGTGCTGGGGCTCGATGCACGAGAGATACACTTGTGTGGCGAGGAGACGGCTGTTCCCCTCGTCGAGGCGATGCTGAAAGAGACGAACGACGACTTGGTGGTGAATCGGTATGAGAGGCTTACGCCGCTGGAGGTCGAGAAGCAGAGCTTGGGCGGCGATCTGAGCAAGATACGGAAGGGGGACTGTATTGTGACGTTCTCGAGAAGGTCGATTTTCCAGATGAAGAAGGATGTGGAGAGGGAGCTGGGCGTGAACTGTGCGACGGTGTATGGGAGGCTGCCACCTGAAGTGAGGAGCGAGCAGGCGGATTTGTTCAATGATCCTAACAATGGAGTCGACGTGCTTATTGGGAGCGATGCTATTGGCATGGGCTTGAACTTGTAAGTGTTCCCTCTCCTTTAACTGTACCAGAACTAATGATATGAACAGGAAAATCCGACGTATCATATTCGCCCAAGTCCAGAAATACCACGAAAACCACATCCAGTACCTCTCCATCTCATCCACGAAGCAGATCGCTGGGCGTGCTGGACGCTTCGGACTGCACGGCTCTGAGAGCCCAGGAGGGTTCACAACGACGCTGAACGAGGAGGACCTGCCGTTCCTCACACGCACGATGAAGCTCGGCATCCCCGCCCTCAAGACCGCGCGCCTCACCCCGACGTACCCCTCGCTCGTTGCCACCGCCAGCGCCCTTCCCCCGCACGCAGCGATGAACACCATCTTCCTCGCCCACGCGTACACAAGCAAGCTCGCGCCGACGTACCGGTATATCTACAGCACCGCCACGCGTGTATGCACAAATTATCTGGATGCGTACATCCAGGGGGCGGCGATGAGCGACTATGAGGTCATGCTGGCTGCCCCGATCCCCTGGCGCGACCGCGAGGCGATGCCGTTTGTCGAGCGCCTGCTGACGCTCTTCGCCGGGCAGGGTATCGCAAGACTGGGGGAGTGTTTGGAGGAGACGGCATGTGTGGAGGCGCTGGACAAGGTCGAGGCGCCCAACGCGAGGGCCACTCACGAGGATTTGTCTCTCTTGGAGACCTTCCACAAGATGCTCGGCCTCTACACCTGGTTGAGCTATCGCAGGCCCGTCGCGTTTCCCGACCAGACAGAGGCAATGGACTTGAAGCCGAGGGTACAGAAGGGGATTGAGGTTGCTTTGCAGTCGCTTGGCAAGAACAGGGTCGATGGGAAGAGCAGGAGAAGGGTTATTGACTATAGTGCTATTAAGCAGTCGGGAGGCGACAAGGTGAATAAAAGAGCAAAGTTGTTTGCTCAGTATACTGCCAAGTATGCATAATGATTGTACTGTATGCATTACGCGTCGTTGTAATTAACGTCCTCCGTGACTTATCATCCCTATGGTGAGTCTATAATCTCGGCCTGAGCTGACTCGCTATGCACCACTGACCTACATTTTGTATCATAGCACACTTTCTGGGCTTGTGGTGTTGGGCAAGCCCTTGAACTCTATGGAATTTTGTTCTGCATACTTCTCGCTGAGCTCAATTCAATTTACTACAACATGTCCCCAGTTCCTAGTTTACTTTGCTCCACTCCTTCCCATCGATGGCGAATCTATTGGACTCGTCAGCCAAAATCACAAGACGAAATATCTCAAACGCACCGATAGTCCCAGCCCTTGGGCTCTTTACTGCTGATGAGCTCCCAGTACACTTTCGCATGGGCTGGCCCGCTCTTCAGGAAGCCGCTATAAGCTGGGATACCACCCTCCGGCGAAATCAAGAGGGCAAAATGGAATCTGTCAACTGATCACTAACGCAGGCAACACGTCAGTCAAAACCAAGACCGAACCTTATGTCCTCTTTAATATACGCATTGTAGAACACCTCGATAAGATGAGCCTCCACTACTTTGAGTGTTTGGAGATCATACAAGATGGTGTTGTCGTGAGAGAGGAAAGGGAGGATGTTGCCGGTCACAATGAAGGTTTTTGGACCGGATGTGAGGGATCGGAAACCCTTCAGCGCGTCCTGAGCGACGCTGTATACGCTGGTGGTCACAGCGAGCGTCCGCTTGAAGTCTTCAAGAGGCAAGGAGAGAGGATCTGCTTCGACCTTGAGAAAGCGCCAGACGGCCGCTGTGAGTAGATCAGTATTGGACACGCATAAACGGTGGATCAGGATGCACCATTGAACACCACTACGTTGGGGGTACCGAGCTGAGTGGAGACTGGTCTTGTACGCGGCAGAGACGCTATCCGGCAGAGTAACGTCGACTTTGACAGGGAATAAGCCCTCCTTCTTGAGTGCGTCCACATCGGGGTTGCAAGAGCCCAATGCGACTTTGTATCTCTGCGATTGTAGGGTTTTGGCGACGTGGTAGCCGACGTTGGGCCCTGCACCGAGGATGAGGGCGACCAAGGATGACATGGTTGCTGGGTATTTTGAAGGTGAATAGAGCCTTGGCGCTTTATAGAGGAATTATGTTTATGTGTCATGTTAAGCAATACAGTAACCAGCATCTACTTACTCATCCACCAGGATGACAAGTGGAGATCAGAAAGTCTATCGAATTCTAAGGGAAACACACGATATGGCGCGGAAAATAGGTTAATAGTCGCATAACAAAGGTGACGAGGAGCGAAGAGCGAATCCAGTACGTTGACTAGAAGCGGTCCGGGACCGGACCTTCCTACGCCTTCCCCGCTTCTTGCTTTCATCCTTCAAACGAGACTCCGACCACTGGACCAAAACATCTGGATAGATATACTCACACACTCTCACTCACTCCGTCCTTGGTCTCCTTTCTTTCCATTGCAAGCTCTTCTATAATCGAATCCGCACTTCAGAACCTGAGAACCATTGGTTTAATTGGTGCGCTTGCATCCTCGGGCCGTTTCTGAATGGGATAGACATGCAAACCTCCGAAGTCAATGTATCTTAGTCAAAGGTCATGTACTAAAAAATTGATGCAACTCCACTGCCCTTCAATGCATACTTTGGCCAAGCCCATTCCAGAAGGTACGAATGTGGTATCCCTCTTCTCTTCTAAACTGCCCAAAACATCTTCGAAAGACCGGTACCGCGTACTTGACCTCCCCAGGACGATTTTTCCGCAACGTCAGACGTTCCTACCGCTCCGTGTTTATTACATCCACAGTATATCTTAATATCTTAAACCTCCTACCATTTGAGCTTGTCCACCATTACAGGGCTTCCAAGTGCGACGAGGTAAGCACATTCGCTATTCCAGAACTTTAGTCTACAAGTAGCTGAGGAATACATGACAGGCCAGTGATGAGCCCTCGATTTGTAAGCGTGGGAGCGTCTTCCGTCAATAGACAACAGCAGTAGGTCAAGTCACTCCTAGTAATCAACACTTAGCGATTTTGAATTCATAATTACAAAGCCCGGTACGCCATCCGTACAGATGGAAAGGGCCAGAGTGACGCCATGTAAGTTATCTTTCGCGCCATATATACTATGTTTATCTTTTCGCGATGATAACCCGAACCTCCTGCGCATCTAAAGTCATGACCTCGGAGGCTTGGCAAAACAGTTTGAATGCCCATATTCTGTCGCTTTTGGATCGATCTGTTGATCAAGAAGGTCCTAAATATATTTCTGAATCGACGCTTACGGTGAACATATTCGAGAAGACAAGTCGCTCTTCAGATGCTTCGCCTTTCCCTTGGATCCATCCATATGCCGATCACCATCGAAGACTATCTAGACACTCGAAACCCTGCCACAAAGCGACCAGTCCAAAACTCAGAGCACCAAACTCCCTGGAATGACGTAAACTAAAATCCCAAGCACGCCATGCATTCTCCGGACCCGCCATTAGCATTTCTCTTGTATCCATCTCCTCCAGACCCCCCAGACCCTTGCATACGTCTCTCACTGCTTGCGAAGCCTGATCTCTAATGCGCTGAATCCAATCTCTCTTCGCCCTATCGAATGTACGCTTAGGCTGAAATCGTGCCCACGACGACCTCCGCCTCTGAAAGCTTCGTATTCGTGATAGCTTGAGTGGTACAGATATATCAGAGTTCATCCTCGTACTGCTTGAAGAGAGTCGCGATTTTGGGAGATGTTCCGTCAGGAGGAATGTATGGCCAGAGGTAGTTTCTCAACGAAGGGTCTGAGCTTCAATGATAGGGCATCTGTTGAGAGGTCTGAATGAGTGATGGGCGGATTACGTTTCTCCGGATCTTTCCAGCCTAATAGAGCGATACATGAATCCCAGGGCCCTCTGAGACTCATAGCTGACCCTCTTTGCCGGGAAGGGCATCACAAGACCGGGGGAATGCTTGGAGGAGGCGGCGTGTGTGGAGGCGCTGGACAAGGTCGAGGCGCCCAACGCGAGGGCCACCCACGAGGATTTGTCCCTCTTGGAGACCTTCCACAAGATGCTGGGGCTCTACACTTAGTTGAGCTATCGCAGGCCCGTCGCGTTTCTTGACCAGGGAGAGGCGATGGACTTGAAGCCGAGGGTACAGAAGGGGATTGAGGTTGCCTTGCAGTCGCTTGGCAAGAATAGGGTCGACGCTAGGAGCAGGAGAAGGGTTATTGACTATAGTGCTATTAAGCAGACGGGAGGCGACAAGGTGAATAAAAGAGCAAAGTTGTTTGCTCAGTATACTGCCAAGCATGCCTGATAGTTGTATTTGTTATATATACATTACGCGTCGATGTAATTAACGTCCTCCGGATGATTGAATTGCTGAACTTGTACGCGACGACAGTGCCTCTGCCGCTTCTGCAAGGTCGGTATCCCATGCTTTGATGCCGATAACACTGTCATTCATCGACCCCGTCGCTTCGTATCAGACAGTTGTATGATCAGTATACTGCCAAGGATGCGCAGTCATTTATGAGACTAGGAACGTTTGGTTTCGAGGTGCCTCACGTAAGCTACGTGCTAGAAACATCATGTAAAAAAGACAGCTAGGTCGAATTTCAGGCATTCCCATGTAGAGGTGCATCTTTTGCCATGATGAATGACACCCTCAGGGACAGATATATCAGTCTGGATATCAGCCCTTCGCGCCAGTGTTACACATCGCCTCAAGCGATAGGATTTCGTCTCCACGGCTAGTTGCATGCACACGCAGGATATGGCAGCTGGGAGTGTCCGACTAGAGTCGTGAACGAGATGCACCTGAGACTGACACTCACCCCTACATTGATTTTTGTGTTGATTATGCAGTCTTTCAACCCAGGGAGATACTGGAAGAGCGTTGTATTTGTTGGAGCGACATTATACATACGTCTTCGTTACTTGGACATAGCACTCTGCTTTGACAACCTCGTAAAGCTTGTTCATGGCTGCTTCAGCTTTTTCAACAAATCCATCCTGAGAAATATAGAAGTCTTGCCTTCTCTCCTGACTAGAATGAAAGTAAGATGTGCGCAGCTAGTCGATCCGATCCGGCGTATCCTGGGTAAAAGTTGATCCGTGGAGATATTGTAAGATGAAGCTGACACGCAGGCGGTCGCCGGGAGTAACTGACAAGATACCGACGGTAGCGTCGTTTAACAGAAATAAGATGTAATATACAGTTACAGTTACAACATGTTGCCAGAATCTTAGTTTGCCTTTCTCCATTGCTTTCCATCAAGCGTGAATCTATTGGATCTGTTAGTCAAAGTACGAGAGTGAAGTAACTTGAACGCAACCGGTAGTCCCATCCTTTAGGCTTCTCACTACTAATGAGTTCCCAATACGCCGTAGCATGCGCAGGCCCGCTTATCTTGAAGTCACTAAAAGCCGGGAGGGTACCCTCCTGCGAAACCAAGAGAGCAAAATGGAATCTGTCCACAGATTAGGTAGGGAATACGTCAGCTAAAACGAACACCAAACCTTATGTTCTCTTTGATATACGCATTGTAGAACACCTCACTAAGATGGGCCTCTACTACTTTGAGCGTTTGGAGATCATACAAGATAGTGTTGTTGTGAGGGAGGAAAGGGAGGACGTTGCCGGTCACAATGAAGGCCTTTGGGCCAGATGCGAGGGAGCGGAAGCCCTTCAGCGCTTCTTGAGCAGCACTGTATACACTGGCGGTCACGGTGAGCGTCCGCTTGTAGTCTTCTAGAGGCAAGGAGAGAGGATCTGTTTCGACCTCGGGACGGCGCCAGACAGCGGCTACAAGTAGATCAGTACTGGAGAGGCATCAACTTGATCAAGCCGCACCATTGAATACCACTACGTTGGGGGTACCGAGCTGAGTGGAGACTGTCCTGTACGCGGCAGAGACGCTGTCCGGCAGAGTAATGTCGACTTTGACAGGGAAGAAGCCCTCCTTCTTGAGCTTATCGGTATCTGGGTTGCGAGAGCCCAAGGCGACTTTGTATTTCTGCGATTGCAAGGCTTTGGCGACGTGGTGACCAACGTTGGGACCCGCACCGAGAATGAGAGCGACTAGAGACGACATGATTGATGGATAGTTCGAAGGCGAACAGAGCCTTTATAAAGAGATTAGATGGCGTCATGTTAACCAATACAATAGCCACCATGCCACTTATTACTCATCCACTCGGAGAACAAGGTGGAGAATGATGAATTGATAGATTTCCTGGTCGAGACGAGAATATTGGTAACTTGATTCTAAGAGGAGAACACACAATGGTGAGAATATTCTGTTAACAGTCGCATAACAAAGGCAGCAAGGAGCAAAGAGCGAAAACAGTTCGTTGACCTGAAGCGGAGGACCTTCCCACGCCTTCATTGCTTCTTGCCCTCATCTTTCAAACAAGACTCCGACGTCTGGACCTAAACCTTTGGATAGATATGCTCACTCTCACTCATTCCGTCATCGGTCTCCTTTCTATTTTATCGCAGGTTCTTCTGTAATCGAATACGCGGTTCAGAACCATCAGTTTGATTAGCGCACTTGCATCCTGTCTCTGAATAGGATGCGCATGCGAACTTCCGCAGTGCATGTATGTTAGTCCAGTCCATGCAATAAAGATTCGATAGAACTCGACTCCCCATCGATGCATACTTTGGCCAACCACATTTCAGAAGGCATGAGTGTGGTATCCCTCTTCTACAGCCAAAAGCATCTTCGAGAAATCATCTATACTTGGTGTTCCCAGGACGATGTTTCATCCACAGTATATCTTAAGTCTCCTACTATTTGAGCTCGTCCACGAGGTCTTCAAGTGCAGATGAAGTGAGCACATTCGTTATTCTAGGGCTTCTGTCTTTAAGTAGCTGAAAAATGTATGACAGGTCAGTGCTGAGTCCTTAATTTAGCGTCCGAGCATCTTCCATCAATGCACAAATGGCGCCACCCTGTCATTGAAGCACGGCAGTAGATCAAGTCACTCCTAATCAACATTATCCTCAACGATGCAAGATGAGTACGATGCTCAAGAAGACCTCGTGGTTTCTACTGGTTGAGGCATCGATGGTCCAGTTGATGTGAGATGCTACATTCGTGTTTAATGCATAATGTGTCATCTGAGGAGTATACAATTCTGCTGATTCTAGATTAATGCCTACTTTGTGCTCGCAATCCTTTCTGTCTTTGTTTCGTTACCAATCTATAAATACAAAGCCAGGCACCTTATCCGCACAGACGGGACGGACCGGTGTGACGCCATGTAGGTTATCTTTTGCACCACATATACTATGTTTATCTTTTTGCGATAACCAAAACCTCCTGCGAACCCGAAGTCATGACCGTCGAGGCTCAAAACGAAAATACTCCCCTGGTTCCAAAAGTCAACTGGCGATCTTCCTGGAGAGATGTGTACCAAAGGAACACGGGTTTCCTGCTTATTGCTGCTGCCTCTTTTATATTTTCCATAGGAAATCTCTGTGTTAAAGAACTGAACAGACTGAAAGAAGTCTGTTCCGACGTTCCAGGTGAGCTATATCATTAATTTTACTGTCCCTGTCGCTGTCTGATCAACTTTCTGTAGTTGATCGCGATTCATATGGTATGCTCGTTCGACCAATCCCGAGTCCGTTATCAAACGAAACCGCATACAGAGTATAACTTACCTAGGCGCTGTAATCTACATGCTATGCGCAGGAATCCCTGAACCTTTCAGAGGTCCTCACGGGGCCCGCACCCTTCTCGTAGTTCGTGGCATATGCGGGTATGAAGATCAGGTTCGACTTCTAATGCATTCTGATGATTTTTCTTCCAGTTTCATCGGTATCTGTGGCGTATACTACTCCCTCAAGTACCTCTCCCTCTCAGAAGCTACCGTCCTCACCTTTCTGGTGCCAACCACGACCGCCATAGCAGGTGCAGTATTTCTTGGGGAGACGGTATCTGTAGGGCAGATCATAGCTGGACGTATGCTCTATTCGTTAAAATTGTTTGTAAGCCCGCCTGTTGACAGGAACAGTATTCAGCGTCTCCGGTGTCATCTGCATCGCACAGCCAGAATTTTTATTTGGGGACCTGCCGGCGGATGAATCCAGTGATCCCGAACATCGGATGCTTGCGGTTGGGTATGTGTTCATAGGATCGGCTTGATAATTCACTATCTTCATGCCCGAACAATACACCCTAGCGTCGCTCTAATTGGTGTACTTGGGACCACAGCTGCTTGTGAGCTCTTGCCTACCATCTCTGACACAAGCACATCTTTACATATACCTAAAGTTACAACCATCCGCGCCATCGGACCTCGAGCTCACGCCCTCCATTCCTTAACCTCATTCTCGCTGCAGGCGGTTATTGCGTCCAGCATTGGGTATATAATACTTCCTTATATACTCCCTCCCGCAATCTCACCGCTCGGGCAGAATAGCAATAACGGGTACTCCGTTGTGTTCTCCACACACTGGAAATGGACCGCTCTCTTTCTAACATTGGGAATTACTGGATTTTTCGGACAGGTGTGCATTATTAGTCCTCGTAACGGCACACCATACGAATTCTCCTAGCTCCTTATCACCATGGGTCTCCAGCGCGAAACTGCCGGAAGGGGGACGACAGCTGTTTACACCCAAGTATGTGCTCCTACACAATGTCTTTCTGTCGGATCCAAAGAAAAATTCCAAGATCGTGTTCGCTACGGTTCTTGAACGTATTTTCTTCGATTTCACCCCCGACTCGTGGTCGATTGTAGGCATCGTGATTATTGTGACGGCAGCCTTATATGTCGCGGTTCGTGATCTGCAGTATGTCACTGAGACACACCATTGACCCGATGTTTGCAGCTGTCGAAGCATAAGGAGAGAGTCAGGGATATCCTCGAACCTTCGGAGAGCGCATAGTATTTGGAAGGGCATTCCAATCGGCCAATTGGAGGAATGGAGATAAACAAAGCTGCTGTTCATGAATGGGGGCCAAGCCCTAAGTATAAGAAACGCAATCAGTGGACTGGCAGGAGGATGCGCCAGGCTTGATGAATATTGACTGTAAAGATGGAGTAGCGATCTTGACTTAGTTTCCTTTATATTATGGATCCAAGAACGGCACAGCTGGAACGACATCATTGCACGATAGCTTGAACGGAAGACCTCTCCTTTCAGGAAGAACCGACGCAATATTGGTTCATTCCACTTGCCTCAATGAACACACTGCTAACTGGGTAGTCCCGGCTATGATGGCCTGAAAGGTACTACGTTCAGTCCAACAAAGACGATTTACAGGCGAGTAGTTCAGTGCCTAAATGAAGCAACTAAGCTAAACTGTCAAATCCTACTTTAAGCATTGAAATATTGAACGCCCGCATCTCTAGAATATACAGATTAAAATGTAGAGTCGAGCAAGCATATTAGATTCTGGACGACTTATTCAGTCCACAAAAGAGACGGAACTACATCATTGGCGAACCTCGTGCTGAAGGTCATAGTCATGGTGGCGGCGAGGAGGAGCACGAAGGATCTGGGATATCGGTCCTGTGCAAGGAATAGTAAGATGGCGGCGCGGGGGAAGCGCTGTACATGATCCCCTTCCCATCCGTGTGTCCGATTTCCCGTTGTAGCCACTCGATGATCGCTTCAAACGCGATTCGAGAGGACTGAGGTAGTCTTCGCGGGGTGTCACTGGTAGGCCCAGGGTCAAGTGCAACAAATTCTATAGTCGAAATGGACATGGTCCCAGTCTGAGGGGAGGGAGACGGAGATCGTGATATTTGCGTAAAGATTGGCTCTGAAAGGAGCGGGTTTGGATTCGGTATAGTCATTGGATCAATGGCATCTTCGACATTGTTCCTAACCCTCCGATCGCGACGCGCTCTTTGCCAAAAGACGATAAGAAACAAAGGGAGGACAACACAGAAAATAACCCCTGCCTATGGTGGCCCCAATGATTGCGATTCTGCGACCGGAATCATCGGCTGTACTAATACAGACGTGAGAAAGCGCAGTTCTCAGCATTCAGTGTCAAAAAAGACTTACTCCCGAACCGTGCTGATAATGCTCTCATTATAAGCCATCGGACTAGAGATTTATTAATGACTTACAGCACAGATGATGTGGGCGAGACAGCGGCTGTGGGAGTGATGGACGAATTCTGAAGTCTCCGGAGTCTGTGAGATGGGAAGATTCGTCAGTGAGTACTGAAGCTGTGTTTCAGATTTCTTACTCATTTGGGTTTGTCCCCATTGTGATGGGATCCGCTGAGAGCACAAGGAGAGTAAAGAAGACGGTAGAACGTATGAGAGTGTCGTCTATTGAAATCGGATCCTTAGGGAGCCTGACGAGGGTGGCTGGGTTGACCTATGAGTAAAAGAGACGCCGAGGCAAAGATAATTCATCACGACCGAATGTTTAAATACGAAGATACTCTTGACGATGGGAAATCCATAACAAGGATGGATGTTACGTACTTTGCTACATGTCTTCGCTCCCAATGCTCCAAATTGTATCACGATCTATCAATGGAAATGACATTTCAATAGAGTGCTTATCAGGTTTCAGTAGCATCAAGCGCTTCGTTCCCATCCTTATTGTGTTTCTTGATAGTCAGCTGTAAAGTAACGGAATATGACGTTCAGCGAAGTGAATTATCAGCGTGGCTATGCTGACCTTAAGCTTAGAGACCACCAAACCTGCCTTATAGCGATCGTTCTCAGACCGAGGGTACGTACTGCCATACTGAGTCATCTTCTGAAGTGACATAAAATTGATATTTACATACCATCAGTGCCCACTGAAAATTACTCAGCGAACGAATGATAAATGTGATAATGTCCGTCGTCACGGTTTGATCGTCGGCGGGGTGTACTGGAGAACTTGAGTTAGGACTCAACGCGGACATGTATTGTATTTGGTCAAATCGGCCAGCAATTTCAAGGCACATTCCTCGGCTCCATGGACTAGGCAGAAGTAGGTAGATTTTCTGAAACAAATGCGGTACCGTCTTGTCGATGCTTGGAGAAGGCGGATACGTCTGCGGTGGGTGCGCTTGAACTCTATCCTCGATCATATTCTGAGTGAATGTGGCGTCAAGAGAATCATGGCATTCAAGTTGTCATAGTTCTGGAACAGGAGAAAGTGAGAACACAAAGTAGGAATTATGACTTTCCTACCCTTGTGCACAAGTCCACGACGTTGCGAGACTGCCAGCCTTTTGGATCATGGTACATAATACGTCTGCCTATGTGGATGGGAAGGAGCTCCGGGTTGGATAGCGAGCGCATTACAGTTTGAATGTTTGTCTGCGAATAAGTGCAAGTGCTTGTCATCATCTATCATGTCTGCAGCCTGGGGGACTGAAATGCACAATCATCCGGAAGCAGAAGTCATAAATGCTAGGTGGGCTATAGCCTAAATGCCGCTGGGCATCCAGTGCGCGAAGTATACGTTCGAAGTTCAGGTCGTGCAAAAGCTCTACTTCGTTCAATGGTTAAACGGTCAAACGTTCATCGACATCTCCGACGCGTATCTGTTATATGTTTTGAGAGAAACACGGTCATTATTACTAACCGCCAGCCATGGCAAGTGTTGAGTACCATGAAGTTTGATGGAATGTATGCATAAAGGCGCACCTCGAGCCTCATGAAAACCACACGGTTGATGCATTTCTTGACCAAGCTTGTTTCGGATGGTGAACCGCAACCGGGCCCCATACTGTCCATAGGCATTCCTTTGGAAATTTTCATAACCATCGGCCGCTCAGATCCCGAGTTTCTTCCTGAATCATAAGGTTGTAAGCGCTTTCCTAGAGCGCCACCGGATGACAGTAAGTAGAAACACCGCTTGAAATCTTAGGCGTGTTCCTAGTTGGACAAATTTGATATGCGGAGTAAAATTCCTAGGCAGATCGAAAAACCTTTGTCTGTCCACGATGCATGAGAAACAGTTTAGTCAACACTGCAATACGGTGAAGCGATGCAATTCCCACGGTCACCATCACAGTACAGAAGTGAAGTTCAGAACTGTCCTGCTGTTCGGACTACTTCCCATTAGTGGTATTATCCATCCCATAATAATCTATAACGCTAAGTACCGAAAAATCAACGCTATAGCTTCTGCAATTCATCATGAATTGAGAACCCTAGTCTCCTTTGCGTCTTTGGTGCTCCGCGACCACCAGTTGTTCTTTGCTCTTGGCAGACAAAACTCTCTGGTGCACCCTCCCAATCTTCCAATATATATCTGCTCTTCCCTTCACTCTCCTTACCCTGATCGTCACCAAACAAATCCCGAGCTAGTTGAGTGTGACTGACACCAGCATATGTGGTCGGACAACGAGGATTAGCAAGTATCCTGGCAGGCCTAAACACCGAGTTGGGAATGGCAAGCTTGTCACCCTCCCACTGACCCGGGTCCTCGTCCTCGTCTGTCATGGCGTCGTAATCACTGCCGGCATTTGCGTCCGGGTCGGCGGGTTGTGCTTGAGCCTCCTTGTGCTTGTGACCAAAACCTTGTCGGCGGTGTAGTCGTTGCTTGTCAAGTAAGCCCTCCCCTCTCTCCAGGTAGCCCTCCTCCATACCCTCCCTTGCACTTCGGACCCACAGATCACGGCAGAAATAGGCTTGACTACTATCTAAGCATGGGCTTTCGGGGCTGCGAACAGGTGCAGGATCTGTCCGACTAATATTGTGGAAGTCCGATCCAGAGCGGTATCGGATACCTTTGTAATATGTCTGGGAGGGATCGACGATATGGGTGCCTGCTTCACAGCAAAAGACCTGGAACGGTAGGTGTTTACCGTAACGCTGAGCGCCCTGTTCATCTCTTGGAGGTACACCCGCTTCTGCACGATTGGAGCTTTTACTCTGACGGAATTGATCCCCTTCGATATCTCGCGTGCGCCATCTGAAAACAAAGGGTTAGCGATTCTTGACGCAAAGAACGAAGAAAATAATCTGCACCTGTCACTGAAAATAAAGTCGCCACCATGTTCCGCCCAATCCATGCCGCATACCATCCCCGCTTGATTGACCAGACTGACCCTCAAGGTTTCCAGGATGTCATTCGGACAGGTAAATCCCTTCAACCACACGACCCTATCGAAAGTCACCCCTCTTTTGTCGCGCAGGTCCCACAAAGGCTCAAGCACCGAGTTCCGCATATACGCTTCCTCTAAAGGGTAGTAAGCGGCGGCAGGATCTTCGGTCATACCTCCCACTCGTCGAATTCTGAACGGAACACCCAGCAGGGTCAAGACCGCCTCACACAGGTCCACCAACGTCTCCGTGCTGTCGTTACTATCGTAATCCAACATGCTCACGAAGATATTTCCTGTCCCAAGTCTTTTGGCCATTTGGACGATCACCGCAAGCTGGTCGACCAAGAAATGATCCGCACTGTGGATGACAATTGCGATGAAATAATACCGTTCCCGAGCTCCGTCGAACACCAAATCCTCGTAGGTATCCGTCTTGCTGTTTTGTCCGAAAGGTCGTGCAAGGGTTGGACACAGAGCAGCTACCCATCCATTGAGGGAGAGGAGTTGGTCAATGGCTGATCGAACGTGTTGTGCATCCATGTTGGACGTTTCCTTGCTGATCATACTACCGATATAATTTGAGTCGATGTCCACACAGTGAATCTTGAATGCCGATATACTCACTAAGGTACCTGCCACCTTTCCCAGTAATCATCCACGCCGTCTCTTACGACACCACTAAAGACATCTTGTCTCTCGTCTCTTCCCATCCTAGATTGAAGCCACGGATGACTTTGTACGTCAAAATTAGATCCTGATAATCCAATTAGCATCGAGTGCTTTCACGCAAAAGCTTCCCCTTCACCTATTCCTTCAAACAACCCCTGCTCCTGTATCTCCACATCTTTCGCCTGTCTCGCTAATGTCGGCACCGATGGCGTAGAAAAAAATAGGACTCGAACGAAGAAGATTAGAAGGAAGGCAAAGAGTACGCGCCCCAGAGACCGCCTCCGCACTGAGATAGCCATGGTCATGGTGAGAGCAGATAAGTCCTCGTAACTTGGTTTTAGGGCCGATTATCGAGTGTTACGGATTAATGGTGATGTTGTAGTACTCGTTTCTTCCTCTTGACGGTAGCGGCAGCGTCTCTAACAGCGCGCCGACGACCAGCTCAGGGATGGTGGAAGTCGAGGAAAAACGGGACCGCACTTGCGCCCATGAATTGCCTCCTTTTCCCAATCAGGTGTCTTTTCACACGTACGTCTCGCGGTCCGGACCGATCCACACCCGAAACGTCAACTGTTTTGGCGGAAATTGCGAAAAGCGCTGAAAGCGAAGCATAGCTGGTAAAAGGGAACCTAAGATACAAAGTACAGGTATATTACAGCTTCTACAAACGAGGAAATAACCAATCGTGATGGTCATAATCATGCTGGCATTGATGAAGAGGAAGCCAGCCCTGACGAGTCTGTCACTCCAGAGCTAGACGGGTAATCAGGCATAATAATCAAGTTCGTGCTATCTAATATTGGTGAGCTTGGTGGGCCGCGTTGTTTCATGATCAGGAGGAGAATTCTGGTACAAAAGATGGAATGGAAGACACGCTGGGGTCTGCAGATAGTACGCGTTAAAAAGAGCAGATCAGTGAGAAGGAGCAGGCGTACGTTGCAAGCCAATTGGAGAGAGCCTGAATGAAATACATATTAAGATCACGAGAACGGAAGTAGAAGTTGCCTCACCGGTACGCATATTGGAATGAGGACATTGGCCAGGGAAAGGGCTACAATGCACGTTGGCCATGAACGGGTATACAAAGATAAAGTGACTGACTGAGAAGGTACAGATAAAACAGTAATCCTAGAAAGCGTCAGCACCCTAATCTACACAGATGCTTAATAAAATTCAACTCACCATCTCGGTACAGCTTCGCGACCCACGGCGAATATGGCGGACGCACTGTACGGAGATAAGGACCCGATTAGAAAGAACCGAATTGACTCACAGTGCTGTATCGCTTTTATTGCCATAAGCACAGCGATGACTGCAGTGAAACGTCATTTAATATCAGTCCTCTGACATGGTAACCGATGAACATACCCGACTCGCAAAACAACAGAAGAAGGTACGCCCCAATGATGATGGGACTCGCATGTATCCGACTACATCCTCTTTGTACCTTTTGATCTGGATAAATGATACTTCCGTTAAGCTTGTGTAGAGTTTGATGGTGGGCTGGTACAAACAAACGAGAGAGTCGAGTTCTAGACTCGTGAACACGAAAGACGGGACGGCGACAACCTCGAAAGCTCCATTAGGTCCAAGCTTAATATCGGAGAAATAAAACACACCAAGATGAGTATAATAAATCCGATCATGACTGGTCTTTTCCGCTCCCAGATAGCCCATGTTCGCAGCATCAAAATCACTGTTTGAATGGTGGAATCGTAAATCTCCCCTTCAAAGCCGGGGACATACCTTCACAAAGAAGAATGCTCGCCACGGTGAACCCTACGTCATCATAACGGCAAATCAGGAACATGGAGAGCAATCTATACGCCGGCTGGAGCTTACAGGTAACGACTTTGAAATGCTTAACACATTTCTACATATTTGGTGGCTCAGTCATTACAGCAAAGGTATCCTGAAACACGTACGCACCTCGGGAGAGTTCTGAGTAAATGCCACTACAAACATCATGTGCGATCAGCCAAGTACTGAAAACCGGGGGTAGAATGTTAAAATCTGTGACGCACAGCTCATGGAGATAAACGCGTCCACGAACGGCAGGTATCGATTCATGAAAAATAGCGTCGCGCGAAATGATAGGGGATGTGACCAGACGTAGTCCGCCTGTCGGTTACTTGATGAGAAGGCGCAAAAGAAGAAAGAAAGGCAGCGTACCTCTTGGTCGACTGTGCAAGCCCAGTCATAAACCTATTCAGGGTTATCAGCAGACCAACTCCACGACATGAATTATCTTAAGCGCACCAAAAGCGCGCAACTCGCCACCAGAGATGAACTAGTCAACTGAAGGTGTTGTCAGCAATTAAGAAGAGCTCCAGGTACCGGGACGTACGTCGATTTGCATGGCTGTAGCCTTTTCACAGGAAGGCAGTTGCAATCGCCAACAAGAAGGAACATACTCCAGAGAGAAAAATATATTCTTGGACGTTCCGTGTGATCTCGCCGCCGATTTATGATATGATCACCATGGTCCTAAGTTTTAGCAACACGGGCAAAATTGATCTAATCCGCGGATCCCGGCATGTGTCGGTAAGGCCGGGCTCCATGCAACCATGGCAAAGCGCTTAGCGAGCCCCCAAACTTACGGTCACCGACTGAAAAACTGGCGCGCCATGCTGCTCCGCGACTGCGCATGGACATTGATCAGATAAATCCTTCCTACACCCGCTCAATCTGCCAAGCCAGAGATCCGGGTGGGTGAACATGGAAGGAAGGACTTTTTATTCTGATCATTGTATGATGATAGTCAAGGTCCTAGGTATTCCTGGGTTGGAGACGAGTGGATCCCAACACACGGAAATAGAAAGAGGGACCTGAAACAGGTTCAGTTTGAGATGGACCAGTGGAGGCAAACCGCTTTAGCCGAAAGCCACCGCCAAAGAATGTACTCGCCCTCGCGCTAGTACATATCGCGGCCGTTGCTTGAACAGGACCAGAGGCCTGTCACGGAGAAACTCCGGCAAGTAAAGAAACTCGGTCCGCGGTCGCATTTCCCCACTGCATTTCACAATTACATACCCTCTAGATCATGTTCATGCTCATAACTCTGAGAAACCGAATACAAAGTCACATACCAACGAATCGATCCAGCGGATCACGAAGTGGGGCCTTCACAGCATCAAAACTTACGATGTTCAGTATTTCAAAAAATCTTCCTTCCACCAGATTTGCGTTTCCAGGGTCATGTGTGATTTGCAAGATCGATACCCACTACGATATAATTAGTATATTAAACACAGAAAGGAACGTACAATCCTAGGTACATCATCTATCCAATAATGATGCATTGAACTATTTCCTTCTCCTAGTCTTCACAGGCTTAAACACCGCATCAGAATCAGAATCATCATCGACTTGCAATGACGCCTTTTTCGCTGTACCCCTTCTTGTTTGAGTACCTTTACGCGAAGGAGCGCTGGATTCTAGCGTCTGTATATCGTCATCGTCATCCGCCAAATCTTGTTGTATTGCATCATCTTCTGAATCCTCCAAAAACAGAGGGGGGGTGCTAGGCCTCCGCGAGACTGCTCTCTTCTGGGGGATAACACTTCCTGCTCGGGAAGGTTGCTTATTCCTGAACTTCTGAATAACAGGCGGAGAATTATCGACATTCGAATCTGAGTCGTTGATAAGAATCTTTTGGCTCTTTGTACGTTTTGGTGGTTCGGGTGCATCGAAATCAATGGGTTCATCCATCTGATCAGTTGCCGAGTTTGGAGAGAACGCTGCAAGAATCTCGTTAGTTATTGGAAATGGGCTTCATTGGCGCTTACCCCTTGCAGGACCCATGGTACTCTCATCGCTAATGACAAGATCGACGAGCTTTGGGCGTACTCGGTTGATAATTTTCTGCATGATCAAAGAGAATTAGTCGCAAAAGCTCGGATGACGAAGACTCCGATGTACCTTCTTAAATTTCTTGAAATCGGGTTTGCCTTGCCATTCCGGATTTGTTTCAGTCTGCCTGGTCCTTCCCCCATGCTTGCCCATTACTTCCAGCGTGACGATCATCATGAAGTTCCCTCTAACGCTATCGTCGTCGCCGAACTGTTCCAACACCTTCCACTCATCTTCCAGGTTCTCCTTGTTCAACTCGGGTTTCGAAATCTTGAGTTTGTTGAACTCTCGGTCAAAGTCGTCCTCGTTTTTCTTCCCACGTTTTGTAGAGGCAATTGCCTTCAAAAAGGCATCGTCCGTATCCGGCTTACCTAAAGGAGCACCCGACTTCGCCTTCGGCGGCTGCACCGTGGAAGGTGGTTTGGATCTGGTCCTGTCCTCAGCTTGGATAGTAGTTGTTGGCAAGCGCTGAACAGCGTTGACGTTGTCTACGGCCCGCTTCTTCGCTGGAGGTGCATCGATCCCTGGTGTAGGTGCGAGGGCTTCTTCAACACCAGCCATTTCAACATTCTCCGAAACGGCCTTTCGTTTTTGTCCTCTGCTGCCTTCGCATATGGACTGCTGAGTCTCTTCCTCTTCTTCCCGGACAGGCTGAAGGACACCACTCCCAGAACTCCGAGAACCTAGCGTCCCGGATTGACTCTGCGTTTGACTGGCAGCACCGCTCTGGAAACCACGAAAATTCGTCCCGTCGAATGTTATTCCGGCTTTTTCCGGATCGCTCGCATCGAATAAAGCCTTATGCTTCTTGTACGCAGGTTCTTCAGTGACTTCAATCTTGCCTATGGACGCTAATTGCGACTCTATGGTATTTGATGTATCGAGACGGCGTTTAAGCTTTTTAGAGCGTTGCAAAGGAACCTGGCAAAGGGGATCGGTATTTGGAATGTGTAAGTGTAACTGTTAACTTACAGAACTTTCAAGCGTAGACTCGGTTGGGGTTTCTGGTGGGGCACTCGAAGCAGTCAACGAGTTGATCAAGATAGAATTATCGTTCAATCCACTGATAATGGGCAGTCCTGCGTTGGCACGTCTCGTCAACATCTGCATTAACCTAGTCAATAAAAAAATATATGCAGCGAGATTTGATATACCCGTCGTGGAGGCAGTGCATCTTCTGGAGGAGGCATCAACGAAGTTAGAGTGTCCTCCGATTGTTGGGACCCTGTTCGTCTTATTAATTTCTTGATACAGGATCAGCTCGCATTCCGTGGACAAGTTTAGAAAACATACACGCCGTGGGGGTAGAACAATTTCCTCTGAATTCGGGTCCAGTGTACTGACCGGTTCTTGGGACGCTTGGCGAGAGACCGTTCGCCTGACCAGCTTCTTCCGAGGTGGAACACTCGATTCTGATTCGGGAGGTGGTGCAGACGGCTCATCTGGCACAGAATCTGGAATGACGTTCGGTAGAAAAGATTCTTAGCAGACGTTAGACATCATATTCCATTAATAGCTGTATACTTACCTACGGCCATTGTCCCTTGAGTGAATGCTGACACATTCACTCCCAACACGGTCTGAACTATGTCCTGGGGTTCTAAAACACGCACTTCAAACCTAATGAGCACCGTGTAAGTTTCGATGACCGACACAAGGATGTTACGTACTCCCGGGCAACTTCTACAAACTCTTGCCAGCTCTCAGGCCCAACGGCAGCCACCATGACATCCTCAGATGCAACAGCAACTATTTTCACACTCTCCTTTGCATGTCCGCGAGACAACGCTTTTCGCCACTTCGCACCACCATCCTGAATATTGAAAGTTTCAATTGCCCCATCGCCACGTTCAAGAAGTTCGCGTAGTTCGCTATCGATTTCTCTGGACTTTTCGCTGACACACATGAACCGATAGTCCTTGAAGATGTGGAGGCGTTCTTCATTAGGGTTCCATACATCCGCTGTCTTATGTTTCTCCGGAAGCGCAGATGAGAAAGTAGGACGGTATTTGGAAGCGAGAGGCAGCTTGAGATAGCTTTCAAGCGATGAGGGATCGTCACTCGGTAGACTTCCAAGCCTAAGCACCTCGCTGAGCCATTCCGGCTTGACGATTTGGCATGAAGAAATAAGTGATGTGGCGATTGATACCGTTGCTGACAGTGTTGAAGTGACATGATGTGTAACATTAGCATTAGAGATGTGTACCACCTTGATACCTAAAGACGTCTCAGGGCACCATCACTACAGAGGCATAGTAATTCTCACCTAGTGCTGCACATGACTCCAGAGATGTAGATGTCCGTCCTCGCGTCGACGGCAGATAGACACATACAGGCAACCATCTCACGCTAGCGAGGTTTGAGTTATATAACGCGTTAGCCAATTTATAAGCACACCTCGCGGACACTGCAGAAGCTAGCTGGAGAATATCTCCGTCTTGTAGCTCTACAACTGCGGCCGAATTCGCAGGGAATGGTACCCCGTTTCTCTCAACTTTGAACATCTTATCTTTCTTATTTACCAGCTGAACAGTCGGCTTTGTATGCGGATCAGACTGGGCTCAGATTTGAGATTAAATTCTGTGAGATAGAAGGTCAGGCGTACCACATCGCCCACCTCACTCTCCCCTACAATAAGTTCACATTGGTGATGCGATATCTTCTTGCTGTTAATCAAAAGTGGCTGGCCTTTTCTTCCCAGACCATACGTCGATCCAGACTTTAGCAGCTTAGATTCTTAATATCCGGTCAGAGTTATATTCTACAAGCGATGAAATAAACCTAGCATACTGGCAAAGTTGGCTTCCCCAGTCTCACCGTCGAATGGTCCAACGATGGTCCACATATTGACGGTCTGTTGGGGCCGACAGATTCAGAAGGAGCAGAGTTAATGCCACAGTAAGTGCGGGGGTATCTGATGATGATGACGAGGGATAGTGGGTATTGCACGGGTGGTCGTGGTGATCGCAAAGAGCGATTTCCCTTTGCTTGGGTGTGACAAATCGCGTCTGTGACAGTAACGACGATAGGGGCCTTCAGGAGTGAAGTGATGTCTTACTTCTAGTCGTCGGTATTCCTGAACATAGACTAACGCCCCCCCCGCCCGCCTACTGAGATAGAACGCAGCGTTCCAGTTCCTTATACCCTCAAAGCCCTAACTTTTGTATTATACAACGTGCATGCTCGAAATAACAATAGAAGTACAAAACGTTTAAACTTAACATAATGATACGATAATCTACGCTGGACACTCTCGCTTTGCGCTCTCGACAGCTGCTAAGACCATATCTCTTAGCTGCGGCTGGTCTCGGAATACCGCCGTCAGCTGCTCGGGCTGCATGGTGACCAACGCTGCTAAATCACTGGGCAGAGTCACCAGTTGTGATACAGGCGTAGGCGTCGGTGTCGCCGTTGGGGGACCGACTGGTGGCGATTCCTGCATCAGTGTCTCTGTTTGGGGTGGAGGGAGAGGGGGAGGAGGGGTGACTACGGCTGGGGGGCTGCTCGTGGTACTCGTCTGTGTTTGGTATTGAGCATTGGGGTAAAAGTAACCACCATTAGGCGGACCTTGGTATGGCTGCTGCCATTGTAATTTGCCTGAATAGCTTTTCGACTGAGGGGCGGCGTACGGATAATACTGGGCTGCTGTGGCGTAATAGCCTTGATATGGATAAGTTGTTGCACCCGACTGCTGACCTGAGACTTGGTATCCCCAATATGCATATGGATTGGCACCATAGTTAGATGATGCAGTAGGAGTAGATGCAGTAGGCACCGGGGACTTGGTGTTATTTTGACTGGTCGAGGCTTCGGAATTTACGGCTGGCGTGGCTACGAAAGAGTGATATAAGCGACCGAATGGAGAAGCAGGGAATGATACGACTCACGGGGATCGGGTGCAGCTTCAGAGGGCTTTTGCACAACAGGACCATCAGTATTTCCGAATACTACACTGCCCCATTTGAACTCCCTCTTCGAACCACGGTCCCATAGCACTTCCACGGAACCGGTATCTTCGATAACACGGACCAAAGAGACCTCGAAAACACCAGCACTGACTCTGATCTTTATACGAGCCATATCAGGCAAAGCTATAAGTTCGTTTCGAATCTTGTCTTGTTTGGAAGCTTTCTTAGCTGCTGCTACGAACTGCGACAAAAAGTGAGAAATGCGGACGGAGTGTAGATAGCACGGTACTAACGGGATTGTGTTGCGTACACAGCACTTGCACCTCTACCTTCTTAATCACCTTCAGAACCTGCGAACCATCCATTGGAAGGCCAGTGACAGAGTCAACTTGCATCTGATCAGACGAGGACCCAGGGAAACTGGGATCCAAAAGCACCACCTCCTTCTCCACTTCGCGCAAAACCTCGAAGATGATATGTTGATCATTTCCGTCTCGAGCGCATGACACATGGAACGCCTTCGGGCATTTACCCTTCGTGCACTGTATGGGGGCTCCGTGTGCCTTGGGTCTACTCTTGGTACAAGCGGAACATTTCTGTGAGACGCCGTCAATAAACATGCCTGTCGCATTAGTAGTCTCATGAAATGCCTTACAAGGTTCCATCTGTCCCGTACAATTCCATCAACGCCAAACACCACCCTTTCTTTCAATCCATCAACTCCGTCAAATTCGTCAACCCACGTTTCAGGTACAATGTTAGCACAACCCTCATGGGCCATCCATTTACTTGGATTTCCAGTAGCATCCACGGCATCTCTGCGGCCAATAGGTGGGTCTTGGACACGAAGAAGGCCCTCCGTTGACGTAGATATGCATAAGCAACATGGATAATGTTCAGGTTCCGAAGGTCGCGGTCCTAACTTGAGCGTAACCTTCGTCGGAACTTTGGTCACCACCTGGGAGGTGGATGGAACAGGTGCTGCAGGTCTCGTTGACTTCGGGGGTGTTAACTTGACCTTCTTAGTCTTGGGTAACACCTCCAGCCCGTCCTCGTGCTGCCGTTTCGAGAAACGGACGATATTCAAACTTGGAATAACGACCGAGATTTCCTTTTTCATGGGTGATCGCCTTGACTGCGGGGGCGACGTAGGAGCGAAAAGTTCGCGCTCAGCCTCACGATCCATTAGAAGCTGTTCTACGTCAATGCGAACACTGAACAGTCTAAGTCAAGGGCATGAGAATGTTTGGGCTGTTATAACTGACCTATCAGAGATACATTCGCAAGCCTTAGCTTTGATTCCTTTGCTGATCCAGCTGTCCAAAGCGAAGTTAACGCTTTCTGCGCAGTTTAATCCTAGATTGAACCCAGCGTGATAGCCCAGTGGGTAGGTAATGATAATTTCTCCCGCGTGCTGTACACAGTGATTCGGCCTGCATGAAGACTGTGCCAAAAGAGTCGCGGAAGCGAGGTATGATTTATGACGAAGGAACTGTGGGCATTGACGGCCGTCTTTGGGGAAGTGGCCTGGAGGGGTGGATTAGGGTGAAAATGCCGGCGTACAGAAAAAGAATGAAACGCACTTCGCATGGTTTGTTCCAAAGCGCCCGCTCTGCCTTGTGGAATGGCATACCAGAATTTGGGTGCTCCGAAATGAATATAGTTGATACTGAAAAGATCCATGTCCTCAACATGCCAGGCAAACGATGCGCGCCACATCCCCCAGTAAAGATAGGGTGTGTTCACACCAGGTAATCCTTGGCTTGACGAAGGCAATAGTCGCGTCAAAGCAGATTCCAGATGTCCGATGTTCCAAACTTGGGTCTCATCGGTGAATAAGGTCCCTGGGAAAGTGATGAAGAACAGTCCGTAGAGCTTGCATAACTTAGGACTTACCCTGCGAATCGGCACCATACCAAGCTGGTTTACCCAAACCACAGCTGCGCCAAAACTGCCTCTCAAGTAAGTGACAGAACTCCGGTGTGTAGTCCGATGGCTTTGTGCCCAGTGGCAACCAATGGGTGTAGGGATCAAATGTTTTCAAGAAAGCCACATCGCGAGCTGCCCGTTCCGCAGCTTTCTCGGTTGTCGTCTTCTTCCGCCCAGGTGGTCTCTTCGCAGACGTCTTCGGTTTCTCTTCCGCAGAGGGGTCAAGGGTCGTGGGTTCGATAATGATAGGTGCGTTGGCGGATCCTGGACCGTCGTCGTAGATTCTGTGTGTTTCATTGGGCTCCTCCTTAATGACGACCTGATCCTCGGAGTCACCCGATTCCGCTTTCACGTTGTCCGAAAAACGTTTAGACCGTCGCGTCGTTGCCTTGACGCCACTTCTTCCGTGAAGACCGACTTCGTGGACGCCCGGTGCACGGTAATCTTCCTTGTCGCACATTTCCACCCACTCACGTACACTCATGTACTTCCTTCTCATCATGTTTTCCACTCGGAAGAGGCCAGCGCGTCCCTGCATATGCTGCTCGATAGGCGATGATATCTTCACATTATTGAGTTGTTCCTCCTTTATCCGTGGCAGAGATTCCGACCTAAGGAAGGATCAGAGAAGACACAAGCCACTGCGGTGCCGTTACGCACCATTCCTTCGGAGGTATAATCTTAATGATGCCGCTCCGTTCACCCCAGCACTCGACTTTCTGCATGTACTCCTCAAAATCCCTGAACTCATCCATTGTCGGCTTGAATACCGGTATCCCTCGATGCGCCAGGGGATCATCTTCGGGTGTCAGCCAGGGTCTTCCGACGGACGTTGGTGACGGCAAGGAGTCGTCGGAACCAAAGAAATGGTCAGGTTGAACCACTGGAGGATAAGGCGTGGATGATCTTGAGCTCAGGGAGCCGGTAAGAGATGACGTCCGGGACGATGACATCGCTATACAGTGGGCGAGAGAAATTGGATTACTGAAACAGGGCTAGGAGCCCGTGTACAACGTCGTGTGAGACTTGGCCGCTGCAAAAGACAAATAGAGCTGCCCTGCTACGAAATGTGCCGACTGTGCGCTCGTTGTTGGTAGTAAATTGTCGCTGGGGGATCGTCTAAGACGACCTAGGCTGCCTGCTGAGTTTCAATCGTTGGCCAGATTAGTCCCAGTATGACTGGGTCGGCCGAGAGCCGGTCCGAAGTGACCTAAGGCATGCTGAGGTTAGGGTTAAACAGATCCATCCACTGCCCACTGGGACAGAGGACGAATACTTTACAAACAAAGTAACGTCGATGTGGGATAGGAGAACTTGCGACAACTACTGTCCTCTGATTAACCCTTACTCGTAGCTTGCCACCGTGGTCCGTGGCCCGCTAGTTATCCCCCGCACGTAAAGCCTAATGTCTGGAAGGTTTTAAATTAGGGCAGCTGGACTCCAACGCTATTCCTTGTTTAGGTGCTTGGAAAAATATCTGTCTTCTGAAGCTCAATCCTTAGTCGGGCACGAAGGAAGTGGTCGCCGCAAGTCTTTTGCTTTGAGCCAGCAACCGTCTGGTCTTGTTTCAGCCCTTCTGATAACCCGTAAACGATTCAAGGGAGGCAGGTCTTCGTGCCATCCGTCTTGTGTGTTGAAATTACTAAAACCGAGAAACAATTTTAGCACTAGTTCTTCGCGTCCGGACTTACGAGACCCCGTCGTTCACCGTAATCCACTGCTTCTTCCTGCTTTCGCCCTCTCTGCCTGTGACTGTTGATTTTCTTGGTTGCTCACTACGGGACTCAATCTGGAAAAAAAAACCGCAGCCCTGCGCCACCTCTCAGAAGATTTCTGGCGGCGCGAACGACCTGCGGCGACGAGGTGGTGTAAGCCATACCCCTACGCATGTCCTGTTCGCAAGCTCTACTCGGTGCGGTGATGAGAGCATAAAATAGGCGCGGTATCCTGGAGTATACCTATAATATGATTGACCAATCAGCTTAAGCTCCAGGATATCTTCCGGAAGGACTCCAGACGGTCTCAGGACGTCTATGGATCCATCGCCGCAGTGACTAGCGAAGGTTGTGATACTGACTCGCGAAACTTCTTAGTTCACATCATACCCGACTTGACACCTTGTTTTCTTTCGATTTGGGTGGCCACGACTGCTGTTTCATGAAAGATAACCCTAAAAGATCCAAATGACTATCAGAAGGCTGACATATGCCCTTACCTACCGGTATATTCGCGTGGTTCTTGTGACTTGGAGAAAGAACTTCTTTTTTAAACCCCACTCCCCTAAAAGATCCATTAATCCATGATGAATTTCTTCCTGATGGCGCGATCCTTTCCTGTCCATCACTTCCACTAGAGTTATACAACAGGAAGGTAGGTTCAAATCTGACCATTTCAACTGAAACTTTTGTGTATCTTTAGGACCTTTGATGGCCGTCCAAAATGTGGATAGCTATTCCAGACCCTCGCAACCGTACGCTAGGTGATCAAAACAACTTTCGATGATAATTTAAGCTAGAGCGCCAAGATTTCAGCGCTTCATCTACTATTTTCCCACAGAAGATAGAATTTTCGAGCGGGTGACTGCCTTTCGACCGTCACACTGTGTAATTCTGCTCAATTTCGTTCTGTAGTACAGACGTCACCGCTCAGGCAATATTAATTGAAGATGACGATGTAAGTCCATCTTCCGTTTTACTCACTTCTTTTCAGACGTTCTATGTTGCTTGAACGTCGGAATGATTACTCAAATCAGGAGGGAGTCGGAGCCGCATTGTGGGGATATAATGATCATATAACTTTCTACTACGAAGACGGCGGGTATGGGGTATTCGTTTTATTGGTTTTTGAGCTACTTGCTATTGAAAATTTTTTGAGTATAAAATGCCTTTATCCGACGACCTTGGGACGTCCCACAATCAACCTGCCAACAGATGCGGCAGGAGCAAGTAAGCAACCCTGTCTCAAACTATCCCTTTTCTGTACGATGTTAACGGTCAAACTCTGCCATTGGAGCTAAGACGACAAATAAACGACATCCCACTACGACTCAGCGCGCCGTTCCTGAATTACCAGGGATGTCGTCTTGTTGATATCCTCGCAAGGCGCTTATGTGGCGTCGATATAGTACGAGAGTCTATTATACAATGGGGAAAATCAATCCACGGCAGCGGAAGATACCATTAGTATCAGGATGTTTTGGTTTCAAATGTAATGAATCTGAATCTGAATCTACTTAAACCTCTTGAGGGACTTGAGGGCTGTTCGGCGCGGAAAGGAATATCTTCCGGCGATCCGGCGACTAACTACTTTGACGGCTGGTCAACCCTGACTTGCTTACGGGAAGAAAACATGAGTATCTCAATACTACCGCCCCCTACCGCCCCGCGGCACCGTAGCCAGAAAAAGCGCGCGGATTATGGCTATACCGCTAAATTTTCTCCTTTACAGTTTGACGTTTGCAATTGGTTTCCAAAGTCTTTAACACCGGAGGAATCTTGGACAGCGTCATCAGCGTCCGAGCAAACCGGCGAAAACTTGAAATCCTTACGGAAGCCTAGTACAGCTAGTAAATATACGAACCTAACTGGGGTATAGTGACAAATGAAATGCGCCGGAGAAAACGATCATGTACAAGGACAAAAGTCTAGAAATCCTATAACGAAATGATACGTTTTAAGAATTCGAGACAATACGAGGTTCCAGAGAACTATTCTTCGTTCAAGCAAGCTTCATTTATTCCAGACAACCAAATCTTGCTCGCAGGTTATTATACACCGTCTACTCAATGTTACATATCAATGGGACCGTGACGATAGCGAGGATTTCCGCGACACCCATGGCCTGTGGCGTGTAGTACCTGAATTCCCTATTACAAGGCGCCCATGTTTCGCAGGCTGGTCTTGCTCGGCAGCAAAAGGAAGCGCTGGCTGGATCCATGTAGCTCCAATATTAAGCTGATGTGAGTCCGATTGAATGGAACGGTCAAAATCAGGGAGAAGGGACATATTGACATCATAAGGGTTCAATGTTAGCGGGCCCTGGTGACCGACAAGCATCCAACTATCACCCATGTACCAAGTATTCCTTCATCCGCCGTACGCCTCCAGGGGGACGCTCTTCTGCTACAAGTTCGATGTGATGCATGTTCCAGAGCCCCCTAGACTGAGATGACTGCAACAAGGCACTCAAAAGTATATTCGACCTAGCATTCCGCCGCCCTCAGAAAATGATGCGTCGATGCGTCGGTCCATGAACCTGAGATGTGGCGCAGAGCTGAGTCGGAGAGGCCCAGACCCTCGAGTGTACTGGCCTCTGCCTGGAAATTTGAAAGATCGACACGATCGGAGGTGAAGATCGTTGATCGCTTTCGTGTATCATTTCCAAGAAATTCAGGAAAGACAGGGAGGAGCATGGAAGTCTTTTCTAAAGCTTGGCGGATAACAGAGCCTGCATACCATTTGACAACGGTCCGCACCGGATCCGTCGCGCTATAGCACAGCACTGAGCATTGCCAGTGTCTATTGCCGATGGAGAGTCGGGATGTGTGGCTCCGTAAGCAGGAGAAATACTGAGGGAACCGACAGGAAGTGCTGTGTAGACCTAGACTTTTGAGAAGGATCGTCAAGCTATTTCTGAACGAGCAGTCTGACCCGAAGAAGAGCTCCGTAGATTTGACCCTAACAGTCAATGAACTGACCAATCAGAGGATCGATATGAAAGGCACAGCTTAGTCAGCACCCCCTGACATCCTTCAAGCCGACCTGGACGAAATTCGAGGTGTATTAAGAGTTGACAAGGGGATGTATTGATCCATGCCATCATGCGTTCTCCGTTCCTATAAATACGGTCATGTATTGTTTCCCGCTCTTACCTCTAACTGCCCCGCATTTTCCGTTCGCTGGATCGCGTTTCGTATAATGTAACACAGGTTTCTCAGCCACAGTCATTGGAACTCCTGCTGATCATTGCATTATGTCTTAGACTGACATATTATAAAACACCCTTCGTCCACTCAACTTCGACTTCCCCTCCATTTTGTCATGACTGGTTATGTTGGTACGTCTTCACTTCTCTCCCTTTTATTCGAACGTCTCTAACTATAAGCCTAGGTTACTACAACAATTCACAAATCACGTCTCCATACATTCCGACTGGGCTTTCAGACGAAAACAACCGCAACTCCAGTTATGCTTCTGGGAATGAAGGTCTTTGTCTCTTACCGTCAGAGAGTAAGTTGGGCCTCTCTATCATCGTTGTCTGTTTCCTGAGTACCTCCGTAGGCGCTATCAGTGCTCTAGGTGCCTATGATTGTTGGAACAATATTCCCCCCTCTGCACTGCCTCACAAAGCTCACGGAGCTAGTACGTTATCTGTACACATGGCTATTCGCCTACTGCTGTTCTTACCTGACTCGTTTAGCTTCCCAATTTCATTCTTCATTAAAACAAATCCCGTACCATGAACACGGTTCGTTTTGATCATTCTTCATCGTTACTTTTTCTGACCATCTCTCAGAAGGTTACCCATACGCAAACTCTCCTCCATCATGGCCACATCACTCGCAACGCGATGTCTCCGCCCTTCCACCGTATTTTCCTTTAGGCGAAATAGGAGCGGCACCCTCGTCATGGTCTCCGAATTCTGCAGACTTGCAGACTCCCGATCGTAAGTTGGCTTGGTTCGGTTTATCCCTCGTGATATCAATCTTAAGTTCAGATATAGTGGGATTCTCTTCACCCGCGCTCTCAGACGACTGCCAGAACGTATTTGATCTCCAATTTGGCCACTCAATAAGTTCGGCTTCCACGGAATCAATCTCCCAAAATATGTCGTACTCTTCGCTACCGCAGGATAGATCAAGACATCAAGGGATCTCGTCTCGTTTTCCGAGTGGCTCACATGAGGTGATCCAGCACGTTCCTCTGAAGAAGCCTGCCCCCTCTGCGTCCAGGACGAATGATAGCGATGACGCTGCTCAACGCAGAAGATACCCCTGCCTTGTAGCTGGATGCGGTCGTCGGTTCACAAGCCAGTACACACTGAAGGTTCATACAGAGGCTCACAAGCCGAAACCACGCGTGTCGTTCCCTTGTACCTTGGGATGCAATGAGTGGTTTTCACGTCAACACGATCGGCTGAGGCACGAAGTCGCTAAACATAACAAGATTTGCGAGTTCTCGTGCGACGTTTGTGGGAGATTCTTCTCAACCGCTAAGACGTTGGGCAATCACAGATGCCCCTTGGCACAAGGGGAGACTCGATGGGTACATCACTAAATTATTTGTTTATTTGTACGTGGACACTTTCATAATTTATGTGGAGGTATTTACAAATTCCGCTCGCAGAGACGACTCGACTGATATATCTCAACTTGGGGTGGCGACAGCATATATGAACCTGTATCCGTCATAGTCATGGAGATCTTGCAACCTTGTATGACCAATCTTGAATCCACCTATTTATTGTTTACGCTACCCTACAATCATTATATTTGCTCTTTGTACAGTATCTATCACTATGCTAAGCACGACAAAACGTCATTCGTTTATAATAGACGAATAATTGCTGTCAGCGCCGCACATCTCGCTGAAGGGTTATCTCCGGCGCCATACACTACATAATACGGACAATGATCCCGACAGCCTAAACAGTAATCCACCAGAATCCACACGGTCAGCGCATCTTTATAATCTTGCGAAGATCGTTCTTGTTCTGGCGTCCAATTCCCTCAGTATGATGCGTCATGGGTACCATCTGACCATGCGACACTCTTGCGGCGTGTGAGTTGGGTCTACCGCAGTGACTTCACTCGAACCCCAATACTTACCCCAGAACGAATGGCAGAACTGAATCAGAAGCTTCGTGTTGCTATCATGTACGTCTATCACTGTCACTTTCGAAAGCACTTAAGCTTAAGATTACCGGGTTTCAACAACCGGCAGCGGAGGGGGCATTGGGGGCCTTACATGCGCTATCGCACTCAAGGGCTGTAAATGGCTAGAGGTCGACCTTTACGAATCCGCATCCATACTGACAGAAATCGGAGCTGGAATTACGCTGTGGCACCGTACATGGACTATTTTGAAGAACCTTGGGTTGGAGAAAGACTTTTTGGAGATAACTGACGAAAAACCTCGAGACGAGCCTGGTGTGAAATCTCAGCCGCTGCGTGTATCGGTCTCAAGGTATTGATCTTAGTTCATAGGTCCCGTATTCATGTTTCGGCTAGGGGAGGTAGCGTCTGGGTTTGATCTCTGCGAGCTTATGTCTGCAGGTCAGAGAAGGCTGCTGTTGTTAATCACACTCTCTAACGAGACATGACAGGAGCCTTTTTCGCAGGCGCGTCCGTCGGTCCTATGACCACCTCCATTTTGATAACGCTTACTAGGTGGATTCCATCGTCACGATGTTCAGAAGGTACTCTTGAAAAACCTGCCCCCCGGAGTTAAATGTCACCTGTCCCACCGGCTGCTCAGTTATTCAGAAACCAAAGATGGAATCCAACTCGAATTCCAAAACGGGCGCACCGCTCTTTGTAATCTGCTCATCGCAGCTGATGGAATTAAAAGCATTGTCCGAGCGAAGCTGATGACGAAACTCTATCCAGAAATCGATAGCAAAATTATCGCACCCATTTTCTCAGGGACCCTTGCGTACAGAGGGCTATTTCCTGTTGACGAGCTTGCAAAAAGATGGCCCGGACATCGTGCACTAAAGAAGCGGATGATGGTAAGTGTGTACATCCAAGGCAGTACAAAGACTTACATGATGCCAGTACTGTGGGAAAAACAAGGTGACTGGCAGTGCGCGATCCCCCCTTCCGGACGTCGGTCTGATACTTATTTCCCAAGCATATCGTTGTATACCCAGTATCACAAGGCCGGTTCATCAATGTTGTCGCATTTAGTTCGGTCCTGTCAGACGAAGGTAAACCATTCGATGGACCTTTTATTGCAGAAGCAAACAAAGACGAGATGATGTCCAATTTCTTGGACTGGGAGGACGAAGTAAAGGTTCTTCTACAGGCGAGTAAAATCCCATCACGTTTCAAAAATCGATTTGACTGATTTCGCACCAACACAGTGCATTGATAACCCCACAGTATGGGCCATACATGCGCTCAATCCATTGAATCTATACGCTTCTGACCGAGTTGTGCTCCTCGGTGACGCGGTACGACATATGTAGACGGATTGTGCGCGGTGTTCAATCTATGTTTGTGCAGGCTCATGCCATGACACCGCATCTCGGCGCAGGGGCTGGACAGGCTGTTGAGGCACGTCCCTCAACCTTCGAATAATCAGATTCACAAGTTTTACATATCGGCAGGACGCGTATGTTCTTGGGTATCTGCTGTCCAAATCAGCAGCAACACTGGAATCGATTCCAAAGGTACTCGCCGCTTACAACAAGATCCGTCGACCATATGGGAACTATATCCTCACTACCGCAAAAAGCGAAGGGCTCCTGTATGAATTCAACGCACCAGGGTTTGAATATATCCGAGATGGCGGCGACCGTCTAAATCCCAGGGAGATGGAAGACATGATGGAGAAGGTAAAAGAAGGTTGGGCATGGGCATGGTCAACTCTGGACCTCGATCAGGAAGAAGCCCAGGCGTTATAGTTCCAATTAGGTAGTAGTTCACGTGTAGCAAATCGTCCTATGCAGCTTCATCTTACCCACAGCTAAGAGTGGAACTGAACAAATGATACTTGTTCCCATTCGTGAGAACAGAACTAGAAAAGAATTGATAAATTATAGACGCAAAAATACAGTAAATCTTGCCCTTATCCATAGTTACACCACACATTCCCATAGCGATCCTGGGAAGTCCCCGAAGAGCCCCGGCCCTGCACTCCCTCTACACCACTATCTATATATCCTACACCGTAGCTGCTTGAAGCGTTGAATTGTGCCGTTGGACATCGGAAGCCGAGAAAGCTTGGGCAAGCCCGGTCAGCAGCATTGCAACGCTCCAAGCATGGCAATAGCGCTGTATAGGTGTCGTTGAAAGGCGGAAAGTTTAAATTTCTAGGTGCGACTGTCGTTGGCTGAGATAGCAAGGCTGAGAAGACCTTTTGGGCACCATTGGAAGCCGCGATAGTACCGTTATTTGAGTTCGCCTCTCCACAGCGGGGGAAGCTGATGGTACACAGCCATCTCCGGTATTCCTGCTGACAGTTATTACAAGACACAAGAGGCGAATAGTCGTCACGGCCGCAGGCAAAGGTCGTAAGAGTCGTAGTGAAGTTGGTCAACGAGGATATGAGGGGTTCTGAGATTTGTGAAGGGAAATTGGTAGAATCGTAAGTTGGTTGTTGAGATGGCTGCGGGAGGGGTACCGCATACGCGATGCTGGGACAATACGGCAGGTTGGATAATAGCGGACAAGAGAAAGATTCTGTAGCCGACAGTGAGACGGATTAGCACATACTCTTGATATAGGCGCACCGGATTTTGTTAAGAAGTACATGGGACCACTGACGACGGTGTCATTTACAACATAGGCTGTATAATTCGTTCCAGGTGTCAAACCGTCAATGATCCATTGTGTTCGCCAACCGTCTTCATTCGGAAGCCAGATTGTTTCGTTGAGGATGTTCCCAGTTGAATTCTGACTCTTCAACGCGCAGCCTGTTTGCAACATGGAAGTCAATGGACTAGGTCCTGTTGTTTCCGAAAAAATTAGCGAAAAATTGCTGGTCATGGAGGGTATTATAGGTATTGAGAGATTCGCAGATGGTAGAGTGTAATTTGGATAGGTGGGCACTTCTGAAGGGAATGAGTCCGAGAAAACGGGAGAAAATATGATGGCCTGGGTTGCCGTGGTATCACCCAGTGTTGGAGGGTCCGTTAAAATTTTATGGATTGGTCCTAGAAGAAGAGGTAGGAGTTTGTATTATAAGGAGATGCAATGAGTACTCACCACTTTCTGACACGCCTACTTCAAAGGTAACGTCGTCGGTATTCTCTGCCGACATGATACCTCCATTCGTAAATACACCCGCGAAACTGCCGTGCCCCTCGTTCAGTACTATTTCATAGACGTCGGTACCACCATCGGGACCTGGATTGTCTGCATTCGACGATGTATTTGTAACGAAAAAACGGGCTGAAGAGGCTGAAGAACACAAGGCGACCGAAATTGTAAGGTTGCTTGATTCCGGTAGGGTAAACGACGACGATTCGTCGAAGGAAGACACATTATTCAGAGAAAGTTGTTGTCTTGTCTGCGCAGCGACAATTGCAACGTTGAGAAGGCACCAAAGCGTCTCCGGAAACATTTGGTGGATGCCAGTTGAGTACTAACTGCGCCCTGTACGATTTCACCTCCCACGTGTCCCTCCGGCATTCGGTCCATGTATCCGGGCCGCTTCGTCATCATCTGTCGGCAAAAAATCTAGCTTGTCATCGATATTCATGTCACTGAAGGCTAATGAAGTTGCTCCTTCCCTCCTTTCTTGACACCGTTCCCTCAACTGAAAAGATTTCGACGTTTGGTGGTCTCTGGAATGAATCGCTTTGTCGCACGACCATTACCGAGATGGGTCCGCAAGAGAGTCGACGGGAGGTTACACAGGCGGTCATACGCGTCACCTTCATCGCCTACGACAGCTCCATCTCGAACTAGAAAATATGCCCGTCGGATGGTCTACTTTATCGCGGGAACAGGAGCCCTTTACACTTTGGATAGGCTTTTCAATGCCTCGGCTATCGCCCGGAACTGTAGAACGATACATACGGTCCGTTTATTTCTTGCTATTACATTGTCTGGGCATTCATTTACTTCCTCAAGTGCGCCATGATAACGCTAGACTACAAACTTAATTTCACACCAGAGAAGAGCGACCTCATACCGGAACTGCACCAACGCGTCGCGGATAGAATGTATAATTTATTCACTTCTAATGGAGGCTTGTATATCAAAATCGGTCCGCCGTTCCCGCCTCTAGAGTACGCATCAACTAATGGTTTCTTTAGGCCAAGCAATTGGTGCCAATGCCGCCTTTCTCCCTAAACCGATGCAACAGAAATTCGCAAAGCTATTTGACGATGCCCCCCAGATTCCTTATTCAGAGGTTCTCTCAGTATTCCAATCTGAATTCGGGAGACCTCCTAGCGGTCCGAACGGTGTTTTCGAGTTCTTCGATGAAAATGCCATCGCTAGCGCTAGCATTGCCCAAGTGCATAAAGCAAAGCTATGGCCTGCACCAGGCGATACGGAAGAACATTGGGTCGCTGTCAAGGTACAGAAACCCGCTGTTTCAAAACAAACAGAATGGGATCTCGGCGCCTATCGGATAGTCATGTGGATGTTTGAAAATTGGGCATTCGATTTACCAGTCTACTTTGTTGTTGGTGAAGTTTTCCAGTACTTGTCGAGGAAAGCTTTGACTAATAATGTCCTTAGACTTCGTCACAGACCATCTTAGGCAGGAGCTGGACTTTCTTCGGGAAGCCGATAACGCCAACCGAACGGCCGCGCTGATTGCTTCAGAACCTCGACTATCCGATAAGGTGTATATACCAAAAGTCTATGAGGATTTCACGACGAAGAAAATCATGACAGCGGAATGGATTGACGGCGTCCGGTTCAGTGATCGGCAAGGTGTGTTCGACCTGATGAGCGAGAAACCGTCGAGACTAGGGGCGTACACGATACCTTTGGCTGTCTCCCCTACAGAGATGCATTCAGACTCGCCTCTTCCCCCTAAACCACTTAGAGGTGGTGTCAAGTCTGTCATGCAGACAATGGTCGAGCTTTTCAGCGCGCAGATGTTCAGCTTCGGCGTGATCCACTGTGATCCTCACCCGGGAAATATTCTCATACGGCCAAATCCCGCCAAACCGGAGACGCCTCAATTAGTGCTGCTTGACCACGGACTTTACGTGACTGTTGATGACGAGTTTAGGAAGCAGTGGGCTAGTCTCTGGAAGTCGCTTTTGCTCTCGGACTATCACGCTGTGGAGCAAATCGCAAGGAGTTGGGGCGTTGGCCTCCCCGATTTGTTTGCCAGCGCGACACTCATGAGACCTGTGAGACTCAAAAAGGTGGACAAGGAGAAATTCGCGCGCGAGATTGAAGAGATCGGTAGGATGAGTCAGTACGAGCAGAGCGTGAGGATGAAGGCCAAGTTGAAGGAGTTCTTGATCGACACTGACAGGCTACCCAAGGCACTACTTTTCTTGATGCGCAATATGCGGTAAGTGGCTGTGATCTAGATGGCTGAACTGTACTAACGGATAGTGCTGTAGTATTGTGCAAGGTAACAATCAATCCATGGGCGCTCCCGTCAATCGCGTGAAAATCACTGGATATTGGGCTTCACGGTCACTGACGTATGCACACGATCTCCCTCTCGTACAACGCATAAAAGAATACTGGAACTACGCTGCTTTCCGAGGTATAATGTTTTCCTTGGACGTCCTCTTCTGGACCGTTCGATTCCGACAGTGGTTCTGGCTAAAGCTCGGTCGGTATTCTTCCAACTTTGAAGATGAGGTTGAGAAGTCGATGCAAGTCTTTGCCAAAGGCAGTCTGGGAATGGATGTCAAAGAGGGCGCATTTCAGGGTTAATATGATAAACGAGAATTCAACATCGGTTGCCCTAATACAGATAGAATTGTCAGTGAATCAAACGAAGTCTGCTAGCAAGTGGAACACACGATCGTCACTCTAGCGAGCCTAACTTACGGGTCACTATAAATCTGCAATGAGATCGCACAACCTTCCTCGGCTCAAGCGCAATCAGCAATGATGCTGGTGTAGAGCAAGTACCCTAATTTTATTGCATCGTACTCAATTGACTACTAAATCGAATAAGCATATTGAGGTTGAGCCAATTCAGTTAGAATTTATATTCGGAGACATCACCATGCCGCAGTTTTGCTTCCTTGACAACTAGTTTGTTTCTGATTCGATGAGTATGATCGTAAGGTACTCAACCACCAAATTTAAAGAAGCTTAACACCGAGAAGAAAGGAATACATTGAATTGTGGTCTGATAAAATGCATCTGACTAATGCTGAGATATAAGTTAAAGTTGGTAAGGAGTGAGTAAAACGAATAATGGCGAGTCCAATATGTGCCGTCCAATTCCTTGATGAGAATAAAAGATCACGACGAGTTAGAATAGTGAAGCCAATCGTCGAAGTTAGTGTATGGGAGAGTGTCTCCAGTCAAGGTCCAGTCAAGGATGTAATCCCACCAGTTCGTCCTCACGAAGTCGACATCGCTATGTTTGAAAGTCAATACGAAATTATTTATATCAATCGGAGAATAGTTGTACACACCTAGGCCAGACGGTGGAGCCGATAGCCGAGAGAGCTCCATAGTAAAAGTCAACGTAGTTTTGGAACGTGATGGGACACCCGCCCTCTTGCCAGGCGCAATCACCAACAATGTCTGCATATATCTAATAGTCATCCGTAAGAATAAATTTTTACTGACCGGATTCCGTAGAGGGCCTACTCACATTGTAATTCAGATGAGGAAGACTACTCGCATCACTGATGTTGGCGCCGTAACATTGTGCCAATTTCACCATTGGCAACGTCTATGTGAATGTGAATGTCTTGAAGTGAAAGGACAGTTTAAAGAACTACACTCACGCCTTGACAGGTAGCAGCAGCAACACAATTCTTCATACTCCACAGGTCTTCCGTGCCATTCACATTTGCCAGACAGTTAAACACCTGGAATGAACAACTGAGTACATGCTTCGTGAACTCAAACATGGAAAAAGAGTCCACCAACTGTCCACAGGAGGCATCGTAGACGAAGTGGTACATTCCGATATATTTGATATATTGGACACACTCGGGTGACGGAAGGTCTGCACGCTTGTCGAACTCGGGATGTATGGCTACCGCAGAGGCCAATGAGACCATTGACGCAGTGAGGAGCCCGAGTAAAGCTGAAAGCTTCATGGTAGATGCGAGAAATAGCAAAGGGTCACTGAGTTGGGGGGTTGTGAAGACTCACGCAGAAATCAATGAACGACCCTCACCTTTTAAACCTGAAAATATAGGTCACGCTCGCTTATATATGCCGTATACATAGCCTCCATGCATATGTTCACTCGGATCATGGAGTCGAGAGACGGTCAAGCTAGCCCACCGTGCCGCTGCCATCATGAATGGACACCGGGTGGTCGGGTGTGCTAACAGATTTAACTTCTTGCAGAGACCGGCAATTGGGGATGACTGTTGGAACACCAATGGTGTCCGAGACTTTTTGTAGAAAGCCTCTGTATTGGATCCGGAGATATGCCATTTAGCACCCTCCAGCGAAGTAGGAGCGGAAAAATTGCGACTCGGGCTTAACGACGAGGTTTGAGTTTCAGAAGTCAGGCACAAACACGACAGTGCTTAAGTACCTGGCTGAGAGACGCGAAGCTGCCGAAGGCACACATAACTGCTATACTTAAGCCCTGCATAGTACATTCGCGGGTTATTAAGTAAGTCCGGAAGGTGCTGCGATGGTACTGGCTCAGCCCTCGAGTACCCCAAGAAAATTTCCGCCAGGGGCCTGCTGGGAGTATAAGTTTCCGGGAAACGGATATAAGTCAGTTGAGTCTTTGTATCATGTTAGCTCCCATAAGGGCGCCGAAAGCGCAAAAGGAGAGCGGGAAAGAGACCTAATTGTCCTATGATGATATATGTACATCGCTGTGCACCGTTGGACGCTTAGCAGCGCACCATGTCACTTCCTAGCTCCTATATGTATTGAACACGGTTTGGATTGAGGTTCACTTGACGCTCCTACCATTCTTTTCCATTCAAGGCGAATGGTGATGATAGTTGAAAGAAGAAGGGATACGGGATCTTCGGCCCGTCCAGGGCTCGTTCCGGTGCATGTCCATGAGAAACAAACCGATAGTGCGGCGTGCTAAGTTATAGGAATCAGCGAGCCTGATACGGAATGTTCAATAGGAAAAAGCCAGAGAGAAAGGGGAAAAAAAAAGAGGGGGAAATTTAATGCTCACCACTCAAAGCGTTCCAGTTTGCTTGGGGATGGTCTCAATACTCTCAGTCACTTCTTTGAACCTGAATTTTATTGTACATTTCTGATCCAACCTTGCATCTTGTGGAGACTCTATGAAGAATATCGATGAGAGTTTTGCTTTGAAGACGGCATATCACAGTTGCAGTTCAGACATTTATTTTGGCAACAGAAAGGCATTGTGAGCCTATCCGTCTTTTGTGCAGTATTCCAACTGCACTGGCAGAAGGATTATCAGCGAACTCAGCAGTGCGAAGGTTATGTACTTTTTGCCAATTCAACGGAACTCGAGGAAAAGTGACATGAGAACGTCATTATACTGTAGAACAGATAGTATCTAGCACCAGAAAAGAACAAAATAAAGAGATAAGCATGTAGCAAACGCCGTTATACCTATTTTCATGTAGTCAACTTTACTCGTTGTCCTTACATTCAGAATTCAGATATGAATTTGAGATTCGAGAGGCTAAGTGCACGCGCGACGCAACGCAACAGAGGACGAACGTGCCCAGATACCGAATTTAAAGGATGTCATAGAATTATATTCTGATAAAGTGCATCTGATCGATGCTAGGGTATCAAGTAGTCAAAGGTGTAAAAAAGAGTGAAACGAGTGAGGCAAGTCCAAGATGTACCACGAACTTTAGTGGTACATCAAGATTCGATTTGATAGAGAAGAAGAGAAAATTATGACGAGTAAGAATAGTGAAGCCAATCGTCGAAGTTAGTGTATGGGAGAGTGTCTCCAGTCAAGGTCCAGTCAAGGATGTAATCCCACCAGTTCGTCCTCACGAAGTCGACATCACTGTGTGAAAGTCAACACAAAATTATTTATCTCAACCAGAGAATAGTTGTACACACCTAGGCCAGACGGTGGAGCCGATAGCCGAGAGAGCTCCATAGTAAAAGTCAACGTAGTTTTGGAACGTGATGGGACACCCGCCCTCTTGCCAGGCGCAATCACCAACAATGTCTGCATATATCTAATAGTCATCCGTAAGAATACACTTTTACTGACCCGATTCCGTAGAGGTTCTACTCACATTGTAATTCAGATGAGGAAGATCAGTCATGTTACCGAGGTTGGCATCGTAGCATTGTGCCAACTCCACGACTGGCCATGTCTATGTTACGTGAATATCTTGAAGTGGCAGTGTAAATTAAAGAACGACACTCACGCCTTGACAGGTAGCAGCAGCAACACAACTATTGATACTCCACAAATCCCCACTGCCATTGAGATTCGCCATGCAGTAACGCACCTGGGAACAATAGCTAAGCACATGCCTTACGGACTCAGATATGGAAAGAAGGCTCACCAATTGTGCACAAGAGTCATCGTAGACTCCATGGTATATTCCCATATATTTGAGATCTTCGGCACACGCAGGTGTTATGACGCGCTTGTCGAGCTCGGGAGGCGTGACTACTGCAGAGGCCAGCGGGACCACTGATGCAGTGAGGAGCCCAAGTAAAGCCGAAAGCTTCATGATTGATGCAGGGAAGAGCAAAGAGGTTGCCGGGTTGGGAGGTTGTAAAGACTCACGCAGAAATCAATGAACGGCCACATCTTTTAAACCTGAAAGTGTAGGTCACGTTGGCATGTGATGCCGTATACATAGCCTCCAGGCATATGCCTACTCGGATCATGGAGTCGAGAGACGGTCAAACTAGCCCGACGTGCCGCTCCAGCATGAACGGACACCGGGTTGTGGATGTCAACGAATGCGGCTTCTTGGCAGGACCTGCCAATTCGGCCATTGAAACGACAATGTGCTCAGGGGCAGTTCCGAAGTAAATGGGAGCTGGCAAAGATTGGAACCTAGCCATTTGCCATAAACAAATAGTAGCCTGACAACGAGATGAGGTTTCAGATATCACGTTTTACATAACCTGACGGATAGAATGAAGCATACTTCTAAGAGATGAGGCTCAAGCACCTCGCAGACGCGTATGCAAGCGCGACTGTAGATGATCATCGTTACCATTCATGACTTGTTAAGTTGGTCGAGTATCGAAGTATCCGTCTTACAACGAGACAGGCTCATTGCCCTGGGGGTCTTTCCAACGGCCCAGGAGGCACAAGCCTGTGAGCAATGCCAATTAGCCATCGTCAAATCTTGCTCGTTTCATATTAGCTCCCACGCGGAAAGGGATATACTCGTTCTAGCCTCGTATGCGCGTCGCTGTATACCTTTGTGTATCTTATCTTTCTTCCCCCACTGGCCCATAAATTGAACGCGTTTTGGATTGAGGGCCGATATCATACATGAACATCGAAAGAGAAGAGGATGCGGGAATTCCGGTCCGTCTAGAGCCCGTTTCGGTTAAGTTACTAAAAATCCTAGAGGAAGAAACTCAACACGATTCGCGAAGATCAAAATCAATTCCAACCCCACCCTCAATTTAAAGCGGTAAACTTTAGTCGGCCCCCATCCCGGGCACAAGCATAGCAACAAGTGATCCAGCTCATCCTCATTACAAGCCAGGATCAAAATTGAAATAGCGAAAAAATGGGTAATCTTGAATGTCATTATTCTGAATTTAACATAATGACTCAGAGAGAGCGATTGACTATTGGAATAGTGAAGCTAATCATCGAAATTGGTTACGGAAGAGTATCTCCAGTCAATGTCCAGTCGAGAATATAACCCCAGTTTGCTTCTACTCTCGCGGAGCTATGATGGAAATAGAGTCAGAACCATCCAAACAGAGGAGAGAACCACACCAACTCTGGCAATATGGTAGCATTAACAGCTGAGAGCGCCCCGTACAACCAGTCGACGTAGTTTTGGAAGGTAATAGGACACCCGCTTTCCTGCCATGCGCAGTCACCAACGATGTTCGCATATATCTGATTCAATACCCATTCAGGAATGCTGTCACATCAAATGGTGTATTCGACTCACATTGTAACTCAAATGCGAGATATCACTTGCATCGCTGACGTCGGAGTTGTAGCATTGAGCCGATTGAACGAGAAGACTGGTCTGTATAAGCTCAATGTAAACTAGGTGACACAAAGAATGGTTGAAAAGTATTCACGCCTTAACAGGTAGCCGCTGTAGCGTGGCTCGTCTTGCTCCACAGATAGATGGTTTCGCCCTCGGTTCCATTGACTTTTGCGAGACAGTCAAATAAATATACGGTATATGGTTAAGCACTTTCTATATACCCATCCAGGATCCGAAGCTCGCCAATTGTGTGCAAGAGGCGTCATAACCTTCATGCTATAACCCTATGCTTTTGATAGCAGCTACGCACTCGGGAGAAGGCAGGTCTGCGCGCGCATTAATCTGAGGTAGGACGACAGTAGAGACTAATGAAACGCCAAAAAAAGCCAGCCCTAGTGCAAACATTATCAAGGGGGGTTGATGCTTACATGGCACAAAAAAAAGTATTGACAAGAAGAGCCTCGCGAGTGCTCTCGTATTGGACGGCATTATGATGCCACACATTGGTGCCTAGCCATACTATGTCATCTCACGACTCGGTCAAGGTTTCCCGTCGTGGCAACCAAGTGCGGTGGACCGATATCCCTGGAGAATAGTCGGTAAGGCTGTGCGCGGTGGGGCACCGAGCAGGTCATAGTTATGAAAGCATCTAGCCCGGTATATCATTGTAAACGAAGTCCAGCCGAAAACGGGGGTCAAGAATTATTAGCAGCCAAGAATAGACGAGATCCCGTTTAGCCGTCGTTCCAGAGCTGAATGAGGAGCTGCTCGATAGAGCCAGAAAGTTCTTGCAGTCTGAACACTTTTGGAATCTTCCCATGATATTCAATAGCACGTAGGCGAAAGGTGGTTCAGGCGTTCTGCAGGGTCACTTCATCCAAGGTAGGGCAATATCAAGTATGGCGTCCGATTTGATCTGCTTTCAACCCTTGGTACTATGATGCGTCCGGTGTATTCGTAGTAGTGTGATCTTAGCAGAGATCAATCTTGACATTCTGCCGAACCACGTCTAGTCCCTCCAACCGCTGTCTCTCTGCGCGATCAGGCATCTGGAAGATTGACACCTTCTCAAACTTGTCTGCATTTCAGCGTCCAACCACCCAGTAGTGCATCTTCCCATTATAAGCGTTGCCTATTAGCGTATACATGTCCTCTTGGATCGCGTGTTGGTGTTGCGCAGAAATTTTGAAACTGTATTGGATACCGTTGCTGGCCTCTACACGCAGCTCTCCTTCTCGATCGTGCCCATGTCGCGCTTCGGATAATCCCTGTATAAAGCCCTTCTCAATGTAGTAGCCCCGGTGCGAGTAGCCTTCGTCAACATAACCCCAGCCCCATTCATCTGGGAGAACATCAAACATGGCCTGTTGCCAGGATGGACGCCATCGCGCATTTTCATGCCCCGCCTTGGGATATTGGAAGAACAGATCCGCCCATACACACCCTCCGAGCACAGCTACCTGCGCTGACCATGCACCCTCATCACTCTGAGCCTCGTAATACGTAGGGATCGAATCTGTTCTCAGAAGATACGACAAGCCCGCTACACGGTCAATGGGATTCGTTGAGACCCTCTTCTGCATCTCGCTTAAGACAGCATAGATGTTGAAATGGTCCATATTCTGAATAGACGACAACTGCTTCTCAAATGCTCCTTGTGCATCCAGATTGAGACCTTCTTCTGTCTCTCCCCCTATGAGAGACTGCCACAGAAGCTGGATTTCTTGCATCGTCCACGCGCGACGGAACCAGCTCCGGTCGCTGGTCATGTCCACGGTGTCACTCAGTGGTCGTCCTAACCCGCTGAAGTAACAGAGCACTTTATCAGCACGTTCATACACGTGCCCAATAGTGGGCACATCAAGCTTCCACTCTTCCAAACGTAGATCTTCCCTCTTTCCACCCGCTTGCCGCAGACAGAGGACGTCCTGCCAGACGTACTCGGCGCCCTTCCTGAGCAGTTCAATCCGTATCCATTGGAGATCAATGCCTTTCGGAAGTGGAACGGGCCATGCTCGTCCATTGATCATTGTCCAGGTTGAGACTCGTTCTTCCTCTACAACCCAAGCATGGGACACGGTCCAAATCATGGTGAGGTCTATACCCGTAATCGCCCATGGAACGACCCGATTGCTATAAAGGTCCCAAAGATAGCGAGGTGGGACCCAACGGTTGAGAATACGGTTGCCCTTCATTACATGTTGTCGCATATCTCTGTCTCGACGTTCACTCTCATCTATCTCATCCCTGATGTACGTCCAATCCGTGTACCACCTTGGTCGAAGGTACGCATAGGCGGCCCCAAAATCTCTGTTCGTTGCAGCATAGTCATGAAGAAAGAGATACAACCATGGTTGGTCCAGAGTGTACGCGGTGCCGAGAATATTGTTGAGTTTCTCTAACAGTCCACCGACGCCAAGGTCTGCGCATGGAGTGTCTGCGAGAGTGGTTGAGATGGCGGGTTTCCTGCCGGTCCACACGCGTTGCAGAGGTACTTTTATCAGTGAGTCTGCATGGGCAGAATCCTCAAATGCTGAGATAGTGATTTCAGGAAGAGTCTCATACTGCCGATGGGCATCCTCTCTCTAAAATATTGTCAGTTGATGCATACTCAATCCATGCTGCGGTAGCTCACAATTTTTAGCCAGTTCTGCTTCAAGATTTCGTCCCTGTAACATTCGTACCATAAGACTGCATCCATTGTAGCTTTGGCTGGTTCTAAATGTCAGTTTACTTTATTGAGCATCTGTCAAAGACTTACTGAATACTGCAGGGCCCCTTCCGCGGTTTTCCAACCGACCAGTGTGCACGTTTGAAAGTCACGTCAAGTCGATGGGAATGGTCACCCGGTCCCCCTGGTTCCTCTTTTATAACTTCTTCACGTGATACCGAGGGCACGGTACCTTCAATCATCAGATCAGCAACGAATTAGGACACACGATTTGACCGACTCACTCTTAGCGAGTTCGTATCATGGAATCGTTGTCCACACCTGTGCAACACAAATATTTAGGCATGCTAGGCCTGAGATATTGTTGGAACAAGTGGGATGGCTGTCTCAAAATTGATGTAACGGACGGTCGGTAATGAAGTTGATCGCCTTAGGAGAAACCGTCGATGTTTGGTTTGGACGAGCTTTCCCGTCATTCAGCAGGATCCGATTTCAGTAAAATGCTCGTATGATCCTGACGGCAGGGTGGCTTGGTACTACCTCCTGTTAGGTCGATGTTCCTGTAATGGGCGAAAGCCAGTCGTGACCAGTCAATGGGGGCACGCTGAGAGTCCAAGTCTTCGACGTCTTCGCCCCGGGTCTGGCATTGAGTATTCGCGCCATCTACGGATAACGATGGACAAAGAAGCGGCGTGTTGGAAGATGAAGAGACGATCGCTGGTGGACGAACGAAGAGCAAGAGATGGAGAAGGATGCTCCCTTAGCGAGCACAAAGAAATAGCAAGGACATTTAAGTACAGTATGAAACCTAGAGAATACACACATTAAGTAGCCCATTATTGATGAAACGGTTTGTTTACCTTGACTCGATACTAATAGCCGCCATGGTCGATAATTGTTTAATGTCCAGGCGAGTGGTGCGGTTTTGGGCAAAGGTGGCAGCAGGCATCGGTGGCGATTTTATTATCAAGGTCGTTTCGTGGCGTGTACGTGATGTCCTTTGCTTTGACGGCTGTCAGAGCCGCCATTTCATAGACGACCGAGACGGTGACGGTGACGGTGAGAGTTCGGCGACGGAACATCATGCATCCTTACTCCTCTCTTCATGGCTTCCACATCCAATGTCCGACTAGATTCTAACTCCTTCCAAACTGCAATAAACGACGACTCCAACGACCAAATAGATCTCGTTGGTGGTCCATTCGCCGTCATCGAATCCGACCCAGGTAAGCCCAGTCAATCAACCTACATCCCTAGTACTTACTCATCCTTATTCGCAGGCGTTTTCACATCCTTAACGCGTAAACTCGGAGTCAAGCACCTCGAGATCGTCGAAGTATACGACATAGAACCATGGGCGGTCGACCATCTCAATCCGTACGGGCTCGTCTTCTGCTTTCGCTGGCGAAAGGACACGCACCGGCCAGCCGACTTCAAAGACCCAGCTGCTGAGCATGTATGGTTCGCGAACCAGCTCAGCGACGACGCCTGTGCATCTCAGGCCATTCTGAACATTCTCTTCAATTGCTCAAACGTCGATATCGGGAGGGAGCTGAGCGAGTTCAAAGAATACACGAGGGAGATGTCTCCCAAGGTGAGTATATGCGCATCTACCTCTCGTCACTCATTCAGACGCTACAGATGAAAGGGCTCGCCATATCTAACTCTTCCGTGATTCGAAATACCCACAACTCTCTCGCTCGGTGCGTTCCCCTCGGTCCCCTACGCCCATAATCATAGATCTAATGACCACAGACCAGCCGACATCCGAGGCGCCGACAACGTCCTAGCCACCGCCATCCTCGATGCCGCGAAAAAGAAGGAGAAAACGAAACGGGGCTCCAACCCTCCCCCGAATAAACGCGCCAAGACCAAGAAAGCCCCAGCCGAAGAAGGCGACGAGGAGACATACCATTTCATTGGCTACGTCCCTGCGTACGGCAAGGTCTGGGAACTCGATGGGCTCAAGTCGGGGCCGTTGGAGGTGGGAGACGTGTCAACGGCGACGGAGTGGATGGACGTCGTCCGACCGGCTCTGAGGACGAAGATGCGCAAGTATGGCGGTGGAGGCGATGATGGTGGACACGATATCCGGTTCAACCTCCTGGCTATTGTGGACGACGCATACGAAAAAGCAAGCGACGAGTGGGAGTACTGGAAGTCGGAACGGCGGCAACTCGAGCGGCGTCTAGACGAAGGATGGCAGAAGGAGGTGAGTTAGTGTTTGTACTGCGTCTTTATGTTAACATTATGAACAGGTTGACCCAACACTTCTCTCTGCCGCTGCAAACGTGTTCGACGGCGGAGGCGGTCAAAAATTCGCTCCTGATTTTGCTAGTAAACGCAATGACAGGGACTGGCAGATACTGAACATGGACCAGGATGGTTTACGGCGCGCGTGGGAGCAGTGCGTCTCCAATGCCATAAAAGCCAAGGTAGTTTTAGAGGAAGAACTGACGAAGGCCCGACGAGACCACGTAGGTTTCTTCTTCGTGTCTGTGTTTTTGTCTGAATTCTTCCTGCAGACTGATCATGTGAAACGAACACACGATTACGAACCTTTCTTTGTCGAGTTTTTGAAATGTCTGAAGGATGAAGGCCATCTGACAGGGTTGCTTGCGAAGAATTAACAGTTTGTACGGACCCGGAACTGGTAGGGACTCGAGAGTTGCTCGAGAGTGCAGTTGTATCAAATGTGATTACTGATGTAGCGGTTGGAATATATAGTCTATTCACAATACCTGGAAGAGGAAGGACGTCAAATGGGAGGAGTAGAAACAAGAACAACACATACCTTCTTTCACCAAAGTCACCCAGACCTGGAATGATATAAGCCTTCTCATTCAAACCCTGGTCGATCCACCCCGTAATCTGAGCACCGGAGTCAATGATGAATAGGATAGGTGGAGAAAGATGCTTACCACTTTCAGTTTAGGATACTTTCCGCAGAATATTTGGAGGCCTTCAGGCGAAGCGATCTATGAACGGTAAGTAGACGCGATAAGGGATTGGAAGGGGCTCATACGAGGTTTATAAAAATGATTCGCTCCTCAGGAACGCCATGCTCGATAAGGACTTCGACTGCCTTCATCGCTGAACCGCCTGTCGCGAGCATGGGGTCCAGCAAGAGAACATAGCGAGCAGCGATATCTTGAGGGAACTGTAGGCGGTCTTCGTCAGCCTCTTTACATACACCTGTTGCAGACAGCCGGCACCTTGGAGTAGAACAATTTAGGAAGCGTCGTCTCCTCGTCCTTCGCTGTAATGAATAATATGATCCTTCCATCGTCTACGGACAACTCACCCGCTGGATCAATATCTTTCCGATCCTCACGCTCCTGCAAACCTCCCGAAGGCCTGCCTCCATGGCCTGAGGTCACGAACATCAGCGCATGTAGGCATTTCCTTAACACGGATCCGTCACCTCGCCAGCTCGCAGGATAGACACGCCGCATATCTTGCCTTCAAAACCGACGCCTTCGTATGTCGTGCCCTAAACGTGATACCAGTCAGCGACACTGCACACGACGCATCCACGCGTAGCATTCGACTCACCGTAGGCGTCGTAACCGTGCGTTTCACCACAGGCAGATGGTTCAGCCCCTCCTCGACGAGCAGCCTGATGATCCTATCAGAGTAGAACAGGAAATCGCCCCTGGACGTGTCTTTGTCTCTGATGATCGTATACAGGGCCTCCAGCTGGGCCGTTTGGGGCAGGGTGAAGACGGAAGGAGGGATAGGATTCATGTGGGACCGATTCGTGGGTGCTGGGACGGGTTCTGCAGGCATTATTTAAGTGAAGCGGTGGTGGGGATGATAAGAGGAAGAGGGGCGAGTCAATAAACAGATCAAGCGCTGATAGCCACATGGCCCTTATTCTTCCTTCTTTGGTTCGGCCGTGCTTTGCCCGTAGGCCATGCTTGGCCGATGCCTTCGAAGGACGCGAATATTTTGAGTTGGTACAGTACACGAGATATGTATGTACTTTTACCGTTACTCAGAGAGTTCACGAATATTTGCCAAGGACCTTAGAGATGGTGTCGCAAATAACATCGCTGACTTCTGTGTCGTATACATGTACATACATACCACGTCAAAAAGGCCGTAGGTGTTGGAGCCGATGTGATTTGACTTGGAAATGTGTCAAACGAGCACATCGAGCGCACCTTCCTCCCAAGTTTCAACTGACATGTCGCGTTGTTAGCCTGTCCTGTCGTAGATGTCGACGTAGAAAGCACTTCGTAGAGCGGTTTCAGGAGAAAGCCCGCGGAACTCGGGCCGCCTTCCGAGGTTTCGATCACGACTGCCCATGGCCTACGCGTTCAGCTTTATCATTCGGACAAGCTTTGCCGATAACGCTGTAATGCTAAACGATGGTAGAGGTATCCTCCTCGGCGCTATTTCCGATGAGCTATCCTGGTAAATGACTAATTGACTCTAGTTTATCTCCTCCGACACGCCAACAACTCCAAGACAGTCAGGCTGAGTCAAAGTCTTATCAAAGGCCGACGTCCTCAAGAGGGCGAGGAAAAGGTCACCATGTACAGAGATCACAAAGTCCTGGCAGTCCCGTTACGTGATAGATCGCACCCTCAGGTGCCACGAAAACCCCAGTCCGTGTATCAGTAGTCTCCGCGCCAGAAGCCCTTTCGATAGACAACAATGTCCTGCCCCCATCAGGACGTGGTACCCCATACATACGACCGCCATGAGGTACTGAGATTGGAAGACAGTTAGAGTTGACCAAAGGTAATTGTGCTGCCGCGACTCTGCCATATCTCCATGCCAATTTGGTGTTTATTGATGTCCAATGAGCATAATCTCGTCTGGGACAGGATACTGCTAAACGGAGAGATTAGCAGACACCATAGAATGAAAAAAGAGCCCAGGCCAATTGCCTTTTCGCGCTATCCGTTTGATTGGATGCCTTGTCGGAACTCTTCAGTAGTAGATTTGGCCGTACCGATGGAGGCATACTGTGAGAGATAGAATTCTTGAATCTCCTGAGCGCTGTGGTCGGTGGGATGGTTGATGCGCAACCAGTCTTTCCAGTCTACCTCATCGGTGTTATGGATGTACCACATTCAACGCTACCACCTTAACCACCTTAGTAAGCCTTCCGACACCTAAACAAGGACTCAACATTTCTCTTACTTTCTCCAAGATTCTATATACATTTTTACTTACTCGAAAATACCAGAAAGACGAAGAAGATTCTTAAAGGCTGTACCACTAGAACTATTTTTGTACCTACCCTTAGTATATAAACTTCCATGTAGCTACAAAATGAGTATCTATCTTTGACCTATCACTTTTACCTCATGTGAATTAAGTATCTAAGACAACTACGCTTAGCGCTTGTTGTCTTTGATCCTTCCCAGTTATGCTTAGCGCTTACTGGATCGATTGGTCTCTTATTGACTATGCTTAGTGCTTGTCGACACTCAGCTTATCTCTGAATTCTCTTACTAGGTAAAGAACTCGACTCTATTTGAATACCTAAGCTACGTACTAGTTTTATGCAACTTCAGTATTCATAACACTGGTGGACACATTGTATTTACCTTTGTAAAAGAATTCGAAACACTTTATCATCATTGACAAATCATTCTCAACATTTCTCAACAACATTCTGTCATACAATCGGTGCAACACACCCACCATGCCTGCCACTACTGAGACACAGCCTCCTGTTATTGACCCATACAATACAGAACCAAATCACCCCCTTTCACCACTGGTAGACTCCCTTCCAGGCCGATTTGTTCAACCACCGGTTGCCAATGATACATTGAAAGACCTGTCAGACATATTAGATGACAGTGAGCACAACGAAGCAGATATTGGAATAACAATGGTCGGATTCCCAACAGGGATGCCCCTGCATCGATATCCTAGAAATTCATCCGCCTCCATATCCAAAAGGAAGAATGCTGCTATAAAAATCATCAAATGTTGTATACAAGATGGAAACATAACAAATCATCTTGGCAAAGAACCTTTCCTCATGCACAATCTTTGTACTGGTGTATTTGCAGATGATATGTCACTACTGGAGAAGTTATTAACAGAAGTAACATGTGCTCCAAACAGTGTCACCAAGGAAATGATGTACCACTTGGATGAGAAGACTTACTGTGAGTTTAGAAAGGTGCTTGCTACTCAACCAGACAAGGCAAAGCAATCCCTCCAACTATATGGAAGACCCAAACTAAAGGAACCAGCCTGGCCTGTTGACATTGTGTCAATGTATCAGACTTTGTAACACTGAACGACTTCAAAATCTATGCGTTACACCTTTGAATCCATACTGAATCCTTCTTGTGGCACCTGGACCAAGCACATGACTTCAATGGCTGGCGAGCTTGCTTTCTACTGGATGAGAAATACCTCAGAGAACATGAGAGACGCTGGCAGGATGAAGAATTTTTGACACTGGAGCAATCACTCAGGGTAGAGACTGAATTTAACCTAGGAGATTTCTGCTGTGCTGCAACAGGAGAGCCAGAGTGAAGGAACCATCTGGCAGGAACAGTGCACAATCCATCAGGATACACTAGACAAGGTGCTGAATTGCTCGGCCTACATTCAAACACTAAATTTTCAGAGGCCCATAGCTTTGATAAATGAGAGCATGACAACTTACGTGCGTCATCATACCAAGAGGGGCCAGCTGAAGATGTACCACAACATCATGAAGGAAGCAGGAAACCACCACCACCCATGCAGCCATCCTTTGACCCTGAACCCAGCAATGATGGGGACAATGATGGAGATGATAGATGAAGAGATCATGGGTGTAATGATCCCTTAGGTTGAGGGAGAACAGGGGATCCAACCCAAGGACCTGCCAGTAAATCAGTTGAAGTACATTTTGACACCAAGTTGAAAATGACAGACATACCAACATGGGATGGAAACCCAGACACAATTGTTGGCTGGCTTTGAAAGGTTAATGACTTAGGGGAATGGAGCTCCACTGTATTCAAGGAATTAGGTTGTATTGTACCAAAATGGTTGACAGATGCAGCAGATAAGTGGTACTACTCCCTACTGCCAGCATATTGATCCAATCTAGAGAGAGACTGGGATAGCTTGTGACAAGGAATAGCAGACTACTATATGAACCATAAATGGTGGGAATGTCAGAAGGAAAGAGCATGAGAATGCACATACCAGGACCAAGGAAACATAGCGGAAACACCCAGTGAATATTACATTTGCAAATCAGACCTCCTCAACACTGCATTTGACCTAAGTGATTCAGAAATAATTAGTCATGTTATGGATGGAGCTCCATCATCATGGAATACAGTACTCACCACACAGCTCTACAAGACAGCTATTGAATTCCAAGCTAGTATTTGATATTATGAAGAGCAGCTTGTAGGTCTCGATCCAAGGGGGAGACAACCTATGAATTCATATGAGTCACAAATGGCCAAGGAGAAATGGCCATGGGTTCCATACAATAAAGCAGCACATACCAATCTTGTAGGAGCCTCAGTAGGATCCAGTCTACCACTCTTCCCAAAGGATGACAACATGAAGACCAAACGAAGGAAGTCACCCACACAAGCTGGTGCCAGACCTTGCAGGCACTGTGGTAGTGGTGAGCACTGGGATCCAGAGTGCAAGCACCATAACAAAGGCATGCACAAAGCTTGTACCTGGCTAGCAACTACAGACATTGAAGAATTAGTTGCCCAGGATGAATACAATGAACTATACTTTGACATTGAGGAGCAGGATTTTGAGGGATCCCTCTGAACTACTGAGAGCAGTAGCAAGCTCATGAATGCAAGTGAATGATCTGCAACTGAAGATTCAGCCTTGGAGGGTACAAGTAAAGATGATGAGAAGGAACAAAGTTCTCCAGATGCTGCAGCAAGTTCCCATACACTATGGGTGGAATCAAATAATCAGAGTTCGTTCCCAAAAGAGTACCAACACTCCACCTTTCCTCGGAAACAGTGCTGCAAATTGGAGAAGCTCCAGTGCCAATTTCAAAGGACTTACCACATGGATACCCAGATGCTGGATAAAGGACAGGTCTTGGAACTGAGGAAGCAGATGCAGCGACCTCCAGGCTGCATGTTCTTGGGTAGCAAGGCCATGGCAATGATTGCAGGAGTAAATGGCTTGAAACAAGATGAGCTCAAGGTTATTATTGATTCCGGATCAGACATTACCTTAATCTCACAAACAGCACTCCAATCACTGTCTTCAAAGCCGAAGTTGTGAGTAGGTCAGCATATTAACCTGATACAAGTAACAGGTGCATCCACCATCTCTGGATACATAAATCTCAACCTGTATTTCGACACTGTGGAAGGGCCAATCAAACTAAACATGGATGCATACATTGTTAATGGTATGTCAACACCATTTATACTTGGCAACGATTTTGTGGATCAGTACTCGATATCAATTGTCAGACATGATGGATCTAGCTTTGTGACCTTTGGAAACAGTGGGAGGGAACTAAAGGTAGAAAATTCCATGGCACCATCAACAGTGGATTCAGAAGGTTGAGTCTTCAAAGTATGAGTACTACACAAAGTAAGTTATAGAATGGCCCATGCCAGATCTCACCAAAAATCAAAAAAGATCCACCACTGCCATCGAATTTCCTGAGACAGGAGAGAAGTTCAAACCACCAAGTGTTCAATCATTTTCCTGGAAATGACAGTCAAGGTCCCTGTATCAGCGCATTTCCCTGAAATCCATCAATCCTTATTCATTGAACGACAAGTTCATCAGCAAGGTAAAGGGAGTCATTATTATGGCTCACCTGATTCCTTGATTGACTCAGCCAACCCTTACCTTCACATCTCAAATTTTTCTGACACTCCGATTATCATTGACAAGGGACAAGTCATAGCCTATTCCCATAACCCAAGGAATTGGCTCAACAAGCATACAGAAAATGAAATTCACCCAGAGCAGGAAGTGTATGCCACTTTGATCAAGGAGGTAATAAAGGCATGCAGCGGTGTTATGAGCTGCACTATTCAAAGTGAGGTATCTATCACTTCAAAAGCCCAGCATAACACTGATAGTCCTGATGACCCAGCATCCAGTAAACCTGTAGAGGGAGGTCCAAAAGCAGCTGAAACTGTACTAGATCTGACACTGTCATCGAGGATATTAGAGAACCTTGATGTATGCCCTGACCTCAACCCTGATTTTTGGAAAGGGATTGAAAGAGTCATCTTGAAGAATCAAGGTGCATTTGGCCTTGATGGAAGGCTAGGAACACATGATGCCCAGGTGGAAATTTGATTGCAGCCAGATGCCAAGCCAGTTTCCTTACCACCATTTCTGGTTTCCCCAGCTAACCATGAGGTAATGAACAATCAAATCAATTCTTGGATTCAATTGGGTGTAATTGAACTGTCTAAAAGCCCATGGGCTGCACCTGCATTCATTGTGTATTGAAACAGAAAACCCAGAATGGTGATTGATTGCCGAAAGTTAAATAATCTTGTCATACCCTATGAATTCCCCCTACTGAAGCAAGATGACATCATGCAAGCCCTGAATGGTGCTCAGTGGTTGACAACTTTAGATGCACTTTCAGGATTTACTCAACTTATTGTGCATAAAAACTCTTAGGAAAAATTGGCATTTCACTGTCACCGAGGCTTGTGGCAATTCACATGCATGCCATTTGGCTACTGCAATGGACCAAGCATTTTTCAAAGGGTGATGCAGAATGTGCTCACCCTGTTTCTATGGATTTTTTCATTAGTATATATTGACAATATTGTAATCTTTTCACAAACCTTTGAAGATCACCTGGCACATGTTGATCAGGTCCTTGTTAGGATCGTGCCAATAGGAAGAGATGAAGTGGAATGCACATGGGCTTGGTGAAGCTATTAGCAACATCACCCCTGGGTCAAAGCCCTAAGATGAATATGGACAGAGTCCATGGAGTAAGACAAGTAGAGGATTACGATGAAGTTGCATGGAGTCAGAATCCGTGGACTTGTAGAAGAGATGGAGATTAGGCTTGAAGGTGAAGTAGAAGTGAGTGTGAGAGTATTGGGCTAAACCAAGTTGATATTCGAACTGAGGTATGTACTACTAGTTCTACAGTTTATATACTAGAGCAGAGTCCAAGGGACAGAGGCTAGAATAAGTATGGACATGGCTGGAATAATATAAGTCTGGAATATTCTGTATCTAGAGGAGTTGAGTATTCCATGGACTCCAATATAACACCTACTCGGTACCATTGACAGATTCTAGGTGTGATAAATGAATATGTGAAATTAGTATGTGAAATAGAGATATGAAATATGGAATAAACCGGGAAACGGAATCCATTGGATTCTGATAAGTGAGTTGGAGCTGGTGGAATTGTTACAATTTCTTGGGATATTCACTTTTCTTTCTTATTAGCCAAAGCCCGAGTCATCCCCGACCCCACGTGATCACCAGAACCAGAGGGCTCAGACCAGGTAACTATGGCTCACGCACACCACACGACTATCATATTGTCTTCACATGTTGTGGCTATTATTAGTAGCATAGTTTTCGTATATAAGTAGGTAGCTCTTGCTGTAATACCCCAGCTTTGAGCTAAAGTTTATCAATACCAAACTTCTCTCTTAACTCATGCTCGACTAAGGAATTAGTCCGACTCCTTCACTCAAATCTGAACTACACGAGACTCTTGAGTGATTGTCTGAATGCGAGGCAGCCTAAGTTTACTCTTGTTTGGATCATGTGAGGTTCAGGTCTAACAATTAGCTTGAAGCTTCCCTTCTTTCCTCATGCATGATGCAAGCAAAGACCCATGCAACAAACCAGAGACCTGACCCCCGCTGAGTTTCACATCGCCCTTGTGGCCATTCTTGTCCCCTTCACCCTTGTAATCATAGGGATCGGACTACGAGTCCTAATTCTGTGGATACATGAAGAACGCCATGTCCACCCACAGACATATGAGCTCGAGAACCACAAGCAGAACCAGCCCATACCCCGCCCAACGACCGAAGAGTACGTGGGCGAAGGTGACAGGGAAGCTGAAAGAAAGTGTGGATGCACTCGCCCTTGGAGCCTCCTGCATTTCCCTAACCACCCCTACCGAGCCTGCACCCCTGCACCAGAGTACGACGAAGATGCCTCGGAATACACTGCCTCTGTCACCCAGATCATCAGGATCAACACAGAGAGCACTGAGGAGTTCCCCGCCCGTCCCTCCACCGAAGAGCCCCATCCCCTCAGCCCAGCCCTCCCAGGACTCTACCAATGATCCTTCAGCCCCCTCACTGATCCTTGGCCACAGCCACCGAGTTATACCCCCCAGCGAATGGAGCCACTTGAGCCCCAGCGAGAGGGAGAAACTCCTGGTGACTGGTGGCATCGTACCCATCAACTTCATCCCCTCAGGCACGCAAACATCAGAATCCCAGCAGGTGTTGTCTACCCCCCCAGCCTCCGAATCAGTCAAAACAGAAACCCCCTTGACCTCATCCTGTGGGAAACAATGAGCACTGGAAGAGGAAGAGGAAGATGAGACTCTGGAGACGGAGTCGACAGTGGAGCCACTTGGCTCAGCCAAAGAACTGGAGTGGCCAGAGGCAGGAGACGATTATCCACAGGTGAAGACGTTTCTAACTGAACAGGAGGATATAGAGGAATACAACACTCGGTATGACGAAAGGTACAAGCATATAGTGGAAGAGATCTCATGGTTAGCAAGCCTGTTGGGGATTCGATATATGCAAGCAGAAAAGGAGCAGGACGGGAATGAGATGAAAAGGTTACAGGTACACACTGCCCATGAGCAGGCGACTTTCATGTTCAATACAGATTTTCCCTTCTACACTAAACCATTAATGCCCGAGTACAACGAATGGAATCCACCCCTCCCCAAACCGCTCCCCAATTCCCCACTGAAGCCAAAACGGCCAATCCAGCAATCAGGTGGACCCCCAATTCCTAGAACATCCAAACTACTCGCCGGAGCCAAAGAAGAAACTGCAGTAGAACGAGAAGCTGCAGCTGAGGCCCATTGCCAGCTCTATCAAGACATTCTAGACAAAGAAGCCACTCTAGAGCTTGGCAGACTAGAGATGACCCAGAAGCAGAACGACATGGATGAACTCCAGAAGAAACATGGGTTTCCCCCAAATCCCAATAAAGCACTGCCCGACCTACCTAACCCCGGTCAACCAGGAGGACCACCAGACCCAGACTCACCTGGAGGAAGAGGAGACTTATGGTCTCTGCCTAGACCTCCACCAGACTGTATGCCCCCAGCACCAAACCCTGGACATCCACGAGGTGCAGCAGACGCCAATGCCCTGTTCCTTGGAGTCAAGCCTACCATGATGCAACTCCCCAAACTATTCTATGGAAAACACGACGACATACAACGATTCTTCCTTCAATGCACCCTTTATTTTGAAGTACACCAAGGCTATTATGAAGAATCTCAACGGATCACCTTTGCCACATCCCACTTTGGTGGAAAGGCCCTCACTTGGTGGGTCCATCATGCAGAACAGTACTTAAGCATCACGGAAGGAAGATACCACTTACCCACATGGAGGGACTTCATCACCCTAGTCTGAAAGGAGTTTGCCGACCCAGCAGTAGAAGAAGTACACGAACAGTGAATGTATGGACTCAGGATGCAGGATGGAAGCGCGGACTGATACTTCCAAGAATTGGAGCAACAGGCACAGCTCACGGGCAGATGGGAAGACCAAGGAGAGAAAAGCCATATTGTCGTGGCAGTCTGAGCCAGGGTACCAGATGAGTACACAATGGCTGTTGCATCTGGAGAAAACATTCCCAGAACTTACACCCAGTGGAAGCACCACATCCTTCAAATCAATGATCAACGAGCAGTAAAATGGGCCTTTGACAGGACCCACAAAGGCTATCAACCTCAAGATCCCTGCAATCGGCAAAACACCCCTCGCAATGACAACCGCGCTCCACCTCAAAATGACAATCATGCCCCGCCACCCAGAAACCAAAATGCACCCCCACAACCGCCAAGAGACCCCAGACCCTCAAGCACCAATACTGGAACAGGGCCAGTCTATGGTGGACAGGGGCAGCCAATGGACATAGACCAGCTCCGACGAGAACGGCAATGCTTCAATTGCCACCAGAAGGGCCACTTCACTGCCGACTGCCGACAACCCCAAAAACCAAGGGATGGAGGTGGGAGGTTCACCTGCAACAATAACGCATGACATGACAATTGAGCAGTAGAACAGGAAGTGGAATCTGATGAGGAGAAGACACCCTTGTCCTCGGGAGTTGAGGAGGTAAAAGAAGGGGCCAACGAGTAAGTGATTCTATTCGGTCAGCCGGACTCTCTAAAGGTGCTTTACATACTGCTGGACAGACTTATCATACTTCTGTAGGACTATCTATTGCGCATTCGAATATACCACATTTCACCGCCTCCAGTAAAGCACCCAAGGAATCGCACAACCGGTATGGTATCCTAACTAACATGATGGATCAGGAGGATGAAGAACACCTCACAAAGACCGAACGGGCCCCGCCAAAGACGTCCTCGAAACACCCTTGGACGGTGCCTACCAAACGGAAGCATGTGGCTTCCCCAAAAAGAAGAATCCCTGACCACAAACAACTGCAGCAGAGGGAGCATGGAGTGGCAATAGCCCCAGGTGGCAAGACCAAAGGAGGGACCCCTTGAGGACAACTAACTACAACTCCTGTAGAAATGCACCCAAACACCGGGGACAACCTGACTAAGGGCAGACAGGATGGAGTGGAAAAGTGTCCTCCTGGATCAGAACAGTTCTCAATTGATGGGGCACAAGCACCTTGTCCGCCATGTGAGACGGGTGGTAGGCACGCCCAAGATCTGATAAGTCCTCCTCCACTATCTTTCCACTCACACAAGGTTTCTTTAGAAGAAGTACTGGATGACAAAGACGACACATCTTATCGATGGGCTACTGCAGCCAGAAATGCAGATGCATGTGGGCCATCCCTGATGTGAGAAAGTCCTCCTTCGGAGGCAAGACGCCCAACCCGCGGAGCCAAAAGAACGGCTACCAACGGTGGCAATGTCTTGGTGGAAACACCCATGAACCCCAATGGTTCTAGAAAGACAAAGAAGAAGGCCGAAGAAGAATACAATGAGGTCGATGATCCCAAATGGCAAGCATACCTCCGGGGACATCGTTATCGCAAAGAAGGCAACCCCGACACAACCGACATAAAGGCATACAACCAGTGGTGGATGCAGGTAAAGGAGGATTACAATTGGACAGAGCTGAAAATGATCAAAAAGGAGGAGTCCAGCTACATGATCCCATTCCAAACCGAATGGACATGGCACACCATACGACAAGCGATGGGTAGTTACAAAGCCTGTGCCATTCTAGCGCACTGGACCCACAAGATGCAACAGGCAGAAGCAGACCGAGAAATGCTAATGCGCATCGTCACCCTTCCCTGCACCCAGGCACTAGAACAATTGGAAGAACTGTGAAAACCGGTCTGATACATCTGATGAAGCACCCAAGCCGGAGCAAAAGACCTAACCACCAAAATCCAACTTGAGACCCTTACCAACCACCAGACTCTTAAAACCATGGCCCTAATAGACAGCGGGTGCACCGGAAGCTCTATCGACCGCAAATATGTAGAAGAACATGATCTACCAACCCAAGCCACCAGTGCCCCAATCCCAGTCTACAATGCCGACAGCACACGCAACAAGGCAGGGGAGGTTACCCATTTTGTAGAACTCTGCATGACGATAGGTGGACATGCCAAACGAATTGACCTGGCAGTCACCGACTTGGGCATGAGGAGAGTATTCCTGGGACACGACTGGCTAATATGCCATAATCCCGTTATCAACTGGAAAACCCAGAAGATCATATTCGGACGGTGCCAGTACCAGAGACAACCATTCACCTTACCAGATGCCGATCCAGAAGACAGATGGGATGAGGAATTAGAAGAAGGAGACACCATACTAGCAGTAGATATGACGGAGGAAATAGAAATCAGAGCGATTCATCACACAAATGATTTAGCGGCAAAAGCGAGTGAAGGAAAGCCAAAGAAGAGTTTTGAAGAAATGGTACCCCCCGATTACCGGGGGTTCCAAGACCTGTTCTCAAAAGACAACTTCAATGAACTTCCTGACCGAAAGCCCTGGGATCATGCAATTGAACTCATCCCCAATTCCAGTAATACCCTCAACTGCAAGGTATACCCCCTGAATCGAAGTGAACAGGAAGAACTTGACAAATTCCTGGATGAGAACTTATCCACTGGAAGAATACGACCATCAAAATCCCCTTTTGCCTCACCATTCTTCTTTGTCAAGAAGAAGGACGGTGCCCTTCGCCCCATCCAAGACTACCGGAAACTCAATGAAATGACCATCAAGAATTGATATCCCCTACCACTCATTTTGGAGCTCATGGACAAGCTCAGAGGCACCAAATATTTTACCAAGCTAGACGTATGCTGGGGATACAACAATGTACGCATAAAAGAAGGCGATGAGTACAAGGCCACCTTCCGAACCAACCGAGGACTATTTGAACCCACTGTTATGTTCTTTGGACTCACCAATTCCCCTGCCACCTTCCAGTGGATGATGAACGATATATTTCATGATCTAATCGCTGAAGGGAAGGTAACCATCTATCTCAATGACATCCTGATATTCTCAAAAAAACCTTCAAGAACACCGAGAGATTGTCCGATGAGTACTCCAATGCCTAAGGGAACACAAGCTGTTCCTCAAAGCCGAGAAGTGCGAATTCGAAGTCTTAGAAACTGAGTACCTAGGAGTCATCATCAGTGAAGGATCGGTCCGCATGGACCCCATCAAAGTCAAAGGCATCATGGAATGGCCCATGCCCACCAAGAAAAAGGAACTACAAAGCTTTTTAGGCTTCACAAATTTCTATCGGAAATTCATCAAAAACTATTCCAAGATAGTATGACCTATGACCCAACTCACCGGGAATGCCCCTTGGAACTGGGGCGCGGCCCAAAACCAAGTGTTCCAACAACTGAAGAAACAAATGGCGGAAGATGTAATCCTAGCCTTACCGAAGGAAGACAGAAAGTTCAGAGTAGAAGCGGACTCCAGTGAAGGAGCCATAGGCACGGTATTAAGCCAACAGCAAGATGGCAAATGGAGACCCATAGCTTTTCTTTCAAAGTTGTTGATGACGACAGAAAGGAACTACGAAATATATGACAAGGAACTCCTAGCCATAATGCTAGCACTCACCAAATGGAGACACTATCTCATGGGAGCAGCTGTAGACTTTGAAGTATGGACGGACCATCAAAACCTTCAATATTTTCAAAAACCCCAGAAACTCAATCGCTGACAAGCCCGCTGGGTAACCGAACTTGCAGAATACCACTTCTCCCTCCACCACAAACCCGGCACTGCAAACCAAAAAGCTGATCTACTATCTCAACAGGATGATCATGACCAAGGCAAACAGGACAATGATGAGATCGTGGTCCTAAAACCCGAACACTTCTGTGCAATGATCATGCCCACTGCATCCAGCATTCACTCAAAAATCAAGCGCGCTACCGAGAGCACCAACAAATGGGACAGAGGAATCTCTGACTCCCTAAACCATGAAAGAGGGATAACCATGGAAAAGGGGCTCCTAATGCTTACCGGAAGGATTTACATACCCCAAGATGAGAAAACTCCGAGGAGAAATTATCACCATGTCCCATGACCATCTCACTGCTGGACATCCGGGGATCGACAAAACCAATGAACTCATCCAAAGAGAGTACTGGTGGCCAAAGATCAAGCAAACAGTTGAAAGATATGTCAAGGGATGCAAAACATGCCAATGAGTAAAATCCAACACTCAAGTGTGCAAGGCACCTCTCCACTGCAACCTTGTCCCCTCAGAACCATGGACCCACATCTCAGTAGACTTGATCACCGGTCTCAAAGAATCCGGTGGATACGACGCCATCCTAGTTATCGTAGATAGATTTTCCAAAGAAATCATCCCTGTAGCATGCAACAGAACCCTAACATCTGAAGGAACAGCCAAAATCTTCCACAACAAGGTATTTGCCATCCATGGCATGCCCCGAACTGTAATCTCAGACCAAGGGCCTCAATTTGTTTCAAAATTCATGACAGATCTCTACCAAATCCTCCAGATAACTCCCAATGCCTCCACCGCCTTTCACCCCCAAATGGATGGACAAACGGAAAGAGTCAATCAAGAGATCGAAAAATATCTAAGGATATTTACCAGATACCAACAGGATGACTGGCACGAATGGCTCACCCTCGCAGCATTCGCCCATAACAACCGAAAGCACTCCGCCACGGGTCAAAGCCCGTTCTTCACTGTATATGGACTCAACCCCCAAGTTGTCCCTGAAACTGAATGCCGTAGCCCCTTCACCAATCCTGCTGCCAGCAATTTTGCATCACAAATGCAAAAAATTCACAAACTTTGCCAACAAGCCCTCGAAGAGGCTGCAGCCAAAATGAAAACCCAGTACGACAAACGAAAAGGCAAAGCTATCACATACAAAAAGGACAACTTAGTATGGCTCGACACCACCAACCTCCATCTCCCCCAACCAAAGAAGAAACTTGATGACAAACGAGTAGGCCCATTCCAAATTCTCGAAAAAACAGGCGCCTCCGCCTATAAGCTCAAACTGTCCCTGCATTGGTGAATTCACCCCCATTTCAATGAAAAACTCCTTACTCCATACACACCCCCAGCATTCCCGAATCAGGAACTCCCACTGCCACCACCACCAGACCTCATTGAAGATGAGGAACAATACAAAGTCAAAGAAGTCCTTGACACTCGAACCCAAAGGGTAAGAGGAAAGAGGGGACAACCTTCTTGACTAGTAACCGACTATCTAGTAAAGTGGGTAGGCTGGACAAGAGAACACAATGACTGGGTCACCAAAGAAGACATGGAGAATGCTCAAGAGCTGATCAAAGAATATCAACAGAGTCAAGCGGAGCACGGAAGAGTAGTAACAGCGGAGGCCATCGTAAACCCTAAAGCAATAAAGAAAATTGTGGGACACGAGTACAAGGAAACCAAAAAGAGGACATGGGAATACTTCCACACAGTCGAACAAAACAATGGAAAAAAAGATTCAAGTCCAAAACCCAGACAGAGAAGCATGGCAAGAGTATATTCAGGATTATTGGAGAGCAGTAAACGAAGAGCTAGAAGAAATGCTGGAGCCCTAATGGCAGTCGGGACGACTGCCTTAATGAGAGGGTAATGTTACAATTTCTCGAGATATTCACTTTTCTTTCTTATTAGCCAAAGCCCGAGTCATCCCTGACCCCACATGATCACCAGAACCGGAGGGCTCAGACCAGGTAACTATGGCTCGCACACACCACATGACTATCGTATTGTCTTTGCATATTGTGGCTATTATTAGTAGCATAGTTTTTGTATATAAGTAGGTAGATCTTGCTGTAATACCCCAGCTTTGAGCTAAAGTTTATCAATACCAAACTTCTCTCTTAACTCACACTTGACTAAGGAATTAGTCTGACTCCTTCACTCAAATCTGAACTACACAAGACTCTTGAGTGATTGTCCGAATGCGAGGCAGCCTAAGTTTACTCTTGTTTGGATCACATGAGGTTTGGGTCTAACAGGAATGGGTTGAAGGTTGAAGGCCGTGGAGTCCATGGCATGCTCATTACAGTATCCCCCCCTTAGTGTTCTTGCCCTCAAGAGTGCTGATCCCGATGACCAAGTATGTCATGTGGAATTTTGTGCAGGGGTGTCATGTGATAGACACCTCTTAACTAGTAACCACCATCTCAAGTCCAAAAAACTCCTCCTCACTGTCCATCATGTCATCTACTTCATACCGCTGTTCACAAACACCAGAGGCATATGTTGCCCTGCCCATGCCGGAAGACGCTGACCCTGACATGCTTGAAGAGCTCTATGCTGAGCAGGACAGAAAAGATGCTGTGTATCATGTGGCTGTGGAGGCACACAATGAGTGGAGGATTGAGAAAGAGGCAGCAGCAGTGAAGGTGAGGAAAGAGGCAGCGGCCACAGAGGAGACCCGAAAGAAAGAGGAGTGGGCAAGGAAAATCACGGGGGCCAAGGCAAAGAAGGAAGCTGTAGTGGCTGCGGAGAGGCAGTGCCTGGCAGACAAGGCGAAGAAATTGGAGGTTGAGTGGTTGGCCATGGAGAAGAAGGAGAAGGAGAAGGAGGAGAAGGGGAAGAAGTTGAGGGACAGGTTATTGGAAGAATTGAGGAAGTCCAAGGCCATGGAGGGGAATACAGAGAATGATAAGGGAAAGGAAAAAGAGGTTCAAAAAGACAAGGGAAAAGGAAAGGTGGTGGAAGCTGCAGGAGTGCAGGACTTGGTGTCCAGTGCTTCGGATGAGGATGATTTGGAGAGAGAGGAGTCCAAGGCCAAGGATCCCATTGAAGATCCTCAAGGTTCAAAAGGGAAAGCAAAGGCAAGGGAGATATTAGGAGAGTGTCATAAGAAACGACAAGTGCAAGCAGTGGCAGCCGCGGGAATCAAGAAAAGGAAGGTGAAGTCCACACCCTATGTGGTGGATAGTGACAAGGCTGCAGGCCCTTTGGGGCATAACAATTTGGGTGAACCTGCCCTAAAAAGGTTGAAGACAGATCCAGTCCCTGGAAAGGGGGTTGTGGAGTTTCTTGACAAAGGTAAGTGGCCGTCCGGACCCATGGAGGAGACTAATTGTTGTATAGATCGCTGTTCTCATTGTCGCGCCGATGGAGGTACTTGTTTCCCTGCAGTAACAGGATGGTCTTGCAAACAGTGTTGAAGAAAGAAGGCCAAGTGTGTATTTGGTGACGACATGGACCCAGCAGCGATGGAAGAAATATTGGACTTGTTGCATGGGTTGCATGCAAGGATGGACACTATGGAACAAAAATTGGAAGCCTTCAGGGACCATGTAGGTGACTTATTGGACAATTTTCATCCTGGCACTAGCGTCAAATACCCACAAGACTTTATTCCCTCAGCTTCCACGGAGGAATGGACTGTGTCATTGAATGAACTTCAAGACTTGCAAGGTGCCAACCCTGAAGCACTCCAGTGGGCGATGACCATGTGACTCAATCAGGATGTCGTGCAAGTGTGGCACTTGAGGGTGGCCAATTCAGAGACCTTGAATGGTAGGGATCCTTTCGAGCTGGCAAATATGGAGTTGTGGATTGGAAGCCGCAGGCCTGGAGTGTTAGAAGACGCAATCACAGCAAGCATATGGTTTAGGGAGGCAAGGGACAGTTTTTACACTGTCAGGGGCCATCGGTTGGAGTGGTGTTTGTGGAAAAAGTTCCTCAAGGGGACCAATGAATATTTGGTTGAGGATTCTGATGGGGAGTATGAGGAGGAACTGGTTAGGTCAGGAATGGTACTGGGAGCAGGGACCACTGGGGTTGCAGAGTTGGATAGGATCAAAGGAACGAAGGGGAAGGAGTTAGTGAAGAGGGTTGATGCAGAAGAGGTGGAGACCTCAGAGGTGGAGATGGAAAGTGGAAGTGAAGGTGAAGAGGAGGTTGAAGGAGAAGTCAAAGCAGAGGCCATGGGGGATGATGATGATGTTCAGATGGAGGAAGGTGTGGAGTCCATGGTCACCTAGTCTCCTTCCGCTTTTTTGAACAATTTATATATGTATGTTTGTACAAGGATAGTAGTTTGTTGTGCCCAAAAGGGCATAAAATGTATAGAGATTTCTTGATGTCTGAAATGGAGTGAGAAGAGGAAATGAAGTTAAAATGGAGCTGGTGGAGTCCATTCCCAATTAGGAAGGTAATTTTCAATAGTTTTCCAGAATCATATTTGAAATTTGGGGAACATTTTCCAAATGGAACTGGCAGAGACATGAATCAAGAAATGGTAGAGGAAGGTTTGATAGTGACTTTTTGAATGGTGACCTTGGATAGGGGTCCTGGTTTGTCAGGGTAATGACAATGGAAATCTTCAATGTATTTGTCCATGGAGAATTCAGTAGTGGGGATCCATGCAAACTCTTCATCAGTACCTTCATAGCCCAACCATTGAACATGATAGATGAGGGGGCATTGGAACTGGCGGTCAAGCTTGGAGTCGAGAATCTGTGCAATCTCATACTGTTCTTCACTGTCAACTTCAACTGGAGGTGGAGGTGGTTGGGTATGATTAGGAATGGTATTGGATTCCACAGGTTCCAACTGTGAGACATGGAATACAGGGTGAATGGAGTGGAGATCCGTGCAGAGTTTGAGAGTGAAGGAATGGGATCCAGGCTGTGTGATGATGTTGAATGGTCTGAGGAATTTCTCTGAGAATTTTGCAGTAGGGTGAGTAGTCCTGATATGTTTGGAATTAAGGAAAGCCTTGTTGCCTACTTTGAAATCTGGAGCCAGGGACCGTCGCTTATCTGCTTGGAATTTGTAGCGGGATTGAGCATGGGAGATTTTGTTGCAAAGGAATTGGTGAAGATCATCGAGGTTGACTATGAACTTGTGGGCCCGAGTGGAGGCAATATCGCATTCAGGGTATACTGTGATGTTAGGATGGTACCCTTTGTTAGTGAAGAATGGAGGGATTCTGGTGGAAGCATTAGGAACATTGTTGTACATGAATTCAGCAATGGGTAATAGAGTATCCCAATTGTCTTGTTGGTAAGAACAATAGATACGGATGTATTGTTCGAGGGTTTGGTTGGCGCATTCAGTCTGTCCATTGGCTTCTGGGTGATAACCAGAAGTGAAGTGAAGTTCCATATTGAGAGCTTTAGCAAGGGCACGTGTGAATTGGGAGACAAACTCAGAGCCATGGTCAGAAGTGATGTGGTTAGGGACACCATGTTTGGAGAAGACATGGGTAACAAAAAGCTGTGTGAGATCCACGGAAGTAATGGTATCATGAGTGGGTATGAATATAGCCTGTTTGCTTGCATGGTTGATGACGACAAGAATGGCAGTGAATCCGTTGGAATCCGGGAGTTGTTCAATGAAATCCATTGATATGGAGTCCCATGGATGCATTGGTACAGGCAAAGGTTTGAGTAGGCCAAAAGGACGGTGTCTAGGTGTTTTGTTACAACCACATGTAGTACAAGACTTGATGTAGTGGCAAACAAATTCATGCATCTGTGGCCAGGTATAATTCCATTGGACTGATTTGAGCGTCTGGTTTTGACCGAAATAACCTGCCAAGATATGATTGTGATTGTTTTGTAGGACACAAAGATGGAGATCTGTGGAGTCCAGGATGTAGATGCGATTGTCAAGATGTAGTATTTCTGACTCATCCACAGACCAGTGAGAAGGATTGGAAGGGGAAGAAGCAAGACAAAAACCTTCAGTCGCCATGGTATCCATGGGTTGTGCTTGCTTGATATCAGAGTGGAGTTTATCCACGTCCATGATAGCACTAGCGCAGAGTATGGGACCTTCAAGAAATGTAGCATGGAGAGAAGTAGAAAGTTGTTCTTGAGTGAACACGGGGTGGAAATTATGAGGATTGACTTGAGCATATTGACTATCCCCCTCTTTAGGGTAGACATCCCATCGTCTAGTGAGTGCATCTGGTTTCCCACCAAGTTTACCCAGCCAGAACCAAATAACAAGGTTGAACTGGGAAAGAAATTCAGACCAGCGCATCTGTCGTCAAGTAAGAACCTTGGTAGTAGAGAAATACTCAAGGTTCTTGTGATCTGTGATGATGTTGATGGATTCCGTGGAGCCTTCGAGGTAATGATGCCAGTATTTAAAGGCTTCAAAAATGGCTAGAAGCTTTTTATCATGGGTATCATAGTTGAGCTTGGCTCCGTGGAGGCTTCGGGACAAGAAGGAAATAGGGTGAATCTCACCATCCTCAAGGTAAATAGAAAGGATGGCGGCAATAGCGTAGTTGGAGGTGTCAGTTTCCACGACTAATTGACAGTCGGGAATCCAGTGGGTGAGGATAGGAGCATGAGTGAAAGCCTGTTTCAGCTCATTGAATGCAGCCAGGCATTTGTCGTCAAATTTCCACAGAATACCCTTGCGAGTGAGATGTGTTAGGGGCAACACAATCTCACTGTATTCATGGATAAAATGGTGATAGAAATTAGCGAAACCAAGAAATGATTGAATATCTTTGACCTTCCGCAGGACCAGCCAATTGACAATAGCTTTGACTTTGTCTTCAGCCATGTGTAAGCCTTCAGGAGAGAGAACATAGCCGAGATATTCCATGGAATCCCAATGAAATTCGCATTTGGATCCCTTGCAGTAGAGATTGTTCTCTCTGAGTCTGCATAGGACCTCTTGTACATGTTTTCGGTGTTCCGTGGGATTGTCAGAATAGATGAGGATATCGTCGAGGTAGACAATGATGGAAATGTCAAGCATATCTGCAAAAAGGTCATTGACAAAGTGTTGGAAAGCCGCAGGAGCATTGGTAAGACCAAATGGCATGACATGCCATTCAAAAGACCCATAGCGGGTGCAGAATGTGGTTTTCCATTCATCTCCTTCAGCAATACGGACAAGATGGTAGGTGTGGCAGAGGTCAAGTTTTGTATATAGATACGTGGAACGTGCGGAATCAAGAAGATCAGAAATGAGGGGAAGTGGATAGCGATCTTTGTTCATGATTTTGTTCAAGCTGTGGAAATCAACACAGAGCCTAAGTTCACTGGTTCTCTTCTTGACAAAGAGTACCAGGGCTCCATGGGGAAAACATGAGGGAGAAATGAAACCGTTATGGACATTATCGTCAATAAATTTGCGTAAGGCTTTGAGTTCGGATTCAGAGAGGGAATAGATGGGACCGAGCAGAGGAGAAGTGCCTTCTTCAAGATTGATTTTGAGGTCGTAAGGGCGATGCTCAGGGAGTTTCTCTGAGAGGGAATCACTGAACACATTGGCAAAGTCATGGTACTCCGGTGGGACATCAGTTAAATCCATGGGGGCCGTGGACGTGGCTTGGCCACTAACACTCAGCATAGAAGGCTGTAACGTGAATTGTTGGGCACCTTCTTCTGCACAAGCTCGTATGAAAGCAGCCGCAGAAATAATCGATATCTTGGGTGCAACTGAAGCAGCGAATGATGGAATGGAAGGATATGAGTAGATAGGCTCATACAGTGGCAGAGTCCATCAGGATCTTGAGGGAGGTTTGGATGGAATTGGACCTGAAGGGTCCATGCAGTGTGGCACTGTTGTGTCAGAGGCCGTGAAAGCACTAGAAGGGATAGAAGCACCAAATAGCTTTGAACAGAAAGTGATACTGTGCTTTGCCCAGTCAATCAACAGATTGTAGCAGAAAAGCCAGTTGTATCCCAGAACAATATTACAGGATGAATCAAGATGAGTGACGTAGAAGTCAATGGGGATAATGTCACCCGACGGGAACCGTACGGGGAGTGAAATGGATTGGGAGATATGAGATCCAGTGGAGCTGTCAAGAAGTTGAAGTTGAATAGGAGGAATGGAGGTAGTAGGGAGATGATGATCCTCAACGTATTTGGAATCAATGAAGCAATGGCTTGAACCAGAATCTACAAGAGCAAGAAAACAAAGGATAATGGAAATGGGCGAGCTGTCAGGTTCCGATCCAGAACTGACTTCAGAGGATAGTGATACAGTAAGTGAATGATTGGAAAGAGTGGCAGCATTGAGGGTTACGATCTCTGAGGTGCAATGACAGTCAATGCAACCCTGTCCTTGCATGGAGGAAACAGGGCTGCTCTCTATTTTTCTGACTCCGAAGGAGCCAAATCAATAGAGGTGGAAGGTTCTGAAACCTCAGCAGCACAACCACGAGTGGAACCTGTGGCCTTCCGCTTGTTGCAGTCCTCGGTCTTGTGCTTGTTGCCACAGAACATACAGAGGTTGTTCTTTTGGTGACATTCCTTCTCCTCGGGAGTGAGCTTGCCATCTTTGCCTAGCTTATCAGTGTAGGGCTTCTTGGTGGACGAGGTCGAAGAAGAGGATGAGGAAGAGGACTGATAGGTGGAGGCAGAGCCCATGGAATTGGAACCATAGGATTTGGGTGCCACAGAGTAAGAAGAGCTCGAGTTTGAACCTGAACCCTTAGGTTTAGAGGAGGAGGATGAAGAGGAGGAAGGTTTATCACGGTTTTCACGCAAAATCTCGGCCTTCCGAGTCCAATAACGAGTGTCGAGTTCCTGTGCTAGGGTACGCATGTCATGGAGATTATCGGGCTTACCATGGTGGGCCATATCATCTTTAATCCATGAGCAAAGTCCGCGGTAAAAAGTGTGGCACAGGGAATTGTCACCATAGCTGACAATAGAGGTGTGTTGATTGAAACAGACTATATACTTCATAATCTGGTCTCTGTCACACATCTGAAGGTTTTCCAACTCGTCTTCAGCATCTCCAATGGCATTGAACGGACCAAAGTTAGTCTGGAGTTCCATGAGGAAAGCGGCATAGGAGTATGCCCAGGCAGGAGGGTGAGCATGGTTAGGATGGAGGATATCCGGTTCAAACCAATCAAGGGCGACACCGGAAAGGAATGAGACAGCGTAGTTGACCTTTGAGGCATCAGCGTGGAATGCGTTGGGCCTGTCATTGAAGTTCAACTAGAGGGAAACAATGAATGCCTTCAGTTTCCATGGGTCTGAGCCATCAAAGGTATCAGGCTCCTTGACCTTGGTGCATATGGGGCATTGTGGAGGGTTATTGACTTGGTTGGCGAGGCCATGGAGCAGGTTAAAGAAATCCCTGATCATGGCTTCATCATTGTTAGGGTTGTTAGGAGGGTTAGGAGGAGTGGGAGGATTAGGAGGGTTAGGAGGGTTAGGAGGGTTACCGCCGGGACCTCCAGGGCCACCAGGATTAGGTGGGCCACCGCCAGGTCGGCGATTGTCATTTCCCCATGGAAGGTGAGCACTGCAGTTACTAGGTGAGTCAACATCGTCCTCGGAATCGCCGCCAGGTTCCTCTTTGTTTTGAATGGGGAATGTGCGATGTGGGTTAGGAATCGGAGTCTGTGGAGGATTGTTTCTGTAGCTGCCATAGCCACCAGAAATGGATTCCGAGGGTCCGGGGGCAAGGTTGAGGTTGAACAGATCAGGATTGATTCTGTTGTTGGCTTGTCGTTGGGTGTAGGTTTCCCTATGGGACTGGCTGGTGGATGCGGAGTCTTCACCAAAAAGGTGTTGATCTCCTTTGGAGGGGGATTGGGGAATGTCATTCATAGAGAAAGTGGGTTTGGGGTCTGTGGTGGACTGAGTAGTCTCGGTTTGTTTGAGAAGTACAGTAGACATTCCTAAAAATTTCAACTCAAGGGTTTGAGTTTGAATATACTGTTAGGATCATGCCAATAGAGGAAGAAGTGAAGCGGAATGCATGTGGGCTTGGCGAAGCTATTAGCAACATCACCCCTGGGTCGAAGCCCTAAGATGGATACGGACAGAGTCTGTGGAGTAAGACAAGTAGAGATTAAGATGAAGTCGCACAGAGTCAGAATCCGTGGACTTGTAGAAGAGATTGAGATTAGGCTTGAAGGCCAAGTGGAAGTGAGTGTGAGAGTATTGGGCTAAACCAAGTTGATATTTGAACTGAGGTATGTACTGCTAGTTGTACAGTTTATATACTAGAGCGGAATCCAATGGATGGAGGCTAGAATAAGTATGGACATGGCTGGAATAATGTAAGTCTGGAATATTCTGTATCTAGAGGAGTTGAGTATTCCGTGGACTCCAATATAACACCTACTCGGTACCATTGACAGATTCTAGGTGTGATAAATGAATATGTGAAATTAGTATGTGAAATAGAGATATGAAATATGGAAGAGAAACTGGGAAACGGAATCCGACGGAATCCAATAAGTGAACAGGAGCTGGTTGGATGTGTTGAAGGTTGAAGTCTGTGGAGTCTGCGGCATGCTTGTGACACTTTGCCTCGGACATGGGTCCTATTCCCATCATTCATAAAGATAAAATCATCACTGAAATTCCTTTCCTAACTGCGCAAACACATACACTACTCATGGGGATATCAGAAGAGGAAACTAAGGCATGGCACAAAGCATACTCAGAAGACAAGCATTACAACTCCATTCTGGCTTCATTCCGCAGCCCTGATACACATGTAACACCAGAATTTCCCCAATACTTCTATGCAGACACAGGATTAATTTACTTTGAGGATAGTAACAGAAATAACAGACTATGCATACTGAAGTCCATGAGAACAGCAGTAATGGACATGGTCTACAATTCCTACACTGAATCAGCACACAGCGGATACCACAAATGCTACAATTGTCTTGCTGCAACCCACTATTGGCCAGGAATGTCGAAAGACCTATGGAAGTACATCAGCACATGTGACATTTGCCAGAAAGCTAAACCGAGGCAACATGGACCAGTGGGGCTCCTACAACCTATCCCCATTCTGATGTGACCCTTTGAGGTTGTCTCCATGGATTTCATCCTGGAATTACCAGATTCATCAGAATACAATAATATCCTCGTTATAGTAGATAAACTCACCAAATATGCAGTTTTTGTACCATGCAAAACATCAATAACTGAGGATGCTACAGCACAGCTTTTCTTTCACCATATCATTTCAAAATATGGAATCCCAGCACAGATAATCACTGACCGAGATCCTAGGTGGCAAAACATGTTCTGGAAAGAAGTTTGTAAACTTATGGGGATGAAATGCACACTCACCATGGCACATCACCCCCAAGTGGATGGCCAGACTGAAGTGCTAAACCAAGGACTTGAGATTTCTTTGCATGCCTACATTGGTCCTGAATGTAACAACTGGGCCAAATTTCTGGATGGGTTAGCACTATCTTACAACACAACTCTGCACTCAAGCACCAGATTTGCTCCTGCTTACTTATTATATGGATACATCCCCAGGACAGAGTCAACCCTACTTTCAGACCCAAACTTCATCCCACAGCCATTAGGCAACTCAGCAGTAACCAGAAGTAATCCAGATCACATGCACTTGGAGCACAAAAGTGACAAAGCAGTTGATATGGCCGAACAATTTGAGGCCAAGAAAACATGAGCAAAGGAGGCACTATGACTCAGTCAAGCATTCCAGCAGAAGAACTATAACAAAGGGAGGCTACTCACTGAGTATGAGGAGGGAGATCATGTTGTTCTGAACCCTCATTCCCTGGAGCTACTAAAGGACATCAAGGGGCAAGGTAAGAAATTGATGATGAAGTACGATGGTCCATTTGAAATCATCCAGAAAATTAACCCAGTAACTTACCAACTTAGGTTACTGGTGTCATATTGTATTCATCCCATACTGAACATTGTGCACCTTGAAAAATACACACCATCACCTGAAGAATTTGGCAAACAACTGGCAAGAAAAATGAATCACAACAATTTTGAGGTACTACCTGAAATCTATATATTATGAGAGGACACAAGTGCCCAATCAGATTCGCTCATTTGCTTATGTAAAATTAGCAGACTTTCAAATCTCCACTCCTCTTCTTAGGCACTGCCATGACTGCTTATTGAATGACCAGTCCTCTCAGCACTGCCACGATGATGGTTTTCTGGCACATGCCTTTTCCAGCCTTGGGCTCCTTCCGACACTAAGGAGAATGTACATTGGTATACAATGCTATTGTAGCAGCTATTTGTGCTTTGAAAAATGTATTAACATGTACTTCCAAAATATTAGCTACTACTGTCAGAGGGTTCCATCCATTTTGGATCATGGAGGTCCATACAGAAATAGACAAATATACATACTTCAGTTGGCATAAGAGGTATAAAAGACTAAGGTGTCTGGGTAACTACAGTGGTGCTATATCATGATACACTGGAGGTATGGTAAGAAACAATTAAGCATTGATTAAAAAAGCAGTATAGTATATGGATAATATCTCCAATATATTACCTTTTCATGTCATCAGTTCAATACACAATCAATACAAGGAAGATATAATCAGTAAACATGTTTAGGCACAACATGGGTAAAACTACTGTATTTAGTCAACAGTACCTAATCATACAAGGAGAATATAATCAGTAAAGTGAGGAGTGATGTAAGTAATGAGTAGAGCAATGAGCATAAAGTATTTGTATTGTACTGAAGTACCATGGTCACATCTACAGCTGACTTATATAGTATGATCAAAACAAAGGAGTGTGTTACTGTGTAGATATATGGGGTGAACCATGAATCTCCTTCAACACAACTCCAGTGAGGCTGACATTTTCAATGATGATCAACAAGTCTCAAGGTCAGTCAGTTACCTATGCAGGTTTGAAATATGTCCTTCTAAAACCTGTTTTTTTCATGTGGACAACTCTATGTGGCACTTAGCCACTGCACTTTTGGATATGATTGAATTTGAGTTTTATTTCCAGATATAAAAAGGTACAAATACTTTAAATATTGTATATCCTGAAGCTATATCACAATCATGATATGTATTTCCTCTCTCAAACTAACACCTCAAGATTGGAGTAATAAGCCGGGTTTGGGGCAGGCCCCAATGAGCTGAAGTCCCATGTCACAGTCAGGTTGCTGGGTCCTGAGGTATGAGGGCCCAGCAATCGTGATGGAGACATGGGACAGAAGCTCATGGAAATTGAGAAGATAGTGGGGGAACAAATGTTCAAAGCTGTGGGCAAAAACAGACATGTCAGAAAGTATCATGTCCAATGGGTTGGAATGCCTGAACAAGAGGATGAATGAAAAACAAAAGAAGAGCTGAGAAACACGCCACAAGTTTTGCAAGAGTGGTTTCAATCACCACAATGCATCATTAAATCAGGATAAGATCTCTTCTCCATTCACACAACCCACCCTAAATCTAACTATGTATCAGCTTCTTTCACAATCAGTCAGTGCAAACCCAAAACTAGCATTTTTATCATTGAGAAAGAACCAGTTCCAAAGCCCACAAACCTATATAACAAGCAGCAAAACCCAAGTCTCACTACCTTCGAGCTCAAACTCACACTATCATATTCTCATCCTCGCAAAACTTGCAGAGAAATCTCTTCCTATCACTCTAGCTATGTCTTTCAATACTCCTACCAGCATGACAAACTCCATCCCAGTAGTGGGAAATTTCCTCCAGTCACTCTGCACTGTCATTCACAACCCAGAGGTTGTCACACTCTTTGAAGGTGTGCTCAGGAACAACATCCACATGAGTGTGCTTCTTGATTGGCACATGGTGGCCTGTACCATCAACAGCAGATGATGCTACAAGCCATCATATGTCATTGCCTATGCAGTGTGGATGATTGTTCAAACTGCCGGTGACATACTCTTCTATGAAGCCAATAATATTGTCCCCTACACTAATAGCTGTCAATGCCCACAATCCATTCCTCATTCTGCTCTAGAAGAGCTTGCCATTTCCTCACAAGATGACTTGCCAATCGCCAAGTTATATGGCATACCAAACCATTTGCTTAGTCTGACCTGTAACTCAAAGCAGCTTTCGGCAAACTTCAGGCATTCATCCATGACACCATATTTTGGCTCACTTCATGCATCAATCACAGTGTTAGTAAAGGTTTTGAGGCTCGGATCAATTGGGGCGCTTGCATCGGGCACCAATGGGACAGCTTCCTGTTCAAAGTAGCTCTGTTCAGGTATGCCACATTTGAAGCAGTATTTCAACTAACTAACACTATATCTTCAATCAGGGTCTTTAACAAAGCCTGCAAGTGGGGGATAACCACCGACGAAGTCATTGAGCACTACACGTTGAATGACAATGCAGCCCTCACCTGTTACATGATGCCCACAGCTGTTGCATTCCCTGACATCACCGCTTGGCTTCATTTCCCATATGACCCTCAATACCCACGCATGTCTCTCTACAAACATCTGCCACAACTCCTAACATACCCAGGCTGGGATGACTGCATCTCCTCTCCGAATTCTTCTCCTAGCAGCAGCCCTGCAGAATTGGGCTATTCCACAGACATTGAGATGTCTGAGGACTCTGACACTGATGTCGATGGTGATTACATTGTGGAGAAACTGAGCCGCCTGTCCATCGACAATGACTACATCAAAATGGAAATAACAACCAAGCTGCCAACGGATGAGATCATGAATTTGTGTACATCTTGACCCTGTTGCTGAAGACACCCACAAGGACTTATGACTCTTCTTTAGGTATCTGAAGACTGGGGGGGCTGTGTTATGGATGTACCACATTCAACACTACCACCTTAGTAAGCCTTCCAACACCTAAACAAGGACTCAACATTTCTCTTACTTTCTCCAAGATTCTATATACATTTTTACTTACTCGAAAATACCAGAAAGATGAAGAAGATTCTTAAAGGCTGTACCACTAGAACTATTTTTGTACCTACCCTTAGTATATAAACTTCCATGTAGCTACAAAATGAGTATCTATCTTTAACCTATCACTTTTACCTCATGTGAATTAAGTATCTAAGACAACTACGCTTAGCGCTTGTTGTCTTTGATCCTTCCCAGTTATGCTTAGCGCTTACTGGATCGATTGGTCTCTTATTGACTATGCTTAGCACTTGTTGACACTCAGCTTATCTCTAAATTCTCTTACTAGGTAAAGAACTTGACTCTATTTGAATACCTAAGCTATGTACTAGTTTTATGCAACTTCAGTATTCATAACAGTCAGTCTATGAGGATGAAATGATGACTGTAGGTTTACCGGTATACCAGTGAAAGATGTAGAATTCATGGCCAGGGCGATTTGGAAAGGCCAATTCTCTCATCTTAAGCTCAGAAAGAGAAAGTGCTGGGGCCGTCTCATACAGAGACCACCCCTCTGACAAAGGTAGGTTGGTACATCTAAGATGTGTCTGAGATGAACCAGCATGAGGAATGTTAATGATTAATGAGGGCAGGCTTATCATAGTTGAATAAGATAAGATAGTGATGTACATGCCTTGCAATGAAAACATGTGTGATGTATTGTAGTGTCCCAAAGGTTTGCATGGCCCTAGTAACGCAGGGCACAGACCCTTGACACTGAATTTCAATTTTTTGACACGTTGCTGCAATGATCTGAGACATGTACAAATCTGGTACTTTGTGGTATAATGGTAGACATTTGTGAACATGATGAGAATGAAGACATTCTGTGGTTTGCATCTGCTTCAGAGGATCGCACACTTTAGAGCATGCCTAAGTGGACTCAGGAACTGATCATGTAAGATTGACATTGAAATGTTTTGAGCTCTGAAACAAATGATGAAATATTGGACTGGTGCACATGCACTGCTACCAATTGATTATTTGGGCCCTGGCAACCCCCACCAAATTTTGGGCTCTGAGCAATCTCGATTTGGCCCAAAATACGGCACTTTTGTGGATGCACCTACTGCAGGTCAAACAAGGAAGATTTGCGATTACTTTTGCAGAAACAAATTGTTACAAATGTAATTCTACATGTATTCTTTGAAGCAGATTTTTTCAAGGCCTTGTTTTACTAGAGTTTTGGTGCATTTATAGCCTTAAAAACATGTTTTTAAAAAATGTGCTCTGAAGAATACATGCATTTTATTTTTAAAAGAATTTCCATAAATTTTCCGAAGCAATATGAGTGTTGTGGAAGCCTGCACCAGGTGCATTTGGATCAGCAGTGCAAAGGCTTTGTAAACACAACCAAACAACAGTGGCATATCTCTTTTACACCATTGCACCTACTTTCTACATTATTCAAGCACATAGAACACCTCATGAGGCATCATTCTTGCTCTCTCAGATACTCTGGTACCACCAAACAATTGGTCTGTTGAGATTCAGGCAAGCCAGCATCACTCAGCATGCTTAGTAAGGGTGGAAAGAGTACGAAAGATGGAGAAGATACTAGATTAGGTAGTGGCTAGTATATATACAAGTGAATAGCGGGCAGACTCCTTGCAAGTTTGTAACCCATAGCCAGGGAAGCTACAGAGCATATACTCAGTAATTCCAACATGGTCCATGCAGCAAAGATGCTGCTTTGCAAAAATCAGTGCCATTTATGATCCATCTTGGCACATGCACAGAGAAATCTAGCTCCAATGGACCCAACAGAGCTTTCTCAGGCATATAAATGTGCTGAGACTTATCAACAGTGACTATATGGTCTTCAGAATAAACCAAAGTGCAGTCAGAAAGAGGTGGAGACACAGGCAGAGGATTTGAACAAGAAAGACAGGGGCTGAAAGCTGCCAAGAAGAGATCATAGATGTCAATATTGAGGGACAGGATGACAGTGAAGATGAGTATTATTGTAGGTAGAATAGTGCTACTATGTACTTAGACTGATATGTAGCCATATGAACAAAGAGGAGCATCCATCGGTGAGATTTGAAGCAATTAACGAGGATTTGCCACCAAAATGGCCGAAAATAGGCTTAATCAGCTCACGTTTTGGAACCGGCAGTTGCCGGGGCCCATTATAATAATGATTATTGAGAAAGTGTTCTACGTCCCAGCCAAGACAATGTCCATGCGCAATAACTAAGATATCCTTTAGAACCCGAACCCTCTCACCGGAAACTCAGATTGCCGCTTGTAATCATGGCCAACGTCATCAGAAGTGCAAAGTCTGGTAACCGCTGGACGACGAACGAGCTGGAGGCATACAACATCGTTATCAAGGAACAAAACGAAAATACTTTCTTCGAAAAGCCCCTTCCTGCCTATCATGGTCCTGCAGACTTCCTTCAGCACGAACATACAAACGTCAGACTCGATGTCGCATCGAACTCACTTCTCAAGCGCTTGGATTTGGCAGCCGACGTCGTGGAAGGCGAAGAGTCGGCTGTGGACGATTTTGTTGCTGAATTGCTGCGCACCCTGGGGTATGAAAGGCAGTATACGGTGGTTCGCACTCGGAAAAATATCCGATTCCTGATGTGTGGTGAGCATGTCCACGCAACGACCGATGTGTGTCTTTTGGACGCTGAATCATTGGTGTTGCTGCTTGTCCAAGAGGACAAAAGCCATATCGACCCCATGGATCCAGAATCTCAGCTGATTGCTGAAGTAATTGCTGCTTTCCAGGAGAACAACAGGCGGCGGACTCGGTTGTTTCTTGAACCGTTGCCAGTCCAGATTATTCCAGGTATCACCATGGTTGGCACCTTCCCGACCTTCTATAAGATCGCTGTGACATCCGAACTCGATCAAAGTATCCGACACGGTCAATATCCAGCTACTCAGACCGTTGTTTATCGTCATACGCCTCGTGTACCAAGGCGCAGGAACGAGGGCATGCGCCCTCTACCAAGTCGCAAGCTCCTCGTTCGCTGCTATGAAGCTTTCAAGCGTGTTGTGTTGCCAGATGGAGGTATGGTACTGAACTACTACTGCTTTCTCTTATGTTGACTTCCATTCGCTATCAGATGAGGCGAATGAAGACAATCAGAATGTTTGAAGGGAGACTAGAGCCGATCATCCAGGGATTTTCGGGCGGGCAAGAAGATTGGTATTGTTATAAATTGGATGTACCAACACAGGGGTTGTCATCTGATGAGGACGAAGCTGTATAGTATTCTTGGAGTTTGTACACGAAATGCGTGTGTTCTTTGGCTTGAGAGCATTAGTGCGTTCGTCTAGTTCGTCCTGAGTATTGCTCTTGTTACCGAAACCGAGATGCTCGAGCAGGCACTCTTTAGGCGTATGGTGGTGCATACCGATGGAAGGAGTGCTGTTAAGTTCCCGTCCTACTCACTGTCGCTGATGAACGCGCCATCTCCGGTGTACAGCGAGTCATCCGAATCTGAGGCAGCAGAGGAGGCGAAGTGAAGAGGACACTGTGACGTCTCGCACTTGCCGTGCCAGGCCCATGTATGTTCGTAGCCAGGTCAAGGGGACGCGGACTACGTCGGTATGAAGAACAGAAAGTTGAAACACGGCGCTAAAATCAACTTGCTTTCCTGCACAATTCCGCGAAATCAAAGTCTTAAGGATCTCCCGTTATCGAGAAAGGCCCTAGCATCTAATGCTGAGATCTGTTGAATTCCTTCACCCCTTTCTCTTTTCCTCTCGCATTTCTTTCCCGATAGGCCGAATGAAGAAAATACTGATGGGGAAGATGGGGGGTCTCCATGAACACGTAGCCTCATCTTGAGGGGCTTTGGGGTCTGTACTCGAGCCCAGTTCTTATCGAGTATCGTGCATCGGCAAGCACGAAACCGAAACTATTCATGGTTTTCCACGTACATTTATCGAATTCGCCAACGAGGCAACACGCAGGATGAATCAAGAAGGTTATTGATAACGAGACGTCCGCAAGGGGATGGGTCAGGTACTTGAGTGACTCAAAAAATGCTTGGTGGGAAATCGAGAGAGCTGAAAGCAGATGGAACGTCGAGGGTAAGGGAGCCATTCTTCGAGTGAGAACGTTAAGACAGACAAGTTTGCATGGCCACATTGAATTTATACATGCACATCACCATTAGCGCGTAGCCCTCGTAGGTAAACCATACATGTAATTTGCGACTGCGATGAGTGGAGGATAGACCACAGCGGCCATAACCATACCCAAGTAGTCTTGCCTCTACCGTTTTTTCTGGGCTCTTTTGCTGTCCTCTAGACCAAAAGTCAACAACAAGCCGGAGAAAAAAATCGGGCAAACACACCTTTCCCTTTTGACTTCGTTGGCGCACCCTTCCCTCTCTTCTTCCTATCAATGATATCTTGGAAGCGCTGCTGCTCCTTCTCGTCTACGAGTTCCAAGGCTGGGTATTGACGAGCAATGGCAGAGATGTTGAGTGCAGGAGGATAATATTTGACCATAGAGGGACCCTGGAGACGGGCACGGAGGTATTTGGCGCCGGTGCGAACGCGTGTGGGGTTGTACGTCGTTTGGAATATGGAGCATCGTAGGCGGGTGAGTGCTTCTAGTGTAGAGGGCCGGACATTGGCCATGGTGGTTTGTAGTCAACCCTAACCCCTCGATCATCAATCAAAATCTTTCCCCTTCCGGGCCGCCATACTATCCTCCCCACATCTCAAGTAATGCATTCTTGCATGTCATTGTACCACTGCTGTTACCTAAAGAAATCAACCCAGGCTTCATATCTGGACGTCTTCGTTCATGGGACGAACAAAGTAGCTATGCATGAGAGAGTTGAAATGAATCATGGAACAATTTTGTTACAACCATGGGCAGAAAACCATTGCAATTCCGACTGTGCAAGAAACACAATATCGTATTGTACACTCATCGATCGTGATAAAAGCAGCCACGGATATAGAAGAGAGTACCATGGCTCTCCCTCCCGCCTCTTTCATCCAGGCCAAATAACTCTTCGTTACTGTCTTTCCACCGCCACAAAGTGAAAGACTTCCACGCATTCCCATTGGGCCGCTTTCCCCGCTCAACCCGTCCATCGATATCCAAAAGGCTGGTCTCCAGCATGGAGGGAGACATGATTGTCATACTCCTTATAGAGTCGTCTGGGTCAACTGGCACACGCCCCAGTAACACGGCAGGAAGAAACTGCGTTGTGCCACTGGGCAGCAGGAGCGTCACGCTTTTCGTCCTCCGGTCGATAGACTGCACCTAGTGTGAGATATGAATGAGTGGATATCAAAGCAAAGAAAGAAGAGGACGAACAAGGGCATCCTTCTCGATAACAATATTGCCATTTGTGAAATTCCGCTTATATGAGATCAGATCTCCGACTTGTATGATGGCGTTGTGGACAAGGTCTGTAAACTTCACCTCGGCGGCCTGACTGTGAAAATATGAGAACAGTATTTTGCAGGTATGATGGAACATACCCCGCACGAGCAGATGACTCGGGAAGTGCCAGCCACTGGGTGTCGTTTCTGTTCTGGTTGTCCCACTCTTCGTCCTTGTACGGTGCTGAAAGCGTACCGTCGCGTATACCTTGCTTGGATTTCTCCACCTTGGCTGTATGGCTGTCGGAGGTCCATCCAGAGAATATATGGTCCTGGAAGGTGTGCGCAGCGGAAAGGAAGTGCGCATCGCTGAAAACGGAGGGGTCGAGTGTCCCAGACGACGACGATGAAGACGAGGTGGCATCTCCGCTTGGGTGGCTATCATCAATGGATTGCTGGTATCCAAAGAACGCTGTCGGGGGGAGCAAAGTCGACAAGATGGCTCGTGAGTCCTCAGAGAGCGAGGACCAAGTTTCTGCATTGAAGATCGTCTATCGAGAACTGTTCAAGAGATCTAGTAATTCTGCAAAGACGGGGGAACAAGTACGCACGGAAATGTCCAACTTTGTCAAAGCACTCCGTGGATTCTTCAACAAGAATTGTATGTTGGGGCCATCGTGAGATGACTTTGAAGCTGCAGCTGTATATTGGGGTATCTTGGAGTCGACGGCGCTTCGGATCGTACGTCTTGGTCGAGTGGACATTGAAAAGAAGGCGGCATTAATATCAACGTCGAAGTATGTCCACAATACCTCGGCCGGAGATCGTATATCTAACCACCCTAGTCGTTACAAGCAAGAAAGTGAGAGTAGTAGACAGACTTAGTAAAATGGATCGACTGAAAGTCGAGAGGTCCTCTGTTACTCGAACTCCGAGTGTCACCTGACAGCCGGCAACGGCCACAGCCACTTCTGTGACGACTGACGTCAACGTGACTGTATTTGAAAAATGTAATAACCAATATTAATTTTATTACAATATCGAAATAGACATATTATTGCAGAAATGATATAGACATTTTCTTCATGAGAAATAAGATAAATAATGTTTGCCTTAAGACTATTGGTCTAGTCTTAAGCATGTCCATGTCCCATCTTCAGACACGTCCATCATGCGATGGGAATAATTTCTTTTTGAACTCTGATTCAATGCTCGCATATAGCCAGTGTCTTCACTCTTCTTTCCTTTGCAGCCACACCAGCGGTTTCCACTGCTGCCTAAGCTCGTCTGACTCATTCCCAATGCCACTCCAACTGTTCTCACAGTTGGGCAGCTGTCTGCTTGCCTGCCCACCTTCAACCAGTGGCGCAAGGCATTGCTCCAGCGGTTTTCACTGCTGGCAGCGCCGCCACTTCACCCTCGCCCTGTAGGGCAGCCGTCTTCAACGTGTGCCGCCTACAACGCTTGCCACACAGCCTTGTAGGCCCATGCTGCCAACTAGGTATGCCCTTGCATTGAGCTATTGAGCCTCTGTGCGCACCTAACAGCTTTCTCCCAGTGACATTCACGTAAGCCAACACCACCGCCACCACCAACCAGGTAAGCCTTCATATTGGGCCCCTCTGCATGCGCTTCATGCATTTTGAGGCCCGCTGAGCACCTTGTGCATGGAATCACCCCTGGGTCCAATGCAAGGTGCCTGGTGGGCTTCTTAACACATTCAGCGTGCCCAGGGTGGCGCAGTCTTGCCAGAGCCCTCTTATGACAGTTTTTTCCCAGCAACATTCACATAGGTCAATGCCGTCACTGCTGCCAGCTAGGTATGCCCTCGTATTGCACCTCTCTGCATGTGCCTCGCACGTTTTCAAGCCCGCTGGGCCCCTTGTGCATGGAATCACCCCTGGGTCCAATGCAAGGTGCCTGGCAGGCCTCTTAACACATGCAGCGCAGTCTCACCAGGCTGTTCTTCTCACTGCTTTTTTCCCAGAGACATCCACCACTCATTCATCGCCCAAGACAGCCCCATTGCCATCATGCTGTGGGTCCTTCACTCCACCCACTCCAGGCGCATTTTTAACCCCAACCCCATGCCTCTCAGCACCACTTTTGCCAGCCTGGTATCCCTGGTCTTTGTCAAAATTGATTCCAGTAGCCTTTTTTGTGATGCCGTCAAACTGGAAAACAAGCACTCTGCTGAGGATGATCTGGATGAGCTGGATGACATCCACATTATGCCAGAGTGCCACCCTACCGCTTCGCTGGCCCCTACCTCCAGCTGCAGCATGAAGCACCCACTGGGAGCCAAGGAGGCTGGTGATGGGGATGCCTTGGGCACTGAGGCTGCTTCTACACCATGGCACCATAAGAAAAGGTGCTTGGCTAGGGAACAGAAATATGAGGTGGAGGGCCATCGTCTGTCTGATTGCACCCTCAGCTTTATCCAGGAGAAAGCAGTACCCATTCATACGAGCCTTGTCACTGAAGTGCTCCCCTCGGCCAAAGGTGCATATTCCACTAAGAATGTCAAGGAAAGTGGGACTGAGCATGAATATTCATGCAAGGAATTGTTGGCTCTCAGTTTCACTGAGGTTCCATGGGAGGGCTTGTAAGTCCGCCTTTGTCTACCTCATTTCATAGCGCTAACCCACAGCTTGCAGCAATCCCTGGCCCATTGTTGACTGCCAGGGGCGCATTGTAGTGGTCATGGTGGGCCAGCCGCATGATCCAAGCTATTCCGCAGCTTGCATGGAGGCGCATGACACTATCCTGTGTGAGGGTGCAGCAGCAAACTTCTGCAAGCCCTCCAACAACCATCGCTGTGGTGGCTTTCCTGCAGTAAACATCAGGATATTGTATGGCAAGGGGCAGAAGGCACCTTCACGCCTTCAGAATGGCACTTTGGCAGCCATCATCAATCGCCTTGTGGGGAGTGAAGCGGTCATGCGAATGGCCACTTATGCAAGCAGTATGTCCATTTTTTTCCTGGTGATTGCACCTCTCATCCAAGGATCATAGCCTCCCTCAACCTCTGGGCCCCTCGATTGCACAGGCACTATGCTGACCACCTCAATGCACTGTACAAAAAGTTGCCACACCTTTGCCCCAACTTTGCTCGATCCGTCTTTCCTTGTGCTGCCTTCAATTTTGGCAGCAACATTGATAAGCCTAGACTTCCATGGCAATGGCAACACCAAACTCAACGAGTATTGGTAATAAACAAAGCCTTCAGTAATTAAGGCAATGTGTGTGCAAGTATGTTTGGGGCACCTCCATGCACTCCAATCAATTCCTCTAGACACAGGTGTACACTGCGATGTGAAAGTCTAGCAAATAGTACCCTAGTCGAGTACTGTGATGTAGGCTATACACCAGTATTGTCTTGAATAAACAAGAGATGACAGAAACCGGTATGACATGAATACCAAGTATCTGCAGAAACGAAGAGAATAATGCTAGACAATGATCCTCTGGGGGAAATCTATAAACGAAAGGTGTTGAATATTCCAGAGTAGAAACCAAAGGCGGTTTTCATGGTCAAGAATACGAGAGGGAAAACAAAGTCCTATGTCAAGGGTGGGTTACTGATCCTATGCAAAACACTGTTACTGAAAGTTGAAGCCGAAAACTGAGTCTACATGGAGACTATCCTATCCTATGTCAATGTCAAACCTATGAGTCCACATGGGGACTATCCTATCCTATCCTATGGCGAAACTAAATGAGAACTGGTCGAAACGATCCTATGTTGATGATTCTGATCCTACAAGTCTGCTTGGAGACTTCCCAAATGAGCAGCAATGTAATTGTCAAAAACAAAACCAAATTAAACTCCTATGTGGTGAAAGTGAAGATGATGTGGCCTATAAAAGAAAATGAGACATGGTGGGGAACATGAGATGTGTAAGAGAGCTCAAAAGGCTGGTACCAAAGCTATGGCAAGCTAATGGCAAGTAGCCAGTATGAAACTGACTGGCAGTTGAGTATTCGAAGCTGGTGGTGGTATGTGGTCAAGTGGTGAACGATAGAGAGGTGAACGAAGCTGTTAGATGGTGTAAACCAGTCCTAGGCTTATAGTAGCATGTATAGGGTGCAAAACAATTGATTTGTGGTGCATATACAGTTGTGAAGCAAGATAATACAAGTTATAACCGTTGGTGTACTGGTTATTAGTCTCTAGAACGTGCGGTGTCTCTAGGGTACTTGTTCTCCTTTTCTACAATATTCTATTGAGTTTTTATACTAGAAGGCCTGGATATTATTAGCTCTACTTATTAAGGCTGTAAGACTGCAGCTTGGTAACTATCCAACGGTTTATGAGTAATAACGAGGCTTTCGATAACAGCTAGTCTTTTGCGTTGCCAAAACAAGATAATATTTGAGGGTCACCAGTTATTACTGTGAGTGTTATATGGTGCTATTTGACTGTGGACCGAGAGGGTAGGGTGGATGGGCTGAGGTATACTGATGGGTCAAGGTTTATAATCTTCGGCATTCGGTTATGGTATTCAAAAACAAAGGAATTATCAGACATGATCCACGATTGTTGAGGGGATGTATATGCCAATGCATATGACATCACATAATTAAACAATCAATCTGGCAGGTCAAGCCATGATGCATAATTGATGTGATAATGGTGCGGCAACTCTTCAGTTTCTCCATGCCTACTGCCGAATGGGGTTGTATGATCAATTATCATGCCTTGAAGTGATGGTATGCACAAATTAAAGTGCTTTGCAAGATGGGAAGGATATCGAGAGTCTTAGGGTGCTATTGCTGTTGCATAGAGTATATGCCCTTGAGTAGTATAGTAAGCTTGTCTTGATAGGCTGTTTATGTGATGCCTTTGGTTATTATAGCTGAAATCGTGAAATTCTGAGCATACAGAGCCTAGAGGCTCATCAACATTTGGACCTTTAAGCATCATGACATACTGAACTGCCCCTACAGATGGTGTGCCATCACAGCATTGGGCCACTTTGACCATCATCGGGGGGTGCACCTCATCCTTTGGGAGCTCAAGCTCTTCATTCAATTCCCACATGGGGCTACTATCTTCATTCCATCTGCCACGATCATGTACTCCAATACAGCCCCTGTGCAGGGTGACAGCCACAGCTCTTTCATGCAATTTCTAGCCAGCGGTATTCTGTGGTGGGTAGACAATGGCTTTCGAACAGAGAAGGAAATGGCGAGGCAGGATCCTGCAGCATATGCAGAGATGCTGAAGTGCAAGGGGAAGCACAGGCAGATGGGCCTCAGCCTCTTATCTACACTGGATGAAATATTGGAGCTGGTTTCTTTGTAGTGTCTGGATAATATCTTGCTGTATCATAGATCCTAAAACTCTGCTTATTTTGTCTTACATCCTATTCTGAGTTCCAAGGTTCCTGGGCAACATCTTGGTCTTAAGACTTCAAGGTAGGTTCTAAGTCTTATTAAGATCGCCTAAGTACAAGATGTACATTTTGTCCTTGGGGCACTGTCTCAAGATCAATGCATTTTGTCTTAAGACTAACTAATCTTGTCAATATATCGGTCATCTCAAGTTCAATGTATATTGTCTTCAGGCTGCAGCTGTTTATATCTTTTGTAGTCAGGCTAACATTTCATCTTAAAGCTGCAGTTGTTGGTATCTTTTTCACCTTCAGGCCAACATCAATCAATGTATTTCATCTTAAGGCTGTGGTCATCAATATGTTTTTTGTCTTAAGGCTAACCATGCATCTCGTCTTAAGGCATAAGCTACATAGGGTTGTCAATGTGATTTTTGTCTCAAGATCAATACCTTTTGTCTTCAGGCTAATGAAATATGTCAATACATTTTTTGTCTCAAGGTCAATACATTTTGTCTACAGACTAACATAAGAATATTTTATGTCTAAAGATCACTGTAATCTGAAGACTGCCCCCCTTTCTTCATGATGAAGGGCACCCATTTACCACCCTGGTCACTTCTCCCAGCATCTATTGCCTTCAACAGCTCACAACAACATTGGGGATTGTTTTTAATGCTTCGCCAGGTGCTATAATGTCAGTTCCATGTCACTTCCACCCATTGGGTTGCTTGCTATTGGTGCATGAAGTCAGAATATATTCTAATGTAGAAGTAAGGCCCATGCTTATGGGTACAACCTCCAGAAACACCTTTCTCACTTTAATATCCCTTTTCCCAATTAAGGCATCCACTTGAGTGAAGCACTTATGTTGATCTATGGCCCACATGAAGGGCCAGCCGTTTTCTCCAGTACAACTGGGTGCTGCATTTGCAAGGGAGCGAGATGTTGCAGCAGGAAGTGCACATATGTTCCTAGCCAAGCCAGGTGGCCTGTAAACCTAGTCAAGGCAGAGCATAAGAGGCTAGTAAACACTTACCTTGGCACCAGGATAACCTCATCATCGGAATCAATGTCGTTGATGTCGATGGCTTGCACCCTCACTGTAAGGGCTTTAACTGGGCTCAGTGGCCTTAAAATTTGGACCTTTCATCAGTCCCACACTTGAAGGCAGCAGGCTTGAACACTTACAGACTGGACAGTATTGCAACCCCCCTTGTTGAGTGCAGAGTCTTCGTAGGGCTAGGCTGATCTGAGGCGGAATCCCTAGACATGGATGGTGTGTGCGAACATTTTTTCCTCTCCAAACCAGCACACTGCTTGACTCCTGGCAATCGCAGAACCAGGTGTTTGTCACAATGAATGCGGATCTTTTGCTCATAGTTGATCCAATGCCCATCTTCATATTGCTGGAAAAGGCCAAGGTCATCTTCAGAAATGCTGCAGACATGACTGATCATGGAGAAGTGCAATGGGTAAAAGAATGGCCAGTCTTTGGAATCGATGAATAGTTGGAAGAGCTCAGGGTCTATGCCATCCTGAGGGGCTGTGTTAGTTCAAAAGTGGGATAGCTATGTTGGCTATGGCATGCACCTTGTAAAACAGTGTTAGCTGAATCGCTCGCTCCTTCTCACTCAGGACCTGATCCCTTCTCTTTGCTCGCTCAGTCACTCCCATAGACTGTCCTCTGCCCCCAGGCCCAGTAACCTTAGTACTGCCTCCTGCCATCTCTTCAACTGCAAACTTGTGACCGCTCACAAGCTGCTCTCCCCATGCTGAATTGATCTGACATGAGAACTGGGTGTGGTTCCCAATGCCAACAGGTGGGGCATGCGGCAAGTCAGGTGCTACTGAAGATGAGAATCACTCTAAACCAGCCAGATTCAATGGAGCAGACACCAAAGACTCCCACAGTCAGATGGCAGTGTTGGGATATCCGTGGACCCCACAAGCAAAAGAGAGGTTATCAATGCAGTGTGCTTTACAGAGCCCACAGGTCGGGTCACCAATCTCTTTGCACCCAGTTTCTCTGCAGGGCCTGGGGGGTGATCCATAGACTGGACAGATGAAGGAAGGGTCTTGAAGACAATGCATTTTGCAAAGTTGACATGTCTTGTGTGCAATCACATTGCAGGACTCGAGCCTGCAGTGCTGCCTCTTGCTAGGCATTCGGCTCAATGAATCCATTTCTTCTGCCATCTGAAAAGTCAGAGTAGAGTCTGAGAGCTCTGGAAGAAAGCTAGGCCAACCCAGGTCATCAGAGTTGGAGTCGATTCCATCATTGGAGAGGTTCTGGCATTGGATAAAATTGTGGACCTCCCACTCAGGATATTGAAAGACCACTTGCACTGCTTTTTCCTGGGAGACCCAGCAAAAAAATTTACATGTCCTGTGCTGACCTGCTGCCCTCTCCTTGTGTGTGGTAAAACTGGGACACTGAGCAAAATAATATTGAGTACAAGAGACTGATGACAGTGACAGACGTTACCTTGATATAATATCTTCCTTTGTTGGCTTTATGAAAGGTGCCATTGCAGACAACGGGTAGATTCAGCCTGTGGATATGGCAGCGAGGGCACAAAGGAATGCCTGACATCCAGAAGCTACAACAGGGAAAACAATGTAATTGTTTGTACAGTACAAACAATAGCTTTTATTCCTGCATGTTCATCTGAAGGCGAACAAAGTGGCATGGCTTGAGATGGTTGAGTGGTGAGTGCAGAAGGGTCTGAAGTTGTGTGTTTTGTCACAAGTGGGCCTCTGATTGGTGGTGCAATCTGTTCCTGCCAACTCTGGATTTCTGGCATTTTGAAGTTCATCTGAAGTTAATTGACCCAGTTAGCACCAGATGCCATCTGAAGATGAGAAACCACAACTCACCATCTGCTGCTGACCAATAATCTGCAGATAAATTTGTGCTGTGGTCATGCCATGCCATACACCTTTTTCAGCTAAACGTCCCTCCCATTCATACAAACTGCATCCCATGCTCCAATGATTTCAGACAAAGATTTTTTGAGGTTGATTCCACCTCCTAAGTTGAGAGTAGACATGTTTCTGTTTGACATTGCGTGTACTCATTCCCCACAAGTTTCTTGTCGCTGCTATGCTGCACAAACACCCTTGCAGCACCCTCAAATTCCCCTGAAAAGCTACAGAGCCGCTGATTGACAAAGTATGGCATCTAGTCATCAACTGGAGAGCTCTTGCTTATCCAGCGCACTATAAAATGGATCAAGCCACCCTTGCTGTGGCTGCCTTCTTACAGAAGTATCTGAGGTATCGCCCGTGGGGGGTGAGTGGTGAATCATGTTTATTGAATGTATTGATGCTCATCTTCACCATGTAGCTGCCCATCAGTCCCGAAACCTCTCTCTCCTCACTCACCACCACCCTGCCACAATCGGAACAAGGACTCTCTCAGACTTCGAACCCTACCCTGAACTCTTCTCAACATGCTTTTACAACCCTCCAGCCCATGATCGTTACCCCTCCCAAAATGTTGGTGGCTAAAAAAAAATTATACACAATCATCGGCTTGGTTCCAACTCCTCAGGCAAGGGCCGGTCCAATCAGGGTGCGCTTCTACCAGCCCAAACAGCCAGCTATGAAAGGATGACTGGATGCCACAGAAAAGGCTGTTAGTCCACAGAACGACTCCACCAGCAGATACCGAAGGCAGTCTGATGCCTCTCCCACCTTACAGCCAGGCTCTGAAGCACCTAATCCCATCAGGCTCGCCCAAGCCACATCATCAGTTGAGCCCACCTCCTTGGAAGAACCAACCCCATTGCAACTTGGGCCCATCATGCCCATGCCTATGTTAGCACAGGTGGACATCCTTATGGCAATTGCTGAGGAGTCACTCAAAGAGGTAGTTAAGAAGCTGGAGGCATCTCTGTTAAACTTAGACTACCATGAGAGCCCCCAGCTTTGAGGACAGCCAGAATTGCTCACAACTCCCATCCTATCTCTGGCAGAATTTCCAAGCCTACCATCCACCCCTGAGCCCCCATTCCTGTTGCCAGACCACAATGTTGCAAGCGAAGGTTTACTGAATGATGCAGGCAAGGATATGCTGCCTCAATCAGGAGAAGCTCCAATGAATGAGCCTCTATCTGCACCTCCCAGCCTTTGCTCATCTGCTACTCAAGTTAAGCCCCCCATAGCACAGGGTAAACCCACCTTAGCCATTAATGACAAAGCTCCTCCAGACCCAGGGTCGCCTCCATTCATCGACTTGCATCAGCATCTATACACATCATGCCGTAAAACTGTCAATGCCTCTTTTGAAAATAGACCACTGGTTCCAAAGCCCACAGCAGCAAGCACCCCTTCCATTAAATTATTGACCACACCTTCAGACATTACCCCTCCTGGTCTGACTCCAGAATGTCAAATGGCCTTGGAGGATCCAGATCACAGCAGCTGCTTGGAAGAGGGGTCCACCGATGACCAAATGTTTGAAGGCAGCAGTGGAGAGGGTTCTGGTGGGATGCCGACTTCGCTGAATGACCTAGATGAGAAAGCAGCAGACTCTGAAGGTGAAGCCAACAGCAGTCTTGGCGATGCAAATCTACGCTATCGGTATTCCAGTAATGATCAGTTGCCAGGAAGTGATGAGGAGGGCTCTGTTGGCACGCAGACTTCACTGAGTGACCCAGACTGCCAAGAAACAAGCCCTGAAGGCAAAGCCAGCAGTGATTCTGATGACAAAATTGTGCGCTATGAGCATACTGCAAACACTGTCAAATTCAGTCATTTCAGGTAAAGTGCAGTGCTTACCCTCACATATCCAAGTGCCCTCACATACTAGCCCCAGTCATCATCACTCATAGTACTCAAAAGGGTATCCAAGGCCTGGAGATGCCAATATTCCCTCAGGCAGCCAGAAGTCTCCATGGGCATACATATATCAGACTTCAAGAGGTGTTGGATGTATTAATGACAGCCGATTGGTCCATACCGGTGCCCACTCCTGGTACAAACCCTTACTGCTACTGCCAGTTCGTCCTGACCGCTTTACTATAGATGAAGAGCTCATCACCATCCATCTGACTACAGCATCTTTTTCCCATCCTCATGACCAATTAGTTGGCTGGGGTTGGCCCAACCTGGATCTTGCAGCCTTTGAGTTGGAAGCACAGCCAGATCCAGATGGCCCACTACCTGTCTGGGTGCCTGTTCAAAGAATATCCACCTCTGGTGGCTATCAGGTGAGCCTTTGCTTCAAGATATGCACTTGACAATGGCTCACACAGCAGCAGATGAGATGTGATGATGTCAAGGTATGGCATCACATTTGCAGGCATCGCAGTGCTAATGGGCCTCCAGATCACATTCATTGGGCCAGAGGAACATGCCAGCAGCTGGTTCATCCTTCCATCGCTGTGGACCGATGCAGGACTGCAAAGAGCTCCATCCCTCAGTGTAACTAAGGGCAATCTGCATGGTTGGTACTACAATGTTTCCCCACATGACACCACTGAATATGGTCTGGTGAAGATAAGCATACGAGATCTCCAATCAAAGGAAATCACTCACTACAAGCTAAGCCATTCCCCAGACTGGTACATAGACAACAGCATATGCTATTTTGACAGACTTTGGGTCTTGAGATGCATGCGCACTTTTGTTCATTGCACAGATAGCCAGCAACTAGGTGTCTTCCTGCCTGGCGTCAATGGCCAAAAGCTCTATCTAGGCCTCGCACATGACAGACAGTATTGACTGCCCTAGTATGCTCCAGCGCAGGTCTATGTTCTGGCTCTTGAGGACAATGAATGCCCCTTCATCACTTGCTTGATCGTGAAGGGCCAACCTGGAGCTCTGCTCCAATATGACATTGGGCTGACCCCTGCCATCTCATCACATCTTGAATACATAGCCAAGGGCTTGCCAAAATGGACAATCTCCCCCCGTCTAGTTGTCCCCCCCAATCAGAAGCACACTTTCGACCGCCAACTCTTGGACCCGGTTTACTGTACGGACCAAATAGCCCAAGGTGCCACCAATCCCAATCATATGCACCTGCTGATGATGCTAATGCCCCTGTAGCCTGGCTTTGTTGGATACAGGGCAACAAAATGGATTCATATTGTATACTGGTGCTACCAGGTTACTGGACAAGCCTCAGAGGACATCTGTACATCTTGATGCACCACATCATACACTGGACCTCCCATTTCCCAACTCTTGAGATGCCCAAACCCTCAAGTACATGCCTTGCTTTTCACTGGTGCTGCGAGGTGCGATCACAATCACCCCATAGCCAACCATCCAATCATGATGATGGCCTTGAAGACTGATAAGAACCAGCAAAAGTTTGTGTTTATAGGGATGGGGACACTTGATGAGGAGCGAAACTTCAGATTTGAGGCTCCAGAAATGTTTGGAAACTGCTCCGCTGTATGGATTCCTCTCAACAATACCAATGAATGAGGAGAATATAGACTATACATGCAATTTTGAGCATAAGAAGTTGGTGAAAATTGAGAACCTGATGCCGAGGGAGTACTTTGCAGTGCGCTTATTTCTCCCCCTGCACCCCTTATCTGCCTGACTCCCTCATCCAGTTGGATGGGGTATCTGATTCCGAAAGCAATCAATACTATATGTCACCTGCAGTAAGGAGCCCACAGATCAACTGGGAGGATGGCTCTTTCAAATGGGCCCATATTGATGGTATTCCCTTCTGCACCCCACTGACAACTCACTCACATCTCTGCAGTCACCATTTATACCCCAAATGGGTCAACAACTGCCATCATTCAACATTGGACCGCCCACTCCGGGGTGGTCTACATCAGTGCCCTCAAGATCCTGAAACATATACAAAAAATTTTAGCTATAGCTAGTCAGTTGTCGCCTTCCACTATACATGTATGATTTCTCACCTGCGTAGCGATGCAGCCCGTCGTCTGAGTAAACTTGCAGACAGCGGGTTCACCGCTGTATATTGGGTACTTTTACCCCAAAAGCAGCCACTTTGTTGGCCCTGAATGTGTACACAAAAGGGTGTCTGATGCCAAGCCCTTTGCCAGTGTTCCAATCGCCATGAGTGACATGGGCATAGGCAGCATATGGTGTGAAGCAACTCCTTGCTACAAAGAAGAAATCCAAGGGAAAATGTTAATTGGCATGGATCAGTTGCATTTTAAGGTGAGGCTTACATACCTGTTCCACAGCAGGTGTAGTCTGAATGTTGGTTCCAGCTGATAGACGCCAATGACCCCAAGATGAGCCACTTCTGGCATATCCCCATGTCCCGCCTATCATCAGTTGCAGTCACTCAAGAAAGGCAAAGTGGCGCAGCTCATAGAAGTAGCCATGGGGATCCCTCCGAGAAACAGAAGGGTGTCCAACCCCCCAAGTCACCCAAGGGTGGATTGTCATGCACCACTGCAAGCTCGGCAGAGGAAAGGCCAGGTGGGAAGAGGCAGAAGCAACGCTGAGAGTTGGCAGCCGACGAGGACCAACCTAGTAAAAAGGTAGTGGCTTCAATACTCTTGTGCACTCCCCCCACTAAGGATGTTCATAGGTCAAATTGGATGATTCGGAGCGGTTGGGTAAAGTTGCAGAGGCTCTCTGCCATTCCTGCTATGATCAGCAACCTGAACTACAGGCGATATGGGGTCACCGAGATAAACAGGCTTTGCCTCTGCATGAGACGTTGGTGCTGGGCGCAGAGATATGGGATCTTTTCAAGAAGACACATGTTGGGCAGTTGCCCGCAGCAGACATTATGCCTCAGGGTGCGTCACATTTGTGTACATGATTTGGGCCCACTCATCCCTTCAACAGAGGACTGTGGCATCCGAATTACATTGGACCACTGGATAAGCTTCTTTAATGCCGGTCGGAGCTGGCTGACAGCAATGAAGTACATCGGGCGACACATAGATGGGCGTGATGTTGACAATGTGCTGAGGTGCCTCAGGGTGGAACACCATTTTGCAGAGAAGGCTGGAAAAGATGGCAAAAGGTCACAGGCACCTAGCGCCGGTGAGGTCAAGAGCCACCTGGACAGCCTCTTTGGAGAGCTGAAGACCTGATGGGTGCTGAAGCCTGATGACAATGATTCTCTGCTGTACTATACCAAGCAGACAGAAGATTTAGAGTAGACATGCAAGCAGTCTCGTAAGAAAAGGCCATGCCAAATATAATCCATGGCTTAGACCCCTAGAGGAATTATGTAAGACAGTGAAAACTTCATCTAGTTCATGGAACATTACCTTCATGGCAGCACCACAGCCAGCACTAGCAGCATACATCCTTGCCTGCCTGATGGAGATACTTCCAGAGGACTCTGAGCTGGGGTGTCAATTGAGCTGGAACCAACTGTTCCAATTTTTCCACCTCGTTCATTGAATTGCACCTGCAATGTTCCACCACTCCAAGGAGTATCTCCAGGACAATGAGCTTGATTTCCTTGCTGCTGTCCTTGATCTCATGAAACCAATAGTCGCTGAATGCTGGTTGAAATTTTGTCCGCTTGTGTACCTCATACCACCCCAGAATACACCTGCAGATGACAATCACTTTCGATGGCATGAAGTAGGCCACAAAGTTGGTAAGACTGTATTCATGGGAATCTATGGCGACAATTAATGCAGTGATTAGGGGCCATGTGCATTCCCAATCAGCTGCCAACATGTTGCGACAACAGACCTCTGAAGGCCAATAGCATCATGGAAGTGCGACTCTATACCTTGACATACAGAGTCTTGCCGATATTTGTGAAGAGCTACTATTACCACAGTCAGTCACATCAATGCATCTGATGTCGCCAAGAGACTTATGTGCTTATCCCTAGAATGTAAGACCCATTTCAATGTGAACTATCAGGTTCAAGACGCCCAGTGCCCTGAAGCTAGGAGAATTTATTATGATGAGATGCCCGAGGTATTGGAGGTGGAAGAGACTGTTTATGGAGGTCCAACTGACTGAGGCCTTCCATGAACTCATGGCCACACTCCAGTACACCCTTATTTCTCACAGCACCTACACTCTCCAACTTGAGATCAAAGCGCCTTGGCGAGTGGCATAGCACAGTGGTACAATCAAGGCATCACAACGGTGGCTACAAATGTTCCCAACAACCTCAAATATCATGCCGTCATGATGGGGGACATGGTCTACGATGCATTCTTCCTGCAGAGTCTGTTATTGGACCACTTCAACCAACATTCCAGACTGTCTGTACCCCATGGAGGACAGCAACAAGATCATCTGATGGAAGTGCTGGAAGAGTGCAATATTTGTATGGTTGGCACTGGCCAGGAGCAGTGGGCACATCGCTGTAAGACATGCATGCATCTAATTTGTGGTCCAGACAGAAAGTTATGTAGGTCTCCCATGACTCTGTGGCCTTGAAATAGCGATTGATTGGCCAGCGTAGATAGTTTGGATGCTGGGACCATGGATGGCATCACCATGGGCCATATGTGCTGTTCCATAGAGGGCATTTGCAAGGAGTTATTGGTGATGCTGAAGGATCGGTTTTGCCCATCACATAGCGATCAAAACAACAAGTGCTTTGTTGCTGGCTGCCAAGAGCCACCCGACAAGGCCAAACATTCTCTGGCCTGCGTGATGCCCACTCACCACGAAAGAGAGGTAGAGCTCCATCGGCATACTCAGAAAGGGATGAAGGAGCTGATCGCACGATATCTGTGACATCCACATAGCGAGGCAGTAGGCAATGAGTCCACAGGACCCACAACCAACCTGACAGAGGCAACTGTGGTGCCTAGCCAAGCTGTGCAGGTGGAGGCTCTGTTCAGAGTCCTCCTTCATGCACCCAAGGCCTTGAATACTGTCATGGGCAGGTTGAATCGCAAATGGATGCATAATAAACAGCTGTTCATGCACCCGTGTGGAGTCATTGTATCTCGCTGCACTTTCTACAATGCCGAATCTTTAACGGCATGCAATGTATGTCCCATACTGGTCACCGAGACCAATGTGACTGAATGGCCCAACAGGATTTCTTGAAGCTAACATTCCCGACATCTAAGTACCCCAATTGCCTGCCCAGCTACATCTTCTACGATAACAATTGTCAGCTTCTGCACCATGCCTGGAAGCAAAGGGACACTTACTATAACAAGATGGGAATGGTCATTGAGACCTGGCATGCCAAATCCCACAAGGAAACTGATGAGTTCTGTCGTCAATGGTGTCTTCCTTCATGCTTTTCAGAGCTGATGACAGTTGGACAAGATGGAAAGCCAAAGTGGAGGTTTAACGCTTCATCTGCCGAACAGGCAAATGCTTGGTTTGGAGGATATCACCCCATAGTCAGGGAAATGCCTCGCTGTTGGTACACCACCTTTCAATAGAGAATTGGGATGCTGCTGATGTTGACAATGACAGCTATAACTTCTACCTAGATGAGATGATTACGGTGCAAAATCATGCAGTGGTAGCAAAGTTGGACGCATGAGGACAATCACCAGTGTTAGTTCCAGAATACGTTCTTCAAGAACCAGTCGTTTTATTGCCAGATTGGATGCAGCACGGCACTTCTGGTGTGAGTACTGTGATGAAAGGGCTGGCTACCACTGAGGTAGCATTAGGCTCGCCTGTGGCAGGATCGTTGTCATGAAATAACAGCTGAATCCTAGCTAGGCCACCGTAAGATGATGGACATCCCCGCCATGAAATGAGCAGGTAATGTTGGGCTGCTGTGGTGAAACGATGGCCAAGAATTGAGGTAGCACTCAGCTCTGCCTGTGGTAGGATTGCCGTCATAAAATAACAGCTGGATCCTAGGCCACCGTAAGATGATAGACATCCTGCCCATAAAATAGGCAGGTAATGTCCAACCACCCGAGCTCGAAACCCTGCCACCATGAAATAGCAGCTGGGGTTTGTGCATGAGATCGACATGCAAATGGAAGCAAATTGTGGTTGTTGCACTTGTTTGCATCAAACGGCTTCGAACTTTGAATATTCATTGAGATTGGACTTAGCCACCAGAACGCTCCACACAGCCGCACACTTGAATGAACCAAGGTCTCACTTTTGTACTAGTCAAGGAAACCTCTGTTAAGGTTTTACTTTAACTGGTTTTCTGTCTGTGTTTTGGTTGCATTGAGAAGTGTAGATTCTGTTGGGGTTTCACTCTGACAGGATTTGCATCGCTCACTGGGATATACCCTAACCCGCCTCAGAGGTGCGCAAGTGTTCCAGCCATCTTGAGAAGGTGGTAGGCTGATGTCCTTTCCAGCTTCCCCATACTATGTCTTCCCATGCTGGTGATAGTGCATCCGAGCTGAATGCCTCTCCCCAAAGGTGAGTGTGTGGCATGGTGCATTCATTTAGCCATCAAATTGACATATAGACAGCGAACCCATTCATAAAGTAGTGAGGACTAAACATGGGGAGTTCCTCCTCTTAGGGGCCGAAGTTCTCCCTCCTATCCCAGTACAAGTGCCAGACCCCACCCAAGGCTTTCCCCATGACCCAAAAATTTATCTTGCATGATCCTGGGCACACAACTCCATTCCCTATCAAGGATACCTCCCTTATGACACCTACACAGCCTGCCGATGCTGCCTGCTACACTGCTTGAATTACAACCAGGGGAGTGTGCCACTAGAACACTTGGGACCAAGATGGTACCTCCATGAGGATGTCTCACAAGAGTGGCGGGAGCTAGAATTGGCACTGTTGCGACTGAGACAGTTTGCACACTCAGTGGTCTCTGACTTGGATTCTGGAAGGCTGCTCTACCCTTGGCTGGAACCCATGCGCTACGGCTACGCAGGTGGCAAACACAATGACAGGACCTTGGGGAAGAAGATCATGGATTCCAGAGCCGCATTCATGTTGATTATGGCAGAAGTCACATACAACACAGCACGCCACCGTAACTTTTGGGATGAAGTGGTTCTCCTGCACTTTGGTCCACATATGACAGACCTGCTAAAGGAGACATGGATAGCTTGCGATGGAGAGGGCCATGGAGGTTACCAGCCCAAGGATGGTTTTAAGCGTAGTCTGGAGTGTGTTGGCCTGTTCATGGATGCGGATAGGTGCAAGTTTGCTTCTGCAATTGCACCTATGATTCGGGGCTGCATACCGCTGTGGATTAAGTAGGGGATGAGCTCAGGCATGACCCATAGAGGCCTTGATCAATATAGGCCCAAAGACAAGGAAATCCAGGAGGCAGAACAAGCACAAGTTGTGCCAACCGCACCTCAGCCTAGACTGAGAATTGCAGTAGGCCTACGAGACCTGCCAGACAAATCTTGGCTTCATCAGGGCAAAAGCTCTCGCCATGAAACACCACTTGCGCCTGGTCCGTCACAGATCCAGGAGGGAGGAACATGGGGCAGCAGTGGGGGAGCAGCCTGAGGTACCAATCACAATCTACCACCAGAACCTATGCAGGTTGAATGGAGGCCTCTTGGTCCAGAACCACTCTTTCCACCTCGGGAAGCTCCCAAATTTGTCTATGAACCTGTTGACAAGACAGAGAAACACCATAGACAGCGCCTGCGTGAGACTTGGGAGGAATTTTTTGTGCATCGTGCAGCAAAAAATGTGCAGATGGTGGAGAAGGAGTTGGATGAGAGCCATCAAGCTTGCCTCCAGAGAGAGAAGCATGCCCTCAAGCAGATGCCCCCAGGGTCAAAGGGTGCTGCCATCTTTAGGTGGGAACATGATCATGAGAAAGGGTATCTTCTCTGCAAGCATGTTCCCTGTGGGCAAGTTGAGGATGCCTGGATGGAGTTTCATGATACTCAGCAGTGCTACAATGGCTTTCACAATGAGTGGGACTTGAACAGGGAATTTGACCCAACAGTGAGAGACTTCAGCGATGATGAGGGTGGGTATGAATATGATGACCTGCCGCTCTTTGAGCCCTATTGCAATAGCAGGCTGATTTCATCCGTCGATGATGGCCATGTAGCTGAAGGGGAGGGTGGAGATGCAGCTGCTGGGCAAATTGGAGATGCACCTCAAGGGCAGAGTGCACATGCGGCAGGTGGAGATATGTTACAAGGGCAGAGTGCAGACATATCCAAAGGGCAGAGTGCAGATGTAGCCCAAGCCAGGGAAGAACTAGACTGGGGGGAGATGGGGCACCGACTGGCTGGTGGGGGGATCAGTGTGATCCCAGAAGATATCAGACAACTCTCATTGGAAACGGTGCTGCAGTGGTATCATGGAATTCACTTCCCTCGGTCACCAGACTCTTCGCTGACAGCGCTTGAGAAGCAGAAGGCAGCCAAGTGTTTGAGGGTCATATCTTGTCAAAATGTGGAGAGGATACCCAGCGAAAGGGCAAACAACAAGATGCTGGTGGAATGTTTGGAGGGATTTCTGAGTCGAAGGACTTCCCCCCACCTTCCTGTGGAGTGGACAGACTTCCACCCCTCTAGCCCAGATTTTGTCCCAAAGAAGCTCATTCCCGGCTTCAAGGTGACCAAAATCATCCTGGGTCACTCTGATAAATTTTTGTACAGCATCACACATGACAAGGAGACTGACTATGAGCTGGTCTTGGAGCAAGCGACAACTGTCCTTTTGGGTCTACAACAAAAAGGTGTGACCACTCTGGATGAAATGACCATGGCCCTGTGCTGCTGGGGTGTAAGACTGTCCACTTGCAAACAAATTGGAGGACATTCCCAGCCAGTGAGGACCTTTCTCAGAGCTGCAGAGCGCATTCCCTATCAAATGAAGGGGTTCAAGCCCAACATGGACAATTTACAGAGCTATGTTTGCAGGCGATGTGAACTATTTAGGAGCACTGAAGTTCCGCGGGCCGCTCTGAAGCATGGCAGGTTGATTTGGCAGCTGGCTCATGATGTGGAGGGCAGTCATTCAGAGGAATTGGTTGTTACTGGTCCCTCAGTCAGAGTGACAGAGATTGGGGACATTCACCACACAGCAGAGGGCGATGAACTGTGGGATGAGAAACTCACTGATGATCAAATTGATATCATCTGTAGCATCTACAAGGTAGAATGGGATGAGGACAAGGGCCAAATCCAAAAGAAAAGCCACGCCAACCATCGAGTCCAGTTGACAGAGGATGTATCTTGGTTTCCCAAGCCAATGGCATGGAAAGGTTGTGGCCTGGATGTCAGTTTTTGGAGTGCAGACATGGAATCCTGGTATCAGCATCGGATTGCCAAATATATTGGTGGGGATTTCAACTGTGAAAACCAGACGCAGTGGAGAAAATCCCTCAAGCTCTGCCATGATGCTCCCAAGGTCGCTGATGCACTCAAAGCAGTGTCTTGCGGTTTCCTTGACTGACATGTTCTATGTCACTGTGAGTATGGTTCTCTATATGTTTGTGTCCAGAGGAACTGATGAAACATTAGGATTCTTCTTCTCCTGCAATCTGTGGTGTTTCTTCAAAGATTGGACACTTTGGCTTGGAATGTGTAAGGCTTGCTGATGTGTGCCAGAATGAAAAGCTGTTGTCTGTGGTCATGCCATCTCGCCCTGTCCTTGATTTAAAACAATTGCGCCTAGGTAAACACTGTATTTTTGTCACATTGCATATTGCAGCTAATGAGGCATCAGATTTCTTGTAATGTACCATCGCAAAAGTATCATTGAATCGTAAGTTTTTTGAAATAGAGGAATAGAGTCTCACTGATGTCTGTCTTAGTAAAATGTACCATATGCACTCAGTTAATGTAAACTACTCTTGGCTGTAACACTCAGTTGTCTGAAGATGGATCTCCATCACAAAGCCCTGTCTGAAGATGCTCTCGGCAACCTTGATCGACATGGGGGTCATCTCAAGATTGTGCTTCCATGTCGGTGTAATGAGCATGCCATGGACTCCATGGACCTCAACCTTCAACTCATCCAACCAGCTTCAACTCACTTATTGGAATCCATCGGATTCCATTTCCCAGTTTCTATTCCATATTTCATATCTCTATTTCACATACTAATTTCACATATTCATTTATCACACCTAGAATCCATCAACGGTACCAAGTAGGTGTTATATTAGAATCCATGGAATACTCAACTCCTCTAGATACAGAATATTCCAGACTTATATTATTCTAGCCTCCATCCCTTGGACTCCGCTCTAGTATATAAACTGTACAACTAGCAGTACATACCTCAGTTTGAATATCAACTTGGTTTAGCCCAATACTCTTGCACTCACTTCTACTTGGCCTTCAAGCCTAATCTCAATCTCTTCTACAAGTCCACGGATTCTGACTCTGTGCAACTTCATCTTAATCCTTTACTTGTCTTACTCCACAGACTCCATCCATATTCATCTTAGGGCTTCGACCCAGGGGTGACATTGCTAATAGCTTTGCCAAGCCCACGTGCATTCCATGGACTCTACAGCATGCATTCCGCTTCACTTCCTCCTATTGGCACAATCCTAACAGTCGGTCTGAAGATGACAAAGGATGGTCTGAAGGTGATATAACAAGCATGATCTTAAGATGGTGCAAAAAGACATGCGAGTTTGGCACCTATTTAAGCGGCTGTGTCGAACTGATATTATATTCTGAAGATAGTGAGCTTGCGCTTCCATGTTGGTGTGAAGCCGATAATGGCTAGTCTGAAGAGATTTTCAGTAAACTTAATATAAATGGGGATGGTCTCAAGATTGTGCTTCTATGTCAGTCTGAAGACGATAAAGGATGGTTTGAAGATAATATAAGGAGCATGACCTTAAGATGGTGCAAAGAGACATGCGAGTTAAGTATCCATTTAAGTGTCGTGTCGAACTGATTGTAGTCTGAAGATATTGAAGATATGCTTGCGCTTCCTTGTCAGTCTGAGGACGATAAAGGCCAGTCTGAAGATGCCCTCAGCAAGCATAATATATACAGGGATGGTCCCAAGATGGTGCTTCCACTACAGTCTGAAGATGATAAAGACTGGTCTGAAGACAATATAAGGAGCATGATCTTAAGATGGCACAAAGAGGCATGTTAGTTAATCTGCAGATAGTGGTCTGAGGATATGAAGCTGGTGTCTATGTAGAGGATCTAGAAGTGACCAACACAAGAACAGGCATATCACATGTGATCTTAACATCATTGCGTAGTGTGAAGATCATCACTTGATCTTAACACAAGATCATCAGATCACTAGGAAGGCTGGGTTCGAGGTGGGGAATATAGCTGCATCGGTACGCATAAGCTTTTTTTAGAATAGCAATGGTTTGCTAAATGACATTCCAGGCTCAAAAAACCTTTTATGGACCAGTAAGGTATGTGTGTCAGAAATGGCTATAGAAATGGCTATGATGACTGGTCATCTGTGAACAAGGAGAGCTTAGTGTTGGGCAACATGGGTGTCACACAGCTAAGTCTGCTTGTTCCTCACCAATATATCAATCTGACTGTGATCATGAGATGATAGTTTGCATGCACTAATCTTCAGTTTGAACCCTGCCTAGCAACATCTTCAGATTGAGCATGGCATCCACCATCTCAAGTTTGAAATGCGCTCATCTGAAGACAGACCCAATATCCTGAGTGGAGTATCAAGACTGCATACCCAGTCTGGCATAGGATTTCAAGTATAATATGGCACAGAACAATGTATTCCTCCAAGACTTGTGTGCGCACACAGAGAGAGGAGGAGCATGTCTCTCTCGGGGTTTGTTGTGAAGCGCCTTTCAGGTAGGTGCAGATACAGTTGGCACACTACTAAAGTTCACCAGGTGAACACATGATCTTAAGATTCATAATTGTAGACCTAGGGAACTGCCCAAGGACTCCCTGGCACATGGTCAGATTGGAGAATTCCTTTGGGAACTCAAGTGAGAGTGAGACAGCTCTTGTTGCCCTATACTTCTTTGACTGATGCGATATACAGCGTAGATAATCCCAGCTATTCCTCTGGTTGCGTTTATAATGCTATTCTCCAGATCGTGAGTGAGAGTTATTGTCAGTTGTGTGTATGCATACGAGAGTCTGTAACTAATCCTCGGCAGCTTGCCAAGAAGGGGTGCATTGAAGAAGGTAAGGCTGATATGCTTATGTTGACATCCACTCATGGTTTGCAGCCAGGATCGGCTTGGAGATGTGAACGACCCACTCGTTACCATGCAGATGAAAGACATCAAACTTGATATACATAAGGCACAAGACATCGGCATGTCCATGCATGAGCGTCTTCCCTATATGTGCCAAGTCATCAACATATTTGCTGACAGGCAGTCTGAGCTATTCACCATCCCCAGCAACTTTTGGCGGTTTTGCCTTGTGTACCTTGTGCAGTCCTCCGCTCAGAATACTGGGGTTAGTGTGATCCAGGAATACTTGATGATGGTGAGGCATATGTATCTTACCTGTGATACAACTTAGTCATTAATCACTTTTAGATCTTGAGAACAGTCGAACTACAGCTTGCCTTGATTATTTTTCCACCTGATCCTTGTTTACTAGATGGGTTTTTGTTCGACGCACGTTGTTCTCTTTCAGTCCATGAACAGCATTATAGCACTTATCGGACAAGCTGGTTGTGTGCTCTGGATGAATCACTTTGGGCAACGAAGACCGCTTATTGTAGGGAACATTGCTACAGGATTGGCTTTGGGCATTGGCTGCATCCTGATGGCCCAATATTGCAGGACTGTTCCCAAGTGAGTCCTTCTGTATCCTGTTTTGAGCCTGGATATCTGACTACTTCTCAGTGATGCAGTGCATGTATTACCTTTCTGTCAAGCCTGTGGAGGTTGAGATGATACAGCTGGGGAATGTTTTGCAGCTAGCGTCTTTGAAAACCTTAATAGCAAGATTGAGCTGGGAGGTACCGAGTGGCAGGCATCTCTGTTGAGACTTTTTCTAACACAATGTCCCAGAATCCAACCCTGTCCAGGAGAAGACTAGTGTTGGCTCAGATCACTGATGGCCCTTGTACCGTCCGACTCTTGTCATCTGTCTAGGGTGGAACTGGGACGATGTTTCTGCATACGCTGACAAACTCTACGAATGTAATCCCATCACTACATGTCCTAGCGCCAATGGGCTATACTATGACACCACTGTTTGGGACTTGGCTTCTACCTTCCTCTCAGAAAATGGCTGGAAACAGAGTGATGCTGTTGCTGATCCCAGCAAAAAAACCAACATTTTCTCTCATCCGCCTTGGAACATCAAAGACTTGCAATGAGCAGGCCCTGTTATGACCTATCTCCTGTTAGTGAAGGCCCCAGACAACTTTGAGCTCAGACTCTCTACCTTGGTGATGCGTGTTATTCGTTCTGGCTCCACTATCACTGGTTTGGGTTACATCTTGTTTGACACTTGGCCGATATTCTCTCTGAGAAAACAACTTGATTAATCCTGAGAAATTCCGCTTTTTGCCTGTGTGTAGTCACAGGACCTACAGCAAACCTACAGATTGAAGTAGCAGCTGGAGAGAGTCTGAGGTCATATTGACTTCGATATTATCTGAAGGGATTCTGGCAGAAAGAAGACTTGGACACTATCACAGAGCCACCATCAGAAGTTCTCCTTAGCTTCATCATGCCTGCTATGGCATGACACAGAACGAATTGATGACTACTAACAGTACAACTTCTATGGACCATGGGGCTTGTCAATTTTACTTGGAAGATCAATGGTTATTCTCATCTTGGAGGTTAGATGTTTATAGGATTCATTTTGGTATAAAAGGGCTCAACAATTACAGAGACATCATCATCAAGCCTTACCTGCAAGATGTTCTCTAAACATGAGTCTCCTCTCTGTCTCTGTCACATGCTCATATAGTTACCAAACCACTCTGTAGTGGTTTATCTCCTACCTGTGTTCTTATCTGTTGTAACTGGGACTCAGTTGTTGCATAGTGCAGGTGAGAAAATGTCTATGATGCCATTGGTGACCATACTCATAGCATCTTAGACACTAGTGGTGTACCACCAGCTCACAAGTTGGATGCGTGCACTGTCAACCCCATGCTCAATTTTTCTGGATCGACTTGGATTTGGATGGGTGAGCAGAATGGAGCAGACGAGGACGATTTGCTGGCTGGTGTACACCCCTTCTGCAAGGCCATCCCCTCATCCAGTACCAAATGTCTGGTATGCACCACCATTATCATTTCTTGGTATGCATCTTCCGTTCCGGGATTTATGACCCTGGGATTGACACTCTCTTAGCAATGATTCATATTCCATCTTTGTCAATGGAAGAGAGATTGGGGTGGGTAGCAGGTTATATACCTCAGCTGTTTACACCATCGGCCTTGAGCCCAAAGGACATAACATCTTCGTGATCACCATGAACAACATAGTCAGAGCCACCGGTCTTATTGCCACAATCCATGTCGACTATGGTGATGGTACAACTCAGATGATTGTCACTGACACAACCTGGAAGATGATCAAGGCTATGCCTCCTGGAGGTTGGATGAGTCCGAGTTTCAACAATTCAGCTTGGATTGCAGCATTGTCAGAAGGACTTACAGCAGGCACGCCCTGGAAAATGCCTCCACTCCCACCTGCCATGAGCATGGCGGGAGTGAGCTGGATCAGGACGAATGAGACTTCGGCGGCTGGTGTGGACCCTCTTGGTCACAGACCCTTCCAAAAGACGATTGTGTCGCCCTATGGAAAAGCTGCTGTCTGTGGAAAGGTTGTTATCACCACATACATCTTTCTTTTCTACTTGATCCTTGATTTATATGAACGTGTTCTGTAGTGACAATGGATACACATTATATGTCAATGGTAACAACATCAGTAATGGTAGCGACTTCGCAACTATGCAGGTGTATTCCATTCCCATTCTGGATGCAGATGAAAACCTTATCACTGTGGATAGTGTGAACACCCAGCCCATCGTTGCTGGGCTCCTTGCAGGTGTTTTGGTGGCATACAGTGATGGTACATTGGTGACATATTATACGGACAATTCATGGAAAACATTGGTCAAGACTTCTCCTGCTGGTTTTGAGGCGATGGATCTGGATGACGGTTTGTGAATGAATGCAAAGGCATGGAATCATAATGTGTCACCGACCAGTCGAAGTTGAAACCGACAGCAGAAGGGAGATCATTAACATCAATGATGGTGGTAAAGTGATCCTTACTGCTGGAGCAGTACATAGTTGTTTGAAAGTGTGCACATTTGAATGTTTCTCATCACACCATCTTCTAGTTGTCAACCCCTCGTATCCTCTTCAATTCTGGTATCGGTCCCTTTGACCAGATCTATGTCGTCCAAGCAGGATCTACAAATATTACACTGCCAGACAAGAGTGAATGGATTGATCTTCCTGTCGGAGAGGGAATCAAAGACCATATCATATTCACAGTGACAGTTGACTCAACCACCAAATTCACCACCTACAACTACATGCCCATTAACTCGATGGAAGTTAATGCAACCGATGCTGCTCTCTACAGCAAACACGGGTCCGGTATTCCTGCAGTCTGGTGGGTGTTTGGGCATTCATTACCGCTAGTCCATTCTACACAACTATATTTTCATGATCCATACTAGCTCAATGTCTTACCTTCTGGACCAACCTCGAAAGCAATGGAACTACACATTACATTCAAGGAACTGTCAGACCAAAGTACTTATCCACTTAGCTACTATGACCCTCTATCTCACTAGTGTCTTCAGGTCCGCTAATACCCTGAACTGGAAGATCTATCTGATGCACAGTCTCACGTCCTCTGGAAGGCTCAGCATTTTACCCAACAGAACAATGACGCTCTTGGAGTCACCTTGGCTTATGATGACAGATGACAAGGCTGCCATTACAAGCTTCAAGGAGACGTTCATCAGGTACTTTGACAACCAAACTATCTTGTCTATTTCTGCGAACAGTGTAACAGCTGAAGGTCTGACTGAGACATACACTACTGGGGCTCACTGGGCTGCCAGTTGTGCCATGGGAGAGAACAACTATGGCAGCTCCATAGTAGATACCAATACTAAGGTTTGGAGGACCAATAATCTGGTGCATGGTTTCTCTTCTTCTATTGATGCATTGTTTGATTGGCACCAAAGTTCATTGCCAGCGCTTCCATACATCCAGATTTACCTATTGGAAACATTCAGGTGTGATATCATTGCTATCTGTGACCAGTAAACCCATATACTAAATCCTATCATGTAGGCTACCATCATGGTTGTCACAGAGAAAGCTGCAGAGAAGATTCTTGCCTCCAATTGATTTGCAGGGGTGCTGGGCCGAGCCATTGATCATCGCCTTGCATTTAAGAGAGCGGTTGTTCTAGTTTGTGATCATCACAGCACCTTTTGGGGTTATTTAGACTGGAATCAACAGAACATGAGACATAGGACAAATGAATGCCTCTTCCAGACCCTGGGCTGTTCTAATTAAATGTCAGGTCAAACTGCCTTGACACACATTCAGTTCGATGCCTCACTGTCCAGTAATGGAAATCTTCAAACAATGGAAAGCCTTGGATAGCATCACTACACTATCAAGCACATGTCTGAGGTCACATCGCAGTCCTAGACACATTGTCAAATTGTCTTCTGTTGACAACCTACTTAATGGATGATGGGATGCTGGTCAAAGTGTCTGATGGAAGCTTGTGCAACATCCACTGATCCAGGCCCTACTCTCCATGTTGGTGATTTCTCCAAATATGTGATCATGTAATTGAACAAGGCAGAGCAAAGATCAATGTTGTTCACTTGAAATTCATTGAGAAGGGAATGAACAAAGACATTCGTATTTAAATCTGAAAATGTTGGCATGCATACATGATAGTACAAGCACGGATTGTTGTGAGTCTTCATTTCACTGATGGCATTTTTGCAAGTCTGATTCCATTCTCAGCCTTACTGTCATTCCAATCCTTACCTGAGCAGCGCAAATACAGACACAATTTGACAGAGAGCACCCGAGCAATGACCAAACGCAGCTCCGAGGACCTTAAGAAACTCACTGTGCAGCAGTTGAATCTCATGGCTGTAATTTGACTATGCGCTTACATCACCTACCTCAGCCTCATCAGCACGTGTCACTTCAGAAGACAGCCCATGAACTCCTGATGTCATTGGCTGCATTTCAATGGGTGCAACAAGTCTGTGCCAAGTGTAGTGATGCATTCCGCCATGTTGAATCTAGTGCCCATGGATTTGACGATCCCCAGAATGATGCCAACGCCAGGTACGTCAACCCAATCAAAGCACGCAGTTCCCAAGTTCCAGAAAGGTTTCATTCTCCTCAGAAGAACCAGAGCGCCCTTGTCGTTGTGTGGATGCCCATGTAGCATTCCTTGACATGCAATCATTAGCTCTTCCTCCCTGAGGGGGACTTGGTTACAATGCCCTTGGACTTTCCAACTTCCCCTCCACTCTCAGCTTCCAGCAGCCTTTGCGCAGAGTGGCCATTGACTCGACGGATAACTCATCGACCATGTATTGAAGGCCCTACTCCGTTGATACTGCCAACTACTCTGGTGAAGGATATAGCGCTGAGTCAGATAGCCCTTGAAAAACACACCATGTAGTGCATGGACACTGCATTTACTTTAGATCATACCATATGACCCAAAATTTGAGAGTGTTGTATGTACCGCTCCAGAAAAATCACGTTCTTTCAACCTGTTTTCATTCATCGAATTTGAGAGTGAGCAATGGCAAAGATTGTGGGCAATGACAGCACAGTATGGATTCCATCGCTGGCTCCATCTGCCTCACCGCACCAGCAATGACTGATGTTGTTCCTTGAATTATCAGTACCATCATCCACCATCAGTTGGTCGTAGGGTGTGGTTGAGTTGGGTCAAAAGGTAGGCAGATAGGCAACCTCGATGTAGGCAGAATCAGTGTGTCTCACTGCACCAGCACACAGATATGGTATGGACTGGACATTGACCCTACCACATCGGGGCAAGATTTTTCATATGGTGTATGTCTGCATTGTTGTGATCCTATTGAGGGTGGACATTCCTGCTCCGAATCATGCCTAACTGACGACCTGCACCAAGTACCCCCCCAGCCTATTGTCAATCGGGCTTCCAAGTTCACCAGCAAATTGTACACCTTAACAACAAGAATGCACATGGTTGTGCCAGCACGACAAGTCGACAGCGAGGTTAGCAAAAATTTAGTACATTGGTTAGGGAAGTGTGGAGCATGCACATTTGTATTTGTATGCTCGATGATTGACAACATAAGTGCCTTGTTCTTTCCTTCTTTCTACCACCACCTTCAAAGAACTCCCAGTTCCTTTACACCCTTCTTCTGATACCTCTATCCCCGGTGTTTACTGACAGTACACAGTGAGTAACTAGTGTTGCATGCCTGCATCTTACTGACTATTTCCAGATATGTCAATCGAAGTCCATATCGCTACCAAAATGGAAGCATCGTTTGAACAACACTTCATTGACGAGGCCCAAGACCTCTTCAACACAGTAGACAAAGCTATTGCAAAGACAGAGAGATCAGGGACATTGAGGAAGTATTATCGCATAGATTGTATTGTGTGGTGTGCCCGTCGATCTGCTTTTGTATTGCATCTGACTTGGAATTAGTGAACTAATCATCGACAGCAGTCAACACAATATGGCGAGGTTCCTTTCCCCTAGTGGTTGCTTGTTGGGGACACTGTATTACTCTGGGAATTGCAAGGATGCAGAGTACATCGCCCAAAGAGGACCCAACTACGCATTGAAGAACTTACCTCATAAGTACCTGGGCAAGTTGCTGTAAGTTTTCTTGTTCTTTGTCAAATGTGTATACTAACAAATAGCAGCGATGCATAATTTGACTACACCCCATTGTTATCATTTGTTATTTTCATACATGTATTTCGCTTTCTAGCTATCTGACTTGCATATTCATCTTGCTATCTTACTCGTTCATACCCATCTTAAAGTTGTAAATTTACACAATGCTTTCTTATACCTCTTATGTACATATCGCCTACACATTGTATACTCGTGAGGGTTTATTTACTGAAGTACAATACATACAATTATCTTGATGTGAAGACTCAGTGAAGGGTGACTTAAGATTACAATATATGTTCATCAAAAATGTAATCTCCAGATGTAATGAATAAGTGTCTTAATGAATTCAGTTATAATCTCATGTTTTAATTATTTGATAATGGTATCTTTATTAAGATACATAATTACAGCAATAATTTTCCATAAAATATATCGGGCGACATCGAGGTCTAAGCATGTGTGACTAAGTGACGCTATGCTGATGACTGCCGAGGATCACATGTGTTACAATTTATTCACTTTTTTGCCCTTCTTCACACATTATGCAATTCCGCTTACTCATCTGTCCTGAATCCCACTTACTCATGGACTTCTATTGTTCTTCAGAACCATCATTGGATACCATCGTTTTCATATATAAGTAGTAGCTCTCACTGTAGTATCCCCAGCTTCAAGCTAAAGTTTATTCACACCAAACTATCCTCGTTGACTCGCTGGCTGAAAAGCTAAACAACAAGGATCCAGTCCACATCTAAACATTGCAGTAACTCCCTGGGTGATTGTCTGAACATGAGACAGCCCTGAGTTTATACCTGTTTGGACCTCATGGCACTTGGGCCTAACAGTTAGCTTGAAGCTTCCTAGCTCTCTTTAAACGCATGGCCGAAGGAGACACTCATGATCATTCCCAAATCACTAGCAGGAGCAGCCATAGAAACCATTGCAGCAGCAGCTGCTGCCTTCATCATCATAGGACTTATACTCATTGGAGCAGTCTGCTATTGGCAGCAGGATAGTGTAGGCCGGTGGATAGAAAGCCACAGCTATGGAAGGACAAGGATGAGGCAGGTGCAGGAGCAACAACCCATTCCAGAGCACTACATCCTGACCAACTACCCCCAGCACATCGGGAGGGATCCCTTCCATACGCCACCAGTTAGCCTGCCTAGGGAGCAGCAACCGAGCCTTGGAAGTCTTGCTACAAGACCAGCCCCCCCCCCAAGACAACCAACCCCGCCCCCATCGCTGAACCTTCTGGAACTCAGCACACCCCTCCAATTTCCCACTCTGATACCTATAATGAGAGCCTCGAGCTCGACATCATAGAGCTTACCTCTGGACAGATATCAAATGCCGCCAGGGTACACATCCCACTAATGCGTTGGTCAACAGAGGCAGGAAGGCACATACCTAGGGCCAATAGTCCGACCAGCACCAGTACCTGCACTATTACCCTGAACCGAATCACCACAGGACCCATCTGGGAGGCCCACCAGACCAACATCATCTTGGACAGACCTGCAGACACTGAGCAACCTCCTGGCTATTCAGAGCCCCTTGTACCAAATTCATGGCCTGACCACTTTCTCATATCAGAGGGACTCCCCATTCAACCAGATGACATGTATACTCCCCCTCCCAACAATGGGGAACAGTCTGATCTCGACCACCTCACCACAAACTACCACAGGCAGTCTAGGCTTCGAATCCGCCTGGTCAGGCGGAATGTTATCAGATTCCAAAGCTCCGTGGAGGGAGAACCTGCAGATCACTACCTTCAGTGACAGGAGTGAGAGGATCCCTTCATTGCCCCAGGAATACTGGCACATGAACAAGCCCTCCTTCTCTGGACCATTGCCACCGACCCTTTCAATGAAAATGGACCAGATAGGGAGTGGCCAATACTTCGAGACCAGGATAGGGCCGTACTGGGAAGGTACTGCTCCAGAGCCTGGGACTGAAGGGCAAGGGACATACGAGAAAGGGGAGGGGACTAGCTCTCCATGGGAGAATATTGGGATAGAGAGGGATTACGAGATGAAGACCTCAATGCCACCCAGTCACTGGCCAGAAGAATTGAAGGACCTCTCCCTGGAAGAAGGATCGCGCATTTACAATGTCAGACAGAAGCAGAACATAGGGCCCTGGAGCGAGACTTACAAGGCCTATGCTGGGACTGGGAGAATTCCAGAGAGGCAGTGGAGCTTGAGTCAGGAGAAGAGGACTGAACCTCTACCCAACACACCGCCCTAGATCAATTATCGACAACCAGGAGCTCAATGGCAGGGAAGCAGTTGACTATTTGCAGGAAGTGGAGAGGCAGGGCCATCCGAGACAGCCTGAGGAAAGCAATGAGATGAAGGAGACGAGATGGAAGAAGATTCTGCCCATGAGGACGATCTGGGTGCCCCCCTAGAAATAACCCCCCCCTCCTGCCAGAAACCCACAGGGTAAGGACAGAGGCAGAATGCAGAGAGGATGCTGAGAAAACAGTAAAGGACATCCACAACAATATGGCTGAGGCCAGACAGGTCCTTGAATGGTTGGACAAGCACTGGGGCTTTTCCCAACCACTGTAGGAAAGGCCCCCACCACCACCACCAAACCATTGTGGATCCCTGAGGGACTAGACCAACCGATGGTTGCTACCCTGACCCCCACCAAAGGACCTACCCCCTGACCTCCCCCGATTGGCCCACTGGCCCTCTATGGGACGATCACCCATATTACAGCATTAAGCCAACCCTCATCACCCCAACCAAGTTCTTTAATGGGAAGCACGACGATGTCGACTGGTTCCTTGGGGACTCTCTTCAATATTTTGAAACCTTTTCCTGCTTTATGATCAGTAGCCCTGTCATGATCAACTATGCCACCTCACACATGGAGAAAGGCCCTAAGACGTGGTGGGTCTACCACTGGATCAAATTCTTCTCAAAAAGCAAGAATCACTACCAGTTTCAGCAATGGGACGAATGGGTCAAATCTTTCAGGAAGCAGTTCTCTGATCCCACCATCCAAGAGAAGCATGAGCAAAAAATGATGGAGTTGCAAATAGGTAATGGGATGATGACCACCTACTTCCAACACCTAGAACATCTGGCGATGTTGGCTGGACTATGGCACAAGGAAGGCCCCCAATCCGCACTCGTCCAGGCAGTCCGCCAAGGACTCCCTGAGGATTACACCAAGTTTATCTCTGACATAGGAATGTTTGTCCCAGTCCATTACTGGCAGTGGAAGCAGCATGTCTGCACCATGTATGATGAACGCACAAAAAAGACCGCCTTCAACTGAATCCACTATCGAGATTCTCGCTCCCAAAAACAGAAATCCCCTGCCAGCAACACTAGTCAGAAAGCTGCCGGCATGACAAGTTCAACAGGGGATAAACCGACCGCCAAATCTGAGAGTGTCTGGACCACCTATGGAGGAGCAGGGGAACCAATGGATATCAATCGGATGCAAAGGGAGAAGAGGTGCTACAACTGCGGAAAGAAGGGGCATCTGGCCAAGGACTGCCGAGCTCTGAAGCAACCATGGGATGTAAAGACAGGAAGGTACACATATATGTTGGAACAACTACAAGCTATGCTCGATGAACAAGTCAAGGCAGAGGTAGCAGGAAAGGACTCAGTTGAGGAGAAGATGCCCTCGATGTCAGGAGTTGAGGAGGTAAAAGGGGAGGCCAACAAGTGAGCAATTTCACTTGTTCAGCCAGAACAATCATTTCATCCGTTGCATGCTCAGACTCAGCTAGCCGGTCCTCCTGTAATAACATTTTATGTACGTCATATCATAAGCATTCAAATATACCCGCTTTTACTTCTCCAAGCACCCAATCCCCGAAAGAATCGCAGCAAACTCCAACATCAGAGTTCAAATCCCCACATAAATACCTCGTTCACCTCCCCTCGAACCCTCGAGCCCCACTTTCCAGCTATGAAACCATAAGACCTGGGGACACACCTAACTTGACCACAGAGAATGTGTCCTCTGGAGGTGTTAGACCGTCCTTATGGCACAAGACACATGATGCCCCTGTTGCCACCAAGCGGGCTGTGCCCCAGGCAGGAACTCCAACAACCGAGGACACCAGGACTGCCATTCCTATCAGCAAGGCCTGAGCGAAGGTTGAAGTTGAGGGCAGCCTCACCCAAGAGAAACCCTAGGGAGACCCCACAAAGGACCTGTCGAAGGGTGAAGAGTGGCGAAGACCCCCATCCACTGAGCCCTCAATCACCCACAAGGATCAAGCAGGCCGAACTGGGTGAGAGACACCCCGACTGCCATGAGTCACCCTTGAGGAAGCCCCTGATGACAACAATGATATGTTCTATCGCCTTTCCCAGTCCAAGGAAGAGACATGACCAACCATGCCAGAAACCCCTCCGGTGATGAGCCTTGAGGCTCTGTGCGCTCTGAAATCGCGGGCACACATATTAATTTATCGATATTCTCCCATGCACGGTCTTTCAGTAAACCAATCATTGCAAGGCCAGTGCAGGTCGACTCATAGCAAACCGATCAAAGCACACGACTACGCGAACCTATGACGCATACCATAATACGGTCCGCGAACCGATAATTAAATAAACATATCCAGTTCGATCGGATATCGGCCCGATCCTCCCAGGTGGCTAAGCTATAGGTCTATGACAGTATTACAAGTCTAGACCAATCATGTGATACCAGCCATACGATCATATGGTATGCCTGCGCAAAGGCGGTGCGCGGCGAGGGACTCATAATGGCTAATGGTTGAAAGCATATGGGCACATTCCAATAAACATTTCGGCTTCGCGAAGTCACATTCCTGACGACTGCGCAACCAATAATGATGAGTAAAGAGCCACTTGCCGCTACGACTTGTTAACGAAGGAACGGTTAATACACCATACCACTCAGTAAGACTGTAGACAGCAGGATAATATTGTTACAAAGCGTTCGCGAAGCTCACTAATAAATTACTGCGGTTACCAAGGCTGACAGTAGTAGCTTACGAACTGGTACAAGAAAATTAGTATAAAAACCAGAGTGTATTAGCTAGAAAAACAGAATACGCTCGGGAATTACTCCCCCACACCATAGTCCTTAAAGCTTTCGAAGCTAACAAGCTTAGAAGACCCCCCTTACAACGTCCACGTCAATACACTAGTGTTTTAAAACGGTCCTCGTGAACCATAAAACACTTGTGCGCCGTATTGAATTGTTGCTTCGTTAACACTCAGCTTTCGTCCTTAAACCAAGAAGGCAATAGTTCACCTTCATTGGCATTCTCACACCTCTTTGCTGTTCACCAGAAGACTTCAAAGGGTAATCCGTAGATAGGATTATTGCACTTTAGTTTCTAACACCAACAGATTATACTTTCGCGAAGCGAAATTATATAATAATTCCTAGTTCTTGTATAGGAACTAGCGACTAGAACCGTGATAGGATTCCGATACCTCATAACCCACTCAGTAAACACCCAAGCTTGCGATTCACTTCTCTTCTTGAAGTACTTCGTGCATAGACCTCGCTTCGCGAAGCTATAATTCGCAGCATAACACCCAGTAGCCCTGAATAAGCTACAATCTTAGGACCTACAGTCACTGCATGGAGGTGCCCGACTAGACTCGCTAAGAACCTGCCTTCAGATTCTGTGAAGGATTATACTTGCCGTTCAGGTGTTGTGTTTTCTGCCCGCAGGAGTCTTTAGGTTCATCATTTTGGAGCCCACTGCGAGGGGATAATAGTCAAAACTTCGACTCTATCTCCTAAAATCATACTTTGACCATTGCTCCCCCAAAGAACTTTGGTCATAACAAACCCTACCAACCACCTACTTCGTGACCTTTACGCGTAACATCCCAATGCCAACAGTGGCAAAAAGATACCGAGCACTTGGAACCCAAGCCTGCCGACACCCCAATTAATAATCCACCTACCCCTTCTACTTCTTCGCGAAGAATTAAAGAAGAGGATATAGAACAATTCATCCCAGGAGATCTCTACTACGAAGAGCTAGATATATCGACTGCTGAACCTTTCGATCTATATGAAGAAGACGAAGTTCTATCCAGTCTACCACCCTCTACCAGTCTATTCACAGACACATTACCGACTGCATATCACACCGCGGGTAACCTAACCCCAGCATCTGATACTGCGACACCCTACCCAAAACAAGGAATAGATCTTGACAATTTTGGAAGAAGATTAAGTCTCGCTACACAGAGCACCGATACTACTGAACTATCTACGCGAAGTTCACCCGTACAAACCCCTGCACCTGTTACTACACCAGTACACGAAGGAGAAACTGAGGAATATGATATTCCTTTCATATCACAACCTATAGAAATCAACACACAAACCCCACACATTACACAGAAAGCAATGTCAGGAGCCGCAGGTGCACAAGCTGGTGCCCAAGCTGGAGGAAATGCTGGAGCAGGACAAGCTGGCCCCGTGCAGGCAGGACAAGCAGGCGCAGGACAAGCCGGTGCAGCCGCCCCTCAAGCAGCTCCTCTTCCACCAGTAGCCATGAATACCCAGATGCCTTTTAGGCGGGAGCGAAGTGCTCCAAATATATTCAATGAAACAAATCCCGGTCGCGAACTAGCGCGATATTTACAGGATTTGGAAGCCTTATTCGTCCGTTATAATATAACGGATGATAGAGAAAAGAAGAGATGGTTAACGCATTATCCTGGAGTTGCAGTAGCGGATTTCTGGGAAAGTCTCGCAGAGTTCGCAGATGCAACAAAAACCTATACGCACCTAAAAGATGCAATCATCAAGCAATATCCTGATGCGGACACGGACCGAAAATACGAAAGAATGGACATTGAACGAGTTGTAGGGAAATATGCTCGCGAAGTGATATCTTTGGCCGTCCTTGGAACATACTATAGGGAATTCTACCCTAAAGCACAATTCTTGGAATCCAAAAACAGACTTTCTGGTTCCGAAGTCAGTAACCTGTTCAGCAAAGGATTCCCTGATTCCATCTGGGAAGGCATTATGCGTCGACTTCAAATTAAACTCCCAGACCACTTTCCTTCAGACCCCTACTTATTGGGAGAGATATACGAAGCCGCGCAATTTGTCTTACAAGGGACAAATCGCGGAGAAAGCTTGTACGTGAGTACACCACAGCCGTACCATGCTGGAGGGGGGTTCGCGACGTATAATCCACCGATTATACCATCTGCGCCAGTTGCAACTACTCAGTCGTATGCACCAAGGATGCCAGACCCAGTAATGGTCAAGCAAGAACCCTCAGAAATCTCGTTGCATCTACAAGCAATTGAGGATAAGATTGCGCAGTTAGCACAATTACAGTTACAAGACAAACAGGACCGTCAGCCGCGGCGCCCTAATTACCAGTCAGGACCACAATCACTATTTGCTAGCTCCCCAGCTTCGTGGGACGGTAATTGTGGCTTCTGCGGTAAAAGAGGTCACTACATCAATGCTTGCGAGGAAATCAATATGATGATTCGCGAAGGCAAATGTAGAAAGAACATGAAGAACCATATTGTCTTACCAACGGGTGCCTACCTCCCAAAGGGTTTACCTGGTAATTGTCTTGCCGACAAAATAGAAGAATGGCATCAACAAAACCCTGGTCAATTGGGTGCTGTTAATACTACGATGATGCAATTCCTCAAGGAACCCCTCACTTTCGTTAAAAACTCAGAGCACTACGCGCAGCTGGTGAACGAGCATTCCTTACCGGCCAATATGACCATCACACAACGTGTCGAAGCTTTAATTGCTAAGACAGGGTCTATTGAAAAGGAATTACAAAGTTTACAAGTTTGTGCAGATCAATCAGAGGACGAAACCCTTAAAACATGGTTTAAACAAGTTGAAGTTCGCGTACCTTGTTTGGTACGACGACCCGCTGAAAAGACAGTCAATACTCCCACCCAAGAAAACACTTCGACGGCGAAGGACACGACTAGAACCACTGATTCTACCCAAGTCATGGGTAGATCGACAAGAAATAGTAAACAAGTATGCCAAGTACCTGAGAAACCGAAATCAGGCCCGCAAACCAAAGAAGATATACATGATCGAGAGATCACTCCAGAAATAGAAGATATGCCTGCACTCGTCGATGTCTCAGACGATAGTGACATGGAAATTCATTCACTGCAAACGCAGGTAGATGATAATAGAGAAGCAGAAATCATCAATACCTTTCTGCCATCCTCAAAGGAGGCTTCGCGCAACAAAGTTGCCAAGAAGAAAGTACCCATGGCGGAACCGAGTTCTACACATCAATCAGGGAAAGATACGACCCTTGATAATGTAGTCCCTGAAGATATACATCCCTTCGCTTCTGTTCGCCCCGTGAATTATGCTCCACCTATTGATAGGAATATAGGTGCGAAGCCAGATTACCGGAAGAAGGCCCATGAACATGAACCTGCATATCGCACCAAGGCTCCTATAGAGGACGCTTTGGTAGCTAGACATGTATATGAGAGGACTATGGATGCCCCCGTCACACTATCACAGAGGGAACTATTTTCCTTATCACCAGAGATCCGTGATATGACCAAAGACGACATCACGAAGCGAAAAGTGCCACCCACCGTGGAGCATTTTAAGAATGATGTTTCGTATACTGGACCCGGCACCATGGAAATCAAGGTCTCGTCTGAAGACTCTCCAGTAAAGACTACCTTACTATATGGGCAACCAAAGCCTATAGTACAAACCTTCGAGCAAGTAAAAGTCAAACCAGTTCGTGAAGAACCACCAGAAGGTGCTTTCGTAGTACAGGACCCTTATGAAGAGCGTATCAAGAAAGGAGAAAAGATTGGCCCGCTTAAATGCGCAGCCGAATCCATTGCTTTGCGGTCTATATTACCTATCGTGGATCATCAGTTGAAGGTCGAATGCATAATAGACCCGGGATCACAAGTGATTTCGATGTCGGAAGCAGTATGCCATCGCCTCGGATTGACATATGACCCAACGGTTATTATAGACATGCAGTCCGCGAATGGGACTCTGAACAGTTCTCTTGGCCTTGCCAGGAACGTCGCCTTTTTGTTTGGGGATATCACCCTTTACTTGCAAGTGCACGTCATTAGGCAATCCGTTTACGATATTTTACTCGGTCGACCTTTTGATACCCTTACGCGAAGCATAGTCCGAAATTATGAGAATCAGGACCAGACCATCACTATCCATGACCCTAATACGGGAAAGACCGCTACTATCCCCACTAGGCCCAGAGGTCGCATCAGGCTTATGACACACGATGCTTATTCCGAAGAAGATGACCCTTGACTAGAAGATAGGCTTCACGATCAAGAAGAAGTGGCCATAGTCATTGAGTTAGAAGCTAATCAGAATCCTATCATTTCCGCATATGCTACCCATCCCGAGTTCGAAAATTCCCACATTACTGCACAGTACCTAGCGGCGTGCGATCCAACCCAACTTAATATCCCCTCGACACAAGAACTAAATTCAACTCACGGACCATTAGATAGTCCACGAAGCAAAAATACAGAAAAGATAATGCCTATATACGCTCAGGGTAGCGTAACACACCACTCCAAACAACTTTCCCAACCACTCGAGTACATGTATCATCTATATGGCTCGAATATAATCGGTGATGACAATTATGAACCTTGGTTCGAGAAGACCGCGTCTATATACGCTAGCAAGAAGTATAAACCAGTTGCCTTAAAGACCAAGCCAATTCTTGCCACCCTACCTGATAAGTTCAGGATAATTCGTAACATTAAAGGCGACCCTTTAAAAGACCTACCGAGATTGTCACCACAACCACCAGAATTCAGACCTACGCGAAGGTATACCATGGATCGAAAAGAATATATAGATTCAATCCATAACGATGGTTTCCTTTGGGAAGAAGAAAAGAAACTAATGCATCACTTCATGAACCTGCAAAGCCAAGCATTTGCTTGGGAAGACTCAGAACGAGGCAGCTTCAGACAGGATTTCTTTCCCCCCATTGATATACCAGTAGTCGAACATACCCCTTGGGTATTACGAAACATACCCATACCCCCAGGAATTTACAGCGAAGTCTGTAAAATTATCAAGACCAAACTAGACGCAGGCGTATACGAACCATCAAATTCTTCATATCATTCGCGATGGTTCACGGTACTCAAGAAAGATGGAAAAAGTTTAAGGATTGTTCACAGCCTTGAACCCTTAAATGAAGTCACTATCGCGCACTCAGGATTGCCTCCTACCACAGACCAATTAGCAGAGAACTTCGCGGGGAGAGCCTGCGGAGCAACGCTAGATTTGTTTGTAGGCTACGACGAACGAGTACTGGCAGAGAGTTCGCGAGACCTCACGACCTTCCAAACCCCCTACGGAGCATTACGACTGGTAACCCTACCTATGGGATGGACGAATTCAGTACCAATCTTCCACGATGATGTAACCTTCATTCTGCAACCAGAAATTCCGCAGTACACCATACCCTACATTGACGATGTGCCAGTTCGCGGACCTGCTACACGGTATGAGATAGGCGATACCTACGAAACCATAGCAGAAAATCCTGGAATACATAGATTTGTTTGGGAGCACTTCGCGAACCTAAATCGAATAGTACAGCGCATGAAATACTGTGGTGGTACATTCTCGGGCAAGAAAGCATACTTGTGTTGCCCAGAAATAATCGTGATAGGACACAGGTGCACCTACGCTGGCCGCCTACCACTACCCAGTATAGTTGATCCTATACTTCGCTGGGGGCCTTGCAAGGACATATCAGATGCAAGAGCATTCGTGGGCACAGCAGGAGTGCTACGCAATTTTATAGAGAACTTTGCGGAAAATTCTCTACCCATAACCAAGTTATTTCGCAAAGATGTGGAATTTCACTTCGCGAAGGAAGAGATCGAAGCTCAAGAAAAATTAAAGGAAGCAGTACGCAACAGTCCCGCCTTAAGACCCATCAATTACAGTTCAAAGGGAGCTGTCATCCTGGCAGTTGATACAGGACCGGCGGCCGTTGGATATTACCTGGCTCAATGTGACCCTGACGATCCGGCAATCAGGAACTTCGCGAGGTTTGGTTCAATCACATTAAATCCCCACGAATGTGGATATTCCCAAGCAAAGAGAGAAATCTACGGGTTATACAGGGCCCTAGGCGATTGCAAGCTATACCTTATAGGCCTGCCCACCTTCGTAGTAGAAGTGGATGCCAGTGCTATCAAGGGAATGCTTAAGAATCCAGACATTGCACCATCAGCGGCTGTCAATAGATGGATTATAGGAATATTATCATTTCACTTCGTGCTAGTACACGTACCAGGAACTAGACACGGACCAGATGGCCTGTCTAGACGTCCACCTCAAGAAGGAGACCCTCCTCCACCCGAAGACGGAATGGACGATTTTCTGCATACACACTACGGACTAATGCAAAGTCGTATAACCCCTACAACCTCTATATTCTCAATAACAATCGAGGATACAGAAAATTCAGCTACACGAAACTACTCTTTAAAATACGATGACGTTCCACACACTTCTCAACAAGTGGAACGAGACAAACGTATAGAGTATATTTTACGTTGGCATACCAAATTGGAGAGGCCACCAGGAATTAATGACGACAACTACGCGAAGTTCATGAGATACGCGATGAACTTCTTCAAAAAAGATGATAAATTGTGGCATAAGAGTTCACAAGGAAAACATCAGCTGGTTATACAACAATCCAAGTGAATTGAAGTCATGGTAGCATGCCACGACGAAGTAGCCCACAGAGGTTTCTACGTGACCCACGAACTAGTTAAAGGCAGATATTGGTGGCCTGATATGAAAGCTGATATCGCTTGGTATGTCCGCACTTGTCATTTATGTCAAGTATGGCAAACTAGGCAAATATATATGCCCGCGACAGTCGCTATCCCCGCACCGTTGTTCTCGAAGATGTACATGGACACCATGCTCATGCCAATGTCTGGACAATATAAATATATTGTACAAGGATGGTGTTCAGTCAGCCACTACCCAGAATTTAGGTGTTTGCAAAGAGAGACTGCGCGCACCATAGGGGAATGGATTTTTGAAGACATATTGTGTAGATGGGGAGCGTTAGTAGAAATCGTAACGGATAATGGCAAGGCCTTCGTCGCTGCCATCGAATACCTCAGAAAACGATATCACATCAATCATATTCGAATATCGGGATACAATTCGCGAGCCAACAGAATAGCAGAAAGACCACACTTTGACGTACGACAGGGCCTATTCAAAGCATCCAACGGTGATCAAAAGAAATGGAGTCAGAATGCACATTCAGTATTCTGGTCTGATAGGATTACTACGCGAAAAAGAATGGGATGTTCACCCTACTTCGCGGCGACTGGAACAGAACCCCTACTACCATTGGACATTATTGAATCGACATGGCTTATGCCCCCACCAGATAATCTTATAAGCACCACGTCACTCATCGCTCGAAGAGCAATCAGTCTTCAAAAACGAGTAGAAGATTTGGAAAGACTCAAATCCAAAGTCTATGATGTTGGAATACAAGCTGAAAGTCAGTACGAAGCTGACTTGATCGATTGATGGATTGGCATCCCGATATGGTAACTAGGTTCAAGCTGTGTTGTACTCACTCGTACTCTTGAGTACAGCTTCGTTTGTACTCATAGCAATTATTCCTTAGATACTTATGTTCCTATGATACTTACCTATGCATTAGACTACGCAGTTTTATTTAAATAGGACTGTATTTTGGTACATAGAATAACATCTTCATTCACTATACTTGTGCTCAAGTGCCTGCTATACTAAGGATTTCAATAGGTTATGGGCCCCGACCGTACCTAAAAATCCATCGAAGCACACCTAGTATCATCTCGTCTCACTGATAAACGCTGGTCGTTTATTACACCCTATCTAAACACAAAACCTCGAGCTACCATCCCCAATCATGTCTGCTGCTAATAGCAAACTCGGCGAGTATTTCGTCCGTCTACCACACTGCAAGGCCGATGGAACGAACTGGATCTTCTACCGAGATCGCCTGGTATTTGCTGCTGAAGCTGCTGGCCTTGGAGACCATTTGGACAAGGATCACAAGGCACCGGATCCACCAGTCCCTGCAGATCCACAGAATCCTACAACGGAGGAGACTGCATCTATAGTTCGTCACCCAGGGGTGGTGAGGCTGTGGAAATCGGAAGAAGCAATAGTAAAGCAGGGAATCGCATCGACGATTCCAGATTCCCTTTTCTTGAAGGTCAAGGGAGAGGCAACAGCAGGGAAGATGTGGGGGAAGGTGAAGGATGAATTCGAGAAGAAATCAAAGATGATGACGGTGGATTTACGCCGCAAGCTCCAAGACGAGCGTTGCGCAGAGAATGGAGACGTCAAGGCTCACCTAACAACGCTCCAATCCTTGCGCGAGGATCTCATTGCAATGGGAGCAGATCCAGGAGATGAAAACTTCGTTGCAATACTCCTAGGATCGTTGCCACCCTCGTACGACCCATATCTAGCAGCGTTAACAGCAACGTCTGCTCTCCTCAATAAAACTCTCGACCCAGACACTTACCTTCGTGGTATTGGCGATGAGGCTGACCGACGTGCCCTAAAAACCCGGACCAAAGAGGCGAAAGAAGTCGCATTTAATGTGAATGCAAGCTCGTCTAAAGGTGGCCGGAAAGGAAAGGGAAAGAAGTCCAATGTGGAGTGTTATAACTGCCACAAGAAGGGACATATCAGCGCAGATTGCTGGGCAAAAGGAGGAGGAAAGGAAGGGCAGGGTCCGAGGCAGAAAGGCAAAGGGAAGGCTTCTGCAAATACTGCTGCAGATAGCGACGATGACGGCGTTTGGGCAGCCGCATACAACTCTGAATCGGAGGAAGATGATTCCAGATGGTTGGAAATGGTAGAACAAAATGTGGCTGAGTACTTGGCTGCTGAGTCTTTGAGAGGGGAGGAGAACAGTCATTTGGAAAGGCCAGAAGTCGAATATGTGGACGAGGAAATTGCCTGGCTAACAGACGATGGAAATATCAGTCTGGATGAGATGGAAAGCAGAAAACTCGACACAGAAATGGACGACTCACTTCCTAATTATTCCCCCCATGAAATCGACACTGAAAGCGACTATGGATCGATGCCAGACCTTGAGGATGTCACAGACTCCTCAGACAATGAAGACTTCGATGTCAGCGACTGTAATTCGATGCCAGACTTGGAGAGTGTATCCAGTTCGGAAAGCGACTTGGAATACGATGAATACACATCCTGGACATCAGATATCGATGAAATATTCAGTGAAGTCGATGAAGAAGATATTCCTGACCTAGAAAGTGTCGCAGACTCGTCGGAAGCTTTGGAAGACGATGTGGACTCACTGGATTCGTTCCAAATGGATGGATACTTCAGTGACATCGAAGACTCGTTTGAAGTCATCTCAGATGTACGGATCGACTCAGAAGTGGATTCAAGTGGTCCTGCTGGTCAAGAGACAGTATCTGATAAAGGAGACGAAGCATATACATACACCTTCGATAGTGCATTCCTTGCTGGCACAGGAAACTCGTCACTGGTTGAAACAGAGCTCTATGACTCTGGAGCCTCGCGTCATATGTCCCCATATCGCCACAGATTCATTAATTTCGTCTCCATCAACCCCAAGGACATAACAGCTGCGGATAACGGAAAATTCAGTGCGCTAGGACGAGGGGACATGAAAATTATGATCCCAGGGAAGGGGAAAGACAAGACAACCATTCTTTTGAAAGATGTGTTGTATGCCCCGAGTCTAGGCATTACCCTCGTGTCTGTGAGCAAAATTGCTGCATCAGGACATGCTGTATTATTCCGAGGGACCAAATGCCGAATATACGACCCCAAGAACAAGTTACTGGCTGAAATTCCGGTCAAGCATGGTCTATATCGAGTGGAGAATGACTCACCAAAGGCAATGGCTGTAGATGGAAAAGATGGTCCTCCAATAACCGTAACAATCGATAAATTACATCGGTTGATGGGCCATATTTCTCCTGAGGCTGCAAAACGATTGGTGAAGGAAAACCTCGTCGAAGGAATCGTTCTGGATGAAACAGAGTCACAGAAGTCTTGTGATTCATGTGAATATGGGAAGAAGACTCGGAAACCTATCAAGAAGGTTAGAGAGCGAGAGAGGGCGAAGAATTTTGGAGATGAAGTCCATTCTGACCTTTGGGGACCCTCACCAGTCGAGACACAGCAACACAAGGAGTATTACATCTCCTACACTGATGACCACACCCATTTCTCGACTATATTCCTTGTCAGAGCGAAAAGTGAAACCTTCGAGACCTACAAGCAGTATGAGGCTTGGGTTAGGACACATTCCGATGCCAAAATCAAGGTCTTACACACGGATCGAGGTGGAGAATATCTGAGCAAAGAATTCTCTGCTTACTTGGCTGAAAAGGGCACCAGACGAAATTTGACTGTGCATGACACCCCCGAGCACAATGGAATTGCGGAGAGACTGAACCGTACTTTAGTCGAGAAGGTTCGTGCCATGCTACACGCTTCAGGACTGCCGAAGTTTTTGTGGGGAGAGGCTTTAAAGCATGCAGTTTGGCTTAAAAACAGAACTTCAACTCGAGCTTTGAAGGGAAAGACCCCATATGAGATGATATATGGTACCAAACCAAATCTCAGGGACCTACACGAGTTCGGAACCAAAGTCTGGGTGCATGATGACAGGAATTCAAAGCTGGAAGGCCGATCTCGAGTTGGAAGGTGGTTAGGATTTGACACTGTGAGCAGTGGTCACAGGATTTACTGGCCAGAAAATCGTTCCATCAGCATTGAAAGGAGTGTAAAATTTGACGAATTGGCAGAGGTATTCATGCAGAAACCTGGAGATGTGCAGAATGAGGGGGAGAATAGAAAGGAAAGCATTCCGCCCACCTCTCAGCCTCAGAATTCGAATTTCGCAACTGGAAACGAGCCTGTAACGACGCAAACACTGCCTACATCATCCCAAGATCATCCTGTAACAACGACACCAGATACAAGCTCGAATCAATCTGCACAGCCAAACTACCTTGGAAATCTGTTGCAGCGCCAAGGTCTAGATCCCTCAAGTATTGTGGAAGGGAAACGAGCACGAAAGGAGTCTCAGAAGCTACAAGACATTCGTTCAGGTGTTGGGATGTCAAGCTCAAAGCCAGGAGATCCGAAATTCACAAGAGGATTGCAACCGGCAGCAGGAATGGCAGACACTGCTGGATACGTCAATTTTCCGAACCAGTGGACAGAAATTGCGATGTTTGCAGCCATGGCAGAGTCTGAGGCTATTGAGCCATCATATGAAGAAGCCAAGCGACGTGCAGACTGGCCCAAGTGGGAAGAAGCAATAAAACTCGAGCTCAAGACCCTAATCGAAGCAGGTACATGGGAGATTGTACCCAGACCGGAAAATCGCAATGTTATTGGCAGCAAATGGGTACTCCGCATCAAGAAGAAGTCTGGTGGAGTAATTGACAAGTACAAGGCTCGATTTGTTGGCAAGGGATTCACACAGGCAGAAGGAGTTGATTATTTCGAAACCTTTGCTCCTGTTGCAAAGCTAGCTTCACTCCGAACAATCCTTGCTATTGCTGCCCGAAACGATTGGGAAATCGAAGTATTTGACTTCCATGGAGCATTTCTGAATGGGGAATTCGACGATGATGAAGAGATATATATGGAACAGCCTCCGGATCATGAATTTACGGATCGACACAAGTTTGTACTTCGACTTCGCAAGACTATCTATGGCCTCAAGCAAAGCAGTCGAAAATGGTATGAGAAGCTTACTGGAGCTCTCGGATCTCTCGGATTTTCACCACTGGAAAAGGACCATGGTGTATTTCGACTTGCAATGCAGGAAGAATTAATCATTCTGGCTATACACGTGGATGACTGCACCATCACTGGCAGTTCTACATCATTGATCAAGGAAATTCAGGCTCGCATCTCCAAATTGTTCAAGGTTACCTTGCTAGGCTCCATCAATTGGTTACTAGGCATGGAGATAACTCGAAACCGTGCTGAAAGGACCATTTCACTCAGTCAAGAATCGTATATTGACTCAGTGTTGCAGAGATTCAATATGGCAGATTGTAAACCTGCTGCAACACCCATGGATCCAAATATTCAGCTCTCTCGAGACCAATGTCCCACAGATACATTTGAAATCGCAGAAATGCGTCGTGTACCTTACAGGGAACTTGTCGGATCAGCAATCTGGATTGCAACAGGCACGCGGCCTGATATAGCCTACCCTGCAACAATCCTATCTCGTTTCAATGATAATCCTGGAAGACCACATTGGGAAGCTACCAAGCGAGTTCTGCGCTATCTCAAGGCTACAAAATCATGGAGACTTACCTTTGGAGCCATTGGAAGGAACCGAGGCTTGGAAGGATTTGTAGATGCAGATGGTATGTCTTTGGAGAACAGAAAAGCCATTTCAGGCTACGTCTTTCTCATTGATGGAGGAGCAATTTCTTGGAGCTCAAAGCAGCAAGAAATCGTCGCACTTTCGACCACCGAGGCAGAATATATTGCACTCACATATGCTGCCAAGGAAGCACTATGGCTCCGACAATTCATTTCGGAGTTATTTCAACCTATCAAGGAACCCATCACCATGCACGATGATAATCAATCAGCACTGGCACTTGCTCATGCCGAACTAGGACAGTTCCATGCACGCACGAAGCATATTGATATCCGTTACCATTTCATCCGATACACGATCCAAGATGGACAAATTAAATTGATCTATTGTCCTACAGAAGACATGATTGCAGATATCCTCACCAAGGCTTTACCATCCTCAAAGGCAAAGCAGTTTGCTACTAGCCTTGGACTTCTTCCAGCTTGAGGGGGAGTGTTGGAATACAAGCTGAAAGTCAGTATGAAGCTGACTTGATCGATTGATGGATTGGCATCCCGATATGGTAACTAGGTTCAAGCTGTGTTGTACTCACTCGTACTCTTGAGTACAGCTTCGTTTGTACTCATAGCAATTATTCCTTAGATACTTATGTTCCTATGATACTTACCTATGCATTAGACTACGCAGTTTTATTTAAATAGGACTGTATTTTGGTACATAGAATAACATCTTCATTCACTATACTTGTGCTCAAGTGCCTGCTATACTAAGGATTTCAATATATGAATCCAGGCGTAAAGCTGCCTTAAAATTCGAGGAGGAATATCAATATTCCATTAAAGACTTTAACTTCGCGAAAGGAAGTCTAGTCCTAATGAGGAATACACAAATAGAGAAGGCACTTAATAGGAAAATGCGACCCAGGTACCTGGGACCCTTAGTGGTGTTAGGCCGGAACAAGGGTGGTGCCTATATCTTATGTGAAATCGATGGTTCAATGTTCGCAAGACCAATAGCGGCGTATCGATTGATACCTTACTTCACGAGGCAAAAGATAGAATTGCCGGACATCAACGCAACAATTGATGTACCTCCGGCTAGAATGAAACAACTATTGGATTCAGACAAAGAAGACACGCTCGATGAATTGCCAGATGACGAAGACAAGCATAACGAAGCAGAACTTGCTTAATTCACACCAACAGTTTGGGAGTTGAAACCCTTCGCAAAGCTATATGTTATTTGAGGGGGGGGGACGACTATACAAACTATCACGGTCTTTACAAGTAATTCAAAACTGCGTTGGTTGAACAACGCTTGACGACACGACTATTATACGATGCGGATTAAAAATTTCAAGTTCGCAAAGATGCCTTACCACCATTGAGGCTCCTTTCCCTTCGAACCCTTCTGAATTCTAACAGAAGGAGAAGGAAGAGGAGGACCAAAACCGTCAGGATTGGCACACTTCTCTTCCAACTTCGCCCGAACAATCCGGTACTCGGCAGTAAGAGTGGCGCGAACCTTCAAAAGCGCAAGCAGTTCGCGATTATTCACCTCGAGACGAGAGAATAAAGCGTCGCAGGAAGCAACGAGAGCTGGAAGGGTTTCAGGACCGTCAAAGGTTAACTGACGCCAGTTGAGAGCAACATAGGCTCGAGCAGAATCCTCGACGTCCCGAGCATGGGAAGCCTCAGAAGTGGTAGCACCAGCTATCAATCAAGAAGATAGATTTAGAAGGGTTACGCGAACTAGAAAAGGAAAACTCACCACCAATCGGACCGTACAGAGCAGATGATAAGGTCATGGCATCAATCTTAGCCAAAACCGAATCAACCTGTTCATCAGACTTCCCAGCAAAAGGGAAAGCCAGTACGTTGCGGTCAGGGATACCACCAACGCATCCGCGACCCCAGTGACGAGCACAATTAGTGCATTCAACCTTGAGGCCAATAAAGACACACTCTTCACTACGAGCCAAGCAAGGCATACAAGGACGATGTGCCTACAAAGCCAATCAGGAACCGAATAAAGAAATACGAATTCGCGAAGTACCTTAACGGATCTGGCAGGACATTCGTGAGGAGGATGATGGGGGGTACCTGAACAAAAGGCACAGAAAGAGGAGCCAAATTGTTGACCTTTGAAAGGAACGCGAGGAGGGATGCGTTCAGAAATCTTGTTTGCGATTTTCTGAGCTTCCTTCAAGGTTCCTTGACGAGCCGCGAGACTTTCAAGGTTGGGAGGCTCGTCCCAGTCACCTTCAAGCGAGTCGTCCTGAAACCAGGAATTAAAATAGAAAGTTCATGGAAAGAAAAGAAACATACCCAAGGGTCCAATTCGGTCAAATCGGTCTCAGCCTGCTGAGCTCTGCCGTCGTCAGATTCGCACGCAGAGTGATTATCAGCTCGCGAAGCGGGTCGTGCGGGGGAACTGGACCAAGTGGACTTGTCCCAGTTGCATTCATTGTGATCTGGAACCGGGGATCCCATAGGGATGTCGCTGTCAAGAGTAGGACCAATGGCGGGAATGTCCTCGAGCCTTTCAATAATTGAGGGTGTCGCTTTAGCAGCAGCAGCAACATCGGGACTGCAGAAGGTGACTCTACCACGACCGTTTCGGGACATGACAGCCCATTCGGAATGGAAGTCATGAACACGAAGGAATTGCTTGATGCGCGAAGCAAAACACTTGAATTGAATGTTCTGACGAAAGTCCGCGTAGTGAATAGAGATCAAAGTCTACGCAGAAAGTCAGAAAGGGTTCACAAGCATAAAAAGACGTAGCCTCGCACCTCAAGATCCTTGGCTTCGCGAAACCAGAAGCTTTTGGAAGCTTCAGTCGCACTCTTGGGAAGCATAAGGGCCTGAAGACGCTCAAGGCGGGCCACTAGCTCAGACAAGGCAGGAGGTTTAGGAGGGAATACAATGACAGTCATCGACTGAATGAATAATGAGTTCGCAAAACTTTCACCTTTTATAATGAAAGGGAGGAGACGTGGACGGCCAAGACGGCTGATTCAAGCATTCATCGCGGACTTGTAAATTATTCTCATCACTGCGGATCGAACCATAAGGACCCGAAAAACAAGAAGTCGCTCCAACAATTCATAATCCGACATCACACGTCCTGTGAAGCATAAATCCTTATGACTGGAAATTTTTGGACGGCCAAAACCATTCAAAAATAAAAGTCAGGGGGAGGAGACATGGTATCCATGTTGTGACGCGTCGATTCACCGCATAGTACACCACACATTCATTCATCAAAATTTCACGACAACATATGAAAGAAACTCACTCAGAAAAACCTGAGTTCGCGAATCACCATTCAAATATTAAAAACGCAATATGTCTTGATCCAGACAAAGCCATAGTAACTGGTGAAAGAGAAGCCGTAACTAAAGATATCAGTAACGAAATCACGACCACGTTATGCCTCGGAAACATGACGAAGGGACCGGCCCTCAAAAACAGCAGCCTGGTCTCTGACATATCAAGATATCTATTTTCGGACTTAGACTTGGCAGAAATGAGCCAAGACCGGAAATCATGTCCCGCGAACCGAAAAAGGAAATTCACACTCAATCAGACAGAACAACTAAACAACCAATGAAATATTGCACTTGAAGTGCTATGGGTACAAAACTACATAAAACAAAATAAGCCCGAAGGCGCAGTACTACAAGTAAAAATATTTTAAGTCCCAGGGATTGCGAAGACTATACAAAATACTACAAGTTCATTCGACCTCCGATTCCTCTTCACCATCTTCGTCCTTGTCATCCACTTCACGAGACAACCGCATACCTTCATCAATAAGCTCGGACAGTTCGTGAAGAGCACGAGCTTGTTGTTTAAGGAAAGAACGCTTGACGGAGCCAGACTCCGGATTGATAGCCGAGATAGCCTGGTCAAGAATGACTTGCAAGTCATGGTGAATGGCATCAGCAAGGGCTAGAAAAGTTAAAGTCCATTAAAAATAAGGACTTCGCGAAAACAAAACACGTACAGGTCGAGGGATCAAATACTTGTTCAACTGTATTTGTATGATTGTCTTCACAGAAAACAACGCAAGGGTGTTTCATGAAAGAGCAGCGGAAACACTTCGCAGATTTCGAACAAATTGTGCGACATTGAACACCGGCACGATGGCAAGCGTCGCAAGCTTCCTGCATCTACAAGCAGAAGTTAGAAAATTCCTTAAGTCAAGAAAAGGAAAATGTACCAAGTGCCCTACTAATTCACCGAGGGGCCTCGCGAAGTAAAAACCATTGCATCCCACATAATCACCAAAGTCCTTGTTGGGGACGAGGAGACCAATGGGTTGGAGACGAGGCTCTGCTACTTCACTAGCGTAGGGAGGAATGGGTTCCCCCAAGCCGCCCTTGCGTTTAAAGACAGGCTTTTCTGGCCTAACCTTGCGAGGACGACCATGTTTTCGGGGAGGTGGAGCTGAAGGAGCAGGTTCGCGAATCAAATAAAAAGACAGAATAAAAGGAGACTTACGAGTAACGGATGAAACCTCTGGTTCCGTTTCCTTGACCTTCTTACTCTTCTTGTTTTTCTTGTCCTTTTTATCCTTGTCCAAACGGCGGCGTTTTGGAGAAGAAGGAAATTCGACTCCAGGAGCTAGAAAAAGTTCAGGTCAATAAAAATAAAAACTTTGCGAATAAGGAAACCTACAAAGCGCATGGACTCGCTTGCGAAGGGTATTGGCGCTGGGAAGCTTTTGAAGGCCATACTTCTCCCGAAAACGATCTGTGGATATGACTCGTAATGTTTTTAAACGATCAGCACGCGCAGAAGCGGGAAAGCTAAGAGTACCTTCCAATTCGAACTCTGACCCAGAAGGCGGAGAATCGCCATGTGGTTCACGAGAGGGAGGCAAAGGAAATAAAGGGAGTTTTCCCTCAGCAGTAGAAACCGCAGGTGTGGGAGAACGAGGGATAGGTTCATCTCCCGTTGGAACAGGAGGAAGAACGAGGGAATTGCCAGCTCCAGGGTTAACCGGAGAATTGGTGTTCGCCTCCTCAAGACCCGGGAGCGAAGGGACATTGAAACCCGTCTTTTCCTTATAAACAAGTAATTAAAAAGGACTTCGCGAAGAGAAAAGAACACATACTGCTTCAACGGCCAAGTACTCAAATTCCTTATAGGAATTTCCAACCAGGTTCACGTCCAAACCGGCCAGCAATAACCATAGTTGGTCGGATAGCCCAAACCAAGCTTCCTCGTCCATGAAGTCCCCTTCCTCGGATTGCCAAGCCAGATCAAGGCAACGCCAGGCAACATAGGCAGTGCGAACCCAGCCGGCGGTATGCATAGACGAGTCAGAGGATTCGGCTTCATGATCCAAGCAAAACTGTAGTTCGCGAAGAGCCTTGGTGATAGGGCAGGTAGCGTCGAAAGAAGGAGCCATTGGTAGGGGGAAAAGCAAAGTAGGAAAGTAAGTGAAGCTGAGTAGAGAGTACGCGGGTTGCATGGGTAGGGAAAAAGTAAAACATAAAAGCCCAGCTTTTATACCCACCATCGACGCACGAGCCATGGCTGACACCAACGCAAAGAAGGCTCGGGCCCGCGAGGTTGAAGCACCAGAATACGCGAACCATACCAGCGCTAAACGAGAAGTTAGCAGCGAAAATCTCTCAACATTCTTGGAGATTACCAGAACGCCTACCAGGCACATCTCAATCCCGATTTGGACAAAAGAAGTGATCCCATAGCAACCGAAATTCCAGAATCACCAAAATATATCGGAACGAAACGGGAAGAAGTCTCGCGAAGCAATAATGGTGACTCATTCAATTAAAAAAATTAAAGTCAGGGGGAGATGATGAGCCTTGAGGCTCTGTGCGCTCTGAAATCGCGGGCACACATATTAATTTATCGATATTCTCCCATGCACGGTCTTTCAGTAAACCAATCATTGCAAGGCCAGTGCAGGTCGACTCATAGCAAACCGATCAAAGCACACGACTACGCGAACCTATGACGCATACCATAATACGGTCCGCAAACCGATAATTAAATAAACATATCCAGTTCGATCGGATATCGGCCCGATCCTCCCAGGTGGCTAAGCTATAGGTCTATGACGGTATTACAAGTCTAGACCAATCATGTGATACCAGCCATACGATCATATGGTATGCCTGCGCAAAGGCGGTGCGCGGCGAGGGACTCATAATGGCTAATGGTTGAAAGCATATGGGCACATTCCAATAAACATTTCGGCTTCGCGAAGTCACATTCCTGACGACTGCGCAACCAATAATGATGAGTAAAGAGCCACTTGCCGCTACGACTTGTTAACGAAGGAACGGTTAATACACCATACCACTCAGTAAGACTGTAGACAGCAGGATAATATTGTTACAAAGCGTTCGCGAAGCTCACTAATAAATTACTGCGGTTACCAAGGCTGACAGTAGTAGCTTACGAACTGGTACAAGAAAATTAGTATAAAAACCAGAGTGTATTAGCTAGAAAAACAGAATACGCTCGGGAATTACTCCCCCACACCATAGTCCTTAAAGCTTTCGAAGCTAACAAGCTTAGAAGACCCCCCTTACAACGTCCACGTCAATACACTAGTGTTTTAAAACGGTCCTCGTGAACCATAAAACACTTGTGCGCCGTATTGAATTGTTGCTTCGTTAACACTCAGCTTTCATCCTTAAACCAAGAAGGCAATAGTTCACCTTCATTGGCATTCTCACACCTCTTTGCTGTTCACCAGAAGACTTCAAAGGGTAATCCGTAGATAGGATTATTGCACTTTAGTTTCTAACACCAACAGATTATACTTTCGCGAAGCGAAATTATATAATAATTCCTAGTTCTTGTATAGGAACTAGCGACTAGAACCGTGATAGGATTCCGATACCTCATAACCCACTCAGTAAACACCCAAGCTTGCGATTCACTTCTCTTCTTGAAGTACTTCGCGCATAGACCTCGCTTCGCGAAGCTATAATTCGCAGCATAACACCCAGTAGCCCTGAATAAGCTACAATCTTAGGACCTACAGTCACTGCATGGAGGTGCCCGACTAGACTCGCTAAGAACCTGCCTTCAGATTCTGTGAAGGATTATACTTGCCGTTCAGGTGTTGTGTTTTCTGCCCACAGGAGTCTTTAGGTTCATCACCGGTACACACTTCACCCCCAAAGGCCCACTGGCTCAGGCCCTTTGGTCCTGACTGGACCCTTCGGGCTATTCAGGAAGCACACACCAATTCTGAAGCATTGGCAGCCCTCTATCTCTGGGTACATAAAGAGCAGGTAGGAGAGGTAGATGAAGAGATGATACAATGCCTATGTATGGGTGGGGAGACAGCCAGGGAAAGGCTATATGAGTTATGAGAGCCAATACGTTACCTCAGACAAATACAGACCGATGGAGCCAGGGAATTGTTAGTGGATGCCCAGCTGGAAACCCTCGCCGACTGACAAACCCTGAAGGCCTGCACCCTCATCGACAGCGGCTGCACCAGGAGCTCCATCAGTCGAAAGTACGTAGAATGGAATGGCCTCCAAATGTATCCAGCACCCTCCCCAATCCCCATATATAATGTGGATGGCACCCAAAACCAAGCCAGCAAAATCACGGAATTCGTGGAATTACGTCTATCCCTCAGGGATCATGTGGAATGAATTGACCTGGCAGTGATGGAGCTTGGGAAGGGAGACTTATTCCTTGGGCATGACTGGCTTAAGCGACATAACCCCATTATCAACTGGGTAACCGGATGGATACTCTTTGGGCATTGTCAGTGCAAAAAGAATCCATTCCCCTTACCTGACACTGATCCCAAGGACCGTTGGGATGAAGAACTGGAAGATGGGGAAACTATTCTGGCCATCAACATTCAAGAAGCCCTGGAAATCTGAGTGCTGCACCATGCTAATGACCTAGCCACCAAGGCCACCAAAGGAAGGCCCAAATGCTCATTCGAGGAGCTGGTCCCCAGCTGGTATCATGAATTCTGTGACTTATTCTCCAAGGACAATTTTGATGAACTACTGGAGCGCAAGCCCTGGGACCATGCGATCGAACTAATCCCTAATGCTCAAAGCACCCTCAACTGCAAGGTGTATCCCCTCAACCGAAACAAACAGGAGGAGTTGGACAAATTCCTGGACGAAAACCTTACCAGTGGGAGAATCCAACCATCTAAATCCCTGTTTGCATCCCCTTTCTTCTTCATCAAGAAGGATGGCTCCCTTCGCCCAGTCCAGGATTACTGCAAACTTAACAAAATGACCATAAAGAATCGTTATCCACTCCCACTCATCTCTGAGCTAATGGACAAGCTACAGGGAGCTAAATACTTCACCAAACTTGATGTCCAATGGGGATATAATAATGTCCAGATTAAGGAGGGGGATGAAGCCAAGGCAGCTTTCAGGACTAACTGAGGGCTTTTTGAACCCACAGTCATGTTCTTCAGGCTAACCAACTCACCTGCAACCTTCCAGTGGATGATGAATGATATCTTCCACAACCTCATCAGCAAAGGGAAGGTCACCATCTATCTCGACGGCATCCTAATTTTCTCTAAGGACCTTGATGAACACCGCCACTTGGTCTGACAGGTACTATGATGCCTGCAGGAGAACAAACTATTCCTGAAGGCAGAGAAGTGCGAGTTTGAGGTATTGGAAATGGAATACCTGGGGGTGATCATCAGTGAAGGAGCGATGCATATGGACCCAGTGAAGGTGAAGGGAATTATGGAATGGCCTACCCCAACCAAGAAGAAGGAACTTCAGTCATTCCTAGGGTTCACCAATTTTTATTGAAAATTCATCAAAGACTATTCCAAGATAGTACGCCCCCTCACTCAGCTGACTGGTAAAGCTCTCTGGACTTGGGGAGTGGCACAAAATCAGGCTTTCCAATGCCTCAAGGATCAGATGGCGAAAGATGTAGTACTCACTCTTCCGCAGGAACAGGGAAAATTCCAGGTAGAGGCTGACTCAGGTGAAGGAGCGATAGGGGCCATCCTTAGTCAAGAACAGGATGGAAAATGGCGACCAGTAGCCTTCCTCTCGAAATCCTTCACCACCACAGAGTGCAATTACAAGATCTATGATAAGGAGCTACTGGCCATCATGCTCACCCTATCAGAGTGGAGGCATTACCTCATGGGAGCTAGCAAGGACTTCGAGATTTGGACTGACCATCAAAATCTCCAATATTTCCGAAAACCACAAAAACTCAATCAGCGACAAGCCTGATGGGTGACGGAGTTGGCAGAGTATCACTTTACCCTGCACCACAAGCCTGGAACGGCGAATTGAAAGGCCGACCTCCTCAGCCATCAGGATGATCATGACCAGGGGAAGGAGGATAACAACAACGTGATCATACTGCAGCCCAAACATTTCCAAGCCATGATCATGCCCACAATGACGGAGACCCACCAGCAGATCAAGGAGGTCACCCATAACCAGGCAAAATGGGACCAGGGAATCACCGACTCCTTAAACCATGAGTGAGGTATCACAAAGAAGGAAGGACTCCTCTATTATGATGGACGGATCTATGTACCACGAGACGATAAGCTGTGAGAGGAGATCATTGCCCAATACCACAATCATCTCATGGCGGGCCATCCAGGTATCGCCAAAATGTGGGAGCTAGTTGAATGAGACTTTTGGTGGCCCAAGGATCGACAAACTGTCGAGAGGTATGTAAAGGGTTGCGAGGTCTGTCAAAGGGTGAAGAGTAATATGCAAGCAAAGGCAAACCCTCTACACCCCAATGAGGTTCCCTCTGCGCCATAGACTCATATCTCAGTGGATATGATGACTGGGCTTGAAGAGTCAAATGGGTACAATGCAATACTCATAATCGTAGACTGATTCTCAAAAGAGATCATCCCCATGGTGTGTGATGTCACCCTATCATCAGAAGGATGGGCCAAGATCCTCCGTGACCAAGTCTATGCAAGGCATGGGATGCCCCAAGTAGTTATCTCCAACTGGGGCTCACAATTTGTCTCTAAATTCATGGCAGAATTGTACCGCCTCCTTTCAATCACCCCCAATGCCTCGACCACCTATCATCCTCAGACTGACGGTCAGACCAAGCGGGCAAACCAAGAGATAAAGAAATACTTGAAGATTTTCGTTGACTACCGTCAAAAGGACTGGAGCAAGTGGCTAGCACTAGCAGTGTTCGCACATAACAACCGAGTCCATTCCGCAACAGGTCAAAGTCCTTTCTTCACCAATTATGGACTGCATCCCAGAGTACTTCCTGACTTGGTATGGACTACTGTGTTCTCCAATCCGGCAGCCATAGACTTTGCAACCACCCTTCTCAAAATACATAAAAATGCAAAGTCAGCCCTTGATGATGTGGCCAGCAAGATGAAAGCACAGTACGACAAGTGCAGACAAGCGGCAAGGGACTACCAAGTAGGAGACCGAGTTTGGCTAGATACAACCAATTTCCGACTCCCCTGTCCCTGGAAGTCATTGGATGACAGGAGAGTCGGACCATTCCTGATCCTTGAAAAAGCTGGCACATCTGCCTACAAACTCAAACTACCATCCCATTGGAAATTTCATCCTCGGTTCAATGAAAAATTCCTCACACCCTACATGCCCCCAGTGTTCCCTAACCAAGAACAACCACCTCCGCCACCACCTGACCTCATTGAAGACAAAGAAGAGTATGAAGTCAAGGAGGTATTGGACGCATGAACACATCATGTTCATGCAAAGAAGGGACAAAGGTCACACTTCACCACTGACTATTTCATCAAATGGAAGGGGTGGACAAGGGAACACAATTCATGGGTAACAACCAAGGATATGGAACATGCCCAAGACACTATCAAGGATTATGAAAAGGGGATCGAAAGAGCCAAGCGTACCATGATAGTCCATGCCATCATCACCAAGGAACAAAAAGCCATTGTGTCGATTCTGGATGATCACTATCAAGAGGACAGGACAGTACTATATCAAGTCCAACACACCGATGGAAGGAAGTTCTGGGTTAAAAACCCGGATGAAAAGAAGTGGAACTACCTGCTGGAACCATACTGGGAAAAATACCACCTATCCCTATTGGAGGAACCACCCGATCCTGACATAACATAATGACAGTCGGGATGACTGCCTTAATGAGAGGGTAATATTACAATTTATTCACTTTTTTGCCCTTCTTCACACATTATGCAATTCCACTTACTCATCTGTCCCGAATCCCACTTACTCATGGACTTCTATTGTTCTTCAGAACCATCATTGGATACTATCATTTTCATATATAAGTAGTAGCTCTCACTGTAGTATCCCCAGCTTCAAGCTAAAGTTTATTCACACCAAACTATCCTCGTTGACTCGCTGGCTGAAAAGCTAAACAACAAGGATCCAGTCCACATCTAAACATCGCAGTAACTCCCTGGGTGATTGTCTGAACACAAGACAGCCCTGAGTTTATACCTGTTTGGACCTCATGGCACTTGGGCCTAACAACATGACACTCCGAGTGGAGGAAACACTCTGAGTTCTGGCAGTCTCACAGTTCTGGACTTTCACACATCCAGTAGCGGCAGTTGCCAGGTCCCCCGATTCTTTCCTTTTGGACCATGAAATGGAATGCTGTTTATCTAGTACTCATTTAGGCTGAATTAGAACAGCTTGAGAAAGTGGTTGTGCAAAAAGCTCGCTCAGCAGCTGCACCACCAGCTTGCATTTTGCACAACCCCAAGAATCTTTGAATCTTAGTATGTTCTTGCCCTCCATGGAAGGTCAAAGACAACAATATGAAAACAAAAGCAGAGCAACAGATGTGGATGGCATAGAAAGTCATCAAATAAACTTGAAGATGCACCATGACATCAACATTTTGAATGTTGCCAGTCAGTGGACATCCTAAGAACAAAAGCAGCTTGAGATATATAATCCTTTACACATTTCTGGAAAAATCAAGAGCATTCACAAAGGCTGGAAACCCAAAATAGCTGCAGGTGCACCCATCACTGTTGGCTCACAGATTGAGTCAGTCACATAGGTTGAATCAGGCTGGATGAAAAAGGTTGATGTTCCCAAACACCAGATGTAGGGCCAGTGCACCATGGTCCAAGCTATGTTGGCATCAATCTCTCCAAATTCTCAAAACCCAACACACAAAGCTATAGGAAACCTTTCAAATCTATATAGTATACCATTATCAGCTTAAAAATTCCTTTACATACCTACTGTAGTAGAATGTAGCTACTGAGGCTGGCTATGAACTAGCACCACCACATCTTTGTACATAGAGTACTGGTTGTGGTTTGGAAACAAAAACAGAAACACATCGAAGGTGCACCAAGTAGGTCAGCATATTGGTGAGCCAATAGGGAGTTATCGGAATGAAAGAGGTCTCAGCCACAGTGGCAACCAAACGGCAAAGAAGCCGTTGGGTGCCGATTGATTGCCAATCACCAAAAATTTGTAAGCAAATCCCGAGTAAAGCCCCTGTCCAGACAGTTTGGCGCTACTCATGACCAGTTACATTCTGAGATAAACCCTCTATCGTTTCCTCATACTTCGGAAAGAATCGGGAAAGTGCAAGTGGCTGTGTTGTGGTCAAGTGAACGGCATCATGCAAACATGGAGCTCGGACACGGTCGCAAAGGTGTGGCAGTTCTGCTGTTAATACTAGCATGACTGGCACACTCTATGAAACTGTCACTTCTTTATTTCTTGAGGTTAAAGGAGGCTCAATTCAGAGGACATTGACATCCGGACGGATGTGTGGAGTCAGGGGAAGAGTGACATGCTAGAGATGCTATCAGGGTGGTCATTCGTGGCTTGATGCCGAAAAACACATGCTTGACAATTCGACGGATGCTGTAGTTGTATTAATGCCCATTATCGTCGTACTGACAACTTTGCACTCAAATCATGGCTTGCAAAAGGCCCTAGCTGTCCAATGATGTACAAAGTTTTTCGGAACTTGATGTCCTGTTGAAGCGGATATTCACTAAACACTATTCACCCAGCAAATCTCAGATGACATAAGCATTTGGCAATGTCTGAAACGAACTTGCATGTGTATCGAAGTCTGTCTTGCTGACTTGTTTCATAATGTAACATTGGTGTGAAGAGTAACACGTCAATTGTGACATGGAAAAGATAAGATTGCTGAGTAAGGACTTTCGAGGTAATTGTTTCTGAGTTCACTGATAGGTGCACAATAGAACTAGGATGGGTTATAAGATTGTCAAGGGTATCTACCCTCTAGCTACTGTACTATATAGTCTGGTATTTGTAATGTAAGATAAGGCAAGGAATAAAGGAAGTCCAATAGATAGTAGCTACTGTAAGGTAGTAAGGAAATGAACATAGAGGGGTCTAGCGACGGATAAGGAATGTGGGACGCATGTGGGTAATGTGTCATCAAAGGTACGAAAGATAGAAAAGGAAATAAATAGTAACAGGCCGTTACACATAACTCCTGCCACCTGCTTCATATTTCTCAATCTATTTACGATATATAGTGCCCAGTATAGCTGTTTATATCACAATTTGATGAATGAAATACAACATGAGATACTATTCTTGAAGTTCTTTGAATGTATAACCCATTGTATTTGCCACCCCTCTTTGCCCCGTCTGGCTACCATTTTGGACCCACATCACCTTTCTGCCTCTCCCAGCATCATGGCCTTGTATGTCCTGTACAAGGTCGCTGACATCCTTGCCAATATCCCTCCGAGCCAAGCTCCGGAACCAAGTTGGATTCATAAATTTGGCTTGCTCTTGGATAATCTGAGCTGTGCATCCATTCTGGGTACAAAGTCGTAAAGCTGATGATGCATTAGAGGCGACGTGTCAAGGACGCGTTGAGCGTAGCCTGCATTTGTTTTTGATGTTTGACAGATATGCTAAAAAAGGAATCATTAAGGGACAAAAGCTCATATATGTGTGGCATCGTTATTCCATTAAAATACATGTAGAATTCAAAATATAGACACTATATGACACAAAGAAATAGAATAATAGGGGACAAGTGGTGAGAGTTGTGAAAAAAGTCAACCAAAATAGACTTCAATACATGCGCAAGTTCATTTCAGACATTGCCGAATGCTTATGTCATCTGAGATTTGCTGGGTGAATAGCATTTAGTGGATATTCGCACCTGCTAAGGACAGACTTTCTTGACGACCCCTACACTCCTGTGGCTGAGCGGTAATTTCAGGTTGTTAAACACTTTAAAGTAATATTATCTGTGTTTGATTTGGAAACACGCAGGTAAAAACACCTTTGTAAACACTGCTTGTCATTTAGTCTGTGTTTTAGTTTAGTAATTCAATTTATATTATGGACAAAAACACATTTGCAATTACTGGATGTGTTTTTATCTGTCATATATGGATAAATACATGAGTAAAAACACATGCAGTAATTATGACCGGTGTTTTTGACTGGTAATTTCCTTTTGAAACACAGATAAAAACACCACATGTGTTTCTGTCGGTAATTATAGTTGAATGATGTCATGGAATTACCAATTGAAACACAGATGAAAACACAAAGGGTGTTTTTATCCGTGTTTAAAATTTAAACACACAGCTACTCACTAGTGACAGTGTAGACTCTATCTAGCTACTAGCTAGAGACTCTCCAGCTACTAGCTGTCAACTCCCTCTCTACTAGTCAGCCACTCATCACATATTTTCTATCTAGTAGAGAGGGAGTTGACAGCTAGTAGCTGGAGAGTCTCTAGCTAGTAGCTAGATAGAGTCTACACTGTCACTAGTGAGTAGCTGTGTGTTTAAATTTTAAACACGGATAAAAACACCCTTTGTGTTTTCATCTGTGTTTCAATTGGTAATTCCATGACATCATTCAACTATAATTACCGACAGAAACACATGTGGTGTTTTTATCTGTGTTTCAAAAGGAAATTACCAGTCAAAAACACCGGTCATAATTACTGCATGTGTTTTTACTCATGTATTTATCCATATATGACAGATAAAAACACATCCAGTAATTGCAAATGTGTTTTTGTCCATAATATAAATTGAATTACTAAACTAAAACACAGACTAAATGACAAGCAGTGTTTACAAAGGTGTTTTTACCTGCGTGTTTCCAAATCAAACACAGATAATATTACTTTAAAGTGTTTAACAACCTGAAATTACCGCTCAGCCACAGGAGTGCTAGTTGGTGCTCATGGCGACAGAAGTCCATAAACACGTAACGCAAAGGTCAACTCTATAACAGTTCCAACTCGTCAAGCTGTACTCTCTCGGCTGGGAGATTCGCAGCCTAGGTCACACCGTCAATATCCGCCGAATATGAACCCTAAGTGAATATTCACTGAGCGTTTCATTGCAACAATGTTAAGCATGTCCATGGACATGTATGATTGAGTTCTCCATACTCATATTATTCCCGTGTATGATGTTATTCAGGATACAAATTTCCATTGACTTACACTGCCCGGATCTAGAACTAAATGACTAGCAGGAAGACTAACAAAACGCTATCCATTCTCCAAGTGGAGTGCGACATGCATAATAACGCGAAAAATAACTACGCTGTGGTGAAATCGACGCAGCTCTCAAACGTCTGCTTTGGTGCATACCACCACCACTGAATCGCACAGGCGCCGGCAGTCGTGCAAGTATCCCCTAGGTCTGGAATAGTGACGTTAAAAGAAGCTTTACAGAATCGTTATCATCAACTGCTCGCGGGGGAATGAATAATCAACTTACTCTCGTTCTTGGGCCATTGGGACGGGCCAAGAGTGTCATTTGCATACACAGGCCAGGTGAAGAGACGCGCAATCGGCGTCTGGGTGGCAAGGTTCACTACGGAAACGTTCTGGGATATTATGAATACATGGCCTAGATGGAAGGCACATAAAAACCAACCGCGTATCCAGTGTGATGGGCCTCGATATCCACTGTGAAGGGAACGACCTGTCCAGTCTGGTAAACTCGAGTATTGGCTACATTGTCTTCGTACTAGGAGAGTGGAAATGAGCCACGGTTTCGTGAGTGTCCATTCAGCTTACCTGGTAGCCACGGCAGAAGAACAGGTGGCAGGCAGTAGCGTCGTAGTCGGAATCAACCTTAGCAGCAGCGGTTTCGATCTATTCACCTTGGTCAACAATGCTCAGTGAGTGGGGCGAAATCACCATACCGGTCCGTATTTGTCTAAAAGTGTCCATTAACCATGGAGATTGAAGACGCATAATAAATGACATTCACCAGATTTGAGAACCTTGTACACGGCCGCTCCGCAAGCCGCTTCATTGGCGTCACCGATCTACAAAGAGCGTGAGGATGCGCCAGAACGTTGTGGGTTGCAAACGGAACCTACCACTCGCGGTGCGGGACTAGAAACTATTCCATGGGCAAGCGACGAGGCAAAGAGAGATGCGAGGACCACGAAGGAAAAGATAGCCATTGGTGTAGCGCAAAATCACTTTACGACAAAGGGTTTAAGCTGGGCATGAGTCTTTTATGCGTTCCCCAAACGAAGTCAAGCGACCGCGGCCCGCAAAGGACAACCCAAGCGGTCCGCCGGAAAAATCTCTGCGGAAAGAGCTATGGCCACACGCGTAGATATCGGTTAAAGTTCGCGTGCATTGCTAGCCATTGCCTTGATGGCCAATTAGAACATGAGAGTCGAATCTTTGGACCGCATGGCCTCGACGAAACAGTATCCCAGAAGGCTAATATCCAGTACCGTAAACACCATGGCTTATCTAGAAAACTATTCAGCTGTACACGACAAAATGTATTGAATCTACGGTACCTAGATGCTAACGTATACTACACACCACTTGGGGACTGACATGATTAAAATTACAATGATTGTAATAGTATGCAAGATGCGGCTTTGTCTGTCACCCTACTCATCGTCCTTCTCTGGCTCGACTGCTTTTCGTATCAACTCTTACGTACTCACCCTCGTCCAGCTGAGCTTGTCCGTTCTCCTTCTTGACCGACATATACACCTCGCCGAGGATCTGCATCGCAACGGCACGCATTTGTGCCTTGTCCCGTGTAATATTGGGATCTTCCAGAACGCGATCACATGTTTCCCGCAGGATCGACTCGATTTCAAGTTTGGTACCCTATCAAATCGAATGAACTAATAGACGATATCGGATGACGTGGGGGTAGTTACCTTGAACAAAGCCTGTAGTCCCTTCTCGGCAGCCTGTTCCTCTAGCTTCCGCTTCTCTTCCGGACTTAAATTGCCCGCCTTTTCGGCTGCTTGTATCTGGTCGAAGACGGTCTTGAGTTCTATCGCTGAACGAAGGGTCGATACGCTGCAACAACAAATCGTTGATAGTGGAAGATGATGAAGGAAGCTCCTCACGTCTCGCTGAAAACATGGTATTTCCCTTGAACGTTGTGCAGCCAACCACCGACGCCAAGGAAGCTCTGATTGGTAGCCAAGTGATGCTTTGCCTTGGATGCATAGACAAATCCAATAGCTTGAAGAAGTTCGACACCATAAGATTCTCGTTTCAGCTCTTCGGCCTCAAGTTGGCAAATCGTCCGCCAACTTCGTGTGACATCAGGGTCATAGGGGCCCGTAGCAGACTCTGTGAAGATGCCCAACTTGCGTTCAAGGTTTTCGACGAGCTTCTGGACCCGTTCCGCTCTTTGTGCTGCTCTCTAGAAGTAAAGGAACTGAGAATGACGGCCGGCATCGACAATGAGGCATACCTCTGAAGCCTTCTTTTTGTCTCTCTCTTCCTTCTTCGCCTTTTCTTCATCACTCAATATTGGCCTCCCTTTAGAATCCTTTGGTTCATTTCCTTCGGCTTCCTCTGCTTCCTGCAACGCGGTCTTCATATCTCTGGCCAGACTGATTTGACCAATAATCGGAGCAAAGCGATCACCGCCGAATATAGCGCCGAACACTTCTTCTGGGTCTACGTAGCCTCCCTCTGGAGCACTCTCTTTCGGACCGAACTCGTTGTACTTCTTCCGCAACTGGGGGAAAATGTAGGTCAAGTCAGAATAAAAGCTAAATCTGACGGCGTACTTGATCGTCAGAGAGAGTTTGGTAGGCAATAGCGATTTCTTTGAAACGCTCCTCGGCATTAGGATCGTCTGGGTTCTTGTCGGGATGGTGCTTGATAGCGAGACGTCCTGGAAGAAGATGAGACGCGTCTAACAGAGGCTGCCCTACGCACGATATGCTTTCTTTATATCATCCGTCGTGGCAGTGACTGGGACGCCTAATATATCGTAATACCCTGTTTCTAAAGGACGTTCTTGAGTCCCAATCTTCCTACCTTTCCTGGAGGAAGGTTGGCTAGATGACGGCCTAGAGCTATTGGCTGATGAGGGGGTATTCAATGCTGCATGCGAGGGTACTTGATTGGGATAGAATGCATGAGATAGTATCGTTTGACATGAAAAACATCGGATCTGTAGGAGGGTTCCCGGCCGTGGCTGAGGTGAAGGGATGAGAAATTCGAGATGTGCGCTACACTTCTGGCAATTCGTTTGGATATGGGGCAATACAGGCCTGGAAGTCAGAACAGGGTACACTGACATGGCAGCAAGAGGGAGCCTCAGTGCCGTGTGGCTGTGCTACTACCTCATCAGACGGCTGTGCGGGTATCCCCGAACCGTACTTTGCTAAGATAAAACGTAGGGCTTGCTACAGGCTAGATATATCAGATATCGAAAATAGAATTTGTTTAGAACAAGAATAAGTAGTTGCAAATGAAAGGGTTCTCTGAGAGATTCTGTATTAGTTGAGTAATTAATGATTTATTACAAAAATAGCACTGTAATTATATGATATTCTCCTTCTCTAGTTCTTCGATAATGCTATCTGGGAGCACCTGATGTCCTCTGTAGCATTGTGCTTCCAAAGTGGTCTGCCTGCCATTTAATCCATGTGCATAGGCATCCATAAGTAAACTGAAGAGAACAATTGACAAATCTAGGAACAAGAATTTCAACTATTAGAGTCCTGCCATTACAAGCAAATTTAAAGAGCCAACCAATGCATATGAAAATAGGAATTGCTCCTAAAGCCACTATCATTGTACCCACATTATAGGCCAAACTATCATGTAATGAGTGGTGAATATACACACATTTTCCTTGTTATCAAAAATCTGAGAAATTTCTTTTCTTTTTGTGGGGAGACAAACACCCTATTGTCCGCTTCACTCCATTTTAAGTTCTACAGCTTTCCCCATGTTTTCTTGTCTTTGTTTGAGGTGATTTGGCTTTCGAGCCATGATAAAGGAAGCTTTGCGACATGTCGAGACGCATATATTACTAACATGATGATGCCCTAAATCCATAATTACTCCTTCGGTATGCTCTTTCTGACCAAATTGTTATTATGATCGAATTAAATATACTTAAATGCACAATTCCTATTTTCTCCTTTCGACATAACTTATCTACATGAGGAAGCAGAATAGCTAACTTTTTCTCTGGGAGTCGCTCAATTTGGACATGTCACACATTGAGATCATGTGACCTGCCATGCGAGTTTTGTGTGTCGCCTACCTGTTTGCTACCTTATAACTTTTTAGCGTCGTTCTGCCCTCGAAGTCACGTCAGATCTAAATCCGTTTGGGGGGGGGGGGGGGGGTACAAGAGAGCACTCACGGGACGAAATTATAAGGACCAACTATGACTTTTTCATTTCTCACAGCAAAGGCTGTGATTCGGAACCCCTCCCAGAATTCATGTTCCTTGAAAGGCTGTGATGAGAAGGTCAACTGTTCTCCGGGCCATATTAATACACGTCTCCTAGGACCCATATATCCCTTCCTGAAAATCTCAAGCCTGCGGTCACTGATTAACTCAGGATAGTATTATCGAAACTGATTCCTGAATATTCAGTCTTTTATCCAGGTCAACATGAATTTACCAAATTTTATCGATAAATACAACTCGGATAAGCGTATTAGAGACGATCGATGACTATGCCCTTCGTAGAACATTCTAAGGAGGCTCACAGCATTATAGACTGGCCGTACAGACCTGAGATGCAAGTGATACAGATTTATCCGACATGCCGTAGGCGGTGCGCATATTTCGTGGTACTAATGACATCTTTACTATACCTACAAGAAAATTTTCAACTTTGAGGTGTTAAAAATGTTGTGAAACGGGGGATGAAGTTCATTCCCAGTATGTATGCATAGTGTTCAAGCCAATAGTATTGCGCTTGGCTGAGCTCCGCAAACGCATGAGGATCTACACTACAGTACCTACTTATATACTAAATGACTGTTTACTAGAACTTTCTATATCTTTCCTCAATCTTCTTCCTTAATAAGACAGATCGGCACGATGCCGGATTGCCAAATTCCAACAAAAAAGGACTGCCAATGTGCAGAAAGTGGGTAAAAGACCGAGTAGACGTGCATCATCAATATGTTCGACGGGGTCCCGATCAGGGCCACGGCTTTCGGAGCGGCGTTGGTCTAAATTAGTTGTTGCCGGCCTTGTCTCTCTCAGCGCCTTCAAGTATGAATTGGTACGGATCTATATCGTGATTCATCGCATCCAGGACACAGGGCCTTGACTCCCTAATCCATTCCGGGGGCTCGAAACATGAATAACGGAAGATAAAAGGACGGAACTGCATTTTCAACTACAAGGTTCTGACTCCAGCAGTGACGTACAGCGGCACCCCATCTTCTCACTATGGCACAGTCGTTTGGGGAGGTAAGCATCGGATGGCATGGTCAGGACTTTACTGATACGAACGTATCACAGTATGCCCGACCCACTGATACAATAGCCGCAATCCTAGGAACATATCCATTTTCTATCGGTCTCTTTCGAGAGTTGATCCAGAACTCTGATGATGCAAAGGCTTCAAAGCAGGTTGCCACCACATTGTTTCTGAATTTTGAACATACTCAAACGGTACAAAGATCTTTGTGTTAGATTCCAGAAAGCACTCGACACGCACCCTATATCATGATAAGTTGGCCGGTACTCAGGGTCCATCTCTTCTCGCCTACAACGACGCGCTCTTCACCCAGGAAGACTGGGAAGCCTTGCAAACTATCCATAGGTCCTCGAAGAAGACAGACAATACGTCAGTTCCTTCAATCCGTTAGCATTTCATTTCTTATCGTGCTCTAGAAAGATTGGCAAGTATGGAATCGGGTTCCGCTCGTGTTATCATGTAAGTCTTCTTTTATTAGGGAGTGTGCATGGCTATGGGTCGATTACGGATTCTACTGCCTTGTTATAAACAACTCGTCGCAGACGGAACCCAGCAGACCTCGTTTCATATCGACACCGCCATCTCTACCTCGTGGCGGCGCATTCAATATTATCATCGACCGTAATCGAGTCCATAATCGGCTCATAATCTTCAGGCTCCAAATCTGATTCTATACATTGTTGCATTCGGTTCTGACTTTTTTTTGGCAGATAACGGACCATCCACAAATTCTCTCTGGCACATCTCTTGCCATCCTGGACCCCCATCACCACTTTAGCGACTCTGGAGGAACTAAATTAAACTTTGTCAAACTCGGAGACTCATGTGCTGACCACTTGTCATGCTTTGACTTCTTTTTGCCATCTAGCACAACCCCAACAGCCTTCTCCGGTTCCGTGATCCGACTTCCCCTCCGGACGCTTCAATCTGAGAGCAGCATCAGCAATAAAGTCGTCACTTCTGAAGAAATACGCACCCTCTTTCACGATTTCATCGAACAGGAGCTCGATGTTTCACTTCTCTTCCTCAAGCATGTCTCGAGGATTGAGATACATGAAATTGATGAGCAGGGAGTCCGAACCTTCCTCGCTGGCGTCTCTATTTCCAAGGGATCATCTTCTCAGTGGACAGAGGATGGCAGTCACATCACATTCATAGAGACCATCAATATCACATCTTCCTCCCGAAATGATGCCATAACCTGGCGCATACTCCAGTCTTCATTTGATGAATCCACCTCGGCATCGTTGATATCGTATAGACTGGGACGAGACGTGCGTCCTTTGCTATCAAAACACAAGTTGGTCCCGTCAATATCTCTCGCCGTCCCCATGTCTATCGTGAGGGTCGAACAGACGTCTGGTCGGCTCTTCACATACCTTCCTCTCCCTATACGTACTGGGTTCCCATGTCACGTCCATGGGCTCTTCGCGCTAACGCAATCGAGACAGAATCTCACTAACAAGACGGAAATTGGAATCGTCCGTGGAAGCGACGACAGTGTGTTAATAGAGTGGAATCAACTACTCTTCGAGAAGTACCTTCCCAAGGCTTGGGCCGTACTTTTACCTGTTCTTATTGAACAAGATGCGCTGAAACAGATATACCGAGCTTGGCCTGCTGCACAACCGACCGTGGAGACGGGAGACGGCACGTATTGGCAAGATCTTGTCGTACAGCTACTCGTGTCGATATCGATGACCCTGGATGCTATCATAGATAAGGACGAGGACGATAGGGAAAAGAATAGCAGAACATGTATATTCGAAGTACTACTATACACGCTGTAACTAAAGAAAGAGGATCGAAGCAGAAATGCAATTTCCCGACTACTCACCGAGAAATGGTTCCAAGATCAAACCGCGACTAATGACACAAGTCCACCCGTATTTTTTGCCTATAGGATCATAATTTCCCCACCCCGAAGGTATTCATCGGAACCACAAACGGGAGGGGTCATCCTCCCATTCGTGCCTCGGACTTGCGTAACCTCCCGTTCAAATCGTTTCAACGGCGAGTCGAGTCTCCCGTGGTGGGTCCGATTTGCCCAAAAAAAAAATAAGAGCCCCGAAGGCCTCTCACCTGCTGTCAGTCAATACACTCTAAGGACTTACCTTTGAAGAGACGACGTCGTTCTGGAATAGAAGCAAGTCAGAATCACGAATGAAACAAACAAAAAGGAAGCTCACCCGTCAAAGTCCCTTGAATGCTACATCGAGTCAACCACAAGACGCCGTTATCCAACCCCACGTCGCCCTCAACAGACGGCGGCTATTTAATCAGCCGCGACGGGTTCCACGCGGTTGAACAAAGGCGTCCGGTGGGTCACTCCTGTTTCCATGTCGAGCAGGCGTCCACCAAAGTCTTTTAACTTTGAAATATCTGTAGAAAACCGTGCACACGGCATGAGGAGTATCAGCAGCAGACTAACAACTCGACGCGTGAACACATACCTTCCGTGCACACCGCCGGTCTTGAGCCTGAGCCTCGGGAAGAAGGGACGATCCGCAGACGGGTGATCGGCGGATCGTCGCCCTGTCATCCGCAGATGTCGTTGGCGTGCCCTTGCTCGTCGGAATCCGATTCGACGTCTTCCAGCGAAATTTGATTAATTGCTTGCCCACGTCGCAGGGAAAGCTGTTCAACATTGAAGAATGAAGCTTGAAGGACCGCGATGCCGGTACAAATGAATTAGCTAGTGAGAAACGAGGTAAAGATATATAACCCACCTGCCCCAAAGCCAAACGAGCCCCACACGATCCAAGCACACGATTCTTCCCAACTCTCCACCCTCGCTCGCCGGATGGCGATACGTCGTCTCGCGGTGAAATTCGTCGGCCAGGCCAGGCGCAGCGTGACGTTGGGCTGCGGTATACGTGCTTTGGGCCGAGCCAAAGTCGTCGGAGGGCAGTAGACGCCAGGGAATCCTTAAGTAGATCATTAGCTAGGGAAAGAAAGGGACGAAAACAAACGTACGTTCAACGAGGGGGAACGACTTTGAATTCACCCGAACAACGCATGCCCGCAACCCTCCTGATTCCTCATCTTTGCTATTGCATCTCCCCCTGCTCCCCGGAAGACGATACGTCGTCTTGCCGCAAAATTCAGTGGCCAGGTAGAGTGCAATGTGACATTGAGGCTATGCTTTATGTGCTTGAGGCAAGGCCAAAGTCGTCGGAGGGCAGTAGATGCCAGGGAACCCTTTAGGAGAAGATTAGTTAGCGAAAGACAACGGAGGAAAGGAAGCTCACCTTCGACGGGGTGGAAACACTCTCAATCTACCCAAACAACACCTCCGCGCGCTTTCCCGACTCCCCGTCTTCGCCAGTGCACCTGCCCATGCTCCCCGGAAGACGATACGTCGTCTCGCAGTAAAACGTGTCCACCAGGCGTGGTGCAGCTTTTCGTCGGGATGCTATACGTGCTCAAGGAAGAGCAAAGTCGGACAGTAGTCAAGGTACGAGGATAGCTTAATTAGTAGAAGATTAGTTGGTGAGAAACAATGGACAGTGTATGAAACTCACTTTCAACGAAATCGGACAACTGCGAAGCCTCCCGAACAACCCATACGCGTAGCTTCCCCACCTCCCTGCCTTTGCGAGTGTGCCCGCCCTTGCTCCCCGGAATTCCATACGTCGTCTCGTGGCAAAATTCGTGCCCAATAGTGGCTGCTTTCGTCGGGCAGCTCGGCCTACAGCCTTTGCACATGAATATGTATACTTGATGACTGTCGAGTACCGAGTTGTCCATAAATATAGTGATCGAGCGCCAAATATCGTCGTCTTAGTAGAGGCAAGATACAACTCAGTAAACAGGGTGGGATAGTGAATATACAATAAAACTTACGAGAAATCTGGATCTTGATAAGTGAGGAAGGCAATAGGATGAAAGTGGGTGGGCATGACGTGCGGAAGAGAGCATGGCTTTGCCAAATACAATGTCGTTGCCAAACACCCCTTTTTGACGATTCAACGCTCATCTGTTATGGGACAACGACGTGCCCTCAACGCAACACGCCATCGCAGAGGGATAAATAAATGGCGGACAACACCACCATATATGGTAGCAACAAGACGCATGATAGTCAAAAATACTGGCAGCATGCAGGTAAGGGAAAGGGATATTTGATCACCCAACTTCTTAAGCTTATATACCCTTGCAGATCGGTACACGGTCCGTGACACGTAGAGTCAACAAAAAATTATTTTATGGAAGCACTGATCTTCCGCATCTAGGCTCCATATCCCTTGCCAACTCACAGCATGCGCATCAATCCACATATTTTCTTCCGATGATTACTCTGCCACCTGTCATAAATTTAAGGGCCTTCCAGGGGCATAAGAACACTCATATGAGCACTCCTATGCTTCTGGAATGCACTAAATTTATGACATCTACTTACATTCCTTTCTGTGTGATGAGTCACCTTGCAAACCTCACAACGATCAACTACAAGCATTCAAAACTATTCTAAGGCTGCAAAGGATGTTAGGACTGCAAAGTGAATCTAAGTAAAACATAATCTGAATTATAAGGTACGTATTATACAAAATAAGTAATGAGTTGTCGAGATACCCTGAGAAACTCCATCTCTTGCCATGCCCATTCTTCGGATCCATGCATCATCATAAACCTAGAAACCTGTTCAACAAACTTCTGATATTGTGGAAGCATGGTGACCAGGTACCGGGCTGTGCAATCCCATGTGAGTATCCAAAGAATGTGCCATACCTTTCCAATTAGAATTGTCTGAGAATTTCTTGCAGATTTGTATATCCTGTAATTCCGGTGTAAGTCCCTATTTCAGTTTGTGGCTGAACAGGTCATCACTAATCCAATGGAGGCCTGTAAGATGAGAGAGATTACATGCAGCATGATTTCGGATTTTCTGATCAGTAAGGAATTTACTTTCATTAAAAGATCAATTTATTTACCTTTGCATTGCCAGGTATATAGAACAATTTGGAGAGCCTTACAAGGCTAATACAGGGTCAGTGTGGGCTTTGGAAAATGCATCAATCAAAGTACGTACCTCAAATTCGTTACTCGCATTCGGCATGGACTAACAATGAGTATCACCGTTTACGACAGGAAGCTCCAGAGCACATATTATTTTATTTCCGAGTTTCAACGTCTTCGCCCTGACACTCGGTGAGTCACTAATGGTTCTATATTCAACAAACACTCACCAGAGAACGCGGGCACAGCTCGCCGCAAATGAAGACCCAGGGTAGATAGACTCGGTGCATGTATAGTCTCCTTGATAATAGGGTTGCGTGTTCGCCGTCACTCTCATAGGCCGGGAGGGCGTAAACGGTGCTGTAATTGGCATCAAGGTTAGCATATTCTCAATTCTTCCCTATCACGATCATCCCTGGTTGAAGCGAGTTCTATCCAGACAGATCCTTCGCTGCCAGTATCCGCCCGAGTCGTCAGGGTGGTTGGGTACTTCCATTTGATTTGAATTGAGATTAAAGGTAAGGCCCGGGGTTTCATAATTCCGTTTACACATACACCACTCACCGTTGACTGAGACAATGGCGCACACGTCAGCTTTGCCGTCGTGCTCCAAATTACCGTGGTGCAGGTCAAACGTCCCCATGTTTGCTAGGTTTGAAGCAAGAGGGCAGCATCACACGGATGTGGTACATAGTTTACATCTATATTTTCATATATCGAAGTACAGGTATCCTGCGCCATATTAGCACTCAATATACGCGAGAATGTAACAGAACACGAACCAAGATTTCAGACATCGATTGACGAACTCTACATGCCAGTCTGGTTTCCCTCCCAACGAGTCCCATTACAAAATTGAAATCCTGCGAAATTTCGATCTGTCATCGAGATCGTCGATGTCCAAGCATCCAGCGAGGTCTACTCCTCATAAGTATCTTGGGAAAGACTTCTACAGGATAGTACGTTAGCGAAACGACGAAGCCCAAGCATACCTTCGTACCACGATGCCCACGATCAACGTAAGTAAATGGAATGTAATTCAGTTAGAAAACAAGTGCCTGCGCCGTATCAGCACTCATAATATACCAGAATGTCAAGGACCACGTACCGAGTGACTCAGGTCTGAGTGCGAGCTCGGGTCATCTTTCAGCTCTCGATAGTTCACTTAGATGTCCCAATAAGATCTCCTATGTGTTAGCGAAGGATTTCTACATGGATATTGACATGCGAATTGTCCGTCAATTGTTATTCGATGTCCAACAATCATTCGGCACAACAGTGTTCTGGAGAACATTAGCTAGGATAGCAAACATGTATGGAATTACGATCCATGTGTTTGAATATTCGTCGTCCGTGTGTCTTATTGGGAAGAAGATCCTTGTTGATTGATACTTCAAAGCTTGAAGACTCTGCTTCTCATTGTAGATGTATATTTCAGAGGGTCAAGTTCGGAAAGAGCATGTCGAGCGAGTAGCATGATGGTGGGAACGAACAAAGGAGGAAGTTGCCGGTTCCGATGACTCCAAAAGAGGAATCACTGTGGTTTCCTTCATACCACTCGCTCTACTCACAGTAATTCGTTCTCTCTCTACTCTCACTCGCGTATTCATTCACCAGCCTTGCCTGGGAGTCAAATCTTTCGTATATACAATCATTATTCAATAAAAACTATATGATGACACAATTTCGGCTGCCCCCCTTGGATGGGAAACGACCTCAAACGACGACCGAAGGCTCTGAGTGCTCTCTAGGACCCTGCACGACGCGTACAGCAATGACAGCACTAATGAATCCCCTCGGACCGAAATACCGACGCGTCAAGTCATGATGTCGCGCGCCAGCCCTGAGCTTGGACAGGAGCTCAACATCGATATGTAAGTATCCTTTCTTCCTGCTTATCCGTTCCTTAAAAAAAACATATAGATTTACTTCTTCGAATGCATTGAGTGTGGTATGGAAAGATCTATATTCAGGGATAGCAGGACCTTGCAAAATCAGCGAATTACCCCCGAGCTCGGTACGTCCTTCACCGCCAACATGTCGTCAACGCAACTAATGTCCACAAAATTCTTAGCATCTTGTGTATTTTACTCCAATACAATTACTGCGACAGCGCCCAGGCGCAGCCAGCTCGAAACCATTGCAAAAGACCCATACTCAACGTAAGTCCTCGTTTCCACCTTCCAAAGTTCTGACATTCATATGGCTCTAGAGCTTCTGTGACACATTCTCAGGGTCATCGATCTCGTAATATTATACCCCGTACCTGTTGTCAATTCGACTCGAAAGTTGGAAGTTCACCAAGTGCGTACTTGCTCGTATTGTAGTTCTACATAATACTCACGAAGCTACGAGTCTAGTTCAGCGCCGAGCGGACTGCTGGGATGGACTTGAACTTTTTCAAGCAAGACAGTACATTGTCTCATTCCAAATATCGGTAGCACTAGCATCAAAACAACGACGGAAATACATTTCGCCCTTGCAATCTCTTTCTCGAGATCTTCCAAATTTCGGCTGTCCGAGATTTTATGGTCGATAATTCCACGATATTACATCACTCGGTGTAACTATCCTGTATTTTTGGTACGCTCCAGGCCTCCACGAAAGCCTTAAATACGATGTATGTTCTCCCTTTCTCTCCATCATCCCATTAATCTCCCATTCCTCTCTTCTCTAGCTTCTCCCCTCTCCTCCCCATTCTCAAACAATACGTACCATTGCCTTCTCATTATCGAGGGCGTCTTCGGCAGTTCTCCCGCCGTCGTATGGCTCGTCGTCAATTTCCACTAGTTCGATGGGTCTGATCTCGTGATCGCCATCATTTCCTTTTCGGTTTCGTTTGTTGATTTCCTTTACTTTTACCTCGAACACGACAACGCCGTCGAGTTCGACATCGACAACGGTGAGCTCAATTGTATTTTACCTTTTGATTCACTCTGACATCGTGTAGACTTAACTGCAGGAGACGTTTCTGCCATCAAATAGACGACGACGTAGCCGGAGAATAATGTACTGCACTAAAGTAAGCCTTTTCGGTAACATACCATTTCCTTATTTCTTACCCTTCATTTCGTCGTTAGCCTTTCACCCTTGGACTAATGGTAAGTGCTGCACTATCCTTAGGCCCAGCCTGTACTGACTGATATGTGCACTAGCTCGTACCAATTTTTATTGACACAGGTAAACCTTTGTACGTGTACGACGCGTTCCCAGGGTAATGATTTTTTACAGTTGCCCCGCAGCAAGTAGCCATTGACTTCGACGACGGGGCTCAGATCAACGGGGTACACGATGCTAGAGGACAACGGTGAGACACTCCCTTCACGAAACGTTATTGGCTTCTGATGTCTGTCCTCCCAGTCAGTAGAGGAAATGACCATTGTAATCACCGACCAAGACGACGGCTAGCAAACGTAAATTCATTCATAATATCAATCCTACCTTTTTTTGCTGGCATTGTATAGGCCGTTGCCCTTGCCTGCGCGGCGCTCTTCACTTTAAAGGTAAATTGTTTCATGGATTCCGCCTAATTCTTTTTTTTTTACTGGTTTTCTTTCCAGATTCGTGCGGTAGGCGGACGGTCATTCAGGAATAATGGGCTTACCGAGTGTAAGGTCCTTATTTTGTTGAGTTTGGCACGGAAGCCCAAGCTTGCGATTTTTCTTGCCCATTCAGCTCTGGTACGAACATGCGACCTTCCCTACTTCTCCAGGAACGGAGGGCTACAGATGATGGTACTCATTCTACACGACCTTACGATTCTCCAGGCTAACGTCTTCTTCTGCAGACCTCTAGAGAATGTGACGATGGCGGCGGCGACATCAGCCTGAGGTCTAGTTTGCAAAAACTTTCAATTACTACGAGACTCGAGGTATGTAGACTATTTTAATCGTCCACGTCAGCTTACCGATTCTTCGTTTTCATATTAGGCTACTATCTATGGGATGACGAGCGCATAATGACCTGCTCGGCACGCTGTAAAGACTGATTTAGCCATGAGGCTGAAATTGGGAGGGAAGGATGCGGTTGTGCATCTAGGATTAGAGCCTGAACAAGTGGTGAGCGCCGGATCGTACTCTGACCAGTACAGTGACTTATAAACCTCGGTTTAGAACTGTACTGGTGTCACTCAAACGCGGTAGCACGGACATGTTCAGCTCGTCCATCGGTTCCTGCACGAGCTTAGAGGTCGGAATTTAGACCCCGTGAGCGTATTTTGCTAGGTACGACATGGTCTATTCTGATAGACTTAAATCTGAGTGATTCCCTACGTAGCTGATACTGCGGAGCGCACACCGAGCCATTGCGGAATAGGTACGTAGACTGTTTGCCGTCGTATTGACCCTAGCTTAAAAGTTGTGATCTCGAAGATACTGAGACGACGGTACGGGTAAGGGCACCTACCCGTTGAGTACCCTAGCCTGTCCTCTCCAATACCAGATCTCGGACACAACCTACGATGAAACCGATGATCATAATACCGCCTACAGCGTACGGCATCATGAGCCCTTGAGATAAACGGGTACGGAAGGTACGGCATGCGATCGTACAGCTGCTAACAATCATTTCTACGGTACGTAGTCGCTAGTTCCGTCCAAGAATCGCAGATATTGACACGTCGGTAGGTACCTCTCAGCAGCGTTGCTGCTAGTTCTCGTTTCTTATCATTAATCCCGCCTACAACCACATCTTTTTGTAATCGTACTACTATGCTTTCATCCCTACTGTTTTATGCGACATTATATCTCCTACTCTTTGTGAACGTACTCGGGGCATATACATTTCATGTCCACCCCCCTTCATCAGCTTGTCCTTCGGTTCTCGCACGAGCTTTGAGGTCGGGATTTAGACCCCGAGATCGTACTTTGCTAGGTACGAGATAGTCTGTCTCTGATAGACTCAGATGTGACTGATTCCTTACATAGCCGATACTGCGGAGGGCTACAGACCATGGTACGCATTCTAATACTACCTTGCATTTCTCCATGCCGACGTCTTCTTCTTCAGCCCTGTAGAGCATGTCACGGCGGCGCCGACAACATCAACCTGAGGTCTGGGACTTGAGGTGAGTAGAGTATTTTATTACTTTGCGCTAGCTTACGCGTACTTCATTATGGTACTAGACCACTATCCATCCGACAACGAGCGGATATTAAGACTGCTGAGGTTGGTAGATAGAATCAGAGTCTGAACCAGTGGTGAGTGCGGGATCGTACTCTGAACAGTACGGCAACTAATAGATCTTGATTAAGAACTGTACTTGTGCCGCTCGAACCAAGTAGCACGACCACGACAGGATCAGTATGGGTGGGGCACATGTGACTTTGCGAGGTACGATATATTGTATGTTGATTCTGCCGACATCTGACAGATTCCCTACGTAGCTGATATAGCAAAGCGCACACCGAGCCGTCGCAAACGAGTACGTAGACTCTTTGCCTTCGTGTTGACCCTAGCTGACAAGTACTGATCTCGAAGATACGGAGACGACGGGATAGGTAGTAGGACTCACCACGAAGGCGGGGGAGAAATAGTCGGAGAGTATGGAAAGGTACGTACCAAAAGTTTAGAGTGTTGTTCTTTCGGTGTTGACCAGCTCACAGAGACCGTATGCGACGCCTCTGAAGACGGCGGATATCGTGTCGAGGTGCGGCGGCGTCAGAGAGCAGAGGAGCGCAGACAGATGGGACTCGGGGGAGTGGTCGGTGCGGAAACGGGGTGGACGAGGGCATAGAGCGCGCGGAGAGGAAAGGAGGGATGTCGCCAACAGCCGTCTATTATTAGGCTAGACGGACGGGGGGGTGGTCGTGTGGCTGTGAAGGAGGTAGATGAGGACAGCCCACGGAGGGACGTCGATGTAGGCTGGAAGGGGAGTGGACGGGTGTGTGGCTGTGAGGGAGGTAGATGGCGGTGGGAGGTCGTCGATGGCTGGGCGGAAGTGTATAGGGACAGGCGGTTTCCTGCATGAAGGAGGCTCGACAGCGATTTGGCGGGAGTTTATAGGACAGGCGATTTCCCGCATAAACGAGGGTCGACAGCGATTTGGCGGGAGTTTATAGAGGCAGGCCATTTCGTGCGTAAACGAGGGTGGACGTGAGTTTGGCGGGAGCTTGGAGAGACAGGCCATTTCGTGCATAAGGGTTTCACGGGCGGCGCGAGACAGCGAGGGAGACGAGGGAGAGGGGGGGAGAGGAGAGGGGGGAAGAGGGAGAAAGCAAGCGAGACAAAGCGAGGAGCGTGCGCAGAAAGTGGGGAAAAGACCGAGTAGATGTGCATCACCAATATGTTCGACAGGGTCCCGATCAGGGCCACGGCTTTCGGAGCGGCGTTGGTCTAAATTAGTTGTTGCCGGCCTTGTCTCTCTCAGCGCTTTCAAGTATGAATTGGTACGAATCTATATCGTGATTCATCGCATCCAGGACACAGGGCCTTGACTCCCTAATCCATTCCGGGGGCTCGAAACATGAATAACGGAAGATAAAAGGACGGAACTGCATTTTCAACTACAAGGTTCTGACTCCAGCAGTGACGTACAGCGGCACCCCATCTTCTCACTATGGCACAGTCGTTTGGGGAGGTAAGCATCGGATGGCATGGTCAGGACTTTACTGATACGAACGTATCACAGTATGCCCGACCCACTGATACAATAGCCGCAATCCTAGGAACATATCCATTTTCTATCGGTCTCTTTCGAGAGTTGATCCAGAACTCTGATGATGCAAAGGCTTCAAAGCAGGTTGCCACCGCATTGTTTCTGAATTTTGAACATACTCAAACGGTACAAAGATCTTTGTGTTAGATTCCAGAAAGCACTCGGCACGCACCCTATATCATGACAAGTTGGCCGGTACTCAGGGTCCATCTCTTCTCGCCTACAACGACGCGCTCTTCACCCAGGAAGACTGGGAAGCCTTGCAAACTATCCATAGGTCTTCGAAGAAGACAGACAATACGTCAGTTTCTTCAACCCGTTGGCATTTCATTTCTCATCGTGCTTTAGAAAGATTGGCAAGTATGGGATCGGATTCCGCTCGTGTTACCATGTAAGTCTTCTTTTATTAGGGACTGTGCATGACAATGGGTCGATTATGGATTCTACTGTCTTGTTATGAACAACTCGTCGCAGACGGAACCCAGACGACCTCATTTCATATCGACACCGCCATCTCCCCCTCGTCACTGTGGCGGCGCGTTTAATATTATCATCGACGATAATCGAGCCCATAATCGGCCAATCTGACTCTACCGATTGTTTCATTCGGTTCTGACCTTTTTTCGCAGATAACGGACCATCCACAAATTCTCTCTGGCACATCTCTTGCCATCCTGGACCCCCATCACCACTTTAGCGACTCTGGAGGAACTAAATTAAACTTTGTCGAACTCGGAGACTCATGTGCTGACCACTTGTCATGCTTTGACTTCTTTTTGCCATCTAGCACAACCCCAACAGCCTTCTCCGGTTCCGTGATCCGACTTCCCCTCCGGACGCTTCAATCTGAGAGCAGCATCAGCAATAAAGTCGTCACTTCTGAAGAAATACGCACCCTCTTTCACGATTTCATCGAACAGGAGCTCGATGTTTCACTTCTCTTCCTCAAGCATGTCTCGAGGATTGAGATACATGAAATTGATGAGCAGGGAGTCCGAACCTTCCTCGCTGGCGTCTCTATCTCCAAGGGATCATCTTCTCAGTGGACAGAGGATGGCAGTCACATCACATTCATACAGACCATCAATATCACATCTCCCTCCCGAAATGATGCCATAACCTGGCGCATACTCCAGTCTTCATTTGATGAATCCACCTCGGCATCGTTGATATCGTATAGACTGGGACGAGACGTGCGTCCTTTGCTATCGAAACACAAGTTGGTCCCGTCAATATCTCTCGCCGTCCCCATGTCTATCGTGAGGGTCGAACAGACGTCTGGTCGGCTCTTCACATACCTTCCTCTCCCTATACGTACTGGGTTCCCATGTCACGTCCACGGGCTCTTCGCGCTAACGCAATCGAGGCAGAATCTCACTAACAAGACGGAAATTGGAATCGTCCGTGGAAGCGACGACAGTGTGTTAATAGAGTGGAATCAACTACTCTTCGAGAAGTACCTTCCCAAGGCTTGGGCCGTACTTTTACCTGTTCTTATTGAACAAGATGCGCTGAAACAGATATACCGAGCTTGGCCTGCTGCACAACCGATCGTGGAGACGGGAGACGGCACGTATTGGCAAGATCTGCCTCGCAATCTGCTCTCCGCCGTCGCATCCTCGGGATCTGTCGTATGGCCACTCGTACCGCGTAGTCCGAAGAGCAATTCGTGGAACATGGAAGTCGCACCTTTCCAGAATCTCCGGTCTGTCATAGTGGCAGGCAGTACAATCGATGTCGAGGCCCTTCAGGCCTTAGTAGATTCGGGGCTGAATATCATACAGCCCCCTGAATATATCATGAGGGCGGAGATCAATCATACGGCATTAACTCCGGACATCGCACATGCTGGGTTACTCGTAAGTTACTTTTATCCCATGCTGTCATGGTATTCATCTAGGGCTTATGTTCGACAGCACCATAGATTTGAACTGGAGCAGCTCGGCGCCTCGGACAGTAGCGCCTCGCTGTCCGTTTTGGAATATCTTCTATCGACGAAGAACCTTGGGCTCGTACTTGATCTACCCATAATTCCGTTGGTTAATGGGAAATTCGCGACCCTTCAGCATGATACTCCAGACGTTCACATCTTGCTGGAGAAAGCTGCTTTCAATACGTTCCAAGACTTCGATGGTTCTGCTGTACCCATGGACAAGCTTTCGAACCCGACTAGAGAGCTCCTACTTACAAAAGATATTGATGGCTACAACTTGACGCGACTAATGCCCGAGCATGTTGTGGGCTATCTGCGACTGTCTCCATTTGGGATAGATTTTTCGACTGCCGAGAAATGCGACGAGGCTGCTATTCTGTGGTTATCGAAGTTTTGGGAATGGTTAGGAGAGTGGAAGGAGAAGGAAGTGTTGCTGCCCATGATTTCTTCGTTCCACCTTCTGCCTTCAAAGTATGGGTCCCTGGAACTTGTTGAAGGTAGGATGTTCTCGGGGGAATCATTGGAGGCGTCACTGCAGACCGCACTTCAAATCCTACAGATCAAATTTCTACATCCGAAACTTTCGGCTGCAGCTCGGAACGTCCTCAAAGACGTGCCCGGTGCTCTGCGCATTCCAGACGCAGATATCCACTTTCTCCTCGACTGTATACAGCTGGCTTCAGGCCCCGGCATAGACAAGCAAACAGCTACCGTCATACTGAGCTTTTTGGTCCCAGCTATCCTCGATTTCTGTCGTACAGAACGCCTCACTGATAGTCAAAGATACAAATTCCGATCATTGCCGATCTTCCCAACACTTGTCCCTTCGAAAGGTCTGGTAAAACCTGAAAAGACCTCCAGGTTTTTGGGTATCCCACTCAAGGCCCCCAAGATGAACACAACGAAGTTTGTTGGACCCATTCCTCATGGTGCCACTGTTTACGGGGTGACTGCTTCGACGGCCTCACTCCTTCCACTCGCTAGTGACGTTATATATCTCGACGGATCCAACGTCGACCTTGCTATCTTATCCCACCTCGAGTCGGAGAACGGTGTGCCACTTTCCGAGACAGACGTCGTAGCCCTTGCTTTGGAGCATTTTGGCGAGCAATCCAGGTTCCTCCAGCATGCCTTCCTGGAGCAAATGGTTCAGCAGCGCGATAGCTTGCCTCCTCGTTTGCTGAAGATCCTCCAAACGACGAAGTTCATACCTGTCCTTGATGGGTCCCTGCAGTCAGCAGAGCATGTAATTGACCCCACGACACCAGTGATGACGTTGTATACGGACAGCGGAGATCGTGTTCCGAGATCTATAGATGATGATGCAGGATTCCTTTTAAAGCAGCTGAGGCTCCTAGGAGTCCTTCGAGGAACATTGACCACGGAAATCATCCTCGAGAGAATACAGCATATTTCCTCGATACGAGATTCTAACCCGAAAAATGCCAAAGGGCTATCAATTCGCTTGGTTGATCTTTTATTCACGTCTGGATTCGATTGCGGGCAGTTGGAGATACCTGTCGATGCGAAGTGGTTACCGACGAACAGGGGAATGTTGAACCATGAAGAATGCTTGGATCGCGGCCTACACCGCCCAGAGCTGTTTGATGAAGTGTATCCTTTGGTCGAAGAGACTATCACTGTCTCCCATTCTCTACGGTTGACGCTAGGCTGGGATAAACCGCTGTCATTTGCTACCTTGAGCCAGCAATTTAGCCTCGTCATCAGTGCGCGCGGGACGAATGGAGCCTATAAGAAGCTCAGGGTCATTATAAAGGAGCTCAGTCAAAGAGAGCTCTCGGAGGAAGATCTAGCGACCTTGAAGGGCATCATTGACGGTCGCGCATGGATTCCGATAAACTCTCGTTATCTTGCTACTACGAGTCACGCAGTTTTCTTTCTTCCGCTTCCTCTAGCCGGATTCCATGAAATCCCTCCTGCTTTAGCTGATCGTCCTGAAATTCGCGAATTTCTGTTTAAGATGGGATGCACGGACAGGTGAACATCTACCCGCTGTAGCTGACGACACGTTAACAATCGAGTTTATAGACCTTCAATTGACGTTCTTGTGACGGAACTCAATAATCTCCACAAGTATCCGGCTAGTCCTGACAAGACGCAAATGGTACCACACATCTCCCCAGACAGAGTCTTTCCTCAACTTAATATTTACCCAGGCTCTTTTGATACTAAAAGCTCTCCCGCTCAATCTGAATGAAGAGGAACGCTCGAAGATTTTCGTCCCCGATGTGTCTGGACAACTTCGTCCCGCAAGCGAGGTGTACTTCAACGACCTAGGCGATCGGGCGTTTATTGAAGCTGGAGACTTAATACTAGCGCATCCCCAGCTGAACGAGCAGATAGCGAAACGTCTTCACATGAGCCGATTAGGTCTCAAGTTCCTTCACTTGAAGAAACCAGCTGTAGATATGGGGGAGAAGCTAACCACCACCATTCGAAATGTCCTGAAACAATATACGGAACAGCAAACACTAACCGAGTTCTTTGCTAATGCCTCGGATGCAGGAGCCACGGAGTTCAAGATCTTAGTTGATGATCGCCACGCTCCGTTTGAGCGTTTGCTTTCACCCATCATGGCCCTATTTCAGCGCTGCTCCTCCTTGATCGTTTATAACAATAGCATGTTTACGCAAGCAGACTTCGAAGGCATCTGTAAAACGGGAGTGGGCGGGAAGGAAGGCGAGACAAGCACGATTGGACAATTTGGTTTAGGTGCTCTTTCTATGTTCCATTTCACAGAGGTAGGTGTTAACCGTCTGTCATGCGAGTGATATCACTGATATCCCGGTAGCTTGCAATGATTGTCTCCGGAGACAAAGTACTGTTCCTTGATCCGTCCAAGACACACCTTCCATTTGACGACTGGGCCTCGTTGCTCCTACCTCTACAACAGATGCAACGGTCCGTACCGTGCAGTTAAGGTTGATAATGCCTCTGACCTTGTTTATCAGGATGTATTCGGACCATCTCGCGGCGCTCGACGGGCTATTTGGCTTCAAGTTATCATCCACCACTTCTTACGACGGGGTAAAACTAATTATTCATCTATTACCCGAAACCAGCTCACTTTCCTTTTAGACTCTCTTTCGATTACCCCTCCGAAATACTTCCCATTTGAACGACTGCTCCATATTGCATGTTGGACAAACAGCTGACTATGTCCGAGATTATATCGTCCAGCCATACTGGAAGCAGGCCCAACAATCCCTGCTGTTTACCAAGATGAAAAGTGTCTCAACTTACTATCGGCATCGGTCAGGTCGCATCATAAGCGGCTGGAAAGTCGAAGTGAAGGCGGACGACTCAACGACATCCGACGGGAAGGTTTCTATCCGCAACCGCTATCTCATTGGATACGCATCTCCAAAGGTCGAACCGGTGCAGGAGCGCTGGATGGTGGTGACGACGTCCCTACCTGTCACCAGCTTACCCTCCGAATTCAATCCTTTGAAAGAACCCCACCGCTTGCGATCCCCTATCATTGTAGGGCTTGCCGCACGAACTACTGCACGAAGCCCGAGCAGCCATAATCTCTTCTCCACGCTACCTCTGCCCATGACTTCCACGTTACCATGCCATCTCACGGCGTCATTCATCCTTACACCCGATAGACGACATATACGATTTGACGATTATGACAACCTTGAGTCCCAGTACAATCGGTGGATATTGTCTACTGTCGCGCCGTCTCTCTATCTCATCCTTCTTGAAAACCTTCTCGTATTAGTCGGGCATAACGATATATGGTGGCCGGGTAATGTGACACAGCAGGACAGTGTTACTCGACTTCTTGTTGACCGGTTCTACGCAGATGCCCTTCCTTCTAGTCAGCGTCTAGTTTGTCCTAGTCATTTCGATCCCTCCATTCGTATGCGACCTTCTGATGCCGTCATTCTCGGGAACCAACCTGCATCGGTAACGCATGTACTCAAGGTGCTTCGCTTGCCACGATATGTCTCGTTCTTTCCTATTATCTGCGAGCGTTGCTCAGGCCACATCAAAACATTCAATCAAGAAGTTTTGAGAGACGAGATTGCTTTGCGTGGTTTCAGTTTGATTGGCGGATTTGAGACGGGAAAGCTCACGACAAGCGACATCCAAAGTCTTCTTGACTACTTGTTGGAAGATTCATCTACCAACTTAATGGACCTTCCTCTTATACCTCTTGCAAACGGGTCGCTTGTCCCTCTACATCCAGCCGACTACAAGAAGAAATATTACATATGGAAACGGTCGACTTCGAAAAAGCACCTTCTCTTCAATCTAGGAGACCTATTAGATCCAGATTTCGATGCCGATGGGCTGATGGGGAAGGGGTATAATGTCTCGGAGCTTCAGGCATCAGACGTCCCGAACTTGATTCGACCTTTCCTTTCGGAGGCCAATACATACAATACGAAGAGCATTACGGACAAGGCTTGGATCGAAAAGTATTGGAAAGAATATCCCAGCTTGAATATGGATCCCGATGTCCACGCTCAAGACTTTCCATTAATTCCCACTGTCCGCCCTGGACTTTACGTTTCCATGAACGCATTGAAAACCCTTCCCGATGTCGTCTCGATTGGTATCACTGAGCCTGATTGGCTTCCAGATTGTCTAGATAAATTGGGCATTTCAGCCGTTCGACGCGATGACGAGAGACTGCCTACAACGGTCCGCACCGTCATACTGGCCCAGCCCATCATCAATATCGACCAAATCATCAAATTGTTCGAATACAAGACTTCACCCTTCGAAGCATTAGACGACGAAATGCTCGCCAAGTTTACAGCATGGTGCCGAGATAAGATCGGTCAGTGCTCTTCAGAATGTATTTCGGCAGCTCGTTCGCTTCCAATCTGGCCCTCTCCTTCGCAAGACGGCAAGCAGTACCTTGCTGCGAAGGAGAAGCGAATGGCCATGGTCCCTTATCAATTTCCTCATGATATCATCAATCCATTCATGAGTTCGTCTTGTGTCGAGTTCTCTCAAGGTCTCCGTCATCTTGGCCAAGATCCAGTGAACTTGGATGCTTTGTGGAAAAAGCTCAAACTTCCCAAAGAACTTGGTCCTGATAACACATCCGCTTATAAGCGGCTTGTCACTGCCCTCATATCGGACCAATCCTTCACAATTCGAGAGATACCCCTTCCTAACGGTACTCGTCGGCTTGTTCCATCCAACTCATTGTATGCTCGCGATCCCCTATTCACGGCCGCCTTCGGGTCATCCGAAGTGCATTTCATGCTTGAAGAGTTTATCGACCTTGAAGCTCGACTAGGGCCATTTGGACTGAAGAGCACAAGCAATCTAGATGTAGATACATTCTTGATTTGTGCCACCTCCATCAACGACGATGTTTCCGGTAGAGATCGAGACGAACGAGCAAAGCTAGTTTTCAAGGCGTACTGCGAAGATCTGCCTCTTCGTATTGCTGCCAACGAAGATCAGTCTTGGCGACAGTTGGATAACCTACGGTTTATTCCCCGTCTACCTCTCAGGCAAAAGTCAATGGGGATCGCAGAATTTTCTCCTTATGTCAAACATTTGCCCCCGGTGATCTCCCCAAATGAGATGATATTACCGGAGTACGAGCCTATTGCTTGGACTCAGCGTGCTATCGGCAAGGTTCGACCTGCCGACAGGGTCCTGCTCGCTAACCCGAGTCTCGGGAAGCCGACTGGCTCTGACGTGGTACGTCCCCTTTCTGGTCTTTGACGCCATTTCTTAGTTATAAACAGATCCACCACCTGCGTGTGCTTGCTTTGGAAGTAGCAAGAGATCATACCTTTGACTGGCACGTATTGTCTGACCTGGAAGCCACATACAAATGGCTCGACGAACACCAAGATGAAGTCGGGGAGGAAATGATTAGCCTACATCAAGAACGTCTTTTCTTGAATGTTGACGATCCAAAGAAGGACGTCTGGATGTGGAACTCCGCGGATGACATGTTTTTCAACATCACCGAAAATGGAGAGTTCAAGACTGTTCACAAATTCCTGGAACCCTACAAGGACCTGCTATACGTCTCTGGTGTAGAGAGTATCAATGACCCTCCCCGTCCTGAACCCGTCCTATCATCAGTGGAGACGCAGTTCTCCAGATTAAGAGAGGGGTTCAACGCAATGCGGCTGGAGGGAAAGTTGACTGATGTTGTGTTTGTGACAGAGGATGAGCAACGCTTTGCGGCGCACCGATCGTTCTTGTCGCCGATGAGCGATTATCTACGCGATCTATTCTGTGGAGAATTCACGGAAGCTGGTCCCGCTACTGCAGATGAACCGATCGAAGTTGGTGTGGAATATCCAGGAAGTTGTTTAAAGACCTTGTTAGGTACGGATGTACTGATATGTTTGTATCGGCGCTGATATTCCATTCCTAGACTTCATATACACGGGAACTGCGCCTGATTTTGATGACATCGGCCTTTCTGTACTCCTAGATATCCTAGACCTTTCGCAATATTGGGGCTTCACCGAGCTGAACGAAATCACTCAAGCCAGGATCATCGGGGGGAGCTTCATCAATCCCGTAACCTTTGGTGATAGTAAGCCTCTTCGCGCAATCTATCTTTTGAATGAAGTCTAAGAGATCATATCAGTCCTTCATCGTGCAACTGTCCTCGACGCCAAATTCCTTCTCGATGCCTGTGAATATTATGAACGCGAAAACAAGGACGCTATACAGCGACTTCGTGGTGAAGGTAGAGGTCGCAGGGAGAACCCGCGGCATATCCCAGTCAAGCCGAAATCTACCCCGATCATCCCGCTCGATGATATCGGTCTGATAAGTAACAAGCTAAGACCTCGAAAAGTCCGCAGATTCATGCACCGGATTTCGATGAGCTTTTCGCGTAGATCTAGACCGGGCCCGCAAGCTCAAGCAGATTAGATCTTCGAAGAATGTATTTTTATAAATGATACTCTACGATACTACACGTGTTAAGCTATTTACCAAGATCATGTACCACTATATCTTAATATTATAAATACTGAGCGTTATATGTTCAATTTGTGCCACTTAGGTTAAGATCGAAGCATGTTGCTACCCTACTCGTCGTGCTGGATTATGGCTTTCGAAATGGCTCAGCTTTCGAAATATATGTAATGAATGATATGAAATTGTCGTCCTTTAGCGTTTAGCGCTCAATATGTTTAAAATTTTTTGCCATAATCAGCATGATTATGCACGAGTAAGTGCGCAGTTTCAAGTGTTCATTGTAGATAGATGTAATTACGGAGAAAGTGGCATATCACTGGATATCAAACCTGCTGCACTACAGATAGATATGTTTATGAGATTTGCATGTATGTTCAATCTGCAAGCAAAAAAGACGGAAAATATGGATTTACAGGAAATTAAACATCAATATTGAAAGCGGCACTGCGCCAACCTGAAGTCTTCCTCTCCTGCTCTGCCTTCTCTTCAACCCTTTGCATAAATGATTGTAGCTGCCTCTTCCCCTCCGCCACCATCCCTTTCATCTCTTCGTTGCCTTGCCGACCTGTTTCCCTTACTGCCTGCGCATCCTCAGCCTCGACAGAACCAGTTAAGATATCCTTCAAGCTCGCAGATCCTATTCCCAAAGGACCCTTCTTCTCACCAGAAAGGATCTGCGGCTCAACACCCACCGCAAATGCTTCTCCCTTCTCTCCCTCGACAACCATCCCAGTCCCAGTCCCGAATGCCTGCCAACCGCCAGACATCTTTCTCAGTCTGCCCAACTCGGACCAAGTCGCAGCTGAGAGAGCATTTCCAACACTCATACCACCATCAGCAAATACCTCTGCTCTCTGCGAAACGTCCCATGCAATCCCATCCACCCATTCAATAACACCCCTAACCTGCTCCGACAAAGACCGTTCAAGAGCCTCACGGAGGCGCAGAGAGAAAATAGGCTTGAACATGGTCAATAACATCGGATGATTGCTTTCGGTGATGGACAGGTCAATATCCTCCGTGATTTCCATCCGCGCTTGCTCGACGACGTGGAAGGCACGCTTGAGATCACGTTCTTTGATACGAGTTCCACGCTTGGGTTCAGCCTCTTGTGTAGCAGGAATGAGGCGAAGCTTAATGTCCAGATCAATGCCTTTAGGGGGTAGGGTGAAGGTAACGATGCCGGAGAAGTCGCTCGGACCAACGGAGGCACGTTTGTCTCGGTAGAAGAAAGACACCTTGTCAAAAGCAAGTTGAACCGCTTGAACGCGTATATGCGTAAGTGTGCCGATAGCAGTACGCGTAGGAGCGTTGGTAGAAACCGTGTTGATGTCAACATCGGTTATGTTGCGAATGTAAACATGAGATGGTTGAACATTGAAGGATGAAATATCGAGGTTTTCAAGCACAAGTTCCATATCATTGTCCATATATTCCATCCTGAACAACGGTTAGAAAGATGTTAAAATAGCGATAGGAAGACATACCTTGGAATCGGAACTCCCTTCATAAACGTCAATGCACGGGGTATGTAGACTTGGAAAATATCCCGCCAGAACCAGGAAACTTGCTCCATTGCAGCCTCCAAGCCGGTCTTCGCCTCCGGTCCAACTTCAGCAAACCCCTCTTCAATTGCCTTCCCCAGCTGAACGTGCGCATCGCGTAAGCGCTTCATATCCTTATCCTGGCTCAACGCCAGCTCGAAAGCGTTTAATTCTTTCCTTAACGCGTTATAGTCCAGCTTCCAGCCTGACGACTCGTCGACCAAAAACTTCTTCCATCGCGTCCGCAAATCCTTCTTGGCCTTCTTGAGCTCTTCGCTGCGCATGTACCCAGCATCATTGACCATCTTGCGAATTGCCTGGAAAAATTCTTGGAACCATCTCTCAAGTTCCCTATCCTCGCGTATATGAATGGCACATTGCTTGGCCTTGCCAAGCAAGTCGTCCAGAGATTGATTGTTAGCGAAACGTTCAACAAGAGTCTGAAGTTGTTTCAAGGCTTTGGAAAGGTGCTTGTCAGACGTCGTGTCGTGAATGAATGAATCGAGGTCGGCAGTAACCGCTTCCTGAGTTTTGGAGAGCCATTTCTCCACGGTATCGAGAAGCGTATTGACAGCTGAGCGATATTCTTCATCGTGCTGAGCACGTTCGCAAACCTGACACTACAATTAGAGAATGGATGTAGAGCATATAGAGCAATACATACTCTGTGGAAGGACTCCTGCAACCCATTCCTCGTTCTGTCCGCCAATTTTTCCGCTTTTGCCTTCGTACCTTGTCTGAGATCTATTCCTGCGGAGCCCGTGTCTTTCAGCGAATCCATCTTGTGCTCGAACTTGACCTTAATATTGCCCTCTTCCTCTTCCATTCTGTCCTTGTCTCTGTCAAAGATATCACGCTGACCATCCTGCACCTCTTGTTCAACCTCCCTCAGACTATCCTTGGCGCGACCAGCTTGGTCCTCCAACATTTCAGCAGCATCAGCAAGTGACGATCGAGCGAAAGATGTAATGTCTCGTAGAACAAAGGAGCCTTCCGCTGAAATGTTGGATCCTGCAATTTGCAGTAGTTTCTGGATAGCTTTGCGAATTTTATTGATGTCCTCCGAGGCTTCGTCAGTGCCCATGGCATCTGAGGGAATCGCTGCTGACATGTCCCCTTGCGAGAGATGCCACATAGCATCCTGGAGTAAATCGTCGCCTACGAATGTATCAGCACCCCATTTCAACGATAACAACAGCGCGTACTGTTCTTGTTCAACCCTAGGGTCTTGTAAGCGTCTAAAATATTCCGTACATGTTTCACCAAGACTCGTCCCTGAGAACTCAGCTGTCCCGCTTGCATCTGCGACAGTGCATTGATCTTTATCCAATCGATAAAACCATTGAGTTGGTCCTGAGAAGGAAATTTGCCTGCGTTGAGTGCAGCGAGAGTACTTGTAACGTGTTCCATTTTGGAGAGGAGTATAAGCACCTTATATCCATCCCTTTTATAGGACTACATGGCAGGTAATGTCTTTGGTGTGAAATGACGAGGAAGGGAAGAGGATCGACGTCGTCTTTTCGTCACCAACTCCAAATGATCCTGGGGCTTGAACACAGCCACACCTGATTCAGGCGGACGACAGCACTTGAACACAATGAAGACGCGTCTGTCCCTTCCTTGTTACTGGCTTCAACATAGAAATCAGGGAGGGATATGGGGTTCCTTTGCACTTTTTGGTGTCTCCGAAGACACCAGATGCCTCGGTTTCTTCGAGAGCGAGTGGAACGGGGAGGATAATGACGTCCTTGGCATAGTATCCGGAACCTGTGCCCACTACGTTTTCTTACCGCTTTAAGCACGTACTCAGCTACCAACAACCACATCGACGATAACAGCCTCAGATGCCGGCGCTCGTACAAGTTCCTCCCCAGAAGCCACGCCGATCTCTTCGAAAAGCGACTGCGCTCGCTATTGAAGGGCCCGAGCGTGCTTGATATCCTCCAATTTTTTTTGCCAATCATTTTCATCAGCGTGCTTCCGTCACACAGCACTATAGCAGAGCTGTTTTGAACAGAAAGGCTGCATTGAGCATCGGCTAAAAATTGTGTGTTATGTGTATGCGGTTGTTGACAAGAAAGCAGTCGAGTAACTCACCCGTATTTAGGGAGCAACGGGTATCATCATCCAATCTGAGTCCTTCGACGGTGCCACCGAGATGCGAAAGACAGAAGACTGGAGAGGGTCTTCGGGTGTCGAAGTTGGAGTAAAGAAAGTATGTCGGAGGGTCGGACCGGTAGTGGCGTTCTGCAGACGAATCACAGGTTCGGACCTCGCCACCTCTTTATTGGCATGCTTTCACTCATCGCTCACTCACGCTGGCATGCTTCGGGGACAGAATCTTTTTCTCCAGCTCCACGGAATGATCAGACCTGAATTTTGCAACTCGTTAGGCTCCAACTACCAGCTTACTAGTGCCCGACTTCTACCGGCACCTATTGAGTATAGATTTCCTAGGATCACTCTTCATGCTACCAGCACGAAATTTACGTGACGGTCTACCATCCCGAATCTTGGACCGAGGCCCTGCGCTCTTCCCTTCCCTTGGTCTCCTCGCTTCCGTTCGTTTGCAAAGAAAGTCACGATCTACAATTTTTATCGGGTCCGTTCAATGGCAAAGCGGGCGTTTCCATCTGTGTAACCTTGATGACCTTCTTTGGCCCTTATTTTTCTTTTCGGTTCGACACTTTGTCTTCTCTGAAAGTCGTGAGACCGTCCACAGTTCATAATGCATTAACTTCGAGAAATTTTCGGTCTACCCAAGTCAGGTGCTTATATCAATATGCACGGTTGCAGTACTTAGTGCATATCGTTGTCGCCGTCCTTGAACATCATTGGATACATATGATCCACGTTCACACAGGCATAGAATTTCCTGTCGAAGATTTTCCGCCGATGTGTGCTCCCTTTCCTCGTGATCCTATCAGACATTATTTTTTCCATACCGGTTCGTTCTCATTGCTCGGAATGATGCCCTTAACAGTGTTTCTTTCTTTTGAGGTCCTTGGCAAAGCCGAACGCCAAGCCAGAAGTTCAGGTCCAGACATGTTGGTGACATGTACCGACGGACCGCCCGGAACGCATAAACATCCAAGTTTCTTTCTGGAGATGTTAAAAAGTATAAATCGACCAAGATATGACCGTGCTCCATAACCACTGGCTTCACGATGCTCACTCTCCAAGTTTTAGTAACTCTAGCCATCGGTGCTGCAGCTGTCACAGCCAATCCGTACATTTTCACGACATCACACCCTTTTGTAATTTCACTAACTCAGTAATTTCTAGGTTGGAACATCGCACTGCAACAAACGTATTCCCGACCCCTCCGACAACTAGCTCTCTCAGCAGTCCTATCACCATCGCCGCTGGACAGACGTTTACTCCATCTCAGGCATACACGCGGTATGACCGAGGATCTGGTGCATGTAAAGGACAGACAGAAGGCGGTGATTCTGACGCCGTTTTCCTGCTCCAAGAAGGTGCCACACTGAGTCGGGTTGTCATTGGTGCCAACCAAGCTGAAGGTGTCCACTGCCTTGGTAGGCGCCATCTTGAATTCACGTAGCTCGGTTTAATGAGGCTTGTACAGGCTCGTGCACTCTGGATCACGTCTATTTCGAGGTATTTATCAACCATGTCCCAAGCTACCGATTCTAAAGTCGATATTTAGGACGTCTGCGAGGACGCCATTACGATAAAGCAAACTTCAGGTACCTCCCGCATCAACTATGGTGGCGTATGTCAAGTTATATTATGCGCTTCTCACTGCTAACCTTCTGTAGGCCAAGCATGCCGAAGACAAGGTGGTCCAACACAATGGTGGCGGCACTGTCATCATCAACTCGGTAAGAAAAAACAAACACGACTTGGAATGCCAGGTCCCCATACTCACCCCCCTGTAGTCCTACGTCGAAGATTTTGGAAAATTATATCGAAGCGTAAAACCTTATTCTTTAATGCTACTGTCATACCCTGCTGACTAGATACCATCATAGTGTGGAAATTGCAAGTAAGTCTACAACCATGAACATGCATTCTACCATGCTTACATACTGTATCAATTCCAGAACACAGTACCAACGCAAGGTTCAGGTAAATCTATTGACTTTTCACTGATGGAAATGGCTCTTTATTTCCCATCGTCCCCAGATCAATGATGTGTGGGCCGTCGAGGGAGACGTTCTCGCTGGTATCAATTCATGAGCCAAAAGTGTACTCATGACCCTGAAATGATGCTCATGCCATTTCCCTCTTTCAAGCAATTACGGAGAGTGAGCCGACGTTTCATTGGTTTGTGTCTTCGCCTTGCTTATAGTATATCAGTACTGCCACGATTCGGACAACTACTGTTGATGACGTGGACACTATCTGCGAAAGGCAAGGTTACAGTTTATAACCTCTTCGCTTCATGTTTCTCACGATATACTGCAGGTATGAAGGTAATGACACTGGCGATGAGCCCGATGAGCTGGGCAGTGGGCCCGACAGTAAAGTACGCAAGATTCTACTTCTATTTTTTGACATATATTGACCACAGCTTCCACTAGTACTGTCTGTACTCGACTTCCGACATCACGGGGTCTTGAGTGGTTAAGACCGGTTGCCCCTAGTTGCTCTTTATTCCATTATAACACCTATGACCAGAGAATTATGCAATTTCGAAATAAAGAGCTAGTATTTCTACCTTGGTCCCTTAGCCTCCCTCCTCTGATCATCAAGGTTTTCTTTTCATCCGCGTTCATGTAGGACGGCCGTTTCTAGATACCTTTTGTACCTTGCTCGGAGCCTTGTTCTCAAGTCTACAGAACACGAGGTCCTTTCCGATCACCAATGACTGGGCGAGAATTGGATACGGGCTCGGAACCCTGAAACCCGAACGCGAAATCATGGAATCCCTTCAATTCCGGTGACTCACTGAGGCTCAGTGAGATGATGTCCAAATTGCGACGATACGTTGATCATTGTAAGTTTTCATTTTGAGGTGAACTTTGTTCGTTATGGCAACTCTTATTGAGAAGTAGGAATCTGTGGCGCCCACTGCCAACTCACTACAGCTCGTGAGAGTGAATCTTTGGACGCGATATTATTGCTTTCAAGACTCAGAAAGAGTGGGTGACATTCACGAGAAGTAAAAGTGGAACGCAATCAGATCAATCCCTGAATATTTGAATACTTGACCCCATCCAGGGTGAAATTGAGTCTACGCAGGAGGTCCAATACGACAGATCATCTCGTCGCAAAAGCGGTGTCGACAAAACACCATCATATCAACAAATTCTATGCATGCGGAGGCTCCATGGGAGATCACTCAGCAGAGCACCCGTCACCGTTTCGATCATATTGATGTCCTCCGTACTAGTAGACTATGGTAGCACATCCCTGTAGGCTTGGAACTAGACGCTTCAAGTTGGCCAGTATTACCTATGTTTTTTGTTCGAGTTTTCATTTTCGTTCGCTGTAATTGCGGAATCGTATCTAGGCGCTTTCAAAACGAAAGGAGATCAGCGAGAGCAGATCACTGATCATGCATTCATGAATCAGAAAGTGGATTTCCCTTTTTGGACTCGGCGCTCTTTTCAACCAACCACGAAACCGCATCACGATTACACTCTATTTACTCGCATTGTCTAGCACTTGGCAGTGACTTTATATTCAGCGACCATTCAGTCACCATTTCTCTCCGAATATCTCGAATTAGCCGTATCTTGGTAACTGTTTTTTCGTCACCGGAACTTTTGAGATGAAATCAAGTGGGCGATGTTAATGACTCTCTGTTGAAGAAGAACCTCTGCTCCTCCCATCGAAATATAGGGATACTTGGTATCCCAGCATCATGATCCCCGTCGACAAATGTTAAGGCTAATTAAGCGACCATCCTTCATCTTGACCGACGTTAGAAAATCATGAAAATTTCAATCATGATAGTTACCTTCCAACAAGTTTCCTTGTTCGCATCCACATTCATCGCATTCAAATCGTCTTCCTCCTCAGCATTGCCTGTCGTCCCCTCCATGGCGTCCACTAATCAACGTAAATCGCTCAAAAACCCCTCATTTATCTCACTTTCCCAACTCTTATTTGCTTTTAGTCCAATATGACGTTCTGGAGTTCTGCGTACAAACATTCGATGCCATTCTAATCATATCATTCGTCCTGCTAGGCATAACAGGTCTGACGGCGAAGCTTTCCTCCCGTATATCAAGGTCAAAAACATGGTACCTGTTCATCGGAAGCACAATGTTCTGGTGTGCCGCGTACCTGTTGTTGCTTGGCCAACAAGGTAATCAAGAGCCTCCCTTCGGCATCTGTCTCTTGCAGTCAGCTCTTGTGTATTCAGCCAATCCTGTGTAAGTACCCTTACATGTATTACTTTAGATATTTGATCATACAGTGTTCTTCTAGCGCTACACTCTCTGCCTTGGGCCTGGTGCTCGAGGTATGCTAGGTACCGTCATTGAAAAACCGTAACATAACTGAGTCTTAGATGCAGTTGCACATGAAGCTCAATATTTTATCATTTTCCGACAAAAGACTGAAGGAGTGGCAATCCTGGGTATGGTAATCCTTCGGATGCATGTATCTTTCATATCGATAGCCTTGACAGTTCCTTGCTGTGCCGCCTGCTGTTGGTGTCGTGGTCTTTTTCTATGTCTTGGGTGTAAGCTTTACAAACTTGCTTGTCAATGCGTTGCTTATCGTACTCATCTCAGGTCGGAGCCGCCCACGCAACGGCTGTAGAACGAGATCCGAGTCGTATCTTCTGTCATATCGCACATATAGGCAGCTTTGAGATCGGGCAGCCGTTCGTCAATTTGTTGAATCTGTCACAGTGTATCATGCTAACCAGCTTCCCATCCTAAAGATTCATCATCAGCGCAGTAACAACGATGATACCCGATGCTTTCGTCCTTCTCTTTTCCGGTAAGTCATATATCATTATATATTCTAAGGGCCTCACATTCTTGCAGGTCTGGTTGCTACCAAGGTATGCATCAGCAAACGTAGATATGGACAAGCTCTTCCACCGAACGAGAATGCCCGCATAACCGTATCGTGGGTTATACGTGTCGCCGCGCTCACAGTCCTGCTTTCCATTGGTAACGTGTAAGCCCGATCTGAACACTCATGCTTTACCATCAGGATCAACTCATCTCCATTCCCCCCAACAGTATGGCTATAACCAGCTTGGTGATGGATCCCAGCACATCAGCGGCTGGATGGAACTTGGCTCTGACTTCGTGTGCGTAAAACACGTCTCTGTTTGACGTCACTGATTTCATATGACAGTGCCCGTGTCCGTGTTTCTGGTCTTTGGCACCCAGATGGTATGTAAAGTCGACCGCGACGTTGAATCGGCTTTAGACTGACGAACCGATAGGACTTCTTGCATCTATGGTGCTGCCGCCGTGCAGCGGGCAAGGTACCCTTAAGCAAGGGAGCGAAGGATTTAGAGATGGCCACTGTGCGACATTATCCTAGTCGCATGGACCTCCTACATCCCGGTGAAGACATATGAAGACCGGCACGAGAACTTAACTCCTGGAGATGATTCAGCAGCATTGTTCTTATTCTACTTACGAGTGCATCTATCAAATAACATCACATTTAAACATGCGTAAGACTTGAAATGCATGGCGAAATCATAGAGCATTAATTCTCTCCCAAGCAAGAAATATTAACTACAGCTGCGAATACTAATCGTCCTTCATCAAGAACAATTACAAGGAGATATTTTTCTAGAGGCGTGTATTTTGATCGACCGCATCCGCAAAGCGTTGACATCGAACAGTGATGAACCGATGAGCGGGTTCGAAGCGGCGAGAACTTAGACCATCACAGAGACAACTTGTGAAACGGTTGAACATGGCTCCGGGAGCAGTACGCAGGAATGATGGGCGACAAAGACTCTGGACGAACTGGTGATGCTAGCAGTTATATGGTTGTTGTACGGCATTGACACTGGTTTCGGGTTTACGTTAGTGACTATCAATGATCTGGCAAGCTGTTTTATTATATACGTACTCGCAGTCACGGTAGTATGGTCTTTCCAGCTGCACGTGTTCGGCGCCCGAATGAACCGGGCAACATTTTTTTTGCCGCCGATATTTCTTTTTTGGCGACTGTTCCTTGGGCTCAAACCAATAACAAAGGCCTACGCTCCGCTAGATAGTGCTATCATATTTACCTGGCACTGAATCATCAGACGGTAATATTAGCTTTATATCGTCTCCTTGATAGATCTATTAATTACTTACTATTCTCAGGTTGCACCGACCGTATAGGATCCCTTGTAATTACAGAGCAACACCATCATTGCAATAGCGGGTCTTACCTGACTTCGTCACCCAGCATCATGATATCTGTCGAAGAAACTGTATCCGATCATCGCAGAGATCCAGAAAATCATGAAGTTTTCAATCATGATAGTTGCTCTATGACTTACGATCCGATGGCATTCAAAGTATCCTCTCCTCCAACGTTTTCCATTGTCCTCCTTTCCAAGTAATGTCGACCAATTCCCAGCGTAAGTTCCCCGTAGATCCTCCCATACTTCACCTATAACACGACTGCCTCTAGTCGATTCCGATGTCCTCGAGTTCGTCGTCGAATTGTTCGATGCGATCCTCATCAGCATACTTGTCCTGCTCGGGTTGACATGCACAACAGCGAAGCTTTCTTCTCGTATATCAAGGTCAAAAACATGGTTTCTCTTCATTGGAAGCACAATGTTCTGGTGTGGCGCATACCTGTTGTTGCTTGGACGGCAAGGCAATCAGGAGCCACCTTTCGGTATCTGCATCTTACAGTCAGCTCTCGGCTATGCTGCCAATCCATTGTGAGTAACTTGAACGTCTTGTGCATCAGTTGAATCCATACTAGTTTTATCTAGCACCACGATCTCCGCGTTGGGCCTGGTGCTCGAGGTATGCCAGACTCTGTGGACATAGAACGTGTCTGAAGTTCTTTCGCAGCTGCACATGAAGCTTAATATCCTATCGATCTCAGATAGAAGGATGAAGCAGTGGCGGTCTTGGGTACGGTTTTCCTTCTGTCTTGTTCACTCCTTTGCCGACAGCCTCTTTGGCAGCTACTCGCAATTCCCCCTGCCGTCGCTATCGCTGTGTTCTTTTATGTTATAGGTGTGAGCATCAATTGCTGATCATTCGCAATATTCATCTGATGTCTGACCATCCTTCTCAGGTCGGAGTCGCTCACCCAGAAGCAGTACAACGAGATGCAAGCCGTATCTTCTGTCATATCACCCCCATAGATGGATTCGGCGCAGGCCAGCCGTTCGTCTAGTCGACCTCCCTTTCTTCGTACCTAGTTGACTTGGCGTCTTACAGGTACATCATAAGTACCATAACTACAATCTTACCCGATACCTTTGTACTTATTTTCTCCAGTAAGTATTCTTTCACTCATCAACACTGAGAAGGTCTTGAATTCTCGCCAGTTCTTGTCGCTATCAAAGTTTGCATTACCAAGCGCAGACTCGGACGCGCCATTCCGTCAACTAATACCTCAGTTACAGTATCCTTGGTCATCCGCGTGACAGCGCTCACGGTTCTCCTCTCCATCGGCAATGTGTAAGTCAGATCTGCCCACTACAGCCGTGGTTCCAATTTGTTCTGCATTAGGATGGGTATTACTAGCCTTATAATGGATCCCAATTCGTCAGCAGTAGGGTGGAACTTGGCTTTAACCTTGAGTTCGTCTGATCTCCATTTCTTTGAACTTTGGCAACAACTAATTGTGTGCCAGTGCCCGTATCTGTTTTTCTGCTCTTCGGCACACAAAAAGTATGTACCACAGCCACCGCACGAAAGGGCATGATATCCTAACAAGTTCACAGGACTTATTGTATGCCTGGTGTTGTCGAAATAAAGTCAAAAGAGGGGATTCGACCAAGCTATCAAAAGATATAGAGATGGCCAACGTTCGACCTTCTCCAAGTCGCGTAGACTTGCTACAAACTCATAGTAGTGAAGAGAGATGAGGGGCCTGGCGCTATATACTCACTCGTACCTTAACATCTTTTGAGTTCAATGTGTCATACGCTCTGCTTCATAATTCCATGGAACGAATCCTTAAAACGTACTAGTGATACATGAAATAGAGTGAATGCGCTAGGCTAAAACATAAATCTAAGTCCACACAATTTGACTCGTGTATATCTGAAGCCTGTCGTCACGGTATGGTAGCCCAGACGGTTTTCCTTGAGGTATAGGTACAAGGTACTACATCTTCAGATGTGTTTATCTGTTTGAGGTCCACAGATGCTAATAACACTAGTTTGGAGTAGCCACCGAGTAGATGTCGAACAACAGTATTTGGTGAAAGTCGCTGTATTTTTGAGTGTGATATAAACGTCTAAGACTTGTATGTGTCGTGTAGATGGTGCAAGGGGGAAAAATCGTATTATGACACATTTAAAAGCGTAAGACTGTCTATGCAGCGTCGTTCTCTACGAGTTTGCCGCAAACGATGTATTTATTCGAAAAATGGTCGATCCAGCCCTTCATGTTGTCACTATTCAAAGTCAATAGGCTTCCAGTTTCCTTGACAGCAGTGGACGTACACCTCGTCCTGTTTAAGATCCTCGAGCTTGTCCAGAGGTTGATCAATGGGTGTAAGCATCTCTGTCAACAGGAATTGGTACGGAGAATCACGACAACGAGGACTACACACCGACATCGAATGACTGTTTTCGCCATTCCCCTTGACGCATCGCGTCCCGCAAAATTTCCATACATACCGCCTAGGACTTTCATTAGACACAATACGTTATTTATCCGACGATCGACGCACCAGGACCGTAGAAACTCTTGCCGGCAGTAACATCAAAGACGATTCCATTAATCGCCAGCAGAATCCTCTCGTTGTCCTTGCCATTAAAAGGTTGCAGCGACTTTGGCGTGAAGTTTTCGAAGATCACAGTTGGCGGGTGGTACTTTGGCATCCACGAGTAGCCGCCCTTAAATTCATTGGGAACAGAGCCTTTAGTGGCGGTAGAAGGGGAGGGAAAGACAATGCGTTGGACAGAGTATAATATGAAGAGAAATAGGGCGGTATTTACAGGAGTTCCGAGTTCGAGAGTAAGGCCCATGGTGGTAGATGTGGTGGTGTGAAGGAAAGAATGCTGACAGCGGTCGCCGTGAACTCTGCGTCGACCGTGTGAATTCCGGGCCGGGATTAACGCATTACACACTGAGGCTGACATCAACCTTGCCTTGCCTCCACCACCTCGCACTTGCTCATTTTTTCTATCCACCTCGCTCGTTTTACAGACACTCTTTTACGTTCTTCTTTACGACAGCTATATGCCTCCAGTCGCTCGCTCAGCTCAGTCACGCCCCTCAATCATGGTCGGCATCATTATAGGCTGTATCGTGGGCGTGTACTTTGTCGTTGTTACGTCTTACTACCTCTATTGCTCTATCGTTAGGACCTTCTTTGCACGGAAAAACGAAGAAAGGACGATACCCTACAGCGAGGTTCGTCATCTATCTGCAGAAGTCAACGAAACTTTGAACGAACTATCAGGCTCAATATCTGGTTGACTTCATATCGGCGAGTGGGAGGCCAAAGAAACATCCGGACCTCTATACCACGCCCGTAATGCGCTATCGGTTTCTTTTCCGTCGAATCTACCCTGGGCGACCTAGGTCGCCGTTTGATATACGCCGTATCGTCTGCCTTACACCTTCTCCGCTTCGGCACCTTCTCGCGTCTCGCCTTATGGACGAAGAATCTTTGCTTCCTGATTCATTGAGCAAGCAAGCACTCAAGATCAAAGCCTCATCTATGGTTACTGACATCTGTTCTCTCAACTACATGCCACCGTACGACGGTCCCTACCCTTTGGGAACGGTCACGCATACCCTCGGTAAACCCGTCAAAGGGGTTTGCGGTGAGCATGCTAATGGGAAGGAGAATGAACCTATTCCGGAAGTTCTGATACAAGAGAGGAGCGATTCTTGATACCACGCTGTGACTGAACAACTCTACTTCATGACTTCTCTGTCTCACGCATATCTCATCTCTATACATTCTTTCGTAGATCCTGTCTATCTCTTCGATAATCCAACTTCCCTTCCTGGGCTATCGCAGCATTTTTCTTGCTATTTTGGGTTTAGTTAATATAGATGTCTTTCTAGCAAAATGCATCAAAGTTTCTGCTTACTGGAATAGGTCTAAATGCAACGTTCACCGTCTGAAATGGTGGCCTTAAATCTTACCATCGCCTCTGTTACAAGTTTTCGGTTTGTTTTCCTTGCTTTAATGGCCTGTTCTGTCACTGAAGAGCCACCGATCTTCTGTCGTGAAAGATTCTATAATGTTCACCTGACTGAAGTGATGCACAAGGAAATCTATAATTGTATGTTTTTACGATCGCATGCCCGAGGATCAAGATATCAAAAAATTTGCCACTCGCGAAATGCAACTACAACAGTTTCTTAGGGCCATTTCGCCTTGCTTCTATCTCTTTCCTAGATTCGGCTCAAAACTCCTTATCTATGCCGCGGATGACGTCTAATCGGTTGGCACGCCTCTAAAATGATCTGCTCAACTTGATCCCATCCCGAACCACCCTCTACCCTCATAAGAAATGGGAAGATATGGTCCAAGTATCTAGCAGTACACGTGAGCCACTCAACTGAGGTCTCAGGCGACGAGCATTTGCGTAGCCCGTGTTGAAGAATCTGCTCATGCGGCAACACATAACTCTCAGGAAACACAACGGGCATAGTGAGATCCGTAAGTCGGGGGAAACCCAAAGCTATCACTGGTAAGGCATCGTACGGGAGAGCCGGTCCAACAATGCAGGGGATGCTGAGCGCTCCAACGCCTGGCCATGATGTGGCGAGGCGCCGCTCCAATATATTTCGGTCGAAAGCGACTTCACCAGTATAGTGAAGTTTCTTGAGCGGCTTGAGTCCAAAAAGAGGCTCAAAGATCCCATAAGTATCCCAGCATGCCCGTCCAATAGACCAACCGGGATACGTCAACGAAATTTCGCGCATACTCGAGCCGAAGCGTGAGAGAAGATCAACGTGGAAAACGCGCATATCCTGAGATGTGGACTGGTAGCTCTGGTTAGGGCTGTTGTCGGTAGACTCGAACCAGTCCCCCACGACACTGATGACAGTCGATCAAGTGTGCGATGTCTTCGATCGACTGTCATCCAGTTTCAAAGGGATTGGTTCGAGTCTATGTTGTCGGTGAGGATGAAGGCCAGGGACGACGAGCCTGAGGACACGGTCTATCGATGCTACTGGGCCATCAATATGAAGGGAATTTAGAGAAGGAAACCCAGCTCAGCTCCCCGAGGGCATGCGAAGAAGAGTAAAGGAGATTTGGAGGTAAGCAAGAGACTGGGATGAGGATAACTCCTCTAGGAAATAGTCTGTTACTGTATGGTTTGGAATTTTCAGACAGCGAAGATCCCTGCCAGTAAAGGGAGTGGGAAAGCAACGTAGTTTCGAGTTGACTGGTTGGTTCATAGTGGCCTGGATGGACAGGAGATGATGAACGTTTCTCGCCTTACAACAGTGGCCCAGCTGTGAAGATGGTGGGATCGGATGTGTCAAACCCTACGGTGAGTTCAACTTTTTCCAATTTTGGGCTAGATAACAGGAACAAAATGCGAGGCTCGGCAGCAATGGAGTCGTCCACTGTGATGCTCTCGAGGTTGGGGAATACAGGCGCGCTCGGGAACTGTGTCATGATACGAAGATTCGTAGCCGGGTGAACGGCCGGAAGCACGGAAAGGCCTAGCGTCAAGGACATGACGCATCGCAATGTAGCGCAAAGCTATCCCACTCTGCTTGTGTCGTTTCTCTGGGAATTACCTTGCACCAAGTCAACATGACTTGGAGGTAGCGACCTTGGAGAAACTCTAGTACATACCTGATAAATCCCGGGCGGATCGGTCGCCCCCACAAAAGAGGTAGAATTAAATACATCAAATAGAGGGCTGAGGCCATCGATATGTTTCCAGAGACGGTTGAGCGCCATCTCGGATACCGCAGAGCATACGGAAGCCAATGCAGCCAAAGAGTGGGTATTGGTTCTCTCGTGATGCATTTTGTGGGCAGGAATAGACCATAGATCTTCACAAATGATGCCCAGGAGATCCTGGTTGTACAGAATGTTCTCTCCTGGGGAAAGGACACGATCTTCCGTGGTGCAGTGTGAGAAGCAGATAGTAAGAAAGGATGGTCGGGCGCTGAGTCCAGCAGCAAGGGATTATTGAGTAAGTACCTGAAGCAGACGATACAATGTCGACGCACAAACCTTTCGAGAAGAGAATTTGAAAAGAAGGCATTATTCGGCCGCGTCGCGAAATTTTGATTCGACCGCGACCACGTGAAAGTCATGTGCGTATAGTATTACAAAGTTTGACACTGTTTGACAGTGCTTACTTTCTGCAAGGTGTACATAGCAGAGTGTAGTCACATCCTCGCACGGACTCCTCGGAAAGTCGGTGTCGACGCTCTAGACATAGAATGGATCAGCAACGAAGACGCCGTCCACTCCAAAGCAACACTAAGCGCGACCCCTCAGGGATGCCAACCACTCAATGTTGAGCAACCTCAGTCATTCAATGTAGTTCTTCGCTCAAAGGTCAAGAAGCAACACCGTAGAAGGACGTTTCTCCCAGTTAAAAATCTCCCTTAGCCTAGTTCCGAGGGATTGCACTTTATAAAGGAAGAGACGCCAGGTGATAACTTCAGTAATGCCAATTCTACTGGAAGGTATAATTATGAGACCAAGTCTCGGTCACAGCAGGACAAACCCATGTGGTTTAGTACAATGAGTTCAACGAGAACTTTCCTAATCGTCCAATTTTCGAAAACGTGGAAAGCTTAAACAGAGAGAAGCCATGCCGCGTGGGACAAGGACTAAGCTGATTCAGGAAATCAACATCCCTTCTATTTTTTAACTACCGCTTTCGATATCCACACAGAAATGTAGATGCTGGATGTTTTGTCTGTTATGAAGATATGTGCTCTCTTTATTTCGTGATCAGCTGTCTAATTCATATTTTGTGCTAGATAACATGCAAAAACCCAGAAAAAGACCAAAAACGTTCCATTATCTTCCCTGGCGAATCCCCCTTCATTTTAGCTTTACCTCATCCTTAGTGGCGCTTAAGTTAAGCGCCTATTCTGGGTTTATAAGGCCCGTCGAATACTCTCTCGAACCATCCACATCTTCAGCATGGACTCCGGCGTTCTTTCATCCAAGGAAACAGTCCTCTATAATCAAGATCTCCTTGGCGCTATCTGCGAGGACCTTTGTTCTATCGGCATCCAGTCATTGGCTGACGGAACAAAGGTTAACCCCCTGGCCGCGCTGGCTACAGTGTGCACCGTCTGTATCCGAGACGGCTCTTGACCGTCTCTGGAAACATATATACGGTCTCAATCCCTTATTGCGCATCCTCGATGTAGGAAGTTCTGGGCAAAACAGTGAAGGCATTTGGGTAAGCATCATCTTTGAATATGACATTAGTGTGATTGCATGTCTAACGTATATCAACATTGACAGACAATTCCTAGAGATGTACCGGAGTCGGTATGGAACCGATTCAAGCTATATGCCCAGCGTATCCGATCCTTGACGCTCGACGCATCTCTCGTGCCAAGGATCATCCATCCATTTACCTTCGTATCAGCTCCCAGTTCCAAGACGCTCCCCTATTCACCAACCTGAAGCGCTTGCAAGTAGATCAATCCTTTGCCACGGAGTCTCGCATTCTCTTTTTACTATCGAGCCCCGATTTGCGAGAAGTCGAAATCACCTTGGACCCCAACCCTGATACCGACGCCGCGACAACGTCTGTGAGGACCGCTATTGCAGGACGAGAGACATTTATCATCTCTTGCTCACTGGAAACTGACCCCGATCATCATACTACTTCCGGGTCGCATCGACCTGGCTTGTCCTGCTTCTTTTTTCATCGGAAAAAACCTCCGCTCCCTAAAAATCACATCTCATCCCATAACGTACTCCTTCCTTGAGGAGCTCTCCGTCTCCAAATCCCTTGAGCACCTCCAAATCGTCTTCGCCCCTGGCACCTTACCTCGTGATAGCCAAGATGGATTTTCTTCCCTCAAAACTCTGCATGTCACCGGACCCGTTATGTCCATGACTCGCATACTGAGACTCGTCGTCGCAGATATTCTCCAATCATTTACCTTCATCGACAACTCTTTCAACCTAAGCTACTATCATGCCTGCGAGGCCATGCACGATTTTCATCTTGAACTCGTCGGACGGTTCAACTTGAGTCTGCAAGAGCTCTCGTTGACCTATCCATACCGGGCAATTGCCAGTCAAGAGCACTGGGAGTCTTCGCAAGCCGTCTTCGCGCCACTTTATGAGATGAGATTACTCAAGACGCTTCATTATTCTGGTGATCTTGCCTTTGACCAGGACACGGTCGAAACGAAACTCGTTAGAGCCTGGCCAAGCATTGAAACCATCTGCTTCCCTCAATTGGCGGCGTCTCTCTCCTGTGAAATTTTGCCGGTGCTAGCGGCGGAGTGCAGTCAGCTTGCAAGTCTTACCATTCCCATCAAGTTCCCCGAAAGTGGCGCGCTTCCACCTCGTCAGGTTTTCCGACATGGATTACGCATATTTTCTTCGCCTGGTATACCAGTCGAGAATCCTGTGCGTGTTGCAGGGTATTTAGATAGCCTTTTCCCATATCTTGCGAAGATCGATGGCGGGGAACAATGGGATGAGGTTGAACGCATCCTCCTGGATGCATGTCAACTGGTGAGAGCCGACGAGCGAGGAAGGGCGTGGAAGAGGCAGATTGACTGATTTTTAGGTAGATTATAACAGATGCAGCCATGTGATTTAACTACGGGTTGAGACTGGCTCTCACCATATCAGCACAGCCGGGCTTTCATGGTAGAATGAATGTTGAAGACGTGGTAATACCCACAGTTCCTGTATATACGGCGGATACGAGTACTGTATAGACGGGTGTGTATACGGGCCGTATACTGTCAGGCCTTCAGACTCCTTGTTTACGGTAGCGATAGAAGTCACTGTGCTGCCCCATACAATTCTCTTAAGGTACTTACTTACCACCATGTTCAGTCTCGTCGATGTCGTTTATACTCAACAGACTCATCTCTATTTAAAAAATTTCTTCCATTTTGTCGAAAGCCACAACAATGTCGACGTTGCCGTCAATCACCCGTTCCATATTGGGGTCCAAGATTACAACTTGGTCGTCTTCGGTGTCATGATCAATAATCCATCGATAGATGAGAGAAAGGATCGCAGGCTAGTCACCGAGGTCTGGGCTGAGTTGTATCGCTGGGTTCGAGTAAAGTACCATGCGCCCCAAGTAGGGTGGTCGCGTCAGCAGCGTGTACTGAAAGTTCTCATGCATTGACCATGATCGCGTCGTCGTAGGGCCCGTGTATTCCACTATCTTGCCACTGGTTTCGCAAGCGGGCACCTCCCGTACGAATTCTCTATTGTAGATCGCTAGTATGTTAAATAGTTGCCCGTAAGACCTGTAACGTTTACGGCCGTACCGTACCGTCGAGCGGTCCTGGCAAGACCATTACGGTACGGTTACGGTGTGCATCCCTATAAATTCAGAAGACGGAATATATAAATTTCTGGGCCCTCTAATGTCAATTGGTCAAAATTGCACTGCCGCCGGATGTGCCAAGACGACTGGTAGCCTTCGGTAGCAGTAGTACACTATTAGTAGTTGCACTGATAAGCGATCCCTTTCAAGAGAACAGGCAATGTTTTCTGCAGTTGTTGATAAACAAGGCAACAACGCAGTTTGCGACTCGGAGGAACCTCTGTGAACATCGCATTGGCTATCCCCTCTTACGGTATTAGCTAGCTTGTCGGGACTGAATACAGATTGGAATGTAGCCATTCATGACAGAACTCGGGGGTAGTCTACAGTCGCTCGCCCTTAATGTCGGTAAGTAATCTCAATGGCATCTTCTATTAAGGCACAGTCTCCGCCGTCGGAAGAAGGGGTATTGATGGTATATATAGGAATCATACTGATTGTAGCATTGCATATCCAAACTCATCGTGGCGATTGAAAAAAACATAGAGCCCGAGCAGCATCGTCCACGATAACTTGACATAAACATACTGAGTGATAATAACAGTCGTGCTTGGAAATATGTGGTCGCCGGTATCAGAGTAAACCGCTATCAATACGAGAAGAGCTTATTGTGTGCAGTGATTGCGAACTTAAGGCCGGAGGATGGCGATCCTGGCCAGTGGTGAGGGACAACGTAATGGACCTTCTGAGCCTTCTGAGACATTTATTTAGTACGACATCTTTTACGCCCTCTCACCCACTCTCCATTATTATCAATAAAGGTTTTCGGCCAAGCTTTGTGTACATACTCTGAATATGCGAGTCGGTGAAAAACAGGAAATCGATCATCGGCCATCTCCGGGCCGAACTACCGGATTTATCCCGGGCTCTGGATTTGGAAGGGTTCGACTATGTTTCCCAGCCATCGTCATGCTGTCTAAACTTCTCGACGCTGGGCCGGCCCAGAATCGAGCGGGGATCTCCAGTCTGCTTCGCTCTATGGTTCAGCCTCATTCTTTATTATGACTGGGTGTTGTCCGAAGGGGCCTGGGGGACTTATTTTTGGGTGACACCGATATTAATGCGTGATTGACCTGGGACGTCGTAGGATCGTCAGTACAAGGGAAAATATGCCCACAACTCCGAACGCCACCATTTTACGGGACTCGGACGATATTGTCCTTCCCACTGAATACGCCGATTGGTACAAACGTTGAATGCGATTCCTTGACTCGGAAAATAATTCGAGGTCCTCTTCCTGTTCACGAGGTGTCTTGATAGTATTCAGTGATGCGGGCGCTCTAATCTTGACAAAGGTAATGCCTCTCTTCTTTGAGAAGTTGTACCTATCTGTGGCAAGTGCATATCGTACCTGGAGGCTAAACTCAAGAACACTACTGCACCGCCAACTCGTTTTGTTCAGTCACTGCAGGACACCTATCACTTCGATCTGAGGACCTCTCCTTCTCTTATCAAGAAATAGTTGACTGGGTTCTCCTAGCTAGCTACGACGTCAATCAGTGGCTCCGTAAAACAAAGAAGCCATCAATCTTCGTTTACTTTCAATTGCCTCAGCCTTATGATACACGCGCCATCGAACACCTTCGACGGAATTTGGCACTGGCGTCGGTCCTCTGATCGGATTCGGGCTCTCGGAACTGCCCTTCCCCGTGGCTGAACGCATCGACAGAAAGTTCTCTCACGGAGAGAACCTCAACCTTCCGGGAGCTCTAGAGCATTCAGCGTCACGCGTCATAGCAATACTCCACGATGACCTTCTTCGGGGGTACCCATTTTACGTCTTTGGAACGGCACTCGGATGCCCAAGGTGTTTTAAGAACCATCGATATGCCAGTGGAATGCAGGCAGTTTCCCCGTCTGTTGTTGTTGATCTATCCTGCTCTACGATTGTTGTCTCAGCTATCTGTAATAAATGCTGGAGATCTACAATCCATATGCCATCGCCGCCATCAGTGCGTTGGGCGGATTTTTGTTTGGTACAGGTAACCATACATTAGACTGAAGATTCTCTTCCACGTCGTTGATCTGTCCTGTCTAGACATATCATCCGTCTCTGCGTTCTTGGACGTCGATTCGTACCTGATCTACTTCAACCATCCCAATGACACGACCCAAGGTGGAATAACGGCGGCTATGCCAGCAGGTGCTTTCGTCGGTGCCCTCATCGCTGGTCCCGTATCTAACCGTCTTGGGCGCAAAAAATCTATCGTACTCTCGACGGTGTGCTGGGCTATCGGATGCATCCTCAGCTGCGCCGCCCAGAATGTTCCTATGCTGGTCGTTGGGAGATTAATCAAAGGTATCTGTGTTGGATGGACGTCAGGTCAAGTTCCTGTATACCTTGCGGAACAATCGCCAAGGGTAAGAATATTTCTGACTTTCACACTTGGCAAACCGATCTGGAACCATTTTCAAGGCTATCCGTGGTCGCCTTGTTGGCACTCAACAAATTGCGATAACTATTGGTATCCTTGGTGTGTAATTTTCATTGATCTTAAGGTCTCACGCAGCAACTTAAATATTTTTGATACTAGTGATGTTCTACGTCAGCTACGGCTGCAGCTTCATAAAGGGCAACACTTCCTTTCGACTGGGTAAGATAACGGCATTGAATTGTGTGAAGCAGATGCTGATCTTGTTTCTAGCGTGGGGCCTACAACTCGTTCCTGGGGCTCTCCTCGGTCTTCTCTTGCCTTTATGTCCCGAGTCGTGCCGCTGGCTTGCGTCCCGCGGTCGCATGCAAGAAGCAGAACAAGTCATCGCCAAGATTCACAATCTGCCCCTCGACTCAGCCGAGGTTCAGCTGCAAATGGATGAGATTCGCGAGGCGCTCCGTATCGAAAAGGAATCAGCCGAGATTGGATATAGCGACTTGTTCAAGAAGAAACTCCTGTCCCGAACTATTGCCGGTATGGCTTGTCAGCTCTGGAGGCACGTTCATCCATTGCCCATTTATCCATATACTTACTTTAGTTTTATTCTTACAGCCAACTGTGTGGTGTGAACGTCATGATGGTATAGTTCTAACCAATTCATCTCACTGATTCTCACCTTTCGGTCAGTACTACGTCGTTTACGTCTTCCAAATGGCCGGCCTTACGGGAAACACAAATTTGATATCCTCCTCAATCGTAAGTTCTTCCATCATCAACGTACGCCCTTCTCATGTCGTTGAGTAGCAATACGTGATCAACTTCGGCATGACAATCCCAGCTCTGATTTGGGTTGATAAATGGGGCCGTCGACCGACCCTCCTCGTCGGCTCTGCCCTCATGGCGGCATTCCTTTTTGCGACAGCCGGATTGCTCGCCAACTACGGACACTATGTCCCCAGTGTCGAAGGCAATGAGAATGTGCGATGGTCTGTTTCCGGCCCGCCGTCCAAAGCTGTCATTGCATGCAGCTACCTCTTCGTGGCTTCCTTTGCGATTACATGGGTATATTTATCCTATGATTCATCATTCTGCTGAAATCTTATATCCCTAACAGGGACCGGTCTCTTGGATATACGTTTCGGAGATATTCCCTCGCCCCGTAAGAGCACAAGGGTCTGGTCTGGCAACAGGTCTGAATTTCTTCTCTCCACCTTCTCTGGGGCTTTCTAAACCTCGATGCCTTAGCGACCAACTGGATAATGAACTTTGCGCTGTCCTTCTTTGTTCCTCCGGCTTTCAAAAACATCCAGTGGAAGTAAGTTCACCCCATCATGATCACTATCACCGAAGAATAAACATATCTATCAGAACCTACCTCGTATTCGGTGTCTTCTGTGTTGCTTCGTTCGTCCAAGTGTTTTTCACATTTCATGAAACAAAAGTTTGTCCTCTATAAAAACTTTCGATTATAAATTGACGACTTGGTACCAGGGTCGTTCTTTGGAAGACATATCGACATTGTTTGAAACTTCAATCACACCATTCAGCAAAAAGGCCACACTTTATCCCTCACCGAACGGTTCTTCCCACCATGACGATTTGAAAGAACATATAACGGCTTCGGAATGAATATCTGGCCATATAATCTGCAGAGAAATCGAAGAGACTATATAATTCGATGCTCTTTTCTCAACTTCCACTTTAATATTACAGTCCATGTACTAAGAATTCGATACGACAATGTCACGAGTGATTCTATATTATGTTCAATTGCCTTGTTACCGACTACCTGACATTGACGCTCTGAGTATTGTGAATGATAAGCTCGTCCTTAGGACTTTCTTGAGGCTTCGACATCTGCCAAGTCTTTAGTGGGAAAGAGTAACTGTCTGATAGAGACGCACCGCAACATAGATTGCCGCCGACATAATGACCACGATCCCTATGGCTGACCATGTGTTGGGAATATATTCGAAGAAAATATGTTCGATAATTGTAGCGAACACGATCTAGCGTGTTTTTAATTCCTTGTAAAGTAGCACGGATAAGAATCACTCACTTGAGTATATATCGCAGTCGTTCCTCTCCCTGCGGTTTCACGCTGAAGGCCCATCGATAGTAGCACCTTACAAAAAAGAAAAAGATGACCAAGTCTACCTGAGATTGAATGAAGCTGGCATACCTGCCCGACAAACCCAGTCAAGACGAGGATAGCAAACAGGACACCCCACTTCGGCTGTGTCGGGATAACAATTGGACTACCAGTCACAACCATTCTGTCTGCTATGAGAATATGGAGTTCAGGTAATGGCCTAGAACAATTACCCGATGCTCGTAGCAATGACACATTGCAATGAATACGAAGCCAAAGAGTGGAGTGGATGTGCACGAAAGCCGATGGCACGGATTGCGGTGTCTTCGAGAACCATGAGCACGAGGCGACTGCAAGCGTATAGAAGATGACTTACAAGCGCCCGTACTCCCCATGACGCCTATTAAAGACATGCTATCAACTGACTCAGGTCCAAGTAGTAGCCGTAAACATCAATTCACACACCCTACTGCAAGTAAACGAAACTCCGGATCTTCGGCCCTCCCAGTTGACAATTGTCCAAACAAATATACCGGTTGCGCAATGCAAATGACACCAAAGATGTTCAGTACTGGACAGTCTTTAGCAAAGGATTCGAGACACGTTTTGGGAGACTTACACCCAGCTACGATGTGCCCCGCAGACAAAGTTTCCCCGAGAAATATGGAACCGGAGATAGCTGTCGTAAAAGGCGCCAGGAATGATAGAACGATAGCTTCCGATAGTGACAAATGTTTCAGAGCGTAATAAACACCGCTGACGCCTACGAAACTGCGTAGAAAAGGAATGAGAACATAGCTTAATCGGTGATAAAAGGGAATTCCTTGTACCCGCAAAGACCGCGGATGACGAGCAACCCACGAGCACCTTCTGGTCCTCTGAAAGGCTCTGGGACTCCTATCCATAACATGACGAGTATGCAGCCGAGGTAAGTGACAAACTTGATCATTAAACTCTTAAGGAAAAGGGAAGCAAAGCAGGTCAAACGTCCACACCATATGCGCGCCAACCAACTGTATGATCGTCATTGAGTGTGATGAAAAGACGCAAGTCCATCATGCTCACCTCAAGCGTGGAGACCGGGTTTTCTAGTCTGCTCAACTCCTTAACAGAGGCATTACTCATAGAAAAAGCCAACATTGATGCGGCGATGAGAAGGAAACCAATATTCCTCTTATATGCTTGAAGCAAAGAGAAACGCCAGCCATCTACGCTTTTCTTGGCAGTGGAAAGCAGGGGAATGGTTTCATCCTGAGCACCAACGGTCATGACTAGAGGGTATTAGAGTTATGGATCGGTGGCGAGAGCAGGGACGAGGGTGAGAAGGCATGGGAGGGAACGCGCAGATGATATAGAAAACTGACTCTAAGCTACCGGATGAGCCTTCGCGATTAGGCAGGTAAAGATTCAGAACATGAAGGCACCGAAATTGATGTTACAAGTGAGATCCTGTCACTGCCGCAAATTCTTTGGATTGAAGGTACATATGACTGTACGTATTACTCACGCGATTACCCTAACAGCGTTGTTCTTCGACGTCGGACCATCGGCACGGATTATCGTCTATACGCTACGCGGCTTCTACAGCATGTGTTTCACCTGAAAGTGGTTCCTTTGCGTCTTTGTGCTTTGACAACTGAAACGCATAGTTAGAGTGTGCGCTTTCAATCGAAAAGACACAAACCGCAACGTATATTGCAGCCGTCACAATGATCGCAATTCCGGCCACCGACCACGAGTTGGGAGTAAACTCGAAGAAAATATACTCAAGAATAACAGCGAAAATGATCTAAACCGATCAGCTTCCTGTCACAATTCGTCGGATGAAATGCGCTAACCCGTGTGTAAACAGCAGTTGTGGCCCTGGCCGCTGTCTCGCGTTGGAGGCCCATCGTGAGCAAAGCCTTTGTATTTGGGAATGGTTGAGCCTATGGCAGAATAAGGCAGGAGATATACCTGTGCCACAAATCCGGAAAAGCCGATAATCGCAAAAAGTGCGGCGCCCCATTCCCGTTGTGTCGGAATTACGACTGGCGTTCCAAGTACGATCATTCTTCATAGCCGGAGTCACATTGCGGAAAGAGAGATCGAATAGTCAGAGCGCCTACCCAATTCCTGCTGCGATGACCGATTGAAGCGAAAATGAAGCTAGCAAGTGAAGGGCATGCACGCGAGAACCCAAAGCACGAATTATAGTAACTTAGGAACCATAATGAATATATGACCTTTTTAGATCCAAACACAGGGAGAGCTCACAAGCGGCCGTCCCCCCAAAAACCCCCACTAAGCCAGCGCTGTACACATCCATATTAGCATCAGAGTTTGACGACATTATCATCATCGTCAATGGACGCACAAAACTGAGAGTAAACGAAGCCTGGGATCTACAGATCTTTCAGGAGGTAAAGTTCCGAACAGAAAATCAGGCTGGGCGATGAAAATGACGCCCAAGATGCAAAACGCTTTACGTGTGGCTAGGATTGAATCTTAACTCTGGAATGAAAGTCGAACTTACATCCTGCCACGAAATATCCTACAGTCACAATTTCTCCAAGGAAAATCGCGCTTGATATAGTAGTGGTAAATGGTGTCAAGAATGTGAGGACAGTAGCCTCCGACAGCGATAGATACTTGAGTGAGTAATACACGCCGGAGAGACCTATGAAACTGATGGAAGGGGTCAGCAGGTTCAACGGTGATAAGAAGCGAACGCACCCGCAAATTCCACGGAATACGAGCATTGTATGGGTGCCTTCTGGTCCTCTGAAGGGTTCTGGAACCCCTGCCCATAGCATGGTTATGAGGCAGCACACGTAAGTTATGCCCTCCCAAAGTCATGAGGTTGCCAGATGCGATCAGACAGGTGAGCATACCATACGAATAACGATCAGCTGCGTAAGAGTCAGTCAATACTACAGACCATATATTTAACGAAGTTAGATTAACCTGGAGTGTAGGAACTGGACGATCAAGCCTGTTTAATTCCTGTACGCAAACATCGGAGGCTGAAAAGCCAAGTTGGGCAGCAGCGATGAGAAGAAAACCAGTATTTCTCTTGTAGACTTTCTCCAGTCTGTGTAGAAAGCGCCGACCATACGAAGTTGTCTTGCCGGGAAGTAGGGGAAGGCTTTCGTCTTGAACACCAACAGTCATGACTCAACCGATGGAGATTCCGGATCGATTGTGGTCGCGGAAAGAAGAATAGAAAAAACATGAGATAAGCCAATGGCGCGAATGATGGCGGACATTGCGTCACCACCATCAAGTCTTCCGTTTTCACCGAACATATCATATGCTGTGTATGCCGTGATTCCATGTTCTGCTTGTACGCTGATAGCTCAACGTGCGATCCTTTTCAATGAAGTTATTGCGCCGTGGCAAGCAACTGGAAGCAAGATTGGGATGAACTGTCAGGAGGGAGGTGAGTGCAGATCGTAAAGCTAGTAACCACATGGCGGTGATCGTCTATTGATCGCTTTCGTTCCAGTATTATTCGGCGAAAAGGCGGTTGTTGGGAAAGTTGCAGGAAATCAAACAAGACACGGACAGATTTGAGGGAGCCTTCAAACCTCAAGCCAAGTTCGACATCCTAGATACCAGAAACCTTGACGGGTATTAGTCTCATCCTGATCCTCTCTCTTGCAAGCCACGGCTATGAACAGTGTCGTAGTGCAGGTGGATATATGCGCGCACTTCATATTTCTTGCAACGAGGTATGTAGTAGATTCCTGAATGAAACATCTCGTCAGCAATCTACAGAGTGTTAGAGTTTAATTCGACCACGCCACTGACGGCGGCTACATCGAGGCCATCGGATAGCATCACCCAATGAAAGAAGTGTGTCGAAATGAGGGAAACGACGAAGGACAGATGGGGGTAGAATTAGAGAAATGGATTCTGGAATCGTTAGTATTTGTTGTCAACCCTCAATTGCAAAGCAATTGGGCGTATCACATTGTGAGGGGTCGAAATGGTCGCCGCTGACGATGAAGACGCGTTTGTAGCGTGAATATGAGGATGGTATAAGGAAAGGAACGAAAGATCAAGCGTAGCGGAGCCTTTTGATTGCAGCCCACGGGTCGTCGGAGTTTAGAATATAGTTCGGCATTTATTCAACTACTCAAACTAAGTACCTATCTAGTAGCGAAATACCATCATAGAAAATACCTTTCAGCCTCAGGTTCGGGAGGCATCGTATATAGCTTAGATCTAGAGGGAAATGGTGATGGGAACGCAGCCAATGGCAATGATGCCGTTCTATAAACATTCGTGAGCACAACACCTTGCGGTAAGGTGGACACTTACGAAGGTATTGTTCTGGCAGCAGACTGTCTGCTGGCTGCAACTGTTGCCGCCGAGGCCCACAATGGTGATCGGGGTGCAAGTGATACCGCTACAAACACTCCTTATAAGAGCATATCAGACATGCATAAGAACAGCGAGCGTACACCAGAGCAGTCACGTCGCTTAGAACGACACCAAGAAGACCTAGAAGCGTGCCTACAACACTGCTGTTGCCCTGAGTATTCCGCACCTTAGCACGGCAACCGTAGAACAAAACATGCTTGCAACTCACCGATTGGAGGCTATTGCAACATTGCATGTTACCTTCGCTGCAAGAGCTGGCAGTAACAGTGGTGGTAGCCTGACGCGAAACACATCAGTATGGGTGACAGTCGGGCCAAGAACTGAGAGACGCGTACCCCGGAGGCAGTGACGGTCGTGGTCACTGTCTGGGTGCTGGCGAAGAAGAAAAGTGAGCATCGTTGTACCGCTCGCCCGATGGACGCCGCACTACTCACGTCGTAGTCGGGTTGGAACCCAAGGGGGTGGCGGCAGCAAGGAGAGTGAGTGTCGTGAAGACGTAGAAGAGGGCAACAAGGATGCGACTTGACAACATGGCTTTTAGAGGAGGGCGAACACTGAAAGCAACAAGCAGTAGATCACTGAAGAAATCTATCATTTCATCAGACTTATATACTTCAGACGTATATGTTTTGACTAATAATGCCTGATGAACAAACCGGAAAAGGTACGCCGGGCAAGAATAAAGTCTGCGCTTCTGTCGTAAGGCTGGCGAATACAAGGGGCAGCAGCAGGGCGAAGCTTGGCACACTACCTGGGTTGTACGAGAACATATGCCAGGAAATTCTTGTCGCCGAGACGTACAGTATGAAGGTTCCTGTGTCAGAACTAAAATCTGTCTAAATGCAATCAGATTATACCCTCATTGTGTAGATGAACGGAGATATCTCACCCGTATGAATGTGTGATGACACTCACTGTCCCGAGGCTAACAACGTTTATTCTTCATGCCGTGATTACTTCAGTTACTCAGATTCCACTGATATTCATGCGGACCATGATGAATAAAGCCAATACCAGTCCTCAAAACATTGTTAGCGTACGTCCACCGCACGTCAGTATGAAAAGCAGATATTAACAATGGAGGGAGCGAATCATTGGCGTCGTAACCTGCAATTCTGTCCTTTGATATCTAATTATTTTTGGTTCACTTGCATGTTCACAGGCATGAGTGGAGCCCTGTGACAGCACGATCAGGCCTAGCACAACTAGAACCGGGTACAGAGCGACGACGAACCGAAATAGTTGGCGAAATTGTTCACTCAACCCAACACACCGAGTCCGAGTCAGCCGAAAATATCATTCAGTCATGAATTCCACTAGTAGCGAAAAAAAGCGTAACAGAGAGGGTCAAAGGCATGCTAATGTAATAGGGTAACCTGGGAAGTAGAAAGCAAGGAGAACAGAAGAGACGCCAAGAGGTATATGCTTATTTTGAGGAGAAACGATCATGCACAACATGGCTCATCAATTTACTCTTCCTCAACGGGAAGCTCTTCCTCGTACTCGCCGTCTTCTTCCACACTGCAATGTCATTTCAGTATCGATCAGAGAAAGAAATTTAGAAACACTCACGTAGCATCCTGGTATTGCTGATATTCAGCAACCAAATCTTGCATGTTTGATTCGGCTTCTGTGAACTGCATAGTACAAGAGTCGTCAGCGCTTGTAGGACTGTAAGGCATTGGATACTAACCTCCATTTCGTCCATACCCTCCTGAGTGTACCAATGCAAAAAGGCCTTTCGCTTGAACATGGCCGTGAATTGGTCGCTTACACGCTTGAACAGCTCTTGGATAGCAGTGGAATTGCCCAAGAACGTGACAGCCATCTTGAGGCCTCTTGGTGCGATGTCACATTGAGCGGTAAGGACATTGTTAGGAATCCATTCGACGAAATATGCGGAGTTCTTGTTCTGGACATTCTGCATCTGCTCCTCAACCTCCTTCATCGAAACCTTACCACGGAAGACAGCAGCCACCTGTTATCGTGATATCCATGAGCCAAGAAGATCCTGACCAGACCCGTTGAGTCTCACCGTGAGATAACGACCGTGCCTAGGGTCTGAGGCCGCCATCATGTTCTTCGCATCGAACATCTGCTGCGTGAGTTCGGGAACTGTCACGGCACGGTATTGCTGGCTTCCGCGAGCAGTCAAGGGTGCAAAACCGGTCATGAAGAAATGCAGACGGGGGAAAGGAACTAATTAGCATACATCCAGTTAGCGTGAGCAAATTACAATTGAAATGAGCCGCACCCATGTTAACAGCCAACTTCCTCAAATCAGAGTTTAGCTGACCGGGGAATCGCAGACAAGTAGTTATGCCGGACATGACAATGGAAACCAGGTGGTTCAAATCGCCGTAGGTGGGTGTAGAGAGCTTGAGCGTCCGGAAGCAGATATCATACAAAGCTTCGTTATCAATACAGAACGTTTCATCAGAGTTCTCAACGAGTTGATGCACTGAGAGAGTGGCATTGTAGGGCTAGGGCTCGGGTGTCATTACGTATACGATGCGATTTAAAATAGCGTACCTCGACGACAGTGTCCGAGACTTTAGGACTGGGTACGACAGAGTACGTGCACATCATTCTGTCTGGGTACTCTTCCCTGATCTTTGAGATCAAGAGAGTACCCATACCGGCACCAGTACCACCACCAAGAGAGTGGGTAATTTGGAAGCCTATAACGACATGAGAAGGAGAGCAAGTGCTTTGTTGCTATGCTGACCTTGCAGACAGTCGGTTCCCTCTGCCTCCTTGCGTACGACATCCAGAACAGAGTCGACGAGTTCAGCACCCTCGGTATAGTCTAGACACAAAAAAATCAAATGTGAGCAGATGACAGGGGGAAAGGAAGAAAGGGGCATTAAAAAGAGGCGAATACAAGACAGCCCCATAAAACACAGGAAGAGTAAACAGAGACTCACGCCCTTTCGCCCAGTTGTTACCAGCACCACTCTGCCCGAAGACAAAGTTGTCAGGGCGGAATAGTCCACCAAGAGGTCCAGAGCGGACAGAGTCCATGGTTCCGGGCTCTAGATCCACCAAGACGGCACGAGGAACGTACTTGTTGGCCCCGATCTCATTGTAGTAGACCGAGATACGCTCGAGCTGGAGATCGTTGGTGCCCTTGTAGAGACCATCGCGCTCGATACCGTGCTCGTCAGACACAACCTCCCAGAACTTGGCACCTAAACACGAGATAATCACTTAGTTGAAAGAGTAACGCCGGATTGCAGTACGAACCGATTTGGTTACCGCACTAGCGAGTTTACCGCGACCATCAGCATCGGAATACTTGGACAATCTGAAAGAATATTACCTGGCCGGTTTGGAGGTGGACAATTTCACGCATGCTGGAAGAAATCGGTCAGACCACAGAAGTTGAAGGTGGGAGTTTTAAAAATGATACGATACCAACACGCGATTAAAAACCGCGTAGATGGTAACCGCAATGGCTCGGAGACGCAAGACAGCTGCGCGAGGCCCCATCGGATCAAGGAGAGAGAACCTACATGAGGGATTATCGTGGATGAGGACGAGGATGAGTGGACAGGAGGGGATGATGGAGAACGCCTAACCGACACGAAATTTGGGAGATTAAGACTCAGTTCAGACTCCGAAGGTGGCTCGCACATTCCACCGTCACGTGCACTCTTCGCGTCCTTCATCTGTTGATCCAGGTATACCGTATCTCTTCTTCATGCCCTGGACTCGAACTGAATTCTCTCTTCAGCTAGATTGCGATTTGTGTCTGCTATCCTTGTATTGCCTTTCTGCTACATATAGCGAATAATTTCTCTCTCAGGCCTCTGGCTTGGCTCAGGATTGAAGAATTCGTAATATAAAAAAAGTCCAACTGTCGACGTACAGTCTGTCTTAATATTACGACCGTGGTGAGCGCTCACCGATACCGCCTACATCTCAGCTAATAATCTACCGTGATGTATCCCCCTCTTGACTGCCTTATTTTCTTCAACGGATAGCGTACGATATGCACGCACATGTCGCCCCACTGATAGATTCTCACTTGACGTTAAACGCTCAAAGCATCAATCCAACTGTTACCTCATAGTTGTGCATGATTTCTAGCGCAAATACGACCATAGTCCTCGTTTCCCACAAGGATGACATTCCATCCTGATGACCCCCGTTCAATGCGATATCATGATCTGCGGTGACGTATCACGCCCATTGGAGGTGCCAATACGATCATTCACCTCAATTATTCCTTTGGCATGTGAATTCATCAGTTCGGACTCATAAAATTCCCTTCCTTCCTTTCGCAAACGCTCAAGTTACAGCTGCTGCCCGCTGTACTACTGAACGAGTACCATCTCTCCACATCCTTCCAGCCCGTGACAGATATCTTATACTTAAGCTCCACCACCATGAGGAGTCGCACCCGCTATTCATAGGATAGATATATTCACTATCGTGTCTTCTTCGCCATTGTACCTAAAAGTTCCCACTCTGGACGCACGCCATGTTATTGTCATGTGAAACTTACACCGCATTTCCGCACGTCACTGTTTAACAGGAACTCCACGCAGGGAATTTACGGTCACCTGCTCAGAGCCACGCGTGAGGTCTTCTGAACCTTATGCCACGAACGAGATTGGAAAAACTTGTGACCGCATATGAATTTAAAGGGCAACCCATAGTAACGAAAGATAGAAGTCCATGAGTACAAACTAAGGAGGTAGAGATCCTAACAATCCGACCTGTAGCTGAATTAAAGCTGGATGATGATGGGCACGCAGCCGATGGCAATGAGACCGTTCTTCTGGAAGTGAGTACATGCCGTACTAGTAGATGTAGTAGAATGCGTACGAAGGTGTTGTTTTGACAACAAACAGCCTGGTTGGCGCATTGCGCCCCTTGGCCTGTAAACATTTCGATGAGCTTGCCAACGAGCGAGTTATAGACAGCAAGACGTACCGACTCCGACAATGGAGATAGGGGAGCAGGTGATACCACTGCAGAGCAAGAATTCAGTGATGACAACACGGTCGATAGGCTAGAGGTTCAAAACATACACCAGTGCCTCAAGGTCCTGGAGAACAACACCCAGGAGTCCTAAGATGACGCCTACAGGGGTAGAGTCCGCCTAAAATGTTCATTGAGTAACATTCAAGTGTACAATCAGTCTCAAATTCACGCACCCTTTCAAGCGCATTGCAGCATTGCATATTGGCAGTACTGCACTGCGAGGCAGGGATAGGTGTAGCCGTGATAGTAGCCTGTTCAAGAGGGAATCAAGACTCTGGAAGTAATATCAGAGATATCGCGCTCGTACAGTAGTCGAAACCGTGGAGGTTACGGTCTTCGTCGTCGTCGTCGGCACGCAACCAGCAGAGACCAAAGTCGCGATAACAGCGAACGCGAAAAGAAAAGTTGTGAATGTGCGAGCAAACATAGTCGAAAGAAATCGAAAGATAGTTAGCTGAAGAGAATTTTAGCAGCCTTTTAAGTGAAGCATCGCGTCTTGCCCGGCAGCTACTTCAAAACTAAATAATCATGAGCAGATGGACAAAAGGGCGACACATTGGTTGGACGCGTGAAGCATCACACCCGCTGCTTCGGAAGGTAATTTAGGAGCAAATGGGCGGTTCAGAAAGTCCGGCGTGAGTCAGGGCATATTGGAATGATGCCCACAAGATGATGCAGAGAACCGAAGAACGAAATTTTCTGGAAGTTTCAGTGAACAGCATGCCAGGGTAGAGTTTCGAATTGTCAAATCAAAGATTCATTGGCAACAATCCACCTGTAGGATGCCAGGAAGATGCGGTTCACACAAACGCAATTGGAGGACAGTGACAAGACGGGTCTGAGGCGGGTGATATGACGACGGTTTGTTGGGATCATTTTTTCCCACGCTCAGGCTTAGGCTGACCTCGTTTCCATTTTTCTGTTTTAAAAGTTCGCTTCGGCTGCGATACGTTCAGCCTATGAAAATATCAGGGACACCCATGTTTTGTGTAGCTGACTTTTCACATGAGCGGTTAGCCCGTGTGAGCGGGAAAAATAAGACTTGCGGAATGGTAGGCGCTTTAATTTATCTCGGATCATTGAAAAGTGCTGGTTAACGTCACCAGTACCCCCTTTTGTCTCAGATTATGCAGTCTCACTCAAACATGAGAGTGTGCGGCTGAAGATTCACCGAAAGCCGGAGAGCGAAGGGCGGGACGCTCGGTATGTACTAATACTCACTGTATCGCTCACCTGATCACGACGAACGTCGCAGGTATCTGTGAGGTATCCTATTTTCTACTTAAATTCACCGCTAGCTACAGATATTGATTCTAGATAGTGGCATAACCATTGACTCATCGACGTGCGTCAGTGCGTCCATTACATCGGTGATAATTAATAATCGTTAGATACTTACCGCCGTCTTTTCTAGACTTCTGTGCCTTTTATATCCATGTTATATACGCGAACAAGCGGCGCAAAGCGCATCAAATACTTCAAGTTCATGACAAAGACAAAAAGTTTCTAACTTGTAATACAAGGTGTATGCCAGTCGAAATTTTGAAGTTGAAATCACGCTCATTCATCGCCTTTTGCTTCAAGGTCGCAAAAGACTCTCGTACTAACAGGTACCATTTTAAACCAAGAAAATAGTCTGTTGATCCATCGGGAAATTACACAGGAACCAAAATCGAGTGCAAAGCGCTAACTAAGATCATGCGTTGGTATGTGTTTGTGTCCATGTCCCAATGAAACTGACTATGAAACCCTTAACCCTCTAGAGACCAATGTTTATGGGCATGCAACCAAGGGCAATGAGTCCGTTCTGGCAAACCAGAACTCAGGTTCTGAAGGTAGACACATGCGCGTTCACTTACGAAGGTATTACCTGAGCAGCAGACAGTCTGAGCAGAGCAGCTGTTGCCTCCGATGCCGATGACGCTTATGGGGGAGCAGCCGAGACCACTACAGCTTATTGTAAGCAAGGACACGGCATGATCCTCAGAAGAGGCTACTCACACGTTGAGACCGAGAGCTCCAAGAGCAATTCCTAGAAGGCCGGAGAGGGCTTGAACAGGATTAGAGTCGGCCTAGTGGCGGTAAATTTCTCTGAGTGGGACAGATAGCAAAGTGCTTACGGCCTGGACTTGTTGACAGCAATTGAGCTCTCCGGTGGTGCAGCCAGTTTCGCCGGCGGACGCAAGGAGAGGCAAGGCCAAGAGGAAGGCAGGAACGACACGGGGGAACAACATGGCTATCTGAGAGTGTGTGTGTTGTGTAGAAAAGGTGAGAAGGCAAGGAGTGTTGTGTCGGTGAATAAAAATGGGTTTACTGACTGGCTTTTATATCTTTTAGACTCGTTGCAACGTCTATAAGCGGTCATATATCTGCTCATTGGAAAAAGGGTATTTTTTTACGACTATCCCCAAAAACAAAAACCGCGTGTAAGCCCAGGTTCTGAATGACAGCGCTGCGAAACTCGGGCAGCGCCATAACAGCTTCGACCGCTTGTTTTTTAAATGCGCATCAATATTAGAACGTCTAGATTTGTTCGCGTCCTGAAAGCAAGCGGTCGAAAGGACGGCGAACAAGTTCGGAGCATGCAGTTTGCAACGAGGCTGATAATCTTCCATTTTTGCGCTATTAAACTGACTGAAAGTACACTGAGGAACTTCTCCATCAGGTGCCTTCTTCCCCTCGGATGCACAGGCAGTGCGTGGTTCGCGGAAATGCTCTATAACCTAACTGACTGGTACTAATGCGAGCTCCAAGTCATTCACGCCATGTTAGAAAGAAGAAACCGCGCGGTATATTTTATAAAAGATGCAGCAAGAACCAATATGAAAGAAAGAGGTATAAAACGAGTGTCCGGATATCTTGCCCAAAACAGTACGTATTTTGTCGCCCCTCAATGATACCACCATGAAAGACTGGAACGCCTCTTCAGCTCTTTAGAGTCCCACGTTGATGGGGGTGCATCCAATAGCGACGACACCATTCTGCAAAATACACATCAGTTGCTGAAGGATCAAGCACCAATCAAACAGCTTACGAAGCTGTTGTTCTCGCAGCAAACGGTCTGAGCAGAACAGCTGTTGCCTCCGACGCCGATAACGCTGATAGGAGAGCAGGTAAGGCCACTATCGACCAGGTTAGCAATATCAGAGCTGCGATGTTCAATGGCACTTACACATTTACACCAATGTCACCAACGACGACACCGAGGAGTCCCAAAAGGGTAGACGTGAGGGTGCTAGTAGACCCGGCCTTCATGATCGTCAGTATTTGCGGGACCGAAACGTGCAGCGATGCTTACACTCTCAACAGATTGACAGCATTGCACCGCGCCAGTTGTGCAACTGTCACCGGTACCTCCTCGGGGGATCGCCGAGGCGGACGCAAGGAGGGGAATAGCAAAGAAAAGAGCGACGAAAAGAGTGTAGAGGCGGGCGAACATGGCGAGTATTGAATAAGTAAGTTGAAGGATATCGACTTGGGGAGATAGATGGCTCAATCACCTAGCCTTTATAGCTTTCAGCCTCGCTTCAAGCGCCGAACAGGATGATATTTTTGGCTTGGGAATTATAATTTTGCAGGCTGTTTTGTCCAATCATTCGACTCGGCCCAGGGAAGCAAAATCAAGAACAGATCCCGCGCTTCCATCCAATAATGCTTCAAGATCTAATGATGATCCATGTAAAGTTCCCATCTAGACCGGGTTCTCCCAAGCCCCTTTGTTGAGACTTACCCTGGCCCAGAAGCTGTAATTTACCTTTCCCACCACAACAACGCGTAATGATCAGGCTTCTCCCTCTTCACAGTTCGTGCGTTATTTTTGGCTCGCGTCTACGCCTTGCTGATTCAAACATGCTTAGTCTTCCCCTTCTATGATCTTGGCGGTGTTTCATGACCGTCCGTGTCCCAGATAGGTATTTGCTCTATTCTATTTTCGAATAATAAGCAAGTGTTCAACATTCAGCATCAATCCTCAGTTGGCAGCGAAATAAGAGAGTGAAAGATCAAATCGCGTATGTGGCACTTCACCCGAATTTCGGCCAGACTGTTCATCATTGACTTGTGTTATTATATTTCATACTCGGCGACCACAAGAAATTTGTCCAGTGACCAAAAGAAAAGAAAAAGAACCACTCCAAGAAGAAAGAGCCAAGTACAGCCAAGTACAAGCTAACTAATGTTTCTCGATATTACGATCCTGGACGGCTTCTTCGATTAGAAGCCAATGTTGATGGGAGTGCATCCAAGGGCAATAAGGCCGTTCTGCTCGGGAATTGTATCAATACTGTCGTCTTCTCCGGCATAGTATGTATGCACTTACGAAGTTATTCCCCGTACAGCAGACGGGCTGGTTGACACACTGAGTGGTTCCCAAACCGATGAGGGTGACAGGGCTGCAGGTAAGGCCGCTATGAACACAGTATCAGCATCGCCATCATCTTTTCTCCATACAGCACCTACACTTGGGCGGTGATGTCGCCGATGGGGATGTTAAGAAGACCCAAGAGGGACTGGATCGGAGAGGACGAGGCCTAGTTGTTTGTGAGTATCTTCGCTCTTCTAGACACGAACTGAGACGACTTACGTCCTGTACAGACTTGCAACACTGCACGGATCCCGTGTTGCACGAACCCCCATCGACGGTAGTGGTAGTCGCGGGAAGGGCGCTCACAAGTGCAAGGAAAGGAAGAGCCAAGGCGGCGTAGGCAGAGATGTGGGCGAACATTTCTTTCAATGATCTGGTAAGCTGTACACTGACTATGAGTGCTGTTCGACTTGATGAAAGTCTTGTCTACTTGCCATCTCTTATATACCACCCACATTGTGCATTCCTCTTGTCGAGGTCCAGGCAGCCTCCTGTCATAAACCCATGAGAGAGAGAGAAATGGTGGCCTGAGCGTTGAAGGACATCCTGCCTGGAGTACGCCGCAGGGACGAGAGCGCGACAAGCACCCATTTCCCACAAAGGTTTCATGGCGCGTAGCTCGTATGAGCTTTTGATGTCCCTTGAATAGGCGGCTTTGGCTCCAGGAGAGGCGCGTTAGGCGCCTGTTGTTCAACGTCCTTGAAATGATATCACTAGGCTTGAAGCTATTCGTGGTGTAGTGTCTCTAGAAGGCATCAGGTTGGGAGGATATCGAACTTGGGCATGCCTTGCCGATTGAACCGGCTGGAGAGGCGCGCCTCTCACAATTACTGTCGGGACATATTCCGAGAGTTTGTACGGCATTCAATATTCATTGACATCGGGGAAGACGCGCCAATCCCCGTCCAATCCCCATTCGATCATTCACGATCAAGGCTCACGCATCATGTTCGGTACCAAGTCCAGCCAAGTCCTAAAGATTTTTCCTGGCAGTCTTGTTACTCTTCCCCCGATCTGTTGACACCTGCTAGCAGATCTGGGCAACTCCGCTGAAAACTCAGAATCCTGTAACTTGGCGTTCTGTTCCTTGAGACAAAAAGAAGTAGAGCGTTCAGATTCTTGGAATGATGCAGATGGATGCATACCACACTTTGACGGTCTTTTCGGTATCGTCGACTCTTGGCTTCTAAACATAGTTTTGAAACCCACACGGACCACGCCTAAGAAAACGCCACATCAGGAGCAGAGAGCACGAGATTTTTTCTAAACCGTTATGTGTATTAGAGCATAAGTAAGCAATCAAGAGGATTGGAATAAATCATTGCGTTTATCAGTAGTGTGACGAAACCCTAAAATATGCATCAAAGTCCATTAAGAAAAGTCCGGCAAAAACGAAATATCAATCATCCCTCATAGCGGGTCGTAAGGGGTTCTCAACGGAACCGAATGGCCTTTCCACGGTGGATATCCTGTGACGGCATCTTGTGAAGATGACAACACCGACAACGAAGAATTCCGCGCGTGCCCTTTCGCCATTCCCAACAACGCAACACCATCCCCCTCTCCCTCGAAATCCCCTGAGTCATCATCCTCAGCCACGATAGCACCTGTCCGCTTATCTAGCCGAAATCGCAGTCCTTCCAACTTCTTCTCAATATTCTTCTCGCTGTCATACGGCACCAATAGTTGGCCGAAGCCTGAGTGACTTGTCATCGACACGATCCCTCCGATTGACCCTGGAGGAGAAGCAATGAACAGATGGCGGCGCTGTCGTCGATTGATGACGTGAAGAAAAGTTCCGATGAATCCGATGACGAAAAGCAGCAAAGCGAGCGCATGGCCAGGAAGTGAACTTTGAACCCGAGTGATTAATGACGGTGAGAAACAGAAGAAAATGACGTACTTGATGACTAGCCGCGGCACGTATGATTCCAGTTGAGCTGGTATCGTCCTGTTCTCAGCAACAAAGTAGATATTTTTTGCAGTCAATGCTAGATGCTGCGTCTGTTGATCATTACCATCAAAACAACGTCAGTTTGCAAGAGATTGACACGCCGTACATAGACATTGCTTGTTATATCTAAGAACCCGTTCGGAAGATCAAATGTTGACTGAGGTCCATTTTCAAGTTGAGAAGCAAATCTAAAAACAGTTCCCGGGATCGCGATGTTGGTGGCATTTGCTCTAGCCTGAATGAACGGATTCGAACTGCTATTAAATACGACACTGTCCATGTGTTAGATGCACAATCCATGTGGTTGCAGCAAAAGGCTCACGCATTGAACGGGTGTCCGAAGAGTGGAGCACCAGTAACGTTGTTGGATTGCGTGTAGTTATCGGTAGGATTGCACTGAGCAATTGTTCGATCTTGCAGGTACGCTTGGGCGGTCACATTGAATGTTTGGATGGAGGGAGCACAAAATACGGTCCTTGCTTCATATTCTTCGTTGTCGGAGCGCTGATGAAAGTACCTTATATCCAGTATAATAAGCTTTTTGACTTGACTTTAGAGGTTGAGCCTACCAAAACATGACGGGCTGAAATTCAACACCCAGATCTGCTCCACTGCCACATTCTAAATTTACAACGCCGTACTGGATGCCCAACTGAAAGTTTGATTCGCTCAGTCATCAGCTTTACCCCATTAATAGATTACGTACCGATATATTGACCGGCACCGATTGAGCACAATCAGATATAGATATGGATTCAATTGTTGAAGTGGCTTCATTGAAAGTCGTGTTGCGCGCATTTTCACAATTGGGATGTGTTTGGATTCCCGTAGTATCCACTTTGATTGTGGCGTTGAGGTCGTTGCCACTAGGAATGGCAAACTCGGCGGTAGCCCATCCGGCCTGGACGAATGGGGGATCTGTAAGGTTATTGAAAGCAGCTGCATCCGCGAACTAGACGGTATGTCAGACAGCAAGTAACCATTGACAAATAATTGAGCGCACCCCGGCGGCGGCAACAAATGCATTCAATTGATCGACATCGGGCGTCAATCCAATGGTCCGCGTACTCGTTACCGTCGTATCTAGAAACAGTTAGATTGCACCCTTATCTCCGTGTTCTGAACGCACTTGAGAACATTGAGCGCTGCTGAATCTGGAATATGGAGCTTGCTGTGACCATGTGAATAATTATTCCGCTGAGACTATGTAACTGACCAAGAGGCTGTAGAAGGTATGTTGCACACGCTGTAACGGCCGACCAAAACACGACTCGGTGCTTGAACTTGGATGAGTAGAATAAAGCAAAGAAGGGGCTGAGGCGCTAAATTCAACATTCGTTCGAACATCGCTGCAACGGATGTCATACCCTAGAGAGATCTACAACATGGTTAATTTGACGTTGAATCTAAAGGCGAATGGCAACCTACATAATCTAACAATATGCCTTCCTCGACAGAAGCATTTCCTCTTGAAAGGACAACATATGGCTAAGAACATCAGCTGTAAGAACCCAATGATCGACTGATAAACGCACTTGATACCACCTGAGATACCAATCTAGTTCACGCCAGAGGAATGCCACCGGTATGACGAATCTGTAGATAGTCAGGATCTGCGTAAATACGGGAATCTCGCAACATTACATTGTCGGCACAAAGGACTGGAACGGGCGCCGCCCATGAGTAACGAACCGGGGAAAGGCTGGCATCGCCACTCACAAGTAAAAACTGCGCGGACGCAAATCCGAGCGGGTTAGTCTCGGGAACGCTAAAACCTAAGACAATTGTGAATGGGGATCGTATTCCACAGGGTGCGCATCTCGTACCCTGATTCTTGTTAGAAACATTGACGCCTATTTCAAGCGCAACTCCCAAAGCCAGCATGGAAAGCGGCGTTCCCACCACGACAGGCAGCGAAAGCGCAAGTGGTTTCTGTACAAATTAGCGCAGGTAAGTTCTGGAGACAATGTGCACATACGTAGCGTTTATCCTCCGATATTCGAGAAGGAATAAGGTAAGTTGATTCCCGGAACCGGCTCGAGCCTTGGCTGATACTAAATCGACCGCTGTCGACAAAGGAAGGGGACTTTTGAGGCATCATCGCCAGTAGGTAGGAGGAGAGCTTTTAGGTGCCGCGCGTAGCGGTCAAAGTAGAAGAGTCCGGTCTAACAGACGTCGTCGTTGGCAACAGTTCGCAACGGCAGAACAGCCTTCTCCATTGAACACGGAAGTAAGCGTGGTGCAGATGGGCCACGTGGGAACAATACGCCCGCCACGGTTCGTGAGACTTTCTTGGTCCATAAAAGTCGAATCAATGGCATCACGGGTGTCCACCGAACGTCATGTGAGAAGCATGGTCGACGCTCACGTCGGGAGTCGGGGTCCCCTTCTACTTATCAAGGGAGTGTCAATGGATCCAGACTGATTGAAGCAGTGAAATCGTGAAGACTGCAAAAGCCAGTCAAGCGTCGGACTCGCCTCTTGGCGGTCTTCTGCATTACCATCACCAAACGTTGATGAATTGTGAGTACAGCAACACAGCTGTATCATAACGTACGCTGGGATACGCAGGTGGGTAGGGAGGTGATGGTGGTTCCATTTCAAGTGGGAGTCCTCCGAAAATAGTGAAAATGAAATTGTGATGGCGGAGAGCTGTCAACTTGACGAAGTTGATTATGGTGATTATGTAACTCAGTCTTGAACGATTTCGGGTATAGTCGCGGCAAGCGGTTGCATGTCACGACATTGTGGATTTTCCGGACGACACTCATTTCAAGAATCAATGAACTGTATATCACTAGGAAACTTCTTACAGGGCTACGTGCAAATAGCGGGGAGGAAGTACATCTGTCTCGTAGTAGCCAATTTATGTAACTAGTATTCAAGTTTTAAGCGCCTCAGCTTATTTATGTAATAGGAATGCAAAAAGTCAGGAAGACGTGACCATAATCATCTTTTTGGTTCGCAGATAAACGCGGATTCCGAGGACGCATAAGACTTCAGATACACAAAAACCTAACCCTTCAAAACTCACGTCTGTTCTGAATACCCGAATCCCCTGAGCAACAATTCAAAATGTGACCTCCTATCGGCAACGCTCCTCAATATATTCAACACCATCGTGTTAACACTACCATCAGTAGTTTCTCTCGGTTGCTATAACGTCATTGGCGCTCAGTAAAACCCTGAGACTTTCGCTGGTGAACGCTCCACCTTGGCTCCAACCCTTCATTTTGCTCGCCGATAACATGGGGTATGTGGCGCAACGATCTAGGTTGTCGCTGTACTAAATCATCCAAGCTGCATTTGTTCTTGCTTAGCAGGTAACTACCTGGTGTCACTCAAACAATATATTCTAAAGAGAAACGTGCAATTACAGCTGTTTTCGACTGCATTGGTGAAGCCCTTAGATCGGTAGTTTTTTGCCCGGCTGCGATCATCGAATGCATAGTAGCAGGCGTGTTTATTCTTGATTTAGCATTCTGCTACAGCAACTGACACCGTGTTCCGCCTTGCTAGCTATCACTGGCGTTCTTGTATGCATCTTGGATATCTTGACATGTCGATGTTGCCGAGGGTGAGTCTGATACAACATCACATGTATCTAAACTCACACATACCCGCTTTCAGACCGAGAAATAGTACAGTGTCCTGAGAATGAAAGAGTTACCTATGACGAAGCTCCGACGAAAGTTTACGAACAATTACGCCTCATATATTCCCTCGCCTGTACTTTTGATACCTGCTACTCATGCGTATGAATCCGGCCTTCCAGTATATATTAAATTGATAATACACACGACTTTATCATTGGCCATCGGCTCCGGCCTATTTTATTATCTCGTAAGGCTTTCCGTGGTAATATTGCGCTTATCTTGCAGGGTCCAGATACCCTCGTTATCTTCTGGACATTATCTTTTGGACACGATCTGAAAAAACGCAGCTTTCTGCAGGACCAGTGATATACTCTCCTTACATTCGCATGAACACTGAAATCTCATGGAGTAAGACTCGTTGGCCGTATAATTTTGCGCCGGGCGATTGGTCATTGCCATGTGGCAGGTAAGCACATCATCAGGTCCCCATCCATTTTTCTTTTTCTTCTTCTTCCTCTCTCCCCGAACACGAACCCCTGGCTCGAATCCGGGTGGAGAGGAAGACGACGACGAGAATCGCCACTAATCCACTCTTTATCATCTATCATTGACCATGTCTACCTCCCGTCCAGCGTTGTCGCGCACATCGAGCTCACTGTTTCCGACGCCTCTAGCGAGCGCACCCTACGCCCAAAATAACAAGTCGACATTGTTCGGTGACAACGCTGTCCTCGAACTGGGTGATGGGTCCGCCTTCAAAGGTATCAGTTTCGGTGCAGAGGGAACGAGTGTAGCAGGCGAATGCGTTTTTCAGACCGGTATGTTGTGCCCTTTTTTTCCGGAAAAAAAAACTTTCTCACTTTTTTTTTCTATTAGGTATGGTAGGATACACGGAGTCATTAACTGACCCATCCTACGAAGGGCAGATCCTTATCCTGACTTATCCTCTCATCGGTAACTACGGTGTGCCTAAACGGCTGACCGCCACCTCCGACCTCCCAGCCGAGTTCGAATCATCTCGTATTCATGTTGCCGCCATCGTGGTTGGCAACTATTCCAAGGATTTCAGTCATTTCCTCGCGGAGTCGTCACTGAGTGACTGGCTCAAAGAAAATGGAGTCCCCGCGATTTACGGCGTCGACACCCGTGCCCTCACAAAAAAGATTAGAGAGAAAGGTTCCATGCTAGGAAAAATTCTCGCAAGGAGGCCGGAAATGCCGTTGGGTCGGAGGTTCTCTTTGAATCCTGTATCCTCAAGGGCATCCTCTCCCCATACAACGGCTTCCTGGCGAGAGGATTATTTCGACATCCCTTTCCAGGATCCTAACCAGACCAACCTCGTCGCAGAAGTGTCAATCGCGGAACCACGACTCTATTCGCCGACTATTGCCCCACATCTCCACCCTTCAGGCAGACCAATTCGCGTTCTAGCTATCGATGTTGGGATGAAATACAACCAGATTCGTTGTTTTATCAACCGAGGCGTCGAGCTCTTGGTTGTCCCTTGGGATTATGACTTTTTACATGAATCAGCGCCATATGATGGTATCTTCATCTCCAATGGGCCCGGCGACCCCTCTTTGCTTTCTTCAACTATTGCTAGACTTTCGGAAGCCATGAAAAAGGCCGACAAACCTATTTTTGGTATCTGTCTCGGCCACCAGCTCCTTGCCCTCGCGGCAGGCGCAAAGACCTCCAAGATGAAATACGGAAATCGGGGTCACAACATTCCCTGTACCGATATGCTTTCTGGACGTTGTTATATCACCAGTCAGAACCATGGTTTCCAGGTGGATACACCGACACTACCAGCCGGGTGGAAAGAACTGTTCCGGAATGCCAACGACGGAAGCAACGAGGGTATATACTGCGAAGACAAGCCGTTCTTCTCCGTTCAATTCCACCCAGAGTCGACCCCTGGACCCCGTGATACTGAATTTTTGTTTGACGTCTTCATTAAAAACATTGTGGATTGCGCCACTACCGTCTCGCTCCCTGGCGGGAGGAAGGAGGACAACGACAAACGCGTTCCCCGTGCTAATGTCACCAAGGTTATCATTCTTGGGTCCGGAGGCTTGTCCATTGGTCAGGCGGGCGAGTTTGATTACTCTGGATCTCAGGCGATCAAGGCTTTGAAAGAGGAGGGGATCTACACAATCATGATGAATCCTAACATCGCTACAATTGCCACGTCCAAGGGTCTGGCCGACAAAGTGTATTTCCTCCCAGTCACGCCAGAGTTCGTCCGGAAAATTATCAAGTACGAGAAGCCGGATGGTATCTACGTCACATTTGGTGGCCAGACAGCTTTGAACGTGGGTATCAAGCTAAAGGACGAATTTGCGGAACTTGGCGTGCAGGTACTTGGTACGCCTATCGACACTATCATCACTACGGAGGATAGGCAGCTATTTGCGAGTGCTATGGCCGAGATTGGGGAGAAGTGTGCTGAGAGTTGCACTGCTGTTAATCAGGAGGAGGCTATCAATGCGGCAAGGAATATTGGGTTCCCGGTCATTGTTCGTGCAGCGTATGCATTGGGAGGACTGGGATCCGGCTTTGCGCAGAACGAAGCCCAACTCAAGGCGTTGTGTAGCAAGGCTTTTGCTACCAGTCCCCAGGTCCTTGTAGAAAAGAGCATGAAGGGCTGGAAGGAGATCGAGTATGAAGTGGTCAGGGACTGTCGCGACAACTGCATCACGGTCTGTAACATGGAGGTTAGTTGTTATCCTCCACATTTTCAAGGCCTTTATAACACCTGAGCAGAACTTCGATCCACTGGGAATCCATACCGGCGACTCCATCGTCGTGGCTCCTTCACAGACACTTTCCGACTCGGATTACAACATGCTTCGGACAACTGCCATTAATGTAATCAGACATCTTGGTGTTGTTGGTGAGTGTAATATCCAGTACGCTCTCAATCCCAGCTCCCAAGAGTACTGTATCATCGAGGTCAGTTATGTCGTCATCTCTTTCTGCTCTTCATACTCACCTACAATGCACCGCAAGGTCAATGCACGTCTGTCTCGATCGTCGGCTCTTGCATCCAAAGCTACAGGCTACCCGCTTGCATTCATTGCCGCAAAACTTGGTCTGGGCATTCCTCTCAATGAGATCAAGAACTCGGTTACAAAGGTCACTAGTGCTTGCTTTGAACCCAGCTTGGATTATGTGGTCGTCAAAATTCCCCGATGGGACTTAAAGAAGTTCAACCGTGTCAGCCGTCTTCTTAGCAGTAGCATGAAGAGCGTCGGTGAGGTCATGAGCATAGGACGAACGTTCGAGGAAACCATTCAGAAGGCCATTCGAGCAATCGACGACCAGTTCTCCGGGTTTGCAAAGGTAATCGTGGTTTTTTTTGACACCCGTCCCTCTCTGATGAGTGATGTGCAGAACGACTTTGTAGAGGACATCGACGAAGAGCTTGTCAATCCAACAGATAAGCGCATATTCGCCATCTCCACCGCTTTCCATCGTGGCTATAGCGTCGACAAGATCTGGCAAATGACCAACATTGATAAGTGGTTCTTGGCGAAATTGAAGTACATCTATGAGATGGAGGTGCTGTTGGGGTACGCCTTCTACTTTTTCGTCCATTCTTCATATAAATGTCCCTCCTCAGTGGGTATGGCGTTGCGACTTTGACTCCTGATATTCTCCGTCAAGCGAAGCAGCTTGGATTCTCAGATAGGCAGCTTGCTACTTGTGTGGGATCTACAGAACTCGCTGTACGCACTCTTCGCAAGGAACAAGGGATAGCTCCATTTGTGAAGCAGATCGATACCGTCGCTGCCGAATTCCCTGCATTCACTAACTATTTGTACACAACCTACAATGCAGTGGAGCACGACATTTCCTTTACTGATCGTGGCGTCATGGTTCTGGGGTCTGGAGTGTACCGCATAGGTTCGTCCGTCGAGTTTGACTGGTGCGCTGTCCGGGCCATCCGTACTCTTCGTGACGAAGGTCTCCCTACCGTTATGGTTAATTATAACCCCGAGACCGTCAGTACCGACTACGACGAAGCCGATCGTTTGTATTTCGAGAACATCAGTCTGGAGACTATCCTCGATATATACGATGCAGAGCAATCTCGAGGCGTCATTCTATCAATGGGTGGACAAACGCCCAATAATATCGCTCTTCCTCTGTACCGCGAAAATGTCAAGATTTACGGCACGTCACCGGAGATGATCGATACCGCTGAGAATCGGTTCAAATTCTCACGTCTCTTGGACGAGATTGGTGTGGATCAACCGTTATGGAAGGAACTCACGAGTTTCGATGAGGCTTACGCATTCTGCGAAAAAGTGGGCTACCCTGTTTTGGTTCGACCGTCATACGTCTTGTCTGGCGCGGCTATGAATGTTGTATCCACTGGGGACGATTTGCAGAACTATCTCACGCAAGCCACCGCAGTATCCCGTGACCACCCCGTCGTCATTACCAAGTACATCGAGCAAGCGAAAGAGATCGAGATGGACGCTGTCGCCAAGGATGGCAAGATGGTCATGCACTACATTTCCGAGCACGTCGAGAATGCCGGTGTGCATTCTGGTGATGCTACCTTGATTCACCCACCTCAAGACTTGGATCCCCAAACCGTCCGACAGATAGCGGAAGCCACTGCGAAAATCGGAAATGCGCTCAATGTTACCGGGCCTTTCAACATCCAGTTTATCGCGAAGAACAATGAGATCAAAGTCATCGAGTGCAATCTTCGGGCTGCGAGATCCTTCCCTTTCGTGTCGAAGGTGACCGGTATCGACGCTATCGAGATGGCTACTAAAGTCATGCTTGATCTTCCCGTTGAATCGTATCCGGATTCGGGTCTCCCCCCTGATTATGTGGGAGTCAAAGTCCCTCAATTCAGTTTTAGTCGATTGTCTGGTGCTGATCCTGTCCTCGGGGTAGAGATGGCATCCACGGGAGAGGTTGCGTGTTTTGGTCACGATAAATACGAGGCATACCTCAAGGCTCTGATTTCTACCGGTATCGTACCCCCGAAGAAGAACATCCTCTTTTCAATTGGCAGCTACCGAGAGAAGTTGGAGCTGCTGCCATCCGTTCAGAAGCTAAGTGCCGCAGGCTATAATATCTTCGCAACATCTGGTACCGCCGATTTCTTGACGGAACATAATGTCTCCTGCAAGGTAGCTCGACTTCGTCATATGTTCTTGTTCCTGGCTGACATTTTCGAAGTATCTGGAGACCCTGGGAGAAGACAACCGGGACAAACAGAAGTCCGAATACTCCCTAACTCAACATCTCGCGAATAATCTTATCGATATGTATATCAATTTACCATCCAAAAATCACTATCGACGACCGGCTAGCTACACCAGCAAAGGCTATCATACTCGAAGGATGGCAGTGGATTTCGCTGTCCCCCTCATCACCAATGTCAAAAATGCCAAAATGCTTGCTGAAGCTCTCGTTCGGAAACTACCACTAGACGTGTCGACTGTCGATTCGAAGAGCTCCCATCAGACTCATACTTTCCCCGGGTTGGTTAGCATCGCTACTTTTGTGCCCAGCCTCGTGGAACCCGGCAGCAAGGATCTCGAAGAAGCAACGGAGGCGTCCCTCAGTTCAGGGTTTACTACCGCGATTGTGATTCCCATTGGCCATAGCACCCGGATTACGGATCGTGCATCATTAGATGTAGCCAAGGCCAATATCAAGGGCTCCGCACATTGTAACTTTGCGCTTACTCTCGCTGCATCAGCACAGAACGTTCAAGGCTTAGACGATGAATTACAGGCAGAAGCCAAAGCTCTCTTCATTCCCTTTAACGTCGACCACGTCACTATCTCACTCTCCGCAGTCGCTGCCCACTTCACATCGTGGACATCGGATAAGCCTATTGTCACGAACGCAAAAGGATCCGACCTGGCATCCGTGTTGCTTTTGGCAAGCCTGCATAATAGAAGTGTCCATGTCACCGATGTTCTCACGAGCGACGATTTGTTGCTGATTTCCCTCAGCAAGGCTAAGCACCTGAAAGTCACATGCGATGTGTCTGTCTACTCCCTCTTCTTCAACCGTTCCCGGTTTCCCAAATCAACATGCCTGCCAACCCCCGAAGATCAGAAGGCAATATGGTCGAAACTCGAAACGATCGATGCATTCTCCGTTGGTGCAACCCCTTATCTTCTGGCGACAGAAGAAGGTGAAACGACTTCACCGTGGTCGGGGATGGAGGAAACGCTACCCCTTCTGCTCACTGCAGTAGCGGATGGACGTCTCACACTTGAAGATATCCGTGTTCGCTTGCACGATAACCCAGTCCTCATCTTCGGACTTCCCGAACAATCCAACACCACAGTTGAAGTGGTTGTGGGGCGCAAAGCTCCGTTTGGAAAACGGGAAACATGCTGGTCACCAGTGGAGAAAGGTTTCGTTACGGGTGCCATTCATCGAGTCATTGTGCATGGCCAGACGAATTTCCTCGATGGTGCTTTGATATCATCGCCCAACGGCAAAGACATTTCGAGCGCGACGATTACTCATCCTTCTGTAACAGCTCATGGATCACCAACGCTGAAGGCAGCAGAGCCCGCCTCCTTGAGTGCGGTCGCAACGTTTGCTATGGGGCCGCCTATGGCTCCGCCAGGACACCCTACGATACAAGGCCCGCCAGCATGGAACATCACCTCTCATCTTCTTCCCCACCCATCGTTCCATCGGCGGCACATCCTCTCCGTGAAGCAATTCACGCATCGGGACATGTATGACTTGTTCTCCTTGGCTCATGAGATGCGTCTGCAGGTCGAGCGTAACGGGACTCTTGACGTTCTGAAAGGAAAAGTGCTATGCACTGCATTCTACGAACCCTCGACACGAACCAGCTCGTCGTTTGATGCTGCAATGAAACGATGCGGTGGACAAGTTGTCCAGATTAGCGCGGATAACTCTTCGGTCATGAAGGGCGAGACATTACCCGACACAATCAGGACCCTTGCTTGCTATGGTGATGCGATCGTGATACGGCATCCGGATGTTGGCAGCGCTCAATTGGCCGCAAAGTTCTCTCCTGTTCCTATCATCAACGCTGGGGATGGAATCGGGGAGCATCCCACACAGGTACGGCGTTCGACGGATATTAAGAGCTTAGTTCTTACCTTTATTGATAGGCGTTATTGGATGTGTATACCATTCGATCCGAACTGGGGACTGTGAACGGACGGACCATAACACTTTTGGGCGATCTCAAGAACGGGCGCACAGTCCACAGCCTCGTTACCCTCCTTAGTCTGTATTCTGTCCAACTCAATTTCGTGTCGCCTCCGTCGCTTGCTATGCCTGCTAATGTCGTTTCTGCGGCTCGGAAAGCTGGCATACCAGTCACAATATGCGAGTCCCTTGAGGACGTTTTACACGATACTGATGTGTTATACGTGACACGTGTTCAGAAGGAGAGGTTCGAAACCGAAGCTGAGTGGATGCAAGTGAAAGATGCTTACCGGGTCGATCACGCGGTTCTGTCAAGGGCCAAAGAAGATATGATTGTTATGCACCCATTGCCAAGGGTGAATGGTAAGCTATGAATTTGCTATGTTGACATGTTCGCTAACTTCGAACAATAGAAATTGATCCTGAAGTTGACTTTGATTCCCGCCGGGCTGTCTACTTCCGACAGATGCGCTACGGACTTTTTGTAAGCATATTTTCGCTTGGTTGAAGATGAATCGTTGACCCTCCTGCCCCAGATTCGTATGGCACTCCTCATGAGCGTCCTTTTGTAAACCGCCGTAGACTTCCAAAAGTAGTAATAATATCTGGAAACTGAAAGCCAGAATGGCTTGTGCTATGTAGAGAACACTTAGAAGAGGTACAGGGCATGTACTCATCTCCAGATGGAAGTGAAAATAAATCAACACTGTGAGCACATGTACAACTATATAAGTACGATAAACTTACTAATTCATCCGCAAAACATCTGCCAGTCACTAGTCCTAGTCAACCTTGATGTGCTCTAGCCTCTCCAGTTCCTCGAATTTTTGACTTTGCACTGCACTCGTTAAGGTTGGTCGGGAGAGTTCACCGAGCGATTTTACGTGCATTTGCCAGTCAACTTTCAAATCATTTGATGCGCCTTCCAATTCCTCGAACTTTTTAACTTGCACGACCCTGGTTAAGGTTGGTCGGGAGAGTTCACCTAGCGATTTTACGTCCAACTTCAAGGAACCGGCTCCATTTGCAAACATGCGGACGCAATGAACTTTGTTTCTTCCTCTGAAATATGGATATAAGTCCACTGTCATACGCATCTGGCTGATGATTTCTTTCGCTAAGGAAACTGCTAGGGAGACTTTAAGCACCCTTACATCGACCGCCTTGACTCTTGGCTATGGATGCTCCGGACCGCGTTGGAAACTCTCATTCCCAGATCTTAGGCAGCTCCTCCCTGGCTGGCCTCGGACCTACCATTGCAGCCCCAGTCCCAATAATCGGTCGCGAGGGGAACTCGACGTACAATTCTTTCAGACACCCCTCACCGTTGTCTGACCAAGGTGACGCGCTCAGGTCGGACGCGTCGTACGCGCTCCTCCACAGTGCTAGCCCATCGAACAACCCCTTCCCTCCGCTGCCAATTCACGACCCATTCTCACATGGGCGAGATCCTTCGCGACGACCCGACAATGACTGGGTACGCCCCGTTGTCGAAAAAGTATGTCCTTCAAGTTGAACCTCGTATAGAAGATTGTGTGTGTCTGAACCCACGCTCGACAGCCTGCCCCACGTCTCAAATCAGTAGCTGAGCGCTTAGGGCCCACACTAGATATTGCAAAAACGGCGAAGGACAAATATGCTTTGAAAGCAAGGATGACAGGCTATGCTCTTAATATCGCGATAGGCGAGTAGTTTCCGAACACTGGACGTAACTAGTCGTGCTGAAGTTGTTGGATGTTAGGTCTGCAGGTCCTGCTGGGTGCACTTACAACGGCGCTGTCGGCTGCGACGTCCGGTAAACAGGTCAGATTCCAGCTCTTCCATGACTTACTCGAGCTCAATGCCTTAACCCTGCTAGACTTCGATCGCTATATCAGTCCTCGGTGGGTGCAGTTTATATGTATCCCTCCGAGTCGCGCTTACATTTCTTGTAGGAGGTATCTCAACCATGGTAGCCTCATACCTCGCCCGAGCCCGCGGTTCCAATGAACCCCAACTATCCTTGGCGCGCGCGAAAGACCTCGAACAGTTCATCCGAGAGTGCAAAGCATTCGAAATGGACCACGGGCACGATATGGGACACGAGTTTGATTCGCGCTTGGATTATTTCAGGCGACGATACGAGGAACTTCTGGGAAATACGAATATGTGAGTTCATCGTGATTTGAATGAAGAAAATAGGCTGAACGCTCCGCATTGCACAGGGAGCAAAAGCATGGCACGCTACAAAACACTGGACAAAACCCCAAGATTTCCGCGATGCCGGGAATCGTATGAACACCAGCGAATTACAACAAGACGCGTGAACCCCGCCTATTGTATCTATAATACACTAATTTACACTAGCTTTTACGTTTGTCTTGTGGAGTTGATAGACTCATAACAACTTAACATCGCAAGCCATAATGTAGCACCCAGACTACGGATCGTGATTCATTGGATGTAGCCAAGGCCAATCACAAGAGCTCTGATCACTGTGATTTTGCACTCACTCTCGCTGCATCAGCACAGAACGTTCAAAGATTAGACGAAAAATTCCAGTCAGAAGCCAATGCTCTCTTCAATCCCTTCAACAACGTCAACCATGTCACTATGTCACTGTCTGCAGTCGCTGTTCACTTCATATCGTGGACATCGAATAATGAAAGTCGCATGCGATGTGTCTACCGGCTCTTCAACCGTTCCTAGTTCCCCAAGGTCAACATGCCTGCCAACCACAGACGATCAAAAGGCAATATGGCCGAAAATCGATACGATCGAAGATTTCTCTGTTGGTGCAACCTCTTATCTGGCGACAGAAGAAGGCGAAACGACTTCCCCGTGGTCGAGAATGGACTCGGAATCGCTGCCTGACGTCCGACACTTGAAGATACTCTCGGACTTCCCTTGCACGATAAACTGTGAACGGACAGGACCCTTGGGCGACCTCAAGGATAGGCGCCCGGTCCACAGCCTCGTTCAAACCCTGCCTAGTCTGTATCCTGTCCAACTCGATTTTGTGTCACCTCCGTCGCTTGCTATGCCCGCCAATGTCGTTTCTGCGGCTCGAAAGGTTGGCATACCGATCGCGATATAATGCGGGTACCTTGGGGGGCGTTCTACACGATACTGATGTGTTATACGTGACACGCGTCCAGAAAGAGAGGTTCGAAACTAACGCTGAGTAGTTGCAAGTGAAAGATGCTTACCGGGTCGATCATGCGATTTGGTAGAGGAACGAGGCGGTACCTTGATCTCGGCAGGTATGAAGAGTGAAGTACAGAATTGTAGAGTATAGTTTACATATCAAATATAATTCTTATTGAACTCGTACATCGAGAGATACTAGAAACTAGAGATGGGGGAAGGGGATTCCATTTAAATAAACGGGATGCCTGTGGTGAGGCGAAATGGAACTACATACTGACAACCCATCTGAATAGGACCCCTGATAGATCTGAATCCGCGCGGACTTGATTTAGATCCAAGCCAACCTTCAGTCCGCTTCCAGTTCTGTCGAGGGTCAAAGAAGGTAAGGTCGCCGTGTACCTATTGCCAAGGATGAATGGTAAGCCATCTATGAATTTGCTGTGTAGACAGGTTCGCTAAAATTTCAGCAATAGAAATCGATCCTGAAGTTGATTTTGATTCCCGCCGGGCTGTATACTTCCGACAGATGCGCTACGGCCCTTTCGTCGGTATCTTTTCGCTTGGTGGACGATGAAATTGTTGACTCGTATAGCATTCCTCATGAGCGTCCTTCTGTAGACGGCAGACTTCTGAAAGTAATCAGTAACATCTGGACAGCTAGAATGGCTCGTAACGCATAGAGCACAGATGAGTAGAGGCGCAGGCATTCACGATCTCCGGATGAGGGTGACAATCAAGAACTATTTCTATATATGTACAACTATATAAGTACGAGAAGCTGACCAATACGTGACGTAACATTCTGCCAGTCAACACTCAAATCATTTGATGCGCTTCCCAGTTCCTAGAATGATTTTCTATTTGCACCACCCTAGTTCACACTGAGCGCTGTAATGCGATCAGGATAGATTCCAAAACTTAAGGTTTGTCGGGAACGTGAGTCACTAAGGGTTTTTACGTGCTTCTTGATACGGTTGAAACCAGCTCCATCTGCAAACATGCGGACGCCATGAACCTTCGTTTCCGAATTATGGATATAAGTATGTTGCCGTACCCGTGTAGCTGATGAAATCTTAGAATACTCTAAATACCCTTTCATCGGTCACTTTGGCTATGGATCACTCCCAGACTCTCAATCCTCAGGACCGACCTGGTACAAGCTCTCAGTCTCAGGCCCAAGGCCGCACCTCCCCGGTTGGTCTCGGACCCACCATTGCAGCCCCAGTGCCAATAATTGGTCCAGAGAGGAACTCGGCGTATACTTCTATCAGACACAGCTCACCACTGTCCGACCAAGGTGACGCGCCCAGGTCGGACACGTCGTACGCGCCCCTGCGCAGCGCTCAGAGCCTCTCGAACAACCCCTTGCCCCCTGTACCAGGTCAAGACCTACACTCACCCGGGCGGAAGCCCTCACGACGATCCGACATTGACTGGATCATCCCCGTCGATGCTAGGTCGGAGAAAGTGCGTCTGGCCTCATGGAAAACTGCGTGTGGCTGACTACACGCTTTGCAGGCTTCACGTCCTAAAACAGTGGGTGAGCGCTTGCAGCCCACGCTGAGCACTGCGGAAGCAGCGAGGGCGAAATATATTTCGAAGGCGAAAATGACAGGTTGGGCGCTTAATATCGCGATAGGCGGGTGGTTCAACTTCCAGACAAACGTAACTAGACATGCTAAAGTCGTTAGTTCAGGTCTGCAGGTCCTGCTAGGTGCACTTACGACGGGCCTATCGGCTGCGACGTCCGGTAAACAGGTCAGACTCCATGTCTTTGATATAGCTTCCTCGACCTCAATACCTCACATCACTAGACCTCGATCGCTATATCAATCCTCGGTGGGACAAAATGCATGCTCAACCCTCCGAGTTACGCTAACACTTCCTGTAGGAGGCATCTCAACTATGGTAGCCTCATACCTCGCCCGAGCTCGCGGTTCCAATGAGCCCCAGTTATCCATAACACGCGTAAAAGATCTCGAACAGTTCATCCGAAAGTGCCAGGCATTCCAAATGGACCACGGTCATGATACTGGGCATGATTTTGATCCGCAGCTGGAGACTTTCAGGCGGCAATACGAGGAACTTCTAGGGAATGCGAATGGGTAGGTACACAATTATCAGCGGAAAATAAGCTGAATATTTTGCTGCGCAGGGAGCGAAAACTGTCGGCACCTGTATAGATGATACCCATAACTTATTCGGACTGTACTATCATAATACGATACCATCACTAATGCTCGACATGCTCAACAAGGATCTGATCTATCATCTGCGTGCTATATCAAGAGAACATTCATCTTGTCCTTGTCCTTGTCGATCACCTCTTACTCATAGTAAAGTGCCTTTTTTCATCCACGCGTTGCGTTGATTCGCTGATTATTTTGAAAGACCCTAGGAACACGCCACAAGGTGCATACTCCGACTTCAAGTATCAAATCTGTGGAACCGACGCCGCAGTGCTTTACTATTCTTCTTGTCATGCTGAGTTTTGGATCATTTTATGCTGAACTGTTATCCAAAGTTTGTCACCACCTGAATTGAACCCCTCCCAACTCAAATATCTCCATTTCATAGATGCACCGTTATTATTGAGTAAGGTTTTTTTAATCGGATTGCACATGGGGACTCGTATCTGGATGGTTGCCCCCTCCTCGAAATGCCGCCGTTCTCTCTGATTACAGTAGCGTCGATATCTGTGTCGACCGTCCCTCAACGCGAACTTTGACTATTCCGCTCCCGACTCGGGAATTAATCACGGCAGGTCGAGGTGGCGCATCACTCCCATACAACGCAGAGCTTCAGGTAACCTTAGGCCGGAAATACGCCCTGAGTAGCACAGCCTCTTACCATTGCATTCGATCTTATAGTTGGAGTGCAGAGAGTGTGAATCCAGCAAATAGCACTTAACGTTCATGGGCTCGTTGGGGTTACAACTTGAGAATCGCAATTTGTACAAAGCGGCTTTCATCATTCTCAGTAGTAGTTATCCTTTGGAGCAATAAACGGAATGTATAAACGCGCAACGATAATGAAAGAACCTAAAAAAGGACCTGATATGCACGGTGCACCATGTACCTAAGGGAGTGTTGAGTTGAAACATTTACTTCAGTTGAAAAAAAACTCACTTACACCAGGAGGTTTTGTGGGAGTCAGGACTCAGGAAACAAAACTGATAGGCCCATACGCTACCCGAAAAATACTGAGCCATTCTCAGACGGGCCTGACTGGGAATTGAACCCAGGACCTCCTCGATAGCTGGATGACAACCCTAACAAGGAATCATACTACTAGACCATCAGGCCACAATATGGTTTTCTTTAATATTTTAAATATACAGCGGTACCTCAACGGCAATTACCGGTCGACGTGATCCTGTTTACTCATCACAGCTTTCTTTTGACCTGAACACTGTTGTCCGTGATGAAGAACAAGAACCGACAAACGAAATTTCCCGTCGTGAGTTCGCACCTTGTATGATAATACCCTGATGATCAGCTCGAGTAGGCCCGGATAAAGAAGATAATGCAGAAAGACGAAGAAGTGGGCAAGGTAGCGCAGGCCACACCCATCGTCATATGTACGTCCCCCAGGCTCAAAACACCGGATACCTTCTGATGCATCCACACCAGCGAAGGCCCTGGAGATGTTCCTGGGGCTCATCATTGAAGAAGCGCACAAAGTCACGTCGGAACGGGGGTCGAAGAAGGTGGAGGCATATCATCTGTGCGTGGCATATTCTGTCTGCTGTGTCCCTCCATATTCACGCTAAAGTAGGAAACACGCCGTGGAGACGACCGAGATGCTGGACTTTCTGAAGGAGATTGTAGAAGGCGTACCGGACCCTTCGGCAGGTGGGACGATTGATATGGACGTGGAGCCAGCTGAAGGTGGGAAGAGGAAGAGGGGGAAGGCGAAGAAGGAGGGCGCCGCAGCCAAGGATGGGAATGCTGAAGGGGCCCCGACAAAGAGAAGGAGGAAGAAGAAGGGCGAGGAGGAGCTGGCCGTAGTGAAGGAGCAGGAGGAGGTGAAGGACGTAGTGATGGAGCCAGAACCAGAACCAGAGCCGGAACCCGAACAGGAAGAGCAGGACGATGGGGAGGACCAGACGATGAATGGTCAAGGAAACGACGACGACTGGGACGGAGACGACAAGCCCTTCATGCCTAGACGGTAGCATTAAATTTAAATAATGTTGCAGTGCTCAGATATTCTACTTTCAGACGAGATCGACTCCGCGGCCCGTATTTCCGGATCACTTTTCTTTCACCTTGACTACGTTTCCCCCAGAGCTTGTAGAGATAATCGTACGCGATATATAGAACTTTGAAATGCCCACATTTGTCCGAAAACCGTTCATGACTACTTACCAGACTAATCGAACGTGGAAAGCTATTTATTCCACTTTAGCTTCTCAGAATACGTACATCACGGTCACCAACCTCGCGTTTCTAGACTATCCCTGGGCCCCAAACTCTATCATCTACCATGGCTGTATCCCCGGGCTTACCCGTACGGAGCAGAAAGACACTACTATTACTCCAGATCGAGTTGGGTAGGTTTACGCACCTGTTTCTTGCGAACCAGGTCTAAGTTTCTGTCGAGTATCATTGTTACTGGTATCGAAGCAGGGCTAGAAGTGGCGTTCAGGATAGCAGTGTGAAGCAATTTTAGGGCGTATCGAATATACTGACTGCATCAAATGGTTATGGAATGGCTGGATATCAATTGCCCACGCTATGCACCATTAGTTTGCTATTGTCGTCCCGTCCCTCTACGTAAGATGGCGGGCGAGATCTAAACTGTAGAACATATACTCGTGTGATAATTTCGTACTTGGAGGATTGTCGAGGGGGTGCACAAGTATATACCATGCGATTCCGAATTTAAAGGCCTGGAAGATTGAGTTAACTTAGCGCACGAGTTTGATGTCGAGGATTGGTTCAGGGCAGGCAACTTTCGGTGCCTAAGCAAGAGGAAAATATTCATATTGCGGGTGAATCACTTGAAACAGGTGCTAAGCAGAACTCAAATAGTATGCAATTTTGGTAAGAGTTGTGTGGTTTTCCCCCTCATAAACATCCTCAACAGAATTTATAGTTAAGGTCAAGGGGTTTGCGGAATTAAAATATATGACATCGGGTCAAGGGGCTACTTTTTTGAAAAAAAAGACAGTGGGTCGATTAAAATATTTCAGGCTTCGGCATTGAACCTACCTACCTCCACGTGACTATTATGACTAGTGTTGCCATGGCTTGACTTGGCTTGACTCAGCTCGACTCTGAGGGGCTCGGCTTGTGATCGGTGATGAACCTAGAGACTCCTGCAGGCAGAAAACACAACACCTGAACGGCAAGTATAATCCTTCACAGAATCTGAAGGCAGGTTCTTAGTGAGTCTAGTCAGGCACCTCCGTGCAGTGACTGTAAGTCCTAAGATCATAGCTTATTCAAGGCTACTGGGTGTTATGCTGCAAATTATAGCTTTGTGAAGCAAGGTCTATGTGCGAAGTACTTCAAGAAGAGAAGTAAATCACAAGCTTGGGTGTATACTGAGTGGGTATGAGGTATTGGAATCCTGGTCATGGTTCCAGTCACTAGTTCCTATACAAGAACTATGAGTTATTATATAATTTCGCTTCACGAAAGTATATTCTGTTGGTGTTAGAAACTAAAGTGCAATAATCCTATCTACGGATTACCCTTTGAAGTATTCTGGTGAACGGAAAAGAGGTGTGAGAATGCCAATGAAGGTGAACTATTGCCTTCTTGGTTTAAGGACGAAAGCTGAGTGTTAACGAAGCAACAGTTCAATACGGCACACAAGTGTTTTATGGTCCATGAAGACCATTTTAAAACACTAGTGTATTGACGTGGACATTGTAAGGGGTTCTTCTAAGCTTGTTAGCTTCGAAGGTTTAAGGACTATTGTGTGGGGGAGTAATTCCCAAGCGTATTCTATTGTTCTAGCTAATACACTCTGGTTTTTATACTAATTTTCTTGTACCAGTTCGTAAGCTACTACTGTCAGCCTTGGTAACCGCAGTAATTTATTAGTGAGCTTCACAAACACTTTGTAACAATATTATCCTGCTATCTACAGTCTTACTGAGTGGTGTGGTGTATTAACAGTTCCTTCATTAACGAGTCATAGTGGCAAGTGGCTCTTTACTCAGCATTATTGGTTGCGCAGTCGTCAGGAATGTGACTTTGTGAAGCTGAAATGTTTATTGGAATGTGCCCATATGCTTTCAACCATTAGCCATTACAAGTCCCTCACTGCGCACTGCCTTCGTGCAGGCATACCATATGATTGTATGGCTGGTATCACATGATTGGTCTAGACTTGTAATACCATCACAGACCTATAGCTCAGCCACCTGGGAGGATCAGGCCGATATCCGATTGAACTGGATATGTTTATTTAATTATCGGTTCACGGACCATATTATGGTATGCGTCATAGGTTCGTGTAGTCGTGTGCTTTGAACAGTTTTCTATGATTTGACCTGCACTGGCCTTGCAATGATTGGTTTACTGAAAGACTGTGCATGGGAGAATATCAATAAATTAATATGTGTGCCCATGATTTCAGAGCACACAGAGCCTCAAGGCTCATCATCGGCTTTGAAGTCAAAATGATCAATGACTTTGGCTCGACTCAGCTTCAAGTTGATGAGTCAGACCAAGTCGTTAGCATATTCTAAATTAGGAAATAATTTAAATTACAATTATTCTTCAACATCAATAACTGCCTCAAAGGCATCTAGTGAACAAACAAACTCATTAATTTCATCTGGAACAGCTGTTTCATCATCCATCAAGACTTCCAAGGCAGCCACCTGTGCCTCTTTATCATATTGTCATGTGAAATTCAGTGCAGCCACATCCTGCTTCAGGCTGAACTTCAACATTTGAAGTGCTTCCATCAATTCAGGTGTAATATGGGATCGGCGATCTGTAGTTGTTTGCTTTCCAGATGAGAATACTCACTCACATGGTACAGATGATCCCTGTATTGGAAGAATATCCATAGCCATCAAAAACATGTTTAGATAGCGAGTGCAATTTTCCTATGAGAGTATACAGTTAACCACCAGAACCAAGGAGGGTAAATGTGTATCCACCTGCCAAAACAATAATGTACTTGATAGAACTTGTTGATCAAGAAGGTATGTGTTGAACTCTTGTTCGATCGTACTCTGATTTCTAGCTGGAACATCAAGCCCGAGGACCTCATCAGTCCAGTCACGTGTTTGTAATGGGAGAGCATTGGATATTGGAGGAGCTGAGGAGTAGTGTTCAAGCTATATTTGAATATCAGCCTGATATCAAAGGGAGAGCACAAAAAAAGTACCTCTCGAATGAATAGATTTTTAACCCATTCAAGTCTTAGTGGGTCTTCACGCTCATGCCAATGTAGCTTCATCTTTGGATTTAAGACTACAGGAGGTGTTAGAGGTGCAACAAGAGCCAAATGTGACCTACTCATAGCAAAATTATATGCTGGAATGTTCATAACCTTAAGGAAATAGTCTTCAAGCTTATTGAGACCAGATTGAATGACCTCTTTCATTTCAGGTATCTGATCTTGAAGTAAACACCACCATAGAAGAAATGCAGAGAAAGATGGCAGGGCATCACAAAGGGTTGGTGTTTTCTCAGCTGACAGCCTCTGTTGAAAAGCATGAGGAACTTTGATGATCATCAGTTCAGAATGGTGGACACAGGTGAATAAATGGGTATTACATGTAATATTTCATGGAACCGACCAAGAACTGTCCATTGATTATCGTTTAGCTGGTATTTTTGGAGTTCATGTTGTTCACGACCCTCAAGGAATGTTAAAATTGGCTGCAGATACACATCATTTAGTAGTAGAATAAGCTTGATATATAGTACCATACCTGGTGCAGAAGAATTGCTTGTTCAATCATGATGTCTGTCGAAGACCAATGAACATCTACATCTTGGAGCAACTGAAGAGAGCCAAGTTTGGCATCTGCAACCTTTTCAGCAAAAACCTCATGACGAAGTGATGAAGAGCGAATCTAAACAGTTATTTTAGTACCTTTCCCATGAAAAAATGACAATCCACTCACCAATTTGATTAGTGTGCGCAGGGTGGCAATAGGATTTCGATCTATATTAGCTAAGGCACCCTGATTTGTAGAACCATATTGCAATTGATCAATTGCTCGCTCAACATCGTGACAGGCAAGATTCACAATGTGAGGAAAACACCTGTTGAAGCCGGTTGAGCAACAGACTGCACACAATACTTATATGATATGGACACCTACCAAATTCGATTATCTATGTGATCAAACACCATATTTGGATACCTCTTTATCAATAGGAGTTCCAAATGATCCATCATTGTGTCATTGTTTGATGCATTATCGCAAGTAATCCAACCAAGCCTGGTGGTGATGTGAAGGTGATCTAGAATATATAAAAATACCTCAGCTAGATGCTCTCCTGTATGCTTTCCTGGAACCTGGTGGAAGCCTATCAAATCAGAGCGCAGGTGTAATGTAGCACAACTATCAACAATCTTGTTTTTGATCCAATGACAAGTTATTGCCATGAAAGGATGCATATTGACATCTGTCCAAAGATCAGTTGTGAAAGATATCAATCCCATTGATCCCTGGTGTTTTAAATCAGTCAATTGAATCCTGAAACCCATAAGCAGTCCTACCTTCAATTCTGATGCCAGATGATCAATATATTCATCCCACATTTGAAGAATATGGGCCCGCAGGCGAGACCGATGTGGTATGTCAGAGTCTTTAAGCCCTTCCCATAGCATCAAAAATATGGCACGGAGGTGTGGATTCTCAATGACATTGATAGACTGAAAATTTGTTAGTGATGCAGATATAATTGAAGTGAGAAACGTCACAAACTTGGTCATCAGCAATAATCCAGCTGATCAGTGCATCAAGGAATGCACTGTTTGAAAATGGACATGGTGCAGAACCATGAGACAATGGTGGCTGCTTCCCTTGTTGAAGTTGAAAGTTGTAGACAGCATCCTTGTATGCTTTTTGTTTTGCACAAATTTCGAGACCCATCTGGTTACACTTTGTCAACCATGTGGTGACATGAAAATCTAGCAAATGCCGTCATAAGACATCTGTGCTAGTCTTGATGCCGAAATTGGACTGCTTTGGAGTGTTTTTGCTGTCCTCAAAATCTCTGGCACTAAAATCAATGGGTTACTATGCTGTTTGTAGCAGACAGTTTCATATATGCACATGCAAAAGGTGCAATGATGGCATTCCTCCATCTTTGAAAAAAAGGACCATATATCACGAGCTGCATGGTGGTTTTTATTCTTCTGGATAGCAGCAGCTGTGTGAGCGAGGCATCGTGGTGTACCTGAAGTTCTAGGTAGGTGTCATGATAAGGCTAAAGGGCCATGTCGAGCTGTAGGTGTGGTCATCTGTGGAGTTCGGTGAGATACTGATGGTCCTGAAGGTGTCTTAGGAGGATCAGATGCAGAGTCTGAGGGTGATGGTGATGGAACCTGAATAAATTCATTGTCGGAGCTTTCCCAGTCATCTTCAAAGTGTGCATGCCTAGCTGGACGTGGTTCTTGCGATGGTTCAACAGGATGATGAATCTGGGGAGGTTGGGAGTTGGCAGATTGTCTAGGGGAGTGGGGAAGCATTGAAAGAGGCAAATTTACTGGATTGATTGAGTCCTCAGCTGTTGGAGCTGGACGATGATGGTTGTACCCTGATGCAACAGAGGAGTATAATAAGTAAGAGAAGTACAAAGAGTGCATACACTTACCCTGGATGTGAAATGTAGCTTGCATACCAGGCCTTGGCACTGCTGGTGGGTGTGTAGAAGGTTGTACAGATGATTGTGGTGGTGCCAGATGAGATTCTGACTGCAATGAAGTACCAGGATGAACAGTATCAGGTTCATTATGTGGAGGAGAATGGGAATGAGAAGAGACAGGTGGTTGTATGTTGGCTGCAGTCAACGATGGTGCAGTTTCAACCTGAGGCTGTCTTCAAGAGCTTCTGCGAGGGGCATCTTGAGAGGGTGCTCCAGTATTGGTGCTTCGTCCACTCCGCTTTCTTGTAGCCATTAGTTGGGTGAAAATACTTTGCTTCAATTTACGAGTCTTATATATGCCCAAGAAATTGTATTTATAACCTAGCTGAGCAAAAGAAAAAAGGGTAGCTCTCAAGATAAGTAATAATGACTAAAGCAACATAAGTACAGGCTCTTCAAATAGATATGAAGCACATACCATGTATCCATCTTTTCTGATGACCAATGATCGTCTATCATGAAGTTGTTGTGTGATGTCAAATACCCTCAATTATGTGTGATATGAGCTGTGGCCACCCTAAGAGAGTAAGGAAGTAGAGAAGAAATTTATTGGGGCCACAATGTGTACCATGGTTGAGCAATTAGACGTAACAAATTTGATTCACCACACCACTAAGCTGGTCTTGCAATTAAAATTTGACACAGTGCCCCAGAGAGAAAGAGACAGAACAGAAGTGGAGAAAAGGAAGTAAAAGCAGTTGACATGAAGTACAAACTGCAGGCATGACCGCATAGCACCAAGGGTGAAAGGTTGAACAGTGGGAAGGACAGGTGGTGCTAATTACAGGATTCTTTGATGGAATTAATCAGTTGCTCTCTAGTTCTCTACTTACATGGGTATACTTCTTTTTCATTCCATTTGACTTTTTAAGACTGATGTCCATTCTGTAGAACTATGAGGTTTCCCCCCAAAAAATGAAAAAGGGTCCCAAGCGCCTACTTTGCAAAAAGAACCTTGACATGCACACCATACTGTTACGAGTATGACTGTAGTGATGCCAGCACCAATTTATCAAGACTGACAGACATTGGACAGAGAGTGAAGGGGTATGAGTGAATAGACAGTGAAATTCTGTATTTGATAGAAGGAAAACAACTCACAATAGGGTAGATAAATGTCACCTTTAACCTCCCCCATGCTTCTGTATCAGCTGGTGAAGTGCCAGCTATCAAAGTTTCCTTCTGCATCTGAATTCAGAGATTGCATGGCCTATGATGTGGCTGTCAAACACAGATAAGGACAAGTGCTAGTGACAAAGATGCTGAAGGTGCTTGATGTGACATCCTCTCCTCATCAAAACAAGTGGTAGTTCAAGGGAAGAAGACAGTGAGACAAAATACTGTAATCTCTACCATCATGGTGAAAAGATAGAGCTCGCTGGTGATGTGATGAACCTATAGGTGTGATGTGATGAACCTGTAGGTGTGATGTGATGAGCCTGTAGGTTTGGGGTCTTTATCCTTGGACATCCTTGGTGGGGCACTTTTGTTCATGAGTACTATCTTTGCTCCTGTCAATAAGATATTATGGTCATACAGATTCAGCAATGGTTCCCCAGGCTATTTATATTTGCTGAGAGTTTCGGTGTTGCAGTCTGAGGGCAGGGATGATCTCATCATGTATAGTATTAAGGTATTGGGGAAGAATTAGTAATTACATTGTTGTCTATCATAATAGGACATGTTCCCTCACTTGTGGAGGGCATGTATCTTCACTCAAGTCTCTAATGCCAGATTCAAAATATAGTTGCCTGATTAGGAATTGTTGATGACTTGGTCAGCTCATAGCCGGCAAAGTTGAGTCAGAGCCGAGCGAAGCCATTCTAGACCTGAGTCATTGCCATGACTCAGCTCAACCAATTTTCGGCTCAGCTTGAAGACTTGGTGACTTTGAGTTGAGTCATGGCAACACTAATTATGATGTCAAATTACCATTTTGGGAAGCCATTTGTTGCCAGAGACAACATGTGACCTGGGTCCATCAACATTCACTTGGTGCTCGCAATGATTCCACAAGTGCTCAGACTATACTACCATATCCTTATGCAATACAATATGACATTCAACACATTATACACACTTCAGGATATCCTAGCCCACCCATTACTTTCAACTCGTCTGAAACTCATCCAGAAACCCAATCTCCTTGAATTCTCCTTGAATTCATCTCTATTGCCTCCCTTTCTTCCTCGTGCAAGCATCACAATGCCAACTGACAGAGACATAGTCAAGCAATAGACATTCTAAGTGGAACTTGAAGGCTCAGGTGAGTTTTCCAGCATCAAACTAATGAAAACTGGGTTTCACCCAGACTCCTTCCCACTCTCCTTTGTGGGGGGTAAAAGCTGCTTCGCAGCTGTGGGTGATCTGATTCAGACATGGGTATCTTATCTTATCTACTCACGTGACTTTCATAAATTTCTCAAACCTTATTTTATTTTACCCCCCACTAAGGAGACTGGTGTCTTTTGCTGTGGTGCATTGCCCTTGTTTGGTTGGAGCTTTGCGTCCTGCCAGCCTCGCTGTTCTGGATATTGCCTCGTTGGCGGCACATTTTAGTCTATGTTGGACTGAACATTATCTTTATGTCCTTCATACCATAAATTAATGACGAAAACAGATGTGTAAATTAGCTACATACAGAGTATAATTCCTTGCTTGAGTTTTCGGCAGTCACTGAGACTGCAGACAGTCCTTTGGAGGTCAGCCAAGATGAGAATTGTGTTCCGAGCTGTTTTAAAGGAAGTATAACCATCATGATGCCCTTCTCTGTGAAAGCTAGTGGGATCCAATATGTTAAAGACTTTCCAGCTCCAGTCGGTGCTACAGTAATAACATCTTTGCCAGCAAGAACACTTCGAGCAACCTCAATCTGCCATAGACAAGGGGCTGCATCCGAACATGACATTCACCCTAAACTGGACTTCTTCATCCTTTTCAGGCATCGTGTGAAGTATAGAAGCCATGAGGCAGATGGGGGTAGTGCGTTTCGAAGAGAGGTAAGGGAAGTTCCAGCCAAACAAGGGCAACATGCCACAGCAAAAGACACCAGTCTCTTAAATGGGGGGTAAAATAAAATAAGGTTTGAGAAATTTGTGAAAGTCACGTGTTTATTCAGATAAGATAAGATTGTATACTACAGGTGGTCCCAGTCATCTGCGAAGCAGTTTTACCCCCCATTGAAGAGAATGGGAAGGAGTCTGGGTTTCACCCGGAATGGAGGGTAAAAAATAATTAAGGTTTAGAAAGATCAAAAGATTACATAATATGATAAGATAAGATAAATAATACAGAGTGTACTCTGTCAGGAATAAGTTACCCTCCATTCCACGAATGGGAAGGAGTCTGGGTTTGGTCAAGATCAAGATTTGTGTTATATTCTGGAGCTTACATGATGATTTGTATGCATGGCAACATAATTAAAGTGAGGTCAACTTTTTTTTTTGTGCCTGCTGGCCCAACCTACCTACCCACCTGGTGTTCCGGCCCAACTATCTGGCAGCCCCTTGCTTTACCCCATGTACATGTATGAGATGCAACTTGGATCCTGGGATCCAAGGAATATCAATCTGTGCTTGTGGATTGTTTCCAAAGGGTGGCCCAGTATGGTTCTCGGTACATAATTTAGAGCTACTTCCATTTGATCACTGGCCTAACACTCCCACCTGTAGAGTTGAGGTGTCTTTCCAGTTTGTTCTACAGTCAGGAATTCAAATGTGTGCAGTCATCTTTACCTGTCACAGGCTATCCTACTAGTAGGAAGCATGTACTGCTGTCAGAGCGGACCCTCCTTGAGACAAAGAATGTGCTCTAAAGAAAACCTTTTTTTCCCCTAAATTGTTGCAGGATGAAGTTCCTTGCACATGTAAAGCTATATTATCTGAATATTCAATAGAATATCATTGCCACTCTGAATCCATCGCCATTCTCAACTGCTGCATATCCCAATAGGAAGGAAGGAAGGAGTTTTATTACCCGACGATGCTCCTCAACAGAAGCGTGCCGGCATCCATACTACAGTCCCCCAGCTGTACATCCCAACTAGCTAATATGTAAATACTACTGTACCTAGAAAGAAGTACGACTGCTACGGAACCAAACCACACCTACACTCTGCCGCTCTGGTAAAGCCCCATCCTGAGTACTCCCTCACGGCCTCGGCAGTAGGTTGGTGATGAAATCACAATGCTAAAGGGACAGAATCCCAAAGCGCAAGCATTGCATGGATGAAACAGCCCACACTGGGCATGAGATCCTCTGTCCCTGCAAGACACAGGAGGAGGCGTGCCGGGGATCGCACACTCCTCCAGCAGGTACATTTCGAAACATGGCACTTGTCACGCTCACAGACTGGACGTGTCAACTCAATCACTGCCTCTTTCCGTTGCATGGCACATCCCTCAATACTTCTTTCATGCGCCAGCGAGACAGCTTACCCTTCCACTGGCGTCTCGCACATGATACATTGCATCAAACAGGTTTGTCCATCCGTAACACGGATCTTTCTTGCTTCTTCTATGGCGATGTCGCTCTGCAGCACCTCAATCACACCCTACCACTTCACTTATCCCTTCCACCTCAGTCTATCACTAATTTGACTAATGCCGGACTTAATTACCTCTTTGATATTGCATCCTTTGCCAGAGATCCTTTGAACAATGTGGTTCTACGACTACAGCCTCTTCCAACTGTTCGTTTTCAAAATGCCACTACTCGTGCCGAAGAACAATGGTTACATACCTCACAGTGGTTATCGAACTTAACACTGGTGGACCTCATCAATGCCTATATGGGTATGGAAGTGGCAGAGAATGTTGGAGCGCGACGACGGAGAGATGATGCCTGTCAGGCTTGCATACAGATAGCTGACACGGGCGCTAATCCTGCCCATGGTGCAGTGGCGAGTCACAGTCTGGATTTGGAACCCATCTGGTTCTTAGGCTTACCTCCACGATTGTGCATACAAAATGCACATGACTTGATTAATGCTTATTGCGCCGTTTCTCCTCACAGACCCTTTCCTTCGTCCATTCCTTCAGGAATGTATGCATCTGATGCATCTATGCTCCCAGCTGCACCCTCCTTCCGATGTGACCGCTCCATAACATGCTCCTCCATCTCTCATGCCTCGGCGCTCGTCATGAATCTTGACTCTTTCCGGACCTCTGTATGGGTATACCAAGGCGAGACCTATGGACTCATTGCATCGACAATCCACCAATACAACCTACCGGCACCGCCTCCTCATCTGCCCTCTTCCCCTGCTCTCTACACCGATCACCTTAACTCCTCTCACATCATATCCTCCGCTTTGCACCTCCCTCCCTCCCCCCATCAATGGTCATCCCTCCCTGGTCGATCACTTTACCGATGGTTACTATATCTCTTGCAACATTCACCTCCCCCACATCATCCCCCTAATATCATTTATACTCCAGCACACACCAACTCCTCCTCCGCCCCCTCAACTGTTAATGCACTTGCAGACCAATTAGCCTCTGGTTCCCAACACTCCCTTCTTCGGCCACCTCCTGCACCCCTACCTACTTTCTTTATGGATTCATTTATGCTCTACTCACAGAACGATGGCTACATTGAAACAAGTATAACATCATATTTGCCATCTGTACTCACTTCCACTCTGTATTCTAGCCCCGATTTCCGCCCTGCCATGACAATGCTGTTGCCTCTCTATGACCAACATACCCTGCCCGAGCATCCCTACCTGCGGGCTTCTTCCACGTACTCCGCCTTGGTCCAGCTCTATGCGAGATCAGAGCAGCTCGATACCACATACACACGATTCCGACGTTTTGGGAATGTATCACCTCTGTGTATCAGTGGCTGCGATTCCCTAGAAACCATCCATCACGTCTTCGTGTCATGTCCTGCATATCGCTCCTTCTGCCAACAGGCCACAAAAACCCTGATTACAGAAACGTCCCATATCCTGGACTCTGCAGAGGTACCATTGCTTTTCTGCAGCTCCTTTCTCCAGGTCATCCGACGCCTCTTTGAAGACGGCCCTGATTGGCCTCAATCACTTTCTCGCTTCTACCTTGGGTTGACACCATCGTTGCCCTGCCGTACAGGCTTACCGGAAGTCAAAGCAACTCGATTGTTGGCACACATTGCGCACATTTGGCACACGTCATCCATTCGTCTGGCAGGCAGAATTTGGGCTGAATACAAGCGAAGGGTACGTCTGGCTCCACCTAAAAAGAACAAAAACGCCGTAGCCATCGAATTACCTTCTTTTTTGTCACCCATCTTATCGTCCTGAAGACTATCGTGTTTGATCTATGTATATTACTTATGAAGAGCTACCGAGGTAGATTAGTTTGCGCTTATTTACCTGAGCTGTATCAGCGGAGGTGGCCAATAAATCCAGTTTATCAGTTTATGGGGTACCGAGCCCAAAAGTACGCATGGCGTAGAAAAAATTTCTTGCACGATCGCGCGTTTATATTGCTGCGGTCCTCGAGCCCATCGGGAAAGCACGGTCAGGCGACCCAATGAATTCAACGTATTCAATCTTGATAAGACAAGAAGAGAGGGGCCTAAGGAGGTGAGCGCCGTGAGAGGGAACGCACAAAGAGAGCGTTGGGGAGGAAGGGCCGCGCCGTCCACATCACGTGATGTTTGTGCACGGACCGTCCAGCACAGTGGTGTGCTCAGACGGCTGGCGTGCAACGGTGCGAGAGTTCCTACCCTAAACAACGAGCACGAGACGGTCGAACCGTCAGAGATGTGCGCACCTGGACTGATCACTAGCGCTGTCAAAGACAGCACTAACATGGGGTAGTCGCAGCGCAGCGGCTGGGTGACCGAGCCCCTTTCGTCCTAGCGTGACAGCTATAGAACGGAATAGAACCACACGAAATGGTGTGCAAGGCTCGCAGTGCGGGAGCACAGTCGAATACCCATGATGTCGTAGCACGATGGCTATGCGACATTATGACACATATATCATCTTTTTCTTCCCCACCCAATGCATAGCATGGTGGGGCAGGGTGGTCGCAGCATGAATGCCTCACGACTCATCCCCCTTCGTCGCCGCACGGTGTGCTCATCGGCGGAAGAAACACTTTTCAATTTTCCCTTTTTTCCCTTTTCCTTCGTTATTTCTCCTCTTCTTCACTCTTCCCAGTACTCGCTCCCGACCACGCCGTATCAGTAGACCCCAACTAGCCGCGCAGGGCTTCCGACTGTCATACTATGGCCTCCCGCCTCTACGCAACGGGGACGACCCCCTCTTCTGTCACCTCGATGACGATGAGAGCAACGGGAGTTCTCTCCTGAAGTCGTCGTCCGTCCTTGTAGTCGACATTCGGGCACCTGTTGCAAGGTATGGCCGCCAAACTGGAGAGATACGCCGAGTTCTTGTCTCTCAGAGGACAATCGGTGACGGTGGTCAATATTTTATGTTACATGTCGGTGTTGGGAGTCATCCGAGCCCCGATATCATACCTTTTTCACCTGTCAGATGAAGCAAAACACATCGCTCAAGCACTCAACACCCCGATGTGTTCTTCCTAGCGCAATATGACCTGGCCAAACAGCGCGCCTGGCCAGTGTGGGCGCTTCGTGTCCGAGACCTGGACTACTTCAGAGGAAGGACTGAGCATTTAACACGAGGATCCCCCCATAACAGCAGACGGGCTGTTTAGGTATGTCCCGGATGCGGCTCGAAGGTGTGTGATGATAATTGAGGGGGGTCAACGTGTAAGCTTTCGCCTCGGATCGACGAGACCGCTTCAGATGGGGCGAAAGAGGAAGATTCATTTTTTAGGATGGATATATCGTTGATGGAGGGAATGGAGAGAGACAGATAATGAACTGTGTTGGTAAGCCAAAAGTGTATCAGGCAGTACACGCCCCGTTCAGTCGACAGAAAAGGGGCACCGACGACGACGTTTCTATCACTCTGTCGCTCATACTCTTCGATGGCGAAGAGACGTTTACACACTTCACGCATTCACGCATGAAGATACGGTTTGGACCATTACTGGCGAATGTCCGATCCGAATTGGCTCGTTTCATGGATGAGTGCCCCGAGCCCTCGGTAGGAGTTGGCGTAACAGGCAAACACCGTACCGTGCATCTAATCCGATTCTTCATATTAAATAGAAAGCAGTCAATTTAGGGGTAATAGCAACGAAAGCTATGGCGTGCTTACTTTCATTCTATGTGGATCCAATTTGCTATCAGAGCGGGAACTCGAATACACTATTTTAGCTAATTTTACGTTGGTACATTGAGTCGCGGTCTTCTTACTGTATGTATTTGACTCAAAGATTCGTCAGCCGTCCAAACGATATCCACGGCGTCTTGTATATATCAGCACCATGCAACCCAAAGCATAAAAACACCTTACTTTGCACACCTAACATGCCCAAAGTCCTAGTCGTAGGGGCGTCGCGAGGTTTGGGTCTCGCTATAGTCAGAGAACTCCAAAGCCGGCCCTCGACCACCGTCATTGCCACTGTACGCGGCTCCATCCCGCTAGAAGGTGCCGATACCCTCACAGATGTCGACATCTCCTCCGATGACTCAATTGCCAAGGCAGCGCAGCACCCTCTCGTCCAGGATCTCGACATCATCATCATTAACGCCGCCATGGGCGTTCCGGGAAGACTTCTATCCACTTCCACAGACACCCTAGCCGAGTACCTCTCCACCAACGTTGTTGGTCCGCACCGCGTAGTGTCCGCCTTCCTCCCCGCGCTCAGAAGGGGTAAAGACAAGAAGATTGTCTTCATTTCCTCCCGAGCAGGGTCGATGCACTCTCAGATCGGCAACTCGTTTGGCCTGATGGGGCCATACACCGTCACCAAAGCGGGGTGCAATATGTTGGCGGTGCAGTACCATAATGAGTTGGAAAAGGAGGGATTCATCGTAGTGCCGGTACATCCGGGATGGGTCGCGACTGATATGGGCAATCTTCTGGGAGATGGAGGAATTGAGCCGAGGGTCAGTGCGCAAGGCATCGTGCGTGTCGTGGAAGGATTGAAGAAGGAGGAGAGCGCGAAGTTTTTCCAGTTTGACGGGACGCAGCTGCCGTGGTAGCGAACGTAACCAGTACACCACTTCGTGGAAAAACTTGAAATATACGAAGCTATTCCGTGGAAGAGTAAACGAAACCTCAAAAGAGGGACAGAGTGGCAGAGTGATACCTTGGATGTCAAGCAGTCACATTGGCAGCAATCGCTAAAGAAGACCCGGCCGCGCCGTATTGTTGACGTAATAGTACGCACCAAGCTTAGTTGGAGCCAGACGAATAGCAACGCGCTGCTTTTTCGAGTGCAGACAGTCCATCATACCCAAAAACTTGTGGACTCGCCTTGTAATCCCGTAAAAGCTCTGTGCTGAAGGTTCCGGATGTCGATGAGCAGCAGGGGCCAAACCCCAGAAGAGTTGCAGAAGAGAAGAATAAATGTCAGGCAGACCAGAATCGTACTATCATCAAATTGGCTGCCATCGTGTACTTCTTCGCTGGAAGTGTATACGGTTATGAGTTGAACGGTGCAATAGCCTCCTTCAAGTTATAGCTCTGACTGAGCATAGCATCGCGAGCCAAAAGCAGTGTACGTCATCCTGGACAGCGCATCCAATAAAAATTTAAAAAAGAATCTACCTCTCTACACGACAGAATACTTATCCGCGGAGACCGTCGAGTCGACCGAGTACACCACGTCCTCACCCGAAATCTTGGAAACACTCGCAACAGAAACCCCCGCCAAGCTACCCTCCCCAATGAACCTTACCTGAACAGGGAAGAAAGCGCCCGTGTCGTCACCCCCAACCGTGAAGATCATAGACCCAGTCTTCGTGTCATCCGAGCCAGAGATGCGGGGCATAGACCACGCCAGGGAGTGAGACGAAGGCTCTAGCGACCACTCGCCCGAGTGTGAGGAGACGGTAGGATATGAGCCATCACTAAAAGGACAAGCATTTCAATCAAATGCTTGCGAGCAGAATAAGAGGAAATCTTACGGGAGGGGAATTGAAATGACCACATCATATAGCGAGACATTTTCATTCTCGAGATCATACTCAATACTAACTTCACATGTCCCATCGTTGTTCGGTGAGGGCCAGCAGTTGACTGAAGGAGGCATGCAATGAATACAAACATCACACGCTATGGAATGAGAAGAACATACTGGACAGAGGGACGTTGCTCTCGTCGGTACCAGCATATCTCCACTTGAGTACACCGATACTCTGATGCAAAGGGAAAGCCCTGCTCGAATCCTTCAGCGCGACCACACGCTCCTGCTGTCCCGGAGAAAATTTGAGCACATTAGGATGGTGCTTGAACTGCAGATGATGCCCGCCAAAGTCCGTCGCTGGGTTCGACAGCAAGATCTTGATATGAGAAAACTCGGCATCCGAAATTTGAAGGTTCATGTCACCCTTGAGCTCCATGGATTGTACACCTCCGTCGCGATGCAACGAAAGACTGATCTGTTCTTTAATGACAATATGAACACTGGAGGAAGATCAGCATCAGCTGTGAAAATGAAGCTCCTAATAAGCGCACCTCTCAGCCTCCACCTCTGGTAGGCTCCCCCTCCCAGCGTTTTGGTGAGCAGACTCAGAGGATATTGTAGGAGTCGGTGGTGCAGATACCTCAGGTGTGGGCGGCGCTAAGGCCTCGCCACCCAGAGCATCAAGGAGCTCGGCCTGTTTCGTCTTTTTGCTACCCAGCTTCATACCAGAGCTCTTGAATGCTGGTGCGCGCGACGAAGTTGGCGCAGGAGACGAAGTCGTGATTCTCGACGGCGTAGCCTCCGTAGTCTCGAATCTTGGCACCTGAGAATATCCAGTAGGTCCACCACCAAGATACGCGTTCATGCCGCCGGTAGAAGCTGCACGGCGTTGCTGCTCACGACGTTGCATCTCAAGCTGCTTGGCGCGTCTCTTGAGTTCTTCCTTGGCTTCTGCCTCTTTGTTCTAAGAAAGATAAATAAGCGCAATAGATCAGGAAAACATGTCGATGTACGCACCCTAGCGATGATCTCCTGAATCTTCTCTTCGTGACTTTCCATCTCCAGAACGCTCCGGACCTGCATGAGGCTGACGTTCTCCTTATATCCCAAGCTCACAATCTCGTCAAAAGCACCCAAGATCTCAAAGGCCTTGACGAGAATCTCCCTCTCATCTGCTGTCCTACACAAATCTGACACTACGCGAGCAAAGAGATGCAATGTCTCGATATCCTGGAGAATATTGGAGGCTTTGTTTGTGATGAGGAGAATGTAGAGGTCCTCTAACGGCTGGTAGACATAACGGACTTCGGAGGTTTCGACGGTGGTGTGCTGCGTGTTAGTGGGTATGAGTTTTGGGAACGAGGCGAGGAGAGATTCAATTCGCGCTCGTGTCATGTCACGGAACTGGCGGGAGACGACGGCTGGAAACTTATAAATGCGCAACGAAGACGTGATGGCGGTAAGTGCATACCTTTACCGCCTTTTGTGCATATTGATGCTGCTAGGACGACCTATTGCAGAGTGAGCAAAGCTAAATAATGCTACAGCTGTTCGTACCATTTCTTCAGCAGGTATAAGTGGATTCCCTACTGTGAATACCAACAATTCAGGGTGGTGGTGACGGTATAAGTAAAAGACGTGTCTGATCAAGTTTAGGGTTAGGGCTTAAAACAAGTTAGGGGTCTCCCGACCTACGTACGTATTTCAAGGTCTTATCAACTATACACTGCAGCAATATTCTTCTTTGTAATGGGCCCCTCAAAGTTAAGAGGCTCCCACCGAGAAGAAATGGTGGAGCACCTCAAAATGAAGGGATGGCTACGTTCACACCCCAAAGCTATGGCTCCGAGTCTGCCAGTGCACTGTAACAGAGCCGTCGCGACTCGCGAGCAGCCTCGCCGCAAAAATGTGTACATTCGAAGACATCCATAAAATTCGCCCAGGCGGCTTGAAGAAGACAGAACACACACGAATGGTAACATAAACCTTGTCCCCGATTGAGGAACGGCAGTCCAGCCTTTTCGTCGGCTTATCAATATGCCTAGAAACCGCGAATGAAATATCACACATCGATTTGGGAACATGAATAAAATGTCTTTAAAACGTTGGTAACTACCAGGAGTTCGTCTATGCTGTAGGTTTCTGAAATATCACTTCTTGAGAATCAGAACCAGATGGCGTAGGATTCATCAATTCCTCAGCGGAGTCAAAATCCGACTCCAGAGGTGCCTGACTCGAATTTTGTCGCTTCAAATCAACCGGCACGGCCGTTTCAAACGTATCTTTGTCACCGCTCAGAAGTCCCTCCTCAAGGGCAATGTCATCATCTGAGGTATGGCAAGCCTGCTTGCGCTTCCTCTTCGTGACCTAGACAGAAGGAGTAAATCTCCATCCAAGACGAGAGAAATAAGACACACAGCAACGTATAAGGCAGAAAACAGGATAATGAGGGTTCCCAACACAGAAAGTACGTGAGGCGTAGAGTGGAAGAATATCCTCTCTGCAATTGATGCAAAGATAATCTGTGTACGTGTGAGATGAAACACGAGAGCTCACGACAACAGTATGAATACCTGGGTATAGATAGCTATCGTACCACGCCCCGCTGTCTCTCGTTGGAGTCCCATAGTTAACGCAACCTGTCAGACGTCAGCTAATGTGAACTGATGCACGATCAAAGTTATCCCACCTGCGCAAAGAAACCCAGAAATCCTATCACGGCCAGCAATGTTCCCCATGAAAGCTGAGTCGGGATAACCAAAGGAGCGCGCATTACGATCATTCTGGAGGGGAAGGACGTGAGCTCGCATGTGTCCTCACGGAATCCAATGGCCTACCCGATAGTCCCGACAATGACACTTTGTGCAGAGAATGAAGCCAACGCATGTAGAGGATGGGCACGTTTACCAATTGCACATAAGGATGTATCTGCGCCATCAGCTTGATCAACACTAAGAGCGGTGCTCATTGAACTCACAAGCGCCTGTGGAGCCCAGAACACCAATAAGTGCTACACTAATTTTTGTATTAGCCATGTCAAGCAGGTAATGTGAATTTCTCTCACCCTACGGCCATAAGTCTCTCCTGAGGTGTTACGCCCGTTTGGAGTTCTTCTGATAAGGTTACTCCGTCGCTGGTGAGATCCAGACTAGACTCTTCTCCTAAGCGTCCGAATATGAAGGTCGGTCTCGCAATGAGAACGACGCCGACCAAGCTACTTACTGTTGAGTTCAGCATAGATAATATGATCAACAACAAGAGACACTCACATCCTGCTAAGGCCTCTCGGAAGTTGTACTTTTCCTTCAGGAATATAGCTCCAGATATCCCAGTACAAAATGGAGCGAGGAATGATAAGACTGTGGCATCCGAGAGCGATAGATACTTGAGACAGAAATACGTGCCAAATAGCCCAAAGAATCTGGAATGATATTTGTCAGGGAAATGCACACTTGTGAAATAACTACCTCGACTGTACCCCGAAAATCCCCGGAAGACGAGTAATAGTCGCACTCCCTTTGGCCCTATAAATGGATCGTTCACACCTCCATAAAGCCTTGTAATATAAGTATCTGCTATATCAGACACAGAAACGCGCCTTACATGTATCCAACACTGCAGATGTAGGTTATGGACTGTAAATATCGTCACGAATGTTCAAATGATCACAAGACCGTATAACGGACCATTCGGACAACAATCAACTACAAGACACAATGTTAGATCAAACGACTTTTAGATTATTTCTTGCCTACCTCAAAGGTTCCTACAGGTGGATCTATTCCGTTCAACTCTTTCACTGCAACATTGACACCTGAGAGAAGAAACTGTGATAAAGTGACCAGTAGAAGACCAGAATTATCACGCGTAATTTTCTGCGCTCCTCCCATGAAACGGTGCCATCTAGATTTGGAGTCCACTACTGTCAAGCCATCGCTGGGGTTCGACAAGAGGACATAGTCATCGTTTGAAGAGGCCACCATGGTTGTAAGAGTGGAAAAATCGGGCTCAATCTCTTGAAATAGAATGCACCACTCAATCTGTGATATACCAGCACAGACGAGTGAACAAGAGAGAGATACGCGATAACAAAACGGCTCATCATGATTGTGGGGTGCAACCCGGCACTTCGGCAGATCGACTTTTGTGCCAGGCACGTCGGGATTGTCGGCGGCCTGGGCACCCTTCTTCGCTCTTACGTCCGAACTGTTCGACTCAATGCCCAGGCCAGGCATGATTCAACATTCAGCTGAAGCATACAGTACGGGCAATGGAATGGTCAGTACATCTTACAAACTACGCTCAAACAGCATGATCATACCAAGTAGTTACCGCAGAAACACCACGGATACGGGTCTAACCTTGTTTTTTTCTTCGTTCACACAGTAAGTTACCGTGGACCTCCAGCCCTTGAAACAACTCTGCGCCCGACATCTGCGAAGTTTTGCCTACGACAGTCCACCTTCTTCTTGGAATCCTTCAACTTGCTATATACGGAGGTGCTGTTTATCTGTTTTGTTGAGGATCATGATCGTACTCACACCGTGATAATACTGGATTCTGGCGTTGTACGGAGATTGCAATAACAATCCTATTGTAATCTGGTAGGGACAGAGCTAAACTGACAAAGCCCAGCGCCTATGAAGGCCAAGCTTTCTCATAAACGTCGCTTCTTTCAACGATTTTCCTGGTTTAATGAACAGTTACTTCGTGAATTCGCATCTTCCTCCTTAATACAAAGTTACTGTCTCCGAAACTGCCAGGGAGCTCTCCATCTTAGGCGCCTTATACCCTTAGACATCTCTCTGCCCGTTGAAATCTATGTACGATCATGATCGATTGGATTGATATAACTTCGCTAACGAATGTCGCAGACATAGAAGAGAAGTTAAGAGCATGTCATGAATACACCTGTGAGAGTCTTCTCCCTTTCTGATTGGCGCCCTTCCTTAGTTCACCCTTCCTGTCTTGCTTTGTGCGCAGAATACAATACGATGTTGAATCCCCATCAATACTAAGAGCCGGCCGTGCACAGACAATTTCCCGGGGCCGTTGGGAATGCGATACTCCGGGTAAATGTTCGTTCTACTCACGCTGCCATCACTTCCGTCAGCTGAAACTCATATGGTTCCGTGGTGCATCATCTAATTATTCAGACCATGTATCAAGAAGTACGATGCTTTGAAGCTCTCATTTAATTCCAGTCACCTCGTGTTGACGGTACGTGGCAGAATCCGTGACAGTGATGATCAGATGGCGGGTACGTCCGTGGCATTAGAATGCCATACTTTCCATCGTACTCCGAACGATCTATCCCAGTTAATGAAGAAGGAACTAGAATGTCTCCCCATAGTATGGACGAGGTTCATTTTTAGCCTACGCCACGCTTAAAAGCCTACTTCTTCAGTAGCCGCAGCGCGTGAACTGTAGTATTTCACGCGGATGTCATACGTTCGATCCATATCATCAACGCCGCGGTAGGTGTCCTCGCGCAGATCAGCTTGATACAGCTTAGCGGAAAATCCAGGATTTTACGCTAGCGGCCACATGGCGTTGTCACAGTGTTGATGCACACGAATGTTGAAATCCTAGAAAAGCTAATCAATAGTTTACTTGACATTGTCGTGATTACGGACAGCGCCGTGGACACTCAGCAGGAGAGCGGCGGTATCCGCTATCATGGGTAGCTCGGATCCATGCAGCGGTGAAGTTCCGGGAAGAAAGTCCGTAGTGGTCCACCGAGACGCAGAGATCGAACGCCGGCGTGCGAAGGACACCACCAATATCATATCAAGTCCGTAGCGCGTTGCCAACGAGAGATCTCGGGCCTGTGACATTCGGATAGGTCCTGGTAAGCGACTCGGGGGTGATGCATATGCTCAAGCCCTATGGAGGTATGTTGTAGCATTGCGCCATGACGCCACGAAAGGAAGAGAGTTGTCGAATCCAACCTACTCCCGATACCGAAGGATCAAGAACGAGTTCATAGAATTGAATGTTTGTTACATACGTAGATTTGAATTTGACTAAGTCGTTTTGAGTTGTGCGGTGACCGGGGCGCACTGAGGTGGTCAATATAATAGAAATGATGGCTCAGGGAAACGAACGGGTCCCGACGATATGGCTAGTGACGTAGTAACAAGTTGAGTTGAGGGGGTTGTCATACGAATGCGCGGATTGACTGGAGAAGTGATATATGTAATTCCTTAAGACGCGTTCAGTGGCTTATTGTGGACACGAGACCGAACACAGAAGTGCTTACGCGTGGGTTTCAGCAATATATATATACCATGCGACCGCCAATCAGAGTCCCCAGGGTCGGCCAGTTGGTCCCGAATCACTGGTACTTCTTATCTAAAGACTGCACAAGCGCATTTAGCTGTCTTTAGTTCCTGGATATTGCATTGTCAAGGCATGTAAATCGCCGCAAACCGACGTAAAATTGGAATTACGAATCAATGGTATCGGGAGAACATCCGGTGCTACATGTGAATCATTGTGATAGAACTTGTTATGAAGAACGGCACCCAAAATGTCTGATCCTTTTTCGCTCCAAATCCGGGTTTTTTCCTCGTCTATTTTACCAAAATCTGTCTAGAAAAACAAAAAGATCTTGGTCCAAAATGTGGAAGAAACTGACAGTTTCATGATATGTCGTGCGCGAGATGCTGAAGATCTTGACCCTAAAGCCAACGCTCTTGCGGGAAAAATCAGACACCAACAACACCCGAATCGCTGTAATCAGATATATGGTGGCTCAGCTACACGAGCCTGAGGACCAACGTCAATTGCGATTCATTTCATGATTCTACAACATTTAGATGAAGGTCTACTATATTTAAGGCCCTGGTAACCCGCGACACTCTACGTTATGGGCGGAGACGTGAGAGTACAAACTAAGACTATTTAGGACCCTGCCCCTACTGGTTGTTATGCTATTTTACTTTGTAGTGCTATGGAAGGCGTCCCTTATGTTTGATTCTATCCATGTTTCCCATGGTACTAAACCACTGATGCCTACACGGGCCATGTCATCTGAAGTGGAAGTTTGTTCAATTGCCATCCCACTAAGGGTCAGCGGCTTACGCAAAGGAATAGTGATATGCAAATTTCGATACAGTGTGACTTTCTACAGCTAAAATTATTGTGCACTATATGTCCAGTGGTCAGGAATGAAACCTAATCCAACAAGAGGTTAGAACCTGCTGTAAAGCAAAAATCACAATTCACTGTTTGGGCAAGCGAAGTCCAGACCAATTTTGGTATTCTTTTCTTTCAATTCACTGCCAACAGGTGTTTTGTAGAAACACATCACAATATACGCCTACAAGTGTAGGCCCTCCTCAGTCTGACGAGGCCGCGTAGTTCCTAGAGGTGAGATGCTTACTGGTAACTATTCAAGTGACAGATACTTATGTTGATATCGACCTTACCGCAATCACTTTAGAAGGATTTGGGCGCCACACCACGTACTTGCGCTCAAAAAGTATGATGTCCTTCCGTTTCTGGTTCATACATTTGCGTCAAAAATCTTCCGTACAGCGGATCAGGCATTTTGATCACTTGTCAGGAGTGCTTGTGCAAGTTCGAAGAAGCAGAATAAATAATCAAAGGTCCCTCCAACGCCTAGGTGGAGTCGTAGGGAAGAGTGATCGTTTAGTTGGATATGCATGCATTGGACACCGAAAGACGCGTAATCACAGTGCTATGACCTTTTCTTGGCCTATCTTTGCAATGTTACCACTGATGCTCGTATCAATCCGAGTATGTGGTATAACTGCGGATGAGCAGATGTATAGTTCCCATAATGCTAGGTCTTCCCCACAATTACCCCCGCCCGGTATTTGTCCATAGCGCGATGATTACTATACGCGAATTTAGCGCTGTGTGCATACTCAGCTGAACGACTATCTTCGCTCGCAGAGAAGAAGAGATGATATGATCCAGTCAAGTACTCCACATGCGCGATGGGGAGACCCATGATGATCTACCTCATCTTCGGCGTCCGGTAATTGTCCAGCAGTAGTAGAACGAGAGCCCAATATTAATTTCAATCGGGACCTATGGTGTGCAGGGAAACATAGGACATCAAGGGATGGCTATTGGGTCGAATCTAACCTGAGAAGGTGGCGTCTACGAATTGATTGCTATGGGCAACAAAAGTAGTACATAGATAGACGCTGCCAGGTCCTGTCGGCGGCGAGATCACTGACGTTAATGGACTCTCTTCCGTTTGGCCTAGATAAGACGCTGATTCCCGGGACCGAAAGAGGATATAGAGGACGACAAGACGGTGCGGTTGATCCATCAAGAAGTGATTGCACTCGTGGCAGACGGAGGGGAGAAATAGAGGAGCGTGTAAAGAGCGTGGCCGCTCATAGACGGTGGGGGATTCAGAGACAGAAAGAATGTGTAGGGTCTAGATTAGAGGGGACCCTGGAGAGAAGCAGTTCGCTGGCGAGATCGACGATGGACATGTTGCGAAACGTAAGCCAAGAGAGGAAAGTCCGCAAAGGCTGCGGTTTCAACGGTTCACGTGGTGAAGCTATTTGTATTTTGCTCTGACGAATTGATGAGAGACCAGATGGAGAGAGCCAGAGAAGGTCGAGATAGAAAAGGGAGCAAAGAGAGTCGCAAGACAGATTATGGTTCGAAGACTTCTTGGGTACCAGACCGTTGGAAGAGCAATAGAGAGAAGCTGGCCGATGGGGATGGTAAACAGGAATTCCAAATATGCTGTGTACTTGGTGAAGTCCGGCTAGCAAGCTGGATATCGTCCCCCCTCCCCCCCGGAGCTGTACAGTACCGCAAAATACATACATATGTACGTCTTCACCGACGATTGCTCGCTAAGGAAATCGGGGTCTGTGTGTACCGGGGTCGTAAAGGCAATGGCTGTGCACGGGTTAGCATCCGGATTCGGCAAGTTCGGCAGTCATTCGGACCGAAGGTTTCAGGAAGGGCCGCAAACAAGGACAATGCGATTAGCCAATGAAGAGCTAAATAGTCGAGGGATCTTACCACTCCGTCGTCCCCTCATCATTCCTTCCCTCTGTTGTCGCTGCCGCCGTCGTCGTCCCCCGCGTCGTCCCCGTCGCTCTCGCTGTCCCTCTCGTCGTTCTGCTTCTCCCTCCAGTCTTTGTATATCTGTATCCATAATATCTTATAGCACCTATAGCCCACCATGTCTACCCAGCCAATCGCTCTCCCATCTCGCAGCAGCCCCCGTAATCATATCTCTAATTCCAACAATGCCGACTATATTATGTCTTCAGGCTCGTACACGGGGTCCAACGGCAACGGCTCGTTCAACCCGGCTTCATATACCAGACATTTCCTTGGTTCGCCAATATCATGGCGCTCGACGTCCTTTGGGCTCGGTGTACGGTTCCAAGGGAGTCCCATGGAGCACTTCATTGGGTCTCCAGAGTATGTGAAAGCCTTGGTCCAGTCTGATTGCCATTGACAATTCCGTATCTTACAGACAGAAACCGTCGCTCGACTCCGACGTGCGGAACGCGCTCAGCGCCCTCGACCGAGAAAGCGAATTTGTAAGCCCTTAATCAGTTGCCGACCGTTTAATCTGGCTAACAGACTCTTCCAAAGTGTCGAGACTACAGCTGCTGTGGTATGCATCTGAATGACCTGCACGCCCTGTTGGAGCACTTTGAAGAAGTCCACGTCGTTGTCATCGACCCCACGGCACCTCAGGCGCAAGCTCAGCTCCAAATACCTTTCAATCCTCAGGTTGTTTCGACTCTTTCGTCGCCTGGCCATGCTCAGGGCCAGCAGATGCAGCAACAGCAGCAACTTCAGCAGCAGCACTCCGCTCAGTCTTACGGTGTCGCCTTTGACCCGGATGAGATGGATTTGGAGGGACCCCCGTCGTCCGGAGCACCAAGTTTGAGATCGTCTCCTTCATCTGGGGCTCCCACGCCCCCGGACACCCCGATAACGACGCCTTTGTCTGCCTATCCGTCGCCCGGTATTCCCTGTCAGCAGCCGGCATACTACTTGGACAAGTCGCAAGTACAAGTTCAGACCCAACTGCAAACCCAGCACCTCCCTCACTCACCGTATGTTTCGCAGCCCCCCTCACCTAATTCCGGTGCACATCAACCCGTTGCCGCCTTCGACACCAAGACCCTGATTCGCCGTTCCTCATCAAGTGCCATATCTACCACACCTTCTTCTCTTGCCAATGCCAATACCCCTGTCCCTACCAGTCCCATCCACCATCAGACTCGACCTCAGCTGAATCTCAACTTGACGGCTGCTCATGTGCAACATACACACAACACACACAGCCCTCTCGTGGAGGCATTCAATTACGGCCGATACGGTGAATCATTTGTTGGAATGCCGGGTTCAAACATGGATTCTATGGATACCTACAGCTCTAGTATGCTTGATGCGCATCGTACGCACAACAGTAGCAGCAGCAGTCTAGCCGGTGCTGTTGAGGAATGCGTACCGCCTGCTCTTCTCTTTTCCAATTCGGCTACACCAGAGAGTACACCGAGCACGAGTCGCGTTCCCTCCCCTCACAGCCAGGCACAACAGGCTTCGGCTAATGGTGGTACGTCGCCTACGTCTCCTTCTGCGGCAAGTGGTCCGGCTAGCGCTGGGGTTCCTTCGGTCTCTGTTGTATCCAAGGATCCCAACGCTTTGCGGCTGTCATCCTCGGTATCGAGACCCGCTGCGTCGTTGCTATTATCGAAGCCCTTCAAATGTCCCAAGCCGAATTGCAATAAGAGTTACAAGCAAGCCAACGGTACGTCACCCTTCCAAGCCTATTCAGGCAGCCCACTTATGTTTTGAATCAATTAGGTCTAAAATACCATATGACACACGGCAGTTGCAACTTCGCACCTCCAAAAGACCTTGAACATGTCCAGGCACTTTTGGAGCGTAAACGCCGAGACAGAGCAGCGGCAGCGGCAGCCGGCGGGTATCCTGAATCGTCTGATGCTTCCCAGCCATCTACACCACTCCCATCAAATCCATCAACTCCTACATCTCCATATCCTGATCTACAAATTTCCGACGCGGAGATGCGCGAAGTTGAGCGAGAGGCGGAACGACGTCTGAGGCCTTTCGCCTGTGGCGTTGGCGATTGTCAGAGGAGGTACAAGAACATGAACGGATTGCGATATCACTACCAGCACTCGGGGGAACATGGGGCTGTGGGATTAGCGTTATTGGCCAGTGGAGTTCACGAGTGTCTGGGCAATAACGGAAGCAGCAGCAGCGCGAGTAACAGTCGCGAGGCTAGCGCCGTCAGAGGTGACAGGGAAGGCAGGAAGATACGGGTTGGTGGCAGTGCGCCGGGCAGCCGTTCGGGTAGTCTAAGTCGTACCGGGACTCCGGTGCCTGCTGTTGGTATGGGACAACTACCTAACCATACTCAGCAGTACGCCCCGCCGTCGCAGCCGCCCCAGTATCAGAACCAGATCGCGTATCAACAACGATTCGCAGAACACCAGCGTGCACAGTACGCTCAGCAGCAGCAGTTCCAACAACAAGGGATGATCGTCCAACAGCCACAGCAGTATGCTGCTGTGCTCTATCCGCCTGCGTCGGCAGTTGGGATGGACGTTGCCATGTCGGGTTGATCGGTGTCCGTAAGGACTCGGCGGAGTCGTCCAGTCATTCTTTGTGTTGTCGTCGACGTCGACTTGGAGCCTTTGTGGGTCGATTTGTCGGATTAAAAAGTATTAACCTATACATACCTATTTGTTTTTCACTATCCCTTCTCAACGCATCTCTCTTTATTGTTTCTGTTGCCGTGTTTACCAGTACCTTATTTCTCACATTACTTGCTCTACTAGTACATTCTTCCTTTTCTTTCGTTCTTTCCTGGCTTTCTCATCCGATACTCACCTTCCTCCCTTCCGCTCTCGCCGCCTTGCCAACAACCAACGACGGCCCGTCATTTGCCTCACTGCCTCTGCTCGCACGACCTTCAATTCCGCAATCGTAGGGTCGATACTGGCACGCCTCCTACTACATGTACATTATTCGTACGGCCGACATCGACTAAAAGTAATTCCCTGCCCAAAACATCGAAAAAGCTCAAAATTAGACATTTCGGCGGTGCAAGTTGGTGCGACAAGCTATCTTCCGCGCGCATCCAGGGAGACTGCTTTCATTAATCCGAATACTCTCTGTCAATAGATGCGACCTCCATCTTCAACCGTCATCGCTATTTCGGTCCTCGGTCCCCGTATGCTCGTCTGGTCCCTGTTGTCATCGTCGCTATCTATCATATTTCCCTTCTCTCATCTACATTAGTTGCCCTCACCCCTTGTCTTCTATTACTTACCTCGATTAAGTACGAGGTATATCTACTGTATGCGATATACTTACTGGCTCAAAATGTAGCTCTTGTATATTTTGTATGTCTTTTGTTCTCATGGTGGCGGCGCATACCATGTTCAATGAGAGAGTTGTATATAATACGAAAGCTGTCTCGACGTGTTCTAGAGTGGAATTCTGGATTGCGCCTCATAAGGAGGTGGCGCTTGGAGAAGCTGCTGTTCACGTTCACATGGATGTCAGAATGCTTATTGTGTCCGGCTGAGAAAGAATCGCACTTTGGACGCTCCGTTCTATTTCCAGTGTATTTTGATGCAGGGTCGTGTGTGTCTGACGTATAGACAAGGAAGCGAGGGTGGTTACATACGTACAATGCAGGCATAAACTATCGTGGAGTTTTCATTAGACACTTGCCTGCGTCGGTATCTATTCCATAGGGACCCCAGGACCGACAACGAGGGGAAGGGCTCGAGGGGGGAGAACCGGAGTTTCAAACCTGCTAGCGCCACAGAAGATCGGTACTCGGGCGGACACCCTACTGGTTAGAGTTTGAGTATACACCCAAGTTCGGAAGACGCGACGCGTCATCATTTATTACGCGACATTCTTGAAACAGAGTTCTGTATGTTATAATTGAAGGAACGTGTTTGATGAGATTTCGAATTCCGTCGGCCGAAGCGCATAAAGAGCGTTGACAGACCCTCGTGGCTGCTCGCGAAGAATATAACGTGAAGAGGTTTGTTGTCCTCCTCGTATGCGTGGACGAGTTTTCCCAATCTGAATTCCAGGTGTTTCCGGGGGGATGAGGCTTTGATATGCTCATAAAGAAGTACTGTCTGCTCGCCTACTTTACATAAAGTTTATTGTAGCGGTATATCATTCCCTCTGTGATTGTTGTCTCGAAATAGTTAGGACGTCGGCCGGGATCCGCGACTCATATAACCACCAAGGTTTCATCCAGGATTCATATTTAAGCTTCAACATCTAAGTCCAAACCCGCCCTAACACCACCACTCAATACCCTTAATGGCACCTCGACGTGTACAGTTCATTCCTCCCTGTGAAGAGCTTCCCAGAGGCAATCTTCGAACTCTTAAGTAATTTAGATGTGATGAGAGGCTTCGTCACATTCGCCAAGTAAGGAGGTGTCTTGAGTCTAGGCCTTGATCGTGGGACGGGTATGAGCGGCACTTGGAAATGGTGATGGCCGGTGAACGGCATCACGGATTCATCCATCCATGGAAATCACTCTCACCTTGACCTTGCGTACTTTCTTAGGCATGACTTGATACTGTGCTATAGATCCCCAAATAGTGGATAACGTGTCATACTTAAATTACCACTCGTAGTTGGTTATGAACCTGAGGAACACGGGTACCCCATTGGCGACGCAGAATGTTGTCCTCGCGACAATGTGCTTATCAAAGAGCCAACAGCAGTATTCCCATGCTTGACAGGCATCTGCAGAGCAATTCAACGGCAACAGAAATAAGAATACGATAAAGAAGTAGTTCGAGTTCCATTAGTGACTATCATTTATAACACTGGCTTCCTAATATACAAATAGGGCTCCTCACTGATTAACAGTGCTACTATAGTACATCTACTGAATTTGAAACATTGCAGACCAGTGGATATTCTAAGGATCATATGAAGGCTCCTCTCCTACCGCCTGACTCAACCAATCCATGAAATCCATGCCTGCAGAGTCAAGTGCACACCGACCCGGATGCTCCAACTGACTCCAAAGCCATCCTAGCCGGGGTGTCCATCGCGTATCAAGCGCCGAGAGAATTTTGGTCGCCTCATCTTTCCACTGCTTTCTCGCCCACCACGGACCGTCCTCCGCCACGCGTTTCATCATAACGCAGTAGTGTGCCAAGATGATAAGCGCACGCGGTTTTCCCTCTGCCAGCAGGTGAAGGAACATGTTGGGTACCAGGGACCACCACATACATGATACGTATATACAGCAGTCTTGCTTAAACGAGGCTCGCCATGATATCCCGAGGATGCGGATAGCCTCTTTATACGTGTCATACATCGATGCATCTTGCAGCTCATCGACGTCCGGCTGAGAGTCCGCAGTGCTTAACAGTGCCGACAAGGATGATGAAAAGGGTCCTTCCAGGGGAATATCGGAGGTGATTGTTGGCGCCATGGTGGTCAGCATCGGACTTAGGATGCCATCCCGGAGCTGTGGCCAGCATGTCGCGACCTTGGGGGGCATCGAACGGGCCGTGGTATGCCATTCGCTCGAGTATATTGACGTCGAAGCGAACTCGTAGAGCGCAACTAGCGACACGGTGACAAAGAGCGTGTTCAGATCCACCAAGTCATCTTTCTCTATCTTGTGTAGCGTCATTTTGGCCTGCCAGTGGTAATTGCTAGCAGCTACGGCATACTGCCCTGCTGTGGGATCGACATGATGAGCATGGAGTGCCGACATTGCGAGAATCGCGTGGAGTAGACATTGATTTTGGGGGCTGAACGCGATTTTAGGGACAACGTTTCGCCATACGCTTACTGCGGCAGGATCAGACGAAAGGGAGTGCGAAGTAGAGGTGGCGTAGTGGTGAATTAGTTCGAGAGTTAGCAGGTCGAATGTACTTGTAACATTAGTACGCTTCGATATCGTGGAGGGAGGATCTTCCGGGGTGCTAGATTCGGAATCAGGTTGGGGAGTACTGGTCCAGACACATTCTACGCCTCTCCTTGTACAGTTCTTGCACATTGGAAGTTCCTCGTCGCACTTGTACTTTGAAGTCAGACTCAGCCGAAGGAGGGCTGACTGAGTGGGCAAACCTTCACTTTACGTTTCTTGCACGTTTTGCATCCACTTCTTGTCTTGTGGTGGGCGCGAATGCGCGACATAATATTTTGCGGCAAGAGTAACGACACAGCCATGGGACGACGCACTGTTATGCTATTTAATAATTATTTAATATAGCGCATAAATCCTGAAATAACAGCATGGTCAATTTCCAATTCAAAATTGGCATTGCTGTGTCGCGCGTTTAGCTTCCTGCTACCACCACTACTACCTTCCTCCATGGACGGCCTCACGTCTTCGCAGCTGCAAGCACTGAACCAGCTGCGTGACCTTACGAATGGCGGCGATGACGACGTTGCAATTGGGGTACTATCCAGCGTGGAATGGGATGTCCAGGTAGGCGCTCACTTGCTTGAGTTATTTCTCCGTTTCTGACGGTCACCTGGAACAGCGGGCAGCAGACATGATATTCGGAACTGGCGCTGGGCCTACTCCTTCGAGACACGTCGAGCAATTTGATGTAGATGACTCGCAGCAAGGCGTAGACGATGACTGGCCTCAGGTAGGTTTACTTCCGTAGTGTCCTCGACCCATGTCTTACACATCTCACAGCGAGCGACATTCCCGTCAAATCCTAGGCCCTCAGCATTGGTCTCCGTTCTCACTTACCCCCTTCACATTCTCTCCTCCATATTCCGATTCATATTCTCCGTGCTCCGAATACCTATACCACATATCCCGTTCTTGTCTCTGCACTTTTACCGACCGCTTGGTAACAGCAGGACATCTCGCGGTCCAGATAGCTGGATACGTGGCCTTGAAGAAGAGACTGGGGCAGTGTGTATTGGGCGTCAGAGCCAGAGCCAGGGTGTGGCTTCGGGTGTTGCAGGGCCGTCTATCTTGACGGCGCGTGGAGGCGGTGAGGATGATAGGAGAAAGTACCTACCGGATTTCTCTCTGGGGACGTATGAGAATACTCTCAGACGGTGTCAGAAGGAGGCCAAGATTGGGTGTATTATCTTGGTTAGCGAGGAACATGATGATGATGCCGAGTTCAAGAGGTTGGTACACCGTTCCACTCTCATTTGACATGCTAACATGTTCTTCCAGGACAACTTTAACTGATCCTGACTTTGTAAACTTTCTCGCCAACAATGACTTTATTGTGTGGGGAGGCGACGTTCGTGACCTCGAAGCATATTCTGCCTCGGAGAAATTACAAGCCGCTACGTATCCTTTTGTTGCCTTTGTCGCGATACAGCCGACACGGCACTCGCAGTCTTCTTCGCCTCCTCCTACTCTAACAGTACTATCCCGCCACCAAGGTCTCCGCGAAAGCACAGCATCAAGGCTGCTCAGCCACCTCCAAGATAACCTTATCCCGCGTGTCCAGCCTTATTTAGAGCGCATACGCAACTCCCAGCGCTCCCTGGAACGAGACAGGACACTACGCCAGCAGCAAGACCAAGCGTTTGCTGATACCGCACGCCGTGACAAGGAGCGGATCCTTGCGAAGATGGCTGAGGAGAAGCGGGTCGAGGAAGAAAGGAGGGCTGAGGAGAGGAGAGCGCAGGAAGAGGCTGCGAGACAGCAGAGGGAGATCGAGGAAAGGAAGAGGAGGGAGTCGGAGCGTATGGTTTGGAGACGCTGGGCGCGGTCTGCGCTTGTGAAATCTGAGAATCCGTCAGACAGACTGAGAATTGCTGTGAGGCTACCTGAAGGGCAGAGGCTCATGCGACGTTTTGGGACGACCGACACGTTGACGGCTCTCTACGCGTTCGTGGATAGAGAATTTATCCCAACGCAGTTTGCTGTTCATGATGACCCGCAGGATCCACCGGAAACTGGGGATGTGGAGAGCAAGATCGAGGAGATGGGTGGTCGGCGAAGTTGGTGGGGATTTACGCTGCATTCTGCGTATCCACGAGTGGAAGTTCCTTGGGAGCCTAGGAAAAGACTGGGAGATGTCGCGTGTTTGAAGGATGGTGGCGGGCAGTTGATCGTTGAGCTTGCTGGTGGTAAGAGAAGACCTTCTGTGGGCAAGGGTAAGGACAAGGAGGATGATGGGTACGACACTGAGGAGAGCGACGATGAGTAGAATAGACTAATTTATTGTCATTGTGGAGAGGCCCAATCCGCTCGACTCTTCATGTTGCCTGCTCTGTACTGCACCTCTACTTGTCGATCATCCATAATACAGCTAGGATTCTGTAAGATAAACCTCCATCAATCTTTGGGGGACCTAGACGCGCGACGCGATTGTTGCAGCAAACTCGGGCGAAGCAAATTTTCGAAACCGTCGATGGACCCTTAGTTTTGCACCACAAATGAAGCCAAAGTTCCTTCCACTGATATCTATCAAGATGCTAATAAAACCGGTCAACCTGAAGGACAATGAGAAAATCCTCGAAGAGAGATAGGGAAGTCATGTTTATTGCACGAGAATGTTTGTCTTAAAACTAAGAAAGAAGCCACGAAAAATAGATGGGCCACGTTCAACTCTATACAGACGAAAATCGCAGAGACGCTGCGGGTCCGTAGGTACTTCAAAACGAGGCACTACGGCAAAGCCTCTACGATGCATTGATGTTCCACAGACGTAACAGGCTCCTGCTTGGGGTATGAGCGAGGATCCTTGACTTGGTCTGTGGGGTGAGAGAGGAGGACTCAAATGAGAGGGAAAACGGTGAATTTATTGAGGAGCTCGTTGGAGTAACGAAAAGAAAATTTAGAGACGACGATGGCAAAGATATATAGTTGCTTTGTCAGCATTCTCACGATCGATGCCGGAATTTGCCGAACTCACCTTGAATCTCTACCATCAGTCTGGATCGCGAAGTCTTGTCGCCTCGACGCTCTTATCCGACGTTCTCTTCCTTCCACGCGTGCTATGCGTCTCTACGAAGGAGAGCGATGTCAAATACCTGATTACCGGACCAGGAAGGCCGTGCTATCAACTCCGTATTCAATACTTCTAGTGCTTGACTCGGACTTTGCGTTCTACTTGGTATATCTGCAAGGAAATCTCCCTTGCCGCCAAATTCAGTCCTGTCAGAGGTTCGTCTAATTCACCACATTTTCTGCGCTCGCTTAGTCTTATCTTGACATCTAGGACGTAGCCAAGGGTTACGATGCATCTTCTACGGAACGCCGCCCGCACCCCCGCGATTGCGTCAGACCAGCAGATGAACGCACATCGCTGACCGGAGAACTTCATTTGCGCGAAATTCTCTTGTTGAAATTTGATGTTGGTCTGGCTTATCACTCATGTGAAGATAATGCCCGAAGGCGTTACTATTACTCTGTTCGCCATTGGAACTTAAACTCGTACTTCTACAGTTCTACTGGACGCCGCACTGGTGGGATTGGCCGTGAGCAGATTCTACTGCATACGCACAGGTTTTCCCATGCGGAAGGTCATAAATGGCAATCCTTTCTTCACAGAGTCCCCATATTCATTATTTATTCCAGTTCTCGCCTCAGCTTCGTCGCGTGTATATGCACAGGACTGGTTGGGGTCACGGGTGAACACTCTTTCGTCGTCCATTTCTACAGCTCGTTATATGCGTCACGACGCGGAGTTATATGGCATGCCCGGACCGACTGCTGCTTCGAATCGAAATCTGGTCAGTACACTCAAATCATGATCCTTTTCTTTATATCGTTCTGATTATCTTACAGGCGGACAACAGACTGCCGCAGTATCACGCTCCGCGCCTTCAATCTTTTTCTCGTTCAACTACGCTGTATTTTGACCCAAGGCGTAAGCACGAAGCAGGTACCCGGAGTTGCGGTGGTAAATAAGATCGCTGGGACTCTTCTTTTACCCGGATTGCAGCATGGGCCGGCTCTTGTTCTGGGATAATACTGCCAGACGCGTCACAGTGTACTAGCACCACCGTTGAGAAACCGAAGATGTGAGATAAATCCTTTATACTGTTCTTCGTCTTTTGCACTCGCATCTTATGGTTGTTTTTTCCATTTGCTCACAGCCAACAAGAAACAACCGGACTTACTCGCCTTTAGATAGGCCCGGTGGCTGTGTAATGTAGGTACCGAGAAGAAAGGATTCCTTTCCTGCCAAGCTCCTCCTTATCGCCTCGTCGACGGACAAGTCCACTTGCACGTATCGTCCCGGTCGACGGCACGGAGGGAGGTTAACCTCCCTGTCGTAAACGCTTTCCTAGAAACAAGCCCCCGCTTCGTTTCAACTGGTCAGCGCTGGTGCCGTATTTCAAACCTCATGCCAGGGCGCTGGGTTGAAGTCTCCATTGAACACCGGCTGTCAGGATTCTTGCCGTCATGGCACAGCTAGCGATCTACGGTCTACCCTTGGCAAGCTGCCATCTGCTCTAAATTGCGTTTGAATGAAGACGGGAAAAAAAGTTAACGTCCTTGTCCATCCTGACGCCGTTTTTTCTCTCTTCCAAGTCCCACATGCGCTGAAATCCAAGATTCCGCATCAGATGTACATTTCCCCGTGGCCCGGTAGACTCAAGTGCTGAGACCGAAGCGCTAACCCGTGGCTTACATGATACCGGAGAGTTGGGCAGTTCGTCGCTTGGACTTCCCATCATCATTTTTTCTGTCACCCCTTGTATGGTCCGGGAGTCATGACCGCTAAACGGCCTGATGGGCTGACCACAGTTTTAGAACATAGACGGATCTCAAATGCGTAAACGATGGAAGTTACGTTCAATGTTCATCACCGATGATGTTTCTCAGTGCTGCATTTTACTGGGCATGTGGCGCACTTGATGGTAATATCAGCATTATGTTTCGCTTAATTTAAGCTTGGCTGATTAAATTTGTGGATTTGAACAGGTGCAGGTGGATCTACTGTACACTGCCTAGCGTATCCCTTGGAACTCTGAGGATCCCTTGTAATATATGAACAAATGGTGCGGCGTTTGACGTAGTTATGCACCAATGACTTCAAAGCTACCTCCGCGGATGGATCGTAGCGCCGTGTCAGGCGGCTTGTTATTGACTATCGAGGGAAATTTATGGTCATGAGCCCAGCTCAGGTGTCCTCTGAATGCGGGGCCCCCATCATTTCCCCGCTACACCGCCACCCGATGTATAGTCCCGGGACACACTCCGGACACACTCACGGGTGAGACCCGACCGGACACATATAATTCCGTCACCATACTTAAATTATCTCCCCAATGCCCAACGGAACTTACACACCCAACGATGGACCGTCACATATTTCCTGAACACTCTTCGCTCGTCTTGCGTTCTCTCAAAGGCCTCGTAGGCTCTCATCCGTCTCTCACTCTTCTACCACAAACCAAGACTGTCATAAATGCCGCACACGACCCTAGCAAAGTTACGCTAATTTGTGGGGGTGGCGCTGGGCACGAACCTGGGTCAACCGGTTTTGTTGGCAAGGGTTTCTTATCCGCGTCGGTCAGTGGTGACATCTTCGCTTCGCCTTCAGCCAAACAAGTCTACACCGCTGTCAAAGCCGTTCCGTCCAACGAAGGCACCATCCTTATCATCACCAACTATACTGGTGACAACCTCCATTTCGGCCTAGCGTGTCAGCAAGCGCGTGCGAACGGTATCGACAACATTGCTATTCTCCCGGTGTGCGACGATGTTAGTGTTGGGCGGACGAAGGGTGCGCTGGTTGGTCGACGCGCAATGGCGGGGACCATTCTTGTTTGCAAGATTCTAGGTGCAGCTTCTGAGGCGGGGTACTCGTTCCAAGAGACGCTATCCCTCGGAAAAGCTGTTACTGGAGGTCTTTTGTCGATAGGATGTACACTTGGTCATTGTCACGTCCCTGGAAGGGATAATGCCAAGTACGGCGTTATTGGCGAGGATACGATTGAGATTGGTTTGGGTTTACATAACGAGCCTGGCGTGTATGTAGTCAGCCCCCAGCCCCCTCCGGACAAGCTTATCGAAAAGATGTTGGACCTGCTGCTGAACCAAGAGGACAAAGAACGCTCATTCGTGTCGTTTGAGGAGAAAGATAGCGTTGTGTTGTTTATCAATAACAGTATGTGGACGTTTCTTCTTTACGTGAGATATATCTAACGGTGTTGCAGTGGGAGGAATGAGTACCCTGGAAATGTACGCAGTCGTGGATGAAGTGACTAGGCAGCTAGGTATGTTTATTCTTCACGTCTTGTCATTCTCCTGATGCTCAATGATCTCCTCAGAGTCACATGCCCTCAAAATTCGCATTGCTCGCACTCATTGCGGGTCGTTCATGACATCTCTTAATGCTCCTGGATTCTCCATCTCCCTCCTCAATCTGTCCTTTGTCGCGCGCGCCCGGAATAACGGCAAGGGCTCCACGGAGATTATTGAGCTTGTTGATGCCCCCCATGCCAGCGCTGCATGGCCGGGAAGCAACCTCTCACTAGTCCCTGAACATCTCGCAAGACGAACACGGGAAGAGAGATTTGTTGACGTTGTGGAGGAGCCCGTAGTGAAGGTAGAGGAGAGTTCTACGAAGGTTCAGGGTATGTTGGTATTCTATTCTCTCTTGATATGATTTTGACCCGTCCACGCTCATTCTAGTTGATTCCGAAACTCTCCGTCGTGTCATTAAAGCTGGTGCGCAGGCTGTTTTGGCCAGCGAACCCGACTTGACGAAGTGGGATACGGTGAGAAATACAGTATCTGTTCCGTGATCGCGCTGCTGACCAGGTTCTCTCAGATTGTCGGAGATGGTGACTGTGGGGAGACTTGCGCCGCTGGCTCAAAAGCTATATTGAGAGCCCTTGACGATGGTCTTGGCAAAGACGGCGATCTAGTTGGCGTCCTTAGGGAGGTGACTGAAACTATTGACGGTTAGTCTGCCCTAATCCCGCTCTCTTTGGATACTGATGCATCTATACTAGACACTTGTGGTGGCACCTTGGGCGCCATTTACAGCATCTTCCTTGCCGCTCTTACTGCCGAGGTCCGTCTGCTTGGTGCTGAAGGCCGGGAAGTGAACATGGGGATGTGGGGTGAAGCGGCCGGTCGTGCGATTGAGACGTTAGGCCACAGCACGAAAGCCCGTGTCGGTCACCGTACGGTCATGGATGCGCTGATTCCTTTCGCTGAGGGTCTCTCGTCTGCCAAGTCTTCGTCTGTTTCTGAGACCGAAATTCTTCGGGAAGCAATCAACCGGTGTGTAGCTGGCGGTGAGGGTACGAAAGACCTAGTGGCCAAATTGGGACGGGCGACGTATGTTGGTGAAAAGGAGTCGGAGGGTGGTCTTCCTCCCGACCCTGGTGCGATGAGTATGGTTGCCTTTTGTCGTGGAATTGGAGCCGAGCTTGGAATTCATGTATAGTTTTGATGGTTTTGTTTTGGGATGATAGTGGACACTGACGCATGCAAATGTATAGACTACGTACAATATGATAGATGTAATGCAATAAATATACCTCATTTTCATTCAGTCTTCGATCTCAGGCCCACGCACACTTCAATTGACAGTGTTTCGCTCGTACGTGATAGTACTAGTGAACTTTGGAAGGGTCACCGTAGGTGCTAGGGTGTCCGATTGTATTCAATCACTAAATGCCATGTACACTAGGAAGAAAAGGGGAATCTTACAGTATAATAGAGGCACAGGAACTTTTGGGGGGTTGCAGCCAAATTTGGGGTCGCAGCCAAAAGAATCATATACAGACTGAAGTAGTCAACGATTCTGGAACAGGTCAAAACTGTCAGTAGATATCCGAGTCAGTATAAGAGGACGTATCTCCATAATCCTTACCCAGATCAGTACAAAGTCGTCGTGTATATAGGAAGAGAAAAAAGCTCTTCTTTTTCCAACCCCGCTATTCTATATACTACGAGTCCACCTTCAGACGCCACGAAACTTTGCTTCGGGTGTCACTAGCCATCATGCCACCAGCTTTTTAGAGTGAGAACAGCTCGTCTGTCATCCCGCGCCATGAATACGAGCACCATCAGGTACTGGAATAGGATGACCATCGGCGCCGATGAAAGCAAATTGATATTGACGCCGTTCTGCCAGATCTCCATGCCACAATTAAATAATTTTTATGTGTATCGTTAATGTCAGCAATGCGCACCACCCGGGACGGGAGAACGCTGATTAGAGAAATGATTGATCAGGGCAAAAGACGCCATGAAAAGAGCGCACTGCTTCAGAGGTTTTGGGACGCTGTGCATAAATTGGCGGAGCTCGTCCGAAACGGCAAGATTGGCGGCCTCGATAGAATTTGGATAGAGCCATACTTGGTTGGAGACATAAAACTCTCGAATTCCTCATGGGTGTGACCGCCAGGAGCCAGTCTATCCAATCAAGTTGCCCTGAGTCAGTGGTGTTTCAGGATGGGGGGATGATCACAGGTTTGCCGGCTGATGCGGACGTGGAGGACATCGTGCTATCCACTGATGGATTCGCTCCAAGTCCCTTTCGCTTTGGATCTGACTCACTATTTTCACGTTACACCAAGTTACTCTCATCATAGTACACACATTTATTATCAATTCCCTTGGAGACTACGTGGTTGACGTTGCAACGTTAAAAATCCTTGTCTTGGGATTGCGATTGAAAAATCTCGATACCAGACACAGACAGACGACTTACAAACATACTGACTAATATTTAAATGTTTTGGTTCGTAACAATAATGCCTCTCGTGTAAGTATCTACTTCAAGATGCCCACTCGTTTCCATTGATGACGTACTGAAAATCATGACCAGGAAAACGAGTGTATGCGGTAGAATTTGCTCACGACTAATGTGGTGCCCAGTAGAATCACGCGAGTTCAAAGGTCCAATGGCGAATAGAGTAACGCTTCCTTCTGCAGGCATTATCTTCACCTGAGTGATAAGTCTGACCGACACGAAAATTCGACAAGATAATTGATTATAGTGAAATCCTCCCTCCAGCGATATTCTTTCATCGGCTGGTATGGCGGTCCTGGTGGAGTAATTGGCTATCTAGCATCATTCTATTCAGAACAGGCGTAAAAGGAAGAGAAAGGTTGTACAAGAGGGTCGAGGTGACTGGACTTCGCGATCCAGACTGGCAGTAGTGGTGGTTAGACTCTAGGACGTTTAGGGCAAGTTGATCGTACGGGTGTGGCGTCGATAAGGTTGAATTTCATTTCTTCTCCTGCTCTCATGTCGACACACAGCCGATATTGTCCTGCATGCCGGCAGCTCACCGTCATCTTGATGAAGGACTAGATGCAACTTTAATTCTGGCTAGGCGCGCCCTGCCCGACGTTCTGTAATTAACTCACTGCTTCGGAACCAAAGACCACTCCGTCGCTGTTCTACAAAGAACCTACTTCGCTCTGCTATCGGGAAGCGTCCTTCTTTCCGTCATACCACTCCTATTGGACTTGACTGCCTTTCGGCACCTCTGTATCTCAGAGCAGCTGTTGATAAAACTATGCTATTTGACACGCACTATATGAGGACTGAACTGCTTTTGCTCGTCGGTCGTATTCAATCGTTATGGATAGTCTCTTAATAGGGGATGAGAGGGTATCTATTCCTCCTCGGTGTTCGGATATTTCGTCTCCGTTGACGGTGATTGACATACTTTTGGTAATTTAAGTAAGGCTAATCGACCTCCAGCGGAATTCTCAGGCTCGGGCTCGGAGTGCGCTGATATGGAGTAGCTTGCCTGTTGGACAGGGCCCTTTCGTTCTATGAACTGCATGCCTAGCTTTACAGCTCTACAAGCTGCAATGGAGAAAGAAAAAAAATCAAATGGGATCGGCCTCTCGAATCTAGCGTGGTCCTCCAATGCGTAGTGAAGACAAGTAGTCTCCAAACTCGACGGAACGGACACACTACATCATTCCACGCGCGGGGACTTCTTATTCGTACCTCGAGTCAATCACTTTGGGTTCCTCGCCATCATAGTAGGTTATAGCACTGCCTAATCGCGCGCGATTTGTAACAGCTGTTCTTCGTGGTTGTCGGGAGTTCCATTAGACTTCGGAAGTGGTTCACAGGCAAGCGAGCGAGCAAGTCGTCCGTGCACTCCCAAATTGGGCTCACCCATGAATATAAAAGCCCACGGATAACTCATCAAACTCCAGCTTCAGCTACTACATCTCTCGTTTCTGCAACAACCACCCCCTTTCACAATGTTCTCTCGTACTTTTGTTGCTACCGTAACGATAATCGCTGCTCTTACCACCTCGGTCATGGTAAGCGCTATCACCGTGCAGTATCGTACGTTGCTCATCGAAGACAGTCCGTCCCTACGACGGCCGGCGGCCAGTGCAACTCGGGCTCTCTAAAATGTTGCAACAGTGAGGTGAGCTTTGTACGATGTCCTTGACGATCGAGATTCTCATTCGCATTCCTAGTCAACCGGCCTCTTTAGCCTCGTGTAAGCTTCCGTCAATCTTAGTATTTTACAGCCTCTGACCAACTGTCTTCTCTAGTGGTACCTGCTCCCCTCTCTCGGTCCTTGGATTATTGCAGAATGGAGGCCAATGCACCCAGCAGACCGTTTGCTGCAACGACAACAGTGTCGTAAGTTTTAAAGTCTCCGCTTTAGATTCTGGTTTCCTAACTGCCGCGTATCTAGAATGCACTTGTCGCCATCAGTTGCTCTCCTATCAATCTCAACCTCTGATTGATGGTCCTTAACTAGTGTCTAATTGTTTCACGTTGTCCTCGTAAAAGTGTTTTTGGCCAATCACACGTCTTTCTGTCTTTGCTCGTCCGAACATAACTTATCGGTGCGCGCCCGTGCAACCCATCCTCTTTTCCTCTCCTATCCGCAAACCCTAAGCTGTCTGAAAGGCTTCGAACCTAGCGTCCAACGTCGCTCTACTTGCTTTGACCTTCTCCCACATAATACCACGCTCATACAGCCAGTGCCAAAGTCCAGCTAACGCAATGTCTCAGGCACACCAAACTTTTATTGCGACCTCAATCTTGTTGGTGACTTGAGTTCGAATCGTGCTTTGGTGCACTCGATGAACGCAAGTCAGGCATTTCCGACATTGAATTGACGTCCGCTGCGACAATTCATCTTCAAGTTTAACTTTCGTATGGTCTTACCATCCCATTCTGTTCTTCTCGAACTATTACTTGCCATTTTTGATACGGTGTTAGCAGTTGTTCCTTTATTCATTCTTAGTTCTAGGACCGCGAATGTCTATAGCTGATGTTAGACCGTTTCGACTACCAAAGTTTCCTTCATTCGGGCTTTATCAAGCTTCTATCTGAAGGGTGACGTTGCTTCATAGAAATCAAGCGCATCATACACGGCAACCTAGTAGCTCCGCCGTTCTGATTGTGAGATTTGGCAACATAAACAAGTGCTTCTCATCGGGACCGTTGTACTCTTTTGAAGCCGTTGTCGATGACGCATTTGGAGATCAAGGTTTTCCGTTATGGATATGAAGACGTGGACCCGTCGCACAAAAGATTATCCTCTTAATACTCTCTCCAAGTTCAGACGAGTCCGGTCTGGGAGGAGACTGCCAAATGGTCTATGGGAGTCTCATTATTCTCGTAGCGAGACAGCCTGTGTGCCTCAGTGGCGTTCATTTCATCCAACACTTCTGATTCAATATGATTCTAGTCAGCGCAATTTGTATGATGGTCAAGGCGAACACGGTGCTGTTTCTCGGCCCCGTCACGGAATCGTTCGGCGAACTCACTAACCCTGTTCTATATACAACCCTTAAGAACATTATGCACTGACAATAGTGGCACTTTGGCGATGATTCGGACTTCAGCTTACTGTAGGGTGGTATCTACTCAAAATTAATTTACCCCCCACCTCTAGGCAAGGGCTCAATTAGTTCCCTCTTTCGCGATGACCTCGTCCCTTGCATACAACGCGTAGGTTTTGATCTTCTCAACGGATACCTCGGGGAGATCCACATCGTCCTCGGTAAAATGTCACAAACGAGTTCCCAGATGGGTTCGCCCTTTCGCAACGGCGAGGGTTCTGCCTACTCAATTGCGACCTGTACCCGTGTCTGTCTTTACCCCAACCATGGTCGCAGGATGATGATTCATACCGTGATCTTTTCTTGCTCGACGCTCAGCCCTGCGCTTGACCATGTGCGAACCAGCTCGAGACAGATGTAATCAAGTTATGTCTAGCGTAAAGCGCACCATTATGGGGGCACCCGTATCATTCTGTTCTGACAGCTACGACCGGCCTAAAGATTATGGGGTACGTGTATGGTCTAGTTCATTCTACTGGTGTACATGTCGAACAGGTAAATCATTCAAATCATATCTATTAGGGTAATTCTCCTTTCACCGACCGCGCTGATGAATCAGGGTCGTCAATAATCCCAATGCTGACCTCTCCACTATAATCTTGGGCCCGTATTGTTTCGATTTGAACTTGTATTCCAGTTTTCTACGTGTGTGTTAGTAAATGAATCTATCAGTGATAGGAGAATGAGCACATCGCCTTGATTCATCAATCCGTTAAGACGGCCTACTAATCGACCGCCTTGAGTCCGTTCTTGTAAGGAGTGAGATTCGCCACGAGAAGAACTTTGCATTGCACGCATTCCTTTCCGAGCGTTGAGAGTGGCGAGGAGGGAATTTGAATAGACTGGCGACAGTCGAGGTTAGCATTCTAGTGTAGGAATTCACCCAACCGAATTGGCGCACATCGTCCAACTGAGAAACGGATGAGCTACTGTCGTGGGTAAGATATTGACTGAAACACACTGATAAAGTAGAAGCAGAAGTAGATCAACGTATTCGGTAATACCAGAATCTGCATGCAAATGAGTTGAACGTTGTCTAATGACGAACGAAAGCACCCACGGTGACCAAAGACATGATGGCACATATGGACGTGAGTAGTCCGGAATTTATTGAGAAAAGGATCTAGGGGTAATGTAAACAAATTAGTGATTGATTCGTGACAAAAAATGGTTGGAAAATGGGTACACACCAAACGATTGATAACATGATTACTCCAGGCAAAACCGGACTTCGAAGAATTCAGCATGGTACATATGGCAGCAGAAATGAGGACATCGCCGGCGGCAGCGAGGGCATTAATAGACATGGAGACGCCCTTAATTTGCTTGAGGTCTGTGAACGTCTTCAACTTCATGCCAAGAGCGACATATGCTGTGAGACGTCAAACTTCAGATATATACAGGTAAACGTCTTCGAAACAAACTCACAGATCGTGACGCCTGATCCATCCCGATTGCATTGAGTGAAGACTGGCAATAAAATAAAGAGACTCGTTTCTCACCGAATTCTCCAATTACAAGGAGACCCTGCATATCATGTAGACGTGATGAGGAGAGATAGTCAAAGACTCACGATAACAAGTGTAATATAGATGTTTTTGCGGACTGGCAAGGAATTGGAAGAGTATCACGCAAGAGTAGCAGATCATACATGTCCATATTCGGTGAAGGAAAAATGATTGTACTAAGAAGCCGGTTATGCCGTTGAATAAAGCTTCCAGCTAAACACGATGGTCAGCCTATCCCTTTGTTAATTGTAAGATCGACGGACATAGAGACTCCTGCAGGACAATGAAAGTGAACAGGACAAAGCGTGATAGCGAAGAAACGCACCATAGCACATTTTGTAGGTTATCAATGTCGCCAAAGTGCGTGATAGTATAGTTGTACACTGTTAAGAGTGAAAATTAACGACCTTACTGCACAGGCGTTGCAGAAGCTTACCAACTTGTGATATGAGAATCTGATGGATGGTGTCGCTCAACCAAGTGCAGAATACCTGTGAGAAGGTTAGGCGCGAGGGGCCTAGGACGGCAAGGTGGTCGAGGCTTACCACCACCCGGAGGAAGGTAGGGTCGTTTTTGTAGTTATCGAAATAGTACCAAGTCTGGACGCAAGATACTGCGGATAGGAAACAAAACGGTGAGATCTCATCCCTTCAGTCGAGGGTAATAAACCCACCGCCCCATAGTCTGATAGAAGCGATAAGCACAAGAACAGTTGGTATACCGTACAACTCACGCTCCAGCTAAGACCATTCCAATATACAACGGACCCATGCTGCGGCAAGTCAAAAGAAAACTTCATAGATCGTAACTCGCACCACTTACGTGCCGCCCAGCGAATTGGAGTCCATGTGGTAAGAGAGGGAATAAGGAAAGGCTCCGAGAGGGAGACCCGCTTTGGTTGTGTTTTCACGTCGCAGAACATGTTTAAAAGCCCGCGATAATAGGAGACGAAGGTAGAGAAGATACCGGTTCAGCGATGAGCATGGCAACCTAGATGAATCTGATCGAACTATCCCTTTCCTGCCGGCACCGCCTTTTTGCCTCACTTTGCATATTGCAGACAAACTGGGGGCGATGGTGACCAAGTACGTTTGCCGAAGTAAATACCGCGGCTGGAGTAAGCCTGGAGGCTGGGGTTTGACCGCCTGGACCTATTCCTTTACTCAAGTTAGAGCGGAGAATATTGAATAATGTTTCACCTGAGCTCCCGGTATCTTGGAGAGCGCACGATCGAGATCAATTTACGGAGGATATTGTTCACCCTTCATGCCCGTCGCGAAGACAGACTTAGAAGCGGCAGCAGTGATCATCCGGTTCGCCCGCTCCGCAGAAAAATGATGCCGTATTGTTAAAAACGCCACTTGAAGCACTGCATAAAGTAGGTAGCAAGGATTGATCGGAACCTTGAGACAACGTCATTCAGCGGACCGTTTCCCTGCTCCAGATTTTGATACTCGATTACCGCCCTCGATTGAAATGCTAACTTCCACAAAAATAAGTTCGCAGGAATAGAACCATCTAGGTTCCGAGTCATTCATGCGGATATAGCAAAGGGGCACTGTAATGGCTGAACCGCAGATAGTTGAGCAAAACCATCAGATGACGAGTAGCTTTTGGAAGTTCACATACATGAGATGAGATCTCTTCAGATTGTGTGAGATCCTAGTGAATTTCACCTCGGCGTAGCAGGTATTTTATTTGCTTAACGAAGTCAAAAACCTTAAGTGGTATTGGATTTTGGAAACCCTTTGCTGACGACGCAGGAGGTATAACTCCATAACTTCGGGCTTGATAGTGATCAGCATGTGTTGACAGGCCATCGTCCTGGGTGGATAAGAGTGAATTTGACACCTCCGTGCTTATTCTCTATATAGATGACACGAGGGGGCGGCTCTGAGAAGGAATCCGTATCGGCCGTCGGCGGATGTTTGCATGCATTTGCGAAGACGGAAAGGCCGAGGCTTCTCACGACAACAGGTAATCATCCTTTTCGTTATTTTGGAGATGGAAATCAGTGCATCCGCAGAAGAACTTGTATATTGGACATCAGCTAGACTAGAAGTTGATGCATACTTCGGAAAGGGTATCAGACAGAGTTATGATACACAGCGAAAGAAAACACGCAACGAGATACACATGGTCTTCTCCAAGGCGCTGGTCGTAGTTTTCGACAGATGCTCTATCATTGCCGCCCCCTTTTGTGAAGGCGTCGATAACAATTTAGCATCTTTGAAATGATAGTACGTCTCATTTGAAGAAAATTGGAGCCTGGAGCAGGCCAAGGCACGAAAAATACATCAACTGAGTTGTTGAGAGTTGAAGTCGGATGCATCATAGCATACCGCTAGCCCAGGACGTTCCGATGACCAGGTTTACTGATTTGCTACGAGTGTATACTGTACACTGTAGTACGGAAACTTGGAAGCTGTCCATGAGTTGGCAGAGGAAGATTGCGCAGATACTGGTTACGAATCCATATTTCCGTATCTCAGGGGGACAAGTTCAGGCTGATGAAAGGCGGTACCCGACATTGAGCATGGCGAAGCCGTCTTACTAGCAGAAAGACTGGAAATTTTTCTACGCAGGAAGTCTATCAGTTTTCGCGATATGTATCCAAGAGACACCTAAACCTTGATGTACGTAACCCTCATGCCCGGAATCTAAACGATTGTTTTGTGCTATAGCCGTCTATTCGCTTCTCGACAACCTAGACAGAATTTGGTGACAGGAATGTGTGATGAAAAAGTGATCCTATTTCATTAACAAAAAAGAGGACAGACGCGAGGAAATTTTGCGAGAAGGGAGGAGTCGTGTCCGTGATGGTGGTGGTGTTACCTGCGCCAGGTCCCAATGAGGAACGGCCGGGTCCGCAGTCCTGACATGGCGTACCATGCGCTGCGGCCACAAAGGCTCATGCCGTCTCAAGCACACTGTTGAATGTGTATCGCGGGTTAGAGTCTCTTTGTGGGGTTCCCAATCAGTATAGTAGAATGACGACGATTGGAAGTCAAGAGCAAGCGGGTGATTTCTCGGGCCGAATCGCCGACGCGTCCACATCTTTTGACCACGTTACAGTCGAATTGCTTTGTCTCTCTCTCTCTATCTTTGCGCCTATTTGTGGATGCTGTGTTGTTAAATCTGTTCATATCCGCTGGCAACCAGTAGGTCACTGCTTTGGGCGTCTTCAGGGCGCGAAGATTCAAGAATTTTCAAGGGCGAGTTGACGATGGCTAAGCCCAACTCTCGTGAGGCGAGACTTTTTATGTGATGGGCGTACAAAGTAAAGTTTTTGTGCTTTGTACTCGCGCATAATGCTAATATAAGGTGCCGCCAAACATGTACGTTGTTTGGATGGCGAAGGAAGTTTTCAAACCCAGAAAAATCGATATACGGACATTAAACGAGTATTGCGACCGGGGGACTGTAGTACGGACGCCGGCAAGCTTCTGTTGAGGAGCACCGCCGGGTAAGAAACCTTCCTTCTTTCCTGCCTCTGAAAAGATCAGGATTTACATAGAATAAAAGTATGGCCTAGTCCTCGTCAATTTTACCCCTAAGCTGACGCGACTCCTGCCTCAGAATCAATAACACTAGTGACATCGTGAACGACACAACGATGGCCCACGCAAGAAGAATGTGGCAGGCTTTACTGCTTACAGCTCGGGCACTCAATTGTAATGACTTCTAGACTTAACGCAACTCAGCCATCGCTAATCATATAATCTATCCAATACTAGGACGTACATTCACCAAGGCATTCGAGTTCCATCGAACCGGAAAAAATTGCCATTGTCGTCTTTCTTCAGCCCTTCGACAACATCTACGACACTCTTCGCGCTAACACTGGGCTCCATACCTCCCTCCCCCGCCAAGGACCCCATATCCGTTGCAACCCACCCTGGATGCACCGGTACGACTACAAACCCCTCCTCTTTCAGCTCATCGGCATATTGCACCCCCAACATGTTCAAGGCCGCCTTGCTTACTGAATACACCCCTGAGCGCACCAGTCGTGTAGGGGACTCTGCAATTTTGAAAGACCCTGCGGAGGAAGATATAAAGATGATCTTTTTATCTCTTCCTTGGCGGAGAGCGGGAAGAAAGGCGGAGACGACGCGATGCGGGCCAATGACGTTGGTGGCGAGGTAGGATTCTAGAGTGAGGGGAGATGAGGCAACGAGGGCGTCGAGTCCGCCTATGGCAGCGTTAATAATGATGATGTCAAGGTTTTGAACGAGAGGATGCTGAGCAGCTTTGGTAACGGAGGAGTCGGAGGTGATGTCGACGTCCGTGAGAGTATCGATGCCTTCGAGTGGAGTAGTGCTACGCACGGTGGCGACGACACTAGTGGAAGTTCGAGTTTGGAGCTCTTTGGCGAGAGCGAGGCCAAGGCCTCGTGAGGCGCCAACGACGAGGACTTTAGGCATCGTTGCACAGGGATAGACGAGTGCTTTCAAAAAGCAACCTCCTTCCCTCCTTTCCGAAACCTGATGCAAATGTCTGAGTTCATATACCAACTCGGTCAATCCTTGCGGTTTAAAACACCGACATTTATCGGCCCCACACCGTGTCGTGAGTCGACTGCTTTAACTTCGGTGTAACTCTAATTTATACCAGAGAGCAAAGATTGAAACAAATACCTACGCGAACATTCTGATACAAGTTACTAATCTGTTGTCAGAAGCAAAGGTGCCCGACAAACCCGGTGGTACGACTCGCGATTCAGCCATCACTGCTGACTCGCGCCCATCCCTAGGTTGAATGATCTGTTCTTGTGCCGATGTGATACGTACCCACCACGACTAATACCCTAAGCCGAAGACCGGACGACACCCTTGATCCGAAGGTGGAAATTCAACCAAAAGCGTGAACAAGATGCGTTGTCTAAATGTCTTCCATTTCTGACCGCCTGTCTCGCTGAAAGGAGGATCAGGATGTAGACGCTCAAGGAAGAACCGCGCCAGTGATAAGTCGAGTCGGGCATGCAACACTAGTACTAAGCTCATCCGTCGGGGGAATGGATGCAAACTCCCGAAAACGTCAAAGCCTTCATATCGTACCTTACACCATGTATTTGATCTGCATCCCCGCCTCCGTAGGGATATCAGGATAGAAGGTAAGCCTTTATTTCAATAACGCGTCTCGACCGTAAAGAGCCAAGCAGGTAGATAGGTACGACTAATACTAATGCTACTGGGGTTTTTGCCCGTGGACAGTCACGGTAGCCCCATCAGGTCCTCAGTCTATATAAGTTGTCTGCTCCGTTGTTACCATGATCTTCGTCTCCTTCACATTCTAATCAAATTCCTTTCTTAGTGTGAAAGCTCCTAATTATATGTTGGACTCACCGCAGGATTGTGTCCGCGAAGCTCGATGGCTGTAACAGGACCGTCGTATATATTCCGCCGTATATTTGCCCCATCATTGCCGCAAACAACACCGTCAGCTATAACTTGGCCGAACTTTTCCTGGAGTTGTGGGCGATAGTTCAAGCTATTGGCGCCAAGTCTTAGCAAATCAAATTCTGTTACCATTCAACAATACTCTTACGCAGCGACTGTTGAACGATCGATTTTCAATGCTTGTACACTTTGATCGAGGTAATAGATAGGTACTCACGAAGCGTGATGGTATACACCTTACTTAGGCAAAGGTAAATTGGCATCCTAAGTTTTCAGGGTCATGAACGTCTGTTTAGCACATTTAAAAGCGAAAAACTCACCACAGAATTTCTCTGGGAGTTGCGATATGCATGATCAGCTTCACTGTGTGCATCAGAAACACTAAGACACCCCGGCCCAGTATGTATTTGAATAATTTCTGGAGAATCGTGTCAGTTCTGGGGACGGTCAGCACGCACATTTTCTTCCGATCGCATAATGTTCAATTACCTCTGTATTCCCGTACGAGACTTCGACAGGTAAACTGAAAGCGCAATGGTGGTGACCAGATCTGCAGCAGCGGCAAAGCCGTTATCTAGACAGTTCTCCACCTAAAAGAATGACGTTAACTAGGAATTTTGTAAAATCAGATCACGAATATTACCGTCCTCATCGGAGAGGTTAAACCGTCAACTGTTGGATGCTTGGCTTGGTCCACGATGTAAGCTACACGAAGAAAGAGGATCCAGGAGGCTTTATTGGGAGCAGAATCAATGCTTACCCAAACCGGCTCCTGTAGAGTTTGAGTTGAGTAGAACATGCATCAAAATGAGTCCGTAGCTCACCGAAAGACAACACTCCTAATACCATCTAGTTTAAAAACCTATAAGTGTCCCCAGTATTTATCCAGGACCAGGACGTACTACTATGATTGGAACAATGCGATTCTGAGGCTGCACTGAATATTCCGTGAGGAAAGGAACAGTAACCTTTGTCAGATCGCTACTTACGAATGTATAATTTTGATACAAAATAGATCCGGACCCTAAAGGTATCTGGTTATTCACTACAATTGAAATAAATGGGTCCTCTCACATCAGAATGATCACGATGGTCGCTGAAATTTCAACCAGAAAACCTCTAAAATATTCGGGATTAACGCCTGTACACTGAAGTCTGACGTTCTCAGGACGCCTCGAGACTCACGTTGGAGTTACTCCTAGCACTTTAAGATTTCCATAATTTTTTATCTAAATCGGTTCATGACACAGAGAACATCCAGATAGTGGAGTGTACGCACAAAATAGAAATGCATAATCTGCGTCATCACGCATGTCGATACTGTCTCCAAGGCTCTATTCTCTGTGTCAACGAGAATTCCTCATATATTGCACTTAGAGCGTACTTACACTAGTAGCCCGACCTAGTATCGAAGACTTAAGACAATTATGCCCGGAGGATTGTTGGACATGGAAACATACCAGCGCGCGCATTCCCCATGTATCCTTATTCGCGTTGATGTATATCCAACTTTGAACGAAAACAATTCCAAAGAGGCTACGTTATCTGTCGTCATAAGATCTTCTATATCATGACAGAGCCGTACATTGTGGAAAGGGTGTATGCTGACATGTCACGATTTAGTCTCTTGAGAGTCTAGGACTATGTGTGTAGCACCCACCGTAGAAAAGGGGGTCAGCTTCCTTTGAAATATCGTGAACAGCTTGCTCGAGAGTGTTATTTGAAGAGCTCGACATCGAGGTTGTGTTAGAATAGGCCAAATCATCTTGTGTCCGATATATAAGAGGCTTATCAATTTCGGAAGGGTAATACCTGCATTGGCGCTCAACCAAATAAACTCCAATCCCTATGGTATATCAGAGATTGAAACACGTCTCTTACTGGAATTAAATGACAAACGAGTTCATCAACGTCTCCATCAGCGGAAGTTTGAAGGACTCCGGTGATGTTAGCTACTATTTTTAGCGACTCTAGTACCGGCGGATTCCAGTGTACATCGCCAGGCATCGCCTCATAGTCACTGACCCGGCACGTCGACATTCATTGGCATAGTTATCAATGAAGGAGCGTCATTGCCTTGACTTCCAGAACTAGTAAAAAATGTCTTAGTTATACGCTCCAAGATGTATGACTTACAAAAATCTAGCCATATGTCGATCTGTTGGATATCGAAGCAATTGAAATAAATGGATGCCTTTTTCAGGGAAAGACCTGTAGAACGCCCAGTCATCCGTATCTCCATCAGCGCCGGCGATTTGTTACAGAGATCAGGTAGAGCTTGACATCGAAGTTTAAAGTACATTCATGATGTATATACTTGGCGGCTTCTCCAGAGGGAAACAAATAATCGGAGAGGGAGGAAGGCGCCCATTACTCTAAAGTACCGGAATTTAAAACGAAAGGACAATCAGTACATGCGACACAGACTACATTTCATCAAGAGTGTAACCTTTCGTGATAATTCTGGGTTCTCTCTCTACAAGTATTGTCATCCCAACCACTCGCAACTGATTGAAAGTACATACCATATCCTGCTTGGCCTGGGAGACCAGTTGTATGTTGCGTGGATAGATTTAAATTTGTGGAGTGAGCGTTCGCGGAAGCCGCCCCGTCCTGATTTGATGTATCATTGAAGGCGATGTTGCCGATAGAAATGCCGACTCGGGCATCATGATCCACACCGAGGCGAGACTCATGGTTCAACCTAAATGTGCATAAGCGATCCCAACAGCAATCCAAGAAGCAAAGTTACATGGCCACTGTCCATTTTCTGGTCAGAAAAAGGGAACGAGAAAAGAAATTCACCTTAACTCACCCACAGAAATGATATACACTTTATTCATGCCTAGATATAGTACCATCCTGCCACACATGCTTGGTACAGAGAGCGAGAATATATAAGCCCAAGACCTACCAGCATAACTTTGACGTATCAATAGCGTACAGAAGTACGGTAATTGCCTGAGCTGCAGTCATCAAGACTCCGTAGTTGATGCAGTAGGTGAAGAACCTGTGAAGGGCACTCCCAGACCTCGATACTAAGTCAGTCAAAGTGCCCTTAAGAGCGAAGAACTTCACGTGTACCATTTACGCGACTGAGACAAAGCCAGTCCAATAGTGATCACAAGACTTGCTGCAGTAGCAGTAGCATGGGTAGAAGCTATGTTGACCTATACAAGATAGCGGTTCAGAAAATTCAGTAAACAGATTGATGAGGAATACCTTTTGTACATTTCCAGCCGTCCCCACCTCAGGCCGGAGGGCGCAATTCACAACGAAGGCCAAGCCAAACGCTAGCACGTCTGTAACAACACACTACTTGACAAAAACTGGACTCTACTCACCAAGGCTGGCTGCAGCAAAAACAAGCTGGACGGGGCTTTGTTAGCTAGAAACATCTCCGTGAATAACACACACAGTAACAATAGGCACTGGTAGCCAATTCGCCGGGCGCCCTAAGGAAGCATTGAGTGGTAATGCCTTATATTGACAATGAGGGGCAAGGCTTACGTCGGTATATCTTGACGGCAAAGAATATGTTGACTCTGGTCGTTTCGTATATCAGGAGCAAAATGCAGGTAATCCAAGAAGTGATCCTCACATGAAAACGACGATTACTGTGATCCCAAGTTGGGCATCGAATGAACTATGAGGTGCGATGAGATGCGACTAGTGACAGAAACCGAAAGACGCCATACTACGTGATAATTTCCAAGGAGTCCAGGTTGCCAAAATTATTTATCTGAGCCTGTCTCAGAGTAGCTCAACATAAATAAGTTGCAATCGTTACCAGGTAGTGGTGCATGATCTGAATACTAAGAGAGGTTGTGACCGAATCCATGCTACTTCAAAATATTTCGTATGATCAAAATAGAAGCAGGGAAAGGTCTCCCACAGTAAAAGTGCCACCTGAATCGTTTGTTAGCGCTCTGCATCCTTTTGGCACAGACCAGTGACATTACTAACGAATATACGCGTACCCCAGTTATCAGAATTGGTGGCGATATAATTCCAGGCTTGAACCAATGTGATACCAAAGAGGCTAGCGATAGATCAAAAAAGAACGAGAAAATACAATACAATCGTGTCCTTACACACTGGAAAGAACATATCCTGACAACAAGTGTGAGATTGTGATTTTAGCAGACCCTGCATGGCTCACCATAGAATACACTACTGTAGCCTGTTGGAACACCGAACTGTGTTTGGTTATCAGACATTTTGCCAGTAAGCGAATACAGTAGGTTCTTCAGAGCGCATCGACCGGACGACTATATATGAAGGACTCTATTCGATAGTTTGGAAGCTGTCCATTTCGCTCCACGTTGTATCTCAGAGTCCCGCTCTTGGTTGTGCTGAAACAGAGTCATCAAGAAGGAGTCGCCAGGCTGTTGAAAATACTAAGCGTCTGATGGTCGATGATGGGGTACAACTTGTCCGGCAACTTCCGATATATTGTTGTGGACAAAATAAAATTTGAGCGTTCGCGAGTTACTGCAGTTGAATGGCTTTACCGATTTATAGGAATCGCTAAGTCTTGACTACGAAACGAGTTGCAGGATTCTTGTGTGTCGTTTCGTTTGCAACGTTTCGACCTCTTTTACCTGCCAGGTGCGTAGGATTGGCCCTTGGGAACTAGACTCGCATTCTAGTCCTACAGATTAGTTAGAAGATATCAAGCATCCCGTTTCACCTCGATGGGTTAGCTGGGTATCTATGTATCATGATTCGTATCATTGGGCCTCGGAAATCATTCTCGCAATATCATTTTACCACCCGCTCTTCCCTTACTCATAAATCAAACCCCCAATGTGTTAGAATGCTTTCTTTTCATCAAATCACGGGCGGTGCGAATATATCCAGACTTCCATAGAGAATGATGTAACTCATGATGACGATCCCTACATACGTTAGTGAAACTGTTCTCACCCGCTTAGCGATGTGGCGGGTCAGGAGAAATAAAAATAGGATACTTTCATATACATACTGCTTCAGAACTATACATCGTCACATGGGGGAGAAATTGAATACTTCCCATCAAACCTATGCCTTGCCTACGGAATCAAATAAGACGAAGAACCTATCGCACACCTTTGCAAAGACTTCGGTGGCCTCCTCAACCGCGTCAGGGAATGGCTTTGACTTTAGTCCGGCTGTGAGAGATTCGACGTAGGGATCGCGTCCCCACGAGTTAACGTTGAACTGAGAAATATGTGATAAGTGACAGGATCAAGATATCATGTAGATCCAGAGTGATACCTTACTGACACCACTCTTTACGCATTCCTTGAATAACTCGTCAGGAAGCTCGTCGGTACCGTGCAAGCAGATGGGAATCCCACGGCCCTTGAAGGTCGTTCGGAGCTGCCTCAGACTATGAACGTGAGAGAGATAATTTGCAGGAAACAGATTAAAAGCGCACATTTCTTGGTTGAAATTCGGCGGATTAATATATGATCCATGGAGGTTGCCAATTGACGGTGCGAGAATGGTGGCGCCTGTTCTGTGTATCGACTCAGAAATGAGGAGGAAATATGCCAAAGAGTAGGAGCAAGACGTACCCCCTTATGAACGCGTCAGCTTTGGCCGGATCCGTGAGCTTTGCACCTGAAATCATGCGTAGCCCAGCTTCCCCGCCTTCAAGTCTTCCGAGTTCCACTTCGATAGCTACGCCAACCTTCTGGGCACGCTCGACCCAAGGTCGTGCCTCTGCAATGTTCTCTTCGTCAGTCTAAAGGAGCCAAAAGTTCAGGTCACTTAAACAATTGTCGACAACGATGCTAACCTCTGCGTGGCTGGCGTCAACCATTATACTGTCAAACGAAATGCCCTGTTCAGCAAGACCGACTGCAAGCTCAAGATGCTCTTTGTCGGTTGCATGATCCAGATGTACGGCGATAGGTACGGATGCAGAGTGGGCGCTACCTCGATATGAAATTATTATGTTTCGATACAGTCAAAGGGACTTACGAGTTCAAGCAGAACTGAAGGAAAGGGCCCTTCCCGTAAGCCAAAGTTATCGGGAAGAGCTGGAGAATAGCGGGGGATTTAGATCTTTCAGCAGCTCGTACGAGCCCAATGACTGAGTGAGCATCATAACTATGGAATGGTAAGACATCATACATGACATGGTGATGTACAACGTACCAAGTTTGCGCCAATACACCATACCCTTCCCTCTCAGCCTTCAACAGGATCTCAAGAGTGCGATTGCCTTCGAGAGATTCAGACATAGTTGGTCAGTAGAAAGAATAGGTGCCAAGCTGGGGTAAGACTGCCAAGGTGCGAAATCTGGACCTAGAGATATATTCTCGACATATGTAGGCGCCGGGACAGTCGTGTTCCCTTCCCACTATGGAGTCGGAACGAGGGTAGATATAGACCCGGATCGGGTGACCGGGCCGAAGTTTTCCACCTTTTCCTGCTTCAAAACTCCGACCCAGCCTCCTTCCAGGACTTCGAAGGTGTTCACGCGACCTCAATAAAACCAGGCACGTCGACATCGGTATCTTGACCGTGACGCTATGACCATGGACACCTGGAAAAACATTTTCCGGCGTGGCAAATTTGATGTCCCGGATAGATATCGTTCCGTAATTCTAACTGGTCAGTGTGGGGAACATATTTTCGACACTGGGGAAATCTAGGGGGAGCGGGAGTCGGACATGCAGGAGAATCGGGTCGCGGCGCCGAATTTTAGTCCAGTTACAAAAGGCTTCGTCTTTCCCCACACAACCCCACTCTCCCTCTGTTTCCTTCCCCTCTCTGCCAGCTATACATTTATCCTCTGAATGGACTACGGCAACATGAAATTCAATTCTGGGAAGCCAGAGTAAGAATGGCAGGAGGACTTCGCCGACACCGTGTACGAGCCCGGAAGTGAAGTCGAGAAGAGGCTCGTGCGGAAGATCGATAGACACATTGTACGCTGTTCTATGTTATGATGTTACGAACTCTTCTGACTTAAACAAGGTTCCGACGGTTTGGGTGTTGTATACGCTATCGTATTTAGGTAAGAAGCAGTTTATGTTGGAGCTTGTCTGTTTATTGACCACGTACTTTGAAAGACCGTGCCAATATTGGAAATGCAAAGAGCGGAGGAATGGAGGAAGCCCTGAGCTTGACGTCCAACCAATACTCAATAATATTATTGGTGTTCTTCGTAGGTCTTTTTTTTCGTGTCCCTGAAATTAGAGCCGATTGATTATAACCGCCGTAGATATCATACGTTATATTTGAAGTTCCTGCAAATATGTTCCTTACACGCGTGAGGCCCTCTTACTAGTAAGCTCCCTTTTTAATTCCCGTTTTCTATCTGAAACATCCCTCCTCCTCCCTCCCCTTTTCAAAAGTTTGTCGGGCCTTTGCTTCATCTGGGGCGCTGTGGCAGCTTGCATGGCTGCGACCAACAACTATCGACAACTTGCTGGTGTTAGATTCTCTCTTGGTATCGTCGAGGCGGGCTTCGCTCCTGGAATTGCGTTCTATCTTAGCTCGTGGTATAAGAGGCACGAACTGGCCAAGAGGTTCGCCATTTATTATACGGCAACTGCTGTTTCTGTACGAGTAGTCCATCTTCGATATGTATAACGCCGTTGACGAAGAATCTTTAGGGTGCCTTCTCTGGTCTCCTTGCTGGTGTCATAACAGACAACCTAGATGGCGCCCGAGGACTTGATGGCTGGAAATGGCTTCTGCTCATCGAGGGAGTGGCGTCTTCCTTTGTCGGTAGGTCTGAAGTGCACTTGTATGGTTTTCTTCCTTTAATCGTATATATGTATAGCTTGTTTCACTTGGATGATTCTCCCAGACTGGCCCAGTACGACCAAATGGCTGACACCTAAGGAGAGAGTAGGTTGAACTTTCCTGGCATTGTACTTCATCTGACGAGGTTTGTCCTAGTTCATTGCAATCCAGCGCCTTGCATATGATGGTATCGGGAATACCGCTACCGGCAAAGCTGATGCCCCATCTCACAAGGAGGCATTCTACCTTGCTATCAACGACTGGCGCACCTGGGCTCTATCCTTCATGTACATGCTTGCGACTGGCTCACAGACGATCCAGTATTTCATTCCTTCGCTTGTCGGACAGCTTGGGTACACCGGTGAGTAGGGCCGCCCAGCGACTTCGATATACATCTGACTATCATTCCAGGCTACACCAAGCAATACATGACTATCCCAATATACATGGTAGCGCTCGTCAGCATCGTATTCTTCTGCTTTCTTTCCGATATCAGGAAGGAGCGAGGCAACTACGTGACGATTACTTCACTGATCGCCGGCGTATCGTTTATCATCACGGTCGCAGTCGATAACCACAAAGTGAAGTACGCTTTCCTGTGCTTCGCTGTTGCGGGTGTATATGCTACATGTCCACTGACATTGTTGGTGAGTTTTTTACTGTTCTAAATGGCGAACAGTTTCCTGATAGCATTAACTTAGTGGGTATCGGGTGTCATTGATCATCCTGCGGAGAAAAGAGCAGTATCCATTGCCATCGTGAATGGACTTGGAAACTCTGCGTCAATATATGGGTCATTTTTGTGGCCCAGCAACACTGGCCCCAGATATGTCCAAGGATTTCCTACAACGACGTATGTCCCTTTGCGGCTCGGGTTTTCAGTGATGCTGACAATTTCCAGTGCATTTGTCTTGGCTCTCGCCGTTTCTGCACAAGTCTTCAAAGTTCTGTTGAAAAGGTATCCATCTCAAGGTCTTAACGATGATTTAGCGCCGGCCAAGGTCGTCAAGGATGTCGATGTAGGGGCCGCTAGCGTTTAAGCTTTTACGAGACCGTCATCCATAATTCTTTCTACAGTCTACATATTCGCCATTCAGAGTTAATTGAGTATAATGATAAATTACCCCGTATTTTTACTGAAGCGGCCACGCCACCTCTAAATTGGGTCGCTGGATGTCTCCACTATCAGATTTTCAGTCGTGCGAAGGAGCGACATCCCCGCATTATGAGAGGCAAAGTTAACGCTAAGGCGCCCCAAGCCCCGAGCTTGATTTTTGTAAATGGGAAGATTGAGAACGAAAAACAACTCGATACAATAGGCTAAGTAAGAGATCTCTGTACTCCGCGTTATTTACTTCTTGCTCGAAGAGTGCCACCGCGGCCCCAAGATGTGCTCGCCCGCCACGCGAAACTTCAATCATAACTTCTGGGGGGGATAACGGAAGCACCTGACATCTTTGAATTCAAAAAGCCAGGACCCTATGGTCAGCTCGCCACATAGAAGGTACCGTCACAGGACTCAATATATGAAAACGCGATTGCTCGATCGGGGTCACTGCGCAGCTGCGAACTTGGTGCACAGCCACCCCCATATCGTAAAGTTTCGAAATTCAAATAATTTCTGCTTGAACTCGAACTCCCACATCGTCCTTACCGATGTCCTCACAATCGCCTGTGGAGCTGTCCCGCCCATCCCCAACATCTCAGGATGAGGACAGCAGCGCCGACGTCGCGATTATCTCCCACAGGGGGCCCGTCCCAGCCAGCGAAAAGTGTGTGCCTCTTGCTTGTCATAGGTGCAGAACTAAGCGTGCAAGATGCTCTGGAGAGCGCCCTGTCTGCCGTACTTGTGCAAAAGTTGGCGAAGAATGTACTTGGCCTAGTGGTAGACGACGAAAACGAACTCGGAAGGAAATGGAGGAAGAGGAACGTAGGCAGAAGGAAATGGATCAGATGATAATGAAGGATGCCAAGATTTCGGAGGACCTACAGGACTCGAATCGGAACGTAATTTCTCCTTCGCTTGCTTGGGTGAGTGTAATGGTTCCCACCCATGCGCGTCGTTCTCACGCGATAGAAGGCAAATGGTGGTGTCTTGGACCAATCCATGAATGCGGCTAATATGTGGGATTTTCCTATGCCTGTGCCGTCATCATCGTATATATGGCCTACGCCAGGACCCTCCGTTATGAGCCAGATACCAATGTCACCGATTATTCCAATCCCGCAACTCAGCGGTCAACCAGAAAAACAAACTGCGAATCTCGTGCGCGCTCTCGAGTCCCCAGTCGCCTATATTGACGGAGATCCCACAAATTCGGACGGGCTGGAATTGTATTATTATCGTTTTGTGGGTCCTTCATGTTTTTTTTTTTTTTTTTTTTTTGCGATAGTGCTTGTATTCACTACGACTTGTACCCAGTCCGGATCTACCGCAATTCATCCGGGCATTAATCGGATCTCACTGAAACTTCAGCCAAAAGCTGCAGGGTCCAGCGCCAGTGCGCCCGTGCCCAGTTCCCAATCTAAGCCTGGCTCGCCAGAGCCGCCCGACCAAATGTTCGACGATGCCGGATTGCCATTGCCACATATTCGACTACCTCTGCTCGATACATTTTTCAACACCATGAGCGCATATTTTCCCAGTATTAATCGAAAAAGGATGGAGTTAAGGTTGGAGACAGGCACAATGTCGGCGTTCCTGTTGAATTGTATATGTGCCGTCAGTGCGAGGTAAGTCGTGTCGTTAACGGTTGCACTTCAACTGGTATACTTCAGGAGACGAAGAGGGGTTCCATAGGCCCCATTTCTCTTCGCAGCAACGTACCAGTTTTTGGAGTGCTGGAGTTATCATGTAATTGATGTCGTGGTGACTAGATTTCATCCTTCGGGAGCTCAATCCCCTGCCAAAGTGCGTTACATTCCTAACACCAAAAATCTCCTGACCCCGAAGACAGGCTTGCGCTCCTTTTATAACGAAAGCACAGGAGCTCATTATCCCCCTTCTTCATTTACCTACAACGGATGTAGTGACGGGCCTACTGCTTCTGTCTTGGGCAAATTTTGGGCAGAACTCTGAGAGCGGACTATGGGTGAGCCTCCGCGGCACTTGGTTGTGCCATTTTGACCTGAGGAGATGTTCTAGCAATATTCTGGGTATCGTCATCCTTGTTGTATCAGTTATTACGACGCTAAGGTGTTGTGGTAGCATGGCAATGCGAATGGCGCTGGACCTAGGATTGCACGAGGTTTTTTTCTCTGCCTTTGTCTTGGTCCCATATTGATGTGATTGTAGATATCTGAGATCTATGAATCACTGGCCCACGTCGTCCGGACGCGTTTGCTCTTCTGGAGTCTGTTCATAACGGTGATATCAGCCCGAAATCAATAAGAAGCCTCACGTTCTCACGCCTTGCTACAGGACAGAATACTTGCTTTTTCCACTGGGCGGCCACCCTCGATATCTGAAGAGATAATCGAGATCCCTTTACCAACTGACGAGGATTTCTTCCCCGATCCTGCGTCGCACACAGGTGATCCTCGTGGAGAAATGCAACCGGTCCCGTTCCAGCATTGGGTCAGACTGATGGTTTTGTGTGGGCGAATAGCAAATGTATTGAATGGACGTCGAGGGAGACTACGGACATTAGTGGGCCCAAGTGAACCAAGCTTGGACTTGCTAAGCGGGCTTCAGGGGCAGCTCGTGCAGTTCTATGCAGATCTTCCCAATGAAATGAAATGGAGCGTGGAGAATTTCAGAAAACAAGAGGCACGAAATCATGGGGTGAGCTCTTAACATGGTCATTATATGCATGAGCTTACGAAAGAATATACTAGGGCCCGTATTTGACGCTGCATCTTTGGGCAAACGCTGTCATGACATTGGTGTACCATCCGGAGCTGCTTACTAGTCCGTCGGGAATGGAGACACCTCTGTCACAAAATATGGATCGGTCAATTAAGCTGTCCATGTCGAGTGCGAGGACTATCAGCGAATGTTTGGTATTTGCTGATCTATTCGCGTCTCAGTCCTATGTAGGTGAATAGCGCTTTTATGGATTATACAAACACTGATCTGCTATACACAGTTGTCAAGTCCGTTTGCCGTCCAGCCTATATATGTCGCCTGGTGGGTCGTTCCGCTTGCTAGCGTTAACAGACACTGATTTAAAGTTAGTTTGGCGTTCATTCATGACCTGAGAATAAGCAGTATGATGGAACTCACCCAAAAACCTCCTACGGCTGAGTTGTTATTGACGTCATTAGCACGCCAGAACCTATCCGCTCTCATCAAAGCGATTCAGCACATGGAGCACTACTGGGCAGGAATATCATACGTCGCCGGAATTCTAGATAGTAAGACGGTTGGGCTAGCACATGTGAGGATCGATCCGTCCAAGAAAACTTTCATATCTCTCCCCGATAAAGGCCTACTCAGGCGGTTTACAAGTGCGTGTCATTTTTCTCCTTCAACCAGAACCTTTTGAATTACAATAATCTGTAGCATCGGACTTGAAATTAGCACCGCCCACAGAAACATCGTTGAGGGCTTCGATAGCGAAGGAGGCCGCAGAAGCGAGTGAGTTGTTTCTGTTTTTGCTATACCACGGGCTGATTCAGGCCAGGTACGTGCTCGTTGGAGGACCTGTTGAGGACATACTCTGTCGAGGGTTTCTATGTGCAACCGGCGGATTCGTTTGACTTGCAGAGCCTGTTAGGTTCAAATATTGGCACTAGCGGGAAAGCGGGGAGTGAGACGAGCTCCGTGTAGGAGGCGGTAACCGGTTGCGTCACGTTTGCATTATTTATTGGATATCTAATGGTTGTTTATGTAGCTGTATGGAGTAATTTCAGAACTGGAGCACATTCATCCAGGACTTAGCCACGGCCAATACGTGGCTGCTTGGAGGAAAATCTTCTCGCGTAGCGGTACGATTCTGGCTAGCTGAGGCTTACTGGCGGTCTGGCACGCGGTGCCCACTGAGTCGGTACCGATGTTTTGGAGCGGAGTAAACTCCGAGTAAACGGTCACGAGAGCACACCGCGCACGATTCCCCGTGACTTCGTTTCACGACGCATCTCTACCCCTTTCTTCATTAGCCTTATTCAGGCCTAGATAAAAGAGCTGTAACAAACCGGGCGGTGAGAGACGGTGAGTAATCATCGGAGTCCTGATAGCAAAGGAACAGTCGGAGAATCGGACCTCGGATGCCAAGAGAATAATCAAATGACGCACCGGGTATGACTGGAGATATTCACGTAATTCGGTCCGCTTGTTCATCACCTCGGCGCTTCAATTCACGCTTTCACCCCTCATGTCTGTCACGAACAAGGTCCTCGTCACCCCAGAGGAGGGTACAAAGGTTGGGCCTATCTATGATTATTCTGAGGAACAAAAGGCCAAAATATCTGCCTTGGGGGAGGTAAGTAAAATTTCAAGCTCTCGTTCTTTTACCCGAGGTCTAACTCTCGCTTTTTTTTAGTACGCACACACTCTTTTACTCCCAGAGAACGATCCTTATCATAAATGGGAACTCCGATGGCTGAATAAACCTGATACGATGGCCCGATATATGCGCTCGGCCAAGTGGAATTATCCTGACGCTCAGAAGCGTATCAAAGCCACAATTGAATGGCGCAGAGATTTCAAACCCGATTTGATCCCTCCAGATGAAGTGAGGATTGAAAGCGAGACGGGAAAGATGTGGGTATACATATAGAATCATTGTTTACAGTAGCTGACCTCTACCTAGTATTATCAACGGCTTTGATAAAGACGGCCGTCCGATTATCTACATGCGACCAGGACGAGAAAATACGGAGTCAGGTCCTCGTCAACTGCGACATTTGGTGTGGTGCTTGTTCGCGTTTTATTGATTATTCGTGTCTTTGTCTTTGAAAGTAACATACTCGACAGAGAACGCGCGAAAGATCTGATGCCTTCAGGGCAGGAATCACTTGTCATCATTGTCGACTACAAGAGCACTACACTACGGACTAATCCGTCTATATCTATTGCCCGTAAGGTGAGTATCTACGCAGACAGATTGATATCGAGAGAATTAATTCTACGAACTAGGTCCTACACATCTTACAGCAACATTACGTAGAGACTCTCGGTCGTGCACTGGTAGTGAACCTCCCTGTGATCCTCAGTTTCTTCTACAAGGGTATCTCACCATTTCTTGATCCCGTCACGCGTGATAAGGCATGTGTTGCATTTTTTATCCTCACAATGACCTCCAAAATGATTACTACCCGCAGATGCGTTTCAATCCCAATCTTCTGGAACTTATTCCCGCATCACATTTGGATGCTGATTTCGGAGGTGAATTTCCCTACGAGTTTGAGCCGCGTAGCTATTGGGATCAGATTGTCGCGTAAGTATCCATTGGGTTTCGAGTTGTTGTATCCAGGTCACGAGCCATTTTCAGGGCGTGTCATGTAGCACCTGATGGAACGCGCTTAGAAGAAGGAGAACCAAAGTCGGCATCGAATACCCTGTCAGTACTTCTCCAGTTCGGCCTCTTCATCCATTGACTGATGTGAATGTACATCAAGGTACGACGAAGCCTCATCAGATGCAACTACCGCCGTCGACATACATATCGCGGATAAGCTTGCTGACGTTTCGTTTAACCAACATTCTGAACCTCAGACCGTCTCCCTAGTCGCTTGACACACTTCTCTCGCCAGTTGTATGTATAAATTTGCAGGTGATTTCCTCAGCTGTTATTTTAAGTGCTTATGTGCAAGTTGTATTATTTACACAATCGTCGGGCGAGAAATGTAAATAGTCTTTTAAGTGTCAGTGCCACTGGACGCTGACTGCTACATTCTAGGAGACTTTCACCCGGTGTTATCCTAAGATTTATAAATGCAATGCAGCGACTAGACACTATGTTCGATTTTTGCGATATATTCTATAGCTGCGAGGGAATCTGCTATAATAATAAATGCCTCTGGCAGTACTCTTCCACCTCCGGATCCGCCATTTCTATGTTTACAATGTACGTATAATGCACCTCTGTATCCGGTAAGTATCCCCCCGTCTTCTTCCCTGAGAACCTGGTGAGAGTGGAGAGGGGATCCTTCTCATAGAATGACTCCATGTCTAGAAAATCATCACCCTCAACGATGCGCGGGTCACTAGGCGTGCCGCGGCCGTAATATAGCAGCCGGCGCCCTGTTTTGTTGCTTATGGGCGTGAAGTTTACATGGTACCGGGGAAGTCGCCATCTGCCCCGCCCATGCGTTTCGACCCGCGGCTGATGAGGACGATAGATGATTTGAGGACGAGGTGGTGTGGGAGGGCGGATTGACTCCTCAATTATGGGTGGAGCTGGGGGGTTGGTGCACCACGTCATCGCAGCAGAAATTCCGTTAGATATAGCTCCAACGACACTACTCCACGAGAGCACGCGCGATACAGATTCAGAGCTCGAGGTGTCCGAATCCGAATCGGAGTCGCGGTTCTCGGGATGGGGATCAGAGCTGCTTGATACCTGTTGGGGAGGAGGGGTGAGATTGGGGGCTTCGCTGGGGAGAGATGCTTGTTGGTATTCGGGGACCTGCTCGGAAGGTTGGCTTGAGAGCGAGCTTTGCCGAAGACCGTCGGACGTACCAGTAGCCATCGGTTCTTTCCGCTCGCCACTTTGAGAAGTGCTCGAATCAACGCGCAGGTTTCCTTCGGTGCTTCTGCGTTTGAGATCGGCTTGCATTCCTCGCATGGCTATGGCGAAGGCAGATTCGAATGGTGCTTGCGCGCGACCTTCTGCATATGAAGTTTTGACCCGCTTGAGACTAACCGACACGGACGTGTCTTCATCTTCAGGCGAACGAGAGCGCTTCAGGGGAGAAGTTGCCGTCGACCTCGGTGGGGGGAATACGTCATCTTCATCTTCATCTTCATCATCTGAGTCGGCAGGCCTATAGGGGAGGAAACTGTTGACGATTATCGCCACCGTCACGACACAGCGAACGACATACTTTGGGGGAGGCATCCGAATGGCATCAGCTTGTTCTCTCAGTGCATCCGAGGCTTCTTTCACATTCGACCTGTTGTCCATTAGACAAAAGCATGCAAAGGGATGGAGAAGTATCGTACGGCCACTTTCGATCGCCAAATCGCGCCTTGTTCACCGCAGCTCGCCACCTTAATCAAAACTATAAATTCAAAGCAAACATGTATACAGCGAACGAGTACTTACGGAGAAGGCTGGAGCTCTTTCTGGACGAAATTGTTTTTACGTTCGTTCCGAGACTCATCGCCGTTCCCCTCACCCCCGTCATCACCCTCTATCCTTTCTACATACATCATGATAGCATCCGCAAACCCCTGGCCACAGATACTTGAAACGAGCGCCATGAGCGACGCGGTCTTCTCTCTCTCCTCATCCAGAGCTAGATTGGCCTGTGTGTACAGGAATGTTGCTTCTGAGACGGATGCCGTCAGCCTCTCCAGCGCGGCTTTCACCTCCAATCTCCCATCTTCTAATCTGCGGGCCGCATCAACGACGTCAACGGTAGAGTCCGCTGGGAGTCCGTTCGCCGGGTAATGGTCCAACATAGGCGCCGGATCTTCCTCGACCTCCTCCTCAGGTGGCGCAGGAAATTCCTCGGCGGCGGAGGTGCGTTGAAGTATGAGCTCCCCGTCAGGTTGTGATACCCAGCTGTGGTTCGCGAGCAAGTCGATCGGTACTGGGTTCAATGGTACGGGAAAGAGCCGTGCCATGATTGCAGGCAGGTCATACCAACCCAAGGCTCCATTAGGGAGTGCGACGTGGTTAGGTATATTATAAGTCTGGGCGATGGGGATTAGATATAATGGAGTGGTGAAGAAGGTACGAGACTCACAGCGACATAGTCTGAAATGATGGTCTTGTCGGTGAGCCGAGCAAAATCCTGGAGAGATATCGTATCGGTGGTGGAAGCAGCCATTGTCAGTGTGTAATGGTTGGAGGATAAGTGCAGAGACAATATCCCGCCCTGCTTGACTTATATATACACACAGAACAAAGGAACCAAAAGCGGGTCAGAACAATAATAAAGGAGATGGTATGGCCTTTTTGAGATTATTGTTGCATTATTCTCGGCCGTAATGGGCCATGCACTGTAGCACACAGGACTGACATTCCATTGCGTTTCGGATACTGATACTAGGAGAGTACACAATTAGACACGAAAAGATTATAAGTAGATTCATACCAGCCACTAGCCCATATTTTCTTGCTGCGCATCGCCTAAAGGTGGCAGAATAATTTGGGCGACAGTTCGCATGATACCCAATACCAAGTGCTGGTCTAATGCTTGGGAATTGGCCACTGGTCGTCATGGGGAAAAAAGAGAAAATTTCAATGCCGCTCATATTCGTGGCGCTGCATCACTTTTAACATACATTGAACATGGGAGGAGGAGAGCTGTCTAGGCACGCATCTCGCACGAGTGGGATAGTGGGTCGAGTGGTACTGGTGATAAGCTAAGACGTGGACGATCCTTGGAGTTTTTTGAGGATAAATTACAATACAGCCGTGACATGGAACTACTATCCCTATTGTCTGTCGGCCTTATGGTCTAGTCGCATGATTCCTCGTTTGGGTTGAATTTCGAGGAGGTCCTGGGTTCAATTCCCAGTGAGGCCCTTTTTACTCAAGGCTTGAAGCTACGCACTTCTCTCATTCTTTTCAATTTTGTACTTGGGACTTGATGAATTGGTGAGGTTAAGTTAATGACTGGCTTGGTTCTGTGGCATGCTTGTTACAAGTAGGTTCAAAGTAAATTATGAGAATGTAAAGAGTGTAGTGCTGGTACATGTACCTCACTTGGATGCAGCAATGATAAAATGACTGAGGCACTTGGATACCTATGGTTGTGCTCTATAGGTGATTGAGGAAGGTATGTGAATATAAACATAATAAGTGAATGAAGTGACAATATAGGAGTAAAAAGTAAAAAAAAAATCAACACACAGGTATAAGAATGTTGGATATAGTACTCTCAGAACATTCTTTTCATACCATGTTCAAGGATTTTGTCTCTTGGGATTCTTCTTCTTCTTCAGTGAACTCAAAACCACTCTCTAGCTCTGGATTTATGTGATCCATCTCATCAGGTTCAGCACTCCACATATCATCTTCCTCATCCAGAGTCAAAAAAGAACCAGAAAAATAGAGAGAGGATACTGTGGAAGTACTACTCTCCTGCCAATAGTCATCTGGTTGTGTATGCCCTGCTGCAACATGTCCAACTAGAAGTGTTGGTGCAATTCCCTAAGTTAAATAAATGTCAATTGCTGCAATTTTTATAAAATATTATAATCGACAAACCCTCATAGCAGCAGCTAGAATAGCAACATAATCTTCACTTGATATGTTACAAGCCACAAATACTATATCAATGTGTTGAGAATCAGGCTTGGTGCGCAGGTTAGACTCCAGGCTGGTAAGGCTGGACAGGAAGAACCTTATATTCTACAGCTCCTACAGAGCTTGTATATATACTACTTCAGCCCATTATCTAGAAGTTACTACAACTTTCCGCTCCTTTCATGCTTACTCATCAACACTCGGCACGATGCTGGATTGCCTATCTAGAACTTTCCAGCATAATCCCAACACAATGATTGATACAGTAGAGTAGAGGATGGCTGATTCAACAAGTGCATTGATAACTCCACAATATGCGTATATTCCTATTCCACAACCAGACCTGGCAACAACTTGTATGATGCGGTATAATATGAGAGTGGTGGACCAAAATGTTGTTGTGATTGTCAATGCAAGATAGAGTATCTTCCATTCAGGAACTGTACCACTGTAAGTAGAGTCTTCAATATTATTGACATGATAAATGCAGTCATGGTATATCTGGATGCCCTGGAATACTACAAAAAGCAAATTAAATCTTAATAACAGTCAGATGCAAAATCAGTTACCTGTGCCTAGAATGGTACATATCACTGGGATAACAATGATAAGCCATTGGTTGCCATAGACAGTCCAGCACCGCCAAATCTGATAAATGTAAATTGGAGTTGTGATCAGCAATCTTAATGAAAGACATTCTTGGTACAAACCAGTGAGGAGTCAGCAATAAATATACTGATACAGGAAATGATACCAGTTGCCAATTGTTCATGAAATCTTGTTGGACTATGGCTATCCACTCCCATAAATATCATGTAACAGTTTTGGCCTTCATCAATGAAAGCATAGTGTATGAATGCCCAAGTTTCACCTAGCTGTATGGTAGCAAGAATATAGAGCATAGAGATGGCAAGAAGCATGAGGCATCTTCCAATGTGGGGGTTTGGAAAAGACCTTCTGACTACAATAGTATGATCAGACAGTGGTGAGATGTATAGGTCACAGATTGAGAAGGTAGAACATACATATACTCCAAAGTGTAACTCCCATAACACCAGTATAGATTCCTATGGTAGCTCAGACATTGGAGGATTTGTCCAGAGACTACAAAGCTTACCATGCATAAGTGCCTGTAGTATTATGCTGTTAAGAGATATATCTAAAATTTCAAGAATGTGATGAATGTCATCACTGGTGAGATTAGAGGGAAGAGCTGCTTGTGCTGTCATAGTCAATAAATGACTTTTCCCTATACTAGATCCTTGTATTATATATTATAGAACCAAGAATTTCTATCAAAAAGTAAATCAAGCCTCTATTATTCCATTCAGAAAATGTTGCTTATTTTATCCAATTGATTATTGCTGACAGTTAACAAAGGTAGCAGATGTTGGTCAGAATATTATTGGCTGGATGATTGATACAACACTGCCTCAAAGAGATCTGGCATATACCACTCCACATATCATTGGCAGAAAATCTTTGTGTCTATGAAGCTCAGTTACATGAGAAAATACAATGATTATTTCTGAGAAAAGTTATCTAGCAGACTCTATAAACCTGATATAAAATCTATACAGGAATATTTAGATCAATCATTAAGGGATCTCTAGTCAACAGAGGCCGCACGATGAGAATACATAGAAACTATTAGACTTGAAGGTGTCACCAGTTTGTCAACAGTTGCCTCCGAGTTCCACATGGTTGATTGGCTAGTGACAGCTGCCCAATCAGAGCACGAGCACGTGACCATGAGACAAATATCCTCCCTCACGCCATTCGATTTCGAAAATAAAAGTGGGGTGGTTTTCGCATTACAGCTTTCATCCAGCCCACCATGTCCTTCAACTCGACGGCGGCCCCATCGTCGTTTGCCTCCGTCTACGCCGACACCGACTTCCAGTCCCTGAACTGGCTCGAACAGCAATGGGCCGCCTGGTATGTTTGGATAGGAAACCCAATTATTGCGACGGGATTGATGAGTTTTTTGTTGCACGAGGTACTAGTCCGTTTCCTCTGTGCTACGAACAGCGACTGACCGGGGGTGTGTAGATTGTGTATTTTGGCCGTTGTATACCATGGATTATCATCGATGCGATACCCTACTTTCGCCAGTGGAAGCTCCAGCCCAACAAGGTTCCGACTGCTCTGGACCAATGGGAATGCACCAAGATGGTCTTGTTTTCGCATTTCACTATTGAATTGCCGACGGTCCGTAAAGCATCTGTTTCCCTAGATGAGATGAGATACTGACGCTGACCCTAGATCTGGCTATTCCACCCATTGGCGGAGTCCATTGGAATGTCGACCTACCAGGTTCCTTTCCCGTCTTGGAAGACGATAGCGCCTCAAGTTATGTTCTTCTTTTGGTTCGAGGATCTCTTTCATTGGTGTGGTAGGTTTGGGTACAGTTGATAGCGGCGTTCACCACTGACGCGTTTCTTAGCCCATCGTGCGCTTCACTATGGTCCCCTCTACAAGTACATTCACAAAATCCACCACAAGTATTCTGCGCCATTCGGTCTAGCTGCTGAATATGCCCACCCTGCTGAAGTCCTCATTCTCGGTACCGGCACACTCGCAGGACCTCTGCTCTACTGCTTCATCACCCAGAACTTCCACATCCTCACCATGTACATCTGGATCACCCTCCGCCTATTCCAAGCTGTTGATGCTCACAGTGGTTATGGTGAGTTACCCACGCCAGGCCGCATGGATCGGTACTAATATGACTACCAGACTTCCCGTGGTCACTCCAACACATCCTTCCATTCTGGTCCGGTGCTGAGCACCACGACTTCCATCACATGTCGTTCACCAACAACTTCTCGACCTCGTTCCGCTGGTGGGACAGACTCTTCGGCACGGATACCAATTACTTGAAACACTGCGAACGTGTTCGGGCTGCGCATGCAGCGAACAAGAATGCGACACGGGAGGAGCGTCTCGAGATCGAGCGCAAGCTGATGGAAGAGGTCGAGGCTGAGGGTCTCGCCGCTGAAGCTGAGGTCGAACGGAGCGTTAAATCAAAAGTAGAGTAAGAACGCGATATTAATTAGATTTCCTGTCATCATACACGCTTAATATGTCTTGCTTGGACTGCACACGACCGACCGACATGATTTTTTCGCGACGCAGAGAGACTTGGCCATGCCTTAGCCTGATGTCCAGGACAAATCAAGCGTTGAAACTAGAGATGCCAATGGGATGAATCGGTCCTAACCTTCTCAGGAGAAGGAAGCTCTACCGAGATGATGATTCTTCCTGGTTACAATGTCAACTCCCGGTATATGGGATGTGGTACGATGGAAAACTTCCCGCAGAATGGGTCAACTATTAATGATGTGCCAAGTAGTCCTGGATGAGGATCATGATTAAGAAGAGAATAAGAAGAGAACATGTCCAGTATCAGCAGCACGAGTTCGCGGGGAACTGGTGTGTAAAACAGCACTACCATGCATCAATACTGGCCGACGGATAATTATTCTTGAGGCTGTGTGAGATTACATATCAATAGAAATGGTAGTCCTTCGTAAGTTGTATCTATCTTTTCTAACTTAGAGATGTTGGTGGAGATGTTTTTCCGAGAGAAATGTCGGTAACTCGGACCGCAATAAGCCGACGGCTTAACTCTCACTCCCACGTCCGCCGCGCTGTGCCCCCACACCCTTCCTAGCGAAGAGTATGGACAGTATTCCTAGCATCGAACACGAATTGTTCGAACTGCACATCGGAATAACCACTGCCGCCAACAATTTCCATCGTTGCATTACTGATTGCGAAACGTATTCCCCACTTATTTTGTCAACCTATCTTCCCGCTATCTCGTTCAGGACGTTAGGACTGCCTTCAATGACTAATTTTGATGCAATTCGGGTACGTGTGATGTAGGCGGTTGAATGCACGAACACGAATGACGTTACAATGTAGATGAATGCGTCCCCTGAGGCCTCTAAGGCTGTCGTTCCAGACAACACTCTCACCGGAAAGGCAGGACGACCAGCAATCTTGCCTCTAGAGATATACGACTTGATTTTTCGCCAATTGGATCGATCCGAACTACCAGCAGTAGCCCTTGGCAATAAATCCTTCCACTCTATCGCAACCCGTGTCCTGTACCCTACCATCACCCTCAAGAAGCCCATTGAATCAATTCGCTGTCTGCGCACCCTTGCAAATAGTGTATCCTTAGCATCCCTAGTACGCTCATTCAAGGTTGACTGGGCAGATCTTAAATCCCCCACGTCGAACTTCTACACCCTCGCCCGGCGAGTGTTGCGGAACCTCACCAACGTCAGCGCGCTCACCCTTGAGCTCCCTCGCCGACCTCCTTGGATCATCGACGACTGCACCTTCCGCTTGAAGGAGTTTTGCTCGTCTTATTCATGGCAAGCCAACCTCGCACGGTTCATCGAGAGCCAGCCGACGCTCACTGCCTTGACGCTCCATGGCCTCGACGGTCTTTCCCTCGCTGCATTCGAAGATGGCTTGTTCAAGCCGCAACTAGCAATCGGTTCTAGCCAGCTGGACCCAGCGGCGGTCCCCAACCTCGCGTCATTACGTGCCATTCACGCGACCCCCGAGCTGCTGTCGTTGTTCCTCTGTGGACGGCCCGTGAGAACCTGTTCGGTGCCTGTGTATCCGGGATCGGTCCTTGAGACGTTAGACGCGGTCACGACGACGTCGGTGCCGGTAGAGAGGTTGAGCTTAATGAGCTTTGATGCCGAAACACCTGGGTATCTGTTCGTGGAAGTGGCAAAGCGGTTCCCACAGCTGAAAGCGCTGCATGTCCTCCTTTTGAGGGGAGATTACTCGGAGGTCGGTGCTATTTGTTTACACTTCGTCACGCACGTGCTGACGTTGACGTAGGAAATACTAGACGGGATATCACCAGTTCTGAAAGTGTTCAAGCGGCTAGAGGTCAGGAGTGCAGGCTTATTTGATGTTTATAATCGAGCTTATTCTATTTCAGTATTTGACATTCATGGCACAGGTCCCATTGAGTGGATCTGCCAAATACGAGCACAAGATCGCGACTCAATGGCACCTGCACTGCCCATCGCTGAGGACGATCATTCTGCCAGAAGGGAAGATGTGGTTTAAGACCTCGTAGAGGTAGTGAAACACGCCGTTAATAGAGACGTATACATGGGCTTCATTTACATCTCTGATGTGCCAAGCCTCAAACGCAATGTATTATGTGACTCCGAGTACACCGACATCTGCTTCGAATCACCAGAACCATGGAACTCGACGCTCCTGAATCACCAGAACAGCGGGTATCTTCGTTATGAGCTATGACTGAGTCAGACCGCAGTTCCAGGCGTTCACACTCCTGCACTGCAGTGTGGGATGTTTATTGCGGGTATGGTCAGATGCAGTTACAATCTTTGACCGTCGTGAGAGTTCGAGCTCCTTTTTCATGAGTATGACGGGACTTCTGACCTCTAAGCTTACATCTAGCGCCGCATTGAACAATTCTACTCGCGTAATTGGCTCATCAGTCATCAGGGTTGTCTTGTTATAAGGAGGTATTTTTGCCTGGGGTCACTAAACTCCCTCGAGATCAATGCATTCCTTTACTACCCTTCTGGCACTAGCTGCGCCCCTTCTCGCCGTGGCTCAAAACACGGTATGCCATCTGCCGTTCTTTTTTCGTAGTACTGATTTAGATTCCTCAGACTACCATCCAAGTCGGCGGCACCGCGAGCGAAGCCGGCGGGATCTTTCAATTCAACCCGGCCAACGTCACTGCCTCCGTAGGGGACGTCATCACCTTTGAGTTCTCCGGCGCGTCAGTCTCTCTCCCTCTCCCTCTGCACATGCTCCCTTAGCTAACAACAACTAATTTTTTGTAATCAGCCCAGGCAACCACTCGATCACCCAATCGAGCTTGGCGAACCCATGCACACCTTTGAGCGGGGGTTTCGACTCTGGCTGGGTGTTCATACCAGCTGCGGGGACACCTCCGCAGTGGAACCTCACCATTACAAACACCTCTAGTCGTAAGTGCATTGAAACTTGACTAACGCGTAGTTGGAAGGCTGATGGACGTTGATCCCCCCCAGCTATCTGGTTCTACTGCAAGCAGCTCGTCCCGAGCCCGCATTGCAAAGCGGGGATGGTTGGAGCTATCAACGCACAGACGACGGGCAGCGCGTCGTTTGACACGTTCGTCAGTAATGCGGAGGCGTTCTCTGGGACGCCCGGTGTATGTGTTTTCTTTCCTCTTGCATTTATTGTGTCGTTGACGCGTGTTTGGTGTTATAGCAAGGGGTCGGTGCGCTGGTAGGGCAAGATGCTTCCGCCTCTGCCGCGCCGGGGCCCATCCCTAGTGGGGTAACGCTATTTGGCTCTCCAGCAGCGAGTGCTACGGCGACGGCCCCTGCAGCTGGGTCCAGTGGTAGTGGCGGTAGCGCGAGCACTAATCCTTCGGGCAGCGCATCAGGAGCAGGAGCAGGGGCTTCTGGTGCAGCGCTAAACGTTCGTGCCTCTGGGTTCTGGGCAGGCGTTGCAATGATCATGGGTATTGCGTTGGCTTGATCGTTTGTTCCTACTATCGAAAGGATTTCTTCTTACGGACGGTCACTGAACTATGGATAGAGCTCTTTCAGACGTAAACTATATTTTGTGTCGGTACTATACTTTGTCTCTAGTGATCAGACTCGCTGAATAACGTCGCCTTCGCTTAACTGTCAATATAGTGAGAAAAATAGTATCTCTTCTCCGTCTTCTTCCCCTCGACGTCACTTTCAACGACTTCACATCGCCTCTCATTAATGTCGATCACCCCACCTTTGCTTTTCCAAAACCTCAGCTGTAACCTCTCCTCTCCCCCCCCCCCCCCCCAGAACACCCCCAAAGCAAAACTCTTCGCCCAGATGCACGAAATCCGTGATCTCGAGATGAGGTTCAAACAGCTTTAGAAGCGTCTGGTTCTCGGGACTTGCGATCCACTCTTGGTGCGGCGACACGCTTTGCCAGCCAGAGATCAAGTATGTTACCCGTTTTTCGGAGCCTGCGTCTTTCATCACGGTGCCAGTGTAGAAATACATACACAGGAAACCCTGACCAAGCGCCTTAATTCGTGCGTAGACGCACAAGGAAGTCGCGTAAAAAAGGTCGGGAGAGAAAGCCTGCTGACTCGGAGTGGAACTGTAGTTCTCAGTGAGAATTCCGTGATTGTCAAGGCCGGGGAGCTGATGAGAAGACGCGTCTGCGTCACCAGACTTACGCGTACTACAACCGAGAGTTGAGGATGACGTCACTGATTAGGCTCCGCGTGTTGGCTTTTTTTATGCGTGTGGATTTTCTTGGTCTAATAGTAGCACGAAGATAGGAAGGATTTAATTTAGAGCTTTTGCTTCAATGGGTTGGATGATTCGGGCCGGCATCCGATTTGCTTTTCTGCTGAAATCATGCACGGGCCACCCGCGCGTGTAAAACTAAAAGGCCCACGTTCTCGTTGGGCGAACGCCACTAAACTCCGTTCCTTTCTTGCGTCACCACATCCCTCATCCCGTCACCTTCGTAGTCCAACTCTCATCTTCCGGGCGGGCTTCAATAAGACTCTTTCTCACGGAACAAGGTCCTATATTTGCTATCACGTCAGCAAGAACGGTACCCGTCCGACCACAAGGCGACTCTGAGAGAAACTCGACGACACGTTTGTCAGCTTTACGACCCATCTAACCACCTCCAGGGGTTCGGTTCGAGTGAGGCACGACTTCTCAGGCTCGAGCGGGCCAAGAGCGCATACCGAAGAGATGCGTGATGAATCAAAAGTCGAGAATATCATGGAAAGATGATGTCGGGTACCTGACTAACGCCAAGTGTGTAAGCGGGGGATTGGGAGGAGACGAATTCGGGGGTGGGCGGGGGTTTCGGGTAAGTACTGGATGGTGGGTGAGGGAGGGTGTGTTTGGCTTTTCGAGGGGAACGTTCTGGCGAGGGTAGGATGGAATCAAAAGGCCTGAAGTGGTTGGTACCTTTCGTCATGCCCGAGACTTGGCGCATGCTCAATATTGAATAGCAACCACGGGATACAACCCACCGCCAGAGGATCAGCTTGATCAAGAAACTTCATAGAACTATCAATCAGACGTCGCTTGCTGAGGTAAATCACAAACTTACGCGATTACCACATAGTCAAGCGGAGCGGAACGTGGGACCACAATCGATATTACTGCCTAGCGACATTGGGGATGAGGGAGGAGCCGTATATAAGAAAAGTCAGCCGCACCGTGACATCTTAAGGTAAGGTAAGGATGGTATCAACTTAGGACAGATGGTTTAAGAAGGCCGAACAAGAAAGTCTCCTGGCTCGCAGTGGAATTGCAGTTCTGTGAACGCCGAATTCTGTGATTGTCATGACCGTGACGCTGATGAGAAGACGCGTCTGCGTCACCAGACTTACGCGTACTACCGTAAGGGAGAGAGTTGAGGATGACGTCACTGCTTAGGCTCCGCGTGTTGGCCTTTTTTTCATGCATGTGTGTTTTCTTGTTTGAAGGTAGTGAGTAGCACGAAGGAAGCAAGGTAAATTTTATAAACCTGAACAATACCTCCAAATTAACTGATAGAAAGGATTTGAAGCTAGAATGGGTTGAATGATTTGTTTCGGGCCGGGTACCCGATTCGCCTTTCCCGACTACGCACGGGCCATCCGAAGGGTAGAACCTCGTTGGGCGAACGCCGCTGAATCCCATTCCCTTCTTCTGTCACCATATCTCATCCCCCATCCTGTAGTTCAACGTTCACCTTGCAAACGGGCTTCGCTAAGACTCTTTCTCACATCACGAAAAGATGTGTGCTGCATATGCGGAGTTGGCAAAAGTCGAGATATCATGGGGAAACCATGCCCCCGCAAGAGAGGTGGGCGGGTACCATGTAGGGGATTGGGAGGAGACGAATTTGGGGGTCGGCGGGGTAGAGGTTCTGCTAGGCGTAAGTAAAGGGCGTGGACTGCTGTCATTTCTACAATTATTGAAAGCTCGAAAAATAAATAGCCTTTTATAGAAAAAACTCGTCGCTTAGGGTGTGCTTTCGAGGTCCTGACGGGTGGCGCAGATGGGATCACCATGAGGTTGGCAGTGCCCGATTAGGAAGGACCTTTCTCTGACTGCGACACGACGATGCGGCGCGAGATGACAAGCGAGCGTGGCGAGAAGGAGAGGGATACAGAGGTGACGTCTCGTTGTTTTCTGTTCATTGACATCATGGCTATCTTCTTTTCTGCTCACCACCACGTCAACATCAAGGACGACGGCGAGCACAAGGACTTATCTCCTTGTGTTCCCATCTCACTCCCTTTTCGCTGTTTGGATGATGGAGTTTGCGCTTAGTTTGAAGGATAGAGTGCCGTTTGTGCTACTCAAGGTACGCGTCAATGTTTTTGTGCTTACGCGTGGTCCTCATTCTAAATCTCATTCAAGTCATAAGCGCTCCTGTGCTAGGCAGATCTCACGAGGCGTGAGGAGAGCCAACTTATTAACCAAATACCTCAATGTTTCACAACGTTCTCTTATGGCTCAATTTCAAGACACAACAACCTGGCAGAGAAAGACAGTGTTCATAGACGTACAGGTGACAGTTGGATGGTATAGCAGTCTACTACAGATAGGCAAAAGAAGAAGAAGAATAACTGAAACAATATAAAATGACACAAGGACCCCAATAAATATTTTCACTTCTCATCCACACTGACCCCCTTTGTCGACGCGACGACATGGTCCTGCGAGGCGGTGTCCACCGAGGAGCGGGAGTGGGGGCGCCGCTCTTCCATGGCGTGCTCGTCGAGCATGAGTGGTTTCCCGATTAGCTTGCGTCTGCACGGGAGGTTAGTACTTCAGAGATGACGCGGAGGGAGGGAACGTACATCCAAGGAGGGATGATTCCACCAGGTGGGATGACCCATTCCTCTGCAGCGTCGATGCTTGGAGGGAGGACGCGTCCGCTGGTGAGTTTGGCAAGGAGCCATGGGATCCCGTTGAGGAGGATGTAGGAGCACACGCCGGCGATGACTCCGTATGCGATGCTGCGGAGGGGGTCAGTAAGGAGGGGGTGACGTGGGGTCGATGGAATGGGATGGGACGTACTTGTAGGAAAGAGGTATGATGAGGAGCGTAAGGAATGCAGGGACAGCATCTCCGATGTAGTCCCAGTTGATTTCACGAACACTGAAAAAGTATCAGTCAGCCTCCCATCATCAGATCTAAGGGAGGGATACCCACTTGCGAATCATGAGCGACCCAACGATGACGAGCGCCCCACCGGTGGCCCACCCGGGAATCGACGCGAAAATGGGGGCAAAGAACACAGATACGAAGAATGCGAGACCCGTGGTGATGGCTGTGATGCCTGTCTTCCCACCCTCTGCGCAACCAAGCATCAGAGCCTGATTTTCTCTAACTGAAAGTGGGGTAGTAGCCACGTACCGCTGATACCGGTCGCGCTCTCGATGTACGCTGTGACCGGGCTCGTGCCCATTAGGGCACCCATGCTGATGCAGAAGGCGTCCACGCAGTAGGCGATGGTGGAGCCTTCAAAGTCGAGGCTGATGGGGTCCCGTAGGCCGGCGAACTTGGCCATGGAGTAGAGGGTTCCGGTTGTGTCTGGGGGAGTGTTAGGTAAGGGATTAGCTGAGAATGGGGGAGACGGACCGAGGATGTCGACGTAAAGGAAGGTGATGAGTGCGTACCATACTTGTCCGTTCCTGGATTTGGAGTCAGTTGCACAGACTTGGATACGCAGAATAACGCCTACCCATAGTTGTACTGTCGAAGGTCTTGTTAGCCGTGTTGTGTGACAAAATACACAAGTACACCTACATCAATAGCATTCCCAATCTTCTCTAGCTTATGGAACGTCACCACTTTCTTAAAGTAATCAAAAAGCTGGTCCCCAGCGTCCGTGTGGGGGAAATACGTGACAGCCGTAGGCCTTGGCCAAGAGATGATGGAGACGAGGAAGATCCCAATGAGGATCGCTCCACGAATACGGTACATCATAAGTAGCACCGTGAAAATCCTGTCATGAACCACATGTTAATATGATGCATAAAGCACATTTGAAGCGACTCACCCCCCGAGGAAGATTCCCAACCACATGGTAGGGCTCTGCAATACGCCGCTCGCACAGTAATTATCCATCCCCTCCACAAAGTTCTCCGCTTTGCACCCACCGAGGCCGACAAAGTTGGTCGTGTCGCCGCCGATGACGAATAGCCCAGAAGCACCTTTAAATAAGTCTGATTAGCACTAGTGTGAAATCACATCACATCACCGGCACTTACCCAGTCCAATAAAGCTAGAGGATGATACGTCAATGGATACAGTTCGACGAATAGGGCAAGTGGAACGTACGCAATGAATAGACCAATACCAGCGCCGACGGCAAGGACCAAGGACTGGGGCATGATTCGCACTAACCACTGGCGCAGACCCAGAATGGAAAGGATCAAGAAAATCCACCTTCCGGACGTCAACACACGCATTAAACCAACCCAAGCGAGCTCACCCTTCGAGAAAGACGGCGGCCAGGGCTTCTCTGTAGGATATTATTCCGGAGCCGTGGTATCCGACAACCGAGTATGTAAACTAGAAAGGCTTAAGCGGGGAAACCTAGGGCAGAGGGAGACTCGGACGTACGTATGCGTTCAAGCCGAGTCCGGGGGCCATTCCGACGGGGAGGTTGGCGAGGAGGCCCATGAGGAAGGACGACAGCGCGGCGATGGCGGCCGTCGAGGTGATCAGGTCGTTCCGGACCTCGTTAACACAGGTGGTGTACGCTGCATCGTTCACACAGAGGTCATTGGTAGTACATACGCAGGTCCCCCCGGAATCTGACAGGATGGAAGCGTTTACGGAAATCTGGAAATATCCTTAGCGACGGCTGAAGTAGTATCATTGGAAAAACATACGATGTAGGCCATGGCGGCCTACGGATACGCAGTGAGTGCTGAAAATTATTGGAGGGACTAGATGGTGCAGCGTACCCATGTTGTTAGTCCAGCTCGGATTTCAGTCTGCGCGTGTGTGTTAGAGGGAGGAGGAGGGTGGTGCGGGATGTGGAAACGCACTGTGAACCGCGAACCGATACGTTCTCTGGGATGTCCTGATCCCTCTAGTTTGAACCACCGTCCAACGAACGAATCCGCGACCTACACAAGAGTAAATTTTCGTAGACGCAGCACAGCAGCACCAAACTCGCTTGGGCATTGAGGAGGTCCACAAAGTAAACCATGATCCCGCACAAAAGATGTGGTAGAAAGGAAAGTGAAGGTACCGCCGAAGGCTCGGAGGCACGGATGAAATATCAAAAGGAGCGGGAGCGATAAGGACGTGCATACTCGCAAGGGCCATTGGGAGTTTTTGAAGAGCTCCATCCGGCGCAACGGCACATGGCTCCTCCGATTTGCATCCACCCGGCTATCGGTGATTACCCGCTCCGCATCAAAAATTAAGATCTTGATTCTTTTTTCGTGGCTTCTGTGTGGGGCGTATTTAACCGCGAGCTCTTGTTCGCACGACGTCGAGCTTCGCACAAACCAACGTATAGACCGATATCACGCACTGATCCACTGTGCGTGTTCGTATAGGGTTATACTCAATCACTAGTCTGGCATCATGATATCGCAGGCAGCGGAACCGCACACCGCACGACATATGCATATGCCCCTCCGAGCCCCAATGCGCTAGTCCCATTTCCTTATCTCTTGACAGAGGTCTCGCAGGTATGCTATCCTTCAAACTCTGGACTCGCGTCCTCAATCGGAGTTGACAAATTCGCGCTCAGGCTCCCGCTCAGAAACTAGACCATCATTCGAAAGCTCAAGCGCACTTCGGACGCCCTTCCTGATTGGAGGACCATACGCATACGAGTATGACAAGTTACAAGTATAGAATGTCCTGAGCGCATGGAGAAGGTACAATCAGGCAACGGTCCCTCCCCCTCAGGCTCCCCTGCAGGCTCCGGCTGTTGGCCCTCACGAATGTCGGATCCATCGCCTAGGCTCCCAAGCTTCAAGTACACAACGCTTGTACCCGCACGCGTACCTGAGCCAGACCTAGGGATCACCGATTGGCTGGACTGATCAGAAAGGGTGCCAGTATGTGGCGCCCTGTCAGTTCGTCATGGTGGCGTCCATGTGGAATCTATGTACTTACATATGGGCCATCAATGAAGGAAAGAGACTGTGATCACATTGAATCTAACCGATGGAGTCCACATGTATCCCTCCGCGCGGCTGGCTGCGCCTAGGCCAAATCGGGACACTGCGCTCCTGTCTTTGTGGCTGCGTTGGCTTGCAAAACCCGCCTCAGAGTCAGAGCTCGTGCGCTACATAGTAAGTCGATCCTTCTTTATTTAAAGCTCAAGATCAGATCTTCCGTCATTCTGATTCGCCATCACAGCATCTCCCTGATCATCTATCTCTTTCTTCATTTACATCCTGGCAGTTCTTCCGCTGCAGATTGCAGAACTATTCTCCCTAATGATCCTGGAGACTCAAAAATGACGCCGCCCTCCCCAAATCTTGCGTCTTCGAAGGGCTTCATTTACGGCTCGTCTCCTTATCTGTCTAGCGTGTCTACTTCTGCACGCTCTCGCACCAGTATCCCCCCGGACGCTCAGGTAACGAACGCACTGCGCACCCCCGATACTCCCGGACTCTGACAACAAGCAACACGCACAACCCCCCCAACCAACGTATCCACTCCCGAGAAATATCGCGTCCTAGTCCGATTCTCGTGCCCGTGCTCAACCGTGCCCGCGCACGAAGGTATATTTATTTATACCCACGAGAAACAGTTGCTCGGGAAACCATCTGTCCTTCATTGATACCATCCTTACCTTAAGCTTAAGATGTGCAGCTGATCTCAACGGTTACGGCTCCTCTCTCATCCCCAAAATGCGCAGTGTTTGTCACACGTTCCACTCCGCTTGACTATGTGGTAATCGCGTAAGTTGGTGATTTTACCTCAGCGAACGACGTCTGATTGATAGTTCTATAAAGTTTTTTGATCCAGCTGATCCTTTGGCAGCGACTGGGGCTGCTATTCGATAATGAGCACGCGTCAAGTCTCGGGCATGACAAAACGTATCAACGACTTTGGATCTATCCCACCCTCGCCAGAACGTTCCCCAAGAAAAAGCCGAACATACCGAAAACCCCGCCCACCCCCAAATTCGCCTCCTCCCAATCCCCCGCTTACACACTTGGCGTTAGTAAGGTACCCGACCACCTACCTCTCTTGCGGAGACATCATCGTCTTTCCATGATATGTATTCTCGACTTTCAGTGACTCAGCACACATATGTATGCGGGCATCAGCATCTCTTCGGTATGCCCGCTCGAGCCTGGGAGTCGTGCCTCGCTCACACCGAACCCTCGAAGCCTAGATGGGTCGTCAAAACTGACAAGCTCTTAGAGTCGCCTTTCTTTAGACTGTGGTCGGATGGTATTGGATGCCGTTCTTGCTAACGTGATAGTAAATATAGGACCTTGACTAACGAGAAAGAGTCTTAGTCAACCTTGAAGCCCGTGTGGGAGATGAGCGCTAGCGCTGAGCGTTGGACTACGAAGGTTACGGGATGATCGATGAGGGTTGTGACGCAAGAAGGGAACGGGGTCTAGTGGCGTTCGCCCAACGAGGACCGTGACGTGGGCCTTTTAGTTTTACACGCGTGCGTGATTTCAGCACCGCGAGAAAGGCAATTCGGATGCCGGCCCGAATCATCCACTACTCATTGAAGTAAATGGCACGTCTAAATTAAATCCTTCCTATCTTTCCTTCGTGCTACTATTAGACCAGGAAAATCCTCACGCATAAAAAAAGCCAACACGTGCATCCTAATCAGTGATGGCATCCTCAACTCTCTTAGTAGTACGCGTAAGTCTGGTGACGCAGACGCGTCTTCTCATCAGCGCTACGATCACAGAATTCGGTGTTCGTAGTAGGAGACTTTCTTGCTCGGCCTTCTTAAACCATCTGTCCCAAGTAACAAGTTGATACCATCCTTACCTCAAGCTTAAGATGTCACGGTGCGGCTGATTTTTTCTAACTTACGGCTCCTCTCTCATCCCCAATGTTGCAAAATGAGCAGCGATTGTGGTCCCACATTCTACTCCGCTTAAATCGCGTAAGTTTGTGATTTACCTCAGCAAGCGACGTCTGATTGATAGTTCTTGATCCTCTAGCGGTGGGTTGTAGCCTGTGTGTGGTTGCTTATTCAATATCGAGCACGGCGTCAAGTCTCGGGCATGACGAAAGGGTATCAACCTTTTGGATTCCATCCCCACCCTCGCCAAAACACCCCACCCAACCCCCGAGTCCCTCCAATCGCCCTCCCTACTTGCTCAAGGTACCCGACCACCTCTCTGCGGAAGCATCATTTCCCCCATGATATTCTCGGACTCAGCATACGTATGCGGCATCAGATCTCTTCGCTCGAGCCTGGGAGTCGTGCCTCACTCGAACTCCTGGATGTGGTTAGATGGGTCGTACCACTCGCAAAAGCTGACAAGCGTGTTGTCGAGTTTCTCTCAGAGTCTCCCCTTCTTTAGACTGGATACCATTCTTTCTGACGTAGTAGTAAATATAGGACGTTGACGCATCGATGCGGGCCGCTTGGTTTTACCCGCCGGGTGGCCTGTGCGCGAACAACGAACGGGACGTGATCATGGCGCCTACCTTCAGATCATCGAAAGAAATCCTATGTACGGTTTTGGCGCAGATTTGACGCAGCGGAGAGGGGGTGCGCGTACCCGAGTCGAGGCCATTGGAGACGGACTTGCGAGGGAGCGAGACGAGATGGACTCAGAGGGAAATGGGGGACTGCTCGAAAGAGCGCTGGAGTTTGATGAATATTTCCTCCGGGCTTTATATACCAATAAATCTGTGACCATGTCATAGATGAGAATAACGGAACTTACGACGAGTGCCGTATCTTCCATCATTTATTCAGGTCGTGTCGCAGCGCAGGCGACGTTTCCCCGGGCCCGGGACAAGGACGGACGTAGGACCGTGTCGGACACAGGATGAAATTGCGAAAGTGCCTTCCGCAGACCTAAATCGAAATAAAACTCTTATCAGAGCGATAGAGGGGTACTCACGACTTTACATGGGCCCTAGTAAATGTAATAAACAAGTCTTGAAAAGAATTTTCTATCACGAGTTCAAAATTGGCCGGGAAAATCACGAATCAAAAAATTGAGCTCGCTTGCAAAATTCGAGCATCGAAGATTATGACGCATAGTGCACGAGACCGAGGCCTGAATATGACGTGAAAATCAGGGTCGATGCGTCATACAGTTGCAGGACGAGAGGTCGAAAATACAGGCTTCCTAGCTATACGAGGGATAATAGTCACTGAACAAGCGATATCCGATGCCTAGAGGGTCGGCTCCGTGGAGATATTGAGGAGGAATGACAGCTAAACGAGAGAAATCGAAAGGAAGTGCCGACAGATCAATCTTCCTTTTTTGCGTGCCTATATACTTACTCTGTAGTAGACTGCTATGCCATCCATGTCACCTGTACGTCTATGAAAAACACTGTCTTTCCCTGTCAATTAATTGTCTTGAACATGGAGCGTAGAGGAATTTGTTTAACCAAGTCACCGGTCGGCTGTCTTTACGCTTTGTACCCCGCACAGGAGCGTTAAACGATGCATAGTAGACCTCATCATAAAGTACTGGTACAAATTTGTAGATAAATGACGCATAACTTAGATATAAACACCAATTTCATCTCAACGACAACTTCCCCCCAAACTTCCTCCTCGCAACAACGTCCATTTCCTCCTTGACCTCCCTAAAAGTCTTCCACCACGCCACTGCAACAGCCCTCGTCTCATCTTCATCATCTTCGACTGCCCCATGCTCAAAATCCCGCCAATTCCTCCTCAGCAGCATAAGCCACCACTTGACGATCGCAACAGCCCTCGCAACGCCCACATCATCACACTCAACACTCCGCACCAAAAATCTCGAAAAAAACTCCACGTCCTTCTTGTTCGGAGGACGTCGAGTGAATTGCCCCACCCACACCTCGATAATGTTCTGTATATCATCCGCCTCCGTGAAACTGAGCTTTTCACCCTTCTCCTTCCCGCGCTGTCTCAAAACAGGTCCTTCGTGATATCTCGCCTGCGGCGGAGGCGCACGGTAAATCCCATCGAGCGAATACAGCCTCTTCCTGGGCCTGAGACTCTTGTGCTCGTCAGAAACCTCCGGTATCCCCCCTTCCAGCTTCAGCAACCTCGCCCTCGTCAGCTGCTCCCTCTGCACATTCTTCGGCAGCGCGAAAAACACGTCAGGGTCAATATCGAACTGGCGCAGATCATCGTCCGTCATGCGGAACTTGGCCGTCGTGCCCAGCCCCATACGCTTGCCAAAGAAGCTGGATTTCTTCGTATTGTTATTGGAGGAATACACGGGGCGGTTGCGGGGTGCGAGCTGTTGGGTGATGCGCTTGACGTTGACGTTGGGCATCCTTTTCAGTTGCGGGAAGAACGAAGGCGCGGGGACGGATCTAGCGTATGGGACAGGATACCGGGCAGGTGGAGGTGGGACAAACGGAGATTCGGAACGGCGCTTGTATTCCTGGTCCAGCTCGCCCCGCACATCTTCTGGAAGAGCATCGTAAACCGACTTGTCCACCTGGGAAAACGAAGGCAGGTCCCAGGATGGGACGGAGGGTCTGGACTCCTTCGGTGTAGGCTCCAATGGCGGTGGTGGCTGTTCAACGGGGCGAGGCACGTCTCTGCTCGCAACCAGGAAAGGCAAAGTCTTCTGTCCTGGATTGACGACAACATCCTTCGACTCGAGCTTCTGGATCTGAATACCGATCCCGCGCAGCTCCTTCGGGTCAAAGTTGAACGATCTTAGCATTCGCCATGCGTGGTCACCAATAACATTCTCATCATTAGTTGCACGACCAGAAGGATCTGCAAGAGGCCCTTGTTTGTTGAAAACATCGCAAGCGCCATGCCCAAGGAACTGAAAAAGGCATCGGTAAACACTTTCACTGGTACGGGGTAGGGAGCAAAACTTACTTTTGGAGGCTCTACAGGAGCATGAGGGTCTCGTTTCATCAACTTGAGCGTTATCGAGCGACCCAACATATTAACATCATTAAGCCGTTTCGTCACCTCCACCGCCATCTGACGGACAAACGCCTCTGCCTGCTCGTTACTCTCAAATCGAATGCCATAGTTAATCTCACACGACACCGACTTCCTAGCTTTGTCAGACTCCAGTTTCTTGTCGTCCACACCCCGAATCGCATTATAGAGTGTCTCCCCGGTACCCTTTCCCAACACCTCGCACAAGGTAGCCTTGCTTTTACTCGCCAAGTCACCGAGGGTGCTAACGCCGAATTTGTCGATGACTTTCTGTTTCGCAGAATAGCCAAATCCGTGGAGAGAAGAGATATCCAATGGGGCCATGAACTCGGCAATGTCGTCTTGGAGGAGGTGGTATGCCCCTGCGGGTTTGGCTCGCCGGGTAGCGAGTCGGGCGAGGAGGATGTTGTGTGAAATCCCGATACTGATTTCGCACTCGGTAGACTTTCTCACTTCGGCGCGGATAATCTCTGCAAGCTCTTTCGCTGGGTCAACCACAGCCTTTGCTTTGGCCCTTAAGCGACTGACGGTACTTGTCACGTCGATCAAAGCTTCGTCCACTGATACCGCTTGAAGGTCATCAGAATGAGCCATCAAGACCGTGTAGAACCGCAAAGAAAACTGCTTGTACCTGCAAAAAGTGAATACAGTGATACTCGCACAAGCACATTGATCTCACAGTTCAAATTCATAAGGGATTGTCATAATCGTCGGGCATAGTTTGCGCGCTTGTTGCAAGCTCATCCCATTCTTGATCCCGAACTCCCGCGCTTCATAGCTACAGCTCGCAATTTCGCTGGTGCTGGAACCACCACCTTGTTCGCCTTGAGAGTGACAAACGGCCACAGGCTTTCCTCGAAGCTGCGGGCGGCTTATCAAACCAGCCGAGACGAAGAAGAAACAGTCAAAGTCACAATGCATGATGACCCGTTCGTCCAACTCGGCTCTCTCTTTCCCTTTCTTTGAGGGGGATCTCATAACGAACTCGGCGCCCCGCATGCTTACACCGCCGGCTATCCCAGGATCTTCCTCCAAACCCACTCTTATCGCGTTGTTCCCGGTTTCTGCACGTTCTTGAGCCTCCTTTACAAGATTCTTGAGCTCTGATTTCCAGGTGGACAAGTGATGAAGTCGCGAATTCTTGTAATAGCCTGCGATGAAATCCGGTGCCACGGATGTATGCGCATTCCGCCATTCCGGTCGAGCCATGGCGCGCTCAGCCAGAGGGTTGGATTCGTGGGATGCATAATGTGGAATGCTGGATGTAGAGGTGGTTTCTATGGGTTTAGAAGAAGTTGGAAGAGGTTGCGGGACCGTTTGAAGAATTGGTCGATTTGTCCTTGGCCCTTGAGTGCCGTCTAATCGTTCGGACGCAGAGAACACGTAATCTTGCCAAGGAAGAAGAATACCTTGCTGAGCACTCTTCACTATCCAGTCCGGTCGTACAACTTTCATATTTTTGAATTCGCGAAGCTTTGCAGGGGTAAGAGAACATGTCAGGATATGTGTACTGGGAAGACAGTAAGCCATAGTACGGAAAAATAATTCTGGTCACATACACAATAGCTTTCTTGACGAGGTATGGCTGGAACACTCCACCGTGTCTGACAATTAATTGCCTGAGTTCTTGCACAGACGGTTGCGTCCACCCATTGATCTAGGTTCTGCTCAGCTAAGGAAGGACGGAACAGTTTGATCACTCACATAGATCGCCAATCCCTTGAAGATGCCTCCTCCGTTGGATTCAAATTCGGAGTTCTGAATCTGCAGCTTTGCTCGTTTCCTCTGCATGTATTCCCCAAAATTTCCGAAATGCGCCGCTCCGTATATCGCGTCGTCGTCCTGCTCGGTACGATGCCGCTTCGTCTTCGTCGAAAGACCGCCAGCTTCGTCGTTATCGGAGAGAGAGTCATCGTCGTATTTGCGCTTCAGACAAGGTTGCGTAAGTGACGGAGGTTCAAATGGCTCATCCCCCAAGTCTTGATGCCGGGCTCCCTGCTCGCTATCTGAAGACGGTAGATATCGTTTCTTCAGGCAGGGCTGAGACAACGGTGGCGCTCCGTCAGGATTTGACCCGCCATCCTTCTGTTCGACGTCTCCCGGAAGTACTGCTTCCTCTAGCGCCTGGAGAAACGAAGGATCGTCTTCAGAAAAGTAGTCAGAAGAGCAGCTTCCTGACGATGCAAGGGGTGCCATGAATCAGCATGAAGGTCGTCGTTCTTGTCGTAATAATGAGATCCGTGAATGTGGTGAGTGCATGAGTCAGGGAACCCTAACCCCAACCTTGGCATCCCTGTCAACAACGCGTAGGCACGTGGTCGCGTTCTTCGTCTTTCAATATGCCACTACGCTTGTCTCCGACTGCCACACTGCTCATGTTTGTTCAGGGCCGACTTATTTTTGAAAGACATCTGAGCCAGAAGAGAGGGCAGATGTCAACATTGAACAGGCCAGGGCAGGGTCAACGGTCAAGTGTAAGTGGATTTTATTATACGACAGATATTGACATGAATTATGCGATACCAGCCTCAACATCCTTCTTGAACTGTCGTACAATGGGTTCCATGCCTCCCTCATCAACGAAGAAGCCGAGACTTAAAGGATACGCATTATCGAACCTCGCCGGCCACGAAGACGCTATCCGCCTGTTTATCGGGTCATCCTTGAACGTAACGAGATTCAGGGCCTCCTTCCCAGCAACCTTCTCCAACGCCTCCAGTTCTTGCCGGACCGTCGCCGTAAATCCAGGCAGACACACCACACGGGTATGCTTCAAGAACTTTTCAGTCGGGACGTGTTTCGCTTGGACAAAGTTCCTGATCGTAGTCTCGGGGCTCGCAAGCCACACAGCGAGTTCGAGTTCTGGTGAATCGAAGGAGTCGCCGATGGGGCAGATGGCCTCCACGCCTTTCAACGGCTCTCGGATGATACCTGAGGTATGTCAAAATGAGCTCTCGCAGATTAGCATTGACACATACCTGAAATGAAGGCAGAAGTCGCTGCGGAGGGGACACCCGGTCGGACGACGATGGTAGGAAGACGGATGATACGGCCATCGATGAACCCCCGTCTCGAAAACTCGTTGACGAGGAGCTCTGAAGTTAACTTGCCCATTCCATAAGCACCTTCCGGTGTTGCGATCGTATCAGGTGTCACGACATCAGGCTAGGAACCCAGGTGAGTAGCATAACGCCATATCCCGCTCATCCACTTACCAACGAGCCACCGTAGACAGCAACAGACGAGGTAAAGATAAATTTTAGAGGGGCAGGCCTATTGGCGCCGTATTTCCGGGCCGCTTGGAGCATCAGCCGTATCGAGTCGATATTCACCTATCCCTCAAAAATCAGCCGCAGCGCCAACGCTCACGACATCTCACACGCACCTTCAGCCCTAAGTCAAAGTTATCCTCCGACCCACGGGACATGATCCCATGAAGACAATACACCGTATCTGGCACACCCAACTCCGTCTGGTACAGCTTCTCGATTTCATCGGCGTTCGTCAAATCGGCCTTGATGGTAACAGCTTTAGCCCCTACGGGGGCCTTGGGTTCCACGATATCGGCGAGGATGAAACTGACATCGGGTGTCTGAGAGTCGGCGACGAGAGCGCCAGAGAGCTACCAACGCGCCTCAATCAGGAGCCGTGCGAACCAGACAAATCATTCCACATACTAGGCCACCCAACCAACCGGCTGCTCCTGTTATCAATATGGTGTTCTTCGACATGATGATGTATGGCGTCACACGAGAGAGCAAGCAAGGTTTCTAGCGTAAAGGACCTGGGAACAAAGGGCAGCTGAAATTCCGATACTCCAGGTCCCAGCCTTTTATACGAAACGATACCCCGAACCATCGTGCAGGAAGAACGACGAAATGTATCCGTGCCGGAAGGTAGTGGTCTGTATTCTTCCTAATCTTTTCCCGATCGGTCCAGGAATGGCGTCGAAAGCTACGGGCCGAGGCACATTTTGCCTGTGCGGATGGATATGCTTCCGGTGCTCCTGTTCGCAGGTTGTCATAGGTGGTCATCTGCTCGTAGGGCGTGTCAATTTTGATCCTGTACTACGAGAGAATATGCGTACGGTGCAAAAGCTGTTGACTTGGAGATCGTGATGAAAAGCCATGTCGCCCGTAGTTGCTATCGGCAATATGGAGTGAATGTACATTAGGTTTACGAAGTCCGCTGCCAATGCCGGATGGCTTTTCTCACATCTAATTCCTGCATTTTTATTACAAGAGCCATACTCCCTCAGTTCGGCTTGGTAGCCATGTTATTTGTGTTGAGTTCTTTGGCTTGCTGCTTTCCTAGCATCATACACCTGATATCTTTTAAGCACTGATTATCCAACCAACAATTTCTTACTGACACCTGCTACTACTGGTGTACTTCTGTGATAAAGTAATAAGAACAAAAGTAATCAGAACTCAGTCGGCACAGTACAGGTGAAACGACTGTATTGGTTGGTAGTGTACCATACCTAAAGTAATAAGAACAAAAGTAATCAGAACTAAGGAGCGTGTAAGTAAGTATATCAGGTATACGAGTTAAGTAAACATACCTCAGTCGGCACAGTATGGGTGAAACAACTGAGGTATGCGGAAGTAACTAATAGGTATATATACTGTCAGGTTGAAGTATAGGAGTAGGGTAAATGAAAGAATTGGTAACGAGCGGCGTACAGAAAAGGTAAAGTCGGGTACCACATGTCTCGTTCAACACTCCCCCAGACACGGGAGATTAGTTGCTGAGGTTCAGGTCGTTGAGGTAGCGATAGTGGTGGTCGCAATGTAACGGCTTCGTGAAAAGGTCTGCAGCGTTGACCTTTCCCCGGACGAACTCGACCTTGATCTCGCCAGCGCGTACGAGCTCACGGATGTAATGCTCTCGAATATCAATATGCTTGATTTTGTGGTGGTTCCGAGTCGTATTTGCCAGCGAGACAGCCCCACGATTATCGCACTTGAGTATCCCCGGTTTCTCCTGCTCTAATCCGACTTCCTGTAACCACGAGAACATCCATTTCAGCTGTTGGGCAGCACGAGTGAGTGAAACGAACTCAGCCTCGACTGTAGATAAGGCAACCGTTGCCTGACGTTTGGAGCTCCATGCGACGGGACCACCAGACATCATGAAGACATATCCAGAGGTGGACCTCAGGGTGTCCTTGCACCCTCCATAGTCGGCATCAACGAAACCCGTTGGTTTGAGAGCTGCATCTCGTGAATATGTTATCCCGTAGTCGATTGTGGACTTAATGTACCCAACAACGTGCATTAGTGAGTTCCAATGGGCCAAGCCAGGGTTGTTCTGGAAGTGGGATAATACACTGACAACGTATGCGAGATCAGGTCGTGTTGCAAGTTGTCCTCACATCATGGACCCAAGTACAGGACGGTAGGGTTTATCGGCCATTTCTTCCTCTTCATCAACTGAAGACAGGCTCATTGTTGAATCCAGTATGGTCCCAACCGGCATGGGTGTCGAACGGGGTGGTATATTCTGCAGTCCAAACCGTTCGATTACATGTTCCCAGTATGGTCGTTGCGAAAGCCGTACCATCCCAGCTGTGAGGTCCTGATCCATGCGCATGCCTAGAAAATAGCTTTTCTCCCCCACGTCCTTAATTTCCCAGCGTTCGGCGAGTTCACTCTTTCTCTTGTTGGCTTCCTCAGTACTCATCGATGCCCCCCAGACGTTGTCTGTGTATGTATCCGTAATGGTGAAGGATCCATCTGAGTCCCACTTGGTTCGAACACAAGGATCGGCTCGAGAGGTGTAGTACCCCAACTCGTCATATGTCTTTGCCAACGTCTCGAACCAATCATGTGCTCCCTGCATCATTCCATAGATTGTATGAACTAACTTACAGACCTTGTTCTCTTCACCAGGTACGACGTATCCCTCTGGTTGCCGCATGTAAATGTCTTCCTTTGTTTCGCTATTCAGGTATGCTGATACGAAGTCGACCTGCCAGAGGTGGAGATCCATGCCTGCTGCGATCGCTGCTGTCATACGGACTGACTCGAGGCGGGTCACTGCTGCCCAGGTTTCGTTGTAGTCCACGCCGAGTTGCTGAGTATACCCTTTTCCGACCAACCTAGCCTTATCCCGGACCCTATTTCCGTCACCGTCCCATTTGATGTCGTATACCCACATGGATTCCATCACGTTCATCTTTGGTGTCGCTGGTACTAGGTCCCAAGTATGCTTCCGAATATGCATATTATATTCATCGTCCATCGCTGCTCCCCATCGTTCTGGATCCAGTTGCATGGCCTCATTGTATGTCTTTGGTATGTGGTGTGATGCCTTGGTGTCAGCAAGGAATGCCACGTACTCGTCAAGGTCCATTCCAAGTTTCTTCATCTGTACAGCTGCTGCCCTTGGATGAATGGAGTTGGTCGCCCAGTCCTCCCCCATATCCTTGGCATTCTTCTCTGACTGCTGGTACTCACGAGATTCGGTAGCAGCCCGTGTCAAGTTGGAAATCCTTGTTGAACGGCGTGGTTGTGGTGGCTCTTCAGCTTCGTGTACCATAGGCTGGACTTCATTCTCAGCATCATTGGTCGACGTGTCAGTTGTTTCGATCAGCTGCTCTGGGTAAACATCAGGAAAAAGGCTGCCAGTCGCTTCAGTCTCCCCCACAACTGACAGCGTGCGACACGGTATACCTTCCTCAAAGACGACATCATGAGAGATGAAAATCCTGCCAGATTCATCAAGTAATTTGTAATGTCCCCCAGACGTGTACCCCAGTAATCGAGCCCTGATTGACCGATCATCCAATTTACTCCCACCAGTGACTTGTTGGCCATTCACTGTCAGAATCTTAGCCCAGCACACACTCCCAAAAGCACAGAGGTGTGAGACATTCTGTCGTTTGCCAGTCCACAGCTCCGCAGGTACTGTATTCGGATGACAACGTGATGGTATCAGATTTCTGGTGTATACTGACACCGCGGCTGCCTCAGCCCAATACTTGTGAGCCAAGCCCGAGTCTCGCAGTAATGCCCTTGTGTCCTGAATTGTGGTACAGATAGCTCGTTCAGCTAATCCGTTCTCTGCAGACAAGTAAGGTGCAGTCAACTTGAGGATGATGCTGTGCTCTTTGCAGTAGTCGACCCACTTCGACCCCGCAAAAGCATTATCGGCATGTAGTCTCCTAATCTGATGATTGGTCTGATTCTCAGCCATTATTCGGTAATCATCGAAGGCCTGGATGGTTGTTTCATCGGATTTATCGGTGAGGAATATGCCGTGTTTGAATGAAGTGCCGCTATCCACAATCGGCATAAAGTAAGACTTTCCCCCATTGGACAACATGCAGCTAGGCCCCCACAGATCCATAGCCACTAGGTCCAAGGGTTCCACGTTCAGGTTGGTTGGCTCATCAAATGGTCGACGTGTCTGCTTTGCCATGAGGCAATCTTCACACTTCCCTTCCACTTTTCTGTCAGTGATTCCTTCAGCGAGCCTGTCAACGAGATTCTTTGAGGCCATTGTTTCAATTGTCTCGATGCCTGCATGTACAAGGCGGCGGTGCCACTGGCACAAGGAGGTTGGATCACTCCTCGAGGACATTGCAAAGTGTCCAGCTGGTAAATCTCCCTCTTCGTTGACACACTCCAAGATGTACATTCCACTTTCGCCTCATCCACTGAAGATATCTGTGCCATTTGCATCCTTCATGACGGCTTCACCTCCTCCAAAGGTTGTGTAGAACCCAGCTGCATCCAAGGCACTGACAGAAATGAGGTTTGCTGCGAGGGATGGTGTGTACAGCGCATTCTTGAAGGTTAACCTCACTAATCTGTTGTCCCCAGACTTTCGACGGAAAAGCTTGGTAGCTGTCCCCATGCCCAGTATCGCAAAGCCACCCTCTGACTGCTTTGCTGAGGAACCAGTGCGAAACGGCTGTGCAGTATACTCAGTGAAGCCCTTACGATCCTTCAGGAAATGGTCACTGGCGCCGGAGTCCAAGAAATGCAGGGACTTGGTTGGCTTTCACCCCTCGAAAGTCATTGAAACATAGGCTTTGTCTGTGATAGGTGCGTCACATACAAATTCCTCCACCTCAAAGAGTCTAAGGTCTAGTTCACAGGCCTCATCATCGTTAACCTCTACAAGGTCAAGTATGTCAAATTCCGAGATGGACGGGGAGTTAACTTCTTCAAAATCAGAGTCGGTGGGTGTATGGGTCAGCTCAAAATCGTCCTCTGAGTCAGGATCAATGTCTTCAAGGAGAGGCATCTCCCCATCACTCAATTCGTTGTTGGCTGGCAGGATCGACGTGGTATCCCCTTCTCCTGTGAACACGGTGATGTTTCCATCAAACAGTACGTCCTCCACAATTATGCCTCACTTCGTTTCCTCAGCGTTGATTTGCACATGTGCCATGAAAGCGATATGGGGTACATGGGCTATCGTAAGGTTTGCCTGTGGTGCATTGGGGGTTGCTACCATCTGTGTGTTCGATGCCGTATTATTCACCTGATTATTCCATCTGTTTCGTCCGAAATTCTCAGGGAACTGACCCTCTTTTCCTCCCCCAGGCCAATAACAGTCCAAAATGTTATGAGTTGAACGTTTATGAGCCTTGCAATCTGGGTTGGAACACCATTTACCGGTTGCTGACTTCGTATTGAGGGCAAGGGATGTGTCGGTCTTGGCAGGGTATAAGGTAATATGATGTGTCTGTAAGAGGGATATAATTTCAACTGACGTCTTGCACCCATACAGGGAGGGCATGATTGACAACCAATTCAGCATGGTGGGGAGGGAGCATATGATGATTCCCTTGAAATCCTTGTCTGTCAACTCTCGTCTGGTCTCAGACAGGTTATTGACAGCAGTATGCTTTGTATGAAGGTCCTGAATATGTGCATCCATGTCAGCACCCTCAGTGTATTTGGTATTTCCAAGGATACGTTGAGCCTCAGATAAGGCCATGTCGTTCTGGATGGTGTAGGTGTTTATTATAGAGTCCCATGCCTCCTTCGCTGTCCCCGTCGTCTTAACCCCTAATCCTATAGGGTCCGAAATGTTGAGAATAATATGGGAGCGTACATGGGAGTCATGGAATTTCCATTCGTCATAGGACGGTGTGGAGGAGTAGAGTGGTGTGGAGTCCGGTGGGAGCGGAGTAGCAGTCGGTGCCATGCCTGCAGTCACCTGCACGGTAGGCGGGCATGGGATTGACCCGTCCATGTACCCCCATAAGCCTTTACCACTGATAATCTCAGTGATCTTGATCCTCCAGGATGCGAGGTTCTTCCCATTGAATTGGGAGGCTTCAGGGAGTTGGGTAATGGATGGGCTGGTCATCGACATTGTTAGGGGTTACAATTTTTCGTGTGGGTAGTTGTGGATATTGAGTCATTCTTGTGGGTAAATTATACTGCATGTTCTTGACTGGTTCAAAGGCAGGGCCAGGGCCACATAACCTAAAGTAATAAGAACAAAAGTAATCAGAACTAAGGAGCGTGTAAGTAAGTATATCAGGTATACGAGTTAAGTAAACATACCTCAGTCGGCACAGTACGGGTGAAACAACTGAGGTATGCAGAAGTAACTAATAGGTATATATACTGTTGGGTTGAAGTATAGGAGTAGGGTAAATGAAAGAATTGGTAACGAGCGGTGTACAGAAAAGGTAAAGTCAGGTACCATGTGTCTTGTTCAACATGTGATAGTAGATTCTCATGAAACCGGCAGTTATCATGGTGGAAGTTCAAACTGGCTCTGAGTGGTTGATTCCATTCAGTTGATGAAAACCTGAAGCTAGCAGAATCAACACTCTGTTCCCTTTAGTTGCATATTAATCTCTCTTTGCAACTAGTCTCTTGCCCTGATCAATCATGATAGTAAAAACATTTGGCTATGGGGCTGATGGAGTCTCAGTTTACTTTTTGATCACAATTTTTGGGTCTATATAATAAAAGAATGTACAGGAGCCTAAACACAATCACCATTAGCTATGGCAGCACAAGCAGCACTTCCTCCAGATCTCACCAAGGATGACATTCAGTATATCCTTGAATATTTGAATATGTATCTTAACAAGACAATACTTGAGATGCTCATGCATGGTGAGCATCATAGTCTTTGGGCAAATCCCCTGACATCTGAGCCACTATAGGACTTTACACTGGTGTCCTAGGTGTCACACTCTGGAGCATTTGTATGTTCTGTTTTCTTAGCTTGTAAATTGTGCATTTTACTTTCATCTGATTACAGTTACAAGTTCTACCCAAAGCATGTCCATTGGAAGATGTATCATGGTTCTCATTATCTTTTCACTTTATGTTTTTGCCACTGTTGCAATAAGTGATAACTGGGCATTCACACATCATGTATTTATTGATGAAGGACAAAACTGCTACATGATATTCAGTGGACTAGCTGGCTTTCAAAGTCCAATGGTGATGCAAAATCATTTGGTGACTAATATCACTTCTTGTATCAGTACATTTATTGCTGATTGCTCACTGGTTAGTAACAAAAGCTCTTGTTCATTCAAGATTGTTGATCCATGTTGATTAGATCTGGCAATGTTGGAATGTATGGAGCCATCAATGGATTGTTGTTATTATTCCAGTGCTCTGTACAATTCTAGGCACAGGTAATTAATTTAAATCTAGCTATGATCTAAGTTTAATCTTTTCACAGTGTTTAAGGGCATTCAGATATATCACAGTATTATTGATGTTTTCTCTGATATCAAAGATGTTACATTCAGTGGTACTGTTGCTGAATGGATGATGTCCTATGTTAGACCTGAACCTCACATGATCCAAACAAGAGTAAACTCAGGCTGCCTCGTGTTCGGACAACCACCTGAGAGTCTTGTGGAGTTCGGATATAAGTGAAGAGATTGGACTAAGTTCTTAGTCGAGCGAGTTAAGAGAGAAGTTCGGTATTGATAAACTTTAGCTCGAAGCTGGGGTATTACAGTGAGAGCTACCTACTTATATACGAAAACTGTAGTGCTAATAATAGCTACAACATATGAGGACAATATGGTTGTCGTGCGTTCTGCATGAGCCATAGTTACTAGCTACTTGGCCTAAGCCATCCGGTTCTGGTATGGTCACGTGGGGTCGGGGATGACTCGGTCCTTTAATAATTAGGAAAGAAAATGAATAAGTGCGGGAAATCATAACATTACCCTCTCATTAAGGCAGTCGTCCCAACTGCCATTAGGGTTCCGGCATCTCTTCTAGTTCTTCCTTCAATGCTTCCCAATAGTTCTGAATATATTCTATCCATGCTTCTCCATCTGGGTTTTGAACCTGAATCCTTTTTCCATTGTTTTGTTCGACTGTGTAGAAGTAGTTCCATGTTCCGTCTCTGATTTCTTTGTACTCGTGTCCAACGATTTCTTTTATTGCTTTAGGGTTCACGATAACCTCGGCCATTACTGCTCTTCCGTGCTCTGCTTGACTCTGTTGGTAGTCTTCTATTGCTTCTTGGGCATTTTCCATGTCTTCTTCTGTTACCCAGTCATTGTGTTCCCTTGTCCATCCTGTCCACTTTACGAAGTAATCTGTTACTAGTCGAGAAGGTTGACCCTTCTTCCCTCTTACCCTTTGGGTTCGAGTGTCGAGGACTTCTTCGACTTCGTACTGTTCTTTGTCTTCGATGAGGTCTGGTGGTGGTGGCGGTGGTAGTTCTTGGTTTGGGAATGCTGGTGGCGTATATGGTGTTAGGAGTTTTTCATTGAAGCGTGGGTGAATGCGCCAGTGAGGGGGAAGTTTGAGCTTGTAGGCCAAGGTGCCTGCTTTCTCAAGGATTCGGAATGGGCCTACTCGTTTGTCATCGAGCTTCTTCTTTGGCCATGGAAGATGAAGATTCATAGTGTCGAGCCATACCAAGTTGTCCTTTTTGTATGCTACTGCCTTACCCTTTCACTTGTCGTATTGGGTTTTCATTTTGGCGGCAGCCTCCTGGAGGGCTTGTTCGCATAGTTTGTGGATCTTTTGCATCTGTGATGCAAAGTTTCCAGTGGCGGGATTGGTGAAAGGGCTACGGCGTTCAGTTTTGGGGACAACTCGGGGATTGAGTCCATAAACGGTGAAGAAGGGGCTTTGGCCCGTAGCGGAGTGTTTTCGATTGTTATGGGCAAATGCTGCCAGTGCGAGCCATTCATGCCAGTTGTCCTGTTGGTACCTGGTGAATATTCTTAGGTACTTCTCGATTTCCTGGTTAACCCTTTCGGTTTGTCCATCTGTCTGGGGGTGGAAAGCAGTGGAGGCGTTGGGAGTGATTTGGAGGATTCGGTAGAGGTCCGTCATGAATTTTGAGACGAATTGAGGACCTCTGTCCGATATTACGGTTCTGGGCATTCCATGAATGGCGAAGACTTTGTCACGGAATATTTTAGCCGTTCCTTCTGATGTGAGGGTTCCGTTACACGCTACTGGGATGATTTCTTTTGAGAATCTATCTACTATAACCAAGATTGCGTCGTATCTGCCAGATTCTTTGAGACCGGTGATCAGGTCGACAGAGATATGGGTCCATGGTTCGGATGGGACTGCATTGGGATGGAGGGGTGCTTTTCGTGCCTGAGTATTGGACTTAACTCATTGACAGGTTTCGCATCCCTTTACATATCTTTCAACGGTTTGCTTGATCTTTGGCCACCAATACTCTCTTTGAACGAGTTCATTGGTTTTGTCAATGCCTGGGTGTCCGGCAGTGAGGTGGTCATGAGACATGGCGATGATTTCTCCTCTAAGCTTTTCATCTCGGGGCACATAAATTCTTCCGGTGAGCATCAGGAGTCCTTTCTCCATTGTGATGCCTCGTTCATGGTTTAAGGAATCAGAGATTCCTCGATCCCATTTGTCGGTGCTCTCGGTAGCACGCTTGATTTTCGAGTGAATGCTGGATGTTGTGGGCATGATCATTGCTCGGAAATGCTCGGGTTTGAGGACTACGATTTCGTTGTTGTCCTCTTTCCCTTGATCGTGATCATCCCGTCAGGATAGGAGGTCTGCTTTTCGGTTTGCAGCTCCAGGTTTATGGTGAAGGGAGAAATGATATTCGGCGAGTTCAGTTACCCAGTGGGCTTGTCAGTGGTTGAGCTTTTGGGGTTTTCAGAAATACTGAAGGTTTTGATGGTCAGTCCATACTTCGAAGTCGACTGCGGCTCCCATGAGGTAATGTCTCCATTCAGCGAGGGCGAGCATTATGGCAAGGAGTTCTTTGTCGTATATCTCGTAGTTCCTTTCTGTCGTCGTCAACGATTTTGAAAGGAAGGCTACAGGTCTCCATTTACCGTCCTGCTGTTGGCTTAGTACTGCGCCAATGGCTCCTTCACTGGAGTCGGCTTCTACTCTGAACTTTCTGTCTTCTTTGGGTAGGGCTAGGATTACATCTTCTGCCATTTGCTTCTTCAGCTGTTGGAAGGCTTGATTTTGGGCGGCGCCCCAGTTCCAAGGGGCGTTTCTGGTGAGCTGAGTCATGGGTCATACTATCTTGGAATAGTTTTTTATGAATTTTCGGTAGAAATTTGTAAAGCCTAAAAAACTCTGTAACTCCTTCTTCTTGGTGGGAGTGGGCCATTCCGTGATTCCCTTGACTTTGATAGGGTCCATTCGGACTGATCCTTCACTGATGATGATGCCTAGGTACTCTGTTTCTAGGACTTCGAACTCGCACTTCTTGGCTTTGAGGAACAACTTGTGTTCTCGTAGGCATCGAAGTACTCGTCGAACTATCTGTCGGTGTTCTTGGAGATTCTTGGAAAAGATGAGGATGTCGTCGAGGTATATGGTTACTTTTCCTTCGGCAATTAGGTCATGGAAGATATCATTCATCATCCATTGGAATGTTGCGGGGGAATTTGTGAGTCCGAAGAACATGACTATTGGTTTGAACAGTCCCCTGTTGGTGCGGAAGGTGGCCTTGTATTCATCGCCCTCTTTTATGCGTACATTGTTATATCCCCAGCATACATCTAGCTTGGTAAAATATTTGGCACCTCTGAGTTTGTCCATGAGCTCCAAAATGAGTGGGAGGGAGTATTGGTTTTTGATAGTCATTTCATTGAGTTTTCAGTAGTCTTGGACTGGTCGGAGGGCACCGTCTTTCTTCTTGACGAAGAAGAATGGTGAGGCGAATGGGGATTTGGATGGTCTGATTCGTCCAGTGGACAGGTTCTCATCCAGGAATTTGTCAAGTTCTTCTTGCTTGCTCTGGTTCAGCGGGTATACCTTGCAGTCGAGGGTATTGCTGGCGTTGGGGGTGAGTTCGATGGCATGGTCCCATGGCTTTCGATCGGGGAGTTCGTTGAAGTTGTCTTTTGAGAACAAGTCTTGGAAATCCCGGTAGTCGGGGGGTACCATTTCTTCGAAACTCTTCTTTGGTTTCCCTTTGCTTGCTTTCGCAGCTAAATCATTTGCATGGTGAACCGCCCTGATTTCTATTGCTTCTGTCATATCTACTGCTAATATAGTATCTCCTTCTTCTAATTCTTCATCCCATCGGTCTTCTGGATCTGCGTCTGGTAGGGTGAATGGTTGTTTCTGACATTGGCACCATCCGAATATGATTTTTTGGGTTTTCCAGTTGATGACTGGGTTATGGTGTATTAGCCAGTCGTGTCCTAGGAATACTCTTCTTGTGCCTAAGTCCGTGACTGCCAGGTCAATTCGTTCAGAATGTCCTCCAATGGTCATTCAGAGTTCGACGAAATGAGTGACCTCGCTGGCTTTGTTGCGTGTGCCGTCAGCATTGTAGACTGGGATTGGGGCACTGGTTGCTCGGGTTGGTAGGTCATGTTCTTCTACATACTTGCAGTCAATAGAGCTGCCGGTGCATCCACTGTCGATGAGGGCGGTGGTTTTGAGGGTCTGTCGGTTGGTGAGGGTTTCGAGGCAGATTTCGGTGGTTAAGTCTTTGGCTCCATGTCAGGCGCTTCTTCGGATATATTGGACCAGTTTGTGGAGTTCTTCTAACTGTTTGAGCACTTTGGTGCAGGGAAGAGTGACAAGGCGCATTAGCATTTCTTGGTCTGCTTCTGCTTGTCACATTTTGTGTGTCCAGTGTGCTAGGATAGCATGGGCTTCATAGCTGCCCTTTGCTTGTCTGATTGCATGCCATGTCCATTCCGTTTCGAATGGAATCATGTATCCGGATTCCTCCTTTTCGATGGTTTTTAATTCTGCCCAGTCATGATCCTTTTTCACCTGTGTCCACCATCTGTTGTACTCCTTCATGTCGGTAGCATCGGGATCTCCTTTTTTGCGATAGCGATGTCCCTTGAGATATGCTTGCCACTCAGGGTCGTCGTCCTCATTGTACTCTTCTTCGGCCTTCTTCTTTGTCCATCTAGAACCGCTAGGGTTCATGGGTGTTTCCACCAGGACGTTGCCGCTGTTGGTAGCCGTTCTTTTGGCTCCGCGGGTTGGGCGTCTTGCCTCCGAAGGAGGGCTTTTTCGCGTCGGGGATGGCCTGCATGCATCTGCATTTTTGGCTGCAGCAGCCAGTTGATAGGATGTGTCATCTTCGTCGTCCGGTACTTCCTCTAGAGAAACCTTGCGTGAGTTGGAATGAAGTGGAGGGGGACTTATCGGATCTTGGGCGCGCCTACCACCTGTCTTGTATGGCAGATGAGGCGCTTGTGCCCTGTCGGTTGAGAACTGTTCTGATCCGGGAAGGGACTTTTCCGCTCTGTCCTGTCTGCCCTTAGTCAGGTTGTCCCTGGCATTCGGGTGCGTATCTACAGGAGTCGCGGTTAGTTTCCTTCGAGGGATCGCTCCTTTGGTCTTGCCACCCGGGGCTATTGCCACTCTGTGCTCCCTCTGCTGCAGCTGTTTGTGGTCAGGGATTCTTCTTTTTGGGGAGGCCGCACGCCTCTGCTTGTTGTTCGTTCCGGATCTGTAAACCTCGGACCGTCCCGGGAGCACCTCCTTTGGTGCGTGGTGCGACTTATCCTGAGAGATCCTGGGCAAAGATCCCAAGTGGGACTCGGCCTTCGGGGGAAGTATCGTCCCGCTTCCCGTCGGGGTTCGTTCCATCTTGGCGAGGTATTCCTCGTCTTCCTGATCCATCATATTAGTTAAAATACTATACCAGTTCTGCGATGTTGAACCTAGACTTCCGTGGCAACGGCAACACCCAAAACTCCGAGAGAGCTAAGGAAAGATGCTTGCAGTCACAGTAGTCAAGGCTATGTGTTTGTGCGAGTGGTTCGGTGCACCTCCGTGCGGTCAATTCCTCTAGACGCAGGTATACACTTCGACTATACAGTCTGGAAGTAGTACCCTTCAGCAGTCGAGTACTAAGAGGCTCAGGCTGTAAGCCGAGGGGGATCTCAACTAATGAGATAGAACGGGATCTAGTGTGACCTGGACACTAAGAAACCGTCCGAAAAGACGTGGAATATGTCTGGCAAACATGCACTGGCTATAGGCAACCGGCTATGGTCCTAAAACCGGGGCAACGTCCAAGAAAATAATGTAAATCCGATAAAATGCGGTAAATGGTCCTAAAACCGGTCTAAACCGGTGTAGAAGGGCTATAGCGAGTGGTGAAGGTCCTAAAATCGGTCCAGAGAGTGTGGAATGGATATAAACAATGGCAATAGGTCTAAAGCCGGTGCGACGTCCAAGAAAAACGGTGCAAAATCCTATAAAATGCGACAAGAGTATAGACAAGATGTCTAGAAGTGTACCTAATAAAGTGAGCAGAAATGGTGGTAATAAACATACAAAAACGAATTAAAACCGGTGTGAATCTCGGGTTCTTGGTCTATAAAACCGGAGCTATGGCAACAAGTGTGTGGAGCTTTAGAAAAGCAATGACGGTGATGAGGGGAATCCTATGGAGAGTGGTGTGGAGATGGGCCTTCAAAGAGGCAATACGATCCTAAACCGGGCTGGGAGATGACAATGCCGGCAATATAAAACCGAAATCGAAACCGAAACCGAAGCAATAAAGCCGGTGACGATGTGGAAGTGATTTAGAGACAAAAGCAAGTAGTTGGAGCAAGAATGCGTCTATTGGGCAGTAATAATGCAATCCAATAACGATTAAGAGTAAAGCAAGCGATAGGGCATAACTGTGGGCGACTGGGATCGACTGGTAGTGTATAAACTCGTCAATAGAGCATATAGCCGGTAATTCGAAGCAATCCCCCCTTGTAACTAAGTTTCTACAGAGTATATATACTAAAAGTCCGAAATTATAAATAGAAAACATATCTAAGCATTGGTAAGGCTGTAACTCCGTAGCTGAGTAAAACTAATAGCAGGCATGTGGAAACTAGTCATCTGAAGCCATGGCATTGCGTTTAATGCCGGGTTTTTGAGGGGAAACCATATGGGTGCTGTGACTGCTGTGAGGACCATGGGGTGCTGTTTAACTGCGGGTTTTTAATGCGCAGCTCGTCTGCTGAGGTGTGCGCAGCTACTGTCGATTACTTTGAGGTCTTGGCATGATAACAGCCTTAGTAAAACCGGTCTGAAGTGCCCATGCACTTTAAATAACTTGGAAGGAGGAGTATCAATCAATCACATCAATTTAATTGAAGGATCAATGAAAGCGCAGCAAATGACGATCCCTGGTGATGTAGGAATGCTATATTCCGTTGATTGTCAATCAGGCATGCCAGGGTGTGATGGGGCACGAAGATATTGTGCAAAACCGGTCGAAAAAGGATATAAAAGAGTAGTGGACGTCATAACCGGTGTACTCCGGTTTCTGGAAGGATATTCGAGTTGTAGCCTTCGAAACTGGTTTGAATAGACGAAGAGTAACCGCTGTATAACCGGTGGAGCACGGAGATATTGCTGCATGAACTGGAAATCAAATCCAGAGTTGGTGTAGGAGGTAGTAGGAGGATAATAGAATAATCCGGTTTCTGGGAGAATATTCGAGCTGTATCCTTCGAAAACTGGTCTGAATAGACGAAGAGTAACTGCTGTATAACCGGTGCAGCACGGAGATATCGCTGCATGGGCTATAGATTAAATTCGGAGTTTCTTCTGGAGGTGGTAGGAGTATAATAGCATAATATGCGAATTCTGAGGGCTGTATATATCCGCGAATTCTGAGCGTACAGAGCCTGGAGGCTCATCAGCGATTCCTTAGGTGCTTTGCAGGGGACAATAGCGGGTATATTTGAATGCGTATGAGAGAGTCCTACAGAAGTATCATAAGTCCGTCCAGCAGTATGTAAAGCACCTTGAGAAAGTCCGGCCGACCGAGTAGAATCGCTTACTCGTCAGCCCTGTCTTTTACCTCCTCGACTCCCGAGGACGAGGGTGTCTTCTCCTCATCTGACTCCACTTCTTGTTCTATCGCCCGGTTGTTGCGATGAGTATTGTTGCGGGTAAACCTTCCGCCTCCATCCCTAGGTTTCCAAGGTTGCCGGCAGTCAGCGGTAAAGTGCCCCTTCTGATGGCAGTTGAAGCAGCATCGTTCTCGTCGGATCTGGTCTATGTCCATTGGTTGGCCTTGACCACCATAGACTGGTCCGGTTCCAGTGCTGGTGCTGGAGGGTCCAGGCTTCTTTGGCGGTTGCGGTGGCACGTTCTGAGTTCTCAGGGTTCGGTTGTCATTGCGGGGTGGAGCACGGTTGTCATTGCGAGGGGTGTTTTGTCAGTTCCAGGGGTCTTGGGGGCGATAGCCCTTGTGAGTCCTGTCGAAGGCCTGTTTTACCACTCGCTGGTCGTTGATCTGTATGATTCGACGCTTCCATTGGGAGTAAGTTCGGGGAATGTTTTCTCCGGATGCGACAGCCATGGTGTACTCATCTGGTACCCCAGCTCATACTGCTGCGACGATATGACTCTTCTCCCCTTGATCTTCCCATCTGCTGGCGAGTTGCACTTGTTGTTCCAGTTCCTGGAAGTATCAGTTGGCGCCTCCATCCTGCATCCTCAGTCCATACATGCGCTGCTCATGCACTTCTTCTACTGCCGGGTCAGCGAATTCCTTTCGGACCGTAGCAACAAAGTCCGCCCATGTGGGGAATCGGTATCTCCCATTGGTGGCGCTGTAGTATTGTTCGGCATGGTGGACCCACCAGGTCAGGGCCTTGCCGCCGAAATGAGAGGTGGCAAAGGTAATTTGCTGGGACTCTTCGTAGTATCCTCTGTGTACTTCGAAGAAGAGAACACATTGGAGGAAGAACCTCTGGATGTCATCATGCTTCCTGTAGAACATCTCGGGCATTCGCATCATAGTGGGTTTGACCCTGAGGAAAGGGGCATCTGGGGCTGCGGTTCCGCGGGGTTGTCCCGGATGTGGCGCAGGGGGCATTCAGTCTGGCGGGGGTCTGGGCAGGGACCATAGGTCTCCTCGGCCTCCGGGTGAGTCTGGGTCTGGTGCGGGTGGTCCTCCGGGTGGGCCAGGGTTGACAATGTCGGGCGGTTTGTTGTTGGGGTTAGGGGGAAGGCCGTGCTTCTTTCGCAGCGTGTCCAGTTCATTTAGCTTCTGGGCCATTTCTTCCCTGGCGGTTTCTAGCTTCGCTTCTTTGGCTAGAATGTTGTGGTAAAGGTTCCGGCGGGCCTGGGCCGTGGCTTCGCATTCTTCCGCAGTTTCTTCTGGTGCTCCGGCAAATAGTCGGGACTTTCCCGGAATTGGGGGTCCGCCTTGTTGCCGGATGGACTGTTTCAGTTTTGGTGGGGAGTTGAGCATTGGTTTGGGAGAGGGCGGGTATAGCTCGTTGTAGCTAATTATCAGGGGCTTTGAGTAGAGCGGAAAATCTGTATTGAACATAAAAACGGCCTGCTCGTGGGCGGCGTGTACCCGTACTCTTTTCATCTCCTCCTCATCTCGTTCCCTTTCTGCTTTCATATATCAAACCCCCAATGCGCTTGCTAACCATGAAATCTCCTCCACTATATGCGTGTACCTTTCTTCGACCCTGAGGTCGTATTCTTCTGCGACTTCTTCTTCAGTCAGAAATGTCTTCACCTCGGGATAGTCGTCATCGACCTCCAGCCACTCCGGTTCTCTGGCTGAGCCACTCGGCTCCGCTGTTGACTCCATCTCCTGAGTCTCGTCGTCCTCTTCCTCTTTCAGTATTTGTAGGTCCCCGTGGGACGAGGTCGAGGGGGATGCGGTTCTGGCTGATTCAGAGGGAAGGGGGGTGGACGACTCCGGCTGGTATCCTGATGGTGGCATGTCGTAGGGGCAGAACGTGGTGGGTACGATGCCACCAGTCGCTGGGAGTCTCTCCTTCTGCTCAGGGCTCAACCTGTTCCATTCTTCCGGGAGTATAACTCGGTGGCTGCGGCCAAGGGTCAGTGAGGGGGCTGAAGGACCGCTGGTAGAGTCCTGAGAGGTCGAGGGCTGCACGGTTTCAGGGAATGTGGGCTGGGCTGAGGGGACAGGGCTCTTCGGTGGAGGGGCAGGCAGGGAACTCCTCGGTGCTCTCTGTGTCGACCCTGATGACCTGGGCGACTGAGGTGGTGTAGTCCGAGGCGTCCTCGTCGTAGTCGGGTACGGGGGTGCGGGCTTGGTAGGGGTGGTTAGCGAAATGCGAGAGGCCCCAAGGGCAAGTGCGCCCACACTGTCTTTCAGCTTCCCTGTCACCATTGCCCAGGTACTCTTCGGTCTCTGGCTGGGGCAAGGGCTGCTCCTGCTCGAGGGTTTTGAGCTCATATGTCTGTGGGTAGACATGACGTTGGCGGTGTAGTTTTGGAATTAGGACTCCCAGTCCTATTCCTATGATAGTGAGGGTGAAGGGGACAAGAATTGCCACAAGGGCGATGTGGAACTCAACAGGGGTCAGGTCTCTGGTCTGTTGCATGGGTCTTTGCTTGCGTCGTGTGCGAGGAAAGAAGGGAAGCTTCGAGCTAATTGTTAGACCCAAACCTCACGTGATCCAAACAAGAGTAAACTCAGGCTGCCTCATGTTCGGACAACCACCCGAGAGTCTCATGGAGTTCGGATATAAGTGAAGAGATTGGACTGAGTTCTTAGTCGAGCGAGTTAAGAGAGAAGTTCAGTATTGATAAACTTTAGCTCGAAGCTGGGGTATTACAGCGAGAGCTACCTACTTATATACGAAAACTGTAGTGCTAATAATAGCTACAACATACGAGGACAATACGGTTGTCATGCGTTCTGCATGAGCCATAGTTACTAGCTACTTGGCCTAAGCCATCCGGTTCTGGTATGGTCACGTGGGGTCGGGGATGACTCGGTCCTTTAATAATTAGGAAAGAAAATGAATAAGTGTGGGAAATCGTAACATCCTACCTGTCACTAACACTTGCCACAACACTTTGGTGCACTATTTTCATATTGTACCGCATTATAAGTGTTGCAAGGTCCAGTCATAGAGCAGGAATACACTCATATCATGGAGTCATTGAAGCACTTGTTGAATCAGCATCTTTATACTCTACTATATTCATCATTGATATAGTATTTGTGGCTCGTGACATGTTGGGTGGATACTATACTGATATTCTGTCTGGTGCTATAAAGGTCTGCCTATTATGATATTGAATGAAGATTAGAATTGATTTCTACTTATTACAGGGAATTGCACCAACCCTTCTGGTTGGACATATTGCAGCAGGACATGCAGGGCCAGATGACTCTTGGCAAGAGAGTAGTACTTCCACAGTATCCTCTCTCAATTTTGGGACTGGTACTGTTTCAACACTGGATGAAGATATTTCACATGATAATCTAGATCCAGTGCCAGAGAGAAATTCTGCACTTATTGAAGAGGCCAGAGAGGCAAGATCCTTGGACATAGTCTAAAGTATCAGAAGCACAGAGAACAAAATTGTCAGGCAAGCCTGCTACTGCTCCTTTATATATTTAATGTATAGATGTGATAGATTGTTTCTAAATAATCCTCATATATTTTAAGTATTGTAGCTGCTTTAATCACTGGATCCCGCATAGACAAGTTTAAAGAGTAAGACTAGAATTGGACTCCAAAGCCCATGCTACATAATATAAACTATGTAGTGCATCGTACATAGTACATACAATGCGAAACTATCAATGCTCAATATTTGAGAAATCAAAAAGGGCCTCACTGGGAATTGAACCCAGGACCTCCTCGAATTTCAACCCAAACGAGGAATCATGCGACTAGACCATAAGGCCACATCTAATTTCTCTTCCGTGAAATATAGGTTGCTATCGTACCTGTTTTTAAGATTTCCTGACCCTTAGTTGCATAAAGCCATTCACTGGATTCGTCCCTTCTGTTTGAAGTACCGCCACGGTACGGTGTTTGTTGCACCGTCTCTCAAAAATGAACCCCTATCGACAGCGGTATCTTCTTCGACATCTATGCACATGCAGACGACTTTTCCACCAAAATGGCCGCTATCTATCAACCAAAAGGACCGAAACGCTGCGAGACATGCCGTCGTCATCTTCCAGCCTTCCAAAATCCCAGCCCTCGCCGGGTGATATAAATTTGGAACACCAAAAGAGTTGGCTGACGCGAAAAGTCGAGTCTTCACCGACAGCGCGTTGGTGGTTCATGAAATTCGTGAATTTGCTGGGGTACGGGACTCCGAAGCAGTTGGCAGGGAGAAGGACGTTTCCGTTGTATGCAAAGCTGTGCGCAGCTGCACCAGACGCAGAGATGACATTCTGGCATCAAGGTATGTATGTCTCATTTTTTTTAGTGCAAAGGTATTGACTTTTCCTAGATTGCGATTTGCCGCCAACATTCCAGTCGTGGTTTACTGTCGCCAACCTCCATACTTGGATGCTCGCTGTTCGTTTCCGCGCTCTTCCATCTCCCCACGGCAAAGAATACGTGCAGGGTCTCGTGGATCACTTTTTCCTTGATATTGAAGACCGAATTCGTGCCGTGCTCCAACCTCCTTCAAAGCCCACAGAACCGTACACTTTCGCGTCATCCTTCTATACCAACCCTAATGCGCCTACCACGGGACCCGACGGCAAGCCCATACGGCGCAGAGCCGCACCGGAGCGATTGGTATCTCGGCAAATGAAGATTTTCAAGGAGCAGTGGGCAGGGATGTGGATGTCTCTCGACCACGCCATGGTGAAGGGCGACATGGAATTGGCAGCTGCTGTATGGCGGAACCTCCTCGGCGCTCGTGGAGCAGCAGGCATCGCGTATCCCGATCCCAGTGATCCCAGTGCTCCTGCTCCGTACCGTCGTACCGTCAACCTCGTCGGAGGCCTGGTGGAGAACATTGAGAAAATCGACTTTGAGAAAGAGGCGCACCGGGATGATGGGTCTGGCGTCCACGATTATGCGCCCTCGGAGGCGGATAAATACGTCAAGTATCCCGACCTTATGCTTGATGTGGTGACGTACCTTCGCGGGGAACTGGTTCGATTGGAGAATATCAGCGACGAGGAGATCATGCATGGCGATATTGCCGGACTAGGATTTGGTCGAATTGCTGAATCTACAGTCGACGCGTCTAAATCCAGTAACGCGGCAAAGTCGAGTGGTACACCCCCCACTGGCGGCGCACCGAGGCTTAGTGACACTGCCAAGTCCAGCGACGTTCTCAAGACAACCCCCTCCAAGCCCAGCAAACTCTCTACCAGCGAGGCCGCCAAGTTCGCTGCCACATCCAAGACGAGCCCTCCTGGAAAGCCCAAGAACGGCAGCTCGCCGAATCCCAGCACCCCTAAAGCAGACCCTGCATTCAAAACAAGTGACGTGAAAAGTTCGCCTTCCAGGTCAAAAGCAACAAAACCCATTACATCTTTAAAGAAGTAATCGCTGCCGTACACCCTACTCTCTAATATAAACGCTGTATCATTATTGTTCCTCATCGGCGTTAATCATCTGGCGGAGATAATAAATATCGACTTCGGAGATCTGCAGTGAACGCTTCTTGATGCACGACTAAGAGATATGGCCAACGACCGCCTCAAAATAGTTTTGATTTCATATACAGCATCTGATCCTTTCCAGCCTGCCCCCGACTCAAACCCGACCGCACATAGGGACCATTGTAGAAAAAACACGACCTTTGGGCGGGTCGCCTCTAACTGCTAACTAGGCTTCAATATTCAGCTTCTGTCCAAGACCTGTATCCAGTATCCAGGAATCATGCCACCGAGATTCAGTGATAAACACCCTTAGTCCATAGTCACGACTAACGAAGAGTCTTCATCTAATACAAAGTGAATTTGTTCTGGTATTGCGAAAGTGATTGTCAAGGAGGGAAAACCGTATTAACGACGTAGCCAAGCTACGTTGTCTTGTCTTGCACAAGCACTGTATCGTGGTGCGCTCCACTGGGGTATCTACAGGCCGTGACTGCCTCAGCATCATTCGTAAGGGTGTTGTCGACTTGATGGTCTAGTAGTATGATTCCTTGTTAGGGCGGTCGCTGCAATCTCGAGGAGGTCCTGGGTTCAATTCCCAGTCAAGCCCGTACGCCAAGTGTTTCGTCTTTTAATAGCAGTTACCACTCACGACTGGCGGCTTGCGGGGGTGTGCAGATTCGTCCCAGGTTGGGGTTGGGCACAAAAGTTAAACCCCCAAGCGGGGTGTGACTTATGTTTTTCACTAACCTCTCCCCAAGGAAGGTGTTTTGATACCGTAATAGACCGTTACTTATCACGCTGGAAAGCCGCTTATATTTAAATTATACTCGCGGAACTGGCATCTGTATTACATGTTTTCTCCTAAGTCCGTTTTCGCCTTTGGGACTTTTTCGTTGTCGAGGATGCTGTAAGCTATCAGAACATACTACAGTTTCACTCTTGTACCGAACCGCCATTACGTCGTTCTGTCCGTTGATATGCGATATCCACCATATTCATCGTTGATCACTTCTTCTCCCTACACAGTCCATCCAAAAGCATCAGAAAAGACAATACGTCCAAAAAAAGCTTACTTACACGTCCGCATCCCTCAAGATCGCCTCGAACCTACTCCTCAGCCTCTGCACCTCCCTCTTATGCACATCCTCCGTGCTCGACCCAAAATCTACCAGAAATGCCTTGCATTCTCTGATGAACTGCTCGAGATCCTTTGCCACTAGTAGGGATCGCTCGGGTTCGTTCGATCCTCGTGCTCTGGTGAGGAAGGCTGCTGTAAGCGTCGATATACCCCCTAGGAAGTAGGAAGAAATGAGATTTTGGGGAATACGGAGATGAGACTTTACCGAGGACGGGAAGGACGATCGAGATCTGGCAACCTTCAGTCAGCGTATCTAGGCATAGAGCACTGATTTCGCACCTTGCGTCCCGTAACAAGTGCTGAAATGGCAGTCGTTAAAGCGCCAACAAGGAGTTGTATGCCTATACAAGACATTTCGTTTCGCGGTAGTTCTCTGGCGGTGCAGAGACTTACCGATAGCGATATTCATGGTGTACCCTTTCGTCATCGCGCGCTCCGTGTATTTCTTCCTCTCCGCCTCTGCTGCTATAATCGTAGGAAGCATCCGCTCCTCTACGTTTTTGACGTGGATCTACCTGGAATGAGTAGATTGGATCGGTATCTGAGGAAGCGGCCTACCTTAGACTCGTAAGGAACAATGTAGTCAAGCGCTGGTATAGGAGGCAGAGGTCGGTTGACGCGGTCATGTCCAATCTGAAGTGGGTCTATGATGCTAGAGGGTGTCTTATTCGTTTGCTGGGTAGATACGGAGATTTCAGTTGGGGTGATACTAGCTTCTGGGTTCGAGTTCGTTGGTGCAGTCGTTTCTGGCAGTTTCGTGGAATCCTGGAGCGTCGTGTTCTTAAAGGTAGGTCCAACAGTAGCTACGTCCGCAGTCAGGGCAGGCGCAGTGGTAGAAATTACTAGGGGGACAGAGGGTGTAGCGGAAGTAGAAGTGGCGTTTACAGGGATATGAATCGGTTTCGTGGGTGCATCAGGAAAGGGAGGCGTTGGTTGCGACGAGCTCGACGATGGCTTTTTATCAGCAGGAACCAATGGTTTGATTTGTGTAGAAGTAGGAATACTCGGCGGCAGCTGGGATATGGTCGGAGCCGGCGTTGCTGATGGCGAGCCTGTGGTTGAAGCGGTGGTAGATACTTTTTCAAGTGAGGGAGCAAGCATGTTTGATGAATCGGCTCGAGGCACTGTCAAGTCAGGTGTTGGCGGGATACCAGGCTGCGTAGATAGCGTTTTCTGAGTGTGCGACTCTGACATTGCCGCACGACTCTGTACCAGAGGGAACACGACGACGATGCAGTTGATATAACGAGAACGTTCGAACATCTTGATCATGTTTCAACTAAGATGGGTGCTCTGTTAAACTTCGACGCCAGGAGAAAGCTGTGAGATGGGCTGTTGGGTCCGTCAGATGGTCCGGGATGGAATGACATTTGGAAGCTCTGAGGATGGCTTCGCGGCTAATAACGACGGATCCTTCGTGTCGGACGAATGAAGTGCGGCGTGTATCTATCGACTTGTCATCGGTGAAAGATTTCACAGCGAAGACCCGCCTGGGCAGGGACAGCCGGCACTGACAGTGAGAAATGTTGTACTGCATTTAGCGTGGCATCTAGAAGTGAGCGACCTTCAGCAGTTGTTTCCACCGCAATGTTTCCGATGGGAAGGATAGTAATTGAGAATATATGCTACAGTGGGGTAATCTATATGATGCTCAGACACAGTCAACGGAAAGAGAGGACTACCCACCTGATCATACAAATAACAAAAACCAGAACCAATGTTATGTTGGTCCCTTTCCCCCATCAGCGCCTTGAATGTACATGCCAACATGAACTCTCGCAAGGTGACTGGCATTTTCTTCAATTACTGGTTTCACTTTTATACAGGCACGCCTAGAATAAACTTGCAGTTCACGTGGTGTTCAAACTCGAAGCAGAGCATTTAATCACCATAATGAAGCATACCCCACGATATATCCAGTCGAAGAATTCCTCGTAATCTGGAGGTGCGTTGGAATGCTTCCAATCACAATTCCTTTTATAGTCTGTCGAATGTTACATACCGAGAAAAAAACAAGAGCAGAAACACGAACACCTTTATTCTTCCGCTCTATCGTCGGCCCAACCTCTAGTTCCAGCCGTGACGGTTTCCTTTTCAGAGTTTTTGCTGGTACTGCAGAACCTTGAATTGCGGCTTCGGCAGGATAAGTTCTCTGCCCTTTGCATGCAAGAATAGCAGTAGCTTTCGAGGAGTGGTATCATCAGGTCACGGTAATGCGACCGGAAATGGTGCTATTCGTGCAGCTAGTAGTCGCAAAGCTTTACTTACTACGGAAGACGCGTAGAGAACGGCATTCGTCACGGCTGTGTCCCCAAGCACGACTTGGAACGCCTATCGAATGCTATTGCTCTGGCCGGAGGCGGAAAATGTTCTGAAAGTAGATGGTAGAAAGAACGGCCTGTATATGATCATGAAGATCGCAGTTGCCTTGTCATCGTACTAGACATCGGCAAGATTGATATACCTTGCAATAAGGTCGTCTGTGCAGTAAGGATGTCGGTGAAAGTGAAGCTATCGAGGTGTACGTGGGAGTCGGGAGGCGCCGGGCTACCCCTGTAGACAAGGCTGCTCGACGTCCGAGTGGGCGAGTTCATTGTTAACGATGATGTCGGAAGCCAACTTGTCTAGAGGTGTTTGATCACGTGTATTGCTGTAGGTTAGCGCTGGGGCTGTTACTGGACCGTCATTATTGTCTGTGACACACAGACCGACTTCACTTTCTCATCCTGCGACGCCGATAGCCATACACCGATGCCGGAGATGCCAATGCATGGTTCTTACACTGGCAGTTTTGGAATGGTGCCACAGCGCGACTTTACACCGTACGCCTGGAACTCGGACATCGAATATGTGATACCAACCCGGTCGGGCCTACGGTTATATTCTATGCCAGACATGATTGTTTATGTCGGGGACAGTGATCCCCTGTTAGACGCATCCTCGAGTTTCGAGGATGGGCAGAATGATAGTAATCTAATGTTAAGAACGCACGCATTTGGTCACTTTACTCAAGTCTAGGATAAGCTCTCACCTTGCGTCGGGTAACAAGCACTAATACGGCAGTAGTTAGAGAGCCGACCAGGAGCTGTATGCCTAGCACAAGTCCTCATATTAACTTCCTTTAAGAATAGGGAGAGGAACAACCCGGCTTACCAATAGCAGCATTCATAGCATACCCATTCATCATTGCACGCTCCGCGTACATCTTCCTCGCCTCCTCTGCCAACACGATTGTAGGACGCAGGCGCTCCGCTGCTGTTTTCACTTGGGCATGTCTGTCTGTCTGCTTCAAGTGAGCGGGTTGGTCTGAGGACAAGAAAGCGGTGACCTGAGGCACGATCCATTCGAGATTTGGCGCAGGGGCTGGGGGTCTGTTGACGCGGTCACGTCTCATCTGGAGTCTGTTCGATGAGTCCACACTGCGACTGGTATTATTTATGTGCTGGGAGGTCGTGCAGGTTTGAGCAGGAGGGATATTGGTTGGTTCCTGGACTGTCGTTGCAATTGGGCCGGGTGGTCTCTCAAACGTAGAAGTTTTGCCGCGCGCAGTGTTTGTAGAGGCAGATACAGGAGCAGCTGTGCTGGTCGTGGAGACCTATACCGTGGTAGAGGGAGATGCAGAAGAATTATACTGTGTATCGGTCATTACAGTCGAGGGAGAAAGGACGTTTGAAAGAACGGGCGTCTTGGGAGAAGCAGAAGAGGGTTTTGTCACGTTTGTGGGCGTCTGAGTCGTTTTAGTTAATGCAGCTCTTGGATTATGAGAGGGAGGCGTTGGTTGCGACGAGGATGGGTTCTTTTCAAAGCTGTATGACTGTGGTAACGGCTGGATTACGGTTGACTTTGTAGGAGTCAGCATTGCTGGATTGATAGCGAAAGGTCATTTTTATGTTCGGAGGAGCCATAGATACCTCTGTAGGTGAATGCGAGAGAACAGCAGCAGGGGGTGAAGCAAGGGATGGAAATGTCGGGGCAAGTATGTATGGTGAGTCAGCTCGGGTGGAAGTCGTCGACAAAGGAGCGGCGCCAGTTTGCGGGTTTTCAGCCCGCGGAGGACGTGCTTTTTCCTGGCAGGTGACCCTGGCATTGGTTCACGGAAATCTTGTGTCACTAGGAGCGTAAAGACGGACAAAGGTGTACATGGGCTAGTTGATATAGTGGAGGTCCCTATTTCTTGATGGGTTTCAGTAAATTTCGGGCTTCTGTATTAAAGTCGATGTCGTCAATGAGCTGTGAGATTCTTCAACGAAATACGAGTGATGTAGTAGAAGTTTCTCGGTGTCATAAGGAAGCGCAGACTGGCATTGGGCTCTCCAAATGGATTGCCACTGACTTGGCGGTGGAGGTTGGCTACTATCTTAATACGACGGGGTTGAAGGTAGCCGCAGTTGCGACGGCGGGAACGAATCGATCACCGACAAGCAACATCCAGTGAAGCTCATGACGATAGATAAGGAGAAGGGAGTTCGGGACGCTACAGAATGACATGGAAGCCGTTTAGAAGCTCTGCAGTCGGTTCCGCATCTAATGACATGGAACCTTCGAGCGAGGCATAGATGTCATGATGTAAATGCGGCGTTGTTACCTATCTACTTGTCATCGGTGAACGGATTCATACAACAAAAAAGTACATCTGACCAGGGACCGACGATGTTCAGGTGAATGTGATTGGACCATTTGGCGTGACTTGCAGAAATGTAGAAATTGGCAGTTCAAAGTGGCGACGAAACTAACGCGCAGTGCTTCAGATCAGAACGACGATGATTGAGAATATATGCTACAGTGGTTAACCTACATATCGTTCAGACGCATTCAAGGGGGAAAAAAAGACCACTCGCCTGATCATACAAATAATAAAAATTAGAGCCGTTGTTATATCGGTCCCTTTCGCCCATCAGCGCCTTGAACATACATACCAACATGAACTCTCGCGAGTCGACTGGCGTTTTCTTCATTGACTGGTTTCAGTTTGATATCAGCACGCTTATAATAGTAAAGTTTAGCTCGATTTCAAACTCGAAGCAAGCATTTAATCACCACAGCGAAGCATACTCCACGATAGATCCAGTTGAAGACTTCCTTGTAATCTGGATGTGACTTGGGAAGGAGATGAGTTGGAATGCTTCTAACGACGATCCCTTTGATAGTCTGTCGAATGTTATATACCGAGAGAGAAGAAACAAGAACAGAAACACGAACATCTTTGTTCTTCCTCTCTATCGTCGGCCCGACTTCTGGTTCCACCTGAGACGGTTTCCTCTTCAGAGTCTTTGCTGGTACTGCAGGGACCTTGAACTGCGGGTTTGGCGGGAAAAGATCTCTGCCCTTTGCATGCAAGAGCAGCGGTGGCTTGCGAGGAGTGGGATCATCGGGCCGTGGCAATGCGACTGGCGGTGGTGTTATCCGTGCAGCCAACAGCCGCAATGCATTATTACCAACTGAAGACGCGTAGATAACAAGGTTCGTCGCGTCGGTATCCCCAAGCGCGACCTGAACACCTATCGAATAGGTCTGCTCCGGTCGGAGGCAGAATATGTTCTGAAAGTAGACAGTAGAAAGAACGGCCTGGGGGTGTATATCAAGCGCAATGCCCGGGGCTGCCTTGGCATCGTAGTAGATGTCGGCGAGTTTGATGACGGCGACGAAGCGTATAGCGATGCCACGGAGCGATTCCAGGGCCAAGGCGAGGGGATTTTGCAGCAGGGTGGTCTGTGCGGTGAGCATAACGGAGAATGCGATGCCATCGAGAGTTACGTGGGAGTCAGGAAGCGCCAGGCTGCCTCTGTATACGGGTCTGCTCGACGCTCGAGTGGGCGAGCTCATTGTCGAGGATGACGTCGGAGGCCAAGTTCCATTTCTGGACGTGTTTGATCATGTGGCTGCCTCACTCTGACCTGGACCACCATGAAGTTACCGCTGTTCGCCGTACCTCTACTTTCTGCTCTCCACTACACGCCAGAAACGACGCATAGCTCACCACGACCACTGGTTCTTTGGCATGGCCTGGGTTCGTCGTCCGCGCCTTCCTGAACAAATCTGACACCGGCATACAGGCGACTCATACTCGTCTCCTGGGATGACTCAATTCGCATCCTTGATTGAAGACATCCACCCAGGAATATTTATACACTCGATTTACATTGACGAAGTACAAGACAACGACCGCAAAGCTGGCTTTGTGCGTAACTGACCCTTCTTTTTCCACCGCGTCATTAATCAGATTCGGTAGCCAGTACGGCAACGTGAATGCTCAAATCGAGCTCGTCTCTGACCAGTTACGCGGTATCTCCGAGTTGGCAGGCGGATTTGATGCGATTGGCTTTTCCCAAGGCGGACAGTTCTTACGGGCTTATGTGGAACGGTTCAACGACCCGCCGGTCAACAACCTCATAACGTTTGGTGCGCAGCACATGGGAATATCGGATATCCCAATATGCAGTGCCTGGGATCTTCTGTGCCAGGTTGCCAGGCGTGCTACGAAAAGCGCAGTCTACAGCACATGGGCTCAGGAAAATCTCGTCCAGGTACGCATTATAGTCCTTTCTGTCCGTCACCTTCCCAAACTCACATATGCATAGGCCCAATGCTTCCGGGATCCAAATAATCTCCCAACGTATCTCTCTGCTAATCATTTCTTGACCGCTATCAACAATGAATTCCCACCGGATGTGCAACCCCGAAACCAGACATACGCGCATAACCTAGCCTCTCTCAACTCCCTCGTCCTCGTCATGTTCCTTCAGGACAAGACTGTCGTTCCGAAAGAGAGCTCCTGGTTTGCTAGCGAGGCCCCTCCGGATGGCATGGTACCAGGACAGGACGTCTTGTCAAACAAGAACATCATTCCTATGAAACTACAGCCTCTCTATCGAGAAGACTGGATAGGACTGAAGACTCTTGATGAACAAGGCGGGGTGGTATTGACTACATGCGAAGGCGAGCACATGCAAGTAGATCGCTCTTGTTGGGAACCGTTGGTGAAGGAGTTTGTGGGCGAACTGATGGACTGATTTTTTCTCTCTCTGTATCACTTACCAGCATTCTTCAGTTGTATATTATGGGTTGGCTTACCATTTTCACTGGCATCCGATTTCTTCAGCCTTCTACAGCAAGTTGGCACAGTTAACCCCGTGCTGTACTACCAGTACAATGCACGAACGCCGTTCCGTACCGTCCAGATACCCGCAGAAAGAAATCCGGCACTTTCAAATTACTGTTCGAGTGTGTATCACCTTCTTTCCGTTCTGCATTATACGAGGCTCGAGATAATCTCGTACGAATGCCATCACTCCGGTAACTATGCTGTGATCTTGACGTGTTTGTAACTGTCCCTGCAAAGGCAATATCCTCATCCCGTCATACTACTTACCATGTTAGGGCTGTGGACACCGCCGTTCCTGATTGGGACCTTGCGCTGGTGTCGAACAACGCCAACGCTAATACTACACCACCTGTCCTCATCGCTGCTCAGTAGTCGTGGATATTCGTGACGCGCCTGCCTACGCGTTATTAAGAATCTTAACAATCTCGGGAACCCTCCTTTCAACGAGCACGTCGCGTGCCAGGCTTATGTTGACGACCTCGGAAAGAAGTTCGCAATTTTCTTGACAAACCTACATTCTGTGGTTCTTTTGTCGAACCAGTTCCAGGACAATCGGGTACTAGGACTAAACAAGTCCTCTTTCGCTCGCTAGACGAGTCTTTCGAGATATGCGGTATACTGGCGCCATCACAGGTAGACTTACCTTCTTATCAGTTACTATGGCCAATGCTACATCAGTGAGACGCTTTCGCCGGAATATAAACTCATGTATGGGATGACATCAGATGGTCAGTTCTTCGTTTACCTCTAAATTTGCTACTCACTCACATCTAAGTATCACTTCCATAAACCTGTATTAAATACACCTTGACACTAAAGAGGAAGAGAAATTGGCTCGTGGAAGGCACGGATGATACTTACTATCGGTGTAAAGCTGAGTCCACATTCTAGACTACCTTCAAACGGCGTACTGAATATAAAATAGGACTTCGAACTTGATCTCCTTGCTCTCGAGTTGGACATATATCATCACGTTTAATTCCTGGGTTAGGCTTTGCGAGCTGCCATGGTTATCAGTATCTCAGAAACACGCCGAGGAGGTCATCAAATTTTTCAGATGGATAGCTATAATGAGTCCGTGCCAGGAAAGGCGCTCTGGCTTCCCAGAATCGGATATCATCCACGGCGCGCTAAAGACCTGTGTCAGTGTCGCAATTCATTGCGTCCGGGCCGTCCGGACGGTGGACCGTGGCGATTGAACACGAATTCGACTCGACCAGATTGAGCCCTGTCGAGCGATCAATGTGTGTCATGATTTCAGATAGATAACTGTGATGAGTTGGCTACGTGCGGGGTGTCATCATTTTCAACTTTGATTCCATCTGGCTCATGATACACGACTCTATGATCAAAATAGTGACCACGAGCACGCTTGATCAGGTTGGGCCACCAATGCCTCCCCTGCCCATGTTCTGCTCACTTCTACGCAGATAAATCACTTGACCACCAGCTTTCATGGGATGTCCAAGGACATTAATAGATGAAATAGCTGTTTTCAAACGACGTATAGAAGCTCGGCAACATTTCAGGGTCAGCGAAACGTTTAGAACACGAAAAGAGGATAAAAATAGCACCCCACCCCTGTGGACCCGGCGCAAAGGATCCTGTGCAGTCAAATCCGACGGTCCGACGGATCAAGCCAGGATTGAATAGATAAATAAAGCAATGCGCAACGACGATTACAGCAGATAATGGTGGGTTCGAGGATAGCAACGCAGAGGTACTGCAGTGCCTTTGACCTTCACGACCACCCTGAAATAGTACTCCCACTTTCGATATAAAAGTTCTCAGACTAACGGCGGTCAGCAGGAATTCCCAGCAAAGCAAAAAAAGCGCACACAGGGACCCGTCGAATAATGTTGCGCGGTATGACGATCCACGACACCAACACTATCAGGGACCTTGGAATAAGAAGTCCAAGATAATGTTCGGCGCCGTTCTGGCTCTCGCAATTGTAATCACTGTCGCCGCCATGAAGTACATTTTAAAACAGATGAACAAGGTTCAACCTGCTGTTATTTATGCGCGAAGGAAAGCCAGGTGAGTCACGTTTACAGATATTTGGAATTTCACTGAGGTCGGAATGATCAAGACAAGGAAAACTTGTAAGAGCCGACATGCCTTACAATCGGGTGGATCCCTGCGACTCTGATGACAACATCCCCTTGACTTCAGGAGCTGCTACAGACGCCGAACGTGGAAACCTGTACCCATTCTCCCAACCGTACCAATACGGCTCACACGCTAGTGCTGAGCCTACCAATGTCGTTTACACACCCACACCCAAAGTTCCAGATCATGAATACAGTCGCATCTGAAATGTACAATACTTGCGTTGGCCCGTTCTCTGCTATTCCTAGCACTTTGTCGCAACCCATAGCTCCTTCCGCGAAATCTCTCTGCGTACACAATGCATACTTATGACCCATAGTCCACAACTCACAAGGATGGAAACGAGGATGACGACTTTCAAAGATCTAAGGGCTCAGTCGATGGTTGTTGTGAGTTCTTAACCCATCACCGAGAATATCTTTTCAGCTAGACGGACCGAGCCGCGAGACGCCTTTACGCGGTATTTAATCATTGCGTCATCTTGCTACAGCTGAGACTCAAGGCTTTCTATGCCTGTTATGCGCTCTTCGCTGGTGCCTCGATGACTTATTCCCGCGAAAAATCTTTTCGCTGAAGATAGAGCGCCAGTGCTCGATCATCCCAGTTGAGCATTTGTTTTAACAATTACTAGACACTTTATTTTTACTGCTCAACCAGCAGTGAAACGACTCCAATGGCAAAATGAGCAAAATCAGTTGTTTGGGTTATGCCAGGTCCTCGAAAAGGTAAAATTTCACTTATAGAAGAATACAGATTCCCTTCGCGAGAGTGTCGAAGCAACAGAACTCTTGTTGATGATGCTTGTTTTGCAACTACGCAAAATCAATAATAGTGAACACTATGATCTAGCACCCCACCATTACATGGCTTCCTCGATTGTTATGCATTATTAATGTACAAATACGCTGTACATTTACAGTGGGACAGGTCCGATGAATAATAACTAGAGTAAGAGACACAAATAAACCCAGGGGTATAAGTCCATCCACTAAATAAAAACTATATCATTGTGCAGTCGTCGTATAGCTCGGCGGAGGCGGTGATCGCACCCGGCTTGCACTGAACCCACCAGGGATGTCCATGACAGTCGATGCTTCTGACGCTTCCCTACCAACTGCAGTATGATATGATGCCCCTGTGGGCTCTCCCACATGCCGCACATCATAAGGCGAAGGTAAGTGAGGAGAGGCGGGTGGATACAAAGGAGACGCAGGTAGACGTACATCCTGCGGCGCTATCTGGGGAGACGATTGATGAAATAGGGACGGTGTTGATATCCCAGGCGGCCCATATCGACCGGTGTCCCAACTCACGTCGTCAACACTCGGTCTCGACACGATATGGGTGTGAGACGAATGCCCAGAAGAGGAAGCATCGTCCAGATATTCGGAAGATTTTGAATAGCCGTAATTGTTCGTCGGCTTGTATTCGTGATTCGGAGTTTTAGGCGTGGGTGCATAGATGACACTGGTAGGTCCGGTACCAGCGTGTGAGCCGTATTGGTACGGCTGTGAAAATGGGTACAGCTCGCCGCGCTCGGCATGTGTAGCAGCTCTGGGAGTCAAGGGGATGTTGACATCAGACGTGGAGGCGTCAAAGACATCCGACCGGTTATAAGGCATGTCGGCTCTTGCAAGCTTGGCTTGTCTGATGGTTCCCACGTCAGTGAACATCCGAAATACCAACGAATGTAACCTGCCTCGCTTTCCTTCGTGCATAAATGACTGCAGGTTTCACCTTGTTCATTTGGTGGTATATATACCACATAGCGGCGATGGTAATCAGGAACGTGAGGGCAAGAACAACATCAGATATTATCCGAGACTTCGTGTCAGTCGTTCCTATCGACAATTAGGTATGACAACGAAGAGGAACAAATTTTTGAATACCTGTTGATGATTCTTCAAGTATGACCCCGAGATAAACAGTGATGAACTGTTTAGGTAGCGATAATATTGCAGCAATACAAAAGACGATGATTCCCATTCCGCAAGTGGAAAACACGGCGGTCGTGACTAAAGCGAAGCCGTTAACAAAGGGTGGGTCAAGAATGTGGAAGAACTTGCAATGTCCCGGTATTGCACTGAGACGCGCTATCAAAGCGATTTTGAAACCACCATCTCGAACGACCCTTGCCAGACAGGCATATGTGATCTTTGTACGTTCTAGTTTCTCGCCACGAGCACGGCAGCAGTACTTGAAGGCGCTGAAACGAGGTGAGTGGTGGTATACAGGTGAAATAGAATACACACTAGAAATTGCCAACTTCACCAAGGAATGTACCTGCAGCAACAATACCAAATCCAATCCATAAACCCCAGACGAGACCGCAGAGTACGGCGACAATTTCATGACCGAAAAGCTAGGTACGTAGATGAGTGGCAAGTAATACGATGGCGCAAACGAAATTACAGGAGGAAATGAAATGACGAATAGAACTCCAATAGGGACGAGCCACCCAAACTTTATACTGAGAAACCATGTCAGATTATGAACAGAGCGCAAGAACAGAAACACGCACTCGTGTAACCACTTTGAAACAGGTGTGAGCCAGTCAACAATTTGCTTGTGATACAGCGTCATGAGGGCAGTCAAGACGAGGATGATGACCAGCGCGACATAGTACCCTAGTTAGAGTCAGAAATGTATGTTTCAATGAAAGACGGCAACGCACATAGCCATTCTCTTCGAATCCAGAACCGCCACTTCCCTATCACCTCCCAGCTGAACACACCAGTCTTCAATTCCTTCGCCTCGCTAGGCGTGGGGCTCGGTGTTCGTGAAATGTCCCTCGGCAACCTGTTGCCATTATTAGGGATGTCGCCATTCACAAAGGTGACAGATGAATTCGTTGAGGTGTACGGTGCCTGTACAGGAGCTGGTGGGTAAGGATGTGGACTAGACGCTGGGCTATTCCAAGGTTCTTCTTGAGGATGTCGATGTCGTGGGTGGTCGTCGTACTGCGCCGCGAGGCTATTAGATGGATCCATGTGTACGGTAATTTGATTTGCTGGAATTTTCTGTCAAGTTTGCTGGCCGCCGTGCGTCCGAGAACAATAATATAACGGTGCGAGCCCTATTTCAGGGTGAGTGTCGAGCTGTAGGCGGAAGAAGGTGTCGCCAATGGCTGTATAATGGCTGTAAGAGGCAAGAAATAAATTGCAGTGCAGTCCAGCGTTGCTCTCTTCGAATCCATCACTACCGGCCCCATTATTCATCATTGTCCCCGCTATTGCTGTTATTCTGGCTGCATTGGCCGGGTCTTGGCAGGCCCGTCAGATCTGCAACCGTGCACAGGATTCCAGGTGCTTTACCATCAAGGTAAACATTGTACTTGCGCCTCTGTGTCTTTTGGGCACATATACCTTGGTATCCAATTGTTTTTCTGACTCTGAAAACTTGAACTTGCAATGACCATGTCGCGTAACCACGGCGGCCGCTGTGATATAGCACAAAAAGCTTGTGTTCTCACGGAATAACAATTAGGTTCTCAAATTTCATTACAAATTTTTCAATTGCACCTTGCAAGCCGCTCGAAGCTAAATTACCACGTTCGTGCCACTATGGATCTCCGTGTACTTGTACAACGACCGTTGTCCTTGAAAGGAGTACCTTAGTAGAGGTCGTAGATGATGCTTTGTGTGCCCGTTCAAGGGAAACGCTTGGTGCCAAAAAACAAATTTCTGCGGACGATATCTCAGTATGGTCGGGACTGTCATCTCTACTGACCTTGGGAGCATGGACAAATGGTAACGATAAAGCATCCTTTATCGTTTTTCATTTGTTCCTGCACCTAAAGCTATGAAAACACCTAGACCAATCCATACTTGATAAAGATTGTCAACTCGTCAGGCGGCACTACCTGCTCATGTTATTCAGATTACACCTATAGAACGAACAGCGGCTCTGCCAGAAAAACTGCAAGGCGAACTCGCGGCCCAACATGATGTCCTTAGGAAGGTCCGGTCTTTCCTGTCCAACATACTTTGGCTGCGCAGATAACATCACCATCGAAACCGTACGTTGTCGCCTGACTCTGTCGAAAAGCGCTACGTTAATCGACTGTACTTTGACCACCAAGACGGTGTGACCCCGTTCCACCAAGACCGTCGCTGTGATCCTGAGCGGATATTAATCCTCGGATCGAACTCTATCATTGCATCTTTGCTTCCCCTCGGGCTTGTATTAGTGATGATTCCATGCACATTTCAGCTACCGTCGTCCAACTCACAGCAGCATTCATGAAGACCCCTTCTCAAATATTGACCAATGAGCTCGCGCATCAAGGCCCCACCAGGAATCTTTCGTCGGAACTCCTCGACCGTACAGCTTTCTAGGAGCTCAGTCTCAACCTCAACCCCAATTCAGATCACGTCTTGCGATTCCAACACAGATTCCCTTCCACGGCAAAGGCTGGTGTCATACGCGCAGAAAACGTAGAATTGCGCCAGAGCGGCGAAGGTTCCGTTCAAGGCTCTCTTTCGTGCCCATTACTGGACGCAGAAGGATAATCAAGTTTTTATCTTCTTTTCATCTCCATGCTGTTTAGCACTTCTCCAGTGCGATTTTTCTTAGCATCCTGTTCCCTCGTTTAGTATCTTCATTGCGGGACCTTGGATCGTTACCCTGCCTTTCCGACGCTCTCAATCGTCCAGTGCTTGAGCGACTATCTATGGCTTGGTAGTAGTCGTGTTGATGACGGCGGTCATGCTCTTCGCCTTGCTCGCGTCTTCCAGTCCCTGAGACTGATCATCGATGTCCTTGAGCAGTGCTCCGAACTTGAGCTCTGGACTACCCTTCCATACGGGTGACGGCTCTCTATTTTCTCAAGATAATTGAATAGGACGTCGGCACGGAAGTCGTCAGGTTTAAATCCTTTCCGCCCTTGGAAATAAACGAGGTATGCGTGACGTGCCCGGAGAAGAGTACGTCCTAAAGTTTGTCCAGCGGTACGGTGCCGAGACCCACAGACTGAGGGCAAAAAAAAGGGGGGTGCAGCGCTAAAATACTGCCGTTTGATTTTCAGTAATGGTAAGTACTAGTTCGTTAATGGTGCGGAGAGAGTATGAGGGTCGCCAATTTTGACTAGGTAGGAGAGCGAGGTAAGAATGTGGTTCGGTAGTATATAGTCACTGAGATACAGCGAATACGATGTTACTGTATCTCAACATGACATGAAGGTGGTGGATGCACTATACTTAGTGACCAGTCCTGTACACTGTTATTTTTACTATCATCGAATTTGGGCGTTTGGAGAAATCGCGAAACAAGTACTATAAATAAGAACTCTATTTCATCGATACTCTTCCCGTGCATCGCTGATGCCGTAGCTCAACCGAAACAGCCGCATTTACTTCCCTCCATTAAGGTCAATCTATAGATACTTTGTTGAGCAGTAGAAATACCGGTCAATTTGACCTTGAAAGTCGCTGGACCATGAGCTATACAGAGACAATTCGCGGAAAAGACTATAAGTTACGGCATGGTCCTAGATTACAGCAGAGTATGGGTTATTTAGAGGCGACTGTATTCATTCTTCGGAACTTTGGGTGTGGGTGTGTAAACGACACTGGTAGGCTCAGCACCAGTGTGTGAGCCGTACTGGTAAGATTGGGAGAACGGGTAGAGGTTGCCCTGTTCGGGCTGTGTAGCAGCTCTTGAGGTCAAGGGGATGTTGGCATCAGACATGGAGGCATCAAAGTCATCCGACCGATCGTAAGGCATATCGGATCTTGCAAGCTTTGCTTGTCTGATCATTCTCAGGTCAGTTAAGATTCGAAATAGCAATATACGTAATAACTCACCTGGCTTTCCTGCGCGCATAAATGATGGCAGGTTTCACCTTGTTGATCTGCTTTAGAATATAATGCATAGCGCCAACAGTAATTAAGATTGTGAGAATCAGAACGATAGTAGATATGGTCCGGGACTTCTTATCAGTCTCGCCTGTACGTTATTAGATACAGCAACGAAGATGAATCAACTTTAAGATACCTGTCGCTGATTGTTCGAGAATGACACCAAGGTAGACATTAATCAAATTCATAGGCATCGACAAGATCGCTGCAATACAAAATGTGACGATTCCCATTCCACAGGTAGAAAAGAGAGCAGTCGTGACTAAGTGAAGTCATTAGCAAAGGGTAGTCGCAGGAGCGAGGAGAAACTTGCAATGTGGGGGAATTGCACTCAGCCGCGCTATCAAAGCGATCTTGAAACCGCCATCTCGAATGACCTTTGCCAGACAGGCATACATAATGTTGTTGCGTTCGAGTTTCTCGCCACGAGAACGGCAGCAATACTTGAAGGCGCTAAAACGAGGTGAGTCCCGGTATGAAGATGAAATAAGTCGACACACTAGAAATTACCAACTTCCCCGAGGAATGTACCTGCAGCGACGATACCGAAACCAATCCATAGACCCCAGACAAGACCGCAGAGTACGGCAACAATCTCTGCACCGAAAAGCTAGGTAGATAGATGAGTGGTGAGTAATATGAGAGTACAAGATAAATTACAGGAGGAAACGAAAGGACAAATATAATTCCAATAGGGACAAGCCATCCAAATTTTAGACTGGTAAACCAAGGTCAAAATGGGACCACAGGAGAAAGGATAATACGTACTCGTGTAACCAGCGAGTAAAAGGTGTGAGCCAGTCAATAATCTGGTTGTGGAACACCAGCATGAGAGTCGTCAGGGTAAGGATAACACCCAAGGCGATATAATACCCTAGTCAAAGTCAGAAATGAACCCCTCATGGAAGAAAGTAACGCACAGAACCATTCTTTTCGAAACCAAAACCGCCAATTCCGAGCGTCTTCCCCACTAAGTAAGCCGTCGGTCCTCAACTGCTTTGCCTCACTCGGTGTGGGGCTCGGTGTCCGTGTAATGTACCGCGGCACCTTGTTGCCGTCATTAGAGATATCACTATCCACGACAGTGATGCTAGAAGGGTTCACTGAAGTGTACGGTGCTTGTGGAGAAGCGCGCGCGTAAGGATGTGGATTAGGAACAGGACTGTTGTTCCACGGTTCCTGATGGTGTCGGTATGGATCGTCGTACTGCGCAACATTATTGGATTGGTCCATGTGTACGCTTCTTTTTGATTTTCTGGTGAATTCCTGGGATTTGGATGCTGATACCACTTCCTCCGAGAGCTATTATATGGAAGGTGAAAACTCTATTTCGGGGTGATTGTCAAGCTAGAAGCGGTGCTACACTACACCTCTGCGTTGCTATCCTCTGCATTCGTCGTCGCGTATTGCTCTTATTTATAGTTAGTATTCTGTCACTGATTTGATCCATCGGACCGTCGGAGCTGGGTCCACAGGGGTGAAACTGTATTCTTGTCGTCTTTTCGTGCATAATTTGAATACTGTGTGCTATTTCTGGCGTCCAACTGTTTCGCTGAATCTGGAATGTTGATGCTCCTCAACCATGTCGCATGTTTCGTCTATTAACACATTTGCGTCTCATAAAGGCTGGCTTGATCTACTTGACTGATGGACAAAGACAAGGAGAACGGGGCATACTGCTTCACGGCTGTTCATGTACTGCCAGACTGGCAGTGCACTGTGCGATCATCAGCGCTGGAATGCTGACCGCCCATACGTAATCACTCACCCAACGAGACGTCGAGTGTAACTCGGATCTTTCTTTGTGATGTCCGGAATTATGGCACACTTTGACAACTTCTTTGCCGGTGTTCTGGGATACTGAATACCATCACGTAGACATCTGGCAACATAAGTCACACGTAAAGTCCAACTTGAGACGGTCGTGATATCCCTACCGGGACTTGGGTGGACTCGAGTCGGCAAGACGATCGTCAGAGACTTTATCGAAGAATAGATTCGACAGGTCCGATTACCCACATCGGACTACTACGCGTATTCCTCTCGGTCGCGATCCGATCATTGAGACGTTTGAAGTGCATGGGTAGACAGCTCACTCGGTTGAATAGCAGGTCCTGAATGAGGGACCCAAGTTCATCGAAGTGCATTACAGATGTCCTTTGTCTATTACAGAGACACACAGACTCACTTCAGTGCTGGACTCTCGACGTATGTCATTTCAAAGAATCCTGGACCATATCGTTCCCCTGGCATCTCTGTTTCTTCAGCAATCTGTCGGATCTCCGCGATCTCTTCTGGTGTCAGTTTGAGTGACCCAGCAGCAAGGTTTTCCTTCAAGTACTAATCGAGTCGAATGATAAGCCGTAACACGAGTGCGCGAGAACAAAGTTGAGCTAACCTTAATCTTCTTCGTACCCGGAATGACGAAGATATCTTCCCCTTGGGCTAGAATCCATGCGAGTGCAGCTTGTCCTGATGTCGCACCATGTCTCTTTGCTACATCACCGATTCTGTTTGCAAGCGACAGAATTTTAGGAAAGTTCTCTGCGTCGAACTTGGGCACCGTCAAGCGGAAATCTGTTGGTTCTAGGTCGTCTCGAGAGCGGATTTGACCTGTCAGGAGCCCACGTCCGAGCGGAGAGTAGGCGACGATCTTGACTCCAAGCTCGCGAGCCGTTTGGATGAGCTCAAGGGGCGGTTTTTCGACGTCGAGCATGAAAGGTGAATATTCAATTTGGAGGGCAGATATGGGGTGAATTGCGTGGGCACGACGAAGACCAGACGCAGTGCAGTCTGAGAGTCCGAGGTATTTGCCTTTTCCTTCTCTATGTTGATCATGAGGATAAGAAGGTTCTTTTAGGGCGACATACTTACTTGACAAGCTCAGCCATGGCCTTTACGGTCGTCTCAATAGGAGTGTTTGGGTCGACTCTGTTTTTTTATTAGTTAAATTTCATCATTTAGCCAGAAGGTATCCACCGATGCTGATAGTACAAGTCGATATAATCGACACCGAGTCTCTTGAGGGACGTGTAACATTGTTCTTTGACGTACCCAGGATCACCACGGGTACCTTGCATAGTGATTCCAAATTTCGTTGCAAGGAAAATGGATTCGCGTTTTCCTGGATTGCGCTTGAACCTGCATGTCTGTTCAGAACAAGGAAATAGGGATCAGCAAGCAGGTCGTACCATTTCCCGATAAGGTCCTCTGAATCGAGATACACATCGGCGGTATCCCAGAACATACATCCTGCTTCGAATGCAGCGTCTAGCACCTACGAACACAATCAAGGCCTACGGAGTAGATACCAGATGCAATAGATACCTTGAAACGTTCTTCATCTGGCTGGATGCTACCGTACCCAGCACTGATCCCCATTGCTCCAAAGCCAATGGGGGGTACAGACGTGTTTCCAATCCTTCGTTCAAGAGCAGCCGACATTGAGGTAGTATAAAGACGGTGTGTGTTTATTCACTGCTCACTCTCGGCATTTTATAGGAGCAATGACGTTGACTGCCGACAAAACGCGCGTTCAGTAAAGCACTTGACAGATAAATACATGATTAAAGGTTGCGCGACCGTTCTATATAGAAGCGCTGTCGGCCCGAAGCGTCAGCAATCTTGGTGGTACTTGGTGTTAGGATATGGTGGTGTTTTAGAGACAAAATTAATTTTGTATTTTTTTTCCTGGCTACTCCAAGTATTTGCAGGTATTTGCAGGTATTTGCAGGTAAACGGAAGTATTTCGAGGTATTATCAGGTATTATCAGGTATTATCAGGTAATTCGAAGTAATGCAAATTCCAGCAATCAAAAATTTGACTAATTTCGGTAGCATACTTCTAAATACTTCTAAATACTTCTACCTGCTTTTACTTGGCTTTACTGGATTCTTGACGATCCGAGAAGCCTGTCACTCCATGGTTTCCGGAGTCCATATCCATATATCAAACACAAACCCTGTTCTTACAATGGAATCTAAGGCGACCTTGGAACGGTCAAGCCTAACGGGTTAGTAAAGAAGGCCATTCGTTCAGGCAAACTGAAGGTTCGTCTGATGCCAAAGTTCGGCATTAAGCCGATATAAGCCGTACTACCTATGGGCGCGTGAACCCTGAGGACCCCAGAAGAGTCCTTCCATTTTGAGCCTATGCCGATGTGCGGATGGGAATGTGAAGTATTCCCCGGTATTCTGAAGTAGCACACTATTTCAAGCTGTCGCCTACGGCATTCTAAGTCCGTTGATGAGCCTCCAGGCTCTGTACGCTCAGAATTCGCGGATGTCTACAGCCCTCAGAATTCACATATTATGCCATTATACTCCTACCACCTCCAGAAGAAACTCCGAATTTAATCTCTAGCCCATGCAGCGATATCTCCGTGCTGCACCGGTTATACAGCGGTTACTCTTCGTCTATTCAAACCAGTTTCAAAGGCTACAACTCGAATATCCTTCCAGAAACCAGAGTACACCAGTTATTACTCCCACTACCCTTTTATATCCTTTTTCGACCGGTTTTGCACAATATCTTCGTGCCCCATCACACCCTGGCATGCCTGATCAACAATCAACCGAATATAGCATTCCTACATCACCAGGGATCGTCATTTGCTGCGCTTTCATTGATCCTTCAATTAAATTGATGTGATTGATTGATACTCCTCCTTCCAAGTTATTTAAAGTGCATGGGCACTTTAGACCGGTTTTACTAAGGCTGTTACCATGCCAAGACCTCAAAGTAATCGACAGTAGCTGCGCACACCTCAGCAGACGAGCTGCGCATTAAAAACCCGCAGTTAAACAGCACCCCATGGTCCTCACAGCAGTCACAGCACCCATATGGTTTCCCCTCAAAAACCTGGCATTAAACGCAATGCCGTGGCTTCAGATGACTAGTTTCCACATGCCTGCTATTAGTTTTACTCAGCTACGGAGTTACAGCCTTACCAATGCTTAGATATGTTTTCTATTTATAATTTCGGACTTTTAGTATATATACTCTGTAGAAACTTAGTTACAAGAGGATTGCTTCGAATTACCGGCTATATGCTCTATTGACGAGTTTATACACTACCAGTCGATCCCAGTCGCCCACAGTTATGCCCTATCGCTTGCTTTACTCTTAATCGTTATTGGATTGCATTATTACTGCCCAATAGACGCATTCTTGCTCCAACTACTTGCTTTTGTCTCTAAATCACTTCCACATCGTCACCGGCTTTATTGCTTCGGTTTCGGTTTCGATTTCGGTTTTATATTGCCGGCATCGTCATCTCCCAGCCCGGTTTAGGATCGTATTGCCTCTTTGAAGGCCCATCTCCACACCACTCTCCATAGGATTCCCCTCATCACCGTTATTGCTTTTCCAAAGCTCTGCACACCTGTTGCCATAGCTCCGGTTTTATAGACCTAGAACCCGAGATTCCCACCGGTTTTAATTCGTTTTTGTATGTTTATTACCACCATTTCTGCTCACTTTATTAGGTACACTTCTAGACATCTTGTCTATACTCTTGTCGCATTTTATAGGATTTTGCACCGTTTTTGTTGGACGTCGCACCGGCTTTAGACCTATTGCCATCGTTTATATCCATTCCACACTCTCTGGACCGATTTTAGGACCTTCACCACTCGCTATAGCCCTTCTACACCGGTTTAGACCGGTTTTAGGACCATTTTACCGCATTTTATCGGATTTACATTATTTTCTTGGACGTTGCCCCGGTTTTAGGACCATAGCCGGTTGCCTATAGCCAGTGCACGTTTGCCAGACGTATTCCACGTCTTTTCGGACGGTTTCTTAGTGTCCAGGTCACACTAGATCCCGTTCTATCTCATTGGTTGAGATCCCCCTCGGCTTACAGCCTGAGCCTCTTAGTACTCGACTGCTGAAGGGTACTACTTCCAGACTGTATAGTCGAAGTGTATACCTGCGTCTAGAGGAATTGACCGCACGGAGGTGCACCGAACCACTCGCACAAACACATAGCCTTGACTACTGTGACTGCAAGCATCTTTCCTTAGCTCTCTCGGAGTTTTGGGTGTTGCCGTTGCCATGGAAGTCTAGGTTCAACACCGTACTTATCATTACTTACGTTTACCTTGTTTTACCTCCGATTACTTACAAATACTTCATAATACCTGTATTTACCTGGGAATACCTGCATTTACCTGTGAATACTTACTCCAAGGCGAAAAAAATGAAAAATATGTGATTTTGTCTCTAACCCACCATGATATTAGGGCCAGCAAAAGTTACCAATTGGCGAAAAAATTGATTGCACTATTACATCCATTCCACGGGCAGTCACTGTATAGGGCATTTTAGAAAGGTTGGCAATGGAACACTGATATATATGATACAGTTTGCGCGCCGTTGAATGCATAAGATCGAAAATGCGAAGTAGAAGCAATTCCGAGCCCTATGTATATAGGAAACTTGGTTATTATGTAGCGAAACCCCGTGGGAAATTCTATTTATGCCATCACGGCGTTTGCCGACCTAGATATTGGGCTTATCGTGGGAACTTTTTCTGTTCGTTGCCGGCAATTGCCGACTCAGGAGCGGAGCGTGGGACAATTTCTATTCATTGGCGGCAATCACCGACCCTGATGGCAATTGCCCCCAATTCATGAAAGAACCCTAGAAGGTCATTCTGTGAGTGACAAGAGTGCAAGAGAGTGAAAAAGCAGGCTTAACGAGGCAGACACACGAAAGTGCCCCTCCGTAATGCCAGATTCAGTGTATCCATGATTTGAAGGTGGTAGCTGACAAGGTGTTGAAAAGGGATTCCCGCCCGACTGATTTGTCAATCGAACAGCGATCGCGAGAGTCGAAAACGGACCAGTAAACACTATACGCTTAACAATTCAGCACGAGATTTTATCGAAGCTGCCACGAGTTTGATCGGGCTCAGGCTTCGGTCGCCTGTTCAAGGCTGTAGAGGTACTGTAGAGGTACCATTGTTAGAATCAGAATCAGCGAACCACAAATAGACTGTTCCCTAAACACAACATCAATGAAGACGAGAGATCTTCCTCTCAGGACATGTGCGCCTCCCCCATAGCTTGGACCAGCCATTGTAGTTACTTGCGGAAACATAATATCAACGGAAACTCTGAGCGTGTTGAAAAATCCACGTACATATCCTGAAGCACCTAGACAGACGAACGCAACTCGGGATAATTGAACTTAACGCTAATTAACAGTGCTGAACCTGTGCGCCGACGAGCAGATGATGCTGTGTCCTCGGTGTCATAGAAATTAAGATTTCAAGACAAATTTTAAATTTTGAAAAGACGGGAGGCTTGGAAGGTGGGAAGCTCTTCGTAGGGAGATTAAATGGTGATAGTTATTTGTTGGTTGTGAGATTTTGTCTGCCGGAGATAGATAGAGGTCCAGCCAGTGTATGGGTCGCCGTCTGTCTGAAAAACCTTGTGTACGATGAGCAGAAATGTCGAGAAGATTACTCGCCGACCTCAAACTAGAGCATCCAAGCAGGTACAAGCTCCTGCCTGAGGGGGTCCTTCACGCGTACAGAGTTTGCTTCTCTGTAGCGGACCCGATTGTCTGTGAGAACAATCCTTCTATGGTATGTATTGCAGAAAAGACATGATACGCAGAACAAGACGGAAGATAACAGGACATTGAATTGAACATTATGATATTTAGCAGCAGGAATATGGTAGATGCATTTGGATTAACGTTAAATATTTGCAGTCAAGAGACAGGGTTGGACTACTTGGCACTAGCACACGATGATTAACCGGTACTTGACCTGCCCAATGGGTAGGCATGACTCGACGATGCCCCGCTCGGTTCCTTTGAGGTTCCAGTGCAGACTATGACTTCATGAAGGAATAAAGATGAGAGAATGATAATTAAAAAAAGCGGAGAGCGACAAGTGGTGGGGCAGAGAAAGAAAGAAAGAGATCATGTGTGATCATTCTTGCCTCTTCTCTTCATGCCGCCATTGTAGATTCATCGACGTCCTCCCACCAATTACCAGGACTTCTAACATTCTTGTCCCGCAGATTATATGCAGGTCATGACCATCCTTTGTTCAGCACAGAAATTGTTGACTTGGAATAGCTGCAATCCTTGTATGCTGCCCGGCTTCGATCACATCGACACGTAGTCCTGAAAGCACTTGGAGATCGCAAATCAATTCATGCTCCCATTCGTCATCCATCGAAATCTTTCATTTCATTCGCGATTCTTGGTGGGGCGAGAAGAGCGGGGTGTACGGCACAGCATAGTAGGCATATCCGTACCTATGCCCTTTTCTCCCAAAATGCTCTGAAGTAATTGCATACCTATTCGGAGAACACAGGCAAACATCTTCTCAATCTGCAGATCTGCTTCGGCGGTATTGCAGGGGATGAAGAAGTCCTGTCTTTGCTTGTTCCATCCTCTCGACGGTGGAAGAACCGTGGTGCGGGCGAAAAATTCGTACAACGTACAAGAGGAAGGAAAAAGGCATAGGGCTCAAATCTGCCACTCGTATGAGTTGGCCCACACCGACTAGTGAAAGAGGGAGAGATACATCCCCAAAACCATAGCCGAACATGACAATGGAAAGATGGAACATGTCAGTAACCAAAAGAAGAGACATGAGTCTCTTGAGGAAAGGAAATGGACAAGGACTTAAACTAGAAGCATGAGTCTCGTTGAGGACAGGATATGAATCGAAATAGCTTGAAATGTGTTAGAGGTCTGTTGTACAGATGTAAAATCTGCGAGCAATATGGCGAGCAACTGAAAACTGGGAAGGCAGGATTGACCGAAACCAAGCACCGAGGATGCGTAGCATTGCACTGCACCATTTCGAGGAACAGTACGAGCAGGAATGATATTTTCGGGCCGATGGAACGGAATCAACCAAAGGCAAGCATCCGGATGCATAGAAGAAAAGCTCAGTGAAGGAAGGACCGCTGTCTGAAACTGTGACCAGTTTTGACTTTGCACCTGAAGGAAGGAGGGCTTGTATTCTCGGAAGCATATTTGTATCGGACAGTTCGGTCGTATGTGCTTGGGCTGACGTTAGTCCGCCGGACACAAATAGCCAACAACGTACGTGACATACGATGGCAGTGGCGTTCGTCGTGTTTCTCTTCTTTGTATTCCTCGTCTCCTTCTCTAACCTGAGAATAGACCGATACGGAGGCCATCGTGGTAGTCGTGTTGATACGCGACATTCGAGTGGAGGAATTGTTGGCCCGTGACGGTCTGGTGCGCCATGGGTCGGTAGGGGGAGCGAGAAACGCCTTTGCCTGTCTCTACGTCTCCATTGCCAGCCACGCGAATCCTTCGTCGGCCTTCACTATTTCCACCTCCGAGTCGTATGCCGGGCCTACCTCGAGTTTCGTCTTTCCTCGCCTGCCTTTCCGTGTCAAGCATCCCCAGCTAATCCATACGCACAGACTTCCTAGTATGGCGCCAACAATTACGAGTACCGGTATGAGGTACCTGCTGATCTTGTTTCCGCTTGGCTGCTTCTTGGGATACGTTACCAGGCTGGGAAGAGCGGACTGTGAGGTGGGAGGTACTGGGATTGTTATCATGGATACCGACGATGTGGGAGTCGCCGAGGTCGACGAAGAATTCACGCTGTGCGTGGTACTGTTGGCGCCATCCGAATTTACGATGACCAAAGCAATACTACTCAAATCTGTTGATTCTGGTGGCATCTCGATAACTTCCACGGGAATCCTAGGCGGAATGGCACTGGGTGTGGTTGTTGTAGAGGTGCCACCCCCGAGAGGGTACGGCCACCAGTAATCGTAGCTGCTCGTGGTTGGAATCGCATTCGCTCCAGGCGGGATCAGTTGGCGAATCTGGACTTCTGCAGCAAAGGCGGGAAGACAGAGCGCCAAGATGAGCGCTGACTTCATGGTGGTCAATGGTCGGGCTGGCTGGCTGGCCGGCTGGTCTTCGATCGAGATGTTGGGTGTTTTTTTCTAAATTTGGACGCGTACGAGAGTGATGAAGAATTCATAGCAAGCGCCCGGAGACCAGAACGTAACAGTTGGTGCGTATTTTACAGTTGGGCCAGTCGACAACGACGTGCAAGCTGGTGTCAAGTAGGCCAGTCAGTGCGACATCCAATATCGGGCGTTACATCTTACCAGGATCGTGCGTCTGCATAGAGGCCGTTCAAAAACAAGACGAATGCTAAAACAATGATGGGTAATAACTTGGTCAAAGGTCGGACACCGTCATCAGATCAGAAAGCACAGAAAATCCAAATCAAAGTTCTCTTTGTTGTGAAGGTATTTATTTTACAAGGAAATGATACTAAGAGCTAAGTGAGCAACAGTTTGAAGGCAGATGAAGGAACTGACCATCTTATTTCATCTAAACATTCCATCCTATTCCATGCGAGAACCACCTTACTGAGGCGACATTAGCCATAGTAATAACTGACAATGAAAGTAAATCTACCTGTGATGGCGCCGGTATACCGTACGATCTCTCAAAAAACTCGTCAAGCCAGCCGAAGAAGGCCTGTTTATCTTCTAATGAAAGATTTGCCCAACCAATCTCCGGTTCCACCGGAGTAGAGTGATATGACGGCGCTGGAGACCCTCGAGGAGGCAACGAGGGAACACTCGACGATGGAGAGTCCGTTGCAGCACTGGGAATGGGGGGTCGTGTTGAGCGCTTGATAGGTGGTGGGGCTGCCCCTCGTCCGGGAACTGGTGGAGGTGTAGAAATTGACGAACGAGATGGTGGAGGAGATATCGATGGGCGAGCTGAAATACTCGTACGTGGAGCAGGAGGCGGTGGAGGCGGTGGAGGCGGTTGCTTATTATACGGATCCCAATTCGTTTTCTTGAGAGGTACACTTATTTATTTGTCAATATCCAGTCCGAAAATAAGAGATATGGACATACCTAGAGTGTCTATCCCGGGTATTCTGTATCTTGGTCACACTGGCATCTTTGGCCTTTGCTGCCTTTTCCTTTAGCTCTGCAACTGTAAAATGTCGGTCATCGGTCGAATGTAGGAAAAAGAAACTGACATGAGGGCATGGCAAGCAGGTATTCGTGACGAAATGACGGCGGATGACGGAGAGGGGGAGGGGTTGGTGGCTGTGTCGTTTCGATTTCACAATCTGCATAAGTTTACCCGCTTTGACACTAACCATCTCCCCCTACACATATCTTGATCTCATATTTTCTCTATTCCGTCCAGTTCAGAGCTGTATCTAATGGCTAGGAGATATCCAGTCGTCCAGTAACTATCTAACACCCTAGGTTTCACAGTACCCGGCTTGGATGCTTTATAATTTAACTGCATTAGTGAGCACTCCTCTGTAATTTGAAGTATTTCTAAGCAAGATTAAGGGTCAAATATCAGCCACTTTACCTATATATACAAGCAAGGAGGAAGGAGCATATAAATACCATCATGAAGGCTCTCACAACTGTACCGGGAAACACTGCTCTCGTTGTCGAACTGCCGATTCCAGAGCCTAGTCCCAGCGAGATAAGGTCTGCTCGTTCTCGGATTATTGTGGATGTATAGCCTCCTGATGTACACAGGGTCAAGGTACACTCTGTTGCCCTCAATCCAGTTGATGCGCTCTACGTCGCGCATCCTGCAGACAAAGCGTTTAATCGCGTCGTCGGGAGCGATATCGCGGGAATTGTCGACAAAGTTGGATCCGAAGCCACCCAGTGGCATGTAGGTGACAGAGTGGCTGGACTCCTCCAAGGAGGTATGCAGTACCTCGGCATATATGCACCCTGCTCATGAGTTTATCCTCAGCGACGTCTGGTAATATTCGGCCTGGGGGTTTCGCGGAATATGCTATCCTCGAAGCAGATTTGGCTATTCGCATTCCCATTTCAGTCTCTTACGACCAAGCTGCAACTCTGCCTCTGGGTTCGTTAACAGCCGCACAGGTAATGATGCACTTCTCTTCGACATAAACATTATAATTGACTCGACGAGATAGGCTCTGTTTATTCGTCTCGGAATCAATGCACCATTCCCAAGCCCCTTCTCGTTTCCTCTTGAAACTGCCCCTTCTCCTTCAATCTTGATATATTCTGCAGCAACATCTATTGGTCTCTATGCCATCGAATTGATCAATCTATTGCACTCTGCGGGTGGGCAGACGTATCGCGTCTTTGCTACAGCGAGCCCGAAGAACCATGCTAAGCTGCTTTCGCTTGGGGTCGAGGCCGTATTTGATTACCGCTCCACTACATGGATTGATGATGTTCGAAGTGCTTCTGGGGGAATCACGCATGCCTTTGACTGTATATCCGAGGACGACACGACCGCACACATATCGCAGACATTTAGGGAAGAAGGTGGAACGATCGCCGTGATTCGAAAGGCAGCATGGAACAAGGATGGTGTTCAAGCAAATGTGTCACCTCTGTATGGCGCTGCGTGGTCGGGTCTGGGTCATGAGATTTTCTACAATGCAGAGACTCTTCCGGCATCTCTCGAATGGCGAGCGTTCACTGTTGCATTGTTCTCTTTCCTGGGAAGAGATAGGGAGAAGTTGCCTATCGAGCCAAACCCTATGCGTGTCATGCCGGGTGGATTGGAACGTATGGTTACGGAAGGGTTCGCTCTTTTTGGGTCCAGCAAAGTTGCGGATAGAGAACAAGTCGGAAGTGAAAGCGATTCAAGGCCCTGGATGAAGCCGATATCTGGGGAGAAAACTGGTTTATCATCTCACAACCTAAGGACGTTGAGGGCATAAAAACTCCTCATTTCAACTTCTTCCTTGGCAGTTATCCACTTGTGTGCACAACATCAATTCTTTCACAAAACAACTCTCAAGTGAAGATACTTCTAACTCTACCTTGTGTCTGAAGAGCTCGACCGTTGAACTAAACATGTTGACCAACTCCTCACCAAGAATGGCACATTCAGAGTTTGAATGCAGATGACTCCGCCTAAAATGCCACGTGTAATAATATAGTATACTAACTGGCCTCAACGTATTATAATTCCACCCACCGCCTCGTCCGCCTCGTCGACTTTCGTTGCTTAAATTCTTCGCTCTGTCGCATTTTCGAACTTCGTCAATCTCAAATCGCATGGATAGCCGCTGTTTCGGTTCCCACGACTGTGATGGTACCCTTGCGACTCCTGACTGTGGTGGTACCCGTCAGGGCACACCTGTAAGTGACCGGTGCAGATCTCCATTGACACTGTTCTGATAAATGTTGCTTTGAAAAGCCTCCGGATTTGCGCCCACAGATCGAGGCGCCCGCTCAAGAGCTTGAACCATGCTCATGTTGTTCGGGTGATGATGTTGACGATAAGCCAACGATCTCCACTAGAGAAGGCTCAATTGCATTACAAGGTTTATCAACCCGCACAACTAGTAGGTTTTCAATTAGATCGTCAAAATCGGGGGGGAGGGCTGACTGCTGTACAAAAGTTCGAGGACGCCGGTGCTGCGGAGCTGCATGTTGCGTGAGCCCGAAAAGGAGAGGAAGACGCTCCAAGATTTTATTATGGAAAGTCAAAAGAGCACCATGTTGCACTGGAATCGACCAAGAGCGTCTCAATTATGCTTCCATCCATGACACGTCACCCGACGACCAAGGTGGGAAGGAAAAAGTTCTCACTCTCATGGTCGTTGGAATGGATTGCCCCGCTTGTTCTCCAAGAGTTGAACGAGCGCTGAAAAGCCTCGGCGTGACAGACGTAAAGGTACATAATATTATTAATTTCTAGGCAATAGTGCTGTAACTGACAATGAAAATAGGTGGACTTTGTTAGCGCTCGAGCAACCTGTAGCTACATCAGTGGTTCCATCGAGCCCGAGACTATCCGACGCAAGGTGGAAAGCGCTACAGGTTTTATTTGTACCATTACCAGCTTGCGGAATGGTCAACGCACCCTCCGTGTTTCTTTCCCTAATACCAATGTCCCCACCTTGGACAGCCTTCAGGCACTCTTTGGCCGTGAACAGGAGATATTGAAGATCTCTCGAACAGATGTTCGCTTCACGGTTGATTCCGCCTCTCGTTATCCGTCTGCGCGCACTATTCATACTGTCCTGCTAGAACAGGGATGGACAGTGACACCGGTTAATGAAGATGACAGTGAAGCGGCTATAGAAGAGGCAGCTGCCCTTGATCTTCGTCGCTCGATCTGGCGGTTTCTCTTGTCTGCAATTCTTACCATTCCGGTCCTAGTCTTAGCATGGTCGGGGGGCTTCGAGAGTCAATTCGCCCTTCGTGGTGGTATCGCTCTCGCCCTCGCGTCAGTGGTCCAGGTTTTCTGTGCTGGACACATCACCCTCGCCGCAGGACGCGCAGCCATCATCGACCATCGCCTTGATGCCGACGTCTTGATCTCTTTATCCTCCCTCTCAGCATTCCTCTATTCCATCGTCAGCTATGGATATAATGTTGCGAAACACAGTATCGGCCTCGATAGCTTCTTTGAAACAAGCGCCTTGCTCATCACACTGATCCTACTTGGCCGTCTTGTTTCGGTGTATGCGCGGAATGCGGCCAGGCGAAGCTCTGTCGGCCTCACACCTCCTCCCGCTGAAGTTGCACATTGGGTTGATCCCAAACTCGCTAGTAGTATCCGGGACGTCCCCACAGCGTTGCTAGAAGTGGATGACACGGTCGTTGTTTACGCAGGTGAAACCATACCTAGTGACGGTATTGTCGTCAGCAACATATCAGATATCGACGAGTCTTTGATTACCGGTGAAGCGGTTCCTATAACCAAAGGCCCGGGAGCTCCAGTTCTTGCGGGAACAACAGTCCTCGGTCCACAGTCGTTATACATCCGTTTATCAAAAGCCGTACAAGATAATTCACTCGCTGAGTTATGCCGTTTGACTGCCGAAGCGCGCTCCTCACGGGCGCCTATCCAAGATACGGCAGATAAGATTGCACGACGCGTCATTCCCATTGTCCTAGCCGTTTCAGCGATCACGTTTACTGCATGGACACTAGTTTTCAAGTATGCAAGGCACCAATCCTCAGGCAAAGCAATCGCGGATGGGCTCTCCTACGCCGTTGCAGTATTGGCCTTGTCATGCCCGTGTGCCCTCACTTTATGTGTACCCCTGGTGATCCTCTACGCTCGGAACGCATCTCAAAAGCAGTCAATTTCGCTCCTCTTTAAATCATCTGCCGCTCTCCAGCACGCGCGTACTGTAACTCATGTCATTTTTGACAAGACGGGTACATTAACGACAGGAAAGATGCGAGTAGTGGAGTCGATTTTTGACGAAAATAGTGGAATATGGATTTCTGGAGACGCCAATGGACTGATCAAAGCTCTCGTCGCAGGGTCGGAGCACCCTGTCTCAGCTGCCGTGGCTCGATTTATCTCTTTGCGATCGGATTCAGTCAGTAACCTCGACAACATTGAAACGGTTGTGGGAAAAGGCATCCAAGCCGATTGGAATGGCTCCATTGTCCGTGGAGGAAGCATTACATGGTGCGAAGTGCAAGATGTTGATTGCGTAGTCAATATGCTGGACGCAGGAAAAAGTGTCTTCGCTGTAACGGTTGACCATGTCTTCCTCGCGGCCTTCGGATTGGAGGATGACATCCGTCCTGAGAGCACCGAAGTTGTGTCGTCTCTCGTAGAGCGGGGTCTCACAGTTTCCATTCTCAGCGGAGACCACCAGAAGGCTGTTGACGGAGTATGTCGCAGACTTGGAGTGGACGGAGTCAAAGCGAAGGGTAACTGCCTACCGGAAGACAAACGCGATATTGTTCGTATGACTTCGTGGAGCGCATCCTGTGGTGAGGACGATGTCGAGTCTGGCCATGAACACGGCGGGAATCATGCCCATGCCCATGCTCATGGAATCCAGCAGCAAAAGAATGTCGTGGTGTTCGTGGGAGATGGGAGTAACGACACCGCCGCTCTCGCTCAGGCTGATATTGGCGTGTCCCTGGTCTCGGGGACAGCTATAGCCATCAATTCAGCGGATGTCGTCATCCTTTCCGGTGGTTTGAAGGGCATACTGCAAACTATCGCGGTGTCCCGTCTGACCTGGCGGCGCATTGTGTTGAGCCTCACTTGGGCACTATCGTACAATGTCCTAGCTGTGCTCTTTGGCTCTGGGCTCCTTGTTGAGGTCCGCGTGCAACCGCAATGGGCAGGACTGGGTGAATTCGCATCTCTTGTGCCGGTGCTGGTAATTGCTCAGTCGTGTCGTTTCTTCAAGTGAAGGCAATGTGATATCTCGGATTGAAAGGAAAGAGGAAAAAAATGCCCCAGAAATAAGATGTACTTATTATTTGACCCACTATTGTATGATAGCCAACGTGTGTGTAGTGTGTTCCTTTTCACAGTGTTATACCTAGTTATTTGTTACCGAGTCAGCGTATCCTCTTCATGGGGCGCGAAGGGCTGACATTTCCTTCCTCTTGTTCCACAAATTTAAAGACCTGGATTGTCTAGAAGCACAATCCTACCACCGCCGCTGGACAACCATAGCCTTCACCTCATTTACCACTTTCGTGAGCATAGCTACTCCCTCTTCTGAGAGTAGGTCGACGCTCCACCAACCAACAAGTGCAACATCATTCATCTGGTCAGGATCCAGAGGTATACGGCGAGGAGACAAGGTAGCATTCGCATAGTTATATGAATATAAGCAAAGTCGACTCCCAAGTGCACTGAGGCTATGCAGGACAGGGAGTTGTACAGTATCGACGAGATCATAGAACTGCACCCTCATCTGGCTATCAGCACGATCGTGAGATGATCGGTTCCTATAGTCTCCGAGTGTGTTGATTTCGAGGAAAAGACGGGTTGAAACGCTTTCTGGACGATGAAGACAGTAGTGAAAACAATAGACCAAGCCTCGGGAGGGCGCGTGCACTGAGGGGATATCATGTAGTGCTCGGTGGCAAGAAAGAGAAAGCTGAAGAGTGAATTATATGGGCCATATAGGTTTGGTTCGTTTGTGGTACTGTTCACCCCGTCTGGAATGATGTCGAAGGCCTCCAAGACATCTGCAGGCTACAGCATATCTCAATCTATAGAGTAAGCCTGAGATCAATGAGGGAATGCGAGCTAAAAAACGAAGTTGTCAAAATGAAAACTGAAAATGATAAAGAGGTACGTGCTGCGTCGTCTTTTGGACTCTCTGTTCAGTCGCAATGTGGTGAGAAGATCAGAGACTTTCGCCACTCAGGGTCGGTGGGTCTTGTATATATCCAGTAGCGGCAGTTGCCACCGGGTCCCGCTTCCTTCCTTTACCTTTACCTTCTCCCTTCCCCCTTCGTAAAAACACACCCAAGCCAAACATACGGTACACCAAGAGCCAAAATCCATGTAATGCTTCATTCTCAGCAAGTGTCTGTCCCATACGACGCGACTTGAGGTGTTTCCTTAGTTTTTTCTTGGCCCACGTCATCCAGTCAGCTGCATTGATGGTTCGCAAGATCTATGCGCGATTTTTTGGATGCGCTGCGTGGACCAATTATAACATACAACATTTTATCTATAGTCAACAGTGTATCTATAAGTACGGCCGTCTCATCACAGGGCACAATCCAAGAGATTGTCGCATCTAATAACCCCTGCGTTAACAAGCCCTTATCTGCTACTATCACTACTACAATTTCGCCTGCCATCTTTTCCTGTCATTGCCATGGCTTGCAGCGACGTCGATAGCTGCTGCGGTCTCCCTGACTGTGGTAATCACAAGAGTGAAGAGTCTCATAGCAGTTCAGTTGCGGCACTAGCAACAGAATCTCAGCCGGTCTGTGCTGACAGTTGCTGTACCGACAGCTGTCGCGAGGCTGAGCAGGCTCTTGAACCGACTATACCGCCAAATCAACCAGCTCAAGATGTCGATCAGCCATGCTCCTGCTGTTCGGGCGACGACGATATCGATGATAAATCGGTCCGGGCGATCCCCAAAGCGGAGTCAATTGCGCTGCAAACTTGGGCATTGTCGATTCGAAGCAGTAAGTCAGACCAGATCTGAGTCGGTACTTCATTTTGTATTGACTCGACTACAGAAACTTCTGGTCGCGAGTCTTGTTGCGGTGCTCCTTGCTGCAAGACCTCAGTCAGAAGAGGAAGACGCTCCAGATTCCTATGGAAGAGAAAAACAGCACCGTGTTGCAGCAGAGTCGACGAACAGCATGCCGGACATACCACCACCGTTGATCCGTCACCTGAGGGTCAGGATGGACAGGAAAAGGTTCTAACTCTCATGATTACTGGGATGGATTGCCCAGCCTGTTCGCCCAGAGTTGAAAGAGCCTTGAAAAGTCTAGGAGTGGGGGACATCAAGGTATTCAGTTCTGTGTGTGTGTACATCTCCATCTAATCCTGCATGTGAGGTTGACTTCCTCAGTGCTCGTGCGAGCTGTAGCTACATCAGCGGCTCGACTGATCCCGAGACCATTCGACGCAAAGTGGAAAAAGCCACAGGATTTCTTTGTACCATCGCGAGCTTGCGAAATGGTCAGCAGACCCTTCGTATCTCCTTCGCCAGTGTCGGTGCCCCCACCTTAGAGGCCCTTCAGAATCTTCTCGGTCATGAACAGGAGATTTTGAAGCTCTCCAAAACCGACTTCCGCTTCACAGTGGAATCTTCTGCACGCTACGCGACTGTGCGCGAAATTCACACTGCTATGCTTGACAAGGGGTGGGTAGCATCTCCTGTTAACGAAGACGATGACGAGGCTGCTATTGATGAAGCAGCCACGTTTGATTTTCGTCGCTCGATCTCGCGCTTCATCCTTTCTGCAGTTTTTACCGTACCAGTCCTGGTTTTAGCGTGGTCCCATAGCTATGACAGCCAGTTCACCCTTCGTGGTGGGATTTCTCTTGGCCTTGCATCCTTGATTCAAATATTCTGCGCTGGACACATCGTGGTCGCTGCCGGACGTGCGGTCATCCTTGATCATCACTTGGACGCGGACGTATTGATTGCTCTATCTTCCCTCTCCGCGTTTCTCTATTCCGTTGTCAGCTACGGTTACAACGTTGCTAATCATAATGTCGAACTCGATAGCTTCTTCGAGACAAGTGCCCTGCTCATCACGCTCATCCTTCTTGGTCGTCTGATTTCGGTCTATGCGCGGAACGCTGCTAGACGAAGTTCGATCGGCATTACGCCTCCGCCTGTGGAAGTTGCTCATTGGCTCGATCCCAAAGCCGCTGAGGGTGTCCGAGACATCCATACAGCTTTACTAGATGTCGGCGATACTGTTGTTGTCCACGCCGGCGAAATTCTTCCAAGTGATGGTATCGTCTCCGCCAACATGTCAGATATCGACGAGTCATTGATTACCGGAGAGGCCGTTCCTATCACCAAGGGGCCGGGAGCGTCAGTCCTTGCAGGGACCACGGTGCTTGGACCACAATCACTATATGTCTGCCTGTCGAAGACTGTACAGGACAATTCCCTGGCTGAATTACGCCGCCTTACTACAGAGGCGCGTTCATCTCGAGCACGCATCCAAGACACAGCTGATCGAATTGCACAACGAATTATCCCCATCGTACTCTGTGTCGCTTCCATCGCATTCCTTGTCTGGGCATTAGTCCCCAAATATGCGAGGGGCGAGTCCTCCGGCAAAGCAGTCGCAGATGGGCTTTCCTACGCCGTCGCAATATTAGCCTTGTCATGTCCATGTGCCCTCACCCTATGCGTCCCCCTTGTCATTCTCTATGCACGGATCGTCTCCCAGAAACCACCATTTTCACTGCTCTTCAGATCTTCGGCTGCTCTCCAGCATGCGCGCATAGTAACACATGTCATCTTTGACAAGACTGGAACCTTGACGACAGGAAAGATGAGAGTAGTCGAAGCAGTTTTTAACAAAGATAATGACTTAGGTACTGCTGAAGGGCTGATCAAGGCTCTGGTTGTGGGATCGGAACATCCTGTTTCAGCCGCTGTGGGCAGATACTTGGCTGCGGAAAGCGAAGACCTTGTCGATGTGGAGACCGTTGTGGGGAAGGGCATCCAAGCCAACTGGAATGGCTCTATACTTCGTGGAGGAAGCGTCAGCTGGTGCGCGATGCAAGATGAAGTGTGCATAGTCAGCATGCTGGACACCGGGAAGAGCGTCTTCGTTGTTACGATCGACAACGTTTTCCTCGCGGCGTTCGGACTGGAGGACGACCTTCGACCTGAGAGTTCCGAGGTCGTTTCCTCTCTTGTGGCGCGAGGAATACTAGTATCCATCCTCAGCGGCGATCATCAGAAGGCCGTCGACGGAGTGTGTCGCCAGCTCGGAGTCAAGGGTGTCCAGGCGAAGGGAAACTGCCTACCTGAAGACAAACGTGATATTGTCCGTATGACTTCATGGAGCGCATCGTGTGCACAGGACGACGTGGAGTTTGGGCATGATGATGGTAATAATCAGGCGCGTACTGCGCAGGGACAATCGCCGCAAAAAAACATCGTCGTCTTCGTGGGTGACGGAAGCAACGATACCGCAGCTCTCGCCCAAGCAGATATCGGCGTGTCCCTAGTGTCAGGAACAGCTATAGCCATTAATTCGGCGGATGTTGTCATACTTTCCGGTGGCCTCAAGGGTCTTCTCCAGACTATCATGGTGTCGCGCATGACATGGAGGCGCATTCTACTGAGCCTTGTCTGGGCGCTGTCGTACAACGTTCTGGCGGCGTTGTTTGGATCTGGACTACTTGTCGAGGTCCGTATAGAGCCGCAGTGGGCAGGACTGGGTGAACTAGCGTCCCTAGTGCCGGTGTTATTGATCGCTCAGTCGTGTCGTTTTTTCAAGTAAAAAGCAACATAAATGATGATCATGAATGAAGGATTTCTTGGTAAGAAAATTATGTACTTATTTACCGGTCGGCATGTGCGTATTGTGCCTTTTCGGAGACTCGGTCGTTTTTTTTGCTGGTATGTACGTCTTTTGTTGAATCTTGGAGGTCCATGTTTAATATGTTTTTGTCGGCCGAAAGAGCCGATTCCTTCTCGTCGCTCAACCACCACTCAACACCTCCTGTCTGATCAGGTCTGATCTTCACTTTTCTTGGCAGCACGGGAGCAGCCACGTTGGTGTCGTTATCTTAGACGGATTCTCCAGTTTAATTGATTCCCCACATCGAGTCAAATCATGAGTTCAACATCTTGGGTCAAATTGGCGTACAATGACGCCATACGCGTGCATTTCAGGAAACCGTTCTGGACAATTTACTCACGAAGCACGCCATCATAGCGAAACCTGCATTTAAAAAGGATATAGCTTTTACTAGCTCTTTATCGATATCCCCAGGTTCTCAATTCAACAATGGCCAACCCATTCTACAAGTAAATTCTCGTGTTTTATTGGCGTCTTTGCGTTCGATGTCTGAGATGCTTTTTCTAACAGGGAGCCCGAGTTTGACACCATTCAACTACACGGTGGACAGAAGCCGGACACCGCAACCAACGCGAGAGCCGTACCGATTTACGCATCCACAAGTTTCGTGTTCAACAACTCTGCTGTATGTTGCTAGTCTTCATCGACAAAGATTGCCTAACTCACGACCATCTAGCATGGAGCCGACCTCTTCAATTTGAGGTATGACATTTGAATGATTGTACAGGATCTGTGTACTGATACGTGAGCTTGCAGGACGACCGGCAACATATATTCTCGGATCGGTAACCCCACCGTTGTGAGTGGTTAGAAGGCCTTCCTTTACGTTACATGTCTCAGTTCGATGCAGTCCGTTTTCGAAGACCGCATAGCTGCCCTCGAAGGTGGTGCTGCCGCTGTGGCGACCGCCTCTGGCCAAGCCGCCCAGTTCCTAGCTATCTCGGCCATCGCTGATGCTGGAGACAACATTGTCTCTAGCTCCTACCTCTATGGCGGAGTAAGTTCGCTCATTTGATCATCGGAACGATTGCTTAAACTTCGAACAGACGTACAACCAATTCAAAGGTACTATATGAATGATATCGATCAGTTCTAGTCGTCACTTACAAGCTTTTATAGTTACATTCAAGAAGTTTGGCATCGGTGTGAAGTTTGTCACTGATAACGATCCAAAATCTTTCGCCGCTGCAATCGACGACAAAACTAAAGCAATCTACATCGAGAGCATCACTAATCCTAAATACAACGTCCTTGATATCCCGGCCCTCGCACAGGTCGCCCATGATCATGGAATTCCATTAGTTGTGGACAACACGTTCGGCATGGGTGGATATTTAGTGCGGCCGATCGATTTCGGCGCCGATATCGTTGTGCATAGTGCTACGAAATGGATTGGTGGACACGGAACGACTATTGGAGGTGTTGTTATTGATGCCGGTTCGTTTTTGTTCCTTCTTGATAATAGACACCCTTCTCATCTTCGAATAGGCAAATTCGATTGGAAGAAGTCTGGCAAATTCCCCGGATTCACTTCCCCATCCGAGGGATATCACGGTCTCGTGTTCTGGGATACCTTCGGACCTGTCTCATTCGCAGTCAAAGTTCGCACAGAAGTGAGTCGATCGCCTACGTTGTCCCGATTATCCTTCTGATTCTCGTGTTTTAAAGCTGCTACGAGACATCGGCCCAGCTCTGAATCCTTTCGGCGCATTCCTCATCTTGCAAGGCTTAGAGACGCTCAGTCTTCGTGGACAACGCCATAGTGAAAACGCTTTGGCACTAGCCAAATGGTTGGAGAAGCAGCCGCAGGTTACATGGGTGTCGTACCTCGGTCTCGAGTCGCATGAGTCGCATACATTGGCCAAGCAGCTTCTTCGGCCGGACACTTTCGGTGGAATGCTGAGCTTCGGAGTTAAGGGAGGAGCTGTTGCAGGAAGCACACTCGTCGACAACCTCAGACTGGCTAGCCAATTGGCTAACGTTGGTAAGTGGATTTGAAGCGTAGATGCCGGCATTAGATACTTACCACGTCGGTGATAGGTGATGCTAAAACGCTGGTCATCCACCCCGCTACGACGACACATGCTCAGTTGAACGAGGAGGAGCAGAAGGACTCTGGTGTTACTCCCGATCTAATTCGGGTAAGTTTATGCTTCATTGCGCACGTACATCTTGCTGAGCTTCGGTCTAGGTTTCTGTTGGCATTGAAGCGATCTCAGATATCATTGCTGATTTCGAAGCAGCACTAGCGACTGTAGGCGAAGACGGTAGTATGAAGTCATATAAGGGAGTGTCGAATGTAACAATTGTATACTTATTTTAAAGCTTTATGGGATGGCGGCGATATCTAAACGGTAGAACATATATCAATGAGATAATCCTGATACCCAGAGAGAAGCCTCCGGACGAGAATAGTCTCCACGAGTATATCTCTGGCAAACCACATGGAGCATGTATCGAGTTTTAGATAATCGTGACGATTAGCTGGTGTCTAGAAAGTTATTCTGCCATGAAGCTTCTTTAGCGCATTAGACAAGGGAAATTGATTAGACGAGAATATGATAAGCCAAGTGGGCATGTAACGTAGAATTCGGATACATCAGATATCCACAAATACAACAAAGACGCTCGCACAGGTGCATGGAACGAAAATATGTGGGTATCACTCTTGTGTCGATCTAGTTAGGATTGATACGTTCCGGACCTGGATCACTCAAGCAGGAAACATCGTCCTCAACGTTTAAAAGTGACGGTAAGTCTGAAGGAATATGTAATTTGCCTTGCACCAGAGGACCAGGAAGCCATGCCAGGTCAGGTTTGTCCCATTCTGGAGGAGGTAGGGCGTCGCCGGTCACATGAAGATGTTCCATAAGGTGTAGGAGAGTCGGTCCAAGGGAAGGTTCATATGTCCAGCATCGTACCATAAGTTCCCACCATAAATCATTCTCGGACAGGTGTCTCGGGCATGGTAGGTGTTTCTTCTGCAAGATAACGACACATTCAGCTTGGCCGTTCCAAGGCATTGATCCGTCGGAAACCTTGAGGTCGGCGGTGAAAGTCTATTAGGCGTGGTTGTCCTAAAAGTAGGAACACATACATACACACACGCGAGTGAATATACATCGGCCGGAAAGCTGTTGGGACTGACGTTGAGGGCCTCTCGTGCCTGCCATCTCACGGTGCCACCTTTCCGTGATGACAACGAAGTTCCAAAGGTAGTAGCACCTATCACAGAGAATATACCAAAATCTGCAATAACCGTTCTATGGTCATCAGATACCAGTATGTTATCCTAATTTTAGTTAGGTGTGAGGCATATCTAGGTAAATGCTCTGGGACGCACTCTTTTAAGGTCGCCGTGAACGATGAACATTTTCTGTAGGTAGCAATGACGAGGATATCCGGCGCATCCTCACGTCTCTGCATGAAAATCCCCTCTTTCCTCCTTTGTCACTTCGCATCTCATTGGCTATTCGTTAAAAGGCACTCAGTCAGTAACTTTTCGTCCAGCTCGATGAAAAATCACACATCCTGTTCCTCAACGCCTCGAGTCTGCAAGGCAAATCCTGGAGCAACAAGGCAGAATGGTGGTTCATTGCTACGCGCAGAGAAATCGCACGTAGTGGTGAAAGCGGCGGTATTCGAAACAACTGTTCCTAGAGGAGTCGTCATGACTCTGTCAGCCAACATAACGAACTGCGTCTTTCTTGTGTCTTGTGACCTTATGGGCCTTGCCAGCGTCAAAAATATACAGACCCGGTGTGCCCAGAGGATGCGCGGATAGGCTACAGGCCCCCTTGTGCGTGAGCTACTTTGGAATTGAAAGGGTATCAAGGTTGTAAAACGCCTTCACAGTGCGGGTCTTGTCTGTAATATTCAGATAAGGTTCAGTAGACTAGGAGACAAAGGTAGGCTTACACAGGAAGATCAGGCAGATTGGCTGTTATGTCCTTATATGTAAACTTGTTGAGGTCATTTTGCTGCAGTAAGCCCAACAGCGCTGAGGTAAAGATGCTACGTCGGCCTCTTTCTCAAATCCCTTTGTGTAACGACACTCGTCCAAGTATCTGGCTCGATGTCATGCAAGAGGTATTGATACTAATTTTGGTACCGGCGCAAGTTCCAATGAGGAACGGCCGGGCCTAGTCTCGTAAACCAGACTCGACGATCCGTATGAAGAAAAGTCGGTCAAATGATGTAGCACAGCCCTGACATGGTGTGCCATATGCTGTGGCCACAAAATCTCGCCGTTGTAACCACACTGTTGAATGCGTCTTGTGGATTAGGGAATCTATGTGGGGCTCAGAAGAAACAGAAGTGACAGGAAATCACTCCTTCGCAATACACCATTATTCAGCAGTGCGGCGGCAGGAACGATCCTCATCACCGCCACCGAAACGCAAGCTGCAAGAAACGACTCCGTCGCAACACCGGAGCGGCGGCAGGAGCGATTCTCCTCACCAGCTCGAAACCACAGGTGACAAAAAGTCACTCTGTCGCAACACACCGGTATTCAACAGAGCAGCGGTAAGAGCAGTCGTCGTCACCACAGAAATCGAAGTGAAGCGGCCTGATGCCGTGGTGGTGGTTCAGCAGAGTGGTATTCACAAGGTATTCACGCCCAAGTCCGTTTCGGATATTACCGAACAATGACGTCCGCTGACTTTTGCTGGGTGAATGCTTAGTACCTTCGACTACTGTCTCATTTTCATGCCAATTTTACTATCAACCTCCGGAGATTCCACGGAAAACCCTCCATCTATTCCTCTTCACTGTCATGATCCCTACGAAGTGTATCGGCATCGATACGCGGCAACCCAATGACATTCGCAGCCTCTGGATTGCATTTAATCATCAATCCCTTTCTCCATCCCCTTCGTCTGGTTTTTCATGGGCCAATCATCTCTCTGACGTTTCTTGTTGAAATAGTTCAGGTCGCCTCGCCTGTACTCGCTATGTGTACCGTTCCCGCCCACTCAGCTTGTTGACAGGCCGTGCACTCCTTACTACGTGAGATTGACGTTTTGGGTAGGATTCTATCTGCGTGATCTCTCGAGCTGTCCGATCTGGGTCCGCGGGACTATATAAGACCGGGCGCGGGCATATCCTTGTAAGTCATGCTTACACCTTCATCACGTTCGGATGACATTGCAGTCACGCCCTCTTCCAGCTGCGGTTGACATCGGCGGTGTCGCATTACATTACAGCTAGTAGCTGAAAATAGCTCTGACAATCCGAAAGCGGCCAACGCATCTTGTTGTACTCGAACGGCCACTTTGATAGTATGTCTTATTCACTTCTTTCATTTTTTGCATTCTCAGGGTTCTGTAGGAATATCCAATGGAACGATGTCCCTACGCACCTCTACCCGTTTTGGCATTCAACAGTAAGTTACGGAGGGTTGCCAACCGCTAAGCCAGGTATTGGAGGCATCGACCGACGACCGCTAGTTGTTGGTTGATTTGTCAACCGTGTTAAACGAAGTCACGCGTATATGACAAAAAAGCTGGTGCACGAGCCTAAGAAACCGTTCGGGACGGGTTGCCCATGAAGCGCGCCGTCATAGCGAAACTTGCATATAAAAGGGATATAGCTTTTGCCAACTCTTTGTTGATATCCCCAGTTTCTCAATTCAACAATGGCCAACCCATTCTACAAGTAAATTCTCGTGTTTTATTGGCGTCTTTGCGTTCGATGTCTGAGATGCTTTTTCCAACAGGGAGCCCGAGTTTGACACCATCCAACTACACGGTGGACAGACGCCGGACACTGCGACCAACGCGAGAGCCGTACCGATTTACGCATCCACGAGTTTCGTGTTCAACAACTCTGCTGTACGTTTGATATTCTCTATCGACAAAGATTATCTCACTCACGACCATCTAGCATGGAGCTGACCTCTTCAATTTGAGGTATGACATTTGAATGATCGTAAATGCTTTTTGTACTGATGAGCGGTCTTACAGGACGACTGGCAATATATATTCTCGGATCGGTAATCCTACCGTCGTGAGTGGATAGAAGGCCTTCCTTTACGTTACATGTCTCAGTTCTACCGCAGTCCGTTTTCGAAGACCGTATAGCTGCCCTCGAAGGTGGTATTGCCGCCGTGGCGACCGCCTCTGGCCAAGCCGCCCAGTTCCTAGCTATCTCGGCCATCGCTGATGCCGGAGACAACATTGTCTCTAGCTCTTACCTCTATGGCGGAGTAAGTTTGCTTATTAGATCATCGGAACGATTGCTTAAACTTCGAACAGACGTACAACCAATTCAAAGGTACTATATGAATGATATCGATCAGTTCTAGTTGTCACTTACGAGTTTTTACAGTTACGTTCAAGAAGTTTGGCATTGGTGCGAAGTTTGTCACTGATAACGACCCAAAATCGTTCGCCGCTGCAATCGACGACAAAACTAAAGCAATCTACATCGAGAGTATCACCAACCCTAAATACAACGTCCTTGATATCCCTGCCCTCACACAGGTTGCCCATGATCATGGAATTCCATTGGTTGTTGACAACACGTTCGGCATGGGTGGATATTTAGTGCGGCCGATCGATTTTGGTGCCGATATCGTCGTCCATAGTGCTACGAAATGGATTGGTGGACACGGGACGACTATTGGAGGTGTTGTTATTGATGCCGGTTCGTTTTTGTTTGCTGATGCTAAACAGCTAACTCACCAGTGAACAGGCAAGTTCCATTGGAAGAAGTCTGGCAAATTCCCTGGAATCACTTCCCCATCTGAGGGATATCACGGTCTCGTGTTCTGGGACACTTTCGGACCTCTTTCATTCGCAGTCAAAGTTCGCACAGAAGTGAGTCGATCGCCTACGTTGTCCCGATTATCCTTCTGATTCTCGTGTTTTAAAGCTGCTACGAGACATCGGCCCAGCTCTGAATCCTTTCGGCGCATTCCTCATCTTGCAAGGCTTAGAGACGCTCAGTCTTCGTGGACAACGCCATAGTGAAAACGCTTTGGCACTAGCCAAATGGTTGGAGAAGCAGCCGCAGGTTACATGGGTGTCGTACCTCGGTCTCGAGTCGCATGAGTCGCATACATTGGCCAAGCAGCTTCTTCGGCCGGACACTTTCGGTGGAATGCTGAGCTTCGGAGTTAAGGGAGGAGCTGTTGCAGGAAGCACACTCGTCGACAACCTCAGACTGGCTAGCCAATTGGCTAACGTTGGTAAGTGGATTTGAAGCGTAGATGCCGGCATTAGATACTTACCACGTCGGTGATAGGTGATGCTAAAACGCTGGTCATCCACCCCGCTACGACGACACATGCTCAGTTGAACGAGGAGGAGCAGAAGGACTCTGGTGTTACTCCCGATCTAATTCGGGTAAGTTTATGCTTCATTGCGCACGTACATCTTGCTGAGCTTCGGTCTAGGTTTCTGTTGGCATTGAAGCGATCTCAGATATCATTGCTGATTTCGAAGCAGCACTAGCGACTGTGGCGAAGACGGTAGTATGAAATCATATAAGGGAGTGTCGAATGTAACAGTTGTACACTTATTTCCGAGCTTGATGGGATGGCGGCAATATCTAAACAGTAGAACATACCAATGAGATGAGATAATCGTAATACCCAGAGGCTTGCAGCGGAGAATGAGGATCCGCAAGTATATTCCGCCTGGCAACCGCAGCGCACGCTTCGAGTTTGAGTGAATAATGACGATTAGCTCGAGTCTAGAAGGTCAGCTCTGCCGTGCGGATTCTGGGCGCTTTAGACAAGAAAAATTTAATTTGTGGGGCGTACGGTGACTAACTGGTGGTATGCTTCAGTGCCCTATGCTTCTGGTCGATATGTAACGCAGAATTCTGCTATGTTGTTTATCCATAAACAACGCAATACCTCGCACGAAGATGGGACAGGTGCATGGGGCTGGTGCTGGCATCGACAGAAGGCCCCGATAAAGGACGGCTGGGTCCACAGCCCTGAAACGGCGCACCAGGCGCCATTGCCACGAAGAGTCGTACCGTTGTGATCCCACATTTGAGTGCGTCGCGCGGAGCAGGCAATCTTCGCGGGGTGTTCTCAAGCTTGTTATGGAGTGCGAATAGATGTGGGTACCAGCCCCATTTCGATATGGTCGGGATTAACACTTTTCGTACCTGGATTAACCAAGTAGGAAACACCCTCAACGTTCAAAAATGACGGCAAGTCCGAAGGTATATGTAGTCTGCCTTGGACCAGAGGACCACGAAGTCGTGCCAGGTCAGGTTTGTCCCATTTTGGAGGAGGAGGTAGGGTGTCGCCTGTCACATGAAGACACTCCATGAGGTTTTGGAGAGTCGGTCGAAGGGAAGATTCATATGCCCAGCATTGTACCATGAGTTTCCACCATAAATCAGTCTTCGCCAGATGTTTCGGTCGTGGAGGATGCCTTTTCCGAACGCTGACATTCATGACAACGGCTCCATCGTTTAGGTTGCCCCAAGGCAATGACCCGTCAAATACCTTGCAAGGGGTCAGTGATCGAACAATAATCGTGGAAGAACCGGATACCTCAAAGTACACACATGCCAGGGAATATACATCAGTCGAAAAGCTGTTGGGATTGCCGTTGAGGACCTCCGGAGGCTGCCATTTTACGGTACCACCCTTCCGTGATGATGAAGAAGTTCCGAAGAAAGTGATACCCATCGCAAAGGATATACCGAAATCCGCAATAACTGCTCTGTGGTCATCGGTGATCAGTATATTATCCTGATTTTAGTTAGGTGTGAGGCGTGTCTAGGTAGATGCTCTGGGACGTACTCCTTTAAGGTCGCCATGAACGATGAACATTTTATGTAGGTAGTTCATACCACGTGTTATGTCTAGAGCCTATTCATGTACATATTAACATATGTCATAGAAGTAGCGAATAGTTCAATTCTTACGAGTCTATGCCGATCAGGATTGTCGTTATTGCTCAAATATTGACGAAGAGGTCCATTGGAAATGAACGGTGACACGAGACAAAAGGATGAAGGTGCAGAGTCACGGTAAATACCGTAGAAAGGTAGAACGTTCGGATGATCACATTGTCCCCAGATAATGGCTTCCCGAGTCATTTTCTATAGAAAAAAAGTCATGTTCGCTCTTAGATTCGCGAGATAGAGAAGCAACAAACCCGCAAGACTTTAGTGATATTATTTTCACCAGTGAATATTCTTCCTCGTTTGATAGCAACTTCCCTTCCTTCGACTTCACCTCTCCACAAGTCACCAAAATGTCCTCGAGCAAAAGGATAATTGCCCGTCGTTTTGAAGCCTCCAATCGTAAGACACCTAGGTACGCAGTCATGAACGCGTGCTAATTTGAGGGATGCTTTGAGAAAAGTGCGCTTGTATGACGTTGGAAGACCCCGTATGTCTAGGAGCTAGCTAATGATAAGTTATGTTGGAACATTCGACAGAGAACGAAACTTACATCCTGGAGAAAATCCAAAGTGGATTGGGCTTGGATAACGGGTAGATCTGATAATTGGTCGTATATCTCTGATTTAGAAAGAACCGTCGCGACCTTCTTGACCAATTTGTCTGTGGTGGCATCGAGAACATGCCAGGGTCCTGGTTCTCTGCTTGCGTCTAAAAGTGCATCAACAATTGCCTGGTCCTGCGGGTAGCTGATAGGTGAAATATTTGAATAGGATAACGAGGCCGTTGAATGTGATACACCATCCCGAGAAGGAGATGGCGAAGATAAAAACTTTGTCTTTCTGGCCTTTGGCCATTTCCATACGGTTGGTAGCCTTGACATGCTAGATCCGGTAGAAGAAATGTTAGAATCATCGTGTTGACTCGACAGTGACGTAGTGGCAGAGGAATTGAGGTATTGGTATCGCATAGTTGTATCAGACGTTTGATGTCCGATCTTTTGATCGGCATCAAGTTCAACACCTGGAAGTGTATTTAAGGATTGTGCTGACGTGGGGACTTCTTCTCCCTCATCCCCACTGCCTAGAATAGTGACATCTGTCGTGGATGAAGAACCACTGATCCTGCCTTTAGCTCGACGCTGTTCTTCCAGCTTCTTCATTCCCGAGAATGGGAACAACTTAGGGCTCTGATACTGGGGGTAGTCAAGTGCTGAAACAAACGAAACAGGCGACGTGGAAGGGGCTGACAACAAAGGTATCGAAGCCGAAGCAGGCGGTGACTGGATGACTTGGTGTTGCAGGGCAAAAACACTCCCATCGTGCCTACCCATCCTGCCGCTATTAAGGCTGGCCCCACTTTCGTGACTAATACTGGAATCTGTACGATCCCGTGTTTCCCGTGGGGTAAAGCTATTGGTCCGTGAACGACTACTAAAACGAGAACCGACGAAGTCTGTGATCTTCTCCCAAGTGTTGGTTGAGGTTATATCTCCGCCAGTGGGTTTGGGTACATCAATACCAGCTATTCGACCTTCAAAATACACGAAGTCGGTAGAGGGAGGTATTTGGTCTTCTTGCGCAGATGACGCCGTCACAGACAGCATGGATGGAAATGACAGAGAGGAAATAGGTCCTTCACTCGCGCGCGCTCGGGAAGTACCAGAGGGAGCCACTGGAGGTAGCGAGGGTGGAGTCCGGAATGACGGCGGGTCAGAGGGGATTTTGGATTCTATAGTTACATTGTTTCGTGAGTTTGATAGCACACTGGGAAATGAATCATCCGCGTCCTGCCGCAAATATGATTCAGAGGTGTTTGATGGGCGGTCTTCGATGCTGAATTCATCTCGGTGTGTGTCCTCGTCGTCTCTTGGCAAGCGGGTTTCTAGATTTAGGTGAGATGAGTACTTCCATGTCCGAGAATGAACCACACTGACCAGGACCATAGCCGGCGGCATGGGGCAATCGGAGGCGATATGGACCGGAAGGATACAGGATCTCTTCCTCATCATCTTCACCTTGAACTCTGTATTGACTGGGTGTCAAGTACAAGCTAGCTGGAAATGTATCTCGCTTCGACGATGTCCGGTGACTGAGGTAGACAGGTACATCGACAGTCCCCGTATGAGCGGGTTCCGCCGATATATTCAATGGGACATCGGAACTACATGGATCTCGCGAAGAGGACCCGTTAATTGGTGTCCGCCGGGATATGTTCGGGGGAAGACTGGAACTCTGGAACAACATTTCTGATTGTTCGTCATCTTCCTCTTCAATGACAAAGCCCTTCCACTTCACTGGTGCTGGTCGCTCCTGCTCTGCGGCTTTTTTGTCCAGGCTAAGGTAAGGAGCCGATTTTATTCGTTTCGAGATTGCGCTGGTACTGGGGGAATACTTTGGGGCCCTGAATCTCGCCCTGCTTTTAGGCAATATGCCTGGATGATGCTGAGTTTGAGGTGATGGTGTAGGAGGCGGGGTGAGTAGTAGTGGCATTGGCGGTGTCCTTGGACTATTCGTTGTAGCTACTGAACGATCCTTGCCATTCGTTGCCTCGACATCCGCTTCTTCAGGGACTTTTAGAGTCAGGTCGTTGAGTCGCCGGTTGCGCTTAAGGGCTACGGAAAAATGCTCGTCTCCAGTAACTGTTAGGTTACAATGAGGCCTTTCCCGTAAAGGAGGCGGTGTGGCAGCTGGAGTCAAGGGAAGACCGTACACATCGTCGGTGAGTGTATGTACTGCTGTTTGTCTGCGGAAAGTGGTATGCGACCGTTGCAGATAGAGTCTATTCCGCTTGATGTCTTCTAAGGGTGGTAGGGGTGGTAGAGGCGGGGGAGATGATGGAGGCGGGGGAGGCGGTGGCGGTGGCGATTTCAATCTGTGAATAGGTGATCGGTACATATGTGTTAAAACATTTGCATCAGGTTTCGGGGAGGAGACACTATGCGTAGATGGCGGACGACCAGCGTTGACCTCTGTTTCTTCTGTCGATAATTAAGACAGGCAAAAGAAACAGAGAGTATCGAGAAGAACAAACCTGGAGTAAGGTCAAATCCACTGAATTTAAAATGAAAAAATGTCGACAGAGGTCGAAGTGGAAATGTCGACAAAGAAGAAGCGCGAACACAACCTGATTGCAAGGCCTAATACACGTGGTTTCCATAAGGCATCTGATTGCAATCTCGATATTTCCAGCTGGATCTGCAGAGCGGTCAGATGACGATGTTCCATTCAATCAGGGGAGGGTCTTGACGGTAACTCTAAGCGCTCCCTTTTTCTGACTGGCGACCGCCTGAGTAGTGACATGTAAGTACCAGAAACGGATGTCTCAAAGCCAAGCGATTTGTGCCAAGGTAGCGACATCTGGCAAGCGACGTTGAAGGAGCCGTGGAGCGGTTGGTCCAAAATGTCGACGGAAGAACGTTACTTTACTGGAAGGAAAAGAAGGTCGAAGTATCCTAGTTTAACGTTGAAGTGCGAAAAGCTATCACATGACCGGCCCTGATTCCGGTCAATCTCCAGCCGAAGTGCGGCACGCCTCTGGTATTCTGATTCCATTATGTTTTGGGCTCACACAAAGTAGTCGCTACTCAGCTGTGATGTGCAAATACACGGGGATACAACTCTACCACTATGTATGACAAATATTGGCTGTACCGCTGGTCGTTGTAAGGGTATTCTACTTATCAGACTCTCGTATCAGTAAATGCGTAGGAGCATTTTGTGGTCTAGGAGTATATTCTTTCATCCTGAATGTCCAAGGAAGCTGAGTGAGACAAAGAGAAGATAGATACGAATTTACCTGAAAAGGTAGTGATCCTGTTGTGTGTCACTACCGGCATGTACAAGATCCCAGTCTGAATGAGACAGATGGTATTGATGATACATTTGAGTTGCAATTTTTTGATATATAGCAGAGATAAACAAACACAACAGTGCAGAGATAACAATGAGGAATAGATGACTCGAAGCTGAGAGTTGCGTATATATGTGGGGTGAGAGTGAGACAGATGGGTCGGTAATGGTATACTACTCAACACGCCGAGGTTCTAAAGAGCCTCTATGGGCAACAGCCTGTGCCAATCCAGCGACGCTGGTTGGGTCCAGATCTGGCATGTGAGAGACGCCCTCAACAATCAAAAATGACGGCAAACCCGAGGGTACAACCAATTTGCCTTGAACCAGAGGATCGCGAAGTCGTGTCAGGATAGATCTGTCCCATTTCATCAGTGAAGTTAGGGTATCGTCTGTCGCATGAAGAGACTCCATAAGATATTGGAGGGTTGGCCGAACCGAAGGTTCATAGGCCCAACATTGTACCATAAGTTCCCACCATAAATCATTCTCGGACAAGAATTTCGGGCGTGGGAGGTGTAGCTTCTGGAAGTAGACTTTCATGATAACAGCGCCATCGGTTAGATTGCTCCAAGGCATTGCACCGTCAAATACCTTGTGTAGGCAATTAAAATCTATCAAGCATGTTGTCCTAAAAGAAGGAACACATACCTCAAAGTAAACGCACGCGAGGGAATATACATCGGCCGAAAAGCTGTTGGGACTGGAGTTGAGGACCTCTGGTGCCTGCCATCTCACGGTACCACCTTTCCTTGATGACGACGAGGTTCCGAAGGTAGTAGCACCCATCACAAAGGATATACCAAAATCTGCAATAACCGCTCTATGGTCATCGGATATCAGGATGTTATCCTTATCTTAGTTGAGTGTGACAGACATCCAGGAAATTGCTTTGTAACACACCCCTTTGAGATCGCCATGAACGATGGACATTTTATGTAGGTAGTCCATACCACGTGTGATGTCTAAACCCTACTTGATTATTAGTTATGAGATACTTGAAGAGGCAGATAATAGCTCGATTCTTACGAGTCTGTGCCGATCAGGCTTGGCAGTATTGCCCAGATATTGACGGAGAGATCCGTTGATCATGAATGCTGACACCAGACAGTAGGATGAAGAAGCAGAATCGCGGTAAATGCCATAGAAAGGTAGGACATTGGGGTGGTCGCACTGCCCCCAAATAATGGCCTCTCGTCTTATTTTCTATGAATAAAAGGTTGTATTTTAATTTTATGACAGGATAAAGGAACACACCCGCAGAACCTCCTTGATATCGTTATCATTTGTGAATATCCTTGCTTGCTTAACGGCAACCTCCGTTCCTTCGACCTCACCTCTCCATACCTCCCCAAATTGTCCTAGAGCAAACGGATAATCGCCGCTCTTTTTGAACCCTCTGAGCATGATGCATCGAGGTACGCAGTCATACATGCGCGACAATTTGAGGGAAGTCTTGAGAAAAGTGTGTTTGTAAGACAATGGAAGTGCCTGTATATTTAGAAGCTACCCGGTATTGAGTCATTGAAAAAGCCTTCGATAGATAATGACTCCTACATCTTGGAGAAAATCTAAAGTGGATTGAGCTTGCTTAGCCGTTATACTTCTGACCTTGTCGCCGAATTTAGAAAGCGCACATACGACCTGCTGTGCTAATTTGTCTATAGTGACATCGAGAACATGCCAGGGACCCGGTTCTTGTCTGGATACGTCTAGAAGCGCATCTACAATAGCCTATTCCAATGAATAACTGATATGAAAGTTATTTGGATGGAATCTCACTTCGTCTTTCCGACCCTCGTCTACATCAGAAGAGTGGGCGCTGACATTGGCGTCCCTCTTGGATTTCCCAGAAACGAAGGAGACTTTTGGATGAGACGTAGAGGCAGTGGACGGAAGAATCGAATGTTTGCCAAAACGAGTGCTTTGCGTTCCACTGGCAAACGATTCTTCGTGGTCGGATGTTTGCTGTGTAGTCCTTTGCTCAGCACTTGATCCAACACCTTGGAGAGCATTCAAAGCGTTAGCTAGGTGAGACGCGCGAATGAACCAGGCTGACCTAGAGAGTGACCATAGTAATGGTTGCCACTGTAAGGTGGTCCTAGAGGATACGTATCATCACGGCACAGGGTGTATTCCTCGTCATCTTCACACAGTGGGTCTCTGTCTTGGTTAGGCTCCGGGCTGCCTGTTAAAGCATCCGGGACTGGAACCAGTGGTGGTGGTCGTTTGTCTTCTTCAACAACAGCGATTCTCTTCCTTGCTAGCTGCGATAGATCTTGCAAATGCCAAGGTTCTGTCATGTCAGAGACAAAGGACGCCCCCGTCCTCTCTGGGACAGCTATAGCAGGAGGGAAATAACTTGGGGAGCTTCTTCTTCTGTATCTCCTCTTTCCAGGGACTCGCACGGCATTACGGAGAAAGGATGTTGTCATCCCCTCTGGACTCGGGCTCCTACTAGGAGAGGGAGAATTTGGGATCGTGTACTTCGATCTAGCATCAGGCAGCTGCGGCTGAGTGATTCGAAGTAATGATGTAAGGGGTAGGGCGGAGGATAATGGCGTAACAGATCCGGGAACGAGGGCAGTTGCGAGATTATTAGTGCCAGGAAGAACGGAAGCATCTGCCGATGAATGCAATTTACGTCGCTTCTTTGCAGATGGTGTAATCACAGCAATTGGATCTGCATCAAGTAATCGTTTGCGCGGAGGGATGTCCTTTACCGCCAGACTTTCATCTGGACTAGCAATTGTTAGATTATGACGGCCATTAAAATGACATACGTGCCTCCGATTTTGCGCATTGCCACCGATACGACCGCTGAGCTCAATGAGACTGTCGCTGCGAGAGTCTCTTCCGCTGGAAGTCTTCGGGAAGCCTCTAGGGACGTACTAGGAGGTGACAAGAACGAACAGCACACCGCTACGAGGTGAATTGAGAACTACCAATCCAGACCATCATCATCATCAACACAGCCGGCGCACCTGTACTGTCAGGGCAGCTATAACGTGTGTTTCTCTCGGCTTTCCGGTTCAGGGCCCGCGAAACTTCCAAAACTGCCAATTGCAACCCCCTTTTGAGTTCAGCTCACCAATATTCCTCTATTGACTCTCCCTTCGCACCGCGCTTGCTTTCGTGTAGAGGAGAAATCAGTCTGATACCATTGAATGATATCTACAGATTCTTAGCCTTGGCCGCCGTATGCAAGAAATATCAGCCACCCTGTGAGTAACATGGGATGTCTACGGACCAAGTAAAGAGCACGGCCACCCAAGCGATCTCCTCTTCGTCGAAAGAGTGAGAGGGAGATCACTTGTAGAGTCACCAACGTGATGTCACAGAAAACAAAATACCGACCTTCTTGTTTTCATCTTCTAAATCAGTGTTGAGGTCGCCGATAATCACTCATTTAACGCTGTGATCGTGGAGAAGAGGCGCCGATTTGGGGAACACTAATCACCGGCGATCTGGTGTTCTCGAAGTTGATGGCGCCCCATTCAGGTGGTTTTTCCCAGCAACATCGTTGGGTATTTCCGAAGAAAGAGGGGAGATGAATGCACAAGAGATACTCTGGAGATGTCCACGGTACTTAGAGCCATGAACCCTGCATGGCCCACCTTTACTACACACTATGGTCAGTTGCTAATCACAATGTTTAAGCGTACCTCCTACGCTTGCGTGAGAGAATATAGTACTCATCGTATCAAGTGGATCTGTTGAGCTGTGACTAGTTGCCAATTGAAAAACGGAGTGCCGAAATCGCGACCACACTCCTGAAAGTCGAGGAGTTGTCAATGGAGCATGAAGGAGGCGATCCGTCCTCCTGCGTGTCGAAAACTGCCAATCGATTCGACCGCGATATATATCTGGTGGACTTGCTGAAATCTTGAATGGATGTAAGACTGATACGTAGTGGGTACGATCGAGAACAGAGAATGGATCCTTGCCAGTACCAGCTATATCTTGCCGCTCAGCTAATATTGAGGTAGGCATTAGTATAGAGTAGATTAGTATCAATGCTGAGAATACTTTTACGCGACGGCCCTTCAAGTAACCACCGCGGCACCGATTGATGTAAGGCACCTTATTTCTTGATCTGCATTGGGATTGAACTGCCAGAGTTTCTTCTGTGAACAAATCCTGGTATTACATAGACAAGTGACCATAAATTTGAGGGAAGAAGAGCGAAATCCTATCTTTTCGGGACTCCGTGAAGTTCAATGTTAATAGTGATAGCAGCGGAAAAAGACGGGTAAAAATGCGGGGTAGGGAATAGCCGCCGCGGCCGGCATCGGGTTACCCACCAATCACAGCTGGCCCTTTGGATACGACTTGGACTCATTCTAGATTCTTCTGCATCGTCGTCGACGCCGTCGAGATGCTTAACCTTCATAGCAAGGCCGCTCATGTTGCGCGCGACATGAAGCGCCTGGCCGCGGGCATGGCCACCGTGGCGCCACGTATAGGCGACACGAAGGTGCCCATGTCGTTGCTCGAAAAGGGCGCATATATCAACTATCAGCGTATTGAGGACAACCTGGCCATCGTACGCGAAAGGTGCTCTTTTTCTTTCCTTCCACGTACAATTATAGGCTGACGACGATGCCGTAGACTTGGGCGGCCACTGACGCTGTCGGAGAAAATCTTGTATGGTCATTTGGACGACCCCCATGGTCAGGATATCGAGAGGGGCATTAGCTACCTCAAGCTGAGGCCAGATGTATATCGCTTCCGTGTCATTGTGGACTTTATTCTGATAGTCTGTTTAGCGTGTCGCCTGCCAAGATGCCACAGCGCAGGTATGCCTTCCGTTACCCTGTCGGGACAGAACGTCTTGACGAGTTTTTTTCTCATTTCTAGATGGCACTTTTACAATTTATGTCTGCTGGGATGGACACAGCAGCAGTTCCTACCACCGTTCACTGTGACCATCTCATAGAGGCCCAGGTCGGCGGCGTCAAGGATCTTGCGCGCGCAATAAGCATTAACAAGGAGGTGTACGACTTTTTGGCGACCGCTACTGCCAAGGTGCGTCTCCTCGCGTAGACTTTTGCAGCACGTATCTCACCGGAGACCACAGTATGGTCTCGGCTTTTGGAAACCCGGCTCTGGTATCATCCATCAAATTATTCTGGAAAACTACGCTTTCCCTGGCGGATTGATGATCGGCACTGACTCCCATACGCCCAATGCTGGTGGTCTAGGTATGATTGCGTGCGGTGTTGGAGGTGCTGACGCAGTCGACGTTATGGCTGGTATTCCCTGGGAACTGAAGTGTCCCAAGGTCATCGGTGTGAATCTGACTGGCAAGATTGGCGGATGGACAACTCCCAAAGGTAAATTTCGGAGTTTATTTTGTCATACACGTGTCTCATTTCTCTTCCAGACGTCATTCTCAAGGTCGCTGGCATTCTTACGGTCAAGGGCGGTACTGGTGCTATCGTGGAATATAGAGGACCTGGTTTAGAATCCCTTTCTTGCACGGGCATGGCAACGATCTGTAACATGGGTGCGGAAATTGGCGCGACTACGTCCATGTTTCCCTTTAACAGTCGCATGGCGGATTACTTGAATGCTACCAAGCGGTCAGATATTGCGAAATATGCTGCTCAATTTGCCTACAACTTGAAGGCTGACGAGGGTGCGGAATACGATCAGGTCATTGATATTGTAAGCTCCGTTTTCTGTATCGTAGTCAACTTTCTCTCACTAGAAATACAGAACCTATCTGAGCTCGAGCCTCATATCAACGGACCTTTCACTCCCGATCTCGCTACTCCCCTTTCTCAATTCGCCTCCGAGGTTAGGAAGAACGGCTGGCCAGACGAGTTGAAAGTCGGCCTTATCGGTTCTTGCACCAACTCTTCTTATGAAGATATGTCGCGTTCTGCTTCCATCGCCAATGAAGCCGCAAGTCATGGTCTGGCAATCAAGAGCAAATTCACGATTACTCCCGGTTCGGAACAGGTCCGTGCTACTATCGAACGTGACGGCCAGATCAAGGCTTTTGAGGATGTTGGTGGTGTTGTTCTCGCGAACGCCTGTGGACCGTGTATTGGCCAATGGGACAGGAAAGATGTTCCCAAGGGTACACCCAACTCTAGTAAGCTCGTCTTTATTCATATCGTGCTTGACTGAGCCTTGCGATAGTCATAACGTCCTACAACCGAAACTTCACCGGCCGTAACGATGCTAACCCTGCTACTCATGCTTTCGTTGCATCACCTGATATCGTCACCGCTATGGTTTTCGCTGGCTCACTCTCTTTCAACCCTACTACTGACACTCTCATCGGATCCGACGGAAAGCCCTTCAAGTTCTCTGATCCATCTGGAAACGAGCTCCCTCCACGTGGATATGACCCCGGGCAAGATACCTTCCAGCCTCCTCCCGCTGATCGTGCTAGTGTTAGCGTCGCCGTTGACCCTAAGAGCGACCGTCTGCAACTATTACAGCCCTTCCAACCCTGGGATGGAAAGACACCTTCTGACCTCCCCATCCTGATTAAAGTCAAGGGTAAATGCAGTAAGTACTATATCCCATTCGGCAAGCATACGACCGCTTAGAAACTCTGATCAGCAACTGACCACATCAGTGCTGGTGGACCATGGCTCAAGTACCGCGGACATCTCCAGAATATCTCTCGTGGGTTCATCTCCCCTCTTTCTACAGAATGACCTAATGATATTACTTCTTAGAAAACTGCCTGATCGGTGCCATCAACTCTGAGAATGGCGAGGCGAACAAGGTGAAGAACCAAATCACTGGTGAATGGGCTGGTGTTCCCCAGGTTGGCGCCTACTATCGTGATCACGGAATTAAATGGGTGGTTGTCGGCGACCACAACTACGGTGAAGGTTCCTCCCGTGAACACGCTGCTCTCGAGCCTCGGTATCTCGGCGGTCTCGCCATCATCGTGCGATCATTTGCCCGTATTCACGAAACGAACTTGAAGAAGCAAGGAATGTTGGCTTTGACATTTGCGAACCCCGAGGATTACGAGAAGGTTAAGCCCAGTGACAAGGTTGATATCCTCGGATTGGATACCTTTGCACCTGGGAAGAACCTTACACTGGTGTTGAAACATGAGGATGGAAGCAAGGAGGTTGGTGTCTATCTATTTAAGTGTCATCTCGAGTGATGTTTACTCTGGCTCTTGTAGGAGATATCCCTCGCCCACTCATTCAATGAGGGACAGATTGCTTGGTTCAAGGCTGGCTCTGCTCTCAACTTGGTACGTAAATGCTTTGTGCTTTGAAGCACATTGCTGACTTCCTTTGCAGATGGCAGCTAAGGCTAAGGGCTTGTAGATGGGCAATACATCTTGTTTAATCTTTATCATTTTTCTTTCATCTCACTGGTTAACCCGCAATACAAACAAGCATACCATGAAGAGTGCGTTCACGGCGTAATAGCGAAGAAGCCTCATCTTGTTCTCGGCGATTTCATAGGTTCTAGCGCTGGTAGACCGCGGTAGAAATGACTAGATGAAGATCTTAATCCTTCGTTCCACCATCGATATGTTCCACGATCATACTCAGCTGACCCTGCATCATATTTGACGCTTTGCGTCATGTTAGCTGGAAAATCCGGGGCAGGCAGGCAGAAATGCCAGTTTGATATGTAACGTTCCAACGATGTTCCTTGAACGTCTGTCTCGTGGTTTTCATTTATGCAGACCGTTATCGGGAGTTCTTAAGACGCCGGCCAATGTGGCTGGTCGAACAGCTCACATGAACACATTGCCACCTTCTCTTCATTGATGCGATCCTGTCGCAAAGGTGGAGATTGCTTACCGATATCATCTTACTATCAATATATGTTTGCTAACCATATGCCTATAACGTTGATTTGAATGCACGTATCTGCTTATCGTGGTGTGTGAGCAAGAGGGTATGTTCCGTTCGAGTTTCCGTGCTTCTTCTCACTTTGCCTTAAGCGCGACTGTCATAGGACTGCTTAATGATATGCGTGGATACTTAAGCCTAGTCATCTAACAGTTAGTATGGGACCGTTCTTGACGAGGACTACGGCCCGACTCCCCCGACAATCAATAATGCTAGGCTTCATACGACAGGATGAGAAGGAGTTCCACTCTGATCCCACAGCTGCCTTCCTTTCAGAAGACGGTGCGTGTTACACACATAAGTCTTAGCACATGGTCAGACTCGGTCCTTGAAGAGGTGCAATACTTACGGCGATCACAGCTCATTCCGTAATTTACGAACCTCCGGACCGTGTAGTTGAAGTTCTAACACTGAATAAGCCCATCTCGCAACAAAAAAAACTATAACGCATCCACGCCACGCATATATTATAGCTATGCACTTCTGAAGCTTTGCTACCGGCACAGAGTCTTCACTTCTCATGGGAACCATTGGGCTATCCTATATCCGAGGGTTCCTGCTTCTGTTCCTCCATCACGGGTCCAACTTCAGTTCCTTTTGCTACTGCGCCGTCTACCCGTAAAACTGTCATCTACTTCACACAGAGTGGATCCGTGGCAAAATATAGTGTCACGATAAGCTTCCGGCTCCCATTTCAGAGCAAGCCCGAACCACTTAAGAAGTGGGGCGATGTGTTCCATCTGAACCATCTTCTTCACAATGGGACCAATTCTCGTTCTAGGGCTTCTCGCGCTTGCTGTCTTGTTGCATTATCTTCGCTCACGCTTTTCACTTACCCATAGACGACCGCCATTGCCTCCTGGCCCTAAAGGACTACCGTTTCTAGGCAACCTCTTGGATTTACCTCCCGACTACTCTTGGCTCACTTATGCTAAATGGCGCGCCACATACGGCGACATCATATATCTGGATACCCCCGCAAGTCCAACCATCATTGTCAACTCAGCAGAAGCGTCAATGGAGTTATTCGAAAGGCGTTCTATCAACTATTCCGACCGACCAGGTGAGCCCATACCTCCACGATATCCGCCGTCTAATCCTAGCATTGTCCAAACTCACAGATTTTACCATGTTGAAATTATCGGGGTGGGACTACCACTTCGCGTTCATGAGGTACTCCGATCGGTGGAGGTTTGTCGGGCTCCATAGATTATACGCTCGGTTCTGAGTCTTTCTTGATGTTCATAGAGCCCATCGCCGAATATTCCACCAATACTTGCAACCTCGTGCGGTTCCGGATTACTATCCCGCACAAGTGAAGTCAACGTCTGTCATGCTCCAGCAATTTCTCAAATCTCCCAATGAGTTTGAACACCACGTTCGCCAGTAAGTTGGGCGTATCTGGTTGGACTCGCGTTCCTACTAACGGTGCATTCTTCTAGTCACTCCGGTTCGATCATCATGAAAACCGTTTATGGATATGATATCGACCCAAGTGGTGATCCATTCGTGGATTTAGGAGATCGTGGTATGGAAAGCGTTCGCCGCACCGCAAACGTAGGATCGTTTCTGGTTGACTATATCCCCAGCCTGAAATACCTCCCGCGTAAGACCTCGTGCCATTTTATGCTTCCGAAGCTCATAGTATCCTGATTCTAAGGTTGGTTTCCTGGTACGCAATTCATGAAGATTGCGGAACACTGGACGCATTGCGTCGAAGACGTGAAAGAAATGCCATTCAAATTTACCTCAGAACAAATGGTAGGTCTTTGATTTAGTATGACCGTCAAATGAAGTTGTACCTCGTAACAGGCTGACGGTATCGCACCACCGTCATTCGTCTCTGAGAACCTGGAAAAGATGAAAGATGTTGAGATTTCTGGCTCCGAGACCGACCGCGAAGTCTTAAAAAACTCAGCTGGAGCCGCCTTCGCTGGTTCGTTCTAACTCATATCGTTCGATACACCGCGCAAACTGACAACCACACTTTATGGTAGCGGGAGCTGATACTGTGGGACTTCTTTAATTTTTCACAACGCTGACGTTAAACTAAACAATTCCATCCTGCAGACGGTATCAACTGTCCTTGCTGCAATGCTCGCATTCATCCTTTACCCCGAGGTGCAAGCTAAAGCCCAAGCCGAGTTGGATACAGTAGTGGGCCAAGCCCGGCTGCCGAACTTCGATGACCGTCCGCAGCTACCGTATATTGAGGCTGTTCTGTCGGAAGCATTGCGATGGAATCCTGTTGTTCCTTTGGGTACGTGCTCCTCAAAGTCGATGACTTTCTCGGGTCGCTGAACTCCACTGCCCCCTCCTCAGGTGTAGCTCACGCTGCTCTGAAAGAAGACATATACAATGGTTACTACATTCCCGCTGGTAGGTTTCGGTCCATCGATTCCAGCCTTTAGATTCTTATACAGTTCAAAGGCGCCACTGTTATCGGAAACGTTTGGTAAGTGTAACTGCACGTATCAACTTTCAAGGTCTTGAGATTGACACTTTACATATACAGGGGTATTCTACACGATGAAAAAGATTACCCGGACCCATTGGTATTCAACCCTGACCGTTTTATGCCAGAGGAAGGAAAGGAACTCCCACCCGAGCCCACAGCTGCTTTTGGTTTTGGAAGACGGTAAGCTAGAAATCTATCTGTCGTTCACTTACTCGTGGGTAAAACGTATCCCTCTAGCATCTGCCCCGGGCGCTATCTCGCTGTGAACAGCGCGTGGATCGCCATCGCGTCTATCTTATCAACGCTCACACTTTCTAAGGCCGTAGACTCTGACGGTCAAGTTATCGAACCTAGTGACGTCTTTACCGACGAATTTATCAGGTACGCTCTGAAGATCTTATTGTATCTGAGTTATTCTGAGGTTCTTGAAGCTTCCCTTTACCTTATAAATGTACCATCAAGGCGCGTTCTGCTCAGGCGGAAGCGTTAATCGCATCCGGTGAATTGTAACGGTACAATAGCGCGCCCCCGCCAAAGTGCTATGACATGATATCCTTATCCAGAATGAAATTCTAATCGATGCGATCTTAACTCTTAAGATGAGAACCGCGATCTTCGAACTCGTAATGGGTGATAGTTTCGCGGGCTACTCCTTACGCGACCGAACGTATTCAACGAAAGACATTGTCGATCACTTAATTCTAGTTAAGGCCGACCTCGATAGGACTAAAGCTGCCTGCGGATGAGTGCGAGATACAAAGACTGCTAAATAAGCGATACATTTCCAGTGTTATCATTCTACATATTTGTTCCACGTTCATTAGCTAATACACAGAGCAACCATAAAATCCAGATAGCTACGAACGATGTAAGATCTAGTTGATAAAGCAGGATCGACAGAATAGTAGGAATGTCATACAAGGGTGAGTCCCTCAAGATTGAACAACCGAGGCAGTCCCGAGGGAATTTGGACCAAAGGATCATGAAGTCGGGTTGGGATAGATCTATCCCATTTCGACCCTGTCTTTGGCATACTCTCTGTCATATGGAGAGACGCCATGATGTCTAGAAGCGTCGGTCGATCTTGGGTTTCATAGGCCCAACAATCGGTCATGACTTTCCGCCACAGCTCAGCATGTCCGGTCGATTCCAGGTGCTTCGGTTGCGGAGGATGATTCTTTTCGACAATGACATTCAAGGTGACGGCGTCATCATTGAGGTCGCTCCAGGGTATTGTCCCATCGAACACCTTATAAACGGTCAGAGTTCATTAAAGCGGGGAACTCGGTCCTCGACTGAGAAACGCGTACCTCGAAATACACACATGCCAATGAATATATATCAGCTGGAAAGCTGTTTGGCCCACCCCTGAGGACTTCTGGTGCTTGCCATCTTGCGGTGCCACCTTTGCGCGATGACGACGACGAAGTTGCAAAGGTTGTGCCACCCATCGCAAAAGATATACCGAAATCTGCGATAACCGCCCTACAATCATCGGTTATCAATATGTTATCCTTGTTTTAGTTTAGCAAGATATCAACTGTTAAGAAAAATGCTCCAGACGTACTCCTTTGAGATCGCCATGAACGATGGATAATGTGTGCAGATAGTTCATACCCTGCGTAATGTCTAGAGCTTATTTTTAATCAGAATTGCCAAGGTAAAACGGGAAGTTGGTCAGTTCCTACGAGGTTGTGTAGATCTGGATCATCACTTGTGTCCATGTATCGACGAAGAGATCCGTTGGCCATAAATGGCGACACAAGACAGTAAGTAGAAGGCGTAGAATCATGGTAGATGCCGTAGAAAGGGAGAACATTAGGATGATCACACTGCCTCCAAATGATGGCCTCTCGCCTCACTTGCTATAAGGACACGTTAGGCTGATTTGAGTCGTGACGATCAATCAATAACCTACTCGCAGAACATTCTTGATATTATGGTCCCTTGTGAATATTCTTGCTTGTTTAACCGCCACCTCAACTCCCGCGACCTGTCTTCTCCATAGCTCGCCAAAATGCCCTAGAGCGAAAGGATAATCCCCCGTCTTTTTGAAACCTCTCAGTGTGAGACAGCAAGGTATACAATCGTGAATACGTGTCAATGTGAGAGAGGTTTTGAGCAGAATTCGCTTTGATATCATCGGTAGACCCGGTACATCTAGAAGCTAGCCAGCAGTGAACTAGTCGTTAAAGGCTTTGAAAACATATGAATGTCTACATGCTTACACCCTGAAGGAAGTCCAAAGTGCACTGTGCTTCCTCCACCGACAGATCGAGTAGTTGATCACGTATATTTGAATCGGAAAGGACGTCAGTGACTCGCTTCACTATACTGTTCGCACTAGCATTCACGCCAAGCCTCGGTTCTGAACTTGTTCTGTCCAAAAGCACGTCTAAAAAAGCCTGGCCTGGCTATTGATACCGTACAAACTCTGGCAGGGTAGATTAAGACTCACCTCATCTCCTTGGTTCTCACCAGCAGGTCTAGCCCGCTTCATCACTGGAGACGAGTCTAGTATCTTCCGTTTGTGCTTAAGTGTCGAGGATATGTCCTGGGATGGCTGTATGCTGGCAACTCCAAAACTGCCTGTACTTTCTGTCGTCGTTCCCTCCGGAGTAGTGATAGCGATCGTATTCGGAGATACGTCTATGCGATGCCCAGGTGGGAGGAACATGTTGAACGCTCTGACGAGCCCTGGCTCCCCATGGAATAGCCGCGATATCCGTTGAATGACGTCAGCAGTCTCGATGCTGAGAGAATGTGAAAATGTTATAATAAAATGCTACCGTTGCAACGCACATTTGGTTTTTGAAATCCCCCATGATAGCTAAAAAACCATTGTAGACCTCCGGCTTGTCTTGGAACTGGACCTTGAATACATCCATGTAGTTCAGTATATCCGTAAAGTCACTGTCCGGCAGCCTCTTAGGGATACAGGATGGGGACACAAAAGATATATGAGAAATAAGGTGTCTCCTGTGTCGGTTCACCTTGGGAAGCGACTTCTGTGGACCAGCAGCTTGTGTCTGCATCTTCAGCTTCGATAGATGACGGTTTGTACCAGATGTATGGAGCCACTTTCCGACACAGCCTTGCGAGATGCCTCATAACAGCTGATCGACCCAATTGGACACTAATAGAATCAGCAGTACCGTGGTCATGGACCGGCTACTGCTCAGGCGGAAGCGTTAATAACATCCGGTGGATTGCAACGATATTAAAGCGCCGCCCCACGCCAAAGTTTAGGGCATGATCATATACTTATCCAAAATGAAATTCTGATCGATACGATTGCAACTGTTTTGCAGAGAGTACCTTGAGACGAGAGCGGCGTCCAGAATAGGTGATAGAGTTCATAGGCTACTCCTTGTGCGACCGGTACAAAATACTCCTCGCCCGCTCATTCGACAAGGAGAACTGTTGATCACTTGGTTCAAGCACCGGCTGGCTCAGCGTTGACCTCGGTGCGACGGAATCCGCCTCTGCGGATGAGAGTGATAGCCGAGGATGTCTAGATGAGCAATATATTTTATTTTGTTCTATGTCCATTGGATGACCCCCTGAGCACAAGAACTAGGTATGAATGATGTGAGATCTAGATGATACAGCAGGATCGACAGAATAGTGGGAATTTCATACAAGGGTGAGTCCCTCAAAATCAAACAACTGAGGGAGACCCGAAGGAATTTGGACCAAAGGATCATGAAGTCGTGTTGGGATAGATCTATCCCATTTTGACTCCGTCATTGGACCACTCTCTGTTATATGGAGAGACGCCATGATATCTGGAAGAGTCAGTCGATCCTGAGGTTCATAAGCCCAACACCTGGTCATGACTTTCCACCACAGCTCAGCATGCCCGGTCGACTCCAGGTACTTCGGATGTGGAAGATGCTTCTTGTTGAGAATCAGGCTTGGTGCGCAGGTTAGACTCCAGGCTGGTAAGGCTGGACAGGAAGAACCTTGTATTCTACAGCTCCTACAGAGCTTGTATATATACTACTTCAGCCCATTATCTAGAAGTTACTACAACTTTCCGCTCCTTTCGTGCTTACTCATCAACGCTCGGCACGATGCTGGATTGCCTATCTAGAACTTTCCAGCATAATCCCAACACTTCTTTTCGATGATGACATTCAAGGTGACAGCACCATCATTGAGGCCGCTCCAAGGTATTGTCCCATCAAACACCTTAGAAACAGTCAGAGTTCATTAAAGCGGGCATCCCAATCCTCAACTGAGAAATGCGTACCTTGAAATACACACATGCCGATGAATATATATCAGCTGGAAAGCTGTTTGGCCCACCCCTGAGGACTTCTGGTGCTTGCCATCTTAGGGTTCCACCCCTGCGCGATGACGATGACAAAGTTGCAAAGGTTGTGCTACCCATCATGAAGGATATACCGAAATCTGCGATAACCGCCCTGCAGTTATCGGTGATCAGGATGTTATCCTTGTTTTAGTTTAGCAACATGTTGTTCTGTGAGATACACTCTGGAACTCACCCCTTTGAGGTCACCATGTACGATGGTCATTTTATGCAGATAGTTCATACCACGCATAATGTCTAGAGCCTGCTTCTTTATCAGAATTGTTGATACAAAAAGGAAATCGGACATTTCTTACAAGATTGAGTCGCTTAGGATCATCAGTTTTGTTGATATATTGACGAAGAGATCCATTGACCATGAATGGCGACACGAGACAGTAGGTCGAAGGAGCAGAGTCACGATAAATGCCATAGAAAGGTAGGATGTTGGGATGGTCGCACTGCCTCCAAATGATCGCCTCTCGCCTCACTTTCTGTGAAGAAAATGTTAAGCCAAACCGTGAAAAATAAATCCATGACAATTTACTTGCAAAAGTTTATTGACATTGTTGTCACTTGTGAATACCCTCGCTTGTTTAACAGCTACCTCCATTCCCTTGACTTTTCCTCTCCAGAGCTCACTGAAATGCCCAAGAGCAAATGGATAATCCCCTGTCTTTTTGAAGCCTTTGAGCATGAGACACTGAGGTACACAGTCATGAATACACATCAACTTGAGAGAGGTTTTGAGGAGGGTACACTTGGATACTGTTGGTAGACTTGATTCATCCAGAAGCTGGCCAATATTGGATTATTTATAGAGCTCAAAAGATACAAGTTCCAACATACATCCTGAAGGAAGTCTAAAGTGCACTGTGCTTCCTCGACTGATAAATGAAGTAGTCGATTGTGTATATTTGATTTGGAAAGCGTGTCGGTGACTTGCTTCACTACGTTGTTTATACTGATATTGACACCATGCCCAGGTTCTGAGCTTGGTCTGTCCAAAAGCACGTCTAAAAGAGCCTAGCCTTGTTATAGATATATGAACTCTGGCAGAGTAGATTCAGACCCACTTCTTCCCTTTGGTTCTCATCATCAGGTACAGTAATCTTCCGCTTCTTCGTTAGTCTTGGAGGCCAGGCCGGTGTCGTCTGCTTGCGCTTGAAACTCAAGGATGCGTTTAACAGAGGATCACTGTCTCGGCCATGAATACTTGTGTCTGGCATAGGATCTAATATTAGAGGAACATGGTCCGCATATGATGGTATTGGATGAAAGTGAAGTGGGTCTATAGTACTGCGGCGGGGTGGGTCAGTTTCAAGCTTGTAAGCACTTGTCGGAGTAGTGATGGTGATGGTATCGTGATCGCTGTCAGGTATACCTAAATGATACCCATATTGGAGGAGGAACGTGTTTAATCCTTCAATGAGCATAGGATACCCACTGAATAGTTGTGATACCCTTTGTATGAAGTGGGGAGTACCAATGCTGAGAATGAGATGAATGAGAATACCAGAATCAGATGATGCTTCGACACACTTCTGGCTGTCGAAATCTCTCTTAATCTCAAGAAAGCAATCATAAACCTCCGGCTCATCTTCAAACACGTCCTTGACCACATTCATATAGTTCGATAGATGCATGGCGATCAACGACCTGGCTTCTGGCGATTTTGGCCTAGAGGAAGGTACCTGTCCAGAAGGACTGTCCCAGGCCCCAAAGGAGGGTGATAAGAATTGGAGGTCTCTTAGTAAAGGGTGACATGTGTTATTGTATGGACTTGGCAGGGGAAGGAGATAATATCTCGGGTTCTGAGCTACATTCGAACCAGAGGAAGAACGGGAGTGAAGCCAAGGGGGAGGGAGATAAAGTCTCAGTTCGTGAACGAGGGAGGGAAGCCGAGTCTCTTTGTTTGTAGTATGCATTGGCATCTCTGGCATCATTGGATAACTATCGGCGTCTTAGGGTGAAAAAGAGAATTTAGCCTGTGTGTCAATGACAATCCAGCAGTAGGGTGACAGCACCCGACAGCGCTAACAGAGTGACAGGCACTAACATTAGTGTAATGCACGTGATCAAACCTGTCTAGCAGAGGCTTGGCTTCCGACATCATCATTAATGACGAGGAGTTGTCCACTCGGACGTCGAGCAGCCTTGCCTACAGAGGCAGCCCGGTACCTCCCAACTTCCATGTACACCTCGATGGCTTCACCTTTGCCGACATCCTTACCACATGGATGACCTTGCTGCAAAGTCCTCTAACCGTGTCAATGTCTAATACGATGACAAGGCAACTGTGACCATCATGACCATCATGTTTCATATACACAGGCCGTTCTTTCTATATTGTCTACTTTCAGAACATTTTCAGCCTCCGGCCAGAGCAAAAACATATGATAGGTGTTCTAAGTTGTGCTTAGGGACACAGACACAGCGAATTTCCATGATAAGTAATGCTTTTCAGCTACTGGCTGCATAAATAACACCACCACCAGCTGCATTACAATGTCCTGATGATTCCACTCTCCGCAAACCACCGCTATTTGTAAAAGGGCAGAGACCTTATCCCACCGAAGCGGTAGTTCAAGGTCCTGCAATACCAGCAAAGCCTCAGAAGAAGACACTGTCTCAGGTGAAACTTGAAGTTGGTTTGACAATAGAGCAGAAGAAGAAAGATGTTTGTGTTTCTGCTCTTCTTGCTTTTCTTTCGGTATCTAGATTCTAGCCCTTGAATCGCCAACACATCTATCTTATTAATGCTAACACTTTCCAACTTTCCGAGGCCATACAGAGTGGCGGTCAAGTCATCGAACTCAGTGATATCTTTACTGACACATTTATCAGGTACACATTGAAGACCTCATGGTATCTGAGTTGTTCTGAAGTTCTTGCACTTCCCTTTATGTTTTAAATACACCATCAAAGTGCGCTCCTCTCAGGCGGAAGCCTTAGTGGCATCCGGTGGATTTGTAACAATACAATAGCGGCTTAAGTAGTAGCCCATCTCCGTGTGCACCAACAGCGTTATGTCATGGTATGCTTATCCAGAGAGAAATTCTAATCAATGCGATTTTACCAGTCCTGCAGTACCTTAAGATGAGAGCCATGGCATTGAGAACTCAAATAGACAATAAGTTTCACAAACTACTCCTCATGTTACCTTTGCGATATGCCTCTTGTTCACTCTTTCAGTGATGGTCAGATTGGTTGGCTCGAGCCCAAGACTGACTCAAGGTTCACTTAGTACGACTGAATTGGCTTCTGAAAATGATAGCAAGAGCTGAGAACGTCTAGATGGGTAATGTATCTTTGATCATATCGTTCTGTTTGTTCAATGACATAATACACAAAACAACTAAAGCATAACATTAAATTGTTGAGATTCAGGCAAGCCGGCATCACTCAGCATGCTTAGTAAGGGTGGAAAGAGTACGAAAGATGGAGAAGATACTAGATTAGGTAGTAGCTAGTATATATATCTGTGAATAATGGGCAGACTCCTTGCGAGTTTGTAACCCAGTAGCCAGGGAAGCTACAGAGCATATACTCAGTAATTCCAACATAAATTGTGTGCAGAAACACAGTCATCATGATAGGAACTTCATACAATAGCAAGTCCCGAAGATAGAAGAAACAAGGGAAGCCTGATTGAATTTGGACTAAAGCATCATGAAGTCATACTGCCACATAATCTCTGTTACATGCAGAGACGCTATGATATCTAGCAGGATTAGTTGATTTTGAGGTTCACAAGCCCACCACTTGGTTGGCATGACATCCCACCGCACCTCAGTGTTCCCGGTCGATTCCAAGTGCTTCGGTGATGAGCCTCTAGGCTCTGTACGCTCAGAATTTCATGATTTCGGCGATAATAACCGAAGGCATCACATAAACGACCTATCAAGATAAGCTTACTATAGGGCATATACTTTATGCAACAGCAATGACACCCTAAGATGCTCGGTATTCTTCCCACCTGGCGAAGCACTTTAATTTGTGCATACCATCACTTCAAGGCACGATAATTGATCGTACAACTCCATTTGGCAGTAGGCGTTGAGAAACCGAAGAGTTGCCGCAACATTATCACATCAATTACGCATCACGGCTTGCCCTGCCGGATTGATCGTTTAATTATGTGATGTCATATGCATCGACATATACATCCCCTTGACAATCATGGATGACATCCGATAATTCCTTTGTTTTCGAATACAATAACCGAATGCTGAAGATTATAAACCTTGACCCATCGGTATACCTCAGCTCGTCCACCCTACCTTCTCGGTCCGCAGTCAAACAGCAGTGTATAACACTTGCAGTAATAACCGGTGACCCTCAAGTACTATCTTGTTTTGGCAACGCAGGAGACTAGCTGTTATCGAAAGCCTCGTTATTACTCATAAACTGTCGATAGTTGCCAAGCCGCAGTCTTACAGTCTTAATAAGTAGAGCTAATAATATCCAGGCCTTGTAGTATAAAAACTCGATAGAATATTGTAGAGAAAAACAACAAGTACCCTAGAGACACCGCACGTTCTAGAAACTAATAGCCGGTACACCAACGGTTATAACTTGTATTATCTTGCTTCACAACCGTATACGCACCACAAATCAATTGTTTTGCACCCTATACGCACTACTATAAGCCTAGGACTGGTTTACACCATCTAACAGCTTCGTTCACCTCTCTATCGTTCACCCCTTAACCGCCTACCACCGTCGGCTTCAAATACTCAACTGCCATTCGGTTTTATACCGGTTACTTGCCATTAGCTCGCCATAGCTTTGGTACTAGCGCTTTGAGCTCTCTTACGCTTCTCGCGTACCACATCATGTCTCGTTTTCTTTTATAGGCCGCATCGTCTTCATCTTCACCACATAGGAGTTTAATTTGGTTTCGTTTTCGACAATTACATCGCCGCCCATTTGGGAAGCCTCCGAGTAGACTTGTAGGATCAGAATCATCAGCATAGGATCGCTTCGACCAGTTCTCGTTTAGTTTTGTCATAGGATAGGATAGGATAGTCCCCGTGTGGACTTATAGGTTTGACATTAACATAGGATAGGACAGTCTCTGTGTAGACTCAGTTTTCGGCTCCGACTTTCAGTAACAGCGTTTCGCATAGGATCAGTAACCCCCCCTCGACATAGGACTTCGTTTTCCCTCTCGTATTCTTGACCATGAAAACCGCCTTCGGTTTCTACTCTCGAATATTCGACACCTTTCGTTTATAGATTTCCCCCAGAGGATCATCATCTAGAGACATCGTTTAGCGTTATTCTCTTTGTTTCCGCAGATACTTGGTATTCACGTCATACCGGTTTCTGTCGTTCCTCGTTTATTCGAGACAATACCGGCGTATAGCCTACATCACAGTACTCAACTAGGGTACTACTTGCTAGACTTTCACGTCGCAGTGTACACCTGCGTCTAGAGGAATTGATTGGAGTGCACGGAGGTGCCCCGAACATACTCGCACACACATCGCCTTAATTACCGAAGGCTTCGTTTATTACCAATACTCATTGAGTTTGGTGTTGCCGTTGCCACGGAAGTCTAGGCTTATCATCGGATATGGAAGATGCTTCTTTTTCGATGATGACATTATGAATATCCTCACTTGCTTGACAGCCACCTCAATTCCCCTGGCTTGTCCTCTCCAGAGCTCACCGAAATGTCCTAGAGCAAACGGATATCTTCTTGTCTGTTTGAAGCCTCTAAGCATGAGACAGTGAGGCACACAATCATGGGTACATGTCAACTTGAGAGTGAATTTGAGGAGGGAGATGCTTAGATATTACCAATAAAATTGATCCATCTAAAAGCTAACCACTATCATATTATGCATGGAAGGCTCAAAAAGACAAGTTCCGACATACATTGTGTTGAAGGAAGTCCAAAGTACACTGTGCTTCCTTTACTGATAAATCAAGTAATTGATCATGTATATTTGATAACGAATGTAGTGCTGGCAAGCAGCAAGGCCCACTACCTTCATTAAGCAGGCCGCAATGGATAAACTGAAAATACAAACAGGATACACTCAATTTTTTGAATAACATGTGTAAATATGACTAGTTGCAGGGGAAAAAGTTCGCTCAGCGGCAGGCTACACCACCACCAGCTCACATTTCCCCCACACCAACTTGATTTCCTATGTATCAAGCTCCTTATAACTAAAGCATACAATGCCTGGGGGTCACAGACTCAACAGCAAGTATCACAGATACTAAGTATGAGGAATGGAAGTCCTGAGAGTCCCAATATCAGTTGGCACTGAGTTTATGACAGAACCGTTGCCCCATCCATTCACATAGGTGGTATTATTGAAACCCATTATAAGACAGCAAGATATATAATATATGGCAAGAATAGCAAATACATTCAATGAGATAATAGACAAGCTGTTGATGCTCACATCGTAATGTAGTTCTTGAGCCAGGATGATGCTCTGGAACATCAATCCCAAAAACATGAGCACATTATTGATCCTAGTTTATATTACTTGTAAATATAAGCTGGAATGGGCATCAGATGGACACCTACATGGGATCATATCCGTTTGACCAGCCATTTCCTGTCCAAGCAAACAGCAAAGTTCCTGAATGACTTTGAGTTATAGTGTAAATTAGGAGTAATTTGAGATTCTCACAGACATCAATGTAACTTTACTAGGATAGAGCACTCTAGTAGTAGAGTTGATATAGGAACAGTAACTAGAATCAGAGGGGAAGTCATAGGTATGGTGTACCAGAGCAGCAACCTGTCTCCACATTAGGAAAGGATAAAGCAATAAAAAGGGCCATGGTCACCTTGTCAATGACTTGAGGTAGCCAAGACCCATATTCGCTTGTAGTGAGGCTAAGAGAGGAAGATTTGTCGGCAAGAATCCTGACTGATGATGCAAACCCTCTAGAACTGAGACTGTCATAGTCCTTCAACAACTTCTGCATGCTTGAAGGAGAAACCTCTCATCATTGTAATGAGCATGCCGTGGACTCCATGGACTCATCCTTCAACTCATCCAACTGGCCCCAACTCATTATCGGATTCTGTCGGATTCCATTTCCTGGTTTCTATTCCATATTTCATATCTCTATTTCACATACTAATTTCACATATTCATTTATCACACCTAGAATCCATCGATGGTACTGAGTAGGTGTTATATCGGAGTCCACGGAATACTTGACTCCTCTAGATACAGAATATTCCAGACTTACATTATTCCAGCCATGTCCATACTTATTCTAGCCTCCGTCCATCGGACTCCGCTCTAGTATATAAACTGTACAACTAGCAGTACATACCTCAGTTTGAATATCAACTTGGTTTAGCCCAATACTCTTGCACTCACTTCTACTTGGCCTTCAAGCCTAATCTCAATCCCTTCTACAAGTCCACAGATTCTGACTCCATGCGACTTCATCTTAATCTCTCTACTTGTCTTACTCCATGGGCTCTGTCCATATCCATCTTAGGGCTTCGACCCAGGGGTGACATTGCTAATAGCTTCACCAAGCCCACATGCATTCCGCAGACTCCATGGCATGCATTCTGCTTCACTTCTCTCTATTGGCACAATCCTAACAGTCATCTTCACAATTTCATATATTGAAAAAGAAGCACATACTGATTCACAGAGACCTTCATCCCTTTCTGACCACATGGAGGTGGCCCAAAGCTGCTATCAGGCTCATTCATCAGAGAAATATAATTGATCTTAATGCCATTTTGAATGAAATGCAAAGCTACATCAACCAGTAATGTCCTGTAAGCTGCTCTGGTACCTAGTATCTTCAGTGTTAGCAGAAAGCATGCTCCACCACAATTAGGACTTGCCATTGACAAACTGACTATCACAACTCATATGGCCTGACGTCAAGGGCGCAGGTACACTATTTGCAAAACATAGATAAGTGAAGTTGAGGCAGTAACACTAGAAATTGGCATGTTGGCTCAGGGATGGGGCAGGATATATGCAGATGCCAAGTCTGCATCGAGTATGATAACTGTTGTTGATGAGATAGAGTAAAATCACCTCTCTGTTGAGATTTGCCATGCAGTGGAGGGGGGAAACACCACAGTTGAGCTGCCCTCTGCATGACTACATCAGATATGAGTTGTGATTAAATTGTAGCAGCAACTCACCTGTCATCCCCATAAACAAAGCATAGAACCTCAGTCAGTTTTAACCAGTATGGCAAATACTGGGCTATTTGTAGCCATGGGATATACCAGAAAGAAGATACAATGAAAATTTCTTGTAAAACAAATTCTTCAAGAGTCTTGACACAGTGACAGTAATGCTGAATGCATCCAGATCTCAAATACAATACAATGGTGCAAATATAACTCACAGGTAGGGATGCCAAACAAATTATTTGATGGTGACACTAAAAACATTCAGATTTCAAGTACGATGATATGATGGTGCACATACAACTTCCAAGTAAGAATACCAAATGAATCATTCAAGGATCCCAATGGTGATGCTAAAAGTGTTCAGATATCAGATATGATACAATGATGCATGTATAACTCACAGGTAAGGATAGCAAAACAAATTCTATATGGGTCCCGGTAAAGAGGCTGGCTGTGGGCACCTGTGGAATAGCACTCAGAACAGTGTGCTACACACACTAAACCTCACACACACTCACACAAATACTCAATCTATACAATCACCCTTGTAAGTACATGGGGGGATGAGATTATATCACCTTGTGACTACTAGTACTTTAGAACTAGTAAAGCACCTTATTATCTCGATGCTATGCAGTGTTTACTCATTTCAGACTGATCCTAAGGCTAGGAACTTTTACAAGAAGGTACACTTCAAGGTGCAACCTTCCAGGTGAAGTATAATATTCAAAACTACACTAGGACACTCATCCTACAACACAATTGGACACACTGTAGGTCGCAATGACACTGAGCTCACTCTTTTAACCACTCTCCAAGTACTAACTTAGTGAGCTTGCTACATGCAGGCACATAGGGTTAATGAAACTGACTGCAATGATGAGAACAACCTCTAATCCTTCTATGGATCTCAGATTTGGAATGGAAACAACTCAGAGACAGAACAGAAACAGATTTCAGAAACAGACTGACAGAACAGAACAGACAGACAGAACCGATTTCAGAAACTTCACTTCAATTCATACTCTAACAGACTCCAAACAGTACTCAGATGGAACAGAACCAGAACACTGATTCTTATTCACTCAGAACTTAAGCACACAAGTCAGATTCTGAAGTTATCTCTATTCCTCGGAGTTCGCTATTTCTATACAACGCTCGAAGCTACAAACTAATCCTTTATCACAGCACTTGCTTTCTACATGCACACCATAACTCAGGGGTTCAAAACTTGTATACTAACCCAGACTACTGACTACTTATACTACAACTGTTGTTAATTACAAATACTGCAGTCATACCCAGGCAAACTAGACTCCTACATACATAGCCCCACCATGAAAAATGTTAAATAGTTACATGTGATTACAACTACTTGCATGAGTTATAACAGTGTATCAGGAGGAGCTAGACATATAAGTGGCTGCATGAGCATATAATGGACCATCTGAAATTAAAATCACTTACCAGCAACTTGTAATCTCTGTGGTAACATGCAGTGCTTATAAGGTCTTATAAGACATTACAAGGCATTACAATATCAGCTTATAATTACTTATAATCTATATATAACTACTTACAGGTACCTCAGAGTTTTTCTATTGCTGAATTACATTGATATACTACTCTAGAGTCATTAAAAACTCAGTTTCTGCACATCATGTGGTTAACAATGTGGGCACTTAGACTTTGACAATGTCTAGGTCATAGCAAATTGACCCTATATAGTAGCAGTGGAACAGGATTTATGTACAGCCATTTGGTGGAGTGGTTAATTTGCATGTCCATTTCTGATGGGTGCTGGTTCAACCTGTTGGAATTTGGCAATCCGGCATTGTGCCGATCTGTCTTATTAAGGAAGAAGATTGAGGAAAGGTATAGAAAGTTCTAGTAAACAGTCCTTTAGTATATAAGTAGGTACTGTAGTGTAGATCCTCATGCATTTGCAGAGCTCAGCCAAGCGCAATACTATTGGCTTGAACACTATGCATACATACTGGGAACGAACTTGATCCCCCGTTTCACAACACAACCCTTCATTGGTGCACAATTATCAGTCTTCATGGAAGAGGATTATGTAGCTGATCAAGCCTGGAGATAATTTTTGCTTTTAGATCTTTTCACTGCTTATAAGCTCTTGTATGTCACCAAAGCACTTGTATTCACTGTGACAATTGATAATGATTATAATTGATTGCAAGGCTTAAATGGTGCTTCTAATTGCCTTGCAGCCAAGTTGAGTTAAGTTATAAGTGCTTACAGGTAGCACAAGTGCAACTGCTCCTCATATTCTGTATACATGCAATTGTGGTGCTTGAAAGTCACCTACATGTAATTCTAAGTATTATATAGGCATTGCAACTGTTTGACATTTTTTGTGGTGCCGCTGCTGCCACAGCCTTACTTTGCATCTGGCTCGGTATTTCCTCCTATAGCATTGTTTCCATAGTGAGCTCGCTAAGGCCCAATAGGCACACACCAATTTACAAGTCTGAGGGTGTATCACCTTTTGACCACATGTCACTCCATGTCTAGCCCTTCATGCTACATGTATAATCCTCTAGATTAGTGTCAAGCACACAGTGAGCTCACTAATTCTGCACAGCAACAGATATTCTTGTCAACCAATTACTCGGTTTACCAGCACTCGGCTGAAGCGAATTTTCAGGCCACATGTGTTACGATTTCTCATGGATATTCACTTTTCTTTCTTATTAACCAAAGCCCGAGTAATCCCCGACCCCATGTGATCATTAGAACCAAAACCGGGAGGCTCAGGCCAGGTAACTACGGCTCGCACTTACCACACAACTACCGTATTTTCTTCATATGTTGTGACTATTATTAGCAGCATAGTTTTCGTATATAAGTAGGTAGCTCTCATTGTAATACCCCAGCTTCGAGCTAAAGTTTATCTATACCAAACTTCTCTCCCAACTTGCTCGACCTAAGACATTAGTCCGAGATCATCACTTATATCCAAACTCTATGAGACTCCTAGGTGACTGTCCGAACACAAGACAGCCCGAGTTTACTCTTGTTTGGATCACGTGAGGTTCAGGTCTAACAATTAGCTCAAAGCTTCCCTTCTTTTCCTAAGCACATGATGCAAGGAAAAAATCCATGTACCACACCAGGGAACTCACTACCGCCCAAACCAACATCGCCCTAGTGGTGACCCTGAGCATAATAGCTCTTGCCATCACCGCCATAGTCCTACGGGTCCTAATCCTGTGGATCCTTACCAACCAACACAACCATGTCGAGCCAACGTACGAGCTCGAGGACATTGAGCAGGGCAGAATCTTACCCCAAGCAGAGGAAGTCAGCATGGGCAACAGTCATGGAAGGACTGACAGCCCTCACCCGCAACACGTCCCAGATGTCCTTAGAATCAGCACCACGTCCCACACTCCCAGCACCACCTCCATGGACATTGCCTCAGAATACACTGCATCAGTCGCCCAGGTCGTCCGCATCTATGACACTGAGAGCAGCTCCGAATTCCCCACCCCCACCTCCTCCGAAGAACCCCACGCTACCATTGCCACCCATCTTCCCAGAAACCGAGCAACTCTCAACCTACCCAGACTGGTTAGAAACGCAGACACAGATAATCATGCTGGGACTCCACCACCAAGTTATAACACGACCCGAATGGCCCTACTTGAGCCAAGAAGAACAGGAGAGAGTGAGGCAGAGTGGTGGCACTGTTGCCACTGAATTTGTCCCATACCACGCACTCCATACAGAATCCCAGCTGGAAGAGTCTATCATGACAAACTCCGAATCAGTCGCCAAAACTCAATCCTCGGTGTCATGGAAAGGAAAGGAGAAAGCCATGCCTGATGAACAGAACCCCATCCCCATACCCCCTCTGATCTCAACCACTACTGGATCTCTCAGCTCACAGGAGTCACCAGAGCAGGAAGCAGACCTGCCTCTCCTGAATCTCACTACATTCTTGATGCTGAGCAAGCAGTGAGACGAGTATGAAACAAGGGTGAAGATAAGGTACTGCCAGCTGCCTAAAGAGATATCGTGGTTAGCAACAGGAATGGGGAAAAGATATTTACAAGCAGACGAAGAGAGGGACGAGGAAGAGAAAGGGAGATTGCGAATGTATGCTGCCCACGAGCAGGCCACATTCATGTTCAATAAAGATTTTCCTTTACAAGCTTACAAACCCCTGCCCGATTACGATGAGTGGAACCTCACCCTACCTAAACCGCTCCCTGACACTCCGCCAACCCCAACCACCAGCCAGATTTGACAACAAGGTGGACCACCAGTATACGGCAAGTCCTGACTATTCGCTGGAGCTGGAGGCAGACCAGCGGAAATGGGAGGACCCAGCCATGGCCTAGACAAAGCTGAACAAGCACGGAGGCTCGCCAAATATGATGAGTGGACCAAGGGGCAAGAAGACCTGGAATGGCAACGGGAGGAGTTAGCCCAGAAACAGAAGGACCTAGACAATATATGGGCCCAATACCAGCTACCTCCAGACCCAAGGCAACCACCGCCTCCACAACTGCCAAACCCTGGAGACCTGGGAGATCCAGATTCCCCAGGAGCGAGAGGAGACCTATGGTCATTACCCAGACCATCGCCAGGAAGAATGCTGCCTCCGCCTTTACCGGGAGCACCAACAGGGGAAGCACCCCATAACGCCACCTATTTTGGCATCAAACCAATACTTGTAAAAGTCCTGGCAGACTTCTATGGAAAGCATGATGACATCCAATGCTTCCTTTACCAATGTGCAGCCTACTTCAAGGCCCACTGAATCTACCTGACCAAGGCACAGCAAGTCAACTTTGCCGCCTCTCATCTAGCCAGGCATGTGCTCTCCTGGTGGGTCCACCATGTCGAAACCTACTATAGTGGCCGATATCAAAGATACCGATATCTGAACTGGCATGACTTTGTCCAGTTAATTCGCGAGCAGTTCTCCGACCTGGCAGTAGAAGAAGTCCATGAACAATGCATGTATGCACTCCAAATGAAGGAAGGCGGTGCATACCAATACTTCCAGCAGCTTGAAGAGCAAGCCCAATTAGCCAGGAGATGGGAACAACAGGACGACCGGAGCCATATAGTCACTGCCATCAGGGGCGGAATACCCATGGACTATGCCCAGACCACCGCCAGGGACCGACCACCACCACGCACATATCCTCAATGGAAACGCCACATAATTGAACTTGACAACGAACTCACCAAGGTCAAGGTCTTTGACCGCACCCACAAAGGCTACTGCCCTCAAGACCCTCAAAACTGGAACAACCAGCCACACAACCAGAGATACGATAACCGACCCCAACCGCATAGCAACAACAGCAATAACTACCCACCACCTAATCAGAATCAAAACCAGAATGCCCCACCAAAAGCCCCCATGGAACCAGGACCAGCCAGCACCAACACAGGAACTGGACCTGTCTACAACGGACAAGGCAAACCCATGGATATAGACCGAATCCGACGGGAATGCTGATGTTTCAACTGCCACCAAAAGGGACACTTCACCGTGGATTGCCGACAACCAAGAAAGCCAAGGGACAGGGGTGGCAGGTTCACCCGAAACAATAACATGCAACACGACAACCAAGTAATGGAGCAGGAATCAGAATCAGAGGAGGAGAAGATGCCCTCTACATCTGGAGTCGAGGAGGTAAAAGACGAAGCTGACAAGTAAGCAATTCTACTCAATTGGCCGGACTCTCTAAAGGTGCTTTACATACTGCTGGATGGACTTATGATACTTCTGTAGGACTATATAACACGCATTTGAATATACCCAGTTTCACCACCTCCAGCAAAGCACCCAAGGAATCGCACAACCGGTATAGTATTTTAACTAACATGATGGACCAGGAAGATGAGGATCACCTCACCAAAACTGAATGGGCCCCACCAAAGACGTCCTCGAAACACCCTTGGATGGCACCCAACAAGCAGAAGCATGCGGCTTCCCCAAAAAGAAGAATCCCTGACTGCAAACAGCTGCAGCAAAGGGAGCATGGAGTGGCAATAGCCCTGGGCAGCAAGACCAAAGGAGCGATCCCTCGAGGAAAACTAACTGTGACTCCTGTAGATACACACCCCAATGCCGGGGACAACCTGACTAAGGGTGGACAGGACAGAACAGAAAAGTCCCCTCCTGGATCAGAACAGTTCTCAACTGACAGGGCACAAGCGCCTCGTCCACCATGCGAGACAGGTGGTAGGCACGCCCAGAACCCAATAAGTCCCCCTCCACTATCTCCACACTCACACAAAGTCTCTCTAGAGGAAGTACTGGATGACGAAGATGACACATCCTACCAAATGGCTGCTGCAGCCAAAAATGCAGACACATGTGGGCCATCCCCAACGCGAAAAAGTCCTCCCTTGGAGGCAAGATGCTCAACCCGTGGAGCCAAAAGAACGGCTACCAACGGCAGCAACGTCCTGGTGGAAACACCCATGAACCCCAGCGGTTCTAGAAGGACAAAAAAGAAAGCCGAGGAAGAATATAATGAGGACAATGACCCTGAATGGCAGGCATATCTCCGGGGACATTGCTATCGCAAAAAGGGCGACCCCGACGCAACCGACATGAAGGCGTACAACAGATGGTGGATGCAAGTAAAAGAGAACCACAACTGGACAGAGCTGAAGACTATCGAGAAAGAGGAGTCTGGGTACATGATTCCATTCGAAACCAAATGGACATGGCATGCAATAAGACAAGCAATGGGCAGTTACAAAGCCTGCGCAATATTAGCGCACTGGACCCACAAGATGCGACAAGCAGAGGCAGACCAAGAAATGCTGATGTGCATCATTACCCTTCCCCATACCCGAGCACTTGAACAGCTGGAAGAGCTCCACAAGCTGGTCCGATACATCCGACGAAGTGCCCGAGCCAGGGCAAAGGATTTGACCACCAAGATCTGACTCAAAACCCTCACAAATCGTCAAACTCTCAAAACCACTGCCCTCATAGACAGTGGATGCACAGGGAGCTCCATCGACCACAAATACATAGAAGAACATGATCTACCAACCCGAGCAACCAGTGCCCCGATCCCAGTCTACAATGCAGATGGAACCCGCAACAAGGCAGGAGAAGTCACTCACTTCGTTGAACTATGAATGACCATAGGAGGACACATGGAGCAGATCGACCTGGCAGTCACAGATTTAGGCACCAGAAGAGTATTCCTGGGACACAACTGGTTAATATGACACAACCTGGTCATCAACTGGAAAACTCAAAAAATCATATTCAGACGATGCCAATGCCAAAAACAGCTGTTCACCCTACCAGACGCAGATCCAGAAGACAGATGGGATGAAGAGTTAGAAGAAGGAGATACTATATTAGCAGTAGACATGACCAAGGAAATAGAAATCAGGGCAATTCACCATGCCAATGACTTAGCCATGAAAGCAAGTGAAGGGAAACCAAAGAAGAGCTTCAAAGAAATGGTGCCCCCCGACTATCGGGATTTCAAAGATTTGTTCTCAAAAGACAACTTCAATGAACTCCCCGACTGAAAACCCTGGGACCATGCCATCGAACTCATCCCCAATGCCAGCAATACTCTCGACTGCAAAGTATACCTGCTGAACCGAAACGAACAGGAAGAACTTGACAAATTCTTGGATGAGAACCTGTCCACTGGAAGAATCAGACTGTCCAAATCCCCATTCGCATCGCCATTCTTCTTCATCAAAAAGAAAGACAGTGCCCTCCGACCAGTCCAAGACTACTGAAAACTCAATGAGATGACTATCAAGAATTGATACCCCCTACCGCTCATTTCAGAACTCATGGACAAACTCAGGGGAGCCAAATATTTCACCAAGCTAGACGTACGCTGGGGATATAACAATGTACACATCAAAGAAGGCAATGAATACAAAGCTGCTTTCTGAACCAACTGAGGACTGTTCGAACCAACAGTCATGTTCTTCAGACTTACCAACTCTCCCGCCACCTTTCAGTGGATGATGAATGATATATTCCATGACCTGATCACTGAAGGAAAAGTAACCATCTACCTCGACAACATCCTCATCTTTTCCAAGAATCTCCAAGAACACAGAGAAATAGTACGACGAGTACTTCAATGCTTAAGGAAGCACAAGCTGTTCCTCAAAGCTGAGAAGTGCGAATTCAAAGTTCTAGAGATGGAATACCTAGGGGTCATCATTAGCGAAGGATCAGTATGCATGGACCCGGTCAAGGTCAAAGGCATCACAGAGTGGCCCACACCCACAAAGAAGAAGGAACTGCAAAGCTTCTTGGGTTTCACCAATTTCTATCGAAAATTCATAAAAAACTATTCCAAAATTGTATGGCCAATGACTCAGCTTACAGGGAATGCCCCTTGGAGCTGGGGTGCAGCCCAAAACCAAGCGTTCCAACAGCTGAAGAAGCAAATGGCAGAAGACGTAATCCTAGCGCTACCAAAAGAAGATGGAAAATTCAGAGTAGAAGCAGACTCAAGTGAGGGAGCAATAGGTGCGGTACTAAGCCAACAGCAAGATGGCAAATGGAGACCCATAGCATTCCTTTCAAAATTGTTGATGATGACAGAAAGAAACTATGAAATATATGACAAAGAACTTCTCACCATAATGCTAGCACTCGCCGAATGGAGACACTACCTCATGGGAGCGGCAGTAGACTTCGAAGTATGGACGGACCATCAAAACCTTCAATATTTCCGAAAACCCCAAAAGCTCAACCAACGACAAGCTCATTGGGTAACTGAACTCGCCGAATACCATTTTTCTCTTCACCACAAACCCGGCACCGCAAACTGAAAGGCTGACCTACTATCCCACCGGGATGATCATGACCAAGGCAAACAAGATAATGATGAAATTGTAGTCTTAAAGCCGGAACACTTCAGAGCCATGATTATGCCCACCACATCCAGCATTCACTCAAAAATCAAGCATGTTACCGAGAGCACCGACAAGTGGGACCGAGGAATCTCTGACTCCCTGAATCACAAAAGAGGCATCACAATGGAAAAAGGACTCCTGATGCTGACTGGAAGGATCTATGTGCCCCAAGACGAAAAGCTCAGAGGAGAAATCATTGCCATGTCCCATGACCACCTCACCACCGGACATCCCAGGATTGACAAAACCAATGAACTCATTCAAAGAGAGTACTGGTGGCCCAAGATCAAACAGACAGTCGAGAGATACGTCAAAGGATGCGAAACATGCCAACGAGTAAAATCCAATACTCAAGCGCACAAAGCACCCCTCCATCCCAATCTCATCCCCTCAGAACCATGGACCCATATTTCAGTAGACCTAATCACTGGCCTCAAAGAATCCAGCAGATATGACACCATTTTAGTTATTGTAGATAGATTTTCCAAAGAAATCATCCCAGTAGCATGTAACGGAACTCTAATGTCTGAAGGAACAGCCAAAATCTTCTGCGACAAAGTGTTCGCCATCCATGGCATGCCAAGAACTGTGATCTCCAATTGAGGCCCCCAATTCATCTCCAAGTTCATGATGGACCTCTACCAAATTCTTCAAATAACCCCCAATGCATCCACAGCCTTTCACCCACAAACAGACAGACAAACGGAGAGAGTCAATCAAGAGATTGAAAAATATCTAAGGATATTTACCAGGTACCAACAAGATGACTGGCATGAATGGCTCGCCCTGGCAGCATTTGCCCATAACAACCGAAAGCACTCTGCAACTGGCCAAAGTCCATTCTTCACCATCTATGGACTCAACCCCTGAGTCGTCCCCAAAACTGAACGCCGTAGCCCTTTCACCAATCCCACTGCCAGCAATTTCACATCACAAATGCAGAAAATCCACAAGCTATGCCAACAATCCCTTGAAGAAGCAGTGGCCAAGATGAAAACCCAATATGACAAGCAAAAAGGAAAGGCAATCATGTACAAAAAGACGACTTAGTATGGCTCAACACCACAAATCTCCACCTCCCGAGGCCAAAGAAGAAGCTTGACAACAAACGAGTCGGCCCATTCCAAATCCTAGAGAAGGCAGGTGCCTCCGCATACAAACTGAAACTCCCACCACACTGGCAAATCCACCCCCACTTCAATGAAAAACTCCTTACTCTGTACACAACTCCAGCATTCCCAAACCAAGAACTTCCACCACCACCACCAGATCTCATTGAAGATGAAGAACAGTACAAAGTTGAAGAGGTCCTCAATACTTGAACCTGAAGGGTAAGAGGAAAGAGGGGTCAACCTTCTCGACTGGTAACCAACTATCTAGTAAAATGGGTAGGCTGGACAAGGGAACACAATGATTGGGTCACCAAAGAAGACATGGAGAATGCTCAGGAGTTAATCGAAGAATATCAACAGAGTCAAGCAGAACATGGAAGAGTAATAACGGCGGAAGCCATTATAAACCCGAAAGCAATAAAAGAAATCGTGGGACATGAGTACAAGGAGACAGGAAGTGGGACATGGGAATACTTCTACACAGTCAAACGAAACAATGGAAAGAAGATCCAAGTCCAAAACCCAGACAGAGAAGCATGGAAGGAGTATATTCAAGACTATTGGAGAGCAGTAAACGAAGAGCTAGAAGAGATGCCGGAGCCCTAATGGCAGTCAGGATGACTGCCTTAACAAGAGGGTAATGTTATGATTTCTCGCAGATATTCACTTTTCTTTCTTATTAACCAAAGCCTGAGTAATCCCCGACCCCACATGATCATTAGAACCAAAACCGGGAGGCTCAGGCCAGGTAACTACGGCTCGCACTTACCGCACGACTACCGTATTGTCTTCATATGTTGTGACTATTATTAGCAGCATAGTTTTCATATATAAGTAGGTAGCTCTCATTGTAATACCCCAGCTTCAAGCTAAAGTTTATCTATACCGAACTTCTCTCCCAACTTGCTCGACCTAAGACATTAGTCCGAGATCATCACTTATATCCGAACTCTACGAGACTCCCAGGTGACTGTCCGAACACAAGACAGCCTGAGTTTACTCTTGTTTGGATCACGTGAGGTTCAGGTCTAACAACATGCTAGCCATATCATTTTATCTTATCTCTTGTGTGAGGTTTGGTCTGGCCTTTTCAGGTATGGTACATCACTTTTAATTTAGTGAGCACACCAATCTTTTCAATTACAATCTTCTTTATTCTCTGCTTATGGAAGTGAGCTCACTCAGTAAGCATGACTACCCATGGCCAAACAGTGCTTTGTGAACTTTCTGTCAAGCATGCCTGTCAAGTACCTGCTGTAACTAAGCTCTGGTTTATGTCTGTCACATCAGGTGTCACTTGTGCATACAATTATGATGCCCTTGCATACTTGTTATGTATGCTCACTTATTCTTTAAGTACACTTGCTCCCTATACTGTATTACAAGTTATATTCAGAATAGATTGCAAAATTACATGGCTGGTATGTTTGCAGTCGCACCACCAGTGGTGATGCTAAGAGCATTCAGATCTGAAGTGGGGTAAGATGGTGCATATATAACTCACAGGTTATGATAACATCGTTGGCAACAATTCCAACAAACCAAGTGTGCCCCAACACCACCTCACATGGCAGAACATCTTGCATGTCCAATTAAATTGATAAACTGTCCTCCAAGAACAAAAGCAGTCAATATGGGCTCATAGACGAACAGTGAGAATATCACTCGCCAACAATGAAAACTGAGAGTGATGATACAGACAGTCACAATGGTAAAAGAGTGAGAACAGTGTGGGTAAAAATCTGGAAAAACATACAGCTAAATATCAAAATGCAACTAGGCTGTGCATGAGATAATGTTTCATAATATACTGGCAGATATTTGTCACATTCCTGTTTCTATTCAATACATATTTTTAGTTCTATATATATTTTTATATTATGTCTCAGGGCTCCACAACATGGTTAGGGGGCACATAGGTTGGCGGTAATCATGTTTTTTCATGCCAAAATGCAAAACATTAGTGCCCTACAAGACCCCCTACCTAAAGGTAGCGGGAATTTGAAAAGCACCTCAGGACTTGCTTCACCACATTGTTTATACTGATGATCCTGCTCTGCCCTGGTCCTAACATATCTACAAGCACATCTATCATAGCCTGCCTCTGCTACAGATGTGCAAATCCAGAAGAGTAGATGTGAACCCACCTCATCCTCTTGATTTTCATTGGTAGATTTAAACCATTTGCACAGTCCCACAGGGGTGCATTCAATAAGCAGAGAATCTGATCTTGAAAATGGTCGGGAGTTATGGGTAAGAAGTATCATAGTGTCCAGAACAGAACTTGAGGGGTATAAAGGGACATAATGAATCCTTTTGCCAAGTTCATTGGCTTTGGGTGGGACATCTGGCTCTTTGTTGGATACAGGGGCTTGACTCATCTGCACTTGACATCTTTGGTTTCGATGAAGGGTATGTAGGATGGGGAAGAGGGAGGATTGGCCTGGATGCCACAGAAAATGATGACAATCTATCAATGGGCTTGATACCGACACCCATGTTGCTGGTTTCTGAGCTAGGATGTAGAGGGACCCAAGGACCGAAGGGTGCATCCGGATTCTGTTGTATGGCGCATTAAGATATAAGCATGATTAGGTAATTCTTCTGTCATACAGCTGCAACACTGTTGTCATACATCTTGTGACGATGGAAGTTGAATGTTGAACACTTGGACTTGCCAACCATGAGGCCCAGTCAACTTTGCCTCCCAAATACAAACAAATACATGCCAATCAGTATTGGAAGCAAAATGAAGGCTAAATTTGGATGAAAGTCCGTGCAGATTCACTGTTCAGAACGCATCGTCAAAGCATGTGATCTTGGCCCTCCTTTTGCCACAGCTACCAGTAACGTCGTTTAGGCGCTCGTCTCGCTAGCTAAGAGCAAGCAAGCTTCCTTTTCATTTTAATGGGGTAGAGACTTGATTGTTCATCATCACATGAATCAGGACTAGGATTACTTGAAGGTCAGGAAATCCAGTGGCACCAGCAATTGCCATGAGACACAGTTCAAGTTTCCAAGTAGTATTGTGTGCGAAAACCTGACAGTGATACACCAAAGTTTCAAACAGGTGTTTATGCCTGTACTTACGCTAACCATTGTGTGGTTCCCCATACTTAAATTCTGGCAAGTTCAGCAGTCTTGACTCTACAGCTTTCTCACTAGGCCTTCCCATTCAGCAGCAGGGGATATCAGGATCAGTTGGACCTCGGGAGACTGCCCAGCGCCCGATGCCACTATGGGTTAAAACTTAAGGGCCAAGGCTTGAATCTGATTAAGCTTGGTGGACACTTTGAAGAAAGAAATTCAAAGAAATTGTTCCGGGATAATGGGCTTGACTGGGAATTGAACCCAGGACCTCCTCGAGCAGTATGTCACAATATCACCCTAACAAGGAATCATACTACTGGACCGTCAAGCCACTACCACTGTTGGTATTCTTGGGAGGTCGGGACGGCGGTACTTGCTCGCGCATGCAGTCTAGAATGAGACTGAAACATGCCTGCATCGTCTTTGAAACGGCTACGTTTGTTTTTTCATCCTGTCAAAAGACACAGAAAAGGATGAAGAGTTATGAAAACCTACATTATCGACACAGCCGCCAGTATCTGTATCTGATATCAGTCAGGGATGATGCATGTGAGGGGAGCCAAGACTGGACGATCGTATTTGTGAAGAGTTTTTGGCTATTTGTCTTGATGAGATCCGCGCCGAACTTAGAAAGATATATTGACAGACGAGGAAAACAGCTTCTACTGCATACGCCCCCTGCCACACTGCTCCATACGCACCGGAAGACATGGCCACCTCCACAGTGAACCAGCCAAGTCTGTGGTATCATTGGGACCGACTGCCAGCGCGTCTATCCCCGATGTCAATGTCATATGGAATGTTGGTGGTTCGGCGAATTCATGCTGTGCAGCAGTTCCGTGAAAGCGCCGAGAAAGGAAGCTATCTGTGTCCTTGCTCTAAGTACTGGAAGGGGCCCTTCGGCAGATATAAATGACAGCATCAAATTTGCCTTGCCTTGGATACAGTGTCACTCCACTTGACCGTAAGGATCGTCCCAAGTTCCGAAGGCATGTAAACGGGGACCTTGACAACGTTTTTCTTGACTAGAGAGCAAAATATTGAGGGAACCTTATCAGAACGAGGGTTGCAATGAGGTGGCGGGAAAAGTAAGACAAAAATTCCCGCCAGCAGCGTCGACTCATCAATAGGTAGATTTGGGTCCAAAAGATAAGCATTGATGTAATGAAACGGGGCGCTTCAGGCCAGGGAACACGCTTAAAGGACTCAAAGGGCACCGGTCGTGACCGTGCCGAAGAAGGAAATTGATAGAATATGACTAATTATCGGCACGCGACCAGCCGGCAACAGTCCTTATCTCACCCCTTTGGGTGTTGTTGCGTACGCAAGCTCTCTTGAACTTCAACCATCACCACCTACCATTTCCTATATATTGACCCTCCTGCGACCTGCTGCAATCTCCTACTGCTGTCCCCTCTTTCTCAATGCGTTGTTTAGTCATCGCGTCGCTGGCCGCCCTAGCGGTAGCCCACTCGAGTCATTCGAGCCCCACTAGACTACGGAAGTCGCTAGGATTCGGTCCTGTCCATCCTCATGCGGTGTATCACTCCAGTCCTTATCAGATCACCACGAACGGATTCCTTCCGTCAGCTCTTATAGAAGACCCTTTTGAGGTCGCGAAGCTCTTCATAGAGGATATCCTGGCCGAGCAACTCTCCGATACCAGCTCTTATAGAATTCGGAAGGATTCCTATACCGACAAGAATACTGGGATTACCCATGTCTACGTCCGCCAGATCATTAATGGCCTAGAAGTTGTTGATGGTGATATGAACATCAACATCAAGGATGGTTTAGCGATATCATATGGTAACTCGGTAAGTTCTCTGCTTTCTCACTTAGTTTTGAGCTCTGCCTAATCTGTCCTAGTTTTACAAAGGAACAACTCCTCAGGCGTTCTCCAATCCCGACCTCGATGACATTCGTCACCCTCACCGAGAATACTGCGAGGAACTCGAGGTTGAGATGAAGAGTCGTCTCGATTCTTTCCTGGGACAGTATGGACAGACCGTCATGGAGGAATTTGGTTCTTGGGAATCTCACCCTAAATTCCGCTCATTCTTTGGACCCCTAGCACATATACACACATCCAACTGCCGTGCTACGCATCTTCCTTATGACATGGCCTCTGCTGCTGAGGTCGATTTCGCTGATGTTCGACCTGCTCTTCTCCAGTTTATACTGGCGGCAACCCCTGATGACAAGATGGTCAATGACATTCTTGCTAACTATGACGAGTACCTCGCGAAGATGTCTGTCTCTCGGGAAGATCACTTTGTTAACCCCGATGAACCTGTCGTTATGTCTATTGACAACGTTCCGGATGCTGTCAACCTCGTGAGGTCGAGCTTGACCTATATTCAAGTGCCCAACAAGAAGGGTGACAGTACTGATCTCAATCTAGTTTGGAAAGTAAGTGACCTGCGTTTTTAGTCGAGATTGCGACTTATACAGCCCTTAGTTCGAAGTTGAGATGCAAGACAACTGGTACGATGCCGCCGTTTCCGCTACGTCTCCTCACCGTATCATCTCCGTCGTCGACTGGGCGTCGGATGCCCCTATTCCTACCCCGGAACCTTCCGTGCAACCGGCTACTTACAACATCTTCGGATGGGGTACGAATGACCCTGCGGAAGGCGAACGCACCATTGTCAAAGAGAATTTCGACGTTTTGGCATCCCCTGTCGGTTGGCACGCAGTCCCTTATGCAAACGACCCGTCTCTGAAAGGCGTCAAACCCAACGGCAAGCAATTTTGGAGAAACACCACGACGACTTGGGGAAACAATGTAAGTCGATGTCTTACTTCGAAGACCTGTTATAACCGAGGGTCCGTAGGTCTTTGCTCAGGAGAACTGGGAAGGTCAAAACTCATTCATCGACAACTACCGTCCCGACGCAGGCGTCGACAAAGCGTTTGACTTCAAATACGCGCCCAAGGTCACCGACAAGACTGACGCGCAAGATGAGGCGTATGGTTACATCAATGCCACTGTCACCCAACTGTTCTACACTACCAACATTATACACGACTTCTACTACAGGTAAGCACGCTTTATCCCTTGGCTTGTATCCATTGACCCGCCTCTTCAGATACGGGTTTGATGAAGTCTCTGGCAACTTCCAACAACACAACTTCGGTCGTGGAGGCGAAGAGAATGACGCTGTCATTGCGAACGCTCAGGACGGTTCCGGATATAATAACGCCAATTTTATGACTCCGCCTGATGGTCGTAACGGACGCATGAGGATGTACTTGTGGAACACGGCTTTACCCTACAGAGATGGAGATATGGAAGCAGGCATTGTCATTCATGAGTTGAGTCACGGTTTGAGCACTCGGTTGACCGGTGGACCTGCAAGCTCCTCGTGTTTGGGCTGGGGTGAGAGTGGTGGTATGGGTGAAGGCTGGGGAGGTAAGCAATGGCATTACCTCGTCATCGCGTCCTTCCTTATCATGACGCACAGATTTCTTGGCTACCACCATCCGAAGCACGAGCAAATACTCTGACTTCCCTATGGGCGCATGGGCCGCTAATCGCGAACAAGGAATCAGGAACTACCCTTACTCTCTTGTAAGTCGGGCGTGCATCATTTCCGTCTCGTTCTGATATATTTTCGTAGAACGATACTATCAACCCTTCGACCTACCAGACCTTGGACAAGCCTGGTTACTGGGGTGTCCACGCCATTGGTGAAGTCTGGGCACAGATACTCTGGGTCGTCGAACAGCGTCTGATTGCTGTACACGGGTTCAGCGAAGACTTGTTCCCTCCTGCTCCCTTGGCTGACGGTACTGTCCCCGAGGGCAAGTTCTACCGACCCCGTGCCGGCAAGAAGCCTTTGGTGCCCAAACACGGTAATTCGTTGATCGTCCAGTGCGCCTCCTCTTCCCTTTCCACTCTTCTCATTACTCATCTGTTCAATTAGGCTCGTTATCAATGGAATGAAACTCCAGCCCTGCCGACCAGGCTTCTTCGAAGCTCGTGATGCAATCATTCAAGCTGATGAACAGCTCACTGGGGGAGAGAACTTCTGTACGCTGTGGAAAGCTTTCGCGGAGCGTGGACTTGGCGTAGATTCGAGGGTTGATGGTAAGACTCCTTGGGGTGGAGGAATTAGAACGAATGTGAGTCATTTTATGAATCTTTAATGCAAAGGATATCTCTAATGGATGGTCGATAGGGCTATGCCGCTCCTACTGCTTGCCAGTGAGCGTTAATGAACATTCTAGATGTCTACTATATCTACTACACATCTATTACACCTCCATGTACAACTAGTTATGATTACTGTTTTGGTTTTTATGTGCGATGATCCAAAAGAGACTCTGTACTGGTGCCGTCTCGAAAGGACATCACATCGAGGTTAGCTGTCTCCTTTGCTCAGGAGGCGAAATTGCGCCATTCACGTGAATATCACGAGTTAGGTCTGGCGCACAGTTTCGATCCAGAGAGACCTTGACAAGCAAGGTAATTCTTTCCCTCTTACATTCATGACCTCCTTCGCGGCTGTCAATATTCATCTGAGCTACCGCAACGAACAAGTACTTGCACTCTCCATCCTCATTGTCGACATTAAGCGATTATCAATTCGTCCTCTTAAATGGCTCAGATATGTAGCCTTCACAGTATTTGGTACCATTGGACATCTCGCTCTGACGGCAGACGGCTCTGCTGTTGAGGACGAGAATATCACTTGGGAGTCGCAGGATCGCCTTTGTGAAGATTATTACTATATCCCGGATGGTTAGAGAACTTCCTTCTTGGGGTTGCCGTCCCCTGATATATAATTGCTTAAGGGGAACTACATTTGAATGACCGAATCACGTCCAGTGCAACAGAACCACGCCTCCCGGAATTTTCGTCAATCGATAATACAGCGTGACGGAGACTCTTGTGTTTTCACTGGGGAAGAACTGTCGGTCTGCGAGGCCATACACTTACTTCCTAAAAGCAAAGGTGATGAGGTACGTCCAGATTCGCCCGGGTCGTTGGTTCACTGAATCTTCGTCCAGTACATCCAGATAGTCCATCAAGATCGCCGTCATGCATACTCCCGCCTTCCCTCTCCTATCCTGGAATTTGAAAGTCCTATCCTCGAATCCATGAACTGCGTTGAGAATGGGGTACTTGTGAGGAGTGATCTGCATAAAAAGTATGTCCATGGCGCAATTGCATTTCTGAAAGTACGTGAAATGGTCAACTTGTATCTGAAACCTTACTGAAGCATACAGTTTAGACACCGAACTTTGCTTTGAATCCGGAAGATATTCCCAGAGTCGAGGAAGGCGACGTACCAACTAGTCATATCACGCTTCAGCACATTCAGCCGCCCCAGGGACGATATCCAGTAGCGCAGCACGACGCTCGCATAACTGACTCCGGTAATCCGCCCGTTTCCACCATCATTCTCGACTATGTCTATGGCGTTGCCGCGCTCAAACGCTGGTCCAGAGGTCCCGATGTTGAGAAAATGATGCGGGAACGTTTTGAAGCCGTATATGAATCCATTCCTCCCCGACCCCGCCCTTCGCCCGAATTCAGCGACGACGATATACTTGATGACGACTCCAATGATGATGAACCTCAGCGAAGCGGTACAAGACGCAAGCACCGGAAACGTCACACGCATCAAATGTCTGATTCAATGCTTCGTGCGATGGACACTGTCCTGGCCCTGTCGATGTATGTCAAGGGAAATACATTGGAGTCTTTGGCCGCAGAGCGTGAGAGATGTATGGAGGAAGCAGAGTTGAGAGCGCAGGAAGCAAGTTCCGCGAAAGTTAAACAATGGTTGCAGGGGTGACTGCCACTGCCAATGAGCACGGAGATTGCATGGAGCACGAAGTTAACGAAGCTTTACCGTAAATCACTATCACTGATTGTAATGGTGCGTTGACATTTTTTGTTCTGATTGCATGATAGTTACCCTGAGCGCTAGGATGCCTACACACCTGAACATAAACAAGGTATATGTTATCACGATGCGTGCGTCCTCTCACCCTAAATTCCTCTCATTCTGAGGACCCCTAGCGCATATGCATACCTTCAACTGCCGTGCTACGCATCTTCCTTATGACATGGCCTCTTCGGCTGAGGTTGATTTCGCTGACGTTCGACCTGCCCTCCCCCAGTTTATGCTGGCGGCAACCCCCTGATGATAAGATGGTCAATGACATGCTTGCTAACTATGACGAGTACCTTGCGAGGATGTCTGTCTCTCAGGAAGATCACTTTGTTAACGCCTACGAATCTGTCGTCATGTCTATTGACAACGTTCCGGATACTGTCAATCCCGTGAGGTCGAGCTTGACCTACATCCAAGTGCCCAACAAGAAGGGTGACAGTACCGATCTCAACCTAGCTTGGAGGGTAAGTGACGGTCCTTCTTTGTCGTCATTGCGACGTATACAGCCCTTAGTTTGAAGTTGAGATGCAAGACAACTGGTATGATGCCGCCGTTTCCGCTACGTCTCCTCACCGTATCATCTCCGTCGTCGACTGGGTGTCGGATGCCCCTATTCCTACTCCAGAACCTACAACATCTTCCGTTGGGGTACGAATGATCCTGAGGAAGGCGGACACACCATCGTCAAAGAAAACTTCGACATTTTGGCATCCCCCGTCAGTTGGCACGCAATTCCTTATGCCAACGACCCGTCTCTGAAGGGTGTCAAACAAAACAGCAAGCAATTTTGGAGGAACACCACAACGACTTGGGGAAACAACGTAAGTTGATGTCTTACTTCGAAGACCTGCTATATCCGAGGGTCCGTAGGTCTTTGCGCAGGAGAACTGGGAAGGTCAAAACTCATTCATCGACAACTATGACTTCTTGCCATTGACTCGCGTCTTCAGGTACGGATTTGATGAAGTCTCTGGCAACTTCCAACAACACAACTTCGGTCGTGGAGGCGAGGAGAATGACGCTGTCATTGCGAACGCCCAGGACGGTTCCGGATATAATAACGCCAATTTTATGACTCCGCCTGATGGTCGTAACGGACGCATGAGGATGTACTTGTGGAACACGGCTTTACCCTACAGAGATGGAGATATGGAAGCAGGCATTGTCATTCATGAGTTGAGTCACGGTTTGAGCACTCGGTTGACTGGTGGACCTGCAAGCTCCTCGTGTTTGGGCTGGGGTGAGAGCGGTGGTATGGGTGAAGGCTGGGGAGGTAAGCAATGACATTACCTCGTCATCGCGTCCTTCCTTATAACGCACAGATTTCTTGGCTACCACCATCCGAAGCACGAGCAAATACTCTGACTTCCCTATGGGCGCATGGGCCGCTAATCGCGAACAAGGAATCAGGAACTACCCTTACTCTCTTGTAAGTCGGGCGTGCATCATTTCCGTCTCGTTCTGACATATTTTCGCAGAACGATACCATGAATCCTTCGACCTACCAAACCTTGGACAAGCCTGGTCACTGGAGTGTCCACGCGATTGGTGAAGTCTGGGCACAGATACTCTGGGTCGTCGAACAGCGTCTGATTGCTGTACACGGGTTCAGCGAAGACTTGTTCCCTCCTGCTCCCTTGGCTGACGGTACTGTCCCCGAGGGCAAGTTCTACCGACCCCGTGCCAGCAAGAAGCCTTTGGTGCCCAAACACGGTAATTCGTTGATCGTCCAGTGCGCCTCCTCTTCCCTTTCCACTCTTCTCGTTACTCATCTATTCAATTAGGCTCGTTATCAATAGAATAAAACTCCAGCTCTGCCTACCAGGCTTCTTCGAAGCTCGTGGTGCGATCATTCAAGCTATGAACAGCGCTGGGGGAGAGAACTTTTAAGTTTTCACGCTGTGGAAAGCCTTCGCGGAGCGTGGGCTCGGCGTGGATTCGAGGGTTGATGGAAAGACCCCTTGGGGCGGAGGAATTAGAACGAATGTGAGTTGTTTTATGAATCTTTAATGCAAAGGACATCCCTGATGGATAGTTGATAGGGCTATGCCGCTCCTACTGCTTGCTAATCAGGGTTAATGAACATTCTAGATATCTGCTATATCTACCACACATCTATTACACCTCCATGTACAACTAGTTATGATTACTGTTTTGGTTTCATGTGCGATGATATCAACTGAAGTCGGTATTATTAGAGGTGTGTTGTACCAGTCTTCGTGTGAAGCGTTTATCGGATATCATAATTCTTGCACAGCTCGCGTATTGAATCCATTGATTGGTTAACAGTCAAGTTTGGGCAATAGTACACGTCTCTCTTTTCTTCGCTCCCGTGTATTGTATGGTGGTTGCTGCGTGCTACGTCCACCTCGTATCTGCGACTTCATACACCGCTGGGAATTATTCCAACCACTTCCAACTCTGTAGCTCTTCACACTTCGAGGAGGCTGTTTCTGAGCTTCTATCCCAGGTGGGTGCTGAGCGGTATCGTAAGTATTGTAAAACGAACCCTCAACCGGCCGGCGGCCTGCCGAAATTCCTACTGCCGAGTCTGGCGAGTGGCTGTGCCAAAACTACCGCTGTCACTCTGATGGATTGGGTGTACGACATACTGTCTATGGAGTATTCTTTCCACGTAGCGATAGGTGCCTCGAGCGGAACATGTAGAACACTGCCCTGAGGCTTGTCCTCATCTTCCTCGAGGCTGTTTGTAGCTGGAGAAAGCTGTCTCCCCCATCCTCCCTTGTAGCACTCCCCAACGCCCGTTATCTGGTGACGAGGAGCTTGACACTTTTTTCTCATCATATCCGAGCCGCTGAGAATGTCGGTCACTACAGTTCCACATTACTGTCCCAATTTTTTGCAGCAATTTTGGTCGTCTAACACGTACGTGCCATGCCTGGGTCTGTCTTTCCAAGTTCCTCATAGTGGTTTTGGTTTTAGGCGTTTACACGAATACGATGTGTACGCGAACAAGCTTTCTGAAGTCTGCTACGACACCATCAAGCCCAGGATGTCCATTTTCGAAGACCTTATACGGGGGGAATTGTGGCCAGGCACCCAATGTGCATTGTGCGAGGCAGAGATATCTTTCTTGAAGCTGCAACACCAGGCCGAAGGAATTCTCACTGACATCATCTCCGCTGTTATTCTTCCAAAGACTCAACGTGATGGATGCAAATCTATCCCCATTCATTCCACCTCAATTACCCTGCTCATCAAATACCTCGTCTTTCTTCGTTTCAGAAATAGTCCTAAGTATTCTGAACTCGTACATCGCCTTTTCTATGATTCTGACACTAAAGGGAAACTAGACCTTACTGTATTCAGTCATTTATTTTCCCAAGTTCGGTGCATGATCTTCCTCAAGGCCATTGCTAGATTTCTTGGCTCTGACTCAAACAAGAGGCCGACAACTTGGGACATTAAAGATGCGTTCGGACAGGGTAGAAGCCAAGTGCCAAACGTGCGTTCGGACGTCTTTGAAGAAGCTATTGATATGTACTGTTGGAATGTTGCTGATGGCTCAGACATCGTTATCGGCGTCACCTCCGATGAGAATGTTGAGTTCCTATTGCCAGATGGATGCTACGGGACACTCGATGAGAGCTTTGGACTGAAGATCGGAGATGAGGATGTGTATGTCCGTTCCGTGATCTCAGCGATGCACTTCACTGAGTAATATTACAGCGATGAACGCGACTTCTTCTTTCCTATCCTCCCAACAGTCGCTGTGTACATCCTTGGTACAATCGTCAGGTCGTCGCATTCGCGCCCCGCTGCAATTGCTCTTGACTACGAGTCCGAGTTAGATGTTCACCTTCGCAACGCTATGATCCTCTCTGCTGCACCACGTATGAACCAGTCGTCATCGTCACCAAAGCTATACTTCTCTTCCCTTTCTTCCATCACGCGCTCCCTCTCATCGTACGATGAATTTCGATGCAGATGGATTCCTGAACTCTTCGCAGATTATAGTCGGCTGAAGCAGCGATGCCGGCAAAAGTTCCTTACAGAGACGGTTACGAAGAAGCTTGTGGTAAAAGGCGCCGTTGTCGTCACTGATCTGACAGACTATGTGACGATGCTAGGCAAAGATGCAGTAGGCGGTGGAGCATTCAGCGATGTATGGAAGGGGGAGTGGAGGGATCAACTGGAAGGGAAGGAACGTGCTGTCGCGGTCAAGATTCTACGACTTGCAATGGTGCAGAACAAGAAGGAGAAGCTGTTGAAGAGGCTGGGGGAAGAAGTGCTCGTTTGGCACTATTTATGTCATCTGAACGTGTCGCAGCTGTATGGGATCGTGCAGAGCGAGAGTAGGGTTGGAATGGTTTCAGCATGGTGCGAGCATGGAACGATCAGGCATTATCTGAACAGCGTTAATCCGGGGGCGGATAGAATGCAACTCGTAAGTTGTAGCTTGCGTCTTCTCACAAGCATTCGCTAATGGCCGGATAAAGACGCATCAGATCGCGTCTGGTGTCGCCTATCTTCACGGTTTCAATCCTACCGTTATACATGGAGATCTCAAAGGGGCCAGTACCTTATCATCATCTTATTTTTTCTGTGTCTCATTCCGTTGACCATAGAGCAATATTTTAATTGACCACGAGGGCTACGCGATTATCTCCGATTTTGGTTTGAGCAAGGTTATGTTAGACTTCTCGGCTTCTTCGTTCTTTGCGGGATCCATCCGGTGGATGGCGCCGGAGATTGTTCGCGCTCTCGTCGACGATAGGCCAGAGGCTAACCTTCCGCAAATCACCACTGCGAGTGATGTATACGCTTTCGGTTCGGTCTGTCTTGAAGTTCGTGTTAAGCTTCCTATTTCTTGTAAAAAGTATTGATTGTACTGTTGTGTGATTTTTAGGTCATGACCGGTGCTCTGCCCTATCCATGTCGAAAACATGACCCGGGAGTGATGATTGATATAATGAGAGGGATCAAGCCGTCCATGGGCGCGCCCATGCCTGATTGCAAGGCATTAGAGGTGCTGTTAAATATGTGTTGGAACAAGACACCCGCCTTAAGGCCCAAGATGGAGGATGTGCTGCAATATCTAACGGTATTAAATGCTGAAGTAAGTCCGTGAGATGTTCACATACGTAGTATAATCAAAAGTCATTTGTAGTATCATGGTTGCGTTTTTTTTTTGTCGAGCCGGTCCAATCGAACACACTTTGGAGTGCTATGTTGCTAAAACTGGTATTCGAGGGCTATCATATACATGTCGGCATGTCCGACTCCGGGTCGTATAATCATTTTATGGAGTCCGGCACACATTACTGAACAATACAACATTTCATCTGACGGAAACGATCACTCAATCGATATTAAGAGGTACTCAACGCCATTCCAAGAATCACGACTTAGGAAACTTCTCGAACACGCTGTGGGCAGGGTAGCTCGGATAATGAAGATGCGAAAGTGCAAAACAAGACAAGATCCTTTCTATTGAAAAGTTCTTCAGTACAGATTAGAGAATTAAATCAGGATGTTTGCCTCCACAAACCTGAAGTGAGAGAAACGAGTTTTGGGCAGGTCAGGAGAACCGGGTCGGCACAGTTTTATGCAAATCTCCCACGGTCACGATCCCTTCAACTTGAATCCAACTTGTTGAACAGACTTTCCAAGTTGTTCAACGTATGGGAGATACATCCATGGAGAACGCGACTTGTGGTGGAGTGATATTTAACTGATGTAAGGTATACAATATGCTCTTTTTCATGTGTCTCCAGGTCAGTCACCCCCTCCATTCTTCATGCCACATGGTGGGGGATAATTTTTTCTTACCTACCATTATGGACAGATTGAGCTTGTAGGTCACTAGCTAGGTATCACCCCCGCCCCATAATATATATTCCGCATTTATGCGCGCATGTATTCACTCATTTGACAGCTGTACGGATGATAGCTGGCGGCACCGACGACCTGGACATCGTCTTTACCCTGGTCTTGAGGACGAGGCTTAGCAGCTATGAAGAAGGAAGGTCCGAGATGCACGTTTTTGCCTTTTTGCATCGATGGCTCATACCACGACGCTTATTTGGCTTGCGTTCATTTCATATCTGGCGTCGCCACTGCCGACTGCAAAATGTTCTTTGCGGCTTAATATCCTCCTTTTGAGTTTGCGCAGCTGGAGGACCGGTGGAAAAGGATGATTGGTCAAACCTTCGATGAGCCGTCATCGGGGTATCTCATAGTATTTCGCTCCTTTACGTTTCTAGGTCTTCCTCCGTCGTGCCAAGCTTTCTCAAATGAAACTGAACTGTCGTCCCGCAGATTCCGCCTAAATTAGTCAATGTTGGCGCAGCTATGTCAGTGATTCCGCTTCAAAATATCTTCTTAAACTGGACATTATTGACATGTGGTGTTCTTCCTGCGACACTTTCAATCCGTGACCTTCAAATACCCTGAATTTTGCACTCCTGAGAGGACCGTGCTTTCTATTGTGGAGACACAAACGCCATTCCCAAGTAACAGTGGGACTTAAACGGTCGTCGTGCTGGACCGTCTTTCTGACTGTGCCCTGACTAGCGCAGTCATATCCAGAAAGCGTGGCGCTATCGACGAAACGAAACGATAGACCAAACGATTGCGCGACCTTACCAGCAGACTGCGGATGCTACTGCGGAAAATTATTCTGGCTTCGAAGGTATACACCTCCGTACTAAAAAGCATCAGGCGTGTTGTCAACCGATACTGAACGTGACGCCGAGTCAAAAAAAAAACGATATTTTCTCGTTTCCACTTTCCTAACGGTGATGTATGGGCCTCCGGATTTCTCTCTGATTATTCAGCCTGATAGCTTTGACGTTGTCTCTGGATGCAACTTAGAGATCAAGTCGCTGCTGTGACCTCAACTTTGTACGCATTATGTACTCTTACTCGTTTGATTCAAGTGATCATTCCATTCTTTTGCTTTTAGAAGCCTGTTCAGTGTCAACCGGGGTCGGTGTTCAGATGCCAAGTGTCCTGATCAGTGGTGTACTGCGCCTCTGCGTCTCTGGTAAGCAAATGAGAAGGAAAGTATTTGTCAGCGCCTGGGCTTCATTCAAGGTGGAGGGTTTTTTCGATGTGAAGTGACAACAACAATGATACAGTACCATTTTTGTAAGTACTTTCCCCTTCAATTCCTTCTGCAATTCTTCCTCGACTCATTAATTCGCCTTCGGCTTCAGGTATGCCTGATTGACCGGGATTGCATGTCTCCAGATGGGCTTTGCAGTATCGCCGTTGACATTTACTTCGGCACATGTTCAAAGTATTTTTTCCGGCTACCTTCCATTGACCTTCCATCAGATCTCCACAACCTGCCGCGACGGTATACAGTGTTCGCCGTAATAAGACCAAAGAACTCTAACAAATGTCGAGGATGGTCAGCCAATAGGATATCGCGAAATGAGCACCCAATGTTTCTGTATTGGTATGAACTGCGGACACTGAGACTATATAAACTGACAATACTCTTCACCAAAGTATCATCTTCAGCACTATGTTATATCTCACTTCTCTGGTCTCTGTCGCGCTCCTGATCGCGAATTGCGTTGTCGGGCACCCCGGTCAAGCACCTCCGACTTCGGTTGAGCTTGCTCGTCGCGCTCAGCTTGACACAGCTACCCGCCGCTCCCTTGCAGATTGTCAGAGCCACCTTGCTCGCCGCGGATACACGGACAAGTCAACTGCTCGTCGTATGGCGCTCGCAAAGGAGCTCCGAGAGAAACACGGCCTTGCCACTCGTGAGTATAATTCTCCTTCGCTCACCTTATATATATTGAGTTTCTTCAGGTTTCCCCTATAAACGCGCTCTTTCCATGGACGACGTAGTGAATACGAGTCATTTGTCGAATGTAACGGGACTCAACGTCGACTCGGACCCCTTCTCCTCCAGCGCTTCTTGTGTGCTCACTCCGGAGCTCGACGAAGGCCCAAACTACGTTCAGGGCTCATATGTCCGCTCAGACATCAGTGAGGACCAGGCTGGAGTGCTCTCATATATGGATATCGAGTTAATTGATGTCTCCACTTGCACGCCCATACCCGGTGTTTATCTCGATGTTTGGCACTGTAACTCCACTGGTGTCTACTCCGGGATCATCGCCGAAAGCAACGGTGATTCCAGTGACGAGAGTAATCTAGTCAGTCAATCATCCGCTTCAGTCTTCCTCTATTCTGACATTTAATCATTAGAACAAGACTTTCCTCCATGGTATCCAGCCAACAAATGACGAAGGATATGCTCAGTTCAAGACCGTTTTCCCCGGTACATATCTTTTTTGTCAGCTCCTTCTCTTCACGGACTGATGGTCTTCGAAGGACACTACGCTGGACGCAGTACCCATTTCCATCTGATGGTCCATGAAAACGGTACCCTTTTCGACAATGGTACTTTCTCGTCAGACCGCAACCAACACATCGGTATGCCTTGCCATATTATCCGGTCCTTTAGTATGCGGTCCCTAAAACCATCGCAGGCCAAGTGTTCTTTGACCAAGACCTCATCACCGCAGTCGAGGCGACCTCTCCCTACAATACCAGCAGCACCTCCATCACAAAGAACGAAGATGACCCCGATTTGACAGCGGCTGTAACGCCTGACAGTGGAACCGGCGTGGACCCAATTTTAGAGTACGTCTACCTTGGTGACGACCTTTCAGACGGTCTCCTTCTGTGAGTGCATATCCTCACCTTCTCTCCCAATTGATACTGATGCTTTTCATGTAGCTGGGGTACAGTCGGCGTCGACCTTACAGCTAGCTACGACTCTACTCCTGGGGGTTATCTTACTGAAGCCGGAGTTGTCAAAAACTCTAACAGTGGTTCTGGCTTGGGAAGCACTGGTGCCGGCCCTGATGGAGGAAACAGCACTACTACCGTCACTGACAGTGGGAATAGTACGAGCACTGGTAGCGAGAGTAGCTCTACAACCCAGTTGCTCTGCACATGTACCTCGATTTAGATTTGCGTATAATCACACTCAACAGGGAAAGAGTAGTCTGAAAGGTGCTTAAAATCATTTAAATGCTTTAGAAGATGCTTTCAATGTTATGGACTTTCTGTGTCGTATATAATATGGGAGCACTTGGGATTCAACATCCGCGAGATGTAAGATGAATGAAGGTCAGTTATATCGTAGCTGCATGTTTTACTATTGCTTGGTATTCTGGAGTAAATAACAGATGACAGCGGCGCACAACGTGTACTCCGGTGCCATATTTAATAAGGTCTAGTCCGGTCGTTTCAAGAACAAACTGTGACCATGTCTAGCGCCCTTTGAAGACGAGACTGCATTTATATCTATTAATACGCACATTCGAGTCTTCATACGATGGACGTCGAAAATCATGCTCTCCGCGGCGCTGAACGGTCTGTCTTGTATGTAGTCAGCTTGCTAGAAGGTCATCATGAGGAGATTGGGATCCGTCGAGCGGTAGCTCATTTACTACTTTGGAGGGAGCGGTATAATCTAGGGCACTGTGATATCGAAGCGCTCCTTTATGATGGGATATGTTACTGAGTTTGCCACACTACAGGAAATGATGTGGAACCAGCTTCTGTCCACAGATCGTACTAGGCTTTTCTGCCTGTTCGTCATCAGAAGAATTGATAGCAGCAGAGGAAAGCTGAAACTTGACAATGATTTAATAGACGAAACGGTGACATAGACGGACTCGAATAGCTTTCCCTGCGGATACGCATAAAGAGCAGCCGTAGAGCAAAACGGCCACTGCAAGATAGAAGACGATAATTCAATGTGCAGCCTCGAAAATATGAAATAAGGGCGGGCATAACCATATCACGAACCTGTTCCAGCATCCAGCCTGTTCAGACACTTCAGCACCTCACTCATCTTGGGCCTTAGAGCAGGCTCTTGTCTCCAGCAATCATCCAACAGCACACTAAATGCCTCGGAATCAGGCATTAGTGCGCCCTGGGACGGCTTGATCCCTCTCATTATATCAATCATAACTCCCGGGTCATGCTTTCGGCATGGGTAGGGCAGAGCACCAGTCACAATCTATCCAGCAGGCGGCGAGCAGGTCGGTAAATTGTGAAAGACTAAATGGAAGACGTGAACGAACCTCCAGACAGACCGAGCCAAAAGCATACACATCACTCGCAGTAGTAACCCGTGGCATCTTCCCCTCTGATTCGTCTTCAATAAGAGCCAGGACCATCTCCGGCGCCATCCACCGCATCGTTCCTGCGAAAAACGAGGAACATGCTATCCCAGTTGAAGTCGAGAAGTCCGACATGACCTTGCTTAAACCGAAATCGGTTATGATGGCGTAGCCTTGGCGATCAATCAAGATATTCCCCTGTCATTGAGAGGAAGAGATGTTGAAAGAGTAGAGGATAAGGCGGATGACCTACCCCTTTGAGATCACCGTGAACAATGGGGGGGTTGAAACCATGAAGATAGGCCACGCCTGATGCAACTTGACTCATCTACGTCCAATCGTTAACAGGAATCTGTAGTATGGAAGAGGAAAAGAAAAACCTACCAGTTTCATTCGATCTGCCTTCGGATTAGCGTTCTTCAAATAGTGTCTAATGGTTCCGTGCTCGCACCACGCCGAAACCATTCCAACACTAGTCTCACTCTGCACGATTCCGTACAGCTGGGACACGTTCCTATGACATAGATAATGCCAAGTTAGCACTTCTGCTTCCAGCCTCTTCAACATTTTCTCCTTCACGTTCTGCACCATCACCCGCCGTAAAAACTTGACCGCCACAGTCCTTTCCTTCCTCTCTACTTGATCCCACCACTTCCCTTTCCATATATCGCTGAAAGCCCCGCACGCTACCGCATCTTTGCCTATCATCGTCACATCGTCCGTCAGGTCAGTGACAGCAACGTCGCCCTTGACCACAAGCATCTTTGTTACAGTCTGTTGCAGAAACTTTTGTCGGCATCGCTGCTTCAGCCGACTGTAATCCACAAAGAGCTCGGGAATCCATCTGCATCGAAATTCGTCATACGAGGAGATGGAGCGCACGATAGAGGAGAGGGAAGAAAAGTATAGCTTTGGTGATGACGACGACCAGTGGCTCACACGTGGTACGGTAGAGAGGACCATGGCATTGCGAAGGTGGACATCTACCTCGGACTCGCGATCAAGAGCAATTGCCGCGAGACGCGAATGTGAGGATCTTGCACTCTTGCCAATAATGTATAAAACGACAGAGGGAAGAATCGGAACGAAGAAATCGCATGGGTCGCTACCATCGATGAGAAAGGTGTAAACACAAATGCATGGGATGAACCTACGCGTTCTCCTCCTCATCATCAAGCCCAAAACTTTCATCTAGCACGCCATAGCAGGCGCCTGGCAATAAATATTCAACGTTCTCGTCAGCTGTGACCCCAACGAAGATGTCGGACGCCCCAGCGACATCCCAGCAGTACATGTCAATAGAGTTTTCGATAATGTCTGGGCTGATAGGCGCGTCATCGACGTCCCAAGCCATGGACCTTACCTTCGAGTCCCAATCGAGAAACCTTGCAATGCATTTGAAGAATTTTCTGTATCGCACTTGGGTAAATAGATTCCTATACGGTCCAAAGTCCAGTCCATGCTTTTTTCCAGGGCCAGATGATATCTGATGGACAATTTCAGAGTACTGGGGGCTGTTCCTGAAGCGCAGGAAGACGAGGTATTTGATAAGGAGACAGGATTTCAAGGGATCAAGTGGAATAGACCGTCTCGAGCAGTCGCCCACGGGTTCAGGGAGGCGAATAGCGCGGATGATTTCGCAGAGAATTTCTTCGACCCGGCGTTGCAACTTTAAGAAACACGCTTCTGCATCTGCAAGCGCCCGCTGGGTCCCGGGATATAGTTCTTCGTGATTCAAGTCTGGAAATACGGAGACGTCGGATTCAAACCCATCTAAATCTACCTCTGAGAATTCGTTCGCATACACATCATATCTGTGTACAGAAACTGAGGGATTACTGTCAAGAAGTCACTATGAGTAAAGGGAGTTATGTCGTGGTATGTACGCGTACGAGTTCAATGTCCAAAATTTCCTGCAGAAATTCGGGAAAGTAGTGTGGAACCGTGAACGACATTCTGCAGTAACGGAGGCGTGAATGGAAAAGTAAAACATTTGAATGACAACTTACCAAACTCTTCGCCACGCCAGAGAGGATTCTCCAGGTTGTAATGGACGAGGTCAAGAGGTAAAGGTGACAATGATGTAGAAAGGCATAGGAATAGGGCACTGTAGATTGTACAGATTTATATCAGGTTCGCACCTGACGTACCACAAGGCACAGCGCCTATCAGACAGTGGCAACTTTTTCTCCACCAACATCAGTTTGTATGTCTTCTTTTCGCCATGACGCAAATCCATAGCAGAGTTCCGGCAAAGCGCCCGGTCCGTTGAATTGAAGATCCACCAGGGTGAGTTCCAGGCCTTTTGGTTCGGCTTCGCAGATGAACAGTCTACACAGTAGCATAGCATTTCAGATCATAATTTCTCTGATTTCGAGTCATTGACGCCGGCGAGGACTGACCTGAACAGATAACGTTGGCTGGGAGACAACGATTACGCATCATCTACTCGGAGAGCCGGAAACTACGTCGTCACTATAATGGTAAAAGGTTTGTAAGGTTTCCGAAGCAATACGTGTTTGAGTTCACCTACTTACAAGAGGCGACATGTACAACGCCTGCGCTCCCGGCGCGTCGAGATGTGCCCTTACAATTGATTGCGTCCGGAACATTACCCGCAGAAGCACATAGCGGAGGAGAGGGTCCCGAACCGTCCACAGTCCAACAGAAGAGAGGGATAAGAGAAAAATGGGATATGCTTCGTCGGATTTACAAAGCTATTCAGAAACCATCATTGATGTTAAATCCGTCCAATTCCGCCCATATTTGCGCACGGTCTTCGAAAATCGAGTCGGTCAAAAAAGAGAGTCGATGATGTGGTCAAATTCGGTCGCACTGAAGCCTGAGCGCTTGAGCAGTGAATGCGACGAGTCGGAGCTGAAGGAGAAGTTTCGCCATATGGCAATAGTCGGGCCGTCTGAGACGGCGGTCACTGGAAACGTTAATACAGCATCACTATGCCCCCGTGTTCTCGCTTGTTTGTAAACACTTCTAAGAGCGAAAACTAATCGAAAGCACGCTTGAGATGTCCAAATTGGTCCGTGAATAAGCCACAAGATCCAGGAACTTGTATAGTCCGAACTTCCAGTTGAATATTGGTTGAATATCCGAATTCATTGAAACATATCTTGGTACAAATATTAGTCTCAAGTCTCCTCCCTCAAGCTTCATCCTTCATCGATTTAAACTGTTTAGATAACTCGGGCGTTCCCTGCAACACTGATGACATCCCTGCTGCTGAATACCTTGTTCCAGGCACATCACTTTCCTCCGCGAGTTTACGAATTACAGCCATTTCCTCTTGGCTGAGCTGAACCTTAGCTGCTCCGAGGTTTTCTTCCAAATACTAAGGGTGCAAGTCAATGTAAGACCACTTGGAGGTTTCACTGCATGACTACCTTGATCTTCTTCGTACCCGGAATAACGACAAAATCGTTGCCTTGTGCGAGGATCCAAGCGAGAGTGACCTGACCAGGCGTCGCGTTATGCTTTGACCCAATTGCCTTCAAACGATCAACTAGGTCAAGGATCTTTGGGAAGTTCCCCTTAGAAAACCTATGAAAAAATCAAACTTTCATTATAAAGCAGGCGAACTCGATGATAGTACGCACTTGGGAATAGTTTTCCGGAAATCTCCTTCGTCAAAGTCGTCAGGAGACTTATATTGACCCGTGATAAGGCCCCTAGCCAGGGGAGAGTACGCGACGACGGTGATACCCAGCTCTCTGGCCGTTTTCAGTATGGCGAGTTTAGGTTCTTCGATGTAGAGAACTAAGGGAGAAAATTCGACCTGTATGGCAGAAATCGGATGGACAACATGTGCTCGGCGAAGGTCCTTGGCTGTGCATTCTGACAAGCCGAGATACTTCACTTTGCCCTCCCTAGCAGAGTAGTCAATGTCAATACAGGTATGGAACAATTAAAACTGTGGACACACTTGACGAGCTCAGCCATCGCAGCGACGGTATGCTAAAGGGCGGTTAGATATAGGTCATCGAATAGAAGAGCATAGACCAACTTCAATCGGTACATTACGATCGGGTCTATTGTACGATAAGAGGTGATATGCAACTGCTTTGATAAATCACTCACCGGTGCTGATAGTACAGGTCGATGTAGTCGACTCCAAAGCGTTCCAGGGATTTTGCGCACTGCTGTTTAACGTACTCGGGATCGCCCCGAGGTCCATTCGGAGTGATGCCGAACTTGGAAGTAAGGAAGATTTCGCTTCGCTTGCCTGTCCGCTTGAACCTGAATGTATGCACGTCAGACACACGCTCCACTTCAAAACGATAGCATACCATTTTCCGAGGAGGACTTCAGAGTCCATGTAAACGTCGGCAGAGTCCCAGTGCCTGCAGCCTTTCTCGTACGCGGCATCTAAAACCTGTGCTGGGGGTTAACAGGCGTGTCCGCAGTATTGGTGAGAATTGAGCTAACTTTCAAGCGCTCCTCGTCAGAGTCTACTGCTCCATAGAGGCCGCTGAGACCCATGGCTCCAAAGCCAATGGGATTGATCAAGGCGTCGCCAATCTTTCTGAGAGTTAAAGCCATGGTGGTAGTTGGTAAGACAGAGAGTACCTACGGCCTCTCGCTCTCCTATATACCATGGCCTACTGCTGCATTACTAAACAGTGCTCCCACATTCGCCTCATGGACCCATCAACATGAGTCAGTCAAACCAAATTGCCGTAGAAAACCCTTCCACTTGCCAGTCTGGATATGCTAAATTACTGCGTCGAGCGAACTGTCGGATCTCAAGAACACCCACATTGGAATTTAGAAGGCTCGTCAGCCGTGTCCTAGTCATTGTCTGTTCGTCCGGCCCGTAAAAAAGATCTCTTCAAGGAACGATAAGCGGATGTACGAGATGAAACAATATCTAGCATCACCACAAGTTTCTCACCAATGCTATCCAAGGGTAAAATTATTGTTCGCAGAAGCGAGGAGTTCTCGTTGAAGAGACACTGGCAGCATGAACATTTCGTTCTGTTGAGACTACTTGTGAGAATGCTTGACCTTCCCATCTGGTTTTAGTATCTACCTCCGTCCGCTTACGAGATGAAGCAGACGCAAGATGGCACATCTTCCCAAAAGAATCAGACCTGTGACGCTTCTTCATAGTCCCAAGACCGGAGGTCTAGTGTTCAATGCAACCATTGCATTTAAGTTTATGCAATAAAGTACTCACCACACAATATATCTCAGTCATCGCCCCTCCTTACAATGGAAGAGCTATTCCACGACTAATGCAGTACTACAAGGGAGGCGGCGCGGTGATCTTTACGGTGTCAAGTTCGGTTACGACGCCAATGGATATAACGCACGAGTCTCATCTTGACTGAGGCCGGCCGGGAGTTGCAAGTAGGGAGCCATACTAGTCGTCATACCCGCCAGGTATGGAAAAGGGTTTCCACACAGCTAATAGCGAATGTCCTGAGGAAGAGCCGTAGAAATTACCAGACTTCTGGTCTAACCCTGCAACATCGCACACAAAGAGTGAAGAGTGGAATAAATACGTGCATTAGGGCATTACCTCAGCTGTATAAAAAGTTCCGTAGGAGATATATAGAACAAACAGACCTAATCCCTCGCCCCGCGCGTTGGAGCAGGGGGGATCACAAAGCCGTTGCCACCCATCGAACTCCAACCGTCCTCCCCACCTCTCTCATTGCTCCTTATAAGAGTGGCAATACTAGCCGTATGCCGATGACCCTTCTTCCGGCCCACCTCGACCGTCCCAGCACCCTTGTTTATGAGAAAAGGAGCCGCACTCGTAGGCGTAGCCCCTGGGAGCGGCGACCGATACGTGATGTCCATCTCCTCATCGTCCGAAGCATGTGAGCTCTCGCTGAGATCGAAATCTGCTGCCGCGTCTGCCATGACGTCTCCTGCTGCCGTTCTCCGTGGTGCCTCGAGATCATATATATCGTACTTGGACCTCTGTACGTAATTTGTGAGTTCCCCTGGGCCAGCAACCGCTCCCGCACCTTTAAGATTGTCAGGGAGGAAGAGGTAGAAGGTGACCGTGGCGAGGCAGGCGCCGACTACGACATCAATAAGATAGTGATGTGTCAGATACATGGTAGCCCAATACAGCACGCCGGCATAGAACCAGACGAAACGGGTGGTTTGGGGGAAGAAATGAGACACGACCAACGCCTCCATCGTTGCACCGCCGGCGTGGAGAGAGGGGAAAGCACCGAAGATGACGGGCGCATTGGAGAAGGATATAGTGTACCCACTACCATGAAACATGTGGTCTATGCGAATAAGCCCACCTGGAGATCCCTTCATGCCATAGTTAGCCGGGGTCAGGCCGTAGATCAACTCGTACCACGGCGCGGCACAAGGGAAGATGATCTGGATGAGGACCCCGACAAGCATCATGTACCCGAATGCGCTTGACCAGAAGTGGAGGGCCTCCTTGGCTCTAAAGAGCCATATGAAGGCTGCAATGAAGAAGGGGATGGAAAAATGTCCGACACCGTACGGTATCCATGCGATGATGTCTAGCACCGGATGAGTAAACCGTGTCAGGATGTCGGAAATATTTGCGCCGAACAAAACCGACTCGAGGGTGGGCAGAAGTACGACTGAAATGTTGGGCCTCCATTCGTTTGGAATAAACGTTGACGCAAAAAAGGTGAGAACCCAGGTGAGGATCGGTATAGCGGGAAGGAAGAATTGGCAGGTGAGTGGTATCAAAAGCATGACAGCAAAGGCGACGGGTATCAGGAATTTGAGAATGAGGCTAGGAATGAAAGATAACCAAAAGGCGGCCAGGATAGCATGGAAGATGTAGATGCTGTCCGAGAGCGTGAATTCGTGTTTTCGGAGGCGAGTAAAGGTGTCCTTGGGCGACAGAGATTTATCGAGGCGACCCACGGCAGCCTTGAAGGCGTTCCATAGGGTGACAAACGACTGGTTCCGGGAAAGCATTAGCTTGCTATGCATCGCGGTCAGCAACAAGCGCCCGTACAGAGCTGGCTGACTACTCACTCTTCTACCTCTGATGCACCTCGACAGAATTCTCCTGGACCGTCGTTGTTGGCTAAAATACACAGAATATGTGCACGGTGCACTCAGGGCAATGACAGCAGACGGCAAGTGGGGGGCAGGGTAAGAAAATGAACAATAATCACTCGTACCAGTTCGGGACGAGTTCGGACTAAAACAAATACGATACACGTGATATGACATAATCTGACCTGGAATCAACCTCGTTCAGGTAACCCTTCGTCGCTGTCTAAATTGTCTCTTACCACCATGTCCAAATCCACCAAGTTTCCTTGGGATTCCCTCAAAGCAGAGACGCTGCGCGCCATCTGTCGCGATATTGGTTTAGGATATGTCGGAAAGCGCGAAACCATACTTTCCCACTTACAGCTTATCCACGAAATTGGCCGTATGGCTCGTCGCCTTCAGTCGTTGTCAATCTTTCTCACCTCTTTTTTGCAGTTGAAAAAGCCCTGCAAAAAATCAAGGACCTACCAGTGACAGAACCAGCTTCAGCGCGCACTCGTAAGCGCAAGAGTGACGCAGCAGACGTTGGACCAGAAAGTCCACCCAAATCTCGTGCCAAGCGCCCTCGTCCGTCTGATGCTGAGCCTGCCTCTACTCCCCGTCGTACACGCGCCAACACTACCCTTGAAGAAACACCACGTCGCAGTAGCAGGAAGACTAAACCCACCGAGAAAATTTCAGCCAAAATCAAGGCGGTGAAGGCAAAAGCGACAGCAAAGACCCCCAGCAAGGCGAAGCCAAGGAAGAGGATCTCAGCTCCCAATAGCCGATCGTCTCAATTCGATGGTGTTGTCGTTCCTAGGATCAAACGAACAAGGCCTGGAGATGTTAACGGGGTAGCAGTTGAGGGTGAGGGAGAAGAGGGATCTAGGTCCTCCCCCGTAAAAAAGCAGGAGGCCGATGATGAGGAGAGCAAGGCATCTTCGAGCTATGGCAGTTCAAACAAAGGTCCGTGGACATATCAATTATTCCTTCTGCTTACCATCCATGACACAGAAAATGAAGAGATTCCCGCTGGACAGGGCGGAGAAGATAGCAAGGAGCAGGGCAAGTGACACTGCTTTTCTGTTGTGATGAACACTCGCTAATCGGTGATACAGAACCCGCTGCTCCAAATTCAGGACTCGATGGAACCTCGGATGCAGATGCTGATGGTTCTCCAGAACCTGTTGACGGCCTCGAGACCGAGACTGTGGATGCCGCTGCAACAACAGCATGATAATATCTTTCGGACGATGTTTTGCTTAGACAAAATTACTGTATATTCTTCTCTGATTCCCCTTTGGCCTATTATTTTGCTCATTTTTTGACATACGTGTAGGGTTGTCGTCTGTTGTACATGCTATGAATTTTGGAGACGACGCTTAGTTATCCAAAGAATATCCCATCTGAATACCCTCATTCTTCTTCTGCATTTCAACCAGGCGATTAAGCATAGCTTTTCCCTTAACGGTCAAACCATTGCGAAAGGTGTCCTCTTTCATCCAACTCAATCCATGTTGGAGAACGTTGCGAGCACGCACAGACCCACCACGGACATCGCCCATAGAAGCGTGAAGCGTCGCACGTTTGGCTTTGGTGCTATAGGTACCGAGATGGAGGATATTATTGTTGTAGAAGACAGTATCTCCGACTGTGATGGTGAGCCCTTGTGGTCTAGCAGCAGCAAAAACTCACGATTCAACATCACAGCAATGGCACCTGGCATACCAAGTGGATTTTCAGGTGCATCTATCGTAGTAGAGTGCATTCGCTGTTCGGGAGTTCGCGGAACGCTGTGCGAGCCTGGAACAACGTATAGGCAAGCATCCTCGTACAGTGCTCTTTCAATAAGAACGGTGAGACAATTTGCTTTCGAGTACGATTAAAGCCTACGTGTTCCATTGGATCTAAGCGGCCGAGCAACGGTGAGATGTCTGGCACAGTCCTAATAACGTACCCCATGGTTCCAGAGAGCCAAGGCCGCCTTTTCCTCTTCAAGGCTAGCATCCCCCTTCACGTCATCCCTATGCCACCTCAGAGCAAAATTATGCGAGACGGGATTTATCAACAGGTTGAATAGCTCTATCGTGCGCGGCATCAGTACCATCAAAGTACTATCTACCACACTCACCCATCTGCAGGTCCTCTTCTTCGCATCCTAACAGTTCCTTCACGACGCTGGTCAGAGCGTCGGATGTGTACCACTTGGCAAAGATTGGATGACCAAGCTCGGGGTGCATGAGCATCTGCACGCCCCAGGAGTCATCGTTATTCGCATCATACGGCGGAAACTGTTTCCCAACCGTTCGGCGGAGCGCCCAACGCCCGGTCCGCGTACGCTCCACGACATCTTCACACGCCCTTCTCAGTAAAGGAAGATCAGATGGTGAAACGAGATCGGGTACGATTACGAAGCCTTGAGAGGAGAATTGGTTCTTGAGGGCCGACATGATAATGGTGTTATATCATGACGTTGATAACCGGGTAGGCTGCATCATCTTACCCTGCGGACGGTTAGGCATCAATTTTTGGGTTCTTAGTCACGATCAGCTGATGACGGATGAAGGCAGTCCGAGAATTATTGTATGTTGGCTATGCATGTCAAGCGGGAACAAGGTAAGATATTTCTACCTTGCCGTTAGAGCTTTGGTCATAGGTTATACCTAGACCGACGAAGAGGATGGAGTATCTTCGGGACTAGTCGCAGATGGATCTCCCCCCTCCATGAGGGTTAATCATCCATGCTGCATTCTTACATTTCCACGATTCATTCGTGGAAGTTGACAGGTAGAATTGCATCAACGTGGTTGCGATTCACACCACTCCCACCAAGATCCCGGGAACCAACACAAGAACCGATTTCCGATACACCGGACTCTCACCTATACCGGCAGCCGTAATGTTTCCCTCTCGGAAACCTTGGATAATCCAGAAAGCGTCTCGCTAGACCTACATACAGCCACACGGAGAACTCGTGTTCCACCTTGTAATGGTGGTTCCCGTTTCGCCGTAACGTGCGCAGGCAGTTTCTGATTGATGTGCGGTCGAGGTATATAAACACGGCTGGGATGTCCGTCTTCCCTTTGCAATGTCAACGTCAGATACATGCCCCATCGGACACGTTAGCATAAACGTCTCTGAAGTTGCCGACGGGTTGTATTATGGTGAGTTTCCCTTCCCGGTTCATAGCATGAGCTCTCACCGAACTTCTTGCTAGGATATGCTCTGTCAACTGCGTGAGTACCGGGTATCCAATTCATCTACGTTGACTAACTGCGAGATGACAGACTATTTGGTATAACGATCGTACAGGCCTGGAATTATTTCAATGCAAATGCAGATGGATGGCTTATGCGTTCACTTGTGAGTCCTGACTGTCTAGCAAAATTACGAGCCTCCCGTTGACCTTTGTCTGTAGGTTGCGTTTCTAGTGTGCGAAATTTGTCTTCAATTTTTTGCTTTGGTTTTTCTGAACGTCTTGGTAGAGCTATGGACGCTGCTGTGACTGGTGTTAACACGCAGATATTGCATCATTATCTTGTGAGGAGCTTAATTTTTGACATTCTTGGACGCTAAAGAAGTACCTTAGGTTGACAACTTTGGGAATACGGATCAAATGCAAATTATCATTTAGTGAGCAGCGGATAGAACATTCATGTACGCGTTTCATGACTCCTTTCTAGTTCATTCGACGCAGAGGTTATGATGACCGCTATCGTTGTTTTGATGTGAGTGTTCAGATCGTTCTGCTGGCCCAATATGTTGAAGGGCGCATCGTTGCAGCGTCGAACTGTTCTTTGTTGTTAGAATCTATAAACGTGAGTTGTAACGATTGAACGGCCCGATCTGAAGGTTCAGTTTGATATCTCTAGTCAATTCCCAAAACTGGCTCGTTCCTGCTGTAATCGTGAGTCGTTTTATATTGATGTCTTGCTTCCGGTCATTTAGGCCTTTCAGACTGTTCTGGCGCTCGGAAGTTTTGGTGAGCATATGTCCGATTTTTTCGGACATTTTTAATCCTTCTACATGATCTGGCAGGTTCGTGTACCGGCAAGTGCTATAAGACTATTTCTTGACGTGGTAGAGTCTGATTCCCCCCTCTAGCTTTTGCCGTTGCGCAAATTCAAGATGACAGTTTCCTGGGACTTAGCAAAAAGGACAGAGTGGTAAGCCTAAACGCCTTCGTATGCGCGCATCTTCTAACCGTCCCGTAGGGAACGATCTCAGCGTTCAACGGCTCAGCGGCCCTTGCGGATATCCTTATTACAGTCGCCTTATCTTGGAATTTATCTCAGAGTCGGTCAGGGATCTCTCGGTAAGTGATGTAATCTTTAGGCACGCGACTTACCTCGAAATGAACCTCCAGAACAAACAATGTGATCCAAAAAATGCTCACGTATACCATCAACCGGGGCGTGCTGGTGACCGTCACGCAGACTCTGACACTGATTATGTATAGCGTGGAGCAGACGAACTTGCACTGGTGCGTTGATATTCTTCGTTCTGATTACATGGTGGTTACACTGAGCGTTAGGATGCCTACACACCTGAGTATAAACAAGGTATATGTTATCACGATGCGTGCGTCCTCTGTTTTGTTTTCTGTCTTTTCTTGGCTCAGCCTCGCATTCTGTATAGTGGCCATGTGAGCATTTTCGAACCGTATCCCCATGCAATGCCATAGCTCCACTTTGTTCGTTTTAGTTTGAACACTCGACCAGCCCTCCGTGAACAGTTGAATAGCGCTGTAACCGAAAGTCTTGAATTCAACAGTACCAGTACTTCTTCGCATGGTCGATTCCCGCTTGCCCGTAGTCGCATAGTCAACGACGTGGAATTCGCGAATATTGGTGTGAGAGAGCGGACGATTGAATTTTCACAGGCTCATGGCTCTGATGAACAGTTGGTGCGTCCCTCAGCTTGACTTGTGGGTGCAAGCGTTCTGATGATCAGCGTAGCATGATGGGTCGTATGGAAAAGGTAATTTTCAGCTCTAACGGATCTTTGTGCTATCACTGATTAGTGGTTGCAGGCCCAGGGTCCGGATTTTCGGCAACGACGTTGAGAGATGTAGAAGTGTCGTAAAATTAGGTGCTTGACGCGCTTCACACCTGGTATGATCAGTTAAATACGTATTAGTATTGAGGAGGCAAGACTTGTATCATTAATACTATCCATAGCATCCTTTTATCATAACAATATTTTCCAGAGCAGGAAACGGGTTTAAATCGAAACTCGACACTCGATACCGGTGATGATGGCCAACTTGAATACAAGCTCGTTTGCGGTGCGAGAGCGCCGCGAGAATAATGGACGTTGAATACTCGAATCTCAAAAATTCGGCGTCCTATAGCACAAACATCCCATATCCGTACTTCACGGGCAGTGACCTTAGCGGAGAGCTACTACTGATGAACACCGTGGCTCTGTTTTCTACTTCCTTTTTGGAAAGACTTTATTTACTTATTTATTTCTAAACGAAAATGGTTATTCAAACAATTCAAAACGAGGTTTATCTCTTTCTTCCTTGATGGAATCTCTCGATGGGCATCTACGACGTTCTGGACGTTGTTTCCCAAAATCTTGCCGCCATCGGAGGCATCACATTTGAAGCATTCGAGGCCTTACCTTACAAGCCACTACCAGATGTTCCTGACGCCTCGTACACAATTCTTCATTTTTCGGCGACAGGTAAATTCCCTGTGAATGAAGAAAAGATACCGGTGAATGCGAACCGGACTCTTCACGAGAAATGTCAGAAGATTTTTGGGAGCACGGGGGCACTCAGGTTTGAATATCTCAACGAAAAATCGGATGCAAGTGCGTAACTAGTACTTTGCCTCATTATCTCATCTTTGATTGTCCCTGGTAGATAAACAGTGTATCCTTACAATAACACGTCCGAATGGTTCGACTCGAAGTTACCAGTCGGACGCAAATTTCAAACGGAAAGCGGAAGCAAAAGCACAGGTGTGCGAGAGGGCTATTGAGCACGATGCACTCAAATTTATCGCTGAAGGAGAGCCCAAGATCTCTGGACATCTCGCTCTGTTGGAAAATGAGGGCAAACTTGATGAAGGAATCCCTGGCAAAGACCCCGGAGTCAAAGCGATAGAGGACTGGTGCGAGGAGAACAAACTTTTGATCAACTGGTATGATGTTACTTCCAAGGACGGAGAGCGTAAGTTAGTACAAATAGCTCCTGTCGTATTGCTGATCTTATCTTGCAGTTCACGGTGCTGCTCTCCGGATCCTTGCGACGTCACATTCATTCCGTGTATACTCCACTGCCACGCTGTACAAGGACGTCCACCGAAGCCAAGGCTGCGTGTGCAAGAGTAGCAACTACCGACGGTGCTCTGAAATTCACTGGAGACGCTTCGCTCCCCGCAGCACCCCCTGTTGGACGGATGTCCATTCAAGAATTCTATGATCTACTCCCCCGGCCTCTTCCCGAGCCCTCACTGGCCAAGCCAAACGTGTCAGAAGTTCAAGCTGTTGGCTGGCTGAATCAGACTGTCCAGTCGACGCGCGGCAGTCAACTACAGGCTGAATACCTGCCTTTCACGGAGAATAGTCGTAGGTTTATCAATTCCTTTTATCTTTCTGCATGTTCATTCTATTGCTAGTGTCAGGTTGTCTCCTCCGTATTGATCGTCCGAATCCTAAGGAATGCAAATCGTACATTGTTGATGCGCGCTTTTACAAACGAGCAGATGCGAAGACAGCCGTCGCCCTAATGGCTATGTCCCAGGGTGTTGGCGAGTGGTTGAAGAAGGTGACGAGAGACGTCAGCAAGATAACACAAGAGATGAAGAGGATCAAAGATTCTTTTCTGCCGAAATTGAACAAGGAGTGTCAGATTTCCAACGGCGAACAGCCCACATTTGAGTGCAAGGATCAACGGGATGGTAAGTTCAATCTTTTCTCCCTGACTGACCTGTCAACTTATTCGATGTCGCAGCATGGTCGTGTACACTAACAGTTAACTTGTCTCCGACTAAAGGCCAGCGAGATCTTCGAGAGTTTTATGTGCCAACACAGTATCGCAACCAGTCCGACGCCAAGGTCGCGGTGTGCTGTAAGGCGGCGAACGAAAATCTTATCGAGCTCCTCCGTTTCCGAAGAGAGCCTTCCCTTCCCCAGTATTTGGAAGCGAAGAAGCGGAAACAGCAGGATGACGAGGTCGAACCTTCCAATAAGCGGCAGAAGGTGGCCCAGTCACAGGCACAGCTATCGAACGACAACAGGGTGAAAGTGCAGAACGCGCATCTTCCAGCACGTCCTCATCCTCATGGTCGATTTCCGTATCCTCCTCCCAGCTATCCTCGATACATGGCTCCTCCGTCCCCGCCGTCGTCAAATCCGCCTTCGTTCACCCCCTATGTGCCGCTTCAGCGTCCATATAGAGCCCCTCCGCCTAACCACCGGCCTTAGTGCGACCAATATTTACGTCTTTTGACTTCAGGGTTTTGAATTTGTGCGGCGTAGCGTGGGCTTGTACTACACGTCGCGAATGTATCTGGACTTCACTGCCACTTGTATCACTGCATTGGCAGTCGTTTATAATGGTGATACATGGATGCCGATGCCGTGCTGAACCTAGTTGCAGCATCTGTCACCTGGCTGTGGCTCGGATACTCAGATGCATTGCAGCTCATTCATTGTCAATCAATTTGTTTCGGGTCCGAGGCACACCTATCTGAATGATGAGAACTGTTTAGTCCTGTCAACAACTAGATATTTCGCGCTTTTTTAGGCTCAAAGACGTAGGAACCTGACAGCCGAAATGAACTTGGAATTCTTTTTCCGTATCTCGGTCCTTTGCTTTCAAGGGCCCCCGCAAATTCATTCTGTTATCAGATCATTCTGGGCAAGTCTTACCTCATTTGCTTCCGTCACTTGCTGATGCTTAAGCACAGAATCCGCACGCTGGCGAATGAGGAACGGCCCACTTCCGGCAGGTGGTGTTATATTTATGGGTCTATATTCACACCAAACTGCAATATACGAATCTGAATCAGTCAATGTCGAAATCACGTCATTATGGTGAGATGGGATGCTATATAACGCGCCTCCTAGTCCTGAACACCGATATTCATTGACCACCAATACTTATCTCAATGGTCGACCAGCACAAATCCCTTCGTCTTGGCAGCATCGCCCCCGATTTTGAGGTGGAGACCACGCTAGGCAAAATCAAGTTCCACGAGTGGTTGGGCAACTCTTGGGTATGTCTTGACCTGATACCTTTTGTCGATACCGAAACGAATCTGTGTGTAGGGCGTCCTTTTCTCCCATCCAGGAGATTTTACCCCTGTCTGCACGACTGAGCTAGGAGAAGTCGCTCGGCGCGCGCCTGACTTTGCCAAGCGCAACGTCAAGGTCATTGGTATCTCTGCAAACGGTCTGGAGGAACACCACAAGTGGATTAAAGACATTGAAGAATATGGAGGTAAAACGACGGGTCCTACCAATGTCGAATACCCCATCGTGAGTATCGGGTTTATTTACCGGTCCATGTTTCTTGTATTGAAGCGACGTCGTTCAGATTGCCGATGCTGACCGCAAAATCTCCTATTTGTACGACATGCTGGATTATCAGGATGTTACCAACAGAGATGCGAAAGGACTGCCATTCACTGTACGTTGCCACTTGCATGTCTGACGCGCATTCCCGTACCGACACAATAAGTATAGATCCGCACAGTTTTCATCATCGACCCCAAAAAGGTCATCCGCCTGACCATCTCTTACCCCGCAGTAGCCGGACGCAACTTTGTATGTTCTGCGTCTGTCCGTCGTTCATGCTTGTGTCTGATGTATTGTGTTCTTAGGACGAAATCATCCGTGTCATTGATGCTATCCAACTGGGTGATAAGCACCGTATTGCCACGCCAGTTAATTGGAACAAGGGTGACGACGTTATCGTTCACGCTAGTGTCAGCAATGAGGAGGCAAAAACCTTGTTCCCTGAGCACAAGGTCCACTATGTGTGTACTTTATCCGTTCGTGGATTGACCGGTGATCTGACATTCCGTTTCCATAGCCTTACCTTCGGACGACACCTTTGAAGGTAGATTAAACGGCGGTGATAAGTTGTCGATTTTTATACTCTATGTGTAGTAAGCCATGTACATGTAACAAAGAAACTGGGAGCGATTTTGGCATTCCTTGATCTTTAAGCCATCGGTAAACCCGGCTTGCTGAGAAGCGTTGGGCGTCGAGCGTCGAGGAGAGAATGATATTATTAAAGTCCGGCGTCACTCTAAGGCGCTATGAGGTGATCACCTACCTATGAACAGAAGGTTTTAAGCCCGGCTTTAGAAAAGGACAGTGACTCCCAAGCACATTCAATACGGTTACTACTCTATATACAGCCGAGGCCTAACAGTATCGCGTTTGAATCCAGGCTGCCAGGGCCTGGAATGATACCGAGTAACCGAGACTCGGGTCGTTATCGATGGATGATGTATGTGGCCCATACACACAGCTTCCTTGGGTTGTGTCTGAGGATTCTCTGGGTAGAGTGTTAGCGCGTGCTCCTTCAGCATCATCCAACATATATCGTTTGCACCCATGCATCTGATATGTTCGACTCGAAGCGCAGGTCGTATCGGGATCACTCAAACTATAGTCACTTGTTATTCTAGGTCTGGGATATCAGAAAAAGCGGACAGAATTCATTCTCCTCAGCGAGACGTGCGGGAAAGGGTTTGGAGACGAAATACTGTATGGCTTCGTTCTTGCCTTGCAGTCCAGTACCGGGATGCGCTATTGAGGGGTGCTTGGCATTGGAGATTGGCAGCGTCGCACCTTGGAACTTGGTACTAATAGTCAGGGTTGAGTCAGGACTGAGTGGAGGTGTGAGTGGTCATGCATCGCGTAGCACGAGGTGCCATTTCGGCATGGAGCAAGAACCTTTCAGCATGGCCTTATGGTCTAGTCGCATGATTCCTCGTTTGGGTTAAAATTCGAGGAGGTCCTGGGTTCAATTCCCAGTGAGGCCCTTTTTGCCTGTCATTGAAAACTTGGGACATAAATAAATAAATATTCTAACTTTTTATGTCTTAGAAAGTGCACAAATTCAATGGACTTTCTCATTCACATCATCCATGATGTAGTTGAAAGACCCTTTGAGAAATCGCTTCGTCATATATTTCGTTAGCTTATAAAGACTGGTAAGTGTCATATGCTCTCTTTCTTCCCAACCTCATCATGTCTTTACCTCCCAGGAAAATCGGGGACGCTTTGGTTAATCCTATCGGCTTTGGTGCCATGGGACTCAGCAACTTCTATGGGTCAGTAGACTCTGACGAGGAGCGATTCAAGGTCAGCTCCTTCTCATACATGTGGATGCTCACTGACGCGTAGTATAGATTCTGGATGCTGCATATGAGAAAGGATGTAGACACTGGGACTCTTCCAACGTTTACGGAGACTCCGAACTTCTTATCGGAAAATGGTATGCCCAGTATCTTTCTTTACGAAGTAGACTGACACCAATAAGCACATGTTCAAGCGAACGGGTAAACGAAACGAGATCTTCCTTACTTCCAAGTTTGGCATCACCCCGAATGGACCTCGGGGCGATCCCGAGTACGTCAAGGAGCAATGCGCCAAATCCCTTGAGCGCTTTGGGGTCGATTGCATTGACCTGTACTATCAGCACCGGTATGTGATTCATCGAAGCAGTCGCTGTAGCGCTTTTCACCACTGAACAGACCCGATCGTAATATACCGATTGAAGTTAGTCCGTTCCTTTCTCCTCTATGTCCTCTCTCTAATTATTTTCAGCATACCGTTGCCGCGATGGCTGAACTCGTCAAGTGTGTTCATAGTCTTAACCGTCTCATACTTATATAGCCATTGACTACTCTACTAGGGAGGGAAAAGTGAAGTACCTCGGCTTGTCAGAGTGCACAGCCAAGGACCTTCGCAGAGCGCATGCTGTCCATCCAATCTCTGCCATTCAGGTCGAATTTTCTCCCTTAGTTCTCTATATCGAGGATTCGAAACTCGCGATTTTGCAAACAGCTAGAGAGCTAGGTGTCACGGTTGTCGCGTACTCTCCATTAGCTAGAGGACTTATAACCGGTCAATACTCGTCTCCTGATGATTTTGAAGAAGGAGATTTTCGGAAGACTATTCCGAAGTGCGCATTCTCGAGTTTGCCTGCCTTACACCGTAATCACGACAGAGTTCTGACAGGTATTCGAAGGAGAATTTCCCTAAGATTCTTAACCTTGTCGATCGTTTGAAGGTTATTGCAGCAAAGCATCACGCGACGCCTGGACAAGTTACCCTCGCTTGGATCCTTGCACAAGGCGATGACTTCGTCGTTATTCCTGGCACAAAGAAGATCAAGGTAATCATGTAGTGCTATCATGTTTCATTGTCTTACACTCACTTTTCTCCCAGTATTTGGAAGAGAATCTAGGAGCGGCTAAGGTTAAGCTCAGCCAAGAGGAAATTGCTGCGATTCGTAAACTTGCGGAAGAATGCGGTATTCCTGGTGAAAGGTATGCCACAGCCGGGATGGCAGCGGTGTTGCAAGGAACGCCCGAATTATCCAAATAGTTTTTTTTCCTCGGATGAAGGACCAGGCATGAGGTGATATGTATGATTATATCGTGTAAATAATGATGATAGGTGTAGTGCCAGAATCCTGCGAAATGAGACCTTATTTTTATGGACACGACTCAGTCGGCGATCGACCCCTCACCCGAGAATTATCAAGCCAAGTGCTTCAGCCCTGGCATTAGTCATGTTATAATTAAGCGTATGGGAACCAACAGAGCAGTCTTCATCAGCTAGATTTCGGGGGCTGAATGATAAAGACCCTGGCCGACTAAGCTAGAATTGATATAAGTATGATTAGACGCACGTCGTTAATCAGTTTCTCAGAAGTACCATGGCCTCTAATGTCTCGAAGATTATCTTTGTGCGTTTGTTTCCCGCCGATAATTAAGGTGTACTAATTTCTTTGCTCGAGGTCACCGGCGGTACTGGCTTCATTGGGTTCCACGTCCTTGTTCAACTACTAGAAGCTGGATATACGGTTCGAGCGTATGTGCATTCATTGTGGAATGTTTCACTGGGACTAAAAGCTCTAACAGCACAGCACGCGGCAAGAAGGCAGCCCTTCTCCGCAACGCGCTCGGCACGACGTATGACAAACTACAAGTCTTAGAAATTCCGGACATCTTCTCCGATGATTTGAGCAAAGTCCTGCAAGGTTTGCTTTAATGGCTTGTGAAACGTAAAACTGCAGCTTTATCCTCGACTCCAGGTGTGTATGGAATCATACATCTTGCAGCAACGACCCCGGGGAAGGCGAACGCTGCAACGTCTTATCGTGTATGTATTTATTGAAATTTGTGTCGTGGCTCCTCATACCAAGTGTTCGATTCAAGCTTGCAACTGAAGGATCTCGTCATATTTTGCGCGAAGCCATTAAGGCTGGTGTTAAACTGTATAGTAAACACCAGTACCACTGTGGCATATCCTCCAGGAGGACCGTACGGTGTGGACGGTAAGTTTATCACATTCGGAACTAAGAGGTGGCTCTAATGATCAACCTAGACTGGTTCTCTATGACGCAGGAAGAAGTCAGCGCAACGAATAATTCCTTCTTGATCTACCAAGGCTCCAAGACTGCCGCAGATCAGGCTATGCTGAATTTTCCAAGGATCATCTAGAGCTAGATATTTCCTTCGGTAGGGGGAGACTATCTGCTCGTCACAATTCATCGAACTGACGAATACCCTACAGTTGCCCCACATTTCACCTTTGGTCCCCTTGCTCCCGGATTTGAACACATGTTACTAGAGCCCGAGTACAAAGCCCTCTCTACCAACGGCTTCATATATGCCCTCCTCCGCCCCGATAACGTCCACTTTGCCGTATTCCCGGGAGCCATCGACGTCCGGGACGTTGCTCGTGCGCACCTCCTCGCCCTGGAATCTCCGCCTACATCGGTGGTCGGCAGGAAGAGATCCCCTTTGGTCTCCCCTTACCAATCGTCTTATAAAGACGCTATCGACATTATTGCGAAGGAACGCCCAGAGTTGAAGGACCGTCTGGTCCATCCGTCGAAGGCGCCAGAGTGGCCTTCCTATACGATCGAAGTCGATAGAGAGCTGGTCGAGAAGCAGATTGGGCTCAAGGTGAATTCATATATCCCTTGGAGGGATACCGTGCTAGATGCTGTGGATAGTCTAGTTCGGATCGAGAATATCTGGAAGGCGAAAGGGTTTGTAGTTGCGGTACCTGATACTCCTCCGATGTAAAAGGCTGCTGACGTTGTATAAATGGAGACCGCAAGAATGTAATGCTCGTTTCCCCATTTCTTCAGGTTTTCATCGATGCTCCCGGTGTTGGTGGGCATACCGCCCATCTAAAAGCTACTCTCTTCACATCCATGCCATCGCTGTACGTGATCCACCGCAAGTTCGGAACGATCTCTGGATGCTCAAGGAAAAACAAGCCCAAGTTCGCCCGTGCATCCGTCATAGGATCCTTCAGCCCCTCTCGCTTGGACACGTCGAACGTTATACTCCGGCATAAGACATTCGGCAAACCCTGATTCAAGTTAAGAATCCGAGTGATAGCTGCTTCTCCGCAAAGCAAACGGCGGAAATGCATGATGAACGATAGTGTCGGTACGGACACGTCACGCCAGGATACGCGAAGAAAGAGTTCAGCCCACGCGTGATTCACAAGGACGGAGGACGTGATGAGATGGACACGTTCGGCGGTGGTAAGTTTGAGGGACCACAGAGAAAAGATGATTTGCTCGAGGATTTCCGGGGGGAGTTTAGTTACGATGTTGAGGGTCATGTCGTTGGAAGAGGAATACTTGCTTAGAGCACTCTTGTAGGGGTCAGCGCCCGTATATAAGGCGCTCAGGGTCCGGCCTTGTCTGAGATCCGAAGCTTGTCGCGCCCTGATCGCTTCAGGCATAGTCGAAGCCACCTCATATCCTTCAATCCAGCGGTCACGGAATCTTTGAAGTTGAAGTTGCACGCCAAAGGACTTTTGTTGCGATATCATCCATGCTGGGATAGTCGACTAAGGTTTTTCGTCTCACTAGTGCTGAATGTACCGAACATGAGGAAACGGAACGTAAAATCCTTTTGACGGCTTGTTGAACAGCCTAACGAACGGCTGGCATGAAGTCAACTTCTTGAAGTGTTGTTCCACCTACTCGAGACAGCGACGTATGTTGATGGTATCCTGTTGACGGGTCTTATTATCTGACGACAAGGGCCCTTTTTTCATTCGGCTCATTGCTAAAGGAGGTTCAGCTCATACAGCATTGCCGTCCATACACTTCTCATTGATTTGGCTCTTACCCTCTTAGTACCATTCATTGTGAATCTTGCTCTAAACGTATTCTCGCTTGAAAACTTGAACTTGAGCTTGAGGCTTGAAGTGTATATCCCGCCTTATATCCGAAGATGTTGACTAGTTCCGAGCCGGAGACAGGCGGATCAGCCGAACAAACGCGCACGCGACTGAACGCGTGGTGAGGTGAGGCCACATGACTGTGACGATGCTACGTTGATTTATGTATGGTTACACAAATGGCGTGTGAAAATAAATGTGTGGTTGCACTGTGAATGATGATGATGCTGATGCTGATGCCGATGATATGATGAAATGAGAATGCGGCAAATCAAACGCCGGGGTAGCTATTGTGTCCGCCTCCTTGACCTCGGTCTCTCTTCCTGCGCGGCATCATGCGAGTCCTCGGTATTTTCTCTCTTTCGCGTCAAAGGGGACGATGAACCTGCGACAGCCGGTGCCGGGTCGGGCGGAGGAGCAGGAGGTTGGACGGGAAGGATTGCAGATAGTACAGGTTGTGGTTGCGGAGGAGACGAGTCAGGTAGAGAAGCAGGAGGTTGGATGGGAAGGATTGCAGGTAGTACAGGTTGTGGTTGTGAAGGAGTCGAGTCGGGCAGAGAAGCAGGAGGTTGGACGGGAAGGGTTACAGGTACCGGTTGTGGCTGTGGAGGTATTGGTACTACTGATACGGGTGCGACGTTGTTTGCGACATCATCATGCGAACTGCGAGATTCGGACGTGTGGCGAGACTCCAACCATCGCACTGGTATCGGCGCAGCAGACTGCCGCGTGGGTTTTTCCGGCGTGACTGGGGGAAGTAGAGGATGTAGCATGTTTTCAAGCTCGTGGCGGCGTTCATGGTCTTCCTCTGATGGGTCATCATGACGTGGGACGAATACCTCCCCGTCACGATAGATGAAGGGAATCGAGTTAGCGGCAGCCCAAGACGAGAGGGAGACAGCCGACGCCACATCTTTTATCGATGAGGGAGACCGTCGCACTTTGACAGAAGGTAGCTGAGAGGGAAGCTCTCGTACTGGAGGGGGAGACGACGAAAGGAAGCCAGGTGTCGTTGTTTGCGTAAATAACAGGGCCTCCATGGGGACCGATACATTGTGATTGTGGCGTTGCTGTGCATGGTTCGAATGGCTTGCCGTCACGGGCAGGGGGTGTAGTATTGTCAAACACACAGAGTCTGTTCTTCAACCCTTCAGTTGCCCATGAAAACATCCCGGAAAACGAAAATCCCTGTGACACCGGTTCCATCGTTTGACATGGCGCGTCGTCGATGGAAGGGGGGACGTTGAACACACATCTTGATAGACGGATGTCAGATGGAAAACCATGAGCAACCCAAATTGCAAACTTACTCGACTTGTATATGAACATAACCACGAGAATCTGGTGCCTAGACCTGGAAGGACGACCTGGTGGTCAGAACCGGGAGATTTAAGAATAACAGTGACATTGGGAGTTTCAGATGAGGAATGCGTTAAATAGGAAGGGATTAAAACCTCCATGCTGTTAGCCGTGGGTGAGGCTGAAAACTTCGAGTTCCAAACATCGCCGCTTTATAAATGCCGGCCTCGGGTAAACAAGCATTTTGTTCGTGTCCGCGTCATCAACGTATTCGGCAATTGGTCAAATTGTGATGAAGCTTCGACGGCGCATTGACCATGCATTCTCGGTCTAGAAACGGCCAAAGCAAGCCAACTGTGCTTTGAACGTACGTGATGTCTTTTTTTAATAAGATTCCCAGGAACATGACGCAGACACGGGTCGTCAAGTATGTCTTCGATAGACAAAAGGGGAACTAGAGCGCTGAGAGCAATTCACGGAGACCAGTACTGTTTCCACGGCATTTGTGCAGGATCATCAGTGTCGTGACTGACCGGGGAATGTCATCAGTCCGGTTACATACAAGAAGGCAGAACCTTTTTGTGTGGCGAAAGCAAGCTGTTAGTGAGCTGTGACCCGGAGTTGACCCAGACCTTTGCTTGCTGACTAGTGACGGAAGCTCGCGTAGAGCCCGTCGTCGGCCACACGTGGAGTCCATCCACATCTGCGGTAGTCAAAGTCGACGACAAAGCAGCGCCTTGAGGCCCATTCGTCTTCTGTTACATAGGAGATTGTTTGAAAACCGGCCGCAAACACCTTCCTAATGTGGGCATTTCATTTTTAAAGATTTGAATTTCAAGCATATTTCAAGTAAATTGGTGGCAAATGGTGACAAAATGTGAAGATTCCCCAGACAGATGGATATACATAGATAGGTTTACTACTATTTTGCCAGGATTAATGACAAAACTAAGCACATGCGACACAGAGCGCCACTCAAAGTTCCGTGCTCGCAGAATAGGCTTGGCAGTGCCCCGCGTCGCCTTATACGGTAGAAAGCGCTGTTTGCTCTCTGGAAATAGGATATATCAGGCTGTATCGGCGCTCAACGAGTCCCCAAACACCTGGCGGACATCGACAGCTCATTATTGGCTTGTGGGAACGTTTCGCATCAGGCCGGCTATTGCGAAAGTATAAATGTACCGGGATGCCATGGTGTCCTACACGTTACCCCGGGCGCCATGGACAAAGTAGCAGAATTCCAGCAGAGAGACGTTCCAGATATCCTCTTCCCTAGTATGTTCGATTCCAGCTTCTGTTCTGCCACATCTGATATCGATCTTATCAGCTGTGGCCGTCTTTTTACCCCTCCTCGAGGCTAAAAGAGAGAAGATCCTGGGAACGAGCAAAAGGACGTTCCAGTATGGCGCAACGGACAGACACAAGGTATGATTCTCCAAGCTTGTTGCAGTTCCGATTTTTTTCTCAACCAATGATCAGCTGGATCTTTACTACCCATCGGCTACATCGGCTACATCTGCATCATCGAAGAACCCCGTTCTATTCTTCTGCTACGGAGGAGGCTTCAACACCGGTGCTCGTGTCCTCCCTCCTCCAATTGATATCGCATACGGCAACCTTGGATTGTACTTTGCAGACCAGGGCATCATAACCATCATTCCCGACTACCGTCTCGTCCCCGACGTCCAGCATCCCGGGGCAGCCCAGGATGTACGCGACGCCATGCAGTGGGTCGTCGACAACCCCGAGAAGCTTGCGTTCGGTGGAGTCTCGGAACCCGATCTCGATGCTCTCTTTGTAATGGGCCACTCTGCGGGAGCCATGAACATGTTTACGATTCTTATCACCCCCGAATTGTACTCGGCCACTTTACATCCTAAAATTAAGGGGGCGGTGCTGTTCGCTGGGGCATATACGTTCGATGAGATGCCTTCGTTCATGACCGCTGCGGTGAAGCAATACTACGGCGAATGCGAGGATCAGAAGGAAAAGCTTCCGCTGGGTCTGCTGCAGGCGGCCTCTGATGAGAAGATAGCGTCTCTTCCTAAATTACTATTGGGCATTGCCGAACGAGACCCTGATTCGCTGGTCAACGCCTCGAAAAACTTCCAGTTGGCTTTGGAAACCCGTGGGCTGACATATGACAAATTTGTTGCTGAAGGGCATAATCACATCAGTGTTACTTTTGCGCTCAGCACGGGTCAAGGCGAGGAATGGGCATCGGACGTTGCGAAATGGATTCGATCGGTGTAATGAAATTTGTGAGTGCCCCGAAAGTTATTCTCATGTGAATGCTTATCATATCCAAGTAGAACTATGTATCTCTTTTCGTTTACTTATGTTCTACTTAGTGTATATGAAGTTCTCCGCATACAGACATGTTTTTCCGAGGTTAAATTTGATAGGCGCTATAGCTTTTATCCAAGTATGATCATCGAGTTTCAACGCCGTCTATTTTATTGTTCCACCACTTTCCCCATTTGTTTTCAGCTTTCAAATCCCAGAAATCAGAAAACGTCCTAGGACAAATGGCACATGTCGCTGTGCCATCGTTGGCCATTCAATTCAAATCCGAAGAGCCAATGCTACCTCTCTCAATTATGATTGAGTATGCTGCGGGAGACTTCGGATGCGAGTATCTAATAAAGCGGCAATAGCCCATCTCATCTCATCTCATCATTACACGGCACAGTACCTACAGACACGCCGGACGCGAAGAATGAAGGTAGCAACACTACAAAACCCAAACCTCACGATAATCCCAAGCTCAATAAGTTTTCACGTGGCCAAGTACTGTACCCAAATCCGCGCTTGCAACCTCCTCATCTCAACGCCCATGGGAAGATCCAGCAAATTACCAACCGTCCCTCACCTGCCCTCGATCTTCTTAGAGTCCAACGGGTCATTCTCCGAGACTCTGAATTACCTCGTCAGTCTGTGTATGAGTAATCGGTGGAAATTTCCAGCACAGCCGAAACCCAGCGTATCCAGCGGTAAACCGTTCTGGACAATCCAGCCTTCATTATAGTACACGATATAATATACACTCATCTCTCATACTTGCTGATGTTATTGGATTAATGCTATTTAGATAATTCGGGCGTTCCCTGCAATACAAATTCCATCGCACCTGCTCCGTACCTTCCGCCAGGGATATCGCTTTCTTTTGAAAGTTTGCGAATCGCAGCGATCTCCTCTTGGTTGAGCTTAACCTTAGCCGCTCCAAGGTTTTCTTCCAGATACTAGGGCAAGAGTGGGTACAAGGCAGTGACACATGATTATATAGCTACCTTGAGCTTCTTTGTACCGGGAATGACGACAAAATCGTCGCCTTGCGCAAGGATCCAAGCGAGGGTGACCTGACCAGGCGTCGCACTATGCTTTGATGCAATCACCTTCAAATGGTCAACAAGGTCAAGAATCTTGGGAAAGTTCTCCTTCGAATACCTAAGAGAAACTCATCGAACTTGCACTAGAAAGCGGGCTAACTCAAAGATACGCACTTCGGAATAGTCTTCCGGAAGTCCCCTTCTTCGAAGTCATCAGGAGACGTGTATTGACCGGTGATAAGGCCTTTAGCCAACGGAGAGTACGCGACGACAGTGATGCCCAACTCTCTGGCTGTTTGCAAAATCGCGAGTTTGGGATCTTCGATATCGAGAACCAGGGGAGAAAATTCAACCTGGATCGCAGAGATTGGATGGACAGCGTGCGCTCTACGAATGTCCTTGGCTGTGCACTCCGACAAGCCGAGATACTTCACTTTGCCCTCCCTGGTAGGGGATTCAACGTCAATATGAGCAAGAAACAATAAAAAGTATGAACGTACTTAACGAGTTGAGCCATCGCAGCGACGGTATGCTGAAGAAAGATTAGATTCAGGCCATCGAGTAGAAAAAATAGACTAACTTCAATCAGTACGTTGCGGTCGGATCTATTCAACGATGAGAGGGGCTACTGTTTCGATGAATCACTCACCGGTGCTGATAGTACAGGTCAACATAGTCGATCCCAAAGCGCTCAAGGGATTTCGCGCATTGCTCCCTAACGTACTCGGGATCACCCCGACCTCCAGTAGGTGTAATACCGAACTTGGAAGTAAGGAAGATTTCGTTTCTTTTACCTGTTCGCTTGAACCTGAATACATGCATGTCGGTTGCATAGTCTGCTTCGTAAAGAAACATGCTAGGCATACCATTTTCCAATGAGAAGTTCAGAGTCACCGTAAATATTGGAAGAGTCCCAATGTCTACAACCTTTTTCGTATGCAGCATCCAGAAGCTATGCTACGCATCAGTAAGAGTCCACATAGATGAAAAGGGAACTGACCTTAAATCGCTCCTCGTCAGAGTCTACTGACCCATAGTAGCTGCTGAGTCCCATGGCACCAAAGCCGATAGGATTAATCAAAGTGTGGCCAATTTTCCTGGGAGGTAAAGACATAGTACTATGATGGTGATAGTAGTAAGTGAAAGAACGTAGAATGCTTAGTAGTCTTTATAAGTTAACAAAACGAAATGACAAAGCGATCTCTCGGATGGTCTCTGAACTACATCATGAATGATGTCGATGAGAACGGGTATGTATTTGACTATTTGTGCACTGAGACAAGAGCTACAGTTGTAGACAAAATTTGAAAGATCTTCTTGGTGCCTGGTATTACGACAAAATCGTCGCCTCGAGACCTGACCAGGTGCCGCGCTATGCTTTGATGCAGTCGCCTTCAGATGATCAACAAGGTTGAGAATCTTAGGAAAGTTCTCCTTCGAAGACCTAAAACTCTATCATAATCGTAGCAAGGCAGGCGAACTCAAGAGTGCGCACTTGGGAATAGCCTTTCGGAAATCTTCTTCAAAATCGTCAGGAGACATGTATTGACAGGCGCTAAGGCCTCCAGTCAAGAGTACGTGACGACGGTGATATCTGGCTCTCTGGCTGTTTGCAAAGTCGCGAGTTTGGGCTCTTCGATATCGAGAGCCAGGGGAGGAAATTCAACCTGTACAACAGAGATTGGATGGACGGTATGTGCTTTACGAATGCCCTTGGCTGTGCATTCTGACAGGCGGAGATACTTCTTTGCCCTTCTTAGCAGAGTGGTCAAGTATGGAACAATTAGTAAACATCATGAACGTACTTGACGAGCTCACCCATCGCGGTAACGGTATTCTGACGGACGGTTAGATCGAGGTCATCGAGTAGAAAGGAATAGACCAACTTCAATCGGTACTTCACGATCGGGTCTATTCAGCGGTAAAACGTGATGTTACGATTGCTTCGATGTATCACGTACGGTGCTCCAAAACGCTCTGGTGGCCCGTACGCTTGCGGCACAATAGAGAAATAGCGGCCAAAGGAAAGAAGAGCTGAAAAATGAATTGTCAACGGCATCCTCGGTGAAGGGCACTATAGAAACATTCAAAACGCCGGTACATCCATCACCGACGAGGAATCTATGTAAGGGCGTAGCCGTTTTTACATCTGATGCCTGGGATGGCTGACTGGGGCGTCTATCGGTTCAATATGGGGGACTAAACGACAAACAGCCAACGAAAATTAGTCGCCGAGGCTCTAGCAGATGAAAAGAGACATACAGAAGTAAGACTTACTTCCATTCTTTATTGATCAGAGACAGTAAGTCACTTAAATGACTATCTGCTACCTTAGTCGTTAACAAAGCACACGTCCCTAGACGAAGAGGTCCTGCATCCGCACTCGAGACTCAGATTGACGATCGTCTTCAGATTTCCCCTCATCCTTGCGAGGAACCAAATCCTCATCAAAAAAGTGCTTTATTAGCTTCAGAAGGTCATAATCCCTGTATCAACCTATTAGAAAGAGATGTGAACCACGACCAGAGGTCCTCCAACCGCACTGGGGACACAGATTGATGATCATCTCCAGTTTCCCCCTCGTCCTTGCGAGGAACGAAATCTTCATCAAACAGATGCTTTACTAGCTTCAGCAGGTCATAATCCCTGTATAAATCTGTCAGAAAGAGATGCGAACCAAATTCTTGACAACCAACCAAATATCAGCGCCGGTTAATGTTACAGCATCATCCTCTTCATTATTCCCACATCCCAGCGGGATTTTCGCTATCCCATCGGCCACCTCCTCCGTGATGCAATAGTTGTTGATAAGATGTGGCGAACGGAAAATATGATAGACCATCAGAAATTTATTTTTCTTGTTGAAGAAGTCCATTTTCCAAGTATGACTACCCACAAGTTCATCTTCTTCACTTTGATCCTTGTTGTCACTAGGATGGTCCAAGGGGATGACCCAACAGTGCTTATCCCCAACCCGTCTTAAGATGTCATGGAACTCAACGGCAGGATCATCGCGAACCACCCCAACTGTTTTCCAGCCGCGGTCATGGTATTTCTTTCGGGCTGCGACATCGTAAAGTTTACTCGCCCTGCTTGGAATGGAGCGTCGTTCACCAAACGTAGCCCGAGCGTATAATGAATAGGCATGGGAGTGAGTGATAAAATTCATTACACAAGCTACGAAATATCATTAGGAGCCTTCCTAGGAGTGGAAAGAGATGTTTGAACTCACTAGAATGGAAATGTAGGACCACGTCAACTGGTGAATACTTCGAGGTGATCAACTGGATCTTCTTATCGGCAACGTTATAGAAATCGAATACCCCTGCGATAGCGGGGTTGGAGTACGCAGATCTGGGCGCAAAGATATTGAAAAGGAAGTGCGTCAGCCAGTCGACGTGGGCGACATTGGCTTCAAAAGTCTCCAACTGGGATTCCCGCGGCCGAAAGTGGTATCCAGCCTTGCGCAGGAATGCCCCGACCTTTTGACATTGACTATGGTTAACGTACAAGTCCAAATCCGAGCCCGCGTATTCTCTAGCATCACGTTCGAAAAAATTAATGGCTGTTGACCCCGCTATCAAGATTCCGAGCTCCTTTTGCAGCTCTCGGAATTTAGCGACTTGCTGCTCGGTGAAATAAGGGAGAAGGTATCCTTTGAGGGTGTAGGCTCTTTTACAGAAGGAGACGATGGACTGGTACGCTTCCCTGTTGACCTTGGAGTAGTTGTACAAGTCGAGGGGTGCAAGATCACGAAATAGTAAGTCATGTACTGTATCTGGGCTGTTAAAAAGTAGAATGAGGAAAAGACGGGATCTCAAGAGATAAAAAACGCACAGAAGAGGCATCCTCGTGGAACTGGAAAAGGCTGATAAAATACAAAGCGCCGTTGCTTTGAGGAAACTTTCAAACCTTCGAGAACGGCCTCGTTACTAGTAACGTAACTTCAACGAATCAAAGCGGAGTTCGTACATTCACGTGACAGCGCGACGCGTTTGTGGCGAACCGTTGACAATTACTAAGTACGCGCCGTCACTAAAGACATAACCGACATGAGCAGCGTGCAGGTCCTCCTCTTCCCAGAAATCTAACATAGAAGAATTAAAAAGTACATGTCGGTTTCCCATAGCCTTTTGGAAGCTCTTCGGCACTTCTTCGTACAACATTGCGGACCGTCTAACAGCACCCCAATTTGGAACTCTCAAAAGATTTTGAAGAAAGTTCCAGGACTTATTGGACACAATGAGTCTGTGCACTTGAAGGTTTTATTGGCAGGTTTCCTGAAAGTACACCAAAAACGGGAAGGACAGTGAAAGGCAGTTCCGGACGAAAAGCAAACCGAGGCCGTGACAAACGTAGCAAGCTGTAGGGATCAGCTGAAGTAGTACGAAGTTGAGATAGGTAGAATGTCACATTATTAACTGCACTACAGCAGATATTTAGCTACAGCGGGTGGCGTGCGGGGTGACGGGTCCCTCGATCCAACTGATTTTTTTTTTTGGGAAATAAAGATTGGTGCGAGTCTCCGGAAAACCCAGCATAGGATAGCGAACTAAGTTCTCGCTGCCAGTGCTTCTTGGATAAAATTCATAATTTCATGGCGCATAGTACTATATACATTAGGAGTAGATGCATTAGTGGTTGAAAGAGTGTCGTAAAGGGAACGTTATACATAGTAAAAGACAGCTGAGAAAAGGCTCGGAAACTAGGTACCAGACTTATTTACATACTTACCAGAGCCCGTGTTCACGTAAAAAAAGGCATAAGAAACATAGTGACATCCTAGTTCTTCTTAGATCTCTTGAGACGGAAAGGTGGGAGAAGAGAAGTCGACGAGGAGTTGGGCGGGGCCTCAAAATCAGGCGACCTCATCCTCTTCTTTCCCTTAGCATCCCCGCTTCCGGTGTTCGTTAGAGCGCCGCGCAGGCTCTTCGTGAGACCACGAACGATCCGACCTGCAGTGCTCCGTGTGCTCCTCCTCGACGAGGGCAGCGAGGAAGCGGACGACTCTGGCTCGCTTTTCGGTGCCAACGGCGCGAACGAGTGGGTCTGGTACGGATTGACAGACCCGGTACAGCAGTGCTCGTATTGGAGGTGGGGAAAGTGGTTCGGATTCTTACACGCGTAGAACTGCTGCGTAGCCGAGTTGGCTGGGAGAATGTACGAGTCCTGGATAGTGTAGGGATGCTCTTCCGGTTCCGGGTGAGTGAACAGATCCACTCGGACGTCGGGGTTGAAGACGTCGTCGAGCAGAACTGGGTTCTGGCGACCGGGTTCGCGAGGGTGCTGTTTCTGGTACCGCATTACGGCGAACAGCTCGTCTGTGCGCGAAATGGATTCTGAATCAGATGATTCCCGGCTGCTGTCAGTCCTGTCAAGTGTGGACTCCATGAGATCAGGAGCACATCGATTCCGATAAACTTGTTTAGCCGTAAATTCACCATCATCGAAAATAGGAGCGTTGCGGTCCGACGAAGGATATTCGCCCCCGTTTTCCTCGTCCGAATCAGCCGACATGTCCAAGAATGGCTTCAAAGGAGAATCTGGGCGAGGTTCGAAGTTCAGGGTTCGAGCAACAACAAGATCGTGCCCTCCCACGAAACTTTGATCATCTTCATCATCAGCATCCCAGCTCGAGGCATTGCCATTGTCGGATACTGGACTGTCGAAGTACTCATAGGATGGAGCGGCCATGGAAGGAGACTTGGCAGGACTGGCGAAATCATCCAAATATTCATCGTCAGATTCTTCATCGTCGGACTCAGCATAGGCAGTGGGGTTCGTAGGACGAGGCGGCAACAGAGATGGCAGGTACGCAACAGTCTCGTCTTCGTCATTTTCATCAGTGGGGACAGGAGTTGAAGGGCGTTCGGTGATCTCCACTGGGTTCAGAAGAGACGCCATCTTGTGAGCGGGGTTGATGGGGTAGAACACTTGCGAGTGGCTCGAGACGAGTTCAGGCGCGTCGGCGGAGCTGAAGACGCGTTCTGGCGACGGTGGCACTTCGTCCTCGGGGATAGGCGACACAGAGAGTAGGCGAGAAGGCGGCAAGTGATCCTCACCCGTCGAATCGTGCTCAATGATGGTGATAGTCGTCGTGGCGTCAGGAGGGCACCAGAAGTCAGTAGCGCGATCCAAATGCCTGCTGTCACGATCCGAGTAGGTGTGGGGTGTCTCAACAGGTCGCTGCGGTCGTCGAAGAAACTTGCCGCTGGGCAGAATCGGCGCGTCGCTGGTCCGGATAGATGCCGGTCCGTCGAGAGGTCTGCCACCGACTGTCAGCTTCATGAGATTCAAGGCAAAATGGAAACTCACGCAGTGACCGCAACTCGCATAGCGATGGGACTGTCAAACTTGAGCAAACTACTTGCCGAGTTGGTGGAGTCGAATTGGAACGTCGTCTCGACGGCATTGCTTCGCCGGCGGGTAGTTGCAACGGGCCTGGCAGAGCTGTGGGGAACGGACATGTTCCAGACCTTGGGGAAGAGAGAGAGACCTGAAGAATCCATGTCGCCAGAGGAAGGGTATAGGGAAGTCTGCGTTCAACACAGACCGAGGGGAATGAAAACCAATATAGGCAGGAAGGTGCATCTTTTAAATGGCTGTGGTCATATCTCACGTGGCAGACAACAATGTTTGGGTGGCAGTAGCAATTTTTCGGTCATGGTGCGCGAACAATGCCCTGGTACCGTGCTGAGACCAGCCACTCGATCTGGACCCTTGGCTGGTCAAAAGAAGAAGTCAAAGGCAAGAGAATGTATTTTACGTGAAATACTAACCGCGATGGCCTGCGTAACTGTACCCGTATCCAAGGTATCGTGGGACAAAAGGCCGGAACTAAACTTGAGGCGGCCATAGGAAAAGACAACACACCATTCGATCTTCGTGGCCCATATGGAAAGGAAGCTGTGATTTGCCACTGCGGTCAGCAAAAACCATTCGTGTAAGGAAAGGATAACGTACTGCAGCATAGAATTTGTTCCGTAACAAGGTTAGATATGAAGATAAATAATGGAGACACCTGAGACACTCAGTGCCTACTAGTAGGGCTTGAAGTACTGTGGAAGGATAAGATACTACGACAATAATGAGTTCGACAAAAAAGACAAGCGTGGCGCTCCAAAAATGCTCTTTCCTAGCTTGACAGCATTTAAAATTCACACAAGGAGCTGATAATAGGTGTCATTAGCGCAATATGGTTCGCGATAATTTCCACATTACAAAACTTCTACAGACCGGAAGAGCAACACACGAGAGGTACTTTTACAGATAAGGCTACGGCGGCAAAGCAACGAAGGAGACGACGGACGAAGCGCAGAGGCTCATTGGTAGATGAAATTGTATCGCGATAGCAGATGCGGGATGGCGCTAAGCTGGGGACCATACCTGTTCGAAGAATAAGTCCCATTATATGCGCTCCAATAGAACACTTACCTAGCAGCATTATCGTACAGTTCAAAGAGGGGTATAGCTAGGAGTTTCATGTTCTTTGGGACGGCTAGCACCTCTGCAAGGATCGTTTTTCAGTAAGAGAAAGTTGAGCATTGGAAGACCAAACGTACTGCGCTCAGGCATCTGAACGAGGAAAAGTTTCTTGCACTCCTTAGGTTTCGTTATATGTGCCGGAATAAATGGATACTGGCGTAGAATGAACAAACATTTGGGAGGAAAGTTTGAGTAGACGCACCATGAATGTTTCGAAGTTGGGTCTCCACCATTGCGCGAGACAATCGCCTATCTCCCACTCGTTGTCAATTCCATGAGACGCGTTGAACTGCAGAGAATCAGTCGGTGGCGCGAGGCGGTCATCGAGGCGCCTCTTTAGTCCGTCGCTCTCATCTTCGCCGGGTTTGAGGTAGTCTCCTGGTCTGGTGGCGCGTTAGGGTACGCCAAACGCACGAGAAGAGTCGCCCACAGTTTGAAGAACGCATTGGCGATCTGCAGCATGAGTATATGCGGGTGGCCGTGGTCGTGGACGACGAGGATGCCTTCCACGGTCCTGCGCATCCCAAAATCTTCGTAATTGTTCTGTAGGCGCTGTAAACGTGCAGATACGGACGGATCCTCCTCGGGCTGAGCCTCCTTGGTGCTGAAAGTAAAGTTGGACAGCGGATAGAGGTTGATAGTCGTCGACATCGTGAACGGCGATGAGCAGAAATGTGACAGTGTGACATGGAGCTAGCGTCATTTCAGCCGCCGGCATTTCAGACTCTTCCAACCTTCAAACTACTATCCCGACAAAATGAGAGAAGAAAGGCTTCTGGGGTAACAATACTAATACTTGAATAAACGAACGTGCTCCTTCCAACGTTCGCTGACAGCATAGCAACACCGCAACTGACAGGCTTCTACCATATTCGGTGGATCAAAATCGGGCTTCCAAGTTCACCTTTCCAGCTTGTCGTTTTCCAGCTCTCGTTGCATTTAGTGACCTTGAAGTCAGGAAACAGCTAGGCCTTGGTAGTGCTCTTCAACTTTGTCTGTCCCTTTTCGCCGCTGAAAATTCCTTCCACGTGTACTATGATCACAACTTAGGTACTTTCTCACCGTCTCCTTAATTTCCCTTCCATCAATCTTAACCGCGACATCTGGGACCCAACATGAACTCGCAATGGAGGTCGAGGTGGCACGTTCGTCGCCTAACGTGCTTTCCTTTTCTCAATTCTTTCTTCCACGAAGAACTTGCGTTTACGGATGTTGAAGATCATCCTGAATCATCAACAGACAACTGGGAGCGATTCCGAGCAAATTCTGGGGTGCGATACTGTAAAGTTCCAGTCTAGTCCTCCCAGATGGCCCCATGCGCTAGGATGCCAACCTGCTCACCGATCTACACGTACGCAAAGAGGTATCCTCAATACTGGTACCAGTATTTCAACGGCGAGGAAGGCAGGGAGGTTCAGACAGGACATTTTATCGTATTCACTAGCGGGACACGGCGTATCATGATCAAGCAGACTTTCTCCGCGGATAATACATTATCTGTGCGAGAGGAATCGACGGTTCACGAGCGACTGCTCACAAAGAAGCCAACTGACGTTAGCAAGGCGAAAGCTCCTCTAATCGTTCCGCCATGGCCCCTTGGAGATATGTATATATACGGATAAAGCGTAGGGCCAATGGTGTACCGTCCTTCATTTCTGGCGACGCGTGACGGTTGTCCTTTTTGACAGGACGATCGCGAGGACGGTGTTGACTTCCACGACTCCGAGGGCCCCGAAGTCGTAGAGGGATCCTCGAGGTATAGATCGTTGTCGTTGGACACGGTCACGATGTCCATAATCCTTCCGCCAAGATAAATCCGTATATACTCCAAAATGTGAAGTCCGATTGCTTTCCTTCATTCTTGTCTGACTCATCTCATTAATGTCTTAGCTTTCAACCGCAGATTTTGCTATCACCGACGAAGTGCGCTGAACGAAATTCACGAACCCTGAATGTCCAAGCGGCATGGAGTCAGTATGTATCCGCAACCCGAGGAGCCGATTGAATTATCCTTCCAAGGGTACTGACTTTCTACTCGGCCAGGACATCCTAACTGGCTTCATCGAAAAGGCTGACATTTCCGTCTCTGAGTAAGACTTCCGCTCTTCCTTTTACAGCTCTGGCGTTCAAAAATGGGTTGTTCCACACCTGCAGACACGACAGCTGATTGAGAAGTGATTCACCGGATGGATCTACAAGAACCATTCGTTGATTCATTTTCCTAAGAAAGATGACAGAGAGTGGTACCCAACCTCCTTTGAGGCCCCACCTATCGTCAGTGAAAGCTCTCCGAAAAAAGTAAAAATTCTGGATGCTAGAAACTAACCCTGAAACTAGCAGTATACCATATATGGTTATGCGCCCTGTCCCGACAAAGAGCCGCCCTGGGTGAGATACTATGCCCCGCCTAGGAGCATGATTAGTTTCTGGTAGTTAGAAATTTAATTTTTTTCGGAGTGAATGGAAGACGCTGCAATAATTTGCAATGGCAGAAAGCCTAAGTTGGGGCAAGTAATCTGTTGAAGAGAATATTTTGATATTCACCATTCATCATATTTGGCAAATTCTATACAAAGCAGTGAAAAATCATAAATAACATCAATATTTTCTGACGCCGAAAGGCTTTCGATGCATATCCCTACGTTGATTTTGGTCCGGCGATAGCAAACGCAATATTTCGAATGTATTTGCAATTTACGCAATTTGTCATACCATATTTGTCCCAGACAGGACAATTTGCTATCATTTCTTATCTTCTCACTTCCAGTCCTAAAATCTGAGTCGAGAAATATTCCATGCTTTATTCGCCAAACATTCAGTGAGGAAGAGACTGTTTTGGTCGTTAATCACCTAGAATGGAGCGCAATATGGAATGACATCACGATCGATTGGCAACGAGAGTCCCCCCTTTTTGGCCATTCCCGCCATCTCACTCCTCGCAGAGATAACCTTATCTATCACCACAATCTTCCAACAATGAGCCCAACGCGTCTCCGGGTATCTTGCATATAGGTACTTCAATTTTTCGCCTTTCGAACGTGCCCACCGACACCTTCTTGCAGAGCCCCATTTACCTTCTCTAGTCAACTACTGCCGAGTTTTACGTTCCTTTCCATCATCTGCCGGCTAACGTGCGCGTGCGCAAGTCTTCAGGTCATCATGTCGATTAATGGCGAGTCGCCTCTTTCACGCGCAGGGTGAGGGTAATAGAAGCTGCTCACAAGACCATAACTAACGTTTTATTCTTTTTCTTAATATAAAAGGTTGCTGCCGGGTCCCTCCTCTGTCCCTTCAGTTGCTCACACGCAAATGTCTATTCGCGCGAAAACGGTTCAGCTTTCGGGTAATGAAGAGGAGGTCGACTTAACCTATACTCCATCTCCTCCGACGTCCCCCACTGAGACAACGACCCTTCTGCCCACCGCTGCGCAGGCTCTACGCGATTCAATCCCAAAAGCGACCTGTCGTCCACCCCAAGGAAAATCCCGTGTGCTTGTTTACATGCTTGAAATTGCCCGGACGTCCCTCAAAAGCATCCCGGCCGTCATTCTAGGGAGCCTTCTAAACATCCTCGACGGTGTCTCGTGTTCGTTTTTTTTTCCTGTACAACTTCTACATCTGCTCATGGCAATATCCAGATGGGATGATCATATTTCCAGCTTCAGGTGTCTTTGACGAGTACCAGATGGCGCCTGTTGGCGTATCCATGTTTTTTCTGTCGACATTAACCGCTCAATTAACATATACACTTGGCGCAAGTCAATTCCCAGGCGCCAACGGCAGCATGATGATTGAAGTGGTCGTAAGTCGCCTTCTACTAGTTTCTTTGCTCCATTGACGACGGTACCCTAAGCCCTTCTTTCACATGATCGCACTGTCAATTTCGGGGGATCTCGAATCACCGACGGAAATATTAGCGACAACCCTTGTGTCTTATGCGCTGAGCTCCGTATTGACAGGCATCGCTTTTTTCCTCCTTGGATATCTGAAGCTTGGTACCCTGATTGGTTTTTTTCCGAGACATATTCTCGTTGGGTATGTTTCGTAATCACACAGAACCTCCACCGTTCCCATACTGATCCCATGTTCAGGTGTATTGGAGGCGTTGGTGCCTTTCTAGTCGAAACAGGGTACGTTTTTGGGCGCTTCCACAGATAGAATTGCGTGCGATCATCTCATCTAGGCTCGAAGTCTCTCTTTCCCTGACATCCACTTCAACGTCCACTCCACTTCCTCATATGTTTACTTCTCTTCACAACATCATCTTATGGGGAATACCTCTATTTCTCGCCATTTTCTTGCGAGTGGGAATGTGGCTTCATGGGAAGCTCCACAAAGGTGGTGACGGAGAAGCCAATTCGGGCATCTTCGTCGGTTGTGAGTACCACATCGTCAGATGACTGACCGGGCATTAATCAAACGACATTCTTGTGACCAGACTTTATTGCAATCCCCGTCATCTTCTACGTAGTGGTCCTGGCTGCGGGAATACCCATGGATGTCTTGAGAAAAAATGGGTGGGTCTTTGATGTGCAGAGCGGCAATGAAGCAGGATGGTACAAATTTTATGGATATTTTGGTAAGGGCTAACTGTGTTTAGCCCAGAGATGCTCGTTTAACTTTGCCTTAGATTTCACGCAAGTACGTTTCAAGCCAATATGGGACACTTTGCCAACACAATTTGCGCTGTAAGTGGTATCACGCGGGCAAGTGCACCTGTTTGTTTACTTTTGTGTAGCCTATTCTTCAACATCTTACATCCTCCTCTGAATGTTCCCGCGCTATGTGAGTCACTGATGACTTCCGCGAAACCACTTGCTGAACCTTAATGAACAGCTATATCCCTTAACGAAGACTACATTGACACTAACAAAGAACTTGTCGCACACGGCTATTCTAACCTCTTTGCTGGGCTAATAGGAACTGTGTTCGCCTGCCTGTTTTTCTCTTTCGGAGAATCCTCGCTGATTTATGTCCTCTTAGACCCAACTATCTCGTTTATGTCAACACGCTACTGTGAGTATTTGCTCTATAAGAATCTGTGACTATTTGTAGACCCTGGGTAGATTTTACCGCGTCGGAGGTAACACTCGTATTTCTGGATTTCTTCTTGCCGCAGCTACCGGCGTTCTTTTGGCCATTGGTACAGGGTTTATCGGATACATTCGTGGGTACCTCAAGAATTTTTACCCCAGATCGGGCGGCTAACTTTGACCCACAGCTGTCATGGTCGTCGGCGCATTGATATTCGTGCTCGGTATCGATCTTGTCAAGGAAGCTGTATGGGACACGAGAGGACGCGTGAGCTGGTAACTGAATGTCCGGTATCCTTCATTTTTGATCCCTGATTACATCAACGTTCTTTAGGCCCGAGTACATTACCATTATCAGTATTATGGTTTGTATGACGGTATGGGACTTTGTTATTGGGGTTCTACTCGGCATTATTGTGTGCTGTACGTTACTTCTCTTGTTCACCGCGAACTCTACTAAACTTAGTTGCAGGCCTTTTCTTCGTCATCCAGACATCCCGATTGAGTGTAATACGCGCGCTACACACCGGGTCAACTGCGCCGTCGACGGTGAGAAGGCCAAGCGTGCAGCGAGCCTACATCAGGGAAGTGTCTGGAAAGCAGACATGTGTTATGCGGTTAGGTGGTTTTATGTTCTTCGGAAATGTCACGGAAGTCGAAGAGGGTGTGAGGAGAGTACTGGGAGGTGTGTTCGAGAAGGATCATGGGTATGGGAGCACGAGGAGTAGGGTGGAGTCCCCTGATCCGGGCATACGTTTCCTTGTGCTGGACCTTACTCATGTGGCTGGGGTTGACATGAGCGCTATTGAGGGACTTGTGAGAGTACGAAGAATGTTGGAGAAGAGAGGTGTGTGCCTAGTGATGTGTGGTGTTAGAAGGGGGGAAGGACCTGTAGGAAAGGCGCTGGATGTTTTCTTTGGCGACGAAGCAGAATCAGAGGACACGCCAAGAGCTGTGGAAGCCGGTATAGGTTCAAAGGTGGAAGTGTTTGATACTTTCGGGGATGCCATGGAATGTGGGTCGACTCCGGTTCGTCATCTCTTGGCATACAATATTAATTAATTTTCTAGGGACAGAAAATGCGTATCTGAAAGCGTGGTTCAAGGCACAAAAGGTTGCTAGGAGTGTTCCATTTCGTACGTCGTTTTCTTTGTCCCAGGTTTTGCTGGACTCATGACGATGATTTAGTACTTCCTGGTCGTCAAGATGACGATACTACGGGATACGATGAAAGCGGTTAGGTCTCAGCATGCTTGGGTCCCCGAGGATCGTGCATCTATACGATGCAGGTTCTCGGACGATTGCAAATGGTAGGGTTCATGTCACTTACGAGGTCGTGCCAATGGCTAAATTCACGCATTCATTGTAGAGCTTTATCCATCGACACCACCGAGCCACGACCAAGCGTCAATCCCTTCGCTTTCTCTTGGAGGCACCCCGCCAAGACTTTCTCGAGAGACCGCGTCTAGTCGTGACCATGGACGTCTAACACCTCCGCTTGAACACCACTTGCTTTCTACCTCTCCCCAACGCGAACCCTTACCCACACTGTCCCGTGCGCTGTCGTCGTACACAAGTCTCGACCTCAGCCCGCTCCCGGCGTACCTTAGTCGCGTATGCTATCCCGCCGGACATGTTTTGTGGCGACAAAATGACCCGCCAGATGGGTTGTACATCATCGAGAAAGGCGTTCTGCGGGCTTCGTATGTGTTTGAGTCTTGGGGTTCGAGTACGGGTCTGGAGAGCTCTTCTCATAACGACGAGACCTACACCCATCCACCGCATATTGAGGAATCTATGGTATCGGGAACCGTTGCGGGTGAACTCTCGGCTCTGTCGAATATGCCACGAAATGCGACTATGGTCGTGGAGAGGGATGTGGTACTGTGGAAGTTGAGTCGGGAGTCGCTCGGACGAATGCAGGAAGAGAAGCCTATCTTTGCGAAGCAGTTTGTTGAGGCTATCTTAAAATGTAAGCTGTCCTTTTTAGCTTCTGGGTTTACGACACTCATGTACGTTCTTAGCGGCGAAAATCGACTATGATATTCTGCTGGCCGCATTGGCTACGCGACAATAACATAACATGTATAGACATATATTTCTTAGATTTTTTTTCTTCTCTCTTCAGGGATTGGATGGATATACGCAATGCATGATCAATATTGTCATCACGGGGAATTGTTTATCTCTTGCATCTTTGTCACATATCGCATAAATAACCACACAAATTATCGGCCTTGCAGAGTAATGGAGTCATGAACAAAAAATGTGTGAAAGGTTCCTCGTTAAACTTTTTTTTGGCTTGATCAGAGAACGTTTATATGAAGAGTATGCATTAGAAATATTCAGCGAACTTCCAGCGTCGAATAAGTGGTTGTGCACAATAGGTATACATGTTATTGTGACAATAGCGATATGTATTATCCTTGCGCTACTTTCGACGTACTGAAACTTGAACATAGCAATGACAATATTGAATTGAAGACAAATTTCGTTCGTGGTTCAAATATATATTTGATTGTTGTACAAGTGAAATACTTTCAAATCAAACTCCTCCCACTCCCAAAAATGAACCAAACTCTCTTTACTACCAAGCCGTCTGGAATTGTACATACGTCAAAAGTCATCCTTGAATTCTAATGCTACAATCATCATCTTCACCTTCGATCACAATCTCTGCTTAGCCACAAGCCCGATGTTTGCCTTGAACTGAACAGCCTCACTTGCGGGCTTGCAAGGAAGGGGCTTAACAGAAGGATGTCCAATTGCTTTGGCGATACGGTCGGACAAGCCTTGATCGACAGCCGCCCATACAGAGACTGGAATTTCAACAGTAAGAAGTGGAAACAAGTATAGGAGGATCAACTCACGTTGTCTAGCCTTGACCTCCGGACTCTTGACATTACCGAAATGGCCGGCAACGTTTTGTACATATGCCTCGCGTTGCTGATCATTCCAAACCTTCGACCATAGTGCACGAGGTTGCTCAAAGTCCACTGCAAAACAGTAAATTGTAAGAACACATTTCCATGAAATTTTCACACACTCACGCTCGGTGATCTCACTCAAGTCCCGATAAGCCGACCCAATGAAGTTCTCGTGCTTGGCCGCCCTCTCTGCGTCCCTCACATGCCCGTCAAGCGTCCCTTTCTTGCCCTTGTAGCTCAATGGGCTAATGCTGCTCTGATAGTTGGGCCTTGCGCCTTGACTGACAAACGTCTGTGGCCCGTCTCTTTGGAAATTCGCCACCGGTACAATGGGTGCGTTGACAGGCAACTGCTGATAATTCGCGCCAAGTCGGTGACGATGAGTGTCGGGGTAGGAAAACAAGCGTGACTGGAGGACTGGATCTGCAGAAGGCTCGATGTAGGGGATCAGATGCGATGGAGAGAACGCGACCTGTTCTACGTTGAGTCGACGAATTAGACACTACAAGTTAACATACCTGCTCGATCTCAGCAAAGTAATTTTGTATATTTTCGTTGAGAACCAGTTTGCCGAACGGACGGAGGGGGAATTCCTTATGCGGCCAAACTTTGGTAAGGTCCAGAATGTTGTAGCGGAACTTTTCAGCTTGCTCGGGTGTCATCGTTTGCTAATACCATCGATTAGAGGGATCACTTGACGAGATAAAGAGCCAAACATACGACATATAATGTCCATGAAGGGTATTTGCCAGACTCGATAGCTTCAAACAGGCTTTGAATGCCATAGTCGGGGTTGGAACCAGCCAGCTTTCCGGCAGTTGCATCGTCGAGAGTCTAAATCTAAATTCAGTATATGTGCGCGACACATCAAAGCCAGTCTCACCTTAAAGCCTCCATCAGCACGAACATGAACTTGCGTGTACACGAACGACCCGTTCTCCTTGAACCATTTGAAGGTATGGCCCGAGTACCCGTGCATGTTGTGGTAACCGTCAGGTGTCCCACGGTCGCTGAACAGGATCATGATCTGGTGGATACTCTCCGGGTTCTGTCCGAGATAATCCCAGAACATATCTGGATCCTTGAGATGCGTCTGCGGATCCCTCTTCTGCGTGTGAATGAAGTGTGGGAACTTAGCGGGATCGCGAATGAAGAAGACGGGGGTGTTATTGAACACCCAGTCCCAGTTGCCCTCGTCGGTGCGAAGCTTGAGAGCAAAGCCTCTCGGGTCACGAGCAGTGTCGGCACTTCCGGACTCGCCACCGACGGTACTAAAGCGCATCGTCGCGCGCACCTTCTTACCCGGAGACGTCAATAGACTGTTAGACGTGATGTCGGAGAGGTCATGAGTGATCTCCAAGTACCCGTGAGCACCTGCACCCTTGGCGTGGACGACACGCTCGGGAATACGTTCCCTGTCGAAGTGGGCGAGAAGGTCGATGTGATGGAAGTCCTGGAGCAACAGCGGGCCATTGACGCCTGCTCGCTGTGCACCGTAAGGCTCGTTAACGGCGGTTCCATTGGAAGAGGTGTACAGGGCGTTGTCGGGCGTCGAGAAGACTTGCTTGGAAGGCATGATGGTGGTGGGTGGGAAACAAGCGGTCGTGGGGCCAGTGTACACTATATAAATCGCCCATCTTGGTCGATCCCGTGGTTAGTCAGCTGTGGAGGAAGGACTGAAGTATGACGCATCACTGCGAGATCCCGGCACGTGATCGCATTCCCGTCATATCCCATTGATGTGATTGGCTCCACAGGATGCTTTCGTACTCTGTACTCCGTTTCAGCCCTGATCCATTCAATTCTTGGGTCATATGTCTGCGACTGTGAGAGCCGGGCGACCAACTTCACCCCAGATCTTCGCTTCTCGGTCTTCGTCTTGGGTACTTAGCACTTGTCGCCCCGGAAATACATCCACGATAGTCAGCGGGCTCCGATTTACCGACCTCACTGTACCAGTAATCCAGATATTGGTGAGCCAAGACTGAGCTGAGGCTAAATATTGGTCATGATCACGCGAATTCGCGAGCACCCGAAACGGTCACAGGCTACCAACGTTCCCATCTCGTGCTATTTTCATCAGTAGCAATATGCATTCTTCGGACCAAGTTTTTGCCATAGTATGCGTGTGACGTTCCCCGATCCTAGGGTCGCGAATCAACGACCAATAATTAGTCAAATGCTCTATAACTGTGGAGAACCCTTACCTACATAGTTGGTATTGTGGTCAATAGGATTTAACCATCCAATGGTCTGGGTCCCTATAGGCTACGATGTTATGGCGAGAACCGGACGCCACAGCTTCAATACGCGCTGCGGTGTCATTACACGAAGGACCGCAAACTTGTCTTGATTTGGATGTTGTTCATCGCATGACTCTGACTAATGTGCAGGTCTTTGGAAGCAAAACGGTGGTGGATGCACACGTGCACCTAGAAGTATCTCTTCTGCTTCAGAAAGCACTGATCTATCTGGCAATCATTCACCGCTAGAATCTTCGTATGTATTTGCTTACCTTCTGAAAACTTTCCGGGGGCCTTTCTATGATATGTATCCCGCGTCGCGTTTGCAGCCCAATATTGGCAGTTTCACCGCACTTCGATTGTCTTGATTCACGCGTCATGCGAGTGACCACCATCGTGGAGTATCTCAGGCTTCGACCGTTATGAACCAGAGTGATCGTCAACACAAAGTAGGGAGCCGAACCAAGGACGATTCGGTGTCGATGAAATTCTGTCACTGGATGATGTCAAGGTTGGGCAACCTGATTGTTGGGCTGATTTTACAAAAATCAGCCATACGTTAACTTTGTGACGGTATCGATTCCTTGTAACTTTACGCTGGGCACGATAAGCTACCGCAGATAATACCATCGAGGCAAAGCATTGAATGCCGGCCCAAACAATTTTCAAGTCTCGCCGACCATCTTACAACGCTTTCTGAAAGCCACAGAATCTGCGGCTGTGTTGGTGCTCGTTAAGCCACACGTGCGGGCATATTGTTATTGTCAGGAAGAATGTCAGTTGTCCCATTTATTGAACTCAGGACTTGCAATCTACCTGACAGTCAGTCGCTGTTAGGATTCTCGTAAGTGTTTACTTACCTTCACGTTCGTTCCGCATACATATTCGACGCAAGTATAAAACGATGCGGATGATTGCCATATCTTTACAACCAGCTACAGGTACCAGAGAAGAAGTGCACAGGCTTCAACCCCGGTCCTTCGTTGCCATGGCCCGCACGCTGACCATCGCATTGTACGGCGGTGATCGAGGATAATGATAATGTGATGGACATCGTCATCATTGCAGCCGTTGAACTGTGGGCGTCAAGATACGGTGAAATGGAACTGCCCAAAAACAACAGATGGCGCCTATCTTCGTTCTGATCAGAACCCACCACTCCGAGATCTTGTTATTTTGCCTCTTCAAATCGAAAAGACAGCATCATAATCACGTATGTGACCGGTGTTGTGCGTGTGAGCTGATATCAACGTCTAGCAGACTGATGGATGTGCTTGCTGTGAAGGGATGGATTTCGAACTTTGCTAGAGCTGTGAGAAAACAGGTGTAAGTAGTGTGTTCCGCCTCGTGGTAATTCGCTCTGATACCAGATACCTTGAAGATACCGACAGCCAATGAAACTCGAAGGAAATCGGTCCTAGATCTTTGACGACGAGAATGAATGTCAATCACAGTTTGGGTAGTGAATCTGTCCGACGTGTCCGCAACGATGGTTGCCACGGATAATTTCCCTCCATATTCTAAGCTTGTACTGGGTCCGACATCATCATCACGTTCGATGTAAAGAACCCAAAATCAGATCCAGAGGGAATACAGTATGAGGATAACCCTGGGTAGACTATTGCATGCCTTGAAATGATATAAAGGCGTGTAATAATCGTGGTGTTCCCGGGGAAAGCGTGAATGAATGATACATCACGACCGGTAATGATATCCACTATTAGACTAGTGCCCCGTTAATTCCCACAAATAGGAGGGAACATTAACACAACGGTGTAGCCGTCGTTGAGATGTCGACAAATTGATGATGGGAGTAAAAGAAGAAGAGAAGTCGGGTCACGCCACCCTTCCCTCTTTCGTTCTCTCCCTATTTTGATTCCTTCGTTCTCTCTTCCTTCACTCACGTTCGTCGTTCTTTTCACGCGGCGGGGCTGCATTCAAGGCCTTTCGTTCTTCTGCTGGACTGTTGTTCGAATATCCAGTTATTTTATCTTGCAAGTCAAGACTGTACCTCGATTGCAGTATGATGATTAAAAGGACATTGAGGTGGAAGTTGGAGGCACTCGTTCGTTCATTTCTCCTGGACGTAGGGGGCGATACTGACGAACAGCGACACGACAGTATACCCGTATCACCCTCAACCGTCTTACCACTGCATTCTTTCTGTTTGGTTTCTTCCACTGCTTTGCGCAGGGGATCATACAGTCGTTACTCTTCTCCGTTGACTCCGAATACAATGCCTTGCTCAACAAAATCACCGTGGCCGCCAATGTTCCTCCAGCGAATCATACGTTCTTCTCTGGTTCGACATTACGGATGTGTAATTACCTTCCTCACAATGACACTTCTTGTTCGGATGTCATTACGATTAATCGGTCTCTGTCAGCCATGACCATTGATGATAACCAGAACGTACGTCACCTCAACGAGTCGGTGAGCTAAATCTTACATTTTCTTTAGATTACTGAGAACAATTCCGTATGGCGCGCTGGTTTGGATTCGGGCTTCTCGGTCATGCCCTTGGATAACACAAATTCTGTCACTCTAAAGGCCGAAAACGGTGACATAACCTTGAGCGGGACTTGCGTTCAGACGTTACTCCTACCGTCCCAAGAGTAAGTTGTATTATTTTAACAGTTTGCATTCATTCAACCCTGCTTCAGCTTGTCCAATTTTCGCCGGGAAAACCTTGCCTTCATCTTCTTGCAATTCTGGCTCTTTGGCATCTCCGTTCTCGCCATGGTTCAGGACTCTGTGCCTCATCTGTACGTGATTTAATTTTGTTGTAGGCTCATATACTGATTTATCTCAGTCTCGCCGGGATCGGAGCCAGGATATTACTTACCGCATGGTCGGCATACGCGATCTGGCGTACGCAACACCTGTCCAGCGTATACAATGGGCTTCTAAGTGATCCCGGCACGCCATGTTCTGTTGATTTCTTCCCGATATACTTCAGCCACCGTTCCTCGCTGGAGATTCCCGACCTTGTGTTGAATCTCACAGCCTTGTCCATCATGATATGGACAGTTCTTAGGGTTTGTTGTAATTCCATATACGGTATTCCGCCTAACAACTGGTATGGCAGGTGTACGCTGTGCAATCATACAAGTGTGTTGGTGCCCCAGCTCACATCCTCAGAATTCACAAGGTGGGGAGATTTCGGAGATGTTCCTGATGTGCCGCTTACCTGGGTCGTAGTTTTTCATGGCTATGCAAGCATGTTTGCAGCTCGAGGTCTACATCCTTCCTGCCGGAATGGGACTCTGGATCGATCAATTGTTCAACACTTACATCAATCATAGTTCCGACCATACAAAGCTTTATGAAGCTGTCTTCATATTCTACACCGTTGTGCGTATCACATCTGCAATGGTAGATATGTATCGTTCTTAATGTCTTGCAGATGGTTGTCCCGTGGATGATATTGGTAGGAGACGCGTTCTTCTGCCTAGTATCTCTCTGATCATTGTAGGGATGGTATGCGGTTCGGTACGAAAGAAAGAAATGGATGTTCACATTCATCTTCGTCGGTTTCCTGTTCCTTCTGTGTGAAAGCCTCATGTTCTATTCTCAAGTCTACCGATGGTACTTAGTCACCTCGTTTCGTGGGCATCTCATATAACTTCCACTTAGGACATTTATCATGTGGGCTAACCTTGCCTGCTTCACGGTCGCATTCATAATTGTCATCGTCGCCTGCATTGTCCTTGGCATTGTTTGTCTACGGAACTTTGACCAAGGTCTGGCACAGTACTGTAAGTTCCTCGTCATTTCTACATCCAGCGGTCCCTAATGTCGTATCTCAGTGAACGCCGAAGCCGTACTGGCGTCATCCAATTTTGCTCCTGAAGTTTTCCAACACCGCGAGGACATGGATATTGAGAAAGCGCCACTGCCTGAATTCCCGGTCCCGCTTCATGTCCTAAAAGGTTCTCAGGAACTAGATAGGCCTCAATCAACATACTTCCTTCCTACGTTTCACGCTAATGATACGAGCCCCGGTGGTGTTGTCGTCGTGAAGAAAGATCGTTGATAGTTTTCACGACCTGGACTATTTTCGGTACTATAGCGTGTGTGCTCGGACTTTTTGTTTCGTTTTCGTGGGTTTGCACGGGCTGCGCCTTGTAACAACAAGCTTTTCTAGACATTTGGATCAGGGATAGAAGTACTTTGCATTTCGAATGATATCATGTATTGTTACTTTCATAACAGTCGTGTGGACTCAAAACCGTATATGACTTAAGCCAAGTGAACGGCAGAACGAGGAATCACCTTGCTTGCAAGGTCTCTCAGGGTTGACTTTTGAGATTACGTTAGCCCATCGTGTCGCGTGATTTTTCCCACAGCATGATGCGATTGGGTCATCGCCACGGTGAAATATCATTTAGGACGTACAACACTGTTTTTCGTGTCAATCGAACTGTAAAGACAGACAAATCTAGCATTGTGATATGGCTTCTCATATTGCTAATTATTAAACTATTCGATTTGATTTACTGATTCGAGTCGATATCTTGCATTTTCGTTATGTAAGATGGACAACTGAAACCTTACGTCACAGGCGTAATGGACGGTGAAAATCGGACCTCTTTTTGGAACCGTCACCCAGTGAGACGATGTCCTTTCATGATGGCGTTCCGATGGCATCTATACTTGATGATATCGATCTAAAAAGTATAGTCATGGTATTAAAGGACCATCGGGTATGTTCCAATTCCATTATATACATCTAGCTTACATCTTTGGGTAGATTTTCGTCGGACCCTCTATAGTGAACAACCGGGAATATTTATACTATTTTATTGGAAACTGCAATGACATTCAACAAGACGCCTTTCGAAATTATATCATACGACGATTCCACGGAGTCAACCATGTGTGCTTGAAGTCATCTACTTCACTGTTACCATACATTCTGAAAATACGGCGACATGGCACAGTGATCTTGGTTAGATATTTGCTGCTAACTAATATAAATCCATTTAGATGCCTCAATGGAAACTCATTACACACGGCAAGAGTTGTTAAGCCATTTGGATATGGTAGATCTCAAAAGATCATATGTGAACGGGAATGGAACACAGGCAACCCTCGATTTATCGATGGTTCTTCAGTCAAAGCGACGGTACGAGGACATCATAAAGATGGTATTGTGGAGGCTCTTCGGTCCGTTTCTCCAGCAGAAATCATTCCGTATGAGCTTTTACGAGAGATAAAGGCGACCATATACCAGTTTTGTTCACTTCTCGATCCAATCGCTTTAAATGACTTTTGACAGCATCTACAGCAACAACTTCTTCCTATAATGTTCTGGGACGGTACCCTGGTTAGTGACGAATATGAATCCGTGGCTACGCCAATTTATGGTTATGTCGTCAATATTGCAAAGGTAAGCTTCAAGATTTTGGAAGTATAGGAATAGTATAATTGATGAATTTGAAGAAGACTTTCCTCTTCCATCCAGGATGACTCGGGCAGATTGTTATCATTGCCTGAGATCCCATGAGTTCGAAGAGATGCAAATGCTGGTGAGGGACCACCGTTTGAAATTGAGAGTCCCCATATTCCATCCTGACTCGGCAGTTAGCGACATTTTGAATCCCTTACCATTGCGTCGTGCATGCGAAATACTAGTCTCTGTATGACGTTCCGACAGAGATGACGAATCGAAAAGAGGTTTTTATACAATTTTGCACGATCCTTCCACTGAACGTGTCTGATCTTTTCCTGGTGGAACTCAAAAAGGACTACAAGAATCGAATTCATTACGCTAAATGTGTTCGCTGATACGCTGTCAGTGGAAATCCAACCAAGAAGTAAGTACGCTTACGAACTTCGAGCATAGGAAAACCTATTTCATCGACGTCGCCGCCGTAGGTACACAGACCACGCACCTCCATATTTAATATAAATCACTTTGTATACATGATACCTCCCTGCCTGATCTCTTCATGTGCACATTCAACCACGACGATAACCGCAAAGCAAGGTATCGAAGTCGTCAACCGACGACTGCTAGTCCAAAAGCGTCTAGTTTGGTGGATATGCTCGTCGGAAGTGCCGGACCGTATGATCCGAACTTCCGATCATCAGCAAGTACTTGCTTATCGTAATCACTCTCATCTCGTACTACGGCTCCCATCCCACACAATATGCCTGAACCCAAGCAACCCCTCCATCCTTCCATTATTCACCGTCTGGATCCAGAATATCTGGAGTTTCATAACAGCACACTCATCTATATAACGCCCCCCCATACTCTACCAACATGGGATCCTGCTTTGAGGAACGCGCCTGCAGTTCCTGGTGGTTCACCATTGTTGCCTCTTGGTAAGACGCAGGACTTCAAACTAACCCATTGCGATTTCCGGGCTTTCACTCCCGAGGGAGATGCCCCAACGGCGGGACGGCCGGTATTCATTTACTTCCACGGAGGTGAGAATATATGTTGCAGAGAGGACTCTTATCACAGATACAACAGGCGGATGGACATTCGGAAACATCAATAGCGAAAACTCTCTTGCCACCAATATGTGTGTTCGTCAGTAGACCAAGTACTGCATTGCGATCATGAAATGATGCTAAATTGTTTCTCATAGATGCGAAATGCGTTGTCATCTCTGTGAACTACCGTTTGGCTCCAGAGGATAAGTATCCTCTTGCTGTAGAAGACGCTATCGAATCGCTGGACTGGGTGATTAAGAACGGGAAATTTGAGCTCAACATAGACACGACTAGGATCGCTGTCGGTGGATCCTCCAGGTCTGTCTCCCCCTTTTGCATCCTGAATACTGTTCATCTGTCTATCAACAAGTGGCGGGAATCTCGCCGCCATTCTCACCCTCAAGGCCGCAGAACTACAGCCTCCCATCCCACTCCTCTTCCAGCTCCTCATCGTTCCTGTCACCGATAATACCGCATCTGTTGAAAATATTTGGAAAGAGAATGAGAATACCGCATGGCTTACTCCGGCAAGAATGAATTGGTTCAAGTTGAATTACCTTCCAGATCCCAAAGACTGGACGAAGTGGGACGCGTCGCCCGCGTTTGCACCGAAGGAACTCTTGGAAAAGGTGCCCAAGGCTTGGATCGCTGTCGCGGAATTAGATATCTTGAGGGAGGAGGGAATCCAGTATGGGGAAAAACTAAAGGAGCTCGGCGTCGAGGTGGAGACCGTGGTGTACAAAGGCGCACCACACCCAATCATGGCAATGGACGGTCCGTATATCTCTGAATCTAATTCCAGAATTCTGGCTGACAATTCGCAATTTACTGTATTTCTGTAGGGTAAGTAAAAGCGTTCTCGAACAATTAGACCACCTTCACTAACAAAGCTTTAGCATACTGAAGATCGGAGCAAAGCTAGTTTCGGATGCGGCCACCGCGCTTGCAAAGGCTTTTGGTACGATATAACATGAAACTGTTCAGTATCAGTCTAGTTACAATTGGATCGAAGCTTGAATGTCAGTCTCAGCTAGTGAGCGTCAACTCCCGCATTCGGTACTCCTGTAGCTTAGGATTATTGTAGAAGGTTCTCAGACATTTCTAGTCCGTTTGAACTTGTATTGTCAGTGTAGCGGGGAAATCCTGTGTACATTACTCGATGTTAAGTACTATTACGTTGACACTGAACGCAGGAGCAGAATAATCAAAAGTGGAACCGGTAGAGATAGAAGACGTTTGAGGAAGAACAAGACCAGGGTCAGAAGGAGTGTTGGCAGATGTCTTTGCGCCTGTAAGCACTGTGACTGTAGCAGTGTTCGACACATTGAATGGCAACTGGATGGTCACATCTGTAGCATTATCGTTTCTATTGATGACCTAGAGAGTTTGTCTAATCAATCAGGCTGCCGTTCACGCGATGGTCAGCTTGCCTTAATAATGAGCTTGTTGGGAGTGACAGATGTCTTTCGAACGACGCTCCAAAATACGGTACCGTCCCTTGCTGGAAGCGTGCTAGGCATGTATTCATCGCCCCGATAGACACCGAAAAGCTGGCTGGATATCAGCTGAGATTAAGTAGCATTGTGGTGAGAAATCGATACCTGTTGGACGTAATAGCTGACACTTGGGTATACTGCTCCTGCGCTGGAGGGTCGTTAGCTTTTCACCTGAAATAAGATCAAAGCTAAGTCCCCACTCAAAAACGACTAGATTGGGATGCTACAGACGGAAAAAAATCGGATTGGAGTAAAAAGTGTACAAAATAAAACGCGTACCCAGTCCGCTTGGCTGCTATGCTGTTAGAATATTAGCAGACCGGGGATAAGTCGAAAATAAGAAACATTTACTTGAAGAAGAGGAGCATAAGAAGCGGCGAAGACGATGTCAGCGTTTCCTACAATTTAATGAGTGGTCCATAGCATAAATATCTGTATGAAATGCAAATCTCACGTTCAAATCCAGTCATGAAGACCGCATCAGCGGTGGCAGCTTAAATTCATGTTAATTTCTATACGTTGGCAGGAGAATTTATCTACCTTCCACCGTAGAATATTGAAAGGTGGATCCTAAGTCGGATGAGAAGGGTTCATTCTTATGACCGAAGAATACACACCTTGGTCGTTCTTGGTAGTGGCATACTCGCCCTCGAAGTACTTCGTCCCATTTCGCTGAGTGCGGAATTCAGAGCCGATGGAACATTTCTACTGGAAACACTGCATACCTGAAAATCATCGTAGTAGAATGAATTCTCCGACATCCATGCTGTATCATGATCAATCCTTTGATACATCTTCCCAATAAAAAGTATGATTCTGGACTTACTGCTACTCTGATAAACATGCACGTCGTATTCAGTAGGTGCCGGGTCTAAGATCGGATTGAAGGGGAATGTGGTCGCAATAAAATCTGAAAATACAAAGCCATATAAGAATCTGAGCTTATCAACGAAAAAATCTCGAACGAAGGTTTGGGAATTCGCTCTGCAGAGCCGTCACGTATAGATTCCATCGATAGCCGTATCTGTCAATCTGACGTCAGTTTGACGCCCGGCGCGCGAGCGGCTGCCACTAACGTTCTGGCGGCAGCGGTCACGAAATCCTGGAGAGGTTTTGACTTACAACGCGGTCGCAACAGGCAAAGATTTGGTCGTACCTCATTTCCAATCTCGACATAAGTCAATTTGAACGGTTCGGGGTGGCCGAGCTCCGCCCTTCGCGCGGCTGCGATACATATAAAGGTCACCTAGAGTAATGAGGTTTGTCTGGTTAATACTGACCGTAATCATTGGTTGCTGGATCTCCGATGACAAAATTTATCTACTCGTATGCCGAAAGTTATTATCTCTGGGGGTCGAGAACAGCGAAAGAAGACAAGCCTGGTCAATGGCACTTTGAATATAGGGCTCCAGATCGTCCTCTGCAATTGACTGGCCTCCGAGGCCATATCCTATTATCCGAGGTGAGTATTTCCCTTCATGAGGTCGAACCCGACTGACCGGCCCAGACAGCCATAATGGGCTCCATCTCCAAGTCTTCGCACCACAATAAGTACTCCAATAGTCCAAGACCACTAAATGTTACGGTCAGTGTCTCCAAATCGTTCAAGAAATCTGAGCCGCAGCGTACTCTGTATTGATATATCCCCAGTCTCCCGAACGACCTGCAGCAAAAATCAGTGCGGTGACTTCACAAAAACTAGCTCCCTAAGCTAACCTGGTCGGTCGACCAGATGCCCCAAGGTAGCGTTCCAGACCCATCGACTGGCGGTATTTTGACCCTTGGGAAACCGCAAAATCAGTTCAAGATTTCGTCAGAAATATGAAGGATGAAGACCTCCTAGAAAATACGATCAAATGTTTCGCGTTAGATGTTAACGAAGATGATTATGGACTCGGCATACGAGATTGTTGCCCCCAGGAAATCTGAAAAAAGAAGGTTTCATCGCTTGCAGAGTCTGAAGCGTCCTTGAGCCAGCGATTCCATGTGATATTCGGAGGTGACTCTCACTTCAGCGATGTCGATTCGCATCCCATTTGGCCTGTTACTGAAAGTAGGAGGAAAGAGAGAAAACATTGCGAAGTTAATTGTCAAGCCTGATACTACAGCGCCATCGGTGGTAACGACGAAGACATTATCAGTTGCATCTGGGGTTATATCTGAGGTGAGCGAAACAAAGACTTGCATCCAGCTTGTCTGGTCTCCGGAAACAAAGACGGGGGCGGAAGCCAGAACAATGCCTTCAGAAGTCTGAAGGCTAACATCCAATTCTCCGAAGAAATCAGAACTTTCGGGGAAACGGTAGTAGAAAGAAGCATTATACGTGTTGCCGGCCGTAATTTTCATCCCTGAAATGTCGTATCATGATAAGTCTGTTCGTAAATGAGCGGTAATCCCCTACCGAAATAGCCAGTGTTACCGAACCCGACAGGTCCAGTTGCATCACTTGCAACGGTCACGTTCAGTGCGTTAGGAAGGGCAGAAGATACCGGCTCGGTTTCGGCGACGACATTAAGGAGGGCACCGTTGACAGAATACCACGCCTTCAGCGCGGCGGAGGTTCCTGGGATGATAAATCTAGCTCGAGGTCTCACTGACGCAGATATGGCATCATTAACTCACCCGCAGTGACTTGTTGGAAGGCTCGATTTTGTAGCACTAGATAAGCAATAAATACCTCAGGAAGGAGAGGGATGTCACTGGTCAGGCTTACATTCGGCATAAATGCCTCCATCTCCGCTCTAAAGAATCAACTTCATCGAAAGCGTTGATGAAGAAGGAACTCACGTTCTACATAAAAGGTACTGAATTCTAGACAAATGAATACAGATGCGGTGAAACAACTCTTACACTTATATCCTTCAGAGTCACTGCCATTTAGCAGTGCACAACGCTGAATTTGGATGCAATCACCTCATACATTTGACCCCCTAGTGCAGTTCGATATAAAAAATAGAACAAGGTAGAAATGAAACTATGACTAAACACGCACATAGTGTAGTCGGAATCGGGTGGCTTGCCACAGAGCTGACACTGACTGTAGTCTGCGAGAGTACGGAGCCGATAGAAACCAAGATGAAGCCCAAGAGGAGTATCATGCCTGTTGATACGAGACGCGAATAAGTAGAGGTGGGTCATACGCCTGAGGGAAAAACTCCCTTTATACCAAGGTGGAAAACGGACCGTCCGTAGCGAGAAAGAACACCACCAGACCCATCCCGGACCTCATCAAATGCGGCTTCCATCATTTTCCGATGGCACTCACAAAAACATATGGGTCGAATATGGATCGCTGAGTGCGACTGCTTCATGCCACAATGATGACATTATACTTCTATCGGTCCGGCGTTTAGTAGCTTCGCGATCACATGGTGCAAATTCCTTATGACTGTTATTGTGAAAGAGACACGCGCCATAGCTTCCGTTGTGCTGCAACACAGACTCTTACCGGACCGCCAGTTTAGCGCGCCTCTCCTGCAGGATATGCACACTGTTGGAATTACTAAGTATATGCTCGTAGCTTCCCTGGCTACTGGGTTACAAACTCGCAAGGAGTCTGCCCGTTATTTACTTGTATATATACTAGCTACTACTTAATCTAGTATCTTCTCCATCTTTCGTGCTCTTTCCACCCTTACTAAGCATGCCGAGTGATGCCGGCTTGCCCGAATCTCAACACACACTACGCCCTGGAAGTGAATTCTACATCCGGTCTCGCCCGTTAAGATATTTTTTCCTATACGCTGAAAATTCTGCAAAGCTTTTTGAAGCTTACCCCTCCTGCAATGCCCGTAGATCATGTGGTCGAGCCAAGTATTGTTAACTTCAGCGCGAGGACTTCGAGTCTGGGACATGAGGAGGGCGCCTCCCCAGGCCGAGGATCGGAGGGGCTCGATTATTAGAACACCGCTCTAGAAAAACGAGACACGAAAGTGGGGGTGAAGAAGAGGCCCAGGTTGTCGCAGACAGGGAACTTAAGTGTGCCGTCGGTTTCAACTTACGAATGCAGCGCCGCCTCGGAAGACTCCGGAAGACTTCATAATCGCCAAAACAACTTCAGTCGACGAGCTCATATTGACCACATACAGTTCCGGACGATCAAAGTCGACAAACTTGATTTCTGCCGAACGTGTATTTTTTACATAAATCTGACTTCAGAATCAGAATCAGAAGGCCCGAAAACGTCTAAAAAGCCACCTCCGAAGCTTTTCCCACGACAAATAAGGTTTGGCCAAATTTTTCGGGGAAAAAAATGAATTGTATATAGATGTTTATGTGGTTAAGGACCACTCAATGTTCATCATTACCCTTTGTGACACACGGTGGTGACCCTGAACTTCAATAACTGACAATTTGTATGCAAAGTTGATGTCAGATGCCCTAATAAATGTAGATGTATGTGATTTTCATATCATCTGAAAACTATTGGTGCATACAGCAGCAAAAATACGGCAATTTAAATATTATCTTCTCACATCACATTATTTCAAATTTAAATGTCCACCAGGAATTCATCGGAAAGGGAGGATGCTAAGTGGTTGTCCGACTCCTCTGACGCATTCCAACTATATCAGCTCAATATTCCGTATACCTAAATAACGGCAGGTATACTAGGTCAAGGTAGAGACGCCTCTTATAAAATGGGATGGAGTCATCGCCTTGGCTGACTTCACTGAGCCATCGAAGTCATGTTGAAGCCGAGTCAAGCTGTTTTGGGCCTGCCGGAGCATGTTTGTGATTCGGCTCGATCAAATTTTGACTGGGCTCGACAACTCAGGGACTCCGGGCCGAGCCGTGGCAACATTATGGCAGCCGAACGGCTCGTTGAAATTTTCTCATTTGTTGAGCATCAGATAGCTCTTGCGAAAAGGAGTCGATTGGTGATTTTTTCGTGATTTGTAAGACTTTTTTGAGGGTTTGGCCAAATTTCAGGGTCCAAAAATTAAAACTGATTTTTAGGGAAAATGGCTCGTGCTAAATGAACTTACTATGTCCAAAGACGCTATTTAACACATTTTTGATTGTCCGGATTAGTCGACGAAAGCCAGGTAAATGGTCGATCAAATTTGTCGACTTTGATTGTCCGGAACTGTACACTCCCGGCATCTCTTCGGCGGAGTTATCTTTCATCGGGCTCGTAGAATCTGGAGTGTATGACTCTTGAGGACTTGGACCAAATGCTTCACGTTCGCTGACGGAACGTTCTTCGAATATACTATTGCAACTATTGCAACGTGTCCACCCGGAAAAATTCTTTGCTACCTCAGAGTTCGACCCTTCTACGACAATTAAGCCATTCGTACCCCCGGCAAATCCGGCTGCAGAATGCCCTGTGCCGCAGACTGGCGCGCCACCTGGGCATGTATCCCACCGTGCCATATCGAGATACCTCGGGTTTGATCAAACAGAGATCGCAAAAGTCACAGAGGTGTACGCGTAACTTTGGTATGGGTACCGCATCAAATAAGGGTAATGATGACACAGACATGAGTGGAGTCATCCAACGTGTTTCCAATGATCGTATAGTCAATGCGCTTCCGTTACATATGAAAAGCAACTCCGGCTGAGAGGGCTCCAAATGCGATGCAACCAATCAGTGTTCGAGTGGAGTTTGATGAAAAGATGATGATAGCGCTCGAACGGAGATGACCACGTCCACCGATTTGCTCAGGGCATTCATTGTGATCACTGAGTGGATGTCCTTGCCATCAATCACTCCATGAACGAAATAAATGGCGGCACCATTTAGTTTGGGAGCGAGCGTCAGATCGGGTTGAATATCTAGGTTCGTCCATGATATCTGGCATTGTAGAATTGGAAACATTGCCGCCACTAGTGAATCCAGAGTTCTGTGCCCAATTGAATTGCCTAGGCAGTGCTTGCGGCCTGTCCGCTTTGCCCGGGCATACAAGATGGTGGGCAAACCGGTTAAGAGGATGCCGGCACCTGACCTATCAGCAAGCTCTCAACAGCTTTCCACCACTCCGCGGTACACAGCTCGAAGCTCAGGAACGACGATCAATTTATAACCAATCCCACTCGGTGCTGTCGCTCGGCAGTCCACCTCCATCAATTGCATCAACTGGGTGAAGCCAATCATATCTGTGCCGTAGACCAACGGCATCGAACATGCCGACAAAATTATCCCAACGTTTCAACAAGCTCCAAGCTGTTGAAACACACAACGTCATCCGGTGACTGAATCCTCCTGTTGCAACTTATGTATCCGACGAAGATACTCGGTCCTTCCTGCAGACATATTGAACCACGGTGTTGTCTAACGACGCCAACGGATCCATCGTCGCTTTTTTACTCGAGTCAGGTTTGTTAAACAATGAGCGTCGCGTATGCATACCTGGAAAAAGCATGATCCTCTGGATGGTAGTGATGGTCGTTAGCCACTCAACGAGATCTGGCCGTTGCGAGAGGTCTTCTAAGAGTACAAATGCCCCTTCCATCGAGATATCAACGGCTAGCCAGTGTATGAATCCACGGGAACAAAGGAGTACCTTCTCCCGGTAATATGCGTAGAAGTGGTAACAGATTGTAGCAGCCTATCACCCTCAAATGTTTGCACGGTCCAGAACTCTCCATAGGAAGCATCAACCCTAAGCGGCGAACTGTAGAGAACCAAAATGTCCATCCCCATAAGGCACGACACTATTCCAAGCTAAGCTCATGCAGAATTGACTTGTAATGTCCATAGAAAGTTTCACGGTACACTTGCCGACCCGTAGGCGAAGGTTGTATAGCAGGAATTTCTCGACTTCGACAGGTTCGACGACCTGCCCAGTCACCACGAAAGACGACACAACTATCTCATAACCAAGGTAATGGCTGGTCATGTTCATTATCCTAACTCAGACCTATTAACGTTAATCCCCTCGAAGGTCAAATGGTCAACTCAGACCCGTCACGTCAACGATAAGTCGGGTGTAGACATCAACGTAAAAATCGAGAGCCAGATTATCGATGACGAAGCGGACACCAGAAGGAGGTGTGACCAGCATATCCTGACCCGTTGTAGTAAACGGATAGCCACTCAGAGTCCACCAGTGAAGGGTTGACGAGTCAAAACCTTATGAGATATAGATAGCGCCCTGTAACGGGGCAGTAGGAGACGGCGCTTGTAAATGCTTGAACAGCGATCGCTGAGACCCGGTGGGCCTTGTAGTTCTACGCTGGAAGTCACGGCCGGGAAGGAATTTCGACGCTAGCTACTTGATCGTCCCGGATCGGCGCAGTCAGCCGGAAGTACTTGGCCGACATGGTGAAGGTCGCTATAGCAGATGCACCCATGTGACGCAGCGCTTGCCCAGGAATGATAGGACCTTGGTCCATGTCGATCTGTCGTTGGAGGAGGACATCGCCTAATGATGGTGAAAAATCGCGGGTAGCGTCGAATGTATTCGTGAGCTGTTCGGGGTTACGATAGATGCTGATGGATAAAGTGGTCAAGAAGTTGTCCATCTTTACGTCTGGAACGGAAACTTAGCGTGTTCACGCCATCGCGGAAGGTGCCCTGTGTGATGGCAAGGGTTGCGACGCTCCGTCTGTGATAAGGCCAACGATAGCATCCCGGAATATTAGACCATTCTCCTCCGGAAGTGCAGGGTAGGACCAGATTACAACCTCCTTATAAAATCCATCCTTCCGCGACTGGTTGAGACAAGTGTGACGGTACCCCCGGTTTAATTGGCGCGAGTTTCCACCCACACTAGCTACTGCATGACTCCCTGCACCTGAATACCCCGGGGCGTTGCGCATCCATAATTCTGGTCTGAAATTTTCAGCTAGGTAAAATCAAATGATTTTTTTCACGTATAATCAACGCCGGCCCTGGGAATACAAACCTCCAAGTTAAAGACCAAGTCTTTTCCAAAGCCTGCGTCAGCGATAGCATGTACATCGTGCCCTGGGGCGGCGCGTGATATATCCATTCTCCAGAGCCGGATGAAATGAGTACCGCCCGAAACCGGTGGTGATGCAAAGGAAATGGCAATGGGGGGATATCACGCTAAAAGTAGCAGCCAACAATATCTGTCATAAATAAGGAGCAATCTTGTTTGAAACTCTAGGGAGCTTACCTGAAACCATGTTTCCGGCGGCATAGGTCTCTATCCCCTTCTCTGATCATCCCTGGCATTGTCCACCATATTTGGGCCACCAGATTGTTTCCGTTCTGTTGCATACAGCAGGTCGATCTCGTTAGTTCGGCCCGCATAGAACACTGTTTGTTGAAATTCGCGTCGCCATTTAATTGAGCATGTGTTCAGGGACAGCAGGTACGCCAGCTTGTGTGATGTGATCCCTTCAGCTTCGAGAACGATGTTATTAGAGTCCGAAATCCCGACTCCAAAACTGGGAAAGACTCGAGCTAGCGTAGCAGAGGAAAACTGACGATAGCCGGCTATATGCGCAGCAGTGAATAACTCTCAGATGACCTATAGTAGAATATGCGCCAGCTCTCTCTTGGGAAGAAAGGATGCTCACTTGGATAAAATTCTGTCTCTGCTTCAGGGCTCCTCCACCCATCTTTCCTTCATATCAAATTTCCTCTACTCAAATGCGATGCGGGCTTGGTTCAAGCATCATCTCTTTCCCAGAATCCTGGTTCACAACAAAATCCTCTGATTGTCCAGACTGAAAAAGATTCGTCTCAGCATCAGCATGTAGCACGAGTGTCATTTGGCAGATGAGTCAAAGACTGATATGGATCTTGTCCAGGTTTGAATGGTGGTTATTCGGAAAGTCGAAATATTCGGAAGTCAAGGCTGCAACGAGCACCGGATAGGTAGCTATTCACTATGAAATGAGACAGGCTTCGGTTTCGAGAAGAATACAAGGCACCGGAACATAAGATACCGTTTGAACTTCATCTCCAGCCAACTCTAGCCCTGTAGCATAAATAGGACAGTTTTATCATGATCCTAGACCTCCGGAAGCTGAGTTTGTCGGAAAGATCAGTACAACTTCGCATACAAGGACAGAGGCACGCACCCTTTTCAGTTCGCATATTCTTTTCTGCTCGTACCTCTCTTCTAACAATACCATACGGCCCAGGACCCGACGATCTTCGCGAAAAGAAGTCCAGAAGGAAAAGATCGCTTCCGCCAGGGTAGAGGTGATGCGTTGTCGTCCCACTTGTGAGCGCAAGATATTGGGAGGGAAAGGAAAGAAAAAGAAACGGTGGTAGTGGTCCTTAAGAGTGAATGCAGAAAATCACAAGCCCCAAGAAAACACATGCCAAAAATTGCTTTTTTGGGGCCGATCACTCATGATCATCCCCGCAATTCTCGACCATGCCCCAGACACGTTCTGGATAGGGAATGACCGCCAAAATAAGAACGAAAATCTTATACAATTGCCATAGCACCCTTAGCTTCGTGGGGGATTTTGAATTAATTTTTGTCGGTGCTTGTAGTCTAAATAACGGTGAAGAGTTGTACTTAGTCCGACGTAGAAAGCACTAGAGTTTATGGATCTTGTACTAGATGTACATTTAAATGAAATGAATTGGTACGCCATCTTATTTGAACACAGTACTGATGATCTGTTTCGCCAGCATTCATTGCCCGGGTGCGTAGCCGTTGTTTGAGCTTTCAAGCACATGGAGGCACAACTAATATAAAACGATTTGCAGTCCGACTGATTAGGCGCTGCGCACTCCACGGCATACCGCCAAGGGTAGCGAGCCGCATCAAACGGGCGCTGACCGTCAAAGTTTAGCGCACGAGGCCGAAACATCGTGATAGTAACGCATGAACGGAGTCTGCTCTCCGAAGGTCTTGACGACCGTATTCCAAAGGCGAGAAAGGGCCCATAGCTCGACCTGGATCCGTGTTGAAGAAGGTGAGATGCTAGCTTAACGGGGATTTCGAAAAAAAAAAAAAGGACGGTAGAGGTAGGGTTGAGTTAGTGGGGGAAGATCCTGCAAAGATACAGAGTAAGTCAGCCACGAGTCCCGCTAAAATAACCGAATCAGGCGGCCGGTCATTGGTATATGGTGACTTACAATTGACGAATGCATTGTACAATGGTAAGTAAGGCAATTGTTGAGCATTGTTATCCCGCTGGGTAGGTTCCATCAAAGAGGGACCATATCACTCGGGTTTTTACGAATGAATTGACTGGGCCCTATCACGGAGTATGTATATGAATGCAAAGTTCTGGACAGAACGATGAGCCCTCCCGGGGAATAAATGAATAGCGACGCGATAGGGTTATAGGGCTCGAGCCGCGAGACTCAATGATTCCCAGTGATATGGCAAGGCCAGGGCGCATTGAAACGCTTTCGGAGCCGGTGGTCCAAACCTGGAGATGTTACGTACAGCTCGCTTTCGCTCCGAAACAGGTCGGCGGTCGTATCATTGTAAAAAAAATTGTTTGTAGAACAAAGAGAATGCCGCTATCGGTATCAGCAGACCTGCGCATTCCACCGGACTTTGAGAGCAGCGAGAAGACAGCGCAGGGCTAGAGACAGGCTCAGAGAGGCAGCCAGGGTTTTAAGAATCAGGACTGTAAAGTGTAGCCATCAATTTCCAAACGCCACGCAGCCACAAAGGTATAAAAGAACGATCCTCCGATGCACGTGGTGGTAAGTGAGAACTCAGGACTTGAGAATGAGAAGTATAATGATTTGCGCTGATGAGAACAGTGATGGATAACGAGATGATATCCCTAGAGAACTGTACACCGAGGAGCAAAGTAGTAAGCATCTGACCTTGTCACCTCAAACGCGCCGCGGTCGCGTACAGATCAAAGGGAACGGGTAAATCTGCATGTGCGGTATGGCGCGTTGGTCGGCGAGCTTGTTTCCACGGATCCATCAGCCTCTCTCCGACGATGGAGGGACAGTATACTCCGGTACCAAGGGACGCAAAAGGGCCGGACTTGGACGGATGAGAGAAAGTGATCGGTAGCATAATACTTCCGCAAATGGAGAAGCAGCTTAGTCAGCAAAACATTTCGTCCCAATACGGGTACTCACTCCTTGCTTACTGCTTCCACGCTGGGCGACGACAGGGAGACGTAAAATTTGCTGGCAGAACGATTCAAAGGTATGTCAGTACTTTTCGACTGATACAGGCAGTACACTCAATGATATACAGCTCCACTTGGTGTAGTATAGAATCTCGATTGGAATCATCTTTACCTCGGACTTTCCTGATTGGAATAGGTTGCAGGGACAGTGTCCTATAAGTAAAGTCAGTGCTTGAACTGCGATGTGTATACAAGGAAACTTATCTCGCTATGTCGTTTGCAGGTTACCGGCGTCGAGCAAGGACTTCTTCCACGACGAGCACAGACTCGGCAGATGCACCGCGACCAACGTTGGCGCGCGAATCTCCTCTGAGTCCGTCGACACTCCGTAGTCTGCAGCGCTCGATCGAATTTACAGCGCTGGATCATCCATTCATCCTGCTCGACTGCCCTCCCCCTCCCTATTCTCCCAAGGGCCACACTCCATTCCCCCCTCTGCGTCCCTCCAGTCCCGGTTCCGATATCTCTAGCGGACCAAGTTCTCCGGATACCTCTCCCGAACCCTCTCCGACTCTCTTTACGCCTGCATTTGCGTACCCCTCTGTCTTCCCACGACCGTCTAACGCGTCACGGTTCCCACGAAAGAAAGTCAAATCAGCGCCTTCGCTTCACACTCCTTCGCGTCCTCCGACTCAATTTCTGAGACGACGGAGATCATCCCTTCGCATGGCTGATAGCGACGACGACGACATTCGAGACGAAGAAGACGACGAGATGATCTTCATGTCTCACTCTCACTCCCCCAATAAATCTCCTAGTCTACGTTCCCGCCTGTTTGGTTTCGCAAATGGGTCTCCCAAAGTACGGGATAGACTCATTTGTACAACCCCCGGACATATCGGAGCTGGAGAGACAGAAACCGAAGCAGATGAACCTGTGAGTACCTCTTTCCACCAATATTGAATTGGCATCGGTTCTTCGCCATCTTGGCGCCGTGTTCGTTGATTCATTTTGAACCTTAGTCACTGTTGTTATCAAAACTTGATACTAACTGCATTGTTCTTTTCTTAGCCCCATCGACTTCCCACGTCCCGAAAAAAATCTTTATCAAGTCCTCTTGTTCCACCCAATACACTTCAACAATCACTTACGCCACTGCTCTTTGAATTTTCTCGCTTGCTGTCAATCGTCCCCGCAGTTGTTGGTGCCATCTACAACATCTATCTATTCTCCCAACCGCCCACTTCTCGTATCAATGGACGTGCTCCCCCTGAACGTGTAGACTACTTCATTTCAGCCCTGTGGGTAAGTAATTTTGTTCCTGTAAACTCGGAGCCTTCAATTGATGCGTCACCCAGGCTATATTGACCGGATGGCAGTGCCTCTGCCTTACGACCGGACTTTTGACCCGATGGCGGCATTATTACCCACCGCTCGCCACACTTATCCGCCTCCTCGCCCTCCAGGCGATCTGCTGGCCTGCTACCCATCTGACTCTGTCCATCTTGGAGCACGACAAACGTCCTGTCATTGTATGGGCTATTGTCGGTACCACTACCTGCGCGAGCAGGAGCGTACAGATATGGGTCACGAGTAACCTTTGGCAGGAACCAAAAAAGGACGGCCCTGTCGTCAATGGGAAAATTTCTCCTGAGGAGAGTAGGAGCCTCAGGTGGCGTGGCGGAAAATGGGGCGGGCGCAGATGGGACTGGACAGCGGTCGGCGTGAGGTGCATGCTGCCGGCCGGGGTGCTTTATTTTCTGATGGCTTGGGCTGAGCAATTGAGAAGGGAGTGGTCTGGATGTTAATTCAGTTGCTTTGGCCCCCTTTTTGATGTATACTTATCGGGTTTCTTTTTTCCGCTTTTACTTTCTGCTGTCTCAAAAGGTTTTAGATTTCTTTTCAACTGTAACACCAGGGTTAACTTAACGCATCGGACTTGTACAGGAGTTCATATCATAGATTCAGGTTACGCATTTGCTGACTGCCAATAGAAACGCGCAGATCTTTTACAATCATCCGGGTCCAAGTGAGCATGCACATACAGGAGCGGGCATTTTCGAAATGGGTTCAGGTTCATCGTGCCCTGCATCAAGCGCGCATTCGTCACTGCCTGCCTCTTTTCACCGGAGAACAATATCGATGGCGGTATCACCCTGCGTAGATCTAACCATTGTACATGTGGGAAAGATAATGGGATCAGACCCCAGGTGCATCTACGGCATTATGAAAATTAACCACTCCAAAGTCAGGACTTGGCTTGCTTATCTTCATCAAGGAATAGGGAGAAGTCATAAGATACCATGAGCGGAAGCTGTCTATTTACTACAATTGACTAAAGTGCTCTTCCGACCCTGCCTTAAAATTAGGGGAGCTTCGAGGGCCATATCAGGGCGCTTCGTGTCCTCAGGGACTTGGAAATGTATCGTCAAAAAGAACCATGGACCAGAACCAGCTACATGTACTTGTTGTTTGAAGGGGGCCGTACCGATTGCTCGCTAGCCGAAAGGTACCGACGTCGATATTCTCATTTATGATCGTCCGTATAACCGCTCGCAATGCCGACGCGACCTTGTTCTAGTACACTCGGGGAGTCTTCGCCAACTCGCATGTCCAGACCACGATATGCCCGCGTTTGTAAGAAGTCGCCTATAGGAGAAGGATAGTGAAAAAATGAAACAGGCGCCGATAGATATGTGATGTACCTGCGGCACTATCAGGGAGCCTCGCAATCGCGCTGTCCCCGTTCCGGGCTACGAGTGCTTGACTATCGATCGATAGCGTATCTAGGAAATATCCATTATAACCTCATCGCCAATCAGAAGTAGCACGTACCTCCATATCGTTTTGCATGTCGATATCTGCCCGTCATTAATGAAAACATAGGTTGGTCGTCATCTTCCTTTTCCCCGTTCTGTACTTCAAATCGATCTAAAAACATGATGAGTAAGGAAGTGATGAATAATGGCGGGCCGAACCTTGTTCAGCGAGGAGTTGTTCAAAATCCAAGATATACCGGCCCGTCCAGTTTTGTTCTGCCTGCAAGGCGATTTCGAGCTCGTATGGAGTTACGATTGGCCGCAAGAAATCCTAAAAGTTCGCTTAGCGGACATCAGTCAGATACTGTCAGACTAACTTTGGCATCGATAAGACTATTTTCAGGACAGGCCACAAGAACAAAACATTCGACTTCAAGAAAATTGGCAAGCTTCGCGGGATTCAGCTTCCCGACGCTGATGGTATAACTTTTCTTGCGCGCGCGTTTTAGAATATCTCGGATGTGCCGGATTAGAGGAAGATAGTTTGCAACGCCCAATGTTCCGACCAGGATGCCAAAAACATCCGCGTCCCGGGCTCTTTGAACAACGGCATACCGTCGCATAAGAAGCCTGTTCGTTCGTGATGACTCTAACCGGGTGGCTTTAGAATCGGGATCATAGGATATCACCTAGATACGTGACGGGTCAGCATAGCTTGGAAAGCGGCGGAGTAAAGCACCACTAGCATCACAAAAAGAGTGAGTTATCAGTAGATTCGTTAAGCCCAGGCTCTCTCCACCGATGTAGAATATGGTCGATTTTGTAGATTTATCGTCAGATGACGGATTTTCATCGGTAGGGTTTATATGTATTCGCGAGATGCCATCAGAGAGCTTAGAGACAAGCGCCTCTGGATTGGTCGGGTACAGTTTACTTGGGACTTCGAAATACCGTGTTGCCGGGTTAAATCTTTGTCTTAATCCGTCGACAAGTTTCGCTATTGGAAACGGTCAACTTGGGGAATAGGAACGTGATACTAAATCTTACCTGATGCATGCGTATAGGCAACATCGTGACGGACAACAAAAACGCGATCTTGGGACTCGGAAACCATGTTCGCAAGCTTTCCTATGCAGTCATCAAGATCGATAGGTTTCTTGCCAAAGATATACATCACAGGCAAGCGATATGTTCTATAGATTATTGGTCAGATGTGCTGCCTAGATCTTGCAGCTCCGACGAACTGGCTCATGCACGCATGCCCGTAGTGGACAATTGCAGTCGCATCGACATGTTGCGAGGCCACCTCATCTACGCAGCAACTATAAAACGCAATTAGATCAGATTCGAGGGGCGGACGACGGTAACATACCTGCCGTAGGATGTGTCTGCTAGAATGTATAGATCCCGACTGCCAACTTTGTTCTTTAAACTGCGGTATATCCGTACAGAATCGTGAAGGAGTTCATCGGGGAATTGAAGAGCTACCTAGCCCTCGTCATATCTGAGCCTGGAGAGAGACATGGAAGAGAACAAAATTAATTACTCGTTGATAATCTCCATTCGAAATCCATTGTGCAGTTTCATCGATATCATAGTAATCGTCAAATTTCTGGCTTGCCAAGTGAAGGGCCGTCCCGTCGGGCCTCACGTCAACAACACGAGATATTGGATCTTCGCTGGATGAAAAAAAGGTGGCCATGAGTACTAGACAAAGCCAAAGTATTTTTACCTACAAATACAACAAAATAATGAAAGTTTCGTCATCAGGTATTGACCGCTTTTTTATGTGAACTATGCCATATACGGTGATATAGTTGAAATATCTCTGTAGGAAGCTTGGCACACAATGATTATTTGAATATTATTTGCCTATTTATCAGCAAAAATATTTATGTCATTATCGTTTTGGCATAGATATACGTCATTAGTTACAAATTCGATCCCAATTTGGTCAACTTCCGCTCTAATGTCAACCACCAAGGACAAGTATTATTGGACTCAGCTCAGAGCAGCGTTGACGAGCGGCCAGTGGTTGTCGTCGTACCCATCGAAAGCGCCGAACGGAACTGCACTATCGTGGTCCGAACTATTTCGAAAATTCAACAAGCATTGCAAGGGATACGAAGCCGTCACTGAAGTAGCATCACAAACACATGCTCTAGCTCTCCTACTTGCGGTGAGCTCCAAGGATGATGACCAGGACGATCCCCATAGAACTGGAGAGTATGATTTGGAGCTGGGAGACGAGTGTATTCTTGCAGAGGAACGGAAAGGGGAAGCACAGGCAGGGTATGACATACTGAAGAAACTCGAGTCGTCGAACTTTGACGTAAGTCTTTGCCTTTTATTGCCTTACTACTTACTGAAATTTTATAAGACGCTAAACTTTGCCTTAGCATACTACTCGTATGCCCTTGGAAATCCCACTGAATGTCTGTCGCACTTAAGCAAAGTTCCAGACGTCTTCCACATCCAAAATCACATCCCCCTTCCTGAGACTTTGCGTGCAAGCTCTTCAACTCTGCGAGTACCAAAGACTATTACCGCAATCGTTGAATCTTCAATATCTTCAGCTGGCGCAAGTATCATCTCCGAAGCCTCGGTATCCATTCCTGAAATCAAGGACGGCCGCGCATGGGCGCTGACGGAGACGTTGCGAAGTCTCTGTCTACAAGGTGAAAAAAACTATATATTTAGAACCCTTTGCGTTACTTATACCCCTTAGGAATGTCCTACGAGAGACTATTTCCTGAAAATTCAACACGTGCTTTAGCGTCGTATTCCGCAGCCATCCCCCTCCTGGCCATCGTAGAATCAGAAATTACATCCGCGGTAGCTCCTACCACCACCGGTAAACTCGACTTTGCTTCGTTTACGCGCTTTCGGGAGCTATGGCGTTGGGTGGAACGCCTTATTTGGAGGGCCATCATTCTGTCTTCTCGCACATCCAATGTTCACCAAAATGACGCGTCACTGTGGATGTGGTTGAACCATTACTCATCTTGTAGCGCTTACTGGCCGTCAAATTTCCGTACCGCCCATCGCTCTGCCATTTCGGTTCTTTATCTCCGTGCGTTGATAATTCGCTACGGCCATGACCCTAGTATTAGCCCCCGCGCTAAGCCGCCCGTCTGGTTGCACACCGCTCGCTCGATTGTACAGGAGTATCGAGCTATTCTGAGCGTGTCAACCAAATTTCCCAAGGCCGGGGAACGAAATATCAAAGTGGAAGAATTCGTAGATCTATGCGTCGGGATCTGGGAGGCTAGCGGTGCTGTGGGAGAGTACACTGGATGGGTACTAGATGTAAGAGTCATCGGATTTTATCCTCATATCCGATTTGATATATTTTGTAGGTCCTTTGGTGGGCGACCCGTATGACGTTTAACTCCTTCAGGATTTTGCGGCATATGATGCGGTTACTGCACGTATCTGGAGACATAAATCTTGCGAAGCGTACCCTTCGCTTGTACGTTCAAGTTGTAGGAAAGGCATGGCAGGCTAGTGATGCCGGCGTAGGTGCCGACTCGGACACAGATCAGAGCTGGGTGGAAACCCTGGTCTATGGGATACGGATGTTATGCAAATTCGCTTCGATGGCCAATGGTATTGAGGGGATTGAGGACGTCCGAGAAGCAGAAACATTGGTAGAGAAAGCAAAATCTCGGCTGGACAAAAATAACCAGGCACTTGTTGCAAGCCTCCTTCTGGCAGAAGGCATATGCCAGTCCGTGATGGCCCTTAAACGTATGCTTCTGAATTCTGTGTTCTGCTTGGCATTATACTCATAATTTGCGTAAGAGCAAGACCCACACAGTCGTTCGCAGCGGCTCATCAAAGCTCATGCGCTTCTTATCCGTGCTTCCCAAACCCTTCCGACGCCGTCTATTTACTATCACCTCGCGTTATCCTTCGCGCGCTCCGGTGAACTGCAGGATTTACAGCAGGCTCTTGCTAATGCAGGGCAAGCTGTTGAGGGCGATTCTAAGGAAGTACGATACTGGCATCTGCTAGGACTCCTTAGTGCCGCGACCGAGCAATGGGAGCCTGCTGGGATAGCCCTGGAGACAGGGGCTGCCATTGGCGAGGAAGAGGTATACGTTGTTATTAACGGGTCCTGCTCGCCTGAAGCTACCCAGAAGAACCAGGACAGCGAATTACTTGGTGTCCCCTTACCTACAGCTAATGGCAACGGCCGAGTGATTGATGGTCTCCCTCACACCGATGATGATTGCCATCCTACTTTGAATATTACGGAAGAAGCTTCGGAAGTACAACCAGTGTACCTCCTCGGCAAGGACGATCATGATATCCCCCCTGCTTCAAATTTACTCCAACCCGCCCGGGATCATCCTTCACCCTCGCGGCAAGAACTGTTCGAAGATTCATTACAACTTCGAATGACCCAGGTTGCGTTGACAGAAGTTGTCGAAGGCGCCGAGGGTGCTTCCCAGATGCTTCCCGAAATTTTTGTATGGACCGCTGACAGAGTAGGCCATTCTGTAACTGATACAGGTGAGGGCGTCTTTGACTTTCAAACCTCTCTCCGTCGCCTTATAATCTATCTACGTCAGTGAGGAGCTCCTCGGATGGTGGGAGATCGGCAATGCAGCTCAAGTCGCCGTCAGAGTTAATTCTTTCACCAGCTACAACTATTCCAGAAACGCTCGACCAAAATGGCGAAGAAAACCGGCGACTCTCGATAGCGCATTCTGGGTCGACGGATCAGCCTGTCCCACCCATTCCTATCACTATCTCTCCGGCAACCCCAGACGGACAATCTCAGGACCCAGAATATGTGCAATCCATGGCTTTGCATGATGAGAAAGCCACGAAACGAAACGACGATCATGAGAGGGACGCGTCCAAATCTAAAAAAGTACAAAAGATGCTGAAGAACCGGGTCCATAAGAGTGGGGCACGGATAAGTAACATATCGAAAAAAATCGGTAGCGGGGTCGTGAGGAACGGAAGCCTACTGAGATCTAATTCGACACCAGGTAGATTCAACTTTTTGTTGTACACTTCTTTATTCATACATGTCCTTCAGATTTCCACGCAGTACTTCGTCAGACCGCGTATCAAGCATCATCGATACATTCCCGAAGGCGATTGAGTTTGCTCATCAAATCATCTGATTCGGTCCCTAACGAGTCACCACCACCACCGCCCACACCCGCCCTGCCTCAGCAAACATCGAACAAACGGACTGCTCGTGAAACACGGCTTCTGAGTGACCTATGGCTGATGTCTGCGGCGACTTTCAGGCGTTTAGGAAAGATCGAACAGGCCAGGGGCGCTATTCAGGAAGCAGAAGTTCGAGATGAGAAAAACCCTGCTGTTTGGGTGCAGGTAATCATTCTCTGCCTTCCTTCCTTGTCCAGTCTTGCTGATACTCGGAATCAGCTTGGTTTATATCACGTCGCTTTGGGCCAAACCCAAGATGCCATCGACACGTTCCAAAAAGCGCTGTTCATCTCCCCGGATAACGTCCCTGCTGCAGTCCACCTGTGCAGATTGTACCTCTCTGGCGAAGCGCCGTCATGCCCTAACGTGTCGGACAATATCGACCTTGCAGCCGGTATGCTCTCTCGCCTGGCCAAGGGCCCTGGCTGGGACGTACCGGAGGTGTGGTACTTCCTGGGGAAGGCGTACGGTGCTCAGTCCCAGCGAGAGCGGGAGCGCGAGTGTCTCGGTATGGCACTGACATTGTCGGAACGGCGGGGAGTGCGGGAGATAAGCGCTGCGCTGGGATGGTGTTTGTGATCCTTTTCTGGGCTTCTGACGGAATATATACCCACTGCGGTATGCAGTATTATAACTAATTATCTTTTGTCCAGTGCAGCATCTTGGTAGTAGCTGAGCAAATCAGGTATGAACGAACAAGCAATAACCCGCTTTGGATTAAGGATGTTGCAAGAGTTGATACTGACAGCTTTACATCATTCGAGCCTGTAAGAAAGGTAAGGGACAAACGACGGCTTTCTGTCAACTGCAGCCAGGTCCATCTTACCGGGCAATCCAGACCACGACCCCCAAGAAGCCAGCGACCTCTATTTTAGCGATGGCATATATATGTACCTCACACAACATACCAATAGCGCAACACGAAACTCTCGCTCCAGAGTTGCCATTGACAACCGACACAGGATTTCCACCTTTACCCAAGTCATCCGTACCAATTCGGCAATGGTGATAATATATTTTGTATATATCAAACACATCCTGACGGGCCGTTAGCACTCTGAAACATGCCGAACATGTGCCAGGAATGGTTATCGTCGTTAGAACCCCCAAATATGCTAACTCTGGACAAAGTTTTTGCGATTTTTCGGCTTCAAATACGCTAAAATCTGGTCAGAGTTTGGCGGAAGCCTCTGGGAATTCTTCAAAGCTTCGAAAATTTCAGCAACTCCCCCAAAGCAAAGATAATCATAAATAAAGATGAGTCTCCCCTTCACACCTCCTTGAGCAGACTTCTCCCTTCGCATGAGGTCTACTTCCGAAATGTTCTTGAGGCAGGGTGAAACAAACGCGAGACATGCAACTTCGTGGCTTTCTTTCAACTAACAACCACCATGTCTGTATTTGGACTCAATCCTCGGTTCAAAGTGCGTCAAGATCTTGCTCCATGAATACTGGTATTCATTCCTCACACCATACTGGGCTCGCCAGGGCATCCAGAACCCTGAATTTTTGGACGTAATGAAACATGCCTCAGAGGTGTACATCCAGTTTCGTTGCATCTAGTATGATTTTATATTGACATACTAGCTCAAATAGGACCAGAACGAGATAACAGTCCTAGCTAATGCCTTATGCACTCTCCTCAATGACCACGAATCGTTCCACTTGAACCTTATGTGCTTGACCACACAGGCATCCCTTGCAGCTGTATTCCGGCACTCAGCTATCTCCAGCATCCTTACTCCTATCCGAGATGTTGCTGTCGAATTCTACAAGGCCACCTCCGCCATGTGGAAGGATGTGGATCTGTTCCTCAAGCAAGGACTGTATATCTTGCGCTCCGGGGAGGGGTCAGATTCTCCGCATCAAAATATCGCAAACGCCGAGCATCACATACCCGCAGCCCAGGTGGACTATCTGAGAGCCTGCCAAATCATCGAATCCCGTTTCGAAGACCTTCTATGGGACAGTGAGGAGTCCTTAATCGAAGAGCTCCGCGGCTGTTGTGGGTTCCAGATTTTCCTCTATCTCACGAAGCGGTACTGCTCCTTATCCTCGTACCGGCTCGTCGTCATGGAGGGCATTCCTCGGCGTTTTTCGATGCTCTGGGACGACGCGCGCGAGATATTGGCGTGCTGCAGTCACTTGGGAGAGGTGATGAGCAGGATTCAGATACGGTTTCGGAGTCCCGAATGGCGCAAGTATTACGCAGGTCGAGCAGACGTCATCAAGCTCTTCAACGAGACGTACCTTTACGCGTCACGGCCCTGGAATAATCGGGCTGAACAACATATAGGGTGTTTGTATGAGTACAACTCTGAGGAACCTGTCGTCGACAAACTATATGTCGGGCCGTGGGACCCCAATGGGTCTGTGTGGGACTGGTATGGGTGTTGGGAGTAGAATAGCGAGAGAATGGCACAGCTAGTGCCGACTATTCTAATATTAGAGCGGTATTCGACGGCAAATGAATTGAAACATACCCATCAGATTAGAATTCAGATGCCTCTTGATCGTCCTTGGGATTGACACTGCCATCCTGAGATGCGGTCGGAACTTGAAGAAGAGGGTATGAAGGTAGAGCCGACCACATTCTCGCGTTATTTCTGAGAGTGTTTCGAATGCGGTGTAGGTCTTCCAGTCCCGAACTGAACTGGATGTGCAGATTTAGGTTAAGTCACGGTCATGTAAGATCAGATGAATGTAACATACAATCATTGAATAATCATTGAAATTCTTCGTAACAAGCAGAATTGTTGGTGCCGTGGACGGTGATAAAGGAAACGTAGGAGAGGGCAACTCAGACAACAGTCGCAACCAGACAGCGACCTCTATTCTGGCTACGGCATACATATGCACCACCCAAGAAACTGCGGCGACAGCTTTTACGAGACGAGATTGAAGGTTAATCACCCGTACTCTGTAGCACAGATTAATGCAGAGTCCTCGAACTGAAGCGGACCGATACCTACAAACAAATGTTGGGATCGTTAAATCGTCCGTATTGACGAAGCCGGTACGGAACTGCCGTCTTGGGTGGGAAAATACATTGAGAGACCGAGTCCGCCGTGCCGATAGTCAAGACATAGTATGTCACAAGCTGACAAAGATAGCTGGTCGCCTGATCCAACAGTCCATTTCTGTTAAGATCCTGTCAAGAACATGGACTTTGACTTCCACTGCATACGTTCAATTGTTGTGCTTCTAAAACCGATTTTCACCGGGCACTAGCAGAGCTTGTGGTCATAAACTCGATTTCAAACTATTGTCATCATCACCGACTTGGAACACGCCGAGATTTCAAGTACCGTGAAATATATCATCCGTACGCAATGGATCCGGCGACTGGAAATGGCTAAGGATAGAACAGGCTTGGAACAAACCTAGACGTACATGTAGCATTAGGATATCAAGGCAAAACTTCCTTTTGCGCCCAGTCCCAGATGCGACCTCGATGCTCCTCTCCTAGGTCGTCGACGACGCGTACAAGCTTCTCCGCAGCGTCTTCCGGCTCAAACAGCTGGTCTTCACGCACTCCTCTCCAAAAATCCTTACTCAAATCCGTCTTCACCGTCCCCGGATGCATCCCAACACATATCGCAGGGATATTCTTCTGCGCGAGGTGCAAATCGAAAGTCTTAACGACTTGGTTCAACGCCGCCTTCGAGGCACGGTAAGAGTACCATCCTCCAAGGCGGTTATCAGAAATCGACCCAACGCGTGCGGAGACGTGTACCCATTTGGTGGGCCCGTGGTCCATCGATTTTTTCATTTGCGGCGGAGGGAGGAAACGCGAGAAGTGCTTAATGAGGAGGAGGTGGGAGATAACGTTGATATCAAAGGTGGATTTGATATCGACTACGTCGAGATCCTGGGGCTGCTTCTCGGCGTGCAGAATGCCTCCAGCGAGGAAAGCGGTGTGGATGAACGGCTCGTTGTGCGATTTAAGCGATGCTGTGAGGCTTTCCGCTGCTTGCGAAATGCTACTTTCGGAAGACAGGTCAAGAGCCAAGAGATTTAGTCGCGCTGGATCTACGTCGAGCTGTGAAATGAGTTTCTGCTTGAGCGTTTCCGGCTCGCCAGAGCGATGGGTCGCGTAGACAGGCAACGCAGTTGTCTTTAGCAGATGGCGTGTCAAAGCGAACGACAAGCCTCGCGATGAAGGACAGACAAGAATGAAAGGTGAAGGCATTGTGATGAAGGGCGAAATAAAATTCAACTTGCCTTTTATGATACTCTGGAGCTTATGACATATCATGACGCATAATTTACAGGATCGGATCGCGTCTTCATGTGGAGTAGAGGGTGCATTGCAGTAACTGTAAGCTAGGAACGAGATGAATACGAGATAACAGATGCGATAAAGTAGATAGGTCATGAGCGGAGGAGTCATTCAGACAACCTTTTCTTTATGACATTCCCCTGGCGAGAGGGCTAAGCTGCGCCGCCATGTCAGGATAATTTTTCAAGAATTCCAATTGCGATGATGTCGCCTGTGGTCGGATGCCAGTATTAACACGCAGAAAACGAGCATGGCGCGAACACTCACATATTGGTATGTCAAGGCGTTGACCAGCTCCGGTTCCGTCCTTGCAAGTTCGGCTTGTCTGATGAAGTATTCCACAGCCTTGTCGAGCTGTCCCTGTTGTAAGCTAAGTTGAGCGAGCGTGGCGACGGCGGCATCGCAGTCCGGGTCAATCCGGAGAGCTTCGTTGCAACAGCGCTCTGCCGGCCCTATATCTTGCTTCCATTGGTATAAGGCCAGACCCTTATTCACCAGAGATAGAACATTTGGGGGGGAAGTGGTTCTACATTCATGTTAGCGGCAGACACTGGCCCTTTTCGTACTTTCCAACACTTACTTTTTCAGTTTCTCTAATTCGATCGCTCGTTCAAATTTCTCTACGGCGTCCGGGTACCGTTGTTGGTCGAGCAACAGCTCACCGCTGGGAAAACATTTTAGCCAGGAAGAGAAAAACAGAGACGACTAACTAGTAATTTTGGGGCTCGCTTCGTTGAGGGAACGCAACCATCGTCCGGCGGAACTGTCCCATGCTCTTCGCGAGATTGTCTTGCTTATACTCTGCAACAGCCAATTGTATATGGCTGAATACAAACTTGTCATCCAATTCGGTAGACTTTGTATAGTTATCCGCAGCCTCCTTGAATTTGTTGAGGATAAAGAGAACTAAAAAGTTACGTCAAGCCATGGAGCATACAGGGGGAAGTAACTCACCTTGACCGCGATGGTAATAAATGTCGGGATCGTTAGGGTTGTGTTTGATCGCATCCTCGAAACACTCGAAAGCTTTCTGAGGGTCTCCCTGCTCCATATATACACTAGCAATCTTTACCAAGCTCTGTGTGAACGATGGGTCGATATCTATTGACTGTTGAAGGTCAGACTTTGCGTCTTCGATCTCGCCCATGAGGAATCTGCACGTTGAATGAATTTCAGCACACAGAGTACGCACATCCGCACACGTACTTGAAGGTACCACGAAGATTGAGAGCCTCTGCTTTTCCAATGGGCCAAGAAATACCCTGCTCGAGAGCTTCGTTGACCAAGGACACCGAGTGAGCGTAATCCGACGCGTCGAGGGCCTGCAGCGCGAGTAAAAGTGTGTTATCGCCCTGTGATGGGTTCTCAGGAAGTGTAGGGTGTGCTCTGGATCTGAATGCCGCAAAGTAAGCAGAGATAAAGGTGAAGGAAGGCAGGCGAGGTTCCCGGTGCGCCAAGATGTCGGCCGCCTTTTTCGAAGCTAGTGAGCGTAACACCCGCTCTACAGACTCTCCGGAAGACTTGTTGGTAAATTTGTCCAGTATCGTAGAAGCTGTGAAGTCTCGAAGCGCATCCTCGTATTGCCGAAGTGCTTCAAAAGCGGTGGCCCTGCGGTTCATTGCCTTGATGTATTTTGGATCCAGTTTGAGTGCCTCGTTGCAGTCTTCGATGACCAGTTCATATTTTGGAGGAGAGTTGTTCATGTAGCCTATAAAAAGTATTGAGCTGTGTTTTGTTTAGCGGTCGTAAAGTCATACACGCAGCGCGGTTGCTGTAGAATACAGGTTCAGCTTTTGGCGAGACTTGGATCGCACGAGTATATAGCTCGGCAGCTGTGGTGAACTGGCGCTGTTGATAAGATGCATTGCCCTTCGCTTTGTACGAAGTCGCAAGTGCCGCCCGTTCCTACAGCCCTCATATAAGACAGAGGCGTTGGTTGGACGTGAAATGGCACTGACCTCAGTTGACAGGGCAGCGATTTGCTCGTCATTCAGCACGGCATCATCTGAAGGGTATCACGACGTGCCATGTTCAGATAAATACGGTACTCACCGTCGGCTTCCTCCTGGACTTTTGGCTTCCGCTCCTCGAGGATAGGACCATCCTTATCCTTGACGGACTTCTTTTTCTTGGTTCCCTTCGACGACTTCTTCCTGTCCTTTTTGTCGCCCTTTTCCAAGTCCGTCTCGTCTGCAGGCTTGGATGTTGAGGCGTAGTAGACAGCGCCGCCGACAACGATAGCAGCGGCTGCCGTTCCAATGAGAACAGCCTTCTTGTTCTCGGCAACAAAGTCATGTACGCGCTCGACGAACCCGGTATTGGAGGCCATGATGGTTAGGCGGTGGACGGAAGAAAAGAGCAGCGCCTAGAAGCCGGAATTTTGCAGAGGGACACGGCTGACATAAAACAGCTGACATCATACAGTGGGTTCTTTGATTGTCTCTCTTTGGCAAACGCGTTTGGATAATTGTCTCACTATAACCTCGGAAATGATTCTGTACTTTCTGTTCTTACGACGTGGACTGTCCTTTGACACCTTTCCACCTTGTACGTTTCATTTTTATGATGCACACCTACTGCTCATTTTTTGAGAACATTTGTTCATCTCGCGCGCCAGTAACAGTTGACTGGGGCTGGCGGATTGCAGCAGGCTGAGGCGGTCACAACTTCTAGCACAACAGACGAGTAAATTTATATCGGCTGATACCTGATCGGAACCCTAAGCATCGCCATAACCCCGGAGGCTGCTGCCCACACATTTCCTTATCACCAAATATCCCGTTTAACATTGTTTATCCGGTGTTTCTATTCCTTCGTCGAGTTTCTTTCAAAATTCTCTTGAGTGCGAAATTTAGAACTCGAAGGCTACCTCGACGACATTAGCAACTTTCAAGGTCTTACGAAGACGGATCTGGGGACGGTACAAACCCCCTATGTCAACAACACCTCTATTACTCCCTTTGTCGTCTCTGCCTTCTCATTTTTGCAGCTCGAATCACTCACGCCGATCTGCGAAGACATCGAACGTTTCTCCCTAATTTATGTCTATGTACGAGCTTGTGCACGGGCTGAAGGTGCTCGTCCTTGAGGAAATCGACGTTGAAGACTAAGAAATGATAGCCGTTCTGAGGCTGACCCCCGGCCTTACCGAGCTGTCTATACAATGCTGTGACGTGGTTCCAGCAGATATCATCCAGCGTCGCAAGACGCTGAAGGAGGAATTTGTTCGGTCCCTTACCTTCTCTCCGCCTGTCATTCAATGGCATAGTCCCCCTGTAGCCAGCTTGTTGCCGAAACTCACGTCTCTGGACCTCGCATTGAACTCGTCGTCTGGTTTGCATGATGTCCTAGTGGATATACTCACGTCGCGTTGGCATCCTCCCGCATTGGTGTCTGTGCATGGCCGCGTTTCGGGCTTAAACACTGTTACGCTGCGGAATATCGTCAAGCCGGAACATACAACGACGGTCAGTCAATTGAGGGACCGGGCGGGAAAAAAGCATCATTTCCGGTGGTTGGACTCTAAGACGCCGTCTTTGGCTAGGAAGCGTAAATGAAGAACGTTTAAAGCCGGGCAAACCTTTGCGGTTGTAATGCGTCCTCTAAGCTCGGTTATGTAGCTAGGTATATCTCACGTTTGCTTTATCATATTGTACCATACTATGATGGACACCTGTGACAGAAAAGTAATGTGCACTATGAGCGCCGTTACAATATTGGTTCTGAACATATTTCGGTACGTCGTCAAGACGTCCATGATGTACATTCGAAAAAAAGTAAACTGGGTATCTCGTGTCTCGACAACTGTGTGGCATCTATAAGTCCTTCGAGCTGTAAACCACTGCCTTCCTTTCTCGGCATCCTGATACTTCCTAGGATTGATGGTGGTCGTAGGGATTAGGCAGAGCAACACGAGCTTCGTCATTACGAAGATCGGCTGAAGGTCTGGGACTATGCCGAGAGGGTCGAGGACTGTGTCCCCCAGAAGGTTGGGGACTATGTCCGCGGCGGCGATCTTCTGGGCGAGGTTCCGGAGAAGGATGATCGGGTGTGTACACTGGCGGAGGGGAGAAATTCTGGCCTCGACTTGGGGTTGGCGAATGTCCTTTGGGCCCCGTCGACATCTGGGGTGTCTTGGTATATTGTTTCTCCCTGAGAGCTCGCTCTCGCTCAGCCTGTTGTTCCCGTAGTACAGCATTGTACTGTCTGTCCAACTCAGCGTCATCCTCTGCGGTGGGACGCTTTCTGGGAGAGCAGAATAGACACAATCGGCAGAGGTCCGAGTGACCGCATATCGCTACGTACCGTAGGTCAGAATCCAAGATAGTCCATGCAAAATGTATAGAAAACATACAGAAGCACGAACAGCAGCAGAAAAACACACTACAGCAATCGTTCGACATTGGGAGAATGAATGTAGGTGAAGAGAAGGACTGCAATGAAGATTTCTTGCTCCAGGCAGAAAGAGTCGTCGTGGAAGGCTGTAAAGTTTTGTGAGCTTTTTTTATCAAGGGTTACGAATTCAAAGGCTGTGAAAGATAGATGCTTGGCATCCGCTTGGGAACCGCAGGAACCGTTTCGCCTTCGCATTAATAGCGCGATTATATGGTATCAAGAACAGGGGAAAGTGCAAACAATTTACCCGATATTGTGCGACGTGGTGCTTGCGTGGTGCTTGCCAGTAGCGCGCACAATGGAGGTCCCAGTAAAGAACCTCCGGGCCGGTCAATCGGTGACTTCCTTTCTTAGAAGTTTCCTTCGTCATCGTCTACGACAGCGACGACGTTCACCCAACGACGCTGTGAACAGCGGCGGGCATCCCGACACGTACTGAGCCCCTCCACTTCCCCGCTGAAGATGCCATTGTCACGCTCCAATACCAAGGCTCATTCCCCAGCACCACCATCATACTACCCGCCGTCACCACGACCCCCGAATTTCTTGCCGCCATCACACTATGCTGCAGCTGGAAACTTCGGTTTTCTCAGTAGACATGCTCAGCAGTCCAGCACCGAAAGCGACAGGGTATACCGTCCTGTAGAAGCCCCTTCGCCGCCGGACACATACATGCCAGTGTCCCAGCCGGATTCAGATTCATCGTTCGAGTTTCAGCCTCGCTCGGAAAAGCGATTTACAATGATGTCGTCGAAAAACAAGCTCAATAAACGCGAGAGTCAGATGATGAATCTGCCGATGGTCGAGACGCAGCTACTGCCGTCGTTGAGGGATACCATTGATAGAATGACGCGCCCACCGTCGCGTGCAGCGAGCTCACATACTACTCCTTCTCCCGCCCAGCTTTCTGTGAAGAGCTTTCATGTCGACCGGACCTTATCTCCAAGCATGGTTCCATCTTCGCCGCGTTCTCCACGACCAGTTACCCCTCAGCCCCCATGTCCGTCACCCATACAGGAACCCATGACGCCCAAGGCAAAGCAAGGTGTACCAAAACCAGTACTTAAATCTGCCTTACGAGCTCCCACCCCCAAACTTTTCTCGCCCAAAAACGACAGCGCCGAATCATCGTTACCAGCTTCATTCAACGGAGCAAGCGCCTTCAGATCTGTGCGCAGTTTGCTGCGCCGGAAGTCTTCAACGATGTCCTCAGCAACCTGTGAATCTATCATACCGAAACCTATGGTCAAGGTGCGTTGCTCATTCTCACCTATGCGCACCTTGTTAATTATCGGCTTGCAGCAGACAGAGAGTAATATACCCATACGCCCTTCCCGCGCACGGTCTCGGACAGATCCTGGTACTTTTCTCAATCCTAAAGTCAGCCAAGATCCTCCTTCGACACCCCAGCCTAGCAAGCCCAAAGCATTCGTCTCAAATATTCCTCGTCCCGGAGGAAAGTCGCCGGGCGGCATCAGATTTAGAGGACAGATCACCGACGAATCCGATGTCGAGTATCGTTACGATTCACAGAATCGCAATGCACGCAAACTTGTCGTTGCCAATGCCGAAGTCTTCGCTTCAAGCTCAAGCTCCGAGAGTGAGGTCGAACCATTTGAAGCTATAGGCAATGGACCGTGGACTGGGCTTCCAAATTGCACCCAAAGTCACAAAAAGCCGGGGCGAAATTCTTGACTCTGAGCCCTTCATGACCGAAGGCAGTCTACTGCTGGACTTAAGGAAGCTGGCGTAAGGCATTCCATCATCTCGTACGCTTCGTCGGACTCGGAATATCAAGATGACTATGATGACCGTGACAACGAAATCCTTTCTGGTCATGCCGAGATTACAGACCAGGCGCATCTTCGACGAAAGGCGGAGCTTATGGGTATTGTCAAGGGACTGCAGTTTTCTAACCCAGGCGAAAAGAAAGCTGTCGAATGAAGACAGTGACTATAGCGGCGAAGAAGGCTTGGCTATCAGCGGGTCGACGGATGTCATAAAAAATAATCCCGAAGAGGGTCCTCTTTCGGAATCCGAATATGACGAGGACGATTATCAAGATGATCACAGACGGACTCCTACCGTCCTAGTGTCTGCTGAAGATGATCGATCTTCTTACTTTCCTTCTTCCCGATTCCAGACACCCATCGAGATGCGACCTCCTGAACCTCCCAGACTTGGCAAATTATATCAGGATCATGAGTCGCAGAGCTATGATGCTGTCACTTTGGCCGAGCACTCACGAGTCGCCGCCGCTCGCGAGCGCAGAGCTTTCGGTATTCCTCCATCAGAGTCAGATGAGGTGTATCAAACTGCTAGCCGGGGAACTCATGAGGTATTGTCTCATGCAGATAGTATTTTGTCTGCAATAGGGGAGCGAAATTTGGCATAATGATGAATGCGACGAACTAAGTTCAGGAGCGGAGGCTCTCTTTCGTACTCTCAGCGGAGGACGTCCTAGAGAATCTTTTATCCGGAAGAATCAGCAGCAGCAACTGCGCTCGAGTGTGGCCGAGCCGAGGAAACTCCGTCCAAAACCTGCGAACGAAGGACAAAGCGAGGAGGCAGTGACAATGCAGGACTCATCGGAGTGTGACATGCTTCACATCCAACGTGGGGAATTCGAGATTCGTCGTCGAGACATCTTATGGGAGCTTCGAGAGACAGAGGCAACTTTTATTCATCGCCTAACGTGCATTGTCAGACTATTCGTGCTCCCCCTTCGTGTGCAAGATTCAAAGACATGGATATCAGGCGTACCCTCTGGGATTTCCAGATTATTCGACTGGCTAGAAGACATTCTGAATCTGCACACGCAAATTCTATCGGCATTACAGTCGATGGATCTAGATCAGCATGTTGGTGTGGAACGGCCTGCAGAAGCCTTACGGGTGTTCGTCCCCAGGTTGGAGATCTATCAGCCATATATGGTGAGATTGGCCGAAGGTGTGGAGCTAGTACGAGCTCTTGTCGCAGACAGGGACAGTGATTTTGGCGAATTCGTCCGGCTGCAAGAGGCGACAAGTGATTGCAAAGGTTGGTCCTTGGACAGGTTCTTGGTTGAGCCAGTGAACAGGATTGCTGTGTATCCTGGTGTCTTTGAGGTAAGATCTGTCGTTGCTCGGGCTGTGTTCTCAGAGATAATGTATTCGTAGCGCCTTCTGGACGCAACGCCTCAGACGCATCAAGATTATCTGTCAACTTTATGCCTTCTACGGTCAACCGATCTGATTATCAAAGTCATGGCGGAGGTCAAAGTTCGGGAAGATGAATACGAGTTCGTCAAGAGCATAACCGAAAGCATCCCTGGTTTAGCCGATATCGCAAGACGTGATCGACGACTTTTGCATCAAGGTCAAGTTCACCGGATCGATTCTGATATTTCTACTTCTTCGTCTACACAGGCTTCTGAATCCCTCGGCGACCGTCTACAAAATCGCTCCAGCAGACTGGTGACTGCTATCAATGACTGGGATGCGCGTCGTGCGCGATCTGGTTCTGTGAAATCGAATGCTTCTTCTGCGACTGGGTCTTCGCTTGGAGCGGCTTCTACTGCTAGTTCTTGGGATACACCTGCTTCGCCGACGCCGGCCTCTTCTTTTCTTGACTCAACAGGCAACAAAAAGCATATCTCCAAACTTCAAACGACGCACTTCCAGTCAAGGGCTACAAAGAACGTCCTGCCTGTCATGTCTGATGTCCCACTGCAGCTATTTGTGTTTACAGATCTCTTGGTCGTAACGATACCGACAGAGGATGGGAGCTGGAATCTCTGCGAGGATGTTAGTGTGGTTAGAATCTTGGACATCTCCACAGAAGGTTACCGGTCCTTTTTACACTTGTCGTTCATCGCCTCATCCTTTTTCCAGAGCCTTCCACGATTTCGCTGCATGTCCTTCCTGTTACTAACTTCTCCATCCTTGGGAGTAAATCTGTCGATATTGTCACCTCTAGTGGTGGAATCGCAACGATAAAGGTAAAGACGGAACCGGACGAACGAGGACGATGGGTTGAGGCTCTAGAACGCTGCAAGAATTCTACGCTGAGGTTGATGTCCATACCGCTTGGGTTGGAGTATGACGACGACCGATTGCAGCGCACTGTCGTTGATTCTTTGGTAGCTTCAGGTCTTCCTCTCCCGAAAAGTCCTTCCTCACAATTCGTCGGGAGCGAGAAGCGTCAAGAGAGAGAGGAACGTGGGTGGTGGTCGTTGCGCTTTAGGGAGGCGCTGAAGGACGTAGTTGGACGAGAGTTGAGCTAACTTGTACGACTTGCAATAATTTTTTGGCATGCAAGAATGGTCAAATAGACCAATTTTATCCACCCAACTAAAACTGAGAAACCCGAACAATGTGAGAGTCGTCAAAGCCATCTTCTCGGTCAGAGAACATGTCATTCCATGATTCGAACGCGGAGCCATCCGCATGATCTACTGTACAATATCGATAGCAATGTATGTATGTAAACACAAGAATAGCCGTAATCCGCTGGTATAGAAAATTGTACAATAATAGCCTCCATAGTCATTAACTTTCATTCCTATGTTCATCAACCACCTTCTGCATCCATCGCATCAAAACCGCCTCCAACATTTCTTCCCATCCCTCACTTTTGCCTGCTACGACTTTGGCATCAAACATGATTGGCGGCTCTGATGTGCCACCAGGAAAGCGAGTCTGAGAGGCCTGGGGGGAGCTCAACGGGGAGTTTCCTGCCCCGCCGTGGCTTGGCGGGAGAACCTGCGTGGGAACGACGATAGGAAGCATATATCGCAACTTCAGGGCGCTATAAACATCCGTTAGCGCGATTCAAAACACACAAGATCGTACCCACCCAACCCACAAACGCAGGTTATCCGTCCGTCGGAACGTCCACCCTTTCTTGGGTGTCTCCGAATCACCCGACTCCTTCTCAGCCCTTTCGAGAGAAAGTATATCATGCACGCCGTCCTTGTTCACGTAACCCCATGGCTTTTTGGACTTCCGAACCCCAACATTGTATGCAGAACAGAGAAGCTGGCCGGACGATAGACTGTCGAGGAAGGCTGATCGAGGTGATGCAGGAGCCAAAGCTTCTTGTAACGAAGAAGGAAGAAGAGCGGCAAGCAATGCACGGACACGGCCTGTATATGGTTATTCAGTTGGCGTAGAGATCAAGGTAGAAATACAAACCTAATTCGTCATCCTCGAATGCATGTCGCTTGGCCCACTCGGGAAGATCATCATCATCCATGCTGTCTTCAGGCTCCTCGGGGATATCTTCCACGTCCTCAGGCTCTTCAGTGATACGGATGTCAAGTATACCAGTGGAAACGCGTCGCTTTCCCCCAGATATAGGATATAAACCAAAACTTTTCCCTTCAGCATCTCCAGCGCTCACTCTCCGCTTGTTCCCCCGCACAGCAGCTTTACGGGCCTTTCGCTCCCATCCACGAGTATCGTCTTTCTTGCCTTCAAATAGCACCTCGTCCACGACGTCCAGGTATGACCCAACAGTCTTCCGTTCTTTCTCCAATTCTCCCCATTTTATGTCCTGCCGATAGAGCCAGCCACTGCCAACCACGAGTTTCTCATCCCACCGGTCCCTCTGGTCATCTTCCTCGCTGTCTGATTGTTCGTCCTCATCTTCCCACACAGGTACACTTTCATATCTCCCTTGAACTTGCATCAGGGTAAAGGATACCGCTGTATCCGCGTCCACCTCGTGTACATGCATATTGTCTTCCTCCGAAGGCAGCTTATCAGAACCCGTGCTCGGGCTAGCTACTCTTGACGGTGGACCACCACCGTTTCGTGAATTAGCGCCGTCACTTTGAGCATCATATGCTTCATCACTGAGCGATAACCGGCTCTTCTCCTCTAGCTCCCGAAGTACGGTCAACACTTCTAGTGCCGACCGTCGGATGAGCGTCAAAGGGTCTGGAGGAGAACCTGACTGCGATTGGGAGGGTAATCGTATAGCGTTGGGACCAAGCACTTTGGAGCGGAACTGCGCCCGTATCGTGCCTGCAGATTCAGTCTGGTAGGGAAACGACATAGTTCCGTACAGCGCGAATGGCAGCTGTCGTGGTTTTCAGTACTGCCGAGCACATCGAACGATTCTCCTCCTAGAAGCTCGGAGTTTAGCGGATTATCGATCCGCCATGCGCTAGCGACGGCAGAGAGGTCGTCAACCACGCCCGGTAACAGTGACTCCGGGTCTGTCTCATAGGTCTTGACAAAGGGCGGGAACACGGGTCCATGGGAGTCTGGTATCACCGGTGTGGGTGGCAATCTAAGTTCAGGGAGGCTACCGAGACTGGAGTTATTTCGTATATGGGCTTTGCCGCCGAGCGCGGGTACCAGACCCTTCACAGACTTTCCCAAATTACTTGACGACGTCAGTAAACATAATGATAGGCGCTCGGCACGAATATAATGGGACCTACTTCTTCTTGGCGGCAATCCCTGTCTTCGTGAAATAATATTGCAGGTGTTCAATGCTCCCCAGGGCCATAACACTCTGCCGTTTCGCAGCACTCCGACTGAACGGCTTCTGCGGTTTGTTTGACGGGTTCATGTTGGGATAAAATGCCGTTTGTCGTCTCGATTTCTTCGTGGCTGTATCCGTTGAAATTGGCTCGGGTGATGTCCCTGTAGATTCCGGGGTCAAGATTAATGGCGTCGTTGAAGTCGAAGAGTCAGAGGCCATAATTAAATAGAATGGGGGGTATCAGAATGTAGGGTCGTGAAGGGAGGAAAGTAAAGGTCATCCGGCGTGGAAGTGGGTGATCAACGGATTGATGACTGTTGTTTGGTCATTGGCTTCTTTTGGACAAAACGCGATCAAAATCCGCAGTGCGTCCCTGGCGTTTTAGCCTGATATTCTTCATATGGTCGTAAGTCCACTCTTTTTGTGCAAAAGTCCACGTGTAGATCCCCTAAATGGTAGCACGCGTTTTCCCCCCAACTTCCATGACGAAATCCGATGGTGGAGGAAACACGCCTCCTCAAGCATCCTTTGGCTCAGCATTACCCTTGATATGGCTCCAGTTAGGCTCTCGACTTTTTTCTTTTCTTCTGAATCAGGCTCTGCTTCGTATGGCCACCCCCAGCGCGTTCGGCACCGCTGCGATTCAATTCGAGCTGTTATTGAACACCATACTATTTCTCAGTCGAGAGGGCGTTCGGACCGCGTTCTTACGCGTCAAAAAGTCGGGGCCTAGTATAACCAATGTTTCTTTCGTCCCCTTCTTGTTAGGGTGCCCGGTAGCACTGACAACGTGTTACCTTTACACGAGATTTGCTGGGGAAGAGACGAGTTCCCAGCCATATTTCCACTCAGCCGTAATACTCTACATTATTGCTGCTTTACTGGAACTACTTAAAGAACCGATGCATAATGCGTAAGATTCAATGACCTACCGTACGGAGATGTATTCAAATTATCGCATCACAGCACAATGGCGGATCTGAACACCGGAATCAGGTTACGCGCTGAGGGTATCGCTATTGTCGGCAAATCCGCCACTACCTTTTTTGTACTCTTTCTCGACCCTCATAGGGACGACAGCAATCAACACAGGGCTCTTCTGGCCTTCGCTTTAGGTCAGACTTTTTATTCCCTCTGTGTTTGGGCTATCTATGCCGCACACTATGGGCGACAATATTCATATCCGAAACGTCCTCCCAAACATGAGTGAGTCGTTGCATCATACGACCTTCACTCGGGTCTAATTACTTTCAGTATGTTCTTCGATCCTACAATTCTCAAACTCTCCGTGACCATGACGTCACAGTCGGTGGTGAAGCATTTCCTCACAGAAGGTGACAAATTGATCCTGTCATGGTTTAGTCCCCTGCAGGATCAGGGAGGGTATGCCATTGCGCTAAACTACGGTAACGACCTTGCTCAGTCACTTCCACGTCATGTTTTGACTATTTCCAGGTTCTCTCATTGCCCGTATACTCCTACAGCCTCTCGAAGAGACTTCTCGCTCTCTATTCTCGCAAATTTTGGCTGACAAGGATGATAAAGGCAGTCTAGCCATAGCTTCCAGCAGACTCACCTCATTTCTGTCCGTACAAATACCCATTTCCCTTATCCTACCAGTATTCGGACCTCCTTTCGTACCAATTGGGGTTCAATTCTTGCTGCCGCGACAGTATTTACAAACGGCTGCGCCACAAATACTATCCGCCTGGCTCTGGTATATCCCCATACTGGCTTTGAATGGTCAACTCGAGGCCTTCTTCGCTAGCGCAGCTGACTCGAGTGATTTGAACAAGCAGAGTACGTAAGTATCCTATGTTTATGTACACTATACTTCGCTGTTGAAACCCACTCTCTAGATGGATGGGAATATTTTCCATCATATACACATCCTTAGCTGTCATTTTGTACCGCCTGGGAGTTGGTGACGCCTCCCTGGTGTATGCAAACATGATCAACCTCGCAGCGCGGATTATCTATGCCATGATCTTCATCTCATCCTTTTTTAAGCGTCGTGGCTCGCCGAAGCTTCTCCGCTGGACAACACTCGTTCCAAAGGCGCTCTTCTGTAGCATGCTTGGAGGGTCATTTGGCCTCCTTCGGCTGCTCTACAGTCGGCTAAGCATAGAGAGAATCGTCGAAGAGAATGGAAAAGCTTCGCTGTTGAATCAGAATGTCGTCATATTTGTTCTTACGGGAGGTTTCTTGGGGCTTCTGAGTCTTGGAATCTTGTGGAAAATGATAAGTGAAGCTCGAAGTGAGCTCAGGTCTAGGCGAAAGACAGATTAAATACATTTCTATACAATTTTCAAAAGTTGCAGTCGACTGTTACACGATATGATCAAAAATTGTGCGTAGATCACAACATAAAGTCCGGGGCATTCAACAAGGCACGAGTTCCTGCAACTTACAAACCGACACATCAGAATATAGAGCCAACTTATCGTTCCCCCAGTAAAGGAGTGCTAGTCATAGCAAGCCGCTTCTGCAAGAAAACCTACCATACAAATGTTACGACACGACGGGCGCCGCTTATCCCTGCTTATCCACGGAGGCGGCAATCATTCAATTAAGCAATATGAAAATTAGTGCCTGCCGTCATTCGAAACGTCCGGTGCTAATCCCTACAAAGAATTGCATAGGAAGTCCAGACCTTGACTACAATGCTATCTCGTTTGCCCTTCACATCACCAAAGTCCTGGACGAAGCCCAATTTGCCTTCGCTACCTCTCACGGACTGTCTCGTTTTGGATAGACTGACATGCTCAAATTACACGCTAGTTGAAGGGACCAAGATAGTGGTAATACAGAGAGCATTCACTCAAACTTCCGAATTTGTCAGAGAAAAATGGTAGGTACAGAGTAAGTAGCTCGACAGACTATCCTACAATCGATATATTCGCATTTAGCAACCGCTGCCCGCCCGGCAACAGCGAACCCATAAAATAATATATCTAAAATACAAATCATAAAAAAATATAATAATGCAGTGTGATGATTCATAGTCTAATAGTCGATATCATTAAAATATCATGACCATGTCCTGGGGCTACAACAACACTCGTAAGTAAAAATCACTGGGCTGTATACGAAGCCCTACTCACCCGAAATATTCACCCTCGGAAACAGTACGCATAGGTATCCCCTTATAATCAGCGGTACCAGACACAACAGCATTTCCCCACCAAGACTTTATGCCGTGCTCTCCGATCTTGCCTCCCATTGGATAATTCAAACAGAAATAAATCGCTACGGCGGAGAATGCCACACCGCCGTCCAAGGCGGCGGAGAGCACGTAGTTATATTTCGTCCACCACGAGAAGTGATACCGGCGGATGTAGAACTGAAAAATGAATCCGACAGCAGCCCAAGGCACGTAGTTAACAGCGCTTGCTGGAGGCATGTATCCTGTCCCGGAGAAGATGATAGGGAAACTATAGAAAGGGAGTGTTATTCGTTATGGCGTGTCAAGGCGTAGTAGAACCCTACGTCAAGTAAGAGAGCCATCCGTTTCTGCGGAATTTGCGACTGATATAGTAGGCAAGAACCGGACAAACGACACCGATGATAAAGCAAAAGACCAGGGCTAGAAGAAAGAATGTTTCAGCAAATGTCAAGGAAATTGGACATCATCAGGGTGGGTTACCGTAGTAAATTTTCCCCCTAGACAGTTGGCGTGAAGGGCCAATGACGCCCCAAATGACGCTTGCTGTACCGAAGACTTCTGTCGAAGGACATGTCCAACCATCTTTCTGGTCAGGCATACAGATGTCCTCAATGTTTGAAAATAACCAAGTCTGAACTCCAAGTTGTGTTGTACCGGCAATAACCGCAGCAAGTATTTGGGCTAGAAACATTATCCGAGGAGGGATCTTCATATAGTGGCCGAGCTTGAAATCTGATGTGAATTGCAAGGCTGGAATAAGTTTTAGAGCAACGCTTTGATATTATACGATAAATTGAAACCCGAACCTTGGGTCATGGTAACATAACCATATGTCTTAAACAACATCATAGAAACTGGCCGACCCGGATGTGCAAATCCAATGATCAGCTCCGTAAAAACATTGAGGGATATTTGTTGGTTAGTAATAGCCTGTATAATCCCGACAGGAATAACGTAGAGAAATGCTATACCGCTGTTAGAGGGATGTAAACTAGGACTAAGCGGAGAGGCCGCTCACAGATGACCAAAGCAAGAACGAAATAGTGGCTAGAATGTGGAATATTAGAATGCGACATGGGAACTTAAAAGAATGAGTACATAGGGAATTTTGTGTCCCACAGCTCGATGCTTACGGCGCCGAATATGAACATAGTAACTAGGAAGATCGTTTAGCACCAACTTTGGAAGTAGATATGACCACCAAACTCACTAAATACTATTGCATACCACCATGAAGGTACTTGGGGATAAATAGACATCAAGCGCGCATGTATATCCGGCTGTTCTTGTAGAGAAAGGCGTGAATGTCGCATGATATGGGCGCGAAAATAAAGACTAGAAAATAGTTCAACGGACTTCACGGATAGTTCAATAAACGACTTACAACGAATGTGTGACTGTGGCTGTTATGCTCGCGAAAGACAGCCCGTACGACATAGCAAATGTTGTAGAGAGGAAGAGGGGACTATAAGCTTGGTACTGTTCTTCATTGAACGTCGTATCGGGATTGATAATCCTAGTTACGTTATACGAGGCTCCGGTATTGTCGTAGGCTCCCCGAGACGAGATCCTGGAACATGAAACATTAGATGAGGGTCGTTTGAGGGTCAAATAAAACTGACGGCATATATTTGCCATACCACACGTCCGCGAACTAGAAATGATAAGCATGAACAGGCTGTGGTCACACAAACAGTGATTAGACGGACGTGGAGCGCCGGCACGATGATCCCTATAATCCGATCAGTGGACGAAGCATACTAAGCTGGGAACAACGCACAGTAAGCAAGCACAAAGCCTGCAAAAACATTGGCTTCGGCCCACCACGGAGTAGCCAACGGCGAGCTTATATAGGCAATCTGCATTCTTATCAGACATACCGCCGGCGAAACATTTCCCGAACCTTACCTGAGCCCAATCGAAGGTAATGACACTCATACCCATTCCATGAACATACCCAAACATCTCGTTAATCGGCACACTGTTCGGCGCCATCCACGTTACCCATGTGAAGGTGCTGAGAGCAGTGAAGAGATATCCGGGTACGAAGTACCAGCAGAAAGAGCCAATGAAAGCGTAGAGAAAGAAGGCTTCACGGCCAATTCCTGCGCGGTGACCGACGCCCGCATAGGTGTGTGCATGCAGAGTATTGAATAGTGCGCAAGTTACGAGGTTGGTCGGCCAGACTGACGCGGTGATTGATTAATGAATAACGAAAATAGAATGATGGGGCGCACTCATGGATGGAGGCTGTACGAGAAATCGACGAGCAATACCACCGATGGAAAAGCCTATCAGCTGAGTGGACATTATCATCATCCATTGGTCTTCAATAGACGGTAAGTATTTGTTCTCGATTTTAATGAGCTGACTCACGACCAAATCCAAAGTCCTGGTTATAATAAAGTCTCTGTACGGCAACGATGTCCGTGGCATACGCGCTGCATGCGCCCACGGTTGCCATGATAGTAATCAGGACCTGCAGAAAGCATTGAGGACGGCGGATAGCATCAACTATCAATGTCAGCTCTCACATGTTCCTTGATTGAGAACGGGCCTGGATTCAGCGGAATCCCAAGCACCTTCACTCGAGGAATAAACCTCGCCAGAGCTCTGCCAACGGGAAAGACTGTCAATTGCGCAAATATCTGGAATAATATAGCGTCAAAAGGGCAATCCGAAAGATGCTCTGAAAGTAAAAACGCACCCCGGTGAGTGTGAGAGATGGATATCGGAAAAAGAAAAATTGGTTCAAGCCCTGGTTGAGGATGGTGTTATAAATGTCTTCACTCCATATTTAATTGTTGCAATTACCGGGATGATCATTGCCCATATTATACCAAGCACCCATGACCGTAGCGTTGATACGGGTATTGACGGATCGTCTGAGTTAGCAACGGCCGAGCGCACTTCTGGATATGGTGAATCGTCCTCTGAACGATGATTGTATAAACTGGTGAGACAAATACCAAGGGGGAAGAGGGGGAAGAAAGACGTACCAAAGACAGAGGCGTGGCTCCTTCTTGAATCTGACTCCTCCTCATCTGCTATTGATTCTATCGGTGACTTTTCAAGATTTGGGTCATCGAAGTCATAATTCGCGTTCTTGTCGATGTCTGCGTCAGTCGAATCGAAACTGCTGCTCTCGACAAACTTGAGGGAGCCACCATCCACGGCTGGAATCAGGCACATGATGAAGAAATTCGTCATTCGGGATCCATGGGAGATTCGGGAACAACACGCACCTTTTATACAGTCCTCAGCATCCACAAACACCGTCACAGTGCTCACCAGCTCTTTCTCTTCGCCACCGCTGAGCATCAGAGAGGACGGACCGACAAAACAGATGGCAAGTTGTAAATATCCTATAATAGATGCCAAGTATAGGGTTGCCGTTGATAAGAAGATCCGAGGTACCGATATTTGCGTGGCGTTCCTGAGGCGCAGGGGCAGTGACCGTCTCGCCATTTCAACGGGTCCACAATACCGCATCTCGGCGGACCATCATAAACCTAAAGAAATCCAGACCCGGCACTTTTCAATACATGGAAAATCCTGGAATCGGGGATGGTACGGGACGACAAGGAGACAGAATAACACGACCGCGATATTATTGATGCATATTTTTGATCATCACCGTCACGAATGAAATTTCGAAAAAAGCTGCAAGGGTACATAAGTGTGATTTAGACGCAAGGATCCGAATTGAGGTGACACTGGCGAAATGCTCGGAGACTCCGTATTCGATTGAATTTAGTGCTGACGTCGGTAATAAGGAAGGCTCGAAAACGTGCTATTAATTGGAGAGAGAGCGGAGTGGTAACTGTATAAGGACCCAAGAGGGCTTAGATTTACGGCATCCCTTGCACCGACGTCAAATTTTGATATCGGAGCAATAATTGAGCGATCGCCATGCAATTCAAAAGCCATCTTTCTATCAGTTCTGTTTACTTGAAGTTTGCATGACGGGCGGTGAAGATGATCAAGGTGGAAAACAAGACAGAAACGCTGCATCACGTGATTGCGATTGTCTGAATTGTTCTGACCGCGAATTGAATTCTTCACGGTCGTCGAACGATTCCCTTGAACCGGTTTTTATTACCGACGCTAAGAATCAGAAAATACCTTTCGAAAAATATGTTGCCTACCAAAGCCAACGGAATTGCAAATTCCAGATCAGAGGTCCGAAAGAGCCGTGCTGACCATATGGTTCCTTCAATCGCGGACTTGAAGCAAAACAATACGGTCGTTACGGTGGGCTACAAGGCTTCCCTAATATTAATCTGATGCCCTAATATCGAAGGCTTAGTACATTTTTGACATAGAAAAAAAAGATCTCTTGAAATGTGGGAATTATGAGAAATGGGCCAACCTGCCGTATCAAAGATGTTCGCAGAGTTTCCCGTGTCCACCGACAACGTTCCGAGGGAAAATGTATTGGCTAGTGTCCATGCGACGGACCGGTGCCGCATCCTAGGAAAAATCGTTATTCAAGCACCCTTGCTAGACTATTTTCTCGCACCTTATGCGGTGTCGCTGACTCTTCAAGCTTTGTGCTCATTTGCTCCTTCAGGTTGAGCGTCCCGGGTCATCATGATGGTGCTGCAACGGCCAGGCGCGCTGTGGTGAGGGCGAAGCCACGTGGCGTGATTAAGGTTAGGGTTACCGTACATCTTCACCGTCATCACCACGAGCTGAAATTGAGGCAATATTACATCTTGAATGCAGTTTGTCTGCACCGGCCATGTTGAGTGCCGCAGAATATAGGAAACGGCTTTACGGCTGGTTGAGCTATGCTTTTGCAAGGTACGCCCTAAATGCTGGGCAGTAGTACTGATGCTGAATTTACTGCAGCGAGGTATTCGTCATCGTTTCATTGACACTGTTTTTGCCTATCTGCCTGGAACAATTTGCGCGAGATAACGTGCGTCTCCTCGCCGGACAGCTTTCTTGCCTCCTCATTGTGCGATAGGGATTTCTACTGCCTGACAGGATGACGCCATGCTCGACAGTAGCAAAGAATCTGGACGGTGATGATTCTCCTGCAAGATGCGTAGTGAAGCTCGGCTTTTTGTGGATAGACAGCGCAAGCTTCAGGTGCGTTGTTAACCGCTTTATGAACTGAGACGGTCATGACGTCTCTCTAGTTTATATGTGTACTCAGTATCTGTCGCGCTGCAAGCTTTGACTGTGATTTCTGTGGGGGGCATCGCTGACAATTGTGTGAATCCACGAGCTCCTTGGAATCCACATATCTGACTTTCTGTGGGTAGCGGCCCATCGTAAACGGCTTCTCCTTGCTTTCGCCTTACAGGGCGCCTTCGCTGCAATTCTCTTCCTGATACTACCATCTTCTTCTCCGCTCTGGTTCCTCTCAGCGTTGTTGGCAATATGTGCGAATGTAGGGTTTGGTGTTTCCGTTGTCGCCATGAACGCATACCTACCATCTCTTGCCAAAGACTCGCGGGAGGTGGCTGAGCTACGATCTCAACTTGAAGCCAGTCAGGATGCCGGGGATTCAGATCTCGCTGATACCAGTCACTCCGAGGGCATCGAAGAGCCTCTCATACCGAGAACTCGAGTAGAGAGCTCGGAATTGCGAGCTCAATATGACAACGAGCTTTCCCGAGCTACATCTCGCATCTCATCCTTGGGCATAGCCCTTGGGTATAGTGCTGGTATATGTCTATTGTTAGTTGCCCTGATACCCGTGACAAAGCTCAAAGGCAGTACCTTCTCTCTTCGTTTGGCCATCGGATTGAGTGGAATGTGGTGGGCCGTCTTTTCCATCCCTGCTGCTGTGTGGCTCCCTGGTCCGACCACTTTGGTAACGTCGGGGGCCCCCGAGGGTGCTGTGTGGATCGATAACTTGGATGCTCCAGACGGTAAATGGAGTATACGAGCCGAAGTCGTCGCCGCTTGGAAGCGCTTAGGTGGTATGCTCCGCTGGCAGGAAATCAAAAAACTTCGTAACACATTCAAGTACTTGGCGGCTTGGTTCTTACTTTCCGACGGTATGTGCAGTTTATCGTCAAAGTAGTCATGAGCCTGAGCACGTCTTCTTTAGGGTTTACAACTATAACGTCCACTGCGATCCTTTTTGGCAAAACGTCATTGAACATGCAGCCTTCAGCACTCATATTGATCGGAGTGTTGACGCCATGCGCCGGTATACTAGGGTCTCTGTTATGGCCCCAGATACAGCGCAAGTTTCTGTGGTCAAACCTCAAGATCCTTGTCATTCTCGTCGTTTTATGTTCCGCTATACCTGCGTATGGATGCCTAGGCTTTGTTTTTCAAGGCAGAACAAGGTTTGGTGGACTGACGTCTCAAGGCGAAATGTTCGGTCTGGCCGTCTACTTTGGTATATTCGCTTCTTGCAGCGTTCTTCGACACCATATTGACCGAAGTTTCATAGGGTGCGTATATGGCGCTTTTCAAAGCTATGCAAGGGCCTTCTACGCCGAACTACTTCCTCCCGGGGAAGAGGCCCGATGGTAAGTTATATGATACTTCTATATTGTTTGACAGGGATTGACCCAATGATCTTCAGGTATGGTCTTTTTTCCATCACTGATAAAGTAAGTGTGTCTTGAGCCGCTTCTGCCACTGAGCTTAGGTCATCGCATTGTAGTCAAGCTCTTTCCTCGGGCCGCTGTTCGTTGGCCTCATAGCTGACATGACTGGCAATATTCGCTACGCGTTCTTCTTCTTGGTATTTATGATTTGGGCCGCTGTACCAATATTGATGAGTGTGGACGTTGAACGCGGGCGAAAGGATGCAAGGGAGTATCGGTATTCGAATGGCTCCAGAGATGGTCACAATTGACTGTTCACACGCTGAATTGGGCGTACTGTACTTGCCACGACTAATACATGAGTTGTACTTCGAACTCCGCCCAGGTCTGAAAGCGTTGGGATATGGTCAGGAAGACGTATGTCCGCCACTTACTAATTAATGTCCAGAATTCGAGCGTCGGCCGTGATTTACGGTCTGGACCAGTATTTAGGAGAGCAGTCAGACGAGTGTTATTGAATACTTATAGGAAAGGCAACTATTCGGTACGTTGATGGCTTCGAATTCAGTTTTGGCTTTAAAAGCAAAGACGCACCATCGAACTCGCCGGTGCACATGTCTGCGTTCATTTTCCTCGCCGTCGTCTTGGTTACATTATACCTGAAGACTCGAGCAAGAAATCGTTTACCTCTTCCACCTGGACCGAAGAAAACGCCATTGCTTGGAAATCTGCTCAACTTGCCCACCTCATCGGAGTGGGAGGTGTACAACAAATGGTGTAAGGAATATGGTACGTTTCTTTTTGGTCATGGGTTACACTGCTCCTCTAATGCTATTATTCTTTGTAGATACGGATATTATTCACCTCGATGTTGCTGGTACTTCTATCGTGGTTCTTGATACCGTGGAAGCTGCTACAGAGCTTCTTGATAATCGCTCAGCCATATATTCCAGCAGGTAAGCTTCAGCGCCTCCGTAACATTATTATACGGCTAGCCTCCTCGATAGACCACGGATGACAATGGTTAACGAGCTAATGGGCTGGGACTTTAGTTTCGGCCTAATGGAATACGGTAGGTGCTCTTTACCTGGTATCGCGTCGCCACACCGATTTTTCTGTCCCCAATCAAGGAAATGAATGGTTAGTAAGCTTCTCTGTAAGCTATTGCGCCCGATAACTTGACGCCCTACTAAAGGCGAGCACAACGACGGCTCTTCCAGCAAGAGTTCAATCCGATCGCCGTGGAGCGGTACCATCAATGCGAGCTTAAAGCGACGCACGAGCTTCTTAGGGGGCTTCTGGAAGAACCCAATAAGTTCATCAAACATATTCGACAGTGTGTATTTTGAAGTCGAGGTTATCTAAGCTGAAGTATTAAATATGCGGTAGCCTCGCGGGATCTACCATATTGTCTATTGCTTATGGTCTGGAAGTGCTCCCGGAGAACGACCCGTACATCTTTGCGGCAGAGGCGGGTCTCTGCTCGCTGGCTAAGGCCGCGGTACCGGGCGCGTTTCTTGTTGATTCCATTCCCCTGCTCAAGTACATTCCAGGTTTGTCAAAATTCAGTGTAAATACCCTCTGACTGACGAAAGAGGGGGAATTTTTTTCAGACTGGTTCCCTGGTTCGCAGTGTATGCTTCGTCCACCTGCACTCAGGCTTATGGTCCCTTAGGTGCAACATTCAAGCGCAAGGCAAAGAAGTGGCGGCAATATTCGAAGACGATGAGAGAAATGCCCTTTGAGGCTGCGAAACGGGGAATAGTACGTTGATGCATTTCTCTGATAGCGGTGAGCTGATTGTGAACTGGGTACAGGCAGAGGGGACGGCGAATCCTTCTTATACTTCTTACAGTCTGGAGAAGCTTGATCAAGCGCGAGATACGGCCTCTGAGGAAGCCCGAATCCAATCGACAGCAGCAACAATGTATACTGGTAAGGGCTGTCTTGTCTCGGGGTCGGCTTCTTGATGTTTTACCTTCCTCTATGACAGGCGGAACGGATTCGGTATGAAAACCTCATGCGGAAAACCGGACCGTATATACTGACTTTCTTGTTCAGACAGTATCGGTTCTATGCACATTCATCCTGGCGATGTTAGCCAACCCCGGAGCACAGAGGAGGGCGCAAGAGGAAATCGATGCAGTCCTCGGGGCAGGAGAGCTCCCGCGGTTTGCTGACGAGGTTTCGCTGCCATACGTGAGTGCTGTGGTGAAGGAAGTTCTGAGGTGGAAGAACGTAACGCCTATGGGTATGTCAGCTTACTCTCCGATAACCGTGGTTCTTAACTCATGAGGTAGGTATACCACATGCACTCACTTCTGATGATGTCTACCGAGGGTATAGAATTCCCTCTGGTTCCACCGTCATTGCTAATATCTGGGCTATGCTTCATAATGAGGTATGTCATTCTTCCGCCCCAGTCTTTCGATAAAAATCACCCGATGGTTTTCGCCTAGACGATCTATCCCGAACCATATTCCTTCAATCCGGAAAGGTTCATGAAGGAGGGTAAGTTGAATCCCGACATCAGAGACCCAGGCACAGTGCTTTTTGGTTTTGGCAGGAGGTGGGTACACAATAATTCTCTGCTCCCCTCCCTCTGAACGTATCCGCAGGATATGTCCTGCCAGGTACATGGCCTACTCTTCAATCTGGATTGCTATAGCTTCTATGCTTGCGGTTTTTGATTTCACCAAGGCGATTGATGAGTTTGGAAACATTATAGAGCCGACATATGCATACGCACTTGCCTTGGCTTGGTGAGATTTTTTAAGCAAGGCAGAGGGCTGACTGATGCAATGCGTATTAGTGTTCCACTGCCCTTCAAGTGCTCTGTGACGCCACGAAGTGCAATTGCTGAAGCGTCAATTCAAGCGACGACAAATGTAGAAGCTTGAATGTGTAGACAACGATAAAGTACCCTACTTAATCACACGTATTGTAGACCATAGAATGATGTTGTATGAACGCATTTCAGCAGCCTGCAGGCCAGGGTGCGTGTTGAGTACAGTCCTCGGGTGCTCAACTTACGTGAAGGTTGCTTTGGGTCGTTTACAGCTTCATGTGTAGTCTCATCCGTAGTTTTTTCCTGTTCCAAAAGGCCATCGGAAATTTGACGGAGAAGCAGCGGATAGTTTTGAAGTCGACGTCGAAGCAACGTCGAAGTTGAATCTCAAGACGAGGGAATCGGGGGTCTTTGGCAATCAATGACAAGCAGAGCCACGTGTACTGAACACGTACCTGGGCACATTCAAATAAATTGCTTCCACCACCACCATCGGGCGTTTGCACGGACGATGGACTTTCTTCATTCCAATCTCGCTGCTATTCAGCATAAGCTAGCCTTTGTGGCAGTAGAGCCCATTAACTGGAAATTATATGTCCAGTCGTTTTCTTGGACTGTGACTCTCTGGGAGTGTTACCTGCTGTAGGCCTCGTCATTCTATGTGATCTAGATATACTGACCCTACCCTTGCAGTCTGCGCCAGTATCCCTTATACTCGAAGAAGGAGCCACCTTCGGCCTTGGCGCCACACTTGGGCGCGGACGTGTTCGAAAAGTCGCAAAAATATGGCAAAGAAAAGGCCCAAGTGGCACTGTTCTCCAAGCTGTACAGTCAGGTCTTGGACTCGTTATTGCTTCACTTTGGTTTCTATGCTTGGTGCTGGGATGTGTCAGGGAAGATCTTGGCAAGGGTAGGGTACGGTTCTGAATATGAGGTGCGTTTGGTCCTAACGAGACTAGTATAGCATCTGAAAGCTCTTTCAGATCTTGCAATCCATAGGATTCTCCTTCTTGCTTTATTTTGTATCGTCACTGCCTACGCTACCGCTCTCCATCTACTCCACATTCGTCTTGGAAGAACGACACGGGTTCAACAAGACCACACCTGGCCTCTTCGTTGCAGACATGCTGAAATCATGGGCTGTCGGAATTGTGTTTGGATCACCCTTCCTGGCTGCTTTCCTTTACATCTTCAAATGGGCCGGCGATCGTTTCGTCCCTTGGCTCATGGCCTTTATGTACGTATTTTCAGAGTTTCGCTCGTGCTTCTCGCTCACCTGTTCGCTTCGTTTCCAAGGCTGTCCTTCCAGATGATCATGGTCTTCCTCTACCCTACTGTGATCCAACCTCTCTTCAACACCCTCACTCCTCTCAAAGATGGTGAACTTCGCACTCGTGTCGAGTCCCTCGCTGGGAAACTCAAGTTCCCGCTAAAACATCTGTACGAGATTGATGGCTCGAAGCGCAGCTCACATAGCAACGCGTATTTCTTCGGTCTTCCTTGGGTAAGCTCTACTTATCTTTTCTCTCCGTATTTAACGTCCTTGCAGAGCAAGCACATCGTCATCTTTGATACCCTAATGGAACAGAGCTCAGCGCCTGAAGTCGAAGCCGTTCTTGCACACGAGCTCGGTCACTGGTACTACCTCCATCCCACCAAAATAATGATCGTATCCCAATTCCACATCTTCACTATCCTCGCCCTCTTCCCTGCTTTCCTCCACGCCCCGCCCCTCCTCCGATCCTTCGACTTTCCCAAGGTTGTATCAGCACAACCCCCCACAATCGTTGCGTTCTTGATCTTCCAGATGATCCTGACCCCGCTTGAGGCGGTGATCAGCATTGGGATGAACGGACTGAGTAGACGGTTTGAGTGGGAGGCGGACAGATTTGCGTGCGAGTTACAGGATACGCTAGGGGAGGAGAAGATGAAGGACATGGGTGAGAGGCTGGGGAGGGCGCTGATAACGCTTCATGTGAAGAATCTGTCGACGGTCTGGGTGGATTGGTTGTATTCGGCGTATCATCATTCTCATCCAACCTTGGACTGAACGGCTGAAGGGGTTGGAGATGTATCAAGCTAGTCGGGAGAAGAAGAAGGACTAATGTAGAGATGTTTTGTAACATATGCATTGGATATATCTATCCATCTGTGCGAGTATGTCGATTTATTCAAGTCTCCTTTCATCTTCTACTGTGCAACAGGTGGATATCAGAACCTACTTCCGTTGCCGCTCTCATTGGCTACACAACTGGCGCCTTTCATTGGATCTTCCGTCTTCGGGTCTCATTTCCTTGATGCGTTTCGTCTCTCTATCTTTCCCCCCTCCCCCACAGGCACGAGTTCCACGAGTATCTATTAAGTAGTTTGCAGGCCGCTTGCCCATAGTGATTCCTCCCTCGTGTGTTATGGTCAGCGACTACTCTGAGGCATGCTTAGTAACAATGTCGACTAGAAGTGCCGGATGAGATTTCGTTTAAGGACTATAAAAAAAACACTCTGACTTGGAAGATGTCGTCCGTTCAATAATCACCGCCAATTAAATCACATGTACCAACCGTACGGCTAATTGAATATACAATATAACTGTGCTATGTATTTCGATGTATTTTACCTTAGAAATCCAACATCTACACAAGTCCGAAGCATTCGTGGAAAAAAGTAGTAAGTGCCTAGTAACTTTGCTTTTATCCGTCGTCGTCGTGAATACGTGTATCTCGGTCAGTCTAGGGCTAGGCTCAATACCAACAAACCTGGGACTGAAAATATTTTAATAGGAACTACGCGACCTGTTCGAGTCGAGCCTAGGGCAGCCTGCCAGATCGGTACAACGGTCCGGCTCCTCCTCGCGGCAAATAAATAGCTACGGTTGCTCTACTCCGCCCACCACCATCATGCCAGCAGACGTAAAAAACAAAGTATGCCTAATGTATGTGGTATTCTCTACTTTTCATATATACTCTGACACGACCATTCGTAGTGTCCACGACGGATGGGGCATCGCAACCGTTCCAGGACTTGAGGGTAACGCCATTGAGGCCGGTACGACAACGAATATGGATACCATTGGCAAGGAACACAGTCAGAGGAAGCTTGCTGCTCACGGGATTGCTGTTGGGCTGAGCGAGGGCCTTATGGGCAACTCCGAAGTTGGGTAGGTGCTCTTCCATTATCAGCCAAATCACCTGTTGAGTGCATGTAGGCACTTGAACATCGGAGCTGGCCGCATCGTATGGCAGGATATCGTGCGAATCGACGTGGCGATCAAGAAACGGGAATTCCACAAGAACAAGGTCATCCTCGAGAGCTTCAACAAGGCAAAAGAGGGAACAGGCAGATTGCATCTGCTTGGTCTAGTACGTCGCATTGTCCTGCTTCCTGCAATTGGGCTAACGGGCGACATAGATCTCTGATGGAGGCGTCCATTCACACATTAACCATCTCTTTGCTCTTTTGGAGACAGCAAAGGAGGTCGGCGTGCCCCACACATATGTCCATTTCTTCGGAGATGGTCGCGACACGGCTCCCCGTTCCGCGGCGGAGTACTGCCAACAGCTGCTCGACTTCATGAAGAAAGAGGAGTATGGAGAGCTTGCTACCATCGTAGGCAGATACTATGCCATGGACAGGGACAAGCGATGGGATCGAATTAAAATCGCCATCGATGGCTTGGTCGGCGGAGTAGGCGAGACTGCTACCGAATCTGGTGTAGCCGCTATCAAGGCAAACTATGAGAAGGATGTGACAGATGAATTCTTGAAGCCCATCATCGTGAATGGGGATGCTGGCAGGATCAAGGATGGCGATTCACTATTCTTCTTCAATTACCGGTCCGATAGGATGCGCGAAATCTCTTCCGTATTTGGATTACCTGACAAGCCGATGGAAGTGACTATTCCGAAGGATCTGGTGCGCGTTCTGTTTCCCATTTGCTGCACTTATCTGAGTGACTGCATAGAGTATTACAACTATGTCCAGATACAACGCCGAATTCCCTTTCCATGTAGCTTTCCCACCCCAAGCTATGACTAATGTCCTAGCGGAGTGGCTATCAAAACATGACATCAAGCAAGCGCACATTGCGGAGACAGAAAAATACGCTCACGTCACATTCTTCTTCAACGGCGGTGTCGAGAAGGATTTCAAGAATGAAGACCGACATATGATTCCCTCACCCAAAGTAGCTACGTACGATAAGCTTCCCAAGATGAGCGTACATGGCGTTGCCGAAAAGGTTGCGGAGGTCATCAAGAAGGATGATCATGAGTTCGTAATGTGTAACTTTGCACCTCCTGATATGGTCAGTTACGGACTTGCTGTCTGTCGAATAGCCAGCTGACAGACTACAGGTGGGCCATACCGGCGTGTACGACGCCGCCGTCGAAGCTATCGGGCACACCGACGAAGCCGTGAGTATCGTGTACAAGGCGTGCCAGGAAGCTGGATATATTCTTCTCATTACCGCGGACCATGGGAACGCGGAGCAGATGAAGAACCTCGAAACAGGTGCTCCACACACCGCGCATACGACGAACCCAGTGCCCTTCATTATGACTGGAGACCCGGAAAAGTATAAATTTACAGAAGACAAGGAGGGCGAGGACGAAGGCGCGTTGTGTGATGTCGCTCCTACTATCTTGGACCTTCTCGTGCGTAATTTTACTTCGTGTCCTTGATGTTATGCTGATATACTGTACGGCGTCAGGGTCTCGAGAAACCTGAGGGTGAGTTCTGATCTTTTCTTGTCGGTCCATGTACTGATACGATTTTATATTTTAGAAATGACAGGTCGTTCACTTTTGACTAAGGTTTGATAGAGTGATGAAATAAAATGGGAGGATGTAAGTGTAGCACCGGCTCTTTACCGGTGACCCGTAATAACCGCTTTCGATCCAAGCAGTGACGAAGAACATAATTGTACAAAAAGAGATATATAGAAGGATGTTAGAGAGATACCGATAGATTGAAGATACACTAACGAAGACGAAATATAGGTTTTACATATTGTAAATACCCTCAATTGAGATGGCACTTATCGCTAACAATCAGAAATTCAGTAACGAATGGCGCATTGTGTTCAATTGGAAGGAAAGTGGTACTTTTGGACATGGGGGAAAGCCGTGGTATAAGTCGTAAGTATAAGAGGCATGCTCCACCTAGTTGAAGATGATGAAAACGAGAGTGGAACAAATAGCCAATGCAAAGATGTTGAACGACACGCCATTTGCTCCTGCACCATTACCGCCGAGGCCGCTAAGACCGGTGGTCTGGCTGCTCGCAGCAGAAGAGCTGCCGCTAGAGGCAGATGCCTCTCCTGCGGTGCCAGTCGCAACGACACTGCGAGTGGTGCTGGGGGGTACTTGGAAAAACAAATTAGGAATTATTCAGCCAACCTCAGCAGCAGGCAACATACCTAGATAGGGTGCCGGCTTGGACGTTCGTCGTGAATCCTATGGTGTTGGTAACGCTGCGCGAGACGGTGGCACTGGTAACCACGGCTTTGGTCGTACCAGAAACGAAGGTAGTTCCTCCAAAGGCACTTGAAATCAAGGCTGAAGTGCCGCCGCTACCACCGCTCGATGGATCGCTGCAAGCCGGGGATCCAGTGCTATCGCGATAGCACAAATCACCGGTAGCTGTAACCCAAGTCAAAATCCAGATTTTGACACGGAAATGGAAAAGACTTACGACAGCAGAAGTCTTCACCAGAGCACAGCGTGTATCCCACGTAATCACACTCCTGGCTGTCGTTGGCCACACAGGTCTCACCGTTAGGACAACATCCCAGGAGACCTCCCCATGTGCCACAGTATTCACTGGAAAAAGTACGCAAATTAGAACGAGCAACTCAAGATGTGTGAAGACAGTTTTGCTTACCCGATTGGGCAACAGCCACTGCCTAAGAAATTTTCAATGAGAAACAATCGAGATGAGGAAGGAATCTGAATGGCGTACCATCACTGCAAGGGAGGAACCCGACCGCACAAGTATTGGTTTGGCGGACGACGAGGCCATCTGTTGACCTTGGGAACGGAGAGCGCAGGAGAGCTGGGATGGTACCGTCATCTCTCACTACTAACTCCCGGACCACTGTTTTTCTCGGGAGAGGCCCAGAGGCCAAAACCGGAAGGATAGTGAAGCCAAGGACAACTGCAGCCTGGAGGGTGCTGAACATATTTTCGTGAGGGGGGAGGGAATACGGAGGAACGTGGGGCAGCGTCCGTTATATAGTACGACACTTTTTGCGGACAGGCCCCTGGATAAAAATCTGCTCTTGGCGCCTACCGCCCGTGATACACTTTGAAAAAGGTACGCGGTGGTAACGAGAATACGAATTTGACTTGCGTCCTGTAAATATAGCATAGCATGGTGAGAAGACGGTGCTGTTCCGCTGTCTGAAACGAAGGGTTAAATGTCGACGATGGATGAGGAGAGAATTTCCACTGACTTCGAACAGGATGTTGATAGAATTCGTTCTAGCGCCTATCTGGCTTGAATTCTGGATTCCAAATTAAATGACAAAAATCGTTTGACGACACGCTACACCACGCTGCTGCCTTCAAAGTGATTGGAAGTCCATGATAACGATCTATATTGTTCTTCATCAAATGACAAGGTCACAGCCCGGTCAACTACCTTTGAACGTCGACACAGGGTCTCAAGTAAGTAGTATCAGGGTAGGCTGGAAGATAGTGGTGGCTTCAAGATGGTACCAGAAAGTACCAGGCGAGCATTCTTGATCGGTCCATGATGAACGAGAGAAAGGTCCCGAGAATCTGCCACTAATGCGCCCCTGTCGGTTTCAAAACGGCCCCTGATAAATTTGACGCGTCGTTGCCAGAGCTGCTGTACTTGTCAGTAGTAAAACACAGCAAAATCTATGATGTATGAAGCTGTGAACTTTCCTCGCGATTTAAAAATGGAAATGATCTTCCAAGATTTTCCGCAGCACCTTTCCCCAACTTTGAAGGGAGGCGATGCAAATTCAAATCCCGGAACCGATAAACATCTCAGGAACAAAAGCAAAAGACACAAGACTACCAACCTTCGGGAGAAGCATCGTTGAGAACCAGAGGCTCCACCAGGCGAAGGCCAATGTAACGCTCCTGTAACGAGTAGCTGTGTTGGGACGCGAATTACCTATGATCAATGCAAATTCATTAGGGTTAATGAAATTGGCATGTTCAATTGAACAGGAATCCAACGCATGGCATGATGGAAAGAAGCTAGAACAATAAGCAGAGGAAGGCAGATAAGTTGATGGTTCCCTGGCTCTCTGAAACTTCAAGTTAAAGACAAGATGGTAGCATTATTGCCTATCGAAGCTTGCTTTTGTCGTTGTTCGCTCCTGCTGGCGAACAAATTGGATCTGAAAAGATACGGTCTCAGTAAATACTAGTGGAAGCTTGCGTATGGGAACCACACCGCCATAAAACGCTTCAGGCTTCGGGACCAAGTTGCGGCGTCAAACCCTCTCGCGCGCTATATACTCAGCAATAATCCCGAAATTAGGTATGACCTAGTAGATCGACGATTATTCGCAAAGTGGCCAACGCAATATGGCAAAAAGACAAACGACACATACCGATCACCATGACATTCGCGTTGTGATCATTGAGTTTCCCTGAGCTTCCCCATGACTGGGAAAACCCGGAAATTAAGGAGTCGGGAGATTTCACGAACAGATTTCTCTTTGCCCATAAACCGATAAGGAGATCGGTATCCAAAGATTCCGCGGGAAAGCAGATGGCATACCGCGAAATTGAGACTACTAGACCTGGCAAGCCATAAACTCCTCGAGGCGCAGCATCATATCACGGAAATTACTCATTCGGAAAACACGTGGGTAACGAATGGCTCGAGTCATAGGCTGACATTGCTTCTTCCTTGCGTGTTCAGACCAGCTTTGCGAATGGCTCCAGCGAATTTCTGCTTCCCTACCCCGCCGACGTTGCAGAGTGAACGCGTTAAGTTAGTGTCTTTTGATGTAGGTTTTGAAAGACCTAGTCCAAATTTGATTATTGACTTCGTTGTCAAGATTTCTATTCATACAAGGCTGCTAGTGACAGCCTGTTCGGATGAAAGCATTTACGATTTCGTCCCCTTCGGTCCGTTCAAGGATGAAGAAGAGTTTATTGCTTCTTTCTGGAACAAGAGGATGAAAGACGACACCGGAATGACCATGTTCGCAGTGTACGACATAACCAAGCCCGAGGGGTCGGCGTACGCAGGAGTCATCGGTTATCTGAACTCCTCAGCCGAAGATCTAGTCACGGAAATCGGTTTCGTGATTATCGCACCAGGGTTTCAGAAGACGCATGTAACGTCTAATGCCGTCGGGATCCTCATGAAATACGCACTGGATATGCCGGAGGATGGTGGCCTTGGCCTACGCCGGGTGGTATGGCAGGCCAGCGCAGCTAATATACCTAGTGCCAGGACCGCAAAAAGGATGGGGTTCCAGCAAGAAGGGATTTTAAGGTGGCATAAAGCCTGGCCTACATCAAAGACTCGCGGTGCGAACGGATCTCTTGTCAGAAAAGGGGATCCTAAGGAGGAAACATTTCCATTGGGGCGAGATACCGCAATCTTGAGTATCTGTTGGGATGACTGGGAAAGTGGGGTACGAGCACACGTTGAGGCGACAATGGCGCGAACTAAGTAGATGGCTATTCCCGTCTGAATTTTTTTTTCTAACTTGGAGAAGAGGATGGTAATTACCTAGTTCCAATACAGTATAAGAATGATATCTTGTTCGGACCAGTATGAGACTCATGAGATAAGAATCTGAGTGCATAGATTACTGGTATGCAGTGCCGCCGCAGGTTATTTGTACTTCCTGAGTTCCCTAAGGCGCTCAGGCGTTCGGGCTGAGTAACAAGATGACAAGTTGAACTTGAAAGGGAAGGTTTTATTCAGCGCGTCGCGGCAAGGTCCGCATCGCGAGCACGTGCCGATGAATCGCCGATTTGACGAAACTCACGGACCAACAGCTTCGACACCTTGCACGCAAGCTCACTCTGACCCTGATACTTTCCACGAGGCTTGGCTGCGTGGGCGTTTGAGTATCGCGAGTTCGCCACCCCCCAGTGATGCCTCGGCTATCTAACAGCGCTCGTGGTCAGCAAGGCCAGAAATCCGGCCTTCCCCCCTGGATCCAGATAACCCTGCCTCGATTGGTAGGGAATTTCCTGAAAGATCCCAGATATTTCTGATGTCGGTATCTTATGGGCTCTTATTTCCGCTTTGCCGGCTTCTATGGATCGTAATATAATGTCCGCACTGTATCCCTACAGCGCACAGTTGACCGCATCTGATCGAGGTGCCTTTCCTTTGTTTATATACGCCGGTACCACTAAATGAGTTGTCCAAGGACAATTGGCTCCTGGTGCGCTTTCATCATAGCCGGATATGCATGCACTAATTATACCTGAATTTACCCTGTAGATTCCCAGCAGCCGTCATTTGGACTAATGGACTTACCTTCATTGCGCTCTCTCAGTATTTAAAGATGCCGGTGGTCGAGTTCTGTACCTCTGCTTCTCCCATCACCCCTCATAGCATGTCCCACGTCACCACTTCTCTTATGCTCCTATCCGCCGACGGTACTAAAATTTATGCGGATGCAGCAGGAGATTTCACCAAGCCTGCCATTGTATTCATTCATGGCGTCTCGCTAAGCTCTGTCGTATGGAATGACATATTTCGCGATCCCAAGTGGACCAACCTATTCTACATGGTTGGAATTTCTTGTTGTTTTCGTTGTATCCTGCTGAGTATTTTCTGGCAGGTGAGATACGATACTCGTGGCCACGGTCGAAGTGGAATGCCCACTTCTCCGCGTGCATGGGAATCTCAGCGCCTTGCAGAGGACTTCGATGCTGTGGTAAAGGGCTTCAAATTGAGAAGACCGTTTGTATTAGGATGGTACGTCATATACGATATCTAGTTCTAACAGCTCCTCACCTTCACCCCAACCACAGGAGCCTAGGAGGTCTGTGTGCTTTGATTTTCATTGCAAGGCCGTGTGAAGCTGACGTGAATCTAGCCACCCATATTGTAGATATTCTCTCTCTTCATCCCGGGAGGGAGAGATACCTCTCTGGAGCTATTCATCTCACCGGAGTGCCCTTCATGGGTGCTGGAATCGGCAAAGCCGGAACACAATTCGCTCTCGGCTGCCTGCCCTCCCTTAATCAGACAAATGATGTGGAGAAATTCCAAGATGCATCTCGGAGATTCGTCAACGGATTCTCCAGACACGCGTCGTTTGAACTCAAATCCCTCTGCTTGGGAAACTTTGTTACCCAGCCACGAGCTGTAACCAAATTCGTCTTCACTCGTGAGCAAGATGCAACCGAGTTCTTCAAAGCCGGGCAACGCGGATACTTGCCGCTTCTAGCGATAGCCTGTACAGATGATTTGATAGTCGATGGCAGGTCTGCAGCCAGGGCCTTGGGGCCTTGGAAGGATCTCAAGTTAGTCGAAATTGAAGGAGCTGACCATATGCCTTGGTTATCACATTCGGAAGCGATGCGAGGCTTAATCACCGATTGGGTGAAAGACATTCTGGCTGCCTAATTACTTATTCACCGGGACTTTTCATAATTTATTTGGATACCCCTTGTAGGTCTCTATTGTTTTCTGTATATTCGCGTGGGCTCGTACGGCCCGCTGGTCCGGAGCTTTGGGACTTTCTTTGTTTGGATATATTATTTCTTAATGGCATCGAACCCTCTTTCGTACCACCACCACCGCCTCCGCGAGGTATCGTCTCTTCTCCATACGTCCCCTCCTCCCTTCATCTTTATCAATGACCCAATTGCACCTCGTTTGACGGCCCAAGCTCTGCTTAGTGTGCTCTCGTCTACCACCGGTACCACCGCATCGACGCACCATGTTCAAGTCAATGCTGTGACGTGCCTTTCCGCTAGACTGTTGTTCGACGCGATTCTCAATGGACTCGCACGATGGACACCATCTTGGGAAGAGGGCTGTACCAACTGGTCGGGTCCCAACGATACCGGGCGTTATAATGAATCACTAGACGCGTTTTTGCGCGGTCTAAAGACGCTCTATTCGTTCTTGCACCACGGCAGTAGTAATCTATCTCAAGTGACGCGATTTGTTATCGTGATTGAGCGTGCAGAGCGTCTCAAGGATCGATTACCAGACCTCATCGTTCCTTTGACGCGTCTTGCAGAAATGGTAAGGCCGTGTCCATTCGTATGCAGGTGACTAATTTATCTTCAGACGCGTCTTGATCTGGCAATTATCTTCGTCTCTTCTGGAAGGTGGGACGATATGCGGCCTTCTCTTGGGGCTTCCCCGGATCCCTACTTTGTGGACATATCTATTCCAACGAAAGAAGGTGACGTTATCTCCTATTACAATGACTACACCTGATGTAAACATCGGCCAGCCTGTATTGCGCACCTTCGCTCTGTGTTTCTATCTTGCCAGACTAAGCCAAATCTCCCTCTCAATCCCTATCACCCAGTTCTTGAAGGCATGTACGCGTCTTTCACATCAGTCCTCTGTGACGCATGTTTCCCCTTCACCAATGATCCTGATGAACTAACGTATGCTGCCGCCGCGCGGTGGCCGGGTTTCATTCGACCCATACTGGAGAACCATGCAATCGAACGAGGGAAAGGAGATAGCAACCTCGCCGAACGGGATGATAATGAACATCTGTTTACCGAAGATGCGATGCTTGGCGATGATGCGCAAGATTTTGTTACTCCCCCAGAGGAAGTTCGAATGCGTCTATATCGTTATTTCAAACCCAGCATCACTTCGGCGCTGGAACAGCTATATCCCCGCTCTAGCAATGCCCAAGACTGGGCAGATGCCCATCAGCCTTCTCCTGAGGCGCTGGAAACCATTTTTCCGGCTCATCGAGCAGATCACCTAAGTAAACCGCCAGTCGGTGCTGCAGTCAAAGGGAAGCCTGCAGAACCATACCGGAATTTAACAAGAATATCGAAGTTTATTCTCATCGCTTCGTTCCTAGCTTCAATGAACCCGGCTAAATCAGACCTGAGGATGTTTGGCAGGGGTCTGGACGAGAAGAAGCGCAAACGTCGACGGATCACCAAGGCACCTTCGGCAAAGACCAAAAGTGGCCCTATCAAGGTTACCTTTTCTTATCGTTTGCCGTGTTGTAACTGACTATCTTGTAGATTCCTCAACATTTCCTTGGTCCAGCAGTATTTCCCCTTGACCGCATGCTAGCCATCTTAGGCGCATTGCTTGAAGAAAACGATAACGACGACGATTTCAGACCCTTCAAGATTGACTTCTCGATTCCTGGCGAGTACACCGATATGGAAGTCAGCAGGGTCGGTGTATGCGCTACTGTAAGTTCCGAGGGTCGTCCTGATGAATGTACTTGCCGACTCTGCATCCGTAGATCATAGATCTGACATCATCAAAGTTGCTTCATCGAACTTCGCCGCCCGAGAGGTTGGATGGACCCCCGATGTTCAAATGCGGGGTCTCGTACGATGTAGTGTTAGGATTAGCTAAAGAGTTGGACGTTCCTCTGCAAGACCTGCTCTGGGAACCTTTGTAATCCTTTTGGAACGCAGCCATCTGTCTTCGGTGAGATCCGTATGCTATTCTAAGATGTTGCTTCTCATTTACGCGTACCTTTTGTCAGTTGTCAGATTTATATCTTATTCTGTGGCTTATCAGAAACATCTGATGTCTTTGTAGCGATACCTGCCTCATTGTCTAAGCCTTAATAAGTAAGGCAAGGATATCGATAAGGTCGTGCTACACCAGGAGAAGTTGAAACCGTAACTTCTGTTCTCGTGGACTGCAAGGGTAGCCGTGCCGCAATGCTTCTCGAGAATAGAAGATCGCCGGTGCTGCAGCCCATTTCGACAATGCGTTCGAATTTTTAAGTCCGCGACGGTCTTTATGGCAGGCAGGCACGTGGATCATCTAGGGCCATCTTCGTGGCAGAGCGTTGCTATCCCCGGGCCCGTGAGATGTTCTTCAGAAAACTTTAAGTAGCGAAAGACATATTTACAACTAGGTTCTGACACTTGTCGTCGGCCTGGAAGATCAACTCTCGATTCGCGTAGTGCCCGCTCCTTCGTTGCACACACTTCCTGGCGTTTCAAGTAAAACGACCTCTTTGGTGTGTTACACACGAGTCCTCCGTGTACGTTCCGCTGATCAGCAGAAACAAGTTACATAAGTACAACAACCAGGCGACATCCCAGATTGTTTCCCAACCCACACTGACTACCTGGCCGAGTGACCCGAATACAGCTACAGCATAACGTTGTATCCCTTGAATCATTCCAACCATTTTCACCCGAGTCTCGTGCTGCTCAGCGGTTGTCATAATTAGAAAGTCCGCCGAAAAGTCCTATTAGGATCCACGATTCTATGTCTAATTATTAAGGCTGACTCGTACACTTTCCTCGGGCATTCTGCGATTTCCTTCGTTGTGCGATCTTTTAGCTATACGGCCTACTTCAACGTTTTCTTCTGTCCTCGGCGTAGAGCGCTTCGTGACAATGTCTTTCCCCTTCAACCATGCCGTATCTAGCACGGCACTACAGAAATCAGTAGAACCACGTTCAGTCATAACTCTCGTTCTCATTGAGAATTCTCGGGCTTTAGAACGGTTGTGGCCAGATCTCCGGGGACATTCTCTTCGCTCTGTCCTCAGCAAACTCGAAGCCAGGTATCCGGGAGCTCCGGTAAGTATGTCTTAATGCTTTATATTGCCTCAGTTCTGATATCCTAATTAGCATACGACCTACGTTCTGGAAAGCCTGGTTCCCGGTGACCAGCTCACGAGACCTGGAGTGGCCCGGCACCGCAATAGTCTAGACAATTGTCTGGAGGACCTACAATTCAATTATAGTCCTTTAAATGTTCTATCAAGTTCAGATATCTGGCGTGCAATCGAGGTAAGTATACTGTATCGCTGTTTTCAGTTTACGGCACGCGTGAAAACTGTCATATAGTTTCTGTGTTCGGCAAGTATACAAGAGCCGTCGACTGTTCGTAATATCCTCGTCATCGCAGCTTCTTCACCGGCGGAAGGCACAAGTGCCAAGCAGCACACGTCAACTGTCCCATATTATAATTCGTGGTTCGGCCTTGCCCAACGGCTCACGGAGGTACTTTTTTAATCCTCGATGATCAAGCCCACTAACGTTCACACCATCATTCGTCTATCTAGACCAACATTCAATGGCACATGATATTAAACGCTCAGCAAGACATGAGTAGACTGACCACGCTGTTTAATGAAACGGTCAGGGTTTCATTATCGCATCTGGAATGCATTTAACGGCGAATCGTCTCAACCAACAGACAATGCTGCAAAGAAACGTCGAAGAGCCCTTGTGGCTCCCTGCAGAATCGGATCGTTTCCTCGTCCGCCTCTCCAGCAAAACCGCAGCTATCACACCAAGTCTCTTTTCTCAAGGTAGGTGACGACTATCATTCTGCTCCTGGACTTGGCTGACAACATTTTGGCCGACGTCTTCCAGAATCCTTCAAAAATGTACGTAAAATCCGCCAACTTCTCACTCGTGTTTTATCTCACCTGAAGTGCAGCCCGCTTCTCCAGTATCGTATCACACACTTGAGTCTTCGCTCCCTGAAGACCGTCCAGATAATTGCTCCCTTCCGCATACTCTACCAGAGCCACCAGCAGAGGCACCGAGTCTGGTTGCTCAGCTGCAGCAGGTCCATGGGCTGACGAAGAAAAAGGTTTACGGCACCAAGCCCGTTCGAAAGCCATTTTTTCGTGATGAGCGAGTAACGGAGACGAGTCGACGGTCAACACTACTGGCAAGATCGGTGCCCATTGACATGGACATGACAAGAGCTCCTGGAGGTCGTGCTGTCTCCCACTCTGTAATTGATCGTAGCGCTCGTGTTCGCCACACTGGTTCTGCAGGAGGCCGTATGCATGGGTACCACCAACCGGCTCCGCACTGGTCGCCTATGTCCATGGCGTCACCGATCCCGTCTAATCTCCCGTCAGCTGCCTCATCATCCGCAGCGCCCACGAACCTAGATTCGTACATCTCATCTCCATTCAATGCAACCCCTCCGCCTAACGTCAGTACCACCCCATGGGCAGCATTCTCGGGGACATCTCCATCTTCTTCTCACCTCCCCGGTAGCTCTCCCGCGTTCGCACCGCTGCCAACACTGCCCTTCAACCACACTCCTGGCTCGCCCGACAATTCCCCACCGCCGTACCTACGCGACCGAGCCGTGCCGGAGGATATCGCCTTCTGGAGTCCTGTTTGACCCCCCGGGCTTCTACGATGGGCTGGGAACACATACGCCCAGTCATGAGTGCGAGGTCTCTGGCCACGAACCGGGGATGCTCGCGTCAGCGGCGTCGCCATCTCAACCCAATTCTGATGTTCATTTGGCATCGCAATCGGGGCATTCATCCGCCGAGTCTAACTGTTCATTTTCCACGGAGCAAATGCCGTCTTACAACACGGACAGGTGGAGTCAGACGTCGTATGGGCCTACGGATTCCGCATACGGGTCACCGAATTCCTCCGGTAGTAGCTCACTGAAAGGCTGGGCTGGCTGATTGCAACAGTCAGTTGTTAGTACTAACTGAATTCTGTTTTGGTGTGCACACTCGTTGCTATAATGTATTGTGTCCCCGTTTTGTTGCAAGGAACAGACACCAGCACCACTACTCAGGTTGTTAACCATATTATTGTACACTGCTTCCTCCGTTTCGCTCTATCATGTAGCTTATTTCTTAGGGTTTTTCAGGTACTATTATTACAGTTGTGTGTCGAATTGATTTATGCTTATACATTCTAGATATGCAGCGGGGAAATTGACCCATCCTGAGAAAGGTAATATGCGACGCGCTGGTGGCTGAAACATTAAATTAAGCATTGTTTACGCTCGGCAGTTTCAGTTCTGTTGGAATTTGGCAATCCGGCATCATGCCGATCTGTCTTATTAAGGAAGAAGATTGAGGAAAGGTATAGAAAGTTCTAGTAAACAGTCCTTTAGTATATAAGTAGGTACTGTAGTGTAGATCCTCATGCGTTTGCAGAGCTCAGCCAAGCGCAATACTATTGGCTTGAACACTATGCACACATACTGGGAATGAACTTGATCCCCCGTTTCACAACACAAACGCATTCCCGGTTTTAGTCATTTCGTTGACACCTTGATTGGCCACCGGTTACCCGGCCGAAGTTCATCCTCCAGTTGGGATCGCAGAACTAACCGTCTGTACCCAATTCAGTATTTCGTCTACTTTCGCGCGGAATTGTGTTCTAACAAGCCATCCGTTACCACTTGCGGAATTGCCGAAGTGCGGCATAAGCCCTTGGGAGAAGGCAGCCAAATTTGGGATTGCTAGAAGTCCTTTTTAGGCAGGCGATCAGGGAGAAGAGTTGAAGAAGTCGAAGTCGCTGTAATCAGTCCTCTTTAGGTTAGCGCACGTACACCGGAAGTCCTCTTTAGGCAGGTGAAAAGTCCTCTCTAGGCCACTGTAATTCCTTTCTAGGTTGGTGCAATATTTGAAGTCCTCTTTAGGCCACCGTCAGTCGTCTCTACGCTGGTGCAAATTACCTTAAAAGTCGTTTCTACGCCGCCATTCTGCCGCTGTAATTCGTTTCTACGTTGGCGATCAATTGGTGATATCATTGGATGATGGGAGCCTCGAGATATATTAGGTCATGGGTTAATGAGCCTGATGCCGTCTTGAGGGGGAGTGTTGGAATTTGGCAATCCGGCATCATGCCGATCTGTCTTATTAAGGAAGAAGATTGAGGAAAGGTATAGAAAGTTCTAGTAAACAGTCCTTTAGTATATAAGTAGGTACTGTAGTGTAGATCCTCATGCGTTTGCAGAGCTCAGCCAAGCGCAATACTATTGGCTTGAACACTATGCACACATACTGGGAATGAACTTGATCCCCCGTTTCACAACAAGTTCACTATACAACACTAGTACGTGGTGTTTACGACTCGGAGTCCAGAGTGCAAGGGCACGCCAGTTTCGATGGAAAGAGTTTAGATTCAACGATGCTGAAAGAAACTGTAAGCGAACGGACCGTGTTATCCCGTGTTATTGTCATTGCCTAGATATGATATTCGTCCGACTCGGACTTCATTGCTCGCGAACCCATTGACGACTTGTAAGGTGAAACGACGGCTGTTAGCACCGTATTCACTTACTATCCCCGCACATGCTCATAAAGCTGCTGAATTCAATCTGTGACCCCCACCGGACCCTGGGCATGCGATCTCTCCTCCGTTTGCACGAAATCTTATGCCGGCTAGGCACCACCGGTGACCGAATCTTCCCTAGCCTTGAGTCCCGCCAGGTGTGATATCAAATGGACGACGATCTTTCATTTCGTTTATGAAACACCTGCAAGGATATAAATCCATGCAACGATCTCTACGCTCGGTAAGAAACTCGGGCATGACAGTATGATCTATGAGACCCTGAAATGCCACAGAATCCATGTAAGCCTCGGGTCTACGAGCCAAAATACTAGAGTCAGGTTTAATTGGGCATCTGTGCATGCTAGACGGCTCCGTCTTTAGCCCAGTGCTGGTCCTCATCGCAGGAATCTCGATGTGACGGTTGAAAGGGTGGTGAATCCACCGAACAACAGAAGATGTAGGATTTATAGAGCCTATACTCTGCATGCTATAGTCATATCATATCGTCTGTCACAACTGACTGACCCTGGCAGGCCAGAATCGTTACTTCCCAACTCCACAAACTCACTTCGAGAGTCCCACCGACTGATATACCTGCTGTCGATCCTGGGATCTATACCCGTGAGACTTTGCCGGAATCCTCGGCCCGGTCCTCCGAATAATCTCTATCTCATCTTGACAAGTTGGAACCTTTGCAAAGTAGAGGGGCGTGTTATTGGTCGTGAAAAGCGGTTTCCACAAGTTCAATTTTATTAACAATCCGACTAATTTGAGTAATATAAGAGGTAGTAACGAAAACTCAAGTAAAACCCAGGTTGTGAGCGAGGACAAAGCGAGGATGTCCAAGAACCGAGTTCTAACCTCCAAAAGGGATCTGTAAGGGTGCTCAAAATCACTTGATACAGTTAGCGAGGTTGTCAGCAAGCGCTTGAAGTAACTTACAGTGTTTTCAACAAGCGCTAGGCGTAACCGATCAAAGATGCTTAAACAACACACAGTTAAGCGGACGTCGACGACTCGAGGGGTAGTAACTTCTTAGATTGACTTTCTATAGTATAAGCATTAACTATACCTTAGAGAGTTCGAGTCATTACTATTTTACAAAGTGTTGCATCATATTCTAGTATTTAGAGAAGAAAGGAGAAGGTAAGAGAAGATACCAGCGAATCACACACAATGATCGAGAAGGCCAAGTAAAGGCATGTACGGTGTTGACTCACTGACCCGGTCAGCGGACACTCGGTATCCATAACAAATTTCCAGACGTATGCTGTGGAAGTCAAAGTCCCCAAGTAGTCAATGCATGAGGGCCATGAGGGCACGGCCCATGGGGTAAAAAGCTTTCATGAGCATGGTCTGATCGCTCGATTGCGAGCGTAGGGACTGTCTGATATCTGAAGGGAGAAATATGCTTAGATCCAATATGTGACATTGCGCATGGTGTTAACAAATTTACATACTTTCGTGCTGCCTCAAAATTCTAACGTGCCCCGCTCAATCTTGCAGTCTGGTACGTAGATATTGCGGTAAAAAGATGAGATGTTATCAGTCTGTCAGGTGGTGACGGTAAGGTTGGAGTTAGGTAGCAGGTTATGAGACGGATTAGATTATCAACACCTGGTGGGAAAATCTTACAGCGGCTCCGGCCCGGGGACTTTCCCCCTTCCGTTCCACTCTCGTTACTATCATCACCTGCGTCGAACTAGTAGCCCCGCCACTATTGCTGCTCACCAACGCGTGCTTTCGGGTTCGGAGCCGACTTTCGGCCTTAGGGATATTGGTCGTCAATGTTCGTGGTACCGTGTACTAGGCTTTTTGCTCTAAGTAGCTGCAAGCGAGGTTCACTCTCGTACGCGCGAATCTGTGTCATAAGCCAACGATTTCGATGCTGACCTTATCGATGGAACTGGATTCGCTAGGTATATAGCTGACGTGACATCATATTTTATCTACTGTCGATCAAGCTCGCAACAAGAACCACGTGTTAGAGGATATCCACGACCTTACTTCGGGTATATAGGTATCATTCGACCGCTACTTTGTAATGTAACGCGCCGTCTAGCTAGTCTGACGCTTGGAGACGTATAATCGCCACATCTACGAGCTGGGGCCGGATGCGCCACATCTGATCGCTGGGGAGATTCTTAAAATGCTCACGGGCTTCGTACCTTGCCTGAGGTTCGTCTTCGTTCGTGAGTTGAGGACGAGCGTTAAAGTGCTGCGTCCTATGTAGTATGAGATGGTGCTTGTAGACGCTCACCGTATTCCGTATTCCGTGCTTTGCTTTGCGCTTTAGGTTGTCCTTTGTTACAGTGATCTATGGTTATTCTCATCGCATCGCCAGGACCAGTCTCACAGGAAGTGACTGGAATACCACGACCCCTCATACTCAGCAAGATGCTGATGGAAATAGAGCTGGAACTTGGATGTTGATGAAAACGTATGAATCGTTGTGCGACTCAACGCAAGGTATAAGGCTGAGGTCGAGATTGGACTCCGACCGGAGTTGTGGGAAGGGCGGGGGAGCAACGCCGTTTGCGACGTGAACGGCACCACGTACCTTAAGGTTACAGATGCACGTTTTTCGACATGTATAAAATGGCTTGCAGCACTCCAACAGACCCATTGTGTCCCTCTTTGTGGTCGCCAGCGATCCTCCTCCGAGTCTGGTATATCGAGCTTGGTGTTCTATTTTCTCGCACAGGGGGAGGGTGTTGACTACATCACTGGGCTTTGCGATCTCTACATGGCGTGTACTTGCGGGAGAGAGGGAAGCGTCTGGTCTGATAAAGTATAATGTGACGGAACGAGTTTCTCTTTCTTCCATTTGCCAGCCGCCGAGTGAAGATGGAGAGATGTAACGAATTCCTCTATTCGACTTCCCTGTCCGGCTTCTAGCCTGTGCTAAGCATGACAATCAACCGAGTCCTTAAAGTCCTCGGCGTCTTTCAATGCTCTGGGACGACGCGCGTGAAATTTTGGCTTGCCTAAAACACTTGGGAGAGGTGACGAGTAAGATTCAAATACGGTTTCAGAGTCCGGAATATTGAGCGTATTATACAAGTCGATGGGACGTTATCCACCTGTTCACCGATACTTCTCACTACGCATCAGTTTGGCGCCGTCAGGTTGAAAATCGCATCAAGTACGGTTTGTATAAGTTTCACAGTCAAACTGAACTTAACATCGAAGACCGGTATGTCGGGCCGTGGGATCCTACTGGGTTTGTGTGGAATTGGTATCTCTTCTGGCGTTAGATTAGTGGGTCGCGAAAGGCAACCTAGCACGCAATGTATAAATTACGATATCATTCAAGCATACTTTTAGTTCTTTGGGTTAATTCATTAATAAGCTTTAACAGAACACAACATCGTAGATGAGATATAGAAACGAAAGGATAAGATGGGGAATGTTTCATTATGGCGGAAAAGTTGTCGTTCTAGATACCCTACCGCCAGCCATGACAAATGTGCGTTTTCACAGAGCATTCAAAACTTGACATACTTTGAATCGAGAAGTCCAGAGACAGACATCGTTTCGTCAATGCCTAGCATTAGTAGTCGGAAAAAACTGCTCCTTTACCAAGATGTGCGTCTCATGCCGTCTCATAGAAGGTCCATCGTAAATCGGAAAAAGTGCATAACGCCCTGCCACCAAGAATGTCAAGCAAAGGAAGCTTTGAACTGAGAGAACTACAATCGCGAAGCACAAGACAATGAGACGTGATCGCACATCTCTCTATGTCGCCGGTTTAATTTTGAGTGTCCCGTTACATAGACGGAGAACCTGTGTCTACGGTCTCAATGAAAAAAACACCACCAGAGTCATTAACATGGACTCCAATGAAGACATAGATTACAAAAATACATGTGTACTATAATGAGATCGTCATTGGGACTGCTCGGCGTAAACCTAGACGAGAAACATGTCAACGACAGTGCGTAGCTTCAAAACAATGTCTGACCTTGATTGTTTTATCAGCACCACCGGTAATCAACCGCGTCCCGGTCATATCAAAGGTCGAACAGAAAACGCCAGCTTCAGCTTCCAGGGACCCAGGTTGAGGAACGTCATCCATGTTCTGGAAGGGAGTGCCCGTGTTATAGTCCCAGAACGTGAGAGTACCATTGTCGCCTGAGAAATTTATGTACGTTAATAAGCAGCTGCGGTAATGAAAAAGAATCCGAGGCGCCTCACCCCCAGAGAAGAAGACACCCTCGGCGTTGACCGACAGCGTGTTGATGATTGCGTTATGTCCACTGAAGTTGAACACGAATGTGCCTTCGGGACACTTCCATTTCTTAATGTTGTTACCACCCGCAGATCCTGACGCGAACGAATATTCCGTGGGATGTATAGCTAAAGACCGAATAGACTTTTTGTGGTGCGTGAGTGTCACCATGGTTTTTCCGGCCGCGAGGTCCCATAATCTAAACGTTCACGGTTAGCATCTGAAGAAGACGGGGAACTCATTGTATTGCAATGCACCTGACTGTCGAATCCATGCTTCCGGTGATGACCTGTGGGTCTGATTCTTGGCACTTCACATCTGCGACCGTACCAGTGTGACCAGAGAGAACATGGATCTGGGCCTTTGTCCGCATGTCCCAGACACGAGCAGACGCGTCACGTCCAGCAGTGACCAGCACATCGAGAGTTGGATGGAGGGACAGGGAGTATACGCCAGACAGATGTCCATGGTAATGCCGAATGACCTTGTTAGCTTCCAAGTCCCAGCATTTTACCATCTACGAAAAAGCTCGTCAGCTTCGCGTTGTTACCGATTGACTGGACGCACTTTATCCTCACCACACGAGAAGAGGTATGGATGCCGTGACGATACAGCCAGACCCCTCACGGTGGATATGTGCCCCGTTAGCGACAGCCTCAGCTCCCCCGACGCAAGATCCCAGATTTTTATCACGCGGTCACCGGCACCTGTGGCAAACCATTTGTTGCCTGGCTCAACTGCAACACTTCGGACCCATCCCAGATGCCCTGAAATAACGCGAACAAGTTTCCATGGTGGGTGATACGTAGGCTTGACCGTCCGTGTCGTTTTATGTAGAGTGAGAGCCTGGGAGAGTTTACTCGCGGACGCGAATGTTGATGGCTGCGAGACGGGGGTGTTGTCGATTTTCGCAATCATGCGTGATGTTTCTGCATCTGCCGAGGCTGTACCGCGTCAGGACAATGTTTCCAAGGCAGTCAAAGGGGCACACCTCCTGCAGTTATTAATTTCCGTTGTTCCTTTGGACGTGACGGACCCACATGACCCTGCTGAGCAAGAAGGGCGGACGGGAGTTCCTTAAAATCACGATACTCATCGTATATCTTCGCTGCCAGTCGTAGTCGTGCACTGTCGATAAAAATGGGACAGTGTCCTGCGAAGAAAATAGGTGAATTACCTTTTCTCTTCGTCTTTGAAGCCTGCGTCAGGACATGAGGCAAATACGCTGCGTGTCCGCTTTCCATTTAAGTTGAAAAGCTGGTTCTAGGGGCGGCAAAGCAGCGGTCGACATGGTGGAGGAGGAAAGAGACCGTCGTGGTGGTCGTTGGCGTTCAGCAGTGTAACCCTAACCCCAGTGAAGTTGATCGCCTATGCTTAGTAAGACTCGGGCCGACGGTAGTTATATCCGTGAGAAAATAATTACATAACCTAATTGTGCATGCTTGGTTTCTAGGCCTCAGCGGCATGCGGCGCCACTGAGAAAGTTCTGTCTCTTTCGATTGTGCAGCGATAAGGGAATTGCTGCAAACTTCTAGAGAAAGTCTGTATCCGTCGTGTAGCAGTGTATCTGGGTGTTCGTCGTACAACTATAGTAGGAGACGCATACACGATGTCGCAAGTGTTAGAGTTAAAGAAACACGCAAAACAGCTTCAAAGCAGTGGCGCTTCTGAAAAGGTATGTGGTACCTCTGTGTTGCACCTCCGATTTACTGATTTCACCTCTGTAGGAACTGACAACTGTACTACAAATGTTGAAGAAAGATTATCAAGTAAATGAAGCCGTCCTTAGGGTGGGTATTTCACGTCAATTTTTCGGTCGTGTGGGCATGTACTAATCGGGATTCAATAGGAGAGCAGAGTAGGTCTTGCTGTAGGCAAACTACGAACGCATGCGTCAAAAGCTGTCTCCGACCTGGCGAAGGACATCGTGAAAAAGTGGAAGAACGACGTGGAGAAGGCGAAGCAGAGTCATCATAGTGGTGGGTCGAGCAAGCCGGTGCCGAATGGAAAACCAGCCCCAAGTGCGTGCTGATTTTTTTCTTCGTGGATTGTAAAAGGTATTGACAGTCGTCTGCAGCCAGGAAGGCCTCTGTGGCTTCAGATGGCAAGCCGTCGATGCAGACAGCGAACAAGGCGAACACGAGGTCGTACAAATCGGATGGCCTAACAATCAAGCTGTTTGCAGAGGAAACAAGGAACACATGCCTTGGACTGATGTACGACTCTCTTGCATTCGACTCCAATGCCCGTGAGTAACTGCATCGAAATCACCCTTTACCTACCTTATATCCCACGTAGCTTCCGACCTGATCCTCAAACGAGCCCAGGCAGTTGAAAAAGGAGTCTACGATCTCCGCGGAACTGCTGACGCCGAATACAAGGGGAAAATCCGTTCCCTGTTTGTCAATCTGAGGGACAAGGGCAATCCGTCGCTGAGAGAAAGCGTTATCAGTGGCGACGTACCTGCTGAGAGGTTGGCTACCATGACTAGCGAGGTAAAGATTCGTCCACCCCAGTTTGATGCCGCATGCTCACCCCCTCTAGGAAATGGCCTCTGAAGAAAGAAAAGCCGCTGACAGCAAAATCAGAGATCAAAACTTGTTCCAGTCTCTTAGCGCCGAAGAGCAGCAAGCGGAGACAGAAGCGTTCCAATGCGGAAGATGCAAACAGGTGCGTCCAGCGAATAATCAGTGAAGCACGTTTCATTGATCCCATCAACTTGTCAGCGAAAATGTCGCTATCGTCAGGCCCAGACGCGGAGTGCCGACGAACCGATGACCGTACGTATCATCCTTTGCGTCTGTACGTATTCTAGTAGCTGATGATCTCTCTGTAGACCTTCGTAACGTATGTTCACTTGCTCACTATTCTTCACCAATCTGACCTTCTCTTTTTCACTAGATGTACCAACTGTGGAAATAGGTGTGTTTACCCGTTACCTTTCAGAGTCCTAAAACTAATCCAACAACCTCTACCAGATGGAAGTTTTCATAAGCAGCGCGGTATTTTTTGTCGCTGTCGATCTCTCCCCGTATGCTGTACACTCCGTCTGCTTAGTTTTATAGTATTGTGAACCAACAAGTAATGGTTTTTTGTATGATCATCTTTCGCTCCATTATACCACGTTTATTCCCTCTGTTCATATTTGTCATTGTACCTATGGGTTAAATTTGTCACTGCCACCTTTTTTACTATCTTTCGCTCCAATCTTCCTGATCCATCGTCATCATTTATTTTCGTACTCCTCCACAGGGGCAGCGGCGTAAAGACGTCTGGTGGAGCACCACGATCCCTTGTGATGACCAGAATGCAGGAGAAAGGAAGATACAAGTGTCGTAACTTTAAATCCTCTCCACTGTTCCAGATTTCAACTTTTTTCTTTCTTTCTTCAATGATCGCCAGGCACGTTTCGGTGACATCATTTTAATTATTGCCAAGCAAATGAGGTATGCGCGTCATAGGGCAACCCACATCGACGTCACCTGCCTCCATGGGTACGGCGGCGGGTATAAAGAGAATACCGTTCTTCCTCTGTTCCCCAGAAGTCTCAGTTTTCCTGGTTACCATTTATTCGGCTGAACCAAAACTCAATTATCTTATCTCCCCCTTGAATCACCTTGAAACATGGTTCGCGTCGAATAATAGCTCGTCTACCGTCGTCACTGAAATTAACGCGTCTCTTTCTTAGGGATCTGTCGTCTCTGCAATAGGACGTGGTATAAACGCGGTCATCTCCGCGATTGCCAATGTTATAATGACCATAATTAGGGCCATCACTACGGTAAAACCTTTAATTCTCGTCACACTTTATTTTGAGACTGACAAAAACTGCTAAAGGTCATTGTCACTATCTTTGATGTTATCGCAGACATTCTCTGCTGTCGCTGCTGCGGCTCGAGACGAAGCGGCATGCGTACCGGGCGGAGAAGAAGAAATGCTCGTTACTAGACGCGGTTGAGACGCAGTAGACGACATGCGCTTCTCGCGTGAACCAACCTGTTATACCTGTCCCTTACCTTTCTACTCCACTGTTCTCTACCCCCTTATATAACAGACAATACACGGAGTTTATATGTATCAACTTATGTTATCGCACAATTCATGTTATTGACGAAATTTCACCTTTGCGGAATATATTAGGCGGGAACGGCTGTTTCCCTTCGTGCAGGATGCTTCTTGATATTTTAATACCGCCAAACATTCGCGTCGGGTGTGACATTTGCCTCCGACGCAATGACCATATAAAAAATAAACCTATTGTGTCTCACAACCAATCAAAAATTCAACCTTGTATCGTACCATTAAACATGGTGCGCGTAGTAGTAATTCTGCAGCCCCCTAGTTTTTGTACTGACTTGTATCGCCAGAGATCTGTTTTTTCTGCATTAGGACGTGGTGTTGGCATGATCTTTGCTACGCTCGGCCGCGGTGTCGGTCGCATCGTTACTTCGATCGCCCATGTTTTCGTGACGATAGTCCAAGCCATCACAGCCGTACAGCTTTTCATTATCGTCTAATCTCACACCGAGTCTGACAAACTGGTTGCAGGTGCTCATTACCATCTATGATGTTCTCTCAGACATTATCTGCTGTCGCTACTGTGGTGAGAGACGAAGCCAAATGCGCTCAGGGAAGAGGCGGGACTTTCCGATAAAAATGAGGCGGGATCGCACTGCTAACGGGCAGGAAGGTGCTTCGAAGAGGGAGGAAAGCACCCCCACGTACTAGATGGCAAGTTTGGTGGTATTATACGAATACTGAACGCCCGACAAATGAGCTACCACCTTCTATAGGGTACGTTTGATAACTGAGGAGTCTCGAAACGGCTACGATTTACTTCGATAATGTGATGCAATGTTACGCAAACAATGAAAAATACTTGAAATTCTCGACATGGACAGCCTTCCGGTGCGACCACTTACTAGTTCTACTTTAATTCGAAGGTATTTGTTTCCAGTACCCAAAATCTGCGGGTGCTGAGCTAGACCTTCCATGACCTGTGTTGTAAAGCGCGAAGGATGAACCCTTAAAGAAAAAACCGCTGTGACACAATTTTAGTCTAACGACCTGCAAGAGTTGTGAACAGACGTACCCTGTCGGCGGGACCGTCATATACACACTGCTGAACGTTGTGAGATCGCTGAAAGTCCCCCATCGCCCTTCCGCATAACCCAACGTATACTCCGTTGACTTCGCTATGACCCTCAACCGTACTGGCTGATCGGTTGAGTCAAGTTCGTAGTAATTCGTCGTGGTGATCGTATTATTAGAAAATGTCAATCCCCATGGCCCTATTTGTTCCGCAGGAACAAGCGTCCGTGTAACAATGTACCGCTTCCTAGAGTCCCCTGTGATCCCAATATCATTGTGCATCATGTCTCCATAGAAGACACTCAGTCCAGCCTCCGTGAAATTAGTAGCGGGGGAAAACTCGAGGATTGTTTCAAACATCTCCTCATAGGCAGTTTGCTTGCGTGTTATAATGGCCGCGCTGTCTCTGTCCCCTAGTGCGTAGCCATTCGCTTTCAGCCTCAGATATCCTGGTCGGTCAGTGAGGGAGTGAAACGCCTTGTATGGATTCCGGACGAAATAGAATGAATTATCGAGGGTTGCCGAGGTGAAACCGTCTGAGTATGAAGAAAGCGGCGACTTGTCTTCGAGAACACCCTCCATATGCAAGCTCAGGGGCCGACCTCCGTTGAATACAGGCCAACCATCTTCCCATGTCACGGGGAACAAGAAGGTCTGGCGTCCTGAACAGAAGAACGAGAAGTTAGCACTTGTGAGAGGGAAAGCATAAACACTACTTGCCTAGCTGCTGGTAGCTAAAGTTCCCGTTCTGCGGTACAGTTCCCAGGCAGGTACCCCACCAGCTTCCGTCCGCCGCTCGCATGAAATCGGCATGGCCAGTAGACTGCACAGGTAGAGAAAGGTTTGCGCCATTGTAAACGATCGGGTTGCTGGGATTGTTTTCCCAAGGCCCTGACGGGGATGGGCCGCGTTGAATTGTAGCTTGATGATGGATACCGGTACCGCCTACAGGGTCGAATGTGAGTGTCGCATGTTTTAGACTAAAATTGGCTGCGATGTTTACCTTCTGCGATCATTAAGTAGTAGGTACCGTTGACCAAATATATGTGTGGACCTTCAGGCCTAGACGTCGAATCGTTGGGAAGAGTTCCATTGAATATGAGTTTATCAAAAGTGCGAGAATCTCCTGTAACGAGATCAACTTTACTCTGGTATATGCCGTAGATTTTGTCCACGGCGTTGTTTATCCCAGTCCATGTAGCGTATACCTGAGGAAACTTTTTCAGCTTAGCTCACAGAGCATAATATGCTCTTACATCGCCGTTGGTATCCCAGAAAAGATCTGCGTCATATCCAAGAAAGTCTGGGTGAAACATTAAGTTTGATGGAATGAAAATAACGTAAGAAATACAGAACACGCACCGAAGTAAACCGGATCACTCCATTTGCCTACAAATATGTCTTCTGTGGAAACGTAGAAGCTTCGAGGGAAGAGCCTGAATTCCGCTTTACGGACATGATCAAGGTGTAACGACGCGTAGTATCGCAGTAAACGCACGAGTATAGACATATCTAGTCGTGCACACGAGATAGTATACTCCCTCGTGGAATCTCAGAGTTGGTGCCCAAACACCTTCAGGTTCATCACACTTAGCGCCCAGGCAACGAGCAGATAGAAGAACGGTACTTACCTGCATCTGATGGAGTTCCCAGAAGCGACAGCTGCAATGGTCTGGTCAACCCATGCCCAATGAGCTCCCAATCTACGAGATTCGTGCTGTGATAGATGGGAACTCCAGGAAAGTATTCGAAGGTGGATGTAGCAATAAAGTAATCCGATCCTACACTCAGTATAGATGGATCTGGATTAAAGCCTGGGAGTACTGGATTTATCAACGCGTGAACCAACGCTGCGAGAAATGAGCACGGCGTTCTTGTGATAGGATGCCGCGGCATACCGATTCCGATTCCAAAGGCAATCCCCAGTAAAAGGAAGATGCACGGCATTGCAAATATCTTCAGGAATATGCGGTCTTGAAGATGTCAGTTTTTCTTTGCTCGTATATATGTCATTCCCGGAGGTCAGCTGAATGCTGGCGGTTTTTGTTCGGGAGCCTGTGGTCGGGCCGTCCGGTAGCAGCGGGTATAAAACTCCAGTCTCATAGTCCTTATGGCTTGGCATTAGCATAATACAAGGCGACATTGCAGGAAAAAATCCCTACCCGGTATAAAATCCTAGCTTTTGTGCAATGGTAAGATCCAGCGGGCGGAGTCGGGCCGCTGGAGCGGCTTATTTGGGATCAGCGTGTCTGCCAAATACCGGATCTCGGCACCAGAAGCTGCAGTTTTCTCTTCCTCTCTTGCTCTCTTACTATCACTTCATGTCCGTATCGCCTGGCTAGCCTTTTCTCGGATACTCAGCAACATGGGCGCCTACTACGACGAGATTGAAATCGAAGACATGGTGTGGGATACCGAGAAGCGTGTCTATCACTACCCATGTCCCTGCGGAGACCGTTTCGAAATTTCACGACAGCAGCTGGCTAATTATGAAGACATTGCTACCTGCCCCAGCTGCAGTCTTATCATTCGTGTCATATATGATCCTGTGAGTCAACGTTCTGTAGGTTAATTATCTCGCTTATGCTATGGGACGTAGCTAGATTACGAAGATGATGAAGAGGAAGAAGAGGACGAGAATGACGAGGAAGAGAGCGGGAGCAGTGATGACGAGAACTTCCACGATGCTATCGAAAAACTTTCACTCGATGATGCCGAGGAAGACAACAAGGCATGATCAGATTTTGGCTGGGGTTGTATCTTATTACTCTACACATGTCGTGCGCCCTTGTTCTCTCCTTTTAACTTGTGAATCTGACATGTTACTTGTACAGATGTATTTTTTATTCCAGTCGATGAACATCTATGATGTTATGATATCGAGTCTTTGGCATACGACTGAAGGTTTCGTTGTATTCACGATGTGCCCGACATATCTCTGACAGACGATTGAATTCCTGGTTGTAACGCCGGACCTCGTTTCATGTCCTCTGCATGGCCTGACTGTACTCGGTGAGGGTGCCGAGATGCCTTATGAAACTTTGCTTGCTTCCGTGCGAAAATACAGCCATGTCCATGCCGCGAGCTCCTAGTCCCTGCCGGTGGTGAACCTGCGCAACTGAAGTTATCGTCTTTTGCCGACATTCCATGTGGATTTGGACATTGACGCGCCTTTTCAGGACCTTTTTTACCGACTGTCTTCTCTTCTTATTAAGTCTCCTGTCTTTTCCCGTGAGTGACCTTAGCATGCTGAACAGGCACTGACTCATGCGTTAGTCGTTGTCGGCCGCGCTGCTGATTTAGATCCAACCAATGGGCACGCCTCAGAAGATCTTCTTTTTACTAAAGATGTTTAGAAAACCAAATCCCATTGGTTCTCGCACGATTTCCTCCCGTCGCTTGAAAGTATCAGTCTCAGCTGACATCATGACCGCGTCATACCCTCCTTCATCTCTTCACAAAACGAAACGAGGCTACCTTGTTACTAACATTGTAGTCACTTCGAACCGCCCAGGCCGACGGCCTTGCTCGGCAATTCCGGTGGACCTCCCTCGCGTATTGCGCCTCATGCTGTGATTCATTGGCCAGACAACGAAATGCGAAGTCGAGATATGGCCAAGTTTGTTCTGATCTTCCCGACACATTCCCACGAATTCTCCAAGAGGAGTCAATATCCTGCTGACGGTGCCTTTGTTTTCATGATCGTACCGCGGCGTTCATATATCTCGACTTTAGAAAGACTTCCACGTCGCTGTGGCGCGTTTAATTCTCGGGCGGACATTGCAGGGATTCTTCCCCAGCGGATGATGAGACACGAAGGCGAAATGAAATCGTGGAGGTCGCCGTTTTCGCTAAGTATCTATAAAACTCTTTGCTTGAAGGATGGGTTCTGCAGAAACACGAACTTGACTGAACAGTAATGTCTACAAACGAGAGTTAGTCACTCTTCAGAGCTTTCGATGCTTATTTCTTACTGGTTTACAGGTGGAACGAGTGGTCTCAACAACTGTAGTACTTCCCGAATCTGACTGCAGACCGTCCTAATAGTCGTTTAGATCTCCAGAAACAGAACAAACTCGACGCTGTCAGCTGGCTCGAGTCATGCTCAGGTCCTTCAAATAAGCCTACCTGGACGATGTCCTGCAAGAGTGAGCTTTCCAATCATTGCCTATAACTTTTTCTGATCAACTTTCACAGTCAATGGCGAGATTCGCGGGACTGGTACTGGGTTCCAAAAGCATGTCGCTAAGGATGCGGCGGCAGACGAGGCGTTGGCTTACTTGAAGAACAAGTAGATGACTGGACAGTTGACGGATTTCTCTGACTCAGATTTGTGACCCTGCCATGATACCGTACTTATTTTGATACGATACCACTATTTATGTCTTCTCGCAATTTGACTTTTTCATTTCCACATTTCGAACTCCACCAGTAAGATCGCCAATCAGGAACATGAAAACAAATATGGCTGGCTATCACGCGGCCAAGCATGATAATACAAGACCCTGCGGACTCATAGTACAATCTCGTCTCGAAAGACAGATTGTTTGATACTATCTGGTATAATGTACATGATTAAGAGCCCTCACAACTTCGACACGAGTCTTGTGGATTATAGTAAACAAATGGCCGAAGACTTATGATATCGCGGTAGTAGAGTGAAAAACCTTAAGCAAAAACGATAGACCGGGTGCCTCCTTGCTGTAAGAGACATTAGCAAAAAGAATGTAAAAGGGGAGAAGCCCTGCCTGCTCTAGAAATGCGTATATTATATCATCGTCCTCTATATCATGCTATAATCCGACGTTCGTTAAACTTCGATGCCACCACAGAAAATCACGGCTACATACGTCTCCCGGAGTCTCTTCAGGCCGCAGTCTATCCCCGTTCAGAACAAATTTCAAGGTACCTGAACCCAGTTGAGTAACATAAACGTCCAAGTCTGCAATATTCTAACCGGGATCTTTCTCAAACTTTTTCTAAACACTATGTCAGCTAACAGAACGCGCCAGGACGCGTCAAAAACCCACCTCCGCGGCAGAGAATACTTTAGCAAATTTCGTCGTCCGTTTCACGGCAACCGTTATCTCTATACGGCGGAATTAGACGCGGACGCCACTGGGACATAGATACAAAAGACGAACGCTTTTCGCCATCACCTGCATATTTGATGGTGATGTTGATCTTCGGTTTAGTGTCTTCTCGTTCTTCTGACATGGCTGAAGGCAGGATTTGGAGGAGGCCGGCAGGAATTGATTCTGAATGGGATGAGGTGGTGGTTGAAAGATAGAATTAGGGTCTCGGATTAAGTTGCACACTAAAAAGGAAATGATTAAGTCACGGGCGTCAGGGCTGACCACGGTCCACTAGGCTGTGACGGCTCATTCAAGGTTCATTTCCCTTTGTTCCGTCGCCTTTCGCCCCTTTTTGAATCACAAACGATGTGAGCTGACACCCTGGTGCCGCAGCTCCCAATATTATGCGGCACGAAGGTCTGAGAATCCTGCCTGATTGTCTCCCCGAATCCCCAATTGCATGATGTTCCCTTAGTACTACCCCGATTAATTGATGTCGTTTTGTCATTCAATATTCAGTATCCCAACAAATATTTAGTACAATATTGACGAGAGAATGGTCACGTATGCATACATGTCTTCTATCGTGGTATCTAAGTACCTAATTCAACAAATCGAAGCTGGCTGCCGTGCCTTGAGAATCTTTCCTGTACTCAGCTCACCTTACTCGCTACCGCATTGCCGTATCTCATCTTATCTCATCTCATCATTACATTCCGCAGTGGAAGCCAGAGTCGTCACACGACTTCAAGACTTCACCTTTGCTCAACTTCAACAACACAGTTTGAACCCGTCTGATGGATATTTTCCCAAAGTTTACTTGTGAACAATACAATTTCTAGTGGGCAAGAAACAAACCTGAAACCCTTCATCGAGAGAAATTTGAACATCGAGCCGCACCTCATTAATCATTTCCGAGAGGGACGTGGATCGTACGGAGAATATTTCCTCCGGGAAGGTCATGAAGCAGATCCCAGGATCTTGGTCTACTTGGATCGGCCTGCTTGACGACCTATGTACCAGGCATCCGCGGTTCGTTGTGGACAGCTAGTCACAGCGTGCACTGACATTGATCACTGATCCGGTCAAAACCACTTGTAGTGGGCACGTGTTCCACTACCCGCAAACTCGCGTAACGAATGCGGATTGGGTACCTTGGCATCGACTCGAGGACTGCTCAGACTTGCGTCAGTGCTGGTCATGTCTGTCACAACTTTCATCTGGTTCAATTCCCTAATTGCTAGGCACTGTATTTGAGGTATCTGGTTGCAGAATTATCTCACTTACAGGGCTTGAAATATCGGAAGTATAAGCATCGCATATCACCTGTCCACCGGCATCCTATGGGTTGATATCACGTCCATTTACTACGAGACCAAGTCTACTACGCTCACCATGCTATTTTCGGTTGTCCCTAGAGCATTCTCGAACGTTGTAGTGCTCTGGCTTAGGATCAGTATACGTGCTAATTTTATCTGCTTCGTAACTGGCTAGGAATTCTGTCTTGAATTGCTTGAACCTATCAGAAATCTTATTATCTCCGGATTGGCCCTTGTGGAGCCTGCGAACTTGAAGACCGTCATAAACACGAGTGCTGTATGCGGGTGTTAAGTTTACGAGTGAATCCTTCTGTGTAATACTAGGATCCTAGTTTGCTTCAGGAATCCGGATTTCAGCCATAGCATAAGACTGCTGAAGAGGAATTAGGCTTCGATCGAATTAGTCAAGATCTTTCTTTGCGCTGAATCATTGTGGATATTAGTACAAAAATTGTCAGTACAACATGTCGACTTGAAATTATACACCAAAAAATGGTCCTTCTAAGAAAGTTGTGCGTACTAGTGAACTCTAGGAACTTAGAATGAACTTTCCCAGCAAAGAACGTATCGCCGCCTCTATTCCTCTAAACCATTCAGATCGCTAATCTAGCGACTCCCACAACTGCGTAAAGACCACCCAGCCCGAAATTCCAAGAATGATTCCGGAATTAGGCGCTTTGGTAGTGTTACGTTTAAACGCCTACGTTTCAGCGTTCAGTAAGCGGGGACACGTCCCCCGTTGTGCTCAACCCGGGGCTATGCGGGGTTACAGTGAAGCTGGACTAACGAAGCATAGGAATGACACAGGCGATGAGAGTCGGAGGATATGTAGATATATGAAGAAAATTGCTCGCGTCATGGAGATTCCTCGTTACCAGAAGCGCCAATGCGGTTTCGATGTGGATAACGCCTAAAGAAGAACATCAGGAAAAGGAATCCAGGCAGTGCTGAAGAAAACCCACTTGTTGATGTGCAAAAGATGAGCGCTGACTGGCATTCTTGATCAGCCGGTCGATGCGTTGACAGGTCTCCATCCTGGACTGCGTGATGTACTCATACATGCTGAGCATAAGCAGGCTATATGGCGATGCGTGCCAGGGCGGTGTAGCAAGCTTGACGTGCAGTTCCTTCTTCCGCCTAATGCGGTGGGATGGCGAACGCGGCGACTTCGGACAATGTTACCGACAGCTGGGGAGATTCTGGTAGCTTTGGCGAAGAGAGCAGAGGAGAAGATGCAGGCGAGGGTAGTGGGGACAGTACTGGACCTTCAAGCTTGTCGACATCCTCCTGAGATTGCTCATGCAGCTCAGCTCGTATCCGACGGGCCCAAGTACGCTCCTGCTGATAGAAAGTGACGAGGGAGTCGAGGTTTGTAATCGAAGAGCGAAAGACAGGAATTACTTCGTTCATTCCGGGAGAGCACAGGTAGACAACCATTGTGATTTGTGGATAAGATCATGAGAGTATTATATATGTAAAGCAGAGCAAGCTAGGCGTCGAACATACGTCACGTCACTGACAAGCTCCATCGAACAGAAAGAAGTACGGGATGGCCTGGCGCAGCGCCTGGACTTGCATCACGGAGGTCGGTCGGTGACTTTAAGAGGGTCCAGACAATTCTCTAGAGCAGTTTCAATGTGCCACAGATCTGTGAAGACATCATTCTGATGCCTAGATTACATTACTAGAAGAAATCAATACTTTCTGTTGGCCAGACTCCCCAGCCAATGGACTTACAGAACCCTTGAGCGAATACGATTGAGAGATTCTTCGTTCAAGGTCTGCGGTTGGTCTCGGTTCCGGTCTATCCCTCTGTCTCACGTGATCTACCCGACTCCCGCATTGACGATTCATTCTCTTTCTCTTATTGGTTCTTGTCGCTACCATTGCTTTGTAACCGAACTCGATGCTCAATGTATTCAAGTGCGACACGGAGCTGGCCCTGGCGAATCGGAGCAGAAGGTCTATTCTCGAATTTACCGGTTCTACGTTAACGATAAAACCCAACTTTGTCCCTCTTTCCAACCATAGAGTCTTTCGTCCAGGCCCAGCAGAACTCAACGCGATTGCGCTTTATCCGACGGCACTGAACAATTCAGCCTGCTGAGAATCTTTTCCATCAGATTCCTCCGTTTCCAGGTCTATTCGCAGCCTAGATTCTCCGCTTTATGTGAGCGCTCTAGGCATCCCGAGCGGGTCATTTGTGGAAGAGTGAATGCCCTTCTCACACCGTTGGCTTATTCTGTCTATGATGTCCTTCGTATCACCTATTCCTCAGCATGGGCGTTGCATTGGTTCGATCGCTCCAGAGCCAGACCAATGTATAGTAATCACATTCTGCCCGTAATATCTGTCCTAGTGGCCAGGGCCATATCACACGTAATTTCAAGCGGTTTGCACCTTTTAAATACATGACATCGGATTCAAAAGTATCTTAGCTCTCACTGGGTGTGGGCTACTATTTCTCTGCTTCGGAAACCAATTGGCCTTTAAAGTGCGAAATTTCCTAAGCCAGTCACGCTACATTCATAACACTAGTGCTGACAAAGTGCCTTTTCATAGGGTGATTTTATACTGAGCTTTGGGACATTGAAATGTAGAAGCGAGGGTTTCTATTCGCGCCACCCTCCACCGACACCTCCGGCGTGGGGTCAACCCAGCTCGCTCGAGACGTTCGCCGCTTGGCTCATTCCAACAATTCCCTCAGAAATCGAAGCCATTTACTCTGTCTACAATCTCGAGAGGCTGGTGAACGACTGCTTTTTCGTGATTTTCGCCCATCTTTGCGGCACGAGCGAGCCTTTGAGCCTCCGAGAGCGGTCTATGTGTGGCGTTTCATTCCCTTGATGGGAGCGGTCACTGTCATTGTCTGCGGGTAGGCTCTCGATGCAACTCAAAGCAGTCATGGATGCATTCTGATGAATACAGGTCTTATGGAAGGCCTTACCCACGCTACGTGGATTGTCAGCTTCGCATTGATGGGCAGGATACCATGGAGGAGATTCGAAATTTAGGAATGTGTATGGTCTTAGCCATTGACCGCTGGAAGGTTTGTACAGCGACGGGGGGCTACAGATTGAGCAGATGGAGGTGAATGAGGACCTGACGGCTTGACAGACCGCAGAAGAACCCATGGAGGTGGACTGTAATAAGATCAATATGCCAGGCAATAGTAGTGCGGTCGTTTCCACCTGGAAAATGATTGTGCAATAATAGAAATACAGACCTGAACTGTTCATAGTTGCTCTTCAATCTTAGTCCGAGGTCGCAGCACATTTGACTATAGGAACTTTCAAGAACCAAAAAATCGGTTGTATCGGGGTAGAAAGTAACCGAGACAAGGTGCCAAATCTTTTGCCTGCCCGTCGAGCATCCATTACTAGGAGTAAAGCCACAGTCAGGTGTTCTTCCCTTGTGTTGACCACCATCCAATCGGGATGGATGCAAGCTTAGCCGGAACGAGATCCCACTAAGTTATATCATTACGTTCATGAGGAGGACTGCGCCTCTGACTGTAATAAGCTAGGTATCTGGTTGCAGAGTTGTTTTGTCGACGCGGCTTGAAATTCGGAGGTGTGTGCACCTCCAGGCGCTTCAAGCATTTTACTGTAAGGCGCCATTGGTAAACGCACTTCGGATGAATTATTATAGCAAGGGATAGAAATCCAAGATCTTTTCGAATTACACCACGGGATTCTGCATCGACCACTTCACACGAATCACAGCCACAAGACCAGGAAACCATCATGCAATGCCGAACCATGCCAAATCTACGGTTTCATGGACAGGCACCGTATGTCCGACGCCTGCAGCTGAATATCCGACGACTACATTACCATATGTGGTCTTCGTGTACGCCGACTGTGGGTTGTTTAGTGCCGTTGTCGTCGGTGTCTGCGAAACGCCAAGGACATTGGTCCACTCTTTGATCTCTTCTCCATAGTTGGGGTAGGCCAGAGTCGTATCACTGGGAAAAGGATGGCGTCAGATTACATCCGCAAAATATCAAGCTGGATGAAAATTCATACGCGGTACCGTGCCACAGCATCATCTTCGGACGCGAACCCGTATATCCTGGGTAGGCCGCACGGACTTCGTCGCCCTGTATTGGGTTTTAAAAAAGTAACATTGACAAAAGTGCGATAAAAACAGACCCATTGCTGCGCGGTCTGAATGAGCTCTCCTGTGGAGCATTGAGAATTCCAAGCATTGGGACCAGCGAAGCAGCCAAACGGTACACCCGAATATGCAGAGGCTGCTGCGAAGAGTTCAGGGTATGAACCAGCCATGACGTTCGTCATCATCGCTAAACGGATGGGCCATCATTAAATTCCTGGATATAACAGAATTATGAGATGACAGACCTCCAGAAGACGTCCCAGTGACGAAAACCCGAGATGGATCCACGCCGTAGTTAGCGATGGCAAAGGTAACCATTGAAGCAATCCCCTGCGAGTCTCCACCACCGTTGTGTGACAACGTTTGAGGTGTGTTGACGTCGAAGCACTTTCCGCTTCTCGGAGAGTCTGGGTATATGACAATGAATCCATGTGTGTTCGCGAGATTGGCGTATTGAGTGCTTGAAAAGTATATTTGAGCCGAGGCTGTGCATTCATGGATGGCAACGATGAGGGGAGGCTTGCTTGGTAGGGACGCGGGTCTGTAGACGAACATGCCTACGTTGTTCGGGTTAGGACCAAAGTTTGTCACTTGTGTGAGTACGCCAGCTGGGGGAAGGGATCCTGTGGGGGCGCTTCCGATTCCAGAAGTAGTAGAGCTGGGGGACCGGCGGGAGCGGAGGTGGAAGCAGCAGCACCAGGTTGGCATTGGGAGTAGTCTTAAGATGACGAGAGGTTCAGCAAACGTCATGCTCGCCTACTCGTTGCAAGCACTTACAGTCGTTTAATACTACACACTGTGTACCAGCAACGCAAGTGGTTGGTCCGGTCCATCCAATTCCCTAAAAAACGTAGCTTCAGAGACCGAGTTTCCAAAGGATATAGACCTTATGTACCCCACATTGTCCCCATGTCGCCGACTGAGAAAGTACCGGACTGGAGAGAGCAGCAACAATTGCCAGAGACACGAGCGTGGAAATCGATTTCATCTTTTAGAGATGTAGAGAACGACAAATTTACCCTCGACTTTTATATTGACCCAGCTCACTGCGACCTGATCAACTGAGCTCGTCATCTAGCCGCTAATTCCCCGAATAGTTTCCTGATTTGCATCACATGCAGGTAAAGGTGATGACACTCTGCAGTAGTCGTCGTCGAGGATGTTCCGAATCAACATTAGTGGGCTCATATGGCATTAAATACGGCCAGCAGCACGGAGCGCATATTGTCCAACAGCTTGATTTACATCAACCTTCGACAGCGCTTCCGTCGACAATTTACCGAGAAATACGAGGTTCGATGGATAGTATCTTGACTCCGAGAAAGGCGCCACGGTCTGGCTTCCCTGAACAAGGTTTCTCACCTTATGGTTGGACCTTGTGAGGTAAAACGTCCTCAGTAAACCGGGAATAGGGTAGCGAGCTGCAAGTAGGCAAGATGAAGGTTAGTCAAAGGCCAACGTGGTCCGAAATGAAGGAACGGAGGGATTGGCACAAGAGGGAAGGAGAGACCTGCGGGCTGATACCTCCACCGCGTCTTAGTAGTTAGTTTACTTGTTGCGGTTAACCAAATGCAGAATACAAAAAAAAAAAAAAAAAAAAAAAAAAAAGGCCAACGTGAAACTTAACCAAATAGTCCATGAGAATCAATTAATTATTTAAAAAATACTTATGCCAGGGTAAAATACCATTGAACACTCTTGAACACATTTATCAAGAATTAATGCATGCAGTCGCTTTGTCCCAAGCTTTGTGGTGGCAAAAACACGCTAACGATGCTTTGTTTGTATCTTAGCCGATTTCAACGTTGAATTAAAAAGCGTTGGACAACCAACAGATACCGAGTGTCAGCGTTCCTTCTTCGCACATCGTCCATTCCTAGTCTTCAAGCTCTAAGTTCTACGGGCAAGAACATACTTAACGGCACTCCGATGCTATTATTATTGGCTTCCGCTGTCATCTGCTATAAGACACGCGAGCAGCAACCCACCATTCAGTGAAAGTAATTGCGGAAGTATAGAGACTAGCGGAAGCCCGGACGACTCCCAAAATGATGGATGAATCTAGGAGTCCCACTTGCCGACTCTTCACCGCCAATCAGACTAATCCGCTTATACTACCGAGTGAGAACCTTGCACAGGTTTTAGTATCATGTGTTAAGCTTACTCGGTACGTGCGCAGTTTTAGAATAGATCGGCCTGATTAATTTGAATAAATCAAGCAACCTCTGCCTTCGTACTCGCCATACACCCATCAGGAAAAATCCACTCCTCGAGATATGTACTCTGAATAATCGAAGGCTACAATAAATGGGTCAGCACACCTAAACGCACGGGAAGCACGCCTCCGGAGTCAATGGCAACGCAGATGATTTCAGGCGCTTTCTTGTCTAAGCATCATTCAATTGCAGCACAAAGTCCGATGACTCGAGGCGTGTAATATCCAGCGTTTAGTGTGAAGGTCAGTCCAATCCCATGACCTCGTCTGTGTCATCTTGCTGGCATTACCCAAAGGCCAGAAACTTAATCCCCGCCTACTTTCTGGGACCATCAGGCTATTTCAAATTTCATCGCTTCCTGGTTTCGGCTTCTTAGTGATCAGTGGTAGTAAAATGCAAACATCCAAAGGCATATTCGTTCATTACGGTATCATATACAACACGACATCATGAAAGCAACTGCAAGCAACAGATAGAAAGTACAAAATCACATCACAGCACGAAAGCACACCGACGTATACACCAGACCTCCTAAATCATTCCTTCTAGATATAGAACATGCTGTCCTTGATATTGTCATGGAGCTGCAAACATACAAGTCAGTCACCACAACCCACATAAAAATAATGCACTCACCCCTTGGCCCCAAGCCCTCCGAGCAGCTTCAAACACTCTCGCCGCTTCCTCATCCCGACTGAGCGACCCCGTGACAGTCGACGCATCATCCAATAAGAAATCATTGATGTAGCACCTTCCCCTCTCGCACGCCAGATCCGCATAATACGCCGCCGGAATGAGACTCACAGCCTTCGTGGCCCGCGCATACAGATAACTCGTGTCATTCGTTCCCTTCTGAAGATCATCGACGTTAAGGCTGTTCTCATCGTAGATGACGACATAATGAGTAGGCTTGACTGTGCCCTGGAGACCAGCGTGCGCTTGGAGATAGAAATCGTAGTCAAACCTATAGACAGAGTCTGAGCAGGAATAACGCCTCAGAAAAGGGGTGACTTACACTCCGGTAATGCCCTTGTCAACCACCGTTCCGGGTTTCGTGTTACCATTCTTATCCGCATTCGCACTATCTGTAGAGTAGAATCTGAAAGTAGTTGAGCGCAGAGCCAAGGGGACAATAGCGCAACCTACCTAGCATTATGGCGCTTCCCACATATGATAACGGATACAAGGGGTTTGTACGCCTTCCTGTCCTTGGTATTCAGTCTCTTCGCAGCCTCCTTGATCTGTACGAGCTCCTCTCGAATAACAATATCATATTGACCCTAAAGCAGTAATGTCACTCAGAGCATCACAATGAATTGTCGCTATCACTCACCTCAGAGACACCATCCCGAAACACGAAAATCCTCTCCGGCAATGCCTTATTCTTCTTCTCGTAGGCCAACAGACGTTCAAGCATCATATCCCGCAGTTCCTCAACGACCTGAATGGAATCATAAGCAGCTACAGAGAAACCAACGGAAGCAAAACCGACCTCTTTAGAATGTCTATTAGCATCAGGCCTCTGGATCCTCATGCTCGCCGGGAACTGGACAAAATCATCATCCACGCTCGCCACCACCGCAGCGATGGACGGGGTGCCAAAGCTGGTCCCCGGACCAGGGTGGGTAACGTCAATCCCCACCATCATCGTCTTCTTCCTGCGCAGCCACGCCATGTGTTGATCCTCTAACTGCACACACTCCATCAGTACGTCGCATCCAGAAAAAGTTATTCAAAAATATATACCTTGTGATTGATTCCCCCAAGTTTCGTATTCACCTTCAAGGCAATATTCGAGAGGTACTGGTCTTGTTTATTCGGCTCTCTCAAAGCCTTTTCGAGCTGCATCGTAACCGTCTGCAACCCCAGCTCAGAGTCTCCAATGCGCTAGTATTGCCTGTCAGTAACACCATTTTCAAAATACAAAACAAGTACCCACCTTGACACCTGGGTAGATGAAATTGTCGGTATGCATCAATAGCACCAGTATAAAACTTGGCCTGGGACCCGTTGACAACGCATGCTGTAGATATGATTTGATATTTTTCAGAGAATTGACCCTTCCCGGGTCCTCCTGCACAGGAGCCAACGCCGGCAGGTCCCTCAACAATCGCGGCATGCCCCCCTGAACATTCATCCCAGCCGACTGTAACTTTCCTCGAAAATGCCATTATTAGAGGCTTCATGTCATCTGGGGTCGGATATCTATTCTGCATTCGCTCTCGTATAGGGAGTACCCAGTATCCGTTGACAGTCGCGCCGCGGTGGAACTTGACGTCGAGGATATTCCAGGAACCATTGGCCACCCTCGGTTTTCCTGTGCGATAGGATAGTGACGGAGGGTTCAGCTCGCGAGCGGGGATCACAGCCATTTCCAGGTCGATGGAGAGGTCAAAGCCGGTGACAGGCGGCTGAGGAGGAGAAAGGGATAGTTTTTTAAATCCCTCATCAACGATAAACTCTGCGTTAACGCGCGGGGGGTTACACGCAAATCGAATCATCTGTGCCACCTCTTGAGGGCCTAGCCGTCCTCGGTACGGGTTTCCCGGTTCAATCGTGCAGATTTCGGCCGGGAGCCATACCGGTCTCTTGATGCTCCCAACATTGACCACTGGGAGGTCAGCTCCACGACGCAAAGTAATGTTATGCTCTGTACAAAAGCATGAGTTTCATACACGGAGTCCAATGTCAGTGATTCGTACTTCTCTTAAAGAATTCTTCAACGGACATGTTCTTCTTTCCAAATTCTTCGCAAGGGAAGGTAGTATTGCGGGCAGATTGGCGGCCAATCCCCCAGAGCTTATGGCGACGTCTATAGCCAAGATGGGTAGTGGTAACTTTGATGCTTCTAGCAAGCTCCTTGGGAAGAGTTGGCATCCCCCCCGAAGAATTTCGACTGAATGCGGCGAGAACATCTGCAAGGTTACCTGGCTGGACGAATGGGGCCATACAAACGTTGCTGGTCGGGAGAGTTAATACATGTTCATATCCCCTTTATATGGCACTCACATGTTAACCATCAGCTGCTGGTAAGCAGGACGAATAGACGTAGAAAACCCTCTCCATGCCTCAATGCCTAATCCTAGGACTTTGTGTTGATCGGGTGGAGGTTGGAAGTAGTATTTGTTCTGCCCAACACGCACGCCTGTGCTCATAGGCTTCTGCTGCAGTACTAGATTAAGGGCAGAGATGATAGGCAACGGATCGTAATCCCGGGACGCCTTGTCAGCGTTGAGGTACCTAGAGAGAATGGTCAAAATCAAGTGAAATAAAATTGCAGATAACACACTTAGAGAGTTCGTTGACGTTCAGCTCACCCTTCAACATGATAGACATGTGGTAAGTGATAGCGTCGTGCGGGGGTCCATTCTGACCCTCTTCGAAGAACGGGATCGGTACCGTCAAATCTGGCAGCTTCTTGGACGACACGAGACGCGAACTTCTATCATGAGCAATGTGGTTCAACTGGGGACGGACCTGAGGGCTGGCCTCAAGCAACTGGAAGATACGCTCTTTGCGCTTGTTTAAAAAGGTCGCTGGCTCGATCTTTATCTCGTATTCGAACAAAGGACCCTTCGGGAGTTTTACTGCAAAGAAATTTGCGCGTAAAGTAATGGGCTTTCCCAGGGTACCGAAAGCCGGACGGGTTGGACGCTCCGGTTTGGGTGGTACCTTTTGAAGAGCATCGATCAGTTTACTCTGCTGTGCCGGCGACAAACGATCGGGGATCCGTGCTGGGACGTTTTCCTTGAAGATGACGGGGCCACTGAATCCTCCTCGACCTCCACCCCTTCCGCCTCGCGGTCCAAAGTTGTCGCCACCACCGCGGCCACCTCCACCGCCACCTCTGCCAGGCCCACCACGACCTCTGTCGGGACCACCTCTGAAAGGTCGACTCATAGTGATGTGGTTACTGAGGGAGCTGCAGAACCTGGGCGCTCGAAACGGTGATAGAAGAGATTTGAAAATGTAGAAGATGGTATGATTACGGAGGTGAGCAGGAAGATAATGAAACCGATATCGGCGTAGACGAAGACGTCGTTGTCAGCACTGTTGACGGCGTCGTCGTCGTCGTCGATAAGAACCAAGAGGACTTGCGTAACACCCAACCATTATATATGCATGTTGAAACTCCGCTGCGGGACCGAAGATATTAGCGCTGAATGATGCCAACTTGGAATGACTAGGACTTGGCAAGCGCACTAATAACACTGCCATCACCTCAGAAGTGCCAGTAATTTTGGTATGGACTCACTCGGGGTTCACTTACTAATTTGGGATCGTGAACAAGACTGATTTTCATCGTATACAGTATCGAATCAAATCTTTAGAATTAAGTTTTCTAATGTTGTCGGCACTCTTTTCTACCACCTGACTGCCATTGTTCGCCGAACTGCGACATACGTAGCAAGGGTTGCCAGATGGGTATGCCTTAGGCATCAATACGTCGCGTATGAGAAAAATACAGTCGAAGCCCTTGTAACCCATAGGTTTTGACGTCCACCGATTTGGTTCCTAGCAAAATGGGTACCATAACCCATACATCACGCGTACCCCATAACCCATACCTTTTTATGAGAAAATCCGCTCTAGTAGCCCATAGATTTCCCGGCCCGGGGTCAAACTTTGACCAAACATTGCCGATTTAAGGCTGCCGAAGGGGTGCCGCTTGAGTGATGTCATCTAAACCGATACCCGGACTCGGAAAATTGCCGAAAACAGGTGTCTGTGGCGAATTGGATCTTTCCAGGCGATTCAATGATGCCTAATACAGCAGAGTAAGGTCAAAAGACTTGGTTAGAAATCCAGTAGAATTTTATAATTTTACACGTGACTCTCCTTCCAACCCATACTCTCCCATAACCCATAGCTCCAAGTGTCCACCGATCGCTATGGGTTAAGAGGGCTTCGACTGTATGGAACTTACAGGTGGTGGAGATGGCAAGTGACAGACGATAACAGTTCATCAAAGTTCGGACAGTTGAGTACCTCCGAGGAAGAATGGAGGCAAGTCACACGAATATATTAGCCCTCTCATAGAATGGAACGGTGGATAAGTCATTAGCGATGGGAGCAACTAAGGAGCCGACTAGCTAGCGAGATTCGCGAGTGAAAAGAACCCTGACTTTTTACACCAGATTATAGCCCAGGATCGAGGACCGGAGGAGCAAAAATAGAAGACACGACACAAGCCACGGTCTGTAAGATGAGCAGGACAACTAGGAAGGAAGTAGAAATGTACCAGAGCAAACTCGATCGGAGAGACTCCGGTGACAGCGTAACACTGGCCCTAGGCTCGGCAGGGGAACAGTGCCAGGGAGAAATTACGAGGGAACAACGGTGTACCTCCGTTGGATGTAGAGGCTTCAATGAAACTGCTCGTTCCTTCTTGTGGATGCTTCTCTACGATCATGGTACGCATTAGGACGACTTTGGAGATAGTATTGAGTGTCGAGGACGCAACACTGAGGGAAAACATGGACCATATCCTCACCATAAATGCGACGCTCCAGGTCGTAACGAAGTACGAGTCCTTGCACACCGGCTATGGAAACACCATCACAGGAGAAAATGGGGTATGAATGAGTATTATCACGCACACGATGAAGGTTTCATACCAACTGAGATCGGGCCTGAGTCCGACGCGTGACGGGGTCCTACATGAGACTTGCCCGACGAAGCGCGAAAGTCAGTGCATAAGCACATTTACCTCGTGGGGATAGTTCATTACGCGGCGGCTTCACTCCGAAAGTTTACTGCATACCAAGGAGTTCCAATCATGCTCACAAGGTGTGCCATCCGTTAACGGGCCAAGTACAACGTCAAGCTCCTCTAGTCCTGCTATGCGGCGTGTACGAAGCTAACCACTGAAGGTTCCACAAACAATGGAGCAGCCATTTGGCAGCAGCGAGATGTTCAAGTTGATGAAGACGGGTATACAATGTAACGAACGGGTATGGAACTGCAAATAGTCAATACGACATCATATGGTGATAGCAAGAGGACGGAATACTTTGGGAGCATCGTAAAAACAAAAACCTTGGCAACAGACCTTACAACCTAGTGTCATCTTCAAGCAAGGCTCTTCCTCCTGAAGGGGGTTCTGTACCTCCTCATCGCTGTGTTCCCACTGAGCTCCCCTATCAAAGGCTTCACGATGCCCAATTATAACCAATAATCCATTTCCAACATAATAAAGCTTGGAATGCCGTCATAGCTGGTACCCATTGGCGGCCTCTTTGACATGTATATGACCATTTGCGACATTGACTCATTTTCGGACAACGGGACTGAGTTCATTCGAGTGAGGCCTTACACATTTTAGAGTAAGGGGACGGCGAGGGGGGAGAACGTTGACAAAGTAAGAAAGAGAATGCGCACAAAAAAGTTCAATTCAGAAAGACGGCAAACTCCGGATTTATAAGTTCTCCGGAACATTCCGGACCGCCCGTAGCATAGGCTTGGCATAGACCACTTTCCCCCGTCGAGCTTACATACCCTACTCTCAGTGTTCCCGACAAAATCGACCATGTGTGTAAATTGGGTATCGATAGATAATCTCGTTGACCAGACACATTTCTCTGACACGCACCGTCTTCAATTGCCAAGAGCGTGGGTAGAAGTGCTGACCAGATTTGCTTTGATCATGCGGTACCGGTTTAGCGCTCATCGTCTCTCGTTTTGTAATTCCATTCCAGAATGAATGAGGAGGGGAGTTATTCTGAATTTGTTGTTTTGCCTTCGTTCGGTGCCTATTTGTGTTATCCCTGACAGGAAATCTCTCGCCTCAACGTCTCAATGTTGTATAACGTGGGACTCATGTGGTCCCAAATTCCTATGCGCGCGCGCTGAGAACGAAATACAACTGCGGTGCCATAGCGCTTGTTCGTTATCAACAGGAACATCTGACTCTTATTTATTCAGGCAAAATGGAAACTCGACAACCACCGTTTCTTTTCTTGTCTATCGGCATAGGTATAAATAGGCTTCCATCTCTTCCTTGCTAACCCACAAATCCTGGCAACCATGGCTTATCGCAACCTACCAAACTTCTACCCTCAGCCTTGCTTCGCCGCGCATCAGGTTACATGCTTTGCTTCATCTCTTCGAGTCTCCGCTCACATCTCGTCCTCTATCCCAGGGCCAAGTTCGTGTCATTGATATGAATCATCAGATGTACGGTGCAGTCTTAACGGTCGACAGTAGTCTGACAAGACTAATCGTGAGTCTCCTGCTCAGCCTGAGTTCTTGTAGCTTTCTCTCAGCTATCAGCCAGGACGGAGACTGGGTGTACTTCATTGGGTGGCCGGACAATACTCTCAACAAGAGAGGTTGGACATTCAACAAGAGTCATACTACCTTTGTACACGCCCAACTGGAACCTGTCGAACGTCGTAAGTAAATCATCCTCTGTGTGGCGCAACGCATTTCATCATTCTATGACTAGGAAGAAGACACTCTCACTAGTAGAATTCGCGCATGTGTCGTGCAGTCGTAGCTTTGTGTGCTGCTTAGTATACTATACACTGTTGAAATACACCAGCGTCCACTGCAAGTCCTATCCTGTATTTGTAGTATGAATATGTCGGAAAGCAGAGAAACACAAATATTTATGTTGATATGGGTAAAAAGTCACCGAGATTGCCAAGCGGAGATGGTTTCATCACTAGGGTACCACTTTGTTGATTATATTCGGCCCTGTTCCTGACTGGTTCCTCAGACAACAATCAAATTTTAGGTCGAGCGTAAGCGCTATTTTTAACGCTTGTCCGGCATCCACCGAACCGAGCAGAATGTCAATTCTCAAACCCTTCATTGCTCGGACCTATAAACTGGGAGCTCTTTATTCACAAGCCAACACAGATCCTCAGAAAATTCAGGGACTCGCCCATCAAACGTGCGACCTTGTTTCTCTGGGAGGTTCCACAGTATAGTTAATAACAACTTACAAGTCCCACAGAGCCTGATTGTTGGACTAAATCCCAAATGCATTGGAGACTTTGACTTCCCCTCCGCAGTGTATTTACTAGGGCTAGTTTGAGCTGCGCTTCTCTTCTAATACTAGACCACTTGGCCGAAGCCCCGATACTTACACTGCTTCACTGAAGAGTGGGAGTGCGTTTCAGGCTGGAAGAGAATGTATAATTGGAGCTGAGTTTTGTAACCATGCTAAAGAATAATACAGTCATAGATAAGTTCAAGAGATACCTAGCCTTACCGTCAACAGGACAGAATTCTTCATAAGTAACAAGTGGGCCTTCTTAAAGTTTCGTATACTACACTGCAGACTATCCGCCATTCCATTGATTGAAAACGACAGAATTCTATCATTATTCCCATTTGCAATATGGAATTGTGACTCGGAGCCGTCCAAAATTTGCGGTCCGTGACGCTGCATGAAATATCAGAATCGGTAAGCGAGATTGACACCCCCTTTGGGACGAGGATCTGCGCCGCCTTAGACAAGGATAAACCGCAAACAATGGGTGTAAGCAGAAGGATAAATATTATTAAGTTATTAATACAGTTCGTAATATAAGTATTAGAGAGGGATTCCGGCGAGGGCACGCTGGAGTACAACATCAACGACCAATCCACCAAGGATGAGGTTTCCAATGGTCGGCGTTAGCAGGAAAAACTTCATGCACTGCCTGGGACTGTCAATGTCTGTGACAAGGAGTTCCTTCAGCAAGATGAGGGTAGAGAGAGCCACAGTGATATAATAGGCAACGCCTTGGCCGTTCAGATAACCAGCCCATGACATCAAAGCGGCAAAGCCAACGGTGGTAGCCGAACAAATTGGAATAGGTGAATTTGCCGCACAGGATGGCAAGTGACCTCATGCCAATCTTGACATCGTCCACCTTGTCCTGGTGCTGATACACGGTCTCGTATGTGATTGTCCACATTAGTCGCACCAATGTATGCAGCCGTGAGGGCATAATAGGGAACTCGACCATCAGGTGCGAGATCGGCCCAGCCCATGTAGATACCGATGTTGAACATCAAGCCCTGAAAGGAGAGGTCAGATTGGGGAACTTCAAGTGGATTGTGAAGGCTCTCACCAAAGGAATGGGGGCGAAGTACATCCAGCGTTTGCAAGTAGGGTATAGTACGTACAATGGCCATACATACATGGAGATGCGCAGACTTAACGGATAAATTTGGTGAGTATAAACAAATACTGTGGAACGAAAGTACTTACGCGTCAGGGCTTAGAACCCTGTATGCCAAAGAAACACCAATCACGACTTGAAGAGCGAAGAATAGCCAAGCACGCTCTATGCTAATAGCACCTCTCGGAAGAGCACGGTTTTTGGTACGTTCAACGTTTGTGTCAATGTCGTAGTCAAGAATATCATCAATAGTCATGATCTGGGATGACAGATCAGATGGCTTGTACAAAAGTAGATAGCAATAACCTCACCAAACATTTTATGCCAATGCAGAGGAAAAAGTAGACGGCTGCCCGGGTAAGGCATTCCATTCCCGTGAGCTCAGGGTAAGCGTGGTAAACCATCGCTAAAGACCACGCTAAGATTCCCGGTTAGCAAGTGAGTTGAAACAAAAGTATATAACAATCCACACTCACCCACTGGCAGAAACACTGTCGCACATCCCATCCCGTTTTGGAGACGGCAGAGCTCCCAGCAAGCACGGATCTCAGTCCGAGTCGGTGGTGCGAGGAGAGTATTGGCGTTCGAGAAGATCGAGGCAACGCTCGAAATAAACGTTTCCTTCGGACCCTTCATGAAGGCGGAGGATGGTGGATAGATAGCAGTGGGGAGAGCCATTGTAAGATACGTGGTAGAGGTAGAAGGCTGTAGGATGCAGAGAACCTGATCTCCTCTCATCTTGACGCCCGTCCCTATATACGAGTCCAGGCGTCTGGCAGGCGCTTCATTTCATTGACAGAGACTCCAATAACCAAAGGAGGCGCGGCAACGGCTGGTCAATGAAGCTTGAAGGTCGATCGAAGACGCCTAAATCTTAGATCGATAGTCAACGCCTGTGATCGGTGGAATATTATTGGTCGATCTCGTCTAGATTTTCCTCATGCGGTTACGCATGCCTCTCCGACTCGCACACAAGCGGTGATATTCAAACAATGAACCGTCTCGTCATAGAAAAAAGTCTCTCGCCGCACGGCGTACGAAGCCAAATGCGCCCTGAGGACACAGAAAAAATAGGATTATTCCTTTGCGGTTTTCAAAGATATTTCGTGAGTCTGTCTGAACTCAGTAGATGACAAACGATCAGTGCCAGTTCAGGGAAAGATAACCTTTTTGAGTTTTTCTGTTACTTTTCAGGGACGCGTTTCCGCTCAAAGTCGTTCTTCGCTTTCTCTCCAAAGTTTGAACTAGCTTTCTGCTCTGCCTCAGCTCATTGATGATCGCTGGTTGTGCACTGCCACCCGACTCGGTGCCGTCGACTAATTGCGGTCCGGGATCAGGACGTCAATCGTTATCCGAGTCGGTAATCTACCATTGGCTATGTTGAGACCTCTCCTAATGAAGCGCTATATGAGAACTATAAAAGAGAACAGATCTCTGAGCGAATATAAATCCTCACCTCCCTGTATCTCTGTGGTCGCTGCCGATCGAACTTATCTCTTCGTGATCTGAATGGAAGCATCGATATCTCCCAACAAAATCTCTGCGCCACAATCTAGATTGAAATTGCTATGGTGATTTCAGAATTCACCTCGGTCCTCTGGAAAAGGACATCTGAGTCGTGGAACGGCGTCGAAAAGTTATCATTCGAAACCAGTTGCGACTCTGTTTGACGATGTAAGCAGCAAAATCCATTTCTGAACATGGGAGTACAGGTTATCCCAGGAAAGAATGCTTGAGTCCTTGAAAAGTCCCGCAAATGGCGCGTGACAATGACCAATGAAACATCGTTTCTACTTACACACCGGCCTCTTCAGACGCCATTTTATCTCCAAGCACGTCCAAGAGCCTCTTCAACTCCTCCGCCTCCTTCGTTAACAGTGACACCTCGGTCTCCTTCTCCTTCTCCTTCTCCTTCTCCTTCCAGCTTAGATCCTTCACCGCTTTACTGACAACATCCGCCCAAGTGACCCCATCCTTTGCCAGCGTCTTGACAATCTGGTCTTTAATGCGTCTACATGCACCAGCACCATCATACCCAAACCCAGTATATACCTGTACCAGAGATGCGCCGGCCCTAGCATAGTCTAGTGCGTCTTCACCGGAGGATATACCCCCACATCCAATGAGAGGTATGCTCTCCGGAAGGTTCTGCCGTAGTGTTTTGAGTGCAGACAAAGACAGCTCTTTCAAAGGAGTCCCGGATAGTCCCCCAGCTTCGACTTTGCTGGCTGTAGGAGATGTGAGAAGCATGTATGAATAGAACGAGAATTACGTCACTGACGGTGGTGGAGGGATGATGGTCGTGAAATGGTCGTGTTGCTCACAATGACACCGTCAATGCGACTATTCCGTATCACCTCAGCCATTTCGACAAGCTGCGATTCGGTTAAGTCTGGAGCTATTTTCAAGACTAATTTGGGTTTAGGAGTGGAAGTTACGGCAGATGGAGGAAGGTTGTCTCGGGCTTTTGTCACACCATTGAGGAGAGTTTGTAGGGTATCGCGACCTTGAAGACCACTGGAGATGTGGTCAAGAACGTAGCATCATCAAATTCAAGTAAACCTACCGTAATCCGGGAGTGTTGGGACTTGACACATTGACTACCAACACATCAGAATATGGCCCGAATATGCGGACGCCATCAACGAAGTCCTGTATTGAATCTGCTGGGGAAGACTTGTTTTTGCCAAGATTCACGGCTAGGACAGATCCAATACGGAAGGACGCAGTGTCGTTGTCCTCCTGCAAGAACGTCGGTATACGCGCTCGTATCCGGTTCAAAACGGACATGTGACCTTGCGAAGGGAATCCGTAGCGGTTGATGACTGCAGAATCCTCAGGGAGATGGAAGAAACGCGGTCGTGAGTTTCCTGGCTAGCTCACTATTAGGAGAACGGCAAGATAAACTGAGTGATCGACAAACCTGAGGACTTGGCGTTACACTGCCAACCTCGACCCAGCTGAATCCAAGGTCAAAGAGGCCTTGGGAGTCATCGTTAGGAGAGAAAACGCCAAAATATGTTGGTAGCATACCATCTATTGCCTCTCCATCCTTGTCGAAACCAGCTGCAAGACCGACAGGATTGGATATCGGTTTCCCCCAGAGCTGTAGACTTATCGTATCAGTGTATAGCGGTACATCAAAGCAACACACCTCAAATTTCAGTTTCTCGTCATCTGCAACAACATCCTTGGGCCCCAGTCCACTCCTCAGAACTTGCACCGCAAACTTATGCCCTGTCTCTGGGTCTAAGGAATACCTCAGCAGAGGCGTCAGGACGTAGCGGTGAATCGCAGACCGCGAATCGAAGTAGTATACCGTGAAGAGACCTGTTGTAATGGCGAAGACTGTAGCATACAACCCTGTACGAACGGGTGATTGCGGGACGGGGGAAGATCTGGTGAGCAACGTCCGGCAGGGAACAGCAGTGCAAATACGCGAAGGCGACGGCAGTGAATACGACGCCACTCGTCGCAATGCAGCCATTGCGACCAGTTCGCTGTCTTCGTGGTGGTAAATGGACAAGCGAACGGTACGACATCGGGCCGGTACCGGTGACGGCCGTAATAATTTCACACGCTCTTTTTTCACTCCCGAGTCACTCTTGCAGCTTGCTCAACAAATAAAGCAAAGCTCAACGTCAACTGCCGCTAGCCAGCTACCAACTAATTCAACGATCTGGAATTGTGATGGCGATTCTGTGCCGCGCCTTGTCTTCCTGACCACTTATTTCCAATGTTTTCCTGTGGTAGATGATACTAGGTCGAATGAATGCCCTTCCTTGAGGAAATAACAAATGATGCCCTGCTTTCCGTACTGAGAAACGATGCTATAGAGAAAGCCAAGGCAGACTCGTCTGGCAACAAAATTTCTACGCCTCTTGACTACCTCCTGGTGCAAGAGTATGAACGTGTCATATCATTCCATCCCACTGCAAGAAGACTCGGTATCTCGTCGTTAACGGACAATGCGGTTCCCCCACATCCCACAGACCTGTAATCGCCTTAGGTGAGTACAAACTTGAATATGAGGCAACACTTACGAATAAAGCGTGCAGGTCATCCCGATATCAGGGCGCACCGACGAAATGTTATCGAACCACGCATCGCCCGGTGCGAAGGTGATGCATAATCCGCCCTCTGTTGTGGAATATGTGCAAGTTCCCTCGAAGTTATCGTCTTTGCAGTAATATAATCCTGGGTTTCCTGAATTCTGTATGGGTACCCCGTGAGACGGTCAATCGGCACTCGACGAGGCGAGACTTACGGGAGCACGTAAGGCAATATCGACTGCATTGGTGGGTCCAGAGCCTAAGGGAGCTCCAGACACGACAGCCAAGGCTGAAAGAACGAATATGACGAGTTTCATGGGAAGCTGATTTCAACCTAGGTTGCTCCTCGAAGCTGCTTACACTTTATATGTAGAAATTTCGCGCAAGAAACGGTAATTTAACTCCTGCGAGATCGCATATAGCTCAGGTTGTCCGACAGAAATATGTAATACGGAGACATTCTGCCTGGCTATGGAGTTTTTTCATGCACAATCTTTGTACCTGTGAGTGCTCCCTATCTTCGAGAAAAATTTCGATTGACGTATCGCTCGCAAGCTAATGTTATAATGATATCATCAAGGGTTCCTTTGCGGTAAAAATGGTGCCTAATACTAGTAGGCGCCAGGTTTTAAAGTTACGGGATATCTTCGGAGTCGAGATCAGATGGTGGCGCCCGACAGAAACTCAGATCCAAATGGTATAGTACATTCGAAGTTGCGACTCCGTGGATAACCCAGATTCCATTGACCCACCGAATAGTGTCGATAGAACTGCCAGCTGAGAATTTCAGCGCAGGTATCGCTGCCTCAAGAATATACTGCCCGATTTAAGATTCTTGGTATCTACATGGAATTTATTCTTCCAGTTTCTTTACCTAATTCCCGCCCTCTTCACTAGAAGGATCCTAATTAACGCATCACTTGTGGCCATACACCATATCTGATATCGAGGGCTACGACGGGGTCTGTGATCACGAGCACTTGTGGTGCAACTCGCGGCGAACTCAAATCCATGATCTGATTATAGATAGTTCGCTCAGGACTGCTTGTCGATGTCAACGGCAAATATATATATATATTAGTGACGATAGACTCCCTCGCCCAAACTACGAGGGACATCAAATATCTTCACACCATACAGCACAGATAGTCTGCCATGACTAAAATATGGTAACGGTGAGCCGTTATATACGAACGTCAACTATATTTTGCTTACTGCATACTGTATGCACTCTAAGTACAGCTATAGGAACTGGCTTTATCTGCCCAGGAAATAGACATGGTCTGGGCCTTGATTGCAAGACTTGCTCCAGTACAGTTCACGCCACTTCAAAGAAGCGTAAATTTTGTTCATAAAAGACCGTCTAAATATTCACCTGTACAACGTGCACACTACGCCAGTGTCCGGACGCATACACGCGATGGCCTTGTTCCAAAAGCCTCCAGTTGAGAAGGTGACGCATGTCCCAGACTCAGCCGAGGTGTAAGCGCATGGGCCTAGGAAATTTGCTTGAGTGCAATAGTACGTCCCGACGGTCTATGTCGAATACGTCTAAGATGAGAAGCAGGGGACAGATTTATAGCACTCACATTAGCATAAGTACTAGCCGCGAGGGTAATGACTGTCGCGAGAGTGGCAAGTTTCAACTGCATGTCAGAAAGTAGACAAGACGAGCAAATTATCAAGCTCGCTGCTTCTTATACCGCGATTTCCATGATTTCTTAAACTCGCCTTGAACCATTTTCTTCGTGTCGTCTGTCATGCAGAACATAAATTGAGCGGCCGATGAAAACCACCAATCTAGGCAAATCCTTGCCTCGGGCGTGAAATTCTTGATTAGAGCTACTTAAGCGCCCCAGTTGGACTAGGCTGGATGTCTGACAAACACAAACACAAGGAAGCTGGAGAATCAATATTCAATCCTCAGGCACTGATGCAGCATGTATCGATCACGTCGGGAATGCGAATTTTCGAGAAAGATTGGTATGAATTTAAGCGCCATGCAGACACGTGGAAGTGTAAATGGTGTTCTTCAGTACGAAGCAAGTTTATACGCTCGTGACCGCAGTCATCTATGCTAATAAAAATCGAGTCCCAAAGCAATGGATTTCAAGTTGAAGATTCGGGGCTCAGGTTCGCATTCATGAGGCCTTGTATTTGGAGGGCAGCGTCCTAGTCAAAGTCTAAGTCTTTACTGGGTTCGTAGCGACAAGAACTGCTACTTACTGCCGTCGTCGAGTGCCTGAGAAATCGATATACTTAGTGAAGTGGAGAATAAATAATTGGGCGGAAAAAGCCAGGCACAATCCGGCACTACAGTCCGGAGGGCCTGTGCTCATGGTTTCGAACCCTGATCGGACAGTGACTCTTTTCGTTGTTCAGTCTGTATCTTTTTCAAGGAATATGTATATACTAATTTCGGTTGCGGTTCTCTCATTTCCAAAGCTGTGTTCAATTCATGTTCTTCTGATAGCTTGTCAAGCTCGGTGCTTCCGAGTTGACTGGCAGCCTGCCTGAGCTCACGGAATATGACAAAAAGGCACTGATTTTTGGTGCATCTTCGATAGTTCCCATGTTTTCTTACCCCTCCGCACTTGGACAAGGTCCGCTGTCCTCTAGAATGTATTCTGCTTTGCTATCGCCGATATCTTCGATCTATGCGCGTTCTCTCTGATTCCATTGCTCACTTCACTCATAACACCGTCATCTGCGTCTAAAGAAATTGCACTCCGCCAAAATTGTCGCATAGTAGACATGTTCTGTTCATTCTGTCAATGCTCCTTGCTATAAAGCCACCCGCTACTGTTTTATCACCTTGCGATTCACGATGAAGTGGTTTGCTCTCACTCTCGCTTCTGTCTCCGGCGTTACCGCAGCCAGCATCTCCTCTCGTGCAACTGTAGGTGAAACTCTTAATCTCCATCTACTTGAACTTACACTTCCATCAACTAGCAAGCGAGCAGCGTCGGGATATCCTACTGCACCGAAACAGACTACACTGGCATCTGTACCCATGCTACCATTGGCGCAGGGACATGTGTTACCTTCGCCCCAGGCGACACTTTCTACCAGACCATCTCGTCTGTGCGGAACGACCCTGAGAACGTTTGCACCATTTTTTCGTGAGTCGCCGTCTTTTGGAGGGGAGACTCACTGCTCATCGCCATCTTAGCGGGGTTCAATGCACTGGTACCTCTCTGGACATCGATGAGGGGTACAGTGACTTATCTACGGTTGGCTGGGACAACACGGCAGCGGCCTACATTTGCGATAGGAATTTCGGCTAGTAAGTCGTGTGCGTTGTGACCCGAGCGCTCTTAACGGCTTTCTCCAGGCTGTTGAGGTTGCTCGTAAAACGTACCTCTCAGTTGAAGTTGTCCCTGGTTATCCTGATCCTGCAGTACGACGCCCCATAGTACTTGTCATCGGCTTGACAGATACACGCTTGTGATTCTACGTCATATTCAGCTGGATTTTGAATTGGGCATCTCTATGTGACCCAGATGTGAGAATCAAACCTAAAGAGTGGGTTTAATTTCAAGAACTACTATACAATTACATTGCGCAGATGATGCGTCGTCCTCAGGGAACCGATAATCCCAGAGAGGAAGATCGACAGTGGACACCTTTCCTCGACGAAGCTCAAAGTGCATTGCTGTGAGTTGAGCAGCTCGAAGGAAGAGAGTACCATCGAGTTGTTCTGCTCGCGGAAGCTCAGTCCGCGAAAAATTGGGGAAGCCACCATCATGTGTGCCATACAACGCCGCAAACAATGCTAGTCCCATCTGTATCTTACACAGATGGTCGCCATAATGGAATAAAGCTTGCTGAATTATCGCAAACTACGGATTGGGCGTGGTTGACAGTGTCCCAGGTGGCACTGTCGTAGTAGACGAGTCGTGGTGCAGAGAGTCGCTGTCGGATTCAAGGAACTTTGCTATGGCGTAGCCGGGACGGCCACGAAAAATCCACCAGGCGAGAGATACGGCCATATAGCTGCGGAGTGAGTCAGTGACGCGGACGTGGTGGAAAACAGGTTCGCCAAAGATGGAAAAATAAGGAAGTTGTGACAAGATACATACTGAGAAGACGATCAGCCACTGTTTCCTTCATGCCAGCGAGGAGGGAGTACTCACAGAAAGAAGTCTGCATATGATCGTGTTCATCCACCGCAACTCCTCGGGTTTCCTGCGCAGTTCTTTGGGATCGGATAGATCTGACGTCTACTAATTCGTATACTGGAACAGGGTTTCTCCCTTCGCACTAATTTTAGTCTCCAATTTAGCGACGAAATCACCAACGAGAGGGATTCAGAGCGCGTCATCTTTCAGAACACGTGCTAGGACATCGAAAGCATGAGTTCCTGTCTTTCCGTCGGGAATAATGTGAGGCATTTTAAGACCAGTGGGCTCTTCGACGCGCGCATCTACCGCCAAGATGGAAGCCAAGGCAGAATAAGGTAGGAAATTTTGAAGAGTGTCATGATGGACCGCCGCCTGAGCGAGGCCTATTGGATTATCGTAAGTCCGCGTGCACGGCGTACACACAAGAAGACCCAAAACATACCTTCGATGACAATCCCGGGCAATCCAAATTCAAGACTATGCACACATAGAACACACCTCTTCTTACCGTTACAAGAATGAACATTTGCGTGGACAGCATCAGCGTGACTTCAAACCTAACTGGCGATGACATACCTAAATCCTACATTATGGTCAGTATCGCACCGTTTCCTCACCAAATACTGCTTCCCCAACAAAGAAACTTCAACGTATCTGTTTAGCTAGCGAATGAAGATAACGAGAGAAAGGCGCGTACCAAGGACTCGCGCTCACGCCTTGGCACAATAGAATGGCAGCCTCCTCCCATCGCCTGCCAGATTTCCTTCCTCCTCCGTCCCGAATTTGAGAGCTAGAGATGGCTTCGAGGTCCAGAGCATGCGCAGTGCTATCAACGTCAGTATTCATATGGTAGCTCCCGTAGGTGGTACACGCACCGGGACCAAACTCGTTCTCTCAAAATTTCTCCGTACTCATACCCAACTCGAGGATCGCCGGCATCGTAGACATCGAAGCGGGTATGAGTGACGATTTCTTCAAGTTGTAATGGTCTGAAAGCAAGATCGATAAGTGGGACCAAAAGCAGAATTCGTAATCACCTCTATACGAATCCTGCTTCCTCATAACGCTGGTTGTCCTTCGTCGGATGTACGGCATCCTTCGATAATCTCATCACTGCCTACGAAGATGACGATCACGGACGAAAAAGTGTTATGTAATTGCCTCTTTTGGACTTACGCAGGTGATGGCTATGCTGAACATCAAAATGTTGCCCCTGCAAGAACGTCACACTCTCGGCATACAGTAATGTCCTTTCTTCGTCTCACAGTACCAATACTACTCTTTGAAACACGCAGGAATCGTCCTTGCGCCACCTTCCAGAAACATCATCCTGCAGCGTAGTGCCTTCACATCATGGCAGGACCTCGCAGCACCAACGTGCCGTTCATCTCAGGTTCGAGACGGACACCTCCCATAATGTCGCCCAGTCCTGACTACTTTTAATTTAAACCGGGTATTTGATCTTGTCTATCAAGTTGGTCGCTAAGACTTGCCCCCCCCCCCTCCCCCATGAAGAACTCACCGTCTCCCCTTCCCCGAGAGTGCGCCGGAGTAGAAATCCGGCTTCACTCCCGCCAACAAGGTCAGCGTGCAATCCAAGCACTACTCAACGAAGAGTGCGTTGGTATATCCATCGTCCAAGCTGCAAACAGTGAAATCATAGAGTATCTTGCCATTGCGACCTCCACGCAAGTTGCCGTCATAGCGCTCTGGGATAATCAAACACTTCCCCCAACATACGACTTCCTCTGTACCTTGTTGACTGCTGGGAAGCCTGTCATTGCTGGGTTCGATATGCCACGACTATGCATCTGCCTCTTTTGCCATCTGCGCTATCACATCCACGCTATCGATCTATCTACCATCGAATCCGATACTACATCTCTCAGTAAATTATGTTATCCGTCAGAGCTTCTCTCTGATGTGGCAACAGTGTCTGGATTCGATAGCTTCGTAGTCAACAGTCTGTGGAACGACAAGTTGGAAGAGACGCCAGATGAAAAAATTCGGAAAGTCTCACTTCGAGCATGGATTTCTGCTGTGTAAGCTTTTCTGATCCCCTCTCATGCCGTGTCTTAAGCGATGCGTGAAATATAGTATCATAAAGCAGAAGATGGATGTGGTACCTCTAATCACGCCTGTCGATACTCGATGGCTGGGGCGGGAGCCTGAGGTGAGCTACTAGCCCCTTCAATACCGTCGCCCGGATACTTACACTGAATACCAAGGTTCTCGACTGCCTGGGTCACCTAGTATCCCAAGTCGACGTTCTGGAACGTGACAAACCGATGGAGGTGTCTAATGACTTCACTACAGTTAATCAGGCTGGCAGCGGACAACTACTTCTATACAATTCTCGTTTCAAGACGCGAGTGCGCGGGAGTTCACATGTACGTTCTTTTATGCCTGGACTTTGTTTGACTTATGACGCTGCCCTAAAAGCTTTTAGTCGGTTTTACCACCTCTGACGGTCACAGATTCCAAGGATCACCAGGAGAAGCCCACGGGAAGCGAACCACTATCAACGTTTCTGGTCTTTTTTACGGAACAGTGACTGGTGTTAAAGTCTTGGGTAGGGAGAGAGCAACGAACGCCGAAAGGGCCCGTTACTTGTTTTTACTTCATACTCTACAGGGCAAATGTCATCCAATGGAATTAAAATTTGTCAGGATGCTCTGGTTCCCGAGTAAAGAAGACAAAAAAGATCTTGTTGGCTCCAACAACTGGATCCCCTCCGGCGTTCCCGTTGGGAAATTGAATAGATCGCAGTGGGAGGTGGTGTTGAATATGATATCTGCTCGGCCGCTAGTCCTAGTCCAAGGTGAGGAGCGGTCAATAAATAGAAATGCGTGTATGATGTTGACCGAAAAATTCTACTAGGTCCGCCTGGAACAGGAAAAACATCGACTATCTCTGAAGCTACTAAGATATGGGCACGGAACAATTCGCCGACATGGATCGTAGCTCACTCTAACGTTGCCGTAAAGAACATTGCAGAGAAATTAGCGGAGTCCGATGTTGATTTCAAGATCATCGTATCCAAGGAATTCTACATCGAATGGTGAGCAAAGGCCCTGCTCTTTGCTATTTATCCTCATTGATTATCACTGGGAAAGGCATGAACACCTTTACACAGAAATCGAACGAAAAGTGCTCCGTATGGACCGAGCTTCCGAGTAGCCGGAAACGTCTAAGAAAGAAAATTGGCGGATCCAGTATTATGTTATCGACACTGAGCATGCTATCAAATCCAGTACTAGACCAAAACGGGATGTTCGACCTAGTGCCGCCGAGGCATCTTGTTGTCGACGAAGCCTCCCAGATAAACGTTTTTGATTATATGGTCAGCGGACCATTTATCTTGATATCTAAAACTGACAGGGTTTCCTCATAGCATATATTCTTCAAATTTCGGAATGAGACGACCCAAGTCTGCTTCTTTGGAGATCCCAAACAGCGTCAGAGCCCAAAAGTATCTTTGCTTCGAGAAGTGTCTCACGTATAATGTTAACAGTACCGCCGTATGGGCAAGACAAGGCTCTTTCGATTCAATCCATCTTTGACATCAACCATCTGAAACATATGACGCATATGTTGGATGTTCAATGTACGTGCTGGTGATGCATGGTACATGAGATGCTTTATCTGCCATACAGACCGTATGCCTCATCTATTAGGCAAATTCATCTCTCGAGAAGTCTACAACAATCGACTCCGTTCGGAGAATAACATGAGGGATCCGTCCTGTATACGGTTCATCAACGCTGACGGCACTGAGGAGAAATGCGGTTTCAGCTGGCAGGTGGGTATCTGCGCTTCAGCTCGTTGGATCTAAATGGTTAAACTCTTTTTATTACAGAATTACGAAGAGGTCCGCAGTATCGCTGATCTGGTTCGGCTGTATTACAAAGATCTTGATTTCTGTGTTATCACACCGTACGATGCCCAAAGGGCTGCCATAGAAAAGGAGCTCAAGAGCCGAGGCTTACCTTGGGAACGGGTATTCAATGTCGATAGTTTCCAAGGTGGCTAGTGCCGCGCAATAAATACTCTAGTGCCTTAAAACTTACGCTATACATACAGGGAGCGAAGCAGATTTCGTGCTGGTTTCTGTCGTCCGGTCCAAGGCTCCTGGGTTCCTACGATCTGACCAGCGAATGAACGTCATGCTGACGCGATGTCGACAAGGCCTTGTCGTCGTCTCGAGCAGGAAGTTCCTCCTGGGTTCCGGAAAGTCAACCCTCGTTGGTAAACTAGCTCGTGGTAGAGCCTGGACTGAAAATACAGCTGTCATTGAACAATGGTGATACGCACTGTTGGATTTGCAACTTGCTTCAAGCTTATGCCGGAAGATTCCCGAACATTGGGCTTGTAACGATACTTGAATAATTTTAGGTACTTTAGTTAGAATATTCTACATACTTTGGTAGTAGATAAGGAGCTCATTCAACTCGTTCCGAGCTCTAGTAGCTAACTATTCAGTATATTGCCTACTAGTGGGGAGGGCCGTCATATACATCATCATTGTCATGCTACGTCGGATCTGATTCCTGTAGGGGTGGCAGATTTGTATCTAGGGAGTTCAGAGTTCCCATCATCGAACGGTGGTATGCAAATACAGGTATAGATAGTCAGTACATATTATTACACAGTGAACACAGCAAATAACTCAATCATGACTGGGAGACATAGCGGGGGACTGATTAAATTCCTGCAAACGAAACCACAACGGGATCATTTTCCACATCTTCTGCCTCTCTCTCGCCGCCCATGCTTCTAATGACTGCGCACATGGCTTGCATTCGGAGAGCTCGGCGCTCTTCAGCTGCCCCAGCTCCTCCGCAACATACAGCGGGTCACAGAAGCCGCGCTCGCGATCAAAGAGGTAATGTTGCGTTGCGAGGTCAACGAGCTCGGAGAAATCCTTTCGGCACGCTGCAGCAGAGACGCAGACTAAAGAGGGCTTGCTTTTGTGGCTGCGAATGTATTGATTGGTGCCCATGGCTTGGATGAGGGTGGTGATGGTGTTCTGGGCGATCTCTTTGCCGAGACAGAGCCGCTGGGTGTCGGGGAGCGAGAGGGTCGAGGGATGGAACGAACTGGGCGCAAATATTTGGCAGAATGGATACCGGCAGAGGTCGTAGAAGGCAGGAGGGAGGAGGGACGGCGCATCGACTTCGCGGGCGAGGTTTATCACAGCCTGGATAGCTGTCAGTACGGAGATGAAAAATGAGGAATACGCACTATTGGTGAAGGGTAAAGATGAGAACCATTAGTGGTCTGCATTTCGTAAAGCCGTGCCAGGTCTTCTCGACAATCCCAGCCCTTCAAATTCGAAGGCCAGGCGATCCGCAGATGCGCCAGCGCTTTCTCCCGCAAAGAGTCGATAATATACTTGGTCGAAAGACGCAGGATGCCGGATACTCTTTGAAAGTCATCATGGCCGTTATCGCCAAAGTTCCTGCAAGGCGGTGAATCGAGTAACAAGGATGATAGATGCACACGTACGGGCCGTCGTACAGCGCGACGAGGAGGTTGGCCAGGTCCTCGGCCTTGTCGTGCAGAAAGATGACTGGACAGCCCTCTATCTCGTCCAGGTACCCCGGCCGTGGATGTCGAGTCGACGAGGCCAAGGAAAACATGTCCCGGAAGCATGCTGAATGGCGAGCGAGCTGCGACGTGTGCACCCGGAATAGCATATCCTCTGCGCGACAGACAACGCTACCGTCGTCGAACCACAAATCGGTGTGCCGGTACAGCTCGGCGCCTGTGTCTGGGTCCACGATCTTTGTACTAGGTGCTGGTGAGACAAAGCCTACCTGAAACACCGGACAACGGACATACTTTGACGACGATGAAGAAGGATCCGACATGTTCACTTGCTGCTCGCTGTCTGTCGCGGTGAGCACGATGGAAGTAATAGAACAAGGAGCATGACACATCTTCCTCCCTTGATGCGTCACATCTTGCCGAGGCGATAAGATGTAATTTATTTTTTCAAATTTTATCTCAATTACAAGGGAGCAATTCAAAGCAATTCAGTGTACACGTTTCACTTGCAAAAGATTTAAGAAGGTATTTGGCCTCCCACCTACCGTTAAATGTGGGCAGGTGAAATGATATCGTATATCTTATCAGTTGCTCGAGGTTGGGTACCGAATTCGCTCTTGCAAATATGTTTTCCAAGAATGAAATCCCTTCTCTTCGGCTAGTATTATTCATCGTTTCCGACTTAAATTGGAATTAAGTTTCACGAACAAGGGCGATACTAGCTGAGATTCAATGACGGACGCAATTTCAGAGGGGCGATCGGAATAATCCCGACACATTTGTTGAACCACCACAACATATGTGACAGAACCATCATCCGACCAAACCAAAGATCAAAATCTTGTGACCTTCGCTACTTAAAGATGTACAGCACACGTCTAAATAATCCTCCCCTGCTTAACGCAGTACCAGGAACGGGTGAGCTTTTTAGCATTATACAACTTTTACATCCGAGAGGCTGGCACAAGAGTTGCAGGTTATCATCATATTTGATATTCTCTCCTGCCACTCGAGGCCGAGTAGCACGCGTTCAGGGTGGAGGCAGGCACTTGTATACCAAGCCTGAAGTCGTACGGGTCTCGGCACTTCACGCTCGCTGATATTCTGGAGTGGTCTTTCCTCTCCTAGTCTGTGTAGGCCTTGTTCCATTCGTCCCGTCATTTTCGTACCCCATTTCTCCTGTCATAATTTGAGATCCTTGAGCTATCAGCCCTTGGGTTAAAACATCAATGCAAGCATCTTAAGCGCCTTCTATTTTGCCTGTATTGATGAGCTGCAAGATTCCTCTTTCATTTAAGATGGATGGTCTATCGACGTTAAACCGTGGTCCATGATGAAGTTACTCGTCCTCGCCCTCACCTCTGCCTCTTTCGCTGCCGCAGCTAGCATCTCCTCCCGTGCAACCGTAAGCCCAACCCTCAATGTCGGACTCACACCTGAACTATCACCTTATAGCAATGGAGCAACATCGGGATTTCCTACTGCACTGAAGCAAACTACACCGGCATCTGCACCCACGCTACCGTCGCCGCAGGAAATTGCGTCACTTTCGGTCCCGGGGACACCTTCTACCAGACCATCTCGTCTGTGCGGAACGATCCCGAGAACGTTTGCACCATCTACTCGTGAGTTGTCTGCGAGCCGGTGCTCCTTTGAAGGGATGGTAGCTAATTGTTTTGCGCAGCGGACTTAAATGCACTGGTACCTCTCTGTACATCAATGAGGCGTACAGCGACTTGACTGTAGCCGGCTGGGATAATACTGTAGCGTCCTACATCTGCGATAGGAACTTCAGTTAACTAAATCGCGGTGTTATGGTTTGATTAGACGCTCTTGATGGCTGTTCCCACAGCCCCTAGTATGCTCTTGGCTGTGGATTATTCTGTAATGTGATATACGATTGTCATCACTGTGCTAGTTCTTGTCTTTGCGAAATTCACATATTCTGTTTGTAATTACCAATGAGCGGATTCTTGCAGATAACCAAGATAGTATCAATCAACTTAACAAATTAGACCCTACGAGATCTGAGCTGGCTTGGAGTCATGAGACCCGAAAGCCTTCGCAAAAATGAGTATGCGGTATGATCTCGGCCAGTACGTCAAGAACCATCCGAAATATCGAAAAGTCAAACCTTCAATTTTCCATTTCGATGAATCTTGACTCATGTCCGATGTGATCGAACACTTCTTGATCACTGCTCCTCAGACGCTCGTTCTTGACAGGAGGATCAGAATAACGAAGGCGCCAAGTATCCTCGTGAGCTTAGTCTGGCAGGTGTTCTTCTCGACTCGAATCTTCATTCGTTTTTATATGACAGGCGATACGAAAACGAGGGTACTGAATTAATGCTTTCTCTGATAAAAAGACGCGAGCTACAAGGCCTAGAATTGCTCACCCATTCTGATCATGCAGCTGAAACTCGCCATTCTCGCGTCAGTCGTTGCCAGTGCGCAAGCAGGTGTAAGCGCTCCGAACACGCCAGCTTCCTGTTTCTATTAATTAACATGTATGGCAGATCGTCGGAACGTACTATTGTACTCAAACGGACTACACCGGTGCATGCGCTTACACCTCCGCCGAGTCTGGGACCTGCATCACGTTCTCCGCTGGGGGATTCTGGAACAATGCTATCAAGAGCATGCGTCCAGACACTGGCGTAGCATGCACCTTGTACAAGTAGGCGTTTGCTAATACTAGTGTTTGAAGTATGCGAAGTTGACGCTGATCATATAAAGTGCTAATAACTGCACGGGAACTACTTTCCCTGTCAAATCTTCGCTCGGTACGATTAAATGGCCCAACAAAGTGGCTAGTTCCTATAGTTGCACTTAGGCTATATGGTAAGTAAAATCTGGGTGACCCTGGGATATCAGATAGATACTTACTCTTATTACGTTTAAGTCAGCAAGGCCACACCGATGGGCTGGGGACATCATTTTGAGTCTTTCTTCTAGTTCGCGCCAGAGAGCCTTTAGTCTTGTTTTAGTCACTGAGACGTATTTCCATAATCTTTATCATATGTGGCATCGAAGAGCCATCCTGCGTGAAATGAGTCATAGTGAGATCGTTAACAAAGATTATAATCTTTGAAATCGTCTTTAAGTTTGCTACCAGTACTGTGTCATATAACCACGTTCGGTTAACGACTCAGGATTTCACGAATCACTGAATGATATGTTAGAGGTAATGGTATTAGCCACGAGTTCAAGTCAAGACTCGGAACTCACTGACATTAGACGCCCGTCGCAGTCTTCGATACTATCTTTGATGGATTCTAGTTGCAAGTCACCCGTCAGTCAAATGAAGTTCGTCTAGCGATGAGGACGGACAGTCTGTATACGGGGAACTCAGATGGGCAGTACATGCATTCGATGGAGTGCCGTCACTTATAGTTCTCGCCATTGTGCTGACTATCAGTAAAAGACGAATTGTCTGGTCTTTAACCATAAGTGAAGTGAAGAACCACGAAGATGCACTGAATCAGTAGTCATCATAAAGAGCAGACCGCCTAATTGGATTGAATTCGGAGTCCGGACGCCACCATCTGATTTCTAACTTCCAGATCTTCCATATCATATGATGAGATCACAGTAATCCTAGCTCGAAAAACACTACGTCAATCGGAGTTTTACTCGAACGAGCACTCACGAGTAAGATGAAACGAATATTCCACTATCCAGAATTCCTTCGTATTGATGAATTGAATCTGTCAGTGTTGGATGTTTAGTCGGAAAACCTGAACTGTGATCTCGCAGAAAGCAAAGCTCCGTTTCATGCGAATACCCGCATATAAAGCTCCGGTAAACCCAATTGTAACCCAGGTTAAAATCGGCTTCCCATGAAACTCCTCGTATTCGTCTCTCTGCAATAACTATCGTGACCGGTGCTCCCATGGGCTCTAGCCCCACAGATGCAGTCGACATAGATTCCCGCGCTCCCGTAAGTCTCGCCTTCCGAGTCCTCGAGCGCCTATCCCCCACCTCACGTTGCACAGAATGCAGGTAACCCAGGATTCTATTACTGCAAAGACGATAACTTCGAGGGAACGTGCACATATTCCACTACCGCGGGTGGAGTATGTATCACCTTTGCGCTGGGTGATGCGTGGATCGATAACATTTCGTCGGTGCGCCCCGATGTCGGAATGACTTGCACCCTTTACTCGTAAGCACTGCGTCACATTCAAGTTTCTAGTACTCACCTGAGTAATTGGCAGTGCGGTGAAATGCAAAGGGAATTCTCTCCCTGTTACCGAAGAGATACCAAGTCTCACTTCACTGGGATGGAATGATATGACGCGTTCTTACGTATGCTCCAGGAAGTGAAGAAAGGGCGTAAGAGTATTGTTGCATACCATCTCCCGTAACATCATGTATAGGGGATAATGCACATGAGAAAGATCCAGCCGTTTCGCTATCAAAGGAAAATAGCAGTGGCCTTGGGGAAGAGGTTCCTCATCCAACAAGATGCCGGGGTAGTCGTAACCTCGAATTTCGATCATAGTAACTATCAGCTGTCTAGAAAGCAGATCTATTTTCCTGTACAGAGTCACGATGATCATGAAAGCAGAAGAGCAGAAGACTAGTAGGGTATATCGCGCGGCCACCGTAGTCATGTATCACCATCGCTTGCAGAGAACCCAGTAGCAGACATTATACCACTGCTCAAAGCGTATCGTTGAAGTTAAAAATATCCATTGCGGTGTGGATCGATAATAAGCAGAGCAAGTTGTCTTAACACTGATAGTCAGTATTAAAAATTACTCATACATCTATTCGTCGGGATCATACCTTCTGCAGCCGTTACAATGCCCTGGAGCGCACAGTGGTTTATCCCCAAAGGGATCGTATGGTGGCCACCAAACCTCAAGCAATGCCTTGTCCTTCAACTTGGAATTGCGGCATAAGTTTTTCACTGATGTAAGACTCAATGCGAGTCCAGTCATCAAATCTATGGGGTATTCTTCCCAGTCCCAGCGCGTGTTTTAAACCGCCTTGTTTGCCAAAGCAATGACTCTGTAGGAATAACAGTCTTGGTTGGGACAGCTTGCGAAAGGACAGCGTACATCTGATTATGCCTTTCAAAGCCACCGTGGCAGTCCATGGCTCGCTGTTGAACTTCTTCGTAGTTCAGTAGTTCACTTTAGAGTGGATCAGAATAACAAGCGAGTTTTCTTTCGAGACCGTCGAGTTCGTGTTGATACAGCTACCATATCTGTTAGTCTCGACCTTGAAAGCGGACAAGATACGCGTGCGAGGAACTGATTCATAGCTTCAGGACTCAGTGATGCGCCTGAAACTGGGTCTGGAAGCAAAATTCTCCGGCAAAGAGTCTGGTGGATCCAAGCTTCGGAGGCTTATATAAGGGAGGTCTCTTGGAATAGTCAGGAACCCAGCGCTATAGACATTCCCAGAGGTGGTCCAGTGTATATTTCCTAGATTTGGCTTCATCCTCTTCTCCCCACGTGGAGCTCCGGCAGCCTTAGTCACTCGGGTGGCTGTTACGCCTGTTCCGTCAAAATATTTGTCCAAACTAGAAAAATATCAGAAAATCATTGTGCTCACACGATCGGGTACTCACTATTCATAAACACTTTTCACTGTGTCCGGTAAGTCCCTGTGTTTCCTGCGACATACATCTTGGACTCGTGGAATGGAGTAGAGTTTCATCAGATACCCAGAGCCACTCACTTGCTGTTCGTATGCCAAGGCCTTGAGGTCTTTGTCGTTGAGTTTGTATTGTTTCTTCGCTGACAGAAAGGTATATATTGGCAAGTATATGAAGGGGTAACCCAGTACTCACCTTCGCCTTTGGTAATCGTCTGTCGAAACGATGAGCTTCCTAACCGCGAAATGTGTATGTACAACCAGCCCTCATCCCCTGATTGAACTCGAACGTAGGATCTCCTTTCCAAGCAAGTGTGTTCTTCAACTCCTCCTTCCAAGCCTTTTTCTTCTCCCTGGCAGCCCTCGCCTTTCGCGCGTCTTCCGTCTCTTCCTTGACTTTCGAGCCACGCTTCAGAGTGCTTCTCTTTATAGTCTTCGCACGTTTGTGAGTCACCGGTGCAACATCATGTTCTTCATCTGTGTCGACCTTTTTCCCCTCTTCCCTGGGAAGGACATCGGCGTAGACTTTCGGGAATTGTACTGTAATCTGTAATGCAGTATCTCAAGATTCAAGATGTTGGACTTACATGTTGTTAACAAGGACAGTATGGAGAATCTTATACGGGGAATGTAGAGTTGCACGTACGGATGAACGAGTTGGTCCAAAATTGGTCGTGGAAGTTGGATTTCGGCATTTACCGAAGCCCACCTGCTGCGCTAAAAATAGTGCTTACGCTTGCCTTCAGATGTCCCAATCACTCGGATTGACGTCCATCTCCAGGTCATTAGAAAGCAGTATCTCTACGTATGGCATCATGCAAATGTCCTTCCTCCCGAGTCCCAACTGCCGAAAATGACATCAATATGTACCTTGCCATCGCTCTCCTTTTGTCTTTCACCATTCGGATCTCTGGAGGGTGCCTCAATTAAGAATAGGGTTGCATGGCAAAGGGAGGGTGAAATAATGGTAATAGGTGGATAATAAATGCAGCAATGTGAATATTTTGAATCCTAGTGGTTTCGAAGATCTGGTACAGTGCGAAGTGTTACGGAGAAACAAGCACAATAAAGGACGCAGTTAAATATGCAGTGTATCTATTCTGTCGTCATAGTATCACTGTCATGGATAAGGAGACTTTTGCTTGTCATGAAGATATACGCGACAACTTAAAGCCGAGCAAGCTAATTAACTATCCAGTTGAATGATGTGATCCCCCGCTTTGATAGTGAGAAACCAGGAATGCGAAATGTGTTCTTATACGGCATAGTGGTCGCAAGAGTAGTATGACTACACATCGGATATTAAAGATAGACGATAGAGGGATAACATCCGGCAGTAAGTATTTGCAGTTGAAAGACATCAGTACTAACAAAATTCATGTCTATCATAGACGATGGCACCTTGAAGCTGCACATGACCTTGTGACGGTAACAATCCTTGAAATTATGCACCTTCGCGTCTCTTTTTCTGAACAACAGCAACGCACATTGAGTCCCACAAGTATCTGCTCTCCGGCGTGATTTGCCGTGCCCCGCGGATTCCAGTGAAAGGCGACCCTTGGACGAGACCCGAAAAGTCCAAATACTCCGTCGAGAAGAAAAGCTTCAAGAACCCAACATCGACATCCTGTCCCTCTCTTAGCGTGTACATGTACGGAACCGTCCCACTCGCACCATACCCAATGGCCAAAGATTCTCCGGGAGGAAGACAAACATCAACGTTTTTCTTCGCACTTCCCGGTTGATAGTACGGACCTGCAAAGGGAGTCATGAGAGCGGAAACTGAGGATGAAACAGATGGCGCACTGATACTCAAGTCGCTGACATCAAAATAGAACATCGACACATAGAGAGGTTCCGACACTGTGTTGGTTATCTTGTACCCGTAGATCGCTTCCTCATCAACATCGATCATAATCATATCTCCGTTGTTCAGGTTGTGGCCATCGGGATCAGGCATTAAAATATCTTCAAAGTCATCGGTGTATGCCCCGCTCTCTTTAAGTTTCATACACTCGAGCGTATTGGCGGTGAGGCGAATCCCCTTGCTCGAATGGCGAAGGTACCAATAAAAATCTGCGGAACTTTGAAGTACGCGGCGGATAGTGTCTGAATCGTCGATCTGACTGTGAAGGGCATGCGTGTAAGCCCATGTTGGCGACACAGCTTGTCCATAATCTCAAAATGAAAGTTGTCACCATCCGCGATAGTAGCCAGATCCGCCGCATCCTCATGGCTCTCCACCAAATGGATTCCCCTCTTTCCTCCTTTGTCACTTCGCATCTCGTCGGATATCCGTTGAGAGATGTCCAGTAACCTTTCGTCCTTCTCGACGTAAAGGCGAACGTCCTGTTCCTCGCCGACTCGAGTCTGCAAGGCGTATCCGGGAGAAGTAAGAGGGAACGATGTTTCATCGCTACGCGTAGAGAAAATTTTACACGAGGAAGTGAAATCGGCGGTATTGGCAACAACAACGGTTCCCAGATGAGTTGTCATGCTTTGATCAGAAAAGATAGCGAACTCGGCATTCTTTGTGATCCCATGGGCCTCTCCGGCTTCCAACAAGTATTGGCCCGGCGTGTCAGAGGACGTGCGGATGGGATACCACTCGTGTTGCGGGCTGGCTACTTTGGGATTGAACAGGTATCGAAATTGGTGGACGCCCTCACACTGGGGGTCTTGCCTATAAAAGAGAGAGATGAGTATTAGCAGATCAGGATACAGATCAGGCTTACGAGTGCAGGATCAGGCAGACTGGTTATTACATCCTTGTAAGTAAGCTTGTCGATGCCCCTTTCCCGTAGCAAGTCCAACAACGCTGAAGTAAAGACACCATGCCCGTCTCTTTCTCCGGCTTCTTGCCCGTGCTTACAGGCTGCGAGAAGCACGTGTGATGTTAGACCTGTCGTTTCGTGTCCCTTTGCAACGACACTCGCCCGAGCATCTGACTCAATGTCATGCAAGAGATCATCGGGAATAGCGTAAGACGCTGGGAGATCTATCCCACGAACGGCGTATGTAGGATCGTCTTCGTCCGCTCGCGTACCCGAGCCAGAGTGACAGCAATCGAGAACGACGGTCTGTTGGTACACCTAATTAGATACCACTGCGTCACAAAAACAAGGGAACCTTACGATGTTGTCTGACTTCTTTGTTGCAAGGTCTGCGAAAAGACAAGCGAGTCTCATATCTAGTACACCTTGACCTTGTTTGGAATCGTCCGACCCGCTCTTGATAAAGTCGTGCGGAAGCAGCATTTGTATCTTCCCATCAGCACTGGGCCATCCCGACGGTGAATTTGCCTCAGCTCCATGTCCTGCGAAGAAGATGAGAATTGGGTCATCCTTCTTGATCGCCGGATTGTCCCCGAGGTCTTTAATCGCCTCCTCGATAGTCAACCTTGTGGCTTCCTCATTGCGAAGATTCTTGATTTGGTCTTTTGGAACACGGAGAGTGTCTTGTAAAAAATTGTTGACGTCGTCAATATCGGCAACAGCTCCGCTGAGATTGCTTATCTCATTCGAAATGTACTTGTCAATGCCGATAACCAATGCAAATAAGGACGGAGGAGGGCTAACATTTGCAAAGTCAACGGCATACCCTAGGAGATGAAAATAGAAACCAACCACTCAATGGTATTCGATTGGGAGGACTGCAAAGTTCAGGCTTATTGTCATTTTCTTGCATGGTTTCTGGGGAGAAGACGGCTCTGCTGGTTGATCTACAACCCTGCAAAGTTTGTGTTGAGAATCAGGCTTGTTGCGCAGGTTAGACTCCAGGCTGGTAAGGCTGGACAGGAAGAACCTTATATTCTACAGCTCCTACAGAGCTTGTATATACTACTTCAGCCATTATCTAGAAGTTACTACAACTTTCCGCTCCTTTCGTGCTTACTCATCAACACTCGGCACGATGCCGGATTGCCCTTTCTAGAGCTTTCTAGCAAAATCCCAACAGTTTGAGTCAGTGAATGAATCCTCTTTCACCCAGTAATTCCTTACATTGCAGGAGGTGAAGAGCTGTAAAGTGAACATCCGAGATTTAATAAAAACCGTCGACAACATTGAAATATTCTCACCACGGCAGAACATCCGACATTGTGTAGTGCCAGTGGCTGTGATGACTTGAACTAGTTGGAGCACACACGGATGGAAGACAGAGATGCGAGAGGGATGTCGACAAGTAAAACTGTATATGTATGCGAGCTGGATCACACAGCAAAGAAGTTCAACAGCAACATCAACAGCAACATCAACAGCAACAGTTTATATTTAGCAGTCTCCGACGTGTACCACTGCCCGCAGTCTGATATCGGAATGGTCCTGGCCTGAGGCCTGAAAGGGAGTTCTTCTGACGCTGACTGGGAGCCACTTGACCGTCTTAAGGTTACACATTGATAACGAACAAAAGAAGAGGTGGCGGCTGGAGGTGAAGCAAATGATGAGCAGTCCTGTGCAACTGTGGAGCAAGCAGTGCTAGTGAGGCCTGGTATTTCATGTATGCCGTCAGGAATATGATCGGCGGTCAAGTGGAACATGGGGATCAGCTTGTCCATCCAGGGGGGTCAGAATATCCTTGAGCGGCTGATAAACCTTGTTTGGACTTCGTCTCATGCCACCCTGGATGGGCCCTCGAATTCTTCGAAAGTTGATTCAAAAGGACTCTGGGTATATTGTGTGCTATTGCAATGAGGATGAGACAATGAAGCGCAGCTATCCTATATCAAGTGTCACTGGTTAGTCAGTCACATGGCTACCTAGCTCGAACCGTGCTGCGCTACGGCACAGGAGCATGATGGTTGTCTGTGTATTATGTACCATGCTCAGTCAGAAAGTTACAGTGTCACGGCGAAGGAGGGTCTCACCTGTCATCTCTTCACAGTATGGTTAACAATTCGTCCGTCGGAGGTCATCTTGAGGTTGATTGTCAGGCTAACAAAGTACAATGACGAGGTGTTGGCGGAAACATGAGCGCTAAGTGCTGGGCATTGATGGTTTTCGTGAGTTAAAGACAGTGAGCAAGCTTAAGACATGGAGAAATGAAGCGAAGTTGATGGGCAAGGCTCAAACTCCAGAAATGTCACCACACCATCGAAAGAGCGCAGAGGCAGAGGCAGAAGATTTAAAAGTTGGCACTGGTGAATACTAGGCGTAGCAAAAACGAAGGTTGGTGTCGGTATTCGTACTGGTGAGAGGTTAAATGAAGGACGGCTAATTCCAATGTCCTGGCATGGCGACTCGGAACCACTATGCTGACCACGAAGGCTCGTAGTACCCCTCCTCATGGGTACATTCAAGGAAGAAGCCTAAGGGATCCAACAAAATGTGTGCGAGTGAACTAGGGTAATACCCATAGACATACGCACGGACCACAAACATGTGAACTGAGAGACGGCACAGGTGATAACGTGTATTATTGCAAGGAAGCAGCACAGGAATAGTCGCATTTGAAAATGTGTATCTACCTGGTCGTCAGTATCATTATTATAGATAAGATGTTCGCTTACCATGAATATATACGCGACGACTGAGAATTGAGCAACTGTCGCTTCCGAAGAGCTACGAACGCTTCATCTACGTCTTCTTGGATATGAGGCAAATGACACGCAAGACGCGTGAACCGGTAACTGATATCAATGGTCACCGATCTCAGTGATGCCATTGAAGGAGCGCTAAGGACAGCATTAAACCTTGACCACATAGCCGTGTTCAGATACTCCGTGTTGTATTCGGAGAGTGCGACCGAGATTACGACGTGTTCGATATGAGAAGTGTCGCCGATAGCAGCAAGATTGAGCTGCCACCAGTATGCGATGGAACACTCGGAAGAATCGGTTACATTAAGTCCGGTCACTCCATATCTCAAATTGAAGGAGAGACGCTGCAGATGACTTATATTCGTTAATGACGTGGCAGTCTTCCAATGATCTGTAGCGTACATGAGATATCAGTCCCAGTAAAGACATCGAACGCTTACAAGGATAATCACAACAGATGAACTGCAGCTCCTCCAGCGTATGGGACGTTTCGTTCAAGAGAGCATCCAGCTGGGGTAAATCCCAACAACGCACGAAATCAACGGACAAGTACCGGAGCCGGCTGACGGAAAAGGGGATATCCAACTTGCCCACTGAACGGAAACAGTCGATGAATGGGTTCAGCTCTTGCGAAATGCGAAGATCCAGACTACGAATCGGAACCCCCTTTTTTCCGATGAACGTCTCCACGAACGCCTTGGATTCATGGGTCTTGATGGTTTGGCCTTCCAAGTCCAGAATATCCGTAGAAGGAAATTGCTCTAGCAAGAGACAGATCTCTTTGAATCGCAACCCCCATGACTGGATGGAGATATGGGTTACGAAAGTACGGCGCGCCGGCTCAAGCTCCCCGAAAAATTGCGCGAAGGGCAGAAGATCGCAATTCATCAACGATATATGCTTCAAATTGATAGTAGCTCCCACTACCTTGCGTGCGCGGCAGGGATTGGTGCGGAACTCGCTGAAAGAGATATGTTTCACCAATGATGGAATTTCGGGGGAAGAAAGGCACGTGGGTTCGAACTTGAAACATCTACTGGAAGTCAGATGGATCGTCTGGAAGAGGTGTACACGAGCACGAGAGGAGAAGGACCGACAAAGGGTACTGCATAGTCTAAGCGTGATGGTGTCTATAAAAAATTCATCGACGATGGAGTCGATAATTTCCTGTGGCAGATCTGAGGCAGAGGTCGGGGTATTTTCATTGAAAAGCATTTGCAAGACGGACGCAGGCCTCCTGTTCGTCCGAAAATACTGTGCGATAAGCAAGGCAGTTTTGATTCTCGTTGAGGATGGCAGTATATGACAAGGGGCAACGGCATCATTGTTACGTACATAGAATTATCTCTGGTGTATCAAATATTATGATTCTAATTTCTTGTGTATTTCCAGTCATTTCTCATGCCCCAGCACATCTCGGACTTGCATGAAGACGATGGTTAGTCGACCGGTAAAATGAACTTGTGATATCTCAATGGGAGCAAACTTAAGTATCAAAGCTTTAGCAGTGCTAGGTCTGGGGCAGCCTCCACCCTACAGCCATCACAATGTCCCGGAGCGCAGACTTTGGGAATAAATTTGTCGCCTATGGGTGAGAATTGTCTTGTCCTCCAGCTCAGAGGTCTTGCTGGATTTCTTCAGCGCAATTGGACTGGAAGCAAACTCGATCATAACCTCCGTTTCCTGTGGTATTACCTTCTTAACCTCTTCCTTCCGAGCACTTTTTCTGAGCTCAACAGGAATATCTGAAACCTTCGTCTCCGATCTTGCATTTTCTTCCTCCTCTGTCTGCTTTTCGAAACCCTTGGCCCGCTCGAGGGTACACGCTTTGCAGTCTTCGCCCGCTTGGGGGGCTCAGTATATTCACTACCTACATCACCTTCGTTTTTCCTCTTGTCTTGTAACGACGACAGTCCTCGGGAAATTTTCGAAAAAATAAATATCGCCCACTTATAAGACCACGAGAGGAGTGGATAGGGATGAACAGGAGGAAACGCGCCTTATAGGGGACTCGGCTTTTGCCGAGACAACTGTATGTGCTATAAATAGTACTCACGCTGAGACTTTATGGGAGTGACAATGCAATTTTTTACGAGTTTGCTGGCACATCGAATACAGAGCTACCATCCGTCAGCTGCCTGCTCTCAACTCCCGTAAAGGGCATCAAAGGTATCCTAGGAAAGAAGTCGAGATAAAATGGGAAATAATTACAGACAAAAAAGGCATACTTTTTTGGTCGGCCGATAATATTCTTGTATCCCAGCTTCGTCGGCTCTCATAAAGCAAGAGGGTTTGATTACAAATCAGATTACAACAACGATATATGGAGCATATCATACAACGAAGCAAGAAAGCACACTCATAATACACTAGAATGTAAATCTACGCAAGCAATTGGTTTTATTACCAAAATATTTACCGTTAGTGCATGGGAACCATCACTTGCTGTGGCTGGTATGCCCCATACGTATTCTGGTGGTGAACATGACTGTATGTCGCCGGTGGAGTCGAGCTCGCAGATCCTCCACTTCCAGGGGAATTCGCCTGTGGCCAAGTGAAACTACGAAGGACAAACCGTCAATGTCAGATCTGAAAAACAGACATGAAACATACCCAGGCATCAACATGCCCTGCCACCATTCAGGATTCTTGAGCGCCTGGATCGACGCGAGCATATCGACGTCCGCGGCGCCAGGGCTTCCAACGACCCCGTTTCCATTGACAGCCCCGTTCCCATATTCGAAGCTATAATATTCAAGATCATTTCCAAACTGAATCGGCCCGGCGCCAGCTGCATACGTGGCCTCCGGCCTATAGATCGGGGTCTGTGGCTGCTGCTGTTGAGTGGGCTGATAACTTGCAGGGTGATATCCACTTTGTTCTTGGGCTACCGAGAACTGCTGGTATTCACCGCCGCCTCCACCCATTCCACCACCACCGCTACCAGGTCCGCCCATGCTGCTAGGTGGAATAGTTTGTAAACGCCCAACAGTCGCACCCTGGCCATCACGTCGGTACTTGCCCAGTAGCGTGGCCAAAAACCTAGCGTACAACTTGGGCGTATGGCGGTCGTCGATAGCAATGCTGGACGAGCTGAGCTTTTGAATCAGAGTTCCAATGAGATCGAAGATTTCGTCTTCATCAGGTTTGCTGAGAAGGGCAGAAAATTCGGGTCGAAGCAGCTGTTCTCTTATCAGTACCACAAAAGGAAGAAGACTAACTCTGACAGGTACCTTGAGTAAAAACGCAGATGCAAAGGCCGCGAAGATGAAATGACCATCCGGTGCGTACCGCATGAACCCACTTGGCGCTAATTCTTCATTCATGCACCGGATCACCGTCTTGGCGGATGAAAGACACTACAACATTGCTTGTGAGGAAAGGTTTGAAAGACACTAACAGTACAAACCTTGTTGAAGAACAGATCATCGCCAGCTTGTATACCTCTATGGAATGCTTGCTGGAATCCAAACGAGAACATGACCAGTCGTGAATAGCCAACTAAACTGCATGGAGTCAGTGAGACTTCTAGCTTCAAGAAACGAGGCTAAGCTTACAATGGCAACAACTTGCACCTGAATTCGGCACCTCGATCACCACCAACGGCGTTGAATCGCCCCTCCCATTCTTCCTTGAACGCCTCCAACTCCCGGTCGTACCTCAGCGTTACGTCCCGGAAATCCACCCTCTTCAGACTACTCAGTCCGCTACCCTCCGCGAAAACCTCATCATGGAACTTCGCCACAATGCGCAACAGTACGGTATATCCGCACATATGCACATCGTATTCAAGGTTGTACGGGGACTTTTTATACCAGTCCGCGGAATGACGAATGATCGAATCCTCCTTGATGGTTGAAGGTTTTCCGAACTGAGTCGCTGTCGAGCGGTCAAGGTTGAAGCAGATTTGCCATACACGGATCCGATTGAGGATCTCGCGTTCCTGCTTTTCATTTGTGGGTTTTGTCGTCGGCAATTGATGCAGATTCAGATCAGTGGCGATACTGTTGGGATAATGAGAGTATGGAAACTAAATTGACTTATAGACATACCGGATGGCTAAACCCGTATACAACCAACTCCGATCTTCCTCCCATCGTCTGGCAGGCACGGCATAGATACTCATCAGTATGTATGCCTGGCACAGCTCGACGCTCTTCCATCCGTCAATGAGGGCATTTGCAGCGGAATGTTTGGCAAAATGCATCGCTATTGGATAGATACTCGACTTTGGTGGATGATATCTGGAGGAAATGGCGCATATAACCGTGAAGAGGAAAGGACATCTCGCAAACGTCGACTGTGGAGTGTGTAGGATAGGGTCAAGGAGGGATACGAATGGCTAAAATACCATGAGCAAAGACTGTTAAAAGTATGGGTTTATCTTACATTGACATGTTTGTAGAAACTTCAGATGGAATGTCAGGGCCAAAAAAAAATACGAAAATTATTGATGGATTCTCACATTTCAAACAACCGCTCGACATCTTCCGGCGCCACAAGGCCGTGCACCAGTATCTCTGGAGGACTGTGCTCCTCTATCAGTGTGGCGCGAATGTCCAGATTGGTTGCAGGACCTAGAGCGAGTGTAAGCGGGCCCAGAAACATCACAATGGCAAGAGGTACCAGGCATGAAATAGGTCTCATTCGCCACACCAACGTTGTCGTCGTCCGCGTCGTCGCCCTTCTTTCCTTTCCCCTTCTTAGTTCCCTGATGCGATGTCAAACTCAAATTCGCAATGAGCCCGAGAGGAACATGTGAGTCGGGAAGTGCCGTCTGCGTCTCTTCCTGCTCCTCCTCCTCCTCGTCATGGGGAACCAAACCGTATCGCTGAGCGTGCGTCACTCGGCCCCCTCCTTCATCCTCGTCCGATTCTTCTTCACCCCCACGGACATCATTGAACGAGCTTGTCCCACCAGAAGCAGTCTGTACACTGGATTTGAGACGGTCGAGCCAAGCGAGGACGTTGCGGTTGCTGGCGTCGGAGGGTGAAGTCGCCATACGGTACGAGGCAATAGAGAGAGGTGTCGCAAGGTACGGGTTGTGCAGCTGCTTGAGGAGACTCTCAATGATGGCATCCTTCTGCCGAATTTGTGCGAGGAGATATTCTCGTTTACTGAAGCGCATATATGAGGGTTTTTCTAGGAAAACAGAATATTTGCGACTTACTTGGGCGCCGTCCTCGGTTTCCGGCCCTCGACGATGCAGACATGGCCGCCAGTCTTACACCGCTTACATGTATTGTCGCCGGGCGGGAAGTCGCATTTCATCTTCAGTTTCTTGCAGTGGGTGCATGCCCCGGGTCTGCGCTATCAGCGACGACATCCTCGGAAAGACGTCGGACTCACAATCTGGAAACTCTCGCACCACTTACGCCCCCGACGCTGATGCCGATGTCGTCGTCGCTGCCATCGGATTCGCTGTCCCTCGCTGGTGCCCGCTTCCTCTTGTTCGGCGTCGTCTTCTGCTGGGGCTTTGCTGGTGGAGTATATGTTGGCGCTGGGTGCTGTTGCTGATGCTGCTGGAAGCTCGACCCCGCATAGTAGTTACTGTATTCGTGTGATGGCTGATAGGGCTCTGTAGAGTAGTAAGTCGTTGGTTGCGCCGGTGGTTGCTGGACCGGCTGCTGGTGGTGCTGGTGCTGGTGCTGGTGATGGTGGTGCTGCTGTCCGTAGTCGTAGGATTGCATCCACTGCTGGTATCGCTGGGCCTGGGCGTCCTGGTTGTGCTGGACACCTTCGTCGCCGTCGTAGAACGTAGTGGTGGGACCAATCATAGCGGCTTGAGGGTCGTCGCCCGGGGGCTGACTTCTTGACGCCATTGTGCAAACTGCCAACCGCAAAGATCGCGTTCATTTTGGGTTGTCTATTTCCCCCTATGTCCACTGCTTTCTCACCTGCCAATCAGCCGAAGCAGCTTCGGCTCTTGCAAATTCCCGGTTCAGAAGTGGAGAAAGGGTGAATAGCGAGAAGTATTGGCTACAGATCCAGAAGATATCTTTGCATCTTCTGTGCGATAATGGGAGTGGGAAGGAAGAGTCAGAGGTGCACCGATGTCGCGGGTGTGGACAAATCTGAGGTGGTTTTTGTACCTTTTTCATTTCTTCTTCCTCGATTCAGATGTTTCGGCACAAAAACTCTTTGGTCCGGGTCGGGATGATCACCTTACGTAAATGAATGGTCCATAAAAGGCAGTGCATTCTTCTCAGTATGGGCGCATGCGCTTTATTTTTGGACATTAAAGAGGTGCTGGGACGATCCTTTCTAATGGAGCACAAAATACATGTTCTGGCAAGGAACGTGGTTTCATCCCTGAAGAAATCAGGCAATATCAGGACGACACTCGATACGAGCGCAGCTCTTGAGGCACGACACATGGATTGGATGTTCCCCCGCTGCAGTGGTAATGAAGCATGAGGTGGTGACATGCATTGTGGGGGAAGCTCACATGGACGCTGCCTCCGCGGACAGATTGACGTCTTGGGCTCAAAGTTGTTGCTTTATCCTAGTCAATTCTGTCAAGAGATTGCTAGGGTAACCTACGTTTAAACCTTCAGCCCATTCAAGCGAAATTAATAGTTAAAACACTTTGATATCAGGTAGGGAAAATGCACTTTCATCCGGAAAATGAAACCCTAATTTGGCCGTAACGAGATGCTTTAAAGTGGAGTCATCAGCCTCGTGCAAAAAAAATCTTCCACTGTCAATACAATTACTATCTCGCGGGAAGTCTGATAAGCCAACAGGTAGGATAGTGTCATACTCCATCAACCTGGCCGTACTAGCGTCGGCTGCGTCGCCCATGGTGGAAATGATTTTATATCCGCTACTACGTCTTGTCGATGCGCAAATAATTTCCCCCAGGGAGTAGAACGTACGTATTCAATCCTTGACTCCAATTTCAAGACGCTAAAATGTTTGAGGTAAGACTTTCCTGGGGAACGTAGGAAGAAACTTACCACGCCAGCGTAATGCGATACAACATACGGAGAACAAAGTGGATAACATTGCCTGTCAAATCGTTCAAAAAAGGGTCACCGTGACCAATGAACGAAAAGAACCAAGTTGTCAGGTACTCAGTGACTACCACGGAATTCGAAGTGAGAAACTTTCTGTCGTGCAACTTGGACGCCCATCGTCTGCGTAATTTATGTGACGTTCAGCGCCGGATATGAATTTCGCTGCCAAATCCAAAGACTGTCGAAGCCTGATTAAACTGCAGAAACTCACCATGAATAACCGGTAGCATTATGCCTAGCAACTGTTCCAATATATTCGACGGGTCACCATCACTGCTGAGAAGGTCAGCTAGCCTACTCGTCTCCCACAAATAAATACTCTGACCCCTTCGTTTACCGGCGTTATAAGCAAACAATAACCCAATCCACCGACCACATGGGTAATGACTTGATAATGACTCATGGAGACTCACCTGCCTAGACATTACGACTCTTGCTCAGGACTTGCTAATGTTCTTCACCATAACCAGGGCAATTATTTTCAAGACTCGCTTTCCCCAACCCACGTCCCTGGAGACCGTCAACGTCCACCCAGCAATTAGTCGCGAACTCTTCCAGAGGGCTCACCACATACGAAAGTGTTGATCGCACAATTCTTCACCACGACAGCCAGCGCTATTTCGTCTCGGCCCTTTAGCGCTTCAACTTCTAACCACCGAGCCCATGAGCGCCGTCGTCCACGGCCACCCCACCAAAATGGAGTTAAACACGATTTCTCGTCGGCCAGGCCATCCGCTCGTATCGTACATCCAAGGCGCCATCACAATATGCGAAGCCTCGCAGTCAGAAAAGGTATTAGAACCTCTCATCCTTCCAAGATCCGTCCTCTGCGCCGCTGACGAATAAGAATTTACGAAGCCAGCCAGAGGAAATACTCAGGGTACCTGACGATCTAGCCAACCTTTCACGGGTAGCTTCAAAGCATTCTTCATTCTCGGCCCTGTATAGGCGCCTCTAGCGGCAGCACCTCAAATCATGACTCGCCAGCAAAAACATAAAATATGAAACAAACAGCAACAACGGCGATCAAGCAAGTCAACCTGGGGTCTCCTTCTTGTGGGCCAAAGAGCTGGTGCTGCGACGCATCGCGCATCACGAGCCATATTTTATCACTACCACCATCGCCGCGAGACGAAGAAAACCAAGTTGATGCTCCAACCTTCACAAGGAATCCCTGATTTGGAAGCCGGTCATGGCGGAGGAAGGCTCGGACATGGCAGCGATGATGGCGCTTCGTATGTTAACATGCCTGCCGCGCCTGATCCACGGCTTCGATCCGTCGAGCGCAAAGTTCTCTAGCGACTAATTAGAGCCAGACTAGCGAGAGGTCGGTACCCGTCACGGCCCAGGACCTTTGCGATGACGACCGGCCGAAACAGAAATACCATCATCACTGATAAAAATGTAAGTCTATAATCATATGTTCACCCTTTCACACCACAGAGTCAAAGCTTTGTCACTGATCGTCCCGCTCAGCGGCCTTCCTCTGTGCAGCGATTATCTCGGAATACCTCGGGGAACCCCGCTTTCAGGCCGCCCTAACAGTGAGAACTTTCGAGAATGGTCTAGTCAAGCTAGGTATTTCTGAAGAAGGGCTAGGATGAGGTCCTTGGTTTTCGGCTAGTCGTGGTCGAAAGGAAAAGCGTGATCATGATCGAGAGCGTGCCAGTTGCGATGATCGCGCCACGATCAGTTCGACTCGGCTAGATGATTACTCCCATGAGGACCAACAACACTGTAATCGTCCCCAGTGCTGTCCAAAGTCACCCAGTTCGTTGGAGTACGCTCAGGCAGTCATTTTTGTAATCAACTAATTCTCTTCATCTATCAACTTATTCCGAGGGACATCTAAACTTTCTTCTTGAACATGCGCTTCATTCTCCAATGTTCATAAGTTCTCCGTACGCCCGCCTTATGCCAATCATTTCAGGTTGATTGACATAAGGTCATGTCCAGAGGAAAGATGAGTCCGTGGGCGTATGATAAATCACCGACTACCACGGCAAAAACAGTGACCTTCTGCGACCTTGTCTACAGAAGCCAGTTTCCATGTCAACCTTGTTCTATAATTCTTCAACTTTCAAAGTTGCTTAGTAGTGACGTACTTCAAGGGCGAATCAGACTTAAACCGTGTACTACTATACGTTGCTATAGGCGGTGTTCCGACGGGCATTCGGTAGCAACAATAGAAGCATAACAATATCCCAAGTTCGCAGTAGCCAAGAGGGGAAGGAGAATGCGCACTAGGTGCAGCATACAAATGGTATCTATTCCTGATGGTGCTCAATACAAAAAATAGATACTCGGTGTAGGATTGTACTGAATTGGATGACGGTGCACTTGTGCAGCGTTGCACACGTCGATCAACACCACGAATAAAAATACAAAGGTCCTGGCTTCGATAAGTTTTTCATCGTTTCAAGCAGTTGTTCGGGATTAGATTGAGTCAAACTGTTATTGTAGCAATCCTGGAACGAAAATCACGGCGTGTATCTGTCTAGGTAAAGCAGGGAACTGTTTTACGTTCAGAAAAATCATCTGACATGTTTCAAGAATCCTCGCTTCTCAGAAGGAGTTCGCCGCTGATTCCTAATTTCCAATCTGTTATGGATATCGGGTACCTGCCGACTCGATCCATGAGTCAACACATTCCTGTACTCGGGCTTCTCGGTCATAACAATGACTCGCTCGTATTTTCTATTACTTTCCCTCATCTTCTCCTTTCTTCTTGTAGATACTAGAATATAGCGGAAAATTGTAGAATATTAATGGTTCAAAACCTCTAGTATATAAACACTATCTGTACCATCAAGAAATCAATCTTATTTCAATACTCTTCAATGACCACTTAACTGTGTGATGAAAGCATCTTTGATCGGTTACGCCTAGCGCTTGCCATTCAATTGCTTCCAGGCTACACCTAGCGCTTGTCAGAAACCTTGTTAGTTACACCTAGTGCTTGTTAGCACCCTTATGGATCCCTCTTGGTGGTTGGAACTCGGCTTACGGATATCCTCGCTCACAACTTGGGTTTCACTCGAGTATTTATTACTTCGTGCACTACTCGAACTACCCTGATTTTTAACACAATCCGAATATCAAGTGAGTCCAGGCACGGCATGACAGCAGACAGGTACTATATGGTATGTGATTGCCTCAAGCAAGACCGTCTATACCTAAGATGGGCAGAAGCATATTCAATGTGCTGAGAGCCAAGTCTTCCCATACACAGAAAATGCTATCAAACCTCCCACGTACCATTGAACGATAAATTAACAGAATTGTGATTCTTGACTCTGTGCATTGCCTCAAACTTTGCACTGGAACCATAGGCCGAGATTTTTATTCAGGACTTTGGATCGCTGTTGAGGGTTCAGTCTATTCCGAATGGTACCTGTTGTCATTCAAATATTTCAACCTTACTATTTTGAGAAAGTTACCCCTAGTACCGTCACATGTACCTTCCACCCCTCTATTTATATGCACCTTAGCTGTTGACTACAACTACGTGTGACTGACTAGCTAGTGATGCGGACGTCGTTTCTACTATGCCTCTTATGCTGCGTCTTATAGGCTAACTGTTATTATTCTAACAATCACAGGCAAACCGGAGTAAAGCGTAAAAAAACAGTTCTCCCGTGAATTATTGATTATCAACGAGAAGCCAGAACTTGAAGCTTGAAGTTTGAAGACTCTTAATCGAGAATGTGGATGAAGAATAACGGCGAACGAATAGTAAGCGGCACGATACGGCATCTTGCTTAGTTACCGTGACTTCGTTTGTGCATCGATGTTTACTGAATCATTTTGAAATCACTTCGAAAAAAGTACTTATTTTTTCCTCAACTTTCAGTCTCAAGACACCATTTTTATAAATGTACAAGAGGGAAGTATAGGAAGTAGCATTCTGGAGCCCGAATGGGATCAGGTACGTACCGGTTACCACCTCGATTTCTACCGTCCAGATATTGAAAGGTGATAGATTGCGCAGCTTTTTAGTCCTAGATTCGGAGAAATCACGAGTTCGCATTCCTGGTACAATCGCCCCATCGAGCCGTACGCGTCAGGTCCAAGGCACTTAGCGGATGCCTCAGCAGATTTCACGAAGAAAATCAGATATGAATGCATATTTGGAATACCCTTCTTTTCGCGTTCTGCTTGAATTTGTGCGCGTTTGCAAGGGTCCATCATTGATTGATTCGAAGCGTACAGTCTCCGTCTTTAACGGGAAGAGAATTGCCGGGCGCCAAGATTTCTTCGTCGCACGTTCAACGTGATTTTCTTCACATTCCATTCAGGGGTTATGTCAATCAATAGCAGGCTTCAATGTGCGGACGGGTCTCATTTGCAGCAGTCCATCTGGAAAAAATCACGCTTTTCCCCCTACGTGCTTCTGATCTTCAACTCAAGTCAAATTTCCGAGGCTTTTACGTTTGTATTGCTTCTGGCCACCGTCTTTGGATTTGTTGGTTGTTCTTCATGGACTATACACAGGATATTTCTGCCTATCAATTCAATTCTCGCAACAAGGAAGGAAAAGAGATCAGAAAAAATTGTGGTCACGTCACCGCAGTCGGCATAATATGTTCGTCAAAGCGGCCAGTCTCTCTGTCCCTCAAAAACCGAGAAGAGGGATGGGCGACAAAAATTCTTTGTAGCGCGTCTAACACAGTCTTTCTCATCACTCCGCCCCATATATCATCTCACACCAGGTAACAGAAGGTGTTAATCCATGGATGGATCTCCTTGCGTCAGCTTGACAACTATTCATTGTGCGAACGCCAGGGGAAAGTGAGAGCGGCTTTCTTACATCTGTAACGTGTCGCGCTTCTTTACCATGTGGTCGAAGTCACGGGTACAGTTCCACTCTTGCGTCCATCTTTCGTCCGGATGTTTCTTGATTGGCTCAATGTCACAGTCCGCACCGTGTTGGACCTGCTATGGTATCTCATATGGTCAGTAGCTTTCCAAGTCTTCCAATGACTCTTATTGAATCTTTGCTTTTGACAGGTCCCTACCTCCTCCAACGTAAGAGATCATCACGCAAAAGACAATCTATACACTAACGCTCAAACCTTGCAGGCTTGCGGATGGCCTAACAGAGCAAGAGCCTCCATCCTCTCCATCGTACGTCGATCTTATCCATGCGAAGAAATCGTAATAACGCTGTACTTCACAGTCCTCCTCAGTTGATTGGTATTGAACGGTTGGTTCCTATTGGCGCGCATTAGAGTATGGCACTGAGCAAGTGATGATTAGGCCTGACGCACCCCTATTTGCACTCGTTATCGGCATCGACAAGTACCTTTCGAATGGGATAAGAAATCTGAGCGGTGCTGTTGCCGATGCTGACGCCGTCAGCGACTTTTTACAAAAGACTCTCCGCGTTCCAAAAGAACAAATAAAAAATCTTCGCAACGAGGAAGCCACGAGGGTGACTATCGAGACGGAAATTAACGTCCTCGGAAAAAATCCGGCGATCAAGAAGGATGACCCAATTCTCATCTTCTTCGCTGGGCATGGTGCTGAAGCGAACGCGCCGTTCGAATGGCCCAGCGCCAACGGGAAGATTCAAATGCTGGTTCCTACATGACTTTGTTACGAGCGGGTCGGACGACTCCAAACGAGGTCAAGGTGTACTAGATATGAGGCTCTCTCACCTTCTCACAGACCTCGCAGCGAAAAAGTCAGACAACATCGTAAGATTAATCTTGATCTATGGCACATCGTATCTGATCAGGTGCACCGACAGACTATCATTCTCGATTGTTGTCATTCTGGCTCGGGCACGCGAGCGGACGACGACGATCCTACTTTTGCTGTTCGCGGGATCGATCTCCCACAGACTTATACTGTCGCTCAAAATCTCTTGAATGATATTGAACCTGATGCTCGAGCGAGCGTCGTTGCAAAGGGATTTGAGACGGCAGGTCTATTATCACACGTGCTCCTTTCAGCATGTCAAGCGGAGCAGACAGCTATGGAGAAACATGGACGTGGTGCCTTCACTTCAGCGTTGTTGGGTTTGTTTCGGGAAGAGGGCGTTGAACAGCTTACTTACAAGGATCTGATAACCAACCTGCCTGAGCTGCCTGCGTAAGCCCGATTTCATGTCCTAGTCTGCCGATCTTATCTGTATGTTACAGACAGGACCCGCAGTGTGAGGGTGTCCATCAAACCCGATGCCTGTTCAATTCCAAGATATCCAGCCCACAGTGCGAACTGTACCCCATCCGCGCATCCTCTAATGTGTCTGGTCAGTACATTTTGGAAGCCGGCGACGCCCATGGATTCACACGAGGAGCGGAATTTATTGTCTTTAAAGACAGAACTATGACATCTGAGATTGGAACCGTCGTTGCTTCAAGTACCACCGCTTTCACCACCACATGCGATTTCTCCCCGCCCAGCAATACCAATGCAACATCATTCCCCCTTCCTACTCCCGGATTTGCTTCGCCGACTCGGGTTGGCGAGGGTGTCCGCCTTCTTATTGAGTCGGACGAAAGGTTACTCGGTGTCTTCAAGCAAATAGCTGATGAGCTGCAAGCAGCAAAGAGGGGAATCCGTTTCGTGAATAGCCGCAACGATGGACCAGATCTGGTCATTGCTGCGGATGGTGGTATGGTGCATTTCGAGATCATGGATAGCCTCTGTCGGCAACATAGGCTAACACGTATGCCATCCAAAGTTAAAATCGATGATGTGGTTGCTATCCGCCGCATTCTTCAAAGCTCTGCTGACTTTTACTGGCACCTTCGTCGTTCTAATAAGCGGAACCCCTTCGCCGGAAAGGTCACGCTCGAGTGTATGAAGCTTGAAGAGACTGGGGAGTACACAAATGACTTGGAAGAGGTTTTGAAACCCCACTCAAATAAAAATCTAAACGTCGGGGGTGAGATCATGATTGATGTCGATGAGGACGCGATCTATGGATTCAATATTACCAATACGACGTCGGTACCTCTGTATGTTTCGATGTTCTATTTCGATGCCAGTGATCTGGGCATCAGTGCGCCATCTTGTTGATCTTCACCGCATACTGTACTGACTAAGGGCCTTTGCAGGTTCATACTACCAACCGGGACGTGCGAAGAAAGACGCTGATGTCTCTCTTCCTCCCGGAGGCTCGTTGACCATCGGGTACGGTGCGAGCGGGACGGTTCCGCACATCTACACACTCAGGAAGGGACAGAATGTTGATGTTGGATTTTTGAAACTTTTCTTCTCGACGAAGTATACGGACTTGTCGGGCGTTGTCCAGAATTCTCCTTTTGATGACGACCGCCAGAGCGGACTACTTTCGGTGAGGAAGAGCCTGTACCTATGGCATACGATGTGTGTTCCTGTTATTCAGACAAGGGGAGGGTGTGTGACCTCGTGATACGGTGATGTTGGTAGGATTTACCATTCTTTGTCGTAGCCATCTTGACATTGTTGCCTTCAGTACGACCAGCCATTCGTAGCCTTCCATCGCTTTACAAACTTGATTTTAAACATGAACACATTCCTCGGTTCACCCTTTGTCGGAATCCACAGTATCCACGACATCTGATCACAGTGGAGTTTATCCTTTCGTTCTTCAAAGAAACAAACAGAGTACCGCCGACCTCTACAAGTAATGTCTATACATATTTCCTGGTATACGATGCAACTATGAAGAAAATATCACGCCACAAAACTTTTGGTATCACAGTGAAGGTGTAGTGAAAAATAAGGGGCCAGGTGAATTCTGCGTGTGCGTGATGCGTGAGATGCGTTTGTGTGCGTTTTTCATCAGATCAGATGCGTTAATTTGCAAATACATTACTGCGTGTATGTCGGTACTTCTGCGTGAATTTATATGTGAGTGAAAATCGAAGTTGAAGTCAGTGAGCCTCAACAAAATTTCACTGTAACATAGCGAGCCTAGAAGTACCTGATACAGACATTATTAGTACCCTACAAATAGTAGACATCAAATTATATGCCTACCCGGCCCAAGAAGATACTGAAAAGGCCAACGAATGATAAAAAAGATGTATACATGTCAACACTAGTGAACGCATCTCACGCACTTAGGAACGCATCTCATGCACTTTGATATATCAGCGTTTATGTCTTAAACGCATGCGTTCCTACACAAACGCAGCTTAAACATAAGAATGCATGTATTTCACAACAAAACGCAGCGAACGCAGACGAGTGACACGTCTGTCATGCTTGCGTTCACTCCACTTTTAATTGAAAACTGTGTGTATCATCATGACACGATCTCCAATCGATCCTCTGTATTAAGGAGGTATCTAAAATATCAAGTACTTAAAGAAGTAAAAGGTAATACCATATAAATTTCGACCACAATGTCCCTCTTTTGTCTAGAGTGTTTACTTTGTGAGTTTCTCTTTTTTCACTGTGGACTTCTGATTGTCTGCTACATGTTATATATCGTCGGTGTGTTTTTGATTTCTATTTTTTTTATCTAATTTATGTTCAGCCTCGGAGGGGGGAAAATATAAGGCTCGGTCCTGCCATGCAGATGCGATGACCCACACCTTACTAGTAAATGTTTGACTGTGGCTGTACTTAATATCAACTTAATATTGCCATGCAAGAATCAGTACTAATCTCAGCTACGCCATCCGTAGCACACCATTCTTCAGTTCAGAACACTTTTGAAGATGGGATAATGATCTCACAGCAAAAATAATTTATGTCACGCACGCAGACTATGTCACACACGGGAACGCAAAACGCAGTTCAACTAAGCGCAACTGCCTTTTATGGAAAGACATGCGTGAAAACGCAAACGCAGACTAACGCATCCACGCATGTGGATCACGCAGAATTCTACGTGCCCAAAAATAAGGGGGTGGTGAGAGTCAAAAAAGTAGCTAACCTGTCCTAAATCTATCGTCTGCTGTAAGTTCCACTCTGATAAATTTAGCTTTTGCCCACGTACTTACATATCCAGGCAAGCACCATAACTGCCGTGGCCAGATTTTATTGTTAGTCATAAACACTGAATTTCACATTAGAGAACACCAAGCTGGAAAGAAATTACAGTCATTGACCGTAAAGTGTTGAAGTAAGCTCACTAAGGACAGGAACTGAACCATCATTATAACGTGATTACATGTTACATATCAGAGTGAAGGAAAACAATGCCAAAATACCAGGCGGTGTTGAAGGCATCAAACCTAATGCAAAGGACCTGGCAGTACATAAATCCTGCGATTGATCGTCGCAATCTTTTGTTCTGACCGCCGTCCCTCCACTATTTCTTTGTCTGTATAAGCGGCGAGCGTAAACTACATCGTGTCTCACAGGTTGAGCTTCTTCGGCGGAGATGTACTAGCGGTCATGCAACATCGTGGGAAATGTGATGCATTCTCCGTCATAATGAAGAGCTTCAAGAAGCCGACCATCAATACTTTGTCCCTCCCTCTCTTAGCATGCATGTGACTGGAGGCTGCCCGCTCTCGCCGTGACCGATAATTAATGATTGATTAGGAGGATGCATCCGCCACGTTGCCAGATCCTTTGATTACTGGCACTGAGTCTCCGAGCCGGACCATAGTACTCCACTGGAAACAAGTTAGTCAGTAGAGCAGGTAGTGAGAACCAGCAGGGCATGTACCAATGTTCAAACCAATAACATCAAAAATGAACAATGGAACGTAAAAAAATCAACGTCGTAATACAGTAAGGACTAGATACAGCTCTTTCGATTTGTCGCCGCTCTACACTGGCAAATGGAATACGTTCTTTCCTTTGTTTTTCATCCCCTCAGCTGCATTTTTTCAGATGACGCGTAATCCACTGTCCAACTCGAGGAGAAGATTAACAGCCCTGTTTCTCGCCGCCTCCAGTCTGTAGACCATATCCCCGAGGGATAATGGCATGCCAGCGCCTGAAACAAGAAGTGACATTGATAAGCTTCGATGCCATAGTTCTTTCAGTGTAGACATGAAACTGGGCGCCATTTATGATCTCATGGGCCCCACCTAGCACCAGCCTCCAAAACGTACTGGCCAGCGTGTCCGGGTCAGAGGATGCGCGGATGGGGCACTGTAATTTGCTGACTTCGTTGGAACTAAAAAGATATCGAGATTTGTGGGAACGTTTACTCCGGGGGGTTTGTCTAGAAATACCAGCTTCGTGTGAGCAGGCTGCTGGTAGGGTACAAAAGTGTACTTACTCGGGAACGATAGAAGCATCCGTTACTATGTCTGTGTAAGTAAGCTTACCGACTCCCTTTTCCTGTAGCAAGCTCAACAACGCTAAAGTAAAGACACTACATCGACATTTCCCCACGACTTTTTCCTTTGTTCCACACGCTGAAAGGAGTACGTGTGAAGACTGATCGTCCATCTCGAATGTCTTTGGTCCAAAACTCGCTCGCATCTGGCTCAATGTCATGTAAGAGGTCTTGAGCAACAGTGTAAGTCTGTGGTAAGTCTGTGGGAGATCGATCCCAGGAACAGCACAAGCAGCATTCGAGATGAATACGTCGTGCCGACTGAGGTAACGCGACTGCTGATGCTTCTTGCTTCCTCACCTCGTTAGCCGACCGGCAAGTCTATACCCATCAAGACGCTAGGAAGAAATGTGATAGGGATTCTGGCTGTTTAATGAAATCAGTGCACATACCACGGTGTCCTTAGTCTCCTCTCCTCTCTATAACCATCGTCTTTCAATGACTTCGAACCGTAAGATAAAGATTCTGGCGGTCATCGGACCAGCCAGGACGAAGAAGTGCTGACCATAGACGCAGGCATGGAACAAGAAGAACCGCGCTCCCAAGGCGGACAGCGAAGACGGCACCTCCACAAGGATAGGAATCTCATGAATCACCAGCAACGCAACATTCGGTTGTTTTTATTACTAGAAACTGAGGCTGTTGGAGGTGCGAAGCCATTCAATGATCTCGGCGGAGGCAATAAAGAATCGGATGACGAAGAAGGTGGAAATTGGACGACGCAGCGGCACGACACATGTATTCCCACACATTGAGTAAAAATATTAGCAGTCAATTAATTTTGTTACCGGAGATTTTGTCACCGTCGTCCTTACATACCGAGTAGTCGTTAAATTCAAACTGTCACCGACTGATCAGTCGATTATACGCGGGGCCCTACTCTCTTACATGTAGGAATCATGTTCCTTTTTCAGGGTTGACGAAGAGATTGAACATCGTGATGTAGTGCGACTGCAGCTTTCCCGCTATCAGATTCATGGCCCTTGACAAGTCGAGAATATACCAAATCTGCAATGAGAGGCGCATCGATATCCCTGATGGACCAGTGTCGCGAGCACACTTTGATATCCAGCTATAAGCATGCCTGCGGAAAGGTGAATTAATTCCTCCGATAATGACTGGTCTGCTGTGGCAATTTGGCATGCGGAGAGGTACGCAAAGTAAGCATCGAGGGAATGGCTCTGCGATAATCTGTGCGAGAGCTATAAATACCCAACTGGGTGATCGAGATGATGAAGAAGGCCGAAGATGTTGTTTAACGATTTTCTTCTTCCCTTGAGTAGCATAACAGGCCTCTTCACCCAGTTGTAAGTCAGCATGCCATTAGGGTACATTAGCTCGTTCTTCAATCTTCTGCAGTTCTGCTTTTGTACCAGGAAGATTGGATAACCCTGTAGTTTTTAGTGGCCAATAGCTAACAAACCTTTGAACATTCGAATTTTCTGAAGTTTTGCAAGTAAGGTTGTGAGCGTTGGAGCATATAATGAGATCACATGGTCAGAAACGTTCCTGGTTCCTTGCACTGTGTTGTCCGGCAGCGAAAATAGGGAGAAATGCCAGGGGACCTGTTGTACACCACCGTAATCTGTGGCGGGCTGGTGTTGCCAGAAGGCTGATGAAAACAGTTAAGAGATGCTCAGGCATCATATAAGTAAAACTGCTCACGGAGAACTCGAGCTATCGAGTTAAAGGCTTCACGATGCGTGATCGTAGCTCCTCCAAAACAATCACAAAAGCAATTTATATCTGGAGTTCCATAGGCTGGTCGTGATGCCCTGGTACGCGCACCAACATCCAAGAGCAGTTTCTTCAATTGCTAGTAGAATTTCGGCCTTTTTAAATGATTAATCCTTGATCGGGACGTGAAGAATATTGTCTCGATTGGGAACTAGAACGAGAGTGTCACACCGCATGCGGTATGTACTTACGAGAACTAGACCAAACTTAGCCGCATCCTTGAGTGTGAAGAGCGTTTTCGGGTGTAGGAAGTCTTCAAAGCCTGGAATCACCCAAACAGTTTCGACATCCCACCGCTTTACCAAACGATGGTGTTTCTTTGCTTAAATTTCCGATGATGACTCTTGCAAGCGTCGTCCATTCTCTAAATCAATCGCAATGTGGGTCAGCTCTTTACTGAGTTCAGGATGTGCATCAGAAAAGGAGTGGACGGGCGAGTGAAGATTGTATAACTGTCTTCGGACAATAGTCCAACATTCAAGAGCGGTATCAGCCAGTCCTTGACTATATGTCCGAAATGGGTTAATTCCCTAATTGTCACATCTATCTGGGACAATGAGAGAAAGAAATCGAGATAACTGATAGACCGTAAGTACCGGATGGCCGCAATCCTCCTGAGTCCTAGCTCGCTGACGCGGCTCAACGATCTGATAAATATTAAAACGATACTAGGCATGAAGTAAGTCTCGTTCGCCTACTGGATGTGACACGGTCAAGCTCAAGCTCGCGATAGGAACATGACGTCAATACCAATGGTTGATGTCGCGAAAGATGGTGAAGAGACTCGACGCGCGTGATGTGACGTTTAGTAGGTTGCGTACACGTGGCTTGCACAGCCACCAGCCACCGTGACTTAACTTTTCTTGCAATGAACACTGCCGTGTTCTGCCATGTAAAACTACCAACCAACCAGTCTTGTTACACCGGATCGAACCAAGCAGCGTCGTGCCTCAGAGCACCCCAGATGGTCCCTTTCGCTCTACAAACTATCAAGATTTCATCGGCTCACATGGCTAAACCTAAATCTTCTTGTTGCGGTAAGATGGTTCTAGTGCGACATTCTCTGGACTCTGTGGCGTCATCCTTGCTTTTTTCATTTCATCTCATTGCCTTTCTGCTTGCTCGTCGTCATTAGCTGATCTGGTGTTTCAATCACATATCTTCGTCCTGCTCTTATGATGCTGGTTTGAGTAACTCGGTTAAAAAAATCGGCTAGTATGCTAACAAACTGGTCCCATGTTCTGCCCCCACCGTAACTTTCCGTCACCGATGTCCGAGGTGAGGGATGGTTTCACAGTAGGACCACCCCCAAACTACTTGCAAATTACATCCTACTGTCTTATACTTATATGTATAGATCGTATCCTACCTCATATAACGATTAATTCATGAAGAACTCGTCTCCAGGAGCCAGTCCACTCCAACGGCTCTCGAAGGGGACAAGGTTCCGTAACAAAATTTCTTCTAGACACGGGGGAATAGAGTGTCAATACGCAGACATCACCCTTGCCGTCGGCCGTTTTAATGAATCAACGAACGTCAGAGACCAAGTATATCAAGTGTCGTCCTGCGGTCCAAATCATACGTATAGTCCCACTCTTCGGCGTCCCTCTCAAGGCTCTATCGCCATCCACATGACTTTTAACTGGCTCAAGACCGCGATTAGCACTCTGTCGGAGGTCTTGCTGTGGTCAGGAGCATTCCCATTCTTTCGACGATTCCCATTGAATCTCTGGTTTTTCAATAACAGCTCCCCAAGGTAAGAAAGTACTGTTTACGAGCGAATTAATTCACTGATGTGATAATTTGCAGGCCTGCAGATGGTTTAGAAGAGCCTTCTCTATCGTACGACAGTCTCAGAATTCATGCTGAGGAATTACAATAACCCTGAATTTCACAGTCCTGAACGGTTGATTACCATTGGACAGTAGGTTTCCATTCCCACGCCCAAGAATATAATACTAATTTTGCGATGGCTAGCCCTCCCCCGCCTCTATTTGCGTTGGTTATCGGCATAGACAAATACCTTTCGAACGAGATCAGTGACCTGAGCGGTGCTGCTGCCGATGCTGACGCCGTCGACACATTTTTACAAGAGACTCTCCGCGTTCCAAAGATTCAAATCAAGAATTTGCGCAATGAGGAAGCCACGAGGCTGACTATCGAGACGGCCATTAAAGACCTTGGGAATAATCCGAAGATCAAGAAGGATGACCCAATTCTCATTTTCTATGCAGGACATGGTGCTGAGGCGAGGGCACCGTCTGGATGGTCTAGCGCCAACGAGAGGATACAAATGCTGGTTCCCCATGATTTTATCCACAGCGGCTCGAAGGACTCGAAGCGAGGTCAAGGTGTACTAGATACGAGGCTCTCTCATATTCTCGCAGACCTCGCCGCAAGAAAGTCAGATAATATTGTAGATTTCCACTTCTCTATCATGCATCGTATCTAATTGTGTACGCTGACAGACTGTCATTCTCGACTGCTGTCATTCGGGCTCGGGCACGCGAACGGACGACGATGATCCTACTTTCGCCGTTCGTGGGATCGATCTCCCAGAGAGTTACACTGTCGCTCAAAATCTCTTGCATGGCATTGAGCCAGATGCTCGGGCGACTGTTGTTGCAAAGGGATTCGAGACGTCGGGTCTGCTATCACACGTACTCCTTGCAGCGTGCAAGCACGGGCAAGAAACCGGAGAAAAAGGAGGACGTGGCGTCTTTACCTCAGCGTTGTTGAGCTTGTTGCAGCAGAATGACCTCGACAAGATTACATACAAGGACATAATAGCCAATCTGCCTGATCTTCCGGAGTAAGCCCTCCTTTGTCTCTTAGTCTACTGAACCTGATCTGTTTATTACAGCCAAGACCCGCAGTGTGAAGGTGTTCATCAAACTCGGTGCCTTTTCAATTCCAAAGTAACCAACCCACGGCGAGACTTGTACCCCATCCGCGCATCCTCTACACCGGGCCAGTATATTTTGGACGCCGGCGAGGCCCATGGGATCACAAGAAAGACAGAGTTCGTCGTGTTCACTGACAGAGCCATGACGACGCCATTGGGAACCGTCGTTGTTTCGAATACCGCCCCTTTCACCTGTACGTGCGATTTCTCTGCGCGTAGCAATGAACCACCATTCCGCCTTGCTGCTCCAGGATTCGCTTTGCAGACTCGGGGAGACCAGGAACAGAATGTTCGGCTTTTCATCGAGCCGGACAAAAGATTACTGAAAACCTTTCAACGAATAGCCGACGAGATGCGGAGTGACAAAGGAGGAAAGAAGGGATTCCGTTTGGTGCAGAGACGTGAGGATGCGCCGGATCTGGTCATTTCCGCGGATGGTGACGACGTCCAATTCGAAATTATGGACAAGCTCTGTCGTCGACATGGGCTCACACGCATGCCCTTCAAAGTCAAGATCGATGATTCAGACACTATCCACCGCGTTCTTCAAGGTTCCGCTGATTTCTACTGGTACCTCCACCATTCTAGGAAAGGAAGTCCCCTCGCCACCTGCACACTCGAGTGTATGAAGCTTAAAGAGACCGGGGAGTACACAGATGACTTGGAAGAGATTTTAATGCCTGATCCCAATGGCCATAATCTGAACGTTGGAGGTGTGATTATGGTCGATGTTGCTGAGGATGTGATCTATGGATTCAAGATCACAAATACGATGTCAGCACCTCTCTATGTATCGATGTTCTACTTCGATGTCAGCGACTTGAGCATCAGTACGCAATCCTTCCCATTCTGACGTTCCACTCCAGTAACTCCCTTTGTAGGTTCGTACTATCAACCGGGAAGTGCCAAAAAGAACGTTGATGTTTCTCTTCCTCCTGGAGAATCGTTGGCCATCGGATACGGCGCGAGTGGGACGGTTCCACACATATACACACTCAGAGAGGAACAGGATGTCGATGTCGGCTTCTTGAAGCTTTTCTTCTCGACGGAGTATCTAGACTTCACAGGCGTCGTCCAGGGATCACCTTTCATAGAATGCCGTGGGGGAACTCAGGCTGTGCCCGAGAGCAGGAGCTTGTGGGATGCGATGTGTGTTGCCGTTGTTCAGAAAAAGGGACTCCCGGGCGCTTAGGACTGTGATCTCCGGGAGTTCAACTTTCAAGGTGCCACAATTCACCATGGTATTCACAGCTATTAGTTTTGTTAGTATTGCCGGCCGATACCTTTAAATGAGGTACCTTACCCCCTAGCTCATCTTCAATATGTACTGTCACCATACTATTCTTATGACCATCATAATAAACCGCTGATTCCCATTTTTAGCTCGTCTTAGTTGTTCGTTCAGTACGCTGGTATCCCAGTCCAATCCCGAACGAAAGAGAATTTAAGAAAAGAAAGGTTAGCAAACGATTCCCATCCCATATACGGCTGCTTTGGCCTTTACAGTCACGGCATTTAGTGAAATGCTGACTCGTCTTTTTTGCAGTAATGGGGTCGTTTTGAAGAAAAATGGAGTTCGCACCAAAATTTTAATCGCTTGTAGGAACATGCTGCAATGCCTGAGGTGAAGGTGAATTCCAGGGCCATTGAAGAGAGCTTCCAGGAAGCGTGGCACACCTACCGCCCACATTATATACCCCACAAGCTAAAATATAGTAGGTTCAATGCGTGCCCTATTGTAATATATTTTTTGATGTCATATACCGACAGAGAGGCCGAATGACCGTTGGAAGACCAACATTCAGGTTTAAGAATACGACACCGCCTCAATGACTTCAAAATTTTTTGACCTAGTATCGTAAATATTTTCCCTTGAAGTTCGAGGCCTCAAAGTTCAAGATATCGCAAAGCCAATGAGGCGAATGGTAGTCGAAGGCTCAACTGCCCAATGTCTATCTCTCACTAATAGCCGTGCATTAGATGTAAACTACTGAATATCATGACACAAAATCGCAAATTGATTCCGGAGAAACTAACAGCTCGCATTTTCAGTCCGAATTTAAGAGTGACGTAGCGCATACGTTGCGCACATTTATGACATGTTGCATGTGTTGCCTTGGTCAGAGTGTCATGATACACTGTAGAATTCCACCAACAATCAGAAGAAGCCAAGATCATAACCATTGGTGTAAGAGGTTAAAATCTGTAAAACTTGTTTATTTTGAAAAAAGGTCAAGATCAATAGCTGCTACCAGCAAGTCACATACGATGAATCTGAAAAAAGCAGAGTGCTTACTCATAGTAACGGACGTAGTGACTTGCATATCAACGATGGATTCGGTAGTAAAAACTTAAAAGGAACAACGGAAATGTACCAATTCAAAGAATAGAAATTGTACTATTACCTGCAGCCGAATTACGAGGCCCGCCCTCCCCTTCTTTGAACCACTGGAACACACATTGTGTGCCACCAGTCCTTCTTTCTTGCCGATTTTACCTCGGTTTTGCGATTATCTTCAAAGGGCGAGCTCTGGACAACGCTCGACAAGTCCATATACTCCGATGAGAAGAAAAGCTTCAAGAAGCCGACATCAACATCTTGTCCCTCTCTGAGTGTGTATATATACGGAGCCGTCCCACTCGCGCCGTACCCGATGATCAACGATCCACGAGAAGGAAGAGACTTGGAAACGTCCACGTCTTTCTTCGCGTGTCCAGGTTGATAATACGAACCTGCAAAAGGAGTCAATAGAACAAACCATCAGAATGAGAAAGACGGTTTACTGATGCTCAAATCACTGATATCGAAGTAGAACATCAAAACATAAAGAGGTACCGCCGACGTGTTAGTGATCTTGAATCCATACATGGCTTCCTCATCGACATCGACCTTGATCACATTTCCGTCGTACAGATTCTTGCCCGAGGGTTCAGGCATTAAAACCTCTTCCAAATCATCCGTATAATCCCCAGTCTCTATAAGTTTCGTGCACTCCAGCCCGACCTTTCCAGCGAGGGGGCTCCCCTGACTAGAGCGATGAAGGTGCCAATAAAAGTCGGCAGAACTTTGAAGAACGCGGTGAATAGCTTCCGCATCGTTGATTTCGACTTTAAATGGCATGTGCATTAGCCCATGTTCGCGAGCGCGCTCGTCCATGATCTCGAAATGGACGTGGTTGTCGCCCACGGTAACGACTAGATCCGGCGCATCGTCACGGCGATCCACTAAACGGAATCCTCTCTTTCCTTCTTTGGCACTCTGCATCTCCTTGGCTATGCACATAAAGACAGGGACGAGATCTGGGGCCAGGTCTATGAAGAGGCGAACATCCTGTCCTTCGCCGACTCGAGTCTGCAAGGCGAATCCGGAAGCAGATAAGGCCAATGGCTGCGTTTTATCCCCGCGTGGGGAGAAAACGCATGTGGTTTTGAAAGCTGTAGTCTTTACTGCAACGACAGTTCCAAGAGCACTCCCACGCAGACTCCAATGCCTCGGCTCTGTCAGCGAAGACAACGAACTCGGCGTTCGTTGTGATCCCATAGGCCTCGCCAACTTCTAAAATGTATTGCCCTAGCGTCACGTCAAGGTCCCCAGGCTGGACTGCGCGGATGCGGTGTATTTCACGATGTGGGCTGGCTACTTTGGAATTGAAAAGGCATCGGGATCGGTGGACACCTTCACACTGCGGATTTTGTCTGTAAAGGACAGATCAGTTTTAGCAGACTAGGAAACGAAAGTGGACATACGTGGACAGATCTGGAAGATTGCTTATTACGTCCATGTAAGTAAGCTTGTCGACCCCGTGCTCCTTTAATACCTTCAACAACGCTAATGTAAAGACACCGCGTTTACCCTCCTTCGACTCCCCGGTAGTGGGGATCTCCCTGGCGGATTGCTCCGCCGTACATGCTGAAAGGAGCACGTGTGACAAGAGACCCGCATTTTTGTATCTCTCTGCGATAACAGTCGCCCGCGCGTCTGACTGAATGTCATGCAAAAGGTCATCGGGAATGGTGTAAGACGCTGGAAGATCAATCCCGCGCACAGCAAAAGTCCCATCATTGTCGGTCGTTCGCGTGCCGGAGCCAGAGTGACAACAATCAAGAATAACAGTCTGTCAGTGGACATGGTCAGATACCATACGTAGTAGAAAGGGGTGGGACCTCACGATGTTGTCTGATTTTTTATCTGCGAGGTCTTGGAGAAGATGAGAGAGTCTCACATCTAGGACGCCTTGACCTCGTTTGGAGTCGTCCGACCCCTTTGTAATAAAGTCGTGGGGAACCAGCATTTGCATCTTCCCTTTCTTCCCTTCAATATCGCCGGCGGGCCATCCATTCGGTGCGTCAACATCGGCGCCATGCCCTGCATAGAAGATAAGAATTGGGTCGCCCATCTTGATTTTCTCGTTCCCCCCAAGGTTCTTAATCTCCATCTCGATATCAGCTCTCTTGGCTTCCTCGTTGCGAAGATTTTTGATATTCTCCGGTGGAACGTGGAGGCTTTTTACCAAAAAGTCGTTAACAGCATTAGCATCAGCAACGGCACCAGTCAGGCTGGGCGGGCCCTCTTCAGTATACTTATCGATGCCGATAATCAGGGCAAATAGGGGCGGGGGAGGCCTAACAATTGCTTAATCGGTGAAAAAATCCTGGGACGCAAAATATCATATACGAACGGTTCATTGGGAATACCTTCAGAAGGACTGTGAAGCACAGAGAGTCATCACCATGGTGTATTTGTGGGGATGGGGATCGACATACGGTTGTTGAGATGGAGGCTTTTCCTGTACTGGACCATCTGCAGCCTGAAGCCTGCAATATTCGAGCGTCAGTGAATCAATCGTATTTATTGCAGAGATCCTTTACGCTGGAGGAGGCATGGAACTGTCATTAATACATGCCAGAGGAGATAGAGGTGTTGTCTTGGCTGGACTACCGTCTGTGGCAGCCTGAGGCCTGCAAGATTTGAGTGTTAGTGAAATCAATCATCTTTTTGGAGAGATCCCTTACGTTAGGAGAGGCGGGGAGCCGTCACCACACGCCTGGGGTGATGGAAGTGTTTCCTTCGCTATTTCAGCCTGATGCCTGCCAGGTTCGAGTGTCAGTGAATCAGTCATCTTTTTGCAGAGATCGATTACGTTGGAGGAGGCGTGGAACTGTCATTACATGCTTGAGTAGGTGTTTCCTCGGCTGGACTACCGTCTGTGGCAGCCTGAGGCCTGCGAGATTCGAGTGTCAGTGAAATCAATCATCTTTTCGCAGAGATCCCTTACGTTGGACCAGGGCGGGGAGCTGCAATCGAACGCAGAAATTCAATAAGAATCATCAAAAGAATTGGAAAGTTACTAACGCCACCAGATACCACAGTAGATCGTATACATTGCTGACTGTGATGTTGAGCCAGTGAAGAAACATGCCCATTGTTGTTGAAAGACTGAGACGCAGAGGGTAGACTCGAGGCTACTAGAGCTATACGTGTAGCTTGTACTATAGGACACAAGAGGTGCAACACTTTATAGGTGTAACAAGGTCCGTTGCCCTTTCACCTTGCACATGTGTTGACTGATTTGCCGTCTGCTTTTCTGAGAACCAGATCCATCTGCGTATTGGCGTCTAGTAATCTGTGACAGATGATGTATACTCTCGGGCGGGGTGGTGGGAAAAATCGTGTCAGGCGTGCTGCAAGTTAGAAACATCTCGATTCCTCCAATGTACAAGAGGGAAGCAAGAGGGAAGGCACGGGAGACTCCGGCAAATAGACTGGCGGCTGCAGTCGGACGCAGTGAATGTTTGTTTATCCGTGCTTAGTTGCCTTCCTTCAAGTTCGGTTGCACCAGTGCGGCTGGCCGCCGTATGGGGCCGGAAGGTACACACAGCGTCATTAAATCTAGATTGATGTCCAAAAGCTCATCACACATAACCTATCAATAGTGATTGATGCCTCTGTTGAGGATAATAGTTTCACAGCCACCAAGGCCGACGGCTCGCCGTCTTGTTTTACTTTATTTTGATTTTCGTACCGATCACTACCGCTTCTTGGCTTCGTACCACTATTCGTTCGAGCCATATCCTTTGCGTTCATCATGCCTGCCGACATCTATTTCCAACAGCCTCCGATCAATCAGTGTGCTCGTTTGAATTAGAGGAATTGATTTAGAAGTGCACTCGCCGCTATGCAATTTTGTGGGCTGTTCTTCTCTGCGCTGAGGCCCCTTTCTCTTCTTCGCTGTGTTGGCAATCGAACTCCGTACTATATCAAACCGGGTCTACGGGTTCCCCAATGTATGAAAAGATTTGTCGAAATTTAATATTAGCTCCGAGTCTCTGGTAACACGCTATTCCCTGCTGACCGAGTTATATGTCAGGAAACATAGCCTATAGGTGGAACTTGTAGAGGGCGACTGTACACTCCGCATTAAAAATATTCGGAATGCGAACTAGTTTACAACTGTCACATAAGGTTCAGATGACTACATAGTACATACTACACATAGACTTTGTGGTATCAAACGCCAAAGGTATCAGGATCAAAGAAAATGATCGATATGAGAGCCATACTTGGCTGGCATACCTTGGAGTTTGCCCTTGTCACCCCAACTCTCGCAGTCATGCGAGATATCCTCGTCGTTTTTCTGAACAATTGCAACACACATCGTATCCCATACGTGCCTGTTCTTCTTCTTAACTGGGATACTCTGGCGGCATTCCGTGAAAGGCGAACTCTGGACGATGCCCGACAAGTCCATATATTCCGTCGAGAAGAAGAGCTTCATGAAGCCGACCTCAACGCCTTGTCCCTTTCTAGGTGTCAACCTGCTCGGAGGCGTTCCACTTGCACCATACCCGATGGTCAACGATTCTCCCGGAGGAAGAGAAAATTCAACGATGCCGTCTTTTGCACATCCTGGTTGATAATAAGGAACTAGAAAAGCAGATGAATTGGTAAGTCGAGGCCAGCAGTGAAGATCAGCAGGACGACATACCGATACTCAAATCACTAGCATCAAAATAGAACATTGAAACATAAAGAGGCGCCTTGATGTCGGGATGCGTATTGGTGATCTTGAATCCATACTTCGCATCCTTTCCGTCATCAGCGAAAATCACACCTCCATTATTCAGATTCTCGCCATCGGGTTCCAAAACCGCCTCGAATTCGAGTCCAGTCTTTTTGAGTTTCATGCACTCCAGCAAGATGGCTCCGGCGAGGGCCCCCCCTTGACTTGAACGGCGAAGGTGCCAGTAAAAATCAGCAGAACTTCGAAGAATTCGGTGGATGAAGTCCGAATTATCGATTTTGACATCGTGGAATGGCATGCATGTGAGCCCATGTTGTTGACAGAGCTTGTCCGTGATTTCGAAACAAACAACGTTGCCATCTGCGGCAATGACTAGATCCGGTTCGTCGTCGCGGCTATCCACCAAACAGAATCCCCTCTTTTCTTCGCTGTCGCCTTGCATCTCCTTGACTATCTTCTCCCGAACGCCGAGCAGCCTTTCATCCTGTTCGATAAGAAGACACATGTCCTGTCTCTCACCGACCCGAGTCTGCAAGGCAAATCCTGGAAGGTGAGGGGGAACGGTGTTTCATTGCCACACGTGGAGAAATCGCATGTGGAGGTGAAAGCCGTGGTATTTGAAGCAACGACAGTCCCGAGGGCAGACGTCATGTCTTTGGAAGTAAAGACAACGAACTCTGCCTTGTTTATGATCCCATGAGCCTCACCTACTTCCAAAGTGTACTGGCCCGGCTTATCAGAGGAACGTATGGGATAGTTTTCTTTGTGGGCTGAGCACTTTGGAATTGAACAGGTATCGGGATTTGTAGACACCTTCGCACTGCGGATTCTGTCTGCAACGGACGGATGAGTATCAGCAACCTAGCACACGAAAGGAGTCTTACCCGGGAAGATCGGGTAGATGGGCTATTACATCTGCGTAAGTGAGCTTGTCGACGCCGCTTTTCTTCAACAGGCTCAACAACGCTGAAGTAAAGGCGCCATGTCCATCTCTTTCTGAGGCTTCTTGTCCATGCTTACACGCTGAAATGAGCATGTGCGATAACAGACCTGTCTTCTCGTATCCCTTTGCAGCGACAATCGCCCGCGACTTGCCGCGCGGAATGTCGTGCAAGAGATCCTGAGGAATAGTGTAATCTTCTGGGAGTTTGATTCCGCGTACGGTAAAGGTAGGATCATGATTGACTGCTCGCGTACCCGAGGCGGAGTGACAAGAGTCAAGAATTACAGTCTGTCGGAGTATCTGGTCAGACACCATAGTACATGACGGAAGCAAAAAGAATCCTTACAATATTGTCTGATTTTTTTCCCGCAACGTCTTGAAGAAGATGAGCGAGCCTCTCATCTAGTACACCCTGACCTCGCTCAGAATCACGGTCGTCCGACCCGCTGGGGTTGAAATCAGTGTGGGACCAACATTTGTATCTTCCCGTCGGTACAGGACCTTCCAGACGGCGCCTTCGCTTCCGCTCCATGCCCTGCATAGTATATGAGAATTGGGTCGTCATTCTTGATTGCGGAGTTGCCACCGAGGTTCTTAATCTCCATCTCGATAGTAGCTCTCGTGGCTTCTTCGTTGCGAAGATTCTTGATTCTGCTCTCTGGAACGCGCAGTGTCTCTCGTAAAAAAATGTAGACGGCCTCAGCATCGGCAACAGCACCGCGCAGCTCTCTCAATCCATAAGAACGGTGCATGTACTTGTCGATACCGATAATCAGTGCAAATAAGGGCGGGATAGAGCTAGCAGTGCATAATCAGTGCACGTATCCTAGAAGACGAAATAGATATGCACTCTTCAATGGGAATACATCGAGGAGGAGGACTGTGAAGACAGAGTCACTCCAGCCTATTCACGATGATAGAGGTCAACGTACGATTTAAAAGATGGAGTCTTTCCCTCTTCTGGACAATCTACAGGCCTGCAAGATTCGAGTGTTAGCAGTAAGTTAACCGTCCCTTCCGCAGGAATCCCTTACATTGGATGGGGCAGAGAGCTGTGACCGACAGAGAACCAGTATGAATCTCGTAAGATCTGGAAAGAAAGAGACACAGGAGGGATTCTCAAGAGTAGGATTGTACCGATGTGGATTGTAATGCAAGGAGAGGAAGTGTGACACTTTATAGGTGTATCAGGGCCCTTTCACCTTGCAGATATGTTCGCTTTCATTCCGACTTTTTTGACAACGCGTTGCAAGAGATACATCCACGCGTTAATGCCTTCTGTCAGCCTATTTGGTGCGTCAAATGGTAAGCTCTCTCAGTGGGGAAGAAAAAAGCGTGCCGGAAATGCAGGAAAGAGACCCCGTCCCTCATGTTGCCCTCGTTATCGAGCACGTGACGATAGTGATTCCATCCTGACGACCCTTGCAATGTGTATGTGAATGTTTCATTCTTCTTCGCTGTGTTGAAACCGAATTGACATCCAGGAGACGCCGTAAATGGGCACCTTGTACGTACACGGGGGACTTTGAATGTCAATGACGATTTGGGGAAAGAGAGGCGCCCATAACAAAGGGTAAAAGGCCAACATAAGGATCTTGACGAAGGGTGAGTGTAGGTGAGGCACGAGTGGAGACTCGCAGAGTCGCTGGGTTCGAATTTGGTAAAAATAGACTTTGACATCAAAGATGATATAGCCATGCAGATAGCTCAGATATGCCAAGATGTGTCCTTCCTCGGCGGTAGTAAATTCTCCTCTTCGTGACTCTGATTCCTGAATGATTCAAGTTAACAAGGGAAAAGATATCAGTGGTGAACTGGACAGGTGGGACGAACTCAAGGATAACGATGTCACGGTCAACTTACGTATAGCAGTTAACTCAAGCGCCTTCATATCAAGAATAAGCAATGTGAATGCAGAGGTGATGGTTAAGCGCCTACGGAGAAATTTCTTGCGGAGGAACCGCCTCATTTGACGGAAATTGGAGTTGCCGTATGTAAAGCTGCATAGCCAAGCTCCGAGGCTTAAGCGCTTGAGCGCTAAAGTTCACAACGGCGACAAATGGCAGCTCAACGTAACCCTGTCAACGACTTTGAATCTCCCCCCTCCCATTCTTCCGTAGACGCCTCCAACTCTCTTGAGATTGTAGGGAGACTTTTACACCAGTTCGCCGAATGACAACGTATCTAGCGGGGCGAGCGTGTTCCATACTGAATCGTTGTCGAGCCGTCGTAGTTGTAGCATATTTGCCATACTTAGACGGATCCGATTGATATCGGGGAGTCCCTACTTTTCATTTCGTCGCTTTTGTCTAGTCTCGTACCCACCCGTAAAAGTGATATCTCTTCCTCCTCGCTGACGCTCGGAGGGATCGGTCCGAGACACGTGTGGCGGAGTTGAAAAATCGTTACAGAGATATCACTATTCACTCCGAGAAAAGTAAAATTTCTGGACAGTATTTGTTTGTTAGAAATGGCAACATGAATTTCTAGGTTTCCTGACCCGGTTTCTGGAGGAAGGAAGTCAATGGTTTCCAAAGAGAATAAACTGTGTCCAAAACTAGAGTTTCAGAACGTGTTTCAGAAGTCCAGAATATGCCCTGAAATTTACTGTTTCTGGCAGCCTGAAATCTCCCAAGAAATTTGTAAATTTGAACCTGATTTCCGGATGCAGAATACTTACAAAATCTGTATATAAGAAATTAGGGGAGAAACGAAGCATTTCCTTATGAATTTCTTATATACAGATTTTGTAAGTATTCTGCATCCGGAAATCAGGTTCAAATTTACAAATTTCTTGGGAGATTTCAGGCTGCCAGAAACAGTAAATTTCAGGGCATATTCTGGACTTCTGAAACACGTTCTGAAACTCTAGTTTTGGACACAGTTTATTCTCTTTGGAAACCATTGACTTCCTTCCTCCAGAAACCGGGTCAGGAAACCTAGAAATTCATGTTGCCATTTCTAACAAACAAATACTGTCCAGAAATTTTACTTTTCTCGGAGTGATTACGTCTGGTGCATTTAGTCCGAAAAATGCACCTCCTGTCACAGCGACATATTTGCTTACGATTACAGTATTAGTTGCATGTCGTCATAGCCAAATTAGGGTTGTTTCCATCATTTCTTGCTATGTTCATGTCAGTACCCAGGTCCCGATCCAAGTCCTCCAGCTGCCGAGTCTGCCAACAGAATCTTCATTCCCTCTCAGGATTGGACTGAAAGCCATTCCTCCGATGATAGTTCTCAGTCCTTATGCCCTGGAAGCTGGGAATCCAGCGATGAATGTTCAAATTTGGCCGTATTACAAGCTTCATCCAGGCGGCAGTAGGAGTGGGTGCGAATATGCTCATAGTTATTCATTTTGAAAAGAGTAGAGGCAATGCCAAAGGCAGAAACTTTGAAACTTAGGTCGTGGGAGTGAGTGAAAAGTAAACGAAATTCAACCAACACGCTGAGTTGCATCAACGCGTCGGTCCTCACGTGAGTAGGGACAGTTGCAAGTAGAGAGAGGGACGGCAAAAGGGGCGGATTAAGTGACATTGTGACAGGACATACAAAATCGACGTCAAATGCACCAGACGTTCTGGTGGGTTTCTTGCAAGTTGTTTTCAACTCCGCAAAACGTGGTCACCACGTGGAAACTATCCGCCAGAACGGATGGGGACGAGACTAGCTTTTGTCCTTGGAAGGAAGGAAGAAAATAATTTCTGATGTGCGACCCGCTTACAAAGCACTGACTCAATTACACCGGACCATGATCGATATCGATGATCTGAGATCTGAAAGGATCTGAAGGGCCGCAACTGGCTGTCACTGGCAAATTGCAAGTACTTCTAGAGTCTGGCAGGTATTCAGTAGTGACTGACTTGAGGAAAAGAAGCTATTTTCACAACGGTATGTCTTTGGTAACAGGGAGAATGATCATTGTGATTGCCACTCACTCTAAACTGTTAAGAATCAGGGTAATTTGAGTAGTATACGAAGTAATGAATACTCGAGTAAAACCCAAGTTATGAGCGAGGATGTCCGTAAGCCGAGTTCCAACCACCAAGAGGGATCCGAAAGGGTGTTAACAAGCGCTAGGCATAGTTAATGGGCGTCAGCAAGCGCTAGGCGTAACTAACAGGGTTTCTGACAAGCGCTAGGCGTAGTCAGGAAGCAATTCGATGGCAAGCACTAGGCGTAACCGATCAAAGAAGCTTAGATCACACAGTTAAGTGGACATTGAAGAGTATTGAAAATAGATTGCTTTCTAAGTAATACAGGCAGTGTTTATATACTAGAGCCTTTGAGTCATTAATATTCTACAACTTTCCGTAGTATTCTAGTATCTACAAGAAGAATAGAGAAAATACTGGTAAGCCGAGGTCAACACCGAGAAGGCCGAGAGTAAGCATGTGTTGACTCATACTCGAACCGGAAAAGACCCCCATATCCATAACATAGCCCCCCCAGTCTACATGTGCTGGAACGAGGCGCAGACAAAGTGAAAGAATCATTTAAAGAAGTAGACATCGTATACTGGACAGGTTCTTGGGCGTGCGCTAGTGCTGCTGTTGTCTGCTGAATGTGGCGGTAACTTCGTAAGCCTTTGAGAAGATATTGCCACCAGTCCTTCAATTCATCGATCCTGGAGCCGTGCGACTGATGTTCGGACGATACGTGAGTAGAGGAAGCAGTGAGCGATGAAAACGGATCGGCAAGGGTTGGTTCCTGGGAATAGTTCCAAAACGGGATCGATATTGATGATGGGATCCGCATCTCTCCGCTTGCTCGATATAACGACAATTGCTTTCATCCACTCCTGGAATAGTGTCCACTTGTGACCTTCTCTCAAGATACTCATTTTTTCGTTTCATTCCCGAAATCTACAAGGCTTTCTCGCTACGGTCAATGGCATTGCATGAGTCCTTGATGGTGGCACTGCCGGTACTACGCTTATCGACCATTGTACGAGGCTTGTTTTGGTACATGGAGAAGGGACGGTGCGATATACTTGGATAGGAGTGGTCAAGTTTTCCTCAGGTGTGTCGTTGGGACCATTGATGAACTGAATATTCTGATTTAATTGTTTGTGTTCAGATTTCTCCCCTAAGTTGCGCTTCAATGGTGTCATATTGAACACGACACTCTGCGAATTGTCTGTGAGTGATCTTTTTGGCACTCCCTTGATTAGTGCATCATCTGCCATTATCTTCGGGCAGGTGGAAGCCCCAAATCCAGGGAAACCAATTCCGATTGTTCCCAGAAGATGCTGACAAGGGACTTCCCCTCGAGTTGAGTGCCAAATCTTTCGGCAGTACCCAGCCGTATTCTCCGCAATTGATTTGAGGTAATTAGGGCTGCATAACATCGTACATGCGATTGGAATCTGGAATTTGCAGAAAGCTTGATGGATGTCTGCAAGAGTAAATCTGAGAAGATGACGGATGAGGTTTTCGATGGGTTTCCACCTAGAGGCAGCATTGTAAATTATCGTAGTGAGTTGGTACTGATTAAAACCTGTCCCAATACGCTGACTCTTTTGAGCAGAGCATGATCGTTGTTTCATTCTCTGGCCTTTCCTACGAACACGATAAAACCATTTTCCAGCAAGACGGAGAGGACTATTTGTATTCCAGTTCCTTACTATGGCTAAAGAGCTTCTGTTCTTTGAGATATGAAGGGCGGAAGGGGAGACGCAGTGATAGCGTGAGTCATAATCTTGCTCCTGATGGATTTCTTGGCTAACTCGGAGGTGTCGTTTGAAAAATAGGCTAGGGTGCTTAGCCTGTGAGTGGCACTCTCGAGTAATCGTCATTGGGGCTCTAGCTCTCTTGACGTCGATTTTGAATCCAGAGAGGCATTGACTGTGTAGCTGACATTTAATCCCACCGGTCTCCTCTGTAACCATCAACATGCAACGATCGCAAGGGGAATTGACTTTGGTATTTGCCGGTAAGCTGTTTCCAAAATGGGAATGATATTGATGATGTTGATCGTCGTGCTGCATTATCCATACTATTAGTTTGTTCGTCCTTGAGACAGTGTCTGACTGTACGTACTTGCCCCATAAAACAAAGTATTCCATCGCGTTGTCCAAGGCAATGTTAATTTTAAACATGCCGTGTATCTTGACACTCAGATCCCAAACCAGATCATCGAGTTTCCTCATGAATCCTATGCGCTTGTATCCTTCTCCCTTTGACAGCTTGAAGTTATCATGAGAGGATGGTTTCTGAGGTGAATGAATCTGATTTCCGTCTCTTTGATTCCTCCAATGACAATGGTATTGATGAAGTGTTCGCCGGGCATGTACCTGTGGTAGGGGATCAGATTTCTCTGGCATGTATGCTGTACGCTTAATACCATTATAACAATATCTGTTCTTTGTAGTTTGTATACCAGCAGGTTTGTGACTCTGCCATGAATGAGATGTAGGTTCTGTTTCCATCACAGTCATAACCGTATAATTTCCAGAGCTTCTCACAGTGGTTCGGAGGTGCGCTGATGATGGAATTGGAGTGGACTTCTCCGAATTGAAGCATTGACTGTCTTCGTTTTGAAGACAAATAACTAGGGGCAGCCGCTGCATGCATTCCCTCAGTCGTATTAGTCTACGCGGCTGGTGGTTAATGAAGTTGAATGCAAGATGGTGTAACACTTGTTGTAACTGCTTCCGCAGCCGAGGGATACGACGTCTAACCTTGCATGGTAGAAGGGAGCCACCCTTGTATCCTCCAGAAAAGGGCATACAGGGCGTACTTGATGCAATCCGGAAGGTACAAAGCTCACTGTAGGTTGGATGGTGAAAGCTTGGACTAATGGTGTTGTAATCCAGGGCTGGAGGATCAATGGATTTGTCCTCACGACTAGTACTCATGTCTGGACTAGTGTTGCAAGTAGGCATGTCCGCCACTTTGAACACAGTATTAAAACGAACGCTGGAAGGCTCTAAGTGATTGGAGCTTGCAGGAAAATGTAGATGGTCTAAATTGTGGTGAAATGGATGTACGTTTCCATTGATATGACCTTGATCCAAGTCGTGATTGCTAGGAGAACATCCTTGGTAAATGCTTGTGTGCGAAGAAGGAATTCTGCGTTCGAAATCGTTTGGATTCTGAGCTTGCTGGGATGCGACAGTCAAACTCTCACATTGACAAGGACCAGGGAGATCATGAGACTCACTGACTTTGGAATTCACACAAAGACAAGACTGGCCTCGTATGTTGATAGTCCGTGAGTTGGACAGATGCTGTTCCTTATCTCTTGGAGTATCATGATGTACTCTCCCCCAATTCGAGTTGGAGACCGAGATCTGAAAGGAGGTCTTCGACCTGGAAGGATATGGATATGGTATAGGAGGAACAGCAGGAAGGAAATACTCCCCATTCTTGAGATGAGATCTGTCAGCATTGTGCTGCGTTGCGAGGAGTTCTTCATCTAGGTAGATTTGTGTCAGACATCTATCCCAGTCACAGGCCTCGTCGAGCATATAGAGGAAATTCTCGACACGAATACGATACTGCAAGGCATATACCTCGAAGTCGTTGGCTGTCAGACCTTTTGAGGTGTCGATGGCCCATACAGGTGGTTGGAGAGCAGAATAGCCAAAGCTTTGAAGGGATGAAGAGGCTAATGTATGGAGATTTGTCAACCTGGCGAGGAGTTCTTGATAGATCTTCTCGTCTAACTTGTACACAACATCTTTGGAAAATGTGGTACAGACAGAAATGGATGTGAGAAGGCCATCTAGAATGCATGTTTCTTCTGGAAAGATCTTCATGTATTGGTTGTGTGTCAAGGCACTGGCGGTTTGTAGACCATTTCCAAGTCTCTTGTTCCTACCAAGCCTAAGTATCTGTATAATGCGATCCTTGCATTCCTGCAAATACAGATGTCTTGTGAATGTGAACAATGGAACAGAAGTTGGCCAAAAGCAAGTAACCTTCTGGATACCAGTAATGTCTGCGGAGTCAACTGGCAACACTAGAGGTTCCAGAGGATCTGGATAAATGGATGGATCGTCAGACTGAGAGTAAGTTGGAAATGAAGGTAATGCAAGTCTGGAAAGAGGGAGTTGCGACTCAATAAATTCAGACATGCTCGTGCAATCTGAATAGAAAGGAAAGGATGAATGGATTACCTCGACAGGGAGTTCCTTTTGCTTTCACCGTTTTAAGATTGGATAAAATGCAGCTATCCAAACACAAGGTAAGAAGTGGGGATGAGAGCGAGGTAGGACAGGATTAAAAGGAATGTATGTCGTTAGGGAACAGAATGGACTCCGATGAAAGTTCGTGAGGAGATCTGAGCAGTTCGATTTGCAAAATAAAGGAATAGGGTAAGAGCGAAGCAATTACAGAAGGAATTAGCTGGTAGGCGCAAAGCTAACACTCGTATAGAAAGCCTGTAATCACGAAGCTATTATGAGCTATGGTTGGGGCAAATGTCAACTCGAAGCACAACCTTCAGCTTGGAGTCAGGGAGTGCTCAGTGCAGCTGTGAGTTCATGCAGCAAATGCGAGTGGAATTTAGTAGATTAATCGAGATTTCCCTCTACAAGGTGTTCCCAATGCGTCCACCAATGTTAAGAATCAGGGTAATTCGAGTAGTATACGAAGTAATGAATACTCGAGTAAAACCCAAGTTATGAGCGAGGATGTCCGTAAGCCGAGTTCCAACCACCAAGAGGGATCCGAAAGGGTGTTAACAAGCACTAGGCGTAGTTAACGGGTGTCAGCAAGCGCTAGGCGTAACTAACAGGGTTTCTGACAAGCGCTAGGCGTAGTCAGGAAGCAATTCGATGGCAAGCACTAGGCGTAACCGATCAAAGAAGCTTAGATCACACAGTTAAGTGGACATTGAAGAGTATTGAAAATAGATTGCTTTCTAAGTAATACAGGCAGTGTTTATATACTAGAGCCTTTGAGTCATTAATATTCTACAACTTTCCGTAGTATTCTAGTATCTACAAGAAGAATAGAGAAAATACTGGTAAGCCGAGGTCAACACCGAGAAGGCCGAGAGTAAGCATGTGTTGACTCATACTCGAACCGGAAAAGACCCCCATATCCATAACATAAACCATCCCGCCTTACTTGCACCTTAGAGTCCTCTAACTCCCAAACTACTCAAACTCCTATCGCCAGCGTCATGGAGCCTCGCCGCAAAGTGCAACAGTCGTCATGGTATATCTGTACACATGCACGTTGAACTGGTCGAAATTGCAAAGGGAATTTTTATGCCAGTCCGCTGAATGACAAATGATCGACTCATCTTTGCTCATTGAACCGCGTACGAGTCCTGTCAAGTTGCCGGGATTGAAGTGGATTCATCACCCACGGATCCATTTGAGAATCTGCTTTTCGTTGGTCAGTTTTGGCGTTAACGTGACATGTTTTCTTTGGGACGATGAATAAGACTTGGAAAAGGAAACCGAAGTAACGGTTCGGATAGATGTACAGTATACAACCAACCTCGATGATTATGAGTGTAGCCATTCACGAACATACAACATACAGGTCTCATTTGCCACATATTGTTGTCTATGTTGTCGTCCTCGATGATGATACCCGACCCTAGACCAGCATCCTCAATGCTATCCGGCTGTATTCCTTACGGGGGATGCTTCCTCGCTTTCATCGTTTGACCGTGTGGATGCTTCGTTTTGGTAGGATCTCCAAACAGCAGTATTTGTTTCCGTTCATCATCATTGAAATGCTACCCTCATTTGTGCTGCACAGCATCTTCACTTCACCTGCTCCTAACGTCTCTGAGGCCTAGATGGATATCAAATTTAAAATCAGGATTCGATGCTGTATCTACTTCCTAGTTCGATTGCTAACGCAGCAAGGAAAAACAAAGATTTTTGAAAGCGTCCGAAATGAAAAGCGTCAATGCATCTCGTTTGCAATTGGTTTTCAGGCAATCGGAACGAACGTTTGTGTGAACGGGGAACGTACCATGTAGTACATCTATGAAGTCTCGATCGCCTTACGTCCAGGTCATATCTTCAATATTTACGGCGTCAAATCAGTTTCCCAAGAATTCAACATTTGCCCTGTTTCTGATAAAACCGGCGGTCTCTCCTAACCGTTATCGATAAATCATGCGCAAGATATTTCTGAAATGTATTGCGGATGCTGTGTGTATTTCCCAGTATTATGGCTAGCCGCTAACGCATCGAGGAATGAGGAACGCTTTTTCACACCTTCACGTAAGTCAATGCGGTTAAATTATCGGAATATATTCATCAAAGCGCTCGTCCCTCGATAACAGAGGAAGCGAAATGAAGGACAAGGTCTCTTCCAGCGCTTATACAGAGACGCTCACCCCAATTGACAGTGATCATCTGTCACAGGGCGCAATAGAAGGAGGCAATAGACGGGAGGATCCGATTGGCAGTATGCTATTCAGAGAATCCGCAAAGTGCGAGCGCCCATGCAAAGCAGAAGGAAAGTAGATCACTGTAGCGTGTATATGTATAAGGTGTGGCGCTTATTGGTTCCTTCTGTCGTTATGGATGTGATTCTTTGATGTTAAGCACAAACACGTCTCCTGACTTCTCCAACATCGTAGTTCGCCGTGTCCATGAGTAATTCTCAAGTTGTCCGGGTGAGCTTTCATCCCTTAGTCGCTAGATATGGAGGAAAGAAACAGACAACTTCAACCCATCGTGCTTTATGGGGAAATCGACATACCCTTCCTACGATAGCGAAGAACTGATAAAACGGATCGTCTCATTTTGAAGAGGGATTATGACCATGATGAGTCAGCTCCTAGGAATAGAGACACCCTCATATACCTGAAACAAAGTTAACGAGCGGATAATATAGTTGAAATGAGACGTACAAGTCAAAATTGAAGCGCTGTGAACAGGTAATGAATAATGGGCAGGGTAGTGGTGACGGTGAGAGTGAAGAAACGGCTAAATAGTCGTCCGCTGAGTATCGGTCATCGATACCATCGAACTAACGGCAGATGAACGCCATCACGAATTGTGGCACCTTGAAGGATGTACTAGCGCCCTAGTGACGGTCACAGCCTTAGCGTCGCGAGGTGTCCTCAAGTCTCATTTTCTGAACAACGCCAACACACATAGTCCAAGAAGCGCCTGTTCCCCGGCGCAGCTCGCGCACCCCCGCGAAATCCAGTAAAAAGTGACTCCTGCACGACACCCGACCAGTCCAGATACTCCGTCGAGAAGAAAAGCTTTAAGTACCCAACATCGACATCTTGTCCCTCTCTTGGAGTGTATATGTGCGGAGCCGTCCTACTGGTGCCGTACCCAATAGCCAATGATTCTCTAGGAGGAAGAGAAACATCAACGTTTTTCTTGGCAATTCCCGGCTGATAGTATAAACCTGCAAAGGGAATCAAGACAACCGAAAGTGCAAGCAAGAAAGACGACATACTGATACTCAAGTCGCTGACATCGAAATAGAACATCGACACATAGAATGGTATCGACATCGGATTCGTTATCTTGAATCCATTGACGTCGACTATAATCACACCTCCGACATTCAGATTATGGCCATTGGGATCAGGCATTAAAATCTCCATCAACCCATCCGTGTACTCTCCAGTCTCTTCAAGCCACATACACTCGAGCGTGCTTCCAGTGAGGATATTCCCTCTGCTCGAATGGCGAGGGTACCAGTGAAAATCAGCCGAACTATGAAGAACACGGTGGAGAGCGTCCGAATCATCGATGTCGACTCGGAATGGCATGCGTGTGATTCCATGTTGTCGACTGAGCTTGTCCGTGATCTCAAAATAAATCATATCGCCATCTGCGGCAACAACCAGATCGGCTTCATCGTCACGGCTCTTCACCAAACAAAATCCCCTGTTTCCTGCTTGCATATCGTTGGCTGAAGATACCGAGTAACCTTTTGTCTGCCTCGACGAAAAGGCGGGATATTATCATCACCGACTCGAGTCTGCAAGGCATATCCGGGAGCGCCAAGACGGAATGGTGTTTCGTCGCCGCACTGAGAGACAAATTTAAACGAGGTGAAAGCGGTCATATTGGAACCAACGACAGTCCCCAGAGCAGATGCCATGCTTCTATCGGCGAAGACAACGAATTCGGTGTTCTTTGTGATCCCACGAACCTCGTCGGCATCCAAAACACTTCCAAAACGTATTGGCCCAGTGTGTCAGAGGACGCGCGGATGGGATACAATTCCCGTTGTGCGTTGATTACTTTCGAATTGAAAAGGTATCGGGATTGGTGGACACCTTCACACTGTGGGTCTTGTCTGTAACGAACAGATCAATATTATCAGACCGAGATACGAAATCGGGCTTGTGCATATCAGGCAGACTGGTTACCACCTCCTTGTAAGTAAGTTTGTCGACACCTTTTTCCTGTAGCAAGTCCAACATCGCTGAAGTAAAGAGACCGCGCCCATTTTTTTCTCCGGCTTCTTGCCCGTGCTTACAGGCTGCAAGGAGCACGCGTGATAGCAGACCTGTCGTCTCGAATCCCTTTGCAACGACACTCGCCCGAGAATCTGGCTCAATGTCACACAAGAGATTTTGAGCGACAGTGTAAGACGCTGGGAGATCAATCCCACGAACGGCAAATGTAGGATCGTCGTCGTCCGCTCGCGTACCCGAGCCCGAATGACAGCAGTCGAGAATGACGGTCTTTTCGTGCATTTGATTAGGTACCATCCGTGATAGAAACAACGAGAACTCACAATGTTGTCTGACTTTTTCTTCGCGAGGTCTGCGAGAAGATGAGAGAACCTCACGTCAAGTACACCTTGACCTTGCTTGGAGTCGCTCGATCCACCGGAGATAAAGTCATGTGGGACCAGCATTTGTATTTTACCGTTGGCGCTGGCCCATCCTGACGGTGCATTCGCTTCAGCACCATGCCCTGCGTAAAAGATGAGAATTGGGTCATCCTTCTTGATCGCCGGAATATTTCCGAGGTCCTTAATCGCCGTCTCGATAGTCAACCTCGTGGCTTCCTCGTTGCGCAAATTCTTTATTTGTCCCTCTGGAACGCGGAGAGCCTCTTGCAAAAATGCATCGACGGCGTCCGCATCAGCCACAGCACCGCTCAGATCTCTGCTCCCGCTCGAACGGTACTTGTCGATGCCTATAACGAGTGCGAATAGCGGGGCAGGACTAACGTTGCCAAATAAATGTTATGCTCCAGGTTGCAAAGACAGAAACTGACCGTCTAATGGTTATCGATCGTTGAATACTACAGTTCGGGGTTCATATCATCTCTTTGCATGGGCTCTGGGATTGACCTACGGCGGAGAAGACGGCTCTTCGAGACCATTTACAGGACTACAAATTATCTCATCAGCGAGATTATTGTTTTTCAAACAGCAATTCCTTACATTGGAGTAGTACGGGAGCTGTTATCGGAAAACGACAGATTCAGTAGGAATTGTCAACAGAACTGGAATGCTCCTGACCACCGCAGAACGTCCAAGATAGTGCTGAGTGCGATGCTGAGCCAATTAAAGAACATTTGGATGACGACAAGAATGAAAGCAAGCAGTGGGAGTGTATGTGCGACTACCGCAAGGCGACACTATACGTTGCAGTCTAACATGCATTCGCTGAGTGATTAAAATGGCCCGTTGTGAGGTCAAACACAGTAGCGTGAGAGAAAGACGAGTAGTGGTTGCTCGAGGGTATGCGAATGAAACACCACGCCAGCTGATGATGACGAGCCAGCAGAAGGTAATGAGATGGAATGAAAAAAGCAAGGATACCCTATATAGCAGGTTCAGCCATACCTATGAAAGCTTGGAAGCCTGTGGAGCGAAAAAGACTCGTGATACGAAAATTTTGTGACAAGAAAGGAAGAGTTAGCAGTTGGTGGCTGTGCACGAACACCTCCCTTCTACTTACCTGCCACACCAACCAACCGCAGAACATCAATGCCGACGAAGTATACAAAGGTACCTACCAGCCGCCGTCGAAAACTAAACCTCGCCAAGTCTCCCCACCATCTCTCACGACATTGAAGGATGGAATCAAGTACATACATATTGGTACGGTCCAGCAAGGAGCAGGGGTAGAAAAAGACACAGACGGTACTTCCTGGCTCACATGTTGCCCTTGGACTCATGATGAATCTGTCCTTGTCATTGCATCAAGGAGGAACGAACACCGACGACGTAGGTGACGTTGGTGTGCCGAATGGAAAATACTTTCATGCCTGGTACGTCTTGCTATTGCTTTTTTAAACTCCTCGGTGACACGTTACGTACGGAAAATGGTCTTGGGTATTACTGTGCGAACCAGAAAGTTGGTTGGAGTTGGTGCATACGGTCATCTGGTACGTGTGTCATTTGATTTGCTTTCCTTCTCATTTCCCATTAGTATCGCTGCTAGTATAAACCTGCATCAACTGCGACGTCCAAATGCCAATGTGTGGGTACGTTTCATACTTGTTCGTGGTCTAACATAAAAGGTATATCGTCGCATGTCTAGGAGAGAGCAATCTGGACGAAAGTTAGGATGATGGTCCTCGTCATCCTAACTGTGGTCCAGATTGCCCCAGTCCTCGGATACGATCTCCCAGACCTTAGTACTGGTATTTTGATATACCAATATTATCATGCATTTTTACACTACCTTGACAGATCACCAGTCAGAATCTTTACTCCATACCCCACGCTTTTACAACAGGATCAAGGGTGTACTGGCATGTGTACAAGACATGGATGTGCTAGGCGCTTCCCGCGAATGTCAAGCAGCTGCTGGATCTGAGCTAGATGATCCTGATACGCCGGTGACTAGATGTGTGCCATGATTTAACGATGGGGTTGTCTGCATCAGACATAAACCAGCCAACACGACGGAAAACATCGCAGTCTGAGTGATCGTAACCAAGCTGTGCATTTGTGATTTGGTCCGTCGCTGGAAGGATAACGAGGCCTTTGAACGAGCTACCGTCCTGTATCACGAAGGCAAGGTAAATCTTGCCGATTACCTGCGAGACTGGTTCAATGGCATCAGGCCTCACAGATCCTATCGGAATCCACTCGTCTTCATCCGACTCCAATTCGAATAAATTGACATTTGCTGCATCGAACAACTCCCCTTCTATTGGATCCCACACAGCCGGCTGCAGAATCGTCTCGAGAATCAGATAACCAGCTTTGACCTGCCCGTAGGGGTTAATCTGTCGCTTCACAGTGACATCCCACTGTATAACGGTGCACAAAATGACACAATCTGTCTACAACTCCACGTCGACTGCTCCTTCTATTGAAGCCCAGCTCCAGGATGGAGCACGATAGCAAGGCGGTCTGCATTCAGTGCCAAGACGGCTGTACCACATCAAGCTACTGGGAAGTTGATGTTCCCATAACCCGGCGATGTATCTGCTATCGAGCCAGTACCGCTGAAAATGACTGACGATTCCTGAGAAGGCGACGAGCCGGTCTTCTGGATGGGTCACCGTGCGTTGGGCATACATCTGAAGGATGTTTACCCAGGCCTTTCTCACTTCGTCCTCCACGGACAAATCGCCATCGAGATTACCTTGAACAGCATCGGAGGTGAGGTCAGGCAGACGAGGAACATTGTGAAAGTAATCTGGCTTAATGATATTGCAGGAACCATTCACATTAACGTGTATCGCCTGACACTCATACTGTAGTGTATGCGAGGCATAAATCAATTTGCGTGGCGATAACACACGTTCCTCCAAGCACCATGCGCGTTCGTCGGTAGGCTCCTTTGGGGCTTCGTCTTTCTGTTGTAGACCGATTGTTCCGATACCACCGTCAGGACAACGAAACGGGAGCAACATGCTCTCCTTGATGCCCCATCGTGTGATTCCTTCAGTTCGAACATGCAAAAATCCGTCGCTAACCTTGTGAGTACAAGCCGCAATGATGGTCACATAAGCATCGCGAAATATGTGCCGAATGCGTGCAATTTCTCGTGCCTTGTCATCCTTTGAATCCTGCAGGATGCACAAGGCGTCCACCCAAAGATACTGCAGCCCGAGTTTTTGAGTAACCGTGATGGCATCCATGACGGTGCTTGGGATGTTTTCCAAGGGGATGTCGACTTTGATATAGGATTCCACGTTCTCAGTCGTGGTACTGTGTGGTTGCTTCCCACCCCATACATAACTCAGTGCGACATAATTGCCCTCAACGCCATTGTGGGCAAGAAGGCGAGGCCGATCAGGATCTTTGCAATCTATCACTCGAGTCGGCAAAAGGGCAGCGCAGGGTTGAGGACAACATTCATGCAGCAAGCAGTCATCAAAATGTTTCTTGATCAAACTGTAGCCCATCGGTGAATCAACATTCAAAAGCACCTGTTGATTGTGGATAAATCTTCCGGCTGGATCATCTTAGTAATTATCAGAATATGGGCTGTAATTGTAACACGCAGCATACCTTGAGCAGTATGTATCACGTAAGAAGACCACTTGCAAGGTTTTTGTTTTGTATCAACCTTGAGCATAAGGCAGAGCTGGGATCCATATACTCTGTCCATGTGGGGAGGCCACCAATGTATCATTTCATGAATGAAACGTACCCTCATCTTGAACATCTTGTTTTTGGGGGGCCGTCGGTATTTTTGGAAGGAGTATGGGTTATAGTGACTTTTGACATTCCGACAGACAAGTTTGCACCATTGGCACTGGTATCGGAATTTCATCCAATGTTCACGTCGTTGACATTTGATTTGTGCCCACGTAGGTGCTGTGTATGAGAATCCAGTAGATTCCAAGTTGATATCCTCATGTCGGGCGTCCCATGCAGTACGCAACGCCTGAGTCGTAAACACCGTACTCCAACAGTTCTGACAAATCAGCTTCCGTATTTCAAGAGGCACATCCTCCATAAGCAGAGACTGTGTCGGAACATTGACGAACTCCGTGGATTTGTCATCACTGTCGCTCAAGTCAGACAAAAGAGATGACTGGGACAAGTGGGAAGGCTGAAATGATATGTCTCAGTGGACGTATCTTTGATAGCCTCGGGAGAACTCACTGATGACTTGGAGGATCCTACGGCGTCACAGTCGTTGCATTCCGACACGATAGGTGAGGTTACACCGATGTTCCGCGTTTCGGGAGATGTAGGCTCTATGGAAACGTCCAAGTTGGCGTTAGAGGATTCTATGTCGCTGTCGCTGCATTCAGGCATGATAGGCACAGGTGGAAGGACGCTTTGTGTGTCAAGAGATCTATCCTCGACAGTTGAAGAACAAACCCCACAAGATATCGAATATTTCAAGAAGGATTTTATCGGGTAGCCGGCGAGCAGGAGACGAGAAATATAGATGGGAGAGTATATATTCCTTGGCTTCGTGGCGACTCGTATACTACCTGCGGTAGTCGTCGCTGGTTCAAGCTGATGAACGTTAACGTTGTAAGGCCGGCAGGCGGCAAGGCCCGCTACCTTAATGGTGGAATAGAACAAATATTATTGTATCATTTAATAGAAGTACACATACGTACATATCTCTTTAGCACGTGTCATAAATATAACAGGCCTATGACGCGGTCAATCACATAATCTATAACTGCTCAAACTTTATTTAATTTATTAATTCAATCCCTTCGCGCTGGGCCAGGAACCACGCCATCACAGCGACGGCATCGTCGGACGAAGCGGGAGGTGGGACGTGCGGGGAAATAACGGGTCTCTTTGATTACTCGCATTGATTGATACTTAGTCTAGGCCGAGATAGAGGGGCGGAGGGGGGGGATGCTCGGAACTTAAAAATAATGATGGCCGGAATTCGGCACTGTAGGGTGCGCACGTCCAAACTCGGAATTCACTTTCACCACGACGTCGCGTCGTCCCTCGCTTGCTCTACACGCTCGCGCTGCTCCAGAAAACATACGCTTATTATCTAGGACGATATTATGGTCTCTGAAACAGTAGATGACACGTCCATACGTAGATTATCACCCATAGTTGATGAATGTGATGAGCATCAAAGACTGCTTGGCAACACTGAAAATCATCCGGCGGATGTATCTCGCGACACTATTCCAGTCACCCCTTATCAGACAAGGCTGTATTCCTTTGGTTGGGCTGCATCTGGAGATCAATCTCAACCCGGTTACTTGTCATATAGTAAGTCCTTGTTGAGATTGATGGAAATCACTGTCCTCAATAATTGAACAGAGTACGATGGTATTTTCTCCTCCAATGGCCATCCTGGGATGCCAAACCAGCCCATTTTCTACTCATCCACTCCCCCGACTTGAGCTGAAATTCTCGAAGCGAAGGAACATGACACCTCTCCTTGAGAATTTGTTCAAGCCATTCAGGGGAATTAACGGATGGATTACTAGGGTTTTGGAGGGGATTAGGGAATGTAGATGCAGAATGATCCTCAGAGGACATATATGATAAATTGTCATGAATCGGGGGATTTTTAGGTGCTTTAATGCATGGAAGGGATAAAGAGAGGGGTCAGTCGCCGTCTATTTTGGGACGCAATCCTGGCGCGTGCCCGCCATGCCGATTCGGCCATCACACTTTTCAAGTAGCGCTCGCCCCCCCCTTCCGCCCCCCGATCTCGTTCCAGACTCTACATCAGTTGAACGACTTTTCTTCATACGGATCGTAGAGTCAGGTTTACGAGACTAATTGATACTCATGTCTCTTTAGCTCGATTTTAGGCGCACAATTCTCTCCTTCCTCCAAAGTATCAAGTCTTGGCCACCAGTGACATATAGAGGGCAGAGCTACTGAAGGGAGGTTTGCATGCGAGAATGATAGGTGCCTTCTGTTTGTCCAGATGCTTGGGCCCTGTTCGGGTGACATGGCTATGTTGGTGAATGACTTCTAGGTCCCTCTTTGCCGCAATCTCTCATGGTTCGAAGGCTTACGATCTTTTCTTATTAGCTCGGCGCTTGGTACCATTGGTGCGGTGCAGCAACGCGGATTCCATGGAGGAATCCTTCCATCGACAACACTTTGATCGCCAGCAGGATGATCTTGGAGAAGAGACAAATCGACTAATCATCCTCATCTCCATCACTACAACCCAAGTCCTCTCAAGGCGCCAGCGTACATCGTGCACTGAGCAATCCGCACTGCAAGAACTACACCGAAACTGACACCTTCGGCGGCAAACGCATCAATACATCTCACGAGACTAGTACCTACGTATTTCCTTCTCGTCCAAGACTACAGCTGCGAAGGTAGTCGAGAAGTTGGGCCCTTATCGTTAAGGCTTTGGTACAATACTTGATTTACGAATGGAACCTCCTCAAAATCGAGCCTGTTATGCTCCCTTTTCGACCAAACGCCATTCTCACGTTTAGGACAATCTACATCACGCGTTACAGGCTCCGGCAGCGACGAGAGGCGACTTTTGCGAGCGACACATTCTTGGACAGGTACACGTCATTTGAGGATCAATGTATGCACACCATCCACGCAAAGGGAAGCTTACTCACACTCTGATGTCAGATATTCAGACGGGCGTGAAAGCAACCAAACTCGCTCTCGACGGCTGCGAGTCGGCGATGTGGATGACGCTGCATACAACCAGTCATCCCTCCTTCTGCCTGGAGGGATCGTCATTGACTGATAACGATCAAAACCTGCCGGATTTCGAGTGCCAAAAGCTTCAACGGACGACGAGCGTATCACATAAGGAATTTTTGTTTGAAAGACAATCGTCTCACTGATGAGATAATTTGCAGGCCTGTGAATGGTCTAGAAGGGCCGTCTTCTCCGCCCTCCGTCAATCCTAGAGTCCATGCTAAGATATTATAATAAACCTGAACTGCAGTGCTCAACGGTCGATCACCATTAGACGGTCGGCTTCTGTTCTTACGCCCTAGAGCATGTCATCGATTTTGCAGTGGTTAGTCCTGCCCCGCTATCTGCACTCGTTATTGGCATCGACAAGTACCGTTCGAGTGGGATCAGAGATCTGGGCGGTGCTGTGGCTGACTGCTATTACTTGGGCTCAGGCACGCGAGCGGACGACGACGATCCTACTTTCGCCGTTCGCGGGATCGACCTCCCAAAGACTTACGCTGTCGCTCAGGTCATCATACATGTGGCACATTGAAGACGTGCGCATGTTGGATTCCTATACCAAACGATCCTCTCACTTGACCGCCTGTTTTCTTACTGAATACTTAGACGCCATTGACGCTTGCTGACCTGACGATCGAAGACTTCAGCCGCATTCAGAAGCCTCGCTTGACACACGAGGCCTCTCAGTCTCGAACCCCGATTTTCTGCACGCTCTCCACTCTCGAATACATTGCCCTCCCCAACTACGATACTAGAATGCCACTGAAACAACGACCTCGTTACATCCTCATTGGCGCAGCCGTCGGTGGAACCATCGGTGCTATCTTGGCGCCCATTATCGCGCCCGCCATCTTGGGCTTTGGTGCAACGGGGCCCGTTCCTGGTGGGCTTACCTCATCTTCAGCTAACGATGGTTCTGATTTACCCTTACAGGCGGAATTGCTTCTAAAATCCAAAGCAGTATGGGCAACGTCCCTCCTGGTAGCCTCTTCTCGCGTCTACAGTCTATGGCGATGGGAGGTCCTATCGGACCTGCGATTCTTGTGTACATTATTCCGGGGGCAGCTATGGTCGGAATCGTAGGGGCACCGGACTGGTTTGCTTGTGTATTTGATTGTGAATCGGTCCCACCTGAAGTCGGACCGGGTGGACGATAGCTAGGGAAGGACCCCTCTTGTGTCGGCGAAGGATAGCGACGGCGAAAGTGCATACGAGATGAAAGCGGTTGGATGGAGACAGTCGGACGAAGTAGCACTTCTAGCAGCCCATGCAACGAAGGTGTCCTGAGCACGGCTTACAACGACGCACCCGCCGCACTCATATAGTCCCGCGGGACCAGATCGAGACAGCTCACTGAACCGGATCGAGGGACACAGATATATATAAATTCCTATATATACAGTAGTATGTACGTACGTAGTCTTTTTCTCTCTCGCTTCCTGGAGACTTTCGCTGTCCGCGGAATTGATCTCCCAACGTCTTACACTACTCCCGATGACCTCTTGCCCGACGCAACTGTTCAGAGAAAAGAAGGGTGTGCGCGGTGATACCAAGGCGGGCCCATCTCTAAGCTAATACTCAGGACTGTACTCTTTTCACGATATACGATATACGTAGCCGTATCATGAAACACATAAAACACTAGAATGTAACTAGATGTTCTATCTAAGCAAATCGCGTTATCGCTAGACTTATTCCTAAACTGAATCAGTCTAGTGCACGCCATGCATGTCGCTTCTAGCTCGTAAATGGGTATTTGTGGTTGTCACTATAGAGTACGCAGATCACTCGCAGCATGGTAACCAACTCGGTCTTAAGCCACCAAGAACGGCTGTTATTCACCACCGCCTCCGCCCATGTTACTTGAAGAAATAGTCTGCAAACGTCCGACAGCCATTCCCTGACCATCACGCTGGTCCATGCCTGGTAGTGTAGCCAAGAGTCTGGTGTACAACGCTCGCATATGTTGGTTGTCGATGTCAGTGCTGGATGAGCTGAGCTTCCGAATCAGAGACTCAATGAGGTCAAAAATTCGGATTGAAGATGCTGTTTTCGTATCAGTAACACAAAAGGAAGACAACCAGGTATGGCATTTACCAGCTCCCGGCCATATCTCATCGTTACTCCCGAAAGTCCTCCGTCATCAGTGCATAGTTGTATGCACTTGGCGAAAAGTTCTTCATGCGGAACCTCGCTACGACGCCCAACGAAACAACATACCGGCATATATGCACATCGTAGACGACATTGTTGTCAGACCGCTAATGTGATGGAAAATCCTATTGTGATGATGAGAGAAAGAAATTTATTGACGTATTGGATGTACAGACCAGTATTAGCAGGCACGGTGTAGTTACCACCGCGATCTACACCTATAATGCTCTTCCAACCGTCAATGGCAATCCAGATATGGCAATGACAGGACTTACATGGCGCTTAGGCTTGTGTTCTATCACAGCATTATCGCTGTCCACGCTATCTTTCTTCTTCTCTGGCTATTTTCATCGCGTGGCAAGAGAAAAAAATCGGGTTCGTAGGCGTCTGTCTGTCTTTGCTCCTGCTCCTGATCGGTGGGAACCAGGAAGTAGTGTCAAGAATGCACTCGAATCCCCATTTCTACGTTGGTATCGACGTTCTGGCATGGCGGGAAGAGCTTGGAGTTTGAAAAACTGGTATGTACATGGTAATAAGGAATACCAGCGTATCCCGAAAGACTCTGCCGCCTTCCATTTTGGGCCTCTGCCAATCAGGACCGTCGGAGGTCGAAAATACCTGCTTATCCAGCCATTCCTTGCGAATTTTTTTGCGAGCTCACCACAGCTGTTTACCAGCCGACGATTTCTCTTCCAGCCAAGCTTCGAACTTCATCGAATCGGCAGCTGTGTCGTTACGATTTTTCTTTGTGATTCAACATAATAGGTTTCGTTGTCAGTAAAGCGGACAGCGACTAGGACCGCGCGCAGCAGATCTGGAAGGATACTCTTTATGGGAGTGGGTAGAACGGGAAGAACGAGGGTGTTGACATGAGAAAGAAGTGTCACGCTCGCCTCATCTCACTAATCACCTCGTAGAAAGGTCAGTTAGTAATAAATCCTGATTTCAACGTCTCAAATAATCATCAGTTAATTCGACTATTTGTATAGCACCTAAGCCCCATCGTTCTTTACTTGGAGCTCGCATGACTATCCGGAGATAATAACACGCAGAGAAATCTTCATGATAGATGAAGATAAGATAATACGCCCAAAGTAGCGGAAAGAAAAATCAATCCTCTTTCGGCGGCTCCGTTTGAGCGCACACCCGAAAAGTGCGACTATATCGTACTCCAGTCGCTCTTGCATAGCTCGACTGTTCAGGACGATGACCGTTTCTCCCCATCGGAGCAGCCAAGTCGCAAACTTTTTCTCCGCCGTGTCAGCTTGGACTACAACGTCCGTGGCACGGAAATATGTTGGCGTTTCATTTAATCTCAACCGAAGGCCATTTCAAGCTGCAGAGCCCCTCGGTCTAGCTCCAACCTGCCACGATGAGACGCTCTTCGAGTCGGGGATGTTGGCCTTTGGCTCGGTTGTCGAAGTAGTCGGTGTCGGTACTTCAGTGCGTATTGACTTAACGGTGGCGATTAATGCAACTGATAGCCGAGCCAAAGACAGCGGCAGACAGAAGGGAGCTAGCGCCGCAGCTCGTCAGGAAGAGCTCAAGAGATCCTTGCTATTTACGGCTTGTAAGACGGAAGCAGGTTTCCACTCGAAGTTGTTCCCTTTTGCATGCCCAATCTCCTGGTCTCAAAACCATCGACGATCCACTCTCATGACTACACACATTCGAGCGTCAATATATTTCCTCATTCATGCCACATGGACGCGTCCTTCAGCGCTAAACCATCACATCCCCAATCGTACGTCGCCCTATTGGGAGCGTAGCACTGGGCCAGGATCTGCGAGCATCCATCGTCATATAGGCAAGTGTTCACGGACTTATTGAGAGTCTGCGCGCTCTGGCGAGATCGGAGTCGAGCTTGTGAGATGGGAGGAGACGAAGGTCTGCTCGACGGCAGGGAGCACATCTGTGTTTTGCTCCCTTCCTATCCCTTGTTCATCTGGAAACATGTTTCCCTCACCTCCAAAGGGACCGTGCGCAGCTGGTGATGCATATACGAAGACGCAGACGTTCCGAAACACCGCTCCAGCTTTGTCCGGCTCTCGCTATCTTTCTCGTTCAAACGCATCTATCTCCTAAACTCCAATCCACCGTAGCAAGGCCATCAGAGCACTCTCTGAGCAGTCTGGTCTGCAACTGATTTCTGGCGTTCAAGTGTGTTCCTTCAAATTCGATTTGTGCCCGAGGCGATTGTCTTGCTGTATGGCATGCGGTCATTCGAATTTGCACACGTATAACTCCTACGTAGGTGATATTTGAACAGAGGTTGGACGGAGGAAAGGTCAATGACCAATCAATGCGTAGGGAGAAAAGAGAAGACATTCGACCAAAGTGATGGACGACCCGGCGGGCGTTGAGCGTTCTAATTGGTTTTAGTTCGGACGTCATGCTCCTTGATTCTTGCTAACGATACACAGAATTTGGCAAGCGAATTTTCTGTCCACTCTACTTAGTTACATCTGACCTTTCATCCCAGCAGATCACCAAACCAAGGCCAATCTTCCCAGGCAGGTTCACACAGACGTCCTCTCGTAGTGCAGTCCTTCCTTTCTCCCTCCCATTGAGTCCGAGTTTAGGCGGTGACGACAAGTCAAACGAGTTTTTGAACAGGAGAGAAGAAGTGGCAAGAGTACGTGGGTTTTCCTTCCTTCACATACGCGTACTCACTCTTGCCGTAGGTTCACCGCAAGGTACCACCACGCAGCACTTGATCGTGTAATAGCCCATTCTCTGAGCAAGAATACGGTTATGGGATGATTTCGACTATCCACGGTGTTTTTGAGTGACAACGAGATGAGTGACGCGATTCCGAGTTCTTGGATCTCCTGCGCTATGATCTCGTATTTACTGCCCAAGCCGACTTTAGGCCCACAGGTGCGCTGGCCTCATTAACTAGCCGTGATGTTAGCACTGCTCAACGGATTTCATTACCGGCAGATTACTATATATTGTTGCAATGTTGTATTCGCACTGCGAGACCAAAAAGAACCATCAAGTACATACAGACTGTGTCACCTACTGACTAGACAATCGGACGTCGCGCCCTAAACTCCTACATGTATGAAAGGTACCCATCTCACAAACGAATCAGATTCATCCTCTACACGTTTGCGAAGAGATTGAACAGCGTGATGTAGGGCGATTGCAGCCTTCTCACTATCAGGTTCTCCGTCTTCGAAAAGTCGAGAATACACCTCCTCAGCAACGAGAGGCGCATCAACGTCCCTGATCGACCATAATGTCGCAATAACACTTTGATATCCAGCCATAAGCATTCCCGCAGCAAGGTGGACGGATTCCTCTGACAATGACTCATCTCCCGTGGCGGTTTGGCATGCGGAGAGGTATGCAAAGTCGGCGTCAGGGAATGTCTTCGAGATAACCTGTGAGAGTAGTAGATGCCCCGGATGATTGGCAGGGGGGTGAAGGTGAAAGGTGCTTTCTAAAGGATTTGCTTTCTTTTGTGTAGCATGGCATGCCATGTGAACCCAATTGCAGGTTGACATGCCATCAAGTACTGCGTCCGGTGTCGCCTCTTCTCCCCTCAGACACTCGACAAGGACTCCCTTGGCTTGTTCTTCGATCTTACGCAGTTCTCCTTCGGTACCAGGAAGACGCAACAACCCTGGAGTGTCGGGTTGGCTGATTGCTAACAATCCTTTGAACCTTCGAGTTTTCTCTAGTTTGTCAAGAAGAATTGTGAGCGTTGGGGTGTATGACGAGACGACGTAGTCAGACAGCTTTGTTCCTGGTTCGTTTGTACTGTAATCTCCGGTGGTGTGGATAGGGAGGAATGCTAGCGGACCTGTTGGACACCACCATAATCGTGGCGGGTTGGTGGTATCACAAGGCTAAAAAATGTTAAGCAAATGTTTTGGTGTCGTGTAAGAACAGCTACTCACAGAGAAGGCTAGGCCATTGAGTACAGGTTCATCAGGAAAATGTCAATGTGATACGTGCAGCTACAACGGGTACGTAGCTCGGGTACCTTGGTAGCACACCCCTCCCTTAGGTACTAGTACGTAGCCTGCTGTTAAATGAATGTACCTGCGGGTAGCTGAGGTAGCTATGACTGAGACATATGTATTGCTACCATAGTACTTCGGTTTCACAACAGTAGTACAACCATTCCTTTCTGTAGTACTGATAGATATACATTCAATCTATAAATTGTACAGCAGTTTTCGGCATGGGCTAGCAAAAAGGTTTTATTCCAATAATGATAGATAGTACACATTATTATTCTGTCCCCATGCCATCAGTCTCTGCATTGCCATTATCTTCACCATCCGTTTCTCCTGGTCTTCCCTCAAGATCTGCCCATAACCCCCAAGTTTCTTCCTCTTCATCATTGAGGCCACCGGTCACTATCTGCTTCGCTTTTACCCCAGCATTTTATCTCTGTATAAAAAGATGAGTATGCTGAATCACTGACAAAGATAATACCACTTACAATTGACCACCGAACTTTCAGGGGAGACAAACAAAATATGGAAAAGCAGAGTAGCAATGACTGTCACACATAGAGGTCTTTAACATCATTACACCCCATGCCTTGCTGCTCATTCCAGCTCCTGAGTGCACAGTGAGCAATGAGCGTTAAAACAATGCAAACTACATACATTCAGGTCTGGGGCATCTATGATATGAAACTCCTACAAACAGAGGGAGACAAATCAGTATGAAGGCATGGTGTTACAAGACAGGCACTCACCACTGGTCACCAGCAGCCAAACAGTCCTGTGAATTTAAGGACACATGAAGTGCAGCAAGGACCATTAGAGATGTTGGGATTTTGCTAGAAAGCTCTAGAAAGGGCAATCCGGCATCGTGCTAAGAGTTGATGAGTAGGCAAGAAAGCTGGAGAAAGCTGTAGTAACTTCTAGATAGTGGGCTGAAGTAGTATATATACAAGCTCTGTAGGAGCTGTAGAATATAAGGTTCTTCCTGTCCAGCCTTACCAGCCTGGAGTCTAACCTGTGCAACAAGCCTGATTCTCAACAGGTTATGGGCCCCTGACAGCCTAATTAGACTCTGATCACAGTACCTTGACTTCTAATTCGCCCTCATTTATTACATGTCAATTTGTGGCAAACCTGACATGGCAACCAATTCCAATTTGGGTACCTGCTATCATAACGAATGTGTCAATTGATGAAGAAGGAAGGAGATTTGGAGTGCCCAGTGCATCGGCTCTGACCCCATGATCAAAGGGATCAAACAGGCCTGATTCAGCGGCATGGCAAGCGCTATACATGTGGCAAGATTGGCCATATTGGTAGTAATGACATGATGCATGCAAAATGGAGCGATGAGGATGCAGATGTTGGGAGTGTTGTGCACAGTGGTGATGAAGAGGATTGTGCCTATTGAGGCAAATCAGTTGGAGTTTTGTTGTTAGGCCCGAGTGCCACAAGGTCCAAACAGGTATAAACTTCAGGCTGCCTTGTGTTCGGACAATCACCCAAAGAGTTATCACAATGTTCAGACATGGACTGGATCCTGGTAGTTAACCTTTGGCAAGCGAGTCAATGAGGATAGTTTGGCGTAGATAAACTTTAGCTCGAAGCTGGGGTACACTATGGCGAGAGCTACTACTTATATACGAAATGATAGAACTAAAAATGGTGGTTTCGAACGACAATAGAAGTCTGTTAGTAAGCAGAGTTCGGGACAAATGAGTAATCAGGATTGCATAACAGTGTGAAGAAAAGAAGAAAAGTGAATAAATTATAACATTACCCTCTTATTAAGGCAGTCGTCCCGATTGCCATTATGTTAAGTTGGGATCAGGCAGGTTCCTCCAGTAACGAGAGGCGATACCTTTCCCAGTATGGTTCCAGCAGGTAATTCCACTTCTTTTCATCAGGGTTCTTAACCCAGAACTTCCTGCCATTGGTGTGTTGGACCTGGTATAGGACCATTCCATCTTTCTGGTAGTGATCGTCCAGAATAGCTACCACAGCTCTTTGCTCCTTCATGGTTACGGCGCAGACTACTGTCATTTGATTAGACTGTTCCACCTCCTTTTCATAGTCTTTGATTGCATCCTGTGCATGTTCCATGTCCTCCATTGTCACCCATGAATTGTGTTCTCTTGTCCATCCCTTCCACTTGATGAAGTAGTCGGTGGTTAGGCATGATTTTTGCCCTTTCTTGGTGCGTACGCATCTTGTTTGGGTGTCTAGTACTTCCTCCACTTTGTATTCTTCTTCATCTTCAACGAGGTCAGGTGGTGGAGGAGGTGGTAATTCTTGATTTGGGAAGGTGGGTGGGGTATAAGGTGTTAGGAGCTTTTCATTGAATCGGGGATGGATCCTCCAATGGGGCAGTAGTTTGAGCTTGTATGTGGAGGTGCTGGCTTTCTTGAGGATTAGGAACGGTCCAACTCTTTTGTCATCTAAGGATTTTTGGGGTCATGGGAATTGGAGGTTGGTTGTGTCTAGCCAAACTTGGTCTCCTATCTGATAGTCCCTCGATGCTTGTCTGCACTTGTTGTATTGTTCCTTCATTTTGCTGGATGCCTCTTCAAGGGCTAATTTGGCCTTTTTGTGTATTTCAAGCAGGGTAGAAGAGAAGTCTTTGGCTGCTGGATTTGAGAATGCGGTGGCCCATACTGAATCTGGAAGTGTTCGAGGATGTAGGCCGTGATTAATGAAAAAGGGGCTTTGACCGGTGGCGGAATGAACCCGATTGTTGTGGGTGAATGCTGAGAGTGCTAGCCATTCACTCCAATCCTTCTGACGGTAATCAGTAAAGATTTTCAGGTATTTCTTGATTTCCTGATTCGCCTGTTCAGTTTGACCATCAGTTTGAGGGTGATATGCAGTGGAGGCATTTGGAGTAATTGATGTTGAACCTAGACTTCCGTGGCAACGGCAACACCCAAAACTCCGAGAGAGCTAAGGAAAGATGCTTGCAGTCACAGTAGTCAAGGCTATGTGTTTGTGCAAGTGGTTCGGTGCACCTCCATGCAGTCAATTCCTCTAGACACAGGTATACACTTCGACTATACAGTCTGGAAGTAGTACCCTTCAGCAGTCAAGTACTAAGAGGCTCAGGCTGTAAGCTGAGGGGGATCTCAACTAATGAGATAGAACGGGATCTAGTGTGACCTGGACACCAGGAAACCGTCCGAAAAGACATGGAATATGTCTGGCAAACGTGCACTGGCTATAGGAAACTGGCTATGGTTCTAAAACCGGGGCAACATCCAAGAAAATAATATAAAACCGATAAAATATGGTAAATGGTCCTAAAATCGGTCCAGAGAGTGTGGGATGGATATAAACGATGGCAATAGGTCTAAAGCCGGTGCGACATCCAAGAAAAACAGTGCAAAATTCTATAAAATGCGACAAGAGTATGGACAAGATGTCTAGAAGTGTACCTAATAAAGTGAGCAGAAATGGTGGTAGTAAACATACAAAACAAATTAAAACCGGTGGGAATCTCGGGTTCTTGGTCTATAAAACCGGAGCTATGGCAACAAGTGTGTGGAGCTTTGGAAAAGCAATAATGGTGATGGGGGGAATCCTATGGAGAGTGGGGTGGAGAGATGGGCCTTCAAAGAGGCAATACGATCCTAAACTGGGCTGGAAGATGATGATGTCGGCAATATAAAACCGAAATCAAAACCGAAGCCGAAGCAATAAAGCCGGTGACAATGTGGAAGTGATTTAAAGACAAAAGCAAGTAGTTGGAGCAAGAATGTGTCTATTGGGCAGTAATAATGTGATCCAATAATGATTAAGAGTAAAGCAAGCAATGGGGCATAACTGTGGGCGACTGGGATTGACTGGTAGTGTATAAACTCGTCAATAGAGCATATAGCCAGTAATTCGAAGCAATCCCCTGTAACTAAGTTTCTACAGAGTATATATACTAAAAGTCCGAAATTATAAATAGAAAACATATCTAAGCATTGGTAAGGCTGTAACTCGGTAGCTGAATAAAACTAATAGCAGGCATGTGGAAACTAGTCATCTGAAGCCATGGCATTGCGTTTAATGCCGGTTTTTGAGGGGAAACCATATGGGTGCTGTGACTGCTGTGAGGACCATGGGGTGCTGTTTAACTGCGGGTTTTTATGCGCAGCTCGTCTGCTGAGGTGTGCGCAGCTACTATCGAATACTTTGAGGTCTAGGCATGGTAACAGCCTTAGTAAAACCGGTCTGAAGTGCCCATGCACTTTAAATAACTTGGAAGGAGGAGGATCAATGAAAGCGCAGCAAATGACGATCCCTGGTGATGTAGGAATGCTATATTCTGTTGATTGTTGATCAGGCATGCCAGGGTATGATGGGGCACGAAGATATTGTGCAAAACCGGTCGAAAAAGGATATAAAAGAGTAGTGGGAGTCATAACCGGTGCACTTCGGTTTCTGGAAGGATATTCAAGTTGTAGCCTTCGAAAACTGGTCTGAATAAACGAAGAGTAATGGCTGTATAACCGGTGTAGCACGGTGATATTGCTGAATGGGCTAGAGATTAAATTCGGAGTTTTCTTCTGGAGGTGGTAGGAGTATAATAGCATAATATGCGAATTCTGAGGGCTGTATATATCTGCGAATTCTGAGCATACAGAGCCTGGAGGCTCATCAGTGTAGGCTGGTGGATTGAAAGCCGTAGCCATGCAAGGCAGAGGCAGACACAGGTGGCAGAGCAACAACCCATTCTGGAACACTATATCCTGACCAACTACCCCCAGCATGTCAGAGGAGGGGATCCCTTCTATATGCCACCAGCTAGCCCACCTAACAGGCAGCAACCGAGCCTTAGAAGTCTTGCTGCCAGACCCACCACCCCCGAGAACATCATCCCTGCCCCCATCGCTGGACCTTCTGGAACTCGGTACACCCCTTCGGATTCCAGTTCTAGCTCTGATGACGAGGACCTTGAGCTCGATATCACAGAACTTGACCCCAGTGTACACAGCCCACCAACGCATTGGTCAACTGAGGGCAGGAGGCACGTACCTAGGACCGATAGCCCCACTGACACCAGTACCTGCACCATTACCCTGAATCGAATCACCACTGGTCCCATTTGGCAGGCCCATCAGACTGACACCATCCTCAACAGTGCCACCAATATGGGACAACCCATCCCCTATTCCGAACCCCTTGTACCAAATTTGTGGCCTGGCCACCTCCTCCTATCAGAAGGCCTCCCCATCCAAGCCAATGACTTGTACACTGTTCCCCCAAACCCAGGTGAACAGTCCAACCATGACCACAACACCGCGAACTACTACCGACAGTCTAGACTTTGCATCCGCATGGTTGGGAGAAATGTCTTCAGGTTCAGAAGACCAGTGGAGGGGGAACCTGCAGACCACTACCTTTGAAGACAGGATCAAGACGATCCTGACACCGCCCCAGGCATACTGGTCTCAGAACAGACCCTCCTCCTCTGGACCATTTTCAATGACCCTTTGAATGGGAATGGACCAGACCTGAGAGTGGCGCATACTCCAGGACCAAGATAGAGCCATACTGGGGAGATACTGAGCCAGGGCATGGGACCGAAGGGCCAGAGACATACAGGCAAGGGGAGGAGATCAGCTCTCCATGGGAGAATATTGGGACAGAGAGAGACTCCTGAGATGAGGACCTCAATGCTGCCCAGTTACTGGCTTGAAGAATTGAGGGACCTCTCCCTGGGAGAAGGATTGCCCACCTTCAATGAAGAACCGAGGACAAACATAGGGCCCTGGAGCAGGACCTACGACGCTTATGGAGGACTGGTAATGCTCCCAGGAGGCAAATGGAGCCTGGAGAGGATGGAGGATCAGACTAGACCGCTACCCGATATGCCACCCTGGATCAACTATCGATGGCCAGGGACCCAGTGGCAGGGGAGCAGTCGACTCTTCACAGGGAGCAGAGAGGCAGAGGCAGGGCCCTCTGAAAGGGCACAAGGAAAACAAAGAGATGACGAAATGGAGCAGGATCCTGATAACGACCCAGGAGCCCCCCCGGTGATGTGCTTGGTAATGGCGAGTGACAAAAGGACTAGTGAGCTGCAATGAACTACAACCAACACTAAACCTCTGAAAACTCTATACTAAATCACCAATGTATTGAATTCAGGCATTTCGAGTACAATAGAAGCACTCTGCAAATGTTGATAACCTGGTAAGGTTGGGTAAAAAGACTTCTATTTGGTACTAGTGAGTTTTACAAATGTAATACTCATACTAGCGGGGGGGGTTTATTACATGGGGTGGTAAAGTGATTTGATTTGAACACAACAGTAGGCTCAAAAGAACTTCAATTCACTTCAATGCTAGGGTGACTCAATGACTAGTGGTCACCTTGTTGAGGTTAAAGCACAAAGTCCTTTAATTGGGGCACTAGAATACTGACTAGTATGTCACAATCATGGGGTAGGCTTGCCTGCCACATGGGTACTTGTCTGTCTACTTATATACTACAACCACCAGGCACAATCTGGAGCTAATTAGACTAGATAGGGAATACTATTGGTAAGGCTTTCTTGGCTAGTCATGAGAAATGGCAAAAAAGCACGCAATAGTCAGCCTAGGCGCCATTACCCGCTTACTAGGGGCTCTAGGGACTCTGATGGAAGCCCTATTCTGCACCCCAAGGCAGTCATTGCCTTATGGTTGTCAAGGCTGAACTACTAGCCTGACAAACATGCCTGTAACAGTAGTTGATCGTGATCGGAACTGCTACCTGGACTAGTGCCGATCGCATGAGATCTATATCACACTAGTTGAATCTTCAGCCAAGTCGATCCATTGCTGCTGTATCTTTCTAAGTCCCATTTGAGATCTTCGCATGACTAGATCCATCCTGACTTAGGTGTTTATGCCCAGGTCAGTCACTAGTTACTCAAATGCTTTGATATGTGTACCCTCTGCCTCCTTGTTTGGTGCGTTTTCCACTTCCTTGGTTTACTAGTGGCTTTATTTGTTTAGCGCACTTGACCGACAGGATACTAGTGTAGCCAGCTGGTAGAGTTGGCCCTTCAAGGTCCCATCTCTAAGTCCTGGTTTTTACTAGTGGCATACTAGCTGACTATCAGCACGAAGCCTCTGCTATAGTCCTCAGATAGCCTTTACTAGTGGATAGATTTGCAATAGTAATGTTACAAAATCGCAAAATCTAGGTATGAACACGTAGATGGCATATCACCACTTTCAGTGCAACTTCAATAATATCAGTGAGTTGTCTATCCAGCCATCACAAGCATAGCTGCATTGACCCACCAGACTGTCCCACAATGCAAAGCATGGTGATGGATCTCCTTGAAAAAGAGAAGGAAGCACTCATCAGCAACAAACCCATTGCAGGAATGAGCATTGGCATTACTGAGCTGGTAATGGAAGGAGTTCACCTTGATCATGAACAGTAAGTGGAGGACCAGCTTGTTTGAACTGTTACTGATCTTTTAACAGACTGCACCTCACCCTACTTGAGAAAAGAGAATCAGACCCAAAGTACTGCACTGAAGCTGAGGAGTGGCATATCCAAGCTACATGAACAAATCTTTCCAATGACACAGTGGAATGGCTTCATCTCCTTGCACAGTTCTTCCCCTCCGCATGCACCTCCATTCCATCAGTTGATGTGGAACACCCAGAAAAGTGACATTTACCACTGCCCAGCCATTTGCCAAAATCAACATGTATAAGATATGGAATGGAAGCTCTATTCAATATAGAGTACTCCTTACATGTGGGGCAAGCACACAACATACTGGCTGAGATCTGGGAGCTCATCATCACCCAAAGCTACAACATTCACATCATCCATACAGAGTTTCATGGTCAAAGTGAGTGCACTCATGCACATACTTTCATGACATGTTTCCAGCTCAACAAGTTAGATGCTATACACTGGTACAACTTGGTCTGCTGGCATCTCATCACTCTTGGTTTATTGCCACTCAATTCTGATCTCCATGAGCTGACAGTGGCACACATGACTGCAAAGAATGCAGCACAAAGTCATGGTATCGGGGACAGTATGAGACCCAATGCTTGGCTTTGGGGTGCATTAAAGCCAGAAGGCCTAGATTCTTCAGCTGAGGAGGAGTGAATAATGGAAGGTATGTATTAATGAGTGTACAATATTACATGGCTAATGTATCTACATCACAGTCAAGTGTGTCAAATGGATGTGTGATCACGCTGACCTTGATTGATGGACAGAAGAAGTAGAGCTTTTAGAAGAGGAGAGGTGATGTGTGGAGGTCTCACATTGTTGAACTGCTGATGCTTGGGTGCAAATGGCCAAGTGCAGTGACATACAGACTGGGGCTGCTGCATATGCATATAAAGTGAGCGATGTTTATGTTAAACTAGCAAACAATTGCATTGAATGGTGGAACAAAGCACTGAAAAAGATCAAAGGAAATTGTGAGCAGGAAAAGCGAGAGGAGGAGGAGGAGGAGGAGGAGGAGGAGGAGGAGGAGGAACTGGAACAAGAGGAGGAGAACTGGTGTTGCACCCCTGCTGTGGTACATACATGTAATTTTGCAAAGTATGGCATTAAGCCCAAGTACTAGTATGCACAGAGCACAGGCAAACATTCCTCTCTGTAAGTGGCATAAGGGACAGTAAGGTCACCCTTGCATGTGACACACCAACGTACCTAGCAATGGAGCTCACAGAACTCTGCCTGTGTATGGCACCTTGGGGGCCATCACAGCATGGAGGATGAAGATCAGGACTGACTAGCAGTAGGAATGTCCATGGAAGGGTGGGATGCGCTGGTACCTGGACCATGGGTTAATTAATGAAGATTGCCGAATGTTGGTGACCTATGACACATGCAACTAGAAGCAAGCAGTGATGCTATCAGGAGCACTAATGATATGGGGACTGCCACACAGCAACTTAACAACAGCTGTCAGCTGAAGGATTAGTGTATGGGCAGCAAACCCAAAAGACTTCTGAGGCTTTGAGTCCAGATGTAGAAGACTGTCATCTGGCTCAGGTCCAGAATCTGAGGCAGATCATTTACTAATAATCAATGGAGGAATCACTGAGGTGCATATGAGTCCATAGGTTGCCCTATGACCTGGACACACGCTGTTTCACCTTGAGACTACCAAAAACGGATATAGTGGAGTGTGCCAAGTGAGCTTCATTGTTTTAGGCCTAGGACTTATTGGCCAAGCACTGACAGACGTTTACCTGTATCAATCTCAGTAATCAAGCATGTATATCAATATAAATACCATAGCTACATAGATAAAGAATTTAAGTTACAAACCCCCCATGTATAGTAATAAGAACTTTTAGTTAGACTCTGAACTTGTTGTGTGTGTAAGAGTTAGTGGCTTCAAAGCTCAGTCTAAATAAGACAAGTTAGCGAGCTTCACAAGAGAATAGAGCCAGAGACCGAGTTCTGAGAAGATACCCCTTATTGGGTCCATGTAAAAGGGAAAGCCAGCTGATGCATCAAAAGTGCACAGGCATCAACATTTTCAGGTGGTTCCTCAATCAAGAAAGTACAGAAAGAAGGACTCTGTTCCATTCAGGTGCAGACTAAGTAGGGTGAAGGTAGCAAAGGCAGTAGGGTAGTGAAGCAAGGGAATCAGCCAGCTTGGGCTGTTCTAGGGACTGCATGAAGTCATGTAATAGGTGTGCACAGTTGGACCTTGTGGCACTGTCATCTAGAGTGAGTGCACTGTGTGTGAGGACTTGTGGGGGAGTGTATTGAACAAGGTTCCTGGAGTGACCACTTGTGTAGTGCCGAGGGCATTGAGCGAGCTCATATAGATGAAGTATAACAGGGGGACAACAAAAGTATCGTTTGCCTTGAGAGTCGTTCTGTAAAGCAGTGCTCTCTTGTAAAAAGCTCCAAGACAGGGGTACAAAGAAATCAGCTGTGAAAGTTGCACCATAGAGCGAGCTCTAGGCAGTCAAGGGTGATATTGTCAGGGTACAAGTTGGATTAAAATACTTGCTCCCCTCTGCACTATAAAGAGAGACTCAGGGTGTGTTAGTGTGTTAGTAGGTAGTTGGTGTTAGTGACACTACACTGCTGCTAGTTACATGGCTGCCCCAAGTCAGCCTCATCACCAGATATGTGAGGAGGAGGAGAGACACATACATGAGGAGGAGAATGTCCTGAAGGAGGTAGAAAGACAGTGGGAGGAAGAGGAACAACAGGCCAAGTTGCAGAAGTGTAAACGTGACTCACATTCAGACTCTGACAGTGCATCAAGGTGAGCTCAATCAACACAGCAAGGCAAATGCAGCTGGGTGGTGGTCCAAAGCAGGGTCATGGAATTACTTGAGGTAAGAGTACCCAAGGCTAGGCTAGGCTAGGCTAGGATTGGGGACACAGTCAACTCAGCTAGGATAGGATAGAATTGACATGGCTAGACTATGTTAGGATTGGGGGTGTGGTCAACTCAGCTAGGATAGGATAGGATTGATGAGGCTAGGCTACATTAGGATCAGAGGTATAATAAGATAGGATTGATGAAGGATTTCTTTGCACTGGTAGATGGATTGACTAGGCTAGGCTTGCATTGCAGTGTATTAGATATTATTACTATATATATCATTTATTTTATAGAGCCTAGCCTAGCTGACCCCCCAGCCTAGCCTAGCTTAATGATTTTCTACCATTAAGCTAGTTTAGGGCATGCAGGCCCTGCATTCTCAGCAGAATATTGGAAAAATGGATTGGATTTGTGAACACTATGGTGCACCGCATTGGTATAATGAGCAGTCTGAAGTCCAAGTCAAGGACATGACCCTGCTTTGGCATGTGCTGCTTGCAAGGGAAGATTAAACTTCCTCAGCTCTGTCCTGCTCCTGGCATTCTCCGAAATCTTCTCTGTGGCATTAGTCCAATGTCCAATACCTTCATGCAAAACATCCAGCAGTACAATGCAGCCTTAGCATTTACTTCAATAGGTGTAAAGGTCGATCAGGCAGTCACAAATTCTTCTGGGCCATACTGCTTTCATGTATCTAGTGAACTCCATCATCAGATGGGAGCTTTGCTACCTGCAGAAGGGGAAACTACATCATATGCACAGCTGTATGTACATGATCCCATGGAGGCACTGGGAATGTGCAACCAGTCACAATCCCAATCTAAAGCCTGAGATCATGTCTGCACTTCAGGGATTGTTGCATGATGTCAATCCATATGTCCCTTTATATAAACATGCCTACCTCATTATGAAGGACAAGCCATGTGAGGAATATCCCAATCTTGAAGTGTGACTGCATGTGGGTGATGGGACTGATGGTTGGCAGTACAATCTTCCCACAAAAGACGAGTTGGCTGCTACAGTCATACACCAGTCACTTAGACCCCAAAACACTAATTGATGGCTGGAATATGTTTTTCACAAAATGGCTAGAACCTTTTTTACTCAATGAATACTAGTACAATATATTGAGTCTGAAAAAAATTGCCAAAGCTATACATAGAGAAATGATTGCTACAGAGGATGAGTTTGGTGAGTGTCCAAAAAAGGCAATCCCAGTCATCTTAGACCCCAGTCCAAAATCAGGCCACATTGTCTCTCTTCATAGGTATCATCATTGTTCAAGCTGCTATAATTGTGAACCTGCTCTGGAGATTCACTGGAGGGTTTATTGGCTGTTGGAATATGTTTTTTATTTATGAATATTGTTAACTTGATTACATTATGTAACATAATCCTAATAAGGGAATTGCTATTGATTGAAGCGAGAATGCCTCAGAACCTGATAAAACACTTCATAAAATAAAGACCAAGTATCAAGAAAGTAATTAAATATTATAAACTATTTTTAAGAATCTTTTGAGGCCTAGAAAATTCATGGAAGATGAGTTTCAGGCCAGGGTCTAAGTGACCAGTGTATGACTGTATTATTCCTGGAGATGGTTCTGAGGAGGTGAAGAGTGAATGGGACATTGTTTTATGCTTGCAGGACCATTCACTTAAACATATCAGCCAGCTGCATCCCAGCTATCAGTCACTTCATTATGTTCTTCTTTTTCCTTATGGAGAACTGGGTTGGAATTGGTATATCCCTCTAGAGGACACAGGCACCTGTACAGGACACAAAAGAGTCACCCAACACATGTATTATGCTTATCGCCTTCATGAGCACCCAGCCATTCAACCAGATGCACTGTTGTTGAGAGGAGGGAGGTTGACTCAGCAGTTTATTGTGGATGCATGGGCCTCAGCTGAACAGAATGATCTCAACTGGGTTCAAAAAAATCAACAGACTATACATGCAGACCTGTACAGGGGATTGATTGATGCAGCTACAAATGCTGATGGATTGCAAAACTCTGGCCAGCACATTGTCCTCCCATCATCACATACTAGCAGTCCCCATGCAATGTATCAGCTCTATATGGACTCTATGGCAATTTGTAGAGCTCTGCAAAAGCCAGACATCTTCCTTACAATGACAGCAAATCCAAAGTGGCCAGAAGTCCTTGAGGCTCTAAAGCATGCAGATGGTCCAGATCAGAGGGTGGAGGATTGGCCAGATATTGTGGCCAGGGTCTTTCAGTTGAAGAAGGAGGCATTGCTCAAGGAAATCAAGAAGGGTGGAATATTTGGCAAAGTCAGGGCTGTCATGCATACCATTGAATTTCAGAAGCATGGACTACCTCATATGCATCTTCTGATTTTTCTTTCTCTGGAAGACAAGATTTGCTCTCCTGCTGATGCTGATTCAGTCTCATGTGCTCAGATTCCTGATCCTGAAACACACCCAATTCTCCATGAGGTAGTCACAAAATGCATGGTGCATGGACCCTGTGATGATTGTTGCAAGAAGGATGGCCACTGTACAAAGAATTTTCCAAAGGAGTTCAATGAGCAGACAGAATTCACCACTGATGGATATCCTAATCTGGCACATCTCAACAATGGTTGTCAGTATGTCAAGATGCAGAGCCAGAAAGAAATCACCTACACCAATCATGATGTTGTCCCATATAATCCCTATCTCAGTGCATGATACAACTGTCCATATCAATGTGGAGGTCTGTGTGTCTGTTAAGGCCATAAAATACATCCACAAGTACATCTACAAAGGCCATGATAGGACTACATTGGAGGTTTAGGACCATGATGAGATCAAGGAGTTTTTGGATGCACACTACATCTCTGCCATTGAGTCATGCTGGAGGATCTTTTCTTTCCAACTACACCAGGAGGAGCCAGATGTTGTGCGCCTGCAGGTCCATCTTCCTGATGAACATCTTATCACTTATGATGAGAATGCCAGTCCTGAAGAGATCTTAGCAGCAGCTGAGGCAAAGACTATCACCCTCTTACAGTGGTTTGAGCTCAACAAGAAGGATCCCACAGCACATTTGGCATCTGTATCAAGATATTCTTGCCCATTATACCTGGAACAAAAGCAAGAAATTTTGGAGTCCACACCAAAGACAATCAACAATTGGTGTCACCATTGGTCAGATGTATCAAGCTGCCCCCTCATCTGGAGAGCAATTCTATTTGTGGCTGCTTTTGACAGCTGTTGCTGGTGCTCAATCATTCCAAGATCTGCACACTGTTGACAACATAGAGTATGCTACTTTCAAGGAGCATGCATAGCTGTGGGTTTGCTGGAAGATGACAATGAGTGGAGGCAGTGCTTAGAGGAAGCAGCAATCATGCAGTCAGGAGCACAGTTGCAATCATTGTTTGTGACTCTTCTGCTCTTTTGCCAGCCAGCAAAGCCAGATGAACTGTGGGAGGAGTTCAAGGAGAACATTTGTGATGATCTGGCATACAAGCTTTGCCAATGTGGTATTCTAAATGCAACAGATGCTCAGCTCTATGATTTTGGTCTTCATCTTATCAACAAACTTCTTCAATCTCATGGCTGACATCTTTCTGAATGGACTCAGATGCCAGTCTCTACCATGGACTGGGCTGCTTATGAAGACAACCCTCTTTTAGCAGCACAGCTGGCCTATGATATTCCATCCCTGCAGCAATTGGTTGATAACAACCTTTAAACATTTAATGCAGAGCAAAGGACTGCCTTTGATATCATGGTCAACTCTACTGCTCATCATAGAGGGAAATCAATATTCCTTCACAGTGCTGGAGGTGGTGGGAAGACATTTGTGTGCAATACCATTGCAGCTGCTATTCATGCCAAAGGCCAAATTGTATTGACCTGTGCTTCCTCTGGGATATCTGCAATTCTCTTAGTTGGAGGTTGTACAAGCCATAGCACCTTCAAAATTCCAATCCCCTCACATGAAGATACAACATGCAATATTCAGCAAGGAACTCACCTGGCTGAACTTCTTTGTTGAACTTCCCTTATCATTTGGGATGAGGTTCCCATGCAGAATCGACATGATATTGAGAGTGTTGGTCATACTCTCTGTGATATCTGCAATAATGATGCTCCTTTTGGTGGAATTACTGTCTTATTTGGTGGTATGTGTTTCCATTGGAGGTCACTGAAATCATTGTCTGATCATTTTATGTTTAGGAGACTTTTGTCAGACATTGCCTGTTGTCTCAAGAGGATCCAGGAGCAGATTGTTGCAGCTTCATTTTGATGTTCTCTTTTGTGGGCTCACATTCAAGTCATCCATTTGAAGACAAACATGTGTCTGGATCAGACTCCAGAAAATATTGAATTTGCACATTGGCTGCTTACAGTTGGTGCAGGCAAAGGACTCACCAAAGATCAAACCATCTCCCTTCCTGCTTCCATGCACTTCACTGACTCTACACTTTCTGGACTTATCAAATACATTTATCCAAATATTGAAGCTGACAACTTTGAGGATTGTTTCTTCTTAGAGAGAACAATTCTCTCTGGATGCAATGATGATGATGAAGTCAATCAGCAGGTTCTGGAGAAGTTTCCAGGACAAGAGGTGCTCTATTGGAGTACAGACAAGATCATAGAGGGACAGTTGGACAACCCTACTACTCTGTATCCAACAGAGTTTCTTCAGAATTTCACTGCCTCTGGATTACCATGTGCAAGGCTGGCTCTCAAAATTGGATGCCCTCTTATGCTCCTACACAATCTGTATCCAGCAAATGGCCTATGCAATGGGACACATATGATTCTCACCTGCCTTTGTCCTCATGTTTTGGAATGTTGTCTTCTCAGTGGCAACCATATGGGCAAGACTGTCTTCATCCCCCATATCACTATCAATGCAGATACAGCTGAACTTCCCATTGCATTCTCCCATTGTCAATTTCCAGTCAGGCTGGCATTTGCAATGACAATCAACAAGTCTCAAGGCCAGTCAGTCACCCATGTAGGGTTGGATTTACATACTCCTGTTTTTTCTCATGGACAACTATATGTAGCACATAGCCATTGCACTTTTGGACAATGGATTTGAGTTCTCTTCCCACCTACAGAAAGAAATACTGATACATTGAATATTGTATATCCTGAAGCTTTATTACACTCATAATATATACATATATCTGAAAACTGATGTGATAAGTAATAATCTGGGTTTGGGGTAGGCCCCAACAAGCTGAAGTAGAAAGTTAAACAGAATTGGTATGTCACATCACTGTGACCATTCTTTTCTTCAAGCAGGGGACCATTGCTGCATTGCTGTTTCCATCCTCAACCTCTCCATCACCAGGATCACCTTCAGTGTCAATGTTGTCATCAATGTGGCCCTTGGGTGAGCCTCCAATGAACTGGAGCAAGCCTTCATCACCATTCAAGTCGAGAAAGTCATCAAGCTCATCTTCTTTGAACAAAACCTTGGACTGCTTGTCCTGATGATGTTGGATAGCCCTATTCTTGGTGCACTCCTGGCAAAGAACATGGTATGGCCAATGAAGTGGCTATTGTCATACTCGCTCTTGGGGATGACAATGTATCCAGGAATTTTGAGGGTGGAAGGATCAAAAAGAATAGCCATATTCACCTTCAAGGCCTTAGCAGTTGGAGAAGGGGATTCAAGGTTGGTGAGCTCGAACTGACCATTGTTGTTTACCCACTCAATGAACTTGGTACCTGCAGAGCTGTGATTATAGGATGCAGCAACAATGGGATAGCCAATGGGTTCATGGTGATACACATGGCATGCTGAAATGCCTTTCTTTTTGTGCAGGCGGTGCAAGTAGTCATTGTTCTCGATGTACTGAAGCATCAGGACAGTGATACACATATTGTGTGTCTACCCTTAGATTTTGCGATTTTGCATGAGATATATACATACCAGAATCTAAATCCACTTGAATACAAGAGCTATTGCTGAGACTTTAAGCAGATAGCTAGGATCATGTGCAATGAATGAAAATATAGGGTCAAAATACAGGACTTAGGAATGGTACCTTGAAGGATTGAACCTACCAGCCTGAAATAGTCGATCTCTAATAGGTTCAAACAGGCAGATATATGCCATAACATCCTATTCATGCACAATCCACTTAAACCAGAAGTAGCTAGTCCCTTAACAAGGTTGACTAGCCCCAGGCAAAGGGAATATTCCCCTAATGCGATTGAATAGCTGTGACTAGTTGTCTATGGTTTGCAGAATATTCCGAGGCAGTTCAAGCTCTAGAAAGAATAGATAGAAGAGCTTTCCAAGCTTCGCATTCAGCAGCAAGTACTTTCCCTAATATGGCGGAATATTTGCTTCTATATTGAAGATATGAAGTGACTCGATAGTACTATCTATTGATAGTGACTTTAAACCTGTAGATACTCTGCAGATGAGTCAGATTCCAGAATAGTAGGCCTGTAGGCCATGAGGCTCACATCAGTGATCGGAGTATCCATATTAATGGATCAATTGATCAAGAATATTCCACTGACTGTAGCCTTGACTAGTTGTCTAGAGATAGAGAATGGTGATGCATTCTATGATGCAATAGCCTGGGCAGAGGGTAAATCAACTGGTAACCAACCTATTCAGCTTTGCAGTTCCAGAACCTTTCCTAGTCTGGCAAAGAATGATAGAATATTTCAATTCAAGCAACCATAGATCATCCTGGAAAGTAGGATAGAAGGCACCTAGACCATTTCGACCAGGAAACCCTCAACCCAGTAGTATGTAGCCTAGATACCATTAGATATTAGCTTATACAAGTATGACTAGTTATCCGAGATAGATCGGACTATGTACAGTATATAAAGGCCTCCTAGATGTAATATACTGGAGGCAACACCCTCCCCACAATTTGACATTATAAGTGCAGTGCTTGAGTCGATTCAAGGGCCTTGGAGTGGAACCTCAGGGTTGTAGTATAGTTGTTAAGTCCAGGGAGCTTGCCATCCCTTAGAGTTGCACCTTAGCCTGTGAGCAGGGTGATTTTGAAGGCTTTTGTGTATATTCCTTGGATGAGATGAGTATTTCTCAAGTCCACTATATATATATAAAGAATATATTGATATTGTTCAAATATTTTCAAGTTTGAATCAGCCAGTGAGCTACAGTAAAGCCAGTGAGCTGCAGACGTCGGCCAGTGTACCATAGTAAAGCCAGTGTGCTATATAAATCAGCCTAAGTGTCATTTAATCTCAGAATCCAAAATATTTGAAGTCTCAGGACAAAAAGTTGTCCTTAATATATTGTATTTGTTCACAAACTCATACTATATTTGCTAAGTCGAATTAGATAGCTTGAATATCTTTTGAAATGAAAGAACAAGTCGTAATAGTCCTGCTTCTTGCTGGAATAGTTGCACACTTGGCAGAATATTTGATCTTCCTACCAAACTAGTCGGTTTGCAGAGGTCTTCTATCAATCTCGAAACACCTGAACTTATATATTTGGTGATTGTGAAGTGCAAGGATTGCTTTGGATTGAGTATATACAAGTTTCACTTGTTGTATATTTGCTCTATTTTAGTCTCTGCACCATTACCAAGCACATCAATGACAGGCAAGTGTTCAATGAGTCCTCCCAAGGAGTTAGATCCTGGGACTTTGTGGATGTGGAATCTCTTGATGCCCTTGCACAAGACATTTCTGTTGGATGCCCTGACAGTGGGCACCTTCAACTGAAGAAGGGGACACCCATGCGCAGGGGTACAAAGGCATTGCAAATGATTGTTAGATCTATGGGGAGGCATGTCAAGTGCAGGGGGAGTGAAGTCATACACTGAAGAACTACTGGCAGGATATAGGCTGGAGGATGTTGGATGGGAAGGATAAGTTGAGGGGAATAGTTGGGGGAGCCCATAGTTATACAGTTGCTCCATGTCATGCTCAAATTCAAATGATATGAGATTTACAGATATCCCTTCACACTCAATGTCAGATGGGACAGTTGCTGAACCATTAGGCAGCTGTTCAACATTTTCAATACCCAATAAATCAAGATAATCTTTAAGGCACCCAAGACCAACAATCTGGTCATAGGGTAACCAGGCAATATCACCTGTAGTTCATCTCACCTTAAAGGCAGCCTGTTCCTTAGCACTGTGGTGAGCCAGTATACAATCAATCTTCCACTGCACTTCAGCTTCTGGAGTTTCTGGCAGTTGAGTCTCGAGATGGCCTGGGAAGTGATGGTCGTCACTGGCAACATGTACTCTGAGGAGTGAGGAGTGGAACACAGGGTGCACACCCCATTGAATGAAACTTGATGGTAGCTCAATGCAGAACAAATGATTTCCAAAGTCCCTTGAAATCTGGTAAGGGCCAATAAACTTAGGTATTAATTTCTGAGCTAGCCCTTTTTTGAATTTCAAGTTCTGTGTGGATACATATACCAAATCTCCTTCTGTGAATGGCTCAACTTGTCACTTGTGATTGGCAAGATGAGTCTGTTTCACTTGCGCTTCAAGGATTGCATTGTGTGTGGACATGATAGCTAGTCATCTTAATTGTGCAAACACTTGAACAGATGGGTATTCATTGTGCACATTCAAATTCCAGATCATAGAGCAGGGCATCTGCCCTGTATTTAACATAAACAGTGCATATCCTGCTGTTTCCGACCTAGCACAATTCATGGCAAATTCTATAGCTGGGAGTTTCATGACCCAATCCTTCTGCATAGGGTCAACACATTGTCATAACATTTGGGACATTGTTCAATTTGCTCGTTCAGTTGATCCATCACTTTGGGGATGGTAAGCACTGGACATGTTGAGCTGAGTTCCCATGAGTTCATGTAGTCTCTTCCAGAATATGCTAGTAAACAGTGAGTCTTGGTCACTGATAATGTGTTGTGGCATACCATGGAGTTTGTACACATGCTCAAACATGAGTTCAGCAATTTGTTGTGCTGAATAGGTTGTTCTACATGGTACAAGATGAACCTCTTGGAGTTATCAAGGTAGGCGCTTGGACATGGTAATGGAAAGTGAAGCTCGAGAGGAAATTGAGAGCGATGTTGTCTGTATAGAACAACATATCGTTAATCTCAGCTGTTGGTAAAAAGCTGTATTAGGTACCTGTATAGAACAACGTATCGTTACTATAATATGATAAGTAATGTGCCAGGACGAATATATGTAGAGGTACTCACATCTCAGCTGTTGGTAAAAAGCTGGGATGTGAGGCTGTGCATTGTCAATGAAAAAGGAAAGTAAATATCAAATACATAGTCCGTGTGCGTCTTGTACTGCTACTACATCTAACACTCCCCCTCAAGATGTATGCAGCTCGTTTACACAACACCCAGTGCTTCCATAAACTTCTTGAACTTTTGATGGGCCAATGGCTTTGTTAGGACATCAGCAATCATGTCATCAGTGGGACAATACTGTAGCTTGATGTGGCCTTGCTCAATGGTTTTCTGGATGAAATGGTAATGGACTCCAATGTGCTTCATACATTCATGAAATACTGAATCCTTGGCTATAGATAGGGCATTTTGGCTGTCAGAGTAGAGGATGGTGGGTTCATTTGGATAGATGGAAGGGTTCATGACGAATGTGGAGAGCTCGGAAAGGAGCTTGTGCAGCCAGATCATATTTTTCGATGCTGGGGTCAATCTGACATATTCTGATTCACCTGTGGAGACGGTAACAATTGGTTGCTTCCTTGAGGTCCACATAACGGCGCCCTGACCCATGAACAGCATGAATCCGGACATAGATTTCCTCCCAGGCTGGTTAGCATATGATGCATTGTGATAGCCCTTAGGGTTGATTTTGATGCCACTAATTGTGAGCCGTTGGTCACGTGTACCCTTGAGGTAGCGAAGGACTCGGAATCCGGCCTTTAGGTGAGTTGAATGCAGTTCCTCAACAAGTTGTGAGAGCGCTGAGACTGAATAACTGATTTCAAGGCGAGAACCAACTGCGACGTACATGAGGGAGCCCAGGAGTTCATGATAGAGCACCTTTTTGCGTGGTGTGATTGGTTCCTTGGACATGGAAGGTGAGTCTGGGTTCAGATCGAGATTTGCTTCCATTGGGGTCACAAATGGGGCCATGTCCTCAACGCCAAAACGTTTCGCAATTTGATCAATGTATGCAGGTTGTCCAATACTGATGGTGTGATTTTCCCAGTCTCGAGTGATGTGCATACCCAGCAGCCAATGAATAGCCCCAAGATCAACGAGCTCAAAATGAGAGCTGATTTCTCGTTTAAATCGGTTCGACTCTTCTTGGGAGTTTGCTATAATGATGAAGTCATCTGTGGCCACTGCGATGATGGTGTATTTTGTCGCTGACTCCATCCGATAGAAGACGGCCTCATCCGCATTGCTAACTGTGAACCTGAGGGAGATCATTGTCGACTTCAGGGTTTGGTACCAGCCTTGTCCTGCTTGCTTTGTGCCATATACACTTGAGCAGTCTGGCACAGATGTTCTGGCCCTTGAGATGTTCCGGGATTTCAAAGAACTCTTCATATCTACTCGGGAACTTGATGTAGATCTCCTCGGTGATATTGGCATGCAGGTATGCATTTTTGATATTGGCTTGGTCAATTATTGCATCACGAGAGGCAGCCATGGATAGTAGGATGCAGAGAGTAGGGAGGTGGACAACCAGGGCATATGTGTCAAAGTAGTCGACACCTTGGACTTGAGTAAATCCTTTAGCTACGAAACGCGACTTTGCCTTTTTGGGCTCACCAGTTTCATTCCATTTGACCTGGTACACGAATCTCGTGTCCACGATATTTGCATTCATGGGAACATCTTCTCGTTTCATCACCTTCCACACTTTCTTCTTCTCACACTGCCTGACTTCTGTGAGCATCGATTTGCGCCATTCTCCCTCATCAGGACCACTCAGTGCCTCCTTCATGGTCACTGGTTCGATGTCTGCTATCATGGCATAGTCTACCGGTGAGGAGCTCAACAGCTTGTCATCTTCATCATCTGACTCATCTTCAAGCATGGTTACTGCTATTCCAGCAGTGGTGGGATGTTTGCGTAGGTCTGGGAGTGCGAGTTGGCCTGGTTTTGGGGCTGCAGAGCACTTGGGTTGGCTTGGATGAGGAGCAGGATCAGACTCTATGTCTGTGAGTGGGGATTCTGGACATTCTGGGTGAGTTTCTGTGGGATTTTGTGGTTCGTTTGGTTAATTTTCAGTGGGCTGGATGGTTGTAGATGGCTTCGGAACCTGAGGAGAGTTGATATCTTCATCCTCCCCCTCAACAACAAAGGGTTCTGGAGTTACGTCCTCTTTATTGAAGTAAACATCACGTTCAATGCTGACCCTTCGCTTTCCAGGCCAGTAAATCCTCCAACCTTTCGCTTCAGTATCAATTCCAATGAAGCGAGCCTCAATAGCATGCTCCCCAAGCTTTTCCGGTGCCTTGACTCAGACCCAGCAGCAACATCCCCATGGACGAAGGCCAGAGATGTTGGGCTTTCTGCCGGTTGCCATCTCAAATGGGGTTTTCCCTGATGGTATTGCTTTTGTTGGGGTGCAGTTGTAGACCCATTCAGCATGTCGGTGAGCTTCAGCCCATAGATATTTTGGTAATCCCGAACTGATTAGAAATGCTCTTGTCATGTCCATCAGATATCCATTGGAGCGTTCAGCAATGCCGTTTGACTGTGGGGAATCATGTACTGTAAGGTGTCGCTCTGTCCCCTTTGCCTTGAGGTGCTGAGTGAACTCATCACTTAGGAATTCTCCCCCTCGATCCGTGCCCAAGATCTTTATGACTTCAACACCATGCTGGACCTTGATCCAGATTTCATAGTGCTTGTATGATCCAAAGGTACCCAATTTCTTTGATAGATACTCAGATTTTGATTCATGGGTGTGTAGATTGCAGTATGTGCAGGCATAGTGTGCCCCCCCTAGTGATATAACAGACATCGGACCCATCAAGTCTCCAACAACTTTGTCGCCAGCATTTTCAACATACTCATATTGACCTTGTTTGGGGAACGGTTTGCGTTTTGCCTTGGCCTTCACACAGGTCTTGCAAAATTCTGGCTTCAAGTCCAGGTCAAGCTTGATTCCCTCAATATGGCCGTCAACATACATGCGACGGAGAGTGGCATGGCTTCGGTGAGCACAGATATTGTGTAGCTCTGTGATGTTCACTTTGAGCTTACTAGCCACCATAGCGACATCTGGTTTTGCTCCCATGGCAGGCTGGCATGTGCCTGGAGTCAATATGATGTATAAGCCTCCGGCTTCGGGGATCTTGGCTATGATCCTAGCATTGGGTCATGGTGTATGGATGTACATGGTTCGATCAGAGGGTTCAATATGGATGGGAAATCCAGCGTGGCTGACTTGTGATAGAGATATAAGGGTGTATGCCATTTTCGGTGCATGGTATGCATTTCAAAAACTTGCAATGGTGGGTTTTTTGTCTTTACCCATAGGTAATGGCAATTGAAGATCCCCTTTACCAATTGCATGGAAGACTTCACCGTTCGTGGCCTTGATGGGCTTCGGGTCAATGTTGGTGTAATTTTTGAATCTCCAACGTTCGGGTGAGTACGTTTTCGAAGCTCCACAGTCAGCAATTGCTGTAACTTCTTCTCCCATTGCTACGTGAGCATTACCCTCGGTCTTGTAGTCCGATGTGCACACTAAGGCCACATTTGAGTCATCGTTGTCATCAGCTACGACTGCGATGATGTGCTCATCATCACTTTCATCAATGGCTGCCGATGCCAATTCCTTTGCTTTCCCCTTTCCCTTAGCCTTGTTCTTTTTCGAAGCTGGACCTTGACCCGCTTTCCCACCACCTTTGCACCAACAATCCCCAATGAGGTGGCCAGTTTTGCCACATGCCGGGTTCGTGCATTTAAGGTGGGACCTGTTTGGTTTTTTCTTTGTTTTCCCCCTCAAACCCTGACTGCTTTGACCTCTTCCTTTGTTTTGTTGTTGCGCAAACATTGCCACATTTTCCGCTGTTGCCTTTGATGCCACCTCTTCATCCCATTCCTCCTGCAGTGCCGCAATAAGGACATCCAATGTGAGGGGTATTTTTGTGAATTTGCTGGTAGCAGAGAGGGTGCGGCGGATGTGGTCATAGGAAGGTGGGAGTGATTTTTGGATCATCAAGGTGTACTGATTATCTTTGATTTTCAAGCCCATGCCCTCAATATGTTCACGGAGGATCCTCATCTGGCCAAGGTGCTCCCGCATGTTGCCTTCATCAGGGCAGGACATGTTGCTGAGCTGGGTTAGGAGGTGCTCACGTACAAGATCACCCTTGCCAGTCATGACATTGACAAGCTTTTTCCAGATGAGGGAAGCTGTCGCTTCACCCTTGATCTCATTGAAGGTAGAGTCAGAGATGGATTCATAAATGATGCAGCACATCTTCACTTCCTTCTGCTCATACTCTTCCAGCTTGTCCTCCAGCTTCTCCAGGTCATCATCCGAGAGTGGGTGTGAAAATCCAGTGTCAGTAAACCAGTAAATTTTTCCTTTGTGCTCAACTGGGTGAGGGGGTGCATGGGTGGTTCCTCATAGGTGTCGGCCAAGACCCTTGTCAAGAAACTTGTTGGTGATTTTCTCTTCAAATGCAACCCAGTTCGTTCCATCATCTTCAAGCTTTGTTGTGCTAACCAATTTTATGGCAGTTGTTGACATTATGGTAGCGGGGCCCATAACCTCTTGGAGTTATTGAGGTAGGCGCTTGGACATGGTAATGGAAAGTGAAGCTCGAGAGGAAATTGAGAGCGACGTTGTCTGTATAGAACAGCGTATTGTTAATCTCAGCTGTTGGTAAAAAGCTGTATTAGGTACCTGTATAGAACAATGTATCATTACTATAATATGATAAGTAATGTGCCAGGACGAATATATGTAGAGGTACTCACATCTCAGCTGTTGGTAAAAAGCTGAGATGTGAGGCTGTGCATTGTCAATGAAAAAGGAAAGTAAATATCAAATACATAGTCTGTGTGCGTCTCATACTGCTACTACATCTAACAGAACCATGGACATGACTAGATCAATTATGATGGCAATTGAGTCAAGCATACTGTCATGATTTTTGGACTCTGGTAGGGGTCTCACAAAATCAATACCTATAGCTTCCCAAGGGTATGATGGCTCCCTTAGTGGGTGCAGCAGGCTGTATGGCTTTTGATTTTTCAGTTTGCTGGTTCTGCATGTTTTGCAAGATTTGCAATAGGATTTGACATCTGCAACCATATCTTTCCACCACACATTTTGGTGGAGGTATTCCAAGGTCTTGGATGCACCTAGGTGGGTGTTAGGATCATGCCAATAGGAAGAAGTGAAGCAGAATGCACATGGGCTTGGTGAAGCTATTAGCAACATCACCCCTGGGTCAAAGCCCTAAGATGAATATGGATGGAGTCTGCAGAGTAAGACAAGTAAGGATTAAGATGAAGTCACATGAAGTCGGAATCCATGGACTTGTAGAAGAGATTGAGATTAGGCTTGAAGGCCAAGTAGAGTGAGTGCAAGAGTATTGGGCTAAACCAAGTTGATATTTGAACTGAGGTATGTACTGTTAGTTCTATGGTTTATATACTAGAGTGGAGTCCAATAGATGGAGGCTAGAATAAGTATGGACATGGCTGGAATAATATAAGTCTGGAATATTCTGTATCTAGAGGAGTTGAGTATTCCATGGACTCTGATATAACACCTACTCGCTACCACGACAGATTCTAGGTGTGATAAATGAATATGTGAAATTAGTATGTGAAATAGAGATATGAAATATGGGATAGAAACTGGGAAATGGAATCCATCGGATTCTGATAAGTGAGTTGGAGCTGGTGGGATGAGTTGAAGGTTGAAGGCCATGGCATCTGTGGCATGCTCGTTACAGTGGGCAAGGATAGAGTGGGCTTCAGAAATGATAATTTCTTGCATTGTCCTTCCATTGACCAATACTTGTGGGATGCAGAGCAACTTACTAGTGTCCTTTTTTAGATAAAGTAATCCTTTTGTTGAATTCCACTCAAAATTTTTGAAGTGTTGTGGGTTTTGCATCACCTTTCTGAACAAGGTGTCATGTTTGTATCAATTCTGGATTGCATGTTCGAAGTTGATACCACCTTGCAAGGGTATAACAGTGAGTAGCGTGGCTTGCTCAAGTCCCCCTTGAGCTGACTCAGTGATTTCAGCATCTAATTTCCCTGGGAAATCACCGGTGTTGTGGGTATCAGTTACTTCATAACTGCCACATCAACCATTCTTGTTCAGCTGCTCTTGAGCTTGCTTGTCCATTGTTGACCCTTTCTTGGCTGGAATCTGTATGGTGAGCTTTTCCTTTTCTAGTCCCCTGGTGCTCACTTGGCTTCCTAGGGTTCTCAATGAATGCTTTTGAGCTTTGGGAGTTCATTGATGTCTCTGTCCTGCCCTCCTGAGCATGTCTTGGGCCCAGGATGTGGACATGATCTCTCATTTGTTTAGCAAATTCATATGATGTCTCTGGACAACCAGGGTCTGCATTGGATCATTTTAGTAGTGCGAGCAGCAAAGGCTTCAAGACCAGTTAGCAGAGGTATTGTGATGCCATGAATATTCAAGTGATCCATGTCAACATTGTCATCATGCACAGTGTACTCTGATCAAGCATGTACCATTCCTGGACTATCATTGGTGTATATGTGGGATAGAGTGTCTGACAGGACATTCATCTCTCCTGGTGCATAGACTATGTTGAAATCAAATATGCTCATCTTCTCTAACCAGTGTGCTTGTCTTCCAGTCAAATCTTTCTGGTTCATCAAGTGTATCAAGCCTTTGTGATCAGTAATCCAGGTAAAGTGTACACTCTGCACTATATCTCAGTGTCTTAACATCATTTCCAAACCAGCAAGCATCTCCAGCTCATGCACAGCATAATTTTGTTGTGCTGAGCTTAGCTTTGTGGAGTAGAATGTGGTGACCTTGCCCATCTGCCATTCATCTCCCTGGGCTACATAGCCTGCTATGCTCACTGAGGTTGCATCAGTTACCATCCAGATAGGTTTGTGGTCCAGTGAGTAGTCTATTGGAACTTGACTATGATTTTGGTGATGTTCAACAATCTCTTTGATTTCATCAAAGGCTCATTGCTCTGTGTATGACCAATGAAACATTGCTATTGCCCCAGTGATACCATGGAGAATACTCATAGGTCCACAGATCCATGGTAAGTCATCTGCTAAGTATCCAACACTTCCTAAAAATCCTGATAACAGACCTTTAGACATAGGAGTTTTCCAGTTTGCTATGGAGTCTACCTTGTCCAGGTCCATATAAATACCATCATTGTCAATTATCCTGCCAAGTACTTTCACTTCCTTTGGTAGAAAATTCAGCTTTGAACTGCTCAAGTACAATTTCTCTCGTTTCAACACATCGAGGATACATTTAATGTGCTTTACATGTTCTTCCACTGAGTTGGAATATATGATAATATCATCTACATATACCTCCATGAATACTCCTAGGTACAGGGAGAATATATGATTCATCAGTGCTTGATACATTGTGGGTGTGTTACAATCGCCCTGCTGTAGAACAAGACTAACCATATTTCCATCAGGAGTGGTGACCATTGTTCTATCCACATGTTCAGGTACTATGCAGATTTGCTTGTAAGCATCTTTCCCATCAATAATGCTCCGATACTTACATTTGGCAACACAACATAGGATCCCTTCAATATTCAGAAGGGGTGCAGAGACCTTGCAGGTGTTGGCATTGCATGCATGCAAGTCAACCACTGTCTGAAGTAAGTGCTTCAGTTTTCCTACTTTTGGAATCATTAACATAGGCACAGAATTTCCAGCAGTAGTCAGTTTCCACCTACCTGAGGTTAAGTAATCCCATCATTTTTGATCCCACTGTGAGTGGAAGGCCTCTGGGCATTGAGATGGCCTCCACAGGTATATCTTCTGCTCATCAATTAGTGGAATTGTGTGGTTTATAGCCTAAAGCAGTGGCAATGGAGTTTCCAAGGTGGATTTGCAGATGGGGGTGGTGTACTCCCTGAGCTCTGCATGAACTTGGTCAAGTACATCATCACTCACCATCATTGCCTGGGACTGAAGTTGGCTGATATTGTCACCCTCTGTAGGCAGTGCCATGCTACTCCCTATTTCAATAGAGGATGGGTTGAAGCCAACACAAACATTGTGTTGATACAACCAAGGTGTACCCAACACCAGGTCATATCCTGAGAGCTTCACTATATCAAAGTAATGCTGTGTTTTGATCTCTTGATATTTGAACTGAACCTTTGTTCCACACAGGATCTTAGAATGCAAGCCTTGTACTGCAAGGTGCAAGGGGATTGGGGTTGGTAGGTATGTCTTGAACACTTTTAGTTGATCAGCAAGCTGGGTTGACATGAAATCCCCCAGCAAGCCAGTATCAACTAATGCCCAGCAAGGCTTACCATTAATCTCTATGATGATAACCAAGGGAGCAAGGTACCACTCAGCCTATATCTTTGACTACAGCCATGTTTTGCTGAATAGCTGGGTAGGTCTTTGGTTCAATCTGGATACCTGTGATGCTCATTACATGAGCATAGCCATCATGTTCCTCCCATTGTAAGTTACCATGCATTAAATGCAGGTAACCATCAGCCTTAGCAACCAAGACATCAAGCTCCCATTTGAATTCAGTCATTTCCACAGGTTGCAAGAACAGACCAGGTAAGAATTCATACTCAACCAGGCCTTGAAGATGCTGAAGTAAGTGTTCATAGGCTCAACTTAGTTTCTTCTGGTACCAGTTTGGGTTCATCAAGTTCTTGATAGATATTGACATCTTGAATTCTCAGTACACATCTTCAATAATGTATTCACATATGGGTCACCTTGGGTTCAGGTAGATGATGTACTGAATGTCATCTTCCAGGTCTTGCCAGTCTGAGATGAAGGGTACATATTTTGTCAATGACTTTTGAACAGCTGTAGCAAGTGGATGACCCATCTGATGGTAATCCATGTCTGTGAATGTTGGAATCTTATCAAACATGGCCAGTTGTCAACCCCAGAATTCCCTGAGACTGAATTGGGAGTTCAGCACCCATTGGTATGGAACTTCCCCTCCTAACCCATGGTTGTGGTCAATCTATTTGAACTGATGATCCAATTTAGACTCCCAAACCATGAATCAAAGATTTCCATGGGGCTCATTAGGATCTCCTGGGTATGGTTGATCATGATGTAGCTTCATTTTGAGGGCTTCAGTTAGTATTTTGCCCATTCATTGCATGCGCCATTGTTCTGAGCGAACCCAAATAGCTTCTGTATGCTTGAGTTTCTCAAAACAAAGTTCATCCAGTAGCAACAACTCATATTGCATCACTATGAATGCATTCAAGTTCTTAGCAAGCCACCTGATTACATCGAAATATGGATTTTCAAGTTGTACAGCATAAATATGGAATATAGCCAGGTTTACTTGGTCGATGATCATTATCTGATCCTTGTCCAAGTCATGAGAGACTTGAAACTTATCATATGGTGAGATGGGGCTGCCATAGCCAAATTCCATTAGATCTGGGTACATGCTAATGCTGTGGCTTAGAATAAAATGCAGGCCTTGGGTTATTGCATCCCCAATCTCAGAAGACTTGGCATACCACTCAGTGGAGTTATGCAGCAGTGCTAACAACCTAGCATGCTGTTTAGTGTACCATGTGCCAATATGAAACTTAGGGTTTCATCACAGGGAGGTGGATATGGTGAGTTCACCATGTTCCAATTCCATATCTGCAATGCTGAAGTTTCCTGGTTTAGTTGGAATACTCCGAACATGTGGGAGCTTACTGCACCCCAGCATAGCTCATCACCAGGGTATGGCACATCATGATTCAAGCTCATTTCAGCTGTGTACTGATATAAGTCACCAATATTATTAGGTCACCACTTTGAGTCCACCTCTCATTGAAGAATAAAGTTGGTGTAGTCTGTTTTGGGATACCCAAAAACTTCCTTAGCATTATCTGCCCAGCAATAAAAGGGTTCATCATTACAATCCTTTGCACAAGTGTCCTCTTCTGTCCAGGGACAGTTGAAGTTCTCAACTCCTGGAACTGGTAGGGCTTCATTGCAGTTGATATCTCTAAGGTTGTCTAACTCTGTTTCATGAGAATATCCAGTATAGATGGTTGAGGGATCAGCCTCATTATTGGTTTCATACTCAGAGTCATCTGAATCATCTATGGTTGAGACAGATTCAAGGTCTGGAATTTCCTTAGTATCCAAACCATTACCTTGCAGTTGACCATCTTCAGCTGTAGCCATGAACATCATCCCAATTGAGATGTGATCCATAGTCTCTGTTGTTTTCTGCCAGACCTTGATGGCTCTCATCTTTGGCTAGGTCATAGTGCATTCCATGAGCTGAGAATCCTGGTGGTCCCTGACTTGTTACTGGATTTTACATTATTGTTCTGGGGGCAGTTTCAGGCCATATGCCCCACCTCCTCACACTTAAAGTATTTGTTCACAGACACTAGTTCTGCTTTCTTGCTTTCTGACATCTTATTGCTGTTGTTTGAAGATGCCAATGGCTTTCCTCCACTATTACACCCTCCATTTGAAGACTTATTGCCTTTGGAAGACAACAATGGCAGATTATAGCCTGATGAATGCCCATACAATGTGGATCCTCCCTTGCAGGGTCTGTTTTTCTTGTGAGAATATCCATTTTGATTGCCATTACCAGACTTACACTTTTTCAAAGTATTTCCACTATTTCCATGGTTATTGCCATTTCCATTTCCATTGCCACTCCCACCTCCCTGTGACAGCCTCTTTTCCTTGGTGCTGTGAGGAACAGACTCAAGGTCAGCCATCTCAATGAGTTCAGCTTCTCCCACAATATGGCACCAACTGTGAACCTCCTTATTGGGTGTTGCTTGATAGAACTCACACTGCATCTCCTTATGGAATCCATCCCAAATTTTATGACATGTTCACATCTGCTTGTTACTCCTACAAGTCCATAGAGAGTTTCAAGTTCATAAACATATTCTGAAACAGTGCAGTCATTCTGGTAAAATTTCTTTATCTTATCACATTCCTGACTACAATAATTCAAAGGGAAGCAAGCATTGAATATCCCTTGCAAGAAGTCAATTAATGTCCATTCCACATGGTTTTTTGAAACCTTCTGGATCAAGAATGATAACACCCTTCCTTTGAGGTAATGTGAAGCTAGGAATACTTGTTCATCATCTGGGACCTGACCCTCCTTTACAGAACTGAGTGAATTCCATTGTAAATCAATGAAACTTTTCCTCATCTGCTCTGCCAGCATAGGCTGTAGGAGGTATGGGTCAAATCAGCCTTTTTCAGCTATGTTGATGAACCTAAACTTCCATTGATATGCTTGGTATCAGGCTACCCATAGATTTTGTGAATTTCATACAAATTAATACAAACTACTAGCTGTACTAAGGACTACAGTGGAGACTTTGCACTGTTAAGTCGAGTCATCTAGATCAGTGTTGAAGCACCTAAAACCATAACAGAAGAGGAAGTAGAGAAGACATCTAGATGAGTCAACTCTACAAGCCTTTTGAGATTACTTGCTATTCCCTGTTAAAACAGACTACACATAGTCACCATGCAAATGGGACCTCACTGTATCTAGACAAACCCAAAAACCCAGAGGTTAGAAAACCTGAACTAGACTAGCTTGTCAAACTCGACAAATCTGAAAACCACTTCAAATAGTTACTAAGTCACAACAGAACCAAATTCCTCCATGAACTTAATCTAAAAAGAAACAAATGAGAAACCCTGAACCCTGAATGAAAGAATAGCCTAGTCAGGATCTGAGGTACCAGTCTAGATCACACAAGTGATCATGACCATACAATCTCAGTACCTCAATCGATCCACAATCAGTGGATACATCCACTAAGATACTAGGCAATTAAACAAGTACTGAATGAATAGCCACATGGCACCATAGGAAAAACGGAGGAAGGAGTGCCTATGGACCAGTAGGGCACTCCTAGGCAATAGAAAAACCTGTTGCCTCTCCGTATAACTGAATGGATATCTCGGAATCACACAATTCTTATAGAATAATCACTCATTGTTTGTATTACTATGCATAATCACACTACTAGTAGTCTAGATAAGAGTGTAAGCATGCTGCTTACCACTTACCGCTTACTATGTATCACGGCTCATCGGCATACTAGTTGTTCACACGTCCAACTTACATATATAGAGTGTAATCCCGCTCTAGAAGAGACGGGACCACTGAGAGGCGAAGTCACACGAAGCGATTGGGAACATCGTATATTGCAGGAAAGGATGAAAGGAAAAGAGGTAGTCGACTACAGCAGGTCAGATGTGGTGGTATGAAGGGAAGAAGGATAAGTAAATGTTGGGGGCGCCCCAACGTTCTATATATGTAAGTTGGACGTGTGAACAACTAGTATGCCGATGAGCCGTGATACATAGTAAGCGGTAAGTGGTAAGCAGCATGCTTACACTCTCCCCCATCCAGGAGAAGAGACTGACGTAGAAAAAGAGAAAAATAAGGGTATGAAAAAGGCTCAACATCAACAACGGGTGCGTCAAAAACCCCAGTGGGGAAAAGCTACCACGTAACCAATCCCAGGCCAGCTTGCCAGATATCTAATGCTTCACAATCGTCGAGGGAGGATCCTGAGAGCCATCGGTCTTCTTCAGGTCCTGAGCCTCTCCATCAAACGAGGTATTGGAAGCCGCGGCTGCGTACTCGTTGGTCGATGATACGGTTGATATAGTATTCTTCAATGCCATCGACAGTGACGATAGGGCCTGGGGGAGTGCTTACGCGTGAGGGGAATAGTACTGGATCATTTTCGATGTGTTGTTTCAGTTCCGATGCGTGAAATGTCGGGAAAACATTCAGGGAATTAGGTAGTTCTAGTGTGTAGGATGAAAGGGAGGCATTAGCGTGTATCACAGTGTAAGGGCCATCAAAACGTGGCATGAACTTAGTGACACGACTCTTATCTCCGGCCTTGTAATCTCGTCGACGGTGAAAGGTGCTGAGCATAACCTTGTCACCGACTTCGAATACGTCTTCCTTGCCTCGGTGCTTGTTGGCGTGATGTGCTTGAACGACCTTTGCTTTGATCAAGTTGTCCCGGGCTTGCGCAGTGTCGTCGAGTAACTTGGCGATTACTTTGGCGGCGTTGATGGCAGCTTCGGTCCTGTCATGTAAGCCGGGAGGTATCAGGGGTGGTAGGATGCGAGGTGATCGTCCCATCCTCAGTTGGAAACCCGAGAAACCCATCGATGCGTTGACAGTGTTCATCATGTTGAAACGAATGACAGGTAATGCTCGTACCCATCCACGTTGGTTGCGGCCGATGTGGTATTGAATCGCCTGGTTAATCATCTTGTTGGAACACTCAGATGAGCCATCTGTTTCTGGATGGAAGGAGGATGACATCTTTAGTTGAACGCCGGTGAGTTTGTGAAGAGCTTTCCAAAACTTAGACATGAAGAGCTTATCTCTGTCTGATACAATGTTTGCAGGTAAACCATTTTCACAATACCAATGTTCGAAGAATAGAAGTGCAAGTTTGTCGGCAGAAAGGTCAGTTCTAGTTGGTATCAGGCGTACGTTGGATCCTAAACGATCTGTCATTGTTAGTAGGCAGTTGTAACCTTCGTCTTCTGGTAATGGTCCTACAAAGTCCATAGCTACACTATCGCCACGTTCGTCTGGTATGGGTAGAGGGTGAAGAGGGCCCGCTGGTTTGGTGGTGCTCGATTTGTTTCGTTGACAGTCAGAACAAGCAGGTATGTACGATTGTTCAAGGTCCTGTTGCATGTTGGGCCAGTAGTATGCATCGCGTAGGGCAGCATAGGATTTGTCGGCACTGAAATGTCCAAGGGTGTCATGGGCGAGATGAAAAAGGTCTTCTCGAATGGATCCGGTACGAGGAATAAGTAATCGGTCGCCAATGTACCAAAGACCGTTTATTTCTTGAACATTTGGTATGATCGTTTCGCCTGACATGAATTTGGAACAGAATTCGTCTGATTTGTATCCATCCTTGATGGTGCGCAATAGGGAGGCGTCCGTGGATATCGACATCACCGCATTAATTCCGTTGCGTGCCATCCAGTCCTTCCAAGAAGATATTTCTTCAGGGTCCATGTCAGTGACTGGAGAATCATCGGCTGGTAATCTAGAGAGGGCGTCAGCTACACAGTTGTCTTCACCTTTTATGTAGCTAATGGTCATCTCATATTGCGACATGACTTCGAGCCATCTAGCCTGTCTTCGTGAAAGGTCCTTTTGTCCTTCGAAATTCTCTAGGGTGCGATGATCAGTGAAGACATAAATGTGGGAGCCAAGTAAATCCGAACACCATTTTTTTAAGCCACGGATAATAGCAAGTAATTCTTTTTCATGTACTGGGTAGTTCAGCTGTGCACCGGTCAATTGCATGGAATCGTAAGCTACCGGTTTTGCTGTTTCCCAAGTGGGGCCCCAGGAAAGGACAGCGCCAGTGCGAAAATCACTGGCATCGCATGTAAGGAAAATCTTGTTCTCCCCTGGATTTACGTGATCAATTACAGTGAGAGTTGCACTCTCGGCGACAAGCTTCTTGATCGCGTCGAAAGCTGTTTGATGTAAGTCTGTCCACACAGGGAATTTCTTCTCAGCCTGATCCGTGGTTAAAGGTGACAGGATGCGTGAATATTCTGCCAGATTTGGTAAATGGGATGATAAATATCGAGTCAGTCCGAGGAATTGGCGTACATGGGAGGCCGTCGAAGGACGAGGCCACTCTTTGATGCGCTGTACCTTTGATTCATCAACCTCGATACCTCGCCTTGAGATGCGATGTCCCAGGAAACCTAACTCTAGTAGAAAAAAGGAAGATTTTTTTGGGTTGCAATAAAGGGCGTCTGCACGGAGGGCGTCCATTACTTGACATATGTGTTCCATGTGTTCCTCCACCGAGTTAGACCAGATAATTATGTCATCAAGGTAAATGTGGCATATTTTTCTGATGAGGTGTCGCAAGGCATGGTTGACACGGCGCTGATGTATTGCTGGTGCATTCTTCATGTCCTGAGGCATTACAAGCCATTCATAGAGGCCGAAAGGAGTATTGACCGCCATATATGGTACACTGTCTGGGTGCATCCGGGTATGAAAGAAACTATCCGTCATATCGAGTTTTGACCAGATCTTGCCACATCCTGCATCCACAAGGATATCATCGATTCATGGTAATGGGTATTTGTCTGCGACCATAATTGCGTTCAAGGCACGGAAGTCGTTTACCCATTGAGGTAGTACTGTTTTATCTGGCTTGGGAATGAGGAAAGCTGGTGAGGAGTATTGGCTTGAGGAGGGCCGAATACGCCCAGCTTCAATGTTTTTCTGTATTAATGTCTGCCAAGCTTCACGAAATTTTCGGGGGCAGGAGTAAGATCGGGAGGGTAATTACCTTCTCCGCATTCTTTAATTTTATCTGGCACGTTGTGTGTGTTGGTAGCGAGTTGACATGTGGAATCGGAGCAAAGACGTCTTTATATTCATGTTTGATTTCATCATTTAAGTTTTTCAAGCGTTCAAGGAAGGCAAGTCGTTCAATATTAGTGCGCATGGTGGCGATCACATCAGAGTTGCATAATTTATTGTATGCATGATCAGATTGTACATTAAAGGCAGTTTCGGAGACAGGTAATGAGAAGAAAGGGAGTTCACGAGTAATGGTACAATTATCGGTATTATTAAGGCGATGTTGGGTCGCAGCGGGGACTGTATGTGCAATAGGTACTGGAGGAGATGGATGCAATAAATCGAAATTATCAGGTAGGGCCATACATGTACGCAGTTTATGATCGACCACAATGTGGTTTGCAGCAAGAAAAGGTAGTCCGAGGATGACATCAGCGCAGAGGCCAGGACAAACGATAGCGCGAACAGTGCGTGACGACCAGGCGCCGGAGATATCATAGGGTTTTAATTTGACCCATTTGGTTAAACAAGTAGCAGGAGTGGGAGAATCTGAGATGGCAACACCAATATCAATAGGTTCAGGCAGCAGGCGACGTTTATACTGGAGTTTTTCAACTAATTGCGGGCGTATCAACACGAGGTGTGCACCATCATCTACTAAACCAGTGACGTTAGTATGGGTGATAACACTGGGATCGTGAGATTTGAGGGCAAAATTCCACATAATATGTGGTATAGCAAAGGGGACTGGGGTTCGTTTGGCACTCACAGCATCAGAATCATCGGATAAGTCGGCATCAGTGACAGTACCATCCTTGTTATGAGCCTCAAGGATCGATGACTCATTCGAAGATATAGTAGCTGCAATGGGCCACGCCGTTGTGCCCAAGACTTTGATCGCCGCGACAGGAGCAGCAGGTGCGATGGTGACGACGGGCACAGGGGGAGGAACCGGCGTAGGCTGAGCAGGGGTGCTGGAGACAACCGCAATGGTGAAGAGTGGGAGGCCCTTCGCTTTGTCTGCACGATGTTTGATCACCCATTTGGCTGTGCGAGCTTCGTATCCAGCGGCGGGAGGTGGGCAACCTTTACATTTACCGTAGCCTTGTTCTTCGCGTGGAATGTCAATGTCACGACACACAAAACAACCACCATTGGCCGCTAGTATGGCGCGTTCGTCATCGCATAAGCATCCCTGGTATTTGTACATGAATGCGCTGGAGTTGGGTGGTGCCGAGTTGACACGTCTGGGTTGTCTGGGAACCTGTAGCATGGAGTCAGAGGGATTGGTGGCACCAATGGATGTTGTAGCTGTGGTCACAACTGGGTCGTTATGTGGACGTTTTGGGGCCTGCATGGTACCGTCAGTGATCATGGCTGCCATAGCCTCGTGTGCGTATTCAACACCTTCCTTGCGTTTGCATCGTAACTCGTCATCTTGTACTGTGACAAGCTTGACCCACTTGTCTAGATTGGTGCAGTTGTGGATGTCGGGAATGTTGCGAATCGTGTTTTGTAAGGGAGGGGAAATATGACCACGGAGGTTGGCCAAGAGAGTGACATCGGAGACAAATTCAGGGTAGTTAGCTAGGAGTCCATTACATGCATGCAGGTTTTCGAGCCAGTTGATGAAGATGACTCCTTCCGCCATCGCCTCTTGTAGAATCTCGTTAGCGAGATCCGTACGCCAGGTAGTGGGTAGGAATCGTTCTCGGAAAGCCGACATGAAGGCAGTGAAGTTAAGTTTCACCAGCGCGGCCTCATTCTGTTTGAACCACGTAGCGGCCGGTAGGTTTTCCACAAGGCCATCGATCAAATTCGAGATGATGTGTGTCAGGGCGACACCCTTCTGCTCTTGCCGTCGGACATACACGTGCCCTACGTCCTTGAACTGAGCCAAGGTTTCAGGGTTGCAAAGATGTCCTTTGGTGAGTACTGGTGGCGCCCGTCCACTGCCGTGGGTCTGTACACAGGCGGCATTGGTAGAGCTGACGTTGGACATTTTCTGGGACATGAAGGGGCTGGACAGATAGTCAGAGGAATCAGACGGGCTGGAATAGAGACGTTGTGGTGGTGGTGGTGTTTCTGGGTCAGGAGACAGGGTTTTGGGAAACTGAGGGAGTTCTATGAGCGTGCGATCTGCGAGAGAACTGGTGGATGGGAGGCTGGTAAGGGTAGACAAGGAGGGCAGGCAAGAGAAAGAGGGTAGTGGTGGGTTGGCGACACTGAGCGGCGTGGGGCTGGCTTGAGGCGTGATGAATGTCGCATCCTCATAGATGGTTGCTAACACGTCGAATGACGATTCTCGCATATTAGGCGAGTCGGATTGGGCAACAGGTACGGGCATGGTCTGGCGAGATCGTGATTGTGGTGGGGGCACTACACGACCTATGATTCAAATTTCAGTATGATTCTTTTTGAGTCGATGCAGACTCGACCTGGCAAACGGGTAGGGGCAGGCATGTTCTGGGAGGTGCTGGTAACTGGCATGCTGGTAACTGGCAGAGGACTAGGTCTTTACAACTGTCGTCCTGTAAGGTGGGCATTTTTCAATGTAGTACATTTGTTCGGCAATCAAAAAAAAAGTGTAATCCCGCTCTAGAAGAGATGGGACCACTGAGAGGTGAAGTCACACAAAGTGATTGGGAACATCGTATATTGCAGGAAAGGATGAAAGGAAAAGAGGTAGTCGACTACAGCAGGTCAGATGTGGTGGTATGAAGGGAAGAAGGATAAGTAAATGTTGGGGGCGCTCCAACATTCTATATATGTAAGTTGGACGTGTGAACAACTAGTATGCCGATGAGCCGTGATACATAGTAAGCGGTAAGTGGTAAGCAGCATGCTTACAAAGTGACTCCTATACCTAGACATAGAATACTATAAAATACTGTCATCTAGACACACAACAGCAGGAAAGCATTCCCCCATGTTTGTGCTAGTGGCCCATAGCTACCTAATCAAATAACAGATTTAAGTGCCTGTCCTCGACTGAGTAATTTGTTGCTAAGTCACCCAATAAGAAAGAACAAGTAGTTGAAGTGAAATAAGCCCTAGAACGCTTTGAGTTCGAACAATTGAAAGAGTCAGTGTACTCTAGAGTCTGTGTGCTCTTTGCAAGTCTGTGTACTTGACGTAGGATCTGTGTATCCTTTGTAGAAGTCTGTGTACTTCTTTGTCTCAAGTCTGTAAACTTGTGTTAAGAGTTAGTGAACTCTAGAGCCTGTGAGCTCTTTGTAGAACCTGTGTGTTCTTTGATTGTTTGAGTTAAGAAGTAATCTAGATCAGCTATTGCTCACCTAGACGATGTTTGTTCTCTGAACTAGACCAGTTCCTACCTACCTATTAAAACCCCACATTGTTATAACTTGTTATCTCGACTAGTGTATCTTGTGTAAACATCTTCTAGATCAGAATCAGAAGTAGTTTTCAAAAACCTTATATTGAATTATCAAAGTCTAAGATCATACACAAGTGCTTCTACTGTACTCAACCTTGAACTTACAAACATTGGTGATAGTGTGAGTGTTTAGAGTGAGAGTTAGTCTCTAGATTTCTCATCTAGAGTTTAGTTTTCCTTTGAGTGCTGCCCATTACCAAGCACATCACCATAGCAATGGCACACCAAAAACTCAAAGAGTAATGGTTAATGACAGTGATGACCAGTGATAAAGGTACTGTGTTGTGTGAGCTTGTTCAGGGCACCTCTGTGCAACCTATTCACTTCCTCTAGATGCAAGTTTATACTGCAACTTTTCAGTCAAGCAAGTAGTACTCAAGTGATTGAGTACTAAAATGTTTTGGCTGTAGGCTGGTGATAATCTTGATAACAAGATAGAACAGAAGAGGGTATGACATGAATACCACAGGTCCAGTGTAAAAGCAGGAGAAACTGACTAGACAAGGTCTCTAGACAAAGGTCCTATGAAAGTAATGGCAATAATGAAGCTATGTGTGTGGCAGATGGTTTATAACCAGTGTAGTGTCAAAATACTGAAGGGAGCAATCCTAATAATGCCAGTTAATGGTGACAAGAGTATGAAAATGAGTCTATGTCCAGTGGGGTGTGGCAATGACAAGTGCTGGTCCTATATGAGACAATATACTGAAGTTGATGTTGAAAGCTGAGTCTACTTGGAGACAATCCTATCCTATGTCAATGTCAATCCTATATGTGCAAACCTATCCTATCCAATCCTATCCTATCCTATGAGGGTCTAAACTGGTGTTGAGTCCAATACAATCCTATGTGACAATGTTGATTCCTATAAGTCTGTCAGAGACTACCCAAGTGGGCTGTGATAAACAATGTTGAAAATAAAGCCAAATAAAACTCCTATGATACAAAGATGAAGACAATCTGATCCTATAAAACAAAAGAGGCAATGTATGATGTGAGCATACAGGGTTACATGCTAGATGCATGTATTTAAACTAATAATGACAGGGTGCAATCAAAGGTGCAATGAGCAACTGAAGATAATGATAACACCTGGTCAATCATGGTGTAGAGCATGTTTCTCAAAGAGAACAAGGGGGTGCGAAGCTAAAGACAGTGTAAAACCAGTCCCTTGCCTATAGCAAGTGTATGGGGTGCAAACAAATGTTATTGTTCATGTACTGCACTATGCATGAAATATGGTCATTTAAACCAGTGATAATGAGTGTAGCAAGAGTATAGAGATGAGAACATAGCCAGTTGTGAGTGTTATAGTGAGTGCTAATAGCAGAGTAGCAGGTAGATAGATCAATTTTTTACTTCTACCATTTTCTATGGATTTTATACTACCAGAGATATTTGTTAATAGAAAGACTTAGTAAAGCTATAACACTGCGGCTTGGTAATGATTCAAGTGTCCATATGCATCTACATAGTCACTTGTAACAGCTAATCCTTAGCATTACTGAAGACAGATTAATTCACTATATCATGGGTTGTCACAGCAGGGTCATTGGGGTGCTGTTTTAACTGCAGACTGTGAGGGTATGGTGGAATTACTGAGGTTGTTAGGATTGTGCCAATATGAAGAAGTGAAGCAGAATGCATGTGAGCTTTGGCAAAGCTATTAGCAATATCACCCCTGGGTCAAAGCCCTAAGATGAATACAGACAGAGTCCGCAGAGTAAGACAAGTAGAGATTAAGACAAAGTTGGAATCCATGGACTTGTAGAAGAGATTGAGATTAGGCTTGAAGGCCAAGTAGAAGTGAGTGCGAGAGTATTGGGCTAAACCAAGTTGATATTCGAACTGAGGTATGTACTGTTAGTTCTACAGTTTATATACTAGAACAGTGTCCGATGGACAGAGGCTAGAATAATATAAGTCTGGAATATTGTGTATCTAGAGGAGTCAAGTATTTTGTGGACTCTGATATAACACCTACTCGGTACCATTGATGGATTCTAGGTGTGATAAATGAATATGTGAAATTAGTGTGTGAAATAGAGATATGAAATATGGAATAGAAACCAGGAAATGGAATCTGTTGGATTCTGATAAGTGAACTGGAGCCGGTTGGATGGGTTGAATGTTGAAGGCCATGGAGTCCACAGCATTTTCGTTACAGAGGTGAATGAAAGGAATAACGCCTTCTAGTGTGCTGAGCACAGTGACATTATCAACACTGGTTGTCTAGATGACAAGAACTCAATGATTATCGCAGGAGGGCAATTGTTGGCAGGTATGACCTCATATAATGAAAGGATCAACACTAGTCCATTATGCCATGATGCACTGGTGATATGGTCCTAATGCATCAGTGATGCATAGTTTGTTTATCACCAGTGGTTGCCTGATTGATCAATATTGTGCCTATTTGTGATGGTATATGAGTTGGGTCACAAAACAAGTTGGGATGGATATTCTTTGTTATAACCAGCCATTGAAGTGTCAAAAAGGTCCTATAATAGTGCATGCACACTGGCATTATCATTATAACCAGTGCCAAGCTGTTGTCACTTAGTGTGAAGTGCACTGAGATGGAGAATGTCACTTCAAGTTCAATTAGCAACCAGTGAGGTAATCCAACTGTTGTAATAGGATAGCAGTGGTGAGTATAACAAGATACTAAGGTCTTATGGCTGTATTGTCTGTGCACTACTAGTAGATATAGTCTATGGACTGGAGGATGCAATAGAAGACTTGCAGAACTAGATCTATCCCTGACTTGCTATAGTGTATTCTCAGGCCTGACCCAGGTCCTTAACTAGAGAGAATCACACTTGGAAGTAAGAGGGTAAGAAAGATTGATTTCATTACAGAAAGGTCAAGCTTTATATACTAGCTTACATGAGTCATGAGAGGTCATAAAGAGTCAGAAGGAGTCGAAGTGAACTAACTATGAGTAACTACTGAAACTAAAATAACTACCAATCATTGTGAATCACTGTGACTCACAGAGTCTTAAAATATCCGTTACACTTAGAAATGGCAAAAATCATGAATTCTGAGCATACAGAGCCTAGAGGCTCATCAACATGCCAAATGCCAATTACATGTTGCTCAGGGATATGACCTGCTTCACACTATTCAAAGTCAATTATTGGCATTGTCAAAGGCTTACAGAGATGGCAACATAAATGTATTGATGCAGAAGGAGTGTCTGAAATGCCACAAAATTACATGGGACCTGAATGTGCATATTGCCCAGGCTAAACAATACTATTGTGACATCAGAAATGGATTGATGGTCCTATTGGAGGTGCTCAGGGAGTGGTCCTGGCAAGCACAGCTACAGATTTTGGAAGATTTGGATGTACAGAGAATTTCAGATAATGAGGTGGGTATTTCCAAAGGCAATCGTACAATGTTGTGGATCTGGTATTCTGTACATCTCAGTGATGTTCCTGGCAGTGTTGAAGAATGTATGTTGACAGGCTTCTTTAATTTTTAATAACCTGCTAATTGATGTTCACAGGTTTGCGAATTGAATGGTGCAAGGCATATGCATGGGCCCACCAGTGGTGAGAAGAATGCAGGCTGCTCAGCATTGAAATGGGTTGTGTCAAACATACTCTCAATTATGAGGTGAACCTGTGGCTGTCTCAAGCTTCAAGCACACTGAGTGGAGGTACACTTGTCAAGGGAGGCAAAGGTGTCCCTGCATATGCCAAATGTCAGGCCAGTATACAAGAAGTGATCTGGCAGTCATTTGAGAGGAAATGGATGTATGTAGACCAATGGCTAGCACTAGGCAAGATTGTCCCATGGCTGATGATGAAGATGTTTTTGGTATTGTGAAATAGTCTGGCCAGGAGTCGGGTTGGGCCAGGGTCAGGCAGATTTTGCTGACCCCAACTCTGGCCCTCAATGGAAAAACAGCACTCTCCTGACCCCCAACCCTGACCCCCAGGTTTGGGGTTAGGAGGATTGGGCCAGGGCAGGGCCAGGGCAGACCTAGGGTCAGCCTATAAATTTTTGTAGTCCTAGTTAGATGTAAATACTTGTATATATAAACCAAGTCTATTTAATCTGCATTGCAATCTACATCATCATCAAAAAATGGCCTGATGCTCATCCATATTTCATCCTGAGCAATCAAGCACCCATCTCAATATGCTGCTTTCAAACACTGTAAGGTTTCAAATTTCTCAGCCCCAAGCTTACGACAACAAGGGACAGTGTCAGTGTGTCCAGCATAAGAGAAAGCATGCTCTGAGGGTGTTGATGAACCTGGTACAGTGAGATAGTCACAAGCCATGGCAGATAGTACAGGATATTCATCTTGATGTAACTGAACAACATTTAGAAAGTCAGTTGTCACCAATAAATAGAACAATAATAATGTACACCCCACCACACAATAATATCCTCACAGAGTGCACAATTAACAGGCTTGCTATACATGTACTCATCAAGCTCAGCTGTTGTGCTTTCAGGTGTAGGGTCAGGCATTGGGGCTCTCTGGCGAATGATCTCCTCCATCCAGTCCTCAGTAGATGTAGAGCCTATTGATTTTTTATTCATCTAGATAAACATTAATTCATGGCTCACATACCTTGGGATTTTAATGCCTGAGTGATAGTATTGTCAGAGGAATGACTAGCAGGAGCCATGGGTCTGGTAGCTTGTTCCTTGTACTTGAGAAACTAATCTATGCATAAGACAGAAAGAAAAACTACATCAACAGTAGCAACATACAATTTCCAACATCCTTTTCATGGACTTCTTTATTGAATCATCCTGCCATGTGACACTGAGATATGTGAGCTTACAGCCTGGATCAAGAACTACAAAACTAGCATCAGAAATGTCTGCAAATCATGCAAGTCAGAGCTTACCATGACAAACAAAATATAGATGTATGCTCAGTAGCATGGTACCACTTTCACAGATTCTTGAGTCCAGCCTCAAGAGCAGGATGTACCAGCTCAAAGGTTGGGTCCTCCAATAAACCCTCCCACTGTGACTGTAGACACTCCAGGATTGGATAGACATGCTGGCAAGTAGGAGTCTTCTCAGCAGACAGATCTGAATGTGCATGAGAAATAAACTGGTAGTATTGTTAGTATAACACTCAGAAGAGCAGAGTTTCCCCATACCTGCAAGAGATCAATGAGCAAGAGAGATAATCTCCCACTCCTTGTCACTCATCAAAAAGTCAGCATATTTCTTCCCACCAGACAGTGGTGGAAGGCATTTGTCTATATCTGCATAGAAAGGCTCACAGCCACTCACCTTCCTCTCATCTCTACAGGATTATACTTCAGCTTTTTTGGATCTACTTGGTTACAGAGATAGTGAATTGCAACATTGTTAACAGTCACATCATCACCAACAAACCACCCAATCTAAGTGAGTCTGAGGAAAAGAAAGATCTAAAGACCTAAAATAACATACCTGTTCATGCCAGCTATGTTTGTCCACCACACATAGTAACTCTTTCCCCACTGCCTCACCTGTGTGTCATCCCTTTGTCCTCTTGAACTCCAAAAGCTGTGATTTAAGCATCCATTTGGTGCATTCATTGGCATCAGCTTGAATGTAGTGGATGGTGAAGGCAGAGAAAGGACATCATTGTTTTGTTGACCAGCTATCATAGGTGACTGATATCCAGGGACATGATGTTCTGATGGTTGTTAGAGAATGTTCTCAGTTAAAAGTAGACCTACTTTGATTGTTGTACTGTCAATGTGATCCAGAATATCAGTCTTGTGAGCGATGTTATCAGAAATCATGGTACATTGTGGGATATCTTGTGCCATGGTCTTGGGCCACATATACTTGAGGAGGTGATGGAAAGATGGGCATCGGGATATATGAAATGACTGCAGAATGGTGAGTTAATGTTAATACATGTTATATTGTTGCACACACCAAGTCACAGTCCACCAGAAACTCTGTAACATATTCAGCCAAGCCAGCTTTTGTGAAGGGGGGTGGTGGTGCCAATTTGACAATGGTGAACTCAGATATGTTAGCCTGTTTTCTGATATATCTATCAGTCCACATGATGGAAGCTAGTAAAGAATATGGCACTTACTTTCCGTTATTCTCTTCCCACCCCTTGGGTGCCTTGGCTTTTGGCTTGATCTTATGCTCCTTGCAAAGTTGGAGGTACATTTTATAATGTTTGGGTGTTCTAAAGTCAACATGGTGAGTATTCAAGACATCTTTAAAGTGCTGCCAAGCTCTGTAAGGCTCACCAAGTAATATGCCAGTGCAAAGAAGGTATCTTTTTCAGGTAGACCATTGTCCCTGTATCCATCAATCAATTGACCTTTGAACAGCTTGCAGAATCATGCCATCGAACTCACCTGCACAGGTGGCAGTAATTCCCAGCCTTGGTGATGCCATTGATCATGCAGGCATCTGCATGGAAGCACAATCACAGGTCTGCAGTCTCAGCATTACACATCCATCTAGTAGGCTTCTAGAAGACTATTAATGTAGCTGTAAGAGACAAAACATGAATTTTGTACCCCTCTTTCCTTGTTCTTTACCTTCCAGTATCTTTTCTCCCCCTCATTGAGCTCCTCTCCCTCACTCTCTGCTCCTTCAGTTTGGGTATCAACAATATCACTAATCTTCAGCCTTTTGCTCAAGCTCGAAAGCTCAGACTTGTTTGACTCAGATCCTTGTTGATGTTTGGATTGACTGGACTGTGCTCATGCTGGAGAGGAAGTGGGTGAATATATCCATTCCATCTCATTGACCTGACTTCAGCATCCCATCTGCATTGACATCATCACTATCAGGCTTATCAGAGTCCTTAGGTATGTTATCCTTATCAATAACTATCAAAATAAACTCTTTCAGCAGTTGTTTTGCAGGGCTATAGATACATACTCATGTCCATGCCACTGTTGCCACCTGAACAAAGCTGTGATGTGATCTCTTGAGCATCGACTGCATCATTGTTGATGTCTGCGAGCTTAGATGCAACTTGGATGCATCATTTAGCATTTTCCAGGAGTATAAGTGTTGGATTGATCTCATCGCAAGCCATCATTGCACCTTCTGTATGTGTGTGCAGCTCACAGATCTAGTGGATTTCTCAGCACAGCCTTTTCATTTTGGTGTCACAATGTGATACTCTTGTGTGGTCAGTGGCTTGAACCTTCTTTTATCAGTAGTTGTACTGTAAAACCTATATTTATTAATATAAAATTGACAGATAATTGTTGGAAATAGGACCATTTTTTCAAGGGCCAAGAGGGTCGACCCTGGGTCAAACCTCAACTTGCACTTCCTCCAGTTGCTGACCCTGGCCCTTGCCCTGACCTGACTCTGACCCTACGAGTCGAGTCAGGGTCGACCCACGGGTCTTGAGGGTCAGGCCCAACCCATGGCCAGACTATTGTGAAATAAGATTGATTGATTGCCATGGCTACAAAGACATATAAGGATCCCCAGTTGTTTCGGAGATAATCCTCCAGTACTGATAACACCATCATACTCCAGGATTTCATAGCTATGTAATCAAGATGAAAGGGTGAGTGGCCATAGAATTACTGGATTTTTGGCAGAGTACACAATAGCAAGCAGCAAAACAAGTATAATACTGGAGTAAACAATATAACAACAAGAGAGGAAAGGTTATGTAATTGTTGCCACAAGTTTGATACACATGTTTTTAAAACAGCGCCGGAGTCAACCATGTGGGAAGAATGGGGGACACAGCCCAAGGGGGTGCCTGATGAGGCATGATCTAATCAGCTATGGCATGATCCAACAGTCATTTTTAGACCTGTCGGTGACCGTCGGTGGGAGTGGGGTGCAGATGTTGCGAGGGCATTATTGCACATGGCGGGGGCTGTCAGGTTGCATCACAGCAGGTAGGTCTCACTATTTTTAGACCGACTGCAGCTGATATATTAACTAGTGACTGTAAAAGTGAAGCTTTGATATTGTTGTAACAAGTAGAGGATGAGAGTAGAAATGAGAATTAACTAGTCCCTTGAGCGAGAGACATCCTACTTAAATACATCTTGTACTAGTTCTAGAATATACTACTGATTACTAAATATGTATCGTCCGTGGTCTGAATCAGCTGCCACTGATTCGTGCCAAACCTTCGAGTACATTCTTGTACTCGCTCGGGATTGCTATCCCAACACTCCCCCTCAATTCCGAGTCCCTAGGATACCTGCAGATAAATATTCATGTAATGGTCTAGCTAGTCCTTTAGTGAATATATCTGCTAAGTTCTCCTCTGATGTGCAGTGCTGAACATTGACTTCGTTTGAAGCCATGCACTCATGAACAAAATGATGTCGTATATCAATATGTTTTGATCGTGCATGGAATATAGGATTCTCTGCGAATTTGATCGCTGATTGATTGTCGACTAAAATGGTAGTTGCACCATTAGGTAACAATCCTAATTCAGTAAGGAGTGCTCGGAGCCAAATCACCTCCCGGGTTGTGTGTGCAAGGGCCATATATTCTGCTTCCATAGTGGATAAGGCTACAGTGGGCTGTTTCTTTGAACTCCAAGTAACAGCTCCCCCTGCATAGGTACAGACATAACCAGATGTTGATCTTCTATCTGTTCTGTCTTCTCCCCAGTCTGAATCTGAATAAGGTATCAGTTCATCTGTAGTCCCTCCATATGTAATTCCAAAGTCTAGAGTCCCTTTTAGGTAGCAGAAAACTCGTTTGAGAGCTGTGACATGCTCAGTAGCTGGATTTTGCACATATTTGCTTAATTCGGTAACAGCATGTGCAATATCAGGCCGAGATCCATTGGCCTGCAGTACATTAGAGATCCGACACCAGTATGGTAATATTGTCTGGTGGCTGTGTCGACGCCTTGTGGATCGCTTGCAGGGATTTTCTCTAGCCATACATTCGGGTCCATAGGCATTTTGACCGGTTTACAGTCATTCATGCCCATTCGTTCGAGTACCTTGAGAATATAGGTCTTCTGGGATAGGGTAATAGTGCCCTTGTCCTGATTCCTGTCTATCTTCATGCCCAATATGTATTGAATCTCCCCCATGTCTGTGACATTTAGCTTCTTCTTAAGCTCTTCTTTCATGTTTGACATGGTTTCATCATCTGGGGCAAGCAGTGTCATGTCGTCTACATGCACGGCTACAATTATGGGGCTGGAATCCATCTGTCTGATGTACACACATTGATCGCTGATCAATCTGGTGTATCCAAGTCCCAAAAAGGTAGCATTCAACTTTTCGTTCCAAACTCGGCCGGATTGCTTGAGTCCGTATAATGTCAATTTGAGGTGTGCCACTTTCCCGCTTCCATCTGAGTATTCAGGTGGCTGTGCCATGTAAATAGATTCATCAAGTTTACCATTTAAGTAAGCTCCAATGACATCCATTCCATGGATAATTAAATTTCTTTGAGCGGCAATTGCTATAAGTAGGCGGAATGTGTCCAGCCTAACAACAGGGTGCATACGTCTCAAAGAAATCAATTCCGGGCACCTGCAAAAATCCTTTCACAACGAGTCTGGCCTTGTACCTGGTGATTTTCCCATCACCATCCCTTTTTAATCTGTAAGTCCACTTGCAGTCAACAAGGGATCTGTCTTGGGGTAATCTCTCCAACTGCCATGTGCCTAGAGAGGTCAATAGATTGTATTCTTCATCCATTGCCTTCTTCCAATGGTGCCAATCTGGTCTTGTTTTAGCTTCTTCAAGACTTAATGGCTCATTGCTAAGGTTATCTGCAGTCTCCCCCACACATGCATAGTCTATTGCAATATTTGCACCTTCTGAAGATGATTCTTCTGAAGTGCGCAGCTGTTCCGGAGTTTTCGCAGCTCATGCAGCTGGATTGTGAAGGGTCCAGTAACTTGGTGCAGTGACTGATGCAATCTGGGCTGATCGTTCTCATGGCTCAATCACCTTCCCATGCCAAATGGGTAATTTCGTTTGAGTTGCCGGGTCATCAAGGGTCATTTCCTTTTTTGTTTCGGCAATTCCGGCATCTTTGGCAACATCCGAAATATCATTGTTTCCATCCGGAGTCTGCTTGACTCTGCTCCCTGACTCCCCCTCAAGCAATGGAGGGTGGGATACAATATAGTCATTATCTGTAGGCTCTGTAGTGCTGCTATCAGGGAATATAACATTTCTTGAGGTCTGAATCTGCCTGGATTGAGAGTTATAATATCTCCAGGCCCTAGATTCATCTGTTAGACCTGTGAAAATGAATTCTCTTGACTTCGGGTCAAGTTTTGACCTTTTGTTATCCTGCTGCAACACCCAGCACCTTACTCCAAATTCCTGGAGTGCCGAAATATCCGGTTTCGCACCCCAAAACACTTCTTCTGGGGTTAGATCATTTTTGATGGCTCTAGTTGGTGATCGGTTCTTTAGGTACGTGGCATATGCCACTGCCTGGGGCCATAGGAATTTCGGCAAGTGATGTTCTTCTAGCATGGCTCATGCATGCTCCACGAGAGTCCGATTTACTCTCTCAGCAACTCCATTTTGGGATGGAGAGTATGCTGCAGTGAGTTCCAGTTGAATACCATTGTCCTGGAGGTATTCCTTTACCTCCTCATTGACATATTCCTTCCCATTGTCAATCCTCATAAACTTCAGGTCCTTCCCTTTATGGACTTTAATGTATTTTTGATACTGCTGGATCTTCTTTCGAATTTCCACACCTTGTTTTGACTTGAGAAAATACAATATTGTCCTCCGGGATTTTCCATCTGTGAAGCTTATGTAATACCTTTCTCCATGGATACCCTGAGTTTGGGCTGGTCCCCACAGATCCGAAAATGTTATTTCACCTATTTCAGTATAGTCCCTTTCAGCCTCATGCAGAAATGGCTCAGCATGATGCTTGGCCTTTATGCAGGCTTCACAATCCTTGTGGGGGTCTGCTGACTCATCTACATCCATTCCTTTGACCATTTTCTTCCGAAATAGTCTCTTTACTGATCCCATGTTCAAGTGACCTAATGTTTTGTGCCACTTTTGCCACGATCAGGCCGGTTTCGTAGCATTGGCCTGGGTTATTTCTGGCACAATGATGTCAAGGCTGTACAGCTTTGATATCTTATCTCCGTGGCCAATTTTCTTGCCATGTGGTGAGATAATATCCATCCGGGATTCCTTGAATTTGAGTTCAAACCCAGCATCTGTGATGCGCCCTAGTGAAATAAGATTGAATGGTGCCTCGGGACAGTGAATACAATCTTTCAGTGTAACTGAAGTATTCTTGCCCCCTTCAACCATTTTAATCTTAACTGTTCCTTTCCCCAAGCTCTTGGATTTGCCCACACCAATGACTTCATGTCCTAGGGTCTCAATATAGTCAGAGAAGCATAGTTTATTCTTGACTATATGTCTGGTAGCACCAGAGTCCCCTATCCATGATGTTCCTGAGAGCACAGCGAGTGCAACGTCTGCTACACAGAATGCATAATCTTCTTCATCCGAATCCGATTTGGCAACATGTGCCTGGGTCTGGCCCTTCCCTTTTCCCTTCCAAGACTTTCCGGAATTCTTCTTCCTGTTTGGGCAATTTGATCTGATGTGACCAATTTCTCCACATCCGTAACATGTAATTTTCGGGTTGAATTTCTTCTTGCCATGTGCTGCAAGTGCCATGGTGGAATCAGAAGTCTTTTCCCACAATCGGATGTCTTCCTGGAGAATTCGGGAAATCAATTTGTAAGAATCTTTCAAGTCAGCAGTATCCACTGATGAAATGAATGAATTCCATGATTCTGGAAGTGATGTAAGCAGTGTGATAGAGAAGTCCTCCTCCTCAACTTTCTGCTTAAGGGATGCCAGCTCCTCCTGGTTAGACCTCATAGTCCTAATATGTTCCTCTATATTTCCTCCTTCTTCACACTGAGCTCTGAAGAATTTCCTTCTAACAAGGACAATTCCCATGGGTCCCCTGGACTCATACATGTCCCTCAGAGCTTTCCAGGCTTCTACCGAAGTCTTCGAACCAGCAATATACACCAGCGGGCTGTCCGAAACCCGCAACCTTATTGTTGAAAGAGCCTTCCTATCACTCTTCTTCCAATCTGCCACCAGTGCTGTGTCTGCCGGGGCCGGAATGCTTCCGTCTGCATAATCAATTAGACCTAAATCGGTTAGAATATCGATCATCTTGATTTTCCATGTCAGGTAATTTTCCGGGCCCTTGAGGGGTTCAATTCTATACACGGATTGGCTATCCATCTGGTTCTACATGTGTACGTAAAGTACAAAAGTGCGAAGTATGTAACGATGTGAGTAGTTCAGTTAGGGCTGGGGCCCATAACCTGTTGTAACAAGTAGAGGATGAGAGTAGAAATGAGAATTAACTAGTCCCTCGAGCGAGAGACGTCCTACTTAAATACATCTTGTACTAGTTCTAGAATATACTACTGATTACTAAATATGTATCGTCCGTGGTCCGAATCAGCTGCCACTGATTCGTGCCAAACCTTCGAGTACATTCTTGTACTCGCTCGGGATTGCTATCCCAACAGATATATCAAAATTAACGATGCACTGCAGTCGTTGATATATCAGTCTACTACGGACAGGTGGCGCGTTGTGCTGGGCTGCAAGTTGACCGGAACCCTTCACGCTCCAGGATCTCAATCGTGAGCTCACATTCATTCATTTCTTCAGCTAGCGAGCTTACTCCTTCATAAAAGAGACACGAGTGCTAGTAATTGCAAAAGCTACCATTGGCTTATGTATCTTGCGCTTCCCACCCCTTGGGATGTGACTTCGAAGAATCATTACCCTCATGGCCTTTGCGTCGACTGAGGTGGTGAGAATCGTGTTCATGGCTTTTGAAGAAACAGCGTGGTGCTTAGCACCTCTCGTCCTCAGGCCGTAATATTGAGACCCAGCGCCTAACCTCTCATTCACCGGCCCCTTTTTTCAATTGATCGTTTCACACCACATCACCAACTCGGACTCACAGCTGTTGCTGACATACTTCCCTGTCCCATTCTTTGCTCTCCGCCCTGTCATCGCCAAATTCGCACGCATTTCTCTCCCCAGCAGAAATATAGTCATGTCACTGTTTATTTTCTCAGTAACAGATGGTTTATTGAATGGCGGAGGACATATGGCCCAGTGTTCTTTGCAGCCACGAGTCACTCCTACGGTTTCAGAGTCCTCCTTCTCTGATCAAAGTCCTGCACACCGTGTAAATTTATGACGCCGTTCGCACACTGCACTGTGTTGAAGAGCAGTTCGCATGTGTCTTCAACGTGTAGACCATCAGCTTTTTATCCTTATAAACGACTGTCATCAATGCATAGTTTCATCCACGACGTGCTCTCCACCACACGCAGGTGCGTTGCCTTGCCCTGACGTACAGTTTATGCTAGCTGAAGCTCTCTGAAGGAGCCAATAAGGCCCGAATCATCAATGAAAGTGCTGGGAAGCCAGCGATGGAATCGCCTGTTGCTCCCAGCACTCTCTCGCATTAGTCATCGTATTGTAATTCTGCTCTCCAGGCACTCGCTGAATTTTTCTGTATTAATTAAATGAATTTATAAATAAATAATGTAATCGAAATAATTTTGTCACGTGATCTTGCCGGCGGCATGATCGAGAAACGCGCTCTAATTAGATTAGAGTTGCGATCGAATCCTTTTAACTTGTTTTTTGAGTTGTCGCTGCTCTGCTTACCTCTAAATTCGCCCTCTACTTCTAATAACTACTCTTCTTCGCTATGTCACTGCGTCTCTACTTCCTTCGCGCCGGTCTTCAAGCTCGGGACCCATTCTTCGGCAACCCCAAACAAATTTACGTTCGTTCTGCATCGATTAACGACGATTTCCCGGCGAAAGTGTTATTGGAGGCGGAGAGAAGGTACGCGAACGTATTCGCAAAGGAAGGAGTGGATAAGTTGTCTATCTTGTACGTCCCGTCTCGTATTTATTATTTCTACTGAATCTCGTAGTTCCGGATGGCATTCTTCGTTGCCAAATCCGCGTAATCATTATACGTTGCGGGGCTACAACCGAGCTGGATGGATGTCAGTAACAGTGGAGATGGAGCGTGGTAACCGTGGGTCGGTGTATACTTACGAAGCTCGACATTGGAATCGATGGTTGGCACGCGCAGGTGGGCAGAGCAATCTTAGAGCAAAACATTTCTTCGACCCTGCGGACCATGTTGAGGTGAGTAAATTTCTCATTTACGCTGTTTCATTTACTGATACTCATTTCAGGTGATTTAGTGCCTGTTTACAAGTTGTAAGCTTATGTAGAATACATTTAGGCGGGGAGTTTGGACTTCGTGAATACGTATTGTCTGCGGAGTGTGGAGACGTGCCATATAGTGAGTTTTATTCTCAACCAACGTTGGGAAGATATTGACGAACCGTTCGGGTTCAATATCTACAGAACGGTATCAAGCATTCAAGAATCGAGTTATTCACTTCTATACATGGTATTCGTGAGTTTTCAGTTTTCCACTGCTCTGAACTGCTGCTTGTCTGCTTGAATAGCTTAGATTCGACATTGCAAGGCTACCTAACGTATTGAAATATCAAAGACTGTACTATATACATAGCAATGATATATTAATGTACTGTTCCTACAGTCGCGGTCTGATATATCAATGACACTTAAGCAACCAGTAACTATGCCCGCTGTCCCAAGCCCCTTGCTCACGAACGTCGGCCCTCCGCCAGCCACCATCAACAAGCGCTCCTGTCGGTGTGCGCTCTAACCTAAAAATAACGCGATGACAATCGCGCTCTGTCTGCTATTAATAGTGCACCTCCGGCACGGCGATTTGAAATGGAAGGAGGCCTGTAAGACCCAATTAGATAGCCATCAAATGGGCCCAAAGGCCCCCTTCTTCACCATAACACCGGTCCGGGACCTCATTTATTCTTCCGGTCCATCCCGAGGCCCCTCGTCGTTCTCAGTTCCCAGGCCTAGAGCTTCTACATGCGCAGACCATGATGCCCTTTGCCAGCAGCCGTACTGTGCAAAGTCAGTATTGCTCTCTACTGTCTGTTGTTTTCTCACACCACTCAACTGAGAATGCTTTCGTTAAATTAGACACATACCAAGATCAATCTTGTCAGCGGATCCCCCAGGAATCAAGATCGGTGATCTCGCTTGCTCCGTATACCACACCGCACAGTTTCAATGTTGCATACATGTGTACGATGATAATACTATGATATTTCATGTGATTGTGCAGCCCTTTCTATGTCTAGCAGCAAACGTCATGAATTTATACGTGGAGTTCACTCCGGGCAGACTTAACCCCCTTCAGACCCTGTATTCATCCTACAAGAGCGGGGCTCAAGAGGTCAAAAAACATCGCGTGATCAACTGCAAGGAACCGTTTGTATTCGTCCTAATTGATGCATTGAGCTGCGCCGAACACCAAACGCGTGGGCCTCACCCGCCTGGACGACCGAAGGGCACGCATTCGCGAGCTCCCTACACGTTCTACGGAGCAGCTCCTTCAACTCTTCACCTGAATTGGTAACCACATAAGTCTCCAGCAAAACAGCGAGCTCCATATATCATTACCATCATCATTTCTGCTGGGATCAACGTCTTGAAGCGCTACCCAACATCTTCCAACACCATCTAAGATCGTTCCTTTCCATCCGCCGATTCTCGGGGAACATTCGTTAATGACAGTCACGAGAGCAATCAACGAATGCTTCTGCAATACAATGGGGGTCGGTCTCACAGAATTCGGGTAAAGAGGGTGTACAAGTTGCGGTATAAGGGCCTACGGCAAGTCAGCCGAGCCGCCTCAAAAAAAAAGACATCGAGAACCTTAAGATAGCGTGCGATGCCGATATCTAATGCCTTCATCAGAGGTGGAAGCGCTTCAACCGTAGCCAAGATCACCTCAAAGCTGTCAGACGCGTATGTCCAAACAGTTCCGATTATGCCGTCACCCAACAATGCACACAGCTGATCAAATCTTTGTGCTGTCCCATGTTCGGTAGTGAGCAATATCAACGACAAGGTCGCGGAAATAGCGACCCGTAAAAGTTCGGGAGATTCTGGATCTTTCAGGTGCCCCAAGCATTTATTCAGAGACTGAATGGAAGGCTCCACATGAAGTGTACTTAGCGAGGGGGAAATTCTAGACTCGCTACTAGTAACAGCCCATCCACTCCAGTGCGCTTTAACAGCATCTTTGGTACTATGTGTAGCATTTCGGACACTATTCGCACCCCTTTGATCTTGTAGCGAGCTTCATAGTCATCGAGGAGGGACATCACCGAAGGTATGACAGGATGCCATAAGTCCTCATAATCTTCGCTCTGTTGAACGAGCGTTCACATGGAATTCTTAAGATGCAGACAGAAAGTGGGCCTTACCCTGATATTCTTTATTACAAACAGCACAAGGCTCGCCGTCATGGGATGTTCTTTCCATGTTTGTTCTTCGAAGTAGTCCTGAGAAGCCATAGGACCCCCAGCAAGACGAGGTAGTTTACGGCGCGTAGAAAGGTTCAAGGATGGGTGAGGTGTCGATAAGAAAAGTGGTTTCACATCATGCATCAGGATGCGTTTCAACAAATGGACATCAGGCTCTGGAAAACCACGTAGGATATCTGAATTTTACTAAGGTCAAAATACATCGAGAGTGTACCGACTTTGGCTCACCTATTGAAATTTCACGCGCATCTGGCGCAACCCACGGATCCTCGCCGTCGAAGGGTACAACCGACGCGACAACGTCGGCCTGGTCCTCCAGAGAAATATTTTCATCGTGTTGGTTGAGTAAAGTTTTGAGTTCGAGAAGGACCTGAGACGCGTCATTTTTCCATCTTTCCAATTTTCGTACAACTTCGGCATCGTCCAGTTTCTCATGACGCGAGAATTCTTGGGGTATCCAGAAGGAAGAAAGCAATGTCAGGCTGAGTGGTATGACGGAAGCTGACAACCTGGGTTATGACGTCACTATACCCAGGCTCGTAATTTTGGCCTTATGAGCAAATACAATATTATCATAGTTGCACCACCACCACCACCTTGATTTGAGATATTTACTGTATTTGAAAGTCGGTATATTGTTCCATCCAGTGCAGAACGGACCCAATCCCATGGTTTCGTCCTTTTCCTAGGCTTGCAACGCAAAGGTCACTGCCTTTGAAGTGACCTCCTAGTCCAATCCTAAAATTTTACGACCAGGAAGCGACACACGCGAGCATCAGAAGAAGGTCCAGGAAAGTCAAAACTGACCGAAAACACGGCTTACTCAAAGGAAGGCGCACGGAGAATCAACAATATATTACTATGGCTAATTGTACAACTAAATTACCATGTTCCAATGTGCACAAGCGCACGGACGCGTGTGCGACACCAGACGCGTATCGTGGCGGCGCAAGGAGGGTGGACGGAAGGTCGATCCCGATATGGTAATGGCTGAAATTCCGGATTCGGACTGATGGGGAGGAACGTCCTGGTGAAGAGGGGGCCTTTAGGCCCATTTGATGGCTATCTAATTGGGTCCTACAGGCCTCCTTCCATTTCAAATCGCCCTGCCAGAGGTGATAGTGTAGGAATATCACTATATTATGCAGAATTTGTGTACTGACATGACAAATATAGATCTAGAGAAATTATAATCTGAATATTCATGTAAATATTATGTGTGTAAAATGTTCACACCTTTTTAGCACCCACAATACCTGAAAAAGGAATAAAAGAAAGTGAAAACGTCGGTACAAGCATTCGGTTGAATCAATACCCGGTTTACCGAACTAATAAGATTGGCATCGGCTTCTTCCGATCAATCCGAATTCGTTCATCGCCGCTTCACACTGACCTACCCACCTCAAATTTTTCCTTTTTGCTTTTTGGCCGCGCATTTGGTGATTAAAATGTTCTTACTGTCTTACCCTTAGTTTATTCTTCATTCATGATACAGTAGTAGTAATTTCAACATATTCACTCTTAGCTATGTATAAAATAACAAACACAAGATTGCATAGAGATATCAGAAATACGGCGTTGCTTTGATGGTATGCCAGGGATGGATCTAGGCACTAAATGTGGGCTGCGGAGGTAGCTGGGGTGGGGGCAGAAAGTCCGGCGGACAAACATTTCAGCAGTCGTCATGGCAGTTGAATGCCCGTATTTCCTAAAAATTCTGCGGGTATTGTACTGCAGCATGCTGCTTGCTATTTACAAAATGAAGGATCGTCGAATACCCTACAGTCAGGCGACGGTGTCGGATTTTCGACCTGTGCATAAATCTTGTTTCGATTGAAATGGATAGTTTGGGAATCGAACCAATGGCCAAAAATGACCTCAATTAAATATTATTAGAGGCAAGCGCATAACAGCAATCTTATCTTATCAAAAATCATTCATACGTGCCTATAGCATTAGGGCACGAATGGGAATCGAACCAGCGACCTCCACAAAATGCCATTAACCTAAACGGCAACAATACCACTATTTACCCAATGAACCAAGGCTTCTCAGACTATTTGCGTCACGAGACCTGCAGCCTTCATTCCTCCCAGCAAAATTCTCAGCCTGGGATGTCAATATAAACGGTAAAATTTTTCCCATCACTTTTCTCCCGACTTCAACATGTCTGTCAACGACGAACAGGCCCAGATGAATTGGGCGAGATATTTCCTTCCCTTGTATCGATCCATTCGTCGCCAGGATAGAGCATGCCTTGATGCCTTCCTCTATGGCCTTTTTGCTGCTTATACGGATCGGTTTCGGGGTACATTATGCGCCAAGCTGGGCACTCCAACTGCAGACCTCAGAGATCCAACATCGTTGGGCCAGTGGAGAAGAAAGGCTCTAAAGGTATGGTTCCTGGACCTGTTCTATGTATTCACCCTGACAGACGCTTGTACTCCCAGATGCTCTCAGACCTCCTTCGACACCTTGATGTAACCGAGCCCACCACAAGCCTACCGCTACCCCCTCCCTCTTCCGCCTCTTTGGCCATCGACTCATCGAGTTCTAACGTTCCAGAGAATGCAACCGCTAGCGGGGCAATAACCTCCTCGCTCCCCACACCTCGCCTGATCCTTGTACCGCAACTCCGGCGCAGCGTTCGGCTCGTGGGAAAGTCGCGTGACACCACCCAAGATACATCAGCGTCCGTAGAGCACACTCCCACTTCTATGGCTGCAGTGATTGCACAACAAGACGATAGTGTAAACTCTCCCATGTTGATGCATTTCATTGGCTTATATTGTTATCAGGTATGTGCTCAGACTGTTCCTGTAGCATCTGAGGAACGAGATTCAGCAAGTCCTTCGTTTTCTTTTTGGTTTTCAGGGATTGATGGTCTTGTAAGGTCTCTCGTGTTTCCGTACGCGCCCCATCCAAGTCTTCGCTTGTTGATGTGTCAGACGAAGGCAAAGGACACAATCCTCGTAAACGTTCTAGACAGCTTGATGAACACCAGGCCACACCATCGAAGAAGCCATGCAACCGTACAACGCAATGAGATAGTAACGCCGTTTTTCACAACTTCAATGGGGACCGAGATATTTCTCAACTATTATGTACTGCCATTATTCAGAATCGAATGCCATTAGTTCAGTTCTATTTTGTCTGAGAAATTAAGTTGGCTAGTATGCTTCCTATATTCCCATGCATATCATGTCGAAAAATCAGGAGAGCCCAATCGCTATGACGGCTATAGGACTTCTGCAGATAATGTGCCCATGATCGTAGCAAAATCGATAGTCATTCACGTAACTTGAGTTTTCCTGCTCTCAGCAAAAACTCCCAGCGGTTATCTATGAATGAAGGTATTGGGCTCCGAAGAGAAGTGTTCCAGCGATCATTGTTTTGTTCAGAAGTATACCCAGCTCCCAGCGAAAATCTTAGCGATCCTTCCATAAATAGAAATTCCCGCTCTCCAAGTATTTTCCCAGCAAAAAATCCTGCGTGCGATGTTCGTACCTAAGTTACCCGCTCCCAGCACAAATCTCACCAGTCTCTCCGTAAACGGAAGCACCCCATTGTTCGCCGTCCTCAGTGGGTCCCACATGCCATAAGTGATTTCTTTACTATTCGACGAATGCTAATTTTTCCCGCTTCATTTTCTGCAGTGACAAGTTGTATTTTCTATACTTACAATTAGTACTCTCGTGTATTCAATGAACGATTTCTTGCACGCAGAATTCAGACCAATGAGATTTTCGTATAATCATGTAGTAACGTAAAGACGCGACCACACAATTGTCATTTGTCACGTACGGCACCCCCGAGGGGCCAGAAAGGGCCACCCGCAAATCGAAAATAATTGCGTCCGTAAACGCAGGGGCGCTAACCTCAGTTAAAAGGGCGAAAAAGACGACAGACCCTACCAATAAATTTCCTAAAACCACTGAAGAGGTCTTTCATTCAGCTTTCCTCGAATTCCGACTACTGATTTCTTCGTTTCATAGATGCCAGGCCGGAAAGTTTTCCCACCAGAGCAAGACCAATTTCTTCAAAACCGGCTGGTGCCGGAGTACGTCGAGGAACGTTCATTAACAGGCTCATCTGCACGATCGTTGAACAGATGTTTCAAGACCTTTATTGACGCATATCCTCTACCCAACGCAAGTGAGGAGACAAGGAATCGTCGCAAAAAGGTATGCCATCTTTCCTCCAGCGACAAACTCTGCCTCACAACCCTTAGCAAATGTCCAGTCGAATATATCGATGCCTGCACTCTCGAAATATGACGACACGCGGCAAGGCGAAGGAGATTCTCAGGCCTAAGAGGAAGCGTGCGCGAAATGTCTTCGAAATATACCTCAATTCCGTCTGCAACAACAAAGATGAAGGGTTTGCAGCAGCCGTTAGAGAGGAGGTGGCCAAAGAGGAGGCGAAAGCACTCGGTATCGCAATGGACCATCCAGACGTTGCTAACAATGACCATGATCAAAGCGACACGATGGCGCAGCCCGACACCACGACAACGTCTAATATCGATTCCAACGAAACGTCGCGGGCTACCAAAGTTCCAAGGAAGTCCGCCAAAGTACTCCGAGACGGGAAAATTCTTCAAATAAAACGCAGAGTAGCCAAAGAACGTCTTGCGACGGAGCCGCCTGAAGTCCAGAGAGAGCTTCAGCGGATTGCAGAGAAGGAGGCGAAGGAGATTAGAGACATGCGTAGCCGTGACCCAAACAACGTTACGACTCAACGAGTATTTAGGTGTGTTTTCAAGGCTCTTGGACTCACTAGATCGCTGATAATCATGTTAGTATGATCGATGACCTTGAACCCCTTATGCAACAGCTTTCACAGCTCCTAGGGGAGATCGGGTGGTCGTTCACATTCCTAGCTGGGGGTTTCGAGCCTGGTGGTGAGGGACCAAGAACATTCATGTGAGTATGCACCTCTTGAGGTCATCGAGTCGATAGTCTAACGATTTATATAGTATGAACTACGGTTGGAACGACAAAAACCAAGACTTCCGCACCTGGCATCGCGATTTTGACACCCACGTCCATAATGCGTTCAAAGATTTCTTGTTGACGATCTACAGTAAGCATGACATTCAATAACCGTTCGAAACATACCTGAGAGATCTCTTCTTCTCTGATTAGCGCCCGAGCGTCGCGTCGAGTTCGAGAGTTCCCTCAAAAAGGCTGAAGAGGCCCGGCAGGAAGCCGAAGAACAAGACGAGGCAGTCAATCAACAGGAGGCCGAAGAAAATAACGGCGCAGTCGACCAACAGGAGACCGAAGAAGACAACAACACAATCAATAAGAGGGGAGAAGGAGCGGCAGATGCAGGAGTCGATGCTAACCAACAAGAGATGTCGGATGCGCTAGTCCAACATTGCAGACCGCCCACATGTATGTAATCCATCCAGTACCGACGAGACGGGAGGTCGCTGATACAGAAGCCAGGGTTGGAAGGATCTGCGACCGACGTATCCAATCGAGGTCTGCCGATTTTTCACTGTCGCGATTTGCAAACAACTGATAAATACGTCACAGATGGCTGTCAGAATGACACACAAGGTTCTGAAGCCGAAGAGATACATATGTGTAAGTTCAAACCAGCGCCATTGGAGGTCAGAGACGTGCTCATTGTACCACTGTGTCATAGTTGTTTCGCCATCTGACCTGCAACTGCACGGGCCGGGCGCGCCACATCAACGTGACTTGGCGAGCCTTTCCGGACCGTTGCCAAATTTCACCACCAACAGCAACGCTTCCTTGTCGCTCGCAATCAATACTTCCATCGTTCCTAATGCAAGCGAAGCTCATGCCGACCTTTTACCTGTGTCAGTACCAGAAGATCTAGTCTCTTCTGCCAGCCCTAACTTGCTGATGACATCCGGGGCCTCGACGAGAACCTTTTCTACCTTTCCACTTGGCGGAGAGATCGACCCGCAGTGGATGGGCTCTAGTTCTTGGGTAGACACGTGGAGTCCGTACTTGGGCTTCGATGGAGTCAATACTTCTGAGTTGGATCTTTCCTTCTTTGATACCGGCGAGGGGGATAAGACCCCTGGCTTCAATATTCCTTTATCATCGGAACCTCTCGAGAGATGGAACGAGTCCGTCAACACTCCTGATATCCTCCAAGGCTCTTATATGTCCAGCGTACCCAGCGTTCATGTTAACGACAACAGTGATATCAATATCCAATTGCCATCATTATCGGCATTTCGTTCACATTCTCTAGCTGTTGGGTCGTCCGCAGACTTAAGTCCCTTCCAGGGGAGCCCCATCAATCCTAATCGCAACATTTCTCCCCTTCGCGACGACCGGGTTCCCCCCTCTGTCGAGGAGCGCACGATGAACCTAACATCGGAGCGAATATTACGCCCCCGCGTGCGACTGGAAGAACATCCTCGCGTAACTATGCGGAAGGATGTTTCCGTGAAGATTTCCGATTCAGAAAAAATCTTCCTCTCTGCAGGTTTGGGTTCCGCGTTTGACAACTGTGTCGAACTCTGGATGAAATTCGAGCTCTGCTCAGCCATTTCAAAGGTAAGTCTAACTTTGCCTTTACATAGCGCGTCGCTGATGCATACTTCCTTGAAAGGATCGCTTATGTCTTGACAAACAACCTGTTGTCCTTACAAAATATCTATCGGCTAAAAAGCTCCGACCCGATCTTCCCGAGTTATCTATGGAGCAACAGCATTCCCTCATTTCCGAACTTCAACGTTGGTGGGAAGATATTCGACCGGTCTACCGTCCGACGAATACGAGTGGCGACCTTCCAATTGCCGACTACGCCTCCTTGAAGAAGAAGGGTTCGTACGGCATGATGCAAGTGATGCACGCCTTAAGGTGGTGGGGGACGCTGAAATCCGAAATGGCTCTCTGGACGACACTCGTTAGCGAGGTTTCTGATTGCTTTTCTGTGATGCTGGAAGGTGCCGACAAAGGTGAACTAAGGGACAAGAATGTTAAACGTGGCAGTGATCGAAACAAGCCATCGCGTAAACAGACTAGGAGACAATAAGTTCAGTAGCGGATAGAGTCTGTTTTGTTGTTACTAATTTCTTGTTGGGTCGGTCCCCTAGTAAATTTAAGCCTCGTTGGATTGCCAACTATGCTAATACCACGTACTTTTCCCACGCTGTGCTTGATGCCGCATTCAAGCGCTTCCTCTCTCCTTCCCTGCAGCCGTAACTCTTTGCTTGACCTGGGCCGGTCACGGATTTGACGCAACGAATGAACAATTCAAATTCGAGGAACACTAAATTTTAGCTATTGTTGGCCCTTGAGCGACGACTAATGCACTTACAATGTCCAAGTAAAGCAGTATCCCTGCAGGGACGGCTTGCTGGCGGTCAAAACTTCGAGCCGAGCTGCGCGAACTTCTACATTAACCACGACCGACAGCCATGCCACTTCCATTTTCTTGGAAGAATGGGCGAATCGAGTATGATGCTAGCACTCACGAAATACCCTCTGCGATAACCTTTGTGACTTGATTTTTTTCCCTCATTGACGTTGATTGGTCGGACATCTCGGGCGGAATTTAATTTCGCAAGTTATGATGCACAGTGATCCTGACCTCGAATACGTGTCACTCGTTTCCGTTTGCCTTCTTTGACAACATTCTAACGACATGGAAAATGCTTAGGACTCAGACCATGTGGATGTGCTAATTTCATCAACCCGAATAATGGAATTTCTGGCTGAGAACTTCGCTGGGACGTCAAGAAGAGAAATGTTTCTTCTACATGTTCTCTGCGATAACTTCTTGCTAGGAAAAATTTTCTGGCTGGGAACTTTGCTGGGACGTCAAGAAGAGAAACGTTTCTTCTACGTGTTCTCTGTGACAACTTCTCGCTAGGGAAATTTCTTGGGGTTCGACGACACCAAGTAAACGTAATTCCCTTTCGCGCCAGGACTCTGAAAAGCTATAGGGAACAGGATTTCTGACTAGGATCATCACTGGTAATGGCAAATCACAATCACGGAGAGATTTTTACACATGAAATTTCCAATGTGTATGTACGCTATATTACCAGGACTGGAAGATGAGCCTCTTGCACTGGTACAGATCAACTAATGATTGTCCATCGCCAGACAAGATCTTTGACAAAAGCTCCTGAATGCCTGAGTGAACCCGGCTAATTCTCTGGTATATGGCTTGGACCTCAGTGAACACGCGTCCGATGCCTCGAATGTCCAAGATGGCATCTAAACAAGGCTTTACCTCGTCCAAGAACCGTTCCATGAGAACGTCGGCATCTTCCAAAAGAAAATGGGACCCCACACCTCCCCGCTTGTAGGTGCGAAAGAAGCCGCGATACATGTCTTCAAGATAATCGACGTCGCTACGTCCGTCCAACTCCAGCTTAAATTTCCTCAGGGTTTGCTCTGCCCGCCACCTCCAGAGTTTCACAGGTGCACGTACCTCCCTCCCATTCCTGGTAGTACACCTGTACTTCGCCACGGTCATCCGCGAAGGATCGCTACGCCCAACTGACGCTGGCACTGGGGAAGGTGTCGGGGATGGCGAATGTTGAATGCCATTACTTGGGGGGGAAGATCGGATCGATGAGATCGATTCAGGAGAAGACGGTGCTGGAGAATTCGGTCGTTCACAGTCGTCGGTGTCGGGCAGGCTTATATCTGTTGACGTAGACATTGAGCAAGAGCCATTTTCCGCTTCAAAGTTTGACGAAGGGGATGAAGGCAGTCGTTTGGTACGAACAATCTCTTCGGCAGCCCGCTGCAATGCTTTCCTTCTGTTGAAATATATTAAGTGTCTTGCACGGCGATATACACAAACAAGACTCTTACTTGTGGTAGCTCCTCCTACTTGACTCTGCGTGCCTAGCCTTCTGCTCTTCCTCGGTGAGTTTACGCCTACCAGAAAGAAAAATGAGGAAGAAAAATTCAAAACTTCAGCATCTATATTACCTAGTCAGATGGTTTGCCCTGTATGCCTCGCGTCGTCGTGCAAGGATAGCTTCACGATTTCTTGACCGAAGGACATGTGAGGAATGAACCACAATTAATAGGATCCATAAAACGTACTTGGCATAGCTTTGCTTGCTCTTGGAACAATTTTTTCGTCGGGTATACTCATCGCTCGCCAGCTGTGACGTGTCCATGGAGTCCAAGTATTACTCAAATTTTGTTGCCAGTGATCTTAGCCAGCATAAGGCCCAGAACGGGCCGGGGACCAGCGACTTTTGTTTCCGGGCCGGTGATCTGTATGACAGCTTCGCCGTCTGACCAGACATTCGAGCTCACATTCGTCTTGTTAATGCCTATCACTTCAGAAATACTGTCTGTGGGTCCATCGCTTTGAATATTTGGGACGAGTCCATGATTTGTGAGTCCCTCCACTGTCTATTGGTTGTATGTATTAGCCCATCTGTGATAGTACGCGTAACCTTCCATGACTTCGTCCTAGTTATTATTTTTCCAGTCGGTCAGTGACGTGTAACTTTCATCGCTTTACGGTAAAGGAAGAACATTTTGATATTATTTTGATGTCTAAGGAGAAGCAGTCAGTACTGCAGCGACTATACTCCAAGTAGGCAGGGGGAAATGGAGATATGATAAGAGAGTTCATTTGACACCTTTTTCGTCTCACTCTGACACACTTTTAGTCTGACATCACTCCACACTACTTAGTACATTGGCTGTGATTACGGATATGATTGTGTATGCAAGCAGACGTCGAAAATACGAATATCAGAGTGCCAGAGTGGTTATAGGTGCGCACCCTAGCCCATGTACTTTAGATGCCCGCCGATGTTTTTCTTGTCATGGCAGACTGCTAGCATAGGAGTGATATATCACGACGCGTCGGACGACTTAGCAGCCATTTAGGAACAAAATTTGAGGATGGACTAGCGTTGATTCACAGAGAGGCTATACACCATGCGCGAAATGGAGCGGAATAAAGCGACTTCTTTGTATTTCATGGTCCCAACACATAGACTACTAAAGAAATACCGAATGCAACATTCCTTCAAGGCATAAATTCTGCGGGATAATCCCCATATCGCGTCCATCGCTGCATTCTCATGAAATATTGAATGTCCTGTCACAAGGCAAGTTCTAGCTGATGGCATTAACAAGAAGGTTGCGCGCTCACCTTTTCTAGTTCCTTGAGTAGCAGGCATCTGTCGACAGCATCCATCTCCCACAGTCCAGGAATCGGCCATTTACGAAGGAACTCCGAGAAAAGGTGGTCGGAAAACTCCTCAATATCTCGACAAGTCTCTCCGACAATGGCTTCAAGCATGGGATCCAACTGAGACTTCAGGAACTTCCTTTGCTCGACACTGAATTGCTTGCATGCCTGCATGAAGAGCTCAAAAGAAATAGGACGAATTATCAGGTACGAACGCACCCATTCAGCGTGTTTCTTAGCTGTAGTGATCGTTTCCTCGGAGTACCCGGACGAACTCTCTGAAGTCAAAGTCAAGCCGACTACACCAGTGAATTGAGAGGGAAAACGCACCTTTTATCTCAGGGAGACATTCTTGAGTGACGTTCATGATGGAGCGGTACTGAAAGGTGTGGTGAGAACCTTTTAGTGATCGCACTCTTTTAACGGACGGGATTTGGTCGAATATGTACTATTCGGGATCTCCCAGCGTTTTGCTCTCAGCACCTGTTCCCTCAGCCGAGCTTAGCTTCCAGCATTAGTTCCCAGCATCGAAATTTTCATTGAATCTCCGAGGAAATTATAAATAGTTGCGCCCTAGTTCCCTGGTTATGCTGCACTCCATCGTCTTTTCCATACCATCGTGATACCCTTCATTCAGCCACTGAGCAAGACATGGCTGACGGTCCGCTGCAGCAAAGTGAGCTTGTTTTGTTTATTCATCGTCGAGACTAAACGATCTCACTTTACAGTCTTCCTTTTGGCCGAGGACGAAGAAGATGCAATGAAGATATTCGCTCGTGACTATTATCTAGCACGTCGAAAAGGTGGTCGAGCACTGGGAGCCATGCGACGCCGCTTATGGTCGCATTGGAGACGGAAATTTCCACTTACGCTCATCCAACTCTGTGGCCGTCACTCCACTAAAGACGACGAGGCGTACTGTCGGCGTAAAAAGATCAAGGTGATTGTGTTTCATTGTCAGCACAAGATGACATGCTCAGCGTCCATTCATACCAGTGCATTGAATCGTACTTGAATCGTCTCTCCGCAATGATCCACTCTATCAGGCCATCGGAAGGGAATCTTACTGCGGAGGTCATCAACGCTGAAGTGGTGGACGGGGTAGGAAGCGCCTCGGAAGCTACCCATAGTGTCAGCACCAGTGATCCACCCACTCCTCGAACGCCCCGCCATAGCCCCCGGCTCCAAGAACTTCGCCAGCGACTCGCTCTTCTGACGCCCGCTTATTCCCTTGGCGGTACATCGAATGATTCACCATCTGTATCACCCAGTGGACGCAGTCTACTAATCTCTCAGCACTCTCCTCCTACCTTACGCCCGTCTAGATATACCTATTCCAGCCGTCACCGCCTCCTGGGTTCAGGCTCTACCGGCTGTTCACGTATGCACCGTGCAGCTAGTGTTCATTCAACAACCGTGGCATCCCCGGTTAAAAAAAGAAAGCTCACCGAGGCTATGAGACCCCGCAGTGGGTAGAGGATGGTAAGTGATTCATGTACTTTATGGAGTATTTTTTCGGTTGATGTCCTGCAGTAGGCGGTTATGTCGCTAACAAGTTGTCGATTCAAGATGTTCCTTTTCTATCTTTTTTCTATGTTCTTGTTTATCCGCCAAATCAATTTCAGGAAAAGTCGCTAACTAATAAATACATCCTTCAAGTTCTTTACATACCTTTGTTACTATCAATCGATGCCTTGATTTCTTCAAAACTGCTGCTACTTAGTTGTACCGGTCGTCTTTCTTGTTTTTGAAATTATAGGTTGTATTATACCCTCTTTTTTTCACCGCCAAATAAACATGGACCGACCTAATGTGACGTTATCGTCCGTAGAACGCGATGTCACTCACAAGAGCGTGGTCTGCTGCCGCGCAGTCAGCGTCGACGAGTTTACCGTTGGTAGCCCATATTGACCGGGCTCAAATCGGGCTTGGTCGATGATGGCGAAAGGCCCGGGGAAGGTGTCACCGCAGTCCCTCTATCGTGACTCGCCGTCACCTGTGCATACTTTATGGTGGATTGAAATTTCACAAAATCATAGCGAGCAGCTAGATCAATAAAAAGTATGTTATGATTGATATGTCTACCATACAATTGATGCCTTCATCCCTGTCCCCCGGAGCTATCCGTGTGATTCATGTCCTCGACCAAAATAGATATTATATTACACTAAGTCTTTCGTCTAGTTAGCTATATAGTATAGGTATAGTGACAATATGTAGAGTATTCACGCACTATTCAGTGGCTCCGAGGAGCTTCTCGTAACCTTTTCCTCAAATCTAAGTTCAGCTGCCGGGAGAGTTTCGTCTCATCTGCGATGGTCATTGTTGAACTGTGCAAGACCAGTGTTTCATCGGTGACATCATCGTGCATGAATGGGGCCCTGGGAATAACGACGACAACGGTCCAGTCCAGGTCCGAGCTATCGGTGGGCGAACGTTTGTGAAACCGGACGCTCCTGACCCACTTCCCACAATGCTCGCCCGAGATGACCAAAAACATGTCATAGTGCCTGATTTTTGGATGGATGGCCAACACTCTTGCGGGGTCCAATATCGTTCGTAGCGGGGTATCATCTCTGATGCAGACAATTTCGTGGAGTGTAATGTCGTAGTCCACTCGTGCGGTGATTTTGAGACTGTTATACTGCACGCGGAACCTGGCATTAAGTAGCCGGTGATCGAGACACCAGTATTGGATCGGGGGAGGGTCCGGAGATGATGGATTCCATGCGGGAGAGAGGGATTGTTCCGTGGGATCCGGCTGAGGAGTAACACTCCGAGGTGGTACTACAGGCTCTGGAGGTGGTCTCCTCCCTCTTTTCCCTAGAACATTGGTGACAGGTATCACGTGGCGAAAAAAGTCAGTGTCCTTGACAAGAGGACGTGCCTCATTGAGAGGTAACCACGATTCTTCATCGACGATATCGTGGTAGCCGAACCAGAGAGATACAAATGGGGCGTTGGGATCATAGTGCGAGAGCTGAACAAGGATCTGTAAAACTTCCTTCTTTTTCTGTCGATTCTTCACGATGTTGATATCAACCACATAACCTGTCTTTCCACGCCAAGAATGGCCACGCTTGACGACCTGAACCATCACCCCTTTCCAGGGCACGATGGAGATTGGATCAAGATGCTGAGAGTTGCCGTCCCGATGGATGGAGGTAATATGCGGCGGAGCAATCGCACTGACACTATTGGGGTGCACCCTGCGTATCTACAGAATGCTGTAAGCCTGTGAACGAGGGTTAGAAAATGAGACATACCTCTATTCGTTCATTTTCAGGCCCAGAACGAGAAATTAAGTGCAATAATCCATTGTCAATACCATGCACCCATCCAGACCATCTTGTGGCATGCTCCTCCCCTGTGATCTCGACGTATGTTCCTATCTCGAACTCCTTCTTGCATTCCGCCCATCGTACAGGGAACAATCCATCGGCAAACTTCACCTCCAATCCATGCTCGCCGACGCTATGAATAGTTCCGGAAATACGCCTGCTGGTATCAGTGATAACTTCGCCGACCTGAAAGCACCACTCAGAAACTCTAGGTAGAATGCCTATGCTTTTACGGACTAGAGGGTGGCCTGACTGCGCAAAAAGATCGGCTAACTTCTCGGTGATCTCGTTGGCAATCTCGAGCTGGGAGAAATAGATCCGGCGAGCGAGAAGATCATGGTCGTACTTCGAGCCCCGGAAACAGTAGCTTGACTGCCGCTCCTTCACAACATGGTGCCCGGCTTGCTCAAGAGCTGCAGGATCGAACAGGTTTGGCTCTGGCTGAGAACCAACAGCTATTCGCCGCCTGTCCGTATCATGAGGCAAATACAACCGAGGCACGAAGAGCACCTTGCATCCCCAAGGATACATCTTGCTCACTATCCCTACGTCGCCTCGTGAACGGCCATGACGAACCTTTACCCAGCAACCTGGCATAAATGGATTTTCAACACTGCTTGTCAACGCACGCCGGCTGTCTTCGGTAGAGATGGCGTGAAGCACAACTTGTTGGTTTCGGCGAACGACTCCTGGTATGTCAAACAGCCAATCCTTCAAATTTGGTGACACGTCGGCCTCTAGCCATACCGTTTCCTTCACAAGCGGGGTGATGAAAGCGGCCCTGATTCCTACCTCTGGCCGCGCGCACCGCCCAATGTGCAATACAACACTTTCCTCCCAACCACACTTTGAAATACTTTCAGAAGAGAAACTACTAGGAGTATAAAGACATCACTTACGAAGCATTTCAGAAGCAAAAGTTCACTGGCAGGCACGTCGAAAAGACCGATATCAGATCGTACTTCAGTCTCCAGTGAGCTCTTTAAGTCATTTGCACGACTCCTAGCCCTCTCCAGGAAGCTCGTCCAGACCTGACTTTCCTCTGCTACCGTCGAAGCGGCTGCGCTGTCGAATGCCGTTGAGTGGGTCGTGCCGTCCGAACTTTCCTCCTCAGCGATGAAGTCCTCGTCGCTATCTTCATACGGAGAGTCGACTTCGTCGTCGCGAGATACACTTGCTTCAAGGTCCAGAAACGTGCTCTACAGTCGTCATAAGTATATTATTTACCGCCGTTGAAGGGAGAAATATATGACCATTTGTCAATTGTACGGTACACTGTAGTCGATATTTTTGCCACTGCAGATTCGCATCAAAGCAATCACACAATAATTTTCAAAGTTCCTTTATTTTTCTATAGGTGTTCTACTACAAACTATACGCGAAGAACGAAAAACTTACCGTAGATTGATGTGAAGTGAAAAGGAGAAGAGGCTTACATAATGACAAACTAAGGTTTGATAACCATCACGTTCAGATACCGCCGGGGACAGCCGTGCGGGTTAACGTGGTTACTCTGACGTCATGTGGATGACACGTTCTGGAGATCTAGGCTCTCACGGAATTCTCCGGCGGTGTTTGAAACTCATGCTTATCATCGACAAGGCATCAAATATTATGTTTTTTCTCTTTTCACCGACAGCTCACGGGAAATTTTTTTCACTCTTCACGTTTACTTGGTTGTATGTTGATCTTCATTGGCAGCTCTTAGATAACTATATTCTCTTCAGCTTCTCACAGGACTGACTAAGTAGTAGATGCTAGTATCAGTGTATCCTCCCGGAATTTGTACATGAACTTCCTCTATAAGTCTGACTTGCGCCCATAATATTATCAAGGCCTATTGGCGTTCCTAGTATGGCATATAAGGGCCCAGAGAGACGGGGCCTAAAGCAAAAATGAGAAAATTGAATACGCAGCATCACGCGGTAGCGCGAATGTAGGACCAGTGACGCGAACACGACAAATGGTGCAACAATGACGTAACATATTCATTGTATCCGATGCAGGATTTATATGCGGTCCCGGTGGCGGTAGCTATTTTACTACAAGGAGTCTGCTCGTTCTCGTTTGATATCTCCCGCTCCAATAAAGTCAAACACATCACCCCGATTCACCACCGAAGCCCCTTGGGGGCACGCCCCACGCCCGACCTCCTCCATCTTCCTTTCCCACCGAGAATACAATGAATATGGTACGTCATTGTTGCACCATTTACGGAAATGGGCACTTACAAATGCTTTACTTCCAGTCACGCAGGGAGGAGACTGCACGAAAGGCTGCTGTACTTCCCCAATCAAACATGCTACCCAACCCCAAAAGATGGGATAGCTCCAAAAATTGTGGCCTTATCCGATGTACTTCAGTCAGTATTACTGCTGAATCACTATCGTAATTTTTTGCGCCCAGCGACAGTGGCGGACCGGTGGTTTTTCTCACCCCACACGTTGTCGACACCCCAGCAAATCTCTACCGTAGTCTTCAGCTGTCTGGTTCCCTATCTCAGGAAATCGTTCTAGACCAGCGCTTACTCGTCTCGGCTACATCGGTTCGCTTCTCAGCATGTTTTCGTTCACCATCCCAGCTTGCTATCAGCGTGTTAGGCCTTTCATAAGATTTATTTTAGCATTGCTGTGACCATCATGGTTCCCCCGCCATTTCATGCGATCCCTTGCTCGAACTGTGGAGCATTTTTGGATTTTCGTCAGACTACGGACCTCTTTGCCTCTGATGACACTAAAATTACGTTTGGCGATGTTTGGGTGCTACGCTGTGGACACATGGTAGACACGCTCTGCGCGTTCGGCTTGATCGAACTGCGACGAAGGGTGTCTTTGAATGCCCGACCAGCAGGACTACCTCCCCCTGCTTCTCCCATTGCAAAATCTTGGCAATGCCCAGCTCCGAACTGCCCTACGCTCTACCGAAGTGTCAGGTCATGTGGTATCTGGACCGTTCTTCCTGATGAAACTGGCATCGTGCAAGATCTAAAGCCATTCGCAAGAGAGTATAGTTCCAGCGATCCTGGACTATGGCCGGATGTTCCTCGCGGTACCCTTTCAGATCTCGATGCAATGGGCATGTCTTTGCGAGACCTCCTGGCTGCCAACGACGCCTATCTACGCCCCGAATCTGCGGCAAGGCCGTTGGCAGTGGAATATACGACAAGTTTGTGTGTTTTCCGTGGATTTTCCGCTTGGCGACCGTTCATCATACAAAGTAGATCTCGTCAGCTCATACCGCCTGTTGCCGTGTCCGTATCATCGACAGTCACTCTGCTGTCAGGCAGGTTGGCACTTCGTCATTCTTCTGTAGGCCATATTCGCTGCTCACAATGTGTTACAGTGTACAGAACAGTTATATAATCGATGAGATTGTTGCAGAAACTCTAGTCTCCCGTCCCGCTCTTCCACCTAATTGGTCAGTTTTTTTAATCTTTCTCGGTGGCATTGGTGTATTGACTAGTATCAGGGCTAATCATCTACATACCTTCAGCACTGTAGATGATGATGAGGGCAGGGAACCATCTAGGGCGCTTGTTTTGGTCGCATCAAAACGCAGTCGAAATCAGTGGTACACCATTTTCCAGACTCTTACCTTGGTATTAATGTGTTTGGTTCTCTCAGGTCTGCTCCTTCGATTCCTATCCATGCTCCGATGTGGAATTTGCTATGCTGACTCCAGAAGAAGAAATTCCTTGTACGCTTAGACTAGCCAGCTCTTTTTCTACATTAAATTACATCATGGCAGCAGATAAAAATCGAATTTCTTTTCTCAATTTCAACGTCTGGATTCAAGGTAGCAGGTCACGCCGCCTCTAAGTATTAGTTGCTGTTTATATTGTTAAACGTCGTTCGTCGCACCGAAGTCGTTTTTGGGCAAAGCTATTTACAAGCAAGAAATCCAACTACGTACACTAATAGCATTAAAATGATATTCCTACGCAGCATGGATGACAGTAACCTCCTGCGACTGTTCGAAATCCTTAAACAAACGAGATGCCATGCTGGAATCCCGCGTGACAACCACCTCGTACCAAGTTACACCAGCAGCATCGAGAGCCTCGTCACTGAAAAAAAAAAACAAGTTGACAGAAGAGTGCAGGGGCAGCGGGAATACTTACAAGACTGTATATATCCCAGGAGAACGTCCCTTCACGACAAGCCAATAGAACTTGGGGGTGAGATGCCGCTGCGACCTCACCCACTCAGGGCCAAAGCGGCATTGGTTCGATCGACGATCAGCTGGAAATCCGATCTCTTGATTAGTCCAAGCATCGTTCCAGGCTGCGATAGCGTCATCGAGGGTTGGAAACTTGCGGTAGGATTGATGAGGGAAGCCGGAAAATGACCCCTCCGTAAGATTCCTACTACAAGATTAGCATATAACTGAAAGATGGAATCTCAACTATACCAAGAGTCAAATACGCCCATGATCCTTCCATTTGTGACAACATAACAGCCATTGGGATAACCAGCTGACCTCATGGTCACTCGAGGCTGACGAGGAGGTTGTGCAGATAGCGTCGGATGTTGATACCAGCTAGTAGGCGGTGCGTTGCGCCGAAGGGGTGAGGCCGAAGTGGGAGAAATGGAAGATAATAGCGGAGAGGACCTAGGCATGGTGCTTTCGTCACGACGGCTGCCCTTTGGAATACCATACTGGTGGGGGATTGCCGAAGTAGGAGGAGGAGACACTTTCGGCGCAGCGGTACGTTTGCCCTTGTGTACCCTGGGGCGACATGGAGGCGTTTTTTCATCATCGTCACTGCTGATGACGATGACAGAAAGGGCCTCCGTAAGACTATCAATACTCAGAGAGCTCTCAGTACCGAATTCCGCTACATGGGCTTGTTAGATTCCGGCAGAGATTGAAGGAAAAACAACGTACAATTGGTCGAAACCGATGGAGTGGAAGGACCTAGTGTATAGCATGAGTTCATGAAGAATATGTGCAAAGGCGATTAGACATACAGATCACACGACGAGACATGGTGAGGATATCTAGCGAACTCAGGCTGAGTCTGAATTTATAAAAGTTTCTTGGAAGCTCACATCAGCGGCAATGTTCAAGCCAGTCCGCAGACCGGATGTGGTACGATAGAAGATGGTCAGGATCGCTGAGATTCCATCGTGACCAGGTGGTAACGGAACAGAATTGGTTGCTTTGCTTGCTGGGAGCATCGTTGGGATTGCGCTGGGGGGCCTATACTAGGAGTAACTGATAACCTAAGATAGCCCGTCACGCAGCAGACAAGGATCGCTGAGATGTCATCGTGACTAGATAGCAACGGGACGTAATAGGGCGCTTTGCTTGCTGGGAGCATGGTTCAACTTGCGCTGGGGTGTCCATGCTAGGAGGAGTGACTGATAACCGAAGATAGCCCGCCACATAGCAGACAAAGATGGCTGAGATGCCATCGTAACTAGGTGGTAACGAAACGTAATAGGGTGCTTTGCTTGCTGGGAGTATGGTTCAACTTGCGCTGGGATGTCACCGCTGCGAAGGTGCCTGATAGCTGAACACAGTATAGCTCAGGCTGAAAGGTTCGCTGGCACCCGATGGCGTAATAGATTGCTCGACTTAATGAGACAAATTGCTGAAAGGAGTAGTCCGTCGCGTGAATCTATTTCCCGATGGCTGGAGCAAAAAAAAAAAGTTACAGAAACCGACCATTGTACCCTGTAACATAAGTGAGAAAGACAGCTGCGATAAATTGCCTCAAAAGACTCCGAAATCCAAAGTGCGAAGAGCAAGAATTGAACTAGCGACCTTTGGTCCAAAAACAGGCATTATCAGAGACTGACATTTAGCCGGTACACTAAGGTACGCAGCGATAGCTATGAATCCCACTCAATGACATAGCTCAAATATAGGCAGGCGTTCGCTCGATTGCAGTTTTTTTTCCCCTTATGAAGTTTATCGGTTACGTTGTAATTTCTCATGTCCCAACGAGGACGGAAGCGCGTAAGGCGTGCCATCGCAGAGCACTATGTTTCTCTCTCCGCTGGTGGGTGGGTTCCAGTCCGTCCCTCCATAACTCGGAGTCGCAGCACGCCTGCTACTGGTGTAACCCGAATTCACCATACAGAGTTCTCTGTGTCACATGAGGGGGAGGCGTTTGTTTCTCATTCGCATGAAGACATCCCTATTGTCTACAATACCATCGGCTCCCACTCCCACACGTCTAATATCGTATCTTCGTCGTCAGACGATTCACACGACCCCACCTTGGAGGATTTCGATGTATCAGCTGCCCAGGAGTTAACAGAGCATATCTTACACCTTCGATCGTCCAGAAAGAAACGAACAATAGAGCAAGAACCTCTGCACCGGTGGGCGAAGGAAATCGATTCTTATCTTGCCGAGTTCTTGCATTTGGAAGGGCGAAGCGGACCTCATGCATGTGGAAGCTGCGGGGAGGAGGCCTGTTTTCGCTGTGCTTCTTGTTACAATGGTCCGAGCTTCTGTCAAAGATGTATTGTTGAGGCGCATCGCTGCATGCCATTTCACCGGATTGAGGTATTTGTTTTGTTTTTGAATAAGTCTAGCGCGTGCTGATGAGCACATACTCTTCGTCTCAGGAGTGGACTGGTAGCTTTTACACTCGTGTATCACTTAAAAAATTGGGTTTGATTGTGCAGCTTGGACATCCACCCGGAGAAACGTGTACAAGCCCCCGTCCGTCCGGTCGACAGGTGGTCGTCATGGACATTGAGGGTATCCATGAAGTCAACGTAGCATTCTGTGGTTGTCACCGCGCTCTCGACCATTATGTCCAGATGTTACGCATCCAGTGGTTTCCAGGTAGTGTGGAGCACCCACGTACCGCCATAACATTTCGGGCTTTACGCCATTTTCAGCTGCTATCATTCATGTCTAAGGCTTCAGCATATGAGTATTACCATACGCTTGAGCGGTTGACAGATAATACGGGCGTGTATCGTTGTCCTGTGAGTCCAGATTCATAGGTGGATTTATAGATACTGATATCTCTAAAGAATCTCTATCAGGTTTTCTTACGAATAGTGCGTGAATGGCGCCACGTACGGATGCTGAAGCGCCACGGACGAGGCAATGATCCTTCGGGATCAAAGGGTACGAAAGTTGGCGACTGTGTCGTTCACTGTCTTGCGTGTCCGAGGCCGGGAGTAAATATGGTCCCCAAAAGAGTGAAGGAAGAGTAAGTGTTTGAGTTTATTCAGATTCGCTCAAGATTTCACACCATGCCTTAGCGAATGGGTAGATGTGCTTTTCATCTGCGGAGACGCTAATTTTCGATTGTCGAGGTTCAATGTTTCGAGCATCCTCCGAGATCCCCGCTTGAACAAAGGTTACTCGTACTTTGTTGAAGAAGAGGAGTTCGCCAAGCACCTTGCCCTCCATGAGGGATCAATGCCAGAGGAGGCAAATACATGTAATAACCACGATGCCATAAAGCTTGCAACTATGCGCGGTGGGAAAGGGATGGCAACTAGCGGCGTCGGGGGGGCGATATGCGCACGCCATGAGTGCCGACGAGCTTCATCCGTCGTGGACTTGAAGAAGGGGGAGCAGTATGTTCCACTTTTGATCTGATCTATGCGATACTGATTATCTTTTAGATACGTTTATATGGACTACGCTCTTTTGAAAAGCCTCATGACCGACACGCCAAAATCCGTCATTATATCTTATGACATTGGCTGCCAGTGGCATAAGAATCTTTGGAAGCGAATTGAACAGTACGGTCCCGAACTTGCCCTGCCTATCAAACCCGATAACGTCATTATACTGGTCCCAAAGTTTCATCTACCTGCTCACATTTCTGAGTGTCAAGAGGAATTCTCGTTCAATCTGGAGCCCAAGGTTGGAACTAGTGATGGCGAGGCGCCGGAACGAGGATGGGCAGCTTCGAATTTGGTTGCTAGTAGTACCAAGGAAATGGGCCCAGGGTCCCGTCGCGATACTCTTGATGATCACTGGGGAGATAACAATTGGCGGAAATGTGTCAACATAGGTATGAATTCTGATTGTTCTGGCTGACGGCTGCTGAGAACATCATCAGGTATATCCCTCCTTCGGAACATTCAAGAAGCTGTACCACAGCGCGAGGAGCATCGCGTGACGTTTGAAACATTCTCAGAAACTATCGCACATTCCCAGGGTGGCATGGAGTGTTTGAAACAGTGGACGGAGTCCGTGGAAGCTTGGGAAAAGCGTCGCTTCAGTAAAATACCCGTACCGAACCCCTACGTCCCCACTGTCAAGCGTGAGTTCAAATTTGTCGGTTGAAATGCTCTGGTCTGACAAGGTTGTAGCGCTGACTCTGGCTTCTGTGCGATTGCAATTAGCGCGAGATGAGAGCGATCGGGACTGGGGTCTCCCCTCGGGGATGACCATCACTGCCAGCAAAATGATCATAGACGGTGTTCACACTGAGCAACTGCAGTGCGTTATTTATGATTCCATACCCCACCTGTGTTGACTGACCTGTCTTTAGATATGATCTTGAACGAGAAAGTAAGGCGTTAGGCCCTCATTCGACGGACTTGCAGCGTGCCAAAGTTCTCGAGAAAGAGGCAAACCTTCGTCGGCGGATTGAAGCATGGATGGATGTTCAGCGCGTCTACGTTCCAGAAATCATGGGTATCCGAGATCAAATGGACAAGGATGCAGAAGGCGATTGTGTCGTTGCTTGGAATATCGACCTCCTGCTGCCCTCCAAGCTTCTAGGGAACAAGGTGTTGACTTGTGATAACCGCCTCTACCGATACGAGTGGGATGTTCGGCGAGCTCAGGCGGCAGAGGCGTTGGCAGGGGTACGACACAAAGTGATTCTCGAGACATACGTGATGAATCACAAGGAGTCATACGGACATGGGCAACGACAAGGCAACAAGAGTCACATACTTTTGGAAGATTGCCGCAAGGGTAAAGCTAATTTCATGGCGACGTATAACCGAGCCAGAGATGCCCTTTTTGAATTGGCGAAGCCCTTGGACTTGCTGGAGGGCTTGTCAAATACTTATCCAAGACTCAATTCAGAAGATATCGTGCCTCTCAAACAGTACAAGAAGGTTTTGCAAAATGATACAGGCAATCCGAAGCAGAGGGAGACTTCGGGGGAGACCCGTCGGCAGCTATCCTGGCTTTGGGTCCAAGCTGGCGCCACGGAGAATATGGAATCTGAAGAACTTCAGGATGGTGCGTGCTGGCATTACGGTCGCACAGTGATTCTGACTCTGATTGCCTGACAGCTCTAAGGATAGAATGGTGCCGAGTTCGCGCACGTGCTCAACGATGGACTGAGGAATGTATTTTACTCCGTGAGGAGATGGCGAGAGTCATCCGTTCGCATGATCATCTTATTGAACTGTGGACTCGTCGTGCCGAAAGTACTATTGAGGGAACTGCCGGGGGCGCGAGGGCATATGCTCTTCGTCAAGCAAATATTCACAGGCAAATGCGGGACTATTGTCTGAAGCTCTGGAAACACGTTGACGAGTGGCTTTTGATTGGTCACACACAAGGTAATATAGTAAATGAAGGGGACGACGACGAGGCCGAGGATGAATAGTCATAGGAATTGGCCTAAGCTCTACTCTATACGCACTCCGGATGCCACTACACCTCTCGGAGCCTTCGAGAATTCCCAGGCCCGTATTATCAGGCTGTAAATCTCTGCTAGAAAGCGGTCTGCATGTCTGCTTTCTGTAGTTTATATGTGAGTTTTATTATTTCCTATGTATACGGTACCTGACAGACTATTTTCTAGAAGTGTACTGTCTTAATTCGAATTTTATTTTAACTCTCAGCCTGAACTTGCAACCTCTGAATCATTTCCCTGGCACTGACACCACATCCTCGCCTTCATAACCACATCCTTGACCTCTCTGTGGCCCTTGAGACTGACTGCACTTCCTCCTACAAGCGCCGGTTCCATCCTACCTCAGACGAAACCGTACGCAAAATAATTGGTGACCTTTATCCTTATTAGGGTACAACTAAGCGCGCCGACGACTAAGCGGAGCTCTTCACACCACTTTCATCACCATCACTCCAGTGGTACAGTAGCAGCCTCTCTATCTTACAACTTTTCATTGATCAGTCCCACAGCATACATGATATTCTTCTCATACATCGGCAACTGTTGGCCTGTGACCCCCTCTCTGCGCGTTCGGTTGATAGCCGATTTACATCATGCTCTGCGACTCGAGCGACAGGCAATCGACAATCACAGCGGAGGCTATCAAATACTCGTCTGCACTATCGCGTGAGTCTCGTACGCCGATTCACCCGTACATTCTAACGCGATTTTCGAGTAGCAGACTCCCGGATCACAGTCACCCTGAATACACCATACGCGTGTATGATCCCCTTCGTCATTTTCTTGGGGCTATACATTACAACCCCCTCGTTCCCGATAGCGCGCATTTCTTGCCCGACAGTGCACACCACCGAGCAACGCGTGTGCTCAGACTCGTGCTCGAGGGGAGGGTACCCAACTATCGAGTCTATTTTGATCTGAGCATTCAGCGCTCGTTACACACCATGTAAGCTAAATTTTCTACTCGTGTTTTCTTACTTATGTTGTACAGTTTACTTGTTTAATCATTGGAGGTCTACAACCTCAATCAAACTATCTACACAATGCGATTTATGTACCTACTATGATGTAACACGAATACTTCAAAACATAGTTTTTCGAGCTGTACTACCTGCCTGAAATATGGCCCAGACAACGCCAACGACAGAAAAAAGGGAGAAGAGAGATCTCCGAAGATCTACTACAGATCTTATCTAGGGCGGGGGAACGGTTGCAGCACTCAACGGATCCGAAAACAGTCACGAGAGAATTGTCGCTGGGAGCCCAGCGATGAAGCGATCAGGGGCAGCTGGGGATTCCAGCGTCTGAAGAGAAAACGATGTGCTGGGAACCCAGCGTTTGATCGCTACAGGGGACCTTACCCGTTGTCTGAAGAACGTCCTAAATTTCTTCTATCGAACATTTCATCTCCATTGTGAGTTTGGCGTACGTTTGCATGTTGAGTTTGTTAAATATTGATGTACTAGCCTCGACTCAGGGATACCAGTATCGACCAGAGCCATTGCTTGAAATTAATTGATCTCTCTGGAGACCAACAAGAGTGCGTACCTCCCTCATTTAGGGTTCTTCAGCCCAATGCTAAATATCTCTATAAATCGCAGAGCTTAAACCCATGCCACTCAACACATTCATCATTCTATTGTTCCTCTTCATACCTCTCGTCTTGGCAGAACCTTCATCTGTCGACTCCGATAATCATGATTTACCTGATAACGTGAGACGTCGGACGCTTTGGAATGTCTTATGGAGCTGCCTCACCGCGATATTCGCATCCACATGGCTTGCAGTCCATCCCAATGTCCCGGGACACCGAATTACGGGGAGGCAGAGTTGGTCTGAAAGTTTAATCCTATCTGTTTACGAACGTCTGACGGTGACGGGTGTGGCTATCATAGCACCAGAAATCATTGTCGCGTGGGCCGCCGCACAGTTCACAGTGGCCTGGGAAGTGTGTTATGGTAAGCATTTTGAAAATTCTCGGAGGAGAGTAGCATTTCACAAAAGACATCTATAGGGGAGAAATTTTCTATTCCATCCATATGGAAGTCCTGGGAAAGGGATCCCCAAGACCGCCTAACGATGACCCACGGGTATTTTCTCAGCATGGGTGGCTTTGAGGGAAACCACCCCCACACCTCAGACGAGCGCCGAGCATCTGGACAACATCCTTCAGAACGAGGAGATAAACTACTCTTCTCGCTCGATGCACTCGTAAAATATCCGTGTTTGAGGAAGAGACTACGGGAGATTAAGAAAGAGGATATCACGGACAGAAGCAAGGGTGATTATCTCTCGAAGTTTATTTCTATCCTCCAAATATCCTGGTTCATGGTTCAGTGCTTCGCCCGGATCAATCAGAATCTCCCAATCACCCTCCTCGAACTCACAGCGCTCTCATTCGCGGGGATGAGCATCATAGCACGTTGTTTATGGTTGCATAAGCCACTCAATGTCAAATATCATATCTATGTGGGCGAATGTAACTCCAGCCAGTCTTCATCGGCACCCCCACCCGAGCCAGGCTCAGACCACGAGGAGTGCAAGCTTAGCTCCTACCAATCTACACCGGCTCCCGCTCACGAGGGGCCATCGTCACTCCCATCCGAGCCCACATCCCAAGAGAGCAAATATTTCTCATTCTTGAAAGGTTATGCGGATACTATAAAAGGAAAGGTTTTCCAAACTGTTAACGGAATTTCAAGTGATCCCATGAAATGGCGGGCCACTGCAGCCTCTCTCTTCATGTTATTGCTGCGTATTCCGATCTATGTCCTCCTAGGATCGATGATCATGGCGGTCTCAGTCCTCGTAGGATCGGTGATCGTGGTGGTCTCGGTCCTCGTAGGATCGCCGTTCATCGCGGTAATTGCGGTCGTTCTTGTCTTTGGTTTCGTCGGGTTGCTGTCCTGTGCGGTCGTCATCATCATTTTAATCATCATTTTAACGTTGACCGTCGGCGTTGTCGCTATTGTCCGATTGACGAGATATCTCCCTGTCTGGATTAAGGGCCAATCTCTGACAGAGAGCGAGGACAGTGTACAGGGCCTCGATCGATTTTCCTGCGGGGGGTCAAAAAGAACTGGCACCCGAGATGCAGTTCTATTTGTCATAGGATCGATATTCGGTGCAATTCATTGCATAGCCTGGTCGTTTGACTTTCCATCACACGCTGAAATGTTGCTCTGGAGGATTTCATCTTTGTCTGCTTTACTTCTTCCAATGTTGGTGTCTCTTGTCAGTTCGGTTTTCACTCGCTGCGCTAAGTAGTATCCTTTCACCAATATGTCCAGCGAAAATAAGTGCTGATAAAATTTCTCAGGCGCAAAGATGGCATTACTGTACCAGTTTTTGCTATGCTCTACGCATATATCACGGCACGATCCATCTTAATTGTCCTCGCGTTCATGCAGCTACGGTCCTTACCACCATTAGCTCTCAGTAACGTTCAATGGACCGATTACATACCTCACTTCTAGTTCTGTCAATATTCTAGTTCCATCGTCAATCTGCAGTTTGGACCGAGCCCTTTCCCCTGGTATAATATATTTCCTGTACATATTGTATGCATAGCGTAGTACGCAATATATTGCAACATTTATGTCTGAACCCGAGGGTAACCGCGGTGGCTACCTTGATGGGACTCGGGGAGAATCCGCCACTTCTTCGAGCGAGGAAATTATTTCCAGAAGAAGATATCTCCAAATTGGGGGGAGTAAGTGAGTGAATAGACATGGTATACGTACTACAGATTGTTCACCTACCTGGCACCGCTTTCAAGACGAGATATCGACTGCAAGGTAAATCTTGGATGAATCCAGCTTAATATACTCGCAATTCCAGGACGAAGAGTGCTATATAGATTGTTTGACTTGGATCACTGCGCTAGCCCTATTATACACATGCAAACTTCTTGGTGAGCTCAACGGTCAGGCTGCTTGGTTCGTCAGGCGCAACATTGGTACCAAGACTTCGTCATATCCGACTTACTGAGTATCTACTAGGATTCATTCTTCGAGCTCCAGATTTACTCCATGCCGTCTCCAATGCATTGATTCAAGCTTAATTTAGAGTCGTATTCCTCACGGTGATGGCTATATGCAACATGTTCCTACTGATCGATCGACTAAGCCAGCTTCGATACCGGACCGACGGAGCATTTCATGTTACTACATACGCCTCGATGTCTGCATATGACAGTCTGATGCCTGTTCCGCTAGAAGAGAGTTTTCATCTCAACATATACTGTTTGCGGACTGAAAGTCTATGAAAATGTTATCTTGAGGTCAAGATTTAAAGTTGCCAACGAACCCTTCTACGAGGTGATCAGTGAGGTGACAAGCGTGACGCTTCCTTCCCACGTCAACAACCTAGGTCTGCCTGTTATACCCACCCCCATAAAGAGTACCCTTCCAGATTTGCCGCGCGCGGTCCTAGTTGCAGTGTCCGGTTCATTGACGACGAAACCCTTTGCATAGACGAATTGAATCACAAAGAAAGGGCGTAACAATAAGGCCGCCGATTGGATGAGGTTCGAAGCATGGCTGGAAGAGAAATCGTCTGCTGGTAGACATCTGTGGCGAGCTCGCAAAAAAATCGGCGAGGAGTGGATCGACAAGTACGAAAGCAGGTGGTATTCGACCTCCGACGGTTCTGATTGGCAGAGGCCCAATATGGAAGACGCCGGCATCAGGGTCTTTCGGGACAGGACCCTGGTATTCCTTACTGCCATGTACCAGTTTTAACTTTTCACGACTCCAAGCTCTTCCCGCCGCGCCGGAACATGGATACTGACGTGAAAATTGGGAGTCAAGTGCATTCTTGATGCGATTTGGTTCCTGACGACGAGGAGCTGGAGTAGAAGGAGACAAACGCCACTTTCTACGAATTCGACTTTTCTATCTTGCCACGGGATGAAAGGGCCAGGAAAGAAGAAAGATGGCGTGGACGGCGATAGTGTCGATGTAGCAGACGGGACTAGACACCAGGTAAGTCGTGTCATTGCCATATATCTGGATTGTCATTGACGGCTGAAAGAGCATTGAGCCATTCCAGGCGCAGATCGTGGCGGTGACTGCACCGTGCCTGCCGATACATGTTTGTCCATCCAATACGTCTATGATTTTCTTTCTCTAACCATCCCCAGTAGGATTTCCCATCACTTAGCGGTCTAGTAACAACGTCGACTACGGTACGCATATACGCCGGTATACCGTTTAGTTGCACGTCGTAGCGAGGTTTCATGAAAAGTTTTTCGCCGAGGGCAGAGGACTAGTCACTTTAACGGCGGTGGACTTTCGGGAGTAAGGATGAGATATGACTAGGAATTGGAGACACTCGAAGCGCAATGGGAGTGGAGGTTCAAGGCTGTCAGTGGTAATCGTGAGGTAGTGTCCAGGTCCAGCCTATTGCCATTGTGAGCTTAACTTCATTTTTCAAAGCTAGAAGTCTCATTGGTTTTATTCTCTACGCAGTTCCGTGGGTCATCAACGCCTGCGGCCAGTCAGCATTTCTTTCCATATGTCCTAGGGCATCGATCTGCACGCGAAAGCACGCCAGAGTTCATCCATCATTGCCGTGCTATGCCGATATGGTGCACTGACTGGGCTCATGTAGTACACGCCAGATGGTCGCTTTGACTTCAGAGCTTTTGGATCTGCGTTCCTCTCAAGGTAGCCGACGCACCTAGTCTTCTTCCTATTGTGGTATACTGATACAAGAATGGCTTCTTCGACCCGATACGGTCTAGTCTCCCATGACGATGAGGGACAGAAGCAAGGAGAGACACGGGCGGGACTTACTGACTCAAATGTTCCTCTAGGGCTCATCGCGAATTCGACTTGGCTATCTTATCAAGGAGCGAAGAAACGGAAGAAAAGAAGAGTGATGACGTAGACGATGACAATGTTGGTGTAGCAAATGAGACTTTACGCCAGGTACGTCCTGCCATTGCCATATTTCTGGGCGCTCACTGGCGGATGAAAGATAGTTGAATTTTGCTAGGCTTATATATTGATGAATATCTACACTGCGCCCGCGGATGCGGGTCTGGCTATCAATAATCAATACCGTCCTAAGTATTGGCTTAGAGAAGGACTTTTTTAATCACTTGGTGAATAACAGCACCCACCGTATAAGTACTGATAACAGCAGAGGGCTCAATTTTCTTGTAAACTTGACGTCGAGAACGTTCCGCCCTGAGGCACAGCCACAGAGTACGCCTAACAGGACGAAGTCGCATTCACCGATCTCCTCTTGGGAATAGACTCCAGCGAATCAAAATATCTTGTTGGAATACAAAGACGATGTGGCTTCCAGAAGATTGCGCGCACAGCTGATGCCTGCTCGTCTACAGACTCACGAGTGGGCCTCGTCCCGAGAAAACGAGAATCTCCTTGACTTTTTGACCCATCAAGAGATCCGGGACTGATTTTCGGTTAGAACTGTTCAGTGAGTGGCTATCCGACGTTCTGAGATGATGACTGATGCAGAGACGGCGACTAGCAGGTCGTAAATAGAAGCGATTGATTTACTATGTGTTCCGCGAGGGGACCTTTACGTATCACTCTACGGAACGATGGAGCCATCTCTGCGATCACTACCAAACTTCTTGGACTGATACTGCACTGATGTCTTGAATAAAGTCAATTTCTATCGTGCTGGCCAATGAAGGCATATCTTCAGCCACACACTGCGCCAGACGTTCTAGTAATCGGTTGTGTCTACTTCAAGACTTGAGCCTTTGAATCGATCGCCTCTCAGGCATGACGGTATACTATCGGTGCCATTCCGCGCTTAGGAATATAATGAAGAGTATGCATGGTGTATGATCATCGATTGTGACGTATGCATTGCTACCCATATGCGGTTGGTTTATGATTTACTTCATATCCCAATAACGACTCTAAAGATTCCTTGTATTCTTTTCAAGCTCTCGCCCTCATATACGCGGCTAAACATCATCCGGAACTCAGTTCAATGGCAACCTCTGAAAAACAGTTTCACGCACCTGGGTAAGGAGACAGGCAGAGCGGTAATCTCGGTATGTAACAATCCTGTGCGGCATTATATTAAACTCTTAAAGACTCTTAAAATCCCTTGTATACTTTCCATGCTCTCGGCTTCATATATGCAACTGAACACCATCCAAACCCGAATTCGATCACGGGTCAGAAGACGGACAGAGCGGTAATCTCGGCATGTATCATTCCTGTGCTGGATTTTGTGGGGCGAAGGACATGACAGCCGATGATTATGATACTTGAAGGTCTGGTTCAGCCGACAAGGCTGCCGCCAAATTGTTGGAAGGGACCTGAAAATTAAAGATAACGTGTGGCCAGACGGAAAGGGCGAAGGCCAACCTTGGGTAAAGCGGGCGCGTTTCGTGCATTCGGCTAGTGGGCTGTGCAGAAGATGGTGTGCTGTATTCATTATATTGGTCATATGGTCATAACAATCAGTTTCTCTGCAGGGACTGAATGAGAAATGATGTAGTGCATCCGTTTCCGTACATGTGTTGTGTCAACCATCTTTCTGTATCGTGATCACACGGACCCATTATCTTGAGCGTCCCGCGTACGTGAACGAGGGATGGAAGCAATATTGGCGGTGTTCATGTTTGCTGTGGGAACAATACTCTGCAGAAGTCCCGGGACATGATCACACTCGCATCACACCGTGGGTTACTCTGATGACCATGTAGCGCCACGGCACGAGATTTCATAATTACCGAAGCCTCTCTGTGTCCTATCTATCTTCCCCTCTTCTTCCTTCCCCCACAGTATCATGTCCGACTCAAATCATGCAAATGTTGATCCAGCGATTGAACAAGTAATACGCATTACTTACAGGTAAGAGTGTAGTTATATCCCATCAAAGATATTCATTGATGATGGTGTATAGTGCAGTTCACCTTACAGGTTACTCATCCAGTCATGTTGTATTAGAACCGTTGATGTGCTTGGTAATGGTGCAGAGACTAAACTAGAGCGAATATACAACAAGTGAAACTTGTATATACTCAACCCAAAGCAATCCTTGCGCTTCACAATCACCAAATATATATAAGTTCGGGTGTTTCGAGATTGATATAAGACCTCTGCAAACCGACTAGTTTGGTTGGAAGATCAAATATTCTGCCAAGTGCGCAACTATTCCAGCAGGAAGCAGGACTATTATGACTTGTTCTTTCATTTCAAAGAGTATTCAAGCTATTCAATTCGACTTAGCGAATATAGCACTGGTTTGTGGGCAAATACAATATATTAAGGACAACTTTTCGTCCTGAGACTTCAAATATTTTGGATTCTGAGATTAAATGACACTTAGGCCGATTTATATAGCACACTGGCTTTACTATGGTGCACTGGCCGATGTCTGCAGCTCACTGGCTGATGCTATGGCTCACTGGCCAATTCAAACTCGAAAATATTCAAATAATATTGATATATTCTTTCTATATATAGTGGACTTGAGAAATACTCGTCTCATCCAAGGAATATACACAAAAGCCTTCAAAATCGCCCTGCTCACTGGCTAAGGTGTGACTCTAAGGGATGGCAAGCTCCCTGGACTTAACAATTATTCTACAATCCTGAGGTTCCACTCCAAGGCCCTTGAATTGACTCAAGCACTGCACTTATAATGCCAAATTGTGGGGAGGGTGTTGCCTCCAGTATATTACATCTAGGAGGCCTTTATATACTGTATATAGTCCGATCTATCTCGGATAACTAGTCATACTGTATAAGCTAATATCTGACTGTATCTAGGCTACATACTGCTGGGTTGAGGGTTTCCTGGTCAAAATGATCTAGGCACTTTCTAGTCCACTTTCCAGGCTCATTAATGGCCGCTTGAATCAAAATATTCTATCATTCTTTGCCAGACTAGGAAGGATTCTGGAACTGCAAAGCTGAATAGCTTGGTTACCAGTCGCTTCACCCTCTGCCCAGGCTATTGCATCATAGAATGCCTCACCATTCTCTATCTCTAGGCAACTAGTCAAGGCTACAGTCAGTGGAATATTCCTGATCAATTGATCTGTCAATATGGATACTCCAATCACTGATGTGAGCCTCATGGCCTACTATTCTGGAATCTGACTTGTCTGCAGAGTATCTACAGGTCCAAAGTCACTATCAATAGATAGTACTGGTGAGTCACTTCATATCTTCAATATAAAAGCAAATATTCCGCCATATGAGGCAAAGTACTTGCTGCTGAATGCGAACTTGGGAAATTCTTCTATCTATTCTTTCCAGAGCTTGAACTGCCTCGGAATAATTCTGGAAACCATAGACAACTAGTCACAGCTATTCAATCGCATTAGGGGAATATTCCCTTCATCTGGGGGCTAGTCAACCTCGTTAAGGGACTACTTACTTCTGGTTTAAGTGGATTGTGCATGAATAGGACATTATAGCATATATCTGCTTGTTTAGACCTATTAGAGATCGGCTATTTCAGGCTGGTAGGTTCAATCCTTCAAGGTATCGTTCCTAAGTCCTGTATTTCGACTCTATATCTTCATTCATTCCACAGGATCCTAGCTATCTGCTCAAAGTCTCAACAATAGCTCTCGTATTCAAGTAGATATCGATTCTTGGATGTATATATCTTATACAAAATCGCAAAATCTAAGGGTAGACACACAACATGCATATCACTGTACTGAACATAACCCATAGACTTTATAATGAACCTCTGAGAGGATGTGCACCCTAATTTCCTACCTGAAAATACAGTCTTTGCCAGGTGCACAATGGATGACATCATTATACAGGAGTTGATGATGATCAAAGAAGCAGAAAGCCCTTGTTGGAATTTAATGGAAACCATTGAAATGTCTGTACTTCAGTCACCAGGGCATCTCCGATTCAATGCAGCTAACCTGGACACTCTGGCAGATCTACCGAAAGCCCTTCATTCATGCTGTCAATTTTGAATCGATGCCCTGGACACAATGATCATGTACTTGCTCAAGTCGAGCTGAAAACTGCCAGTTTGATCTTAGAATTTGCAACACTTGATCACTGTACATCACTCTTCAGTCTCATGAGTTTTGCATCCTCGCTTATGTTTGATAAATGTGAAGGGTGGTCTCAAGTTATTGGCAAGTTGGATAATGATGATCCAGCACTAGAACTTGCTTTCAGGACTATTGCCATACCATCAGAACATTCTTCCAATCCTTCATCGGACAATGAAAACAGTTTGTTCGTTTTACCTACTACGAACAGTCAATCGGAACCTCATCTTTCTTCCAATGACCTGATCATTTCCTGTGCATTGTTGAACAATCGTGGTGTTCAGTTGCTGGAACACTTCGAGCAGTTCAGTCATGAGGACAACCTACAAAATGCAATTTCTGCACTAGATCATTCAGTGTCATTCACTTTGGTCAGCGATCCCGGTAAATCTGATCTCTTGAGCAATCTTTGTGCCGCATTCTTGGGTCACTTCAAGTTGCTCAGAGGTAGTCGAAATCTTGATCAAGCAGTTAAATTTGGGAACAATGTGGTCAGTTTAGCAGACGGTGATGGGGATGATCAAGCCCCCATTTTCTACAACCTCAGCAATTGCTATGCTGTTTGTTCTGCACTCCAGGGAAACCAGGATGACCTCAACTCAGCCATTTTAACTGCAGAGCTTGCAGTCTCTGCCTCTGCTGAAGGAAGCCCACAGAAACCCAGCTCACTCTACACCCTCACTGTTCGCCTTGCTCAACGGTTTGAAGAGCTTGGTGAACTTGATGACATTGAGTCAGCAATTAAAATGGGGTGTCTTGCATTCTCTCTTGCTGCGGAAGGAGATCAATTGAAGTCTATGGCATTAGACATGGTCGCCAGTTCACTCCACCAATGCTTCAATTGTCTGCGCAAATCTGATGACCTTGAGGAAGCGATTTCAGAATGGAGAAAAGCACTAAATTTAATGCCAGAGGGCTTTCCACAGAGATTCGTGATCCTGCACAATCTCAGTACCCTCCCTCCAAGCTCGCTTTGCTGAGTATGGCAACCCTGCCGATCTGGATGAGGCAATCATCAGAGGAATGGATGCGCTGAATGCGGTGCCTGGTAGATCTCCGGACAAGCCAGTGATGTTGGTCACCCTTAGCAATTGCCACTATAGTCACTTTGAACTGAATGGAGACCTTAATGACCTTACAGAGGCCATTTCATTGTTGCAGAATGCCCTCTCCCATGTTCCAGATAGACATGTTAACAAGCCAGTCATACTTTATAACCTTTGCAACCGTCTCAATTATCGTTTTCGCAGCACCCAAGATGCAAATGATCTCGACAAGGCAGTTTCTGCAGGACGGCGTGCTGTGGCTTGTAACCCTGATAATCATTCAGTTAGAGCCACTTCACTAGGTCTCCTCACCTCTTCTCTTCAAACTTGTTTCCAGGTTCATAAACATGCCGATGACCTGGAGGAATCCATTACCTGTGGAAGGAAATCATTGTCATATATTCCTGATGATGATTTGTCCAGATCCGTTGCACTATTACACCTTGCTACTTCAGTAGCACTTCGTTTCGACCATTTCCAAAATCCATTGGATGCCAAAGAAGCTATATCCCTATCCAAATCAGCTGTACATGCCCCAGCGGACAACCTTTCAACTAGGCTGAAAGCTGCTAGGCAATGGGCCAGACTGTGCAGAAATCTCGATTTTCCATCTGCACTGGAGGCATATAAAGTTGTTGTCAATCTTGTTCCCCAAGTAGCTTGGACCAGGCAGAGTATAGCGGCGTGACATAGACAATTAGCTGATTCGGGTCCCACAGTCAATGAAGCAGTGGAATGGGTGATCCACTGTGATGAAGCTGATACAGCACTTGAATGGTTAGAGATGGGGTGGGCCATTGTTTGGGGCCAGTTGCATAACCTTCGCTCACCTGTAGACTTTGTTTCTGATGCACATCCGGATCTCACTGAAAGGCTGTCCGAAGTTGCAGTTGCTTTGGAGAAGGCAACCAGTCAATATGTGGACACAGAGTACTTCAAGGAGTCAACAATGGAGGATATAGCAAAAGAGCATCGTCGTTTGGCTACTGAGTGGGATAGTCTAGTTGAAAGAGTCAGGGCACTCCCAGGTTTCGAAGACCCCTTAGGACCAAAAAAGCTGGCTACACTCAAGAATGCAGCCAAACTTGGTCCGGTTGTCATCCTCAATACATTTCACATGAAGTGTGATGCGCTCGTTCTGATCCCTGGCCTAGACAATGTTGTTCGTATTTCGCTGGAGGATTTCTCTCACCAAAAGGCCAAAATTCTACAAAAACGACTCAACAAATTGCTGTCAGCTCTTGGCGTTCGTACACAAGCATCGCAACCAGTGTACAGTACTTTGGACAAGGATGTGTTCATGAATGTTTTAAAGGAGCTATGGACATGCGTCATGAAACCTGTACTCGACAGCCTAGCCTTCTCTGCAAGTAGCTTTTCTTACATGATGCCAAAGCATTTACTAAACATTTCTTAGCCTTGTGATACCACCAATCCTCCATGATTATGGTGGTGTCCAACAGGTCCCCTAGCATTCCTCCCTATCCATGCAGCTGGAGACTACCGTACAAATGAACCAGGAACGAAGCTGTCTGACTATGTTGTCTCATCATACACACCAACGCTCACAATTCTTCTTGACAAACTAGAGAAAACTCGCAGGTTCAAAGGATTGTTAGCAATCAGTCAACCCAACACTCCAGGGTTATTGTGTCTTCTGGGTACGACAGGAGAACTGCAGAAGATTGAAAAACGAGTGAACAGAGTCCATGTAGAGTATCTGAGAGGAGAAGAGGCAATGCCGGACAAAGTACTTGATGGCATGTCAGCCTGCAATTGGGTTCACATGGCATGCCATGCTATGCAAGAGAAGGCAAAGCCTTTAGACAGCACCTTTCACCTTCACCACTCTTCCAATTACCACGATGGTAATTTACCACTCTCTCACATTATCGTAGAGTCATTCCCTGATGCTGACTTCGCATACCTCTCTGCATGCCAAACCGCCACAGGAGATGAGTCATTATCAGAGGAATCAGTCCACCTTGCTGCAGGAATGCTTATGGCCAGATATCAAAGTGTTATTGTGACATTGTGGTCAATCAGGGATGCTGATGCACCTCTCATTGCTGACGAAGTATATTCACAACTATTCAAAGACAGAGAACCTGATAGTGGGAACGCTGCAATCGCCCTACATCATGCTATTCAATCTCTTTGCAAATGTGTGGAGGATGAACCTGATTCATTTGTAAGATGGGTGCCTTTCATACATGTAGGAGTTTAGGGTGCAATGTCCGATTGTCTAGTCAGTAGGCGACACAGTCTGTATGTACTGGATAGTTCTTTTTGGTCTCACAGTGTGAATACAACATTGAAATAATTTATAGTAATCTGCCAGTGATAAAATCCACTGAGCAGTGCTAACATCATGACTTGTTAAAGAGGGCCTGCGCATCTGTGTGGGTAGGTCTGAGTCTTGTGTGTATATATTTCTACAGACGTTTAATAAGCCCTTGCTCATCAACAACCTTCTTGATGGTGTGTCAACGTCTTTGGGGACATTGGAGCTTGCAGTTTGTGACCAGCATCACAGGATAGAATATCCCTTCTTGTATCATCCTCTTCCTGGAAAGGAAATAAATCCATGTACTACCTTCAGATGATAATATCTGCTGCACCGCAAGCTCGGATTTCACAGGTAGCACAGGGATATTCGAGTTCCCGATTCTTTCTGAAGGATGAGGAAATGATAGAGGGTTTATATCAGAATGTAACTGGTCATGAGTAGTGCCAAACTGTCTGGACAGGGGCTTTACCTGGGGTTTGCTTACAAATTTTTAGTGATAGCCAATCAATCAGCACTCAACGGCTTCTTTGCCATTTGGTTGCCGCTGTGGCTGAGACCTCTTTTGTTCCGATATCTCCCTATTGGCTCACCAATATGCTGACCTATTTTGCCCACCGTTGATGTGTTGCTGTCTCTATGTTTCCAAACCGCAACCCGTACTTCATGTGTAGAGATGTGGTGGTGCTGTCTCATGGCCAGCCCCAGTAGCTACAGTTTACTACAGTAGGTATGTAAAGGGATTTTTGATCTACTAGTGGTACATAACATACAGGTGCAATGTGCATCTTCATGGTTGCTTAATAATTTTGTATGTTGTCCACAATTGTTGATTATTTCTCTGCTTTTGTTTGCATATTGTCGTCTCTGACCTTTCATGGAGGGCAATACTGAGGTTAGATTCTTGAGGTTGTGCAAAATGCGAGCTGGCGGCACAGCCGCCGAGCAAGCTTTTTGCACAACCAGTTTATCAAGCTATTCTAATTTAGCCTGGATTAGTAGATAAACAGCATTCCAGTTCATGGTCCAAAGGGAAAGAATCGGGGACACGGCAACTGCCGCTACTGGATTCCGAGTCCGGAGCGTGTGCATCTTGGAGTCCACTCAAGCATGCAACTCCCCGTTCTGCTTCAATAGCACTTCGCAGGTCGATATCCAACGCCGGTACACAGATAGATTGTGAAAGGAAATGTTTGAGACATTTGACATGAGTGAAGGCTGTCGGTTGATTTTGGTGGCTGGCTCTATGGACGGGTCGCAGTGGAAGTCTTTGTGGAACTGTCTGAAGAGATTGGCCTGTGTTTGGCGATCAACTGGAGTGGAAAGTCAGAACTATTGAACTAAGTAAAGTGAACAGAAAATTCGCTTGTCCAATTCCATGTATCGTTGGGAAGGAAATCAAGGAGTGTGACGTCACTAAGACCAAACACAGAATCCAAAAAAATAATTTAAAAAAAAACTAAGCCCCCGGGTTGCTTCTCTTTTCTCTCTACGCGTTGATTGGCCACTGTGCTCGCACCTCATTGACAGTACGTCTTTCCTCCGTCCAAAGTCTGTTCGAATATCATCTACGTCGGAGCCATATGCGTGGGAACTCGAATGCCAATGGCCCGTCGTACAGCAAGACAATCAAGTCGAGTGCATCCGTGACGCTACGGTCTGGTTCCCGACAATGAGAAGCAGGAGCAGAAGGAGACAGACGCCGCTTCCTTCGAATTCCACTTTTCTATCTTGCCACGAGATGAAAGGGCCAGGAAAGGAGAACGACGGCATGGACGGCGATAATGTTGTAGAACACGAGACTAGAGCCAGGTAAGTCGTGTCATTGTCATATATCTGGATTGTCATTGACTGCTGGAAGAGCATTGAGCCGTTTCAGGCGTAGATCGTGGCGGTAATTACACCGTACCTACTAATACAGGTCTGTCCATCCAATACGTCTATAATTTTCTTTCTCTCATCATCACAATAGGCTTTCCCATCACTTAACGGTCTGGCAATGACGTCGACTGATGCGCATATACGCCGGTATACCGTTTCGTTGCTCATCGTAGTGAGGTTCCGTGTATCGCCCAGGGCAAAGGACTAATCACTTTGACGGCGGTGGCTTCCAGGAGTAACGATGAGATCTGACCGAGAGTTGGAGGCGAAGAGGAATGGGAGGGGCAGTCCAAAACCGTCAGTGATAATTGCGAGGTTACTGCCATTGTGAGCTTAACCCCGTTTTTCCAAGCTAGAAGTCTAATTGATTTCATTCTCTACACAGTTCCGTGGGCCATCCACGCCTGCAGCCAGTCAGCATTTCTTTCTATATGTCCTAGGGCATCGACCTCCATGGGAAAGTCCGCCAGAGCTCATTCATCATCGTCGCACTATGCCGATGCGGTGCACTAGCTGGACTCATGTAGTACACGCCAGATGGCCGCTTTGACTGGAGAGCTTTTGCATCTCCGTTCCTCTCAAGGTAACCCGCATATCCAGTTTTCTTCCTTTTGTGGTACTGATACAAGAACAGCTCCCTCGACCCGGATTTTCTACAGTCTGGTCCCCCACGACGATGAGGGACAGAAGCAGGAAGAGATACAGACGGCGCTTCCTGATTCAAATTTTCCTCTCGGGCTCATTGCGAATTCGACTTCGCCATCTCATCAAGGAGCGAAGAAGTGGAAGAGATGTGGACGACGACAATGTTGGTGTAGCGAACGAGACTTACTTTGCGCCAGGTGCATCCTGCCATTGCCATATTTCTGGGCGCTCACTGACAGATGAAAAATTGTTGAACTGTGCCATGTATATATATTAATGAATACTTACACTGCACCTGCAGATACGAGTCTGGCTATCAATATCGTCCAAAGTATTGGCTGAGAGAGACTTGGTGAATAACTGCAGAAGCTCAATCTTCTTGTAAACCCATATGTCTCTCAGCAGCCTTGCCTCACGAGCTCTGTTCACCTCTATCCCACAACCTCTGTTTCATCGCTACCGACTACCGCCTAGCTCCCCAAACTAAGTTTCTCACCATTCTCTCGGACTGCAAAGCTGCCATCGACTTCCTCTTCACATCCGAGTTCGCCCCTCCGCTACAGGGAAGCGCTCGGATCCCAACAAGCTCATTCTCAGCGGGAGCTCCGCTGGCGGGTGGTTGTCGCTCTTGTGTGAGACGGGCATCGGGTTCAAGGCGAGTGGGCCCGAGAAGGGGCGCGCCAAAAGTATCGCAGCATTGTACCCTACCACGGATCTGCTGGATCCGTTCTGGATGAAGCAGTACCCGGTATGCTACTACAAGCGCGTCATTGATAAGGAGGAGCTCAGGGCGTTCCTTGATCATAAGGGAGAGAAGGTGGCTTCGCCGGCCTTGGACAGCCCGAGGAATGTCTTCTATTCTTATATGATACAAGAGTGCGTTATGATTTTCTATATCTGCACTTTGGGCGGTGTTGAAGTTTTGCGTTTTGTTATTAGAGGAATTCTGGCGGACCTTTTGTTGGCGGGGGAGTCGGTTGAGCCTTCGGCATAGTGTCGCTGCTAACCTCAAGTCTGGCGAGTTTGCGCTAGCGCCAACGTATATCGTCCATGGGGATGTTGACGATAAGGTCTCCGTCCAAGAGGCTAGAGATGTTGTTGTAGCTGCTGGACCTGATACTCGTATTCATTATCGATGGTAAGGCGGCGCGTGTCACGCGAGATTCAGGGTGGATCCGCACCTATTACATAAGCGAACTCACCCTCTGTATAGGGCCAGATTTATAAATCTCGACAAGTGCCCACCATGTCCGAGCCCCTACCGGACGCACCCCCCGACGACTTTCGTCAAGGCTCTCCTGAATATACTGCGTATCAATCTTGTCGGACCCTCGAAGCTCTTGGTAGTAGCTGGGGTGTGGTCGTAGGTGGCTTGACCAGAGAGGACTCTCAAACTGCCATGTTCAGATTCAGTCCCCAAGTTGTCGCACGAGTCCTAGGATATGCACTTGTTCACTCTCATACCGTTCAAGGCAAGGCAAATGTGGCAGAGGAAATCCTCGGGTGTAATCAGAATGGCGAGTTCCTTGCGGGATTGTCCTATATATACGTCATGGGCATGATTAGAGTTTGTATGTCTTCGCATCCGAAGGGTTCGGTACCGACGTCTTTGTCGAGTCACAGCTCCCGAGCATCATTTCAAGCAACGGCAGACAACATCGCTGCTGCTTTGGCGCAGCCCACTATCAGTTCAAGCGTTGCTAAAGATCTGGTAAGCACTGTTTTTGGGCTGTTCTTCTCGACTGAAGTTCCTTAGGCTTTGGCGCGAGACAACTATCGGTGTATTGTGTCTGGGGCGGTGAACTTTCCCAGTTTTCGCAAAGATCCAATGCGATTCCCTGAAGCATCCAGAGTTAATGTGGCATATACATCGCTGGGTCACATATTCGGTCAATTGACAATGGATCATACAACTGGGATGACCAGTGCCGCGCGTGCAAAAGTCCGTCTGTCTCCCTCTTCACAAATGCAACTCTATCCAACTCACTTTATTTGCCAGCTGGCTTGGGCCACTTCCGCCGCGGCCGTTATCGAATGGTTTTCTGGTATTTCAGTTGTCAATGAGCTCAATGGAAATGACATTCATCGACCGGAGAATACATTCACGATAGCAGACGGCCTGCATACTGCGTTCGATCAGCTCGCCTTTTCTCTCCGTCCAATTGGGAGTGTAAGTTGATTATCATTCTTCCTTGTCTTTCTGAATATGAAACATATAATAGGATGATAACAATACATATGAAATTCACACTTATCCTTCAGGACTAAACGCTTCGTTTCGACTTCCGGATCGAGTGATGCTCACGAATGCGACCAACGGAAACATCCCTCTTCCCGACCGTCGTTATTTCCAACTGCACGATGCTTGTGCGAGGATTGCTCATCTTTCAGGCGCAGGTGAGGTCGTGGAGCAGCTGTTCCGAGATATGGAAGATGTAAAGGTCTTAGCAGAGGACGGGGGATCCAATCACCTTTTGTCTTTGGCGCTTTCCTCACATGTGCAGGCACAAAGTCAGTGTGATTGACAAACTCGCGTCAAACTCTGTTCTTTTCGTACGGCACATCACCTTAATATTTGTAGACTGCTGGCGTAGGAATTTTCCAGCGGTCAACATTGACAACTGTCCTCCTTTCTACTGTTCTCGCTTGTTTTGGGGTCGAATACGGTATCACAGGCGGAGTGCGACGGGAGTCGTGAAGAATCTTGGTTGCTGCACGGCCACCACGTGAATTCCAAAAGAGGATAGGCGAAGATTTTCGTATTTTCGTCGTGCATCCGGTTCTCAATCGCTTTGCACGTATTCCTAATGATACCGCCTTCAAAAACAAATACCATGGAGTCTATAACGCCGTCCTTACAGACGAATGCTTTACAGAGGGTCTCTTCTTCGTGGAACCCCAGTACGCGCTGCCTGTAGCCGAAATTGGCGTCGGTGCTATCGATTTGGCACTTTCGTAGTCGAGGTCGACAACCCTGTTCCCTTCAGGTAAGAGCTATAGTTATGTCCCATGAAAGATATTCGCTGATGATGGTGAGTAGTGCAGTTCGCATTACAGGTGATTCATTTAATCACGCTGTATTCCCCACCACATTGAACCTATCCCATAGACTTGACGATCAAGCTCCAAGCAGACTCGCACCCGAACCCTCTACCCTACTTTTTCATTTTATAAACATTTTTCAGCCCTGTGATACCACCAATCCGCCTCGATTATGGTGGTATCCTACAGGTCCACTAGCATTCCTCACTCTCCACGCTGCTGGAGACTGAACAAAGCTGTCCGACTATGTCGTCTCGTCATACACCCCAACGCTCACAATTCTTCTTGATAAACTAAATAAAACACGAAGTTTTAAAGGATTATTAGCAGTCAGCCAACCCAACACTCCAGGGCTGTCGAGTCTTCCTGATACGAAAGGAGAACTGCGTAAGATCGAGGAACGAGCCAAGGGAGTCCTTGTCGAGTGTCTGAGGGGAGAAGAGGCGACGCCAGAATAGTACTCGATGTCATGTCAACCTGTAATAGGGTTCACATGGCATGCTATGCTACGCAAGAGAAGGCAAATCCTTTAGACAGCACTTTTCGCTTTCATCACTCTCCTAATTACCACAGTGGTAATTTACCACTCTCACACATCATTGAAAATTCATTCCCTGATGCCGACTTCGCATACCTCTCTGCATGCCACACCGCCACAGGCAGGAGATGAGTCATTATCAGAGGAATCTGTTCACCTTGCTGCGGGAATGCTTATGGCCGGATATCAAAGCGTTATTGCGACATTGTGGTCGATCAGGGATGCTGATGCGCCTCTCGTTGCTGACGAAGTATACTCTCAACTATTCTCAGACGGAGAACCTGATAGCGGGAACGCTACAGTCGCCCTACATCACGCTGTTCAATCTCTTCGCAAACGTGTGGAGGATGACCCTGATTCGTTTGTGAGATGGGTGCCTTTCATACATGTAGGAGTATAACGTTCGATGTCCACGGTCCCGTTGCTTAGTAGTAGGTGATAGTCTGTATTTGACAGTTCCTGGTGCGACTACAACACTGAACTGGTTTATAGTAATATGTCAATAATAAAATCGTTCAGCAATGCTATGACTATTTAATGAGGGTTAGCGCGGTCGTGGACGTATACCAGACGTTGAACAAGCCCTCCAGAGAGTGACGGCATTGCATTTTTAATGGTTGGTACACTGGTAACGGAGATAAAAGCTGGTGCTAAATTTTTTTCATTTGGATATTCAATGGATTATTGTAAATCTCAGTGTTATTTAGTAACGGATTGTCGGCCTGTCCATGTGCAAATGTTCAAGAATCGAATGCGAAAATGGACGTTACACCGTGACGATGGATGAGACCATAAGTAGAGACAGACGCAATAGTATTCCTACCCAGTACATACAGTATGACTCGTTGCAAATCTAGAGAAGTCTATCGAGAGAAATGAGAATAAAATGTTAAAGGCCTACTACCAGTATCCGTTACCTACATCAAATTAAAAGAAACGACAACCGATATTGTGCTGACCGCCCCTGGAAACTGTATGCTTCAGGATTACAGTGCACCAACATCTTCTCTCTGTACCCCTTTTTTCTGGACAATCGCAACACACCTCGTGTGCCATAGGTTGCTCTTCTGTCCCTGAAATTTGCCCTCCTGGCGGGTGATGTCGAAAGGCGACTTTTGGACTGATGCCCGACAAGTCTAAGGCCTCTGTAGAGACGAAAAGTTTCAAGAAGCCGATATCAACATTTTGACCCTCTCTTAGCGTGTACACGTGTGGAACTGTCCCACTCATGCCGTATTCGATTACTAGCGAGTCTTTCGGAGGAAGAGAGGCATCGGGATTATTTTGCGCACTTCCCGGTAGATAGTATGCAGCTGAAAAGGCAGAAAATACAGTCAGTGTTGCGCGAAGTCAAAACCAGGAAATGACGTACTGATGCTCAAATCACTGACATCGAAATAGAAAATCGAAACATATAAAGGCGCCTTCGACGTATTTGTGATCTTGTATCCATACATCGCCTTCTCATCATCGGCCTCGACGAAAATCACATCATTATCGTGCAAATCATTCCCATACGGTTCATCCTCGAGTATCTCTTCCAACTCGTCATTGTAATCTCCTGTCCCTCTTAGCTTCCTACATTCGAGTTCCACCATTTTGGCAAGGGCGCTCTGCTCGCTAGAGCGGTGAAGGTGCCAGTAGAAATCAGCGGAGCTTCGAAGAAATCGATGGATGGTGTCCGAATCACTGATTTTGACATCGGGTGAAGGCATGCGTGTCAGCCCATGTTGTCGACAGAGCGCGTCCATGATCTCGAAATGGAGAACGTCACCATCCGCCGTGATAACCAAATCCGGCTTGTTGTTACGGTTCTCCACCAAATGGAATCCTCTCTTTCCTACATTTTGACTTTGCATCCCGTCGAATATCTGCTGAAATCTATCACGCAACCGTTCGTCGGGGATAAAAAGACAGATATCCTGACCCTCGCCAATCCGTGTCTGCAAAGCATATCCACCGGAAGCACTGAGGGGGAATGGTCTTTTATCGACCCCTGCCATTTTACACGTCGTAGTAAAATCGGTGGTCTCAACAGCAACAACAGTTCCAAGAGCAGGGGATGTCATGGTCTTGTCAGTAAAGACAGCAAACTCGGTGTCCGTGGTGATCCCAATAGCTTTGCCAGCCTTCAAAATGTACAGGTCTGGAAAGTCAGGGGATGCACTGATGTGGTGTGGTTTGTGTTGAGTCTTAGTCATTTTGGAATGGAAGAGGAACCGGGACTTGTGTGCACCTTCGCACTGCGGGTCTTGTCTGTAACGGACAGATCAATTATTAGCAGTCTAAGCAGGACACGGAGGTAGGCTTACTTATCAAGAGTACGCAGTTCGAATACGACGTCCTCGTAAGTAAGCTTATCAAAGCCCTTTTCCCGTAACAGGGCCAACAACGCCTCGGTAAAGACACCATGCCCATCTCCTTCCCTTGCTTCTTGCCCCTTCTGACATGCTGCAAGAAGCACGTGTGACAATGAGGCTGCCTTCTCGAAACCCTTTGCAACGTTACAAGTACGAGAATTTGGCTCGACGCCATGCAACAAGTCCCCAGCGATAGTATAAGTCTCTGGGAGCTCGATCCCGCGAACGGTGTAAGCCGAACCACTCTCATTCGTTCGCGTGCCCGAGCCGGAGTGACAAGAGTCGAATATGATGGTCTGTAAGTGCAGCTGATTAGACACTATGAATAAGAGAGACAAGCCAAAGCTTACGATGTTGTCTGACATTTTCTCGGCTAGGTCGTTGAGAAGATGTTTGAGCCTCAGATCCAGTACACCTTGTCCTTCCTGGGAGTTTCCCGACCCGCTGGGATCGAAGTCATATGGAAGAAGCATTTGTATCTTCTCGTTGGTGTTGAGCCATCCAGACGGTGCATGAGCTTCAGCTCCATGCCCTGCATAGAAGATGAAGATCGGATCGTCCTTGCCAATTGCTGTATCGTTCCCAAGATTTGTAATCTCTGTCTCGATAGCAACTCTCGTGGCTTGCTCGTTGCGAAGATTCTTTATTCGTTCCTTTGGAACGCCAAGAGACTTTTGCAAAAATTCACTGACGTCGTCGGCATCAGCAACGGCACCACTCAAATCTCCGACTTTGTCTGAGAGGTACTTGTTGATGCCGATAACTAGTGCAGAGAGAGATGGGGTTGTAGGGCTGACAATTGGGTCATCAGTGCACCTGTTCTAGCACAGAAGCATGAGAATACGAACAGTTCGGTATGAGGAATTGAGGAAGGGCTGTGAAGTTCAAGTTCAAAACTGTGAATTTTCATGGACAGGATCTACGTACGACGAATAAAGCGCAGGCTTCGGGGATCCATCAGACGAAGGGCTTTCCCCTGCTGCTGATCTGCAACATTTGAGCTTTAGTGAGTCAATTGTCTTTTCCGCAATGATTTCTTACATTGAACCATGTATCTTCGTTGGATATGGTAAGGAGCTATCAGAACCAGAGTTTCAGTAAGAGGCCTGAGAAAGGTTTGAAATGCACTGACGATATCGAAAGCCGGATCTTGCCATACACAGCACTGATTGTGATGCTGAACCAGGAAAGAAGCATGTGGATGAAAGACAGAGACGCAAAATACATGTTGGGCTAGGACTGTAGGTGTGTAGCTTGTCAGACCCCACGGGAAAGAAACACCACGCTTTATAGATATAGCTGGGTCGGTCGTTCTTTCCTCTTGCGCATATGGTCGCTTAATATTTCGCATTCCGATACTCGCTGAAATAATGTCCTGCACTAGCGCCTTCTGTTCGCCTGTGTCAGATAATGCACATTCTCGGGCGGGGCAGTCGGAGAATTCGTTCCAAGCGCCAGAATGAAACCCTATTCCTCATCTCGCTTGCAATGCGTTATCCAGGAGCATGGCTCTACGTCTCAATACATTTCTTCTTCACTACATTGCCTACTACATGCTGACTGGTATACAGCATTGGATCTGAGCCGATATCCAGGAATCGCGGTGCCTTGCATAGCCAATCGATAACAATCGAGACCAAAGAAGATGTTTGACTTGAAGATACACTGCATAGTGCCGGAGAGATATTAAATACAACCACAACGTGGGAAACAGGTGGTGGTTTGGGTGGTAGTAGGCCTTGTAGTAGGTTCGTGTTCAAAAATTCGCCCGTCAGCACAGCCACTACGTGAGTCCTAAAGAGGAAATCGGCCGTTCCTTCCACCACCACCACGTATGTATTGTGCTAGAGGTACCTAAAGAAAATCTCCCTTATTTTGCTCCCGCTGTCGAGGAACGTGATGCTGATCTACAACTGCCATTATGTGAATTCGCCGTGTTGATCGTCATCTTGGAAAATGGATACATCATTGCAACTAAATTGACACTCATGGGCTTACGTGCACATGAACGGGGTACTTGGCACATCAATGAAAATTCGAAGAAACAGAGGCGCCTGCTGGAAATGAGGCAAGGGGTCAGGGTCTGTACCAAGGGTGAGGCATGCGTCGATGCTCCCAAGCCCCGGGGTTTAAATTGTGAAGTACAACTCTCGTCGAATTGAGGGTGAGAGCGTGGAAGGTTGGAAAGATATATCATGATAAGTCCTTCTCGGAAGATGCTAATTTTCCTTTCCACAAGAGTCCGGAGGCTCAGTGACCGGAGACTGAAGAGAGATGCTGGCGGTTATCAGTGACAAATCGAGCCCGTCTATTGAAGAAAAATTCCCGTCTGATGGATAGGGAAAACGGAACATCATTGTCCTTCCACAGGGCGCAGCGAGAAGAACGTCAATCTTGTAGTGAATTGAAGGCAGTATGCAAAGTTCCGGATAGCAAACTTCGGGTTTCCACTAGTAGTGACCGGGCGGGGCCTATCCTTTTCTCAGTAAAGCATGACTCAACTGGAAGTAATATATGTCGCTCGTCCAGCAACTTGTCAAGCGTCGTTTCCGATATAGTCAGCATGAATGACACGGAGTTTGCCTTTCATTTCTCCTGCACGTCGACGTGGCGCCAAAGATACTGAGTTTTACTCCTAAAAATACATTAGCAGGGACTAAACCTCTCCGTGAAAACGTTTCAACTCCGATGGCGATGAAGCACAAATCAGGAGTAAATCTGGGAAGCAATACGGCCTCTTTGGTGCGACGCATACACTGGGACACATGTGAGGTTCGCATGATCTCTCATTCAGTTCCCTCTGAGAAGAACCGATCATCACAACAATTTGACCAAGGCGATGCGTACAACGTACCATCTTCTGTAGGCGCCGCTATGAAGCGCTGATCATGGAAACAAACCAGGTCATGGACGCTCATGCTCCATCATTTCCATCTACAACCCTCACATCCAACCATTTGGCATCATCCTCTTTCAGCTATGTAGGTCCTTGCGCCTCGTAGTAACTTGAGAGTGACGTCTGAGAAGGTGTATTCCGCAAGGTTGGTTGGCACCTGGCAGTGATCCTATGCAGGTCTGCGTAAACTTCGACCTGAAGGATTCAGGTCTAGCACAGCCACTGAGATTAGGCTTTGATTGGGCTTTGAATATCTGTGTATTCTGCTCATAGGTGATTTTCATTCCATTATATCAATATTGTGTGGTATTGATATGAGCCCTATGCGTAGTCATAAGTAACAATGATGGTAAAGTAAATGATACGCACCTAAGTCAATCATACAACATGACAGTGGATGACTGAGACGTATACAGGGAAAAATATATACGGCAATAGGATAAAGGAGTGAGTATAACATCGGCACCGTAGATTTTGCTGAATCTTCAACGAATTTAATGGTTATCATGGTCTGTGGCAGGTTTACAATTATATTGAGATAGTCTTAGCCTCGCGAAACATCCTTCCCCCTTTTCTGAATAACAGCAATACACATATCGTCCCATAGGTACCTGTTCTGCTCTGCGACTTGTCCGCTCCCACGAGATTCTGTGAAAGGCGACCTCTGGACGACGCCTGACAAATCTAGATACTCTGTCGAGAAAAAGAGCTTCAAGAAACCGACATCAACGTCTTGTCCCTTTCTTAGCGTGTACATGTGCGGAACTGTCCCACTCGTGCCGTAACCCATGGACAACGATTCTCCGGGAGGAAGAGAAACATCGACATCGTTCTGCGCACTTCCCGGTTGATAGTATGAACCTGTGACGGTGAATAACATCGTCAGGAGAGCGGGATATGAAGACTAGGAAACAACATACTGATGCTCAAATCACTGACATCGAAATAAAACATTGAAACATAGAGAGCTACCGACCCCGTATTGATGATCTTGAATCCATAGATCGCTTCCTCATCGACATCGACGAAAATTATATCTTCATTGTTCAAGTTATCTCCCTTGGGGTCAGGCTCCAATATGTCTTCCAAGTCGTCCGTGTACTCTCCCGTCTCTGTCAGTTTCGTACATTCGACTTTGACCTTTCCAGAGAGGACCCCTTCGCTGGAGCGGTGAAGATACCAGTAAAAGTCAGCGGAGCTTTGAAGAATTCCATGCATGGCGTCCGAATCGTCAATCTCAACTTCGAATGGCATTCGCGTCAGTCCATGCTTTCGACAAAGCTCGTTCATGATCTCGAAATGCACGAAGCCACCATCCGCGGCAACAACCAGATCCGCATCGTTGCGGTTCTCTGCCAAACGGAATCCCCTCCTTCCAGCCTTGCTATTTCGCATCTCGGCGGCTATCTGTTTGAAGATATCAAGGAACTTTTCATCGGGCTCGATGAAAAGGCAAACATCTTGTCCTCTACCGGCCCGAGTCTGCAAGGCGTATCCGGGTTGGGCAAGGATAAATGGCTTCGTTTTATCGACGCCAGCGGAGAAACGACATGTTGTTGTGAAGTCGGTCGTCTGTACAGCAACAACGGTTCCAAGAGCGGTGGATGCCATGGACCTGTCAGTGAAAACAACGAACTCGGCTTTCGTTGTGATCCCATGGGCCTCGCCAGCCTCCAATATATATTGGCCCGGAGAGTCAGAGGATGCGCGGATGGGGTATAGTCTGCGTTGTAGGCTGGTTACCTTCGAATTGAAAATGAATCGGGACTGGTGAACACCCTCACATTGCGGGTCTTGTCTGTAAAGAGCAGATCAATGTTAACAGACTCAGAAAAGAAGGCAGACCTACGAGGGAAGACAGGGTAAGTTGAGTATTACGTCCTTATAAATAAGCTTGTCGACGTCCTTTTGTCGTAACAAGCTCAACAACGCCGAAGTAAAGGCACCACGTCCATCCCTTTCTGCGGCTTCTTGCCCTTGTTTACATGCTGAAAGGAGTACATGCGACAATAGGCCTGTCCTTCTCGTATCCCTTTGCAACGAAACTAGCACGAGTATCTGGCTCAATATCATGCAACAAGTCGTCAGCGATAGTGTAAGTCTTTGGGAGGTCAATTCCGCGAACAGCGAAAGTCGGATCACTGTCATACGGCCGCGTGCCCGAGCCGGAGTGACAACAATCGAGGACGACCGTCTGCAATGATCAGGTACTATGACCGAGAGAAACAAGCGAAAGCGTACGATGTTGTCTGACTTTTTCTCTGCGACATTCCTAAGAAGACGTGAGAGCGTGATGTCTAGTACACCTTGACCTTCGTGGGAGTTGCTCGACCTGCTGAAGATGAAGTCGTATGGAAGCAGCATCTGTAGCTTCCCGTTAGCATTGCCAAGCCATCCAGACGGCGCACGGGCCTCGGCTCCATGCCCCGCATAGAAGATGAGAATCGCATCGTCCTTCCCGATCTCTAGATTGTTCCCAAGATTATTAATCTCCGTCTCGATAGCGACTCTCGTGGCTTGCTCGTTGCGAAGATTCTTTATTTGGTCCTTGGGAACGCCAAGCGTCTTTTGCAAAAATTCACCGACGTCGTCGGCATCAGCAACGGCACCACTCAAATCTCTGATTTCGTTTGAAAGGTACTTGTTAATGCCGATAACTAGTGCGAAAAGGCGCGGCGTTGGGCTGACAATTCGTTAAATCAGTGTCATACCTAGGTCATGAAACTACAAAATAACCGTCTAATAGTCATAGAGTGCGCAGGACTGTGAAGTACAGTCATTAAAGTTTATTCGCATGGACGAAATTGACATACGACAAAAGTGGTGGTGACTGTCCTGGACCATCTGCAAGCCTACAGGGTCGGCGTCAATACATTTATTCTCTTTTGTCTGATGATTCTTTACGTTGGAGGAGAAGAGGGATGGTGTGAGCAGCCCAGCTTTAATAGGAGTCGTCGAAAGAATGCTCCTGACCACAGCCGAACGTCTGATATAGCGGTGACAGCAACATTGAGCCACTTAGGAAACATTTGGGTGAAAAGCAGAGGCGCGAGAAGGATAACAGCGGGTGGGATTCTACCTGCCAAGGGAAAAATGAGCGGCCTTTTACATGTCTCGCCTGTGGGAAAAGAACGACTTCTGTGAATTGCGCATGCCCATTCTATTACCCACGTCTAGAACAAATTTTGTTTAGAGCTACCGCGTGGAGAACTAATTCTCTTTCGTACGTGATGGCTCCACTTCGATGAAAAGCTGCGTTACCTAAAAGCACGTCCTTCATTCGATCCATCCTACTGGGTAAAGTATGAGGAAGTAGTTAGAAGAAAGTATCGAGCGTACACAAAATCAACAGATAACCTCGAAAACGGCTCAAGTGTCGGTTAGGAGAGAGGTAAATTGTCGAAGCGAGCTGACTTGGGTCATCGTGGAGCACGAAGGGCCAGCGAGGCCTGAATGTTTTGTGTATAGCCGCAGGGATTTATGAAAAACACCTGGGAGATTTAGCATCAAGGCAGACCATCGAAGTCGATGAGGATGGGCAGCGTATCATCAGCGTATCATAGCCTTCCTTGAAAATAGGTGGCAGGGATATCAAGGAAGAATCAAATCCTCAACTCGCCACTAATATCCTTTCCGAGCTCTGATATACCCTGGAGGAAATTTTGACATTTGATGCTCCTCTGCGGCCCTTCCTGCTGCTCGTATTGTTCCGTCGCAAGGCTAATGCTCATTAAACCCCGCTACGGCAAAGGAGAGGGTTGACCAGAACTGTGTGTTTTGATTCCTTCATCTGCGTTCTTCTGTTCATATTCTGCTATCGTTAATCCATCCATTACCTTACTGCCAACACCGTGGGGTTGGTACGATATAGCATTTAGTACCGTGGAGGCGAGGAGAAAAATGATTTGGTCCCGTAGCAGCCGAAGTTATGTTGAGATCAATTGAAGTCGGAATGGTATGATGATAATGAAAACTTGGGGTGGTGGCCACAGTGATTTGTCCTCTGTTTAAGTAGCTGTAGCATTTTGGTAGCATTGCTCCCATATCGACGGTATGAATTGAAACACCATGTCGTAAGCATTGGTCATTTCGGCTGGCTAATGGCGACGAGCAAATAGAACAGCGCAGTGAGATTGGAAAAGCAAGGTCAACACCAGAGATTCCAGAGGACCAGTACATGAAAACCGTGTCCGTCCGCAGAGCAAGAAAAAGTTTACGTAATGTAGGTACAATAAACTCGTACTGGTGGCTGTGCGAACGTCTTGAATGTTAACTCGTACCGCCATGCCAGAACATCGATGCCGCCGTAGCCCTTCGTAAGGAGTTGAGTGTATTTCTGATGGTGCGATCTGGCTTCACTGCTGCAGGAGCAGACCCAGATAGACGACATTTTCTGCGCACGCGACTTTCCATCTTTTTCAGGCGATAAGAGCAAAGGAAGAAGAACGATGTCATGGACGAAGACAATTTTGACGTAGCAAACGAGATTTTGCGCCAAGTACGTCCTGTCATTGCCATGTTTCTGGGTTCTCACTGAGGGGAGATTGCCAAAGTTCAAACTGTGCCAGGGTATATTTTAATGAGCCTTTACGCTGTGCCTACCAATACGGGTCTTGCCATCCGGTATGTTTGTAAATTTGTTCGTATGTCTCTCTTATTTTTCTGATTTTTTTTCCCATTTACCTCAACTAGTGTCAACTTTCAGTTCCCAAACCGACGAACGATCGGCAGAAACACCAGCATCTCAGTCGGACTCGTGTGTGGACCGCTCGAAGGTGACCCTGCATAGAAACCCTCAACAGTCTAGGAGGATCCAATTGTTCCTCAGTGAGCGGACCGGTTACAACGTTGACCACAATGTGCATATATGCGGATATACCCTTTCGTTGCAGATCGTAGTGAGGTTCCACGATGAGATGTACGCCGAGGGCAGTGGACTAGGCCGTCTGACAAGGGTGACTCCCACTGGGAGCTAGGCGCATTCGAGGAGGAATGGGAGGTGCGGTCCAAAACCGTCGGTGGTAATTGCGAGGTTACTGCCTTTGTGAGCTTTCCCTCGTTCCGCGAAGCCAGATGTTTCATTGATTTCATTCTCTACGTAGTTGCGTGGGCTATTCACCCCCGCGTCCACTCGACATCTCTTTCCGTATATTGTAGGGCATCGATCTGCACGGAAAGGCATGCGAGAGTTCAATCATCATCATCGTACCTACCGCATAGATTGTGTGACGGGAACCAAAGTTTAAGTTCCGGCCTGAGGCAACAGCTATGGTGCTAATACCGACGACCTGGCACCAGGACGGAGTCACATTCCCTGGCTCCCTCCTCCTGATGGACTCAGTTGGAATGCAAAGTCGATGTGGCTGCCAGAAGACTGCGCATGCAGCTGATGCCTGCTCGTCAACAGACTCACAGGCGGCCTCGTCCTGAGAGAACGAAAACATCCTTATGACATGTAATCTACCTAAATCTCGGACTACATCCCTCCGAACATTCTATGGCACCTTCCGAAGACCTCTGTCGTCTTTGCTCCATCATTGTATATATAATTCTTGACCATCAAGAGAACCGGGACTGGTTAGGACGGACAGAACTGTGGCATCTGCGGGTGGTATAGTGTGAAGTATTGTGATAAGTCAGTGCTACTCAGTGAGCGGCTATCCGACGTTCTTTAATCGTGACTGATGCAGAGATGGCGACTAGCCGGAACGGTTGACTTTCTATGTGTTCCACGATGGAACCGTTGCGTCTCGCTTTACGTGACTATGGAATCACTTCTGCGATGACTACCAATCTTCGTGAATTGACGCTGCACTGGTGTCTTGAATAAAGTCAATTTCTATAAGGTTGGCGAATCAAACAATACCTTTAGCCACGTAGTGCACTAGACGTTCTAGAATCCGGATTGTGTCGACTTCTTCAACCTTTGAATCGCATTTCAGGCATGAAGATATGATGCCGCCATACTACCTGTGTCATGCCGCGATTAGGAATTAGGGAAGAGTGTGCACGGTATGAGATCATCGATTGCGTACGCGGTTTGTTTTATTATTGTACTTCCTAAACCGATAAAGATTCTAAAGACTCCTTGTATTCTTTTCAAGCTCTCGCCCTCATATACGCGTCTAAACAGCATCCGGAACCCAGTTTAATGGCAACCTCCGAAAAACAGTTTCACGCACCTGGGTAAGAAGACAGACAGAGCGGTAATCTCGGCGTGTAACATTCCTGTGCGGGATTTTGTGATGCGAAGGAGCGACATGCTCTTTCGACGCGTGAAGGTCTGGTTCAGCTGAGAAGCCTGATGCCGAAAGTTGAGGATTACGCGTGGCTAGTCAGAAAGGACGAAGCGCCAACCTTGGGTACAGCGGGCACGTCCGTGCATTCGGTCAGTGGGCCGTGCAGAAGATGGTATGTTCGATTCATTATCTTGGTCACATCGCCATAACAGTAGGTTTTTCTGCAGGGACTGAATAAGAAATCGTGTAGTACGCGCGTTCGGCATCTGCATTCTGTCAACCATGATGCACCACTTCACATCTGTTTTTATCACGATCACCGTGCTGTCAGACAGCTATGGAGGCTTTTAGCATCCCTACAGAGAACCTGAGGTCCCCGCTAACGCATGTTTCAGGAGTACAGCCCGTTACTTTGGGCGCCATCTGTAATGAACGGGGAATGAAAGCAACATCCTCGGTGTTCGTGTTCGATGTTTGTGGAAATAACGTTCTGGACAAGTCCCGGGACATGATCACGCTTACATCGGACTGTGGGACCAATGTGATGACCGCAAATAGGATGCACTGTAGAGCCATGGTACGAGATTCCATAAGTACCGAAGCCTCTCTGCATCCCGTCCAGCCACCCCTCTTCATCCATCCCCCACAACACCATGTCCGACTTCAATGATGCAAAGGCTGATCCAGCGATTGGACCACTCATACGCATGGCTTACAGGTATGACTTATAGTTTGTTCCATCAAAGCTACTCGCTGATAATAGTGTGTAGTGATGTTTGCCTTACAGGTTGCTCATTCAATCATGCTGTATTCCCCACCATACTGAACATATCTCATAGACTTGACGATCAACCTCCGAGCGGACTCGCACCCCAACCTCCTACCTTCCAATGAGGTCCTTGCTAAATACACTATGAATGACATCGTTATACAAGAGTCGGCAATGATCAAAGAAGCGGAAAATACTTGTTGGAAATTAACGCAAAACATTCAAATGTCCGTGATTCCGTTACTTCAGCCACTCAGGCGCTGTGATTCAATGCAGCTAACTCGGGGTCTCTTACAGGTCCACCGAAATTCCTTCGTTCAAGCTGTCGATTTTGAGTCGATACTCTGGGCTCGACGATCATATACTTGCTCAGATTGAATTGACCCCTGTGGGCTTGATCTTAGATTTTGCATCACACGATCGCCGTACGTCACCCTTCAGTCTCATGCATTTTTCATCCTCGCTCACGTTCGATAAATACAAAGGGTGGTCTCAAGTGATTAGAAAGTTGGATAATAACGATCCAGCCCTAGAACTCGCTTTCAGGGTTGTTTCTGTACCGTCAGAACTTTCTTCCAATCCTTCGTCGGCCAATGGAAACTGTTTGTTCGATTTACCCATCACGAACGGACAATCAAGACTTCATCTTTTAGTCAATGACCTGATCAATTCCCCTACATTCTTGGACCATCGTGGCATGCAGTTGATGGAATGCTTCGAGCAGTTCGGTTGTGAGGACGACCTACAAAATGCAATTTATGCGCTAGGTCGTTCAGTGTCGTTCACTTCGGACAGCGATCCCGATAAACCTTCTTGCTTGAACAATCTTTGCGGCGCATTCTTAAATCGCTTCCAGCTGCTCGGCGATAGTCGAGATATTGATCAAGCGATTAAATTGGGAAACGACGCTGTCGCTTTGGCAAATGGTGATGGGGACAATCAACCCAACTATTTCAATAATCTCAGCAATTGTTACGCTCGTCGTTTTAAATTCCTAGGAAACCAGGATGACCTCAACTCAGCTGTTTCAGCTGCAGAACTTGCAGTCTCTGTCTCCACCGAAGGAAACCCACGGAAACCCGCCTTTCTCTACACCCTCGCTTGCCGTCGCAGTGATCGGTCTGAGCGACTTGGTGAACTTGATGACATCAATTCAGCAATTGAAATGGGGCAGCTTGCATTCTCTCTCGCTGCTGAAGGAGATGAATTGAAGGCCATGGCGTTGCACACCGTCACCTGTTCATTGCATGACCGCTTCGAACGTTTGGGCAACTCCGATGACCTCGAGGAAGCGATTTCAAAAAATAGGAAAGCAATAGATTTAATTCCAGAGGGTTTTCCCCGGGATTTTCGAATGCTGCACTCTCTCAGCGGTTCCCTTCGTGAGCGCTTTCAGTTGTTTGGCGACCCTGCCGATCTAGATGAGGCAATCGTCAAAGGGATGGATGCTACGGATGCGCTGCCTAGTAGATGTCTGGAGAAGCCAGGCATCCTGAACAACGTTAGTGGTTGCTTCTTTAGGCGCTTTGAACTCAATGCAGACTTTAATGACCTTACGGAGGCCATTTCATTGCTGCAGAGTGCAATATCCGACTACTACAGACGGACGCTTTGATAAGCCAGGTATGCTTAATAACCTTGGCTTATTCCTCGATGCTCGTTTTCGCAACACGAACGATCCTAGCGATCTCGACCAGGCAGTTTCTGCAAGGTGGCGTGCCGTGGATTGTACCCCTAATGGTGATCCAGATAAACCCTCTTGCCTAATGAGCTTCGTCGAATCTCTTCAACACCGTTTCGAAGTTCACAAACGCGTCGACGATCTGGAGGAATCCATCACCTGTGGAACGGAAGCATTGTCACTTATTCCCGATGGCCATCCGTACAAAATTGAAATACTAGCTGGCCTCGGTGCTTCAGTAGCACGTCGTTTCCACGTTTTCAAAAATCCATCAGACGCTTACGAAGCTACTTCCCTACTCAAATCTGCTGCCCTCTCCCCAACTGGCCCACCTTTCACTAGGCTACAAGCCGCTTTACATTGGGGCGGGGTGCGCTTGATAGTCGATTTTCCGTCTACATTGGAAGCAATTAAACTCACCGTCGAACTTTACCCCCGACTAGCTTGGACAGGGAAGAGTATAGCTGAACGACATAGGCAATTAGCCCGTGTTGGTGATATAGTCAATCAGGCAGCAGCTTATTCACTTATATTGGAATACGCCGATACCGCACTCGAGTTTCTAGAGACGGGACGGGCCATTGTTTGGAGCCAGTTGCATAACCTTCGCTCGCCTGTCGAATTCCTTTCTGACACACATCCGGGTCTCGCTGAAAGGCTGTCCCAAGTAGGGGCTGCTTTGGAGAAGGCGACCAGTTGAGATGTTAACACAGAGCACTTCAAGGAGTTAACAATGGAGGAAACAGCAAGAGAGCAGCGCCGTTTAGCTACCGAGTGGGATAGTCTGGTTGAAAGAGTCCGCTCACTTCCAGGTTTTGAAGACTTTCTAGGACCAAAAAAGCTGGCTACGCTCAAGAACGCGGCCAAGCTTGGTCCAGTCATCCTCCTCAACGCCTATTGCTCGGGCTGCGATGCGCTCATTGTAATCCCCGGTCTAGACGATGTCATCCACATCCCGCTCAAGAATTTCTCTTACAACAAGGCCGAAATGCTACAAAAACGACTCAGCAAATCGCTCTCAGTTCTTGGTGTTCGTACACGAGCATCGCAACCAGCGTATGGCACTTCGAACAACGATGTCTTTGTGAAAGTATTAAAGGAACTATGGTTATGCATCGTGAAGCCTGTACTCGATGGCCTAGCCTTCTCCGTGAGTAGCTTTTCTTACATGATGCCAAAGCATTTTATAAACATTTCTCAGCCTTGTGATACCAGCACCCCACCATGATTATGGTGGTGTACAACTGGTCCCCTAGCATTCCTCCCCATCCATGCCACCGGAGACTACGATACAAACAAACCAGGAACAAAGCTATCTGACTATGTCATCTCATCATACACCCCAACACTCACAATTCTTCTTGACAAACTAAAGAGAACTCGCACGTTCGAAGGATTGTTAGCAATCAGCCAACCCAACACTCCGGGGTTGTCGTGTCTTCTGGGTATGAAAGGAGAACTGCAGAAGATCGAAGAACGAGCTAGCGAAGTCCAATGACCTGTCAAGTGTCTGAGGGGAGAAGAGGCGACACCGGATGCAGTACTTGATGGCATGTCAACCTGCAATTGGGTTCACATGGCGTGCCATGCTATGCAAAAGAAGGCAAAACCCTTAGACAGCACTTTTCACCTTCATCCCTCCCTAAATTACCCAGATGGGCATCTTCCACTCTCACATGTTATCACAAAGTCATTCCCTGAGGCTGACTTTGCATACCTCTCTGCATGCCAAACCGCCACAGGAGATAAATCATTGGTAGAGGAATCCGTTCATCTTGCTGCGGGAATGCTTATGGCTGGATATCAAAGTGTTATTGCGACATTGTGGTCAATCAGGGATGTTGATGCTCCTCTCATTGCCGATGAAGTATATTCTTGACTTTTCGAAGACAAAAAACCTGATAGCGGGAACGCTGCAATCACATTGCATCACACTGTTCAATCTCTTCGAAAACGTGTGGAGCATTGTTGTGAAACGGGGGATCAAGTTCGTTCCCAGTATGTATGCATAGTGTTCAAGCCAATAGTATTGCACTTGGCTGAGCTCTGCAAACGCATGAGGATCTACACTACAGTACCTACTTATATACTAAAGGACTGTTTACTAGAACTTTCTATACCTTTCCTCAATCTTCTTCCTTAATAAGACAGATCAGCATGATGCCGGATTGCCATATTCCAACAAGCATGAACATAACTCATTTGTGCGATGGGTGCCTTTCATATATGTAGGAGTTTAGGGTCCAATGTGCCGATCGATTGGTGACAACGTATTTAACGGTTCTTGTTGGTCTCGCAGTACGAATATGACAGTGACAGAATTTCTAGTAGCATTACACCAGTAATAAATCAGTTGACCAGTGCTAATACTTATTGAGGCCAATGCATTCATGTGGCAGCCTGCAGGACGGAGTCCTATGGGTATATGACAAGCCCTTTTGGTTGAGGCAGTTTTCGAATGCCAACTATTGAAGGCTGTCAAGGTTAGCCTGAAATAAAGCAAAGGAGATAAATAGGCTTGTGCCTGGGGAATACTCACTTACAGCCAAGTGATACATGGACTTGAGTGAGCATGCATCTACTGTTGTGATTCGGAGATTTCCACTGGACTTGAGAAGGCCAGAAGGGTTTTCCAGCTAGTAGATGCAATCAAAATGGATCATGGATCTGATGAAAGTGACTCACGCCTTATACGCAGCGTCATTAATATACCAGATATACCCCAAGCGCTCTGCCCTCAGGACCAGTGGAGGCGACATTACTGGGTGGTTCTGTGAGGGATTGACTAATGAATACGGGACCCCATACACTCGTTGATGGTTGGCATAAGCAAAATCTGGCCATGACAGTTCCGAAGGTTAATAATTATGCGCAAGGGAGAAGAAGGAATTACCTTATATATGCGGCATCAATGCAACATCAATATCCATCGTATTCTTGTCGCCATCGTCCTCGTCAAAATCGCTATCTATGTCGTAATCATATTCATTCCGTGGCGCCGACTCGCAATCATCTAAGTTGAGGTTAACAGTCTTTACACCCGTGCTATTGATGTCTGACAGCAACAGGTATCAGTAATCTCCTCTTCTAACAAAAATGGTTTGCGTACATTTATTCACGAACAGCGTGTATTCTTCCAAGAGCGTGCTTCCCGCGAAAATCGCCTTCAGATTACTAATATGTCCACCCAGTGACATGCGCGTGCATATGATGAAATCGAGATTGATAGTTAGTTTCCTGTCCCGATGGTAGAGTGGAGGTGAAAGCTTTGGAAACCGTCGTTCGTCCAGGACGTAAGGGAGGGATCTGGTTAAAAGGGGAATGTGACTTCAATCACGAGCGGAAGGTGTAACTTGTGAATCGAATCAGATTCTGTTAAGGTAGCCCCCGTAGGAAGGCCGCCATGGTCAACCTATCACACATTTCACAGATAAGGGCTTGGACGCAAATGAAGTATGGAAGGATAGGTCGCTAAGAGAGATAGAAGAGATCAGAAGAAGGTAGAAGTTAAAAAGCTACCCAAGATTACCGTAGAACACGTTCGCTACCAATAGTGCCAACATTAATAGAGCGCCAAGGGATCCATCCTAATCCGAATAGTTCGCTTTTCAGTGTATACTGGCCGACGTCTTTGAAAACAGGAACTGAGCAGGATAAGTGAAGGAAGTCGAACTTTTATACTATGAGCAATGTCTCTGTAGGGAACGACATTGTTGCTGCGTGGGTATTCATACCAATAGCGTTGGGTGCCATTATCGAATGCAGATCCTGACTTGTAAGCCACAGTAAAGAAAGTAGCAGCCAGAGTCTATCGAATAAATATAAGTTCCATGATGCTAGAATTTGATGCCACCTCCCGAACCTCTCGTGCGCCAGTGTTCCATGTTTGGAGCCAGGACCCTCGATGTTGGGATAGTAATTATTGGCAATTGGATGAGTAGTGACGTTTCAGGTTTCATATCCCATCTCGCTACTCGGGAGTCAGAAGGTTGTCGTTCGTGATTGATGGACGAATATCTTTGATGCGTCGCAGAGTGAACCGAAAGTACTGGGATGTAGCTGAAGAGACTATCCGGAGGATATGAGCACTGCTGCACAACCCGAATACGTTGAATTTACTGTACTAGGCAGATTTCAGAAAGGCGGCATGACGTCGGCCTCAGTACAGACCAGAAAAACGCGACAAGGCGTGCGTGATGATCACGAAAGAGGAAAGCCCACGAAAGAACGTGATGAACCTAGATCAACAAAGATATAAGGGAATGGTTGGTGATAGTCCAGGTACAACTTTTCAAGTTGATTTGATGATCCTTCAACGCCTTGCCACAGGTGTCAGAGAACTCAAACTGCCGTTACCGCTCTGACTGCAAAACGGCCACGTGATTGGCGCGCGAGCCGAGACGGAGCGTCCGGTTATCCCCGGTCAATCATCGAATCATAAATACGCCCCTTCCCTTCTTCCACGTTTCGAAATGTTCATCCCCTGCATTATCATGGCTACAAAAAGGAATACCAGGAAGAGACATGCCTAAAAAGGAAGGTAGTTGACCCCTAAGCGAGTTGAACGCTTGACCTTGTGGATGCCATATTTACTGATCAAATTTTTCTGGAATCACACGCTCTACCACTGAGCTAAGGGGTCACTATGTCTACTATATAATGTACAATTGTGCTACTCCTTCTCTCATCTAGTTACTAACCGTACCCAAATCAAGATCATATCTTCGCTAGCCGCAAGTAACAGCTAGGTTACTAGTTTAGGTGTCGAGCCGACTTTTGAATTAATCACCATTCTATGAGTATACCTATAGCTTGGACTTCCCGGTATCAAGATCCTTCGCATCCCTTAACCTCCGCGCCCACTCCTGTTGCGCTATCTTTCGGAGTTGTGTCTTGATGAGCTTGCCAGAAGGTGTATGGTCTTATTGAGTTCATCAATGCTAGGCGTACGTTGATATATCATGAAAAGAAAACATACCAAACTCCCCATCCTGCAAAATAATCATCACCGGAACAGCGAACCTTGGTAAACTATCCAAAGATTAGCCTCGCATAATTGGTATAAGCTGGAACGATTGAAAATTACAGTTTATCCGCAACCGCCAAAAGTTTCTTCTCGTCGACCTTTCCGAGGTATCCAGGCTTGATAGTAACCAGCGCAGTCACCAACTCTCCCAGCCGTTCGTCAGGTACGCCTACCGCTGCCGCTTCCAATACACCCGGCTCGGTGTACAGGGCGTTCTCTACGGAACTGGAATCCTTCGCAAGGTTATTGATTGAAAATTTTCGGGAAAACGTAGCACTCACAATGTTCTCTCCGCCACGAATAATGATGTCCTTAATCCTATCTTTGATATATACGTAACCGTCTTCGTCGACGCAGCCTAAATCACCAGTTTTGAACCACCCATCCTTTGTGAGAACCTTTGTTGGAGATAAGTCGTTGAGGTGCACGGGTAATACCTGCCTCGCTTACCTTGTCTGTGGCGGCTACGGTGTTTCGATTATAAGCCATACATTCGACGAATGAATATCGGACGAATAGACCCACCTGGATCCCCAAAGTACCCTTTCATTATGTTCGGACCACGTAGCCATATCTCACCTGCCTCTTTTGGAGCAGCCTCGATACCATCCTTCATGATTACAATGTCGTTGGGAGGTAGTATGAATCCGCTGTATATTTGATGAGTTCGCAAAGAGAAAAATAGAGAGACGGGGTCACCAGCTTTCAGATTCGCCACATAATCAGGTCCAACTACAATTAATCAGCATTTGGATGAAAGAGGTTGGGAGATACTTTGCTCACCGACTCCTACAGAAGCGGCATTGGTCTCCGTGAGACCGTAAGCCTGTCCGCTACAGCGAAATTGGTCGGACTACTTATATGCAGAAAGAATCGGGTTGACTACATACAACACTGCATGGGGAAAGGCTTGCTTTAACCTCTTGACCAAAGAGGGTGCTACCGGAGCACCACCGAACGTGATATTCTTTATTGATAACCCAGGTGGTATGCTGTCGGCAAGGTCGCTTACTGTTGAGGGTACGCTGTGGAATAGTTAGAGGATAACATAATCAATGGACGGACACGAACCCGCCCAAGATGGTTACATCTTCTGCTCTGCACAATCTAAGACAGAAAACTGCCTTAACAACTTTCGAGGATGAGCAAAAATGATATACTTGATAGCTGAGGAAATGCGGCTGAGAATGATAAATAAGACAACGATAAAACCCATCTCTACCTTCTTCTACATTCCATTTCCGCATCAAAACTAGCTTTATTCCTTGAGAAGTACCAGTAAACTGAAGACGCATCATCGTCTGCTTATCAGTATCTGAGGTCACGAAGACAAAAGATCCACTTACACTCGTCCTGATTCCAGTAACATGGAACAGAGGCGTGGGAAGTAGTATACTCTGCTGCTGCGGACTTGAAATCGGAGGAGAAGGATACGGTACGCCTCGTCGAACAGCGTCCCTTCCGGCCATAGCAGCTCTCTATCGAACATGTGTGAAGACGAAACGATGATCCACAGATTGAAGCCGTACACTGAAAAGAGTGCTTAGTAGTGCACGTTGTGTACTTAGAGCACCTTCTGTGATAAACAATAAGATTTACGAGTTCATGTGCAGATACTTCGATAGGACCTACTTGGAAGACCAGTAGTTCCCGAAGTAAAGATGATCATCGCATCGTCATCAGGTAACAGTTGAGGATCGTCTTGCAGTATTCCTTTTGGATCCATATCATACTTGGAACGCATTGTGCTCCAGGCGTCCATGCCTTCCCAAGACTCTTTGCCCTCATGGTCTTGAATGACAAGGTATCCTGACGCACCCGATGCATGCTTAAGATCAGTAGCAATTGGCTCGATCTTATCAGCTCGCTCTGGGTCTAGAATTATCAACGAGCAATTTGTGAGCGTGATGCAATGTCGGAGTGTCTCGAGTGGTAGCCACCTATGATGCGTATGAATAGGGAAACCGTCTGAAGATGTAACAGCAGCTCCTACGCGTTCACAAGTGCGGTGACAGCTCCAAGAAGATCTGGGATGGGACTTGAGGACACGCCTTGGAAGCCTAAAATATTAACGTACGACAAGCCCAGAACACTATGTAATAACTTGGAAAATTTCGAGAGCAGATGACTACTTGATCACCTGTATATCGAGTTGAAATGAGTCTCAGCGCAGCTCATTGAACGTCTGCACCGTTCACGCACCTTTCTTAACCTTGTAAACATCTCTGAAGATGGCAGCGCATTTAACTGCCTCGTCGAGTATCTCTTTAAAGGTATAGCGTTCTTTCTCGAATACTAAATAGGTCTTTTCGGCGTGTTCGTTTGCAAATTGCAAGAAGAACGCTCTTATTGATGGCCAGAGGTTTTTCCACACTTTCGAGACCCTGTCATCAACTACCTAAATCGCAGGTATTCAGGCGTCGTGCTACAGCTACGGGGGCTCTACTCACGCGAGTTTCAATCTCGAGCATACTCCCCGGAGCTGTGAGTATTCTGTCCGCTGAAAATTCATGTTAGCACGGTAAATGAGTCAAGCCATGAGCGAACCTTCTTCCAGGGAACAGCATGGGTTCCACTTTTTGGTGTTCATCGTGGTGGAAGCAGGACAGCTGCGGATAGATTGCTACTGCACTTTCAGCACAACATCTGACCAGCCTGACAGTCAGCTGAACGGTCTAATATGTGAGGGGGGTGCCCACACCAGTCAAGTAACTTATTTTCTGCTCTCGGTAATTTCTATTTATTTGAAAGATATTAGGACGAGAGCAATGGATATGAGCTAGCACTCACCTGGACGTATTGCACACTCGAGAGGAAGAAAGAGTTTGGAGGAAGAACAGCGGATCATCGGCCCGCCGTGGCAGTTTACCCGATATCCAAGTTCCCACGGTCCCTTTCAGTTTTACTACTGTCGCTACTTGGCTGCAATACTGGGCAATGCCTCCTCTGTCCCCTCCCGGCTCCGTAATTCGTGGTGCTCGTAATTATCTACGACGGCAGGCCGTATCGAAAGCTCTGCTGGGAACCTAGTCGTATACTTATCTTGTGTGAAGGTATCGGCGACACCAACAAATCGAGGTAATCGTCGGCTCCCTACATGCTGGTGGAACTGCTTAGACGGCTGAACTTGACTTGAATTTTGTCTAATAGTGGTTTGGCTGTGCCCAGTTGCTGCCATTGTGCCGTGTACGTTACCGCATATAGTACCTATATATTCTTTCTCTGATTCCTCTTGTAGCACTAGTCGCGCGGGCGAAATTTCTGTCATTGTACCGCGTACGTTATCTCACATGGCATCTCCATTCTTGCTCTAACCCCTCCTTGTACTTAGTGTATAAATGCGATGGACAAAAATCAACAATGGATTTCCGATTCAGCTCCGGGTACCAGCAAATCCTCGCGACTGCCGTAATCTCTCTACCTGCGCGTATATAAGCGATAGACGTTGAGACGGTTTCCTCATTACCTCGTCGTTCTTTCCCCTACCTCGTCGCGTAGCTTGAAGCTCGCTCTGCCAATAACCCGCTCAGCACGACCAACCACGCTTTTTGCTCGATCACACACATAATTTACTGCCTTCAGCTCAGATACGATGCCACCCGCAGACGCCCTCAGAGCCGCCCTATCTTACTGTTCCACAAGCCCACAGTGTTCGATATGTCCTCCTAGTCTTCCCAAAATGTCGAAGCATCACGTCAAGGAAGTCTTGGATAAAGGTCGCAGAGGATTCGACCACGACAAGAAGTACTATAGCTGCCTCTACAGACGAGAATGGGCATCCATCGAGGACTTCCAGGCCTGGCTTTTGAATGAGCAGCACGTTCATGGCATCAGATTCTTTGTATTAACGAGCACCGTAAACGTGGCTCCCCTCAAGAAGCGTAGGTGGTTGGCGGAGCGTACCTTTTACTGCTCCCGTCACAAACCATGCACGCCCCAATATGTCGGTCCTCCGAAGCACATCAAAGGCAACTGCTTCTGCTCTATCACAGTCAAGACCTACCCGGACACTCCAATTGTTCTAGGGAACTATAACGATTGGCACTCGCACCCTCTTGGTGCAGCGAACGCTACACTCTCCGAGAAGGCACTCTCCTTTGTCCGCGAGAAGGTCGGTCCTAGTGCGATCACGCCAGACGTGGTATGTTCTCTTCGGATTGTAGTGCAATCGATTCTGACCGCCTTCGTTTTCCAAAGTCTGCTCGAGCTGCTGACCACAACAGCGAGCCAGCGAAATACGGCGATCCCAATGTGGATGCGTGGCGTCCTGCGAGTGCGTTGTATCTCGACAATCCGGATCCCTTTGCCTCTATGTCGACGATCGAGGTAGACTCGAGGTATGCCTACGAAAAGCATTAGCTCGGCGCAGTCGAAGCAAGAGTACGCCATTTTCCATTTTGCGTTATCGAAGTCGGTTTCTGACTTTATTTACAGACGTCAGATGGGTCCGAGGTCTGATCGTCGATGGTGACAACATGTATTTACTTTCTTGAGCTGGCCTCCAAGAGATCTGATTTTGAGTAGTTTTCTACTTACGACGCTCGTTTGCAATTTCATCAGATTTTTCATAAGCCTTCATAAGTTTGCGGGAACGACCGCGTCAGTGGCCTTGGCGAGAGTTTAAGCACGTCTTGCTCGAAGACATCAAGAAGCTGTGACGGACAAACCCGCTGGAAAACACTGGTGAGTTTATTGCTCTTCTTCAATTTCATAACATGGTCAAATATTGAAACCTATGGGTATATTGTCTCGACGATTTACTGGTATCATCCTCAAGAAATACGCAAATCAATGTGTTGAGCACATCATCAAATCTTCACGGACGTCACAAGCCTTCAAGAAGTTCGCCAGTAATATCAGTTCAAGCACGCTCGGAAAGTCAAAGCCTCGCTAACCACGTCGACAACCTTCGTTGTCCAGCTCTCCGTGGTACGATAGAAGCTCTGGAATATGGTTTGTCCGAGAGGACGGCCAGGCGTGTAACCTGACCACCATCATCAAAGCGTCTCTTCGTGATGGATTCCAGCCTTCTAGTCTCGAAACTTCAAACGAGGTCACTCATAGTGAAGGAAATGCTCGTCGTCACCATACTGGAGACAGCCTTCGACAGATGAAGCGTGATTCACTGTCGGCAGGCCACTGCAAATCGGACCCGGAACTGTGACTGGCTGCGCCTTTTTAGACATTGACGGAAGTAGGGTATTACGGGATCACCTCCAGCCACCCGACGAGCTTTTCCCGACAGTAGCATGGGCACGCTTCGGAACGATAATCGCGGCGCGGATCGCGAGTAGTGGATCGACAGAACACTCTGCTAGGAATTTGGAGTCCATTTATAGGCGCAGTCGTCTCGACATCTTTCTTCTGGTGCTGCGTCAATTGTACCGACACGAGCAAGGCCATCGAGGTCGTGTGCGCACTGACATTGCAAGACTACCGCACAAGGGCCACTAACGTTGGTCGGCAGGTTTAACGTTATCACCTTGTTCCATTTTGGTGACTTCCTCATCCCCTGGAAGCTGTACCCGACCTTGTCGGTTTTGAAGAGTGCGACACATCCGGTCCCGATTATAGACTTTTGCGAAAGGTTCATCCGTTGACTTTAGAACAATTTGTCGTGCTCAGCCGCCCTGCAACATCTCTCAGAACAGTGGACGTGACATCTGTCAGGTCGACACTCGACATGTCCTTGATTCGCGTAAATCATCGTATCGAGTACTGGTTGGGACCCAGCTGGCACGGTCATAAGCCTTTCGAGAAAATGTACGTGTAACGGGGAAGCGACGTCGAAAAACTGGGTGAGATGGTCCGCGACTGCACTCCACAGATTTTTTTGAGCGTCTCGGATGCCATTCCTGTATGTATAGACAGGATCACTGATCTTCCGCGAGACGCTAACGACACTGTTTCCCTCCGTCCAAGATTCTCTTGCGTTTCGCAGGCGTTAACGAGGGCATGAAGAAACACGTCGGCAACGTCTTCATGCGCAGCGGCGGGCTCCGAGATAACCGAGGCCGTCGACATCCTGTGCTCTGGCCAGTAATACAAGCGAAACACCCCGTCGCGTATCAGCATTATGGCGGGCAGCGTGGCTTAGCCATACGTTCTAGCTGATACAGGATGCTCAATATTGTTCCCCCAGGCGTGGGATGTGCAATTGTCGCTCGGAGAAATTCAGCGGAACGATATGCCATGATGATTGGCTTCTTAAGATGAACAGCAGGTGCGGATCCGAAATCTGCGTTGAAGAATCAACAGGGCTCTTCTTTGTTCCAGCGCGTTTTCGCCGCCGCTACGAACTGTTTAAATCCGTTTCGTGATTTCTTTGATAAGTCGATCCAAATTCTGGTCATCACCTTTTTACAAATTCCTATGACAACACTTCCTTGGCACTTCCCTAGCGTCGATGATTCAGTTGTACCTTTACCCTATGAGTTGAGTCGAAATACACGATTCAACATCATTCTCGTTGAATCCCGAATTCGCTGAATGCTTCTACCAACCTGGACCTCTATCTTTTTTTCTTGGGAGCGTTATGCCTATCCGGCCCGTCCTATATATACAGCTCTGGAAAGTTTTCTGACGCCAACAGTTTTACGCGGGGCATTCTTTTCGGTCAGTCTAGATTCCGCTCAACCAAAATTCGCATCGTTGCTTCGATAACACTGTTGAGGTACGTAGGCGTCGGAGGCTGGTGAGGGTTTCCCATCCCGGCGGCGACTTCACGTTTCGGAGCCATGGTATATGGCTTCTTCATAATGGTTCAGGACACCTAACGGCACTGAACCCAAACATACCACCTCCATATGCTTCAAAGAGTGCTCGGACGACGGTCCGTGGAAGCATTTTCCTTGTTATTTAGACTTTGAAGAATCTATGGGTACCATCACCTTTCACTTGGACATGGAAGTTAACTTTCGGTCCGACTGGAATATCTTTCCCACGTGAATGAGGAAATTTCGTTCCAGTATCACTTACTTGCCATTGGCCCGGTGAAGGTTCTTCTCGGCTTTCACTCATTCAGGGAGGCTTAGATGCCGGAAACCTTTAAGGTTTGTTCGATTCGCGATCGAGTGTGGAGTGAACTAAGTAGCGGGTATCAGTGGGAAAGGAACACTGAAGACGACACGCGATAATGCGCCACTATATTTTATGTTCGGCGCATCCTAGCCGTGTCTTGACTCTGTCTTTAGGGATACTTTATCTATTTCGATTGATGAACGTCTGTCTTAAGATAGAACGAGGGATTCAGGACCTCTGGGGGGATGGTACTGTTCATGCCACCACTCAAGATCCGATGATCATAAGACAAGGGTTTTTGTGGGGCATCTGATCAGCATGAATTCCGCGCGTCCATCACCGTTGATAATGAAAACGACGTGTCCAAAAGGTGACAAGCCTGGTTATAATAACAATTAATCGTTCCCTTCCAACAACTAGTAATATATTGAAGATCGAATTATATGGTCTCAAAGACCGGGTATAGGCAGGTAACTAATTAACGATACACCGAACGAAATATTAGCGAGCAACATTGTTCAAATGGAAAAATACAGAAGGCAATTATGATTTACAGTCTTGAAGGGTCGCTCGCGCGGATCAGTACCTCGGCTTCACGCGAACGCGGTACGATGCGACAATTAAAAGGATCGGGGTGCCTATCATGACTCGTGAGGAAAGCAGAACGCTGACTAACATATACAACGCACGAAATGGTAGATGAGAGGTATCCTTCGCTCCGAGACCAGTCAGGAATTCTGATTTGTTTCTTATCGGACTCCGGAAGAACATTGAACACAGAGAGGACAGCAGCCACAGTGATATAGAACTCATCGTCTGCGAGAAGTTGTCCGGGGCAAATTCTATAAACGGACTTGTTAATGAATCTTCTAGTCTGGAGCCATGTATAGCACTGACCTGCGACCGTACCCGAAAGCGAATTTGCGTGGATCTGGATTGATGCCCTTGGTTTCATTCTGGGGCTCCAAGTATCTCTCAGGAAGGAATTCAAAGGGGGACGGATAAGTGTCTGGATCATGCATTACGGCCCTATGGAAGAATTGTCAGCCGAAATTGAGAAGTTCTTGATTGGAGATACGTACCATGTGTTAGGCAGAACTACAGAGCCGGAGGGAATCAAATAGCCCTAAAAGGGTTCGTCAGAAAATGAACAGAAGGTAATGTACCATTCAAACGTACGTTGTAGAAGTCATCTTTCGTCGACTTGTGTGGTACTGCCAGAGGTCCAACTGGATTCAACCGATGAACTTCCTTCAGCAGGGAGTCAACGTAAGGCAAGCTTTCGCGATCATTAAAATCAGGCAATCGTGCGGACCCGACTACGCGCGATATCTCTTCCTGTGCTTTCTTCTGTTTGTCTGGGAAAAACATCATATACAGGAAGAATGAGCACAGGGACGATACGGTCTACAGCCATTTTCCGATTAGACAGAGTTAAAAGATGTTTAGTGTCTGCTTACTGTGTCGGCACCGGCTATAATTGGAGATGTGGTAAGTTTATGACGCGTGCGCCAAGGACAGCGCGGAAAACTCACCAGAATAGAATCCAGTCGTGACCCATTTGTTGACATCTTCCTGGTACGGTGATGGATTTTTATATCGTTGGATAAGATTGGCGGTAAAGGAAGGTATGGCCGTCCCTTTCATCTTAATTAAACGTTGAGTCGGACATTGACGTCACGACGAAGATATGCGACAGTACTAACCACTTGCTCTTTGACAGAGTTATAAGGCATATCTCGAAGTTCCTCCATATCTCTGTGGAACTTTTCGGCCTTCTTCATCCAATTGAAGCCCAACCATCGCGGAAGATATAACACTTGGTAAGAAACGTTATTGTTGAATCCACTCAAGGAGGTGAATTTGACAAGACTTACTGATAGGGAAGGAATCCACTAGAAACGCGCCCGCAGTCGTAGACTCCGAAAACCCTTGATCACCACGGTCGGCAAGCTCAACAAGTGGGTCATCCTCAGGTTTAACGTCGTACCCATGTGATATGAGAAAAGTTATGGAGGCGATGTGACTACAAATCACTTCAGTGCTAAACCCATCGCGTTAACATCAAACCCTTACTGTCGGATATGTTCGCGGAATTTTCCCGGGGATTCAAGGAGGGCTCCGAGAAATATCCTTGTTTTCTCTTCCTCGATGGGCCGCCATTGCTGCACCTTCCGAGGTCCGACTACTTCGAGGATAAGTTTTCTGTACTCCCGTAAACGCGTGCCGTAAGGACAGAGAGGTACACTGTGGACGTATCCGGCACTGTACATAGTTTACAGGTGTCAGAAATGTCTCGTACAGTCAAATATTCGCTTACAGCTCTCCGCCCATCACTAGACGCGGCCGATCTGAGTAGATGCCGCCGTGTTGATCGAGCAGAGCAAAAACTGCTTTGGCTGAGTTGAGCACAATAATCGACTGTCCCACTGCATTGAGGTATATAACATCGCCTTGAAGAAGATGAGCACCAAGTAATATGTTTGCTGGAGTACCTACCATATTGGCGACCCCATTCAGCATACTTTAGCCACGGGTACTTTACGGCCATGTCGAGAGCATTACCGAGAAACGGAAGACCAGGAGGACCAGGAGGCAAGAGAGCGCGTTGCTTGCGACAATAGGCATAGACCAAGTAAACAAAGAGAACGAGTGCAATGAGAAGAGGGGCATCCATTTCGTTAGGACAGCTAGAGGTACCGAAGCCAGATGCTACCGTCTTAAAGTTTTTTAAAGTCTCCTTTATCGACCTATAGACATAGTCCGGTATCAAATTGAAAAATGGTGAATCCCGTCTGATAGAATTTTCGTCCCCGGATAGCAAGACGTACTCATGGTTTCTCCTTGAAAGGGTCTCGTTAGATGTTTTTCCTGGATACTAGGTTAGATTAGGAGATCAGAAAATTCCCCCGCCAGGTCGGTTTGGAGGTAAGCCGGCGATAACAGCAGTCGGCAATCCACTCATCTAGAATCAATCGGTCATTAAAATGAAGCGTGGAATGAAGTAGTTCCTGGCCGCTGTTAAATAATACTCTTCGTGTCCAAAATGGACGGAGGATCACTGATAGACCATGGCAACGGTGCCTTCTGCGCACGTGTAGGCTTACCGGGTTCCTTTCCAAGGGGGTGGCGCGCCAACAAATCACTGGCACTCTGTCGAAGCTGAACTGTTTGAACTTTGAAAGCAGTGGTGCGTTGAACGGAACCAGGGCCAGGCCCAGGCCACCAACACCATCACCTCCATGGCCGGCCCGAGCCTCCCGATCTCCGGATAAGGAAAATGTTGACATCATCATCTCGCCAACTGCCGGCAGTGACAGCTGGCCCTGGGCGGGACCGTGTTGCTGGGTACTTTTGTCATCTTTCGTATGTTGCTTTCCAGCAAAAAAAAGTTAACAGATTTGCTGATTTCTCCTAGAGTCATTTGACGGGTTAAATGGTACCCGTTCAAGGTCCTTCCCCACCCATATGGATGCCACGCCACCTCCTCGCCCGCAGTGCAGGGTGACTGAGATTCGGGCCTAACGCATCTCGGCGGCACAGGCAAAGGGCACGGGATTAAAATTATAGCCCCAGTATTATACTGATCCCGACCCAATACGAGCGCAAAGACAGATCAATGCGAATACCGCTGGATCCTGTCAAGAAACACCTCGTTTCGTTATGATTACTCGTAATTTCCAAGCGAAACGATGTCGAAACTTTCCACGGTCGAAGCTTCCTGACGCGTGCCCGAGGAATAAAGTCATGTAATACGAACAATGAAATACTGGTCCTGGCGGTGGCGCATTGCCCTTTGCCTCCCAAGCTCTTCCACCTTTCGTCTACAGTCCAGCGATGAGCTCCCCAGGAGAGGTTCCTGCTCTGCACACCACGGTCAGGGATTCGCGTGTCGGACAACTACTTCTTGCTAACGATGATGTATAGATGGGCGCGTTGATGATTGGCACCATGTGAGCTTCATGTGTACTTCTTTTCGGAAGTAAATGCTGATTTGTTGGATGGTGACGAAGCTTGGCTGGAGTGTATGTTCCCGCTATTCGAGCAGTCTTGTATTTTCTCATCGCGATTTCCAGGCTATGGGGTGTATCTTGCATGCAGACATACGAGGTATGAGGTTTGCTCGAATTTTCTCTGCATTTTCTCACGGGAGTGGTCCCATTCTTAGTACTTCAGTGTGCGTATCCGCGCTTCTCAGCCAGCACCCCTACCAATCCCCACGCAGATGTACAGGAAGACGGATGATCCGAGGCTGAAGGTCATGGTGAGTGCCAGGTTGTGATCGAACGCGTTGCAAGACTCATGTTTTGCAGGTCGTGATGGTCTTGTATGAATGACTTCTCTGTGGGCTATTTTCCATTCCTAATCACACTTCCAGTGTCCTCGACACCGTGCAGCAAGTATTTGTAACACATACTCTATATGAGTACCTAGTCGTTCATTATTATGACCCCGCCAACCTCGGAGTTGTTGAGTGGTGAGCGGACTTGTCCTGCATTTGGTTTTGTCTTGCTGATATTTGCATCGCAGGAGTTTACTGGTATGATCATATACTTGTGTCTAGCATGGCAAATTCATACTCTGTTACAGGCTCAAGTTGCCCCCTCGGTATGTAAATTTACAAACTTACCCATAGTCTGATATCAATATGTATACAGGGCTTCATTGCGCTACTAGTACAATCGTATGTGTTCATTCATTTTCGCGTTTCCTGTTTCTGAGTTTTCTTTCTAGATTTTTCACATATCGAGTATACATTTGTAAAGCCTTTCTTCCCCTCTTGACGCTTTCAATCCTGATCACGTCGACAGTGAGCCGCAAGAATATACCCATAACGTTATTCCTCGTGCGTTCTTCGAGTTCCTCGTCGACCAGCACCCAAGCTGACTAGTATTTCGCTAGGGATCGCTTGTTTTAGGAGAGTTCGGAGTCACTATGGGTCAGAAAATTTTGATACCTTTAAACTTCGTCTCACATTCCTTGCCCACATAGCTTACTTCGTTCGAGGGTGAGTTCAATACACTCACAATATGGCCTGTAGCTGGAACACTTCACAGGTGGTCCGTCAAGCTCGTGGCAGAGATTCCGTTGAAACTTTCAGTGCGTATGATATTCTTCCAATCATCTAAATTGACTGAATAGAAGCATTCAGGATCTTTCACGATCCATGAATGCCGTCGGGGCAGCAGGTGATATGTGTATCACCATATCACTTATCTATTTACTTCAGCGGTCGAAGTCCGGATTCAGAAGGTTCGATACTTCAAGTGTTTCACTGCTCTCTTACTTAGTTACGCCCAGGACCGATGCGATGATGAACCAACTTATTCTTTTTTCCCTCAACAGTGGCCTACTTACTAGGTAGGTCGTTTAATCGATGAGATTGCAAAACGGACACTCAATCACGAATAGCATATGTGCGATAACGTCACTCATATTGGTATGTGCCTGTTCTCCAGCTTCAATGTCAACAACCAATTCTTCATCGATAGGTCTTGGTGTGCCCAGACACATTCCTGTATATAACATTCTATATTATTTTGGGCCGCTGTACGTCTCTTGCTGCTATGTTTTCTCTCGCTACTAACGAGTTTTTAAAAGTGTACACGAACTCTTTCTTGGCAACGTCGGTCATGGATACGAATCTCATTAATCAAGTAGCTGACAGTTCATTTCAGGTTAAATGCGCGTTTCAAAATACGAGGGCAACAGGATGGTGAATCTTTCATGGCGGCCGTGAGCATGGACGCAACATCTGTGGAACGGCGGACTCTTCCCGGCCTCACTTCTGGAAACAGTGCGGTAAGTGCTACGCGATATATAATAGGCTTTTTTCTCACTCGCTCATTCCAGAAACCACAACACATTGTAATTAAGCGAGAAACCGAAATTGAAGTTTTGGCAGATTATGAACTTGGTGTGAGTAAGTTTCAACTTTTCACCACTGAAGAGGTACTTAAAGTTTCCTCCAAAGAATCGTCGCCATCATGATGAGGCCGCTAGCACTACGAGTTTCGATGCCAAGTAATCCATATCCTCATGTCCCTATTGTATCCCACCTTGGCCGAGCCTCTCAAATACCGCGCATAAGCACATGTATATTTTCTACCCTACAGTACTGTACATACCATCTTTTTGTTATATGCTATTGGGGAACCGGCAGGGAAGCTACGACGTTTTTCTGATCAAGGATTTTGAGATTCGCCACAGATGAAACGGACTCACTCTTGCCGCCGCATGAGATTGTTCCTTGATTGCCGCTCAACGAGACTGGACCCTATGCCGGGATCTATAACAGCGGGCCATCAGCTATAGCTACCGTCTCGAGATATCTTTCCCCTCTTCGCTCGTATGCATTTACAATATTAGAGTTTGCTGCTGCTAGCGCGATGGTCGTCCCAGCAAGCACAAGGTCCTTGCCCGTGTAATCAGCATTGAGCTTCAAATTCTCACTTCGATGCCCGGGGAATGTGAACTCAAACAACCCGGAGACAAAGTGGAGACAAAACCAGGTTCAAGGAAAATTACAAGCGGTGTCAAGGAGCAATTTTTTTGGTTTCGGAAACGTCCACATCTGACATGGGAATGAAAGTTGAAACCTGGACAAATTGTTGAATTCTAGGACTTTGGGACTGGATCAAAGCCCAAGATCGAAGTGAGCCCGAAGTGTGAGCGCGTCTTGATTATTAATTTAACGCGCAGTCAGGCGCGGACTTGCTGGTGGGGAATCGGCACCGCACGTGACGCGTAACGTTGAGTCCTATGATCGCAAATTTGAAATTTCCAGCAACTTGAACCTGTACTAGCATCGAAAAGTCAATGAAGCCCAGTGTACATTGACATGCCCATTTCTCCTCATAATGCCCATCAGTATGTCCGAAAGGCTGAGCGAGATGACGAGAAAGGGCATTATTTCAGGTCGTTGACGTTGACATTGATGACCTGTAGCCATCGAGGCACTAATTCCTAAAGCAATGCCACAACGTGATGTTAAGTAGCCCAATAATTCATATTAATACACGCTCGGACCACAAAAGAAGGTTGGTCTGCTGATCCGTCGATTTCGGCTTCTCAATAATCGGTCTTGTCTTGCATCCATGGCAGATGCTATCCCCTGGACCCCCTGCTGCTCCGTACAGGAAGGTAGGCTCACTTTGCTAGGGTATCAGCATGCTGAAATGAATACTATATTTCCCAGCCGATAAACAACTTACAGCACCAGGAAGTCCGCTCGAAATTGAAACTCGGGTGAGCCGCCCCCATTTCAGTGCACCTGCGTGGTTTGAATGCGATACAGGTTGTCAATGGGAGAGTATTGAAAGTCTGGAAGAATCTCTGGCCTTCCTTACGAGCATTCTTCTTGCATTCGACTAAGGAGCACCCTCACTAAACATGCGTGGTATACGAGAAAGAGCGTTACACCTTCCAGGAGATGCTAGAGATGGCTGTGAAATGTGCGGCCATTTTTAGAGACGTGTACGGTGTAAAGAAGGATAAAGAAATCTAGTCGCTTTTCGATTACCATCAGTTCATCTACCTTTGATATAGGTGATCGCGTCGTTATTTGCTCGCGAAACTTCCCTAGTTACTACATCGTATTCTGGGCTTGCCGTTCGTGTCCAGATTATGCTTCGACAAAAATGCGATACTGAATCACGTTGTCTAGACCTTCTGGGCGGTGTAACTACTCTCGTGAATGCGTAAGACCAGCTTTCGCCTCTGGTCCTTCGCGTCTTGATCCACCTAATAGATGGCTTCCATTGGAAGTCCTCAGGCATTGTATCACAATTACTCAATGTTCTTTAATTATTCTCGATCCCGAGAGAGCTGAGCAAATCGAGCCCATAGCTGCTGATCTTAAACGCGCGTCTGGCGCGTCCGCGTGTCTTGTTCTTGAGGATCATGAGGGAAAAGGCGACTGGGAAGGCATGGATGTCTGGAGCAAAGTATACTCAAACTACGTTAAAGATCTGGGAGAGATACTGTGCGACGATCCTCACATTCTACCAGAGGATAACGCGACGATCATCTTTACATCGGGAACCACTGGACTACCGAGTAGGCTTTTCTGATTTATGTATCCAAGGTCAATCGACTCATCTTTGCATTATAGAAGGAGTTCTGAGTACACAGCGTGCGTTTCTGACAGGCCTATTCAACGTGTGGAGTATCTTCTGTGTGGATTACTTGTTCTCATATGCGTTTTTAGACTGCCTCTGCCGTGGCAAGGGACTATATTCGGCGAGGCGTGCCAGTCCCTTCTTCGCCTGTGTCAAGCACACAGGTCGGTATCCTACTTCCAACACCGTTATTCCATATCACTGGAACCAGCGCGACTGTAAGTCAGACTTCCGTCCGAGTGAACAGCAGCTGATCTATCATCAGCTCTCCGGCACCTTTTATGGGGTAAAGGTCATCTTAATGCGAAAATGGAACGTAGATGAAGGTGGGTGCCAGTTTCATCACTGATTTTACTGTCGTTCTAAGCCCGTTCTTCGCAGCCATAAGGTAGATCCTTACTATTTTGAGGCGGAAATGCATTAAATGACTCGATCGCAGATTGTGCAAGGAAGAGAGTGTAGTCTCTTTGGCCGGGTACCGTCAACGTCTCTGCCTCACAGTTTCATCTGACTATTACGCAGTGTTCCATCGACTATTACCGACCTGGCTGATAGCCCATTATCTGGGTTTCCTATAGAAATGATCACATTCGCAGGGGCCCCGATCCCGCCGTCTCTCCTTCGCAAATCGAAGAAAGCCTTTCCAGGCGCATCAATGTGCAGTCTCACTCCCCCGTTCTATACCCAGTAATAATGAGAATTTTTTATAGCGGACAAGCCTATGGTCTTACCGAAACTAATGCGACGTCAGTTGCATTTTGTGAGGAATCCCCTTCTCAAATAATTTTCTTAGAAACCTGACTTGTTCTACTAGATGGACCGGATTATACAGCCAAACCTGGTAGCTGGTTAGTTAATCGTGTCTCGGGAGCTTACATCAGTTTGAATGCGAGTCCAGTGGTTTCGTGACGCCTGTCAACGAGATTCTGATAATGAAGGATAATGTCAGGGTAGCCACGGGTGTAGTAGGCGAGATATGGCTTCGGGGCCCAAATATGATGAAGGGGTACTACGGAGACCAAGGTTCATTGCAACATATTCTATGCCTGTAAATTGACGAGCTTACAATGAGTTTCCACAGCGGCTACTGATAAGGTAAGAAAAGAATAGCTTACTTGCATGTGCTTTGAGGCTCATGAATACAGATTCTGACTACAGATGGATGGGTAATGACTGGAGATCTCGGCTCTGTCGACGAAGAAGGGTATGTATACATCAAAGATCGGATTAAGGATATCATCATCCGTGGTGGGGAGAACATTGTGAGTAATTTACTATATCTCAGAGTAACGAGCCAACGGTGTACAGGACTCTGTCTCCGTGGAGAACGCCTTGTATACCGAACCAGGCGTTCTAGAAGTCGCTGCTGTAGGCGTACCTGATAAACGATTGGGGGAACTAGTGATTGCATTGGTCACCCTCAAGCCCGGATATCGAAGAAGTATTAACGAGAAGAAACTTTTGGCCATTGCGCGGAAGCTGTGAGTAGTATAGTTTAGGTTTGATTTGCCGCTTCTTACACCGCGAATAGGTTACCGAAGTTTGCCGTCCCAGTCATGATTGTAGTGAAGGATAGGGAGTTTGGTGGGTTCCTACATATTGAATAGTGCTCAACCTAAAACTTGGGCAGATCATACACCCTCTGGCAAGATTATCAAGGCGCAATTGCGCGTAATGGCCAGGGATGAGTGGACACGGAGGACGAAGGACAGTAGCAGAGTGGGTACAGCGAAGTCCAAGCTGTAATGTTGGGGCCTCCCGTTCTCAAATCGTACTTGACGCGTTTATTATGCGAACGCGTCGCGTCAAAAATATATTGTAGGTAGGTAGATGATTTTGCCCCGACTGGCTTGGTCACCCTGAGACCTGGGTAGGCGGCTGCGTGCAAGGTTCTCCACTTTTCGTATTTGACTGAATGGTTGAATCTCAGCACGAGTTATGGAAAGTTGGCGGTTTGGCTGCTCGGTGATCGAGAACAGGACAATGCAAGAAGTCTTCGGGGCGTAAGGTAAGATACAAAAAATTGTGAGCTAGCAAACCTCAAACGAATAGTTTGTGCAGTCTGCCAATGCTTAAAGTCTTTCATCCTTTCTCTATTTTCGTGCCTAGGCGGGATGTGAGAAGGCTTGCTACAAGTAGATGAATCTACCCACCTTCCTGGACTGAGTTCTGGTGAGCATCGGTCGGGCTTTGCATCGCTCTGCGTCTTGGTCCACTAGCGCCCTGGTCTTGGCAAGTTCATCTGTACAATTACCCCTCAGACAGATACCAGTCGGTATATCAGAATAGGCGTACTTGGTGAGAGTCGCATGCTGGCCTCTCGCCAGGCGGAGTCTATCAGACCTTGAACGGCTGCAAGGTGTCGGTTGGTGACGCGAGCTCGCTGGCTTTCAGCAACGGTTGTGTCGGATGTTCGTCCATTGACTGTTGTAGAGTGGACTGTAGGAGTTTCCAGAGCGAGCAGATTAGAGCTGGCCATGGAATCTATCTGGTCTTGGCGACTGCTGGAGAACGTAGAGAGGTGCCAAGACTGAGACTAGCAGAGACAGTTGGACAATGCGAAACTACATAGCGATGGTGGAGCGAAATCTGAGGAGGGAGCGGACGATAAACAGTCTTACACGACAGAAACCAGTGGAACAAGTAAATATTAGGCTGTTTCATCTTCGAATCGAAGTTCATGATACATGCCGCGCCATACGTATCGTTCGTTTCCTGGACAGTTGTTATGCCTCCCTTGTTCTTAGGAATTTCCTGCAGCGATGTCTACTCTATCCACGCCTATTATGTCGGACTCGTCGGGGTAATCCTAATTTTTTGTACTATTTCGATAGTCTCACATATTGGTACGTTCCTGGAAGGAGGTAGTTTTGATTAGTCGGTAGAATTCGTATTACTGCATATTCGCATCGGCTGTTCGCTCGTTTGTTTGTTTGCTTGCTTGCCGCGAGCGAGTCAGTCTATTGAGCATTTGTCCCACCCTAGTTTGAAACCAGTTACTACCCGCCCGTATAGTTATGGCCTACCTGGGCTGGATGATAGCTACAAAGTATATGTCTGATCAGTTGTTTTCTCGTGGGCCATTGCGAGAGAGCTGGGAGCAAGGACTGTCACCTCGGATTCCTCTTTAAGTTTAGAGATGGCAGAAGCGGGGCCGTAAGCGTCACTTGTTGAGAAAGGGACACGAGTCCAGCTCGTTATGGCCTGGTAATACCAATATTTAGTGAGGAAATCTCAGGATCCTCTGCATTAATTCAGCGCTGAGAAATTAGAATATTAGTAAAATATAGAGTAAGAAATTTTTGGTCCCCCCTATTCCCCCGCCATACGAACACGTGAGCATGGGAGCGTGAGAATTACACGTTGGGTCCGGTTTGCTTTCTTTCACCGACGCCGCGAGACACGCTACAATGACAGAAATGGACTCTGGGCTTGTATATGTCCTCATCACAACAAGGTAGACACAGGGCAACATCCACTTTAATCTTCACAACATTCAGTGCCTAAATTGGACCAAGGATTCCCGGATTATTCGTCGAGGCTAAGGGCAAGCTACGCGATAGTTGCCATGTCAGTCATTCGTTCCCTTGATCCACCGCTTCTCACCTCGCTTCTATGACTTGGCCGCGGCAACATCTATTATCTTCGTATCTCAATCTACCCCCTTGCTTCGTCAGGCTCGTTGGACTGGTCCCTCTGCTTAGCATGTGCCCTAGAACTTAGTCCTTCGTCGGGTTTTCGTGTGGATGGAACCGCCGGTGGCGTTTATCCGAGTCCAGGACATATAACAGGGTCGGATGGCGGAGCTCGGTTGGCTGGTGGAGCTCCAATGTCCAGAATACCAGAAAGCAAGTGTCACAACACATGGATATGGGTGCACTGAATCAGGCCAAGGAGTATCTTTCCGGATGGGAACTCTCAAGGTACAATTCAGTCCATGTTTGGTCTGGTTGAACCTCATTCATCTTGTCGGTATGATTCCCTCCGGGCAGATGACTTGCTGAAGTCATAACGTCTTAAAGGTACGCCGCAGCGCATGCGCTAAGCGTGAGGACTACTAGGCCGTGCTGTAGCTAAGGTACAGCGTATCTGTTCCACTAGAAACGCGCCACGTCGAAGCCGTCTGACCGCCCGAACGGCTTTTCTCATTTCCCGGTCTCATATAAGGAGTCGAGGGCACTGCTAGATGGTTGCCTTTTATCCATGGAAGAGACTAAAGCATGGACCCCGCGGTGTTCTATCGAGGAAGGCGAGCTTACTCACAGAATTCAGAACATTGGCATACTGATCTAAGAGAAAAAAACAGCCGATAAAATACTCACGCGAACAGGGAGCTTGCTTGAAATTGAGACTCGCGTGAGTGCTTGGATTTGTTATGTACTCTTGTAAAATTTAAATGCGATATAGGTCATTCGCGGGAGGGTCCTGAAAGTATGGAAGAATCTCTGGCCATCTCTGCGACTATTCTTTCTGCACTCAACCAAACTACACCCCGATAAAATATATATAGTATACGAGAAAGAACGTTACATGTTCAGAGAAATACTAGAGAAGGCAGTCAGATGTGCGGCCATCTTCAGAGATGTTTACGGCGTTAAGAAAGGTAAGGGCATCTTGTCGTCTTCCAAAAGTTCTAGTGACCCCAAGTCCACCTACTCACTTTCGGCACAGGGGATCGAGTTTCCATCTGCTCCAGAAATTGTCCTACATACTTGGTAGTGTTTTGGGCTTGCCGTGCGTTCTTCTCGTTACTCATATAAACCGACGGCTCGACCCTATGGCAGATCTTCTGGGAGCCGTGACTGCTCTTATCGATCCGTAAGATCCACTTGCACGTGCTTCACATCGTTACGTTCTGATCCTACCATTAGATCGCAGCCTTTGGAGTTGCTTAGATACTGTATCACGCTCACACGATGCACATTGATCGTCCTTGACCCTGAGAGAGCGGATATGATTGAAACAATTGCTACTGAGCTAAGGCTTGCATCCGGGACGTCGGGATATATTGTACTTGAGGAGTACGAGGGAAACGACCGTTGGCAGGGTATGGATGTCTGGGAGACTGTCTCCTCCGATTATAATGGAGATCCTGCGGACGTGTTGGGTGATGATCCTCAAATTTCACCGGAAGATGACGCAACAGTTACCTTTACGTCGGGGACCACTGGCTTACCAAGTGCGTAGGCTTTGTTGAACCTGTCGCACTAATAATCAATTTCTTCGCTTGTTTAAGAGGGTGTTCTGAGCTCACAGCGTGCATTTTTGACTCCCATTTTCAATGTATGGCCTTACTTTCTATGGAAGGCGTAGTTAATCATGAATCTTACTAGGTTATTTCGCTTGCAGGTAGAGACTGTCTTCGGCGAGGCGAACCATTCCTTCCGGTAGCTACTGCAGGTCCCCAGGAAGGCACGCTAATTGCAAGGGCGCTAAGCAATGCTACGGCGTTCAACACAGCGGTAAGACTGCAATTAGTGTCGGAGTATATTTACATTTATCCGTCATCAGATGTTCGGCACTTCCCAAGGATTAAAGCTTGTTCTAACGCGGACGTGGAATGTCCATGAAGGCAAGGACCAGCTTCATTAGCGTTGTCATGTCCAATCTCACGCAATCCCTGCAGTCGTCGAGTAAATATAACTTGTTTCATCTTATGCGACGCTATTGATTGTCCGACCTTTTCTAGATTGTACAAGACAGAAAACATCACCCGGCTGAGCAGGTCCGTCTTGTCTATCCTTGGTTCGCCGCAGCTGACTCTGTAATAGTACTTCCTCTATCGTTAGAGAGTTCATTGATCGCCCATTGTCCGAGATCTCAATAAGAACCATTGCATATGGAGGTACCGCCATGGCAACGGCGCACTATGATAGGTTGAAGCAAGCATTTCCCCTTGCCACATTGTGAAATGCCTTCCAAACGTCCAGGAATCGGCACTGACATGGATTTCCTTGTAGTATACAAGTATATGGTCTTACTGAGAATGGCGGCAACGCAGTGGGCTTCGGTGAGAATACTCCTTCCAATTAAACAATACAGTCTGATCAGCTGTAAGCCGGATCGGATCTTGCTGCGAGGCCAGATAGTTGGTGAATCGATCTGTTCGGTGTTCCCGCTCTTCAACTGATTCGATTGCAGCGGTTTTGTAACGCCTGTCAATGAGATTCTAATAATGAAAGATGGGGTCAAAGTTGCACCTGGAGTGGTTGGAGAGATTTGGGTTCGCGGTCCGAATGTAATGAAAGGTTATTATGGTGATAGCGGTTGGTTTCAAGATCATCTCTATTTCGCTGTGGATAGACTTACGACTACGATTTGTCAGCTGCTACTGATAAGGTCATTCGTGGATATCGTGCTTGCAGATACTTGACAGGTACTGACTGAGCTTTGAAATAGGTCCTTACTAAGGATGGTTGGTTATTGACCGGTGACCTGGGACAAATGGACGAATATGGGTATGTTTATGTTCACGATAGGATCGAAGATATCATCGTTTGTGGCGGAAATAACGTTGTGAGTGCTAACGAAGTACGTTATATGTCCCTCAATAATGAGTGGATTGACAGAATTCTATTTTTATTGAGAACGCCTTATACACCGAGCCGGGCGTGTTGGAAGTGGTAGTAGTTGGCGTACCTGATGAGTACCTGGGGGAGGTGCCTGTAGCGTTAGTTTCTCTCAAGCCTGGGTACGATGGATTAGTCGATGAGGAAAGGCTCATGGCGACTGCCGAGAAACAGTGAGTACACCTTCCTTCTGCGCTTCTAGCTCTCAAAGTAATCCATATGGAAAAGGTTACCCAAATATGCCGTTCCGTTGATGATCGTTTCATATGATAGTGGTTTTGGTTAGTACTCGCTTGGCGTCAACTGAACATATTTTTGAAACAAAATTTGGGCACAGATCACACGTCTTCTGGGAAGATTATCAAGGCGCCGTTACGCTCTATAGCTCAGAAGGAATGGACGAGGAGGTCAAATAGCACAGATGAAGTGTAACCTACATTAGCAGACAGGGCACTGCTGTGGTCCCTTGCATTCAACGATAATAGAGTTTAATAGAGGCAGTCGGGCAGCAGTCCGCCGTCAAATTCAAGGTGATCAATAAACTAATTTGAAATAACTTTTTGCTTCTTACTCCGACTGCGCCCACTTTCTACAATCCTCAAATCCGAATTTTAGATCGCTACATAATACCTCGTGAGCCCTATCATGTTGCTCCGTTACTCAAACTGTCTGCTGGAGTCCACATCTATGTCCTTCAAATTTGTCATATTTTCACCTGGGCTCTCGCATCCTCTCTTTGACATCTCTATTCGTTTAGTTAATACAAAAATCCTCTAGGCCTAATGCAGATGCCCTGAACACGCTGAAGAACCAAGTCGGACAACGAGTGACATGTCGACCTTGCATTCGACGAAATGGAAGCCGACTCTCGTGGTTCCATAACTGCGCCGTATAATCAACTGCTATGCACACTACTGCGTTCTCAGAGGGACTTGTATGAAACTGCCCTGCATGCGACATATTATTTCTGGGATTCAAAGCGATTCTGGCAGGCTCATGGTAACATTTCCGTTATCTTTGGGCGATCAGGACTTGCATCGTTGAATGGTATACATAAACTGATCCACTGGAGTATGCTTGTGTTCCCTCTTCCGACCTTCTAGACATGGAGGATCTTCTCATGGACTTCATATAATATGTCTCATAGTCAGATGGTGTCCTTGTTGAAGATACAAGCCCGTGTATTTCCATAAAGCTAGTGGTAGCTACGCTTCGATCTTATTTTAATCCTTCTATCCTTGATTGGGATAAGCGTAATTCTCCAGCCACTCACCACTGGGATATAGCAAGGAAATCTCACAAACGAGCAAGGGTCGTCAAATTGAGGCCACCTATATATCTACTTCTCTGTACACTGATGAATAGGTAGCAAATTGACCTTGTGAAGTAAATGAAGTAAAGTCCGGGGAGAGTATTCCTTCTTCCTTCCTTCTTCCTTCCACATGGATCCCGACGATGCGTTTCATTTGTCAGTCCAACATTCTTCATGCCTAGTTGCATTCATACTGTCACTGCATAGTATATATACTAGTACCTTGTAGTTGTACCCGTGCACTCCAGACGTATTCTTCCACATTCCCAGCGCCCACTGCCATTTTGAGTCATATCTTATTATAGATAACTACTACTCGCACTCTAGATTTTAACAGCCCTTCATCCATCATGACCGACGTTGAATGGACCCCGCGCTGTTCTATTGATGAAGGTGAGTTTACTGACAAAATGCCAGGATATCCGAGTCCGCATTCTAATTTGACTACTAGCCGAGAGACTACTTACAGGACCGGGAAGCTTGCTTGAAATCGAAACTCGTGTGAGTGCTCAGGGTCAGCTGGTCTCTTTTCTTCAGATGTCTGAATTTCTTGTTACTAGATCATTGATGGCCGAGTTCTTAAGGTCTGGAAGAATCTCTGGCCATCCCTGCGAGAACTCTTTTTGCAGTCGGCCAAAGAGCACGCCGACAAAACCTATATAGTATACGAGAACGAGCGTTACACTTTCCGGGAAGTACTGGAACAGTCAGGGAGATGTGCGGTCATGTTGAGAGGTTTGTACGGCATTAAGAAAGGTATAAGTACCCTATTATCTTTGGCACCACCGGCTATTCACTCTCAGTGCAGGCGATCGAATAGTCATCTGCTCTCGAAACTGTCCCAAGTACTTAATTGTTTTTTGGGCTTGCCGTGCGTTACATCTCGTTCATCATAACCAATGAGATCATAACAATACACAGATCTTCTAGGGGCTGTCACCGCTCTCGTGAACATGTAAAGTCAGCTTCCCTATGCTTTCGTCATTCGTGTTGACTATACCAAAAGATTAATGCCATTGGAGCCGCTCAGACATTGTTTCACGCTCACGAAATGTGTCCTTATCGTCCTCGACGTCGAACGAGCCGACTTGGTTGAACCAATTGCCACTGAGCTCAGATTCGCATGTGGCGCGTCTGGATATCTCGTACTTGAGGATCACGAGGGCAAAGGCCATTGGGAAAGTATGGATGCTTGGAGCTCAGTTTTCTCCGGATATAACAAGGATCATGAGGACATACTGAGCGGCGATCATCCTCAAATCTTACCGGAAGATGATGCGACAATTACTTTTACGTCAGGGACCACTGGCCTACCAAGTACGTGGATTGGTTCAATTGCACAGTTTGACAATTTCATTGCTTGTTTAAGAGGGTGTCTTAAGCTCACAGCGTGCACTCTTGAGTCCCATAATCGATGTATGTCCCATTTCCCGTGAACTATTTCGTCGATCTCATAATCCCTACTAGATAATTTTGTTGATAACGAGAGACGGTCTTCGAGGCTATACTGTCCATATTTTACAAAAAGTCCCTATAACTATAGGGAAATCAAATTCTACGTATCCTTCAGAAAAGCCTATAGGATAGGTATCACATTATGATCTCTCTTGCTGGCCCCAGGCCTACCAGCATGACCAGGGCAGGGTGTCATCACACCCTTCCTTTTGATGGCTGTTGCACTGCCACCCTCTCATCTGCTCACTGTCAGGGTTCCCCGCCCTCCCTCCCACTGTTGCACACTTTTTCCTTTTTGGGAAATCTGCTTCCTATGCCTCCAGAATACTTGTGGGCCTTATTCCCACCCTCTCACTCACTGTTTAGGTCCGAAATTAGAGATATAGGATCTTCTAAAAATATATAATGGGTTAGTAAGCTAGCCCCGCCCCTCTCATGCCTCTAGACGCTGGATTCGGAATGGGGAGATTGGATGTAGTGTGGCAATGCAGCCAATTGATGGGATCATCCATCAATATCAGTCCATTTTTGGAAATATTTCGGATTGGAATGGTTTCTGGGCACTGGATGGGCCACAGGATGGTACTAGGATATGCATAAATATAAATAACTTTGGATTTAGTCCTCTGGTGATGTATGGGAGCCCCATAGAAGGGGTAAAACAGGTAAAATAGTGAATAATAGCGAAAAATAATGGAAATTTTGCATTTGGGGAGTGCTGCATGCAGTGGATTGCTTTGAAACATTCAAAGATGTGTTATTTAGTCCCATATATCTCTAAACAAAGCTTTATTTTACTTGTGGGGCTCTAGGATTGATATAAAATAGTGAAAAAAATAGCGAAAATTGTGGGGAAATTGTGTGTGGGGGGTGCTGCGTGCATCTGATCGCTTTGAAACGTTTACCAATGGATTCCGCGACCTTAAAAACCCCTAAAAGGCCCCTGGTTATATTTGTGGGCACTCAGTATCAATCATCAAATGGGTATTACAGTTTATGGGGTGCACATATCAAAACTCCCATTTCCAGGCGTCGGAAAACTTCGGAGTTACTTCCAGTAGACTGCTAGACCTTTAAACCACCCGGAAAAGCCCAGGATGGCAATCCAGCAATACGAAATTCCTGATAAAAAGGGTGAAACTGAATATTTGCAAAATTTCATATAGCTCGCATTTCTGAGTGTTAGGGAAGGTAATACTGGTACTAGATATACTATATATACCGTAAAATATTGTGTACAAAATCACAGGGGGATATGAATGGTACTGACAGAGATATAAGCAGATCTTTCCAAAACTGAGGAGAAGCACATTCCAGATCTCAATGTTCCGGTCATCCTATGGGCTGGGGACTATCAAATTCGGATTCCTTGACAAAAAAAGCAGTAGGGCCACCTATCATCTGTGGGGTTCATGTGTCTAGAATCCGAGGTAAACAGTGTGCTTTATTTATGCACCAAGATATACTGCTGTATATGAATTGTCTACTAGTAAAAATAAGCTCCAGGGATGATAGGTGGCCCTACTGCTTTTTTTGTCAAGGAATCCGAATTTGATAGTCCCCAGCCCATAGGATGACCGGAACATTGAGATCTGGAATGTGCTTCTCCTCAGTTTTGGAAAGATCTGCTTATATCTCTGTCAGTACCATTCATATCCCCCTGTGATTTTGTACACAATATTTTACGGTATATATAGTATATCTAGTACCAGTATTACCTTCCCTAACACTCAGAAATGCGAGCTATATGAAATTTTGCAAATATTCAGTTTCACCCTTTTTATCAGGAATTTCGTATTGCTGGATTGCCATCCTGGGCTTTTCCGGGTGGTTTAAAGGTCTAGCAGTCTACTGGAAGTAACTCCGAAGTTTTCCGACGCCTGGAAATGGGAGTTTTGATATGTGCACCCCATAAACTGTAATACCCATTTGATGATTGATACTGAGTGCCCACAAATATAACCAGGGGCCTTTTAGGGGTTTTTAAGGTCGCGGAATCCATTGGTAAACGTTTCAAAGCGATCAGATGCACGCAGCACCCCCCACACACAATTTCCCCACAATTTTCGCTATTTTTTTCACTATTTTATATCAATCCTAGAGCCCCACAAGTAAAATAAAGCTTTGTTTAGAGATATATGGGACTAAATAACACATCTTTGAATGTTTCAAAGCAATCCACTGCATGCAGCACTCCCCAAATGCAAAATTTCCATTATTTTTCGCTATTATTCACTATTTTACCTGTTTTACCCCTTCTATGGGGCTCCCATACATCACCAGAGGACTAAATCCAAAGTTATTTATATTTATGCATATCCTAGTACCATCCTGTGGCCCATCCAGTGCCCAGAAACCATTCCAATCCGAAATATTTCCAAAAATGGACTGATATTGATGGATGATCCCATCAATTGGCTGCATTGCCACACTACATCCAATCTCCCCATTCCGAATCCAGCGTCTAGAGGCATGAGAGGGGCGGGGCTAGCTTACTAACCCATTATATATTTTTAGAAGATCCTATATCTCTAATTTCGGACCTAAACAGTGAGTGAGAGGGTGGGAATAAGGCCCACAAGTATTCTGGAGGCATAGGAAGCAGATTTCCCAAAAAGGAAAAAGTGTGCAACAGTGGGAGGGAGGGCGGGGAACCCTGACAGTGAGCAGATGAGAGGGTGGCAGTGCAACAGCCATCAAAAGGAAGGGTGTGATGACACCCTGCCCTGGTCATGCTGGTAGGCCTGGGGCCAGCAAGAGAGATCATAATGTGATACCTATCCTATAGGCTTTTCTGAAGGATACGTAGAATTTGATTTCCCTATAGTTATAGGAAAAATTGTAAAAAATGGATGCCAAATGTTGGGTCTTCAACAAGGAGAACCACTCCTTCCAACACCAATCACAGGTCTTCAGGAAGGTTTGCTGATTTCGAGGATGCTATCACAGACCCCTCAAATGCTTTCAGTTGTAAGACTGGCAGGTGACTGGGTAATTCTCAATCAGTATTAACCCATCTTCAGACACTTGGTGCCGCTCAAGGGAACAAGGTTGTTCTAACACACACATGGAATGCACATCAATGCAAGAATCAACTTCGTTATTATCCTAAGTTCTTGTTCTGATTCAATATTTGCAGCTGCAGAGTATTACATGCTCTCCATTCAGTGTGGCTTTCTTATCAGCTAATTGATACTTCATTCTAGACTCTGTAAAACAGAAAACATTGCTCAACTTGGCAGGTAAGTGCTTATATTGTGATGTCTGCATTAGCCAATGGTGTTGCAGGATGCCTTTAATGGTTAGAGAGCTCGCAGAGAGCATGCTATCTGGAATGCCACTAAAAAGCATCATGTATGGAGGTACCCCAATTGCAGCATCTCATTTTCAAAGATTAAAACAAGTCTTTCCCTTCACCACCATGTCAGTGCATCTCAATCATTCCGGTAACTGGCACTGAATGGGATTATCTTTGTAACTTTCAAATGTATGGTCTAACCGAGACCAATGCCTCTATGGTAAGCTTCGGTAAGGAAACATTTTTGTCAACAACAGTCACCTCATCTGCTCTCAGGTGGTCCAGATTACGACACGCATCAAGACAGCTGGTAAGTGTGTCTGTTTCTGTTTGTATTTTTTTAAGCTGGCTTGAGTACAGTGGTTTTATATTGCCAGTTAGCGATATTCTGGTGATGAAAGACAGTGTTCAAGTTGTTGCTGGAGTGGTGGGAGAGATTTGGGTTCAGGGCCCGAATGTGATGAAAGGGTATTATGGCAATAAAGGTTAGTTCAAGAATTGTTTATCTGACTGTAACACAACTTTATATTTTAGACAATACTCAGCTGCTACTGATAAGGTGGGATCCCTTATTTACAATACCCATAGCAACTAAGCTTTGATATAGGCCCTTACCAAGGACAGATGGCTAATGACCGGTGATCTTGGATGAATAGATGAGAGCCCATAAGGGCCGATGCATTGATATAACACCTGGGATCCCAGTACTAAGTGTCGCTGAGACTCCCAGCGGTTGTATCGATGCATTGAGCCAGCAGGCAGCACAGCCTGTTACCTGTCAGGAGCCCGGACCATCCTTCAAGCCAGATAGCCTCAAAATGCAATTATTTTTGTTTTTTTGACACACATAGCGTGCAATAATTGTTGGAGCTCAAATCGAAGGAGTCACTATGCTGTCAAAAGATAGGACAAATGTGTCAGGCCAACACTTTATATATGGCATATCCCCTTTAAATTTTACTGTGCTCTTAGTCTAGTGGTCAAAAATTGTGTACTCCAGTTGTTGGTACCTGCTGGCGCAGGTTCAACCCTCGGACATGTCATTTTGTCTCTAGCCATCATTTAATTACTTGGTGGCCCTGCCTGTGTAGACTGATGGAGTATTCAGTTTGGGAATTTTTTGTTTTGAGACTTTTATTGGCGATCCATTGTAATAGAGCAAAAGCAATGTAAAACGGCTGTTAAATTTGGCTTCAATTGTAAGGATTGCAAGGGATAGCATTAGCAGTGATTGGAACCCTCTTTTGAAGACATTGTTCTGCATAACAATGTGAAGGGGGACGTACATTGGATGCATTAGGATGTATTGCCTCCATGTAAGGATCTTCTATTTGTTTGGTATCATTACTTGGCCTGAAAGTAATATGTCTTTTTTTGTGGTGTGGCCCAGGACCCCTGGGGTTATTCCGACCGAGGTCAGAAAATTTGCCCTTGTCAAAAAATTATCCAGACTTCTTCTCAACCCCCTGGTGCCAAATTTGTCTGGATTTAGCATCTGACCAGTGCCAAACTTTTCTCAGTCCAGACTTTGGAATTGACCTTAATTACACTGCAGTGGCTGGTGCCATTTAATCCCATAAAAACGAGACCTTAAATAGTCTCGATTTAAGCACCCAATTTCCTGGGCTAAAAATGAGCTCAGAAAAATTGTTGGTCAAATGTCACATTCAAAGACACAATTTAAGTGGTTGGAAATGGGTCACTTTAGTTTACTTTTAAAGGTAAATAAATACAGGGCAAAATGTAAACTTTATCCCTGAGTTAAGGTTTTGGTCTCTGAGACGACGCTCTCCTGCACCTTTCTGATGCCCGAGGCACAGCCACATCAAGCAGCAGAACTGCTGTTCAGTAGCGGATTCATTTAACATATAGGATACATCTCATTTTTGAGCCTCAAAAATTATGTTCAAACACACCTTTATAAACACAAGATGCTCTAAAATCTTTGGGCCCTCTGGGCATAAAGTTAAATTTCCAGCCTTTTGTGAATCATAGCGATCCAGTTGCTACTGACCAGTGTTTGAATACCCAGCCCAATGCGGTCCACTGCTGCGGTGTTTCATTGGTGCTTGCTGTTGCTGCAAGAGCATTCAACATTGACTGGCTGTCAGGACCTTCACTTTAAATGGAGCATAGGTGACTGACTTCAGATATTAAAAGTGTTTGGGAATTTTTCTTCTCATGAATGCATGCACTGAACTTCAAAGACTGTTCCATTCCATGGGAAAACCAAAACATTACAGTGTGGGAATGATGCAAGATTATGATTATTCAAGCAATATGAGAATAAAAAATTTCAGGGTTAAATTCCTGGCTGCCATAGAGAGCAGGAAGGCAGCCAGCGCAACAAATACCATTTGCAAGATCAACTAGTGTTGCCGCAACTCAGCTTATCTTGGCTTAACACCGAAGTTGGTTTTGGGCCGTTGATGGGGTGTACCCCGTTCTGAGCTCAGATTGTGTTCCTTTCCATAGTAGTAGTTCATAGTAGTTCATAGTAGTAGTTAGTAGTCAGATTTAGTAGTCATGCTTAGCTTTAGTCCGAGTTTAGCAGTAGATTACATCAGCAATCCATCCTTGACTCATATCACCACCTCTCTCCAAAGAACTTGCAGAATGAGGACTCTCTCCAGCACCCAGGGAGGTCCTCATTCACATCACCATTTGTGCTTAGTGTGCTGTGATTCCACAATTGCCCAAACTGGAACATAATGCTTACTTAATCCTCACAAGAACTATTGGTAGTGTTAGCGACAGTGTAGCTGTTCCCTCTGTCCTGCTATCCTTGACAGCTGAAAAGTGGACTTCGGCCTTAAGCTGAGATAAGCCAAGTCATGGCAACACTAAGATCAATGGCACTGCACCTACAAACAGGAATTCCGGCCTAATTCGAACTCAGCTAAAACTTCGGTCGCTCACAGCTGCTATCAGTAGCGACCCCCAAGCATGGGTAGCCAGCACCACCTGCTAGCGGACTGGGAGTAGCCAGGTATGTAGAGCAGCAGGTTGCTTTTTACTTGACAACCTGCTTTTCCGAAAGGGCCAGATTAGCATGGATTTTAGGTGCTGTATGGCAGCTAACAACACTCGTCAGAGAATGTGATGTGGCATATTTGAGCGACTGCTTACCAGGAAATCATCGTAAATCCAGAACATCAATTCAGTCAATTCAGTCAATTTAATCTTAGCATTGTGCAGAAGAGGCATGATGACCTGCCAGATATGGATTCAGTCCACAACATTCTTGAAGCACCACATCATTGTCTATGGTAGAACAAAAGTGGAAAAATAGCAGTTATCCATTTCTTTACTGTTCTATCTACAAAATCTGCCAGTAGTACTCCTGCATTTGTGACCATCGGGTTATATGTTTCAATCTTGCAACATACTAGATATACCTCAGCCTTACCGTATAAGTAGCATGTATCTATGAGAGCCTACTTTGAAAGATATTCAAGCTGCATATCACAAGAGATCAGCAAACAAATGTTGCATGTAAACTTTTCATTTGGGCCACAAATATCGGAAGGTTTTTGGACCTTGTATCAATTCTATGTCACTGTCATCAGTTGCATTATGAGTCAACTAGTGAACAATTTTCAATGTCGCACTTTTTCTTCGTCAAATCCAAGAAAGACACTCAGCTATCATTTCGTTAATTGTACATCAGACAAAGAACATATATATGTACATGTAAACAGGAGTAAAGTATTACATTTCATGGTCCATACTCAGATGCAGAATTATTATCACTGTCCTCCGATAACTTCTTCTCCATGTCCGAAATGTCTGTCAATTCAGATCCCGATTCACTCATACTATCTACCTCACTGAAATCTTCGAACCCATCTGCATTACCTTTCTTAATGCAGTGAACGGTTTCCTCCATTGTTTCATTGTCGTGGATGAGTTTCCAGTTGGTATAAGTTGCTGGATCTAGTTGATGCGTTAGTTCCATGGAGGATATCCAAAAATCTGACTTACTGAAGATCTCTTCTTTTTTCCAAACCAAAAACAAGGGACATACATGAAGGTGTTTTATCTTCTCTTTCTTATATGCATTGAAAAACTCCTCCATCAGCTCCATGTGCAGAAAAGTGTGCAGAGAACTCTTAATATCCATCTCAAAGTTGTCTAAACTGAACAATGTTGCTGGGTTTTCACCAACAGCCTCCCTCAGTTTGATAGCCATACAAGAATAGTAGATCAAGGATTGGGCAAAATGAGCAGCTGAGCTCTCAGCAAAATCTCCTATATCCATGGCCTGAGCACATATGCTCAATTGCTGTGCATTATCACCTTTGGCAGAGGCTTTGTCATCACCAGCCAGAAAAATCAGCCGGTATCATGCGGCCAATTGCCGAATGAGGGACAGGTATGCCACGATTGCCATGGAGATAGCTGGCTTGCTAGCCTCAGTATTTTCCTGGAGACAGTGAAGTAAGGTGGACGAAAATATACAAAAGTTCCCCAAAGCAATTATGTCGAGCAGGCCATCCTTGCTGATGTCAGGAATCTTGAGATCTGGGACTGGAATGTTAGGAGAATAAAGTCTTCAAGGAGGTAGAGTGACCTACTGTTCAAACCTTCGTCGCCCTTCATAATCATGTAAAAATAACATGACATGTGAAGGAGGAGTTCATGGAGTTCCAGGTGCAGAATATTGACAATTCTGTACTCAAGCATGCAGGTATGAACCCACCCAGCAACAGATTTCATTAGAGTAGCTGTTGCGTAGAAATGATGACCTTTAGTGATTGAGTTTTCGAGAGTAATCACAGCATGATGTGTATCTGGGCGCATGTAACTGCACTGCCATTAGCAAATTGCAGATATAAATGGGGGCATACGTACAAGGCAGAACCTGGTTCTAGCAATACAACCTCTGTGCCCCATTTGTCAGGGCTTGGAATGAAGCCAGGGTCCCAATCTCCCATGTACTCATCTATCCAGCTATCTTGGGGTGAACTCCCCCGATGGTGGAATATGTACCACAGCTTCCTCCCACAAACAACCTCAACAACCATACCCACACCATGGCAATCGGTATGAATGTAACTGATCGCACCCTTGGTCGCCACCAACCAAAACATTGTTGCAGAGACTGGATACTGCACATCAAATATATCTTCTGGTATATCAGACATTTGTTCAAACACTCTGATGTGGCTAGATAAAACACTGGAAGAAATAAGCAAAAAAATAAAACCGGTCTGTAACATCCTTACTATTGTAAGGGGTTGTATTTGTAGGGAGTACTACACAGCAGGTGAAGAGCATTCAAGATGTGACCTTCGTGTTCCAAGCCCTCTTCATATATATCTCTTAGAGACATTTTAACATGGATGTCCTTGGTATCATGGGAAACATGTCATTGATGATCTAGTGTAGCATGTAATTATATCACTCTTCATAAGATAAAGCACAAACCTTGAACTTCTTGAAGGCTATCCACATTACCAATTTGAGATAGGGATGATAAGGACCATGGCAAAGAAGAGGTATTTGTGTTGTAAAGGAATATATTGAAGTGGTGGAAAGTCTCCAATGTCACAGTATGGTTTTTCAACGCTCGGTCATGGGTAAGTGTCACGATCATGGAATCAATCGTCCATGTTCATGCTTGTTTCTTGACACTTGTACCTGGGGCTGTTGGGCATAATGCACTTGTTCCAACCAAGAATGGTCTCACGATCATCCAAGTCCTGAAAAATGATGTCAAGCAAGTGGCCTGTCAGAGAAAAGTGAAACTTACATTTGAGGCGAGGGGAAAATAATCAAAAGAGGTGAATGTGTTTGTTTGGTAGACCCAAACAAGTGGGGAAGGAATCCCTGGGTGAGTCCATGACAAATTACGATCCATCCTTGCTTTCTTTGACAGAGGAAGAGTGGCATCAGGACTGTCATCTCGTTGATGTTTTATTGGGAGAGAGACATTAGAAGCTAGCTTGCCGGTAATATGCAGATGTGGGGCCATCAGCATCAATGATCGCCAACTTGTATTGCTGTCCCAAGGCAGTTTATCTATATGGTATTTCTGTTCTTTCAGAGATAGAACCAGGTTGTCACCAGAATCCCGAGTTTGTGGCAGATTCCCATGAATGATTGCTTTGACTGACATTGAATCAATGTCTTCAACAGTCAGGGGTGGCACTACCGGTGGCAAGTGCCAGGGTAAGATATCATTGCCTAATTCGTCAAGAAAGGCTGGATAGTGTTTGTGCCCCCATTCGTGTACACTAAAAGTCAATGACTGGTGAATCTGGTGAACCTGATTGTAACAAAAAGCTGGGGTTTGGGATCAACAAGGATCAGGGGGCAAGCTGCATGACCTGCGCTGTCGAGTGGTTTGCATTTGAGGAAGAGAGTAAGACCGTCCTCTCCTTTCCTTGACCGAGACGTCTCCCTTATGTTAGACCCAAACCTCACGTGATCCAAACAAGAGTAAACTCGGGCTGCCTCGTGTTCGGACAACCACCCGAGAGTCTCGTGGAGTTCGGATATAAGTGAAGAGATCGGACTAAGGTCTTAGTCGAGCGAGTTAAGAGAGAAGTTCGGTATTAATAAACTTTAGCTCAAAGCTGGGGTATTACAGCGAGAGCTACCTACTTATATACGAAAACTGTAGTACTAATAATAGCTACAACACATGAAGACAATACGGTTGTCGTGCTATAGGCGCGAGCCATAGTCGATAGGTACTTGGCCTAAGCCGTCCGATTCTGGTATGGTCACGTGGGGTCGGGGATAACTCGGTCTTCTGATAATTAGGAAAGAAAATGAATAAGTGCGGGAAATCGTAACATTACCCTCTCATTAAGGCAGTCGTCCCGACTGCCATTAGGGCTCTTCCATCTCCTCTAGTTCTTCTTTCAGTGCTCTCCAGTAGTCCTGAATATATTCTATCCATGCTTCTCCGTCTGGGTTTTGAACTTGAATTCTTTTCCCATTGTTTCGTTCGACTGTATAGAAGTAATTCCATGCTCCGTCTCTGACTTCCTTGTACTCGTGTCCCACGATTTCTTTTATTGCTTTGGGGTTTACTATCACTTCAGCTGTTACTGCTCTTCCATGTTCTGCTTGGCTCTGTTGGTACTCTTCTATTGCTTCTTGGGCATTCTCCATATCTTCTTCCGTTACCCAATCATTGTGTTCCCTGGTCCAACCTGTCCACTTTACGAAGTAGTTGGTTACCAGTCGAGAAGGTTGACCCTTTTTCCCTCTTACCCTTCGGGTTCGAGTGTCGAGGACTTCTTCGACTTCGTACTGCTCTTCATCTTCAATGAGGTCTGGTGGTGGTGGTGGTGGTAGTTCTTGGTTTGGGAATGCTGGGGGCATATACGGTGTTAGGAGTTTCTCATTGAAGCGTGGATGAATACGCCAATGAGGAGGGAGTTTGAGTTTGTAAGCAGAAGCGCCTGCTTTTTCGAGAATTTGGAAGGGGCCTACTCGCTTGTCATCGAGTTTCTTCTTTGGCTGTGGAAGGTGGAGATTCGTAGTGTCGAGCCATACCAAGTCGTCCTTTTTATATGCTACTGCCTTGCCCTTTCGCTTGTCGTACTGGGTCTTCATTTTGGCGGCGGCTTCTTGGAGGGCTTGTTCGCATAGCTTGTGGATCTTCTGCATTTGTGATGCGAAGTTCCCGGCTGCGGGATTGGTGAAGGGGCTTCGGCGTTCAGTTTCGGGGACGACTCAGGGATTGAGTCCATAGACAGTGAAGAAGGGGCTTTGACCCATGGCAGAGTGTTTTCGGTTGTTGTGGGCGAACACTGCTAAGGCGAGCCATTCGTGCCAGTTGTCTTGTTGGTACCTGGTGAATATTCTTAGGTACTTTTTGATTTCTTGGTTAACCCTTTCGGTTTGTCTGTCTGTCTGCGGGTGGAAAGCGGTGGAGGCGTTGGGAGTGATTTGAAGGATTCGGTAGAGATCCGTCATAAATTTTGATACAAATTGAGGACCTCTGTCCGATATTATGGTTCTTGGCATACCGTGGATAGCGAAGACTTTGTCGCGGAATATTTTGGCGGTTCCTTCTGATGTGAGAGTTCCATTGCAGGCTACTGGGATGATTTCTTTTGAAAATCTATCTACTATAACTAGGATGGCATCGTATCCACCAGATTCTTTGAGGCCGGTGATCAGGTCGACAGAGATGTGGGTCCATGGTTCGGATGGAACAGCGTTGGGATGAAGGGGGTTCTTTCGCACCTGAGTGTTGGACTTGACTCGTTGACAGGTCTCGCATCCTTTTACATATCTTTCGACAGTCTGCTTGATCTTTGGCCACCAATACTCTCTTTGAACGAGCTCATTGGTCTTGTCGATGCCTGGGTGTCCGGCAGTGAGATGGTCGTGGGACATGGCGATGATTTCTCCTCTGAGCTTCTCATCTTGGGGTACATAGATCCTTCCGGTGAGCATCAGGAGTCCTTTCTCCATTGTGATGCCTCGTTCGTGGTTCAAGGAATCAGAGATTCCTCGATCCCATTTGTCGGTGCTCTCGGTAGCACGCTTGATTTTCGAGTGAATGCTGGATGTCGTGGGCATGATCATTGCTCGGAAATGTTCGGGTTTGAGAACTACGATTTCATCGTTGTCTTCCTTTCCCTGGTTGTGATCATCCCATCGGGATAGGAGGTTGGCCTTTCGGTTTGCAGTGCCAGGCTTGTGGTGTAGAGAGAAATGGTATTCGGCGAGTTCAGTAACCCAGCAGGCTTGTCGGCGGTTGAGCTTTTGGGGTTTGCAGAAATATTGAAGGTTCTGGTGGTCTGTCCATACTTCAAAGTCGATGGCGGCTCCCATCAGGTAATGTCTCCATTCGGCGAGGGCAAGCATTATGGCGAGGAGTTCTTTGTCGTATATTTCATAATTCCTTTCCGTCGTCATCAACGATTTTGAAAGGAATGCTACGGGTCTCCATTTGCCATCCTGCTGCTGGCTTAGCACTGCGCCTATGGCTCCTTCACTGGAGTCTGCTTCTACTCTGAACTTTCCATCCTCCTTTGGCAGGGCTAGGATGACATCTTCTGCCATTTGCTTCTTCAACTGTTGGAACGCTTGATTTTGGGCCACGCCCCAGTTCCAAGGGGTGTTCCCGGTGAGTTGGGTCATGGGTCATACGATCTTGGAGTAGTTCTTTATGAATTTTCGATAGAAATTCGTAAAGCCCAGGAAACTCTGTAGCTCCTTTTTCTTGGTTGGAGTTGGCCACTCCGTGATTCCTTTGACCTTGATGGGGTCCATTCTGACCGATCCTTCACTAATGATCACTCCTAAGTATTCTGTTTCTAGGACTTCGAACTCGCACTTTTCAGCTTTGAGGAACAGCTTGTGGTCTCGTAGGTGTCGAAGTACTCGTTGGACTATCTGTTGGTGTTCTTGGAGGTTCTTTGAAAAGATGAGGATATCGTCGAGGTATATGGTTACTTTTCCTTCGGCGATTAGGTCATGGAAGATGTCGTTCATCATCCATTGGAACGTGGCGGGGGAGTTTGTGAGTCCAAAGAACATGACTGTTGGCTCGAACAGTCCTCGATTGGTGCGGAAGGCGGCTTTATACTCATCACCTTCTTTTATGCGTACATTGTTATATCCCCAGTGTATGTCTAGCTTGGTGAAGTATTTGGCTCCTCAGAGTTTATCCATGAGTTCCGAGATGAGTGGTAGCAGATATCGGTTTTTAATGGTCATTTCGTTGAGCTTCCGATAGTCTTGGACAGGGTGAAGAGCGCCATCCTTCTTTTTGACAAAGAAGAATGGTGATGCGAATGGGGATTTGGATGGTCTGATTCATCCAGTGGACAGGTTTTCATCCAAGAATTTGTCAAGTTCTTCCTGTTCGTTGCAATTCAGCGGGTATACTTTACAGTCGAGGGTATTGCTGGCATTGGGGATGAGTTCAATGGCATGGTCCCAGGGCTTTTGGTCGGGGAGTTCGTCGAAGTTGTCTTTCGAGAACAGATCTTGGAAATCCCGGTAGTCAGGAGGTACCATTTCCTCGAAACTCTTCTTGGGTTTCCCTTCACTTGCTTTCACGGCTAAATCATTGGCATGGTGAATCGCCCTGATTTCTATTTCCTTGGTCATGTCTACTGCTAATATAGTATCTCCTTCTTCTAGCTCTTCATCCCATCTGTCCTCTGGGTCCGCATCTGGTAGGGTAAACGGTTGTGTTTGGCATTGGCATTGTCCGAATATGATTTTTTGCGTTTTCCAGTTGATGACTGGGTTGTGGTGTATTAACCAGTCATGTCCAAGGAATACTCTTCTCATGCCTAGGTCTGTAACTGCTAAATCAATCCGTTCTGCGTGTCCTCCAATGGTCATTCGGAGTTCAACAAAGTGAGTGACTTCACCGGCTTTATTTCGTGTGCCATTGGCATTGTAGACAGGAATTGGGGCGCTGGTTGCTCGGGTTGGTAAATCATGCTCTTCTACGTATTTGCGGTCAATGGAGCTTCCAGTGCACCCACTATCGATAAGGGCGGTGGTTTTGAGGGTTTGTTGATTGGTGAGGGTCTCGAGGCAGATTTCAGTGGTTAAGTCTTTTGCCCCGGCCCAGGCACTCCTTCGGATGTATCAGACCGGTTTGCGTAGTTCCTCCAACTGTTCGAGCGCTTGGGTGCGGGGAAGAGTGATGATGCGCATTAGCATTTCTCGATCTGCCTCTGCTTGTCGCATCTTATGGGTCCAGTGCGCTAATATGGCGCAGGCTTCGTAGCTACCCGTCGCTTGTCTGATTGTGTGCCATGTCCATTCTGTTTCGAATGGAATCATGTATCTGGATTCCTCTTTCTCGATGGTTTTTAGTTCTGTCCAGTTGTGATCTTTCTTCACCTGCGTCCACCATCTGTTGTACACTTTTATGTCGGTAATGTCTGGGTCTCCTTCTTTGTGGTAGCGGTGCCCCTTGAGATATGCTTGCCACTCAGGGTCGTCATCTTCATCGTACTCTTCTTCAGCCTTCTTCTTTGTCTGTCTAGAACCACTAGGGTTCATGGGTGTTTCCACCAGGACGTTGCTGCCGTTGGTAGCTGTTCTTTTGGCTCCGCAGGTTGGGCGTCTTGCCTCCGAAGGAGGACTTTTTCGCGTCGGGGATGGCCCACATGCGTCTGCATTTTTGGCTGCAGCGGCCATTTGGTAAGACGTGTCGTCTTCATCATCTGGTACTTCCTCTAGAGAAACCTTGTGTGAGCATGGGGATAGTGGAGGGGGACTTATCGGTTCTTGGGTGTGCCTACCACCTGTCTCGCATGGCGGACGAGGCGCTTGTGCCCTGTCGGTTGAGAACTGTTCTGATCCGGGGAGGGACTTTTCCGCTCTGTCCCGTCCACCCTTAGTCGGGTTGTCCCCGGCATTCGGGTGTGTGTCTACAGGAGTCGCAGTTAGTTTTCTCCAAGGGATCGCTCCTTTGGTCTTGCTGCCCGGGGCTATTGCCACTCCATGCTCCCTCTGCTGCAGCTGTTTGCGGTCAGGGATTCTTCTTTTGGGGGAAGCCGCACGCTTCTGCTTGTTGTCGTTCCTGGATCTGTAAACCTTCGACCGTCCTGGGAGAACCTCCTTCGGTGTGCGGTGATACGCTTGGTATCAGGCTACCTGTAGATTTTGCAAATTTTATACAAATTAATGCAAACTACTAGCTGTACTAAGGACTAGAGTGGAGACTTCGCACTGCTAAGTCGAGTCATCTAGATCAGTGTTGAAGCACCTAAAACCATAACAGAAGAGGAAGTAAGAGAAGACATCTAGACGAGTCAACTCTACAAGCCTTTCGAGATTACTTGCTATTTCCTGTTTAAAAACAGACTACACATAGTCACCACACAACGGGACCTCACTGTATCTAGACGAACTCAAAACCAGAAGTTAGAAAACCTGAACTAGATTAGCTTGTCAAACTTGACAAAGCTGAAAACCACTTCAAATAAGTTACTAAGTCACAACGGAACCAAAATCCTCCATGAACTTAGTCTAAAAAGAAATGAATAAGAAACCCTGAACCCTGCATGAACGAATAGCCTAGTCAGGAACCCGAGGTACCAGTCTAGATCACACAAGTGATCGCGACCATACAATCTCGGTACCTCGATCGATCCACGATCGATGGTTACATCCACTAAGATACTAAGGCAATTAAACAAGTACTGAATGAATAGCCACACGGCACCATAGGAAAGCGGAGGCAGGAGTGCCTACGGACCAGCATGGCACTCCTAGGCAATAGAAAAACCCATCGCCTCCCCGTATAACTGAATGAATATCTCAGAATCATGCAATTCTTATAGAATAATTACTCATCGTTTGTATTACTATGCATAATCACGCTACTAGTAGTCTAGATAAGCAACTCCTATACCTAGGCGTAGAATACTATAAAATACCGTCATCTAGACACACAACAGCAGGAAAGCATTCCCTGCATTTGTGCTAGTGGCCCATAAGCTACCTAATCAAATAATGGATTTAAGTGTCTGTCCTCGACTGAGTAATTCGTTGCTAAGTCACCCAATAAGAAAGAACAAGTAGTTGAAGTGAAATAAGCCCTAGAACACTTTGAGTTCGAACAATTGAAAGAGTCAGTGTACTCTAGAGTCTGCGTGCTCTTTGCAAGTCTGTGTACTTGACGGAGGATCTGTGTATCCTTTGTAGAAGTCTGTGTACTTCTTTGTCTCGAGTCTGCGAACTTGTGTTGAGAGTTAGTGAACTCTAGAGCCTGTGAGCTCTTTGTAGAACCTGTGTGTTCTTTGATTGTTTGAGTTAAGAAGTAATCTAGACCAGCTATTTGCTCGCCTAGATGATGTTTGTTCTCTGAACTAGACCAGTTCCTACCTACCTATTAAAACCCCACATTGTTATAACCCGTTATCTTGACTAGCGTATCTTGTGTAAACATCTTCTAGATCAGAATCAGAAGTAGTTTTTGAACACCTTACATTGAATTATCAAAGTCTAAGATCGTACACGAGTGCTTCTACTGTACTCAACCTCGAACTTACAAACATTGGTGATAGTGTGAGTGTTTAGAGTGAGAGTTAGTCTCTAGATTTCTCATCTAGAGTTTAGTTTTCCTTTGAGCGCTGCCCATTACCGAGCACATCAGCGGTGCGACTTATCCTGAGAGATCCCAGGCAAAGATCCCAAGTGGGACTCGGCCGCAGGGGGAAGTATCGTCCCGCTTCCTGTTGGGGTTCATTCCATCTTGGCGAGGTATTCTTCGTCTTCCTGATCCATCATGTTGGTTAAAATACTGTACCGATTCTGCGATTCTTTAAGTGCTTTGCTGGGGACGATAGCGGGTATATTTGAATGCGTATGAGAGAGTCCTACAGAAGTATTATAAGTTCGTCCAGCAGTATGTAAAGCACTATGAGAGAGTCCAGCCGACCGAGTAGAATCGCTTACTCATCGGCCCCATCTTTTACTTCCTCGACTCCCGAGGACGAGGGCGTCTTCTCCTCGTCCAATTCCACTTCCTGTTCCATTGCCCGATTGTCGTGTCGATTATTGTTGCGCAGGGTAAACCTTCCGCCTCTGTCTCTTGGCCTTCTTGGCTGTTGGCAGTCGGCGGTGAAGTGTCCCTTCTGGTGGCAGTTGAAGCATCTCCGCTCTCGTTGGATTCGGTCTATGTCCATGGGCTGGCCTTGGCCGCCATAGACTGGTCCGGTTCCAGTATTGGTGCTGGAGGCGCCGGGTTCCTTAGGCGGCTGTGGGGGAGCGTTCTGGTTCCTGGGTGGCAGAGGTCAGTTGTCGTTTCTAGGCAGGGTGCGGTTGTCGTTTCAGGGGGTGTTTTGCCGATTGCGGGGGTCTTGAGGGTGGTAGCCTTTGTGGGTTCTGTCGAAGGCCCGTTTCACTGCTTGCTGGTCATTGATCTGTATAATGCGTCGCTTCCACTGGGAGTAAGTTCGGGGAATATTTTCTCCGGATGTGACAGCCATGGTGTACTCATCTGGTACCCCGGCTCGTACTGCTGCGACTATATGGCTCTTCTCCCCCTGATCCTCCCATCTACCGGCGAGTTGCCCTTGCTGTTCCAATTCTTGGAAGTATCAGTTTGCACCTCCGTCCTGCATCCGTAGTCCATACATGCATTGCTCATGTACTTCCTCTACTGCCGGATCGGCGAACTCTCTTCGGACTTCTTCGACGAAGTCCCTCCATGTGGGAAGGCGGTACCTTGCTTCGGTTTTGCTGAAGTATCGTTCCGTGTGGTGTACCCACCAGGTGAGGGCCTTGCCGCCAAAGTGGGATGTGGCGAATGTAATTTGTTGGGATTCCTCATAGTATCCCCGGTGCACTTCGAAGTAGAGGGCACATTGGAGGAAGAATCTCTGGATATCGTCATGCTTTCCGTAGAAGATCTCGGGCATTCGCATCATAGTGGGTTTGACCCCGAGGAAAGGGGCGTTTGCGTCGGTGTGCCCTCGGGCATGTCCTGGGTTCGGGGCTGGGGGCATTCGGTCTGGCGGGGGCCTAGGTAAGGACCACAGATCTCCCCTGCCTCTGGGTGAGTCTGGGTCTGGTGCTGGTGGCCCTCCGGGTGGTCCAGGATTGACGATGTCTGGCGGTTCATTGTTGGGGTTAGGGGGAAGACTATGCTTCTTCCGGAGGGCGTCTAGATTGTTCAACTTCTGGGCTGTCTCTTCCCTGGCGGTTTCTAGCTTTGCTTCCTTGGCTAGAATGTCATTGTATAGGTTCTGGCGGGCCTGGGCCGTCGCTTCTCGTTCTTCTGCGGTTTCTTCCGGTGCTCCGGCGAATAGTCGGGATTTCCCCAGGATTGGGGGTCCGCCTTGTTGCCGGATTGACCGTTTCGGTTTTGGGGGAGAATCGGGCATCGGTTTGGGAGGGGGTGGGTATAGCTCGTTGTAGCTGGGTATCAGCGGCTTCGCATAGAGGGGAAAATCTTTATTAAACATGAAGACGGCCTGCTCGTGGGCAGCGTGTACCCGTATCTTTTTCATCTCCTCTTCATCCCGTTCTCGCTCTGCTTTCATATATCGGATCCCCGCTGTACTTGCCAACCATGAAATCTCTTCGACTATATGCACGTGCCTTTCTTCAACTCTGAGGTCGTATTCTTCTTCTACCTCCTCCTCAGTTAGAAACGTCTTGATCTCCGGATAGTCGTCGTCGACCTCTGGCCATTCCGGTTCTCTGGCTGAGCCACTCAGCTCCACTGTCGACTCCGTCTCCTGAGTCTCGTCGTCCTCTTCCTCTTCCAGTATACGTAGGTTCCCTAGGTACAAGGTCGAGGGGGATGCGGTTCTGGCTAATTCGGAGGGTCGGGGGGTATACGACTCCGGCTGGGATTCGGATGGTGGCGTGGTGGAGTGGGGGAACATGATGGGTACGATGCCACCAGTCGCTTGGAGTCTCTCCCTCTGCTCGGGGCTCAGGTTGCTCCATTCTTCCAGGAGTATAACTCGGTGGCTGTGGCCAAGGGTCGGTGAGCGGACTGAAGCATCGCTGGTAGAGCCCAGGAAGGTCGATGGCTGCACGGTTGCGGGGGATGTGGGCCGGAGTGAGGGGATGGGGCCCTTTGGAGGAGGGACGGGCGGGGAACTCTTCGGTGCTCTCTGTGTCGATCCGGACGACCTGGGTGACAGAGGCGGTGTACTCCGAGGCATCTTTGTCGTAGAATGGGGCAGGGGTGCGGGCTCGGTAGGGGTGGTTAGCGAAATGCGGGAGGCCCCAAGGGCGAGTGCGCCCACACTGTCTTTCAGCTTCCCGGTCACCGTCGCCCAGGTACTCTTCAGCCTCTGGCTGGGATATGGGCTGTTCCTGCTCAATGGTTTCGAGCTCATACGTCTGTGGGTAGACATAGCGTTGGTGGCGCAGTCTTGGGATTAGGACTCCTAGTCCTATGCCTATGATGGTGATGGTGAATGGAACCAAGATGGCCACTAGGGCGATGTGGAACTCAGCGGGTGTCAGGTCTCTGGTTACTTGCATGGGTCTTTGCTTGCGTCGTGCACGAGGAAAGAAGGGAAGCTTTGAGCTAATTGTTAGACCCGAACCTCACGTGATCCAAACAAGAGTAAACTCGGGCTGCCTCATGTTCAGACAACCACCCAAGAGTCTTGTGGAGTTCGGATATAAGTGAAGAGATCGGACTAAGGTCTTAGTCGAGTGAGTTAAGAGAGAAGTTCGGTATTAATAAACTTTAGCTCAAAGCTGGGGTATTACAGCGAGAGCTACCTACTTATATATGAAAACTGTAGTACTAATAATAGCTACAACACATGAAGACAATACGGTTGTCGTGCTATAGGCGCGAGCCATAGTCGATAGGTACTTGGCCTAAGCCATCCGATTCTGGTATGGTCACGTGGGGTCGGGGATAACTCGGTCTTCTGATAATTAGGAAAGAAAATGAATAAGTGCGGGAAATCATAACACCTTACACCTGGGCTGTTGAATCCACCTGTCCTCTGTGCTCATGAGCCATCAATTAATATCTATTCCTACTTTCACTTCCAACCCAGGTATTGAGCTCTCCTGTGTGAAAGCAATGGCTTAGGTAAACCAGCGACCTTCACACTGTTGAACAAGACACGTGGTACCCGACGTACGACTCTCTTTTATTTTTCCGACTCCTATACTTCACCTGGACAGTATATATACCACGTAGTTACTCCCGCATCCTCAGTCGTTTCACTCGTACTGTGCCGACTGAGGTATGTGTAGTCTTACTCGTATACCTAAGATACTTACTCACACACTCATTAGTTCTAACAACTTGTTCTTATTACTTTAGGTATACTACCGACCAATATAGTCGTTTCACTCGTACTGTGCCGACTGAGTTCTAACAACTTGTTCTTATTACTTTAGGTTATGTGGCCCCGGCCCTAGCCTCTGAATCAGTCAAGGAGAACACACAGTACATCTTACCCACAAGAGCGACTCAATACCCACAACACCCCACACGAAAAAAACCGTTACCCCTAACCATGTCGACGACTAGCCCATCCATTACCCAACTCCCCGAAGCCTCCCAATTCAATGGGAAGAACCTCGCATCATGGAGGATCAAGATCACTGAAATCATTAGTGGTAAAGGCCTCTGGGGATACGTGGACGGGTCAATCCCATGCCCACCCACCGCGCAAGCGACTACAGGCACGGCACCGACCACTACTCCGCTTCCACCGGATGCTACACCACTTTACTCCTCCACACCGTCGTACGACGAATGGAGGTTCCGTGACTCCCACGTACGCTCCCACATCATCCTGAACGTCTCCGACCCTATAGGATTAGGGGTTAAGACGACGGGGACAGCGAAAGAAGCATGGGACTCAATTATTAGCACCTATGCCGTTCAGAACGACATGGCTCTATCCGAGGCCCAGCGTATCCTTGGAAATACGAAGTATACCGAAGGTGCTGACATGGACACACATATCCAGGACCTCCGCACGAAGCGCACCGCAGTCGACAACCTGTCAGAAACGGGACGAGAGTTGAATGACAAGGACTTCAAAGGGATAATCATACGTTCCCTACCTCCTACCCCGAATTGGCTCTCAATTGTACCCTCCCTATACCAATGCAAGACGTCAGTCGAGATCATTTCTCTCCTACAGACTCACCATATTACCCTATACCCCACTAAGACCGATACATCCCTCGCATTGAACACGAAGTCTGCAACTGGCAAATGGTGCTCTAATCCTGATTGCAAGGCCCGTAAACGTTCGACCCATAATATTACGGACTGTTACTGGCCTGGCGGAGGAAAAGAGGGCCAGTTCCCCGAGAACTTCGGAAGGAATAGGCGCAATAACCAGGCAAATAACGCGGCGGCGAATGTACAGGTGACGACTCCGAATCCACCCCAAGCAAATTTGACTATAGCGCACGTCCCACATATTGCGTTTATGGCGCAAACACCTTTCAAGGTTGAGGAGACAGAGCGAGGCATCGTTGTGGAAGACGTAATCTGTGAGGGAGATGTCACCATATTTACAGGAGAGGGAGACGCCACACCTTTCCTACCCCAAGATGTTGACGCTGACTCAGATGATGGCTTCGAACTGACTCGCATGCCCATGGAGTCAGACTTTGAGGAGATCATGTCATCATCGACTTCGGAGTTTGACATCCTCGATCTGGTGGAAATTGACAACGACGAAGCCCTAAAGTTAGATTTAAGTCTATATGAAGTGGAGGAGTTTGTGTGTGACGCACCTGTGGCAGACAGAGCATATGTCTCAACGACCTTCGAGGGGCGAAAACCAACCAAATCGTTACACTTCCTGGATTCTGGTGCTAGCGACCACTTTTTGAAGGACCGAAAGGGGTTCACAGAGTATACTGCCCAACCGTTCCGTACTGGATCTTCAGCGAAGCAGTCCGAGGGGGGATTTGCTATCCTGGGGATGGGAACGGCTACTAAACTTTTCCGTCGGAAGACTGGGGAGGACAAGTTAGTGCGATTAACTTTTAAAAATGCACTATACGCACCCTCACTGGCTGCGAATCTCATTTCGGTCAGCGCCCTCGATGCAGCAGGATTCTATACCACCTTCGGAGGGGGGCAAGCCATCGTCAAGGATGTAAATGGCATCGAGATCTTCAGCGGACATGGCGAGAGTGGGATGTACGTCTTGGAATGTGTTGATGAGGATGGGGAGCTACCAGCTGGGCACTTTGCGATGTCGTCAAGGAGTGACCCAACCTCCCTATGCCAATGGCACCGCCGTCTTGTCCACGCAGGCATCGAGACGATTGAGACTATGGCATCGAAAAATCTCGTAGATGGGCTCGCTGGAGGGATAACCGACAGGAAAGTCGAAGGGAAGTGTGAAGATTGCCTGATGGCAAAGCAGACACGTCGTCCATTTGACGAGCCCACCGACCCTAATGTGGATGCCCTAGACCTCGTAGCTATGGACCTGTGGGGGCCTAGCCGCGTGCTGTCAAATGGGGGAAAGTCATACTTTATGCCGATTGTGGATAGCGGAACTTCCTTCAAGCATGGAGTGTTCCTTGCTGATAAAACTGACGAGACAACCATTCGAGCCTTTGATGAATTCCGGGTGATGGCTGAGAACCAAACGAACCGACGAGTCAGGCGGTTACGTGCTGATAATGCCTTTGCAGGGTCGAAGTGGGTCGACTACTGCAAGGAGCATGGGATTGTGCTTGAGCTGACGGCGCCATACTCATCTGCTGAAAACGGGCTGGCTGAGCGTGCCATCCGGACTACGATCCAGGATACACGCGCGTTACTCCGAGATTCTGGCTTACCCCATAAATATTGGGCTGAAGCTGCCGCCGTATCAGTCTACACCAGAAATCTGATTCCATCACGGCGCCACCCTAATTCCGTACCGGCAGAACTCTGGACTGGGAAACGGCAAGACGTCTCGCATCTCCGTGCATTCGGTAGCGTATGTTGGGCCAAAATTCCAACGGTGAATGGTCAACAGGTCACTGGCGGAAGTAAACTTGACAATCGGTCGATCAGGGCTCGCCTATTGGGATATGCCTCCGGTGGCCATTACAAATTGCTTGACGAATCTGGGAAGATCTTCATTTCTCGTGATGTCATTTTTGAAGAAGGTGTACCACGTCGCACACAGTCAGCCGTGGGGGAGACTGAAGTGAACGGCAACTTTTTTCCTGATGTACCACCTGAGACATCCCAGCTACCCGATACATTGACCACCGAATTCGAGCCCACCGTACAGCCAGATGAACACGAAGTTGAGACACCAGCCCAGATCGAGCCACCACAGCCACCACAGCCACGACGTTCCACTAGGATATCCAATTCGACGCGAGCAGCTACTGAGTCTCGGGAATACCAGCACTCTGAGAAGAATGCCAAGGACATGGGGGAGGACTGGGCAACCAACTCCGTTCATCCGCGAGCTGCTATTGCGCAGATGAGAAAACTTGGCATGGATCTCGAAGAGTACGTGGCATTCCTCACTGATACCAAAGCTTCGCACCATATTCCGAAGACTTACAATGAGGCAATACGTCTGGACCCAGAACGATGGGGAGCTGCGATGGATGATGAGTACAACATGCATATCCGAAAGCACACTTGGGACCTGGTACCAGTGACCGCAGAGATGAATGTGATGGAGTCGATGTGGGTATATGACATCAAATGGGATGGCGACGGAAACCGTGTACGCGATAAGGCGAGGCTAGTTGGGAAAGGATATACCCAACAGCTAGGTGTGGACTACAACGAAACTTGGGCGGCAGTAACACGACTCGAGTCGGTCCGTATGACGGCAGCGATTGCAGCAAGCATGGACCTCCACCTATGGCAAGTCGATTTTGTTTCAGCTTATCTAAACAGTGAAACAAAGGAAGATATCTATATGCGCCAACCACAGGGATACGTCGTACCTGGCGAGGAGGACAAGGTTTGCAAGTTAGTTCACACCATCTATGGGACGATGCAAGGGGCACACGACTGGTTCGAGACGTTAGCAAAGACATACGACGAACTTGGATATTATACCTCTCGAGCCGACCCCTGCGTTCGAACCAAATGGGATACCGATGGATCGTTTACTATTACGGACACGTATACCGATGATGTATGGGGAGCATCAACGAGTACCGAGGAGGCTGACAGGAGGAAGGACGGGCTTGCCAAACGCTGGGAGATAAAAGATGTGGGGGAGAAGAGTTACTTCCTGGGCATGCGAGTCGACCAAGACCTCAAGGCTGGCACGGTACGACTCTCCCAACGGCCATACTGGGAACACGTCATCGAGAGGTTCGGACTCCAGAACATACCACCCCGCTCGACACCTATGCCGGTCGGAACCATATTGGACTCGACGATGGGACCGTCATCGAGTGACGAGGAGGAAGAAATGGCAGACAAGCCATATCGTCCGGTATTGGGATCGGTAATGTGGGGACAGCTGGCGACACGTCCAGATCTTGCATACGTTGTCAGTGTCCTGTCTCGGTTCCAAAACAACCCTGGGATCATACACTGGAATGCCCTTATGCACGTCATCGGGTATATCAAGTCAACCATGGATTATGGGATTACTTACTCACGGGATGCGCCTCTCAAACCAATGGGTTTCGTCGACGCTGACTACGGAGGCTGCAAAGACACCCTGAGATCGACCTCAGGGTACGTCTTCATGATGTCCGGTGGCCCAGTCGCTTGGAGCTCGAAGCGTCAAGCAACGGTTGCGTTGTCCACTGTTGAGGCTGAGTTTGTCTCGCTCACCCGTGCAGCGCAACAGTCAAAGTGGATGTTCTCTTGGCTGAAGGAAGTCGGTTTGGAACAGGATAGACCGGGGGTATTGAAATGCGATAATCGTGGGGCGGTTTCGCTGACGAATACGACACGTAACCATCACAAGATCAAGCATATCGACATTCGTGAACATTATATTCGAGAACTAGTGCGCGCCGGCGAAGTCAAGGTTGAATTTGTCCGGGGGAAGGTCAATCCCGCCGACCTCTTCACGAAACCGTTACACCGTGACCACCACTACCGATACCTCAACGACCTGAATATCAGCGACTGACCTGCCGTGTCTGGGGGAGTGTTGAACAAGACACGTGGTACCCGACGTACGACTCTCTTTTATTTTTCCGACTCCTATACTTCACCTGGACAGTATATATACCACGTAGTTACTCCCGCATCCTCAGTCGTTTCACTCGTACTGTGCCGACTGAGGTATGTGTAGTCTTACTCGTATACCTAAGATACTTACTCACACACTCATTAGTTCTAACAACTTGTTCTTATTACTTTAGGTATACTACCGACCAATATAGTCGTTTCACTCGTACTGTGCCGACTGAGTTCTAACAACTTGTTCTTATTACTTTACACACTCCTCATTCTCCTCGACCAACGATGCCACATCATCAAGAAATCTCTTGAGTCCTATCTCACTTGTCCAAGAACCCCAGGCTATGCATACTATGCATCGCCAAAGCATTTCTTTGACACGTTGAATTAACTCTGGCTTTCCAAGGGAGGACAGTCGTCCTCTGACCTGATAGTGACTTCAATGACAAAGTTAGGAACACACAAAAGATTCTTACTCTTAATGCTTGTGATGTATTTAACATATGACCCATTCCCTTTCCCAAAATTAGCGCCAGGGGCGAAATTGCCACAGCATTCGTGAACGCTTGCTTCCACCAAGGCAAATCTTGTTTTAACTTCTTGAACGTCTTGTCGTCTGCCATGATCCTTTGAATGTCTGGGTGTGGAAATTTGTTGGTGATGAATCTTGTATTTTATTAAAAGTGTCTCTTTTTCCCTGTGAACTCTATGTACCTTTGCCACACTGATGTCTCTTCCACTCCATTATGCTAAAGGGAGATTAGGATAAATGAAAACGGGTTCAAGCAATACTCACATAGCAGAGTAATCACATATGAAACGATACACCATCCAAGATGGACAGTGCCTTCAGCCAATTTTTGGTGGATTCATGTTTCCAGTGGCTTGCGAGAAGACAGACATCTCTGTGCAGCATAACTTCATCTTTAGTTGCACCTGGCTCCAAGGCTGGGAGAGGTATTGATGTTCATTGAGCATACATCTGAAGTGCTATTTGAAGATCATCTAGTTTGTTGGGCCAATCATCAAGTCTCTTTAGATACTAGCATTATAATTTAGCACCGTTTCATGAACAAATGAGCATTTGACATACCCCCATATTGTTGGCCTCTAGTTTAATGGCTTTCTTGAAGCTTGGGTAGTGAGATCGGGTAGGCAATCATAGAAATCCGGCAGCAATGTCCATCACCTTCACAAGTACAAGGATATCTAATTGGCTTGCCGATTTGCTGGAGCCATGGACAGGAACAAAGAAATCGATGTTATCCTTTGGAGGGCCACCTCTGCTCCAACCATTGTCTGCCAACAACTTCAGAGATCATCCTATGGCGATCCCAAATTCTAAGATCTCTGTATCTTGATCACTTGTCAGGGAACGTAGTGCAAACCATTTCTCGGGGTCCAGAGGAGTGAGTAGGAATTGTCGACAAAGAACAGGTAGTGACCAGACCAATGAGGAGTTTTTAGCAGCGATGTAGCCTCCTGCACTTCCTTCTGCAAAGAAATATGGTCGGTAAAGGCTTTTGACAACTCTTAATCTCTCGATGACAAATTGAAAAATGATGGTAATGAGATCAGACTATTTTCCACAAGATAGCATTCAGCCAGTATGTGCCATAGTGAAAAAAGATATTGAAATAACTTACTGGAAGTCTCCTGGAGCTGCAAGGTTGACATTGCGGTGTTGGTAAAAAAGATTGTGGGAAACAAATTTGACGTCGGTCGGCTATGGGGTTCGCAGCCATTGGTCACTGATCATGGCTCAATAAGGAAAAAAGAAAAACAAATTCGACCTTCCTTGACATTCTACTATTGATCACCCAGAAGTGTAAACAGAATGTTGAGTAGAGCTACATCGTTCAATATCATATTGTTCTGTTATAAAATTTGCACAACATACCTTTATAACCTAAATTTTGTCTCTGTGAAGACTCAGAATTTTTCGTGTTTGCTAAGAGGGATGCCAGGATGGGGGGTCAAAATAGCAAGGAAGTGTAAATGTGACAATCTGTGACCTGCATTGCTGAGTCATGCTGTATTGGGACATGAGTCGTTGAAGCCTCAGTTGCTAGGTGTCGAAGTTTAAATATCACTCTCCCTTCTTGTCACACCCGTTTGCACTTCTCTGATTATCTGCCTATGGAGCATGCAATTCCTGTCCTTGCCTTGCAATTTTTTTTTCTCATATAGAGAAATAGTTTCTATGTTTTCAGAAAAAAAATTGCAGCCTATCGTTGAGACGTGGTACATACAGGTCACTTGAATTAGATCTGTAACTGCTGTTTTTGTCTAGTTGGGCATGCAAAAGAAATCGTAAATATAATTTATGGACTGGCTAGACAAAATAAGTACATGGCCAGAAAGATATAACATAAGAGTACTACTGGTAAATTTTATAGATGGAACAGTAAAGAATTGCAGCCAAGACTTGGATAACAAATCTGCTGTTTGCACTTCTGTTCCATTTACACTTCTGGGCAATCGATAGTATGGTGCTTGTGTAATTTTTGAGGGTACAAGATAAGTGTTTTGGGCAAAGTTGGTCATTTTCTCCCAAAACCCTGTATGTATGATATTTTCCCTTTTTCCTTTTGACATTGACTTCAAGACTGATGTTTTTTTTTCCTCCTTCCCTGCTTTCATCCACCTTATTCTATGTTGTCCGGAGTGTTGTTGCACTGCCAAATCTCCGAGTATTTTGTATTCATCTTCTTAGGTTTAGTTGATTGCCATGTATTAATCTGCAAAAAAATTCTTCGACACGAAGTCATTACATTTAAGAAGCTGGGTCATGAAATTGATCATTGACTTCGATGATATGCTTTGTCATCTATTTAAAATGTATCATTGACCAAACTCAATTTGTCACAAAATACACTGATTTGATGGGAAGGCTATCTATTGATGGTGTAACATCCATCACTCCATTAATGCCCTGACTAGCTAGGAATCGGCACTGAACTTGCTGCCAGTATCCCAAAATACAACTCAGTCTGACGCAGTGCCAATGGATGGTGATCAAATCTGTCATGCTTTGTCATACATAACGTGGTTTTGTGTCACTGGTTCCCTGGGAAAGTTGAAACACATGTACGAGGTGCAAACCTTATTCAGCACTATGCGCATATTTATCATGTTCCAAAGGGGGCATAAGCATACAAAGCACTGTGGAGTTGTGGAGCACTATGTTTCTCTGTCTGATGGTAGCTGGGCTAGAATCTGTCAGTCCACTGCTCGGAGTTGTAGCATACCTGCCACTGGTGTAACCCGGATGTATCATACAGAGATCTCTGTGTTACATGGAGGGAAAAAGCACATCTCTCATTCCCATCAGGATATTCCTATCACCTCCAATTCTGTTGTCTCTTCTGCCCACCTGTCCACATCCAATTTCACGTCTTCACTGCCTGACTGACCACTCCATCTTACCTCTGTGGATTTCAATGTATCAGCTGTGCAGGAATTAATGGAGCATCTCTTACACCTGCCATCATTCAGGAAAAGGCAAACAATAGACACAGACCCTCTGCGTTGATGGACAAAAGAAATTGATTCTTATCTTGCAGAATTCTTGCGCTTAGAGGGCCGCAGTGAAATGCATGTGTGTGGAAGCTGTGGGGGGGAGGCTTGTTTTCGCTGTGCCTCTTGCTATAATGGTCCAAGTTTTTGCCAAAGATGTATTGTTCAGGCCCATCGCTGCATGCCATTTCACCGGATTGAGGTATTTGTTTTGTTTTTTGAAGATCTCCAACCCATGCCAATGAACTTACCCTCTTCATATCAGCAATGGACTGGAAATTTTTACGTTCATATATCACTGAAAGATTTGGGCCTCATTGTACAGCTCGGACGTTCACCTGGAGAAACATGTACCAGCCCCCATCCGTCTGGTCGCCAGGTGGTTGTCATAGACACTGAAGGTATTCATGCAGTCGATGTAGCATTCTGTGGTTGTCATAGGGTGGTCGACAATTACGTCCAGATGTTACGCTTCCAGTGGTTTCCAGCTAGCACAGAGTTTCCACGTACCGCCATGACATTCCAGGCTTTATGCCATTTTCAATTATTGTCCTTCATGTCTAAGGCATCAGCATATGAGTATTACCATACACTTGAGTGGTTGACAGATAACATGGGTGTACATTGTTGTCCTGTGAGTATAGATTCATTCTTTAGTAGACTTTTAAATATTAATATCTTCGCAAGAATCTCTACCAAGTTTTCCTATGGATAGTGTGCGAATGGTGTCATGTCAGGATGCTCAAGCACCACAGATGAGGGAATGACCCCTCAGGATCAAAGGGCATGAAGGTTGGAGACTGTTGTTCACTGTCTTGCGTCTCTGAGGCCAGGAGCAAACATGGACCCTAATAGGGCGAAGGAAGAGTAAGCCGATATCTGTGCCTCCACATTCGCTTGAATGTTTATAAAATCTTGTAGTGAATGGGTGGATATACTTTTCATTGCTGCTGACACTAACTTTCGAATGTCAAGATTTAATGTATCAAGCCTCCTGTGAGATCCCCCTTTGAATAAAGGATATTTGTACCTGGTTGAGGAAGAGGAGTTTGCCAAACATCTCGCCCACCATGAGAAGTCAATGCTGGAGGAGGCAAACACATGTAATAATCACAATGCTATAAAGCTTGCAACACTGCGCAGTGGGAAAGGGATGGCAATCAGTGGTGTTGGGGGGGTGGTATGCGCATGGCATGAGTGCTGACGAGCATCTTCCATCGTCAACTTGAAGAAGGGGGAGCAGTGCATTTGATTTCTGCTCTGGTGAAGTATGGTGATACTGATTGTGTTTTAGATATGTATACATGGACTATGCTATTTTGAAAAGCCTCATGACTGACATGCCAAAATCTGTTGTCATATTGTATGACATTGGTTGCCAGTGGCACAAGAATCTTCCGAAGAGAATTGAACAGTACGGCTCCAAGCTTGCCCCATCTATCAAGCCCGACAAAGTCATAGTATTGGTCCTGAATTTTCATTTGCCTGCTCACATCTCTGACTGTCAAGAGGAATTCTCATTTAACCTGGAGCCTAATGTCGGAGCTACTGATGGCGAGGTGCCAGAACAAGGATGGGCAGCTTCCAATTTGATTGCCAGTAGTACCAAAGAGATGGGGCCCGGTTCCCATCATGATACTCTGGATGATCACTGGGGGGATAATAATTGGTGGAAGTGCGTTAATATGGGTATGAATTCTGAATGTCATAATTGATGGTTGCTGAAAACGTCTTCAGGTGTATCCCTCCTTCAAAAAGTTCAAGAAGCTGTGCCGCAGCATGAGGAGCATCATGTCATGTTTGAAATGTTCTCAGAAACTATTGTACATTCTGAGGGTGGTGTAGAATGTTTGAAACAGTGGAGAGAGTCTGTGGAAGCTTGGGAGAAATGCCAATCCAGTAAGGAGTTAGTGCGGAACCCCTACATACCCACCATGAAGCATGAGTTCAAATTTATTGCTTTAAATAGCTTAGTCTGACAAGGTGGTAGCGCTGACACTCACTAGTATATGATTGCAATTAGCACGAGATGAGTGTGATTGGGATTGGGGTTTCCCCTCCGAGATAGGCATCACTGCCAGCAAAATGATCGTCAATGGTGAAGAGGCTGGCTGTGGGCAACTGTGGAATAGTGCTTGGAACAGTGTGCTACACACACTAAACCTCACACACACTCACACAACTACTCAATCTATACAATCACCCTCATAAGTACATGGGGGGATGAGATTATATCACCTTGCGACTACTAGTACTTTAGAACTAGTAAAGCACCTTATTATCTCGATGCTATGCAGTGTTTTACTCGTCTCAGACTGATCCTAAAGCTAGGAACTTTTACAAGAAGGTACACTTCAAGGCGCAACCTTCCAGGTGAAGTATAATATTCAAAACTACACTAGGACACTCGTCCTACAACACAATCGGACACACTGCAGGTCGCAACGACACTGAGCTCGCTCTTTTAACCACTCCCCAAGTACAAACTTAGTGAGCTCACTACACACAGGCACATAGGGTTAACGGAACTGACTGCAATGACAAGAACAACCTCTAATCCTTCTATGGATCTCGGATTCGGAATGGAAACAACTCAGAGACAGAACAGAAACAGATTTCAGAAACAGACTGACAGAACAGAACAGACAGACAGAACAGATTTCAGAAACTTCACTTCAATTCATACTCTCACAGACTCCAAACAGTACTCAGATGGAACAGAACCAGAACACTGATTCTTATTCACTCGGAACTTAAGCACACAAGTCAGATTCTGAAGTTATCTCTATTCCTCGGAGTGAGCTCGCTATTTCTATACGACGCTTGAAGCTACAAACTAATCCTTTATCACAGCGCTCGCTTTCTACGCGCACACTGTAACTCGGGGGTTCGAAACTTGTATACTAACCCAGACTACTGACTACTTATACTACAACTGTTGTTAATTACAAATACTGCAGCCGTACCCAGGTAAAATAGACTCCTACATACATAGCCTGCTGCTGCCACAGCCTTACTTTGTGTCCGGCTCAGTATTTCCTCCTATAGCATCATTCCCATAGTGAGCTCACTAAGGCCCAATAGGTGCACACCAATTTACAAGTCCGAGGGTGTATCACCTCTCGACTGTATGTCACTCCACGTCTAGCCCTTCATGCTACATGTATAATCTTCTAGATTAGTGGCAAGCACACAGTGAGCTCACTAATTCTGCACAGCAACGGATATCCTTGTCAACCAATCATTTGGTTTACCAGCACTCGGCCAAAGCTCCTATTCAGACCACGTGCTAGCTGTATCACTTTATCTTATCTCTCGTGTGAGGTTTGGTCTGGCCTTCTCAGGTATGGTATGTCACTTTTAATTTAGTGAGCACGCTGATCTTTTCAATTACAATCTTCTTTATTCTCTGCAAAAGGAAGTGAGCTCACTCAGTTTGCACGACTACCCACGGCCAAACAGTGTTTTGTGAACTTTCTGTCAAGCATGCCTGTCAAGTACCTGCTGTAACTAAGCTCTGGTTTATGTCTGTCACGTCAGGTGTCACTTATGCATACAATTATGATGCCCTTTCATACTTGTTATGTATGCTCGCTTATTCTTTTATGTATGCTCGCTCCTATACTTCATTGCAAGGTATATTCATAATAGATTGCAAAATTACATGGCTGGTACGTTTGCAGTTGCAACAATGGCATGCACACTGAGCAGCTGTAGTTTGTTACTTATGATTATATACACTACTTGTTTCTGATTGATGTGTGCCTAGATTTGAACTTGAAAGAGAAAATCAGTCATTAGGTCCTCATTCGACTGACTTGCAGCACGCTCAAGTCCTCGAGAAAGAGGCCAACCTTCATTGATGGATCGACACATGGATGGATGCTCAGCACATCTAAATCCCAGAAATCATGGGTATCCGAGATCAAATGGAGAAGAATGCAGAACATGACTGCATTGTTGCTTGGAATATTCCCCTCTTGTTGCCCTCCAAACTTTCAGCTTTGAATTTTTTGACTTGTGATAAATGTCTTTACCAATATGAGTGGGAAGTTCAGTGAGCTCAGGTGGCAGAAGCGTTGACAGGGGTTCGACACAAAGTGATTCTCGAGACATACGTAGTCAATCACAAGGAGTCGTATGGGCATGGGCAACGACAAGGTAACAAGAGCCATGCACTTCTGGAGAGTTGCCGCAAGGAGAAAGCTTGGTTCATGGTGATGTACAACCATGCTAGGGATGCCCTTTTTGAATTGGCGAACCATTTAGGTTCACTGGGGGGCTTATCAAATATGTATCCAAGGCTCAACATGGAAGATGCTGTACCGATCAAAGAGTATAAGAAGATTTGGCATACTAATACTGTTAATCTGAAAATGAGAGAGACTTCAGGAGAGACCTGTAGGCAGCTGCCCCAGATTTGGGTCCATGACGGCACTACAGAGAGCATAAACTCTGAAGGATTTCATGACGGTGAGTGTCAGACTTATGGTTATATGCAGTTGTTCTGAATGCTGGACAGCTCTAAGGATGGAATGGTGTCGAGCTTGGGCATGTGCTCAGCGATGGCGTGAGGAGTGCATTCTGCTCTGTGAGGAGATGGTGAGAGTCATCCGATCGCATGATCATTGCATTGCACTATGGACTAGCCATGCCAGAAGCGCTATCGATGGAACTGCCGGTGGTGCTCGAGCATATGCCCTTTGTCAAACAAATATTCACATGGAAATGCAAGATTATTGTCAGAGACTCTGGAGGCATGTTGATGAATGGCTTTTCATTGGGAACATACCAGGTGAAATAGTCAATGAACATGCTAACAATAGGGCTAAAGACAAGGACTGGTGCCTTATGATGGTGTACCCATAGGGGCTCTGTTCGACGAGGTTGAGGTGGAGCATATTGTGATGTTAAGGTGCTTATATAGTACAATCTTATCTACAAAACAATGGTGTACAACAAGCTTTCAACAAACCATGGACAATGAAGCTTTGGAGTGTCCCCATGACATTGTTCGATCAACAAGGGTAGAGCATAAATAGAAAAGGAACCACAAAGCAAGGTATCGATGTCGGCAGCTAACAACTGAGTTACCTTGCTGTATTCTCACCTGTCACCATGCAATGAACCATCACTGTAACATACAGGAATTTTCGGCAGTCCGTCTCAGACCGTCGCTCCCTATAGCTATGTTTTTTCATGATGGCACATCTGTGGGAGCTATATTCAATGAAGTGGATACATGTGATATTGTGAAGTTGCTGGTGGAACATAATGTATGTTAGCCTATATTTCAGGGCCTGTTAGTAACTGGTATGTATAGATCCATGTTGGACCATCTATCCAGGACAAACATGAGTATCTATATTATTTCATCGGAAATTGTGATGTCACCCAGCAGAATGCTGTTGGAAATGAAGGCACTTGGTTGCGATGACATCCCAGTGATTTCTCCCAGTAAGCGATGGAAACCTTTATGCTTGTTATGTCCGCCATTCTCCTAATGAATGACATCACAGTGCACGCCCAGTGACTTCTCCCAGTAAGCGATGGAAACCTTTACACTTGTTATATCTGCCATTCTCCCAATGAATGACATCCCAGCAGACTCCTGTCAATTGCTCTCAGCAAGTGAACATTTACTTTCAACTGCCATTAGTCTCAGCGACCCTGAATAACCATGCAGCTTGGTATTTTTCCGAGTGATGACATCCCAGCACAATCTTGGTGAGGTCTCCCAGCAATGAAATGCTCATTTTCAACCCTTAACCCAAAAGACTTCTACTGATAACTTTCTCCCCAGGGGACATTGCATTTCTGTGATCAAGAGGAAAAATTTCTCTTGAATGATTAAAAGTTTCACCCTCACTTTCCTTTTGACAAAATATTCTAAGATGAAACCAAGATCAAATTTCACACCTGGAGATCAAATGCGTCAATTCATTCATGCATTTCCACACATATTGCTAACACAACGTACAGTGCATCCTCTTCTGACTAGTGCACCATGCAACTAATTGAACAACAATCTTCAGAAGTGACTACGCTGATACACTTGGTATCAGGCTACCCATAGATTTTGCAAATTTTATACAAATTAATGCAAACTACTAGCTGTACTAAGGACTAGAGTGGAGGCTTTGCACTGCTAAGTTGAGTCATCTAGATCAGTGTTGAAGCACCTAAAACCATAACAGAAGAGGAAGTAAGAGAAGACATCTAGACGAGTCAACTCTACAAACCTTTTGAGATTACTTGCTATTTCCTGTTTAAAAACAGACTACACATAGTCACCACACAAATGGGACCTCACTGTATCTAGATGAACTAAAAAACCAGAAGTTAGAAAACCTGAACTAGATTAGCTTGTCAAACTTGACAAAGCTGAAAACCACTTCAAATAGTTACTAAGTCATGACAGAATCAAATTCCTCCATGAACTTAGTCTAAAAAGAAATGAATAAGAAACCCTGAACCCTGCATGAAAGAATAGCCTAGTCAGGGATCCGAGGTACCAGTCTAGATCACACAAGTGATCGCGACCATACAATCTCAGTACCTTGATCAATCCATGATCGATGGTTACATCCACTGAGATACTAAGGCAATTAAACAAGTACTGAATGAATAGCCACATGGCACCATAGGAAAGCAGAGACAGGAGTGCCTACGGACCAGCATGGCACTCCTAGGCAATAGAAAAACCCATCGCCTCCCCGTATAACTGAATGAATATCTCGGAATCATGCAATTCTTATAGAATAATTACTCATTGTTTGTATTACTATGCATAATCACGCTACTAGTAGTCTAGATAAGCAACTCCTATACCTAGATGTAGAATACTATAAAATACTGTCACCTAGACACACAACAGCAGGAAAGCATTCCCCCGCGTTTGTGCTAGTGGCCCATAGCTACCTAATCAAATAATGGATTTAAGTGTCTGTCCTCGACTGAGTAATTCGTTGCTAAGTCACCCAATAAGAAAGAACAAGTAGTTGAAGTGAAATAAGCCCTAGAACACTTTGAGTTCGAATGATTGAAAGAGTCAGCATACTCTAGAGTCTGCGTGCTCTTTGCAAGTCTGTGTACTTGACGGAGGATCTGTGTATCCTTTGTAGAAGTCTGTGTACTTCTTTGTCTCGAGTCTGTGAACTTGTGTTGAGAGTTAGTGAACTCTAGAGCCTGTGAGCTCTTTGTAGAACCTGTGTGTTCTTTGATTGTTTGAGTTAAGAAGTAATCTAGACCAGCTATTGCTCGCCTAGACGATGTTTGTTCTCTGAACTAGACCAGTTCCTACCTACCTATTAAAACCCCACATCGTTATAACTTTTTATCTTGACTAGTGTATCTTGTGTAAACATCTTCTAGATCAGAATCAGAAGTAGTTTTTGAACACCTTACATTGAATTATCAAAGTCTAAGATCATACACAAGTGCTTCTACTGTACTCAACCTCAAACTTACAAACATTGGTGATAGTGTGAGTGTTTAGAGTGAGAGTTAGTCTCTAGATTTCTCATCTAGAGTTTAGTTTTCCTTTGAGCACTGCCCGTCACTGAGCACATCAACGCCATGACTGTTTTCTTTTGTATCAGGTCCGGACTCCAGACTGGCTTGAGCCTAGCTTCATCTGCTGACATGGGCTTCTCAGAAATTTCTATAAATTGAGAGGCTATCTGTTAGCTATCTCATGTCCCATTGTATGATCCATATGTTCAATCCCCAATGGACATGCTCTCCCTGAACTCATGCCACCCATTAGGTTCTTCCATGCCGTTAGTACACTCTCCCACTTGTACATCGCTTTTTTCCCCAATCTCTGTCAGAATCTAACAAGTATATAGCAGTTCTCAGTACTGAAAGCTCTCTGAGTACTGATAGTCTCAGTGAAGTGCTTTCTGTCATTGTCATTAGCAATGACGATGAGGATCTGCCCCCGAAGCGCATTAAGACACGCAAGGCTAAACATCCCATTGCTGCACCAACAGTTTCCCCTGCTGTCATAGCAGCCCCCACTCGGTACCATAAATCCAATGTCAGCCTTCGTGATGAAAGTACTATGCCAAAGCCTTCTTCTCTGTCATCTTCACCCTCTCCCTGTACTTCGGGTCCCTCCTTTCAATGCAATGCACAGCAAATGGGTGGGTATCAACATCCGGCACTACCATTACAGTGTCCCTGTCAACCTTGAATGATGATGAGAGCAACTGGTTGTGCGAACGGATTTTATGTTGTCATGAATGGCAGGACTATGGGGGTATTTGATGCTTGGTATGGCAGAGATTAGGTTATTGATTGTATGCTAACCTTGTAGTAGGAATCTTACAGAGGGCTCATTTTTGGGTGTCCCTCATCAATCATACCGCAAATTTCCAACCCTCAATGATGCCATTGCCACTTGGAACGACGCTTGGACTAACCAAGACATTGGATATCCAGCCGATTGTCATTCGAACCAGAGCCGCTACGGTCCTGCATGGGTGATGTCACAACAGCGTCTCACCCACATGTTCTACTGGCTCATAGTAAAAGGATGGTCCCCCGGCATATATACAGTTTTGTAAGCATTCCTCATGGTACTTCTGCACTCTTCCACCTAACATCCTTTCCAGCGAAGATGCTCTCAATGCTACTGGTGTAGCTTGGTATGAGGTAGTCATCATATGAGATTATGACATGGCATCCCATTTGTTCCAGGATTTCAAGCATTCCCATGAGGTTAACATCATTACCACTTCATAGGAATGTCATGGCAATCGAAGTCGTATTGGTGTCAGCACCTGGATTTCTTGTTTGTATATAGTTTTACCAGAAATCATGACTTCGTTTTGACAAATGATATCTAACAGTATGATTAATGACTTAAGCAGAGTTGGCATGACCTATGTAAGTACTAGATTGAAGCCAGACTTGTAGACAAAAAAATCAATTTGTATACACCTCCTGGGTCAGAACAGTTGCCACATAGGAGCACAGACAGGAATCAAAGTAGTGAACCTGCCAGAACAAGCATATTGATACCAAGGTAAGAATCTGAAAATTAATTCACTCACTGACTGCTACTGCACTTTGATGCGACCAAAACGAGAGCCTGAAATGGTTTTCAGTCTTCCTTGTCATGCGTGTTGCTGAATGTCTGCAGATGGGTAGCCCTGGTACTATGGTCATTACTTTGATGCTACTCCAGAGAAATGGTGAAGAGCCAACCAATCAGGGGGAAGAAGAGGACGAGAAACCAGAGTTTCTGCTACAACCTTGTCAATTATATAACTGTTTTTTACACTGTAACACACTGTGAGCAGCGAGTCTGGTTGACAAGAAGAGTGATGAAGCACTAACCTGCCTGACAATGGACTGACTGTCAATGATACAGACATGGCAACGGGTGGTACCAGCCTGCGAGATCTACCTTGCAGGATGAATATACCCAAAAAGAAAAATTAATGGAAAATGCACAAACTAGTTGTGTATTCCACTGATAAGGGCAATGTCACAGTACTTGGCTGTCGATAGGCATCATCGGTGGTCAGGAGATTGCGCAAAGACATGCCCATTGTGTCTAGATCTGAAAGGGTGCCTTGAGGAACATCTAGTGATTGCTCAGTATTGCTGGAGCTGTACATCTTTGTGAATGGCTTCATATCTTGTACAACGCCAATTCTATCAGGCAGAATGGACCACAGGCCATGGCTCTTAACACTGTGGTAGTGCGCAGGGCAGTTAGGAGCCAGGCATTGCCAACACTTTGCGATGGGAGAAGCAGGGGGATGCAGCCCAGCCAGTTGGGCATTCAAAGACACCCTTTGTCATAGTTCAATCAAGGCCAACACGCAGGAGGTGTCAACCATGTGCCCACAATGTAGCACCCAGATGTCGCCAAAGGTAATTGTCATGTCATTGTAAGCAAAGAGGTCTGTAGTCCAATGAAAATCCAGAAATGCACCACAATTTGCACAGGGGACCCCGTCAAATGGTGGAGTAACCATGGTGGTAGTGGCAGTACCAATATTGAACCCAAACCCTTAACTAAGCTGTTGCTGACACTAGCACCCTGGGACGTCAAACTAGATTTGCATGATTTAAGATGTGATTCGTATTTTGATGGCCTGGCATTCTGAGAATGTCAGAAATGGATGGAGACCGGCCAGAATTGAATGTGGGTGCTTGGCAACACCCACCACATGCGGGCGTGTCGTTTAATCAACGTGTCATGCCAAGAACATGGTGGCTGTACATCCATCCCTTCTTTACAACCTACCTGTAGCTTCGTCCTCATCGCTAAATACAACAGAATTCATTTCTGATCCCGTTCATCCCCTCTCCAGTCCCTTTCATTCAGGTATGGGGCACGTAGATAAAACATCTGCCAACTCAGACATGGTGATAACTGTCAACATCATGATGCATGGACCTACAAGCACAGCAGGCATGCAAGATGTGACAACAACGATGCCAAAATGTGGTGGCAAGAGGAAGAGAACCGAGGCTGGGCACATGGACCAGGAACTAATTGAGATATCCTCAGATGAGGACAAAACACCCTGTAAACACTGTTCCAAAGAAGTTGCTGACCTGGAAAAGTTGGTAAAATTTTTAACAAAGGTAAGGATATGCGCTGAGTACATTGACATTATTTCATAATTCGTTACAGGAGGCTCGAGACGCAAAAAGAGCCCAAGAAAGCACTGAAAAGAAAGTAGTGCGTTATGACGGACTATTGAGAAAGGCAGCAGCTGTCATGAAGGTGCTGGACAAGGCCAAAGTATCAGCGTTGCATTACCAAAAAAAAGCTCGACATCCAACAAAAGCAGGTGGGACAGCTAAAAGCAGTGAATGGCATTCAACGCCCACAAATGCCGATACTAACTAGCTGGTGATGGGCCACCTCATTCAAGCAGCAGATCCGAGTCCTATGAAAGTTACAACAGATGTGGGGATTATACAGAGATGGCACAGGAAATAGACAGACAAGTGGATGGTCAGGAATTGCTGCTGGCCATGTCAGCTGAACAAATTAGCATCTCACAGTGTTGTGGCAGTGTAATTGTAACTTTAAAGCTTACTTGTATAACTTCCTTCTTGTCTACATGGAATAAAACAGCGCATATCAGGAATAGCCATATGCCATGTCAGCCGAACCAAGTACCATGCCACCATGTTGTGGCAGTGTAATTGTAACTTTAAAATGTACTTGTAACTTCTTGTTGACACAGAATATAAACAGCGCAATCTCTGTATCACCATACTTACCCAATCAGCTGTTTGTCCAAAAATGGTGTGCAAGCACGCTAAGATCGACACTTTGGCAATGGACATAAAAACGAACACATCAGGGTTGCGATCCGCAAACAACATGACTAGGACTGTTGGTGTGAAGAGAAAGAGAGCGGAGGCCAATCAGGCAGCAGTGGAAGCAATTGAAATTTCATCAGACGAAAACGAATACAAAGATAAAAATAGTTGGAAAGACATTGCAGACTTAGAGATGCTAGTAAAGATACTAACGAAGGTATAGGGTTATCCCAGGACAAGGTTATGTGAACTCACGATTAAATACAGGAAACCGGTGATGCAAAAAGGGTGCAAGCTCATGCCGAAAGGTGGGCCGAATGCTACCACAAAGTGTTACAGGTAGCGGGAGACACTGTCAAAGCCAAAGAGCGAGCCAAACAGCTGGTGGTGATGTACGAGAAAGATATCAAACAACATCAAGTTCTGCTGATGGAGCTAAAATTGGTGCGTACCAGCATATGTAACCAGGGACTAAAATAACGAGCGATCACGAAGACCCATGAGCAAGTAAACAAGAAACATGAAGACCAGCTGTCAGCATTAAAATTGGTGTGTACCGTTAGAGGTCACCAAGGCACAAACTAACAAGTGATCGCAAAGACCCTTGCCAGCATGGAAGAAGCTATGCAATGTGAGATATGCAAACTGCCCCTGTGGTACCCTTATCTGTAAGCCCCCTTTTTTTCATGATTAGCACCTGGACAGGCTACTCATGCAAAAACACAGACTTCCGAATTGCGGCCATCTATTTTGTGAAAGATGCATCCATGATTGGCTAGATGCAATCATGAAAGCCCACCATGGGCAATTGAACACCAGATTCTACTGGAGCCGACTGGTCACGATACCCCCCGATGTTATGCAGGGGATGGCACAGCCGCTTATTGAATACCACCTCGTGCTCAGTCTTTTTGAAAAAGTCTGCAAAGCCATGAAAGGGCCTGCATTTATGTGCCCAAAGTGTCGAAAAGAGGTAAAACACAGGCCTGTCCAAGTCTACACGATGAGGAGCCTTGCAGAAATACTGGCATTGACTCATGGAGACAAGATGCCACCCGACTCCATCCTGAAGCTTGGAGGCCGGTTCTGGCACTGGGACGAGTTTTTTCCCTATCATTACATTGTTAACTGAAGCACCATGGTAAGCATATTAAGTATCACATATTGTAGCAGACTAACCACAGATAAGTGATATAGCACAGGAATGGAAGGATATGAACAGCAAACGCAGAGCTGTAGGCACGACAGCAGGGGGAAGATAAATATGCTATGATACAATGTGAACCTATGATGTAACACCCACAGGCAGAAATAAATATGAAGCACTGTTGCATACACCATAAAGTACGGACACAGTGTTGCGACTGCAAACGTACCAGCCATGTAATTTTGCAATCTATTATGAATATACCTTGCAATGAAGTATAGGAGCGAGCATACATAAAAGAATAAGCGAGCATACATAACAAGTATGAAAGGGCATCATAATTGTATGCATAAGTGACACCTGACGTGACAGACATAAACCAGAGCTTAGTTACAGCAGGTACTTGACAGGCATGCTTGACAGAAAGTTCACAAAACACTGTTTGGCCGTGGGTAGTCGTGCAAACTGAGTGAGCTCACTTCCTTTTGCAGAGAATAAAGAAGATTGTAATTGAAAAGATCAGCGTGCTCACTAAATTAAAAGTGACATACCATACCTGAGAAGGCCAGACCAAACCTCACACGAGAGATAAGATAAAGTGATACAGCTAGCACGTGGTCTGAATAGGAGCTTTGGCCGAGTGCTGGTAAACCAAATGATTGGTTGACAAGGATATCCGTTGCTGTGCAGAATTAGTGAGCTCACTGTGTGCTTGCCACTAATCTAGAAGATTATACATGTAGCATGAAGGGCTAGACGTGGAGTGACATACAGTCGAGAGGTGATACACCCTCGGACTTGTAAATTGGTGTGCACCTATTGGGCCTTAGTGAGCTCACTATGGGAATGATGCTATAGGAGGAAATACTGAGCCGGACACAAAGTAAGGCTGTGGCAGCAGCAGGCTATGTATGTAGGAGTCTATTTTACCTGGGTACGGCTGCAGTATTTGTAATTAACAACAGTTGTAGTATAAGTAGTCAGTAGTCTGGGTTAGTATACAAGTTTCGAACCCCCGAGTTACAGTGTGCGCGTAGAAAGCGAGCGCTGTGATAAAGGATTAGTTTGTAGCTTCAAGCGTCGTATAGAAATAGCGAGCTCACTCCGAGGAATAGAGATAACTTCAGAATCTGACTTGTGTGCTTAAGTTCCGAGTGAATAAGAATCAGTGTTCTGGTTCTGTTCCATCTGAGTACTGTTTGGAGTCTGTGAGAGTATGAATTGAAGTGAAGTTTCTGAAATCTGTTCTGTCTGTCTGTTCTGTTCTGTCAGTCTGTTTCTGAAATCTGTTTCTGTTCTGTCTCTGAGTTGTTTCCATTCCGAATCCGAGATCCATAGAAGGATTAGAGGTTGTTCTTGTCATTGCAGTCAGTTCCGTTAACCCTATGTGCCTGTGTGTAGTGAGCTCACTAAGTTTGTACTTGGGGAGTGGTTAAAAGAGCGAGCTCAGTGTCGTTGCGACCTGCAGTGTGTCCGATTGTGTTGTAGGACGAGTGTCCTAGTGTAGTTTTGAATATTATACTTCACCTGGAAGGTTGCGCCTTGAAGTGTACCTTCTTGTAAAAGTTCCTAGCTTTAGGATCAGTCTGAGACGAGTAAAACACTGCATAGCATCGAGATAATAAGGTGCTTTACTAGTTCTAAAGTACTAGTAGTCGCAAGGTGATATAATCTCATCCCCCCATGTACTTATGAGGGTGATTGTATAGATTGAGTAGTTGTGTGAGTGTGTGTGAGGTTTAGTGTGTGTAGCACACTGTTCCAAGCACTATTCCACAGTTGCCCACAGCCAGCCTCATCAATGGATGAGGATGGCACATGTCAGGTGCAGTATCGCAGTCCAGGGAAAGTATAATGCCTTAACGTTGAGTCTATAATGAGATTGTCTAAGATTCAAGTTGCATTAATTCAGCCCTGAAGTCATCCCTAGCAATGAGGCATTCATATCTAAGATTGAAATTGTCAATTATCTTTAAGTGAAATGGGGTGAACATATAATGACTGAACTCACAGTCCCAGGTGGTTTCAGCGTCAAGTTTTAGATCCTTACCGGATCTCCACAGTGTGAAGGTCAACATCACCAAACAATAATATTCCCCATCACCCTTATCCTTTTGAGGCAGCATACCACCCACAAAGTTGGGCACATGATGTTCAGAGGTGGGACAAACTTTGACGTGATGGGTATTGACGAGGGGGTGATTTTGGGTGAATTGGAATGTATGGTATTTGGTTCTTCTCTTCTTACTGGTGTAACATCGTTTACTGGGAGCAGACTCGATGGTTTCATGATCGCTTTCGTCTTCCTCAGTGTCGTGGTTTTCATAAGGCACCTGAGGAGCTAGACGAGCAGCCATGTCATGAAGCACATTGCCTATGGTAGCGTCATCTGCAGTATCGACATCTGCATCGTCGATAAAATCACCAATAGACCCGACAGACACAGGAGCACGAGAAGCATCTGAAACAACACCTGCCATGTCATCATTGCACTCATCGTGTCCACATTCATCGTTGGCAGGTTCATCTTCCAAACTTCAAGTTGTATGGGCTCATCTCAGGCAGCAAATTTGTCTCTCCAGGCAGAGTTAGCCACCCTGGTGTAGGTGCACATCCATTCATACAAGGGCAGATGTTCCAACTCGACTGGTCTATGTATATAGTCCTCCACAGGTGATATCCCAATTATGGTGCCCCCTTTATTCCTGAGAGCGACTTTAACCTTATCCTCAGTGGCGACGTCAGTCTTCCAGCAGTTACTGGCTTCAGCCACGAATGACTTCCAATATAAAGTGGAGAAACACTTATTCATGTAATGGTCTGGGAAGCCTAAAAGATATGAGCATATCATTGGTGAGCCGAGCTTGGTTTTTGCCCCCAGTACGTTCACCATTTGGGTTATAAGTTTTCTGGCATGGTCCTTATAGGTCTTGAGAGGGTCATCAGGATGCTCTTTGCTACGCAGGAATACAGACTGAATACAATCGAAAATTGTGTGAGTCTTTAGGCCTGGCTTCGTGATATAATCAGTAACATATATACATGTATATCATCCCAGATTCTGCTAATTGTACCCTACCCTAACTGACATTTATAACTTCACTAAAGAAAATGGGTTAACTGCAGGATAAGGTACACGATCGACTTACTTCTCGATTCAACAGATATTGAAAAGGGAAATATTCCCCCCAGGGGTACATAGCGCCTCCGTTACTTGACCGTTTCTCACCATGAGTGGATGTGACCTTTTCTACAATATTCATCATTGCGTTCACAGCTACGGGGTGGTTTCTGAGCACTTTACCACACTGTGGGCAAGTAAAGTTCAGGCCGTCCATGGCTGTCCTGATCTGTTCGAACAAAGTGATCACGAGTGGGTAGGCAATGTAGGGATGCATCATAGCAGTTGTAACTTCGGTGGGGATTTCAACCGGTTGGCTCCAGAAGAACAGAGGTACGGCTTGCTGCTGGTGTTGTTTCAAGATGTTTTCCAGCCACTTTTGAATGCACGCCTCACAATACAAGTGCCCACAATTGGGGAGCCTGTTGGTTAGCTTCAATATTACGTTCGTTTGCAAGGCATAGATTACAAGGAACTGACAAATACAGATACCACAGGGTTTCCTTACACAGGACGCATACAACGTCATCTTGGAGACTGGCAAGCGTCTGCACAGGCCAGTGTCAGATTCAACACCGTCATCAGTGCTATCAGGTGCCACTCACCCTTGTCAACTTAACCAGCTGCTTTTGTTGCTCTTCGATACATGCTTCGTATTGCACCACTCGCTGTTCAGACTTTTTGAGAGCCGCTTCGGCCTTCTTGAGAGCGTTTTCAGCATTTCCTGCCGCTTTCATCAATGTGTCATACCGGACCATGCCACTCTCAGCTGTAGCTTGGGCTCTTTTAGCATCTCTGGTTTCCTGTAATAATTTGTGAACTAGTTTCAGGATACACCGAGATTGCACAGTACCCTTAGCAGTATCTTTACCAACATTTGTAAATCCTCCGTTTCATGGGAGCTATTTTTGTCAGGTAGTTCATCATCATCTGATGAGATCTCTGTCAATGCCGCATGCGCTGGAGTGGCCTCGACTCTATTTCCCTTCACTCTATCTTTACACCATATGTTTTTCCCATGCTGGGTGCGTGCTGCGCTGGCTACATTTTTGCCATGTTGTGTGCCTGCTGCACTGGCAGAAGCATGCGTTAAGTTATTCATGATCAACTCTGCATCTGGTACAGTTATATATATATATTTTTTTGGTTTTTTTCAAGTATGAAAAGTGAGCAAAATGTGACTGGATTGTGAAAAAAGGGGGATTAGGAAGGTGCTCTGTTAGTGTGGGCAATGATGGCACAAGTTGGGAAATAAGTGTTGATTACACAGCCGCCATTTTGCTGGCACTTTGATTAGGTGATGTGTCATTTTACCATGATCACGCTCAGGAACCAGAGGAATTTACTGGAACCCCCCCTAACACATTTTGATGTGAGTATCCCTGTTTGTTTCATCTTTATTAAATGTTAATGTAGAGACTGCCAGGTCCAGATTTCTAGGGACGTTCATCATATCAGCATTATTCCCTTCTACATGTGACTGTCAAGGGTGCTGCTCTTTATTATCGACCATGATCCGCCTTCCCACACACTTCTCCCTAATCCACCTTGGCGTCTGCAACAATATTTTCTTCACCATATATCACTGCCTGTCAGTGAGGGTCATAATCAGATCTTGCACCCACTGAAGGCACACCTCAGAGAACTCACTAAGACATATTCATCATCGGATGCTTGTTACTAGTTAGGCACTGTGAAGAATTGATTGGGTCAATCAGGCCATCACATTGTATCATTCATGGGAAGGGAAGCGGAAGCTATGGGAGACAATTTTATGAGTTGCAGAGCAACCATGCATGCCCAAAGCAATTGACCATAATGTCAGGAATCTTCTGAACAAGGCAACCTCAGAACAAATAAATTTGACTCCCTAGGACTCCTTCTTCGACCAAATCATCACATGGGCAATGTTCAGCTCATCAGACTCGTCTTTTAGAATGCCGTCAATCAAACTTTGTTGAAGGAGATCAAGGATGATGGTACCAAGCACACTGAGGTCGAACCCATTGTTGGCAGCCAGCTGATCCAGAAGTACCTCCTCAACAGGTGTGAGGAGATTTTTGAGAGGGGCCAGGTGATGCAGGGAACTATTACAATTTCCAAGGTCGTCAAGGATGAAGCTGCTGCTGAGAAGACAATGGAGAAGGGGAAATGGTGCTATATTCTGAAGGAATATTATGCCATGCAGAAAGCAAACAGTTTGGTCAAATTCATGGGTAAATTGCTCAAACAGCAGATGTTGATGGAGCGTATCATGTACAAATGTGTCAACAATCCATTTATGAATCGCGAGGAGGAGGATCAGAAGCTGCTTCTGAATTGTACATACTTGGAGAGAAAATTTGAAAACAAAAAAAATATAGGGCTCGGTCCTGCCATGCAGATGTGATGGCCCATACCCTACTAGTATTGTGAGTGGCTAGGTCTCTTACTTGCTTAGCTTATCTCAGAAAAACGCTATAATATGTTGTTACATGAATTACAATTAGTGATCAGGGTGACAGCCCCATATAACACTTTATTTGGCTTTACAGTAGTGGCCCTAATCTTTGGAACAACATAATCTTTTTTAATAGTAGCGTGGGGGATGTATTTACTCAGACTGGAAGCTGTTTTCATAGCTACTAAACAAGAAAGATGAAAAAGTAAAAGAGAAAAGGGACACCTTCAATTGTCGAGACGACCACCTAACATAGAGAATTAACCAATAAAATATTCTATAGGCAACACAAATAACCTACCATTTCTAACCTCCATGGGTACACGGAGAGTGCTGGGTAAATAATAAATTGCCTCTGCCAACAAACTTGGTTGGTGAGTCCTGCGATGAAGCAGTATTAGAAGATGTGTGTGTCAGAAGAGCAAGCCGGTGAGAAAGCTCCTTGAGCTGTGGACTACGACAGGGTGTCTGGGGTGTGGGTGGAGGGCCAAGGCTGGTGGTACTGATATGTTTGACGAGATGTCCTTCCTTGTCTGGTAACTCAGCATCAATGACCTCCATGCTAGAGTTCAGTTCAGTTTGCCTGATGGCATGGGTCATTGTGGAACGACGGATCAAGTATGATTCAATGCACTGGAAAGAGTTGATATTCAGAATGTATTTTGCACTGACAATAGATGACAATCAATCACCTTTATTTTTTTTCACTGACAGAATGCCTCGTCATCTTTGGTAGAGTTACGGCCACAGAGTTGTATGAATACGAGCAGAAATTTCCATATCCAATAAGACCACAGGCGGCGTCGCATAGCTCCTAGTACCCAACTGCCCTTCTGACATGCTAGGTAATAATTTCCCATGAATATCTTCATGACATCTTCTTCATCCTCAGCCAAAAGGAAGACTGTAAAGTGAGATCATTTAGTCTTGGCGAGATCAATAGATTAAGGAAGCTCACTTTGCTGCAGTGGACTGCCAGCCATGTTGTGCTTCAGTGGTTGAATGGGAGGTATTGCAGCAGTACAGAAACCAGGGCATTGAGGCTTTGATGAATATATATATGCCTCCAGAATATCAGAATTTGAAATAGCAACGCTCAGGCTGAGGCAGGCACTGAGAGTAAAAGGCTGGGAGAAAATGCTGGGAGATCTGAAATAAGCCATCAGATAAAAATCGGGCCATTCCCAGAGAAGGTTCTTGCCACCTATTTCAGTATTATTACTTGAACTGTAGGAAATCTGTCTTCGTACTCTGAAGAAATGATCGCCATAGCTAGGAAACATACTGAATGAATGTGTTCATACTTGATATATGGTCCTATCTGCAAAGGAAAGAACCGTTAGTACATATCTACACTAGGCAGGATGATGCATACCTGCCACCACGCATCACACTTTCACTGCCAGCAGAAAGTCACACATACTGATTGATGGCCAGCCATGACAAATTGAAGGAGCATTGGGCTGGTCCTCGGCTCTTGGTCCACTATGCATGTGATCACAGTATTTTATGGTAAATAACCTACCTTTTTCTCCCCAGCCCTATACTAGTCCCCAAGTCGACCTACAGAGACCATGAAAGCAAAGTAATGGAGACCGACAATTCAAAGTGACTTGAATCTTTTCCTTAAATTTGACCTGCGTGTCACCAACCGAGCAGTGCTAAATTGCGTTGCAAACCTTACAGCCGCATTCCCTCCTCCCAGCAAATATCGCCTGGGTGTTTACGAATAAAATTTTAGTTCGCTGATCACTTGTCTCCTTACTTCCAACATGTCCATCACCAACAATGATCAAGCCCAGATGGATTGGGCAAGACTCTTCCTGCCCATATATCGCTCTATCTGGCACCAGGGGGCCTCACATGTTCATACTTTTCTTTTTGGCCTCTTTGCTGCTTATATGGATTGTTTCCGCACTATGTTGTATGCCAAGCTGGGTACTCCAAAGACAGATGGAGGAGACCCGGAATTGTTGCGCCATTGGAGGGGCATGGTCCTAAGAGTATGGTTACTATACCACTTTCAAGCTTTTCCCCTGACCGACACTTGTATTTGCAGATGCTCTCTGACCTCCTTCTTCATCTTCATCTGAACAGCCTTTAGCCGCGCCTTCCCTCTGTGAGACCAGCCCCTCCAGTTCTAACATCCGCAGTGATGCAATCATAGGTTGGGTGAAAACCTCTCTGCCTGACCTCCCTACACCTTGTATTCAGCCAGTGGGAGAGTCGGGTGACACTACCAAAGATGCATTGATGTCAGTAGGGCCGACTTTCACCTCTATGACCAGCATTACAAATGTTGCATCTGCAGTTACAGTACAAGACAGTGATAATGTAAGCTCTACCCTTCTGATGTATTTCAATAGCTTATGTTGTTGTATCAGAATGTTCCTGTAGCATCCAAGAAACAGATGTCGAAAGTGAGACCCTCATTCTCTTTCTATTTCAGGTACTGATAGTCTTGTAAGACATCCTGTTGTACTCCTGTAACAAAGGTCTCAGCTGGTGGCAGGAAAGGCAGTTGCCGTAAACGTTCTGGAGAGGATAACAAACATCACACTGTACCATTGAAGAAATCCAGAGTAGTTTAAACCTTTCCATCTACAATTTTAATGATGTCTGATAGTTTTCGTCAACTCTATGTACATAAGTAGTATATGTACTCAATTTCCTGGATAGATTTAGTTACAGTTTTTTTGTGGCGAATTTAAGTCTACCAGTATACAGCAACGGCCTCTCACTTAAATGGAGTTGTTATGCTCTGTGTATTTGCCCAACAAAAATGGCTGAATGGCACTGTTACGCTCCGAGTATTTTTTGGATGAAAGGTTTACAGTCATTATTTGCAAATATCCGCTCCCAGGTAAAACCTCAGCCAGGCCCCACCATATATGGAAAGCACTGCAATCACTTCAATCTCCTGTCAACTAAATCAGTTGTCAATGCATGTCAAATGTTGCTCAGGTGTATTTCCCATTTCCTTTCTACATTTTTTCATACCAACAAAAACACTCTCGTGTATTCAATCAAAAAGACGTTGAGCACACAAGACTGACTCACATTTTGGTATGACCACAAAAGAAACTTTCCACAGGTTTGTAGACCAACACAACTACATTACTTAATGCATATGTGCTTCCAGAAAGCACCACCCATGTATAGAAAGGTTGACATGTAGAAATATAAATGACACCAGCAGATAAAACTGTCAAAAATGGTGCACAACAAAAGCTACACCTGGAGCTCTTCACTCATCGAAAAAGCTCACCTTTTCAACTTCTTTTATTTCTCAACACCAATCTTCTTACCCAACTATGCCCACTCCAAAAGCATTCCCACCTGAAGAAGATCAGTTTGTACACAACGTACTCACCCCCCTTTACCAGCAAAAACGAACAGAACATGAATCGTCTGCAAGAGTGCTGAATGCATGTTTTGATAGTCTTAGGCACTGCTTTGCTTTGCCTGAAGTGGATGAAAATATTTTAAATGCATGGAAAAAGGTACTTTGTCGTTCCCTCTGTAATGGACTCTGTCTCACAGCCCTACAGCAATTGCTATCAAGAATACACAAGGTTAATGGGGAAAGAAAACTGAGGAAACAAACAGAACAGATTCTTAAGCCGAGTCGAAAACATGGACACACTGGGTTTGAGCATTATTACCACCATGTCAGTAAAACCAACAACCCTGAATATCAGTGAGTTGCTTGATAAGGCGATCAGAGAGGAAGAAGCCAAAGTAGCCAAGGACCTGGGTCTCGTACTGCCAGATGACCCTGATACTGATTCCAGTGGAGTGCCCAGGAAAAAGCTGAAGTCGAGCCGTCTAGTTAAATCAGGAAGGATTTTACAGATCTCCAGGGATTTAGCAAAAACACTGTTACTAGAACAGACAGAGGAAGTCAAACAGGATATGCACCAACTGTACCTGAAAGACTGTGAAATCATCCAACAAGAACAAAAGTGAGACTGAAATAACTTAACAGCACATGCAGTTCACAGGTATGTTTTTGATGCTCCTGGACTTGCAGGATCGCTCATACTTGTGCTAGCATCATAGATGACCTTCGGCCCTGTATGGACCAGCTAGCCGATATCCTGTGACCTATCGGATGGTCATTTACACTTCTTGCCAGGGGCCTGGAGCCTGGCCTTGATGGACCATGATCGTTCTTGTATGTCCTTGTCTCCTGAGGTAATCCTGTTTATGGTCCGACATTTCTTGCAGTTATGAATGTGGGATACAAAAATTCCATGATTGGCATCCAGATTTTAAGACGCAAGTCGACGAGCCATATCATGATTTTCTTGCAGCCATCTATAGTCAGTATCTCACCGGATGTACCCTCCAAACGTTCCTAAAAGGTCTCTTCCTTGATTAGCCCCTCAACGCTGTGCCAAATTTGAGGCATCCCTTCAAATGGTTGATGAGGGCCCTGAGGATCTGAATAACACAGCAAACGATGAGTTCAACGAGAACATGGAAGATGTTGATATTCCTGAGCTGAATCCACACCAGCAGGTAGTATCAAACAATCTTGACTGACCTTGTGGACAGCCTGCAGGTATGTGATCCACAAAAACAGTAATGGGGGAGATATTGATAGAAATGTAAGAGCAGGACTATAGTGTCACTGTGGTTAGTGAAGCCATGCCAGGGTCGTCTCTGGGTGAGCCAACAGATTTGACAAATACTTGTGGACAACTAATAAATACCTCACAGAAGGTGTGACAAGGGCTGGGCAAGGTTTTAGGTTCCTGGATGAAATGGGAATGAGACAGTGTAAGTTGAAGGCAGCACTGGGGGGTCTAGAGACAAGCTAACTGCCCTTTGCTACCTCTAGTCATTTTGCCCTCTGACTTTCACTGTGACTATACGGGTCCCTCCAGACAGTACTCGGGCTTTGCCGTCAACAGCATTTTCCTGTCGCCCATAACAGATACCACTACCCTTGATACAGCGGGACAAGACTTCTTGCCTATAATATGATCAGATGGTTCTACCTCGCAAAACACCTTCACTGAGCTTGAAGGTTTTAATTATTATTCAGACGCATATGCACAGTTCTCCTTTGACAGATTAGACCCCAACTTGTCAGTATACAAAATCGATGATCCAATTTGGGACCGAATGTGGATGAACAAAAACTGGTATTCAACCAACCCTCCTCATACCAGCCAAGATGCCATGCATTTCGACCCACCGGCACCTCTGGTGTCCACTATGTTCATCAGATTGTATACAGCCAACAGCGGTGCTCCTGATCTCTCAGGGCTTTATGATGACATGGCTCCCCTCTCCACTATGACAGGATCAGATCAGACACTTTGCTCCCATGTATGCGCAGGAGGGAATATGTACGGGCATGCAATCCCATAAATAGCCTGGATGGGTTTGGTAGCAGCTGCATTCTGTCCTTTCTGTAATGGTTTCTTGCTTGTAGTTGCCTTGTAGTCAAATTCTATGCTTCCCTGAACTTTTGGGCCTAATGTCTACCGTCTGATCAAGATCACCCCAAAATGGAAAGTTGACTTAATTCTCAGGGAAATCATACAGACTCCTTCCCACTATCCTTCGTGGGGGGTAAAAGCTGCTTTGGAGCTGTGGGTGATCTCCCTCTGAAAAAGTAAAATTTCTGTACAGTATTGGTTGGTGAGAAACAGGAAAAAGATTTTCTGGGTTTCCTGGCCTAGTTTCTGGCAGAAGGATATCAAGGGTTTCCAGAGATAAGAAACTGCATCCAATAGTAGAGTTTCTGAATGTGTTTCCAAGGTCCACAATTTGCCCTGAAATTTACTTTTTCTTGCATCCCAAATTATCAAGAGAAACTTTCAAATTTGAATCTGATTTCCAGATACAGAATATTTACAAAATCAATATTAAGATTAGATAGGATTATCTACTACAGGTGGTCAACTGTGGAGCAGTTTTACCCCCACTTGAAGAGAAGGAGAAGGAGTCTTATGTAAATTGTCGTTTATCATATAGCCTAATTAAAATCCTCTGAATAATTGAATCAATGTTTATATACAATTGAAGCCCTTGTAACCCATAATACGTGCTAACCCATAGGTTTTGATGTCCACCGATTTGGTTCCCAGCAAAATGGGTACCATAACCCATACCTTTTCATGAGAAAATCCGCTCTTGCAGCCTGTAGATTTCCCGGCCCGGGGTCAAATTTTGACCAAATATTGCTGATTTTATGCTGCTGATGGGGTGCCGCTTAAGTGAAGTCATCAGAACTGATACCCGGACTCGGAAAATCGCCAAAAACAGGTGTCTGTGGGGAATTGGATCTTTCCAGGCAATTCAATGATGCCTAATACAGCAGAATAAGGCCACAAGACTTGGTTAGAAATCTGGTAAAATTTGTTAATTTTACATGTGACTCTCCTTCAAACCCATACTCTCCCATCACCCATAAGTAGGTCCAAGTGTCCACTGACCGCTATGGGTTAAGAGACTTTGACTGTATTAAGAATAGTCCATTTAAGGCAGGAGGTAGAGGCTACAGCCATTGACATTTTGGTTTGGGTGGCAGTGCACTTACCAATACATCCAATGCCTATTTAGGTAATACATTCATTGAAATCGATGATAAGTATGAACTTCTGACCATTGAATATTCTGAAGTTTGAACATGCAGCTAATTTTTAAATTGTGGATAATTTGATGCACTATTTTCATAACTGCATTGTCTGTTTCCACTCATACAACCCAGGAAAAGGTAGTGTTTTCTTTGAAGAGGCCGAATAGCTAAGATTTAGCTTAGTTCTTTTGTTCTTCACTGGCAGCAATATAACATTCCTCTCTCATCAGTATCTTGCTACCCTATTACCCCACAGTATATCATACTAACAGTCATCAATAGTTCTGTTTTTGTCCATGTACTATAAGGCATACAGGTCTATATGTTGAACTGATGATGGGTTGGTTGTCAAGTTCTGGGGTCCAAAAGGGGTAGTATGAATTCGAAAAATTTGTGCCAAAAATTTGGCCATCCCGAAATGTCATGGGAAGGAAGGAAGGAAGGAAGGAAGGAGCTTTTTTGGAGACTGTTTTTTAGACGTATTTTACCATTGCGGTTCAGATTCTGAGGTCAGAATTTTGAAAATAATTCGGAATCTAGCTACATCACACCCGATCAAATTGGCAGGTTTTATTTGTCCACAATTGTAAAATATAAGAAAGATAGGAAAAGGAAAGCTAAATAAAATGAGGTACAAAGGCAAATATAATGCTAACAAAGTAATAGCATATAGGTACTTGTGCATATTCTAGCCATCAATTCTACAGATGGAAGGGATGTTGCAGTAGATAAATGCTGTTGTCAGGACAACTGGCCCTGAGCACATGCAAACACAACCGAGAGAGGACAAAAGTGAGCATGGGAAAATATACCATGGGAAAATTTTATGGTGGGGCAAATCGAGCGGGTACGGTACCTGTGTAAATGCACATGTCTGCTTGCAGGAAAATGAAATTTGAGTGGGGGTGTAGGGGCCACAAAGTCCCAGGGGACAAACAAGTTTCAGGCTCTCCTGGGTGAGATACGGCCTGAGAAAGAAAATATTTTTGTCCAGGAAAAAGTACCTAAAAATTTTGGGTATAGGTATAAGCCTGATTTTTTTTCTGTCCAAGAAAAGAGAAGTATTGAAGTGCAACTATAGTGATAGGTTCTAGTCCAGCTCATCGTCAAATGTATCCAGTCTATGACTCCCTGGGCCCTGGAGTTGTAGGGCGAGATGGCGAGATGGTGAATTGTAGTACTGCTCGGGTGGCTTGTCCATTATCCATCATGATTTCGCATAGGCTGGCCCACACTGTGTGTGACAAATAGTGACATCAGGAGATTTCCCTGCCGGATACACTTGCAAGGTCATGTTCAGCATTCCAATTCGGAGTATGTAGTTTAGTTGGCCAATTGTAATAGTTTCTGCTTTGTCCGCTTATTGCAACAACTTCACTGACAACATTTGCTCGATTATTAGAATATCAAGAAAATATTTGGAAAGTTGGCGAAATGATTGATTTCCTGCTTCAAAAACTCACGCTGATATGGTTTCAGCAGATGGGGGGAGTCATTGAAGGTGTGCGCATGGCTTGATGTTTGTATTTTGTATTGATAGTAGAGCTGGGTGAGAGCAGTTGCAAATTGGAAGTGGGATGCGAGATAACAAAGTGAAACAAAATGAAAAGCAAGGAAGAAGGAAAGAACCAGCGGGTATGAATAATAGAAATGACATATAAGAGGGGGAGGATCGAGGTTTATAATAGTTTGATAGAAAGCATCCATCAACAACATGGTTGGCAACAGTAACATACCTTAACGTATATAGAGACAGTGCAGGAGAACCATCAGGAAGGAAACTTGACAGCTCAAAGTGCCGAAGACATCATTACCTTCATGTTGAAAACCGGCGTGACTTTGACGAAAATAAACAGAAGGTCCTAGACTGTATAAAATAGAGAAGCAAAACATAATGACAACCCAGCTTGGTTAAAATGATTAGGGCACAACATATGTATATCTGCATTGGTGTCAGTGATCGGTGATATATGAAAGAGTCGCAAGTTCCAGAAAAATTGAGTGGTCCACATGTACATGAGAGAGTATACATTCATGAAATGTTACCCTCTGTCCACTTATTATAAACCCCTGCAGGGGCCAAATATAAAACATACTTGGATAACGGCTGCCTCGCAAGTGGATAGCAAGACACCGCCAGAAAACAAAGGTCGAAACCTCCATGGAACAGCATATGGATGACATCATCCCTGCAGATCAAAAGAAAACCATTACAACGCAAAACATCAGATATGGTTTGCCTCTGACTGCGGCTTCCAAGTGAAGAACATAAGTGAAACTTACAGAATTTTTGCACCTTCTGTACATACATGGAGGAGGGGTGGGTCAAATCAAAAAACTTTGCAAGACAAGAAAAGTTTGGCACGAGACATATACCTGGGGTTCGAGCTTGTGACAAGGACTGGGAAGAGCTCCACATGACAAAAAGGACTACCAGCGGGATGCTTACTGCAGAGAAATACATTAAGAAATGGAACGGCAAGTCCCAAGCCAAGACCCGGAGTGAATGAGGCAAGGGGAAGTCGCTGGTAAACACGGCGCCACAGGGCCACATTCCTAGCCCGACGTCACCAAAGGGGCGGGATCCTGAGAGAAGTTCGCTTTTCTAAACATACACCAGCAAGTCAGGCAAGCTCTTTTGGCATTTTATTTCACGGCCTATTCTCGTGTGCTCATTTTCACAGCCGATCAGTCAGGTGGGATGTCTGTTACATCAGAGAACTTCCTTTTCGACGCTCACATGGGGGCTGTGCTGGCAGGCCAATGTTGAAAAGCTTGCTTAGAACTCCATCAAGCTTTATCTCCACCCACTATTTCCTACCGTCGTTCCCTTCCAATTCAACCACAGACCGTTCTGGTGGATTGTACAGTGATGTTGAACAGATGTTTGATACCATTGAGTGTGTAAATGAGGCTTCTGTTATTAACATTAAATATACAATGTCTCCAGGACCAACACACCAAATAATCTGATTTTGTGATGATACCGCAGATGAATACATTGGAGTGCAACATGATGAAAGGCTGCATAGTCCTTCTGTTGCTTCAGTCCAAGAAGATTCTGAACATGACTCTGCACTGCTGGCAAAGCTTAGCTTCGAAATGGTATGCAATGAGTTGTTGGAGAAAAGGTCCACTGTGAGTGGTCTTCTTCCTTGAAAAAGATAATATCATTAAATCTTTTCAGCTGTTTGTACATTTTAACAAGTGGACAAGCTTTTCAAAATTTATGCTTTCACTTTCCTTTGCAGGGAGCCTCAATCCAGTGATACTCCAATAACAAAGATGGGGGTCCAAGGTAGCACGCCTGATCTTATGTTTGTTCCATTGCAGTTTGGTAGATTTATTCTCATTTTTTGGCTTTTTCACCTACAGGACAAACTCTTCAAGTACTTCAATGCCTAAGGATGAAGTACCAAGGTTCCGTTTCTCCTGTCTTTTATTCCTGTTGTGTCTGATTTCCACGGATTATTATTTCCAGGCTACTTATTTACCCCTGGTGGATCAAAGGTGGCATCGACATCAGCCAATGCAACTTCGATCGGTTACAACCTGGACAATTTTTGAATGATAATTTGATTTCAGTGGGATTACAGTATACCTATCTCCTTCATACATATTCATGTCACTCACCATACATAGGCTTGTACATGACAGACTCTTAAGCCAGAATTCCATGGCCATGGATGAAATTTATGTTTTCAGTTTGTTTTGGTTCCCAAAGTTAGCAAGGTTAGGCTTTCAAATACTTGTCAGACTGGTCCTAATTATCTGTGGACAGCGGCTACAAAGATGTTGCTCATTGGACGGCGAAGACCGATATCTTTGCAAAGGAATATCTGATCGTACCAATCAATAAGGAGTATTTGGTTTCTCAACCATGTTCTACGATGTGTTGACTACAGTTGAAAGCGTGCATTGGTACCTTGCTATCATATGGAATTCCCACAGTTTGATCATTCCAAAAGCAAAGCAAAACCTAGGACATGACAGTTCCAGTAAAAAAAAAAGAAGTGTCAGTGATTCTATCTCCCTCAATTGACATCTTTTAATGGTTGCCATCAAGAATGAAGATTTTTATCTTAGATTCACTGGGTTATTCTCATTGGGATGATATTAAGTTATTGAATTTATTTCTAGCAAATGAAGCTCATCACAAGAAGGGCATGCAGAAGCCAAAAAAGCCCATTGGAATACATGCACAAGTAAGTCATGGAATTTAGACTCGCACTTACTTACCAAGATGTAGGTCCCGAAGCAACCAAACTATCATGATTGTGGGATGTATATGCTGCACTTTGCAGAAACATTCATGTCCAATCCAATAGTCTATCTAGAACATATTGTATGTATTTCTTCCTTTTAATGGTCTTAGTTGCTATAATGATTGTGTTTAGTCTTCAAAACTACCCCGCAGCTTTGATCAAAACATGCTCTGGAAGATGGAAAAAATTAGTACATTCCGAGATGATCTTGCCACAGAAATTATGGAACTTTCAGAAAGATGGTGGACTTGGATGTTAACTCAAAAGGATACAGATAAAGGGACAATCAGTTTGGAAAGCGATGTTGAGAGTGTTGAGGAACCCCCACGCCCTCAGAAAAGTAAGGGTGCGAGTCTGGAAAGTTTGAGTGGTGCGGATGCTTCAGATGTTGAGGGAAATGAAAGTACTAAGATACATACTTAAGGAGTCGCATGTTCTTTTGTTAGAAACATAACCATCCACGAAAATGCAACAGAGTGCATTCTCAACGAACAACAATAAGATCCAGGGCATCATAAATGCATTACAAGGGATAAAGAACCTAGGCCTGTCAACGAACCATAATTTGATCCCTTCCTTCCCATTGAAGCCTGAGGGCACTATAAATGTGTTACTATGAAGGGCATAATCAATTATTGAACCATAATTTGATCCTTCCTTCCTTCCTTCCCATCAAAGACTGAGGGCACCATAAATGTGTTACTAGGAAGGGCATAATCAATCATGATTATCAAGGGGGATCTATTTATGGTCTCATAAGTGGCTGTGCCAGACATCTAAAGTGGGCGATTGAAGTACTGAAAGATGCGTTGGTGACCTACTTTTAGACACCTTCTATTGCTGCTATAGAATTTCTGTTGTGTCTTCTTCTTCTACAGGAATTAGAAATAATTTAGAAAATACTGAAGACACGCTGGTGACCTCTTTTTAGACACCTTCTATTCTATTGCTGTGACTCTACCGAATTTCTGTTGTGTCTTCTGCTTCTTTTACAGGAATTAGCAGGAACTGAACCAAACACTGAAGATGCATTGGTGAATTTTTTTAGACACCCTCTATTGGTGTGATTCTACAGAATTTCTGTTGTGCCTTCTGCTTCTTTGACAGGAGTTAGAAGTAACTTGGCAAAATACTGAAGACACGTTGGTGACCTGTTTACACACCCTTTATTACTGTGACTCACTATGGAACTTTTTGTTGCGTGTTCTGTTTCTTTCACAGAAATCAGAAGAATACTGAAGACACATTGGTGTCCTGTTTTTAAACACCCTCCATTACTGACCCTCCATTGAATTAGAAGAAAGTTCATGACTTCATCATAGCTGCATGACCCGAGGGTACTTAAAGTTGTTTTTGCCCTTCCTCGACTCTCTCACACAAACACCACTGGCACTATGAGCAAAAATGCCTCCATCCACACCAATGCACCCATCACTGACAGTCAGCAGAGCAACACAGAAGTGCGGTAAGTTTTGCCACATTTGGATCAATATTTTCTAACAGCTCCCCCAGTATAGTCCCAATGCATCTGAGGATCTGCAGCCAACCAATTCTGCATCTGCCAACCCTCCCCGGACATAAGTGCTCCATCTTCATTCTGAGCCATCTTCACTTAAACACTTCAGTTGTAGATCGTACCCATCGTTTATTCTCGTTCCACGATACACCATCAAGTATCCATTCTCCAAGGAGGAGCTCCAGGAACTGTGAAACCATTGTCCAGACATGGAGAAGTATCTGCTCCATGACCAGTTCAATGACTATGTCGTGCCCCTGTTTGCTGAATGGGAGAGAACCTATCCCACTGATCCCCAAGACAACTTGTTTGCTGAAGAAGTCGTTGATATGAACAAGCTTCGGCGAAAAGTTCATGGTTTCTTTTGTAGTCGCAACCATGACCAGCTAACTTTGATTCAGAACATTCTCCAGATGTTTTGCATGGCGCTCTCTGAGGAATGGGCTAGAGAACCATGACCAGGGCTTTCAATTGAATGGCAACTCTTCTTGATGGACTTCCTCATGGACTTGATTGAAGTGTTTCCCACTGACAGGGAACTGGGATGGTAATAATAATTAATTATGTTGTATCAACTTGTTTGTCAAGGTCTCTCCCCCTTAATTGAAGCTGTGTTTTGACTCATATCGTACATAGCTATAAATATTGTGCACTGCGACATGTGCCATTTCTGGACTCTCACTGACATGGCCTCGCCACTTCCTCTTCTACTTGTGTCTGCAGTTTAACACCCTACAATAGTCTCCTACTTCAATATATATGCTTTTCAACATGCCTCTGTGCCTCTTGACCTCATTTTACCCCACCAAAATAGTGTCCCCTTGTCCAATGCATCCAGCCTGTCATCTTCCATGAGGAGCTCAGCATCATGGCCCTGCAAGAAGTCTTCATCCTCAAAATCCCATGGAAGTTGTATGCTTTCTTGCCTGAACTTCGTGATAATGCTATGCAGAGGTTGAATAGGCTCAGCTTCCCTGTTGGAGGCCTTGCTACTGAAACACAACCATGTGGTTATCCCTATCCCTGCCTACGACATGCACTGTGTGCTCATCGAACCAGGATCATTAAGGAGGATGCTAGAGGTGGCAATTGTTCAAGTTTGTTTTTTATTGAGGCATTGGTCTATCAGTGGAAAGAAAAGTGGCGAGAGGCCATCAGATACTTATGTGGCTGATTTGAAAGACATTTTGGTACTTATTCCTCCTCTGCCAATAATGGTGTCACCTTGGAAGTGGAAGGTATTAGCTATGCATCCTGAGTCACCTACTAGGAAGTGACGAGTTTAAAATACATGTCTACCTACATTTAATTGACATTTAAACATGCAATAGTTTGATGAATCTGGGTTTATTGCATGACTTACAGTCTGCGGGGTAGCAGGTCAACATCACATTTTCAGGGTCCAAAATTTGCAGAATTGTCAAGCAAGGTGTGCACCGGCAGCAGGTGGCACTTCCTCAGTTTCATAATTACATAAATATGATTGCTGTCTGTAGCATCATCAGAATATGTTTCCAGGGTGCTGGGGAGAGTCATGGACGTTGTTAGGGGCATTTGTATCAGACAACGGCAGGAAGGAAGGAAGGAAGGAAGGAAGTTTTATTAACTGACGGTGCTCCTCAACATCAGAAGCATGCTGGTGTCTGTACCACAGTTCCCCACCAGTACATTCCAACTAGCTACATATATCTAACTATGTACCCAGTGAGAAGTACAACTGCTATGGTACTGAACCATACCTATGCTCTGCCGCTATGGTCAAGCCCCCTCATGAGTACTCCCTCACAGCCTTGGCGGTAGGTTGGTGATCAAACAATAAGGGGACAGAGTCCCACAGTGAAAACATCTCATGTACACAGTGGCCAAGGCTAACCACAAGACTGTCAGTCCCTGCGAGAAGGAGGAGGAGGTGTGTTGGGGATCACACGATCCTCTTCCAGCCAGGAAAGGAGGCAAGCAGAAATACTGACAGTCCATCAGGCACATGTCACATGTCACTATATGCATGGACCCCTTGGCAGGGACCAGCCCGAGGAACAGTGACAGCGGCATGTAAGCCTCAAAACTACTACCCATCACTGGACAGATGCAGGATGCATTCTCTTCATGCCCCTTCCTTATGCTCGATGTGTACTGAACCACACCACACCCAAGGCAAGAGCAGGATGTCTGGGTAGCAGCATACTCCAGTGCAGTGCCAACTGCTCACACCCTCCAGACTATTTGACTTCCCTGACCGTAGACATCAATGTCTAGGTCAGAGTCATCCAGGCATATCACAATTGCCACTCAACGATGTATACATTATCCACTCCTTTGACTTCTCTTGCCATAGACGTCAACGTCTAGGTCTGAGCCAGCCCTGGAGATGTGTGCTGCAGTTCAAAACTGAGGGCTCAATTTTTATTTCTTTTAAGACTCCTCTGACCATAGACGTCAATGTCCAGTTCAGAGTCAGCCCAGAGTACATGCCCGCCACAGAGAAGTGCTGAAGGTGCCGTATAGTTGGAGATACAGGAATCAATGATGGTGGGAGATGGGTCTCTGACTTTGAGTTCCCTCCTCTGCATGTCTGTGACATTAATATCAAGCTTGAGCAGACTTGTCAGTGAGTTATCATGCATTTTCAAGTGTATTGCATGTACCCCCAACACCTCATCGATACTTAAATCCTTATCCTTTCCTTATTGGCAGCAGTATCTAGGGAAATCATCAGCATCATTGATTCGACAGGTGTCAAAGGTATTGCCCTACCAATGTGCTACAAGAGTCGCTACAGTGCTATTCAATGCAGCCAGGTTATAATAAGATCTCACGAAGTGAATTAAATACTTACCAATGCTCCGGAGTGACCCAGGACTAGCACATAAGTAATATGGATGCTTTTCAAATAATCTTTCTGGTATCGCTGCGATGCATCCATGCAATGGCACTAGATGAAACCAAGGTCTGAATAACACCAGAATGATGGTGGTTGCAACAAAGGAGGGAAAGGGGAGATTAACTTCCCACACGAGATACGCGGCCACAGAAACAACGGACGTTGATATGTAGACCCCCCCCCTTGAAGAGGACATGGACGAAGAGGGCTTGCACATCTTGGAGCAGTGGCATTGGGATGCCTGCTGAAGAAGGTGGACATCCACCGAACATGAATCTGGCACCAAGAGGAGTAAGGGCAGGGTCACATGCTCATGCTGGGATCAGCTGAAGGAACCGAATACACTGGCGCTTCAATGTTGCCAGCTGCCTCGACCTCCTGTGAGCTATCCTCGGAACCATGGTTGCGGTAAGAAAACAGAGAAGCTATGGGAGTGGATTCAGGAACCAGACAACCTGTAGTTTGCGTTTCAGATCAATGATAGCTCAATAATCATACAAACTCACTTGCACAGCTGTCCTTGGCATGTATCCTTTCCAAAATCACTGCCTGCTGATCCTTCTCATCTGTACACAACGATTCACGTCCTGTGTCAGCCCTCCCTGAGCCTGTCATTCCACACGTCAGCAACTGATCTCTGAATGCTAACTTTGAGGGGAGAAATCATCACATTAAAAAGGTTGGGAACAAAAACAAAATGGCTCACCATCCTATCACAACCATGACACCAACAACACATTTTGTTCCTGGTGTGCCATGTTGAATTCTTTGGTACAGTAGATGCTCGGTCAGCTCAAGTACTGAAGAATCGAGATTGCCGGAGCCTCAGGATTTTGAAGACATGGCCTCTGTACATCATTATCAGTATGCTCCATCAAACTCCAGCTTTCAAGTTGTTGGAATATGGCAATCCGGCATCGTGCCGATCTGTCTTATTAAGGAAGAAGATTGAGGAAGAGTATAGAAAGTTCTAGTAAACAGTCCTTTAGTATATAAGTAGGTACTGTAGTGTACATCCTCATGCGTTTGCAGAGCTCAGCCAAGCGCAATACTATTGGCTTGAACACTATGCATACATACTGGGAACGAACTTGATCCCCTGTTTCACAACACAAGTAATCCCCTGTTCCTCCAATGTCCTCTCTCCCACACATCCATCGCTTCTCACTCTCCCCCAAGTTCATCTCCAATGACCTTGACTTGGGTATGGTCCCTCCCCACTGTGTTGACAGCCACTGTTTGCTGAATCCTTGTGCTCCCATTCTACTCAGGGTGAGCTTTTCTTCATCTCTTGCTGGCCCATGTTGCTCAATATGGTGTGTAGACTTTCAAATCCACAATACTTGAAGACAAGAACTCAAACTCGAATCGCCGAATGGACAATGAATTCCAATGACAGGTGAGCAGCATTAGGAGGAGGTAGGATGGGCAATCAATCAATGTTGAGGTGCCCGGTGAGTCTATTTGCACATCATGCCTCTTCTTGCTCATTGTCCGAAGTAAACAATGTTTTCCACTGAAAGTCAACTGAGTTCCTCATGCATGGGGGCTGCTTTCCTTTGAACGATTGTGACGTACAATGAGGAGCTTCACCCGACGCCCTCCTCAATTGGTCCCCTCTCAAATACGAATGGCTATGCAGACACAAACAGCGGTGGACATGCAGGCTCCTCATTTGAAGGCGGCACCCATGGATTGCCTACAACTCATGGAACCAGTGAATCTTTTTGTTGTTGTCTCCTAAACCCCTTTGTTCACTCTTTTCATTAAGTTTGGCAGCCAGTACAGCATTAGTGCCTCACAACAGGTGCTTGAATATCGACCACAAGGGTGGACAATTATTTCTGAGGAAGGGTAGAGTGAAAGAGCACAACGTTAAGAGTACTATTGAGACTCATCGAAGGCATGTTCGAACAAATTTCATTTACGTCCAACTCATTCATGGTGCATGCAGGTTGTCTCAGCCTTTCGCATGCATTCCTTCTATGATGTTTACAATTGACTCGGGTGTAGGTGTTAGGATGACAAGGACTTGAGAAATAGGTTTAGGTGCATATGCTATGCTTCAGATCTATCAATGGGATGCTTACTTATTTCGTTAGGACTAGCCTTTAAGCTGAGCCCTGTCTCTCCCAGCAAGGTGTTGTTCTGACTTGTATTCTGCCACCATTCTCTTACATTGACGTTGATGAACCTAAACTTCCATGGCAACAGCACACCAAAAACTTGAAGAGTAATGGTTAATGATGGTGCAGACCGGTTATAAAGGTACTGTGTTGTGCAAGTTGTTTGGGGCACCTCCGTGTGACCTAATCCCTTCCTCTAGACGTGAGTTTATACTGTGACTTTTCAGTCAAGCAAGTAGCACTCAAGTGATCAAGTACTAAAAGGTTTTGGCTGTAGGCCAGTGATAATCTAGATAACGAGATAGAATGGAGGAGGGTATGATGTGAATACCACAAGTCCAGTGTAAAAGTAGGAGAAACAACTAGACGAGGTTTCTAGGCATAGGTCCTATAAAAATAATGGCAATAATGAAGCTATGTGTGCGGTAGACGGTTTATAACCGGTGTAGTGTCAAAATACTGAAGGGGGGCAATCCTAATAATGCCAGTTAATGGTGGCAAGAGCGTGAAAATGAGTTTATGTCTGGTGGGACGTGGCGATGATGAGTGCTGATCCTATATGAGACAAAATATACTAAGGGCGATGTTGAAAACTGAGTCTACTTGGAGACGATCCTATCCTATGTCAATATCAATCCTATGCGTGTAAACCTATCCTATCCAATCCTATCCAATCCTATGACAGTCTAAACCAGTGTTAAGTCCAATACAATGATATGCATGTTGCGTGTCTACCCTTAGATTTTGTGATTTTGTATAAGATATATGCATCCCAGAATCGATATCTACTTGAATACAAGAGCTATTGTTGAGACTTCAAGCAGATAGCTAGGATCCTGTGCAATGAATGAAGATATAGAGTCGAAATACAGGACTTAGGAACGATACCTTGAAGGATTGAACCTACTAGCCTGAAATAGTCGATCTCTAATAGGTCTAAACAAGCAGATATATGCTATAACATCCTATTCGAGCACAATCCACTTAAACCAGAAGTAGCTGGTCCCTTAATGAGGTTGACTAGCCCCCAGATGAAGGGAATATTCCCCTAATGTGATTGAATAGCTGTGACTAGTTGTCTATGGTTTGCAGAATTATTCCGAGGCTGTTCAAGCTCTGGAAAGAATAGATAGAAGAACTTCCCAAGTTCGCATTCAGCAGCAAGTACTTTCCCTCATATGGCGGAATATTTGCTTTTATATTGGAGATATGAAGTGACTCGCCAGTACTATCTATTGATAGTGACTTTGGACCTGTAGATACTCTGCAGACAAGTCGGATTCCAGAATAGTAGGCCTGTAGGCCATGAGGCTCACATCAGTGATCGGAGTATCCATATTGACGGATCAATTGATCAGGAATATTCCACTGACTGTAGCCTTGACTATTTGCCTAGAGATAGAGAATGGTGACGCATTCTATGATGCAATAGCCTGGGCAGAGGGTAAAGCGACTGGTAACCAAGCTATTCAGCTTTGCAGTTCCAGAATCCTTCCTAGTCTGGCAAAGAATGATAGAATATTTCGATTCAAGCGGCCATGAATGAGCCTGGAAAGTGGACTAGAAAGTACCTAGACCATTCCGACCAGGAAACCCTCAACCCAGCAGTATGTAGCCTAGATACAGTCAGATATTAGCTTATACAGTATGACTATATATCTGAGATAGATCGGACTATGTACAGTATATAAAGGCCTCCTAGATGTAATATACTGGAGGCAACACCCTCCCCACGATTTGACCTTATAAGCGCGGTGCTTGAGGCGATTCAAGGGCCTTGGAGTGGAACCTCGGAGCTAGAGAATAGTTGTTAAGTCCCTGGAAGCTTGCCATCCCTTAGAGTTGCACCTTAGCCTGTGTGCAGGGTGATTTGAAGGCCTTTGTGCTTATCCTTTGGATGAGACGGCTATATCTCGAGTCCACTAAAGATAGAAAGAATATATTGATATTTATTTGAATATTTTCGAGTTTGATTCGGCCAGTATGCCATAGCGAAGCCAGTGTGCTACAGACGTCGGCCAGTGTGCCATAGTAAAGCCAGTGTGCTATATAAATCGGCCTAAGTGCCATTTAATCTCAGAACATGAAATATTTGAAGTTTCAGGACGAAAAGTTATCCTTAATATATTGTATTTGATCACAAACAAGTGCTATATTCGCTAAGTCGAATTGAATAGCTTGAATACCTTTAGAAACAAAAGAACAAGTCGTAATAGTCCTGCTTCTTGCTGGGATAGTTGTGCACTTGGCAGAATATTTGATCTTCCAACCAAACTAGTCGGTTTGCAGAGGTCTTCTATCGATCTCAAAACACCCAAACTTATATATTGGTGATTGTGAAGCGCAAGGATTGCTTTGGGTTGAGTATATATGAGTTTCACTCATTGTATATTCGCTCTAGATTAGTCTCTGCACCGTTACCAAGCACATCAACGATCCTATGTGACAATGTTGATTCCTATAAGTCTGCCAGAGACTACCCAAGTGGGCTGTGATGAACGATGTTGAAAGTAAAGCCGAATAAAACTCCTATGGTACGAAGATGAAGATGATCCAATCCTATAAAACAAAAAGAGGCGATGTATGACACGAGCATACGGTGTTACATGCTAGATGCATGTATTAAACCAATAATGATGGGTTGCAATCAAAGGTACGACGAGCGACTGAAGATAATGCTAACACCGGTCGATCACGGTGTAGAGCGTGTTTCTCAAAGAGAACAAGGGAGGTGCGAAGCTAAAGACAATGCGAAACCAGTCTGTTGCTTATAGCAAGTGTATGGGATGCAAACAAATGTTATTGCTCATGTACTGTGCTATGCAAGAAATATGGTCGTTAAACCAGTGCTAATGAGCGTAGCAAGAGTGTAACGATGAGAATATAGCCAGTCTTGAGCAGTATAGCGGGTGCTAATAGCAAAGTAGCGGGTAGATAGATCTCCTTCTTACTTCTATGATTTTCTATGTATTTTATACTACCAAAGATATTTATTAATAGAGAGACTTAGTAAAGCTGTAAGGCTGCAGCTTTGTAACAAGTCAAACATCCATATGCATCGCCATAGTCACTTGTAACAGCTAATCCTTAGCGTTACTGAAGACAGATAAATGCACTATATCATGGGTTGTCACAGCGGGGTTATTGGGGTGCTGTTTGGACTGCGGACTGTGAGGGTACAGTGGAATTACTGAGGTGAACGAAAGGAATAACGCCTTCTAGTGAGCTGGGCATGGCGATATTATCAACGCCGGTCATTTGGATGACAAGAACTTGATGATTATTGTAGTAGGACAATTGTTGGCAGGTATGACCTCATATAATGAAAGGATCAACACCAGTCCGTTACACCGTGATGCGCTGGTGATGCAGTCCTGATGAGTCAGTGATGTGTAGTTCGCTTATCACTGGGGTTTGCCTGATCGATCAATACTGTGCCTATCCATGATGGCATATGAGTTAGGTCACGAAACAAGTTGGGATGGTTATTCTTCGTTATAGCCGGCCGTTGAAGTGTCAAAGAGGTCCTATAATAGTGCGTACACATCAGTGTTATCGTTATAACTGGTGCTGAGTCGTTGTCACTTAGAAATGACAAAAATCACGAATTCTGAGCATACAGAGCCTAGAGGCTCATCAACGTCACTTTCCCTTTGATATTGCACAACCACAATGTATCGGAGTCTGCTGAGCAGAGTTTTTAGAGGCCATGATGGTGATGATGGTGAGCGATGGGAGGATGGATGATGTGAATCTGCGGGAAAGCACTTGTGCTGTCCACATGATCAATTATAATATGACACCCTACCGGAACAAGGAGGTGCTAATGCTTACTGAAGGATGGAGTGTTGATCAAGTTTGGAGGTGAATTTGCTTCCAACTTTTATTACTCTGTGTAATTATTAAAATTGGTGGGCCAAGAACATTTGCAGAATTGTTAGCAGCTGTGCACTATGCTAGATACATCCATACCATAGGTGCTGTGGCATAGAGTGCGACTATGGCGATGAGCATTGGGCCATGTATCAGGAAAGGAATCATTGTCTGCGGAACTCGGATCGGTTCTGTTGCACAGTAAATGTGCTTGTTTCTTTATTCATCTCCATGTTGAATGACGTGGATGTATTAGTAGGTTCGAGTCCATGACCCGCCTCCTTTGTGTTCACCCAAAGTTGACATGTCTGGCCATTGATAAGGTGTTTTCATTTGAAGAGGTGGTGGATGCACATGTGGGAAGGCTTTCAATTCATGTTTGTTCAGTGTTGAAGTGGGATGCTTGTGTTGTCATCCTCACTGTATGTATTCTCAAAAATCAATGGGGAAACTTCATTCAATTCCATTGAAAAACGTCAGCATGTTGATAGATGTTACCAAGTGTCAGAGATAGCATACTACAGATAATAAGTTTGTTCAATTCATAGATGAAAAAAAAGCATAGGACTCGGATCTGCCACTCGTATGAGTTGGCCCACACTGACTAGTACCTATAATATACATTATAGGACTTGGAATTCAATAAATTCCCAGGTAATGTGCCACTCCATCAATGTGTAAATCTTGTACTCAAATCATTCCCTAGATTGGTATTGTACTACAAATTAAGTAAGATAGTAGTAAAAAGAGAAGAATATCCTATTGTATAATTAAGTTAGTAAAATGTAACCGCCTGTTTATTTCTATACACTGAATGTTTTGAGAATGTAGAACACCGTTAGCCTCGAGTTGTACCATGACATTCCATGAAAATTTGTAAGTAATCACAGATACAAATGCAAGAAGGTAACAACTCACATAGAATACACTTGAGTTAGTAGACACTTGCTACGAATCTGCATACATATTGTCAGTGAAGTCCGACTGTAGTAAAGCAATAAATCTCACACTATCCATCCTTGACATACTAGGTAGTCGATCTCTACCTCCTTCCCTAAACGTAACATTGTATATAAGACTACAAATGACAAAAACAGTCTAAATCACCTAAGAGATTGTTAGTGAAAGAACAACCATAAAGCAAGAACAACATACCTCAACATGATCCACAGGATCAAAGAAATGCTTCACCTTAAGCTGCACTTTCCCACCTGCACAAGCCAACCACTGATTCCAATGACGAGCCTGGTAAGTATAAACTAATCCCTGGTTCCTGACTTCCATTTCCAATGTCACTGCCATCCAACCCCGGTGGTTGTACCCACACAACGTGTAATGGTGAGTCAGATTATTCAAGGAGGAATGCCATCCACAACTGCCACCATGAGTAAAACTGATAAGTCAAGTTAGTAGCTTACAAAATGGACAGTTTGTCGACCCCCTGCATCATAAGAACATTTGAATACTTTTTCTTTGCCTCTAGTAACACTCTTGCCAGAAATTCATCCTTGATCGATGCAGAACGGGTGTAAATTTTATTATGGTCTCCAAAGAATGGATCGCAAGCTTGAAGACCAACGCATAAGAAATACAATCAAATCGACATATGGATCGTCGTATTAGATATGAGATGCAGAGGGTGAATTAACAAGTAGAGCAGAGCAAAATAACTCGAAAAACAAGTTAAGAGAACTTAGTCGCATCACTGTACCATTAAATCACGTGTCCTGATCAGTTTCGTTATGCTTATGTCATACCCATGTGAAGGACAGGCCATACAACTGCATATTAAGGCATGTGATGAGAAAAAAAGCAGTTTAGTATTATATAAACTTTATAAAAGTTATAAAATTATATTGAAACATCCATATAAAGAACAGAGAAAGAATCGGGGACCCGGTGCATGCACCACTACAATCTATAATGTCATTATACAACATGACCCTATAGCAATGGAATGCTGGGGCTCCCAGCCTTTTGGTGTGCTGGGAACCCAGTGGTTGATTGGTTCAAGGGCCCTTAGCAGATGTAGATGAAGCAGGTTACTATCAATCACCCAGAAGTGTAAACAGAACAGAAGTGCAAACGGCAGATTTATTATCCAAGTCTTGGCCACAATTCTTTACTGTTCCATCTATAAAATTTACCAGTAGTACTCTTATGTTATATCTTTCTGGCAATGTACTTATTTCATCTAGCCAGTCCATAAATTATATTTACGATTTCTTTTGCATGCCCAACTAGACAAAAACAGCAGTTACAGATCTAATTCAAGTGACCTGTATGTACCACATCTCAACGATAGGCTGCAATTTTTTTTCTGAAAACATAGAAACTATTTCTCTATATGAGAAAAAAAAATTGCAAGGCAAGGACAGGAATTGCACGCTCCATAGGCAGATAATCAGAGAAGTGCAAATGGGCATGACAAGGGAGAGCGATATTTAAACTCCGACACCTAGCAGCTGAGGCTTCGACGACTCGTGTCCCAATACGGCCTGACTCAGCAATGCGGGTCACAGATTGTCATGTTTACACTTCCTTGCTATTTTGACCCCCCATCCCAGCATCCCTCTTAACAAACACAAAAAATTCTGAGTCTTCACAGAGACAAAATTTAGGTTATAAAGGTGTGTTGTGCAAATTTTATAACAGAAAAATATGATATTGAACGATGTAGCTCTACTCGACATTTCTGTTTACACTTCTGGGTGATTGATAGTATGTTTACATCACAGACAGGATGAAAGATGTCATCATCAGGGACTCTTATAACACTGTGAGTGCTGTCAGAGTATGTCATACATTTCCCAGTAATAAACAAAGTCATAGGATTCCATTTTTGTCGAGAATGCGCTGTACACCGATTTGGGCGTATTGGAAGTGGCCGTGGTTGGCGTAGCTGACAAACGAGTGGGGGAGTTACCTGTTGTGTTGGTGACCCTCAAGCCTGAGTATGAAGGATTAATCGACGAGGAGAAACTCGTGACCCTTGCGAAGAAACTGTGAGTGTACTTACATTCCTAGCGCTGTTCAGAGTGAATCGTCTGGGCAGGTTACCTGGATTCACTGTCCCTGTGATGATCATCCTGCATGATTGTGATTTCGGAGAGTACCCATTCCATCGCTTGAGGATGTTTTTGATTGAATAAGGGGCACAGATCACACATCATCTGGGAAAATTACATCAGGAAAATGTCAATGTGATACATGCAGCTACAGTGGGTACATAGCTCGGGTACCTTGGTAGCACACCCCCCATTTAGGTACTAGTACGTAGCCTGCTGTTAAATGAATATACCTGCTGGTAGCTGAGGTAGCTATGACTGAGACATATGTATTGCTACCATAGTACTTCGGTTTCACAACAGTACTACAACCATTCCTTTCTGTAGTACTATGATAGATATACATTCAATCTATAAATTGTACAGCAGTTCTTGGCATGAGCTAGCAAAAAGGTTTTATTCCAATAATAATAGATAGTACACATTACTATTCCCTCCCCACGCTATCAGTCTGTATCGCGATTATCTTCACCATCTGTTTCTCCGGGTCTTCCCTCAAGATCTGCCTGTAACCCCCAAGTTTCTTCCTCTTCATCATCAAGATCACCAGTCACTACCTGCTTCGCTTTTACCCCAGCATTTTATCTTTGTATAAAAAGATCAGTACGCATAATCACTGATGAAGATAATACCACTTACAATTGACCACTGAGCTTTCAGGGGAGACAAACAAAACATGGAAAAGCAGAGTAGCAATGACTGTTGCACATAGAGGTCTTCGACATCATTACACCCCATGCCTCGCTGCTCATTCCAGATCCTAAGTGCACAGTAAGCAATAAGCATTAAAACAATGCAAACTACATACATTCAGGTCCGGGGCATCTATGATATAAAACTCCTACAAACAGAGCGAGACAAATCAGTATGAAGGTATGGTGTTACAAGACAGGCACTCACCACTAGTCACCAGCAGCCCAACAGTCCTGTGAATTTAAGGATGCATGAAGTGCAGCAAGGACCATTAGAGATAAGACAGCTAGTTAGCTAGTTATATACCAGTAAGCAAAAGGAGGATGGAATGATCAACAAAGAGTGGAGGAGTGGACGAACAGTGGGCAGAGATGGGGGAAAGGAAGAAGGGGTGGTTGGATTTGATCGGAACCCAATGGCGTGATCTTGTTTATATTGCACGTGATGCAAATAGATTTGGGTCAGAGTTTAAAATGGACTTGGCAACATTCCAATGCTCATTGTCAGCCTACCCTCTCCACTGCTATTGTAACTGTCTGAAGCATCTCACAATATAGACAATATTTCAAATAACTTTATTCATTGTTACGTTTCCTTATTTCTGCTTCACCCTTTGATATAACTTCAAATCTTAGTCAGTCCAAAGTTATCTTTCTAGAGTATAATCAACTGCACCAGACACAAGAAAAGCCCTGATACTGACCAATGTTATAGCATTTGGTAGTTATCACTCAAGTATACTGGTCTGTATGTAGCTACCAGTGGCATATACAGGATGCTATATACTACTACATACCACTGCACACCTGCTACCACAGCTACTAGAGCTACATATGCTACATATACCTAGGTGGCAAGTATGTAGCAAATGGGTTTTTCCTGATGTATCAAAGCACCATTATGGGCTATAGCCCAGAGGGAGTGGATGAAGAGGATGAGGAAATAATAGACCGGATGAGATGAAAGCCAAGGATATTGTGTTGGCTGGTGTTTGGGATTACGTCCTATTCCATGCAAAGGGATAATGACTCAGTATGGACAGAAGGCTTGTTGGTTTGATCTTCATTTTTCGATTGGCAAAACGGGACTTTTGGGATGCTCCCCTTTCGGGATTTCATGTTGATTCAAGACATTGTAAGACTCAGGAAAACACACAAGCCGCATGCCGTCCTGAAGTTGAGAGTACGTTAAAAATTGCCAGGGTCTCAATTCAGGCGCCGCCTGTCTGGGAGATGCCGAGATATGCCGTGTTCTCATTTGCCGAGCGGCACGAGACAGGCGCGCTTGGGCACGTACCATCATCTCGATCTCGATTTTTCTCATTTGCACTAATGAAATGAGGAGCACCTGTTTCTGCTCTGAAAGATACAGTTGCCGGACTACCACACGCCGGTTATATGTCGCATCTGAAGCTCTGAAGCAGGCGTCAGTGAACCAAGGTGATTACCGCCATTTCGCCTATTCAATCGGGGTACTATGGACATATTTCAGTCATGTACATACTCCGGTCTATCACGACCCATGGAGAGTATTTGACAAAGCAAAAATCAATGGTTGTTGGCTCTGGCATGGTTCCAATTTCTCAATATCAAAGGAAATGGCCAATCGATAGAGTTTGTTTGGATTAAAGGTTGGCGAACGAAGAATCATATCACGGGAAGCCGCCTTGACATTATCATATTATGTGATGTTTTTTTTTCGTTTGTGCAGATGTCTTTTCTCTCAAGATATCTGCTTTCTAACAAATCCCAGGAAATACAAACACATTTTTCAGGATCGGCGACACATGCTTTTGAGGACTGTCTTCCACTAGTATGTCCCTGTAACGCGACTATCAGGTGCTCCACCTAACAACTCTGTAGCAGTGATCACAGGATACGACAGACACACGACGGGACTTTTCTACCGCCGGAATATGCGGGCCGGCAGTACTACCAATCGTCGTTCTTAATCCCCGGATTCATCTTGGCTTCTTCACTTCCCATGGCATCGATCCGCATCGATATCGAGCGTGTTATCTCAGCTGTAGACCCTCGCATATACTCTGGTTTCACTGAGCATATGGGACGATGCATCTACGGCGGGATCTACGAACCCGACAATCAGCACGGTCTCACTGATCCTCAAACAGGCTTCAGAACCGATGTTATGACCGTCTTGAAAGACCTCAAGATTCCTATCGTCAGATATCCCGGAGGGTATGTCAATGAGTTTGCTGTTAAGAGTTTCTCTCGTTGACTGCACTTTCCAGGAACTTCGTGAGTAGTTACCGATGGCAAGATGGTATCGGATCCAAGGAGCAGAGACCGCGTCGCCCCGAACTGGCGTGGTTATCGGAAGAGAGCAATCTGTTTGGAACTGACGAGTTCATCGATTTCTGTCGTGAACTCGGGACGGAGCCTTTTATCTGCCTCAATATGGGAACAGGAACGTTAGAGGATGCCCTAGCGTGGCTTGAGTATTGTAACAGGTGGGTACCTTGTAATTCGCGCTTATTTCTGTCTTTGACCCACAACAAACAGCTCAGCCAACACTTACTACGCCAATCTGAGGCGTAAAAACGGCCACGAAGAACCTCACAATGTGAAATACTGGGCACTCGGTAAGCTCCTGACAGACTTCTTTTATTTCATGCTTTTGATTATCCCTTGGTCCAGGCAACGAGGTCTGGGGTCCATGGCAAAGCAAGTATCGTCTTGCTTAACTGGATCATTGACTTATGCGACTCTCACAGTCGGCCAGCAAGAATCGCACGACTATGCCAAGAAAGCGTACCAGTGGGCAAAGGCTCTCAAACTCCTGGATCCTACTATCAAGCTCGTCTCTTGCGGCGGTACTGTGTTGTATTGTATTGTATTGTGGCTATAGATGTACTCATGCGCTGATTTAGAAACCGGGTATGCCGACTGGGACCGTATAACACTCCGCAAGTTAGCTCCCGTTGTTGACTTCCATTCCATACATAGTGAGTACCTGATATATTTGTTTCATTTCGCTCTCGTCGAAATGCGGATTTACAGTATACACTGTCAGCGAAGGCAAACACGCAGTCAATGCCATTGGTCGTACGTTCAGTGTTTTGCGTACCGTGGTTATTCCTGATCCCCCGGAATAGCTGCAGCTGCAGAGAAAGCGTTAGACATCACTCGGTCGCTCATCGATCTTGCTAAAATCGAGGCAGGATTGGAGAAGGACTTGACTGTGTAAGCTTGGCTTTCTTCTGTCCAAATCTCTTAACTTATCCTTGCCTACTAGTTGCTTTGACGAATGGAACGTCTGGTAAGGATGGTTATCGGCTTCATCTGAACCATTTGCTCATGCCTACGCTAGGGATCCAGTCCGCGGTAAGCCGCCACGCCTCGTCTTGTTTTCCGCTGATATGGTGCTGTTTAGCCCCTGGAGAGAAGGGCGCCGAAGAGCATTATGACCTTTCTGATGCCATCGCCGTTGCGTCATGGTTGAATGTATTCGTCCGGAAAGCGGACATCGTGAAGATTGCTTGTATCGCACAGTAAGATATCCTCCCGGTCGCAATGAGCTGATAATTGATTGTTTTTCAGGTCAGTTAATGTCATTTCTCCGGTATGTTGAGTGCCAAGCTAGGTACCTACGTTGAGCGACTATTTATTCAGATCATTACCTCTCCGCAAGGGCTCTTCAAGCAGGTTAGTTGTACTGTAAGAGCTTCTTCTGGTCTCACGTCATTTCTAGACAACCTACTACCCTCTTCACCTCTTTACTAATCTCATGCGAGGAGCTTCTCTCTCGGTGCATGTCAATTCGCCTATGTATACAGGTCCTACCGTTCCGACGTGGATCAAGCAGCTAGACACCCACACGCCCGATGCGGCCAAGTTGACCAAGTACATCGACGTCAGTGCGGTGTATGTGGAAGAGAGCAAGGAAGTGAGAGTCGCGGTGGTTAATAGGCACGAAAGTGAAGAGTTTACGGTGCCGATCATCTTCGCGCAACCTGTAAGGGAGAAGAAGGTGAAGGTCTATGAAGTCTGGAGTCCGCAGTTAGGTGATACAAATGGGTTCGAAGGGGAGAAGGTCAGTACCGTTGAGAAGGAGGTAGATTGGGAGGGTAGTTATGTTCTGAAGAAGCATTCGTTCCAAGGTAAGCTCTTACAGTTGTTCTGGAGGGTATTCTGACACGGGTCGTTTTCTAGTGTTAGTGTTCAAATTGGCTTAGAATGATGGCGCCGGTGGTGTATAATTCTTCCTGTACCTTGGTATCTGTTTGTTCCTCATTGTTCTGACGCAACCTAAGAACGCATTTATGAATGCAAGATCTACGAAGTCGTCGTTTTCCAGAACTTTTTACCCTGGGCGTTGCCAAACTAGCCCTTAACGCCCACATGCATACAGAACTGCGGAAGCCAAGTCGGTCTCTACTTCGTTCGAGCCCAAAGCGTCAGTTATCGCGTCAAAGCACGAGACCTAAAGCACTACCATTCCTAGGAGGTCGATATCTCCTTGCGGTTCTCTGCCTGGAATCCAACAACCGGTGGTCGGATAAACCGCGGGAAAATGTTAATGACATCCTCACAATCACCCCACACGCAGGGACGCTCATGCTCTCATGATCCACTTCAACAACTATGCGGACCGCCCCATTCCGGAAAGTCTACAAAAAGATGTATACACATTTTTGCTGAGATCATAATCCCCTTGTTTTCAGCGAAAATGATCACGCTCTCACCAAAGTGGTATACCTGGCTTTGCGGTTTGTTCGCTAGTCAGTCTATTCTTATTCTCTTCTGTGGGAAGGCTGAGGTACTCATTCGTCCAAGGTCTGGGTAGTATTATCTTTGGATACGACCTCGGTGTCATCGCGGGGGTGTTGGCAGCAACAAATTTTGCTGTATGCTGTCTGTCCTTCCATGATGGATCGTGCTTTCTAATGCGGTCAAGGATACCATGGGTTCACGATTCGGGAATGAAGGTTTGAAGGGTCTTATAACGAGTATATTCGGTTCGTATCTTACCTTTGAACCCATTGGTCTGCCGGCTTATCATTCGCGATTTTCCTTCAGTTCTGGGGTGGTACGTACTCTTGGCACTATACCGGACGTTTAACATCCAAACCTGTGATTAGCTTCTTCGGCATGTTCCCCGTCGCATACGCCGCAGACATACTCGGACGTCGCAAGACCATTCTTCTCGGCGGCGTCATATATATGTCAGCTTCTGTTCTTTTGATGTTGCTTCTACGACAGTAAGCCGAGATCTTTGTAGTCTTGGCGGGGCCCTTCAAACCTCCGCTCCGAACATGGATATGATGCTGGCCGGTCGGTTCTTTGCCGGTACGTCGTGGTCTCTCTTTTGCTTTGTAGCGGAGAGTTCAACGTTGCCAGGCTTTGGCTCTGGAATCATGTCGGACTTGGCGCCGCTATATCAGGTATTCTGATTGGATCGTTTGCTTAGATTGGTACTGACCGACTTTGTGTAGGCTGAAATTGCTCACCCTAGTATTCGAGGTCGGCTCACCACTTTGCAACAGGTGAGTGAGCGTTGTGCACACTGAAGTGTATGGGCTCACTTTCTTTCGTAGTTCATGCTCGGAATCGGAGGTATGGAGTTTGTTAATCATTACGATCACGAACTTATGATGCTCGTACAGCGTTCGTTGCTTCTTGGGTGGTAAGGCTGTCTTCCGCAGTGCCTACCTTCGTTAACAATCGTAGACCTACGGAACCGCCCAAGGACTCCCCGGCAGACAGTCAGAATGGAGAATTCCTTTGGGAATTCAAGTGAGAACGGTTCTTGTTGTCTTATACTTCATCAACTCATGCGATATACGGCATAGATAATCCCAGCTATTCCTCTGGTTGCGTTTATAATGCTATTCCCCGAATCGTGAGTGAGAGTTATTGTCATTTATGTATGCGCATACGAGAATCTGTACTAGTCCTCGGTGGCTTGCCGAGAAGGGTCGTATCGAAGAAGGTAAGGCTGGTACGTTTACATTTACGTCCGCTCATGGTTTTCAGCCAGGATCTGCTTGGCACGCCTGCACGCCCATGGAAACGTGAATGACCCGTTCGTTACAGCGCAGATGGAAGACATCAAAGCTGATATACATAAGGCACAAGACATCGGCGAGTCTACGTATGAGCGTCTTCCCTGTACGTGCCAAGTCATTAACAGATTTGCTGACAGGTGGTCCGAGCTATTCACTATCCCTAGCAACTTTCGGCGGTTAAGCCTTGGGTACATTCTGCAGTTCTCCGTTCAGATGACCGGTGTTAGTGTGATTCAGTACTACTCGACGACGGTGAGCCATACATATCTTACCTGTCATACAACTCAGTCATTAATCGTGTTTTTAGATCTTTACAACGGTAGAAACACAGCTTATCTCAATCATCTTTCCACCTGATCCTTTTTTACTAGATGGGTTTTTCTTCGACGCGCATTCTTCTCTTTCAGTCCATCAACAGCATTATAGCGCTTATCGGAGAAGCTTGCTGTGTGCTCTCGGTGGATCATTTTGGGCGACGAAGACCGCTTATCGTAGGCAACATCGCTTCAGGATTGGCTTTTGTCGTTGGCTGTGTCCTAATGGCCCGATATCCCGGATCTGTTCCCAAGTAAGTCCTTCTGTGTCCTATTTTGAGTTTGGATATCTTACTACGTGTTAGTGATGCGGTGCGCGCATTCCCTTTCTGTCAAGCCTGCGGATGTTGAGGCGTGTATAAACCCTTTTTTCAGGCCCATTATGTGAGTCGAAAGTTCGTGTCCTCCATACCTGACACCTCTGACAATCCTATGTTATCTAGATCTTTATTAGTACGCGTTTCGTATGATCCGAGTCTCAGTTTATCTCTTATGCCAATCTTCTCACAGTAACGTATGAAATTTCACTCATATTCCGATAAAAATGGTCCTAACAGTATCCAGGACCTGGATCTTTAATTTCTTCTTCAGTTCTTGCATTGGACCGTTATCATGGGCATACCCAGTCGAAATATAGTGCGTCTCATTCTTGAATGCGATATCATACTCAGCTGTACCATTCAGTTCGACACGAACACGCGCCAAGGCAACCGCATTGACGAGCTCTTCTTCGTGGCTTTCAAACTTGTGAGCACGGCCTATACTTTCAGATTCTGTTTAATTGATTATCTTTCTAGCTTCATTGCCGAAGTTACGCCTAAAGCATTCAGTGCAATCGGTTGGAAGTCAGTCTCCTACTCGTGTTCGTGCGCCACATTTTGATCATCTTTCTACTAGATATTGTATGTCCTCCACCTGCATAGTTCTTAGCAGCCACCATCATCGCCTACTTAGATCTGGTGTTTGCCATCTGCAGCCATACCAAGTACGTGCCTCGTCATACCGTCTAGTATTTCTTACTGACAGGGCCAGTGCCTTATGTATCTGGGCATTCTACCCTGTACGCCATTCTCTCATTTAGCATGTTCAAGTCTATTTACAAATGTTCATACATAGGAAACTAGCGGGCGTCGACTAGAGGAGATGGACGCTCTCTTCGAGGAGTCTCCCATCTTTGTACCTGGGAGCGGATACACCAAAGTCAGCGACCGACACGCAGCAGAGAATGATCTTCGTGCAGGTAAGCCCATCGCGCTGTTTGAAACCACGAGATGCTGAAGAATTGGCCGTCAAAGGCAACTTTGTTCCGGGTGAACTTACGGGAAGAGAGGCTTTAGGAAAGGGGGACGAAGAGTCAGCTGAGCACTACGAGAAAACGGTCTGATTTTTGATGTTTAATTTTCTAGTGGTGTTTCATGTAAGTAATCAACTCTTAATGTTGCCCTGGTACACCCAAGAATATCTTGATGGAATTTCGAGTCAACGCGACATCGAAGCCGCAAAATGCCGGATGGCACTTCACCGTCAGCGAACCCCTTTGTCCCTTGTTTGTTGAGGAAAATGGGGTAGCCTTGCCATGGGCACGCCGCGTGATAAATCAAGAAGAAGAGTATAGTTATTCTCAACATAGGCTGGGGGACAACTGAGTTTATTGGCGGATGCGAGGGATGGGATGTGTTCCCCAGTATTTGCCTCCGATTATTCTTCCCGAGTCCAGATATGTACAGGTTTCTGTTTTCACTAACATAGTTGCATTTTCAACTTATCCCTTACTACGCCTTCAATTAGGACTCAAGCACCAACCCCATACACATTGAGAAATGATTTTCCTGTAGGTTGGCGTGGCACTAAGTGAGTGAAGGGAAGGTTTCATCTTCAGAAAACCACGGGGCTTCCAACTCCAGCGTTTCCAAGGCAGGCAGTAAGAATATAGCTTCGACGAATGTCCACCATGGGCCTATGAAGAGCTGCTTCTGATCGGCACCGTGTTCGTCTGTGACCTTGATTTGGATGGTGTGCAGAGCATGAAATGCAGGCGCCCTCGTACTCATCGAGTTGGATATAGGTTCCTTGTATTTTTCCACAAGATCAAGCATGGTAGGCCGGCCGCGCTGCTGAGTTATGACAAAATCCATTTCCCTGCATGAGAGTCGTTAATAGTTATCAATGTTCTTCGAACCTCGGGAGAAAGTCTCGTACCCGATGTAATGTCCCACGGACGGCGGTGGTAGTAGCGGAGTACGTCGAGATACGTTGAACCATCGCCATGAGACCTTCGCGATACTGGTGAGAAAATATAGATGACGTAGATGGCGATTGACAGCAGCTAAAGAAGTAAGATTGCGGGACAATGGCTGTAGGAAAGAGCAAAAGAATAACGAAGATATTCGATTATCAAAATCAAAGAATCGCCGTCCAAGTTGATCATCGTTAGGTCGATCATTCCGGTGGGATTGTCACGACTAGTCTCGTACCCACCCGTAAAAGTGATATCTCTTCCTCCTCCCTGACGCTCGGAGGGATCGGTCCGAGACACGTGTGGCGGAGTTGAAAAATCGTTACAGAGATATCACGTTTTCAACTCCGCAAAACGTGGTCACCACGTGGAAACTATCCGCCAGAACGGATGGGGACGAGACTCGTCACGATCTGACAGCGGTTCAACATTGAATCGGAATCTCAAAACTTGAAACTCCAACAAGGAAAGTACCCCTGGCCCACTGTGCATGTTTTTGTTGCTCACCAGTATATGGCGAACTTTAGGGTAAAGCTGTATTAAAGACACATGGTTGACTGCTTCAAATTTTCTGGCGGACATTCAATCGGGGCCCTATAATGGCAATCAGTGACTCGCCTACGCGAAAACTTGAACAACGGACTCCAGATGTCCATGTCAGTCCCGGACCTGGAGAGCACATACTTTTCTGGAGCCTCCCTGCAGCTCTATCCTCACCATCCTCCCGATTGTCCTGTAAACGAGCAGGGCTTCTACGCGGATGGCCCAAATTGCAGATCGCCTGGACGCCTCCATAGCTCATAGTGTTCCCATTCCTGCTAGGCCCCCTAATGTTTCTATCGTCCTCGATAAACGACTTCTCTGCAGTGAGGAGCATATTGCTCATGTCTGGACAGCGCATGTCCATAGCGCTTCACCCAACGCCACATACCCAACGACGATGGTCACAAATTTCCATGATCCCGTTTATTTTGGAGACACGGAGCTGTTCGATCCATTCACCCTCCGTGATATATTTGTCTCACGGGAAACACAAGCGTACCAACGTCTACAGAGCCTTTACGGCACTAAGGTGCCACATTTCTATGGCCATTTTGTGGCTCCCCTACCTTCTCAGCACAATAGAACTGTCAACGTCATCTTGCTGGAGTACATCCATGGCAGGGACATATGAGACCTTGTTCCCGTGGAAAATTCGGAGGCTTTGTGTAGCATGCACAAGGATAATCTCATCGATACGGCCCTCCAGCTCTTTTGATATCTGTGCATTAGGGATCGAACAGTGGGACATGCACCCCAGGAATGTGATACTACGTCCTAGGTGCAAAGACGGGCCGTTCTGCTCGACACAAGGTTGCCCGTTGCACCATGAGGCGAATTGTATGGATATGCAGATGGTGATGGTAGATTTCGAGATGATTAATTTGCGAGAACCGGATAGCCAGTTCAGTGACGCTGTGACCCAGACGGCCCACGTCGACAAAGTGAGGTCATTGTATCATGAATATTGGTTAAAGAATGGGATGCCTTGATCAGTTGTAATTCCCTTGTATTCCAGTAGATATATATCCATACGAAGATGTCCAGTTGATTTACACTAGGAAAATGAAAGCAGTCGTCCAGTACCAGTAAACTGGCACAGCAGAGTCTTGAATCTCGATCTCGAGGAGTGAAAACCCGGACCGATACTTCCGACCTCGCCCTGTTGATCAAAAATCGAACTTGACCTTATCCAACTGCTTAACGCTGATAAACGCGATCCTCGCAGTTTAACCCCCTGCCGTCATATTTTTTCCGCTGCATATATAGGCACGGGCCGGCACGGAGAAGACAGCTATTGATCCCTTGAAGGTATTTAACTGATGGGCACGTACTCACAACTTGGCGCTGTTAGCACGCTTTCCCGACAGATACAACTCAAGTGAGAGACCAGATCCTCATCTTCTGCTGCTTTGTTTTCTAGGATACATTGACGGCGCGTGATCCTGAAGTCATGTCAATTTCTTCCGATGATTTTCCTCGTGAGATCTAGGTGGCCATGCATCTCAAACAGTTCTAAGGAAGACAGTGACAGAGGAGGCCCAGGCTTGTAGATTGGAAGGGGGGTATTCACATCCAACAGTATTCCCTTCTGTCTCAACCTTTGGTGTCCATTTTTTACAAATTTTCCTATAACTATAGGGGACCGAGTTATACAGAATTCCCTATAACTATAGGGAAATCAAATTCTATGTATCCTTCAGAACCCTACAGGATAGGTATCCTCTTGCAGGCCCCAGGCCTACCAGCATGACCAGGGCAGGGTGTCATCACACCCTTCCTTTTGATGGCTGTTGCACTGCCACCCTCTCATCTTGCTCACTGTCAGGGTTCCCCGCCTTCCCTCCCACTGTTGCGCACTTTTTTTCCTTTTTGGGAAATTTGCTTCCTATGCCTCCAGAATACTTGTGGGCCTTATTCCTGTCCTCCCGCTCACTGTTTAGGTCCGAAATTAGAGATATAGGGTCTTCTAAAAATATATAATGGGTTAGTAAGCTGGCCCCGCCCCTCCCACGCCTCTGGATGCTGGATTCGGAATGGGGAGACTGGATGTAGTGTGGCAGTGCAGCCAATTGATGGGATCAGCCATCAATATCAGTCCATTTTTAGAAATACTTCGGATTGGAATGGTTTCTGGGCACTGGATGGGCCACAGGATGGTACTAGGATATGCATAAATATAAATAACCTTGGATTTAGTCCTCTGGTGATGTATGGGAGCCACAGAGAAGGGGTAAAACAGGTAAAATAGTAAATAATAGCGAAAAATAATGGAAATTTTGCATTTGGGGGGTGCTGCATGGAGTGGATTGCTTTGAAACCTTCACAAATGTGTTCTGTAGTCCCATATATCTCTAAACACAGCTTTGTTTTACTTGTGGGGCTCCAGGATTGATATAAAATAGTGAAAAATAGCGAAAATTGGGGGGGAATTGCATGTGGGGGGGTGCTGCGTGCATCTGATCGCTTTGAAACGTTTACCAATGGATTCCGCGACCTTAAAAACCCCTAAAAGGCCCCTGGTTATATTTGTGGGCACTCAGTATCGATCATCAAATGGGTATTACAGTTTATGGGGTGCACATATCAAAACTCCCATTAAGGAATCCGAATTTGATAGTCCCCAGCCCATAGGATGACCGGAACATTGAGATCTGGAATGTGCTTCTCCTCAGTTTTGGAAAGATCTGCTTATATCTCTGTCAGTACCATTCATATCCCCCTGTGATTTTGTACACAATATTTTACGGTATATATAGTATATCTAGTACCAGTATTACCTTCCCTAACACTCAGAAATGCGAGCTATATGAAATTTTGCAAATATTCAGTTTCACCCTTTTTATCAGGAATTTCGCATTGCTGGATTGCCATCCTGGGCTTTTCTGGGTGGTTTAAAGGTCTAGCAGTCTACTGGAAGTAACTCCGAAGTTTTCTGACGCCTGGAAATGGGAGTTTTGATATGTGCACCCCATAAACTGTAATACCCATTTGATGATCGATACTGAGTGCCCACAAATATAACCAGGGGCCTTTTAGGGGTTTTTAAGGTCGCGGAATCCATTGGTAAACGTTTCAAAGCGATCAGATGCACGCAGCACCCCCCCACATGCAATTCCCCCCCAATTTTCGCTATTTTTCACTATTTTATATCAATCCTGGAGCCCCACAAGTAAAACAAAGCTGTGTTTAGAGATATATGGGACTACAGAACACATTTGTGAAGGTTTCAAAGCAATCCACTCCATGCAGCACCCCCCAAATGCAAAATTTCCATTATTTTTCGCTATTATTTACTATTTTACCTGTTTTACCCCTTCTCTGTGGCTCCCATACATCACCAGAGGACTAAATCCAAGGTTATTTATATTTATGCATATCCTAGTACCATCCTGTGGCCCATCCAGTGCCCAGAAACCATTCCAATCCGAAGTATTTCTAAAAATGGACTGATATTGATGGCTGATCCCATCAATTGGCTGCACTGCCACACTACATCCAGTCTCCCCATTCCGAATCCAGCATCCAGAGGCGTGGGAGGGGCGGGGCCAGCTTACTAACCCATTATATATTTTTAGAAGACCCTATATCTCTAATTTCGGACCTAAACAGTGAGCGGGAGGACAGGAATAAGGCCCACAAGTATTCTGGAGGCATAGGAAGCAAATTTCCCAAAAAGGAAAAAAAGTGCGCAACAGTGGGAGGGAAGGCGGGGAACCCTGACAGTGAGCAAGATGAGAGGGTGGCAGTGCAACAGCCATCAAAAGGAAGGGTGTGATGACACCCTGCCCTGGTCATGCTGGTAGGCCTGGGGCCTGCAAGAGGATACCTATCCTGTAGGGTTCTGAAGGATACATAGAATTTGATTTCCCTATAGTTATAGGGAATTCTGTATAACTCGGTCCCCTATAGTTATAGGGACTTTTTGTAAAATATGGACAGTATAGCCTCTCTGTCTGTCCATTTGTGTTGAGAATACTTACTCTTTGTTGGAATTTGGCAATCCGGCATCATGCCGATCTGTCTTATTAAGAAAGAAGATTGAGGAAAGGTATAGAAAGTTCTAGTAAACAGTCCTTTAGTATATAAGTAGGTACTGTAGTGTAGATCCTCATGCATTTGCAGAGCTCAGCCAAGTGCAATACTATTGGCTTGAACACTATGCATACATACTGGGAACGAACTTGATCCCCCGTTTCACAACACTCTTAGTCAGAAGTCCCGGTTTTGCGTCGATGGAAATGGAGCATCTACCCAATTACAGACCTTGTGTCGATTTCTGACATACCATTTTTGAGCTCTTCCAGGTTAATAATCGTAATTGTGAACTTACCTCCCATCCGTTACAGGTTTAATCATTAATGCTCGGTCTGCCTCAGCCGAACCTCGAGTCCATAGTCGGCGGCCCGCAGTGTTGGCCCATGTGCAAACACCTCTTTGTCAACGTCGTGGAGTTTACCAGGGCCACTCTGCGACATTGCGTTCTAGATGATACCAATGGGTCTGACTTACTAACGGACTTACTAACGTCTGTCTGATAAATCATTGACAACATTGACAGCATTCCCGGAAATCGACATAAATGGTTGTGCGTTAAGGTCACGAAGTATTCTCTCACTTTTCCACCATTCTCCGTCGTTTCCCACTTACACTGCTGCGCATAAATGGCTCTGGGATCTTCCAAACTGTTCAGGCCAGTCAAGGTCGGAGACCTTACCCTCAATCATAGGATTGTACTGGCCCCGATGGCCCAGTTCAAAGCGACAGAGACAGGGCACGTCCCGATCCTTCCATTAGTCAAGGAACATTATAATCAGAGAGCCAGTGATCCTGGCACTCTCCTTATCACTGAGGCAACCATCATCGCCCAGAAGGCTGGGGTAAACAGAAATACTCCGGGGGTCTGGTCTGAAGAACAACTAGAAGCATGGAAAGAGGCGAGTTTGCAAGATATCTCAGATTCCTTCAAGAACTAACGATGCATCTTATTCAGGTCACCGACTCTGTGCACGACAAAGGAAGCTACATCTACTGTCAGCTTTGGGCTCTTGGTCGTATGGCAGACTATAACACGTTGTGGGAGGAAGACCCGTCTCTTTCTTATGTTGCACCTTCAGCTGTCCCACTTTCAGGCAAGGATGAAGTTCCCCGCCCAATGACTCTTGATGAGATCCACGAGTACATTCAGCTATACGCTCAAGCTGCTGCCGACGCAGTGAATAAAGCCGGCTTTGACAGCGTAGAAATTCATGGAGCACATGGGTACCTTGTGGATCAGTTTTTGCAAGACGTGGTCAACAAGCGAACGGATAATTACGGTGGAAGCATAGAAAATAGAGCGCGTTTTAGTCTTGAGGTGATCGACGCCGTCGTAAAAGCTGTCGGAGCAAAGAAGACGGCCATCCGATTGAGTCCATGGGGTGTTACAATGTCTGGTCAGCGCTAGCCTTCTTTCCTTGACCTCGACTCACTGGTATTCCGGCAGAGGTTCGGATGCAGGACCCAATTCCGACATTTTCCTACTTTGTTTCGCAAATCAAGAAAGAACACCCAGATCTGTCATACATTCACGTTGTAGAACCTCGAATTGACGGCATTGAAACGCCAAGTCAGGAAGAATATTCTGACTTATCTAACGATTTCCTCCGCAAGATCTGGGCGCCGAAGCCGTACATCGCTGCGGGAGCATTCACAAGAGTGACTGCAATGGAGGCCGCAGATGAGAAGGGGGACATTGTTGCCTTTGGACGGTATTTTATCTCCAATGTGAGACATTCTAATCCATGATATGTAAAGTTACTAAAATTTTAGTAGCCTGACCTGACAGTGCGGTTGAAGAATAATCTGCCTTTGACACCATACAACCGATCCACATTTTACTTGCACGGGAATGTTGCCGAAGGGTATATCGACTATCCTTTTGCGTCTACTGTTAGCAACTAAGACGACGACGTTGGTATCATGCTTATTTATACCATCTGCTCCCCATCGGCCGAACGTTTCAAGTGAGCTAAAACTTATATACGGTATTTGAAGGAGCATCACGGAATAATACACTATTTAATTCGGCACTAACAAGAGCTGAGGTTATCAATATCTATATAGGAGTTGTTTGCTGAAGGATCGGAATAACTGTCATGTCCTAAGGCCTTTCACCGTCGCCTCCATATACGCTTTGGGATCATCCCAGTGTACCTGGAGACATGAATGTAAATTCAATCCAGAAATGAATAACGAACAAGGCCAACGTACAAAATGGTTTGCTCCTTGGATCTCAATAAAGCGGATAGGTCGCTTGGGAGCCAAGCGTTCGTTCTCAAAAAATCCCCACACACAATACCAGTTAGTCGCAGTACAAAACTGATGTACAATTTCCAGCTTTGGCAGGATCTTCTTGATCGCCTCGTCGTTGTACAGTGCTGTCTCTGTCTGCTGCCTGATGGTATATTGCATAGGAGGGAGATACCTGATTTGGCAGACACGGATGAGTCAATGGTCGGGAAGACGAAAAAGACGCACATGTGGAATTCCATCTTTCCAGCTGCCTCGCCGTCAAAGGTAAGCTTCATGTCATCCGGCGTCATATTTTTAATTGATGGACGTGCACCACGCTTGCTGAAGTCAAGTCCGCTTAGGGAACGCGATGCAAGATCCGGGTGGTCATAGTACCCGCTGACCCAGTATCCAAAGTTATCAAAGATTTCCTCAACTGTTTTGAGCTCGGGATCAATCCACGGGTTATATCCTTCCGGTGGTTGATCATATCCGAAAGCGATATTAGGTGGATCTAAAGAATAATGAGCAAAACTGAACGTCCGGATCGAAGGGAAGAAGAGCTAACCATAAAAGATCATCTGTCGGAAGTACGGCTCCAACGAGTCGTAAGTCTCTTTGGGTATAGCTTCTGGGTGGGAAAGAATGGCCAGGGGACTGAAAACGGAGCCGGCGTCAATGTCACGGCAAAACTCTAGAAGCAACGGCCATACGTAGTAATTCCAAAACTCCATCCAATGGTAGCCAATCCTCCAGACTTGCCGTCAGCGCCGATCTTGGGAATATTGTTGGTCTTGATAAACCAAGCCAGAAAGTACGCCGATTCGGATCCAAGGCGCTGTAAGAATTCCGTCTTCCCCGCTGTTATCTCTGCGAGTTCCTCGTCAGTATACTTCGTCGAGCCGGCGTAGCCACGCCTATTTGGGATGACGAGACGCAGATTGTTTTCCGCTGCCATCGGGAGGAGCTTGTGAAAGGTATCTAATTGACAAAGCAATGATATGCGCGACATCGAGCATCAGAAGGGAAACTTACGACCCGTGAAGGTACTTCCGTGGAAGATCACAACAGTGGTATAGTCAGTAGACCCCGCAACCGGTCCGCTGTCGGTGAAGAAGAGAACTGTGCTATTGGCATCTACAGGACCAACACCGGTTGTATACGACATGGATATCAAAAGAGGGGGATGCAAGGTCAGTGATGGACCGTCCACTGAAATACATGTAGCCATGATCCAATGGGGTCAAAATGCCGCCGGAAGGAACCAGTCTTTCTATAAACATAGGTTAATCCATCACGTACCACGGGAAACTTAATAAAGTTCCTCTGAGCTGGCTGAGTTGGGACACCGGGTCCGCTTGATTTCGGACAGATACAGAAATATCCGCCCTCCGCACAATGCACAGTAAACGGGCTCCGCGTGAAGCATGCACTCTCATTGTCACGTATCATATGAAAAATGAACAAAGGAATGGGCAATCGGGCGGAAAATAGGTAGAGACGGGGTAAAGCAAAGGACGCGTACTAACCGCGCTCTTCTACGATCGAGTCACACTCGAAATCTCATTCAGCCGAACCCACGCAGTCATCGGTCTGCAACGGTGTTGCCAAGCTGATGTGCAAACCCCTCTTTGTCAACGTCGTGGGGTTTATTTTGGTCCCCATGCAATGTTGCGTTCCAGATGTTATCAAAGGGTCCGACTTACTAACGGAATTACTAACGTCTGTATGGTAATTCGTTGGCAATGGATCTGGATAGTATTTCTAATACACGAGATAATGAGTACTTAAGTAAAACCTCAGTCGTAAGTGAAGATGTCCGAAAGCCGAGTTCCAACCACGAAAAGGGATCCGTAAGGGTGCTTACAAGCGCTAGGCCGCGCAGTCGGGAAGCAATTGACTGGCAAGGGCTGAGTGTAACTGATTAAAGATGCTTAAATCACACAATTAAGTGGACATTCGAAGATGAGCAGAAATCTGACTCTATTGCAATGGTTTAGACAAACTTACATTCTACATACTAAGAGAATTTGAGTGATTAATCTTTTACAATGCCATATAATATTCTAATATTCGTGAGAAGAATAGAGAAAGTACAAGAAAGTACAAGTCAGTACTGAGAGCGAGATGGCCGAGTACGAGTATGCGTTGACTCATGCACCGAATCAACGGCTACCTGATATCCGACATAACAGGCCCAGCATTCCAGGAAATCAATATAAATGGTCGTGCGTTAAGGTCATTATGTGTATTCTCTTACTTCGCTACCCTTCTCCACCATTTCTACTCACCACTGCACGTAGATGGCCCTGAGATCGAGCAGTTCAAGCCAGTCAAGGTCGGAGCCCTTACCCTCAGACGTTCGGATGAAAGACACTCCCGATGTTTGCCTTCTTTGTTTTTCAAATCAAGAGAGAACACCGCAATTTGTCGTACATTCGCGTCGTATAACCTCCAATCGACGGTGTTGAGATTCGGGCAAGCCGGCATCACTCAGCATGATTAGTAAGTATTAGTAAGTATAGAAATGGGACAAAAGTTAGAGAAGATACTAGATTAGATGGTAAATAGTATATATACAAGTGAATAACGGGCAGACTCCTTGCGAGTTTGTAACCCAGTAGCCAGGGAAGCTACAGAGCATATACTCAGTAATTCCAACAGACGGCAGTTAAACGCGAAATCAGGAAGAATATTCGTCTGACTTGGTATCTAATGATTTCCTATGCAAGGCCTAGGCGCCGAACCCGTACATCTCTGCGGGAGCATTTACAAGGGTGACTTCAATCCGGGAGGCCGCAGATGAGAAGGGGGGCACGTTGTCTTTGGAGGGCATTTCATTTCCAATGTGAGGCCTTGATCATCAAGTTGAACTGCCCTCCTATTCCTGCCATAAGTTAACGCATTCTGAATAGTCATACGAATTATCAAAGTAAGTCGCACAATATCTGAGGGAGCTTTATATTGCAAAATGGAAGGTGTGTTAGGAGCACTCGCCGACGAGCATTAGGTGCCAAGAATTTGGAAACTGAACACAGCAAGCAGAAAGTAGTAAGAAGTCGTTATTCTGTCAGAACACCAACTTGATACAAATGGATAACTCAACCTTACAGCGAAGGTATGCCCGAGACTAAGATACCAGGCTAAATGCGTGTTTTGGCTGTTCAGGATGCGAAGTGCAGGAAGCCACTGACCGGCAGCTCTCGGCAGTCTACCGGCACCCCTCGGCATCTGTCCGCTTACTAGTACTGGACGCCATCTGCTTTTCTCTTCGATTCCTGCTCTCTTCAGCTTCAAGAATGGGACTCGCCTCCTAAACCTTTCCTCCCGTAAACAGTACAGCTGCCTTCGACACCAATATCAACGTCTCCTAAAAATAGTCTTCGCCCGAGAAGACCGTAAGGATGTCGGCTAGACCTCTCGACATCAGCGGCTTGAAATCATGCCGAGCTAACAGTTCCCTGAGTTTCCCATAAAGCCGGTCTACCAGATATAAGCAACATCCTTCAGCTCTTTGTTTCTCATCCATCATGACGGACAGTAAAGGATGGACTCCGCGCTGCTCTATTGAGGAAGGTGAGCTCAGCGCCAAATTGCCAGAATATCTACATATTAATTTGGGAAATCGCCAGCCGATGAAATCCTAACAGGGACAGGAAGCTTACTAGAAATCGAAACTCGTGTGGGTACTGATGCTTCTTTTACTTTTGTTCAAGGTCTAAATGCTAGCTAGATTATTGACAGGAGAGTCCTGAAGGTTTGGAAAAACCTCTGGCCATCCCTGCGACAATTCTTGCTACATGCAACAGAGAAACACGCTGACGAAACCTATGTAGTATACGAGGGAGAGCGTTTCACCTTCGGGGAGATGCCAGAGAAGGCGATCAAATGCGCCGCCATCTTCAGAGATTTGTACGGCGTTAAGAAAGGTAAACTCTATTGTTTTCGGCACCATCAGCTACCTCATTCTCGGTGCAGGTGACCGAGTAGCCATCTGTTCTCGAAACTGTTCCAATTACTTGGTTGTGTTTTGGGCTTGCCGTACGTTCCATCTCGTTCCATCTTAACTAATGAGATTCCAATATAACACAGATCTCCTGGGTGCTGTCACCGCTCTCGTGAACATGTAAAATCAACTTCCGTATGCTTTCATTATTCGTAGACTAATCCTACTAAAAGGTTACTGCCATTGGAGCCGCTCCGACACTGCATCACGCTCACGAGGTGCACATTGATCATCCTCGACCCTGAGCGAGCCGACGTAGTCGAACCGATCTGTGCTGAGCTTAGGTTCGCATCTGGTGCATCAGGATACCTTGTACTCGAGGATCACGAGGGTAAAGGCCACTGGGAAGATATGGACGCTTGGAGCGTAGTCTTCTCCAGATACAATAAAGATTCCGGGGATGTGCTAAGAGATGATCCTCAAATCTTACCAGAAGATGACGCGGCAATTACTTTTACATCGGGGACCACTGGCTTACCAAGTACGTAGGTTTCGTTGCATCAGTCGAACTGTTTATCAATTTCTTCGCTTATTATAGAGGGTGTCTTGAGTTCGCAACGTGCTTTATTGACTCCCATATTCAATGTATGTCCATCTTTCTTTGAAGGATTTATCGACCTCATGAATCGTACTAGGTCGGTTCATTAATAGGGAGAGACTGTCTTCGACGCGGCGAGCCATTCATTCCGACACCTAGTGTGGGTCCTCAGAAAGGTCTACTCATTCCGAGGATGCTGTCACAGACTCCTTCAATTCTCTCGATTGTAGGCCCCCCACTGGGCATTGATGCAACGTAACGTTCTGATATTCACCCATTCTCAGATTATGGGCACTCTTCAAGGATACAAGGTTGTTTTAACACGCGCATGGAATGTACATGAAGGCAAGAACAAAAATATCCAGTGTTTCAAGTTCTCACTGCTACTCGTTATTCGCAGCTGTAGAGTAATTGTACATTTCATTCGGTATGGCTTATGGTGACTGATTGATGTGTTATCCTAGACTTTGTAAAATGGAGAATATCACTCAGCTGAGCGGGTTCGTGTCTATTTGTTCCTTGTCAACATTAATTAATGTTCTTACAGCATGCCCTCGCTGATCAGAGAGTTCTCCGAGAGCACGATATCAAAAACATCAATAGAACGCATCATGTATGGAGGGACGCCCATTGCGGCGTCTCACCTTCAAAGGTTCAAAGAGGATTTTCCTCTTGCCACCATGTGAGCGCATCTTAATCACCTCAGTAATTGGCACCGATCCACGCCAACTTGTAGGTTCCAATCGTATGGTTTGACCGAGACGAATGCCAGCGCAGCAGGCTTCGGTGAGAACATTCTTTCTTTAAGCATCACCCTCCTGATCTGCTTCCAGGCGGACCAGATTACGATGCGAGGCCAGAGAGCTGGTGAGTCTGTCTTTTCCATTTCTCCTGTATCTAAGCTGCTTTGATTGTAGCGGTTTGGTGTATCCTGTCGGCGAGATTCTGATAATGAAGGACGGCGTCAGAGTTCTGCCTGGAGTAGTGGGAGAGATTTGGCTTCGTGGTCCGCATGTAATGAAGGGATATTATGGAGACAGAGGTTGGTCTGGATTTCGTTTATTTGATTGAGGGACAGGATTACATCCCGAGATGGCATTGCAGCTGCTACTGATCAAGTGCAGTCGCTTATTTACAGGTGTCTGTGGTTACTGAACTTCGCTGTAGGTCATTACCAAAGACGGGTGGCTGATGACTGGTGATCTGGGACGAATGGACGAGGACGGTTATGTTTACATCACAGATAGGATCAAAGATATCATCATTAGGGATGGTTATAACGTTGTGAGTGCCACTGGTGTGCATTATACATCTTTCAGTAATAAGTGAATTCATAGGACTCTGTTTTCGTCGAGAATGCGCTGTACACCGAACCAGGTGTATTGGAAGCAGCCGTAGTTGGAGTGGCGGACGAGCATGCAGGGGAGCTGCCTGTTGCATTCATTATCCTCAAGCCTGGTTATCACGGATTAATCGACGAAGAGAAACTGAAAGCGACTGCAGAGAAATTGTAAGTGTTCTTACCCATTAGGCTCTGATCATCGTAAAATATCTTGGGAAGATTACCTGCATTTGCCGTTCCGGTGATGATTATTTTTTATGATCGTGGTTTCGGTGAGTACCATATCACTTAACCAAGAATATAACTGTGTCGAATATTGAGCTGCAGATCACACGTCCAGCTCTGGGAAGATTATCAAAGCACCATTACGAAACATAGCCCAGAGGGAGTGGACAAGGAGGTTGACGAAACCGTAGGATGGATTTCCCAAAGCATTATGCTGGAATGGTGCGGAGTCTTTCGCTTGAATATACTACCATTTGATTCTTAGCGAAGTTGAGCAAACACATATCTAACGATACAAAGAATGATAATTTATTCGAATATTTTTAGCCCTGAAATCTCATTCACAGGTCTGTTGAAAGTCGGAAGCAGAGTGTCCAGATGTCCTGTTGTACCTGACATACACAGCAAGAAGACAAACACACTGGGTTCACAGGGAAGGCGAAAAAAATAAGGGCCATGGTGAGTCGTGACAATGTAGGAAACGGATGATAGAATGGTCACACCTCCAGGTGATCTTTTCGTGGGTGAGAGTTGGAAGCGGTGTATTATCGGTAGCGACGTCACCGGAAGAGTCGACAGCCCTAAAGTAGTTACTAGAATTATCGGAAACATTAAATTTGCTTGTCAGGGTAGGAAGGAACTTGGAGACTTGGCACATGCGAAGACCCTCATCGACGCTACCATTGCCTTGAGTGATAACTTCGAAAGAGACCGCCGCCTCACGAATGTCCTTTGTGTAGACAGGGACAAGGCTGACATACCTTAGAAAGATAAGTCAAATTTCAATTGCTTCCATCATGTTTAAACGGTACACATACTTTCCGTGGAAACCCTTGTCGATGTCATCAGCTCCTCCTGAATGTTCTAGAACTCTCCCACCAGGCTGTGCGGAAGGCTGATCAGAGTAGACGACCTAGAGGAAGTCAGTGGCTAATTCAGAGAAAGACCGTCGAGCTAACTTTCACGTCCATGATAAATTCTTGCTCTTCAATGACGACATTGATATCGACCGTCTTGGCACTCTCTTCGCCCCTCTTGGAGTCAGTCCTGATGACATCACTGTTGGTACAAAACTAGCTTGCTGTTCGGGCCAACCGTGACTAGAAGTCAACAGCCGTGGGTCAATAAATCCCTACTGGATAGACAACAGTAGTATACATACAAATTTTCTCAGTCATGCTCTTGGTTTCTTGCTTCTCCTCTGTCTGGCTATTCGTTGTTCTCTCCATTAAACTGTTAATCTCTGTCGAACTGTTGTACTCCGCGGAGACAGAAACAAAGACAGCTCTGTAGGATGCACCCGCCTCAGTTTTGGTGGACAATTTCCGTAAAGTCTTTTTTGTCTCGTTACAGACGTCTTGCCTAAAAGTACTGATGGTGCAGGACGTCTTCTTCTCGACGGTCACTTTATGAGTGATACTCCCTGAAACGTAAGAAATGGAGAGTTCACGGGTAGCTGGCTGGGCACATACCATTGTTTCGCTGTTATTGTACTCCCCGATGAGCTTCCAGTAGCTTTTCCCTTGAATGATGACGTTATAACGCTTCAAGGCTATGTTTATCGCGATACTAAGGGGGTGATTGATGTGATCAGTGGAGTCAATTGCGATGAAGAAAGAGTAGTAGATGGAATAGTATTTATACTATTTCTTGCTGCATGGACGAACACTAGACAGGAAATGTCTTCTCTCTCCGAAGCTACGGCAGATATGTGTGTCGATTGCGCTCCACTTCAGTTCAATTCGGCAGTCTTGTCACCTATCTCCCACTTGTCCGAGCGGGAATGAATGGATGCAGCCTCCTGCATCCCGTGTCCGATAACTATTAAGACGATTGGTCGAGAATGGCCACAATCACGAATAACAGGTAGCTAATGCGGGTAAATGAAAGAACTTGAATCGACGGGAGGAATATGCATACAATTGAACGTTGTAGCCTTCTGCTTCCTACTTCCGCTACCAGTATTCCACGCCCGCCCGCGTCCGAAAACTAATAGGATAATGAACTGACCATGAGGTGACAAGTACCCCAACAAGAGAACATGAGTCGACGTGAAGAATGCACATACATTGAACTCGTGCACCCATCACAATATCTAGAACCATATCTGGATGCGCTTTCTTTAATAACCGCAATGTTTCCTGAAAGTGATCCTGTCATCTACTACGCCCGGGCCTCGACCGTGAACATCCGTCCCGAAAGGTGGCTTCGTCATGAACTACGACACTCGAGTGGGACCTCATTGTAGATCCCATTTCCGGCAGATAACTAATTTGTGCAGGTCAAGATGTGAGGGAAACAGCTGGAACAGAAGTAAATTTTGATGCAACCATTTGACCCCAGCTAAAAACCTGAATCAAGACTTTGTATCGGGACGTGATCTCTGGTAAGGCCAGAAAAAAATATACGTCAAACACAGCGCGAGATAAGGAAAAAATAGTGCCACAAATCCTAGAAATGAGTTTCTTATTGCCAAAGTCAGTTGTCCCTTATTGTGGGCAAGTTTTGAAATATCAGTTTGTCCTTTCTTATTTGGTGCGAGACCCTTGAAATGGCAGATGGCTAAGATTATCGTGGACAAGTCTTGGAATATCACTTCGTTCTTGGGGTGAATGGAATGCCTGGTGAATAGCTGTCGAATATTCCTTTGATCGTCGTCTATCGTCGGATTTTGGGCGGCAGGCGAAGGATCCGTGGCCCCTTCATTAAACAGATAGAGTGAGATCGCCGTCGAACAATATCCGGGACCGATCCGACATCGATAGGAAGGGTGTGATAGCCGCACAGCTGAAGAAAAAACCAATGAAAAATATTGTAGCAAGTCGAGTTAAAGACAGGACGAGCGATGGACAGACATTGATCTGTAGGACTTACCAACTGGAAATCATAGGACCCGGTATACAAGTGGAAAACACACCAGCGTCGATGGCGACCTCGCAGCAGCCAGAAAGGAAGGAACAGACATTACGCTGACTAAGCGCGAACTTTTCTGCTTCGGACGTCACAATTCTTCTACTTGTCGTGTCGCACAAATCCCTCTCCTAATCGCTATACCATCATTCGTCCTTGTGATATCAGGACCCGATAAAGAACGGCTGGAGCTAAGCTAAGATTCACTCTTCCTGTGCTGTCTGATTGTGACTGCTCCTAATACGGAACACTGAAAGGCACCGCACGACTCTCCCTGGGCTTGTGATAGTAGTTGCGTAGGTAAATCCTTCACAATTTGCATTTCTCGTAAGAAACTGTTCTCGGATACAAAAATTCTAACCGTATTGCCAGTGACGTTCAGACCACAACACTGGGTATCCGTCGATACTGTGAATGATACCGTCCTCGCCACACCCAGGCCTCTTTCTGATCATTTCCTTTCACGGCCTCACGGATATCTCGTTGTGATCGTCGAATCTGGTAAAAACACCTCTCATCACACTCACTCTTTAGTGAGATCGCAGGGAGCATAAGGATCCCCACTTTGCTTTCAGTGTTCGCTGAGGCTGGTACGTCAACGCCGCCTGTCGATGCACTCGACCCGCCAACACGTTCATCGTGCAGTAAATTATACAGGTCTCCTTCATTGACATGGAGACGGTCATGTTACGGGTGCAAGGATTCCTGTACCGTACTTTATCGTAGCGCAGGACTAGGTACAGTTCTGAGGCTCTTTTTGTTCGGGTACCGAATAAATATGCATCGAAAGCCCCACGGCGAGGGTTCCTATGAAGTATGACTCGCGTCCTATCATTCTGATATCGCTTGTTTTGTTTTACACGAGAGGCGTCTCAACCGGGCACATCTTCAAGGATCATAGATTCGCCCGTGAAGAAAGACAAGTCCCACGGCAATTGAAGTATATTCCTGATGAGGCAGAAAACCAAGGGTAAGGAGTCAAGGGAGCGAAGAGGCAATTGAGCAAAATGTTGATACGGAAACCCGGGGATGCAATATTCAGCAGTATGTCGATGATGCCAGACGACGGTGGTGAAGTCGATCTTTAGCAAACGCGGGTTTGACAAGTACTGGCTTAGTTCTTCTCACTCACCCTACATACACGACGAGCACAAAATGATGAAACAAATAAGCAGCAATGAACGAGATCGAATATTCGATACAGGTGATAGAAATTATTTCTGAAAAGTGCTGTAACCAATGTCGTTCGGCCAATGGCGGCATAGGCGCTCTGTAAAAATTCCGCTTTTGACTGCAGATACACGACGATCGCGTTCTAATTGCTGGGACATGAAAGAATCTATGCGAAGGTGCGTCAGACGTCATCCGCCAGTAAATCACCTGAAAGTCTTTAAGCTTGCTTTCTTCCTGTAATTCATTTGATGATGAACGTACCGGAGGGCGCGCGACCACGTCTACACCTACTGGCAAGCCATTCACCCTCTTCCATACCAAACAATAATTTCGCCATGTTCGTCCACTCGTTGTCGAAAATATGGCTGGTGAGTTTCGACATGATTTCTGATGATAGCGGTGGTTGTGAGATTCCGATAACAATAGCCTCGTAAAGGTAGGAATGTCGAGTAGCCTCTGCACCAATAGGGTCAACATCAGAGTAGATGGCGTGGTAGAGATCCCGGTGGGCTTGGAGTACTTCAGGAGGTTCTTCGCAGGAAGAGCCGTTCTGGACATGGTCGTCACCGTCCGGTATAGGCTTTCCCGCTTCTTCATCGTTGGAACCTTCTTCAAGCGATGACCGCGGAGGCCAATCGTATACAAGCGGATCCCAGTCCCTAGTGATCCAAGCAGGATAGCGTGCATATCCGCCTTGTCGGGGACCAACAGACACGTCATCCCAATCTAGAAATCCAGTAACATCGAACGTCACTGGGTCCACCATTACATTCTGAGAGTCAAAATCAGGAGGCGACAGGCGAACGGCGGTCCGTCAAAGCGTCTATCGGGGAGAAAAAGGCCAAGTAAACGAAGAAGGGAATAGAGCGCGTACTCCGGTGGAGATTCAGTATACTTATCGATAAGTAATGAAGCGAATTCATTGATGTAGGAAAGAGCAGTGGGGAAAAGACCTATTTCGTGGACAACCTGGCCTTCCTCGATTTTACGCAGAGGGCCAATTGTATACGAACTGTCAGGTCCCGGGAACTCGAGTTCACCAATGCGATCAAATTCGAGCACGCGAAGCTGGGCCATTGAATTAGCTACATGCTGGAAAATGTGGCGACGATAGACATCAGTGAGAGCGTCCGGTTTTGTCCGTATCTTCGACAATGGGACACCCTCTATGAAGCTGAGGAGTACATAGGCGTAGCCGAGGTTATTGTTCTGGGTGCTATCATAAGCATGGACAATAGGTAGAGGGAGGGAGGTCTTTTCCGAAATCAATCGCATGGTGCCCACCATGCTCTCGATCTTCCGAGAGTCAGTACAACTTGGTTCTGGAATTCTGGCTACCCATTTCCTGCCATCAGGAAACGTGATCACATAGACAAGATTGTAGGAACTTCTCATCGGTGGTAACTGGACGTGAGCGGAAGAGGCCTGTGCATGCTTGCAGGCCAACTCTTCAAGGGCGTCTATCGGAAGAGTCTCCTCTAGGTGACGGATGTAATCATCGCTAGACGCAGAAGATCTGCTAGAGAACGATGTCATGGTTCCAGTCTACTACCAAAACCAATTCACCCACCAAGAAAAGTCAGCCGACGCCACCGCTCGGAAACGTCCGAAATACGGACTTTGGAATTGAAGTCACTTCTCAACGGAAATCATAAGGAAGTCAAAGAAGAAACTGGCAAACACTGATTAAAGTTCACCGGTATCAATTCCCTTTTGACTCTTTTCACATATCACATTTCTCTTCAATTTCTCCGTCTCCTTCAGGTTCGATCTGATTCATTCCTCGGTTAGTACCAATATTGTTGCCACAAAACCTGCTCACCGACACTGACTGAGAATAACGGTGCAGTAGCAAAGGGGCCTCGTGGCAGGCGGAATTATTGAAAATTTCAAGGATAAATGCCGGGGAATATTAGTGTTGGAAAAGCAATCTGAAAAGCTCCAGTCCGTTGTTTGATTCTGTCATTATTTGTCGTTGCTCAACGTTCTTCAGTCGTCATCATTTACAGGGATATACGCCCACTCGTTGTATGAGACTCTAGATTGCAATTGACTTAGAACAAGAACGGTGACCGAGATGTCAACTTCAGAGCCTGAGGAAGTCCCACGCTTGGAAAGCACATACTTTTCTGGAAACAGTCTACAGCTCTATCTTCACCACCTACCTGATTGTCCTGTAAATGACCAGGGCACCTACGCGGAGAATGTAGTCCGAATGCCCAAAATTACAGATCGCCTGGACGCCTCCATAGCTCGTAGTGTTCCCATTCCTGCTAGGCCCCCTAATGTTACCATCGTCCTCGATAAGCGGTTTCTGTGCAGTACTTGGCGTATTGCCCATGTCTGGACAGCGCATGTCCACAACGCTTCACCCAACGCCATATACCCAAGGACGATGGTCGCAAAAATCTATGATCCTGTTTATTTTGGAGAGGCGGAGTTCTACGATCCATTCACCCTCCGCGATCTGTTTGTCTCGCGGGAAACACAAGCGTACCAACGTCTACAGAGCCTTTACGGCACTAAGGTGCCACGTTTCTATGGCCATTTTGTGGCTCCCCTGCCTTCTCAGCACAATAGAACTGTCAATGTCGTCTTGTTGGAGTACATCCATGGCAGGGACATACGAGAACTTGCTTCCAACGAGAAGGCGGGAGCGCTATGCCCCACGCACAAGGACACTCTCATCGATGCGGTCCTTCGGCTTTATCATGATGTCTATGCATTGGGGGTTGCACAACGAGACATGCAGCCTAGGAATGTAATGTTACGTGCTAGGCGCAACGACGGACCGTTCTGCTCGACGCAAGGATGCCCGTTGCGTTATGAGGCGGATTCTAAGGATGTGCAGATGGTACTGGTGGATTTTGAGGTGGTGGAATTCCTCGAGCCGGATAGCAAGTACAGTGATCCCGTGACTCAGGCGGCCTATGTCGACGACGCAAGGCCATTATATAACCAATATTGGTTGAAAAACTTGACCTGATCACTTGTATGGCACTTGTATTATTGTTAAGAATCGGAATAATTAGAGTCATACACGAGGTAATGAATACTCGAGTGAAACTCAAGTTGTGAGCGAGCATGTACGAAAGCCGAGTTCTAACTACCAAGAGGGATCCGTAAGGGTCCTAACACGCGCTTGGCGTAGTTAGCGGGGTTGTCAGCTGTTGTTAGAGCCGCTTTCATATTCTTGAGGGTGAACATGAGTATCGAAGGCGGTCATGGACGTCAATGAAGAAATCAGTGATGATGAACAGACGTGGGGACCAACGTTGGAGTCGGTGAAGGGGTCACAGTATTTCCCTCCGGTTTCGGTAATTCGTCTTGAAGTTACAGCTTTGGGGAATTGTCAACAAGGGGAGAAGGTGGGTCTTGGACGATCCACGATGCAGTGGTCAAGAAAAAGAGCGTGGGTGGAGGTAACCAATTGTGAGCAGTGTGAAGTAAAGCTGCAAGTCACCCATGCGGCGGTCACATTTTGGGCTGCTTCGAATCAGCGCCTGTAGAGTATAGACACCTAACTAAGAATATCAATGCACAGTAAGGCCCAAGAAGAAATGTATTCACGCCCCCTGAATGCCTTGACGTACGGCAAGGAGGAGCTAGACATTCGGGTGCGAGGCACGTTCACTGTCCCACCGAACCAAACCATTAACATACTCCCTCAGCACTGTCCAACCTATAAGTCACTTCCCCCATGATAATCATACCAAGAGCCGCTACAGACCAGCAAACAATATCCCATCGAAGACATTCCGTATCGTTACAAGGTCTGCATCATCAGGGTCGGACAAAACAGTTAGTCCTGCCACCCTTAAGAAAGAATGATACGCCAGCTGAAAATAGGAGAATAAAGTCGCGTCGTCCAAATTTAGCAAAAACAAAAACCAAACATCCCGATCGAAGACCAGTCAGCCAGCCCGACCATTGACTACCATGAAGTCAGCGCTCATCTTGGCGCTCTGTCTTCCCGCCTTTGCTGCAGAAGTCCAGATTCGCCAACTGATCCCGCCTGGAGCGAATGCCATTCCAACCACGACGAGCAGCTACGATTACTGGTGGCCGTACCCTCCCGGGGGTGTCGCCTCTACAACAACCACGCCCAGTGCCATTCCGCCTACAATTCCCTTAGAGATTAGCGGGATGCCACCAGAATCAACAGATTTGAGCAGCAGTGCTTCGGTCACCGTAAATTCGGATGACACCAACAGTACCACGCGCAGCGTGAATTCCTCGTCGACCTCGGCCACTCCCACATCGTCGGTATCCATGATAACAATCTCAGTATCTCCCTCCTCGCAATCCGCCCTTCCCAGCCTGGTAACGTATCCCAAGAAGCAGCCAAGCGGAAGCAAGATCAGCATGTACCTCATACCGGTTCTCGTAATCGTTGGCGCTATACTAGGAAGTCTGTGCGCATGGATTGGCTGGGGATGCTTGACACGGAAAGGCAGACAAGGAAAGACGGAACTCGAGGTAGGCCCGGCATACGACTCGGAGGCGGGAATAGTCAAGGCCGACGAAGGATTCGCGTGGCCCGCGATGGAGACGCAGAGACAGGAAAAGGCGTTTCTTGTTCCCCCTGCCGACCCACGGCGCACCAGACCATCACGGGCCAACAATTCCTCCACTCGAATCTCGCGTATGAACACGACTACCACGATGGCCTCCGTGTCGGTCTATTCTCAGGTTGGAGAAGGAGACGAGGACTATGAAGAACAGAAACACGACGACGACAGCATGTCGTTCCTGGATGCGTACGAGAGTGATGAAGAATCCATGGCAAGCGCCCGGAGACCATCATCGCGTGCAGTCGGGGGAAGGCCTCAGCGCGTCGTGTCGAGACGCAGGAATCATGTCCGGGCCGATTCGGATATGGTTGTCGAAGGTGGTCGTTTAGGTAGAAGCGAGACGGGGAGGAGCACAGGAGGATTTAGGATTGTCGAGGAATCACCGCTGCCCACGCCAGCGGTAGCGAAGACCCCGTCTGGCGGTCTCGGAGGATTTTTCTGGGGAAGCCAACCAGAGACGGACAAGTACACGGCGCTCCCGTCTCGTGGACAGAGGAGCCGGAGCCGCAGTCCCGTCAAGCCTTCCCGAACGAACACTGCGGCCACTCAGAATCATCCACTCCCGCAGAGTCCGAGACAGATCATGAGCCCCAAATTGGAGGGTTCACTCTGTTTTACGCCATCGATGGGGCAGGAAACTAGCAGTAGAGGTGGTTCGGAGTACGATGATGCTCTTTCGCTGCGCAAAGTGGAAGATATCGTTGGTAAATCACGAAGTCAGAAGAATTTTCGCATTGGAGGCGCCCAATAATACGGCATTTCATTTAATCCCATAGATATGTAGAGCTTTATGGTCGATTGTCTTGAAGAAAAGTCAAGTAGACGTTAGAAGAAAGCAGTGAATTGACGTACCCATAACCAGGTGATTCCCCTGAGCTGTCTGGCCACGGTTATAACCAATAAAGGGACAATAATTTCTAGCTGAGCCTAGGAAAACATTGAGAAGGAGAGAAGATGCATATATGCACATGAGCGCACCTCGAGGCGAGCAGTTCGACGCTGAACATCGCCGTCCCACCACGGATAACTCTTTCATGTTGAGATTGACGGCATATCCTTATCAGGTCGATAAGTGCTGCCTACTGCGACGGACGGCCTGCTCCTCAGAGAAAAGCCTGGAGTCCTGGCTCCATTCTGCGACCATTCGATGTCAAGGTATAGATATAGCGTGTATACCGATCCAGATCACAGGATATCCTGGCAGGGAGAGAGGAGCAGAGGGTTTCCATCGCGATGCTCATTTTGCAATTCGGGTTGCGAGCTGCCTTACGTATAACGAGGCCTCCATTTCGTAACTGAACCCTTCGAATCCTTCAGTTATCCTGTCATCATCGTACACCGACGAAGAGCACGTACCGAGCGATACCGAGCTGTCTGTTTGCTTTTCCACCAGTGACCACCCTTTTCGGTACCGAATTGCTTATTTCCGGATCCACAGTAATCTCGTTAGTCAACGTCGGTGTTAGCGGCAGAGACTGTGGGACGCGCCCGTATAAATTGACATGATGGAAAAGACGAAAGAAGGAATGTCACCGCCAGGCAGCACTCTGGGCCGGCAGTGCATGTTCATTTCCATCCACCATCGTCTTATTCGCTGATGCCTGGCTTTTCGCTGCCGTGGTCGCGCGACGTCGACGACAATTCCGACGGCGACAGCCCGTCACCTTGGGAGAGAGGCGTACCGACGCCGCGCTCGACAGTCGGCTTTTTCTACCCACCGCCTTCATCTGCTGTCCCACCTTTGCCGCCCAATAACCCTATAATATCCTCGCCTAATAATGACGCCCACGCTCCTTCTGTTCCCCTTCCCCGTAATTCGACTCTCCAAGTACAAGAAAAGGCTGTACAGGACGTGCAGGGAGTACTACCGACACCGTGGCTGCCGCCCACGACCATTTTCCAGACATGCATTCTCCTCTTGTTCTTCCTTCCACTCCCACCGCTGTTTTCCACCATATATGCGTCCCTAGGGCGAGCCATTATTGGTGGGCATGTCCCAGTGAGACCCTTTGCAGAGGCAGGGGCGACTGGGGGCACCATACTAGCGCTACCGCTCGCGCTCGCATTCTGGATACTTCTCGCTCCGGAGAAGCAATCTCCGAGAGAGGACTTTTTCGACGACGATGAGCCCCAGACGTGGTGGACTCGCTGGGGAAAATTTATCCCATGCGGGTTTATACTGGTGTTTGTTGGGGTCGCCGCTTGCCCGCTGGGTGCCGTGTGTATTACCCAACAGGATAGCCGAGATTTGGAAGCAGGCAAAGCAGCATTGGCGGCCCTCGTCGGTGGGCTCGTTTTTTGTGTGAGTTTGATAGTCGTCTCAGCATTTGCACTTTTGCTGTATTGGCAATACGTGAGGAGGAGGAAGTGGTGAGCGGTCTTCTTCGCTCCCGCATAGCTTCTCTGATGTTGTTCCTCAGATTTCAACCGGTCCTCCACTGCTGTAATGTAATCTATTGTATGTGCCATCTATTATCCTGACATCCTTCTCTCTAATCTTTCTCCAGCGTACTTATTTAGAGGACTATGTAATCGTTGTTGTTGTACTGTTGTACTGTGAACACTGCTATCTGACCTGCGCTGACTCTGAAACGCGTGTCGGCATCCCTCTGAAGGGCCGGACAGATTTAAAACCGATCTTCTATATGTTCAATCTCACTTGCGACCCTAGCGATCCAATCTTCGCAAACTTGGACACGACGTTAAGCCTAACTTCGGACAGTTTGCAGGCATGACTGTGGAGGCTGGTAGGATCTCTGAGCACGCGACAGTCATGTGCCAGAACGTTGATGAATGACTTGGAATGATGAGAATCGGCTTCCTGCCGATGAGCGTTTGGATGTAATCCATTACCGGCAATTGATCTGAAGTCAGCACGTATTACACACCACTCTATGGCTGCGACACGTATAAAATCTAGGCGCCTTCTCTCCAGTCTAACCGGCTCGGTTTATTCTCTAGCCATTCCCTTATCCAATTCTTGATGGACAACCATCATGGACGAAGAACTGATGAACCTCTTAACCGACTGTCTCAAGGAGATCTCCCCTCGATGCTCCACGGCTGGCGCTAGTCGCGCCGGATCAATCGATGATGGAAAACGTATTAACTGTGAGTATCGAAGTAAATCATGCTAGCGATTGACGTCTTGATAATTCTGCCAGGACGCTATCATGACCAACCGGCGTTAGAGTAATATTTCTGAAGACGAGGCGACGAACTGGATCAACGCACTGTTGTATGTCATTCACCGGCTTCGGCTCAAGCGATTACAAGGAAAGAGAACACCCTGTGGCAGGTATTGAGCGACTTTCATGTATGGCTAGATGTCTTCTTCTGTCAGCGACTGCTTGATTCGTTGCTTAGCGTCACTTTTGTGCATTCTGGGAGACCAACATGGATTTAGAAGACTCGAAAATGAATGAGGCAAGTGTTCCGTCGGCTTGCGTAGAGGTATGCTTGATCTCATGCACCTTTATATTCATATCCTTTCTCATTGTGGCCATTTCTGTCAAGCAGGCAGACTCTGGGTTCAATTCCACTACTCGATACTCCGCTAAAGAAGAGCAAGATGGCAAAAATACACTTTCGCGGCGATCACGACATGCCAGCACAAGAGCAACTGTGCTGGGAGACACGAGTTGGTCTGCACCTCCCCAGTTATAGCAGTGGGGAGAGTCTACGGCCGGTGAAGCTGTGTACGGGTCTCGAGAGGATGTTGTGATCACGTACTGTGGCATTTGCCAACCTCCAGCCGAGGCTTCTGACCATAACTTGAGCCCTCTTGAGGTCTGGAGAGTACATGATTGCAAAATTGTTTTGTCATATCTGCACGCGGAGTGCAATGGTAACATCCCAATCCAAGACAGGGCTCTGGTCACGCTTGTGGATAGACTAGTAGTACAGGTTGCCTCTCAGTGTCTTGCGGTAAAATGGACAGACCTGAATCTTTCAACTCTAAACTTCGTCGCCAATAGACTCGGACTCAATAAATTGTTTAGGGTGACCCTGCTCACATTGCTGGGCAGTGAAGAGCACGTGTATAGCACAACTGACGGTGAAGGAGCGGACGAGTTGGTTGTTGGGCGGCGTCTGCAGTGGTGTTCGGTCTGCGTCAAAAAGGTGCTCATACCTTCAATGATCTTACTAACTAGATACCTGCGCTGTTGGGGAATAAGTTTATCGGCATCCAAAGCGAGTGCACACACAAGAGCAACCACTAGAACATTGTTCAGGATACCTGAACGTATCATGATCCCCCACCGACTCAAGGGCTTTCAACTTAAAATGGTAGACTATGTGAACTACGTTAAAAGCCGGTGAGCGAGAGATTTGTTTTTAAAAAACTACCGCTCTCGGACGCTACATGTGCTAGGAAATCATTCACAGATGCCCAGTTGAATAGGACTGAAAATAACATACCCTGAGTGATGGTACTGCCTTCTTTTAAGAAATTCACCAGCTGCCAGTCTCCCAGTAGTTCCGATACCTACTGATATGACGTTCAGAAACACATAGTTGAATAGTGCCGGAAACAACATACCGTGGTATGAGGAACCGTGTCAGTCTGGGATCCCAGGACATGCTAATGTGTTGCTCCAATACCAACGTACCGGCGCCATACAAGCACCAAATCAACTCCGGGCGTCCTCGATGACTGACCACCCAATCTGGGTCCAGAAAACGGGCTTGAAGAACACATGCATACCTTCGAGATGTTCGAGACAGTCTACAAGTATCCTACCTGAACCACAGATTGAGGACATAATGTCAAGAAGGTCGTCCAGAAGGTCGATCCGCCCAGACCAAAAGCCCGGAATCCGTTTTAGAAAGCGAAGAAAATGTTCCAGGCCATGTGGGCCATGCAGCTTGGAGAAGAGAAGTGGCTCGATATCTGCTGGATTTGGAGCTCAACGTCTGGGAACAGTTGGTATCTTGCCTGTCGGGAGACATCGAGTAACTCGCACAAGTTCTTGTTTTCAAATCCGCCTCTAGGGTCTTTTCTATGCACAATCGTCCCCCTACTGGCAGACCGTGGAATAGTGACATCACGCGGAGTAGAGATTTATCGAACCTAGCAGCGAGGCGACAAATAGGGATGAGTACAGGTATGGCGGTCGATGGCCCGACATAGTATGCGACATGCGGAATCAGGTATTTCAGAGCACGATGAGACATCCTCTGGGACTTCGAGAGGGACGAGATGAGATGGCCAACAGAGGGTGTCATCTTAAGTAACCATTGCCCGACAGATGAAGACAAGAGAGGCTGGTCCGAATTTGGCAGGTTGGGCGGGTGGCTGTGACCAGTTAGGCGGACGGTTGAGCTTCTCAATTTACAACTGCTTTTTGGGGCTTCTCTGTTGATTTCTCGCCGTCGCTGCATTTAATATATGATGAATAATCCTCGAAAGGCGTCGTTTGCTCTGGGTACACCTTTCGCTAATGGACTATCATGTTTTGCTGCCTAAGTACCTTGTAATTGGCCAGTCGACCTCAAATTTCAATCCCATAAACTTCTTCTAAGGTCTGATGATCCTGGTGTCTACGAAGTCATATATATTCAGTAAGAACGGCTCTGAAGGAGCTTAGTGATATTACTTCCTTCTCGCCCCTGTCAGATTCGAGATAGCACTTTTCATGCTCTTCGTCGTTATTGATGTAGAATATAGTACTGATCAGTACAATCCTGCAAAGTTTGACGTCGTGGGAGTGAACGGTCGCAATGAACACCCGGACAGAACGAAGACCTTTTCGGTCCCCAACGATGTGAGTAGAAGCGAATGTGGTCTGGACTAGGTCCGAGTCGGCAGTACGTAGTGAATCCTTTGAAAGCTGGAGTACAATAAACATACCGGTGCGCGTTTTCTCCGTACATAGACTTCAGAGCATACGATGATGGAGTTTAAAAAAAAGAAGAGGTTGGATGGGAGCAATCATTGAAACGGATGCGGGAGAAATAATCATATAAATAGACCATCTAGTGGAGTATTATTACCTGCCGAGGCATACAATGAAAAAGAAGATCAATGGCACATCGCTTGAGCACTGAGAACTTCATCACATCCACAAGTCACGTGTGCAAGTTAGCGTTCAGAAAACCCAGGGTCAAGAATGCTGAGAAAGACATACTACTCGAGGAGTACAGCGTTAAATCGCGATCAAGGGGTATACCATATGTTTACGCCACCGCGGAACGACCGGTGCCGTGCACACGCCAATAGGTAAAGTCCGGGCGGTGTTTGTACTCGGCCTCCCAATCGCGTCTAGAAAATGAGGATTCATGACACTTGCATACCATTCGAAATGCTCGAGACAGTCCGCAATTGACCCAAATGAGCTACAGACTGAGGTCGTGGCATCTGGGATGTCATTCGGAAAGTCAATCAGCCCAGACCTAAAATCTGGAAACCGCTTTCAGAAAACGCCCCCATCCGAGTAGCTTAGATACGAGGGGTGGCTCGATATCGACTAGATTGGTTCCAACTTCCAATGGCAGCTTTGTACCCAAAGCATCGTGTCGAAAAGTCCAAACACGATTGAAAGTGTGACGGGACTGAAGGAACGACCGTCGTGACATTTGCAGACCTGCTCGTGGAAGCGTAGTCCCATGTTTATGATATACAGGAACCTGCAAACGATGAATTTCTCACTACCGAATTTGGCTCGGCTCTAAACACCATCTGGGTTTGTCTTGGGAAGCAAGAAAACCCAACCAAAGCCTCGTACTTCTTCTCCTTTCGTCCCAAAAAACACGTCCGTCTCGTAGACCCAGTTCGTATGGCCGACGATACAGTCACGGAGCCCTTGTATCCAGAGCATGAGATCATCAATTTCCCGTTTGTCGCTGTTTTTATCCTCCACCGTACTTTCAGCGGGTGTCAATGCACTCCATATCCATGAGAATCGGCCCGAAGGTGCCGGAGGCTGCTTCAAAGCTGACACGATCCGACGCTCCGTGTCCAGGAAACTGTCGATGGTGCCCTTCACCATCGTTCCTGCTTGCTGGGCAGCAATCTGCGCCGGCAAGCGCTTATGTACCATGAGAAGAGAAACGAGGTTGTACGGCTTGTTAACGGACTGGTCTACGTTGTACCCGACAATGTCCTGCATGTCCTTGTCAATAACCAAAAGGAAAGATCAAGGAACGGTACAAACCACAGTCCAAGAAACGATGTTAACGGCATGCTTCCGAAGACGTTCAACATCTTCGGTCGTCTTTGCCTCGATATCCAGCCCTTCAGCAGGTTCTATGAAGTCGAGGACGATCTTTATACCACTCAGGTCTGGCAAAAGGTCGAGGTATTCTGCAATCCCAGGGACATGGACTCGGTTCTCGATAACCTGCAGTTGAGCGGAGCGGTATTTTCGTATGGATTCCGTGAATCTGTCCTTCCACATCTGAGACGCGTTGTCATATATCTTCTGGATGCGAGGGACGAGACTAAAGAATTAGAACGACCGAATTCCACAATTGAAAGAAATACTCACTGCACCAGTAATGTGTGACCAGCGAAAATGTCGACTCCATTTCCTGTACCATCGCCGGACCAACAAGACCGTAGGGGTTGGCGCCAGAGTCGCGCATTGGAATAGACCATTAGGGTGCAGAGGTCCGCAAAGAGGCGAAGCTGAGGTCCGTCGCACGTCGGAAAACATAAGGACGTAAGGAGACCTGCTTTCACGCCAGTCAACGTTTCGCACTCTTCCTCAGTGAGTATCGGAGGCTCTTGGCCACGAATCCACGCCTCTGACGCATCGGTTATCCTTCGACAGTGCTTGTTAGCTCGTAGGTCAAAAGATCGACTATAGCTAAGTATATCAGGCAGCTGGAAGCTGGCCATTCATTGATACAGATATTCAAGATTCAGGACCGTGGTCGTCTGGAAGAAAGGAAGTCAGGGTCACGTGCAGGACACTGAACTTTTAAATTGAAAATCTGTTTACAATGAAAATAGCAGTCCGACCCCAGATCGTACATTGCACATAACGAAGAGTACTTAAATAAGGAGCTGACGCCCCATATATTATCAAATGTGAAAATCCAGTGGGAGATCCCGTTTTCATGCCCTTTAAGACAAGGGCCCGGGGCTACTACTTGTAGCTGCCGTATTTTCTTCCACTTTCAGATACTCAGCACGCTGAGAATATCCTACTTTGGTTCAGAGTCAAATTGGCGCTAGCAAAAAGAAAATTAATGTTAAAAGACGAGGGGAACAATCGGAAGACACTAACAGAGTCCATCTCGTAGTCTCCCAGTACCTCAACATCTACATCGCGGTTGATTACAATATGTCTGGGTTTCTGGTTGTCATAGGTCAGCAAAGAGTTGAATATCGGCAGTCCGATACTAACAGAAGCATCTGTGGAGATAGCCGCACGTCTACCTTCACTATCCAAAGTGAAAGAGGCGCCCACTGCCGAGCCATCTACAGTTGTTTTCAAACCGCTTCGCGCGTTGAGACTAAGAAAGGAAAGTGAGTACGTGTACCGGTCAACGCGACAATCGTGCTGTCTCACGTCGCCAGGAGAGAATTGGAATACACTAGAGACTCCCGTGATTAGATGATGCTTGCGCGAGAAAGACATGACAACGTACATCTTGAAAGGTTGAAAAAGAATGTGATATAAAGAAAAGTATCGGGGTAAACCAAAATCTGAAACGTTCAGTTACTTCATCTACAGTAAGGAGCTGGACCTACCATGATGAGAGACATGATGGCGCAGATGCTGCATGAAAACATATTAACATCCGAAAGCGGTTGACCTACTCAGACGTGCCTCGTAAGTAACCCGGTATTCAATGTGAACAGGATCATCTTGTTCATCATCGCGTCCGACCTAATCGATCACATATACTTTAAGACATTATCAAGAAGTGAGGATGAGGAGTCGACTGCTGACCTTTTCATTCCAGACTTGGAACGATGCAGTAAGAATATAAGTGATCCACAAATCGAGATATCTCCCGCCGCGGCAATGGCGTTCATCGTTTGTGATAGCGCCTATTATCCGTAAGTCTGTCGAAGATTGGAATTGGGAGCGTGCACGAACCCGGACTTTGAACGATTCGGAGTATGACTCGAGCGCCCATCTAAAATTCAGGTAAGACAAATAATGATATTCAAGACACTGAGCTTTACGCTTTGGAAAAGTACGCTGAAATGGAGATCTCAGTGAGCTATCAGATCGTGTCTAATCAAGGTAGCCAAACCTACCAATGCACACAAAAAATTCAGAACCAACGAGGGAACCCTTTGGTTGGTCAGAATGCTTCACATCAGCACTGCGGCAGAAGCTTCATACCAAGAATATTATCAGATAGATGTTTCTGTGGCTCACTGCTCGCGAACGTCAGTCAAAGAAGCAAAAAAAAGACGAAGAGAAGTATACTAACATATCCAGACACGATAGGTAAAGAATCTATCAGGATTAGGTTTATCACACAATGCCAAAACCACACGGTTTTGAAGAAACAACGTACGACTGAACCATGAAAGCCACACATGCCTGTCAAAGAGATCAGCATACTTCGCTGAGAAAGAGAACGCAAAGAATTACGCACTGATGCTATGACCTCCACCTGAGAGTTGATCCTTAGTAACGAAAACTTGAATGCCTTCAACGTATGGACTTACAAGAATGCTCCTAATACAGAGTGTGAATCCGTTGTTGTGGTGTGACAGTGATAATTTAACTCACCATTCGATTATCCCCAACTGTGTAGGATTGGCAAAATTCGAAATCAAGTAGATGTATATTGTATGGCAAATCAGGATTTCATGTAGGGTGTCCATAGCACTAGCGCGCAATGTGTGAGACAATCCAGACGGGTTTCAAGTACACCTACAATGTTGCAAGAACCTATGTGCAGACTTCAGAATTGAGATCCCAAAGGTGGTCTTTCGAACTCACAAGAATCCGGAAGCCAAGAGTGTCAAGTCTCCAATAACGCTGGTTACGAGGATGTTAATTAGGGAATAGATGGAAAAAAAAACGAAAAAACGCGTACATTGATGTAAGCGAATGTTTGAACGCAAGTGGTACCCCAGAGCCTAGTTGGTGCCGATGTTTCGCGTCAAGTAATTATTATTACACCGTTGGTATTCTTGGCTTACGCGGTAGAGAATCTGTTCAAACACCGAACGCTCGACTAGGTCTAAATTATAGCATACCGAGTACTTACAGGACACCAACGAGAAGAGCTCCCATCTGTGACAGTGTTTGAGTGTGGAATACTTGATTTACCAGACTTGACGCACTGTGTTGTCAAGAGGAGGGATTGCTGTTGCCGTACTCATTTTCTCCGTTTTCGAGTGGCAAGAGAAGCTGGAGAAAACTGGGGTGAAAGGAAAAGGTCGACTTGGCGATTTTCTCTCCTAGTAAATCCCCATCATTTCCCTTAAAATAAAATTTGAGTACATGTGGAAGGGGTCACATCGGTTTCAACCCTCCAGGCCCGATATCAGCGCGCATCCAAGAAGTTGGAGTTGGACTGCGATGACAATTTGAGTCTAGGCCAACTTGAGAAAGTTCAGTAATATTCTTCTGAATCAATAGGAAATATATTATCGCGAGAAACTTTCCTGTTATCATATGAGGGCTTCAGATAGAAAGTTCATGGGACTTGAAATGAAGGTTCAGTGGTTCGTGGGAGTTAGGGAGGAAGATTGATAATCGGGCCCGGAACGTATTGCGGCTCTTCGGCACCGATCGCCTGAGAAATCTCCCCCACCACGAACCACGACATGAAAAGTTCATTGAGCGACCGCATCCGACACTGCTGCAGAAGCCTGAATCATGATTGAATCCGTAACTCCGCGTTGGAACCGCCTTCATAACTCGTGTCGCAGCTGCAGAACATTGTTTTCATTACTCGTTGAGTCTGAGGCTGGCATACCGGCTTTCATTCAACTTAATGACGTAGATCCTCGGCCGTACAGGTGATTTCGGTATGCAACCGCTCCCGCTGCTCCCGAGCTCCTACCCGCTTCTGATTTCGCCATCACAACTTTATCTGGAATTCTGATATCTCGTTGATCTTACCGACGAAGTTAACTCAGAAACACATGTCTGTTACTAGCGTCTTAGAGCCCTGCGCAGGATCCAGGGTTGCAGAATTAGATCCACGCGGCCCACTCTCATCAATAGAACCTCGCATATCGACCTTCAAACAGCAGGAACCAGGGACCTCCGAGCTCGGATCCACCCCTCATGCTTGTGGGACCTTGTTCACTCTGCAAGCCCATATAACGCAACTCAGATAAAGCATCATCATCCCCAACTCGATTTGTTTTCTCAGCATGGGTTCTCTGCCAGACCTTCCACTCCTTACGGCTATTGTCCTTACCGTCGTTCTGACCATTCTACTTATCAAGAAGAATCTTAATCGTAATGGACCACTTCCTCCAGGTCCCTCGGGACTTCCTTTCCTAGGAAATGCCTTGGATATGAGCGGGCCATATCCCTGGCTGAAATATACAGAGTGGAGCAAGCAGTACGGTCGGTGTTATCCGTTTGTTGGACTGAATCACACTTACATGCATCCGTTCACCAGGCGACGTAGTACACATCAAGGCCGTTGGGCAATCTATAATTATCTTGAGTTCCCCCAAGGCGCTAGGAGATCTCCTAGAACAACGCGGTGCAATATATTCTGACCGACCGCGTCTAATCATGGGTGGTGAACTGTAAGTCTATCTAGTTATTCGTTATCCTTCATGACCTTACTCTGGCTGCAGTGCCGGCTATGTAGACAGCGTCCCTCTTTGTCCTTACGGCAGCAGACTGCGTGAATACCGTAAACTGATGTCTGAAGTTTTGACTCCTCGCAAGGTACAAGATTTCTTTGCCCTGGAAGAGGAAAAGACTCGGGAGTTTTTGGGGTGCCTACTGCGTAGTCCTGACCAATTTTTGAACCACATCAGGCGGTTGGTGATTCACCTATCACGCGGGTTCTTGATCTTATTCAGATACCAGGAATATTGCCGCTATCGTGTTCAAAATTACTCATGGATACGATTTGCAAGATGGCTTGGATCCTCTGATGGAATTAGCGGAACGCGGGGATCATGACTTTTCTGAAGCAGCAAGTGCTGGAGCTTTTCTCGTCGATTCCTTCCCAGCGTGTAAGTAACCATTTTTTATTTTGTTTTACGCAGCCCTGATTCACCGTTGTTGATGTAGTGCTGTATCTGCCTCGATGGCTAGGCTTCAACTGGATGAAGAAGGCCAAGCTATTCCGTAAAAACATGGAAGAACTGCGAGACGCTCCCTGGGAAGTTGTCAAGGAACAAGTGGTCAGTTTTATCGTTCACCCTAAACAAATGGTATACTAATGGGGTGAATAGAAAAAAGGAACTGCGTCTCCGTCATTCGCGGCGAATCTGATTGAGAAGAATAGCAACCCCACCAAGGAGCAAGAAGATATCTACAAGTGGGTCTCCACGGGGTTCTACGCTGGTTCGTCGTGTCGTACATTAAGTTATACTCTTCCTGATCCCGTTACCAGGCGGTGCCGATACAGTGAGTTACTTTATCCATGACCCGATGCTGTCCTCACATGATGCCCTATCTAGACTGTCTCCGCTATAGGGTCGTTTTTCCTCTGCATGTCCCTGTATCCCGATATACAGCGGAAAGCCCAAGAAGAGGTGCTACGTGTGGTAGGAACCACCCGACTACCCACATTCTCCGACCGGCCCCTTCTTCCTTACGTGGATGCGCTGATAAATGAGGTATACCGCATGAACCCGGTCGGCCCTACAGCGCTTCCGCATAGATCCACCAAGGACGATCATTACAACGGGTATTTCATTCCAGCCGGGTCCATCGTGATACCTAATAGCTGGTACGCGCGTCAATCATTTTTTTAACCTTATCTGCTGATATCCGACCAAACCTCAGGGCTGTTCTGCACGACCCCGACGTCTATCCCTCGCCGTTCGAATTTTTACCCGAACGGTATTTCGACAAGGACGCCAAGGCGAAAGGCCTAAACATAGATCCTCGCAAATTCGCCTTTGGCTACGGACGACGGTATTAGGCTGCGTCCTTCGATTTCACATATTGATTGCTGACGCACATCCCAGCGTATGTCCCGGGCAGCACCTCGCCGATAATTCTTTCTTCATCGCGGTTGCGATGATACTCTCAGTCTTTAACATTTCCAGAGTTGATGAAAAGGCGCCGAAGCCAGATTTCTCCCGGAGCGAGGGGTATATTTCGTCGACTATTTGGTGAGACCTTTTTATAGCCTTTGAACGAATATTAACGCGACATACAGTCACCCTGAACCGTTCAAATGCCATATTACGCCACGATCAGAAGAGGCAGCAATGCTCATACGAGCCAACGACTTAAAGGAAGGTCGTTCGTAGCCTTAGAGTGGGCTCCGGGTCACATACATTGCGGTTATCTTATCTTTGATACAAGGCGTAATATCGACCTTGATAAATTATTTAAATCCTTAAGACTCTTTATCTTCTTTAGAAAAATTCCATTATTGCGTCGTTCGCTGTATCGTTTTAGCTTTTTGTGAACAGTTTACGATAAGTAAAATTAAAAGGCGAAATTTTGGATGTTATTGACGAGACTACTAATTGCTTTCATGTCTCTGGTATGAGGATTTCAGTTAATGTTTACTCGATAGCAAGGATATATTAGCCTGTGAACTGGATAACGAATAGAGACAGTCGCTTCTGGGTAGAAATGTCCCCACAGAAGTTGCAGCCTGAAGCGGAACAGGAGAGATCAATCAGAGCAGAGGTACTTGTCAGATGCCAGCCCTCGCGAGTGAACAGAATCACAGATCACTAACACGCTGGGGGTCATAAATTATTCATCATGGAAGAGGGCTGAGAATGTACAGCGAAGCTGATTCCAATATAAGACCCATATGCATCTATATGATTTGTGGGCCGTTGTTCTCTAGAACGGATCATCATCCTACAAACAATATCAGTCCCACATGTATCGATTGGGATCGGAAGGTCCCGAATACTCGCGCTTGTGGGTATTGGGTATTCGTTGATTCGGTGTATGAGCCACACATGCCATAGTACATACCCGGTTTTCGAGGTCTTACTGGCGACTCACTAGTATTTTGGATACCCCTAGCACTTTCCAATATCGATCCGAAGATTACACCTAACGCTTGCTTTCATTTCTGCCTGGTGATTGCTTCGCACTTACCGGCTACCCTGCTATAATAATTTGCTCCAAGTTCGCGTTCGCTATATTCATTTTTTCTTTCAAACCGGCGGATCCCTCAGGTCTTCTAACCCTTGCCGAAATCTATTCTATTCCCTGACGGCATAAACCACTTCTAATCAATCTTACCTCACTTCGATTTTCACTTCTCGCCTCGTGCTCGCATATCCGGATTTTCGGCATATTCAGCCCTCGATTGTTGGCTTTTTAGAATTTTCGACATGATATCACCACAATGCGAACTTGAATATTGAAATGTAAGCCGGACGTGTAAAGGTAGATCCGAAATAATAAATTGATCATGTCCTGTTGCTGCATATACAACGCTCGTCATCGTGAGTCCTTGAATCGTTTCTGAATCCTGATCACGGCCTCTCTCAAGCGCCGGAAGCAAGCGAGATACGCATTGAGAGGGCATAGAGATACGGCCATGAATACCCTCCATGTCATCGAGCCGATAGGAAGATACGAGACAAAATCTCCTGATAGAATGAAGTAAAGATTCCCCAAAAATGGGAGCCTCGGAGCTCTGTGATCAAGCGTGGACCGCTCTCCTTAAGAAGAACATCCGAACGGAACACGTTTTCACAAGCTCTTATACAATCTTCTCGAGCAGGAGTATATGACGCTCAAGTTTTCCGTTAAAAGCCGGCCGCATCTGCCAGAAAAGAGAAAAAGCCCCTCCCAGATGGAAATGGCACTGCGCCAGAATTCCATGATGATACCTTGGATAGGGATAAGGATGGCGACAATGGCCATGCTTCACAAAGGAACTGCGAGGGCTAATTGAATGATCAGGCAGTTGAGGTACGATCCCGCTTTCAAGAGTTTCCTATAAGGCAGGCCATGGGTGTTATCTCGTTTTGGTCCTGGCCGGTCGGTGTAAAGACATCGTAGATTTTATATTGTGACTGGGTACCGTTGCGACTTGATCCATGATGGCTTGAAATTGTTTGGCGGGGGGATTCTGAGAAAGGAATCTCCATTAGCTAGGAATTCATCTTCATTAAAAAGTAAACACACTTGGACTAAATCCCCAGTTATCTCTGTATGTTGACATGTCTGCTAGATCAATGATTAGATGCAACGGTCAAAGTTTTCTTCGGAAGCAGTAAGGTGGCTGAGTGGTGAAGACAAACTTTCTCTGGTCTGGTCGCGAGCGATGGTCAGATATTCTACATCTAGCACAATCCTGGAACGGTTCCTATGAAAGAAACGGTTTATCCTCTATCAGATGAGACGGGCCTATGCTTTAATCTTCACCTTTGTTAGTACTCAGTCTAGCTTTCAATCGTCACACTAAGAAGATCTTTACTTTGAACATATCAAGGCGCAGAGCTGAAATTCAACATTTTGAACGGCAAAATTCCAGCTCTTGATGAAAATACGACCTTGCACACATTGAGCAGTGAGAGTAAGAGAAATTAGAACCCCTATCACTCATTGTGGCTATGCTTCTCTAATGACACTTGCTTGGCAAAGCCTTGTCTTCGCCTCTCTTCTTCTCACCGCCATGCCCAGCGATCTCGACAGGTGCGCGCCGCGTTGCCGCAAAGTATTGATAGCTCAGAGTTGGTAGTCAAATAGCTCAGCTTAGCCGTTGCGAACCGATATCAGAAGCCCAAGTGAAGACGCTGTGTATCAAAGCCCGGGAGATCCTCATTGAGGAGGGCAATGTCCAGGTTGTCGATTCACCAGTCACAGTCAGTGGCACTGTTTCACTCATCGCCGTCTTCTTGTTGACGTAGATATAGATATGCGGGGATATTCACGGCCAATTCTTCGACCTGATGGAGCTGTTCACGGTGGGAGGATGGTGTCCAGACACAAACTACCTGTTCATGGGTGCGTACACCTGCATATATGCGTATTCTATCTTCCTGACATTCTGCCAGGCGACTTTGTCGATCGTGGTTTCTACAGCGTAGAAACATTCCTCCTTCTCCTGGCTCTGAAAGTGCGCTATCCTGACCGTATAACACTTATCCGAGGGAATCACGAGAGTCGACAAATAACCCAGGTGCGCCCACCGCCATCTAGCCTCTTTTCTTAACTTCAACGACGGTCAGGTATACGGGTTTTATGATGAATGCCAGAGGAAATACGGAAGTTCTAATGTATGGCGTTGGTGTTGTGAGGTATTCGACTATCTCGCTCTTGGCGCAATCGTCGACGGTCGCGTCTTTTGTGTCCACGGAGGGCTCAGTCCCAGCCTTGCCAGTATAGATCAAATCCGGGCTATAGAGCGGAAACAAGAAGTGCCACACGAAGGTCCGATGTGTGATCTCCTCTGGTCAGATCCGGATGGTACGACTTTCCTTTCTCTTGTCGATACTCATCTCGCTAAGACTGGAGTACAGATACCATAACTGGATGGGGCCTCTCTCCTCGAGGTGCAGGCTTCCTCTTCGGCGCCGATATTACGAAAAACTTTGCGCATCACAATGCGTTAGACCTAATCGCCCGTGCACACCAGCTTGCAATGGAAGGATACAAGTTGATGTTCGACAGAATGATCGTTACGGTGTGGAGCGCACCGAATTATTGTTACAGGTGTGGGAACGTCGCGTCGATATTGGAGCTAGATGAACATCTTGGGCAGGAGTATAAAGTGTTCAACCACGCTCCGATGGTAGATGTCTTATTCTTCTGAGCCGTGTTCATCCACTAAAGATGGCTACAGGATGTAAGATCTATACCTACAAAAAGACCTCCCCCAGAGTATTTCCTGTGACAAAGCACATGGCGAGTCGTCTGTTCACGTTGTACGTGACTCTGCGAGTCCAGGACTCATGACTTTTACAGATATACAGGACTATGCTATCTTGGCAACAGGCAGACCGTTAAAGCACGTTCCCGTCGGCATATTGGTTCTTACCATCGTATAGTTTCGCCCAGGCCCCATCGTATCTCCTACGGGTGTCATTTGGTGTAAAACAGTCGACACGATGTGACAGCGCATTAGCACGCCAATTGTATCTGCGTCAATATAATGATCCGGGTTGGGCTTCATGTCCTTCTGGTTGCTGGTCGGCTGCGTTCATGGCAGTCGCTTATTTTATGTGCAAGTCTTCAGACCCTTTTAGGCTAGTGTAAAGACCAGCTCGAATTCAGCGCTTCATAGTTCAAAGGAAGCTTTTGCTACATAGGGTCGTCCGAGTCGGCTTTCGACCTCATTTTTGAGGTGACGTATTGATATCCACTGTCCTCGACGCTGTGCCGCAGGCGTTTGTCAATGGCAATTCTGTAGGTTATGGTCATTGATTGGGTTGTTGAACCTGGAGGTCTGCTGGTCAGGTTCGTAAGTATCTTTTCTCGGTCGCCGAGGGTTCTTCTAGTTCTGACTCGCTGTCGATTTAGAGTCATTCAACACGACGAATGCCAGGTCTGCCCTCCTACTATTGACTGTACCTGCCGCACACTCAACGACAACCAAGCCCTACAATACTGAATGGTAACGGATCACCTGACGGAACTAACTAGAATCGTAGGCGATTCCTTGTATGGTCATCACCGTTCAAGTGCGACTCGGAGAAGCGGGCTGTTTGGATAGTTGCCGTGAATGACCGAACATCGGAGACAAGTCGACACGATGGGTGCGCACTCTGATTCATGTCCGCTATATGCTTTTTTTTTTTGAGGCCCAGATTTCCTTGATCACATCGAAGCCAACAATTTCATTGGCTCTCGGGTGGTATTCACCTGTAATATGGTACTTTGAATTACAATGCGATTGATGCTAACAGTAGGATCTGCGGTTTGAGCGCTGTGTATTCAGGCCAAGTGCGAGCGCTAGGAAGATCCCTGCTGGTCTATCATTGTCACCATGTCGTCGCTCTTGTCTTATTTAACAGACACTTTCGCGGAAAGATGAAGTCAATATCCATCCACTGATGGCTTTCCCCGCTAGAATAAGTACCCTCCCATTCTCTCATGAGAAGACTAAGGTAGCCATCGACCCAAGAGGATCCTCTATCTTCTCTAGCCTTCTCACTTTCTTTGCCCCTCCGACACCTGCCGAGATACAGGCTTGTTGGGAGTTATGTCGACTTCAGAACGGTATGGGCTGCGCCACGGTTTTCTTACCCGTAGGTAAGAGCAGTGTGATTTTCTACTTTGTGCTCTGTTATCAATTTGTTGACGACGTCTGCAGGATGGTCACTTGCTATGGTATACCACGCCTATCCTGAACTTAGTGGAGTCGATGTTCTACACCGTGCAGCCCTTTACTTCTTCCTTTGTATCGGTATCAAATCTCTAGTTGGTAACTTGATTTATGTTTTGGCAATGAGTCTGACGAGTCATTTTAGATCATGACTATCGATGATATCCTTGACTATGACATCGACGCTCACGTTGAACGGACTAAGAACCGAGCCATACCCCGAGGCGCGATCAGTATCAAACGTGCTTGGCTGTTCTTTGCCCTTCAGGTTGTCGTTGGTGTTTATTTGGCCAATATCTTCTTGAGCCCTGACGCGTAAGTAATAACCTTCGCCGCTGGTCCTCTTTGTTAAAATTTCCATTGCAGTCTTCATATTTCGATGACTGTTTGGCCATTATACGTTTTGTATCCCACGTGCAAGCGATGGATGTCCTTTGCCCCCATTCCATTAGTGCATAACATCGCGTTTTCATTTATGGTCCCAAAATCTCATTCTTTCCAAGGGGTTGATGTTCAACATCGGAGTATTCATGGGTTGGGCCGATCTTACGCCAAATGGTCATATTCCATGGGCAACCCTTACAGCTGCCTATGTCGGCGCCATCCTTTGGACAATCACTTATGAGACTGTATATCAGCACCAGGTAGCCATAGTATCCCTTCACAGGCACTGGGTTTATAATCAATTTCTTTAGGACAAGCTCGATGATGCCAAAATCGGCATGAAGTCGCTAGCCATGTTCTGCGGGGAATATACTTTCCCTGTTTGCGCCACCACTGCCATCGGATTTGTGTCCCTCATGTTGTACGGTGGCTATCTCAACGGGCAGGGTCTGCCATTTTACTTCGCCGTAGCGGCCTCTGGCGGAATTCTTCTCAAAGGGCTGCTATCAACGGATATTGACGATCCTAGGCAATGTATGAAATTTTTCCTTCAGACACCGATGATAGGAAATATCGTCCTGGGAGGATTTGTTCTCGATGCTGTCATTCAGCGCGCCGTTGTTGGCATTCCCTTGTAGAGCGTTTCCGCCCGCATAATATAGTCTACTATCAATATGCCAATATTTCAGTTGTGTATTTTATAAACAATAAGTATCACGTTCTAATGCCTTTGATAGATGGGTAGCTTTTTGGCTGTAAACCTGCCGATGTCCAATCTCATTCGATGTGAGCAGCGGACGCAGAATTCAAAAATTTAAATAACTTGGCACTTCATGTTTTTGTCTCTTGTGCATGGGTGCTCCGAGGATTCAGGAACGTTTGCATTGTCAAGAACAGCACTGTTACAGGTCGAACAGGGTAGGGTGTCTATGACGGGTAATCTCGTTCCGGTCCCGGACACGCTATTCCAAAGACCTGGTAAAATCAGTCTAGTGCAAGCAACCTGCACAGTGCACTGAGGTCTGCCGTAGGAGCCGGCCCTCAAGGATTCAAGCTCCGCGAGTCACATTCGCGTCCCGAGTCTGAGTGGCGGCCCGACATGTCTCCCGCTTCCATCCTTCTCAATCAACGTTTAGTAGTGAGCATGACCCGCTCGATGATACCTGATGACCTTCTGTAGACTTCCTTCTTGTTCGTTCTGGCCAAATTTCTAGTTCTCTCGCCGGGCAACAAAAGAGCTTGCTTCATCCTCAAGTTTGGGGCATCTTCCAAGTTTCTCAGAAATTTTGTCTTCACATCTTCTTTATGCACCCAGAACCTTGGTGGTCCTTGTCTTCGGAACGGAGTTCGAGAAGATATTCAAGTCTTATCGCTTTCCCGTGCGGAGTAATTTGAAGTAGTTACTCGGCTCTAAATCAGGTATTTATTCCATCTTGTTGCGGTCACGGATGGGAAGTTGTCAGATCGACTGGCATTATCTGATAATCAGGTCATCTGCAATGTCAAGGTCTCTTAAGCAGTATGAACCAGACAAACCTGCCGGATCGGCCACAGCAGATTCATGATACTACCCACTCAGAGGCGGCGGGTTATCGTACTTCTGGATCTATCTTGTGCCGCGTCTCCAAAAATCCTTTGGTGGACAACTTTAGTACGTATCTCGAGTCTGATGATCCAAAATATGACGTGCTGATAGCGACATTTAGGGTCTTTATCGCATACCTTACATTTAAAACGAAGAAATATGGCCTCGAGACCCTGTTATCGCCATCATGGTCCAAGCACCCACTAGCCCTGATATCTTCGGCTCCCTAGACGCTTTCCCCCACTATGATGAAACCACTCACATCGGGACGCGTTTCTACTCCAAAGCCACCCAGCTCTCCTCGTTCTTGTCTAGCGACGAACTCATCAAAGACCTCGCCACGCTCGTCAGCCACCGCGGCGTCGTGTTCTTCATGGACCAGACTATTACGATAGACCAGCAGAAGGAGCTCGCCAGGCGGATGGGAAAGCTATCAGGAAACCCCAGGACGTCGAATTTGCACATCCATCCGATCTCTGAAGATGTCCCTGAGCTGGGGAAGGATGTAAGTGTGATTTCGAGCAAGGGGTGAGTTGCATTTGTATTAAATGTGGGGTGGGAATTGATACAACACTGCAGTGGGATTGCCCGCGCGGGATCAGACGAAAGTACGAGGGCGAGCAAGGGATGGCATGCGGATATTACTTTTGAGAGGATTCCTTCAGACTACGCTGTGAGCACCTTTTCGTCTCAGCTGGTGCTTTCAAAAATCTTGACACTATTCTTCGTCTAGCTGTTGAAGATGCACACACTGCCGCCTGGTGAGCACACGTTGTGTATCTATGAATAAAATCAATTTGAAGCTGTGGTTCAATAGTCGGAGGAGATACTCTTGTACGCATTTTTCGCTTTCTGACTATACGATGACATGATTAACTTTGTATGACAGTGGGCAAGGTACTATTGCTTTGATGTTTCTCAGTTTGCGTTATTGAGCGTCAAAAAGCGGTTACGAGGCCTATGATAGGCTTTCGCCTGCCTACAAGAAGTTCCTCGAAGGTTTACATGCATTGCATAGCGGTGAATTTTTTAACGATGTAAGATCACTTCGTTTCCTGCTTTCATCGCTTAGACAAAAGTATCGCGACTTTAGTATGCCCGACAACAGAATCTTCCCATTCAGGACCCTCGTGGTGCCCCGGATAACACTGGCTCCAACCTGACTGCTGTTCAGTAAGGACTAATCCGCTACCCTTCCGGCTGAACTGACACGTATTCTGATAGCCCAGTCATTCGAACTAATCCAGTAACGGGGTTCAAGACTTTGTTCGTGAATCAAACGTGGGTTTCAGTACGACAAGCTTCTCTTCGCGGGAATGAACTAACCTGCATTTAGGTTCACGAAACGCATTGTCGAGCTGACCTTAGACGAATCTGACGATATCTTGGCGTATCTGTCAAGGCATATTTCGGAGAACCATGATCTTCAGGTAAGGCTCGCGTTGCCCTCTAGCACAGTTGATATATGTTCTCTTAGGTCCGCTTCCGATGGTCGAAGAACGATGTCGCGATCTGGGACAACCGGTCCACTTTCCATACAGCCACGTACGCTTTCATTCCACTCCCCGTTACGCTTACATTCAACTTTCATTAGTAACGACTATGGTTCAAGCCTACGCCAAGGTAATCGCGTGGTGAGTTTGGGAGAGAGGCCATTCTTGGATCCGAATTCCAAGAGCCGGAAGGAAGTATTCGATACGCTTCAGTGAAAGCATGTTCAATTTTATTTATACAACTTCACAAATAATGCCATCAGGTCGCAAAAGGACCTGAGATGATAACGCTCTTGCTGATATCCAGCACCCAACGGCTCTCCCCGATAACTGCCGATAGTCAACAGATCAGGCGCAGAACTCATTTGCCAGTATTACGTGCTACTGTTGAAAGAAACTCTTTCATCTCTCAAAAACAAGTTAATCCGTGCCTGTACAACTTACCTCCATGACACCATGGCAGAGAATCCTTTATATGGCATTCCCATTCCTAATGTCCCGCTCCCGACACTGTCTTCCGATTTCATCCCATACATCTCTCATCGAATACGACTTATCCAGGTCTGAACCAAAAGTCCGCGCTTCCAACCGAGATTCCACACCTTGGACTTTGAATTCACGAGCCAGCTCGTGAACCTCGTCAGGTGTGAAGCCGAAAGCACTTTCCATCATTTCGTCCTCAGTCAGGTCGTGAGCGACAGGCGCCCACACACTGGGGAGTTGGTGATATGGACTCATGGTGAGATCTGGTACATCGCCGGTGCCCATGATGAGACCGGAATGCAAGTCATCTAGATAAGATGAAAGAGGGCCGACGAGAAATCGCTGAAGACATCTGTCAATATCAGCCGTGTCCTTGGCAGCAAGAGACGGGGTATTATAGTTGTCGATGCACACAAACACACGCCATCGCCGAGTGCGCGCCACAAGACCCTGCAGTTGAAATAAGAAACATGTAACCAAATGACAGGGAAAGGCTTACCAAAACTGCAGCTAATGAGGTGACTCCATCATCGTAGATATAATAGGGCATGTTCTCTGGTGGAAATTTGAGCTCGTCTTGATACTTGCACAGAAATTGTTTCAAGACCGTGTTGACATGCTCGACAAGCGATCTTTCGAAATCGGTGACTCGTGTCATGGCCAAGTCAAAGGTCAGCACCAAGTCTGCGTGGAAAAGTTCTATGCATTTGTGCGCGGCACAATAGTCTCCTATCCAAGTAGACGACAATGCAGACCGAGACACGGGAGAGTCGCGATATTTGACGTCATGGAAAAACTCTGCCGTAGCCAAGAACGAAGTCTTCCCAAAGCCTGCGGGACGATGGACAAGAATTAGCCTATTGTCAAAATCCGCTTGTTCCTCTAATCCCATGAGGCAGGACGTCCTGTCGACCCATACAACACCAGGAGATGATAGAACGTTTTGATACGAAGTTAGAGAACGTGAGGGTAAAGTCTATCTCGTGGGTCAATAAGTGTCTGAGATCGGGACGACATAAATACGTACGGATTCGTTGCCACCGGTCCTAAAGATACTTTGACCGAATTTGACGGGGCTCGAGCCGGAACTACCCTCAGAGCCTACACGAGTCGCTAGGCTGGAGGGTGAGGTAGGAGAAGTGCTGGAAAGAGTGTCAGAGGATGACCCTTCGGATTCTGCATCATTCGTTCGAAAAAAAAATAAGGCGTGAATTCCTGATGAACGCACCGTCCGAGTCCTCGCCGTCAAAAAACCATGCCACGGTAGCACGTCCCTCTGTACTCAATTTCGACACTTCTTGATCAATATCCACGCGTCTGCTACCCACAGGGGGTATTTCAGATCCCGCCAGTGACGGTTGGTTCATTTTCTCCGTCAGAACCCACGCGTGGTCGCCCAGTGGCAATTGACAGTAGCATTCGGAATCGTGGACATCCTTGGCGGCCTCGAACAGATCATGAAAGGTGTTTCCTTGGCATAAGGCCCTGTACGACGGGCAGAAATCGCAGGGAAGGACGCATTCAACGTCGAACGACATGGTGGTTGTGTCAGAAGCGGTGGCTGAAACTGGCTGAAACCTGCTGAAATTCCGCATGCATGTCACGTGACCCAGCCTCATTGTTGACAACGTCGGACAATATTTAATTTTGACGAGAATTGTGATTCCGGATTCGTAACAATCTACACAAATTCCAATTATTTGACCATCCTTCTTTTTAATCTCACATCCGTGCTGCTCCAAGTAGATTTCACCACTATGTCTTCACTGCCCAAATCTGCGATATCCGTTTATCTTGCTGGTCACATATGTTTCTTGACTCTTGATATCCGGGTCGTGACCTCGTCGCTTGTGGAGATTACACTTCAGACCCTCATTGACGAGATCAACAAGGAGCACAGTCTTTGGTGTTCCTGTTCTGGTTTCTCTCTGTCTGTCTCTCAAGTGTACCTCACCAGTCGTACATCGGACCTCTGTACTCATCAAGCTTTAGAAAACTTCTGCCAGGATGACCGTTTCGATAAGAAAATTCTCGATGATGCCGCTCTGCAGCAGCAGCTACGCCAGGATGGTGTTTCAACATTCATCGTCGGGACGAACTCTTCCTCCCCAACTCCGTCCAGTATGCCCAGAACATCAACAGCTGGCAGACCGCTAAAACGATTGAAACGATCCTTGGAGGATAGCGCCGAAGCTTTACCACCAAGCCAGCGAACCACTCCTGGGTTCAAGGTCACCTTCGAAGCGGGTGTTCGAACTATACGCAGCAATTTGGGATTTACTGGACTCAAGGTATGGGTGCTAGTCTGACTTGCCATCTCATTAACATCGACTGTTATCATAGAATAAACGACCCAGTGCATTTGGACGAATACCATCTGAGCCGGGAACCTTTGCATTTGACCGATCCTTGACCCTATTTCGTATCAATCACTTGAGGCGTTCGTTTCCTGCAAAGTTTTCATATCATCATCACGAAGGTGCGGCTAGAAATTTTTGGGTCTCTATGGTCATTGCTTTCCACGATATACACTGTGCGTCGCAGTACAGTGAATCCTTTGGCAAGATGGCAATAGGTGCTTCAAAGAATATCCCCCATTCGGAGTATTTGGTGCTTGAGTTCCCTCTATGTGACTTGAAAGCCACTGGGCGCAGCGATTTTGAGCGGTCCTTTGACAGAACAATCAAGAGATGCTTGGTTGATTTTGTTACCAAGTATCACCGTTTACTTTATCCTGATCTCGATAACGGGTCAGAAAGACCGGATCCTTTGATCGATGATGACTTGGAAATATCCTTTGACAACATAATGGTGAGACTGTCACGTTGAATAAACTAGCAGCGCCCTCACGATCTCCAGGTGTTGGCTCAAGCTAGTGGCAGACCCATTTTATGTGTAACAACCGATTACGATCTGGCAGGCAACGAAGCCTGGTACAACCGAATATGTTCGGAGCAGAGCGTTACGCCGTATCAGGTCGCACGCATTATGTCTCGGTTCTTCTCAAGGGTTAATGCGTGGTTCAACAAGGGCTTGATTGATATGGTTCTCTGCGTCGGAGAATACGGCGCCTTCGCTCAAGCAATTTTGGACACATTCGCAGTGCATGACTTGTCTTTTGATCCATCATTCAACACGGCTTGTGGTGTGACAAAGCAAGAAGCGCTTGCAATGATTCGCGTAGCATACAATGACGTGAAAGCAATGACGATCGATGAAAATCACGACCGTTTCAAGGAACTCATTGAGGTGGCGGGTGGATACCGTAATTCCCCTGGTCTCGGTGTTACGGGTGACCTGCTCCTCCGGTACGACCTTTTCTACCTTTTCCTTGGCGCGGCCTTGAAGGTCTGCGACATAAATGTTTCCTTGAAGCATGTGCGACCTCTATATACCTGGTGGCATTCGACGATAACGCGCGAAGCGGTTGGCAATGTCGCCCGCTTTTCCTCTAGCCAGACTCGGGAACACGTTCGAGACGCCCTATTACTTCCTGGCGTACAAGAAAAGAGCATCGGCTGCGATCTCCTGCGTGATAGCCTTGCGTATTCACATGTTCCTACATTCCCCGTTGAAACGTCGGGACTTCAACCTCCGTTGGAACCTAGCGATGAGGCTCTTCCAAGGCTTCTTTTTGCCTTGGGAATGCTCACTGTGGTTCCAAACCAACCTCTGCGTCTCAGGATACCCAACAATGTCATCGCCGATGAAGTGAATCTTTTGACCTATTCATGAGAACACTCGGCTCACGTTGTACGCTAAACTTACAGGTTGGAGCGCTTCTACATCTCAAAGACAAGCTTCAACAGCCTTTTTCTGGAGCGGACTGGATCAAGACAACCGTTGAGGATTTCTTTCAATCCCTCGATGTGCGTCATATCCTGGACATGAAGGAGCACACTTTGCAGACGGCCATGATCCTCTTAATCAAACAAGGGGTAAAAAGGAATGGCATAGCGGTGATTGAAGAAGTTTACCTTAGACAAGATTTGAAGAATAACACTAAAAATCGCTATGTCGACCTCTTCCTCCCTGAAACGCTCGACGTACTCGAGCTCAAGAATGCTTCCATTAGTGACATATACAGGGGAACATTTGGTCTTCTCCTGCGACCGACGTATCATGATCTCCAACTTTTTCGACATCGACTGAGGCAGATCAATATCCGACGTGACAAACTTCCAGTACCTGCCCCTCCACCCACCGGGTTCCACGACGGACAGGACAGGGGGATCGAAACACCGTACGAGTACAAGAAGTTGGCGGACGAGCTTACATGGCATGATTTGCGTGTTGCCTTCAGGTACAGGGGCGAGAAACCAGGACAATACCTCGAAGGGATCAAACGTCTTGATCAGCTTTGGAGAGACGGACGACATCAAGCATCCCTGTACCAAGGTATCATTGCCGGTGGCGGAGGCGACATTTGGGATGATAGAATCAGCCGCCGTGGCTCAGATAAGGACTATCGCTTTGTAAAGGCTTATGTTGTCATACTTATTGGTGCCGAAGTAGTATTTGTCGACACTCTGGATCCCAAGCCATCCAAGTGGACATATACCATCCGTGCTGGTTACAAAACGTTGTAATAAAAGCAGTATGTCAATCAATGTCATGGTATACAAGTGTGATAATTTAAAAGCTTATTATTTCGATCAATTCGAACTACATTCCTAGACTTACAGAGGTTGATAAATTAATACAGACAAAGGTTCTGCATCTCCGTATCTACGTGCTGCTCCTGACAATGTCTTCCAACTTCCTCCAATACCTCCCTCATCGAATACGACTTGTCCAAGTCTGAAACAAATGTCCGCGCTTCCAACCCAGACTCTACACCCAGGACTTTGTATTCACAAGCCAGCTCGTGGACTTCATCGGGCGTGAAGCCGAAAGCGCCTTCCATTACTTCCACGTCAGTCAGGTCATTAGCGACAGAGGCCCATACACTGGGGCTTTGGTGATATGTGCTCATGCTGGGATCTGGTACATCGCCAGTGCCCATGATGAGACCGGAGACACAGTCATCCAGATGAAGTGAAAGAGGGCCAACAAGAAATCGCTGGAGACATCTGTCGATTTCAGCCATGTCCCCCCCGGCAAGGTATGGTGCATTCCGAGTCCTATGTATATAGGTAATCGGTTATTATAGAGGATTTGCTATTTTAATTGATGCCTTCGGTGATTGCCGGACTTGCTGCATGAGCCCGACCGTGGGAAAAAATGAAAAAGTTTCATCAATATCCTGGGAATCTCTTGCCTATTCTTGGCATTTACTTTCAGCCGATCGGGCATTACTGTCCATGTTGCCTGGACCGTCTTCGTTTGTTTATTTGCTGTATTTTGATTTCCTTACATTTATTTAACATTTATTTTTGTTACTCTTATTGTTGTTCCCTTCAAGTTTCCTCATCTCTTGTCCCTTCACTGCTTTTTTTTCAACTCATCTGTTCATCCACTTTTGAGTCCTGAACTTCAAGTTCATTTAATCTACACTAAGCCTTTGATATCTGCTGGGTTGTTCAATGGATGTGGGAAGAATGGTGCTTCTTGTCACCCACTCTCTTTCCTCTGACTGTGACTCCCAACAGCACTCCTTGTCCATTCACTGGTGTAACGCTCCTGTTGCCTATGAAATCACTTGCACAAACAGACTGCCACTTCCGTATCAACACTACAGATTACCCAAAGTACACACTCCCCATGTACATGAACAATATACAGAACCCCACAGGCATAGACCTCATCGATGAGGAGCCACCGGATACCAACAAACCACCATCCCAGAGGTGCATCAATTATTGCAAAGTGTTCTTCAACTTCGGCCTCATTGGGATGCACAACTTTCTCTTTGTACAACTTGACGATGTTCCACTCCTTCCCTTCCAGCTCCTTCTTTACCACCGCATGCATGGCTACACTTTGTCCTGCATCATCAAGTCATCTGAAGAAAGGAAGGCTCAAATGAGCCACAATGTACCTGCCATCGAATGCTACCCCACAAAAGACCCCAAACGAGAACCCCAGTTAATCTGCTCTCTTGAATGACACCCATTCATCCAATTTCTGACTGATATATGCACTGCCATCCCTCACACAGTACCATGCCAGGCATGCTGACAAGCCCATGAAGCGGAAGGAGAACCAACTACTCAAGATCGTATCTGGATTGAAGGCCTTCAGGCAAGCGAAGATGGATTTGCGTTTGGTGATCATGGATATGGAGAAGTGAGAGAAGTTTGATAGGTTGGTGGTGGAAACATGTGCTTCTCACCCCGACCTCATGGATGATTTTGTGGTGGTCAGTTTTTGTGGAGTTTTTGACACAGTGGATGATACTGAGTGTTTGTTGGTGCTTTAGATTCATGTCATTCTTAATGTGATGGCAATATAGATCAAACACCATTCAGTGAAGACAGTGTTGGACCCTGATTGCTGAATCTAATTTAAATTCAAACTGACTCGCATGGAACAATTTGGCTTTGCTGTTCACACTGGATTCTGCTTACTAGTCAGATAAGGTACAGCCACTGTGTCTCTGTGTTCCTAATTCATTGGGCGTATTTAATCAGCTATGATCCCTCAGCAGGGTGACCTCTACTGCTACCACCACGACCATCATTTGCCGCACCTTCATCTCTGACAGTGGCTGAGATTTCAGTGCTCTTCACGCTACTCTGTAGCATACAACACTATTTTGTACTATGTCTGCAGATTCTGCAGGCTGACTGTGCCCATGGAAGATGCTTACATTTATTTCAATCTCCATCTGACTGTTCAACACCTGTCGTCCCTTTAGCATGTCCAGGCCAATATCAGCAACTGCCAGGAGGCTATAGATGATGGAGCCAATACCCTCTTCTCATAATCCCTTTCCTGTCAAAGACAGTTTATGGGACTAGTAGACAGGGAGATTTTGGATCTCAATTTTGCTGTCGCAAGTGTTGTTGAGTTATGCTTTCCCAAACAACTACTTAATTAGGCTGCTCTGATGCTTTTCTTTGCAATTGACAGAGACTTATCCTTCCTATAAATGTTTGCCTTGATATTTTAGGCTATTGATAGATGAATAAGGTGTTATGTTGCCTGGTGTATTGATTCTGTGTTCAGGCAGATGACTATTTTTGACCTAAGTACTACACAGCAATTAATACAATCTGATGCGAATGGAACTTCATTATAGGTATATTCTCGCTATGGTATTCTAGTGTGTACATTATTGACATTGACAACAATGCTTTTTTGAATATCAAATTTCCTTCCATCAATGTATCAAATGACATCATGAAGATAGAGAGAGCGATAGCTCTGCTGCTGTCACTCCCACTGACTTCCGACGCGATGCGACAAATCAGACATTAAGCAGTAGGTGTCGTGATACTGGTCCATTGTCCTCTTTTCTGATACAATTTTTCTAGGCATCGCTCATGTCCCCGGATGCAGTGCTATGGAGTGTTTTAGCTCAGACAAATTTTGATATCAACATGTATTAATTATAGTCATCAAACAGTGCCTTTCAACCAAAGAGGTGGATGAGAGTCCAATGATGGGAGTCTTTCTTTTGTTGAACATAATGATTATTGTACCCTTCCAGCAGGGATTTAATGCTCAGGTGTCTGAAATATGCATATACACAAGAAAATAGGACTCGGATAATGCCACACAAATGTGACAGCCCTCAACCACTAGTTATAGTTGTCAATGCATACAAACACCTGCCATCGCTGAGAGAGCCACACAAGGTCCTGCAGCGGAAATAAGACAAATACAACCAAAGGAGCAGGAAAGACTCACCAAAACTGCAGCTAATGAGGAAACTCCATCTTCGTGGATATAGTAGGCCATACTTTCAGGTGGAAAGTGGAGCTCTTGTTCGTACTTAGAGAGAAATTGTTTCAAGGCAGTGTTAAGATGCTCAACGAGCAATGTTTCATAATCGGTGATGCGCATCATGGCCAAATCGAAGGTCAGCACCAAGTCTGTATGCAAGACTGTCATGTATCTGTGTGTGGCACAAAAGTCTCCAGTCCAAGTAGATGACAATGCAGACCGAGACATGGGAGAGTCGCAATACTTAATGTCATGGAAGAACTCTGCCATAGCCAAGAATGAAGTCTTCCCAAAGCCTGCAGGACAATGGACAAGAACTAGCCTGGAGTCAAAATTTGCTGTTTTGTCTAATTCTACAAGGCAAGACATTTTGTCGACCCATACAACACCAGGAGATGATAGAACATCTTGATACAAAGTGAGAGAGCCTATGGGTAAAGTCTATTTCATTGGTCAATGAATGTCTAAGATGAGGACAATGTAAATACGTACAGATTCATTGGAGTCAATCCTAAAAGTTCCTTGACCGATTATGATGGGACTCGAAATATTCGTACTACCCTTAGAGCCTACATGAGCCACTAGGCTGGAGGGTGAGGTAGGAGAAGTGCTTAAAAGGGTGTCAGAGGATGACCCTTCGGATCCTGCATCAATTGTTCAAAAGAATAGAGTGTTAATTCTTGATGAACCCACCATTGAAGTCCTTGCCGTCGAAAAACCATGCCACAGTAGCATGTGCCTCTGTATTGAATTTTGACACCTCTTCATTGATATCCATGTGTCTGCTGCCTGCAGGAGGTGTTTTGGATCTCGCTGCTGACGAATGGCTTATTTTTTCGGTTAGAACCCACATGTGGTCACCCAGTGGCAATTGACAGTAGCACTCATTGTCATGGACATCCTTGGCGGCCTCGAACAGATCATGAAAGGTATTTCCACAACATAGGGCCCAGTATGATGGCCAGAAATTACATGGAAGGACACATTCAACGTCAAATGACATGGTGGTTGTGGTGTGAGCCTGTTTAAGGCATGTACTCGATCACATGATGAAGTGTAGGCTTGAGTCTGGAGGCATTATGGAGGCTATACTATCCATATTTTACAAAAATTTCCTATAACTATAGGGAAATCAAATTCTACGTATCCTTCAGAACCCTATATGATAGGTATCCTCTTGCTGGCCCCAGGCCTACCAGCATGACCAGGGCAGGATGTCATCACACCCTTCCCTTTGATGGTTGTTGCACTGCCACCCCTCTCCTCTGCTCACTGTCAGGGTTCCCCGCCCTCCCTCCTGTTGCGCACTTTTTTCCTTTTTGGGAATTTTACTTCCTGTGTCTCCAGAATACTTGTGGGCCTTATGCCCGCCCACCTGCTCACTGTTTAGGTCCAAAATTAGAGATATAGGATCTTTTAAAAATATATAATGGGTTAGTAAGCTGGCCCTGCCCCTCCCACGCCTCTAGATGCTGGATTTGGAATGGGGAGACTGGATGTAGTGTGGCAGTGCAGCCAATTGATGGCACTGCACATAATTCAAGGTTTTTTCACCTAAAAATACATTAAAAATATTGAAAGTTTTTTCAGTGTTTTTTCTCTAAGAAAACGTAAAAAAATATTTTGAAAACTTTAATGACATTTGTAGTGAAAAAATCTAAACATTACTGAAACAAATAACACAAAAAAGTTTCAAATATTTACTTTAAATCTATTGTGTTTTTGTGCCTGGAAATACTGAAAAGAATACTGAATATCACAATTTCAGTTTGACTTATACTTTTTGGGCAAATAAAATGGTAAAAAAACAGAAGAATATATATAAATATGTGACAAATTTTTGTGACAGTATTTTTAGCAGTTTTTTTTCTAAATCTTTTGAATATTTCTAGTTCAAATTTATAAATAGTTAAAAAATTCAAATATTATGAAATGTGTTTCAAGCTTGCATTACACAAGTCTAATTGTAGCAAGGGAAAAGTGGAGACTGGCACTAGGATGCCAGTGTCACTATGAGACCAGAATCCTATTTGAACGACTGTTGAAAGGACTGAGATCTTCATGATAATTTGAAGCCTGCATGAGGACTAGGTTCTGGCAGGTGTCTCTTGATTAGCACAGTGGCTGATTAGTGAGATAGCCTTTTAGCCCAAGGGCAGTCTCATTCATATGATATGCTGATGGAAGGACCAAAAGACCAGTAAAAACAAAGAAGAACATTGTGTGCCCTTGACATAGCAGTTTAGATGAGGAAGGTAATAAAATTGTCTTATACCCAAGTCTCTGAGGCCTCATTCACTCTGATGGGCAGTATTGCTATGATAGAAGGCAAGACAATAATAATGAACAAATATTACTGAACAATGACTGAGGGTGTTTTTTAGCTACAGATCACATGCATCATTCTGAGGGTCAGTATCATCATTCTTGACCATCAGGTCATGCTCACATACAAAAGCTACCACTGCAAACAAAAATCTTTGCCATTTATTTTACCATTGAGGAATGATGGTGTGTGATTTTTGGCCAGATGCCACATCTGTCATTCTGAAAGGTGGTATTACTATTCACAAACATCAGGTATTCCTCACAGACAAAATTTACCACTGCAGGCAAACATTGTAGACATTTATTTTGCTGTTGAGCATCCACTGAGTGTGATTTTTGGCCACATGTCCCACCAGTCATTCTGAGAGTCCATATTACCATTCTTAAGCCTCAGGTTCTCTTCAGGGACAAAATCTACCCCTGCAAACAAAAATTGTTGCCATTTATTTTACTGTTGCAGAGCTACCAAGTATGATTTTTCTCTGCATGTCACACCACATGTTCTGTGAGTTGGTATCACTATTCTCAAGCATCTGGCATTCTTCACAGACAAACATCATTGCTATTTATTTTTACCCTTGAGGATCCACCCAGTATGATGTTTGGCTGCATGTAATACCTATTGTTCTGAGAGTTGGTTGTACTATGCTTGAGCATGAGGCATTCATCACATACAAAATCTACTGTCACAGAATAAAAGCCTGGACATTTATTTTACTGTTGAGGATGGACCATGTATAATTTCAGGCTACATGCCACACCGCTCATTCTTGAAGCTAGTATCACTCTTAAACATCAGATATGCTTCAAGAAAAACTACTACTCCAAATAAAAATCCTAGTCATTTATTTTACTGTTGCAGATAGACTGAGTGTAAGTTTTGGCTGCATGTTACAGCAGTCATTTGAAGAGCTGGTCTCACTGTTCTCAAGCATCAGGTATTAGACATGGCCAAAATCTACTGCTGCAGACAAAATTTAGTGTCATTTATTTTCCTGTTGAGGATCCACTGAGGGTGACTTTTCATCACATGTGACACTCATTGTTCTCAGAGTTGGTATCACTATGCTCAAGCATCAGATATTCCTCATGTATAAAATCTACCACTGTAGAAAAAATCTTATGCATTTACTTTACTATTGAGGATCCACTAAGGCTGACTTCTGGCTTCATGCCACACCAGTGGTTCTGAGAGCTTGTATCACCATTCTCAAGCATCAGGCATTTCACATGGAGAAAGAATACCTCTACAAAAAAAAAATCCTTGCCATTTATTTTCCTATGGAGGATGTGCCAAGTGTGATTTTTGGCCACATGTGACACCAGTCAATCTAAGGGGTGGTTTCATTATTCTCAAACATCAGGTATTCCTCATGGACAAAATACATCCCTGTAAACAAAAATTATTGCCTTTTATTTTGCTGTTGACAATCCACTGAGTGTGATTTGGGGCTACATGTCCTACCAGTCATTCTGAGAGGTTGTATCATTATTCTTAAGCACCAGGCTTTCTTCACAGACAAAATCTACCCTCCACAGACAAAGTCATTCACTTTTATTTTACTATTGGGGATCCACTGAGAGTAATTTTTGGCCACATGGCACAAAAGCCATTCTGAGAGTTGGTATCTCTATTCTCAGGCATCAGGTATGCTTCATGGACAAAATCTACCACTATGAACAAAAATCCTTACTATTTATTTTTCTCTTCAGCATTCACTGGGTGTGACTTTAGGCCTCATACCATATGAGTCACTCTAAGAGTTGGTATCATTATTCTTAAGCATCAACCATTCCTGAAAGCACAAAACTACTGTTAGGCCCGAGTGCCACAAGGTCCAAACAGGTATAAACTCAGGGCTGTCTTGTGTTCAGACAATCACCCAAAGAGTTACTGCGATGTCTAGACATGGGCTGGATCCTGGTTGTTAACCTTCGGCAAGCGAGTCAACAAGGATAGTTTGATATAGAAAAACTTTAGCTCAAAGCTGGAGTATACTACAGCGAGAGCTACTACTTATATATGAAAACGATAGAACTAAAATGGTGGTTCCAAACAACAATAGAAGTCCATTAGTAAGCGGAGTTCAGGACAAATGAGTAAGCAGGATTGCATAACATGTGAAGAAAAGTGAAAAAGTGAATAAATCGTAACAACTACCCCTGCAAACAAAAATCCTTGACACTTGTTTGGCTGTTGGGGATCTACCAAGTCTGATTTTTGGCTGCATGCCACACCAGTGGTTCTTAGAGCTGAAATCACCATTCTCAAGCATCAGGTATCCCTCACATACAAAATCTACACTTGCAAACAAAAATCCTTGCTACTTATTATCCTCTTGGGGTTCCACCAAGTGTGATTTTTTGCAGAATGTCCCACCAGTCATTCTGAGAGTTGGTATCACTATTTCCAAGCATCAGGTATACTTTACAGACAAAATCTATCCATGAGAACAAAACTCCTTGCCATTTATTTTACTGTTGAGGATGCACCAGGTGTCAGTTTCAGCCTCATGTCACCACAGTCATTCTAAGAGGTGGTACGATTAGTCTCAAGCACCAGGTTTTCTTCACAGACAAAATCTACCCCTACAGATAAAAATCATTCACATTTAATTTACTATTGGGGATCCACTGAATGTGAATTTTGGTCACATGTCACACCAGTCTTTCTGAGAGTTGGTATTACTTTTCCCAAGCATCAGGTATGCTTATGGACAAAATCTACCCCTTCAAACAAAAATTGTTGCCATTTATTTTACTGTTGCAGAGCTACCAAGTATGATTTTTCTCTGCATGTCACACCACATGTTCTGTGAGTTGGTATCACTATTCTTCATGGACAAAATCTACCCCTGCAAACAACATTCATTGGCATTTATTTTACCCTTGAGAATTCACAGAGTGTGATTTTTGGCCACATGCCGCACCAGTCATTCTGAGAGCTGGTATCATTATTCTGAAGCATCAGGTGTTCCTCACAGACAAAATTTACTGCTGCAGACAAAAACCATTGTCATTGATTTTGCTGTGGGGGATCCACCAAGTGTAATTTTTGGCCCCATGTCCCACCAGTCATTCTCAGAGTTGGTATCACTAGTCTCAAGCATCAGGTATCCCTCACAGACAGAATCTATCCCTACAAACCAAAATACTTGCCACTTATTTTACTGTTGAGGATGCACCAAGTGTGATTTTTGGCCACTTACCACACCAGTCACTCCAAGAGCTGGTAACACTATTCTCGAGGATCAGGGATGCCTCACATACAAAATCTACTCTGCATACAACAATCCTTGCCATTGATTTTACTGTTGAGGATCCTTTGTGTGTGATTTTGGACTGGATGCCCCACCAGGTGTTCTCAGAGCCTGTCTCACTATTCTCAAGCATCAGGTATTCCTCACAGACAAAATCTACCCCTTCAAATGAAAATCCTTGTCCCTTATTTTACTGTTCAGTATGCACTATGTGTGATTTTTGTCTGCATGTCCCCTCAGTCATTCCGACAGTTGGTATCTTTATTCTCATGCACCAGGTATTCCTTATGGACACAATCTACTACTGCATACAAAAATCATTCGCAATTATTTTACTGTTAAGGATCCACTGAGGGTGATTTTTGCACGCATGTCACACCAGGCATTCTGAGAGTTGATGTCTCGATTCTCAAGCATTAGGCAATCCTGACTTACAAAATCTACCACCACAGCTAAAAATCAGAAGCCTTTATTTTACTGATGAGAATGCACTAAGTGTGATTTTTGGCCACATGCCACACCAGTCATTCTGAGAGCTGGTATCATTGTTCTTAAGCATCAGCCATTCTTCACATACAAAATATACTGCTGCAAAGAAAAATCATTGTCATTGATTTTGGCATTCAGGATCCACTGAGTGTAATTTTTGTCCTTGTATCCCTCCAGTCATTCTGTGAGCTCATATCACTGTTCTTAAGCATCAGGTATTACACACCTATAAAATGTACTGCTGCAGAAAAAAATCATTTCACATTTATTTTACTGTTGAGCATTCATGAAGTGTGATTTTTGGTACTATGTGATACCTGTCATTCTGAGAGTCCATAGCACTATTCTCAATCATCAGGTATGCTTCACAGACAAAATCTACTCCTGTGAACAAAATTCCTTGCCTTTTATTTTGCTGTTAACAATCCACCAAGTGTGATTTGGGGCTGCATGTCCTATCAGTCATTCTGAGAGGTGTTATCATTATTCTCATGCACCCGGTTTTCTTTGCATACAAACTCCACCCTTACAAACAAAAATGTTTGTAACTTTTTTACTGCTGAGGATCTACCAACTGTGATTTTTGGCTGTATATCCCACCAGTCATTGGGAGAGCTGGTATCACTCATCCAGAGCATCAGGCATTCCTCACATACAAAATGTACCTGCACAGACAAAGATCAATCATATTTATTGTAATGTTAAGCATCCACCAAGTGAAATTTTTGGCTGTATGTGACACCAGTCATTCTGAGAGCTAGTATCACCATTCTCAAGTATCAGACATTTCTTACAGAGAGAAACTCCCTCTGTAAACAAAAATTGCACTTGGTGGATCCTTAAGAGAAAAATAAATGACAATGATTTTTCTTTGCAGGGGTAGATTTTGTCCATGAAGAATAGTGATACCAACTCACAGAACATGTGGTGTGACATGCAGAGAAAAATCATACTTGGTAGCTCTGCAACAGTAAAATAAATGGCAACAATTTTTGTTTGAAGGGGTAGATTTTGTCCATAAGCATACCTGATGCTTGGGAAAAGTAATACCAACTCTCAGAAAGACTGGTGTGACATGTGACCAAAATTCACATTCAGTGGATCCCCAATAGTAAATTAAATGTGAATGATTTTTATCTGTAGGGGTAGATTTTGTCTGTGAAGAAAACCTGGTGCTTGAGACTAATCGTACCACCTCTTAGAATGACTGTGGTGACATGAGGCTGAAACTGACACCTGGTGCATCCTCAACAGTAAAATAAATGGCAAGGAGTTTTGTTCTCATGGATAGATTTTGTCTGTAAAGTATACCTGATGCTTGGAAATAGTGATACCAACTCTCAGAATGACTGGTGGGACATTCTGCAAAAAATCACACTTGGTGGAACCCCAAGAGGATAATAAGTAGCAAGGATTTTTGTTTGCAAGTGTAGATTTTGTATGTGAGGGATACCTGATGCTTGAGAATGGTGATTTCAGCTCTAAGAACCACTGGTGTGGCATGCAGCCAAAAATCAGACTTGGTAGATCCCCAACAGCCAAACAAGTGTCAAGGATTTTTGTTTGCAGGGGTAGTTGTTACGATTTATTCACTTTTTCACTTTTCTTCACATGTTATGCAATCCTGCTTACTCATTTGTCCTGAACTCCGCTTACTAATGGACTTCTATTGTTGTTTGGAACCACCATTTTAGTTCTATCGTTTTCATATATAAGTAGTAGCTCTCGCTGTAGTATACTCCAGCTTTGAGCTAAAGTTTTTCTATATCAAACTATCCTTGTTGACTCGCTTGCCGAAGGTTAACAACCAGGATCCAGCCCATGTCTAGACATCGCAGTAACTCTTTGGGTGATTGTCCGAACATGAGACAGCCCTGAGTTTATACCTGTTTGGACCTCGTGGCACTCAGGCCTAACAGTTAGCTTGAAGCTTCCCAGCTCTCCCTAAACGCACTGCCGAGGGAGACACCTATGATCATTCCAAAGTCACTACAAGGAGCTGCTGTAGAAACCATTGCAGGAGGAGCAGTCGCCTTTGTCATTGTCGCACTCATAGTCCTCTTGGCTGTCTGCTACTCGCAGCAGAATAGCGTAGGCCGGTGGATCGAAAGCCACAGCCATGGAAGGCAGAGGCAGGCGCAGGTGGCAGAGCAACAACCCATTCCGGAGCACTACATCCCGACCAACTACCCCCAACACATTGGAGGGGGGGACCCCTTCTATACTCCACCAGTTAGCCCGGCTGCAAGGCAGCAACCGAGCCTTAGAAGTCTTGCTCCAAGACCAACCACCCCCGAGAACGTCGTCCTCCCCCCTGTTGCTGGACCTTCTGGAACTCAGCACGCCCTTACACATTCCAGTACTAGCTCCGATAGCGAGGACATCAAGCTCAACATCACAGAACTTGACCCCGGGGTACACAGCCCACCGACACATTGGTCGACAGAGAGAGGAAGGCACGTACCTAGGGCTGATAGCCTGACTGACACCAGTACCCACACCATTACCCCAAACTGAATCACCACTGGTCCCATTTGGCAGGCACACCAGACCGAGACCATCCTCGATGGAGCCGCCGAAATGGGACAACCCGTCCCCTATTCCGAACCCCTCGTACCAAATTCATGGCCTGGCCACCTCCTCCTATTGGAGGGACTCCCCATCCGAGCAAATGACTCATATGCTGTTCCCCCAAATCCAGGGGAGCAGTCCGACCATGACCACAACACCGCAAACTACTACTGGCAGTCCCGACTTTGAATCCGTGTGGTCGGGAGAAATGTCTTCAGGTTCAGAAGCCCAGTGGAGGGGGAACCTGCGGACCACTACCTTCAATGACAGGATTGAGACAATCCCGAGACTGCCCCAGGAATACTGGTCTCCGAACAGACCCTCCTCCTCTGGACCATTTCCCATGACCCTTTTAATGGAAACAGGCCAGACAGGGAGTGGCCCATACTCCGGGACCAGGACAGAGCCGTACTGGGAAGGTACCGAGCCAGAGATATATGGGTGAGAGGAGGGGATCAGCTCTCCATGGGAGAATATTGGGACAGGGAGGGACTACGAAACGAAGATCTCAATGATGCCCAGCGCTTGGCCCGAAGGATCGAGGGGCCCCTCCCTGGGAAGAGGATTGCCCACCTACGACGAAGAACCGAGGATGAACATAGGGCCCTGGAGCGGGACCTATGACACCTATGGGAAGATTGGGAAAACTCCCAGGAACGAATGGAGCCTGGAGAGGATGGAGGATCAGACTAGACTGCTGCCCGATATGCCACCCTGGATCAATTATCAACAACCAGGAACCCAGTGGCAAGGGAGCAGTCGACTCTTCACAGGGAGCAGTGAAGCAGAGGCAGGACCCTCCGAGAAGGCACAAGGAAAGCAAAAAGATGACGAGATGGAGCAGGACCCCGACATCAACCCAGGAGCCCCTCCAGACCTAGGGCCCCCACCCCCAGGAGTTGATCAGATTAAAACGGAAGCCCAGCGAAGGGTGGAAGCCGAGAGGGCAATCCGGGACATCCATGAAAACATGAGGGATGCCCAAAGTATCCTTGAATGGATGGATAAATGCTGGGGTTTCTCCTCAGCTCCACAAACAAAGCCACCCCCCCCCCACCCCCCGTTCATCGAGGCTCCCCGGGAGATTGAACAGATCGATGGTCGCTCCCGCAACCACCTCATAAAGACCTACCCCCAGATCCCCCTGACTGGCCCACTGGTGCCTTACGAAACGATCACCCCTACTATGGTATCAAACCGGTCCTCATAGCCCCAACAAAATACTTCAATGGGAAGCACGAGGATGTCGATTGATTCCTTGGGGATTGCCTTCAATATTTCGAGACTTTCTTGAGATTCATGATCAGCAGCCCCATCATGATTAACTACGCTGTGTCTCATATGGAAGAAGGACCCAAAACCTGGTGGGTCTACCACCGGGTCGAGTTCTTCTCAAAGAGTAAGAACCGACATCGGTACGGGCAGTGGGATGAATGGGTTGAAGCCTTTAGGAAGCAATTCTCAGACCCCACCATTCAAGAAAAACATGAGCAGAAGATGATGGAACTGCGAATGGGCAGCGGGACAGCCACCACCTACTTCCAATGCCTGGAACACCTGGCAATGTTGGCAGGACTGCGACATGAGGAAGGACCCAGATCAGTGCTTGTCCGAGCAATCCACCAAGGCCTCCCCGACGATTATACCCAGTTCATCTCTGACCTTGGTATGTTCGTCCCCACCTATTACTGGCAATGGAAACAGCAGGTCTGCACGATGTATGATGAACATGCCAAGAAAGCCGCCTTTGACCAAATCCATTACCGAAGCAACCCTCCCCCGAAGCAAAAAACCCCTGCCACCAGCACTAGTCAGAAAGCTAGTGGCACGACAAGTTTGAGCAGGAACAAGCCCACCACTACTACTACCGGGAGTGGCTGGACAACTTATGAGGGGGCAGGGGAGCCAATGGACATTGATCAGATGCACCGGGAGAAGAGGTGTTATAACTGCGGAAAGAAGGGTCATCTGGCCAAAGATTGCTGAGCCCCAAAGCGACCGCAGGATGCGAAAACTGGAAGGTATACCTATACATCAGAGCAGCTACGTGCTATGCTCAATGATCAAGTTAAGGTGGAAGCAGAGCAAAAGGACTCAGTCGAGGAGAAGACACCCTCAACGTCAGGAGTCGAGGAGGTAAAAGGGGAGGCTGACAAGTGAGCGATTCCACTTGCTCGGCCAGAACAATAATTCCATCTGTCATGCGCTTGGACTCGGCTAGCTGGTCCTCTTGTAACATCACTTTATGTATGTCATATCACGAGCATTCAAATATACCTGCTTCTACTTCTCCGAGTGCACAATCCCCAAAAGAATCGCAACAAACTCCGATGTCGGAGTTTGAATCCCCACATAAATACCTCATTCGTCTCCCGTCTAATCCTCAGGCCCCACTTTCTAGCTATGAAACCATAAGACCTGGGGATACGCCTAACTTGACCACAGAGAAGGTGCCTTCCAGAGGTGTTAGACCATTCTTATGGCACAAGACACACGGCGCCCCCATTGCCACCAAGCGGGCTATGCCCCAGGCAGGAACCCCGAAGGACGCTGGAGCCGCCATCCCTACCAGCGAGGCCCAAGCAAAGGCCAAAGTGAAGGGCAGCCTCACCCAAGAGAAACCCAAGGGAGACCCCATGAAGGGCCTGTTCGAGGGTGAAGAGCGGTGAAGAACCCTGGCCACCAAACCCTCAATCGCCCACAAGGATCAAGTGGGCCAAACCAGGCGAGAGATGCCCCAACTGCCATGAGTCACCATTGAAGAAGTCCCCAATGACGACGACGACACTTCCTACCGCCTCTCCCAGCTAAAGAAAGAGACATGACTGCCCCTGTCCAGGACCCCCACAGAATGCGCTTCGACCCTGAAGACTACCTGGTTTAAGCCCTTTGGTCCCGACTGGACTCTTTGGGCTATTCAGGAAGCATGTACTGATCCCGAGGCATTGGCAGCCCTCTATCTCTGGGTGCACAAAGGAAGAGAAGGGGAGGTGGATGAGGAGACGATACAATACCTACAGCTAGGAGGAGAGCCGGCCAGAGAATGGCTATATGAGCTACGAGAACCAATACGCTATGTACGACAAGTATGGACAGATGGAGCCAGGGAACTACTAGTCGACGCCCAACTAGAAACCCTAGCAGACCGACAGACTCTAAAAGCCCGCACCCTTGTTGACAGTACCGGCAGTTCCATTAGCCAGAAGTACATAGAACGGAACAGCCTTCAGACATACCTGGCACCCTCTCCAATACCAGTGTACAACGCCGATGGTACTCGAAATCAAGCGGGGGAAATCACTGAATTCGTAGAACTACGAATGTCCCTGGGGGACCACGCTGAGCGAATTAACCTCGCAGTAACCGAACTCAGCAAGGGAGACCTATTTCTCGGGCATGACTGGCTCAAATGACACAACCCCATCATTAACTGGGTAACCGGACGAATACTTTTCGGGCACTGCCAGTGCAAGAAAAACCCATTTCTCCTACCCAATACGGATCCAGAGGACCGCTGGGATGAGGAGTTGGAAGAAGGGGAGACCATCCTAGCCGTGAACATCCAAGAAGCCATGGAAATCCGGGCCATCCATCATGCCAACAATCTGGCCACTAAAGCCTCTGAGGGAAAACCTAAGTGATCATTCAAAGAACTGGTCCCTCCCTGGTACCATGAGTTCCACGACCTGTTCTCAAAAGACAACTTCGACGAATTGCCAGCACGAAAGCCATGGGACCATGCAATCAAATTGATCCCCAATGCTCAAAACACCCTCAACTGCAAGGTGTACTCCCTCAATCGAAATGAACAGGAGGAGTTGGACAAATTTTTGGATGAAAACCTCGCCAGTGGCAGGATTCACCCATCTAAATCACCATTCGCATCACCATTCTTCTTCGTCAAAAAGAAGGATGGATCCCTCCAACCGGTCCAAGATTACCGGAAACTTAACGAGATGACCATTAAAAATCGCTACCCGCTCCCCCTCATTTCCGAACTTATGGACAAGTTACAGGGGGCCAAGTATTTTACCAAGCTCGACGTCCGATGGGGATATAACAACGTCCGAATCAAAGAAGGAGATGAGGCAAAGGCAGCATTTAGAACCAACCGAGGACTTTTCGAACCCACAGTCATGTTCTTCAGACTAACCAACTCGCCGGCAACCTTTCAGTGGATGATGAATGATATCTTCCATGACTTAATAAGCAAGGGAAAGGTCACCATATACCTCGACGACATCTTGATCTTCTCGAAGGACCTTGAGGAGCACTGTCGCCTCGTTCGGCACGTACTCCGATGCCTCTGAGAAAACAAACTATTCCTCAAGACGGAGAAATGCGAGTTTGAAGTACTAGAAACGGAGTACCTGGGAGTGATCATCAGCAAAGGGACGGTATGGATGGACCCGGTAAAGGTGAAAGGGATAACTGAATGGCCCACACCGATGAAGAAGAAGGAGCTTCAATCCTTCCTAGGCTTCACCAACTTCTATCGGAAGTTCATCAAAGATTATTCCAAGATAGTTCACCCCCTCACTCAATTAACCAGTAAATCTCCTTGGACATGGGGAGCAGCACAAAATCAGGCCTTCCAACGCCTCAAGGATCAGATGGCGAAGGATGTTGTCCTCACCCTACCGTGCGAATGGGGCAGATTCCGAGTAGAAGCTGATTCAAGCGAAGGAGTGATTGGGGCTGTCCTTAGTCAAGAACAGGATGGGAAGTGGAGGCCAGTAGCCTTCCTCTTGAAATCCCTTACCACCACTGAACGCAACTATGAGATTTATGACAAAGAGCTTTTAGCAATCATGCTTTCCCTGTTGGAATGGAGACACTATCTCATGGGGGCCGCAGAGGATTTTGAAATATGGACCAACCATCAAAACCTCCAATATTTCGAAAACCCCAAAAACTCAATTGACAACAAGCTCGATGGGTGACCGAATTGGCAGAATACCATTTCACCTTGCACCACAAACCCAGGTCAGCAAACCGAAAAGCCGATCTCCTAAGCTGCAGGGATGACCATGACCAAGGAAAGGAGGATAATGATGACATCGTCGTATTACAACCCAAGCATTTCTGAGCCATGGTCATGCCCACAATGACAGATACCCATCGGCGAATCAGGGAAGCCACCCGCAGTCAAGCGAAATGGGACCAGGGAATTGCCGATTCCCTGAACCATGAACATGGGATCACCCAGGAAGAAGGAATTCTCTATTATGATGGGAGGATTTACGTACCCTGAGATGACAAGCTGCAGGGGGAGATCATCGCTCAGTATCATGACCACCTTACCGCAGGCCATCTGGGCATCAGTAAGACATGGGAACTAGTCAAACGCGACTTCTGGTGGCCCAAAGACTGACAGACCATAGAGAGATACATGAAGGGGTGCGAGGTGTGCCAGAGAGTAAAGACAAACACACAGGCAAAAGCAAACCCTCTACACCCCAATGAAATCCCCTCTGTGCCATGGACCCACATCTCGGTAGACATGATCACGGGGCTTGAAGAGTCAAATGGGTATGACACAATTCTTGTAATTGTGGACCGATTTTCGAAGGAGATGATCCCTATCGCATGCGACGTCACCCTGTCCTTGGAAGGCTGGGCCAAGATACTCCGGGACCAGGTATATGCTAGGCACGGAATGCCACAAGTTGTCATCTCCGATTGTGGTCCACAATTTGTCTCCAAATTCATGACCGAACTATACCGCCTTCTGTCAATCACTCCAAATGCCTCCACCGCATATCACCCTCAAACGGATGGACAAACGGAACGGGCAAATCAAGAAATCAAGAAGTACTTGAAAATCTTTACCGACTATCGACAAAAGGACTGGAGTGAATGGCTAGCGCTCGCAGCCTTCACCCACAACAACTGAATTCATTCCTCCACTGGTCAAAGCCCCTTCTTCACTAATTATGGCCTACACCCTTGAACGCTCCCAGACTCAGTACGAACCACTGCCTTCTCAAACCCGGCAGCCAAAGACTTCTCCACCACCCTGCTTGAAATACACAAAAGGGCCAAGGTAGCTCTGGAAGAAGCAGCCGGTAAAATGAAGGTGCAGTACAACAAATGCAGACAAATGTCAAAGGACTACCAGATAGGGGATCGGGTTTGGCTGGACACAACCAACCTCCGACTCCCATGACCCCGAAAGTCATTAGACGACAAAAGAGTGGACCATTCCTTGTCCTCAAGAAAGCTGGCGCTTCAGCATACAAACTCAAATTACCACCCCATTGGAGAATCCACCCCCGGTTCAATGAAAAACTCCTAACACCATATGTCCCACCTGCCTTCCCAAATCAAGAACAACCACCTGCACCACCACCCGACCTCATCGAAGATGAAGAGGAATACGAAGTTGAGGAAGTGCTAGACACCCGAACAAGGCGTGTACATGCCAAGAAAGGGCAGAAGTCATGTCTGACCACCGACTACCTCGTTAAATGGAAGGGATGGACAAGGGAACACAACTCGTGGGTAACCACGGAAGATATGGAGCATGCACAGGACACAATCAGGGACTATGAGAAGAAGATCGAACAGGGCCAACAAACCACAGTAATCTGCGCCATAACCACAAAAGAACAAAAGGCCGTCATAGCAATTCTGGACGATCACTACCAGGAGAATGGGACGGTTCTATATCAAGTCCAACACGCAGATGGAAGGAGATTCTGGGTCAAAAACCCTGACGAGAAGAAATGGAGTTACTTGCTAGAACCATACTGGGAAAAATATCGCCTCTCACTGCTGGAAGAACCACCTGATCCTGACATAACATAATGGCAGTCAGGACGACTGCCTTAATGAGAGGGTAATGTTATGATTTATTCACTTTTTCACTTTTCTTCACATGTTATGCAATCCTGCTTACTCATTTGTCCTGAACTCCGCTTACTAATGGACTTCTATTGTTGTTTGGAACCACCATTTTAGTTCTATCGTTTTCATATATAAGTAGTAGCTCTCGCTGTAGTATACTCCAGCTTTGAGCTAAAGTTTTTCTATATCAAACTATCCTTGTTGACTCGCTTGCCGAAGGTTAACAACCAGGATCCAGCCCATGTCTAGACATCGCAGTAACTCTTTGGGTGATTGTCTGAACACAAGACAGCCCTGAGTTTATACCTGTTTGGACCTTGTGGCACTCGGGCCTAACAGTAGTTTTGTGCTTTCAGGAATGGTTGATGCTTAAGAATAATGATACCAACTCTTAGAGTGACTCATATGGTATGAGGCCTAAAGTCACACCCAGTGAATGCTGAAGAGAAAAATAAATAGTAAGGATTTTTGTTCATAGTGGTAGATTTTGTCCATGAAGCATACCTGATGCCTGAGAATAGAGATACCAACTCTCAGAATGGCTTTTGTGCCATGTGGCCAAAAATTACTCTCAGTGGATCCCCAATAGTAAAATAAAAGTGAATGACTTTGTCTGTGGAGGGTAGATTTTGTCTGTGAAGAAAGCCTGGTGCTTAAGAATAATGATACAACCTCTCAGAATGACTGGTAGGACATGTAGCCCCAAATCACACTCAGTGGATTGTCAACAGCAAAATAAAAGGCAATAATTTTTGTTTACAGGGATGTATTTTGTCCATGAGGAATACCTGATGTTTGAGAATAATGAAACCACCCCTTAGATTGACTGGTGTCACATGTGGCCAAAAATCACACTTGGCACATCCTCCATAGGAAAATAAATGGCAAGGATTTTTTTTTTGTAGAGGTATTCTTTCTCCATGTGAAATGCCTGATGCTTGAGAATGGTGATACAAGCTCTCAGAACCACTGGTGTGGCATGAAGCCAGAAGTCAGCCTTAGTGGATCCTCAATAGTAAAGTAAATGCATAAGATTTTTTCTACAGTGGTAGATTTTATACATGAGGAATATCTGATGCTTGAGCATAGTGATACCAACTCTGAGAACAATGAGTGTCACATGTGATGAAAAGTCACCCTCAGTGGATCCTCAACAGGAAAATAAATGACACTAAATTTTGTCTGCAGCAGTAGATTTTGGCCATGTCTAATACCTGATGCTTGAGAACAGTGAGACCAGCTCTTCAAATGACTGCTGTAACATGCAGCCAAAACTTACACTCAGTCTATCTGCAACAGTAAAATAAATGACTAGGATTTTTATTTGGAGTAGTAGTTTTTCTTGAAGCATATCTGATGTTTAAGAGTGATACTAGCTTCAAGAATGAGCGGTGTGGCATGTAGCCTGAAATTATACATGGTCCATCCTCAACAGTAAAATAAATGTCCAGGCTTTTATTCTGTGACAGTAGATTTTGTATGTGATGAATGCCTCATGCTCAAGCATAGTACAACCAACTCTCAGAACAATAGGTATTACATGCAGCCAAACATCATACTGGGTGGATCCTCAAGGGTAAAAATAAATAGCAATGATGTTTGTCTGTGAAGAATGCCAGATGCTTGAGAATAGTGATACCAACTCACAGAACATGTGGTGTGACATGCAGAGAAAAATCATACTTGGTAGCTCTGCAACAGTAAAATAAATGGCAACAATTTTTGTTTGCAGGGGTAGATTTTGTCCCTGAAGAGAACCTGAGGCTTAAGAATGGTAATATGGACTCTCAGAATGACTGGTGGGACATGTGGCCAAAAATCACACTCAGTGGATGCTCAACAGCAAAATAAATGTCTACAATGTTTGCCTGCAGTGGTAAATTTTGTCTGTGAGGAATACCTGATGTTTGTGAATAGTAATACCACCTTTCAGAATGACAGATGTGGCATCTGGCCAAAAATCACACACCTCAGTGAATAGCCCATGTGTTTACATAGATTCTCTTATGTTTTAATATGACTATTCTTGATAAACCTGAGATAATTGTGTGCCTGGTCCGTAAACAGATGTCCCCAAATTGACTTGGATTTTCTGTGATTTACTTCTGCATAACATATAAAAGTCACTAATAAAAGTTCACAGTTCTTGGATTTTCATCGCACTCATCAATATTTTGCACGATTTAATATGATTTAACAGGTAAATGTACAATACAGAATTACTAGCCTGCTATCTAGGGTATCTGAGTCCGTGAGCTCCTGCCAACCAATTCTGCTACACTGTCTAACCGACTTGCTTGTTCCTACAGGACCGAGTAAGCAAAAGCTCAACCTATCCATATAAAACAGAGATGTACTTTGTTGAGTTCAATTTAAGCTTCTTATCGGCCACCTTCTTAGCCACTTTAGCTTCCTCAAGCAGCTTCTACACGAAACGGTATCAGAACTGTAGTAGAATGTTGTACAAGAACTTACAAGTCTTGTATCCTTCAGGATCTTAGCATAGTATGCTTCGAAATCGACCTTCAAACGATTATTTTTGGGGTCCTTGGCGATCCAAATGTGCATGGAAACACTCCTGGTTGTTTAAATGTCTAATCAGTAGAGTCTGATACTGAAGATATAGCAGAATAGCTCACTTTTGCGTCAACGAAGCACCAGGCATAGCAAGCTGCAAAGCCTTTGTGATGGTCCCAGATCCTTCTAGCTTGCTTTGTGGCCGGTTTTGCTCGTACTGAGGGAGGTCTTGTTCATGTGGCTGGGGCTTGTCTAGTTCATGCTGAGGATTGCCTTCATCGTGCTGAAGGTCGTCTTGCTTGCACTGAGGCTGTTCTTGCTCTTGGTCCTGGTGTGGTTCATCTGTTTGCTGATCCTTCTGTGCCGGAGAGCAGACTTCTTGATCAGATGGCTAGCAAGAATCAGTTGATGCCATGAACAGGCTGAAAGATGTACTGAATGCACTGGAGCCTGTGCGTCTATCGCTTCATACAGATCATCCCTATATAAAAAATCAGAATGCAACGAAGATAGCCAACAATAACTCTTACAGAGGGTTGGTTATCGGTTTGAGAGACGTATGTGCCTTCACATTTATCAGAGTTGGCAGCATGAAGAAAAGAAGCATTAACTCACTTCAGGAACCAAGCTTTCTCCATGCGCTCGCTTGGGTTCTTGGCTGTTCACTCGTGGCTTCACACCTTCAGAAATGGTCTAATAGTAATGAGTACAATGTCAGATGTAAAATGAGATCAATGGAATACCTCAGATACCTCATCACATTTTTCGTTCTCCTCATCAAGATGGAATAAGTTTGTTGTATCAAGGAATGGTTCTGGTGTGTTGGTCCGCAAGCACTTGGGTGCAATTGAAAAATCAGATTCAAAGGGTTCCTGCTTTTGCTTCTTCATGGAAGCCTTCGCAGGATGGTTGTGGCATGCCCAGGATGGATACATCTTCGTAATATATGTCTTGAGCTTCCAACCGGCGTCACAAGTCTGGAAGACCTTGAATTTGTTAGTCATGCATACATCGAAGTAGTCCTCTGCAACATCATCGATTGCCCCCCACTTTTCTGGTGCCAGTCCAGCTTTCAGTAAGGTCTTGAGGCATTTCTTTGAGAACCGCAAGATATTCCAGAGCTGTTCCTGTGAGACTGGGTTACCATTGTCGTCCTCTAAGTATGGGTGTCTTGAGGGAGAGTCGTCGTCATCGTTGGCATCAGATACCTTTCGAGGTCATCCTCACTTCGGTTTTGAGGTCGCAAGGCCATTTGTTTCACCTTTCTGCTCATCGAGGAAAGCCTGGTATGTTTTGAGTTTCCAAAAGCGAAGGGAAGGATAGTCCTGTTCGTGGAGAGGAGGAGCTCTTGGTGGAGGCTGGGGAAGTCCATTGGGCTGTAGGAGAGGTGGCAGTGGAATTTTTTCGATGAGTTTGTTAATTGTTTCTCTGTATAATATATCAGTCCTTTACAAGTGAGCAGTAGTAAGGGCACGCACTGAAGAAGATCATATTTGATCTTTAAAGCAGTCAACTCCATTGACTGTTCTTCCTTTTCCTTCTCAATAGCTTCCTTTTGTCGTTCAACAGCTCCAAGGCGCAAGCAAACCTGCATATATGCGACATTTCCGTTCAAATGAAGCACTTTGTCACTTGCTGTTGCTATAGAAATGGGTAAATAGGCCTGGAAATGGGTTTGTTAGCAAGAATTCATTGCAATAAACTATACTCACTGAGTTGTTACCAAAGTGATTGTCCATGGAAGTGGAGTCTGGTGACTATATGACAGTGAGAGACAGGGCAGCAAAGAGAAACGAAAGAGAAGTAAAAACAGAAGCAATTTGTTCAAGAAAAGCAGGATTGCGACAGCGGTACAAGCTTGTACACTGTGCACAATGGTAGTCAGAGGTAGGGAAGAAGAATGTGCTGTGTCACATTGTGTCACACATTTACTAAATTTGGTAACTAGGTATTCAAGCAGACACAAGTCGAACTATGAACAGTTTTATATGATATCTGCATCTTCATCTCCCTCTGTATCATCCTCTTCCTCTCCCCGAAGTTCACAAATCTCTAACCCAGGTTTCTTGACCAAGAAATATTGATTTTCCGGTGTGATTATGTCTCCTTCATTGGTTACGGTGAAAAATGGGACCATGGCAACAATGGCGGAGATATCAGAAACAAAAATTGCACGAAGGTTGGTATCCCCTTGATAATCGCATGCATACACTGTCTGAAATGACTCGGCTAACAGGTTCATGTTGGGTGGAGAATATACTGATACGAGAGCAAGAGTATGAATGACCTCACCAAAGTGTAGCTGGAAGAAGTATTGCACTTCTGCAAATCCGATTCTCCCATTGGTGTATATCTGAATATAATAATCAATATCAGATGCATTAATGAAAGATGTACTGAAATAATACCTGGACATTTCTAGTATTCCGAAGGCTCCTACAAATTCCTGGATGCTTTTCCATCCAGATTGATCATGACACTTGTCCATTCGGAAGACGGAGACGACCCCACCGTTTGATGCATCGTGGCCATTTGTCTGCATTAGGCCATTGATTCTGCCTCCAAAGCTCCATGATTGCATCAGCTTCAAGATCAGATACATCTATCAATGTCTCCTGGCAATGAGGCAACAGCAGGTAGCCTGTACCATCCACAGGTTTTGCATGCTTTGGTAGCGAGTCCTTGCCGGTGGGAGGAGTGAGCTGTATGTCTGGAATCTGGAACCGGATACAATTCATCTGAGCACAAAGGATGGCATGTTGGGAAATATTGGTGTAAGGGTCAAGATCTTGACGAATCTCCTCTCCCAGGCTCCCAATGAGTGTCTCCATCACCCATTGAGCGTAGCATGCGAGCGGACCAACATGTACTGTTTCTGGACCGATGTGAGTGAGCATATGGATACTTTGCCGAATGAAGTGAAGGCGATCTTGTCGGCGCATGTAGTACAGTTCCTCAAACTCCTTGACAAATTCACAGAGCAAACGTGTTCCTTCAACTAACTGGTCTGGCAGGATTGTCCTATGCTGCTGAAGAAGCTGAATCCCTCTCACAAGCTTGCAATAGTTTTTCCAGTAACGAGGAGGAAGGATAGAGTGAAGAAGGGCTGGTCCGAGTGCAAAAAGATAAAGGAGATACTCCCATGCTTTGTAACCTGAGTTGATCTTTTCTGCAGGGTTCCATGGCACTCGATCAAAAGATGAGGGAAGGAACATGGTTGCACGAGCTACTGTCTCTCCATGGGACTTCCAGACCTTCCCTTTCAGCACAAACCATTCCCAGTTGTCCTTGGAATCAGGCTTGTACGACTGGATCACCCCCCGCCATAAACCCAGCAGCAAATCCGGATCATTCAGACAAACAAGATGCATGATATCCATGAGGAACATTTGAGGAACTCCAAGGCTGTAGCGAATGCCGCTGAAGATAGTAGGTCTACAGAGACCAGTTTCGAGGCGAATTTGTTGGTATTGCGCAGGATTTCGAGCACCTGCAAGCTGTCTGATCCCATCATTGTACTACGGCCCAATATCTTGACGAAATTGATGAAGATCGGCAAACGTGAGATCTGGATGATTTGTGCCAGGAATATCATAGTCATTAGGCTTGAGCATAGCAGGATAGTAGTGTCCATCTCCATCTCGACGCCGCCCATGGCATTTACAATGCAAATGGCATCCACATTTACCATGGCAGCCAACCATTCCGCTAATGTTTGCCATCGCGACACCATCCGCAAGACCATATCCAAGGAACAGAGTATTATTGAAATGAAGAGCTCGATGCAAGTCCCATACTCGAAGTCCTTCTTGCTGTAATGCTGACAGATGATAGAGCGCAGGAAAGAGATATGAGTCAGTGTTCTTTGGTTTATTTGGCCCACCCATGACACCCCCAGGAATAACATATGCTTTCTTATAACGATAGTCAGGGGAGAGATCATAGAACAGATAGATAAACATCCAGCAATCGGAGTTCTTGTCACGGTAGAGCTGTGCACCATCAAGTGATATAGATATGAAGGAATCATCATCTTGAATCCTCCCATCTCGCACTGCATTGAGGTATTCCTGGCCACAGTACATGTCGCTGTAATTTTCGAGCTTCCCTCCATTATCATGGGCATATTCGAGGATTTGCTGAGTTGTCTGTACACGATATCGCATCTTCATTGCACTCGCAGGTGAGGCATACAAGGCCTGGATGATGGGCCCAATTGGGATTGTATGGAACTGTCATTGGGGTCGTCCATTCTCGTAGTGTGGCTTTGAGCAGTAGGGACATGTATCGAGGTCCTTGTAGGGTCCCATAAATCCAGTACAGCTGTTGATGCACATATCATGGGCAATCGGTACCACACCACTGAGTCGCTCGACGTGCTTCTTCATCTGGTAGAAAGATAGCTGCTGTATCTCAGGATGTCGCTCCATGTATGCAAAGAGGAAGGCCTTGTACATCTCTTCAGATGAATTTGATGTCGCAAAGAAAGTTCATAAAGTGAAGAGAAAATCTGGGTCAGTCTTATCAAACGGTAGGTCGCATGAGGCCTCTCGCAAGCGCTGTATATCTTCAGCATCCATATTACTGTCATCTAACATTGCCTGCTTAAGTGCATCGATAAATTGTGCAGCAATTTTGACTTCGTCAATACGAGACTCGAGGCCGACAGTTGGCACATCAAATAGAGGATTGTGTGGTCTGGCTGGGTGAGGTGTCTGCCCTGTCGGCTGCTCTCCAGGTGTCTGATCTAAAGCATGGTTTTCAAGAGGGCTGGAAGGTGTATTAGAGCGAGAGAAGGGTGGTACAGGTGAGCCTGGCGGCGGTGTCTGTGATGTATTGTACTGCTATTTCATTGTATCAGTATCATAGAAACACCATGATGTAGGCAAAGCGACACACCTCTGTTCTATTTTCCTCAGCATCATCTCTCCTGGCCCATTCCTGCACTCTATGTTGTCCTTCTCTGTGTTCTGGAGCAGGGACTGGCTCTGTTGCTGCTCTTTGTAGTGGTCCAGAGCATCTAGCTGTGAATAACGTCTCTGGTATTTCATGGCCTCTGCTTGAGAGAATAGATGCCAAAGTAGTGCTGTCGTCTCTGTTGTAGTAATGGTGACACTCGCATCGAGATGCGCCTGGCTGAGGAGAACGAGGCATGTTGATTTTGCAGGTAGCTTCTGACCAAGTTTGGATAGCATGAGACTTGTTAAAATTTCGGAAATTTGATGACTGAGCAGATTCAAGTGAATGTCAACGAGGATTTATTGAAAAAGAGCTCCATGGTGAAAGAAAAGTCAGCGAAAGTTTCATTGTCGACGCAAAAAGCCTATGAGAACCGAAAATAACAGTATTAAATAGAAAAAATATATAATAATCGTAGATAATCGTACTTAATTCAGGCACTATTCACTGGGCATCATTCCTCAATGGTAAAATAAATGGCAAAGATTTTTGTTTGCAGTGGTAGCTTTTGTATGTGAGCATGACCTGATGGTCAAGAATGATGATACTGACCCTCAGAATGATGCATGTGATCTGTAGCTAAAAAACACCCTCAGTCATTGTTCAGTAATATTTGTTCATTATTATTGTCTTGCCTTCTATCATAGCAATACTGCCCATCAGAGTGAATGAGGCCTCAGAGACTTGGGTATAAGACAATTTTATTACCTTCCTCATCTAAACTGCTATGTCAAGGGCACACAATGTTCTTCTTTGTTTTTACTGGTCTTTTGGTCCTTCCATCAGCATATCATATGAATGAGACTGCCCTTGGGCTAAAAGGCTATCTCACTAATCAGCCACTGTGCTAATCAAGAGACACCTGCCAGAACCTAGTCCTCATGCAGGCTTCAAATTATCATGAAGATCTCAGTCCTTTCAACAGTCGTTCAAATAGGATTCTGGTCTCATAGTGACACTGGCATCCTAGTGCCAGTCTCCACTTTTCCCTTGCTACAATTAGACTTGTGTAATGCAAGCTTGAAACACATTTCATAATATTTGAATTTTTTAACTATTTATAAATTTGAACTAGAAATATTCAAAAGATTTAGAAAAAAAACTGCTAAAAATACTGTCACAAAAATTTGTCACATATTTATATATATTCTTCTGTTTTTTTACCATTTTATTTGCCCAAAAAGTATAAGTCAAACTGAAATTGTGATATTCAGTATTCTTTTCAGTATTTCCAGGCACAAAAACACAATAGATTTAAAGTAAATATTTGAAACTTTTTTGTGTTATTTGTTTCAGTAATGTTTAGATTTTTTCACTACAAATGTCATTAAAGTTTTCAAAATATTTTTTTACGTTTTCTTAGAGAAAAAACACTGAAAAAACTTTCAATATTTTTAATGTATTTTTAGGTGAAAAAACCTTGAATTATGTGCAGTGCCATCAATTGGCTGCACTGCCACACTACATCCAGTCTCCCCATTCCAAATCCAGCATCTAGAGGCGTGGGAGGGGCAGGGCCAGCTTACTAACCCATTATATATTTTTAAAAGATCCTATATCTCTAATTTTGGACCTAAACAGTGAGCAGGTGGGCGGGCATAAGGCCCACAAGTATTCTGGAGACACAGGAAGTAAAATTCCCAAAAAGGAAAAAAGTGCGCAACAGGAGGGAGGGCGGGGAACCCTGACAGTGAGCAGAGGAGAGGGGTGGCAGTGCAACAACCATCAAAGGGAAGGGTGTGATGACATCCTGCCCTGGTCATGCTGGTAGGCCTGGGGCCAGCAAGAGGATACCTATCATATAGGGTTCTGAAGGATACGTAGAATTTGATTTCCCTATAGTTATAGGGAATTCTGTAAAAAATGGACACCAAAGGTTGGGTTATGAGGCCCAGGGAGGGATCCAGATTGCCGAGCTCCCCACTGGCTGAGGTGAGGTTACATCCAATTACATGTCTGAAAGTTAACCTCCGAGTTATTTGCTAATCCCATTTCGACACATGCATCATGGAGCCCACCTTTTGGACATCAAAACGATGGGGTGCTCGACCCATGGACTAAAGAAAGTGTTCGAGCTCACGAACCCCTTCATGGGCGAAAAACCCAACGTATGTCCTCATCAGGATAACCCAATCGCCCAGCTGCCGTGACAATAAGGATCAATGGGATGAGCCGCAATGCCCCACTAAGCTGATGCATACTACAATGATATAGAAAGGAGCAAAATGAAAATTCGCAAATTTACCTCAGGCGAACTGATGTAGGACCCGTTGTAGTTGTCGACAAAGACAGAGATGCGCCACGGTCGACGATGGAAGCGAAATCCGACGAGTCTTTTGAAGAAAGCAATGTCACACGAACGACAAACTTGTACCTTTTTCTATGCTAGGACCGTGGATAATCATGGTAGTACAGAGGGGATATAATCAACCAAGCCATCCTATTGGTTAACCTATATTGGTGATACTATGGCTTTCCCTCGTCCACATAGATTGCCTGAGCCACAGGATTACTGAACTGGCTATCCCGGTTGCGGAATCCCACACGCTCAAAATACACCATTATCATCTGCATTCAGGCCGCAAAAGGACCTGAGATGGTAGCCCTCTTACCGATATCTGGTACCCAGTGGGTCTCTCCGATAACTGCCAATAGTCAACATATCAGGCCCTGAACTCATTTGTTAGGATAACATGCCACTGTTGAAGGAGACTATTTCATTTCTCAAAAACAAGGTGATATGGGCCCGTACAACTTACCTCCATAACACCATGATAGAGAATCTGTTATATAACCTTCGTATCTCCAGTCTCCCGCTCCCGACACTGTCTTCCGATTTCATCCCATACATCTCTCATCGAATACGACTTGTCCAAGTCTGATCCAAAAGTCCGCGCTTCCAACCGAGATTCTACACCTTGCACCTTAAATTCACGAGCCAGCTCGTGAACCTCGTCAGGTGTGAAGCCCAAAGTACGTTCCATCATTTCGTCCTCAGTCAGGTCGCGAGCGACAGAGGCCCACACACTGTGGCGTTGGTGATATGTGCTCATGGTGAAATCTTGTACATCGCCAGTACCCATGATGAGATCGGAGTGTAAGTCATCTAGATGATGCGAAAGAGGGCCGACAAGAAACCGCTGGAGACATCTGTCAATCTCCGCCGTGTTCCCGGCAGTAAGAGACGGTGTATTGTAGTTGTCGATGCACACAAACACCCGCCATCGCCGAGTGCGCGCCACAAGGCCCTGCAGCGGGAATAAGAAACATGTAACCAAAAGAGAGGGAAAGGCTTACCAAAACTGAAGCTAATGAGGGAACGCCATCATCGTGGACATAATAGGGCATGTTCTCCGGTGGGATTTTGAGCTCTCGTTGGTACTTGGAAAGAAACTGTTTCAAGACCGTGTTGAGATGCTCGACAAGCGATCTTTCGAAGTCGTTGACGCGTGTCATGGCCAAGTCAAAGGTCAGCACCAAGTCCGCATGCAGTAGTCCTATAGTGTATCTGTGTGTGTCACAGTAGTCTCCGATCCAAGTAGACGACAATGCAGACCGAGACACGGGAGAGTCGCGATATTTGACGTCATGGAAAAACTCTGCCATAGCTAAGAACGAAGTCTTCCCAAACCCTGCGGGACGATGGACAAGAACTAGGCTGTTGTCAAAATCCGCTAGTTCCTCTAATCCCATGAGGCAGGACGTCCTGTCGATCCATACAACGCCAGGAGATGACAGAACGTCTTGATACGAAGTGAGAGAGCATGAGGGTAAAGTCTATCTCGTTGGTCGATGAAGGTCTCAGGCCGCGACGACGTAAATACGTACGGATTTGTTGCCATCAGTCCTAAAAATCCCTTGACTTATTTTGACGGGACTTGAGATCCCGGAACTACCCTCGGAGCCTACACGATTCGCCAGGCTGGAAGGTGAGGTAGGAGAAATGCTGAAAAGGGTGTCGGAGGATGACCCTTCAGATCCTACATCGCCTGTTCAGAAGAAATATTGCGTGAATTCTTGATGAACCCACCATCGGAGTCCTTGCCGTCGAAAAACCATACCACGGTAGCACGTCCCTCCGTATGGAAGTTTGACACCTCTTCATCAATACTTACGCGTCTGCTGCACGAAGGAGGCATTTCAGATCCCGCCAGAGATGGGTGGCTCATTTTCTCCCTGAGAACCCACGCGTGGTCGCCCAGTGGTAATCGACAGTAGCATTCGGTATCGTGGACGTCCTTGGCAGCCTCGAACAGATCGTGAAAGGTATTTCCTCGACATAGGGCCCTGTACGACAGCCAGAAATTGCAAGGGAGGACGCATTCAACGTCAAACGACATGGTGGTTCGAGTGTAATTCTGTTTAAGGCATGTACTCGATCACATGATGCAGTATAGCCTCGAAGAAAGCAATGACCCACGAACAACAAAAATCGTACCATGATCTATGCTAGGAAGTGGATATTCGTTGTACGACAGAGGGATACAGCCGATCAAGGCATCATGTTCGCTAACCAATATTGGTGATTTTATCCCCTCGACATGGGTCACCTGGGTCGCAGGATTACTAAACTGGCTATCGGGGTCACGAAATACCACCCACTCAAAATCTACCATCGTCATCTGCATATCTTTACGATCCGCCTCGTAGCGCAACGGGCATCCTTTAGTTGAGCAGAATGGCCCGTCTTTGCGCCTAGGTCGTAATATCAGGTTCCTGGGTTGCATATCCTTCTGTTCAACCCCCAATGCATAGACGTCGAAGTAAAGCCGGATGGCGGTATCGATAAGGGTGTCCTTGTGTGTGGAACACAGTGCTTCTGCCTTCTCCGGGGTAGCAAGATCTCGTATGTCCCTGCCATGGATGTACTCCATCAAGACGACGTTGACAGTTCTGTTGCGCTGAGATGGTAGGGGAGCTACAAAGTGCCCATAGAAACGAGGAACCTTGGTGCCGTACAGGCTCTGTAGACGTTCGTACGACTGTGTCTCCAGCGAGACAGATGAGTCGACGAGGACGAAGGGATCGAAGAAGTCCGCCTCTCCAAAGTAAACGGGATCATAGATTTTCGCGACCAGGGTCGATGGGCACGTGGCGTTGGAAGAAGAATTTTGAACATGTCCCGTCCAGACATGGCAAACACGCCGAGTACTGCACAGAAGTCGCTTATCGAGGACGATGGAGACATCAGGGGACCTGGGAGGCATGGGGACTGCGAGTTACGGAGGCGTCCAGGCGGTCTGCAATTTCGGTCATGAGAAACGTATTCTCAGGCTCTTTAATGAAGGCCTCGATATTCTCAGGACAATCTGGAGGCGGGTGAGAGTACAGCTGCAGTAAAGCCCCGGGGAAGTATGTGCTCTGTAGGCAAGGGACTGTCGTTGAGGTTGACATCTCGGTTGTTCTTCCAGTCTTCGATTTCGGAGCTATAAATGCTGGTGAATTTGAAATTGATCTAGCCGTGCCGCCGGCTGTGAAAATGACATCTATTATTATCTGGACAAGAAGTACGTTCCCTTCCTCTCAGATGACGGTTCGAGTAAATTGAATACCCACTTGTGAACATCGCTCCACCGGATCCGAACCAAGAATCATTTCACTCGGAGGCATCAAGCCAGCCAAAAAGATGAGAGGCAGTATCGTACCAAAAAAGTCGTATAAGTGTGGACACACGTTCTTCCTCCATGCCGTTGGTTCTATAGGGGCAGGGTGAGTTATCAGTCAGGGTCGACAAGCACTCCTCCGGTATGGTAATACCAGTCCCGTTGTAGATCCCGGACTACGTTCAGTTCTGGCAGGAAAAATTCGAGAACGGATACTGACACATCATTTTTGGCGTATCAATGGGCTTCCCAGTCGAGGGTTCGTCAACAAGACGCGTTCTTGACGGGATGGCCGCGAACCGGTCTCGAGACAAATTCACTGCCAGGCTCGTTGCGCGCTGTTTGGTGACAGAGAATTGCCGTCGAGGCTAGTTGGAGACCTTTCTAGACTTGCCCGGCACCTCATGCACACGGGCAGGATCTAGAACCGCTATGAGATGAGATTCAGGTGGGGATTCAGGAACGAAGGATTCCGTGCGAGCACAGAGCTTTGCAAAGTGCCTGCTCAGGAATCCTCAAAGAGAGCTTCACGTGGGGGTTCTGCGCACGCGGGTTGTTGAAAGATCCAGCATATAGCGAGAAATCGCTCTGTCGAGAGCGATGCCATCGGAGGATGCAGTGAACTGTCAGAGCAAATAAACGAAGTATATTCAAAGTGTGCGAAAACACGATAACTCTCTCTGATGGGGGATATCCGGAGAACACGTCCGTGCTGATGATGGGGCTGGATCAAAGAGATGCATTCCTCGAATAGACAAGGATTCGTCAACCAGAAGCAAACGAGGCCTTGACGATTTAAGTTCATGATAGCGGATAGGTGTATATCCCTGTAGGCTGTAGTCGACTGGAGAGCGTTGAGCAACAACAAAACAGGACAGAATCAACCAACGCACTAGCAGCCTGTCAGGTTGTTCTGCCAACACTGATATTTAACTCCTGTGATCTCTGCATTTATCCAGGAGATTTTCGGTTGCCCCACGAGGTTTGCTTAGTTCTACGCCGTTATTCGGAGTCAGTGAGCAGGCTTGCGGTAACAGTATTGGCTGATGGCTCAGGGAACTGCGTCGCATCGAAGATGAAGGAGACACGGGAATCGAAAAGCATGTTGGAAGACGGAAGAGCCAAAAGGGAAATTGATGATTTTCAAGCCTGAATTTCAAATTATACCTTATTTCCTCGCCCTTAAAAATACCGTGGTCGCATTGAAAGTCTAAAGCCTTATCATCTATGATAAGCCAGGAAAACGTAAATTATGTGATATAAATATCGCCCGCGCTTGCAACCTCTGTTTCTCGGCGGGTTCAGTAAAAAATATGCTTTTGGTACTTCGTTAACTTCGGCGCGTATAGTCAGGGCTTCAGCGCAGCACCGACCACCGTGACGAAAATAGGACGCCGAGCACCACCTTCGATGATGATGACTTTGTTCAACTTTTGTAATGCAAGGACAGTTTTGATTCTACCGCGTAGTAATATTAATTGATGGTAGCAGTCCAAGTACCCGAGGACGTTCAATGTCCCCACTGAACTTTCAATGAGACAAGGATTTGGAGAGGAGTAGAAGATTAATTCACAAATCTACCCCAGGCGGACTGATGGATGGCCTGTTGTAGTTGTCGACAAAAACAGAGATGCATCATGATCGACGATGGAAGCGAAATCCGACGAGTCGTTCGAAGAAAGCAATGACCCACGAACCACAAAATCGTACCTCCACCTATGCCAGGGATGTAGATAACCATTATAGTACACAGGTAGTACAGTTGTTGAACCCCGGGCCAGCCCTGACACGGATAGACTAAGGCGACCCGCCGGTTGCATTCCGGGTGAAAATCAGCCTGACAGCCGTGGTCTATTTAGACGCAGGCCAGCCGCCGGCCAAATGAACATAGCCCCAGGATGAAACCAATCAAGCTTATATTTTCTCATTGTGGCTAATTATAACCATTTTTTCCGATACTTTCCGCATGCCCAACTGAACCCCCCAAATAATATGAAAACACGATTTCATTGAAGTAATTAGCTCGACTCGTACACCTAAATCATACCTAAAACTAAGGAAGCCACTGCGGCCCAGGTCCACCTCCGTTTTCCTCTAACGTTTCCTCTGCATGCTGGCAGGCTCTCTAAGCAGTGACTGTGACACAACATCCGATGAGATTATGCCTCGACAATCGGTCTCAAACCCACCTTGGTTGTCATGCAGATCATATACTCCCACTGCGAAGCATTGCCGCCAGCACGCTCGTACATTCATACCAATGTCTAAGATAAAATGAGCTTCAACACGAATATATGAAGAAAAAGAGGGATATCACCGTCCATGATGCCCTATAAGCAACCAGGCAGAGTCCCTGTAGCATCCGAGAGCATGAGCCATAAAAAGAGTACCATTCCCAGCCAGAAGAGCACCAAGCACAGCCAGAACTTAAGAGCACCGAGCACAGCCAGAACTTAGAGCATCGAGTAGTACATGAACATCAGCCACCGGAGCGCAGACTGAAGTATGGGGTGACGACCATACCCCCTCAACGACGCGCACAAGGAGCCATTGTCCCCAGATGCACGACGGTAAATGGTGGGGGAACGCAAGTTCAACACTCGATAAATACATACAAACATCACTATGTAATCAGACATAGGGGCCACCCTCTCAATTGAGCAGCGCCATAAGATGTCTGGCCCCAGAACCAGCGCTGACCATTGAATCGACTTCATCTCCACCGCAGCATTCGTCCAATAATCTTTGAAGTAGCTGGCAATAGGGTCTGGGGTTGTAGCTGGAAGTGGTAGTGGCTCGGGGCGCTGCCCTGCAGGTAGAAAAGAATAAAATAAATTGGTGCCAGCGACATCCAAAGGAGAGAGTATAGGAACGGCGGGATGCGACGGTTCTGAGTCGTGGGGTATTGACTGGGTGCTCTCAAGTGCTTGGTCCACTAATGACAGGGGAACTTGTTGCGCCAAAAGGATGGTTTGATGCTTGTTGGACTTCTCATGTTGCTTGGCATTCCGGATGGATCTCCCTAAAGAGTCATTGCAAAGTTGGCAGTAAGCCTTTTCATTGCCAGTAGAATCTGTAGCAACATGCCAGACTGTGAGATGAGTTTGAGAGGTCGACGTGGCAAGAATGAAAGGCTGGGAAAATACCATCGGCATTCAAAGTGGATGCAGTGTGGGTCAATGACATAATGGACCAGGCTGGGGCTCGCGCGGTTCTGATACTGGTGTATGCTAGGATGTGGATGGCGGTTATATTTCAGCACAATCAACCCGCGGTCGCAACAATGTTCCAGCCCCCGTACAAGTCCTCCTATATAGCCTCATTGTAAATAAAATTGGACAGGTTTTATTTTTCGGCAGAGCTTGCGGCTGAGATTGCGTGGGTTATCCGCCGTCCATCCGAAGCTCCAGCTATGTACAGAGATGATACACCCGATCAAGGAGACATCCCATTCGTCAACCAATATCGGTGATACCACGACTTTCCCTTATCGACATAAGTTGCCCTCATCACAGGATCACCGAACTCGTTATCCGAGTCGAGGAATTCCACACGTTCAAAATCCACCCATCACCATCTGCATATCCACCTCCGAGTCATACCGCAACAGGCACCCCTGTGTCGAGCAGAGCACGTAATATGACGTTCCTAGGCTGCATGTCACTGCGCAACCCCCAACGCACAGATATCGAAAAAGAGCCAGAGGGCCGCGTCGATGAGGGTGTGCCTTGTGCGTGCTCCTGCCTTCTCCTCAGGAGCAAGGTCTCGTATGTCCCTGCCGTGGTGAGCTCTAGCAGACGACGTTGACAGTTCTGTTATGCTGAGATGGTAGGGGAGACCATAGAAACGCGGAACCTTCGTGCCGTAAAGGCTCTGTAGACGTTCGTACGCCTGTGCCCCCTGCGAAACAGACAAGGACGACGAAGGGCTGGTGAAGCGTCGTGGACAGCGCATGGGCAATACGTTCCTCACTACAGAGAAGCCGACGATGGAAACGTTAGCGGATGGGACTAAGGCGATCTGCGATCTCGGTCAGGACAAGCGCATTCTCCTCATTGCGGGCCTTGGTATTCTCAGGACAATCTGGGGGCGGGTGAGAGTACAGCCGCAGTAAAGCCCCGGGGGAGTATGTGCTCTGTAGGCTCGGGACTGTCGTTGAGGTTGACATCTCGGTCGTTCTTGAAGTTCGACTTTTCGATTGCATGCTGGCGAATTTGAAATTGCTTCACCGGTGCTGCCAGGTGTTGAAACGTAAGTTTTGGATCAGATATTAAGTAGTCAGTCCTGCCCCTTCCGAGTAGGGGGCCCGAAGCAAGCCATTATCCTCGAGTAGCAGAGAGAGGTGTCGAGAGCACAGATTACCTCCTCCACGGCGTCAGTTTGTGTTGCATATACGGGACTCGGAATCCACGGGTCGGCAGGGGTCTGTACACAGTACGAAAGACATGTCCGCCTAACATGTCATTAGCACAAAGAAAAGCCTGAAGTTATGTGGCACACGATACCCTGTATTGCCCACTTTCAGAGACACTGACGTCGAAGTCAATGTCCGAATTCCAAGTCGTTCAATGCTAATCTTGCAAAGCGATAGTGTACCGGTCCTACCTCGATGGAGCGGACTTTGAGGTAGTGAACCTCCTGGGTTCCTACTGGTATTTCCGTAAGAGCTTTCTGAACACGGCCCGGGGGTTGATGTAAAATCCAAGAGACTGGCAAAAGTCTTCAACTAGAGAAGGCACCGATAGGTCGACAGCGGCGAGATCATAAACGGCGCGTTTGGATCAACATGAGACAAGGATGTAAACTTTAGTACCACGTCGGAGATGTCGATGAGCGTCTGGTCCTCGACTGGCATGATCGTGGTGGCTAGTAGCAAGCCGCGGATCTCAGTGATTTCAAATTGAATTGAAGTCAATGTCGTCACGGTAGTTTCTGATAGCGATACTTTTTTTCCCTCTCACCGCCAAAAAGAGCCTAGGCGTATCACGCAACCCTTTTCGTCGAATTCAAGGTCAGCTTGAGGTAAGTATTTGGCTAAGTATATTGCCATACACCATCGATACAGGTACGGCAGGCAAAATCAGTGAACGAGGCTCTGTTGCTAGAATGGAGCAGACCCTGCTGAGTTTAAACATCTGTAAAACTCAGCCCCAGATATGGGCCTTGAATGAATAGGGGTTAAACGAATCAGAGCGCTTGCGTTTGTGGGTCCAAGTGTCAGATCGTTGCACTAAGCGGAGCATCAATCACGCGCCGATGCCTGGATACACGGTGACGCACTTCTTACAGTCCCGGGTGTGAAGAGATCGTCGAGATGTATTATCAGCATGGATCCCCACATGCTTAGTTTTGGGGGATGGGGAGATCTATTTTACATCTCAGATTCCCCATTAAAGCTTAACGCATCATACATCATGCATCGGCAATGATCACTCTGTCTCCATTGACCGAGTTGCTGTTTGCTGGGGACGAAGCGGGTGCCATGCCTGTCCATCCTACGTAGGTTTCTTTCTTTCGTCTTGCCTGACGGTTCTCCCGAAGCACGAGAGAGAAGCGTATCGCAAGTCAATGTAGACGCAAAACGAAAATGAGAGGCATGATGATAGTCCTGAAGCCTGGTGTAGAAAATGAAGTTATTTTTCTTGCAGATTTAGCTGGCGCAAGACCGCTACGTATTTCCCTCAAGTATATCTAACAAAACATCTGTCAGATACGAAGCTGGCCTTGTTTTCGACGTCTATTTCTACAAGGCCTCGTAGTTGGTTGTGACGATCCACATGTGTCCTCATGAGTACTATGCGTAGTGTGAAGGTCCAAAGGGAAAGAGAGAATAGAGAGATTCAGATGCTGCATAATCGATCAAAAAAATATAGGATTAAGCCTAGACGAAGCACAATTATCAACAGAGAAGCTCGAACAAAAATGACGGCCCAAATTTAGCCCAAAGTCCTAGCGTTATTCTCATGGACATCATCGAGTCTTTTCAACAAATACCACTACTAGAGGCTCCGGTTGGGCCTCAATGTCAGTTTCAAAGAGTGCGCTTTGACTAGTGGTTTCTTGAAAGCTTGTCGTGTAAACTTCCAAAGGCGTCTGGCAACAAAGTGTCAACGCTGCACTTTCGTCGCAGCTGTCTTTCGGGCGCGTATCTGGCTGCTCCTCGGCCAATGAGGAGTATGGGTCTAACTCCCTACACACGGTGTTGAATAATTGTCAATGAAGCGATAAGTAAAGAATGCACATCCGCGATGTCAGCTATGACGCCAAGGTAATGTATTCTGAGATCCCCCGCGAATAGTGAGCCAGATATATAAGCAAAGATACCGAATAGGGAGCTGAGGATTTACCACCAAGCATTTCAATGAAATGTCGATAAAGTCCCAATCTTGAATCGACTATCTGCCCCTCTCAACCCCGAAGACCATAGCGAAAGTAGATCGTAAAAGACAAGAATGCGTCAGAGTTTCTTGGGCAAGCGGAGGCGTTTGGGAATTCCTGTCCAGTCGTGAAGTCAGTCTAGAAAAAGAGAAGCTGTCAGACTGACCAATATTGTTACTCCCGAAGGGAACCATGAAGTAAGAAGCAGACAATATAGCGTCGACGTCGCTTGATTGTGGATAGCTGATGCGCCTGGCCACTTTCAGGGAAAAGTTGTCCACTAGCATCCTCACCGCGACGGCGAAAAAACAAGGGGGCAAGAAGCATGTAGCACGGAAGTCGAGGGCTACTACGGTTCCGTCTTCGCATTTCTTGAAATTTGCAGGAGTGATGTCGCAAGGGCAAAGCCGTAGACCAGTGCAAGCATCGGCCACTAAATCAACTCGCCTACTGTCACCCTTATATTTCAGTACCTAGCAGGATGTAAGTCATCTAGGTATACTAGAAAAGGAGTGTTCACTTACGCCGTTCACATGCTCCTGCAGGTCATCGACCGTGGCGTACGTGATCGGAGACGTCCACTGATCAATGAAGAATGTGTGTATAACGCGACCTCCACCGACGGGTCCAGGCACAGAGGTCGGACCCGGGATGCCAATAAGGGTTTCCACAGCGCTAGACACCAGCTGGTAGTCGCTCTTGTCGCACTCGGGAGCGTCGATGTATTCCATGACGATATATCCAGTGCTGTATTCAGGGTTGTCGACGGAGAATGCCATGTGGACCCTTGGGACCCGCACGCCAGCCGCTGGATTGGCACTAAGATACATTGCAACCCAGTCCTGTGTCAACGCCTCCGCCATGGCCACGTTCGCGCCGTATTTTATCCAGGCGACGATGGGCCCAGAAGGGTGGTTGCGCAAGGGAATTCCGCGGCAGTCGTAGCCAGCCTCCTCGCACAAGGCTACAATAGTCTCGTGAGAGGGTATGTTGTCGTTAGCGAGAAACCCAGAGTAGCAGAGAGTATCAATCATGAGGGCGGGTAGGTGTGGCTAGTAGCAAGCCGCGGATCTTGATTTCAAATTGAATTGAAATCAATGTCGTCACGGTAGTTTCTGATAGTGATACTTTTTTTGTAGCTATAGGCCGCTCTCGAGTAGGTAAGAAGCTATCATGCAAGCGCATCTCGTAATCTCATGGTGCTTTCCCTCTCACCGTCCGGATCAAGACGAGCCTAGGCGTATCACGCAACCCTCTTCGTCGAACTCAAGGCCAGCTTGAGGTAAATATCTGGCAAATACTTACCGTACGCGTAAGTATATCGCCATACACCATCGATACAGGTACGGCAGGCAAAATCAGTGAACGAAGCTCTGTTGATAGAATGGAGCCAGCCGTGCTGAGTTTAAACATCGGTAAAACTAATTTCGGTCGGCCCCAGATATAGGCCCTGAATGAATAGGGGTTAAATGAATCAGAGCGCTAGCGTTTGTGGGTCCAAGTGTCAGATCGTTGCACTAAGCGGAGCATCAATCACGCGTCGATGCCTGCCTGATACACGGTGACGCACTTCTTACAGTCCCGTGTGTGAAGAGATCGTCGAGATGTACCATCAGCCACGTGCATGAATCCCCACATTTAGTTTTGGGGGATAGGGAGATCTATTTTACATCTCCAGTGAAACCACAGATTCCTCATTAGAGCTTAACGCATATGCATCAGCAATGATTACTTTAGGTACATTCGTGCCTGTAAGACCACATATTCAAAATTCCTGGTTTTACAGAATACGCGGGTTAGTATGTATTGCCATGATTCCGTCGCACCGCTCAGCGTCTGTCACGCCCACGCAGGGCAGCCCACCCCATCTTCATAACCCGGACGTGCCACGCCCTGCGCTGGCCCTTCGCTTCATACGCCTGCGCCTGCGCACTATACATCCGCGCATACTCTCCCCTCACAGCCATAAGCTCCTTGTGAGTCCCCCGCTCCACGACCTTCCCCCCATCCAAGCACCTACAACACAACCCTCCCCGTCACGTCATCCCACACACCAACTAAAACGAACACTCACAAAATCTGATCAGCATGTCCGACAAGATATCCGAACCTATGTGTGACGAAGATCATCGTCATGCCTTTCCCTTTCCCGTGTTGCCGGTGCTCCAAGAAACCAGTGAGCAGAGCACGTTCGGCTACGGGATCCATCGCCGAGGTCGCTTCGTCCGCTATCAACAGCTTGGTGCCTCCGTTCAACAGCTTCATACACGCCCGGGACCTGATCAAAACGAGGTCACCAAAACTCAAAACTCAAAACTATGGCAAGATTGGAAAGGAGGATGAGGGAGACAACATACGCAAGGACCCGTTGATTCTCGCCTCCCGAGAGCTTCGTACACTTCCGCGAAGGACATTCCCGCTCCTGCACCCCTATCGCCCCCGCCGAAGGATACCTATGCCCACACCCCGAGACCGAAACATGGAACCCGCTCTCAAACGCATCACCGCCAGGCGTATACAGCGCATCGAACCCCTCCTTCTGCCCCTGAATAACCCCAGCCGACCCGCCCATAGCAGCCGCCTCTTCCAGCATCTCCGTCTCCGTCTCTGTAAAGACTTCACCTCAAGGGGGTTCTTCAACCCAACAACAGAGCACGATCGGCGTATATTAGCCAGAGTACGAAGTAGGTCAAAGAGACGACATCAAGGTAAAATCAATAGGTAAGGAGTGAAAAGGCCGAAACGGCGCATATGTAGCAGTCTGGAAGGCATAGGTAAATAGAACATAATAAATGGCGTATGCAATAATCCTGTTAGGAATCTGCATCCCTTACACCCTCCCCCTGGAGATTGCGACCACAGGTGCAATCTGCAACTGGGAAATGAGATAATATCCCAATTTTTGAAAGCTTGGGAGTAAGCACTAGAAAGCCAAGACCAGAATAGATGTCTGAAGGAACACGGTGTAATAGAGGACATAATGCCAAAGGTACCTGTTGAAGAATGAGAATCCTCATGATTCTTCAAGCCCCAAGCATCAGTATCCAAATGTTCTGTGGTCTCCCCGATAATATGTTTAGAGGGGTCAGCAGAATTGAAGGTACTCGTTGAAGGATCAGTTTCTGATCGGTCGCAGAGCCCCGGGTCCCGCTGGAATGATTCAGACCGGATTTCCGTTGTCCCAAGTCGACCATCAATGGTTATGGTAAAGGAAGAAAACCTTTGAAGTGATTGCAGCAACAATTGCTGCAAGCGGAGGGCTGGGGATTTAGATTTTGTGGCTGCATGAATCAAGAATAATTCGGCTTTCACTAAATGTTGAGGAGAGAGCTCCGAAAATTTGCAAGGAGGAGCCAAGTCCTGCTTGGTAAAAGTAGACTGCAGTTGTTCCACTAGGCTACTGCAAGTTGGGATGACTTCTGGGGGTTTAGCCATGACCCTCCCCCTGTTGAAGCAAGCTTGAAGAGGTAACCCCCCCAAAGTTAAGTATGCATTTCGATGTTGAGAGAATGCAACATCACATTCCCCCAGCTGTCGAGAAAGACTTAAGGTTGCGACAGCAGCCTTCAAATTGTTGTCAAAATTACTTGACCCATGAGACAAGTTCTCAGGTTCAATGTTCTTATCAGACTGAATAGAATATGCGGAAATCTTTCTATTCAAACTACTATGTCGACTATCACTAGGAATATCGGCAATAAAAGATGTGCTACGAGGCGGTAAAAGTACCGGTACGTAATGATGAGTGATTACTACTGCATTCTGAGGAACACAGGCAAGACCCAGCAGTGTCAATGGAACCTCCTGATGATCAAGCAAAGTGGGCTTGACATGCGGAAGCGAAGCGAGAGACAACACTAATGAACATGGCACATCCTGGGATGGTGAGATCACTTCCCAGTGAGCAGCAGACCTCCAAGCAGATGAAGAAGTGGCAGCATGCAAACCAAAGGATAGATGAGCTGGTTCAGACAAAGAAAGCAAGGGTGGCGGCGAGTAAGTCTCATCGCAATGGAGAGGGGCAGATACCCATGAACCAGAGCGGTTTAGGGCAGCTGCGAGGCGAGATCTGGGTGGTAACAACGAGGAATGAGCACCAGAAGACAGAGAAAGGGTAGGCAAGGACCCTGAAGGTGAGCGCGATGGCGACAAGTTCGCTACGCGAGGTGGTGAAGCGCACACCCGTGAGCCGACATGGCTTGGGGAGGCTGCAGGCTGAGCTGAGGTTGGCGCCGGTGCACGTAGAGGTCCCCGTTCACTTGGAGAGTGAACAGGTAAAGAGGAAATACGAGGTAACTCACTAAGAGCTTTCCTCTCACGACGGCGGCGACGTCGAGCCAATTCCTCCAGAATCTCCTCGTCTGAATACTTGAGAAGCTTGATATCGCTCCGATACTCATGGTACTGAGACAATGATGATGAATCCCGAGATCGGGCCTGGGATGGCGCAATCAGGGGGCGAGATAGATGGGTAGCGGTAGAAATGGTACGACGCCCCATCGACGACGTCGTATGCCTAGCAGTGGGCCCTAGGTCCATAGATCTCAATAATGGTGGCCGGAGAAGGTCCCGGTAGAGTCGCGCTGGCGTTCAGAGGGCGAACGAGCGCAATCGAGTCACGAAAAACGAAAAAGAGGCTCTAGCTGGAGCAGCGAGAGCAGGGGCCGGTTGAGGTGCCGGTAAGGTCATGTAGTGCGTCGAAAAGGCGTCAGGCGAGTAGACGCAGCGTATGCGATGCAGTAGTGGTGCTAGACGAGCACCAGAAGGATTCTGTAAAGGTTAGCAGGCCGGGCTGGGTAGCAATGGCCAAATACACTATGAGATGCTCAAAAAAGTGTAAAGACTTCACCTCAAGGGGGTTCTTCAACCCAACAACAGAGCACGATCGGCGTATATTAGCCAGAGTACGAAGTAGGTCAAAGAGACGACATCAAGGTAAAATCAATAGGTAAGGAGTGAAAAGGCCGAAACGGCGCATATGTAGCAGTCTGGAAGGCATAGGTAAATAGAACATAATAAATGGCGTATGCAATAATCCTGTTAGGAATCTGCATCCCTTACAGTCTCCGTGTGACATTTTCCAAGGGGGGAGCCTGAGGGTGAGTTTCCTAGAGCCATGAGAAAGTTGTCGCGGTAGGATAGAGGGTAGAGGACGTCTTGTTGTGAGAGGATCGTCATGGAAGATCGGAGAGACGAGAGGGAATAGTCTTGGATGGGTCGACCGTCGATGAGGATTTCCCCGCCGGTGGGATCTCGTAAGCGGGGCAAGAGGTTCAAGAGACTAGATTTTCCGCTGCCGTTGGCGCCGACGATTATGACGATTTGCCCTGGAGGGATATCGAAAGAGACGCTGTTGAGAGCTTGTTTGTCTCCAGGGTAGGTGAACGAAACGTTCCTGGACAGTCACATTTAGGTGATTAAAGTCCAGAAACGGTGATGGATGAGATTCAACTCACCGGAACGAGACACTCATTCCCTCACCGGAAGGTTTCCTCGAATCAGGATACCTGCAGTTACCAGTAACCACAGCCGAAGTCATACACAGATCTCGGTAGCACAGCATCGCTTTCTCAAGTAGACCAACAACAGAACTCTCCTGGTACAACAGCATGCAGTCAACACTCTTCCTCAGGCTCACCCAAGCCACCTGGATGAGCACCCCGGAAGACAAGAGCCCCGGCGTCAGAGGAGTCCAGAACAGCGCAACAGAACACAGAGCCTGTGGAATGGACTGACAGTCAATATTTAGCGTGAGGGAGGGGACGGCGTACGGGGAAGCAGTCAACGAGAATGGCGGAGACGGAGTCCCAGTACCATGCAGGGGGAACACTTGTAGACGAGGAAAAGTCAGCTTCGCTGTATTCTTGTACGCCCAGGGTTTTCAACTCTTTCCCGTATTCTGTCAAAGTATGTAGCGTCATTTTTTTAGGGACGAGAGAGGAAAGGATTACTCACCCTGAGATATGTAGCCTTCTGGGATAGTCTTGATCATCGAATCACGATACACCCAAGGATTGAAAATCATCTGATGGAGCCCTATCAACCGACCATAATGACGATTATTCGTCCAGTATGCGTATCCTTCACAAGTAGCATATAATCAGAACCATCATCATTGTTGCTGAAGCAAGACTAGTTATTTACCTGCACCTCCATATTTATTAATGGGTTTGATAACGATAACACCGAAAGCGAGTATCATGGCACAGGGTAGTGATCCATCGAGGAGGATAATGAGGACCGACACTTGGAGGAGCAAGCCGAAGACGACTCGGAGCTTGAGGATTATAGCGTCTAGGGTTGACCAGACCTCGCAGGACCCTCGGTGGAACTCCCCGGGCCTCGGGAAACTATTCCCACCTGGAAGTAGAAGAGATGAGGAAATAAGTTTTTCGTACGTATAACCGAGGATAGGGTCATACATACCAGTTGCGGTGTCCAGGTCTAGAGCCAAGTGGGCTGTGGGTCGCGTAGTAAGCATGAGCATTAGCAAGCGACTGGGGCGACTGGGGGAGAACTGACCGTCGGCGAATTTGGGATAGAGAAGCAACTTGATCGCAGAGTCTAGTTTGCGGGAATTTCCCGTGCTATGTATGATGTTTATCGGCACGCCGAATAGTGAGTGTTCCACCGAGAGAAGACTCACATGAAACGCGTAGCCAAAACCGATACTGAGGTACACGCCAACCAATACAACATAGCATACTTGAAATCTTCCGCCACACTATCCGAGCTAGGAAATCCATTTGCCATTAGAGGCTCGACCTAAGTATCCATTCGCATAAGCCACAAAAAATACTAAAACAGTCGACGCCCTTACGGTGTTGAGGAGTCCCATTTTGACGAAATAGATGGACATGGCGGGAGAGACGCCCAGCCATAGATTCGCGGTGAGGTAGAGAAGGAAAGTCGTCGAAGCGGCGGTATACGCGTCCTTGAAGAGACGAAGGGAGGGAGGTCCGTATTTCGAGATGATAGACATGTGAGAGGGGAAGGGGAAGGGGAAGGGGAAGGGGAAGGGGAAGAAGACGGATCTGTCTTTCTCTTTCTCGTATGCGATTTCGAAGATGCCGAGTCGGTCTCGCTTGATGGTAGGCTCGTGGGTGGTGTCGTGGTTCGGCGCGCCAGTGTCAGTGTCAGTCTCGCTGGAAGAGATTGATTTGCTGGACATCCTCGAGGTGGGGGGATATGGGGTATTCATTTGGAAGCCCATCCCATTTTTATACTGCACGCCTCGGCTCGGGTTATCCCTAAGTGGGTGGGTGAATCAATAAACGGGAGCCAACACTGAAAGATTTGTTTACCTGATCTGGGCCGTGAATTATGTGAGTCGACATCGATTTGTGTGGCAGGAGTAACACGCCACACTCATTTCGAGAGTCGCTGAGTTCGAGCGGAGGCTGAAAGCCAGGTACGTATGAGGGGCGAACAAAAGTGGACGAGATGGCGGAGTTCGTTTTGGTTGTTTCGTAACAAAAGAGAACAAGGGGAGATATTGTGGTTTCCAAGCCGATGGTTCTGGCGGTGTGGGTAGGCAAATTTCTTGTCCTGGATTTCATTGCTAGATTTGCGAGGGCGGCGGATAAACGTTAAACGACGACGTATCTCATCGACCAGTAGCCTCGCTATCATAAAAGTTCCTTTTTTAGGAACGCCACAGCAATCGACGAAGATCCATCATGACACGGCTTCCCGCAGATACTGTACACACATGTGCGGTGTGTAAGTGGCTCAACCAGGGTTCGGTCACACCCCATGAATTGAAGTTGTTGACTCGGACTTATTTGCCAAAGGTCGTGGTGCATACAGTCTCTGGTTGCGATCACGATGCTGTATGCGGAGTAGGAATATTGTCTCTACAGAAATTGAGTGGGAAAATTGTATGGTGCTGATGGTTGCACGGCGCCAAGTTAAGTTGCGGAAAGGACGTGTGAATATATAAGCGGACTGGAGAGACTCGGCTTTGCGGGGAACAATGAATGCGATGGGCTCGATGGAGGAGCCGTGCACCTTGTACGCGCGGGCAACCTCACAATCAGTGCGCGCCGCGGGAGGAAACACATCCCGCGCTGAGGGTCGGCGTAGTACCGGATGTTGCCGGAGCCCTTCCCAGCGAGGAAGGGGATATTGTTGTCCGACCAGAAGGGCATGACGTCGTGCGGGGACCAGTCGGCGGAGCACGGGGGCGGTGTGTGAGCGCGCGAGGGGGAGGGAGGCGTGTGCGACGAATGGGGAGCGTTCCAGTTGACGGAGATGTATTCAGCGGATGCGGAGGTCACGTTCGTGTCCCAGGCGCTGCTCGAAGCCGTGGTCTTTTTTTGCTGCTTGGCCAAAGACGTGACTGGGGGGATGTTAGCCAAACTCAGGTATATCAGAGAGAGCGTACCGGTATTTTGAGGCTCGGATGAAGTGGGACATGGTGGGTGCGTTGCGAAGGTGATGAAGACGAAAGGAGTCGATAATAGCGCCTGTAAATACACAGTACAGCTACATCGGCGTTCGGGCCGCACTCTCCGGAGCTTGTCTGGAGAATTTGAAATTTCTGCAGCCGTGCCGCCGGTTATTGAAACGTACGTATTGAATCAGATACAAAGTAGTCAGTAGGGGGCCCGAAGCAAGCCATCATCCTTGAGTCACAGAGAGAGGTGTTGAGAGTACACCTGCGCTTTACCTCCTCCACGGCGTCAGCATGTCATCCCACAAGAGGACATCCAGTGCCCATGCGGGGAACCCATGCAAACCCGTTCTCACATCATCCGTGAATGCCCGCGACAACGGTCATCGCGAGCGAATCCGCAAGGTGTCAAACGACATCTATTTTCCGGACATCCTAGGGACCAAAGAAGGGTAGAGGTCCTGACATCGTTCCTGGAGAAATCGGGAGCATTCACAAAGACAGGCAACCCAAAACAGCCCCCAATGCGCCCTACATTGGACGGAGGAAGAATTTATGCTGGAGGATCGGCTGGGATCTCATAACCTGGAGCGAGAGGTAGACCCCGGAGGGTGAATCGCGCCAGAATAAGACAGCCGACTCGGATACTCACAAGCACCAGACGAACATGCTCCATACTCACTCCTATGCCCCACAGCCCAAGCAGTGGTGGCGTCGCTCTCCCCAGTTTTCCGAAACTCAACACACAACATTACAGGAAACTTATATCATACATAGCACGAAAATCCCTTCGCTTACATACTGTAGCTACTGGCGCTAGCCACGAGCAAGCGCCACCGCGTCTCTGTACATAGTTTACGGGTTGCGGCCTAGAAATATAGAGTCAAAAAAAAAACAAAAAAAAACAGTGTCAGCATGTGCTCGAACACATGCTTGCATATACAGAGCTCGGAATCCATGGGTGGGTAGGACTCGAGTCTGTACCCAGTACGAATGACATGTTCGCCTAACATGTTATTAGCACAAAGAAAGGCTTGGAGTTGTTAAGCACACGACACCTGGTATTTCCCAGTTTCAGAGACACTGACCTCGAAGTCAATGTCCGAATTCAAAGTTGTTTGCTAATCTTGCAAAGCGATAGGGTACCTAGACGGAGCGGACTTTCAGGTGGCGAACCTCCTGGGCTCCTGCTGGTATTTCCGTAAGAGCTTTCTGAGCACGACCCGGGGGTTGATGTAAAATCCAGAGACTGGCGAAAGTCTTCAACCAGAGAAGGTACCGGTAGGTCGACAGTCACGACGCGGCGAGACCACTGTAAACGCCGCGTTTGGATCAACATGAGACAAGGATGTAAATTTGAGTACCATGTCGGAGATGAGTGTCGTGAGATGCTCGCGTCATAGAAAAACCCCAGCATAGCCAAAGGAAATTTCGCCGAATCCTTCGGGACAGCAAACATGAGGCAGCTTGTGGAGCAACTGCGATTCCACAGTAAGGTCGAGAATGCATGGCGTTTTATCCGCCCAGATAACTCACTGGGGAAATAGTCAGATATAGGTTAGGCAGCAACATAAATAACACGTACCGCCTATCCAGAGCTAGTAGACTATAACTTACTAGGCATAGTATCACCAAGCTTTGAGCGCGCAGGGTCCACTGCTGAAGCCGCGGCTGAACTGAAAGGATATGTGTATGATCCGGACACAGACCCTGTATTTGCAGCAGAAATAAGAAACAACTGCGGCCTATGTACCTTGGCAACAAAAGAGACCACTGACCCCGGAACGAGGTTGTTCGTCCAAGATATCTGGTACTTTTTCGTCTAGTTTTACATGCCGAGATATGTGTAATCGCAGAAACTAGAGGATGTGTCAGATTCTGGAAATACAAGATAGAGAGCAAGATAGCAAACAGTGGTCCTCGACTGACGTGATCGTGGTGGCTAATCTTGATTTCAAACTGAACTGAAATCAATGTCGTCCACGGTAGTTTCTGGTAGTGATACTTTTTTGTATGCCGTTCTCGAGTGGGTGGCTAAAGAAGCCTTTACTAGGATTAGCTTGGAAAAACCCCTCGTGTTGCGACGCCCGTGAGTGCCCGTAAGCGTGTAAGGATTTCCTATACAAACGTTATGAGGCATATCCGACGGACAAGGAAAGCTAAGATAATGTCAAGATATTACGAATATAAAACCAGTGCGCCGTGGAGCCGCTGAGCACGAAGCTCGCAACACTAGTTTCAGTGAGCTGTGGTAGGCAACGAGCAATTCGGAGCCTCGCTTCCATGAATTAGGAGTGTTTCAGTAAAGTACAGCCATACATAGAAATACAGTGTCATGTCAATAAATATGAACCTAAAATGAGTGCGGTCCTACAAGTAGAATAAGTTATACATAAATATGCGTGGGGCTGTCGTTGCAAATACTTACGTTCGTTGACTGTTCTTCGAATATACAAATGATTCAGAGAGTCCAGGGTCCATCGATACGTTACGTTACGAAACGGGTGAATAGTTCTTCCTCACCCGTAGAGGGGAAGCGTTAAACGCGTAATAAGCGTCAGGAGACGCCGACGAGGGCGACTCCATCACCGTGTCCATCCGAGCTTGCGACCTCTTCTCCCACCGACTCCGGGTCCGCTCAAGGCGCGGGTAATGCAGAGCCATCGACGTCGTCTCTTCCTCATCATCCGAAGGCGTAGCAAGGGACTTGATAGAATCTGCCCTCTCGATACGCGACACCTTACTCGCCTGGCGGTCGAGATCCGCCCCCTTCGTACGTTGGACCCGGCCTTTTACCAACCCGGCTATCACTTTCGTCGGCATCCTGGTCAAGTCGCTCTGCTCGTCCTCGTGCACGCGTTTCAAGACGTCATCCGGGACCTGGGGTAGGGGGCGTGGAACTAGGGTTGCGCGGAAGGCGATGGGGATGGGTGGAACGGGTGGCGGGACTTGGCCGCCGTACAGAGATAACATGGTATGTCTGCGCGTCGAAGCGCTCGCTTGTGAGTAGATAGATTCGGAAGAGACGGATGAAGAAGGAGAAGATGATGTTGGCGACTCGACGGGGGTCTTCATCTTGGCAATAGGTCGTGTAAGGAGGTATCGGGATGCAGGAATGGCGGGGTTGTCTTTGCCAGGTATAAGGAGATGAGGAAGACTTTTGGGACTGGGTACGGGTGACGGTGTCGCTGGGGGAGATGTCTGAGGAGACGTATGCCTTGACCCAAACGAACTCTGCAGGAAAGGCGTTGGCATTTCTTCCATCAACGACGACGACAAGAGACGGTCCCCGAATTGGTCACAGAAAGTGGGAGTAGGGAGTCGGTCGAAATCGATGTGATATGCCCCCTCGTCTGCGACCTTTGTGTATTGGATGCTAGAAGGTGCCCATGTGTCGCCAGAGTCGACTTTTGAGTGAAATGTGGGTTCAGGTGACAATAAAGTCTTGGTCTCGAATTGAGACGAAGACGAAGGTTGGGGATCGATGAGTCGGCCAATGTCTGTCACACGACTGAGTTTTGGATTGTAGATGATGGTGGGAGAAGACGGGGAAGGGCTGGGACGACGACGGTATCGCTTGTAGAGGAACCACACCGCAAATGCTATGAGTAGCGAAAGGACCACAGCACCCACTACGACCCCAACAACGACCTGAACACTCATCCCTGAGTCTAGTGAACTCGAAAGTGTGCTCGAGGCACGCCTCACGAGAGGGATTGAGGGCATAGCGAAAGACGGCAGTGGAAGGAAGGAGTAAATATGGATGGCCGAGGAGGCAGTCGCGAATATATAGACTGCGGAGAGGGTGAACCACATACAACACTGCCATCCCGTCCTTTTGGGAATTATACATTGCGGCTAAAACCCCCGTGCCAGCACAGCTTTTTGGAGAGCTTGGCTGTATTTGGGCCTTTGAAGCAGTACGAGAATCCCGGATTTGTTTTCGAGGCTGTAAACATCGGGAAGGAGAGTAGGTGGGTGGGTTCTCGAGCATTTGATCGTCGAAGGTAGACTATATGTTGAGAATATGCCTACTTTCGAAGTAATAGCGAGTTCGTCGTACGTAGCGAAGGATGTACGTAGTAGATGAGTTAGCAATGAAGAAGAGTTCGTTTTACCAAGAAGGACCCGACCTAGAGGTTAGCAAGCGCTAGGCGTAGCTAAAGGTTCCGAAAAGCGCTTGGCGTAGTCGGTAAGCTCGATGATCGGCAAGCGCTAGGCGTAACCGTCTCCGTCACTTAAGTTCACACTAGGGAGTGGATTCAAAGGAGTAAAATTAGGTATCTCCTGGCATACTACTAAACACAATATAAGTACTCTACAGGATGAATATTCTGGAATGTTAGTAACTGGAGAGAATATACTAGAAGACGGTCGAAAGAAAGAGAAAGAAAAGAGAAGAAAACTCAAGAAATTTCTATATCCTACGCGATGGTTAGTGCGGTGATAGTCGGTGAGTGTTGATTAATGACGTACACCTGATATCCATAACATAGCCCCCCCAGTCAATGATTGCCGACTTAATCATCCAGGGACAGGTTTCCCATCTGTTCCGTGATGTCCTCGATAGCTGGGTCGTTCATGTCGATGTCATTGTTCGGGGTACCCGGAACAGGGAGGGTTGTGTTTTCCGCATAGTCGGTGAGGAGGCGAGGCAAATCTTCGAAGAAGGTTGTTCGTGGGTACCGTGGGTCATATGGGAAATGGATATATGCAGCTAGATCAGGGAAGTTGGCCGGAGTGAATGGGATGTAACGTGTAAGGGCTTGCTCGTCGTTGGTGTAATAATGCATAGTGATTTCCTCGGCCGTAAAGCCTCGACGACGGCCTTCTGCTACGACCGTAGCAGGCGAGACGCGGAATAGAAACTCGTCCCAACTCATCCCCACGAATGCGCCCCAATTGACGCGAGCCTGAAATCCTTTCTTCACACTGTACTTGATCCTCGAGGCCATCCACACGATGCAGCGGCGTAGCCCCTGCTGAAAAGCCCTGAGAGCGCTTCGAAGTTCGTTGCGAGAGGAACGGGAGAGTGTGAGAAGGTAATTTGGGAGACAATGAAAGCGGGTGATGTCGACGTCTTTCGTTGAAGAGATTCCGAGTTCTTCAAGTGCCGCCTGAGGAATGATACGTGGACGCTGGGATCGTCCTGCGTACGGAGTGATGTTGTTGGTGGCGGACATAACTATGTCCGAAAGGGTCTGCAACGCGGCCCAACCTGCTGAACCGAGCAAGTAGGATGGCTTGTAAACGGTCTTGTCACCTTGCTTGACAGCGACGATATGGTTGTCGAGGTTACTCAAGAAGGTGGATTCGTTCCCGAGGATGCTCTCGAAGAGCGCCAGGAGTACCGGATGATGCACGGCCGCACGGAACGAATGGAGATAGTGGTCGCGATCGAAGGTGATGATGGAACGTTGAGAAGACATGCTAAATGGATTCATTAGTGTCTGCCACAGAGCTAATTAATCGTGCCTTGCCTGAAGAATAGGGCTAACGTGGGTTGGTATAGAATAGAGTGAGAAAGAGAGAGAGAGAAAGCTCGAGTGGTGATTATCCTGTGCTTTGACAGGGTTTTTATACTGTTTTCTCAAGAAAATTTTGCTTGGTATCCAAAATTGTCGAACAAAGATAGCGCCGGAATAAGAAATGCTTATGCATACAAGAGAGTATTATTGAGCGACCGCTTAGTGTAGTCGGACGTCAACTTGAGAGATTGTCAGTATGTCTAGGGTTGTCACCGGTTTTACCGACGTCATAGTTAGGTGCCTGTGATCGTAACCAAGCATCCAAAATTTGTGGCGCGTTCCGTAATTCCTCCTTCGTTTTCCACTCGTCCTCGTTCTCTGGCAGTCCCGCCCATCGCACTCGATACTTCTTAACCCGTCGGTGCTTTCCCGAGGTTTTGAACATTCGTTCCGCGACAATCCGTTCCACTTCGACTTCTGGGAGTTGTTCGAAATCTGCTCGGTTCAAGTGTTTGGTGGGTCTTTTACCGAATTCAGGTGGAGACTGCGAGTACTTTTCCAAGTGTGCAATGTTGAGGATAGGATGAATGCCGTATGACGTCGGTAATCTCAACTGGTAAGTTACCGGACTGATTTTCTTAATGATTTCAAATGGTCCGTCATATTTCATTAAGAGCTTCTTTCCTCGCCCCCGGACATCCTTTAGCAATTCCAGTGTGTGCGGATTCAGTACTACCCAGTCTCCTTCGCTGAACTCGGAAGTCAGTCTCCCTCTGTTGTAGTGCCTTTCCTGGAAAGCTTGACTCAACTTCAAGGCTTCTTTCGCTCGCGTTCGTTCCGCCTCGAACTGTTCCGCCATGTCAATTGCCTTGTCATTTTCATACTCGAGATGCATGTCATCCGTCTTCCTGCCTGCTGCTATGGTATCGCCAAGTGGACGTGGAATATACTTGGGCGTAGTTAATAGCGACGATCCGGTAGTCGGAAGAAAACCATAGAGTAAATAGGCTGGTGCATATCCGGTGCTCGTATGTGGCGTTGAATTATATGATAATGCCAATCCGTCTAGATACTGATCCCAGTCATCCCTTTCTGGTCCGATGTAAGCCCTCAAGGCTATTTCCAGTCCTTGGTTCATGATTTCGGTCTGGCCGTCGGCTTGTGGATGGTGAGCTGTAGTCAATGCTCGTTTCATACCCATGAGCTGACATATTTCCTTCCAGAAACTATGTCGCCACCTGGAGTCGCGGTCAGTGATGACTTGAGAAGGAATTCCGAACTGGGAGATGACATGCTTGAAAAATAGACGAGCAGTGGCGTCCTCGGTGATGGTAGTGACACAGGGAATGAAAATTGCGTACTTGGTGAGCTTATCGACGATTACTAGCACATTGTCATGTCCTGATGCGTTTGGCAGTTCAGGAATGAAATCCATAGAGACTACCTCGAAAGGTCGAGTAGGAATGGGAATGGGTTGAAGTAGCCCGACAGGACCGTGACGTCGAGGCTTGGTCTTTTGGCAAATGTCGCAAGTACTTACGTATTTTTTTAGGTCGCGGGACATGCCTGGCCAATAGTGAGTTGCGGCTAGTCGATTGTAACACTTATGGTACCCCCCGTGCGCTGACTCAGTGTGTGAGTTATGAATCTGATCCATAATACCGATTCGTAATGACTGAGGGACACAGAGACGATTATTCCCATTATAATCCTCAAAGTATAACAAACCTTCGTCTGAGTAATAATATTGGGGGAATCTTGGTGTTAAATGTGCTGCTGAGTCCTGTAACGAGGTGAGAACTTCCGAGAAGTGAGGGTCGGTCAAGTAGCCCTTCCTCCATTCTTCTATCTCTTCTGAGGCTAGCGCAACTAGCAGGGAATACGATCGGGCACTATTGATGCGAGTCGATCCGATGACCTCTGAACCGTGGACTACCGGGATATCCCCGTGCTCAAGAGCAAAGCTTTCCTGTCTGGGAATTTCGGATGCAACAAGCTTAGAGCCAACGGTGAGGAGCTTCTCTTCGAATTTATCCCCCAGTTCCTCAAACATATTGCACATAGGATCCCCATCCGGGTTCGCTTTCGACAGGTCTACTGGGACTGTCCCATCTGATAAGGGGCCCTCTTGAGGTGGTAAACGCCGCCGCAGTCGAGAGATAGGGTCGACATTTGAATGTACGCGTCCTGCTCGATGAATGATATGTAATTTTGGGTAAGCTGCAAATATGGTTCCCCAGGTCAGGAGGCGTCGGTTTACATTCTGAAAGGTGCGACTCCAGGTGAGTGCTGCGTGATCAGTTATAGCAAGTATCTGTTCGCCCTCAATATATGGCTGAAATTTAATAAGCGCTTCCTTGAGTGCGAGAGCTTCGCGTTCGGTAGGCGAGTAGTTCCTTTCGGCGGACTTGAGTACTCGAGACCAGTAGCATACTACGCGCTCTACGTGAACCGTAGTTTCTTCAAATTTGGAGGCCCAATTCCCGGGTGCTGGCACGTCGTTGCATTCTTTAGAAATGCAGGGAACTAGCTGAGGTATTGGTTCACCTTTATCGAAGGCATTTTTCAGACGGTCGTAGATCCGGGTGCCTTCCAGGTCTCGTATCCGAATGGGCTGAACTTGTTGCAGAATCCCTGCTAACCCATAGTCACAGGCATCGGTATAAACACGATAGCCCAGTCCTCGAGTTGCGTAGCCTCTCACTGGGGCGTGAGACAAGACTTGTTTCGCTAGACTAAAAGCCTCTTCGTGAAGTTCCGTCCATTCCCAGTGGGTTCCTTTCTTCAGCAACTGAAATAAGGGGTGCGCAATCCAAGCGTAGAAAGGAATATAAGCTGAAAAATACACCATCATACCTAGGAACGTTTGCAGCTCGTGTATGTTGCGTGGAGTTTCCAACATCATTATAGCCTCAACCTTTTCTCGGTGCGTCGACATGCCAAGGCGGGATACCTTCTGACCTAGCAATAGCAGTGACTGATACGCGAAGTGACATTTGGGGAGTGATAAGGTTATACCTGATCCTTTAATCGCTTGGAGTACTCTCTCGATGTGTTCCAAATGATCCTCGAACGAAGAAGAGAAGATCACAATATCGTCGATGTAAACCAAGGCGAATATCCACAAGAACGGTGCAAGAATATTTTGCATAACTCGCTGGAAGACGCTAGGTCCGTTTCGATATCCGAATGGCATCCTAGTGAATTGCCATAGCCCTCTGTGACAGCGGAACGCGAGCTTTTCCCTCGAATTCTCGTGCACTATCAACTGAGTAAATCCTGAAAGAGCATCTAAAGTCGTGAGCCACTGAGATCCACTGAGCGCTTGCATGATATCGTCTTGCTTTGGAAGCGGAAACTCATCAGGAATAACTACTGCGTTAAGTCTTCGGTAATCAATGACCATACGGGGCTTGCCATTACGATAGACTATGAATGCAGGCGCAGCCCAAGGGCTTTCTGAAGGCTCTATTACCCCCAGCTGAATCCAGGAATCAATCTGCTTGTCCATTACTTCGCGATTAGCGGGCGAAACTGGGAACGGAGGCAGCGAGACAGGTTGAGCCTCAGGCTTCAATTTTATTTCTACCCTTGCATCATTGGTACCTAGTCGACCATCTAGTCCGAAAGCAGGTTGGTTGCGAAGTATGACTGACTCTAGGTCCCGTTTCTGTTCGGCGGTGAGATGCGGAGAGATGTCCACAGACATAAGAATATCCGAGGAAGGAATAGGGTCAGGGGATGATTCTGCAGTTTTCGGGCCTCCCTCGATAGGTTCGGATGACGCAGGATCATCTGGTTCGGATGCATTGCGCTGTGCTTTGGATGTGACTTCGGATTCAGATCGAACCATGTGCCCCGCTATGCTTCTAGGTTTGTATTTGAGCTGTTGTGCCTTGGCTAGTTCGCGAATGAGGTGAGCGTGCGCTTGTTTCATCTCCGAAAGGTCCCTTTGCTTATCTAGCCAATTCCGTGGATTCCTAGCCTTGCCTATTACCTCCCCTTTGCTTATGACAACTGGAGCATCTGAGAAGTTGGATATATGCAAGAAGGCTTGGTCTCGTGTTATGAGTGAATCTGGTGAGCCATAGAAATTGCGATGATTATTATCCTGATGTATTCTTCGTTCTACAAAGAGGTCATTACTCTTCGAAGGGAAAGGTGCATCTATTGGCACTTTCACACTGGATTCTGGTGGTATTATAACTCGTTCCCGTGCACGTACTTCTCCTAGGCTGACCGTTCGTTTCCTTCGTTGCCGGATCTTTTGAGACCAACGATGCTTTCGTTGCTTGGCTAGGCGTGAAGTAGCTTCTGGAAGCGCTCGTACTTGGAACGTCCTGCCTTGAAGGTCAATGATAGACGGCGCAGTGGAACTCTCTACCTCCAGTTCCCTTCCGGTGTCTCCGAAGACGAGGTAACTTGAACCGTCTCTGCGAAGAATCGAGATGGAGTACTGATCTGCGAAATCGTTTCCCAGAATGAAAGGAGTCGTCATGCCATTGACGACATACGCGTCCACATTGAATTTGACGGGTCCCTTTGGGGTTTCGAAGAAAAGATCGATATTGATGTATCCCGAGATAGTGGACTTTCCCGTTACTTGGACGAGGTTTATCTTCTGTCCGACGTGGACCTTTGGTTTCGACGACAAGGCATGCAAAGCTTCCCTTGAAATCAATGTGATATCCGATCCCGAGTCGATAATTACCTTCAATATATCCTGATTTTCACCATTGATTCCTGCGTAAGCTGTTGTAGCTTTGCTTCCAAGGAAGGTACACCCTGGAGGTCGTTCCATGCATTTCCTTAGCTCGAGGATGCTTGGCTTGTCGGAGGATCCGTCGGGGGGACGATGCGATATGTGGAAGGTACGCTTGAATCTTCTCAGAAGTTTCTCCAAGCGTCGTCGCTCCTTCCTGGCGAAAGGAGAAGAATCGGGTGGATATTCGTGGGCAGCGCAGGCTGCTTCCGCCTGGACCGTAAGAGTATTCGCACTCGAGGAAATCTTAGCAGGCTGAGAGTCGGTCTCGATAGTGCTAGTGTTGGAAGTCACTCCCCCCAGGGCTGAACTGTCATCAGCATTACCCCTACAAGGGACAGCATGTCTGCACGATCGGTCAGTAGTCTGGAGGGACGAGTCAAAATCCTGTTCACTATCTAGCTCGTAGTACAACTCGTCGTATTCGTCTTGAGCTTGGAGGTCCGTGACGTCTGTCTCTGCTAGCCGTGTTCTAGCAGTTCGCATTCCTTCGTACTGGTGCTTGCATTCTGCATCCCAATGCTCCCCACTCCCGCAATTCCTGCAGGGCCTAGCACCCACATCCTTAGGAGCCCTTTTGCGTTTTGTTTTGTTAGCGTCGTCCTTAGGGAATGGAGGGTTGAATGGACGGTTGGTGGAGCCAACCAGACGAGCGTGAGAAGTGCGATGCGGAGAATTGTACCTTTCTTGGCCCTGACGAAGCTCATAAGTGTTCATCGTACGAGTTCGGTGATTGGGATCTAGTCGTAGGAGTTGATCCTCGTGGAACCGAATGCTCGCTTGGAATTCCACAGCCGTCTCATAGAGTTGAACGGTGAGTACCGTGTTCCAGTTCAAAGGTGCGCCGTCCATTACTTGGCTGATTATTTCTGAATCAGAGAGTGTGAAGGCGGTATTCAGCAGCTCTGATTTTCGAATGTAATAATCACTTGGCGATTCACGCGTGTATCCCAGTTGCCGATACGTGGCTTGCCTAGCTCGATCTTTCTGGCGTTCCCACCAACGTCGATTCATGTAGTAATCGGTTATTCCTTCACGTAACGTGGCCCAATTTCCTTCAAGTTCCGAACGATAGCGAAGAGGTAAGGAATAGTACCATCGGTCGGCATCTCCCTGCAGTCTCTTCGGTACGAAGCGTCCAAGGTCTTTGAAAACCGAGTCGCTCATGGAAGCGATGTCGTTAACCTTCAAAATCCAAGACACGATGGTGTCTGGATTGCCGTCCCAGGTCGGAACGTCTCCCATCTTGAGCTTTGTATCGAAATGTATTCCGGAGTTTTCGGAACGTATTGGCTGAGAAGTTGTCCGCGTGTCCTGCGAGTGATGGGGTGATTGGCGAGGACGACCGTGATGACTGTGGCGGCTATGGCGACTGCTATCACCGTCACTAGGATCTGGATCTGGGTCAGGATCTGTATTGATCGGATTCCGAGCTTCTTCCTCTGACGCTTCGTGGCCGCTATCCGTGTCTGACTGGGGCTGATAGGACGAAGCGCGCATACTTTTGTGGGCTCTTGGACTGAAGCCGTGGGACTTATTGAGTTTTGAGTTGGCGCGCAGCGAGGAATGTCCCAAAATTTCAGCGGCTCTGGGAGAAAACTGCGAGGCATGTCGACTACCGTGTCGTAGTTCCTCGTTTCCCATTGCCGTTCGTCGTAGCGTTTCCCATTCCCAAGCTGTAGACTTGGTTCTGGTTGCAGACTTGTGACGTTTGGGCGACGTAAGGCTTCTCGACGCCTCTTCTTCCGTTTTGATGCGAGCTTGATTGGCATCGTCCAGTGCAGTCATGAGCTCGTCGTCTAGGACTTGGCGTACTCGGAACCTAATCCAATCATGACATTCGTCGAGTATGTGGAGAAAGTTCTCGGTGCGTATGCGGAAGTGCAGCGAGTATATTTCAAAGTCGTTTGCTATCAATCCTTGCGTGATATCTGCGCCCCAGGTTGGGATCTTCAGGCTAGAGTGTCCGTGGGCTGAGAGGGAACTGGAGGCCCTCGCATGACGCGTTGCTAGTGTCTTGCGAAAATCCCGGTAAAGATCCTTATCTAACCTATACACAATCTCCCCCCGCGTGGTGGTACATGTCGAAACGTGTGTGAGGAGTGTATCCAGCATCGTTGTTTCCCTTGCGAATGTCCCTGTATGCTGGTTATGCGTCAGTATCTCAGCTGAGCGCAGACCGTTTCCCATGTTCGAGCTAACCTTGAGAATTTCAAGTGCTCGGTTTCTGCGTTCTCGGAGATCTGCGTGTCTTGCGAACGTGTATAGAGGAACACATGTTGGCCATTGGCGAATGACCTCTTGTGCTGATTCGTCATCGATTTGTTCAAGGTCTGTGGGTACTACCAGAGGTTCAAGCTCCTCTGAAAAGTCGAGATCTTCCCCCACTGGAGGGTGAGTTGACGAATCAGTCTCAGGGTTGATAGTTTCTGCCATGTGTGCTGTGTTTCGATGGAATGAAATGGATGATATATTGCTGGAGAAGGTCGGAAGAGTAGAGCGATGAGTTCCTTCTACGAGGTAAAGACAATGTGTCCACCAGTGTTGAGAATATGCCTACTTTCGAAGTAATAGCGAGTTCGTCGTACGTAGCGAAGGATGTACGTAGTAGATGAGTTAGCAATGAAGAAGAGTTCGTTTTACCAAGAAGGACCCGACCTAGAGGTTAGCAAGCGCTAGGCGTAGCTAAAGGTTCCGAAAAGCGCTTGGCGTAGTCGGTAAGCTCGATGATCGGCAAGCGCTAGGCGTAACCGTCTCCGTCACTTAAGTTCACACTAGGGAGTGGATTCAAAGGAGTAAAATTAGGTATCTCCTGGCATACTACTAAACACAATATAAGTACTCTACAGGATGAATATTCTGGAATGTTAGTAACTGGAGAGAATATACTAGAAGACGGTCGAAAGAAAGAGAAAGAAAAGAGAAGAAAACTCAAGAAATTTCTATATCCTACGCGATGGTTAGTGCGGTGATAGTCGGTGAGTGTTGATTAATGACGTACACCTGATATCCATAACACTATACCACTAGTCGAAATGCTCGATTTGAATCAGATTCATAGGCGAGATCCCCGAGAGATGATAACATCGAGCCCGAGGAGTGATAACATCGAGGATACAGTGATCAACAGGGTGAAGAATTGTTTCATGGCGCGCCGTGTTTGATATACTTGGATGGTTGAACGCGATACGAGCTCAGAAGAGTGCTAGCGCCGCATTACTTCCGTATGTGTACCGCCTTCATTCACTGTCGTCCTGGTTATGAGTGAATATTAGCAGAAGGCCTATGAGCAACGGAATGTCAAGATAATCCACCTTGAAGAAAGTATGATACACACTGGGGGTGTCATAGCACGCTGCCAGCTGCATGGGCAGAACTGTTGCGCTTTCTGAGGTGCAACCACGAACATGATTTGCCCCATTCTTTGGGGCACCACTTGAGTTCCGTGACTCGTCGCTCAACATGAGAGAACGAAATCGGGAATAGATCCGTTGGGTTTAGTTTATCCAGGATGTCATCTCCGCTAGTCCCGCCGGTTGCCCCGCTGCCTAAATGCTTGATCGTCATTGTTCCGTAACGTAGCCATCCCAAACGAACGAGAATGTACGATATGTTAAGGGCTTGACACTTGGAGCTCGTTTCGTGGCCTGACTCGGACGACGGAGATATCGTCCTCTTCCATAATGTTCATGTCCAAGTGCTTCATCATCATTAGCTACTATCAAATTTTGCTAGAAACGAAGACCAATACCTCAAACCGTAGGGAAGAAAACCAGGGTGTGGCTCATCTGAATTTTGAAGGGCCTGCTTGAGCGTCATGATATCGGGGCTATCGGGTAGAGTCAAATTTGGCCATGTTTGTCAAGCGAATATACGTTTCATCCTCTGTTGCAATTGGCATAGCTGCGCTACTGCTCGGCAGCCTTCATGGTCTTTACACGGGCCTTTCTCGAATTCACATTCGGCCACAGAACTGCAGTCAATGAGGTAATTCAAGTAAGATGTCTACATACTGCCCAGGAAGAGAGGGAAATATGTTGCTTTGCAATCGTATTTTCTTGAGATAAACACATCGGAATATGCTGTCGTCAAAACATACTGCGTCGTTAGGAGCTGGCTCAAACTTCAAACCCGTGTCTCGACGTTTTTACGTCATAAGATGGCTGATACATAGCAAACGTATCCTCGCATGAGGTTGGTACATGAGCGACTCGGATCTTCTTGTCTTGAAATTCTTCAACAGATTGTTACTGTCCATGAATGCCGCCAGATCACTGATCGTTTGATTCGAAGGGTCGAGGGCTAAGATTATTGAAACGTTGAGAGTTTGGGAGGATGAACCGGACACGTCAATTATGCACAAGCCCCCAAAAGGTCGGCGTCGCTGAACCACTTCAAAGACTCACGTGGAACTATCCGGTTATCAATAACACGGCTACTCGAGTACATCTGTAAAATATCTCTCTGCAAGGAGGTTGTCAAACTCTTGTGCAACATTTCCAGGATCTGAGACTCTTTCAGGGAGTAACAATCCAATCAACGTCTTCTTCACAGCACTTACGACCCGCTTGTAACCACAAACGAAAAACTAATGCAACGTTAATAACAGAGAGCGGACAAAGATACTAGACCTTACAACAGCATCTCCTAATAGAGCATCTTGCACCTCGGTCTTGTTTAACATAATCCGACTACGAAACAAAGCGACGTTAGGAGATGAAACACAATTGCATCTAAAACACTCACTCTTGCACATAACAGCATCCTTGAGATTTATCGGGCCACCGAGAGAACGCTACTCGGACATCCACCAACCCAGCATCCACCCATGCCTTCAAATCCGTATCAGAATACAGAAAATCTCCATCAGGAGATCTGCATCCAACGAAGAGTAGCATTTTCCCAACATCTTCGCCGGCTCGCTTCCGCACTGCACGCTCTTGGATAAACCCTCTCACTGGTGCGAAACCAGATCCTGCACAAATCATCACCAAGTTCCGGGAAGTGTCCGAGAGTAAATGAGAATTGACAGCGGAGTGTCTGACTGCGACCAGGACTTGGTCACCTGTATGCAGGTTTGCGAGATAATTGGAGGCTACACCCAAAAACGAGCGAGTTTTAGACACGCAAAGGGGAGGAGAGTCGAGGACGCTGAACGTAAGAGAAACGCGATGACTACTCCATAGCGGTGACGAAGAGATTGAATACTGTCTTGATCGTATTGAAGGGAGCATACGAATGAATTTAACAAGAGGAAGATGTATACGGTCGAAACCTTGCTGCTCCAGAATGTCGAGAACGCTAAGTCGTTTCGGTATCATGGTGCGGGCATAGTTGGCGGTGAGATCACGCAGAAAATGTCGAGTAGGATCCGATCTTGTAAAATCCAAAAGGATGACTAGGTCATCCTTTGTGGCAGGTTGTGAGAGTTCAACAAACCCGCTGAGAACACTTGACAGTGGTACACGTTCTCCTAAAGGAAGGAGGGCGATCTCCGATGTTGAAATTTTGATCTACGAGGGGACGTTGGTTAGACGATACACGGAACCAACTGGCACAGAACGCTTGCCTCTTGGTCAAAAGGTAGCTTGAAGTGAGAAAAAACGCGATGTATATCCCGAGGGGGATTTTGGGGCAAGCTAAGAAAGATAGAAGTTAGATTTCTAAGTTTTCAGGGTAGCAGCGGACTAACATAGACAGGTAATCACCGGCACGATAGCTCATACCATGGGGCAGCTCAAGCTCTGACGATAGTCCATTAGTACACACATGGTACATGCATAGCCTCAGACCCTTACCGATATGATGCTTGGCGGGAAAGCCAGGCTGAGTCAACAACATATTCGACCGCACACAGCTCAGAGCCATTTCAGGATGCTGTAGTATCCCCGCCCTTCGGCTGTCCAAAACTTCCACGTCAAACAGGCTCATATCATGTAAAGCACGATACTCCTGCAAGTACTAGGTCAGAAGATAATAACAAAAGGCCAATGATACTCACTCGGGATAGAACCTCCCATAGGGACGTCTTGAACTGATCAAACACATCGAATATGTTCCCATCCGCGGCGTCTCCTTCACCTCTATCAATCAGCCTACGTCCGCCTCGTTTCTCGAGTAATTCGTCGCACAGTCTAGGAACCCGTTGGTATGTCTTTCGCCACTCGTGGTTACCACATCCAAATACGGCAAAACGTACTCCATCCAGCTCGTGGCCCAGAAGACTTGATATCCAAGGAACAAACTGATTCGCATTGTCTGCCGGTTCTCCTGAGTGAAACGTCAGCCACGATGATTCATGGAAATTCAGAACCTACGTACCCTCGAATGACGCCGTGACGATCACGATAGGACCATCAGTTGGCAGATGACCAACCGTAGAATTCAAAGTGCCAATCAATGATCGAAAACCTGAAGATATGTCTGAACAGAATGCCTTTTCTTCAAGTTGTTTGCTGACCATGTTCCTGAGCCTCTTTAACGATCGTTTGTGCAAAAGCTTCGGAACTTCCAGTATTCGAACCATAGTAGACATACAGTGGCCGCTTTAGATGCCGACTCGAATCTAGCAGTGATGTCGGACAATCTATTTTTTTGTCCGGCGTCAAAGAACGTCGTCGTCGAGGAGGCTGCTGCTGTCTAGGCTTGGCATATATTCGAAGGTTCTTCGGCTTGATAGTGATGGCTTGCGTAATTTCCAAAGTATATGAAGGATCGACAAGCGACAAATCGAATCGCTGTATGATGGACGTTATTACAAGTGACATCTACAATGTGTCATTAGTAGTCGTCGACGACTGATGCAAATTACAATCAAATTTCACCTCTTGCCATGAGAACGGCCGCCCAATACATCCTCGAAGCCCAAAACCAAACTGTACAACAATAAGCTTTTATCCAGCATCTCCGCGGGGAATGATATCCTACAGGTTGCCAGGCATTGGGCTTGATGGCAACGTGAGAAGAACCGTTGCCAATACAGAACGATGCACATACCGGTGCCGCCTCGAATTTTCCATCCAGCATTCTTTCGGGTCGAAATTCTTCGGCCTACCAATAGAGTTAGCATGAAACACAAATATAGGAGATCAAGAAGCACGAACATCACCAGACCAGACCGAAGGATCCCGATGCGAGTCCCATATTTGGAGAGCGATTGCCTGACCAGCTTTCACAAAATACTTGCCTCTACCAATGACAGTATCCTCAAGTGGATATACCACCCGTATAGCCGCCGTAGGCTGTAGGCGTAATGTTTCTCGTAGTACAGCTGGATTAGAAGGATAAGCCGGCCAAGAAAATCATATATGATAGAGAAGCCACATGCCATTGAGATAAGGCATCTTGCTAAAATCACCCAATTGAGCAGGCTCATCCCCAAGGATCTCGTCGACTTCTTCCTGGAGTTTACGCATCACATCGGGATACTTCAGCAGGTAATAAATCACGAAACATAGGACTCCAGATGTTGTCTCGTGTCCTAAATATAGTGAGTCAAAAGTGCATTCACCGGAAAGAAGCAGATAAGCACCTGCAATGAGGAAGGTCAGCAGCTAAACGGAAGACATTTCAGATGATATGAAAGACGATGGAGAAAGAACTCACATTGTTGGTAATACTCTCGTCTGAAAGTTTCAATCCAGTCTTCAGGTCTTGCTCGTTCATCATGGAATAGAGAATGTCTCGCTTCTCCGTCGGATGCAATCGTCTATCAGCAACAACTTAGGAGGATATCAATGAAATGGGTAATGGCAATCAAGTTCGACCTACTTTTGTCTGCTGTTTCCCGCAAAATTTTGATGTCTGCCTCGTATTTATCATTTGTGTTGGTCATGAATGCTTGTATAAGACTTGGCCGGTTGGCACGGTGGTTGCACTCCTTTAAAAAATCCATCATGGCGCGAACGAATACGGGCTGGGTGTGCTACCATCATAGATATATTAGTATTAGAGTAGTTTGAGGATGGAACGTCACAGACTGTGTAGAAAGAATTCAATCTGTATGTCATAGAACACAGTGCGATTGTGTCTAGAGCTACTCGTGTTAAGTCATCCGTCGGGTCAATCTCGAGATTTGGGCCGAATCTGCATATCATTAAGTGATTGATTCGATTGGAAGGAATGAAGATGAAATGACCGTTCCCATTTCAGAACCAATTGATTGCTGATGTCACGCATATCCTCAAACATATCACGAATTGGCACCGCTCCTAGGTTCAGGAATGACTTTTGATGCTGGAGGCGAAGTTGAGAGATAACCAACCGAAAGCGGGTGTAAGAAGGCGATCTGTGGGGAGAGACAACATACATCAGTGATCGCATCCTGAGCCAAGTGAAAGCGCTGGCATACGCGCAATGGCCCAATTGGGTTCGTCATTAAAAGCCTGTTATACATAGAGCGATATTAGAGCAACGGATCATAAGGAAGATCACGGCGGAAGGGCATACCGTGAAGATTCCGTCATGAACAAGGTTCCGTGTTTCTTTGAGCGCACCACCTGTGATAGAAGGAGTCAGATAGGGAGAACGAAGATGTGGGGGAAAGAATACTACCGACTGATTTCCGGAACCTCGAATCATCTGATAGCTCGCTTACAAGGGCGTAGGAGCTCACGAAAACTACGACCCTGCCTGTAAACAGAATCAGCTCGATAGAACTATCTATGAATATGAGCACACACCGATAAGATTGAGTTGATATATTTCGCCATACTGTTTAGCGAGTCGATGAAAACCGCGCGTCGGTAAATCTGCCACAAGCTATGAGCTATTAGCCGCTCATCGCCGGGGTCACTTAACCTTTGTCCAACAATGTTATGTTGCCTATGATTGGTATTGACGGAGGCTGGGGAATGGGGAGGAGGGTAGCCATCTTCCACGAGCAACAAGAAAGGATGCCTCTTTTATAGAATCCTGATCGCCCTACTCATGGAGTTAAAAGACGAATCGGTAGGACTTGAAGGTGCAGGCATTCATCGGACTCTGTAGCGCCATATTATTGCGCAGAAGATCCCGGAGAGGAAGAGAACCGCGATATACATGGATCATAATCTGCCCCATCGGATCACTCCCAAGGAATGAAAATGGCAAGGAAGGTCGAGAAATTCTGCCGGTGTACAGAAACAGTGTGCGTCCGTGCTTGGTAATTGCGCGGGAGAAGGTGCGCTGATCTATGCGCAACTGAAGAAATTACCGGTATATCCGGAGCGTATAATCTGTCATGCCAGGACGGATTGGATAGTCTTAAACGTTTGGCATTGGTTCATCGACTGATTCGCCTGCAATCACTGCTACTGTTCAGATGATTCACCGTACATTCAGACATAGCTCTTGCAACAAGCAATTCTTCTCTTTGAACCTGCGACGGCATCTAGTTGAGTGGTGTAGATTACCGGAGATGGACTATATACAAGCTGGAAGAGAGCTCGGCATATTGAGACGCGATGGTGGTGGTAAGAAGCAAAAGCGGAGTGGACGCGCGAAGGCAAACGAAGAGAAGCATTGTCTACTTTGAGCCAAAATCTGTGCCTATATGCCGATTATAGTGAATTTGGTCCTGATCGAAATTGGCTCTGAGACTTTCCTAATCCACGACCTACATCCCATTGCCTCGTCTCTCTCGTAACCGCCTCTTTGTTCCTTTCTACCTACCATATCTTTGCTAGGGATATTTGAGACAGCTGGAATGGAGTCTTTCTCTCAGCTAGCTGAAGGCAAAATCGTGTGTTTCCGTATTCTTCGGTACTGTCGACGTGTCTAACTGACTATTAAGGATTTTCAAGGCCAGAGACTGGCTGAACAAGTGTCGAGGATATACTTGATTGCAGCGACGGTGAGACTTCCGCTGTTCCAAATATGCAGCATGCATCCGTAATGCCGTTGCGCATACCGCTGTTTTGAACCCGCGTAACTGCCCTTCGGCCCAGCACACTACCCAGTACTTCTGCCGCCAAACCAAAGTCCTGAGGCTTCCGTTGCGGTGTAGAAATTGCCGACACAAGCAGCGGCTAGTGCTTTACTTGTCGAGGATCTTCCTGCCACGAGGGCTGGTTTACAGCGCTTACTCTACAGGCTGTGCTAACATATCTTGCAGGCGATATCCTTCATCATCGGCTTTGCGTTACAATCATTACAAACAACATTCATTCTTTACGGCGTCTCGGTGGTTATTTTGGCCCTTGTGAGTCCCACACTTTGTACCGTGAAACCGCAGTACGTTACATTGATAACACAGATTGTTGTACCCCCTTGGCCCATGTTCAATCGACATGCCGTGACCTGGTTACCACCTACGCCGGCGGGAAGCAAAAAGTCATCATAGGATCATGCACACGGTATCATGGGATCATTCAAGTCAGTCAGCGTACCGTTTTTCAGGCAGTTGCTACACCGATTAGGTACCCTCAGTTGTACGGAAATTTTTACTCTCCTTCTGTCTTTAGCTCCACCCTGAGCTTGAGGTGTACTGAATTCGCATACATATAAACAGCACGTTCTCCTGGTGATGAAGTATTGATATCAGTCAAGCTGTGTTGCTTTCATTTATCCTTTTCCTCTGTAATTTCGGATGGTATTGTACTGTGCATACTGCTCTCAGTTCTATTCTGCTCTACTTCTATGTACTGTCGGTGTAGCCATCCAATATACCTCGGAATTATTGTTAAAAGACGAGTAGAAGCCATCAGATGTGTCGTCCCTTAACCAAATTAGGTAGGCGGACAGCCAGCTCCGACCACCTTTACCACCGACCACCGTCACAAAAAGCGGTAACGTCGAGCAGCCCTCCTTGGCAGCGAGCTGCGCCACCGTCGACGGTGACAATATCGTTCTGCTTTGTGCGCACGGACGTTCCTCTGATTCGACCGCATTGCTACTGATATCAGTTGATGGCAGCAGCATATCCGGCGTCTCTTGCAAACCAACTGAACCAAGTACCCGAGGACGTCGAGGGAGTCGTAGCGTACACGCCGTCGCACGGAGGCACGGTCACCGCTGGACACGAGTTTGACATGCAAATCCTCAGGTCGTCACATCCACAACCGGACTCTCACCCACCTGTTTCTGCTGCCGCGCCACGTTCATCCGGTTCTGCCACCCGTCAAAGGCCCGTTTCCATGCCCCCTCAGGCCTACAATATTGCCTCCGTGGCTCCTGCGAACGGCTCGAACACTGGGAGCACCTCGGACGCAAAGGATCATCGGACGCATACAATCGGTGAAGAGCGACGGAGAGACGGGAGTCGCAGTAATGGTACCTCAAATCGAACGCAGAGGCGTATTCTTGGGGATTATACCCTCACAAAGACGCTGGGCGCTGGCAGTATGGGCAAGGTTAAGCTCGCAACACACAATTTGACCGGGGAGCAGGTACGCTACCACACTTCCCCCCCCCTTTTTTCTTGTTCATCGTTCTCTAGATGGCAGTGAAAATACTACCGAGAGTCAATCCCGCCGCTACCCAGCACAGTTCCAGCGCTACACCCGATTCCATCGCACGGCAAGCCTCGAAAGATGCTTCAAAAGAAATCCGAACACTTCGTGAGGCTGCTCTATCTATGCTACTCCATCATCCATATGTCTGCGGTATGCGCGAGATGATTACCCATGCCAACCACTATTACATGGTCTTCGAGTATGTCAATGGTGGCCAAATGCTCGATTATATCATCAGTCACGGCCGCCTGCGGGAAAGAGTGGCGAGGAAGTTTGCCCGTCAGATAGGAAGTGCTTTGGACTACTGCCACCGGAATAACGTCGTTCATAGAGGTGCATTAGGAAAAACAATCTGGTTCTTCTTACTCACCCTTTCTAGACCTCAAAATCGAAAACATTCTCATTTCACAAACCGGTAACATCAAAATCATTGACTTCGGATTATCCAATCTCTATGATCCGGTGGCACATTTATCCACATTTTGTGGGTCCCTCTACTTTGCCGCCCCTGAACTTCTCAACGCCAAGGTTTATACTGGCCCGGAAGTCGACGTCTGGAGTTTCGGTGTCGTACTCTATGTCCTTGTGTGTGGAAAGGTGCCCTTCGATGACCAGAGTATGCCTGCTCTTCATGCGAAGATAAAACGGGGCTTGGTGGAATACCCGGTGTGGCTCAGCTCAGAGTGCCGGAGCCTCCTATCACGGATGCTGGTCACGAACCCTGCGGCGCGCGCGCCTCTATCCGAAGTCCTTAGCCATCCGTGGATGGTACGAGGCTTCAGTGGACCTCCCGAAAATCACCTACTGCATCGCGAACCTCTCCGCGCCGATGAACTTGATCGTCAAGTCATTCAGGGAATGAATGGTTTCGAGTTCGGCACCGAGCAGGACATTGAAAAGAACCTTATCAACGTTCTTGAGTCCGAATCGTACATCCGAGCCGTCCAGAATTGGGAACGAAAGCGTAGTGGTGGTGTGAATGGAAATGGAACAATGGGGCGTTGGGGTGATTCAATATCCAACTCGAGTCTCGCAATATCCTTAGATAAGGGGGACCCCCCAACGCCTTCTAAGAAGTCACGAAGATTTTCTGGTTTTGACTTTTATCGAAGAAAGCTGTTTTCGCCGTCTTCGTCCCCACCATCTAGCCCTCTCAGCCAGTCTCCCCCCGGTTCGCAAAGCCATCTCTCTCATGCTTCATTACTGGATCCTAACCGAGAGCCTTTGGATCCAACGAAAGGTTTCCATCCCTTAATATCGATGTACTATCTTTCTAGGGAGAAACTTGAGCGAGAACGTGTCTACGGTCCTGGACAATTCGCCAGTTCTCAAACATCAATACAGGACCCTCGTTCTATTTCCCATGCCAGTAACACCATTACTGTGGATCCGCCCCCTCCTACGCCGGTTTCAAAGAAGGAAACACCAAAGAAGGAATCCGCAACAACCAAAGCCGACTACAGCATGCCGCTTCCTCGACTACCTGCACCAGAAACATCCCATTATTCTGGGATGTCTTATGATGCTACGGCAGCCGCTCCGTCGCCTACCTCGCCCAGCTTCCATCCACAACCACGTCCGCGCGATATCGGTCTTCCGCCACCGTCACCTTCAGCGCAGAAGAGAGCCGAACTGGACAAGGCTACTGTCTCCGGCGCATCTGCACTTCCCCGAGCTCCTCCAGCCAGTACGCACAGACGAAGTCATAGTTTGAGCCAACGGCCTTTGACGGTATCGCGGGGATGGACCGGCAGGTTCGGGCACGAAGACGCCGTGGACGAGAATGGAGTTGTTGCGCCGGAAGTATCGAAGAGTGCTGCGCCGCACGTTACGACATTCGAGGACGCAGAGAAGGAGAAGAAGATACAGGATGACCGGGAGAAGGACAGGGACGGCGAGGAGAAAGAAAGGGACCATCTTTCTATGTCCGCTGGTGCCACCCTTGTTCGGAAATTCGGCAGTATGCTGGTTGGTAAGGGTGATGACTCCAGGCGACACGGTGTCGGTAGGCGAGGGACCATTTTGGGTGGCCTAACGTTATCGCCGAGGCCATCACGACATTCGGAGGACAAGGAGAAGCTCAGTGGGGATGAGAAAAAGAGCGTCGAACATAAGAAGAATGCAGAGAGCAAGAAGAGCGCTGAGGTGCACGAGAAGGAGCACGTTTCGACACCCAAGTCCGTGTCGCACAGTCAAAGTCAGCCCATTGGTAACCACCGGCGAGCGGCCACAGTGCTGGACCCAAGTAGCGGGAGACGACATGAACGGCGGAGTAGTACTGGTGCCGCGTTGCTCTCTAGTGCAGGAGGCACTATCGGTAGACGTAGACGGCCTTCACTGGGCGGCCCTCGACAAGCGGTAGACAAGCTTTTCTCGAAGACCGACGAAGGAGATGAGAGGGAAGAGAGCGAGACACGGACTGCACCTATTCCTGGTGATGACGACCGTCAGGAAGATGTCCCTACTAACGATAAGGATTTCAAGCCTCTATTCTTGAAAGGTCTCTTTAGGTCCGTGTTTCTCAGGCACTGACTGTATTCTTTTTCGTTAAGCCGGTTTTTAGTGTTGCGACGACATCTACGAAGTCCCCTCCGGCCATCAAGTCTGATATACAACGGGTTCTGGACCGGATGCAAGTACAGTATCGCGAGACGAAGGGGGGATTCGAATGCCTTCATTTACCGTCGATTGATATGTCTTCTGTGGACCCATCGCCTCAACATCAGCAACAGAGTTCATCTGGCTCGGGCGAGCCGTCGACGCCACGACCTTCTATCGTCAAGAAGGCGTCGAAGCTTTCCTTCAGTATGAAGAAAAGAGAACGAGAGCCCTCGATGGACAAGGCGGAGACCCCTAGTCGGCCCTCCGGCACAACGACTCTAACGACGACACCCAGTCGGTCCTCGTCCTTCTTCAATGTTTCCACAACAAATAACACAGCGGTCCCGTCCGAGAATGGGGTTACTGTGTCACCTTCTGTAGAGATTGATGTGTCGCCTCCCGCGGAGTCTGCGAGCGTAAAGTCTAAAGTGCTTCCTCCGATACCGCGGGATTTTGCACCGTCAGCCCGGAGCGCAAGCCCGCTGCCGACTGCTGAGCGAGATGTTTTCGAGACGATGGGGAACAACTCGCTTTGTGTGCGCTTCGAGATAAATATTGTCAAGGTCAGTCTTCCTTTTTTTTCGTTAATGTCGGCTAATGCTAACTACGTATGTCCCAGGTACCTTGGTTGCCACTACATGGTATACAATTTCGAAGAGCAAGCGGCGATGGTTGGCAGTACCAAATGCTTGCTAGACGGGTCCTTACGGAGCTGAAGTTATGACGATATATGAACAAGCTATGTTTCTGGTTATTTTTCGGGCGAGGTGTACTTTTGTTCTTTCGTACTTATTATGATTTGCCAAGTTGTTATCCTGCTCATTATTTATGCATATCATTCAGGTCACCATGTACGACGGTATAATGTGTGGTAGGATTATTTACCAAAATAAATGTTCCATGGAGCCTTTTTCATTTACCCCACATGTGATAGTGATCAAAGATCAAGTGGGGGTCAGGGATATCAACATGAATGTGCAAACTGACGGATTTTCCCTAGTTCTGGTCTTTGGGGCGGGCTCTCTTGTTGGGTGGGACTGGCAACTACTGGCGATCGACTTGTACCGACTGACGTCAGCCGATCGATGGCTATAAACGTATAAAAGTTCGAGTTTGGCACGGTACGGTCCTTACTATTACATTCTTTCCCGCTCTCCTTTCGGTTGCTCTGCTCGCCATGTCGAAGGCTTCTTCGAACAAGAAACCGTACTTTGGTTTGACTGGAATGGCACTCAACGCCTGGGTGAATGTCGCCTGTATCACGGCTATGACACTTTTCGGTGCGGGCGTGTTCGTTTGTTTCAAGCGTTTTTACTCAACGCGATATCTCAGGATACGACCAAGGTGTATATGGTGGCATCATCGTCACGGAGGACTTCTTGCGAACAATGGGCTACCCCAACTCCCAACTTCAAGGCACCATTGTCTCTCTGTATGATATTGGCTGGTACGTTAGTTTTCTACGCCTGTTTTATCTGAATTTCAGTCTCTCGCCTTTACAGTTTTGTCGGCGCGATGAGCTCTTTTACTTTTGGCGAAAAACTTGGGAGGAAGAAGATGCTCATTATTGGTGTCGTCGTCATGTCCATCGGAGCCATCATTCAAACCGCGTCCTTTAACGTCACTACGATCCTTGTTTCTCGTATCATCACTGGCCTTGGTAATGGGTGCGCCTACTTCCTCTTCTGTTGCTTTTTTCTCCAGTGACGGATTCTCACAGCATGAACACAGCCAACGCTCCGGTCTGGCAAAGCGAGACCACAAAGGCGTCCCTTCGGGGAACAGTGATAATTCTCGGGATGATGTGCGCTTTTCCATTCATTGATGCCTTCTTTGTCACCAATCCTTCATTAGTATGAACATAGCCGGTTACGCGCTTAGCAATTGGATAACTTTCGGATTAAGCTACGTCGAAGGAAGCATCAGCTGGAGGCTTCCTCTCGCTTTCCAACTTGTCTTCTCAATCATTCTACTTGGCACTATCCCTTGGCTTCCGGAAAGTCCACGATGGCTTCTCGCACACGGGCACGAGGAACAGGGTGCTGCAATCCTCGCAGCGCTCGAGGGAGACCACGTGAAGCCGACAGACATCGTGATCATTGAACGGAAGACAGAAATTCTTGAGGCCGTTCGTATCGAAAAAGAGACGTCTCCTAGTTGGTCAGACCTTTTGCGCGGACGGACTGGTCAGACTGGTATGGTCAAACGAATGATTCTCGGTATTGGTGAGTCCTCTTTGACTCTAGTCAGTATTGGAGTTGAATAGGCGTTGTCTAGGGACACAACTGATGCAACAGCTATCTGGGATCAACGTCACTACCTATTAGTATGTCAGATATCGGATAGTTATAACTTTTTCTGATGGTTCACAGTCTTCCTCTGGTGCTACAGAACTCTGTTGGTCTTTCGAACAGTCTCTCAAGACTTCTTGCTGCCTGCAACGCGATGTCTTATCTCGGCTTCTCCTTTGCTGGTCTCTATCTCATTGAGCGAGCCGGGCGAAGGAAGCTCTTGATGTTTGGTGCTACAGGTCAAGCTGTATGTTACATTCTTATTGCAGCATTTCTGTCCCAGGACATGGGGGCTACGGCTATTGCTTTCTTCTTCTTGTTCTACGTATTCTTTGGGTCTTGTTGGCAGGTGAGCGGCGCCAAATTTCTTTGTCCATGCCGTCTTTGCTGACATTATTCTTGAGGGTGTTCCTTGGCTTTACCCCGTGGAGATTAACTCTCTTTCTATGCGAACCAAGGGCGCTGCATTAGCCACTGGAATGAATTGGATAATAAACTACGCTGTGGTACAAGCTACACCACCAGGTATTGATCGCCTCGGCTGGAAATTTTATCTTATCTGGATGTCATTCAACATTGCCATCGTTCCCGTGAGTAGCCTAGGTGTCATCTTGGGTGAAATATCTCAACGTCTTCCTAGATTATATATTTGTTCTACCCGGAGACTTCGAATAGGCACCTTGAGGACATTGATAGATTGTACCGAGAGCACAAGGGGATGGTGTTTATGTTTAGAAACAAGGAAGCAACCCAGACGGAGCGGCCTGTGCACTACTCCCAGACGGATGTAGAACGAGTGGCGCAGGTGAAGACGAGTCTGGATGTGGCGGGTATTGATCACCTGGAGCACGCTGAGCTTGAGGCGGAGTCCGCAGAGAAGAAATAGATGATTGCGAAGTTGTAACATACTATACCCTTAAAGTAAGATATTCGATTTGTAAAGGATTTCTCATGTAGCTACACTGTATTTTTAAGACATCTGAAGAATTGGCCTTACGCCTAGAAGTTCGTTGTGCAACGTTTCCGGAGAGCTTTCTGAACCACGTCATCTTCACACCTTGGGAACCCTCATTAGCAGGGACATGGATATGATCGCACAAAGAAACTTGCGACTGTTAGCTAACGCACACTGATTTATTTTCAGCGCTAGGAACGTACCGAAGTTTGCTGTACGACTGGTTGGTACATTGTAGATGTAGAGGGAGTGAACCTGATGTAGGAACCTAGGTAGTGATGTGACGAAGAAATTTCTTCTGCGATTTCTGGTAGTGTAATGTTTTGCCAGGGCGACATGGCAAAGTCAGCGGCGAGATATGTCCGGCAAGCGAGACGAAAGCGGATGGCGAGGACATAGTTTAAGGGTACCTTTGGTAGTAGATGGGCCTAGAGAGGCGTCATAATATATCTGTGGTGCAGGAACAAGAGCAGGTCACTAGAAGGAGATACTAGAGAGTCCACCAGCGAGTATGGAACACTTGAACAGACTTCTCCTAGGTAGAACCAGGTCAGTAGCAAACATACACAAAGTAGTACAGCCTTTTACTGGGGAAAAGCGGGCTGTTGCTCGTTAGAAGTAAAATGTCAGGTCTTCCAGCCCAGGCCCACTACGTTGTGGCACGTGATCGTGACAGTCAATTGCTTGAATTTCAAATCGTATTTCCATTGTCGTTCGGTTATCCACTAACCATCATCATCATGTCAGTCAAGGTTCACTGTTTGCTATTTTGCTCAGTATCCCGTATATTCAGAGCCATGTGCTATGGTGATACATTCTCCGACCTACTTCTCGCGGCCAGGAAAGTTCACGACGTTCATTGTCACTGCAAGCCTAGTTTCTGCGATTACGCATGCGTTGGGACAGGTGATCCCCGCAACTTTCCACACCCCATCTCTTCAGGATCTCGGTATGTAAAGTTAGACGAAAAAGTGGCAGCTATCTTTGACGAGCAATCTCGTCCGGTCGCCTCCTTTGTTGCCGAAGAGGTTTGGCAAGGTATGTAAACCGCAGTTTTTGCTTCAGTTCCTTCTAACTAAGGAAATACCTAGATTTTCTACATACAGGGTCTACGTCTGCATCCTCCGGACATGCCTTCAGTTTAGCCGCATCCTCAGTAGTGGACTCCGAATCCCCCAGCCGCTCCAAGCTTGGTGACACTAAGCCTGGACTCAACGCCATAGGACAAGGTATGTTGCAGTCTAGCTCTGGACCCCCGGTACGTGTTATTTGTGTCACCCCCTAATCGATATCTGACTAGTTCTACAGAGAGTCGCATTGAAAGCTCTCTCCGCATACGATCTACTCTATTCTCCAGGAGTCATCTGGGCAGATAAAACGTCATGCATTATCGACCTTTCTGCGAAATCGCGGTTATTACGTAGGCTACCTCTTGTTCGCCGTCCAGAAGGTTTCGGAAAAACCTCCTTTTTGGCCATACTGGAGTTTTTCTACGACTGCAAGCATTTTGAGACACCCATCTCCGATGCGGTACTCGAGTCTACACATGTCTCCGACGTTGATCCAAACGCGCCTCTTATGGTCCTGCCGCATTATGACTTGGTCTTGACTTTGGATCTATCGGTGCCTTCAACGAAAGATTTCCCCCAGTCGCTCGGATTTTACATCAACACCATGTTCAGAAAGTTTCTATGGAAATACCAGCAGGAGCTCGTGATCAATCCTGAAGACATCCCTGTGTTTATTAGCGAGGATGGGATGTATTCATTTGGCAGCGTTCTGGTTCGTCATGTTTCTGGGCCATTGTTTCAAATCATTCATCGCTTCCCCCTTCCAGCGTCTTGCTCGACGGTCACGGCGCATCTCTATCTTGATCGACAACTACAACGCGCCATCCATCGTCTCTGGTAACTCGCCCGAGGTCAACTCATGTCTAAACGAAATGATCATTGCGCCCCTCACCAAATCATTGGCTTATATTCAAGGGCTCATTATGGGCGTTGGGGATGCACCGGATCCATTCACCAATGCCTACCTTCGCGATGGCTGCGATATTTGGACTGCAGTGGCTGTCGATATGACCGACGAGGATGTGGTAGACGATACATTTGGTTTCACCCCTGAAGAGGTTCATGAGCTCGAACGCCACCTTAAAGTCCACTCTGTCGAGGTGGGACTGGTACCCTATCGTTTTGGTAATAAGAAGGTATATTCCATGGCTCATGTGTTGAACAAGATTAGCCAGCAACTTGGAGGTTTGGACGTAGACATGGATGTAGCCGTTCCTCTTGGGAACTTAGCAATTCAGGTCTAATCTTCTCCAACTGACTCGCAGATTACACTTGTCAAGTACTATAGTGCCTACAATTCGGTGCTCAACGAAAGACTTGGCAGTTTAAGCAGAATCCGGAACGAAAAATAAATGACGAATGTAGTCACCAGTGTGCACGGTGGTGTAAGTCAACCCATATAACACCAGGAGACAACAAAACGTCTTGATATGCAGTGATAGAGCATGGAGGTAAGGTCTGTCTCGTCGGTCAATATATTTCTGAGATGATGACAACATTTATATGTACAGATTTGTTGCCATCGGATTTAAAATCCCTTGACTAATTTTGACAGCGCTCGAGGATGCAGTCTGCTCGATGTTGTCGCCTCGGGCAATAAAAATGTTCTAGTAAAACAGTGCTTAATATCGTCCGACCCTTCAGATATGGTCAAGATGTTTGGTGCCCTCGCGATAAGAGTTGTCGGGGCTAAATTGATAGCGGTAGGCTGCGCGCAGGTCATGCCATGTTAGTTCTGCATCTAACGATTTGTAAGCGTGGAAAGTCGGGATTCTCCTGTCCACTTTGTCGTAGAATGACGCTAGCTTGGGTTCTGGGACATCGAGGGCTTTGGGTGGATGTTCATATTGCGTATTTGCATACGTAGAGCGCGCAGCTGGTCATACGTCTGACAGTCGCAGCCCAAGCGTGCCGCGATAAATGTCAAGAAGAGGCGTATTTTTAGTTCAATAACGTCGTAAGTCCCGGGGGTGAAAAAATCAACGCGTCGGTGTTTTTTCATGAACCCCATATTTTCTCTTTCAAGCGAAAGCCTTCTGATAGTATGCTGTGATAAGGAGTTGTCCAGTCGAAGGCGATAATATCACGTGATCGAAGGGCATCCGATTTCAACTGCGATAATAATTTCTTTGCCACACTTTGCCACTGACCATCATGTCAGCCGAAGTTGACTGCTTGGTCCCTACGATGCGTTTCGTCTGTTCAAAGTTACCTGCTGCGGTGATACACTCTCAGATATACTTCGTGCTGCCAGGCAAGCTCACGACACTCAGTGTCTTTGCGAGCCCAGTCCTTGCCATGACGCGTGGATCGTAGCAAACCATCCTGGTGACCCTCCCCGAGCTTCCTCGCCATCAGCTTGCGCGTCAATCTACAAGCAAAAGTGTCCGATTTCTTCAGGGAGGAAACTGTCCTTTTGGTGTCCTTTGTCGACGAAGCCATATGGCAAGGTGCCCGAAGTCCTGTGATTTTACGCGCGGTTTCATCTGAGAGAATACTAAGATTTCGAAATTGTTGATTCCGCGACACTTCCTGGGTCATCATCACCTCCCTTGAGTACGACGGCGTCTTCGCCTCCAGACCTCGATTCACCGACATCTTCCAAGTTCGGTAACCGCGATACACACTGCCTCAATGATCTAGGGAACGGAATTCTGCAATCGGGATCAGGGCAGCCTGTAAGCATTCCCTCGCTATGTCCTCAATTTGCTGATTGGCTCGTCGTCTAGAAAATCGCATGCAAGTCGCTGACGGCATATGGTCTAGTCTGTTCCTCAGGTGTTATGTGGGCCGACAAAACATCTCTAATTTCCTCTCTTGCGGAGCGATCAGAGTGGGCATACAGTCTACCTCTCATTCGTCGTCCTGCCGGCTTTGGGAAGACCTCTTTTTTGTCTATGTTGGAGTTTTTCCACGATGTCAAGCATCGTAATTCCTCAATCTATGACACTGTGTTGAAGTCGACGCGCATAGGCCAATACTTTACCACTACGGAGCGTGTTGCCGATCTGCACCAGGACTTGGTTCTGACTTTTGATTTGTCAGTGCCCACAGTGGACAACTTTGCCACTTCCTTTCCACAATACATCAACTCCGTGCTGCGAAAATTTCTATGGAAGTATCAAGAAGAACTTCGGTTGACGCCTGAGAAAATTCCTACATACCTCCGAGAGAACATGGTGCCCTCGCTCCCTAGTGTTTCGGTATGTCAAGTTTTGTCCACTTTACGACGCCATCAATGTCTTATTGGTCTTAAATGTAGAATCTCGTATATTCCCGATTCTGGCGCCTTTTTATCTGCATCGACAACTATAACGCGCCATACCTAGTGTCTGACAATTCAACCGAAGTTAATCAATGGCTAGAGAGGCTGCTGCTCTGTCCCCTTTCTAGAATGTTGTATGATATCCGCTCGGGACTCGTCATGGGCACTGCTGATACGCCGGACCCTCACCTCGACCCTTACAACCACGTCGGCCTTAACATGTGGGCGGATGTTGCCACTGATCTGACTAACGCTGAGATCACGGAGACCACATTCGATTTCACCCCCGATGAAATCCGCCAGCTCGAGCACGAGTTCAAAGTCCATTCTATCGACGCGGAGTTGACATCATATCATTTTGGTCAAGCAACGGTGTACTCTATGACCCAAGCGTTGGATGCGATCAGAAGACAGGGTGTCGATACGAATGACTCCGCCAAGCATCTTGGGGAAAGTTCTATAGTTGAAGGCGAACCAAATTATAATTTTCAAGGTTCTGTATAGCTGGTTTTTGAAAGCTGCAACATGTTTGTACTATAGTTATTTTCCCTGTCGCTACGTATTGGAGATTTGAGAATAGGCTCTGTCAGTGACGTCCGTCGAACCCACTGACAGGTGTAGTAAGTAGAGTACTAGTAAGTGCCTGTACTAAGAATAGACGTGACGGTACCTTACGGTAACGTGTGTTACATCAGCCGGCATCTGCTCGGCCAAGGCCTGTCCTGCCGAGCCTGCCGAATATCCCAAAGCGTGACGACCTGTGACTGCGTCGGATACATGGTGCACTCCTTCCATATCGGGAGGATGGGTGTATTTGGTAGATAAATGAAAAACATGTATCATAGGGTGCCGAGTAGATATGACATGGCAATCATAATGTCTAAGAAACTTTAAAAAATATAACCTCTTTCAAGATTACATTTCCAGATTGATCACCATGCCTGCTTTGTGATCACCCATTCCGTTTCGTCAATGTTCTGCTCCCTCTCACCAACCACCACCATCCCCGCTATCTATCTGTCCCTCACCGTGAGTGTCCCTAGCATAGTGTCCAAATACATGGGTAATACTTATGTTTTTTGGTGCATCCATGGTTTAATGTCGCTTCATACATCCAAATACACTAATAGTGTTCTATAATCTATGTATCATAGTGTAGTTATAGCTCATTGTCATTTATCTCTCTGCACAAAAAAAAATCATTCCCAATATGTTTCAAATTTGGTTCCTCCCTCAGGAATTAGGCCCACACACATTTCTTCTACTTGGACAGAGTACGGATTGATTAAGTGGTCCACTTTCAAACCTAAAAGCTTGTTTTATTGGTCTCCCATGACTTCATTAAGCTTAAGGTTGTTGGTTCTTTGAGAAGCCAAGTATTAGCCATTACCATTGCAAAAAAAAGGAATCAATTCTGATGCCTGACATTGCCTTTAGATTCATGACTGTCGTAGCATAGCATAGTTATGTGCACTAAGTAATATTTCTTAGAAAACCTAACAATATCACTATTGGACCCCATGAATGCTTGCTCCCTTGAACCATGCCTCCTCTGACGATTGCTGAGCTCCTCAATCTGGCTCAAGCGACTGTATTGATGATACCTACTGGTTCCGACACTCCTGAGTTGTTATTGGGTGGGACCAGGCCATTCAAGATAGAAAACAATGTCCAAATCAACCAGAGAATGCATATATCCATTTTATATCACCACAAGGGCGATGAAGTTATTGAATACCCTGAGACGATGCTAAATTCCGATACCTCTATTGGATATTTTCTCCACATGACTCCCACCAATGAACCATTCAACCCTGTTCGCAATATTGTGTACTCTGCAGGCAAACCCTCAGGACAATCCAAGGGACACAAGTACAACATCATGTTGGGTCGAGACGGATGGCCTGTGCCGTGTTTGGTCGATTATACCACTTGTAAGTGAGACTGGTGGTATAGAAGTGATGGAGATCTGATCACTGAGTATATTACAGGCCAGGGCATTCAAATATGTCCATTTGTGGGTGATGATATAAAGATTAGCTCACATACTGAAGGTTCGAGAGCAGTGCTTCAACTTCAGCTGGATCAGAGAAATGCAGGCAGAGCTTACTTTAGTGCCAAAGAAGAGATACTGAACAAGACCATAGCATGGTTCAGATTTATTACAGACAACAGTTGTGCGTATAGTCTTCAAGAGGCCACAGAGTACAGCGAACAGGAGCTAGCCATCAAAGATCACATACAGCTTATGCCTACCAAAGCCAAACAGGGTCAGAAGACAAAGAAAACATGCCAGGGAAGAATCATTATCAGACAGAGGCAGGAACAGTCCTATATCTGGTAAATCTCTATGATAACGTTGTCATTTAAACCAAAATATTAATTTTGCATCAGCTGCGAACACTACAGGAGCTTCTCATGCAAACACTTTGTCTTGTATCCTGCTCATGGCAGAGGATACAACTTTGACTATTTGTGTGCACTGATTGTCAATGATGAGCCCATCATCAGTAAGATAGAGCTGGGGGCTCACCAGCAAGGGTATGGCCTGCTGATGAGTTGCACAACTGTTCGAAATATCAGCTCTGTCAAGGTTAATTGTGGTAAGTTGAATGGCATTTTTATGAACTTTGAACAGACTTCACAGCTTTCATCAGAGAACGGACATCAAACATCAAGTAAGGGCAACATGCTAATGACCAAAATGGTGCAGCTGTCTTGCTCCAGTTGTTTCACAGTGATTCAACCAGAGGACGGATATTGGAAAGAGTGTCCAAAAATACTCCTGATATGCCACAGTCCTCACACACACCCCATCCCTCTGCCGACTACCACTCCTGTTCAAATAAAGGCGGAGATTAAAGCCTTGATACATAGTCTTGAGCATGAACTGGCAGACATGACCCCTCAGTGTTTCTGTCAACACCCTGCAGTCATCAACCGGGTGAAGGAACTCTGCCCTGCAGTGGAAGAACCTATGGTTGCGCATCTTCATCCATTGTTGGCCAATCTTGACCATATAGCCTCATACATCCATACAGAAGTAAAGGCAGTGTTACCCCATGGGACTGGCTGGGATGGTATGAAACTGCTGATGAGCCTCTAGGCTCTGTACGCTCAGAATTCGCGATTTTTGTCATTTCTAAGTGACAACGACTCAGCATCGGTTATAACGATAACACCGGTGTGTACGCACCATTATACGACCTCTTTGACACTTCAACGGCCGGCTATAATGACGAATACCCATCCCAACTTGTTTCGCGACCTAACTCGTATGCCATCACGAATAGGCACAGTATTGATCGATCAGGCAAACCCCGGTGATAAGCGAACTACGCATCACTGACGCATCAGGACCACATCACCAGCGCATCACGGTGTAACGGACCGGTGTTGATCCTTTCATTATATGAGGTCATACCCGCCGACAATTGCCCTACCACAATAATCATCGAGTTCTTGTCATCCAAACGACCGGCGCTGATAATATCGCCATGCCCAGCTCACTAGAAGGCGTTATTCCTTTCGTTCATCTCAGTAATTCCACCGTACCCTCACAGTCCGCAGTTAAAACAGCACCCCAATGACCCCGCTGTGACAACCCATGATATAACGAATTTATCTGTCTTCAGTACTGCTAAGGATTAGCTGTTACAAGAGACTACGGAGATTCATATGGACGTTTGACTCGTTACAAAGCCGCAGCCTTACAGCTTTACTAAGTCTTTCTATTAATAAATATCTCTAGTAGTATAAAATCCATAGAAAATCGTAGAAGTAAAAGAGGAGGACATAACTACTCGCTACTTTGCTATTAGCACTCACTATACCGCTCACAACCGGCTATATTCTCATCTCTATACTCTTGCTACGCTCATTAGCACCGGTTTAAACGACCATATTTCTTGCATAGCGCAGTACACGAACAATAACATTTGTTTGCATCCCATACGCTCGCTATAAGCAATGGACTGGTTTCGCACCGTCTTTAGCTTCGCACACCCTTTGTTCTCTTTGAGAAACACGCTCTACACCATGATCGACCGGCGTTAGCATTATCTTCGGTCGCCCGTCGCACCTTTGATTGCAACCTGTCATTATTGGTTTAATACTCGCATCTAGCGCGTAACACCGTACGCTCGCGTCGTACATCGCCTCTTTTTGTTTTATAGGATCGGATCGTCTTCCTCTTCGTACCATAGGAGTTTTATTCGGCTTTACTTTCAACATCATTCATCGCAGCCCACTTGGGTAGTCTCTGGCAGACTTATAGGAATCAACATCGTCACATAGGATCGTATTGGACTCAACACCGGTTTACACCGTCATAGGATAGGATAGGATTGGATAGGATTGGATAGGATAGGTTTGCATGCATAGGATTGACATTGACATAGGATAGGACCGTCTCCGAGTAGACTCAGTTTTCAACATCACCCTCAGTATATTTCGTCTCGGATCAGCACTTGTCATCGCCGCATCCCACCGGACATAAACACATTTTCACGCTTTTGCCACCCTTAACTGGCATTATTAGGATCGCCCCCTTCAGTATTTCGACACTACACCGGTTATAAACCGTCTACTGCACACATAGCTTCATTATCGCCGTTATTTTCATAGGACCTTTGTCTAGAGACCCCGTCTAGTTGTTTCTCCTTCTTTTACACCGGACCTGTGGTATTCACGTCATACCCTCTTCCGTTCTATCTCGTTATAGAGATTATCACCGGCCTACAGCCAAAACCTTTTAGTACTCGATCACTTGAGTGCTACTTGCTTGACTGAAAAGTCGCAGTATAAACTCGCATCTAGAGGAAGTGATTAGGTCACACGGAGGTGCCCCGAACAACTCACACAACACAGTACCTTTATAACCGGTTGCCACCGTCATTAACCATTACTCTTTGAGTTTTTGGTGTGCCGTTGCCACGGAAGTCAAGGTTCATCACTGCATCAACTCTATAAAACAGATGACTGAGATATTCATAGGTGTTGCACACATGAAAAGGATTCAGGATGAGGAAGAAGTTACCCCCTACATCTGAGTTATCAAATGAATGTCCTGGCATTCACTTAGACACGAGTGGGATGAGGTTGACAAAAGCAATGACGAGGAAGGACCTCTTAGCAGATCCGATGATGATTGCTTCTGACTCATCATATGTATGCTGCCGGAGTGTAGTCAAGATTTTCTTGAGGCTAAGTGGGTCCAGTGTAACATATCTTTCAAGCGTGTCCCAGGCTGGAACAAATTTGAGTTGGTCAGCGTAGACTGAGAGACTAACCAAGGTGAGCTTTATTACAATAGTTGGTTCACTTTATTATGCTTACCGCCCCAAGTAATTGTTCTATGTCGAGTGTTCTTGAATTCAGAATGTGCATGCACTCATCAAATTTTGTTTCATGCTATCAGGTCCATAGTGTGACAGGACATGGGTAAGGATATCCAGTACTGGCATCTGCACTCTCCTTCTCTTGAAGAGCATTGAGGGATACTGCACTGGGCAGCTGACCAACATTGCGGACAGGCCAAAGGTAAAGAATATCATTCGTGGATCTGAATCAGTTCTTATCATTATATGTAGGGTTAGGTCTTCATTTACAGGATATCGCCAGAGAGATGGGCAAGGAGCGGATGGATTTGCATGAGCCTGGTCGCTCCCTATACAGCTTAGGAGTATATGAGCACCTCCATTGAATCTTGCACATATGTGAGGCACACATTACTTGGGGAATAGCCAGCTGTGCAGTCCCAGATTATAGGGTAAAAGAGAAGATGCACAGTCTCCTTTGCGTGTGGCATCCTGACTGGGACGGAGCCATAGCCTACATTGAATGGGAGGGAGGAGCTTCAGGACAAGGTGAGTACTAGGTCTTGCAGTTCTTTGAATATGGGACTCATTCTGCCATTTAGCCTGGCTCAATAACAAAAGGGATTCTAAATTTGCTTTACAAGGGATGTGCTGGGAAAAAAGTTTCATTCCACTGAGTATTTGGCAAGCTGGAGATACTATGACAAATGCAGTAGAGATGTCGCATATTGACATATACAGGGAAGGTATGCCATGTTCCTTAGTAGGAGGTATCTCTCGCACCTGCCACTATGACAAGATGCGCCTCCATATCCATCGTGTGAGCTGGATTGGTACTTCGGTTTGACATTGACTCGAACATTGCTTAGGTCACCCAGAAAGTGGGGGTCAAGGCCAGCTACAGACCTACCACTGTTGTGGTCTCAGTCGCTAGAAAATACAAGTGTACAGGTCAGTTTAGTTGCCACATCAGAGTGAATACATACATACTCATGGGCTCACCGTAGTGATACATTGTATGCGGAAGTTCAATTCTATGGACAAAAGCATTGGGGATCAGAATGAATGGCTACGTAAGTCTTGGGAATGGTATCAGAGTGCTCTACATAGGCTGTCTGTCAAACCTACTGATCTCAACACTATTGAGTCAGCAGAGAAGCACAAGAAGGCTTACGAGAAACACAAACAGAAGAGTTTGGACATGAGACAGCGATTGTGTGGGCAGTCATCAGGACAAGTCAGAATAGTGATTCTAGAGTAGCCATAGATGTCTTAGGACCTAATGGGTCAAGTGACATTGATAGTCCATACAAATTGTCAGGATTGGGGTCGGCACCCAGAGTTTCATTGGTGTCCACCTGCACCCAGAATTTTGATTGTGTCTGTCAGTTTCGCTCAAGTCCACCTGCACTCCAGAATTTTGGTTGTGTCTGTCCATTTCTGTTCTGTCTGCATGCACCCAGAGTTTCATTTATCTCTCATCATAACAATTCGTGTTATTAAGTGAGTGTGATTTTCAATATTTAGACTATTTATGAATTTCGTATTGTCTATGGTATTCTAAGAAAAAAAGGAGGTACCCAGAATTTTGGTTGTGTCTGTCAGTGTTACGATTTCTTGCGGATATTCACTTTTCTTTCTTATTAACCAAAAGTCTGAGTTATCCCCAACCCCATGTGATCATCAGAACCAGAACCGGGAGACTCAGGCCAGGTAACTACAGCTTGCGCATACCGCACGACTACCATATTGTCTTCATACGATTGTGGCTATTATTAGTAGTATGGTTTTCATATATAAGTAGGTAGCTCTCGCTGTAATACTCCAGCTTCGAGCTAAAGTTTATCTATACTGAACTTCTCTCCCAACTCGCTCGACCTAAGACCTTAGTCCGAGATCATCACTTATATCTGAACTACATGAGACTCTTGGGTGAATGTCTGAACATGAGACAGCCCAAGTTTACTCAGGTTTGGATCATGTGAGGTTTGGGTCTAACAATTAGCTCAAAGCTTCCCTTCTTTTCTTAGCGCACAACACAAGAAAAACCCATGCACCACACCAGAGGACTTACCACCACCCAAACCAACATCACCCTAGTGGTAACACTGAGCGTAATCGCTCTCGCCATCACCACCATAGTCCTACGTGTCCTGATCCCATGGATCCTTGGACCCAACCAACACAACCATGTCAAGCCAACGTACGAGCTCGAAGACCTCGAACAGGGCAGAACCTTACCCCAAACAGAGGAAGTCAGCATGGGCAACAGTCATGGAAGGACTGACAGCCCTCACCCGCAACACATCCCAAATGTCCTTAGAATCAGCACCACACCCCACACTCCCAGCACCACCTCCATGGACATCGCCTCAGAGTACACCGCATCAGTCACCAAGGTCATCCGTATCTACGACACCGAGAGCAGCTCTGAATTCCCCACCTGCACCTCCTCTGAAGAACCCCGAATTACCATTGCCACCCATACTCCCAGAAACCATGCAACTCTCAACCTACCCAGACTGGTTAGATGCACAGGTGAAAACCATTGCACTGGGACCCCACCACCGAGTTATAATTTGCAGTGAGTGGCCCTACTTGAGCCAAGAGGAGCAGGAGAAAGTGAGGCAGAGTGGTGGCACTGTTGCCACTGGATTCGTCCCATACCACACACTTCATACAGAATACCCGCCGGAAGAGTCTACCCAGACGAACTCCGAATCAGTCGATGAAACTCCATCCTCGGCATTGCAGAAAGGAAAGGAGAAAGCCATGCCCAACGAACAGAACCCTGCCCCCACACCCCCTCCAACCTCAACCGCTACTGGATCTCTCAGCTCACAGGAGTCACTGGAGCAGGAAGCAGACCTGCCTCTCCTGGAGCTCAAATCTTTGACCATGAGCCAACAGAGGGACAAGTATGAGTGGAGGGTGAAGCTGAGATACAGCCAGCTGCATAAAGAAGTATCATGGCTAGCAACAGATATGGGGCAAAGGTATTTACAAGCGGATGAAGAAAGAGATGATGAAGAGAAAGGGAGGCTGCGAACATATGCTGCTCACGGGCAAGCAATGTTCATGTTCAATAAAGATTTTCCTTTACAAGCTTACGAGCCACTGCCCGATTACGATGAATGGAACCTCACTCTACCCAAACCTCTCACCGACACCCCACCAATCCCAACCACCAGCCGAACCCGGCAACAAGGTGGACCCCCAACATATGGCAAATCCCAATTATTTGCCAGAGCCAGAGGTGGACCAGCCAAAATGGGAAGGCCCAGTCATGGCCTAGATGAAGCCAAACAAGCACGGAGACTCACCAAGTACGACGAGTGGACCAAGGGACAAGAGGACCTAGAATGACAATGGGAAGAATTAGCACAGAAGCAGAAGGATCTAGATGACATACAGGCCCAATACCAACTACCCCTGGATCCCAGGCAACTGCCACCCCCGCAGCCACCAAACCCTGGAGATCCAGGAGACCTAGACTCACCTGGAGCAAGAGGCGACCTATGGTCATTACCCAGACCATCACCAGGAAGAATGCCGCCCCCTCCTCTCCCGGGAGTACCAACAGGGGAAGCACCCCATAACGCCACCTACTTCGGCATCAAGCTGATACTTGTAAAGGTCCTGGCAGACTTCTATGGGAAGCATGACAACATCCAATGATTCCTTTACCAATGCATAGCCTATTTTGAGGCCCACCGAATCTATCTAACCAAGGTGCAGCAAGTCAATTTTGCCACCTCCCACCTAGCCAGATGGGCACTCTCATGGTGGGTCCATCATGTGGAAACCTACTACAGTGGCCGATACCAGAGATACTGATACCCAGATTGGTGCGATTTTGTCTGCCTAATCCGTGAGCAATTCTCTGACCCAGCCATAGAAGAAGTCCATGAGCAGCGCATGTATGCCCTCCAGATGAAGGAAGGCAGTGCATACCAATACTTCCAACAGCTTGAAGAACAAGCCCAATTAGCTGGGAGATGGGAACAACAAGATGACTGAAGCCACATAGTCGCCACCATCAGAGGTGGAATACCCACCGACTATGCCCAAACTGCCACCAGAGACCAACCACCATGCACGTACCCCCAGTGGAAACACTGTATCATTGAACTCGACAACGAACTCACCAAAGTCAAGGTCTTCGACCACACCCACAAAGGTTACTGCCCTCAAGACCCTTGGAACCAGAACAACCAGCCACACAACCAATGGTATGACAACTGACCCCAACCACACAGCAACAACAACAACAATTACCTGCTGTGCAAACAGAATCAGAACCAGAACATGCCGCCAAAAGCCCCTGTGGAACCAGGACCAGCCAGCACCAACACAGGAACTGGACCTGTCTATAGCGGACAAGGCAAACCCATGGATATAGACCAAATCTGACAGGAACACCAATGCTTCAACTGCCATCAGAAGGGGCACTTCACCGCAGACTGCCAACAGCCAAGGAAGCTAAGGGACAGGGGTGGAAGGTTCACCTGAAACAACAATACGCACCATGACAACCAAGTGGTAGAACAGGAAGTGGAATCTGACGAGGAGAAGATGCCCTCGTCCTCGGGGGTCGAGGAGGTAAAAGATGAGGCCAATGAGTAAGCGATTCTACTCAGTCAGCCAAACTTTCTAAAGGTGCTTTACATACTGCTGGACAGACTCATAATACTTCTGTAGGAACTTCACATACGCATTCCAATATACCTATTTCCATCGCCCACAGCAAAGCACCCAAAGAATCGCATAACCAGTATAGTATTTTAACTAACATGATGGACCAGGAAGATGAGGAACATCTAGCCAAAGTCGAACAGGCCCCACCAAAGACGTCCTCGAACCACCCTGGGACGGCGCCTGACAAGCAGAAGCATGTGGCTTCCCCAAAAAGAAGAATCCCTGACCGCAACCAGCTGCAGCAGAGGGAGCATGGAGTGGCAATAGCCCTGGGTGGCAAGACCAAAGGAGTGATCCCTCGAGGTAAACTAACCACAACTCCTGTAGACACGCACCCAAATGCCGGGGACAACCTGACTAAGGGCGGACAGGATGGCATGGGAAAGTCACCTCCCAGATCAGAACAGTTCTCAACCAATGGGGCACAAGCGCCTCGTCCGCCATGCGAGATGGGTGGTAGGCACACCCAAGACCCGATAAGTCCCCCTCCACTATTTCCGCACTCACGCAAAGTCTCTCTAGAGGAAGTACCAGACAACGAAGATGACACGTCCTACCAACTGGCTGCTGCAGCCAAAAATGCAGATGTATGCAGGCCATCCCCGACATGAAAAAGTCCTCCTTCAGAGGCAAGATGCCCAACCTGCAGAGCCAAAAGAATGGCTACCAAGGGCGGCAATGCCTTGACAGAAATGTCCATGGACCCTAGTGGTTCTAGAAAGGCAAAGAAGAAAGCTGAAGGAGAATACAATGAGGACAACAATCCTGAGTGGCAAGTGTATCTCCAGGGACACTGTTACCACAAGGAAGGAGATCCTGACACAACTGACATGAAGGCATACAACAGATGGTGGATGCAAGTAAAAGAGGATCACAATTGGACAGAACTGAAGACAATTGAGAAAGAAGAGTCCAGGTACATGATTCCATTCAAAACGGAGTGGACATGGTGCGCAATCAGACAAGCAACAGGTAGTTATGAAGCCTGTGCCATATTAGCGCACTGGACCCACAAGATGTGACAAGCAGAGGCAGACCGGGAAATGTTAATGCACATCGTCACCCTTCCCCACACTCAGGCACTCGAACAGTTGGAAGAACTCTGCAAACCGGTCCGATACATCCGACGAAGCGCTCAGGCCGGGGCAAAAGACTTGACCACTGAAATCTGGCTTGAAACACTCACCAACCGACAAACCCTTAAAACCACGGCTCTAATAGACAGCGGATGCACTGGAAGTTCCATTGACTGAAAATATGTAGAAGAACACGATCTACCAACCTGAGCAACAAGCGCCCCGATTCCAGTCTACAACACTGATGGAACCCGCAACAAGGCAGGGGAAGTCACTCATTTCATTGAACTACAAATGACCATAGGGGGACATGTGGAACAGATTGACCTAGCAGTTACGGATCTCAGCACCAGAAGAGTATTCCTAGGACACGACTGGTTAATATGACATAACCCCATCATCAACTGGAAAACCCAGAAAATCATATTTGGACGATGTCAATGTCAAAAGCAACCGTTCACCCTACCAGATGCAGACCCGGAGGACAGATGGGATGAAGAACTAGAAGAGGGAGATACTATACTAGCAGTAGACATGACTGAGGAAATAGAGATCAGAGCAATCCACCATGCCAATGACTTGGCTGCGGAAGCAAGTAAAGGAAAGCCAAAGAAGAGTTTTGAAGAAATGGTACCCCCCGACTACCGAGGGTTCCAAGACCTATTCTCAAAAGACAACTTTGATGAACTCCCTGATCGAAAGCCATGGGACCATGCCATCGAACTCATCCCCAACACCAGCAACACCCTCGACTGCAAGGTATATCCACTGAACCGAAATGAACAAGAAGAACTTGACAAATTCTTGGACAAGAATCTGTCCACTGGAAGAATAAGACCATCAAAATCCCCATTCGCATCTCCGTTCTTCTTCGTCAAAAAGAAAGATGGCGCCCTCTGCGCAGTCCAAGACTACCGAAAACTCAACGAAATGACTATAAAAATTTGATATCCCTTACCACTCATTTTGGAGCTCATGGACAAGCTCAGAGGCGCCAAATATTTTACCAAGCTAGACGTACGCTGGGGATACAACAATGTACACATAAAAGAAGGTGACGAGTACAAGGCCACCCTCCGAACCAATCGAGGACTATTTGAACCAACAGTCATGTTCTTTGGACTCACCAATTCCCCTGTGACCTTCCAATGGATGATGAATGATATATTCCATGACTTGATCGCCAAAGGAAAGGTCACCATCTACCTTGACGACATCCTCATATTCTCCAAATAACCCCCAATGCACCCACCGCCTTTCACCCCCAAACCGACAGACAGACCAAAAGAGTAAACCAGGAGATTGAAAAATATCTAAGGATATTTACAAGATACCAACAAGATGACTGGCATGAATGGCTTGCTCTGGCAGCATTCACTCACAACAATTGGAAACATTCTGCCATGGGCCAAAGCCCCTTCTTCACCGTCTACGGACTCAACCCGCGAGTTGTCCCAGAAACAGAATGCTGAAGCCCCTTCACCAACCCTGCTGCTGGCAACTTCGCATCACAAATGCAGAAGATCCATAAACTGTGCCAACAATCCCTCAAAGAAGCAGCAGCTAAGATGAAGACCCAATACGACAAGTGAAAGGGCAAGGCAACCACATACAAAAAGGACAACCTAGTATGGCTTGACACCACCAATCTCCACCTCCCACGGCCAAAAAAGAAGCTCGACAACAAACAAGTAGGCCCATTCTGAATTCTCGAAAAAGCAGGCGCCTCCACCTACAAACTCAAACTTCCCCCGCATTGGCAAATTCACCCACACTTCAGTGAAAAACTCTTAACCCCATACACACCACCAGCATTCCCAAACCAAGAACTTCCACCACCACCACCACCAGACCTCATCGAAGATGAAGAACAGTACAAAGTCGAGGAAGTCCTCGATACTCGAACCCAAAGGGTAAGAGGAAAGAGGGGTCAACCTTCTCGGCTGGTAACTGACTATCTAGTAAAATGGGTAGGCTGGACAAGGGAACACAATGACTGGGTTACTGAAGAAGACATGGAGAATGCTCAGGAATTAATCGAAGAATATCAACAGAGTCAAGCAGAACATGGAAGAGTAGTAACAGCTGAAGCCATTGTAAACCTGAAAGTGATAAAAGAAATCATGGGACATGAGTACAAGGAAACCGGAAACCAGACATGGGAATACTTCTACACAGTTGAACGAAACGATGGAAAGAAGATCCAAGTCCAGAACCCAGATGGAGAAGCATGGCAAGAGTACATTCAGGATTATTGGAGAGCAGTAAACGAAGAACTAGAAGAGATGCTGGAGCCCTAATGGCAGTCGGGACAACTGCCTTAATGAGAGGGTAATGTTATGATTTCTCACAGATATTCACTTTTCTTTCTTATTAACCAAAAGTCCGAGTTATCCCTGACCCCACATGATCATCAGAACCAGAACCAGAACCAGAACCAGAACCAGAACCAGAACCAGAACCAGAACCAGAACCAGGAGACTCAGGCCAGGTAACTACAGCTTGCGCATACCGCACGACTACCATATTGTCTTCATATGATTGTGGCTATTATTAGTAGTATGGTTTTCGTATATAAGTAGGTAGCTCTTGCTGTAATACTCCAGCTTCGAGCTAAAGTTTATCTATACCGAACTTCTCTCCCAACTCGCTCGACCTAAGACCTTAGTCTGAGATCATCACTTATATCTGAACTACATGAGACTCTCGGGTGACTGTCTGAACACAAGACAGCCCGAGTTTACTCAGGTTTGGATCATGTGAGGTTCAGGTCTAACAGTCAGTTTCTGTTCTGTCTGCATGCACCCAGAGTTTCGTTTATCTCTCATCACAACAATTCATGTTATTAAATGAGTGTAATTTTCAATTTTTAGACTATTTATGAATTTGGTATTGTCTATGGTATTCTAAAAAAAAACGATGGTATCATCAATGTACAATGAATCTATAATACAACCCATAAGAAGTCCGACACGATTCATACTCCAAAACTAATGCTCCCAAGCAGGTTTCCATAGCAGCCTTTTCAAACTATCATTTAGCTTCTGTTCCTGCACCAATTCATTGGCAAGGGTCATACAGGAGCTGTGTAGCACCAGCCTTTCATCTGTAAGGTCATCCTGTAGGTACAGTGCTCTAGGTATAACAACCGCAATGGTCCATTCCAAGTCTGAGCGATTTTGAGATGACCGTTTCTTGAATTGGATGCCTCTCACCCATTTGCCACAATGTTCCCCAGAAATTACTAGGAACAACTCATAGTGTTGGGCAGTGGGATGGATAGGGAGAACTGCTGCTGGATCCAATTCTTTGTGTGCTGACATATCATCTCTAAAGCATGTCATTCAACCTTCACCAAGAATCTTTTCATGCACTGCTGCGACAATGTTGAGGCCATGATATGTGGCCTGAAACTTGTAACCATGCAGTCAGCTATCAGTGCACCAGTATGTCGGCGATGACACAGCCATGGAAGAGCCTGGTTCAGGGGCGGACAGATCCCAGGCAGGCAATAAGCATTGTTTGGAAGGGTCGGGGAGGGGGGTGCAGTTGCCAGGTTCAGATTGCGGCTCTGGTTCAGGATGCACATGTCAACCTCTCTCCTTGAGAATGTGAGTCACAGGGACGTATTTGTGATATAAATTGTCATCATTATCAGCCAGTGGCCATGCCTCGTTGAGAGGCAGATGTGACTCCTCATTGATGACATTGAGGTAGTCCAACCAGGCGACCAGGAAAGGTGTGTTGGGATTGTAAGCAGCCAAATGGACTAGTACACGCAGCCCTGGTCTGCCATGACTATTTTTCAACACATTGACGTCCTCTATATAACTGGTCCTGCTGCACCAGCAATGATGGGGTCGCATGATGGTGACCAGAGCTCCCTTCCAGGAAATCTTCTTGGTGGGACAGATAGATTCTTGGTCCTTTGTCGGAGCAGGGAGTTGAGACGAGGGAGGTGTGGTGACCATCAAAAGGTTTGGATGGACCTTGCGCATCTGTTGATGTAAATCAGATGTACATGAAAAGTCAATTGTGCAGGAGACGTACCTCTACTTTGTCCTTCATTCAGATCTGATCAGACACCACATGAACAAGCCCATCCTCAATAGCATCTATCCATCCAGCCCATCGGTCAACCAATCCCTCTGTTATCTCCATGTATTGTCCCACTTTGAAGGTTTTTTGGCAGTGGGCCCATGCTAGAGGGAACAACCCTTCCTCACATTCTACTTCCAGTCTCTTGTCCCCAACACTACTGATGAGACCTATTCACCCATTGCTGGTGTCCATGACTGGGTCACCTACGACAAGACACCACTCAGAAATTCTGGGAAGGTGTTTGCGGTATTGGTGAACTAGAGGATGGTGTGACTGGCAAAAAAGACCCACCAGGATGTCTGGAATATTGCGAGCCAATTTGATTTGAGAAAAGTTGAAGCAGCAAACCAGGAGATCGTGCTTGTATACCAAGCCATGCCAGAGATACTGTTCCTCTGTTTGTTTGAGGACTTCACCTTCTCTGTGCCATCTAGCTCTATGGCTCTGCAGTCAAACATTTCTGGGCCAAGCTTGTTGAGTCTTCATCGTTTGCTATTCTTCTTGTTTCAGGCACTGGGGTCAAGCCTTGGCACTAAGAGAAGCTTGCATCCCCAAGGGTACACCTTGGTGACCACTCCTGTGTCACCTTTAAAACTTCCTCATCAAATTCGGACCCAGGACCCAATGACTATCGGTTGGTAGGACTTTGTAACTAGTGGTGTCCCAATCCCATCCTGAGGTGAAACGGAGTGAAGCAGCAGTTGCTGATTATGGATACAGACACCAGGTATGTCTTTGAGCCACTCCTTCAACATAGTTGACATTTCAGCCTCCAGCCATACTTGCTTCTCAAGGAGCAGCATCATGAAAGCCGCCTTGATCCTGTGTTCTGGCTGTGCGCAATGACTGATATGAAACATGACAACGTCCTCCCAGCCAGCCTTCAGCACCAAATGAGCAAAATAATAGAAGCCAGAACAATAAGTACTCACCAAGATGGTCAGAACCCAGAATTCGGGGGGGACATCATGAATTGAGACATCACCATGTCTCTCTCCAACCGTTGGACCTCTAGTACCACACATTTTTGCCCTCTCTAACAGTTCCATCCAACGTTCTTCTGCCTTGGGTTGCCCAAGAACAGGAGTGGGCACAGAAGGGCCTGGGGGGGGGGAGCATTGAGTGTGTTGCTTGTATCATCCTCATTCTCGGCATCTTCGATAAAATTGATGATTTCTTTGTCACTGGATTCCAGCACTTCTTGACGGTCGACACTGGCCTCTAGATCTACGAACACTGACTGGAGTAGATGTGAGTCACACATTTAGACAAGGGGATCACGGAAAACATACCATCAGGGGCTCTTGACGTGTTTGTTCCATGGACACGTTTGGATACTATAATTTTAATTAGTCCTCATTTCTTGCTTAGTGTGATACAAAGATTGCAAATTCATTTCGTGATTTACAGGATAACTACTACAAGTACTGATACAAATGGAATGTGCAACTTACCTTCTTTTTTGCTTTCTCTCTTAACCACAATGCTCGTGGTATGGCAAAGAGAAAGGAAAGGCTTACATAATGTTGGTCCATGTTTGATAACCACAGAGATGAAAGTCCACTGGGTACAACCAACCATTTGGTTGTGCCCAGCGGACTTTCATCTCAGGAAAGATTGCCGTGTGAGCGGCTATCATGTAAGCTTTTCCCTCTTTACTTTGAACTATCATTACTCTATTTTAGTGTACTGAGTTTAGTGTACTTTACTTAACAATAAAATAACCTTTGACTTGTCATCAATGCGAATAGAATAGTGTATAGTATTTGAACATAATAGCAACCATTGGTAAGATTGACACGTTCCCTTGAAACTATAGCCCTCAACACCCACCAACAGTGCTCCCCTATTGCCAATGTCACCAAAGTCACTCTGGCCTGCTGACCAGATGCAATGCGATGATGGAGCCCAACTGTCCCAAGAAGAGAAAGAATACATGAGCGACAACAGCAAAGCCAAATGTAGATTGTGCATGGCTCACCGAGCACAGGCATCCAGAGTACATGTTCTGGCCATTCATTTATCGCCTACTTTTCTGATGTCTACTCTAGAGCAACCCAGGAAGAAATCAATGCCAAGTACCCCCAAGTTGCAGCATGCAGGAAGAGGACTAAGAGGGAGATTGGGGCCAGTCAAAGACGTGAGGGTGAAAGCGAAGAGCATTTTGCAAAGTGCCTGCAGAGCACTGAGCAGAAGCGACTACGAAGAGCGGTTCTAAAGTGCATGTTCTTTCTGGTGTATCTCCCTCACTATTCTCATATTTTCATAGATCAGGAATGGCCACTCCTGGCCCTTCTAGAAAGGCTCGTTCTCAATCATGACCGTCCCCTGTACCAGTCCCCCCATCTCCCCCCATTGACCCAATATTGTTGGGTCCCCAACCTCCTGCCGCTCTGTCCCACCACATCCTAATGTGTCCGATACCAGTCCCCCCTTCTCCCCCCATCGATCCAGTATTGTTGGCCCCTGAACTTCCTCCTCCCACTCCCTCCCACATCCTCTGTGAAAATGGGACTCAAACAAACATTGACACCACTATTAAGTCCCAGTCTTGTCGTATAACTGATTTTGGGGTTGGCGCACTGGGCATTCACCCTGATGCTCCCACCATTACCTGGGATTGCGTTAATTTGCCCAAGCCTGCACAAGTCGTACTTCCACATTTGCCTCAAGACGATGGTAATCTACTTCTAGCAGTGAGTTTCCATTATATTTTCAGCAACCCAGGAGTTCATGCACAAGAGTAGCAAGCCAAGGCAGCTCGCAGGCATGCACACCAATCGCCCATCCTCGAAGACAGCAATGAGTACATGGTCTTCATGCAGGCACCTTTCCCACCAGATGCTGAGCTCAACGACATTATTATGGACCATTTGGTCCACCATCGAGGCATCAAATTAGAAGGATTTTGTCCCACAGAAGTAGTCGAGCAGTTAACGTCGGAATATATGGCTACAAACTGGAATGTACAGCCTGCTAGAGTGGTTGAAGTCCATGGTACATGATTCCCTCACCTTGGAAGCATCTTTTACAGTCACTGATCCAAGTTTCAGACACTGTCTGCCAGATAAATACTCCTGTCTTCCCTTTCAAGAAAATGCTACACTTGCAATTTATAGATGGCCTTTCCGACCCCCGATGAAGCAAAAAGATTCTTGATGTCCCCATGACACATCGAGGAGTGCCTCCACCTTTTGGGTGAGTTAGAATGTTTAGTCCATGACTTTGTGCTGCTAACATGGATCTAGTCTCATGGATGATGGATATGATGCATGGAACAACACCTCGTCACAATATGACTGGCCTCATGGACTGTCATGAGAGCAGTGGAGTGACATGAACTGGGGTCTGCTCCATCATGCCACAATGTACACCGATGAGCACCATGACACAGATGGCAAAATGACTCTAATAATCGGCAAACAAGGCAGCAAACTATGGGCAGTGACTTTTCCCAAGAAACCTCTTGAATGCAAAGAGGTGCACACATATTTCAACCAGGCCCTCCAATTCAAATTGCCCACAGAAGAGGATGAACTGTTATGTGTGTCTTTCACCCTAGTTCTGCTGCCAGGAGATATCTAGTAAGTTCTTTCTCTCACTATTGCCAAAGCTGTGTGTTGATGCAACATCCATAGCTTTCAACCACCTGGCACCGTACATGCTGTATATACCCCAGAAGCCAGCTTCATGTGAGGAGCATCCTTTTGGTCCCTAGACACAATGCATCAAGCGGAGCTCTCATGATGGTACAACAGCCATTCAGGGCTCTATTTGACAAACCTAGACCACACTCCCAAACAAGTGTATGAGGGATTAGTGCAGATAATGCTATCCCTCCCTATGAATCCTGACAAGCGTAAGCATTCCCCCACATATTCCCTTGATCCCACCTGATGAGACTCTCAGTCCAATATAAACACAGCCTCAGGGCATTTTTGCTCATGATAATGGACCCATGCTCATTCCTGCCTAACCATGGGCAGGCTTATGGGATTCCAATTCCAGACAAGCCTATGAAACCCTTCAAAGATTCACTCCAAAAAGCGAGGGATCAGGCATTCACCTTGGTCAAGAAATGCCCCTGGGCACATGAAGCGATAGAATACACCTTGAGGGTGGCCAGTTTTCTTGGTTGGACCACCAAAAAAGATCTCTTGAGTTATTTGGAGCAGACAGATGGAGCACTCTCTGATCCAGGTGAGAAGATTTCCATTGCCCCCATCTTGAGGCAGATTTTGTCGGAGCAGGAGGCAGCTCAGAAGGCAGAGGATGAGGCAGCGATCCAGGCGGTGCTAGAGGTGGAAAAAGCAGCGGAAAAAGCCATGGAAAAAAAGGTGGCCAAAAAGGGCAAAATTAAAAATTAGTACCATATACCATAGATATCCCATTGGATGTAGTTTAAATGTTATATTATCTGTGGTTTGAACCTGCCAAATACTGTGCAATAAAGCTTGAGAGATCAGATGAGTGGACGGACACAAATGATACTTTCAGACACAACCAAAATTCTGGGTGCAGGCGGACTTGAGTGAAACTGATGGACACAATCAAAATTCTGGGCACAGGTGGACAGAAAGTATATTGATGGACATAAACAAAATCATACGCCATGAACAAGACAGGCAATTATTCCATGCAATAATGGTTAAGTCCATCTTGATAGTACTTACTACACCCACCACATTTTACTAATAACCCTGCCAATTCCTCCGAGGTAACTCCCACAGCGGTCTGAGTAAGATGAATCCAGAAATCCCTCCACTGTAGGACAGGAATGGTTTCCCAGAAGAGAGTGGTTTCATGGAAACCTGTGGGTGCTTCTGTGGATGTGAAAGTGCATGGTAAAATTGGGGCGCTGATGAGCCTCGCAGCTCTGTACGCTCATAAATTCACGGATCTGTAAAGATCTAAGGATACTCCACCCCATCAAAGTTCATATCAAGGCACAGCCATGATCTGCAGGCACTATGATCTGCAGGCACCTTGATCATCAATCCTATTTAAAACACACTTCAGAAATAGCCTATGGCTATGCCAGATCAATTGGAATGGCTGCGCAACAATTACACAAGTTAAATGACAAAGTTAGCGAACTTATTCATTGCTACAGTCAGCAGCTATCAAGATATTACCAAGGCTGTTTGCTTCGCGAAGCAAGGAGGCTTAAAACACCCAGAATTACTCATAAAGTTCGTGCAGCAGCCGCTTTGCTCAGTAATGCACAGTTACTTCCACATGCTATGCGCAGCAATGCACAGTTAGAAGTTCACAGCAGCTTACTGATTGCTGACTGTCTTCCACACAGCAGCAGCAAGGAATGGCTAATAATACTTCATTGGATGATTAATAGTTTGCTTGTGTTGCGAATCAACCAGGCAAGGACCAATGTAGCTTACATACAAGTAATTCTTCAGTAGTATAAGTAGAAAGTCGAAATAGATACACAGGAGAACAACAGAGACTAGAGAGGAGACAATAGGACACAAGCTTCAGAGAAAGTTCTCGAACTTGTTCCTTGTCTTCTATACCTCCTACATCCGATATACCTTCTTGAAGTTGTAATCCTCTGCTGCCCATTGGAGAAATAACACTTAGTGAACTAATATTCACTAAAAGTCACTTATAACTTTGCGAAGCCTTCCTCTGCTCCAAAAACCTCGTCAGGAAACCTTTACTGGTTACCCTTGCATGGCATTCTCTTCAATTTAAGGTCGAGATTATTCAAGGCTACTGGGTGTTATGCTCTCGAATTATAGCATTGCAAAGCAAGGTCTATGCTCAAAGTACTTCAAGAAGAGAAGTGAATCACAAGCTTGGTGTATACTGAGTGGGGCAGGCTATATGCTGCACACACCTGGTGTGTGTCGAAATCCTGGTTAGGAATTCAGTAGGAAGACTCTCTATACAAATCTATGGGGCTCTTGCTCTATGTGCAAGCAAGGCTTTGTCCAAGATGATGTATGTGCAAGCAAGATCAAGTTCTTGAACTTATAAAGCTCAAGAGGATTCTAATATCAAGCAAATCAGCACCAATCTTGAGTCGAACTTAACTGGACAATCTTCGCGAACTTCTCCTGCTATAGGAAAGGTAGCTAAGGTCCCAAGGTGTCTAACTCAATGTGAGTTAACTGGTGTTGTTTCCTAGTGTTGGAATTACTAAGTATATGCTTGTAGCTTCCCTGGCTACTGGGTTACAAACTCGCAAGGAGTCTGCCCATTATTTACTGGTATATATACTAGCTACTACCTAATCTAGTATCTTCTCCATCTTTCATGCTGTTTCCACCCTTACTAAGCATGCTGAGTGATGCCAGCTTGTCCGAATCTCAACACCTAGACTAGGAAACAGTAGTAGTAGGTGTTAGTGGCTAAAGACTTCAATCCTAGCTGTGGATTGCTCTTTGAAGCGCACAGGTATGTTCTCGAACTTAAATTGAAGAGAATGCCATGCAAGGGTAACCAGTAAAGGTTTCCTGACGAGGTTTTTGGAGCAGAGGAAGGCTTCGCAAAGTTATAAGTGACTTTTAGTGAATATTAGTTCACTAAGTGTTATTTCTCCAATGGGCAGCAGAGGATTACAACTTCAAGAAGGTATATCGGATGTAGGAGGTATAGAAGACAAGGAACAAGTTCGAGAACTTTCTCTGAAGCTTGTGTCCTATTGTCTCCTCTCTAGTCTCTGTTGTTCTCCTGTGTATCTATTTCGACTTTCTACTTATACTACTGAAGAATTACTTGTATGTAAGCTACATTGGTCCTTGCCTGGTTGATTCGCAACACAAGCAAACTATTAATCATCCAATGAAGTATTATTAGCCATTCCTTGCTGCTGCTGTGTGGAAGACAGTCAGCAATCAGTAAGCTGCTGTGAACTTCTAACTGTGCATTGCTGCGCATAGCATGTGGAAGTAACTGTGCATTACTGAGCAAAGCGGCTGCTGCACGAACTTTATGAGTAATTCTGGGTGTTTTAAGCCTCCTTGCTTCGCGAAGCAAACAGCCTTGGTAATATCTTGATAGCTGCTGACTGTAGCAATGAATAAGTTCGCTAACTTTGTCATTTAACTTGTGTAATTGTTGCGCAGCCATTCCAATTGATCTGGCATAGCCATAGGCTATTTCTGAAGTGTGTTTTAAATAGGATTGATGATCAAGGTGCCTGCAGATCATAGTGCCTGCAGATCATGGCTGTGCCTTGATATGAACTTTGATGGGGTGGAGTATCCTTAGATCTTTACAGATCCGTGAATTTATGAGCGTACAGAGCTGCGAGGCTCATCAGCGCATCAATTGCATGGCTCACTTACTGGTGAGGTCCCCTCCTTCAGTCTGGACACTGTCGCCTCCAGCACCTTGCACCTGCAGGCTAAGCCTCCTCTCCTTGGCTGTTGACCCCAGCTTCGAACAAGTTGTTACTGGGTTTACAATTCTTCTGTTCCTTGTAGGCGATGTAGGAACTCTTTTGGTCAGATCAAGTCCTTGAATATAGGTTTAGCCGTCATCACAATGACATGCTGCAACCAAGACTCACTGCGTACCGGTGGGCTGTTTGGGCCCTCCTCTTGGTCAGACTCTGGAACAACAGTGCCTGGTGCTCTGACCGACATCGTGTCAGGCTCAATACCTTCTTCGATGTCAGAGAGACCTGTCTGGAGTAAAGGCCAGCGTCTTCTGTGTTTTTCCTCCCATCATTCCTCATAGGCTGGTACCATGATCAGTCATATAGTTCACCTGGGGTGCATTACAAATGTACTGTGGTAGTCAAGATTTTCAGTCCATGGTGCACCTTCATCGCAGCCTGTCAAACACATTTTGATCTGATAGCTCAGCTCTGTGACTCACCTATCACATAATTTTGCAGAGCGCTTTGAGGAAGACCTGGGCTGAAAACTCTGGTGAGATCGACTATGACCAAATCAATATCATGCCAGTGCAAAGGAAATCAAGCAAACACACTATGGTACTTGCAGTACTTGCTCACACAGATAAAGAACCATTGCCTGTCACCATCATCTCGGCAGAGGATGGCCTGCACCTGCAACGAAGTAGGGTCCATCAGAGGGCAGAAACAGTTGGGCCCTTCAACTTCCCACTCCCACATGTATTGCTGAAGGTTCTCCACAGTAACAGGCACAAGGTATCCATTTTTCTGTTGCCACACTGGACTATAATAAAGGGAATGTGTTCATGCCTCCACACCAACATAACAGAGCCACGTTGAAGAGCTGCCTGCATGCACAAGCTAGAAATGCAACAGAGTCAAAGACACTGATCACACCCACACCTAACACTACACACACAAACACACTCAAGTTTGTTGGGGGATTCTGATGCGATAGAAGTAGCGACACAAAGAACTGTATTCTCAATATCTCTAAGATACATGTATAGCGATAGCGCTTGTATCGTATCTAGACTTCTCTAAGTCTAAAAGCTTTTCTCAAACAAGAGGAGCGACATTTGTCGCTTGGCCTCAAGGCAAAGGGGTTTAACAACAACTCTATACATTGATAGACATAACCACAACTCTTCTAAGGTCATGCACTATTCAAAACAGCCACAATGGACAACAGAACTAACCACTAGACATGACTCAAAGCACAGTGCTCCAAGCAGAAACCAATACACTAACACAATCCACACAAGCCACAGGGTCTATACCTATGCGCTCGAGCTTCCTAACCGATCGTAGATCCACAGGGTTCCAACCTATGCGATCCAGAGAACACAAAATAACACAGATAACCCTGTCTGACAAGCCAAAGGGTTTGAACCTTTGCCAACCTGCGGAAATACAGAAAGCAAGCACTAATCAGACCAAAGGGTTTGAACCTCTGCTGCCTGTAGCACCTTGCATCACACAAGAACCTCAAAGAAGTGAGAAAGTGTCCACACTGACACTCAACTTGAATTCTCTATAAGAGCACAAGTCAAACAATGACCGAAACCTATGCACCAAGTGCCACGTTAACCTTCTTTGTCTAGCGCGCTACTCAATATCACACAATAAGTCTCAGCTAAAGTCTATATTCTCTCGCTCGAAGCTACAAACAACTCCAAGTGCTAGAGTGCATGGCAGAAAAGCTTTGCACCGTTACACTGGGGGTCCAAAACTTGTACACTACTTCTATACTACTGTATTTATACTTTCTATGATCTACAAATTAGTACAACTGGTTATAGTATTATTTCTTCTGCAGTGATATGCATGTTGTGTGTCTACCCTTAGATTTTGCGATTTTGTATAAGATATATACATCCCAGAATCAATATCTACTTGAATACGAGAGCTATTGTTGAGGCTTCGAGCAGATAGCTAGGATCCTGTGCAATGAATGAAGATATAGAGTCGCAATACAGGACTTAGGAACAGTACCTTGAAGGATTGAACCTACTAGCCTGAAATAGTCGATCTCTAATAGGTCTAAACAAGCAGATATATGCTATAATGTCCTATTCGTGCACAATCCACTTAAACCAGAAGTAGCTAGTCCCTTAATGAGGTTGACTAGCCCCCAGATGAAGGGAATATTCCCCTAATGCAATTGAATAGCTGTGACTAGTTGTCTATGGTTTGCAGAATTATTCCGAGGCAGTTCAAGCTCTGGAAAGAATAGATAGAAGAACTTCCCAAGTTCGCATTCAGCAGCAAGTACTTTCCCTCATATGGCGGAATATTTGCTTTTATATTGAAGATATGAAGTGACTCGCCAGTACTATCTATTGATAGTGACTTTGGACCTGTAGATACTCTGCAGATGAGTCGCATTCCAGAATAGTAGGCCTGTAGGCCATGAGGCTCACATCAGTGATCGGAGTATCCATATTGACAGATCAATTGATCAGGAATATTCCACTGACTGTAGCCTTGACTAGTTGCCTAGAGATAGAGAATGGTGACGCATTCTATGATGCAATAGCCTGGGCAGAGGGTGAAGCGACTGGTAACCAAGCTATTCAGCTTTGCAGTTCCAGAATCCTTCCTAGTCTGGCAAAGAATGATAGAATATTTCGATTCAAGCAGCCATTAATGAGCCTGGAAAGTGGACTAGAAAGTACCTAGATCATTTCGACCAGGAAACCCTCAACCCAGCAGTATGTAGCCTAGATACAGTCGGATATTAGCTTATACAGTATGACTAGTTATCCGAGATAGATCGGACTATATACAGTATATAAAGGCCTCCTAGATGTAATATACAGGAGGCAACACCCTCCCCACGATTTGACCTTATAAGCGCAGTGCTTGAGGCGATTCAAGGGCCTTGGAGTGAAACCTCAGAGTTGTAGGATAGTTGTTAAGTCCCTGGGAGCTTGCCATCCCTTAGAGTCGCACCTTAGCCCGTGTGCAGGGCGATTCGAAGGCTTTTGTGTATATTCCTCGGACGAGACAGGTGTTTCTCAAGTCCACTAAAGATAGAAAGAATATATTGATATTTATTTGAATATTTTCGAGTTTGAGTCGGTCAGTGAGCCATAGCAAAGCCAGTGAGCTACAGACGTCGGCCAGTGCGCCATAGTAAAGCCAGTGTGCTATATAAATTGGCCTAAGTGCCATTTAATCTCAGAACACAAAATATTTGAAGTTTCAGGACGAAAAGTTGTCCTTAATATATTGTATTTGATCACAAACCAGTGCTATATTCGCTAAGTCGAATTGAATAGCTTGAATACCCTTTGAAACGAAAGAACAAGTCGAAATAGTCCTGCTTCTTGCTGGGATAGTTGCACACTTGGCAGAATATTTGATCTTCCAACCAAACTAGTCGGTTTGCAGAGGTCTTCTATCGATCTCGAAACACCCGAACTTATATATTGGTGATTGTGAAGCACAAGGATTGCTTTGGGTTGAGTATATACGAGTTTCACTTGTTGTATATTCACTCTAGATTAGTCTCTGCACCGTTACCAAGCACATCAGCGGCCTTCCATCCCTTGCATCCCACACATGCTGCATGAGCATGCCATCGCTTGGCACTTAGTCAAATGCCCAACTCGGACCCAGACTTTGTAGCGCGCATGGTTGTGACGTCAGTTAACACTGTCCCCAGTGATAGGTCACATCTCCAGCTATATCCTCGGAGATATCTCTTATCAAACAAGTCCCAATTTGACTTATTTATATTTCTCTAAGTGTCTCTGTAATTTGTGATGACTTAGTATTCATCTAGGCCTTGCGCTCTTTGGCCAAAGTAAGTATTCTCGGTTTTATTCGTATGTGGCCATTATATCAATATGCGTGCAAGTTGCGAGTCGATCTGTGCCTTGTGCGTCATAGATCAATGTCTCTCGTATTTCATCTAGTATCACATGTGTCTCTAATTATTATATTCTGATACCTGCACAATGTTATCTTGGTGCAGTTAGTATCAAGCACTGAGCTCTCATACTTAGATTGACCTTATCTAGTATCGCTCTAAGCTAGAGCATGTGCTCTACCAATAGTCACTTCCAATATTCATTGTACTTGCTTAATATCATTGCGCTCTTGGTATATTCTCTCTTATTGCATTCACAGATTTCTATTTTAGGTATGCAATGCCTAATAACGCAAAATTACATGCATAAACACCCTGGGGGCATGTCAACATACTAGTGCCAGGTACTCATCATCGTGCCCTGGATGGTCGACAAGTGGCATATGGCCCTCTGCTGGATGAATCCAAGCGACACCTGCATGTCGTCGATGCATCTGATCAATTCAACAGCTGCATCTGGCACTGGAGGAGGTGTGAACACATTGTTCAATGATGACCTTGGACAGGACATTGGACACTGTGATGGGGGTTTGTCAGGCTGGGGACACACTATAAGTTGAGGAGGAGGGGGCAATTCAAGAGATAGGATCTTTCTAGTATGAAGGTCATACACCATGTTACCTACAAAGTACAAGGCAGTACGGATATATATTTCTAGCAATCTATGACTCTTTTCTGCCCAGAATACCATTCCCAAACTCTGTGTACTTCCTGCTGGGATTCAACTTGCACTTGTTGCAATTAAAATTAAACTTAGAGTTGCAACTACTATCTATTTTGTGGTGACCCGTTCAAGGTCAAGGACCAATATTAAGATTAAACTTAGAGTTAGAATTACAACTACTAAATAGCAACTGAAGGGTTCCTTGTCATGGCCCAACAATTGACTGATGGATCTATGCCAAACTGAGTGTAATAACCAACCCGAATAGACAGAAAGTTAAAATTTGGGTTTATGCTCAAGATTGAAATAAACTTAGGCATTGACATTGTGCTCCAAAAATAAAGTGAAGGGTTAATCAGGAAGTCCTCAACCCGAATAAACTGAAGGAAAAAAATTGAGGCTGAGCCTCCAGTTTGAATAAACTTTAGCCATTCAATGTCATGATCCAAAAATGAAGTGAAGGGTTGCAGTTGTGTTATTCAGGAAGTCATGCCATGAGGGCCGGATCGGTAATATTGAGCACATTTGCACACCATCTATTGGGAAGGCTCTGTCATAACATAATGGTACTGAAAGCAGCAAGCCACTGCTAATTCTCTGTACTATCTGCCCTCTCCACTACAAACACCCATTGGAGCTCCCAAAGGGTCACAACCATATCCTCCAGGTAATCCAACTTGGTGAGGACCAATTCCTCTGACCATCCCTCAGGACGCATCCCATGTACCAACCACTGGTTTTTGAGGCCCATAATATATAAAGTCAAGAGTTCCTGGGGATGGTGATGTCAGCTGTCATGGTGATTCGAAATGACAGAGGGACTTATGACTTTGAGCTGTGCCATGGCAGCATCAGACTGATCATCTGTAATGGGCCATTGGTCAAACCAGTCATCGAACAACCATGCCAAGAAAATGAGGACACGGTTGTCCTGTACTGCTCCTTCAAACAGAGCCCCTTGGTGGGCTATCCACTTGCGCTGCTCAGCAGTATAGTCATGCTGCACCGTGTATTCGTGCATACCCATTATTGGCAGCACGCCGAGCAAGGTGCTATAAAAGATGACATGAGTACAGCCAACACTCAAAACGAGGTGAGTACATACAGGTATTGAGGCGACGGGGACGACATGATGAGAGTGAGTAAAGACTCATACTCTCACCTGGCAGGCACCTTAAATACATACGGTGATAAGCCTAGACTTCCGTGGCAACGGCAACACCAAACTCAACGAGTATTGGTAATAAACAAAGCCTTTGGTAATTAAGGCGATGTGTGTGCAAGTATGTTTGGGGCACCTCCATGCACTCCAATCAATTCCTCTAGATGCAGGTGTACACTGCGATGTGAAAGTCTAGCAAGTAGTACCCTTTAGCAGTCAAGTACTGTGATATAGGCTATACACCGGTATTGTCTTGAATAAATGAGAGACTACAGAAACCAGTATGACATGAATACCATGTATCTGCAGAAACGAAGAGAATAATGCTAGACAATGATCCTCTGAAGGAAATCTATAAATGAAAGGTGTTGAATATTTGAGAGTAGAAACCAAAGACAGTTTTTGTTGTCAAGAATATGAGAGGGAAAACGAAGTCCTATGTTGAGGGTGGGTACTGATCCTATACGAAACACTGTTACTGAAAGTTGAAGCTGAAAACTGAGTCTACACGGAGATTATCCTATCCTATGTCAATGTCAAACCTATAAGTCCACACAGGGACTATCCTATCCTATCCTATGATGAAACTAAACGAGAACTGGTCAAAACAATCCTATGCTGATGATTCTGATCCTACAAGTCTACTCAGAGACTTCCCAAATGGGTGGCAATGTAATTGTCGAAAATGAAACCAAATTAAACTCCTATGTAGTGAAAGTGAAGACAATGTGGCCTATAAAAGAAAATGAGACATGATGGGGTACGCGAGATGCATAAGAGAGCTCAAAAGGGCTGGTACCAAAGCTACAACGAGCTAATGGCGAGTAACCGGTATAAAACCGACTGGCAGTTGAGTATTCAAAGCCGGTGGTGGTATGTGGTCAAGTGGTGAATGATAGAGAGGTGAACAAAGCTGTTAGATGGTGTAAACCGGTCCTAGGCTTATAGTAGCATGTATAGGGTGCAAAACAATTGATTTGTGGTGCATATACAGTTGTGAAGCAAGATAATACAAGTTATAACCGTTGGTGTACCGGCTATTAGTCTCTAGAACATGCGGTGTCTCTAGGGTACTTGTTCTCTATTTTTCTACAATATTCTATCGAGTTTTTATACTACAAGGCCTGGATATTATTAGCTCTACTTATTAAGGCTGTAAGACTGTGGCTTGGTAACTATCCGACGGTTTATGAGTAATAGTGAGGCTTTCGATAACAGCTAGTCTCCTGCGTTGCTGAAACAAGATAGTACTCGAGGGTCACCAGTTATTACTGTGAGTGTTATATGGTGCTGTTTGACTGCAGACTGAGAAGGTAGGGTGGATGAGCTGAGGTATACCGATGGGTCAAGGTTTATAATCTTCAGTGTTCAGTTATTGTATTCAAAAACAAAGGAATTATCGGATGTAATCCATGATTGTCAAGGGGATGTATATGTTGATGCATATGACATCACATAATTAAACAATCAATCCAGCAGGTCAAGCCGTGATGTGTAATTGATGTGACAATGGTGCAGCAACTCTTCAGTTTCTCAGCACCTACTGCTGAATGGAGTTGTACAATCAATTATTGTGCCTTGAAGTGATGGTATGCACAAATTAAAGTGCTTTGCCAGGTGGGAAGGATATCGAGTGTCTTAGGGTGCCATTGCTGTTGCATAAAGTATATGCCCTTGAGTAGTATAGTAAGCTTGTCTTGATAGGTCGTTTATGTGATGCCTTTGGTTATTATAGCCAAAATCGCGAAATTCTGAGTGTACAGAGCCTAGAGGCTCATCAACGGATGGCTGGTGGCATCAGGGGATGGCAGAGAATCTCCCCTTTCGGTAGTGAAAGAGTTCTAGAAAATGCCACAGGCAGGCAGATCAGGCAGACAATTTTACACTTATTTTACATGTATTTTACATGTTCCAGATGGTCTGAATATTACACTTTAAGAACACGAATGGTGGTGACGAGAGACATAAACGATATCTGGGTGCATGCTGACACAACCGAAACTGATGGACAGCAACAAAATTCTGGGTGCAGGTGGACTGGAGTGAAAGTGACAGACAAAATTGAAACTCTAGGCACATGTAGACTTGAGCGAAACTGATAGACAGCAACAAAACTCTGTGTGCACATGGACAGAACAGAAACTTATGGACAAAATCGAAACCGAAACTCTTCCTTGCTATGTCAAGATAGTACCAATAACTGCAATAAGCTACATAGAGGTTGAGAATACATAGAAATTGAGAATAAGTATAAAGAGAAGAGAGAATATGCTCATCCCATAATCCACTCAGCAAGCCTAAGATTTTAATTGCAATCATAACTCAATAATTTCCCCAAAATACCCCCCTCTCTGGAATGACAATATGTCGTCTCGGTCCAAATATCCTTTCACAAATGGTAAGCACCTTGCTGACCAAAATAATTGATACTCATGCATCACCTAGATAATGATAGTGTATCCACGAGTCACCAGGTTGTCTGCAGGGTGATTCAGGGCGGGACTGAGTGCTGGGTAGGATGGTGTGGATGGTGTGGATGGCCTTGATAGCTTGAGACAGTTTTTGAGTGTTATCAACCTGCCCTTGAATGATTGGGGCTGATGAGCTTACAGTTTCCACACCAGTGGTCAACCCTTCCCAAGATATTCCAGCCTAGATGTATAGTAACATAAATTTGTACAGTAAAATTTCCATTTAAATCACCTGAAAAGGTCGTCAGTCATATACAGACGAAGATTCAAGAAATACTTACCTCAACATGATCTGCCAGTTCAAAAAAATCCTTTGCTTGAAGCCTAGCCAGATTTCCTCCAGCACGCACCAACCAATTGTTCCACTGAGTCTGTCCATAAGGAAACTCCCTCCCCTGGTTAGCTGCCTCCATCTCCACTGTGAAGGCCATCCATCCTGCTGCATTATACCCCCAAAGGGTGTAGTGGTATCAGGGGTTCTTCCATGACCAGTGCCATCCACAACTACAATAATAAGTACTCAAAAGTACAAAAATAAGGCACAACTCACAAGATGGAAAGCTTATCAATACCCTCCTGTGCCAGTCTCACCCCATATCTCCTCTCCACCTCCAAAAGTACATTGGCTGGGAAGGGATCAGCTTTGGAAGCTGAGCAAATATGTGTTTGTTGAGGATCACTGAAAAAAGAGTCCCTTTTTTGCAGTCTGGAGTGCAGATAATAATACTGGATAGACATCTAAGAGATTAGTCCATGAAACTAGAGCAGAGAGGGACTCACCAGTTCACGAGACAACAAAGTTGAGCTGGAGGCTTGAACGCACCTGACACTGATCGAAATTAGATCAGGCTTGCCACACTTGCCGCTGGCACAGCAGTATCTAGCTGTGGCACTGTATGAGTTGATGGAAGAGATGAAGGTGGGTGCTCCTTTACCTTTGTTTATGTAGGCTTCTCCTCTATGTTTCTCAGCCTTTGAGTGGCAGCTATGGCAAGACTCTCCTTGTGATAACGATGGCCACTTCCTCCCCTTCACGGTCACTCACCGGGTGTACACCCAACTTGTTATGGCTCGTCAACATCATTGCTGTCTGCTGTTCACTTGTGGCAACTCAATGAGGGCAGTCAAAGACAAGTAGGAGGGAGACTTGGATGGCACAATTTGTTAGTGAGGAGTGTCTATTCCATCAGTTGAACATAATGGAAAGGAGCATCTTTTCGCAGGCATTCAAGCTGGGGCGAAACATGACTGTATCACTGGCAGCACGTTGCTTTGCCAGTAGCACTTCCTCAGTGCACTCCATTGACTTGGACCAGATGGAGAGAGCAAAACCCAAGCCTAAAGCAATGACGCCCCTTCGATGTTCAGCGTCAGCCTCTCTCCCCATTTGTGCCAACCCAATGCCAACTCAAAGCGACATCCAAACTGTTTTTACACTGACTACCACTGAGCGCTATCTACTATCCAAGTTTCATGTGCATCCTAACCTCATTCATACTGCTCAACCATTTCACAAGAGAATGTGGAAGCAGGGCCATCAATGAGAGGTACTTGTCTAGCAACACTTCCAAAGCTGAAGGTGCAGTTGAATGGGATAAAGCTTGTGAAAAAGTATAGCGACTAAGAACAGTTTCACTGGGGAAAACCATCGATGGAAGGTCGGAGGACGTAGGAGGAGTGGAGGTTTGTCTCAGGATGATCAAGTCGCTCTGTAGTCGGGTTGTCCTAGAAAGGGATTGGTGGTTATCCTATATTATCAACCGATGCAGACTCACTCAGTCGGATCAGTGACAAACTCCAACTCCTCTGTTTCTGCCTCCTTCAATGGTGAAATTTCAATGCCTGGCACATGATGGAGTACTTCTGAGGCAAAAGTGCGAGCATCCTGCTTGTCAAGCCCCCAGCAAATGAAACTGCTGTTAGTAAACACAAAGACCTCACCCTCTCTGTCTTTGGGACCCCCTGACCTTATCAATTGATCGTCAGGCAAGTTTTTTCCATGAGGCGTGGTTGTTTTCATTATCCCTAAGAGGCATGATGCACATATTGCAATCTCACTTGCTTGTGGGTAATGTCTGCTGTTGCCCTGATGTGTACAGCCATGTGCTGGGTCCCGAGTATGGTAGAGAATAGAGGTCGAGGATTGGGGCTTCTGATCTATAGACAGAGCAGCTAGAAATGCCGATGTGGATTTGTGGGGGCTGACAAAGGCAACATGAAGGATGCCACCACAATGATACTCCAAAAAAGTGTGGGCTGTCAATTCAGAAAGCAGAATGAATGTACACATCACAAAATGTAGGATCACCACTAATTTTGTAGAGAATACCACACAGATCATCCATTACCCTGACATCTGATTCAACCTGTCTGCCACGCCACCCTTGATAAAAAGCCCAGTATGCACTACTGATACCCGTGGGTTGTCTGGGCATACATAGGGCACCCAGCATATACATCATTCACATGAGTCAGGAAGGGTAACAATCTGTCCTCAGGTTGGAGTCTGTGTCATTGGTGTGATTTCCTTGATCTCCACAGGAGATAGATAGTTGTATGGACACATACAACAACAACGAGGAGTTCTGCAAACATGGTTATGAGTAAATTGGTGGTCCCCACCGCATAGAAAATACCTTTGGAAGCCTTTCAAGCTCCTGTTCCATCACAGAGAAGCTGACTCTCTCTAGATAAGAGGTAGGGTTGGGCTGAGATTCATCATGGTCCATAACATGGCATGCTGGACATCTGCCATTCAATGATTCCATGTCAGTTCTTTCCTGCATTCAGCTGACAGTGCTTGCATAATGGGATAGACCAAGGGGAATCGGCAATGCTTCTAAATGTGAAAGTGTCTTCAAATAGTGTTACTCACTCATGAAGTTCATTCATTAGCTTTTCATTTGTCTTTGTGTGCATTCAAACTCTATGGATCCTCTCTTAAATAACCTTCATTGGCGTATGTGTATGCCTTCCATATTGGACTCAAACAACATCAACAATCCTTCTAACCAGCACTTGATATCTACTAGTGTTGCCGTGACTCGGCTTATCTCGGCTTAACACCAAAGTCGGTTTTGAGCCATTTGCGCTTGGTGTGCTGTGACTCCACAATTATCCAAAATGGAAGATAATCTGAAGTACGCATTAACTCACAAGAATTATTGGTAGTGTTAGCAATAGTGTAGCTGCTCCCTCTGTCCTGCTATCCTTGACAGCTCAAAAGTCGACTTTGGCATTAAGTCGAGATAAGCCGAGTCGTGGCAACACTAATATCTACTCTCATATGCTGTACATCAATTACATTACTATCATATGGGACCAATCCATGCACCTGCGACAGGAGGAGGGATTTTGAGACACAAGACTGGACATCCAGTGCCTCATAGGCACCTCACGTTGTCTGTAGGTACAAGCACACAATCTGAGAGCCAGTGAGTCTGTTTCCGATCAGATATCTACAGCCGTTAGATTGATGCATAGACATGGTTTCTCTGGGCAGAATGGTGAAGTTATCTTGCATCCAGCAGATGTTGTAGATGGAGCAGCACCTGTACTTCTTAGTGGGCAAACCCAAGTTAGAGCCAAAACAACAACCCCTCGTGTTCTGGCTAAGTTATGGCCTCGACTTGCTGGCACAAAAGTAGGGGTCAGAAAGGTGTTCCACTGTTTTGATGTCAGGTGTTTGGGACATCGTACACATATGGAATCAATGTCAACAGTCCAACAGTCCACATGATTCAAAATGTGCCCCAGTCAACTCATTGCGTTCATTTGATTGTCTGGTGTCATTTTTGATACTTGAAGTCTAGTCTTTTGCTCATTGCTCATTGTTTGTCATTCTTACATTTACCATTGTCATGTCTAGTATTCATAACCTCGTTCACTATCTTTCATTTGTATCATATTCCTAACTGTATCGTACATACATACTGTGTATTCTCTAGCCATTCACTCTGTGCACATATCCAAAGAACCTTCAGCCTGTTGAATATTTGGTGTCACGAACTGCTCAATCACACCAGGTCTGAACACTTGGCCTTGGCTACATTCGGCACACATGTGGACATTGCCAAATCCAACAAGCAATGTAATAATAATGATTATTTTTGTACACTAATATAATAAAGGTGGTTGATTGATTGTCAACCACAGAAAGCCAAGGTATCATGGCTTTCTGGGGGGAAGAATATGTATTGGTTCAATGTCATTGTATTGTGGGTACACCTCTACAGTGCTGATGGACATAAATGACACTGAACAGACAGAAACGAAACAGTAGGTGTGGACAGACCTAAATAATACTGGCCAGACAGAAATGAAACTGTTAGGTGGTATAATGACTTTCTGGGCAAAGGACATGTATTGATTGAATATCATCGTATTTAGGTGGTATATTTTCTGGGAAAAGGGTATGTATTGATTGAATGTCATGTCATCATAGTGTGGGTATGGCTCTGGGGGGGTGACAGACATAAATGATACTGGATGGACAGATACAAAACTGTAGGTGTGGACAGACAGATACGATACTGACTGACAGAAACGAAACTCTGGTGGCATTGACATCAAATTTTTGTAATTTAGCTTGTAATTGGATACACTGCTATAAGTGCACAATCAAGTATGAAATTATTCAGAATCGGAGCAAATTACAATAACATTGTCAAGTGGAGTACTCGTAAAGATGTCAGAGCTTGGCCTCGCTTTTTCCTTTCCCTTCTCCGTTTTGGGGATGCACATGTGGTGAGGTTGGGTCTGGGATACCTCGAAGCAAAGATGCTTGTCGTGAGCAAGCCTCCTGAAGACTTTACTGCACTCCAGGCAGTAATCAGTTAGATACCGAAACTCTTGCAGGGATATCCCCCTCCCCGACGTATAAGCCTCTTCAAGAGCATGAAGGCTTGGGGCAGAGAAGGTCATCATACCCTGGAAGAACTCTTCAATGGTACTGGTACCATGTAAAGAGCCTGGAGGCAAGGTTTAGTCAGGATGGGTGATAAATGAGAGGATAAATAACATACCTTTTTGGAGGAAAGCCGCCTTGAACATTGTGTCTTGGGCTATTGAGACAAACTGAGTGGGTGGTGGCAAATGAAACAGTGAAGCTAAGACTCACCAACAGCTTTTTTCGAGCCAAGAATGGATGGGGGGGGCGGGGAGAAGTCAGTGTCAGAGTCAGGTGCAAGGACCCAACTCTTTTTGGGAGACCCTGTGAGAGTATCAATAGCAGTCAGTATGCATTGATGGTAATGTAGAACATGAACACAATACTGACTGTTTGGTTCAACCGCAAATTTGCACTTGGAGCTGCCAACAAAGCTTTCGTCTAGTGCATGTAATAATGACAAGGCCGACTTAGTCTGGCCTGGAGCAGGGATATGGAGGGGATTTCTGAGAGCCCCCTGGCTCGTGAGTTGTTGTATAGGTACTAGAAAAAAAAATTTTGTCTTTGAGGTCATCACCAGTGGAGGTAGATGTCACTCACTGAAAAATCCACATCCGAACAGCCTGAGCTTTGGCTGCAACGCAGCGCAACACAGAGCAAGTTTGCCCGGGTTCTCATATTTGGCATTGGTGAGGGGCTTATCATGAAGATGATGGTCTCACAATACTCCCCAGTAAATGCTGCCAGGCACCAGCACAATGGAAACACAACGTTGGCATTCAAGGCCTATGAGTATTAATGGAACATAGCTTGGGTCAGAAGGACCACTTACCCATACTTGGGCCAAGTCCTCAGCAAGAACAGGCCTTGAGACTCCATTAGCATCACTATAGGCAGGACTAAATGTTTTCAATAAATGTCAAGTGAATGCAACAACTGTGAAGACTCACTACTCATATAACATGAGGCTTTGGTTTTCCAGGTTGAAGGAAACCACCACCTGGTGCATATGGAAGTATGACAGTTGGATGTTCTGGGCTTTGAGACTGGCTGCATCATAATTTCCATCAGAGAGGGAAAGACAATGCAGCAGTTTGACTTTCACAAGGGGGGAGCTGGGAATCTGGGAGGAGCTCTTGGAGGGGGTTGTGAAAGACATGCTGGAGGGGGATTGACAAGAGGTCAGGGACAGCTCATCTTATAAGTGGCATGACGGTCGGAGACATCTAGACATTCCTATGTCAGAGACTTTTAGATAAAGGTAAAATACAAAACTCAAAAAAAGAGATTGTGATTGGCTTTTGCAAGGGCAGCGGGCAAGCACTTGAAAAGAAGAATAAGAGTGGAAAAGGAGTAGAGTGTGCCACTGAAGTCAGTTTTGGGTTTGGTGTGAAAGGCCAACAACCAGAAAAGAAGAGAAACAGCAGGAGGAGATGAGGATCTACAATGAAATTGGTTGAAGGGGCAAGCACTATAAAAGAAGAACGATAGTGGATGAGGGGGAGGCATCGGAAATGGTTGCAAGGGGCGGGGAGTAGTTGAAAAGTTTATTGGGCATGGCACGTGATATCCCACCTGGTGGAGGGTGCTCAGCGTGACCCACCTGACATTGCTAGTATTTACTTACAGCCTCATCAAGCCGAGGAACGGCATCTCGGGCAGATGTACGGTATGGTATATTGACATCACAGGTATAAATAGGTACAATATGTAATGTTATGTAACAGGAACTCACTAGTACTCTACTGTGTACCGCACTGACAGTTCACGGAGAACTGACACTGTATGTCTTTCTGTGGAAGTTGGCAGTGCCGTCAGTATGTAACCAATAAACTACGCCACATGAGCAGCAGAACAAAGATTTTTGGAACCATCAAATAGGCTTTATCAAGGCTTTATTCACATTACTATAGATGGATTCGACCTTCAGCTTCATGCATCCGATGATCCTTCGTATTTGAGGTAATCCCAGTGCTCAGCCTACCCACAGGCATCTGTAGTCGCTGGATCGTGATGCTGGAATGTTCACATCCCTTTGAAACCTGGCACAACTGGACAAATGTGATGCAGAGGAAATCAGCAGTTGAGAGACAAGGACTTGAATATCATGTGATTGAGCACATGCCTTAAACAGTGTTACTCACCAACTACTATGTCACTTGACGTTGAATGCGTCCTCCCCTGCGATTTTTGGCCCCCATACAGAGTTGTCTGTCATGGGAGCACATATTCTGAACTGTATGAGGCCGCCAAGGATGCCCATGACAATGAATGTCTTTATGACTTGCCACTGACCGACCATGCGTGGGTTCCTGCAGAGAAAATGAGCCACCTGTTGGTGGCAAAATCCAAATCACCTCCTGTGTGCTGCAGACGCGTGGCTATGGATGACGAGGTATCAGAATTGAGTGCAGAAGGGTGTGCTACCAGTGTTGCATGGTTTTTCAATGGCAAGAACTCGGACAGTATGTGCATCAAGAATTCATGTGTTACCTTTTACAACACGCCATGCAGGATACGAAGGGTCATATTCCCATACCCTTTTCACCACTTCTCTTACTTCACCTTCCAGCCTTGCTACTCGCTTGGGTTCTAAGTACTCCAAAGATAGTTGTGGTATCCCGAGCCCCATCAAAATCAGTGAAGGCATTTTTAAGACCAATTGTAATCAATCCGTACGTATGTATGTTGTCGCAACTCCAGGGATTTATTGACCAATGAGATAGACCTTGCCGTTGAGCTTGCATACTGCCTATCAAGACATCCTGTTGTCTCTGGGCATTGTATGGGTTGATAGAATGTCCTCTCTTCTGGGATTACACAAACGGCAGAATTTTGACCCTGGGTTTGCTCTTGTCCATTGTCCTGCAGGCTTTGGAAAGACTTCCTTCCTGGCCATGGCAGAATTCTTCCATGACGTTAAACATCACAACTCTCCCATATCTCGCTCCACATTATCATCTACCTGGATTGGAGGCTTCTGTGCTGCAAATACACACACAATCAACTTGCACTCTAACTTAGTGCTGACCTTTGACCTAGCTGCGACGCACATGACCAATTTCAAAATGTTGCTTGTTGCACATGTCAATACAGTCTTGAAAGAGTTTCTGTACAAGTACCAACAGGAGCTTCAAATTTCACCGGAGAGTATCACCTCCTATATCTATGAAGATGGGATTTATTCATTGGCTGGAGTTTTGGTATGTTGTTTGCTTAATTTTGTTAAATTTGCCTTCTGATTGTCACTGCAGAGCCTTGTGAGGCACACTGGCCAATGGAGGGTGTATTTATGTATAGACAATTACAATGCACCGTATCTTGCTGCTGGGGATACTGATGAGATCAACAACAACCTGGAATGATTTCTCATCGGTCCTCTTTCAAGTTTTCTGTGCAACCTTCGCCCTGGTCTCATTATGGGCACTGGTGATGAATCGGACCCTTGTATGAGCCCATATCATTCATGCCCTAGTGTGTGGGAATCCATTGCTACTGACCTGATGGACCACAAAATGCTGGAGGTCGCTTTCGGTTTCACGCCTGAGGAGATTCACGATCTGGCTCGTGAGTTTAAAGTCCAGGATGTAGAGCCTGGGTTGGAAGCAAGATCATTTGGGTCAGGTTTGGAGAAGGTCTATTCAATGAAAGATGTGCTGGATGAAATAGAAAGACAGTGTCAGGAGTGGGGGACTGAGGTGTTATAGTGGGTTCTATCTTGTGTTAATCAAGGGGCTGCTGGATAGTCGGGCCAGAACACTGGGTGGGTAGGTAGGTTGGGCCGGCAGGCCCAAAAAAAAAAGTTGACCTCACTTTAATTATGTCACCATGTGTACGAATCATCATGTAAGCTCCAGAATATAACACAAATCTTGATCTTGACCAAACCCAGATTCCTTCCCATTCATGGAATGGAGGGTAACTTATTCCTGACAGAGTACACTCTGTATTATTTATCTTATCTTATTGTATTATGTAATCTTTTGATCTTTCTGAACCTTAATTATTTTTTACCCTCCATTCTGGATGAATCCCTGTTTTCATTAGTTTGATGCCAAAAAACTCACCTGAGCCTTCAAGTTCCACTTAGAATGTCTATAGCTTGACTATGTCTCTGTCAGTTTGCATTGTGATGCTTGCATGAGGAAGAAAGGGAGGCAATAGAGATGAATTCAAGGAGAATTCAAGGAGATTGGGTTTCTGGATGAGTTTCAGATGAGTTGAAAGTAATGGGCAGGCTAAAATATCCTGAAGTGTGTATAATGTGTTGAATGTCATATTGCATTGCATAAGGATATGGTAGTATAGTCTGAGTGCTTGTGGAATCGTTGCGAGCACCAAGTGAATGTTGATGGACCCAGGTCACATGTTGTCTCCGGCAACAAACGGCTTCCCAAAATAGTAATTTGACGTCATAATAGTCACATGGAGGTAGGTAGGTTCGACGCCGAAGCCTGAAATATTTTAATCGACCCACTGTCTTTTTTTTTCAAAAAAGTAGCCCCTTGGTGTTAATTTATCATCTGTAAGTTTAGTGATGGCGTTAGACGTCGTTTTGGTTGATGCACGGGAGGATGAACAAGAGGAACTTGGCCGGGTCAAAATCAGTGAGCTTGTGAAGGCTTTCAAGCATCATCAGCTGGAGAACGGCAATGTATCACCGCTGTCGGAGAAGCACGTGGGGCCTTCGTTAACTAGCTTCAGGGGACTCGGATATGAGAGGACAATGTCATCGATCACCTTCGCGCTGCCGATCCTGCTTAAATGTGGCAAGCTGGCATTTCTCTGACAAAATTCATTGCAAGTGATGCATGTTGGGAGTGTTCTTGGCATATTGGTACGTGTCTACACTCACCACGACACTTCGGACCCTCATACTTATGGATCAGATTGGCATTGGTCTCTTTTTCTCACCGCTTGGACATGATTACTCGAGTATCCAGTCTCATGTTGGTTGCATCCAGGAAACCCTGTTGCGTGAGTAACTCGATATACTATCATCTTACTGATTAAAATGGGACAAGTGTTTTCATTGACATCCTTCAAAACGTAGCGGGTTTATCCGATAGAGCGGTATTTCTTCTACAGGCTAAGGCCATTACTTCATCTATGTTAGCTTATCTCATTTCAGGTTTTAGGAATACGACGATGGGATTTATTCTATGGAAACATTCTTAACCTCATATATCTTCTTGGAGCTTCCTTTCCAGATAGTGGCCTGCTTGATCTATTCGCTCTTCGTTTCAATCGCCACCAATCTTCGTAGATCTGTCAGTATGTACTTCATCACTGCTCTGAACGGACTCTGTACTCTGAATTCTGGAGAGTCTCTCGGCATAATCCTGAATACCTTGGTGACCCAGAACACTGGACTAGCTCTAAACATCACGAATGTACTAATGTCTGTCGCTATGTATATGGCTGGTAAGGAACATTTCGCTTGTGCATCAGTTGAAGCTTATCGTCCACTCTCAGGTCTTATGAGCTTGGACATGCCAGCCTTCCTGAAAGCCCTCAACAAACTCTCCCCACTTGGTTATTCTGTTCGGAACATGATGTGTTGTGAAACGGGGGATCAAGTTCATTCCCAGTATGTATGCATAGTGTTCAAGCCAATAGTATTGCGCTTGGCTGAGCTCTGCAAACGCATGAGGATCTACACTACAGTACCTACTTATATACTAAAGGACTGTTTACTAGAACTTTCTATACCTTTCCTCAATCTTCTTCCTTAATAAGACAGATCGGCACGATGCCAGATTGCCAAATTCCAACATGATGCCTTACGCGTTTCGAGGCCAGACGTTTTCGTGTGGGGATGATCAACGGCTTGCAGATGGATCATGTGCAATCAGTACAGGCGAACAAGTACTCGATATATTTGACCTGGGCGACGTTAACGCACCTGTGAACCTCTGCGCAATCGTCATTACCGCCATTGTGTACCGCCTCCTTGCTTACGCCACACTAAAGCTGTTAAAGACCAGGTTCGAGATAGAGCGGTGACAATGATCAAGTTGGCAACAAATTTTTTACGGGTTTTTATTGGGATCCTGGGCACTCATCACCTGTATTTTAGCAAGACATAAATAGTAGAAATTGTATCATCATCTGTTAAAAATTCATTCTCATCCATTCATTATGCTCAAAGTCATTATCTCGATGTATTTGGGTAATGACTCGTGGTATACTTCTAGATGAACCACGCCGGAAGAAGTTCTCCCTCACGCACCGTTTGCGACATGCATTTGTATGTACTATTAGGTTGCGAGGCGATTGATACCAGGTTCCCTGATTCCCTACTAATATTCTTATACCGTGTCATCAAGTCTGGTAAACTTGCTTTTGTTCCAGAGAAAGCAAAGTGATGAAAGACATGAGAGGTGTCCTATCGTATTGATATTGATATCCATCCAAAGTCCTCGAGACGTCTTGGAACGCCGAAGACCAGACAAATCAGGACCGTGGGGGGCGGAATTAGGAGTGATCCTTTCCGTGAATGTTGGGTCAACGAGTTCGACGAGACAAGTGCACAAAGAAACGCAAAAGAAACATCGAGCTTTTCTCGAAAATGGAGATGTGAGCCTTGTACCTGGCATTGTATTGCGCTATACATTGGCTTCCATTTTGAACTAATATCCTCTCACATGCGTGCGACATTCGGGCGACAGATACGCCGTCGTCTGGCGCATTTCATGTCAGCAGAAGCACGAAGGAGTGCATTATACACTGGGCGCATCCACATCCATCACGTCATCAAACCTCCCTCTTTCCTGATCCCTCCGAAACGTCCTCTTCGCATGTCTAAGCAGGTGCACCATTGACGACGGCGTCATACCCTCCATCCTCTTCGCCGCTCCCTACATCAGCGACCAGTCAATCCCACCTCACAAACAACTCAAAGAAGGAGAAAACTCACAATAGTCGTTGGCCGGACCTTGAAAAGCCGCTCTCGGATCTCTGAACTGAGGCCTTTGACAGTACGATAATCCATCATAGGATCGAGCAGTAGACCCTCGTCGACCATGAAATCCCGCAGGTCTGCCTGCTGTCTGGCTAGGAAAGGCTGGTATCGTCCTGCATAAGCCAGACTGTCAATGTCGTTGTGTAGTATGATGACTCTCAGCTATCGTACCTTCCGTGTCGATTCGTGTGAACAGTCTGGGATCAGCATTCGCCAGCAACGGTATGTCTTTCACAAATTCCGCCGACGATATCGTTTGGTATCGCAGCAAATCAAAGGCGCTGGAGACGGGGACATGTGATAATTTGCCATGTCAGACTACAAGTAGGCTCACCTTCTCATTTTGCCATCCAGTGGAACAGTATATCCTCGAGACTTCCAGCCCTTACAGATAGACAATGTTAGATGGGGTTACATTGAGATGTGGTCACCTACTTGTGTACTGAGCACACAGCCTTTCAATACATCGATGATCTGGTTGTATGTTTGCAGCGTTTGACTGAACGCCCGCCAACGTTCCTCTGATACCACACCGGCATTGTATGCTGTAGACAAAATCAATTAAACCGTAGCGCCTAGATCCAAACGAGGTCAAACCTTTAGCTGTTAACCGCATATCAGAATTTTCCGGCCGCAGTGTCATTCGATACTCCGACCTCGAAGTTAACATGCGGTCTGCAATGATCATCAGGAGGCCCACGGACTTGGTTGTCGACACTTACATGGTTCGTCCGCTCCTTTGACAATAAGGTCATCGATGAGGACCCCAATGAAGCTCTCCGCTCTTGTAAGGACAAACGGTGGACGCCGCAGAGCCGCTAATCCCGCATTGATGCCTGCAACAATACCCTGAGCTGCAGCTTCTTCGTAGCCTGTTGTACCTAGCGAAAGCATTAGTAAACGAGAAAAATGGCGACTTTCTTTGAGACATACCATTAATCTGTCCTGCGAGGAAGAGGCCCTGCTATGGTCTTAGAACACGCCAAATATGAATTGAGAAAGAGAATACGCTACCTTGATGCGTTTTGTCTCCAAAGTGGCTGATTAACTGAGTTAGCTAGAATAACAGACATATATCGCAGACTGACGTAGGAGTTCTCGAGGATCAACGTAGTCGTATTCCACACCATATGCGGGCCTGACCATTTTAACATTCTCCAAACCCTCGATGGTTCGCATCATCGGCTCCTGAACTTCCTCCGGGAGACTGCAGGAGATCCCATTGGGATATATCACGTCTACCGAGTGTCAGACAGCCCAAAGACCAGCACACACATCAAAGAACACACCAGAGTCATAGCCCTCAGGCTCAAGCCAGACTGTATGGGCATCCCGATCGAACCGCAAGATTTTGGCTTCCAGTGATGGACAATAGCGTGGTCCTTTCTTTGTCTCCTGTATATGGACGCTGCGGTGCATATTGTCCTTGACTATCTGGTGCGTAGCCGGGTTTGTCCTTGTCATGTAGCAGGGCACTTGGTTGCTCTGCAATGATGAGATGAATTCAAATGGCAACATTTATGACTTACTGCATTTGGTACAGCATCATTAAGAAAGCTGAACGGAGCAGGAACTTTATCACCGTCCTGACGGTCGAGTGTCATGAAATTTACAGTTTTTCCATCCAGACGAGCTGGCGTCCCTGTCTGAAGGCGTCCGAGTCTGAATCCAGCCGCGCGAAGGGAGCCGGACAGGCCTATAGAGGGGTCTTCATTGATTCTTCCCGCAGGAAACGTCTTTGGGCCTAAGAAAGTATTAATTTCTGGTAGGTAAAGTGAGAGGGTAGGTACCAATATGGATTTCTCCTCCAAGGAAGGTTCCGGTGCAAATGATGACTTGAGAACAAGGAATAATTTCCCCAGTGTCTAAATAAAACGTCAACGTTTGTCCCATTAATCAAGTATAGTCCGGAACACACCAAGTCTGACACCTTTGATGCGCCCCCATACAGAATCAGAATTGTGGTCGTGGTCGAATACAAGGTCGAAGACATCCGCAGCGCGTATGTGCAAGTTTTCCTGATATTTGGCGAGCTCCTTCTTCATGTAGCGCTTATAAAGCTTGCGGTCTATTTGTGCTCGTGGTCCCTAATGATAAAGGGTTACTCAATCGACCCGAAAATTTCGTATCACGTACCCAAACAGCCGACCCCTTCGCCGCGTTCAGCATCCGGAACATTATGCCAGACATATCTACTTTGCCAATCAGCTGCATACAGCACAAGGAAAACGAGCACGTACCAGCGACACGGCCCATCAGGCCGTCCATAGCGTCGACTTCACGAACCAGAGTGCCCTTGCCAACGCCTCCAATTGACGGATTGCACGAAAGTTCACCGATGTTCTCCACATTCTTCGTCAACAAGAGCGTTTTCACGCCCGAGCGAGACGCTGATGCTGCTGCCTCACATCCTGCATGCCCAGCACCGATAACGCAGACTGGAAACAAGCTGAGGTCAAAGGAAAAGTGACGGTTGCAGGAGGAGCTTCACATGCCTTGGTACGGCTCGGAAGCGTGGTCAACGACAGAGGAGAAATATTTATGCAGGCGTAGACGTGTCCATGGTTGGCGCGTTAGATGATTCAACATTCTACGCCGTATCGGTCTCGACGTCGTCGTGGTAGAAGAAAAGCAGAGGATTTAAGGTTATGTAAATAATTTCAAATTTCAACATGGGTGTTAAAATATTACCGAAATTATTAGCGCTGCTTTAATGTTCTAGATGAGTGTCAGAATGCCCAAAATCCCGGATCATTCAAAAAGAAAAAAAATGCTCCAAGAAGCAAGTCAAAAAATGTTATACGATGGACATAAATACAACAGGTGAATTTGATATACGTGTGCGAGAACAGCCCGTGTCGAAAGGCAAACATCTAAACGTTAACGATTGGCATACAGATAAAAGCATAAAGTATATCGTCACTCTACCATAACTCTATTTCTAGTATGTATCATAAAAATCACGTCAAAAGTGAGTCGTCAAATACATCACATTACTGTCGTCGTTCAATTTTAAATCTACTTTTCACCAACTTTAATACGGCATACGCAAGAAGCCGGTACACAATCGCACTAATCACGACCGCGCAGAGATTCAAAGGGGCGTTAACGTCCTTCAGGTTGAAAATTTCGAGGACTTGTTCGCCTGTGCTGATGGCGCATGTCCCATCTGTGAGCATTTGGTCATCCCCGCAAGAAAACGTCTGCCCTCGGAGCATGTATGGCATCATATTCCGAATAGAGTAGCCAACCGGATTGAGCTTGTTCAGATACTTCAAAAATCTTGGCATGTTCAAACTCATGAGACCTAAAATACATATAAGTGACAGTGTAGGTGTAGGCTAGATGCGTCTTACCTGCCATATACATAGCGATGGACATCAGAATGTTCGATATGTTCAAAGCCAAACCAGTGTCCCGTGTGAGAAGCGTATTCATGATCATACCAAGAGATTCTCCGGCGTTCACGATACACAGCCCGTTCAACGCCGTGATGAAGTACAGCGGAACTGTCCTCCCAAGATTGGCAGCGACAGAAACAAAGAGAGAAAGCACCAATGCGGTGACGATCTCAAAGGGGAGTTCCAAGGCGGCATACGATGTTAAGAAAGCTTCCACAGAATAAACACCATCGTCATATTCCTATCAAAAAGTCAGATTAATAGACTCTGATAGATCATTAGACGTACCCTAGAGAAGAAATCTCGTTCTATCGGAAAGACAGCGACATTTTGAAGAATACCGACGAAGAATACTATGCCAAACGTTTGGATTATGGACGCTGTAAGTAAGTACTAGTGACTCACATGGCAATGTCTTTTGGATTAGACCAACGCGAGATTGAATGCTCGCATAATCGTTTCCGATGGGCGAGTAGTAAAGTCCGATACCAATCTGTGAAATGTCAATGATGCTTTTGTATCAGGCAAGAGCACCGACACCTACCGCAACGCCAAGAGTACCTCCAACCCTTACAACCAACAAAGATTTCTGTCGTAGGAACGCTAAAACGCCACGTTTGAGCAGTACAGGCAGCGCGGAAGTGATTGATAGCATCTTCCTCTCATATCCCTTGAAATTAGTTGAAAGCCCCACTTGCCTCTCGGAGAGCGGCGATACACATCCTTCTGAGTCCTGACGATCCTTGAAAGCCTTCACAAGCTTATTGACCTTAACCCGACCAAGTTCCTCCTGCTCAGCCTCCCGCGTATCGACCGAAACAACATCCAATGCGAAGTCCGAAGGATTCATCATAGGAGGGCATTCAAATCCAACCGAGAACATGTAGCCGAGCATCTCGTTCGCAGGACCGGAGTATGCCACCCGACCACCCTTCGCCAGGAGTAAAACATTACCGAAGCACTTGTACAGTTCAGAAGAGCTCTGATGAAGAGTCGTTATGATCGTTCGACCTTCCTTCGCAAGTTGCGACAGGACATCGAGAATGGACGCCGCCGTGAACGCGTCCAAACCAGATGTCGGTTCATCTAACCTAAAAAGTAATGAGTAAATCTTATCAGCATGACCGAAAACATACTCACATCAGAACCTGAGGCTCTGTGAGCACCTGAACAGCAATGGTCACACGTCGTTTCTCGCCTCCTGAGATACCTTTCAACAACTCATTCCCGATGAGAGTGTGTTGACAATCTTTTAGTCCCATCTTCAGCATAACCTCCTCCGCTCTGTGCTGCTTCTCCTCCTTGGACATGCCGCTTGGTAGTCGCAATGAAGCAGCAAACTGCAAGGTCTCGCGAACAGTGAGGTATGGCAGGAGAGCGGAATCATCCTGCGTCACATACGAACACAGGGTGCTCATGACCTCTGGCTTAGCCGGTACACCATTCAGAGTCATTGTTCCCCCAGCAACATATGTTGTCTGGAGCGTCGACTGAAGTCGCTGTGCCATGAGGTTGAGCAGAGACGACTTTCCACTTCCTGAGGGACCCAAGATGACGTTGACTTTGCCAGCCTCGAAACAGGAAGTGATTCCTTGAAGGATTTTGACATCCCTTCCTCGTCTGGGGCGAACTTTGAGAGTGTAATTCATAAGGTCAACGTCAATGCCCGCGATGCTGTTTGGAGTGAGGGTCACAGGAACTCTGATGGCACGCCGTAGTTTGTCCTGCGAGGACTCCCTACTTCCGAGCATCGAGACGTTGACTTTGAAGAAATGGAGGAATAGAATTTGACCCATGACGTATGAGAGAGCGATGCCGGTCATGGCGCAAATCGGGATATAGGTCCAAGTCATATTCGGGACAGCAAGAGAACTGATGATGAAATCGCCCCGATAACTGACACAGTTGGGATCCGTCGCGGCATCACCAAAAGGGCAATCAAAGAAACGACCTTTGAAATCGCTATACACCAAGCCAGTAAATGCGTAGTACTATTGTCAAAGGTAAGCCAGCACTTGAGCATGCGTTGAAACGTTATACACCCACGATTGGCGAAATCCATTTTGTCCAGCGTACATAAATCGGTATAGCGTTGGCTTGAATGAAAAAACCACACGGATACGTGTGGAGCATAAACGCAATACTCGCAATGATCGTTGCCTTGGAGAAATCCCTAGTAATGGCTGTAGCAAAGCCTGCAAACGTGACCGAGATGTACTGGGTAAGAAGTCCGACGGCGAAGTAGTAGAAGAACTGTGTCTCCGACGATGAGAGGCCAACCATGTAATACGTGATGGCGGAAAAGACGAAAGGAACGAGGATGTCCTCCAGGATGGCAAGAGCAGCACGGTGGCTGATAATCCACGGAATGACGCCAACAATTCCATCACTCTGCTCTCTGTCGAAGACGGGAAGATCTATCATAGTTAGACGATACACCTCGTACATCATAATCAGGTATTCCTGCAACCCCACCGAAGTGTAAAGAATGCCTTGTCGTGTTTTGATTCCCGCTAACGAGTCAGGGATGTGATAAAACATAACTCCAACGAACAATCCCATGATTACAGCCTCTAATAAAGCTGAGCCTATACCGAACGGATCGCGGAAGCTTGTCTTCAGTTTCCGAGAGATCAGGGTGAGGATGACACGGCCCACAGGTGCCCTCTGCACATCGCGTTTATCGAAATGAGTGACTACCGCTTCATGTTTGATTGGTGGAAACCAGACAGCTGATTCAAGCTTCCACGCAGCGATGAGCTTATTGACACGATTTCGAGAGGCCTCCTCAGCCTCACTTGTGCGAACGTCGACGGCAGCAATATCGATAAGATAGTCCGCAGGGTTGACGTGCAGTTCTAATGGGTATGCGAGTCGCTCGAACCACGGGATCGCCCCAGAAGAGACGCCTGCATAAAGAGCATGTCCTTGAGAAAGTACCATCACCCTATCGAGCATAAGGAACGCCTCAGAACGAGGCTGGTGCAAAGTCATAATGACCGTCCTGCCCTTCTGCGCGAGACTTTTCAGCGTCTTCACTAGGTGATACGCACTGGTCGCATCCAGACCTGTCGTTGGCTCGTCCAGAAAAAGAACAGAGGGGTTTCCAAGAAGCTGGATACCGAGACTCACACGTCTCAGCTCTCCACCTGAGCACCCTTTGCGCCTGACACCATCTCCGACGTACGTGTTCGAGCAGTCCTTCAGTCCGAGTTCGCGAATGATCTCGTCGACGAGTTGCGCGCGCTCTGAATGGCTAGTAGATGCGGGGAGACGTAGACCAGCGGCGTATGTGAGTGTTTCGCGAACTGTAAGAGTAGGAAGAAGGGAGTCTGTCTGGGTGACATATGCATGTGATATGCTAGATAGGGACGTCGAATTGTTGTGGAGACGCTGGCCTTGAACGGATAGATTACTGCTACGCATCCGTTCAGACAGAACATTTAGCAGCGTGGTCTGAAGGGCATGTCATAATAAACCCTGTGATGAACACTATCTCACGTACCTTTCCACTACCACTGCTCCCTAGAATCCCTGTTATAGTACTACGAGGAAAATCGGCGTCGATATTCGTGAGAAGGCTTTTGATCTGCCTAGCCTCGAGATCTGAATTGTTTTTCCTGAAGCCTGGAAAGCGCTCTTTCCATTGTCGTGTGCCCTCCACCTGTACATAAAGATTCCGGACTTGAACATCCACCGGCGCAACAGACGAGAATGAAAGTTTCTCTTTGTAGTTGTCTGCCAGAGACCAACCCGACGTTAGAGAGTCGTCAACGGATGCCGTGGATGCGCAGGCGACGGACATGGCGAAGGGATAAACTTTCGCATCAGGCAAACCGTGCTCAAATAGCAACGGTTCCAGTAAGACCGACTCTCTCGCTCCACTTTCATCGCTTCTGGAAGCTTGAACGACTTTGGTGCAGCGAGACTAGCTCCTAGAGAAATGTCGCCAGCAGCAGCACTCGCTATAACAATGGGTAATTTATAGTATCGACCCAACTCTGCAATACCGGCTAGTAGAGTGCTTTCAGCCTTGGCGGTCGGCGGTGAGAAGGGACATGGGTGGGGGGGGGGGACGGGGGCGACTCAAACTTATGAGACATCCTACGGAACCATCAATCCGTTTGCAGACGTCTATCACAAGGTAAGCATTCCGATTCGGCATGAAGTCGAATCTCCTGCCTTCGAGTGACCCATACAACTGAGTCCGACATGGACTGTTTAAACATTCAAAACTTGGCAAGTCACTGCCTCAGTACCCAAGGTTCGGTTTTCGAGTTTAGTGTCGTAAAGATAATTATTTGGTTATTTCATAGGGAGAGATAAAAAATCCCGCTGCTAGACTTTTACACAAGTATTGTGAGAGAGCAGGTAACGGAGGGACGAAGAGAACATACTGCGCACGCTTCCCAAACTTCCTTTCCTATTAGTATGCCGTTCTCCAGTCCTATCTTACCACACATCTTGCTCAACAACAAATAAATTAGAGTAAAGCATTGAGCGTAACGCTGTGGGACAGAGTGACGGTGGTGAGAACCAGATAATGAAAAGCTGGTACGGTCGAATAAGTTCTGCGTGACAATCGTAAGTTGAACAGTGACTTGTAACGCTCACGGGAAGTCGGACCGGCGTATAGTAATTGAGAGAAAATCTGGGGGGGAAACAGAAGAGAATGCAGTTTTTCGTTGGGTTTTTATAGTGTAGGACTCTTGAACAAGACCAAACAGAGAGTTATTTACTTCCAGCTACAATTGCCAAGCCACCCGAGTCCGAACTGGATTGAAAACTGAGTCAACGGGAAAAGGACGCCAGCGGCCGCATAGCAAGGATGTTGTCAAGCACAACAGATTAAAGAGTTACGCGCCAGATAGGTAGATGCGATTAGATATGCCTTGGGGGGGGGGGGGGGGGGGGTATCGTCTCTTTGCTGTAACCGTTTTCGCGGATTAAACTCAATACTATAATAGTTCTTTTGGCGGGCCAAACAGCTTGCACAAGTGGGTTAAGAGCTAGAATTAAGGAGGCCTTACAGTTTGCGTCCACATGTACTCCCAAATTGTCGTTCCATACAAAGAGTACGCATAATTTCAAGTATAGGCATCCTCGTGGTTCGAACTAACATACGTATCGATCAAGGACCCTACCATATCATGATATTGAACCAGCACGCATATCACGATCTTGTGCAGGCAGACGCACCGAGTCGATGAGTACCAGGGTATTTTGCTAGACCCGTACATATATAGAGAACGTACTATCCAGCCACTGCGAACCATGCAAGGCCGCAAGGCTAGGTCCGACCAGCAAGTCTCAAACAGCAAATTCGAGGAAGTCCTCCCAGGCATGGACTCTATAGGAGGATAATTCGAGGAGCCTTTTCGTGTATCTGAGTACATTTTCACGCTACGAGAGCCACGGAGTTCCGAGACCAAGAGTTCTTCAGTTTTATCCAAGGCCCCTTCGAGGGCACTGTTTTCTACATAACTTATTCTGCCCAGCGCGCGCCCTGTTGAACTCCTTTTAGTAGTTCTGATTCCATGATGAGGTAACGTTGTTCGATGAAGACGTAGGACCCCTTCCAGGCGGCAGAGACTGACATTGAGAAACTACCACAAATGTCTCTGACTCTAATGAGAATTGGGGAAATCGTTGCTCGCTGCATTCGTGCGGAATGAAACCAGGCTGAGGATAAGAACATTCATAACTCGGAGGACAGTAGCCTTGGAATTCATGTCCTAAGCAAGCCGCACCAAACCAGTACTGAATCTAACTTGGGCATATACTATTTACATCTGACATGCGCATCAACTAGGGGTAAAGGAAGTTTACAACCAAATATGAATTTTTATCGTAGAAACAGATTGCCACGGGTTGAAAAATGGTTATTCATATGCTCCATAGCAATATATACGGTGCTGTGTCGACGCCGGAAGGTGAAGACTTTGGTTAGTCAGAGACGCAGGTGAACATTGACTGGGTAAGGATCATGGTTTAAGTTCAACGTTCAACGCTCGGGTATTCCAAACATCGTACACCGATCCTCAGTATTCTCAGTACTTCAGCGTTAGGGTCGATATTCTCACACACGGAGCTGTAGACCGTTCACGAAGGTGCATAATGCTGCCAGTGCCGATGACCAATGCAGTGGAAGACACTACTACACGCTATTGCACAAACTGGTGGTCCGCAAAGCAAAGATACAGAAGGATATTCAATAAAATCAGGCTTCAGTGACTCGAACCATCAGGATTGTCGCCCACAAATACGGCAGGATGAGAGCAAAAAGCAAAGCTGTAATTTCGGCACACAATCCCGATCTGTGATTAGGTATTGAACGCTGAGTCTTTGGCAAGAATAATTCTTATGTAAGGCTTGGCTCAGGGCTCTCAAGTAGATACGAGTTCCGAGAGTATAGATTAACGCTGGGCTTGACAGACTAGAGCCCTACCTAAGGAAGGCCCGAAACAAAGGGCAAATAGACATATAAACGTTAAAATGTTAACGATTGAGATAAAAGTGTCAGATAGATAATTCAAAGTTGTTCTACAGTTCTAGTGTTCGTGGTATATAAGAGAATAAAAATAATGTGCGTTTAGTAAACATAAAAATCATGTCAAAAATAAGTCGCCGAAATCACCAAAATCAATGTCCTCGCTTTATCTTGAATCTACTCTTCACCGCTTTCAACACGGCGTACGCAAGAAGCCGGTAAACAATCGCACTGATTACGACCGCGCAGAGATTCAGAGGGGCATTAACGTCCTTTAGGTTGAAAATTTCGAGTACTTGTTCGCCCGTGCTGATGGCGCATGATCCGTCTGCTAGCCTTTGATCATCCTCGCACGAAAACGTCTGCCCTCGGAGTACATAAGGCATCATGTTCCGAACAGAGTAACCAAGCGGATTCAACTTGTTTAGATGCTGCAGAAATACGGGCATGTTCAAGCTCATGAGACCTAAAATATCGTTGAGTAGTAGTCAAAATGACAACTGGGTGCAACTTACCTGCCATGTACATAGCACCGGACATTAGGATGTTCGATATGCTCAAAGCCAAGCCAGTGTCCTGTGTGAAAAATGTATTCATGATGATACCGAGAGATTCTCCGGCATTCACGATACACAGCCCGTTCAAGGCCGTGATGAAGAATATAGGAATTGTCCTCCCAAGATTGGCGGCAATAGAAACGAATAGTGAATAGACCAAGGCAGTAGCGATCTCGAAAGGAAGTTCCAAGGCAGCATATGACGTTAAGAAAGCTTCCACAGAGTAGACGCTATCGTCGTACTCCTGGAGAGACGTTAGACTTATCGGACATCAATAGAACAGCAGACATACCCTGTAGAAGAAATCTCGTTCTGTTGGAAAGACTGCGACATTCTGAATAATACCGACGAAGAATACTATTCCAAACGTTTAGATTATGGATGCCGTAGGTGAGTAGTGACTCACAAGGCAGTGTCTTTTGGACTAAACCAACGCGAGATTGAATGCTCACATAATCGTTTCCGATGGGTGAGTAGTAAAGTCCGATACCAATCTGTGAAATGTCAATGAAGCTTTTACAATAGCACAGAACGCCAACACCTACTGCAACGGTAAGAGTACCCCCAATCCGTACAACCAACAAATTCTTCTGTCGTAAAAACGCTAAAACACCACGTTTGAACAGTATAGGCAGCGAAGTGATGATCGATAACATCCTTCTCTGATATCCCTTGAAATTAGTCGACGAAATCCCTGCATGCTTCTCGTCCACTGGTGTTAAACAGTTCTTGGCATCCTGACGTGCTTTAAAAACCTGCACGAGCTCGTTGACCTTCGCCCGACCACGTTCCTCTTGTTCGGCTCCTCGTGTATCAACCGAAACGACATCCAAAGCAAAATCCGCAGGATTCATCATGGAAGGACACTCAAACCCAACTGAGGACATATAATCAAGCACTTCGTCTGCAGGACCGGAGTATGCAACCTGGCCACCCTTCGCCAGTAGTAGCACATTGCCGAAGCGCTTGTAAAGTTCGGAGGAGCTTTGATGGAGTGTGGTTATGATCGTTCGTCCCTCCTTCGCGAGTTGCGCCAAAACATCGAGAATGGACGCTGCTGTAAAAGCATCCAATCCGGAAGTTGGCTCGTCCAGCCTAGAGAGCAATGAGTTAATTATATTGGCATAAGCAGAGGTGGTACGAACATGAGGACCTGGGGTTCCGTAAGAACCTGAACCGCAATGCTCACCCGCCGTTTCTCGCCGCCAGAGATACCTTTCAACAGCTCATTCCCGATGAGAATATGGCGACAGTCTTTGAGCCCCATCTTCAATATAACCTCATCCACCCTCTGCCGGCGCTCCTCCTTAGACATAGTTCTCGGTAGTCGCAACGCAGCAGCAAACTGCAAAGTCTCGTATACCGTGAGATACGGCAGCAGAGCAGAATCATCCTGCGTCACATATGAGCAAAGGGTACTCATGACCTCTGGTTTAGCCAGGATGCCATTTAAGGTCATCCTCCCACCGGCAACATAGGTCGCCCGCAAGGTCGATTGAAGTCGCTGGGCCATAAGATTGAGTAGAGAAGACTTTCCGCTTCCCGAAGGTCCCAAAATGACATTGACCTTGCCGGCCTCAAAACAGGAAGTGATTCCCTGAAGAATTTTGATATCCCTTCCTCGCCGAGAACGTATGTTGAGAGTGTAGTCCGTGAGGTCAACATCAATGCCAGCAACACTGTTTGGAGTGAGAGCCACCGGAGTCCGGGATCTATGACGTGAATCACCCTCCGGGCGTCTCTTAGTTCCAAGCATCGAGACATTGACTTTGAGGAACTGGAGAAATAGCATTTGACCAGTCATTTGTAATACGACGATGCCGAGTATTGCGCATATCGGGATGTACGTCCAGGTTGTATTCGGCACAGCGAGAGAAGAAATTACGAAATCGCCCCGGTAATTTACGCAATTAGGATTCGTCGCGGCATCACCGAAAGGACAGGTGAAGAAGCGCCCTTTGAATTGGTTGTATACGAGACCAGTAAAGCCGTAGAACTATTGTTAAGGGTAAGTCAACACCTGAATTATGCTTTGAAACGTTATGCACCTACCATCGGCGAAATCCATTTTGTCCAGCGTAAATAAATCGGTATAGCGTTGGCTTGAATGAAGAAACCACACGGATACGTGTGTACCATAAACGCGATACTCGCAATAATCGATGCCTTGGAGAAATCCCTAGTAATGGCTGTAGCAAAGCCCGCAAACGTGACCGAGATGAACTGAGTGAGAAGTCCGATGGCGAAGTAGTAGAAGAACTGGTTCACTGATGATGAAAGGCCGACCATGTAGTACGTTATGGCGGAGAAGACTAAAGGAACGAGGATGTCCTCCAGGATGACAAGAGCAGCGCGGTGGCTGATAATCCACGGAATGACATCGACGATACCGTCACTGTGCTCTCTGTCGAAGATGGGGAGATCTATCTTCGTTAGACGATACACCTCGTACATCATAATCAGATATTCCTGCAGCCCCACCGAGGTGTAAAGCACACCCTGACGTGTTTTGATTCCCGCTAACGAGTCAGGGATGTGATAAAACATAACTCCAACGAACAATCCCATGATTACAGCCTCCAGTAAAGATGAGCATAGACCAAACGGGTCGCGGACACTCGTCTTCAGTTTCCGAGAAATCAGGGTGAGAATGACACGTCCGACGGGTGCCTTCTGTACATCACGTTTATCGAGACAAGCGACTGCCAATTCAGGTTTGGCGGACGGAAATCGGACAACCGATTCGTGCTTCCACGCAGCTATGAGCTTATTGACACGATTTCGAGAGGCCTCCTCAGCCTCACTTGTGCGAACGTCGACGGCAGCAATATCGATAAGATAGTCCGCAGGGTTGACGTGAAGCTCTAATGGGTATGCAAGTCCCTCGAACCACGGGATCGCCCCCGAAGAGACGCCTGCGTAAAGAGTGTGCCCTTGAGAAAGTACCATCACCCTATCGAGTAAAAGAAACGCCTCAGAACGAGGCTGGTGCAAAGTCATAATGACCGTCCTGCCCTTCTGCGCGAGACTTTTCAGCGTCTTCACTAGGTGATACGCACTGGTCGCATCCAGACCTGTCGTTGGCTCGTCCAGAAAAAGAACAGAGGGGTTTCCAAGAAGCTGGATACCGAGACTCACACGTCTCAGCTCTCCACCTGAGCACCCTTTGCGCCTGACACCATCTCCGACGTACGTGTTCGAGCAGTCCTTCAGTCCGAGTTCGCGAATGATCTCGTCGACGAGTTGCGCGCGCTCTGAATGGCTAGTAGATGCGGGGAGACGTAGACCAGCGGCGTATGTGAGTGTTTCGCGAACTGTAAGAGTAGGAAGAAGGGAGTCTGTCTGGGTGACATATGCATGTGATATGCTAGATAGGGACGTCGAATTGTTGTGGAGACGCTGGCCTTGAACGGATAGATTACTGCTACGCATCCGTTCAGACAGAACATTTAGCAGCGTGGTCTGAAGGGCATGTCATAATAAACCCTGTGATGAACACTATCTCACGTACCTTTCCACTACCACTGCTCCCTAGAATCCCTGTTATAGTACTACGAGGAAAATCGGCGTCGATATTCGTGAGAAGGCTTTTGATCTGCCTAGCCTCGAGATCTGAATTGTTTTTCCTGAAGCCTGGAAAGCGCTCTTTCCATTGTCGTGTGCCTTCTACCTGTACAGAAAGATTCCGGACTTGAACATCCACCGGCGTAACAGACGAGAATGAAAGTTTCTCTTTGTAGTTGTCCTCCAGAGACAAACCCGACGCAAGAGTGTCGTCAACAGACGTCGTGGATGCGTAGACAATAGACATGGAGGAGGAATGTACTTTCAGACCTGCCAACCCCCGTTCAAATAGTAATTGGGTAAGACAGATTCTCCTACTCCACATTCATTGCTTCTGGAAGTCTTGGACGACTTTGGTAGCGAGACTAGCCCCTGGAGAACTGTCGCCAGTAGTAGCGCCTGATGTGACGATAGCCAATGTCCAGTATTGATACATCTCTGCCATACGGGCTGGTATGGTGCTTAAATCCTGGTGGTTGGCGACGAGAAGGGACATGGGCGGGAGGGGGCGGGGTCGACTCCAGGTTATGAGACATAACTGAGTCTGGCATCGGGGGCGAGCCACTGCCTCGACGCCCAATGTTCGACTCTTCCCGTGTAGTTTCGTAAATAGTTGTTCTTTTGTTTCACGAAGATGGGGTACACAGCTAAAGAAGTAGCTACTTAGCACAGAACACGAAAGAACACTGTGGAAATGCACACCGAAGACCTCCTTTTCAGTACTCCTTTATGTATAGCACCGAGAAGGCGCTGACAGTCATTGTATACGCCAGAAACCCTGTATTGAGGCTGTTAGCGTAGGCATAACTTTGAAAATTCCTGCTCACCATTGGCACAGCACACTCCCCGGACGTTGATACGTCGTGGCGCGCAAATGTCCTCCCCCCGTTAGTATTTGGTGGGCAATATATTGCTGGTGCTAAATGTGGGTCTTAACCTTTGATGAAGGGTCCTAAGACTGCACTCGAACGATGTACGACGAATGTGATGGAAGTACATACCGAGTGCCTCCGTGCCTTCATAAACAGGTGGCACAACGCTGGTCATGCGGCACCCTAGCTGGGGCATTATCTTCAGACGAAACGACTTGTATGTAAGAAAGATCCTGATGCATTTTGAAGGACTGAAGACATTCAATTGAACTTAGCAGACATACGCAGGAGATAATGGTGGGAACTTGAAACTTACGAGGCATGCTATTGAGAAAACTGGCTCGGCGAAGTAAAGGGAGAAAAGGGAATTAGAGAAAACTGGGCTTCAGCGACTTGAACCATCAGGATTGAATCGTCTAAAAAGCGGCGAGACGGAAGCAAAAAGGTAAAGCCATAACTTTGGCAAACAATCCCGATTAGGTACTGAACGCCGAGGCTTCGACGAGTACAACTTTCATGTAAGGTCGGGCTGTAGGCTCTCGAGCAGGTACGATTTCCGCGAGTACATAATAGAGCCAGCCCTTCCAGGCTACATCCCAAACACCTAAGAAAGGCCCGGAACAAAAGGCAAATAGATATGTAAACATTAACGATTAGGATAAAAATGCTGATAAATAGATAATTACTCTATAGTTCTAGTGTGCATGGTGTGTGAAAGAATAAAATGTGTGTATAGTAAACACAAAATCATGCCAAAAATAAGTCGTCAAACTCGTCACTGTCGTCGCTCTATCTTGAATCTACTTTTCACCACTTTCAACACGACATACGCAAGAAGCCGGTATACAACCGCACTGACTACGACCGCACAGAGATTCAAAGGAGCGTTAACGTCCTTCAGATTGAAAATTTCAAGTACTTGTTCGCCTGTGCTGATGGCGCATGATCCATCTGTTAGCCTTTGATCATCCCCACATGTGAACGTCTGCCCTCGGAGCACGTAGGGCATCATGTTCCGAACAGAGTAACCAAGCGGATTCAACTTGTTCATATACCTCAGAAACCTAGGCATGTTCAAACTCATGAGACCTGAATAACATTGAGTAACAGCCTAGGCGGAGGTTAGGCGTGGCTTACCTGCTATATACATAGCGATTGACATTAGAATGTTCGTGATGCTCAAAGCCAGACTTGTGTCCTGGGTGAGGAAGATATTCATGATCATACCGAGAGACTCTCCGGCGTTCACGATACACAGCCCGTTCAAGGCCGTGATGAAGAATATAGGAATTGTCCTACCAAGATTGGCGGCAATAGAAACAAATAGAGAATAGATCAAGGCAGTAGCGATCTCGAAAGGAAGTTCCAAAGCAGCATATGACGTTAAGAAAGCTTCCACAGAATAGACACCATCGTCATATTCCTGTGAGAGAAGTCGGACTTATCGGACATCAATAGCACAACAGACATACCCTGTAGAAGAAATCTCGTTCTGTCGGAAAGACTGCGACATTTTGGAGGATGCCGATAAAGAATACTATTCCAACGCGTTTAGACTAGCAAAAGACAGAAAAGTAAGCGACTCACGTGGAAGCGTCCTCTGAATACAACCAACGTGGGCTTGGATACTCGCATAGTCATTTCCAATCGGTGAGAAGAAAAGTCCAATACAAATCTGTGCAATAAGAATGAATACTTTCGATCAAGGAATAGCGCCAACACGTACCGAAAGTCCAAGAGTACTTCCAATCCGTACGAGCAACAATGAATTTTGTCGGAGGAACGCAAGAACACCACGTTTGAGCAATATTGGCAACGCGGGTAGTAATTGATAACATCTTCCTCTCATATCCCTTGAAGTTGGTCGAAAGCCCCATTTGTCTGTCGGACAGTGGCGACACCCGCCCTTCCGCCTCCTGACGATCCTTGAAAGCCTTCACAAGCTTATTGACATTGAGAAGCCCAAACTCTTCTAGCTCTGCCTCCCGGGTATCAACCGAGACGACGTCCAAAGCGAAATCCGAGGGATTCATCATAGAAGGGCATTCAAATCCAACCGAAGACAGATAGTCAAGCATCTCGCTCGCAGGACCGGAGTATACCATCCGACCGCCTTTCGCCAGAAGCAACACGTTACCGAATCGCTTATAAAGTTCGGAAGAGCTTTGATGAAGAGTCGTAATAATCGTTCGACCCTCCTTCGCAAGTTCCGCCAGAACATCTAGGATCGACGCCGCTGTGAACGCGTCCAAGCCTGACGTCGGCTCATCCAACCTAGAAAGTATGAGCAAATCCTTTCGACAACTCCAAGGAAGTTTACTCACATAAGAACCTGAGGCTCCGTTAGCACCTGAACAGCAATGGTCACCCGCCGTTTCTCACCTCCAGAAATACCTTTCAATAACTCATTCCCGATGAGAGTATGTCGACAATCTTTTAGCCCCATCTTCAGCATGACTTCATCTGCTCTGTGCTGCTTCTCCTCCTTGGACATGCCGCTTGGTAGTCGCAATGAAGCAGCAAACTGCAAGGTCTCGCGAACAGTGAGGTATGGCAGGAGAGCGGAATCATCCTGCGTCACATACGAACATAAGATGCTCATGACTTCTGGTTTAGCCTGTATACCATTCAGCGTCATCGTCCCACCGGCAATATAGGTCGTCTGCAGGGTCGACTGAAGTCGCTGTGCCATGAGGTTGAGCAGAGAAGACTTGCCGCTTCCTGAGGGACCCAAGATGACGTTGACTTTGCCAGCCTCGAAGCAGGAAGTGATTCCTTGAAGGATTTTGACATCCCTTCCTCGTCTGGGGCGAACTTTGAGAGTGTAATTCGTAAGGTCGACATCAATGCCTGCGATACTGTTTGGAGTGAGGGTTATAGGGGTACTGGATGCACGTCTGATTTTCTCTTTCGGGCGTTCTTGACTTCCGAGCATCGAGACGCTGACTTTGAAGAGATGGAGGAATAGTATCTGACCGCTGACGTACAAAAGAGCCATGCCGACTATTGCACATATCGGGACGTAAGTCCAGGTCATGTTCGGGACCGCGAGAGAACTGATGATAAAATCCCCCCGGTAATTGGCACAGTTGGGATCTGTCGCAGCGTCACCAAAAGGGCAATCGAAGAAGCGACCTTTGAAATCGCTGTACACTAAACCAGTAAAGGCATAAAACTATTGTTAAAGGTAAGTCAACAGCTAAGTATGCACTGAAACGTTATACACCCACGATTGGCGAAATCCATTTTGTCCAGCGGACGTAAATCGGTATAGAATCAGCTTGAATGAAGAAACCGCACGGGGACGTGTGCAGGATGAACGCGATGTTCCCTATGATGGTGGCCTTTGAGAAATCCCTTGTCATGGCAGTAGCAAAGCCTGCAAACGTGACCGAAATGTACTGAGTAAGAAGTACGACGGCAAAGTAGTAGAAGTACTGGGTCTGCGACGATGAAAGGCCAGCCATGTAATACGTGATGGCGGAAAAGACGAAAGGGACAAGGATATCCTCCAGGATAGCAAGAGCAGTACGGTGGCTGATAATCCACGGAATGACGCCAACGATTCCGTCACTGTGCTCTCTGTCGAAGACGGGAAGATCTATCATGGTTAGACGGTAAATCTCGTACATCATAATGAGGTCCCCTTGTAACGCCACCGAAGTGTACAACAGGCCCTGTCGTGTCTTGATACCCGATAACGAATCGGGGATATTATAGAAAACAACCCCAACAAACAGGCCCATGATGATGGCCTCTAATAAAGTTGAGCCTAGGCCAAAAGGATCGCGGAAGCTTGTCTTCAGTTTCCGAGATATTAGGGTGAGGATGACACGGCCCACAGGTGCCTTCTGCGCATCGCATTTATCGAAACGAGCGACTACCAATTCATTTTTGATTGGTGGAAACTGGACAGCCGATTCAGACATCCACGCCGCGATGAGGCTTTTGACTCGACTTCGGGAGGCCTCCTCTGCCTCACTAGTGCGGGCATCGATGGCAGCAACATCAATCAGATAGTCCGCAGGATTGACGTGAAGCTCTAATGGGTATGCAAGTCTCTCGAACCACGAAATCGCCCCAGAAGAGACACCTGCATAAAGAGCATGTCCTTGAGAGAGTACCATCACCCTGTCGAGCAGGAGGAACGCCTCAGAGCGAGGTTGGTGCAAAGTCATGATGACCGTCCTGCCCTTCTGCACGAGACTTTTCAGCGTCTTCACTAGGTGATACGCACTTGTCGCATCCAGACCTGTCGTTGGCTCGTCCAGAAACAGTACAGAGGGGTTTCCAAGAAGCTGGATACCGAGACTCACACGTCTCAGCTCTCCACCTGAGCACCCTTTGCGCCTGACACCATCCCCGACATATGTGTTCGAGCAGTCCTTCAATCCGAGTTCGCGAATGATGTCGTCAACGAGTTGCGCGCGCTCAGAGCGGCTCGTTGATGCGGGGAGACGTAAACTGGCGGCGTATGTGAGTGTTTCACGAACTGTAAGAGTAGGAAGAAGGGAGTCTGTCTGTGTAACATATGCATATGATATGCTAGATAGGGATGTCGAATTATTGTGAAGGCGCTGGCCTTGAATGGATAGGTTACTGCCACGCATCCGTTCAGACAGGACGTTGAGCAGCGTCGTCTGAAGGACATGTCAGAGTGCAACCTGTAAAGAACACGATCTCGCCTACCTTTCCACTACCACTGCTCCCTAAAATGCCTGTGAGAGTACCACGAGGAAAATCGGCGTCGATATTCGTGAGAAGGCTTTTGATCTGACGAGCCTCCAGATCGGGGGTATTTTTCCTGAGGCTAGTAAGTCGCCCTTTCCATTGCAGTGTGCCCGCCACCTTAACAGAAAGGTTCCGAACGTGTACGTCCGCCGGGGTAACAGAAGAGAATGAAAGTTTTTCTTCGTAGTTGTCTGCCAGAGACCAACCCGATGCAAGAGTGTCTTCAACAGACGTAGTAGAAGCATGGTCAGCAGACACGGAGGCAGGACGAACGCTCAACCTAGACGACGCCCGTTCAGAATCTTCAGATAGTAGCGGTTCCAGCAAGCCCCACTCTCCCGCTGCACTTTCCTCGCTTCTGGAAGTCTCGAACGACTTTGATACAGCGAGACCAGCCCCGGGAGAGATATCGCCAGTAGTAGCGCCCGCTGTTGCAATAGGCAACTTCGAGTACTGACACAACTCTGCCATACCTGCTGGTAGAGTCAATTCTGGCGGTCGGCGACGAGAAGGGAGAATGGCAAGAGAAAGAGAGAGAGGGAATCCGACTTTTGAGACATCCTCCACCACTGTTTTGACAAAGATTCTTGCCTCTTTCGGACGCGCTTCTGACACGGCAAGTGTTCGGCATACTCTGTCTTCGCGTGCATGGCACGTGATGAGAAATTGAGCCATTCTTACAAGTCGGGCTGGCCTAAAGTTTCTCTATCTCGAGACTTGCTGCTGAGCGAGCATTGAGGTCTTACGCAGTCAGGACATTGAGCTAGATGCCAGGTCAATATCATTCAAATCCACCTTTTATTTGGACTCACATACGCTCAACATTGTCCAGTCCTGAGAGTGAGTTTCTGTCATATTCAAGAAGGGCTGCGGATAGATGTTGAAGAAGGTAGGAAACTAGACCACCGTTATGCCCCCATCGATTGACCCTGGGAAACATAAGAAAGATGAGTTGACAACGCCGGACTTCGGAGCGGATGCAAGTACGTTCAACGTTCCATGCTTTGGAGTCTTTAGGTGATTTAGCGAAGTGCCATCAATGAGAGAATACACCCTTACCTGCAGAGTTTCTAGTGGAGATACCTTTCCTGCCAAAGTGAAGAAGGGGCAAGGAAACTGACTCGATGATAGCGAGAGGAAAGGTACGAGCTTGATATCTGGCAGGCCTGCATCCATGCCTGTAACTCTATATTTCACCAATAAGACGAGTAAGAGTCTGAAGGTCGTCAAACGACGCTTGATCATGGGTAATATGACGCCAGTGGATAAGCGGCCGTGGATCCGTTCCATCACCCTCCGTTACACCATATCTCCAATGTGGTCCAATACTTCCAATCCAGTAAACTTTTTCAAATGCTGTACTAACAAAGGCGGCATCAGTTTGTCTACCAATCTGCCGTTGAAGAGTTGGGATTCCGGTTTCCCAATGCGGGCTGTTCTTCACTTTGACGATGAGAACAGTACGAAAAGTGGGCGGAGGTGTAGATAATTTCATGACCTCGATGACCAGGTCTGGGATATGGCTGTCGCTGTTGTCGGGGAGGCGATGTTGGGGAGTGACCAGGTATCCGTGGGAAGCTGGGAAAAAGGTGGCGAGGATGGTGGTCCAAGTACCATACCAAACGTCCTCATTACGTGGCGGGTGAGCAGTGTAATACTCGAGGACTGTACGGACAGTTATATCGAAGGGCATTGTGAGCACAAATTAGTTTAGGATTTGATCGAGGGGGAAACTGTCGGAACATGAATATAATGATGGCCGAATCCGGCACTGATGAGAGGAGTGCTGCTTTGTCCTGGCCGATCCGGCATGGCGATCGCATCCCAAAATAGACGGCGACTCCGACTCTCATTAGTATCTCTAGTACAGAAGTGTCCCTTGTTTCACAGCAATTTGAAGGATCATTCTATGTTCCAAGGAGCAGCCCAGCATGTAGGGCAAGCGAGGGATGACGCGACTTTGTGCAGTGAATTCCAAGTTTCGATCCGGGCCCACACCCCCCTCAGTTCCAGACTCTGAACGACTTTTCTTCAATACAGACCATCGAATCTGGTGTACGAGACTAATAACAAACGAGCAATGCACAGAGTAAGTTGCTGATGTCAGCGCCTCAAAAAAGAAGACCGTTTGCGGTTTTACGACTCTGAACCTAATGCGTCCCTGTGTTCTGAGAGTATCTGCCTTGGTACTCTCTCAGGACCGTGGCTCGGGGAGGATGTTTTGGATTTTTGAATTGTAAAATAGAACCTTTATCGATTCCATACTGTGAGATCAGTCCTGACCGAAGGATTGACTAGCCAATCTCAGACTACTAGACAGTTCGAGCCCGCCAATTGGAATCCTGGAAAGTTTTGGTCTTCATCCTCGATATCTGCCTCTCCAAGTTGTGCAAATAAGTTGGGATTTCACGCACATACCGGCAGATCGTTCACAAAACGTGAACACGCTACGTGACACCGAGTTGGTAGCGGAATGAGACAAGGTCTCGAATGAGAACATGTACGATGTTGGCAATGGAAGATAATATTGTTCTGTTCCACTCGATTGTCAGAGTCAGATCAGCGCTGACTAGAGCTTAAACAGTTCACCGGTTACCTTTCGTGCCAAACAGTGCAATTAAGGTCGTATCACTGAGTGTAACACAGCACGACGTCCTTTCTAGGTGTAGCTGTCTCTACACCTCATGTCCAACGTTCTCCACCTGCTCGATACTCCCATCAAGAAGATCCTTCTTTACGTGAGATACCCTCTCTTCGTCAGCCAGGAAATAGTGCTCCGGTCGTTCCATCTGAATAGCCTCCTTGTGTCGGAATGCAAAGATCAGTCCCTTGTGCTCTCTATACAAACGATCTATATCTTCTAGATGTCTATTCGACGTCTCGGGGTAAAAGAGGTATACAACCTAAAGAAGTATGAGCATCTGCTCTCTGCATCAATATCTGTGTCGACCTACGGGAATAATCACAATGTTAAACGTCATCCAGATGAGGTAGAATTTCCAGCCGAGATTCTGAATACCTGGAGGTGTTGCTTGTACGACACAATAGTTGGATATCCAATTACTTCCTGTGCCCAATGCAGCGCCCATTGTCCGCATCGACAGTGAATTGATTTCTACGGGGTAGAGCCATGGCACACCCTATAGAAGACTTAAAAACTGTTAGGTCAAGATTTAGTTCGCTCACCTGCCAACAGATCCCGAAGAAAATATAGTACACGAAGAAGAAACCGGTCGCGGCCGCACCGTAATTCGTCCCGCCCTGGGAAAGCAAGGCTGAAATGAAGATGTAACATACAGCCTGACCTGCTGCACCCCACATCAAGAGCTTTCTCCGACCAGCTCGTTCGATGAGATGAAGGCCAGCGAAGGAAAATACGAGGTACGAGAGAGCATTGCAGGCAGCAAGAAGCCGAGAGAGACGGTTCGACAGACCGACAGAATTTTGTAAGACGAGAGGAAGACTGCAAAAAATCAGTGAAGGAACAGACATCAAGAGTTAAACGCACTAGTAGCTGGTAACATTGATTCCCGACAATTGCTGCATCCACTGTGTTCCTAAGGATCCCAACATTAGGAAGTTGACTCAGACGAAGAGCGCATGGCTCACCGGCGCCGAGACACATGCGCTTCACCATACCAGTCTCGCCAGTACGCCCATGCAAGAGGTCCGACAAACTTGGAGAGGTCTCTCTTTCAATGCGAACGGCTTCGAGAATCTCCGCTTTCTGCGAAACAACCATAGGGTCTGTCGCCTTGACGCCCTCCCCTTCAAGTGCGACGAGAATTAACACACCCTCTGCTTCACGCCCATGAGCAAGAAGCCATCGAGGACTCTCAGGAAGCCATGGAACGGTGCAAAGCATGATGACCGAAAAGACGAGCTGAAAAGCGAGAGGGAATCTCCAACTAATGCTTCCTTTGACATAACTCAATCCGAACGTCATCCAGTTGCTGATCGCGTATCCCGCTATGTTCATACTACGTAGAGAAGTTACTATTCGGGTGCACACGCGGAATTTAGACAATCACGTACATCATTCCGAGAACGACAGCCTTTCCTCGAAGTGAGGGCTTCGTAGTCTCGCTTTGCCAGACTGGGGCAGTGGCCGTGTTAATGCTGCAGTATCAGTCATAAGAAGAAACGACGAAACAAAAAGGACAACTCACCCGTTACCTACGCCAGTTATAAGACGAGATACAATGATTGTGGGTACATTATAAGAAGCGGCTTGTATGATAGCTCCAATAGACATCACAATGACCCCAAACATGAGCATCTTCTTCCGCCCAAATCTTTCTCCGACAACGAATGCTCCCATGGCACCGACAAAACTATAACGACGTGTCAAATTCGAATATGACGGAAACTAGACAACCTACCATCCGATATCGTAAAGAGACACGATTGTCCCTTGGAGGCTAGAGTTGGGGTAGCCCATCTGTTTCAGGAAATCATCTGTGACGATGATCCCACCAAATACACCTTGATCATATCCTAACCCCCTACTTCAATAGAACGCAGGAAGAACAGGACAGTAGACCCACCAAAAAGTGTCATCGCCGTGATACACGCGACATTGACACAAGCGTTCAGCGCCATCCCCGTAAGGCCAAAATAAGGCTTCTGTGATCTGACATTCCGCATGGTGAGCAATCTAGTGTATGGGCAAGACTCCGAGATCTGATGGCATATCACATTTCCTGTTGACCTTTATACACTTGAATGGTGGCGTCGGATCTTTTCAAATGCAGCCCAGTATTCGACGTCAGCTTGTATCGCACTGCGGGCAACCAGAGGTCAGCTGCCCGCGCAAAGGAAGGAAGGCAGGATAAACCGATCCGGAGACCCATGACGGTGTTCACGAGACTTGCTTTGATGTTCCATTTCAGTCTACTCCATTCCCCACTCAATCTCTGATCCCAAGTAGGGCAAGAGGAAAAAGGAATTTGCATAAAATGTCATCACGTTACACCAATGCACCCGAATGTACAGCTGAATGATGAAGGTGAGGAAACACAAAGCGGGCCACATCAATGAGTACGCACAACGTAGTGATGTTCTCGTGCAGCAGCCGAGCCGAGCCGCTCTAAACTCCTTCCACCACCACCACCACCACCTCGTCAGTGTCTGCGTCAGTTACCAATGCAATTTTGCGTTCGGGTTTGGATACCTTGATGACAAGTTATTTCAGATTAGTACCATAATAGAGCCGCAGACAACACATGAGCCCTACCGCTATATACAGCGCCGAAGCCACAATTATGATCATTCCGGTCACCGTCCAAGAGCTGGGATGGAAGTCGAAGAAGACGTTTTCGATGATCGTAATAAATACAAGCTGACCATGGAAGCCAATAAGGACGAGCCAAAAGGGGGGAAAGACGACTGTGACGGTTACCTTGGTGTATATAGCCGTTGTTCCTCTGCCCGCCGTTTCCCTCTGTAAGCCCATCACTGAGAACATCTTAGAACATGAATGAGCATCACATTTCGACCACACAATGTTTGATGATTACCTGTGCGGGGAATGCACAAAGGATGACAACAGTAAGCCACAACCACTCTGTAGGCATGACGAATGGTGTCTGCGTCACAAGCATCCTTCGACATGTCAGCAAACACATTATCGATAACCAGGCAATGGGAACAACCTACGCGATGATAGCCACAATCCCACACTGTAAAGCGTGGAACGCCATACAGTGATATGGGTGTGCGCGGTGGCCGATGGCACGTACCACCGTGTCTTGGGGAAAGTCAATGAATAAGCGATACAGTAGCGAGGAAAAGAAAACTTACAATCGCTGGACATTCCAAGTACACCTATCAGCGCCGCGCTACCAAGCAAAGAAACTTTCATTCAAGTAAAGCGGCGACCAAATGGACGTTTGTAGCTCACCCAATCGCGATCGAGTGACGGCTGGGGTCAACACCAAGCACAGGATCTGCTTCGTCGACTGTAGAACCAAAGAGAATTTCTGGTTGCGCAATACACAAGACGCCGACCATGCTCAACACTACAAACCTCTTCAACTTTCATGATGAACGGTCAACACGATATTCACTTACACCCGGCAAGTCCTTGTCCAACACCAATCCTCTCTCCCAAAGTGACAACTCCAAGAATGGCCGTCACAAAGGGAGCAAGGAAAATCAACACAGTAACCTCGGACAACGCGAGGTACTTGAGCGAGTAGTATATTCCGAACATTCCGCAAAATCTGAGCCATAAAAGGGTGAGCATTCAAGTTGATAATCCACACATGAAAAGGTATACCCGACTGTGCCTTGCCACACGAGCAGTCCTCTGACACCTTTCGGCCCCAAGATTGGATCCTGTACGCCTGAAAATAGCGACGCGCATACGCAGAGTATGTATTGTACAACCTTGAAGGACGGCAATGAGCTAGCAATCTCTTACCCTCAAGTTGTAACGCATACCGATCGAAATAGCAGCCACTAAAATAGATACTTCAGCCAAGGTATCGAGGCGGAGTGAGAGTATGATTATTCACCTCAAGTGTAGACAATCCGGGGTCAAGCTTACTCATTTGCTTAATGCTGGCCTCCTGGATAGAATACATCCCCTGCGATGCGGTCATGAAAAGGAGACCGCTGTTATCGTAGCAGAACTGTTTGGATGTGACTTTCCATGTCCTAGGAGACTCTGGAGAGTCCCCAGGCAACGCGATAGAACCTCTGGCGGCGAGTCCCAGCATAATGAGAGGAAGGTGGACAGGGTAGCTAGCTGTCAACTACGTTTAATATGGGCATGCACACTTCTTTCGGGGTTTAGTAGGTGAGAAGTATTCAGTAAGGCCGACCCTAATCTAACAAGTCATCGTGGCATTCTGTGAGTCTTGCAGATATAGCATCAATAAAACTTGAGCTTGTAGGTTCTGGGCCTAGAAGTCTTCGTTAGTGAAGAAATTCAAGTTCAAATACGAGTTACAATACTTCTTGAACGTTGATTATAAGATTCTCCGCAAGGTCATCTTCAGCCCCCAAAAATGCACGCGGATCAATAGCGGTGCGGAGAGCGCCGATACGAAATCCAAAAAAGAAACGCCGAATTCATTTTCAATTGAAACACCCCAAGAAATACCTTTGTTAGCGTTCAATACAGTTTGCTTTACCTCATAATTGATGCCGCGAAAGAAGACATGCATCGCTGTAACGCGAGCTGTACATGGAACATGGAATATGATGAGCGGCAGAGCCAGAAAACCAGATTATGAGGGGTGTTGATGAATCGATCAAACTACAGGAGCAAAGGATAAGTTGAGAGCCTGGAGTTGAAACCGACGGGGACCGACCGTACTGGTTACGTGAGCCATCTTCGAACTCTCTTCGATATTACACGAAGACTTCGATCCATGATGTGTCCGTCCGCAGTCCATGGGTAGATGTGAAGACATCATCAAATTTATATTGGTTGTCGTTGCGAGATCCACTGTCGTCTACGGAACTACGGGGTAGAAGAGATGAGTGCATTAGACTTGAAATTACAATGCAGACATATGAAGAAAAACTTACCAGTTATCGCTTATTTGGTGTGAAGACTTTCCAGGTCAAGAGATCAATCCGTCATTCTCACCCAACTCTACGTTAATTTTCTCAATTTAACGTCTGCGTGAACTAGTCACCGGTTGTAGGACCTCGATTCCATCGAGAAATTCGTCAGCAGTGCCAGGATGGTTAGCGTAGGCTGGCGGTAAGCCCATCTGAATCCCTCGTATTCTCTGTCGTATTGGCGTGGAAATGGGAGCCACAATTTAATTGACCTGTATTCTTCGAAGAGCTGGCCAGCAGTTTCAACGGTGCAGTCCTACTTACGGACCTGCATCCAAGAGTTAAATTAAAGTTTGCGCGGCAAATATTGACACAGGCACCTGATGAAAACCGATAACGTAGAACCTGAACCCAGAGTATCCATTTCCACCAAGTACGAACTTGATCCCACGCCCATCGTATCTGCCGAGAACTTGAATGCGTCTGAGAGTGTGGTCCATAGCGTCAGCGACGATCTTGGCACCTGGTAGACCATCAGCAATGTCTTCTTCGGAGTTGGCAAGCTGATGGTACCGTGTAACGTCGAGGGAAGTGCCAGTAACGTTTTGAAGTCGCACATTGGCAGGTTTGCTCCCAAAAAAGGTCGCAACAGGCAAGGACCCTTGTCAGGGGCGCCGGCAGGGTAAAACTGCTCACGGATACGGGTAGAAAATTCTGTAGGTAATGTGTGATACGCTCCACAGCGAGCGATCCATGCGCAACTACTGGACGAAGAGGACGAAAGCGACCGGCGAGACCTGTTCTCACTGGACGAACAAGGAACCGCGCCAGCTGGCGAAATAAATCGGAATCGCGAAGATCATTGTACGCAAGTGGGTGAGGCAGAGAGAAGACTGAGTTGGAAGAACACGATCAGGAAACTTGCACAAGGATATCACACTCGGACGAGCTGAAGAACGGGTCGAGCGTAGTATACGTATCACTGGCGACATGGCGGTCGCGAAGAGACTCAGTTTTCCGGTCCGGTTATCCGACACAAATGTGACAACGAAAAGTAATCGTTATGAATTGTACACAACTAGCATTCATCGATTGACAACATCGATATACCGCTTTAGGGTCTAAATTTTATTTATGTCTTGTATCTGGATTTTCGGAGTATTTTTCCACACACAATCATATTATATCACATGATCACAACCACAATGATCTCGACATCTACCCAGCACTCCCCGTTCTGGCAAAGTTATCCTCCAGCATGAAAACTGCTGTAAAACCCTTCACAGGAGATGAGCTCTTCGGTATTCTAAGGTGTGGGGTACTCTTTGTAGTATTTGGGTAAAGTGAATTGTTCATCTCTTGCATTGCTCTTGCAACTTTAGAGAGGTTCATCGGTATATACAGAGATCTATGATTATAGCTTGTACTAAGCCTGGGATAGATCTATTTCCTGTCCAAGCAGAGCGCTGACATGCTTCCTCTCCCGTTCTCTGAACGAAGCTGGATCCGTCAACCTGAGACATACCTGGGAGCAGGGAGATAGTCAAAAGGAAACTAGTTGTGGTGACTCTGTGTGTTTGCGTCCTCGGCGTAACTGCTTTTTCCACCTCATGGTACTGTGACCGTGCTCTTGTCAATGCTCATGCTCTACATGCAGTGACCAGAATCATAGACAGTGAATGAGGGTGCTTCTCACTCCTTTCATCCCTGTCATTCTTACTGGCTTTTTCTCATTTGTAATTTTTATTTCCCTGATTTCTCCTTAAACGCTCGCTCTGCTTTTTTACCACCCAGGTGGCAGGTTCTAATCAATCTATGTTACGTCTCATCATCGGCTCCCACAAAGATGTGCATCTAAAATGGTATTTCGGTCAACCCACAAATTTTGTAGTCCTAGAGCTATATAAAACAGTGCTGATTGGTGGACTATCACGAAAAAGCATCTTTGGGTTCGAAGATTACAGTTCAATGCCATGGAGATCGCGGTCGTGTCATGCCGTGGGAGTAGTCACATGATATGACGTCTTAGTCATCCCGAAAGTTGACCCAGAAGCGACCCTGGCAAGCAAGGTAATTTGGTACATTCTCCATAGTCTTTCACCTCCAAACAAAGCCGTGCTGGATTCATTAATGGGGATGGTGGATCATACGGCCCTTATGCCGACACTCGATACGAGGTCAGTCATAGAAACATGATATTAAATACTATAAGATTCAATGACACTCTCCAAAAGCCGCCAGTGAAACGAGGTTATCCAAACCTCCAGGATCTCTGGAGCTCTGCGACCAGGACCTCCAAACTTCGCTCTAGAAGCTCAACATGCCTAGGCTCCCATATGATCTATATGAGCAGCATATACGTGATGCTCCGCTTCTGTGAGCCACTATCCAACTGGGGATTTGGAGTCTTTGCGTGATCAATTCACACAACACGTTCTGCCCTGTAGAAAATTTCAACAGTATCCCAGATAGGTAGAAGGATGGCGAAAACGGTCGCGCGAGCATTGTTCAGCCATGAAGCTTTAGTAAGTTGATTCCGAGTCGTCGATGATAATCTTCACATTGATGGTTCTTGTCGCAGTGACCATTGTTGATAGTTACGAAAGCAGAAAAGCTTCGGATTGGCTAGTACGCCACCCAGGCCGCATTTACTGTAAGAATCTGAGCTACAAGTCAATTCAATTAACAGAACTTGCTCACGAGATAACGATCAAAGACCGTGGATTTCGTAGGGTCCTCGACCCCTTCCTTGCCTATCGGACCAAAGGATGTCATGATGCGCGTAACCCCCGCGGAACTCTAGAATGCAAACAAAAGTGAGCCAGGATAAACGTAAGGAGGTTTATCAGATTATGGGAATAGGCCTTTGTGAAATGGCGCTGCAACAAAAGGTACTGGGCACCGAAACTAAGCCATTGGAACTTTTGAAAGGTGACGTCCTCCGCCTATGCCAAGTATCCGAGTAGCTGTTCATATCTTGACACTTCATACTATGTAAGTGAGAGATCTGTTGCTTTGCTCGGATGAGCTAACTCGATTTCCTCGTCATATTTGCGCCGTCCAACTGGGTTCTTTACAAACCTTTTGATTCTGCATCACAGAAGACGCGACTTCAAAGATGGCTGAATGCTGCTACTGCTCGGAGACATCGTTACCGCGCAAACACCGTACAGACAGGCTATACAGAAAATTGTGGATTCACTTGCTGGAATTCCGGAGAACACAAGCTCTTCGAACCTGCCTAACTAGAAATCTTAAAGTCCGTGATCGAAGAATGAGCTCAAGACAGTCCAAAGATGCGGAAAGTCACCTTATTCAAGTATGTGAACACACTCTCCCAGATGGCAAATGCGGTGAGTAGCCTGCCTGTCCTGTATCAGCCAGCCGGTGTCGTGAACTACAGAACTAAGCTCATATTCGGGTCCGTGGTAGTCCGAGAATCAGTGTCGATGCAGTGTAGCGAGGCGAGGCAGGGGCAAGTTCACGCTGAACTTGAGTTTGACAAGAAGTAAGGTGGTGGTGGTGGTACCGGCGCAAGGTCCCAACAAGCCGTTATCGAAGCAGAGATATTTCTGAGACAATAGGTTGCTGGAAGTAAACCGACTCAGTCGTCGGGCACTGTGTGAACTTGATTACTGTATGACTGTGACAAGACCTTCCTCGGCCTCTTCTAAACAGCTAAAGAAACCGGATCGAGATTCCAAAACAAAATACCCAAGATACGCACCAAACCCTCTCATACTGAGTCGTTGGAGTATCCCCAGGGAATTCCCGCGAGGTTTTGCAAATTGTCAAATCATAGTATTGGTTACCTTCAATTTCGTAGTTGCCATCGTGTGCGGCACGTGCTCCATCGAGGTACACTAGCAGCAAGTGATAGAGGAAACTTCTATTGTGAATGTCATGTAGTACGTACTGTCCTGGAATCAAAGGCCCGGTGTCCTGGTAACGGATTACCGAACGCGATAAAACAAAACACCTTTTTTTGGTGTGCAAAAATTAGAATTGCCTTCCAAAAATTTTAATCACTGCCTAATACCGGGATCTGAGTCTCAAAAGATAAATAAATTTCTATGAGGACCACGAGGTTGGAACATACTTTCCAACTCTGCCGACTGCAGTCAGGTTATGGTATTGGGCGAGGGGCACCGGGCGGCCTCTTCAACATGAATTTTACCTATAATTAGATCAGGAGCGAGGGAATGAGATGATATTATAAAATCGTCTTTTGTCAACTAGTTCACTGGAAAGCCTGTCACCCTGGATTGTGCTTCTAGCTAGCATCAATTGTGTTCAACGTTGCTTCATTAGAGTTTCCCCTTGATTTTTTGTTGAAAGGCTCTGATAATGTGATATGCCAAGTTTGTATAAAAAATTCCCAGATGCTCCAATGCACTGATAATTGAGCATGAACACGTGTCGGAAAAACTGCAATTGCCTTTTTTGACATTATTACGTGACTCTTTTCTTATATGCCCTTATGATGGATTATAAAGTGTTTACCGTCATCTGAGGGCTCTAGATTTCTGTCAGAATTAACTTTTGAATATGCTCTCTCCTATCCCGCAAAGAGTTTCTTGATATACTTTGTTGTTCAGGATTTAGCGAATGGACATTATAATGTCACGTGCCAACTTTTTGACCTTATGAGGCATTATAAGCCATTATAAGATATTAAAATGTAAAAAAATGCGTCATAATAAAAGAGTCAGCATTATGACGTATTATATGGCCAAAAAAGGCATTTACACTTTCTCCGACACGAGTGCAACTTGTTTCAATTATTTTAGCCAATGAGTCTGAATCAATTACGGAGCCTCAGGCCTCAGATACTGTGATCTGAGACGCAAATGCAAAAATTCCGGATTATAATCAACAGGGTTCCGGACCGGTGTTCCAGAATACCGGGTGGGTCGGTGGGCCGCCTTCTATACTGCTTTGAACAAAATCTATGTACCGGAAATGTTATTCGCACGGCGATCGGACGGTCGGTCGGACGAGGGCTTAAAAAAATCGACTGGATGTACTTGAAAAAAAAACTCGAACCCCCTTGATTATAATTCTTGTTGAACAGAAATTCAAATTGACGAATTTCTGACTCCAGGGAATCAACGATAAAATTATTCTATACTCTAAAGTACTTTAACAGAAGAAAGGAATAATAACTGCGGCCTGCAGGAGGGCGACGTTAACGTTTCTACTAGCATTTGGCATAAATCAATCAATTGATGGTGACTACTAATCACGGTGATGCGCGCTAACTGACAGTTCCTAATTAGGATCTTTGAGTTTCAGCGCCTACCAACACCAACCAAAGCACGCATATCACGCATTACCGAGCATACTGGGGGCGGACCCGGGCAGTACACCGGAAGGACTAGTACTCAACTGTAAACTCGGCAACGTCTTTCTATGAAACCAGTGTCGATCCATCGGCTTCGGCCAGTGCATAACCTTGCTGGGATTTGCTCTCTGACTCGACAACACAGCGCTTTCCATGTATATTTCCCGCGGAACCATTCCATCAACAGTGATAGATACCAAAGGTGTTGATATCGGCCATTTTAACCGTTCTTTATTGTCTTCCTGAGCTCCAAGCGCCTCTCTGAAGAAAGCCGCGTCGTGGGGGTCTAAAGATATGAAGCCGAAAACGGTACCTTTTGGAACGTCGCGTTCTCAGGATTTTCAACAGATATCTGTGGAGCCTTCCGTCGTACACATCACATAATGATGCGATGTCGGTTTTCCGATCTATCTGTGCGATATCTAGTGCTGGTATCTCGTGATGAGCTCGTACCCTGTTCAATTCTCCATTTCTGTCTGACTAGTGTCTAAGTCATGATAATGATTATACTACGCCGCACTGTATTGTTCACCTCATTTCTCCTCGAAATAGATTGGGAAGTCAACCATTAATTGAAGGTGCTACAACCATGCCTTTAGACCATGAAGAGGAATACGTGAGCATTGTGACTTAACCTTACACTATACCAAGTCAAGAAAATAATTCTAACCATTTACTGATACCATTTATCTCGGGAACTTCGCCGAGGCAAATCACGATAATCTATACCCGCCTAGTACTGTGGTACGGCCAATAGCATCAATTTCACGGTAAGCATTTAGCTATCTATCATGTGCCAAAAACTGAAGCTGTATTGGCTTGGTACTGTTGACATTGTCTTCTGTACTCACTGTTTTGCTCCTGATTATCCTATAAAAGATGCAGGATTCCACGCGGCTTTGTATATTTCGACGGAAAAATATAAGATCCGCAGCCGCCTCAGATAGTTCGCAATCGCGTGACGCAGGACTTTTAAGACACAAGGGTCGCGATGAAAAAGTTCACAGTGCCACGATGAGTGATCTTACTCCCTCCTTCTATGATGCCAATGCCGGGCTGTTCCAACTATCTCGAGATGCCTACGACCTATGGTATCAGCAGGGAGTTGACTTCTACGAGTACGGACAACATCAGGAGCCTACTCAGCCGGTTAATGACCAACATCGGATGGAACCTGATCAGCAGCAGGAGAGCTACGTCAGTTACGACCAGACGAGAAGCAACAAGAGTCAAAATCACCTTCCTCCATCCTCTCAACCGTCGATAAGGCAGCTACAGAAGACGCCTCCGGGAAAGACGATGCATGTGCCATTGGAGGACAGGGATAGCAACTCTAATCGCAACGGCGACAAGGTCTTTAGACGCAGGCCCGATGCATGTACTCATTGCAAGAAAGTCAAAATGAAATGCGACTTTGCACCGGGCGAACAAGCATGTCAGAGATGCAAGCTCAAAGGCTACCACTGCGTCGTCGATGCCCCGAAACCAAAGACTTGGTAACATCCATACATGAATATTCCAGCACGCACTGATTGTGAAACAGCGAGCGCGAGCGCCTTTTGACCGAAATTCGGCAGAAAGACGCTATCATCGAGACTCTCCTGAAGCAGCTGCACAATCCCTACCTTGCGACACCTCATTCGATTGACGAATACCACAAATCTGTATCACCCTCCGATGCCAACAACCCCTATGTCCTTGCCTGGCTCAGTCGTCTTAAAGCCAGTGTACAAATTGATAGGGGAAATCTCCAGGAAATCAGCGTGGAAGCGCTAGGCCAGTTGCCGCATGACCAGCAATGCAACCTATCTGCTCGTAGCAAGGTACAGGAACACAAAGAGATATCAACCGTGCCGACGAAGATTCCAGATGTTCCTATAGTAGAGCCCGGAGCAGAGTGGGAGGCACAAGAAATTGCTCCAAAACCCGGTACGTTCCATCACTTCTGCATTTCTATCAAATACACTCACATCAAGCTCATACGTCCAGGATTTAGACTAGGTAATTCGATGGGATCCAATTCCACAGAAATACTAATACTCGGGATTGTGACACTTGAAGACGCTGAAAATTTGTTCGACATGTGAGGTCTCTCCATGCTCTGGGTTTTTTTGCGTGTTTTTTGATCTGTTGCTCCATTTGAAGCTTTTATACATATATCCATGTGAGAAAGCGGCCCTGGCTAATGTCAATACAAGGCACGCTGATGATCATCTAGCCCTTCGTAGCCCTTCTCGATCCGGTCTTGATCACTCCAAAGTCAACATTAGCTCGGTGCCCTGTCCTGTTCACGGTTATCTGTGCCATAGCTTCTCGATATCATCCTCAGAAATCAAGCATTTATTCGATAGCGATGCACTTTGCAAAATGTTCGGCTGCAAATGCCCTCATCCTAGACGAAATGAAAAGTGTTGAAATATGCCAGGCCTACATATTGATGAGTATCTACCCCGTCCCTGAAAGGAGCTGTGATAGAGATCAGACATGGTCGTATATAGGTCTTGCTGTCAGGTGAGTTCTTCGTGGCATGCTCTTCGCATTGTTCTAACTCCGCAACAGCATTGTCACGGCTTTACGCCTGAATCAAACCCCAAAATTCACCTCAATGACCGAGACCGAAGAATGTCAATATCTTAATCGAGTCCGCGTCTGGCATTTTTGCTTCCTCTTTGATCAAGGGATAGCGATACATATTGGAAAGCCTTCAAGCTGGACGATGAAGGAGCATACGATTATTCGTCAGTCAGGGGAGTGGTATACACAGTCCGTCTATAATCTCGACTACGATGTATACCTGTGTGGGTATAGTGTCCTCGTGCTCATCGTAGCAAAGTTCCATGAGGAGGCATTACCAGACCGGAACGGATTCACCGATTCGCTAAGAAGAAATCTCCGGGACCTCACCGTGAGATACGATAGAGAGATTGAGAATTTCAAGGAGGACTGGATCAAGAAATTCAAGGTTGGAGGAGCCCACCGGGGAGCTATGCTCCAGCGCAGCGAGCTACACTTGTAAGTATAGATTCTCTTTCCAGACTTGACTTCAAAGAACGCTTATACATTGGTAGCTACGTAGCCTATTTCAGGCTGGTGATCTTCTATTTTGGTTTCCATCGAGTATTCCAGGCGGGTATAGAAACCTGGTATGATTATTTCTTTACCAAGGTTCGCCTGCAACGCCTTCTTCTAAACTGAGTTTCTAACATATCTTACAGTGCTTCAAAAACGCTAAATTGGCAATCAGATGCATGAACGAAGATTTGGCGCCTAGCGGATTTATGCGGTATGCTCCGGATCGCCAGTTTATGTGTGTCGCATTCGCAGTTGCATTCCTAATCAAGGTACGTATAGCATCAATAGTCATAGACCTTAACTTTCACCGACCTAACGGAGACAAATAGCTCCTACGACCCGAATTTTCGTCGCTCCTGGACAGAGCGGATAAAGACGAGAGCGTCGGACTCATACGTATCTTGATCGACAAGTTTAGCTCATCGGATATCGCAGTCGACGATCAACACTCCCCGAAGGTGTACGCTAGGTTCTGGGCAACGGCATTCGGCAAGTATCGACACAGCTGCGAGGGAGTAGCCTTCGAAGGTTCACAGACGGTTATACCGGAGAATACGGGCGGATCCAGGAATGTGGCTGGAGAGACAAATAAAGAAAGCGGTGATAACTGGCGAATACCATATGTTGCCCAAGGATACGATCTTACGGGTGTGACATATTGGCAGGAGGCGCCTCATGCGATGAGTAGCCGGCCAATACAAGTTCGAACCGATGCAGATCTCCTTCATACCATGGATGGGAGCCAGAATATCAACGGAAACGGTTGGGTAGAGGGCCAGCCTAAGAACACCGAGAACGAAATGTTTGCGTTAATGGTCCAAAACCTTGACAATCCCGGGCCCGAGTGGATGGAGAGTGTGTTAATGCCAGGGTACGGTTTTTTTGTTTCAACCATGTGCTTCAGACGCTGACCGCATCTTCCGGGATGTAGGTTTACGGGGGATTCTTCCCAACGTGGACAGCTTGAAAACTACGTTGTACCAGCGACTAACTAATCCGCGAATATATCTTTTGAGCGAGATATTCAGCATCACACTTGAGTCCAAAGGCGAAGATACTTACCTTATACATGGGGATACACGGCCTTGATATCTACTCCGGGTAAGTCAGCCGAACGACCAAGAAAGAAATTAGCCGCACAGCCAATATGGCCTCGATATTGCCTTCGCAGCCTATGAATCCCCTTGCTGCAACCCGTCGCATAATCATTGTTGCATTTTATCGAAGTAACTGCTATACGTCGTACTGCGTGGCCTTTCATTGTATTATTGTCATGCTACACGCGGGCCAGAGGTGAAATACCAGTGTAAATGATTCTGTTAGCGAGTGAAAATGAACATGAAAATGATCGGGGACATACAATCACGGGTTCGAACCTGGAAAAAGACTGGTCGACTGGGCGCTGATGAAGCCGAAATATTTGCTTATCCTTTGAATTCAGAGGCCTGAGGTTTGAAAGGTTCGAACTTTCCTATTGCTGTGAGGGGAGCAGGATCAATCAAGGTTGTGATACATTTTAATAGTACATATCGTGGTCATTGACGTCGATGTCACTGTTCGAAATTTCGTCGCTACCTCGAGAATTGAATGTTGAAATGTCAGAGAGGCGGGCAGAACTTCTGAGTCAACGATAGGTGATTATTGGCGGTAGAAGAGGCATGGTTTTTATATCAGCATCGGAAAACATTGAGAAGTAATATGAGTTCATGCATAAATAGGAACTTAGAAAGAGCCAAAAAACGAAACAAAAAATGCATACACCGTGAAGCAGTTACAATGAGCACTGCGGCATTCACGAAACGGAGAGTTATCGGACACATCACCACCAGAAGACTCAGGGTAGACCCGTGTACACAGCATTTCGGAATGGGTTCCATCCGACTCTGATATTGTTCAGTACGTGGTTCGGCTGATAAAACGCCGGTGGGGACGTGTGGAAAACTGACGGGAAGTCGCTCATGACTCCGCCGATCACCTAATAATAGCAACATTCTGATTGGAAGGTCCCTGCCGATCTTTAGATCCTAGTACAGATTGATCGGCCCGGGAGCTTTCAAGTGAGGGAAGTTTTAAACTCGCATGAAGCAGCGAACAAATGGACGTTCGTAGTTCACCCAATCATGATCAAGTGACGGCTGGAGTAGGCATCAAGCACAGGATCTTCGCCGCCAACTGTAGAACGAAAGAGAAATGCCGGTTGCACGATGCACAAGACACTGCAGACCTCCTCAATTTTCATAATGAGCCGACAACATGCTATTCGCCAACACCCTGCAAGTCTTTGCCCAACGACAATTCTCTCTCCCAAGGTGACAACTCCAGGCTGTCATAAAGGGAGCAAGGAAAATCAACACCGTGACTTCGGACAACGCAAGGTACATGAGTGAGTAGTATATTCCGAGCATCCTGAAAAATCTAGCCCACGAGAGGGTGAGTATTCAAGTTTGATAATCCACACATGAGAAGGTATACCCGAAAGCGCCTTGCCACACGAGCAGTCCTCTGACACCTTTCGGCCCGAAGATTGGATCCTGTAGGCCTAAAAATAGTAAGCGCATAAGCAGAGCATGTATTGCGCAACCTTGAAGGACGACATGAGATAGCAACTTTTCATCCCCAAGTCGTAACACATACCGGTCGAAATATCGTCCACTAAAATGAATACTTCGGCTGAGGTACCCACGCGGCCCGGGAATGAGGGCATGATTATTCAGCTCAGGTGTAGACAATCCGGGGTCAAGCTTGCTCATTTGCTTAATGCTGGCCTCCTGGATAGAATACATCCCCTGCGATGCGGTCATGAAAAGGAGACCGCTGTTATCGTAGCAGAACTGTTTGAAAGTAGCTTTCCATAACCTAGGAGACTCCGGAGACTCCCCGGGCAACGCGATAGAACCTCTGGCCTCAAGTCCTAGCATAATGAGAGGAAGGTGGACAGGGTAGCTAGCTGTCAACTACGTTTAATATGGGCATGCACGCTTCTTTCGGGGTTTAGTAGGTGAGAAGTATTCAGTAAGGCCGACCCTAATCTGACGAGTCGCCGTGGCATTCCGCGAGTGGTCTATATAGCATCAATAAAACTTGAGCTTGTAGGTCTTGGGCCTACAATTCTTCGTTAGCGAAGAATTTCAAGATCATATATGGATACGATACTTCTTGAACGTTGACTATAAGATTCTCCGCAAGGTCATCTTCAGCCCCCAAAAATGCACGCGGATCAATAGCGATGCGGAGAGCGCCGATACGAAATCCAAAAAATAAACGCTGAATTCATTCTCAATTGAAACTCCCCAAGAATCACCTCTGCTAGCGTTCAATATAGTTTTGCTTTACCTCATAATTGATGCCGCGAAAGAAGATATGCATCGTTGTAAACGCGAGTTGTACATGTGACATGATGAACGTAAGACCCAGAAAACCAGATTATCAGGAGCGCTGATGAATCGATCAAACTACAAGAGCAAAAGGATAAGTTGAGAGACTGAAGTTGAAACCGTCAGGGACTAACCGTACTTATTACGAGAGCTATTTCCGAACCCTCTTCGACATTACGCGAAAACCTCGGTCCATGATGTGTCCCTCAGAAAAGTATGCCCTACCGTCCACGAAACTTAGAGGTAGAAGAGATGGGTGCCTTAGACTTTACATTACGACGCGGACATATGAAGAAAAAGACATACCAGTTATCGCTTAGTTGGTGCAAAGACTTGCCTCGTATTCTGTCGCCTCGGCATGGATATGAGAGGTACATTTTGATTGACCATGGCTCGACGAGCTGGCCAGCAGTTTCAACGATGCAGTCCCACCTATGGACATAAGTCTAAAAATTAAACTAAAGTTTGCAAGACAAATATTGACACACGCACCTGACGAAAATCGATAACATAGAACTCGAACCCAGAGTATACATTTCTACCGAGTACGAACTTAATCCCACGCCCATCGTATCTGCCGAAAACTTGAATCCGTCCGAGAAAGTGGTCCATAGCTTCAGTGACGATCCTGGCACCTGGCAGACCGTCAGCAATGTTTTCTTCGGAGCTGGCAAGCTGCAGGCACCGTGTGACGTCGAGGAGAGTGCCAATAACGTTTGAGATTGCACCTTGGCAGGACCACTTCCAAAAAAAAAGGTCGCGACAGGGTAGAACTGCGCAGCGCACATAGACGAGCAGAAAGCTCTGTAGGCGATGCATTGATACGTAGATACGCTCTACAGCGAACGCAGGACGCTCAAGCGCCACTACTGAACGAAGAGGACCCAGGCGACCGGCGAGACCTGTCCTCGCTGGATGAGAAGGAGACTGCGCCAGCTGGTGAGATAAATCTGAATCGCGAGGATCGTTCTACGTAAGTGGGTGGGGCAGAGAGAAGAATGAGCTGGAAGGACAGAATCCACTCGGCTTGAAGTTGCGGTGCGTCAGCCTCTGATTGCACCTCCTTGAAGCAAAGAAAATGCAGAGGAACGCAGAGCTACGGTAGCTACCACGCCCTATGAGCTGAGACGACGGGTCGAGCGTAGTATCACTATCGACATGGCGGTCGTAAAGAGACTCGGTCTTTCGGTCCGGTTATCCGACGCAAATGAATTCCAGAAATCGCTCTACAATTTCCGGGAGGGCATGTCTGTACGGTGTTTGTGCTGGAACGGTATCTCCGAGCAGTAACAGCATTCGGTCATCTTTGAAGTGGCGCCTTCTGTCATACAAAATCAAAAGACTGTAAAGAATCCAGTCTGACGGCGCATATATGTCGAGGAAATCAAGATAGTTCATCAAATTAATGCGACAGTTCATCTCGATTTATATTTCAGAAGTCCAGAGATACGAGCAGCTACTTGGATACTTGGCATAAGCGTAAAGGCCTCACCTTTCAAAATCTCCAATGGCCTAGTTTCGGTGCCAAGTATCTCTTGTTGCAGCGCCCTTTCACAAAGGCCTATTCCCATAATTCAGTTTAATACAGTGACCGAGTTCGTTCAAGCTACTCCGGTATGCGCTGATAAACCTCCTTACGATTATCATGGCTCACTTTCGTTTGTATTCTAAAGTTCCACGAGTAGTCGATGTTTCATTACTAGTGTTCCTCATCATATTTACCGCTACGGCTTTTGGACAAGGGGGGGGGGGCTGATCGAGCCATTTACTTGCCCGACATGCCCGACATGAAGGGATCAGGTTGTTCTATTTAGTGCGGCTCACCTCGGTACTGTGAGCAGCCAGGTGGGTATTACGTGCATTGTGCAATCATTTGGTCCGACAGACAAGGAAGGGGTCGAGGACCCTACGAAATCCCCGATCTTTGATTGTTATCTCGTGAGCAAGTGTTGTTAATTGAATTGAATTAGTATGACTCAGATTCTTACAGTCAATACTGCGGCCTGGGTGGCGTACTAGGAAATTCGGAACCTTTCTGCTTTCGTGGCTCTCATTTTTCGCTGTAACTATCGACAATGGTCACTGCGACAAGAACCATCAATGTGAAGATTATCATCGGGGACTCGGAATCATATTACCCAAGCTTCATGGCTAAACAATGCTCGCGCGACCATGATGTTCGCCATCATTTTCCCTATCTAAGATATTGTTGAGAATTTCTACAAGGCAGAACGTCTTTGGTCTGAATTAATTATGCAAAGACTGCAAAATCCAAATCCCCAGGGACTTGGATAGTGGCTCACCGAATCTGAGTCGTTACTCGCCGAGTCAAGAAGATAAATAAATTACTTAGGGGGACTATACCATGAGGTAACCTTGGGTTGCAACTTTCCGATTCTGCCGACTAAAGTCAGGTTATGGTATTGGGCGAGGGTCCCCTCTTTATGAAAATTACCTATAATTAGATCACGACCGAGGGAATGAATGATATTATGAAATCAGTGAGATACCCGCTCGAACTCGTCTTTCGTCCACTAGTTCCCTGGAAAGCCTGTCACCCTGGATCGTGCTCCTAGCACAATTTTAGCATCAACTTCATCAGAGTTTCCCCATGATTTTTTGTTGAAAGGCTCTGATAATGTGACATGCCAAGCTTGTACAGAAAATTCTCACATGCCCCGATACATCGTTATTGAGCATGAATACGAATGCGACTTGTTTCAATTATTTTAGTCAAGGAGCCTGAATCAATTACGGAGGCTCAGGCACTGAGTACTGAGACGCGGATGCCAAAATTCCGGATGATAATCAAGAGGGTTCTGGAACGCCTGGTGGGTGGGTGGGTCGCCCTTGAGGCTATTTAAAACAAAAAGCTTTCCGTACCGGGAATGTTTTCTCACGGCGGTCGGAAGATGGCTTAAACGATTGAGTGGATGCACTTAGAAAAAACGCGAACCCCCTTGATCATAATTCTTGAACAGAAATTCACTTTGACAAATTTTTGACTCAACGGAATCAACGATAAAATTATTCTGTCCTCTAAAGTAGATTAACAGGAGAAGAGAATGATAATTGCGGTCTGCAGGAGGTCGATATTAGCGTTTCTACTAGCATTTGGCATAAATCGATCGGTTGATGGTGGTGGTACCGGCACAAAGTACCAATAAGGAACGGCCGGGTCCGCAGTCCCTACATGTGCTGCGGCCACTGAGTCACTGACCATCACGGTGACGCGCGGTGACTGTCAGTTCCTAATCAGGAGATTTGAGTTTCAGCGCCTACCAACACCCACCAACAGCACGCATATTACACATCACCGAGCATACTGGGGGCGGACCCGGGTGGTACGCTGGAAGGACTAGTACTCGCTGTAAATCCACTTGGCAATGTCTTTCCTTGAAACCAATGTCGTTCCGCTAAAATTCGCTCTGACTCGGCAACACAGCGTTTTTCATGTATATTTCCCACAGAACCTTTCCATCAACAGTGAAAGATATCAAAGGTGTTGATATCGGCCATCTGACCCGTTCTTGGCTGTCTTCTCGAGTCTTAAGCGCCTCTCTAAAGAACCAGATTGTGGGTACCTTTAGGCGTCCGTTCTCAGCATTTTCGGGAGAGGTCTCTGGAGGCTTCCATCGTGCACATCACATAATGATGCGATGTCGGGTTTTCGATGTATCTGTGCAATATCTAGTGGCTGGTATCTCGTAATGAACTCGCACCATGTTCAATTCTCCATGTCTGTGTGACTGGTGCCTAAGTCCTGATAACGATTATACTATGCCTGTATTGTTCACCTCAGTTCTCCTCGAAATAGATTGGGAGGTCAAAGTTAAATGAAGGTGCTACAACCTTGCCTTTAGACCATGAAGAGGAATACATGGGCATTGTGAGTTAACCTTACACCCTATTAAGTCAAGGAGACAATTCTAACCATTTAGTACTAATACGATTTATCTCGGGAACTTCGCCGAGGCAAATCACGATAATCTATACCCGCCTAGTACTGTGGTACGACCGATAGAATCAATTTAATGGTAAGCATTTGGCTATCTATCAAGTGCCAAAAACTGAAGCTGTATTGACTAGGTACTGTTGATCTTGTCTTCGTTCCTCACCGTTTTTCTCCCGTTTATTGTGTAAAAGATGCAGGATTTCACACGGCTTTGTATTTTTCGAGGGAAAATATATGAAGCCCGTTGCCGCCTCAGATAGTTCGCAATCGCGTGACGCAGGACTTTTAAGACACAAGGGTCGCGATGAAAAAGTTCACAGTGCCACGATGAGTGATCTTACTCCCTCCTTCTATGATGCCAATACCGGGCTGTTCCAACTATCTCGAGATGCCTACGACCTATGGTATCAGCAGGGAGTTGACTTCTACGAGTACGAACAACATCAGGAGCCTACTCAGCCGGTTAATGACCAACATCGGATGGAGCCTAATCAGCAACTGGAGAGCTACGTCAGTTACGACCAGACAAGAAGCAATACGCGTCGAAATCACGTTCCTTCACCCTCTCAACAGTCAATAGGCCAGCTACAGAAGACGCCTTCGAGAAAGACGATGCATGTGCTATTGGAGGACAGGAATGTCAACTCTAATCGCAACGGTGACAATGTCTTTAAACGCAGGCCTGGTGCGTGTACTCGTTGCAAGCAAGTCAAAATGAAATGCGACTTTGCACCGGGTGAACAAACATGCCAGCGATGCAAGCTCAAAGGTTACCGCTGCGTCGTCAAGGCCCCCAAACCAAGGGCTTAGTAAGTCATCCATACATGAATATTGCAGGCCCTGATTGGGAAACAGTGCGCGCGACCGCCTTTTGACCGAAATCCGACAGAAAGACGCTATCATCGAGACACTCTTGAAGCAGATCCATAATCCCTACCTTTCAACACCTCGTTCGATTGACGACTGCCACAAATCTGTATTACCCTCCGATGCCAACAACCCCTATGTCCTTGCCTGGCTCGATCGTCTTCAAGCCAGTGTACAAATAGAGAGGGAAAATCTCCAGGAAATCAGCGTGGAAGCGCTAGGCCAGTTGCCGCATGACCAGCAATGCAACCTATCTGCTCGTAGCAAGGTACAGGAACACAAAGAGATGTCAACCGTGTCGACGAGGATTCCAGATGTTCCTGTAGTAGAGTTCAGAGCAGAGTGGGAGGCACAAGAAATTGCTCCAAGGCCCGGTACGTTCTATTACTTCTGCATTTCTATCAAGTACACTCACATCAAGCTCATATGTCCAGGATTTAGACTAGGTAATTCGATGGGATCCAATTCCACAGAAATACTAATACTCGGGATTGTGACACTTGAAGACGCTGAAAATTTGTTTGACATGTGAGGTCTCCGTAGTCTCGGCCTTTTTCGTGTTTTTGATCTCTTGTTTCATTTGAAGCTTTTATACATATATCCACGTGAGAAAGCACTTGCGAATGTCAATATAAGGCACGCTGATGATTATTTAGCCCCTTGTAGCCCTTCTCGATCCGGTCTTGCTCACTCCACAGTCAACATTAGCCCGGTGTCCTGTCCTTTTTACAGTTATCTGCGCCATAGCATCTCGATATCATCATCAGAAATCAAACATTTATTCGATAGCGATGCACTTCGCGAAATGTTCGGCTGCAGATGCCCTCGTCCTAGACGGAATGAAAAGCGTCGAGCTATGCCAGGCCTACATATTGATGAGTATTTACCCCGCCCCTGAAAGGAGTTGGGATAGAGACCAGACTTGGATATATATAGGTCTTGCTGTCAGGTGTGGTCATCGTGACATGTTCTTCCTATTGTTCTAACTCTGAAACAGCATTGCTACTGCTTTACGCCTAAATCAAACCCCAAAATTCACCTCGGTGACCAAGAGCGAAGAACGTGAATATCTTAATCGAGTCCGCGTCTGGCGGTTTTGCGTCCTCTTGTACCAAGGGATAGCGATACAGGTTGGAAAGCCTTCAAGCTGGATGATGGACGAGCATATGATTATCCGTCATTCGGGGGAGTGGTATAGACAATCCCTTTATAATCTTGTCCATGATGTGTACCTGTGTGGGTACAATGTCCTTGTGCTTATCGTAGCAAGGTTCCATGAGGAGGTGTTGCTAGACCGGAACGGATTCACCAGTTCGTTAAGAAGAAATCATCTCCGGGACCTCGCCGTGAGATATGATAGAGAGATCGAGAATTTCGAGGAGGAATGGAAGAATAAATTCAAGGTCGGAGGAGCCCACCGGGGAGCTATGCTTCGACGCAGCGAGCTACACTTGTAAGTATAGATTCTCTTTCCAGACTTGACTTCAAAGAACGCTTATACATGGACAGCTACGTAGCCTATTTCAGGCTGGTGATATTCTCTTTTGGTTTCCATCGAGTATATCAGGCGGGTATAGAAACCTGGTATGATTATTTCTTTACTAAGGTTCGCCGGCAACACTTTCTTCTGAACCCAGTCTCTAACATATTTTACAGTGCTTCAAAAACGCTAAATTGGTAATCAGATGTATGAACGAGGATTTGGTACCTAGCGGATTTATGCGGTATGCTCCGGATCGCCAGTTTATGTGTGTCGCATTCGCAGTTGCATTCCTAATCAAGGTACGTACAGTATCAATAGTCATAGACCTTAAATTTCACCGACCTAATGGAGACAAACACTAGCTCCTACGGCCCGAATTTTCGTCGCTCCTGGACAGAGCGGATAAAGACGAGAGCGTCGGACTCATACGTATCTTGATCGACAAGTTTAGCTCATCGGATATCGCAGTCGATGATCAACACTCCCCGAAGGTGTACGCTAGGTTCTGGGCAACGGCATTGGGCAAGTATCGACATAGCGGCGAGGGAGCAGCCTTCGAAGGTTCACAGACGGTTATACCGGAGAATACGGGCGCATTCAAGAGCGTAGCTGGAGAGACAAATAAAGAAAGCAGTGATAACTGGCGAATATCACATGTTGCCCAAGGATACGATTTTGCGGGTGTGACATATTGGCAGGAGGCGCCTCATGCGATGAGTAGCCGGCCAATACAAGTTCGAACCGATGCAGATCTCCTTCATACCATGGATGGGAGCCAGAATATCAACGGAAACGGTTGGGTAGAGGGCCAGCCTAGGAACATCGAGAATAAAATGGTTGCGTTAGTGGACAAACACCTTGACAATCCTGGGTGGATGGACGGAGTGTTAATGCCAGGGTACGGTGTCCCTGTTTCAACCATGTGCTTCAGATGCTGACCGCTTCTTCCTGGATATAGGTTTACGGGGGATACTTCCCAACGTCGACAGGTTGAAAATTACGTTGTACCAGTGACGAATCATTACGAGATGATTCAGAGAATTTAAGGACAATGGGCTCGTGGTAGAACCCTTATATCATGTGGTATTGTAGCTGTCACCCTAATCCGCGAACATGTTTTCTGAGTGAGATATTCAGCATCAGACTTGAGTTCAGAGGCAAATTGCCACACGAGCAGTATTCTGACACCTTTCGGCCCCAATATTGGATCTTGCACGCCTGAAGATAGCAACGCGCATAAGCAAAGTATGTATTGCACATCCTTGAAGGACGGCAATGAGCTAGCAATTTCTTATCCCCAAGTCGTAACACATACCGATCGAAATAGCAGCGACTAACATAAATACTTCAGCCAAGATATCAACACGGAATGAGAGCAAGAATATTCACCTCAAGTGTAGACAATCCGGGGTCAAGCTTGCTCATTTGCTTAATGCCGGCCTCCTGGATAGAATACATCCCCTGCGATGCGGTCATGAAAAGGGGATCGCTGTTATCGTAGCAGAACTGTTTGAAAGTAGCTTTCCATAACCTAGGAGACTCTGGAGAGTCCCCGGGCAACGCGATAGAACCTCTGGCTTCGAGTCCCAGCATAATGAGAGGAAGGTGGACGGGGTAGATAGCTGTCAAAACCGAATGGTTAGATGCATTTAATGTAAGTGTGCACGCTTCTTCGGTGTTTAGTAGGTGGGAAGTATTCAGACTACATGTAAGGACGACCCTAATCTGACGAGTTATCGTGGATTTCTTCGTTCGCGGTAAGGGGATTACACTGATCTGGATCTTGCGGATATAGCATCAATAAAACTTCAGCGTGTAGGTCCTGGGCTTACAAGTCTTCGTTAGTGAAGAATTTCAAGATCAAATATGGGTTACGATACTTCTTGAGCGTTGACTATAAGATTCTCCGCAAGGTCATCTCCAGCCCCCAAAAATGCACGCGGATCAATAGCGGTGCGGAGAGCGCCGATACGAAATCCAAAAAGAAACGCCAAATTCAATTTCAAATGAAATACCCCAAGAATCACTTCTGCTAGCGTTCAATATAGTTTTGCTTTACCTCATAATTGATGCCGAGAAAGAAGACATGCATCGCTGTAAACGCGAGTTGTACACGGTGGAACATTCGACATAATGAGCGGAAGAGCCAATACACCAGATTATGAGGTGCGCTGATGAATTGATCAAACTACAAAGCAAGGGTAAGTTGAGAGCCTGAAGTTGGAACCGCCAGGGACCAACCGTACTTGTTACGAGAGCCATTTCCGAACCCTCTTCGATATTACGCGAAAACCTCGGTCCATGATGAGTCCCTCAGAAAAGAAGTCATTCCGTCTGCGGTCCATGGGTAGATGTAAGTATATCATCAAAGTTAGATTGGTTGTCGTTGCGAGATCTACTGCCGTCCACGAAACTTAGAGGTAGAAGAGATGGGTGCCTTAGACTTTACATTACGATGCGGACATGTGAAGAAAAAAACATACCAGTCATCGCTTAGTTGGTGCAAAGACTTGCCTCGTATTCTCTGTCGCCTCGACATGGAAATGGGAGGTACATTTTGATTGACCATGCGTGGACGAGCAGGCCAGCAGTTTCAACGATACAGTCCCACCTATGAACCTGCGTCTAAAACTTAAATTAGAGTTTGCAAGACAAATATTGACACACGCACCTGACGAAAATCGATAACATAGAACTCGAACCCAGAGTACACATTTCCACCGAGTACGAACTTGATCCCACGCTCATCGTATCTGCCGAAAACTTGAATCCGTCCGAGAATGTGGCTCGTAGCTTCAGTAACGATTCCGGTACCCGACGGACCATCAGCGACTCCCGCATCGGAGCTGAAAAGCCAGCAGTACCGTGTGACATCGAGGAAAGTGCCGGTGATGTTTGAGGAGGAGGAAGTTTTATTCTGATCGCTGTCCCTAAGAAGGAAACTAACCAGAGTCCGTACTACGCATGCATTACCTACCTAATTCATCGCGCTATGGTACCGAACGAACGTTGGGCCTCACTGATACAGTCACGTCCTCGCAAGGTGCGGCCTCTCAGCACCAGCGTCAACGCCGTGAGTTTTTCAATAGATATGTACTAGTGTCATGCTGATGACTAATGCCACGGCACAAACGGCGGGCGGGGGAGAACTGTACATGACTCCTATGCCTGAACCTTAAACAATGAATCCTCGGACGGGAGCGAGGCGAATGGGGAAAAAAATATAAAAACCATTTGTCGCCTCATGTACTTATTTCTGGACACGATGGCCATTCCCGTTCCTAGAATGCTCTTAGTCTCGCATGAAATCAGACAAACGCGTCCATACATGATAACTTGAGGCGCCTCAGTGTACGACCGAGCAGTTGCCCGATTTCTGGAGTCACCCGCTGTCCAGGGGGGTCCTACTCAGCGCACAAGCTTGAGTAAGGACACCGAAGGATTTTCAACGATCCAGCGCGCAAGCTTGGAGTCGCCCAATGTCCAGGAGTTCAGCGCACAAGCTTAAGTCCATGACAGAACGGGACAGTGGCCCGTGGAAGTCGCTATATGATTATGATTCCAGAGGGTCCTACTCAGCGCACAAGCTTGAGTCCATGACAGAACATGGTGGTCAGAGAGAAACGCTATGGTATACATCATCTTGACATCGTCAGCATAGTCGTAGCATGGACTTTGAGGGTCCCATTTTGACGGGATCGCTTCCAAAAAAGGTCGCCACAGGGACAAACCCTTGTTAGGGGCGCCGGCGGGGTAGAACTGCGCACAGAGACGAGCTGAAAGCCCTGTAGGTGATGCATTGATACGTGTATACGCTCAATAGCGAACGCTGGACGCTCAAATGCAGCGAACTAACCGGACGCCACCACATGAAGAGGACCAAAGCGACTGGGGAGACCGGTTCTCACACGAGAAGAGACTGCGCCAGGTAGAGAATGGAATGGAAATCGCGAGGGTCGTTGTACGCAAGTGGGCGAGGCAGAGAGAAGAATAAGTTGGAATGACGGGATCAGTAGATTTGCGCAAAAGTATTGTACTCCATCGCCTCTGACTGCACCTCCTTTGAACAGATGCAAAGCTGCCACGCCCTAGCGACGGGTTGAGCATAGTATCCCTGTTGACATGGTGGTCACGGAGAGAGAATATTTTTCGGTCCGGTTATCCGGTCCACGCAAATAGACGTTGAGAGCAGTGCGAGCACGCGAGCACAGTGCTCATAAGGTGCTGAGTAAGCTGCGAGAGACCGTTTCACTTCTTTCTGTTTGTGGCCGAAGTGGTAATGACCTGCAATAGGATTAACTATATATTTAGTACATTTAGATAGCATTTCAATCCCATTACCAGGCGTAGTTGACTTGAATATGAAACCCAGTGATACTGTCACCTCCTACGCAAAAATCCCCATTGAAATGAAGTTGCTTGTAAAATGTCGTAACAGTATCTCTTATAAGGAAAAGGATGGTGAAAATAATCGCGTGAGCTTTGTTTAGCAATGAAATAATTCCTTATCATCCATGAAAACTTCACGTAAATAATTCTTGTTGCGGTGACCATAATCGATAGATGCGTCAGGAGATCAGTGCCACAAAAATAGCATACAGGCTCCGAATTTCCTAGTAACCCCCCGGCGGCTGCATTGACTGTAGAACTCTGATTCATAGTAGGTCAATTCAATTAACAGCGCCTGCTCACGAGATAGTGATCAAGAATGGGGGATCTTGTGTGAGGGTCCTTGACCCTTTCCTTCCCTGTCGGACTAAGGGTCGCACGATGCACGTAATCCCCGTCTGGCTGGTCAGTGGTCGGGTATGTAACTAGTTTGATCTCAGGCCTGTCTTTTTGTTCAAAAATCACGGTGTTAAAAAGAAACGAAGAAGACTAGTAATGGAACATCGGCTGCGCCGAAGGAGAAGTACTTCAGTGACCAGAAAATCCAAGCAAGGTTCACGGCAACGATCAACAAATATTGAATGCTCTTGCTGTTCACAGAACAACAACAAGCCTTAGATACCTCCAAGTCTAATGAATAGCATCACATCTACGCAAGGTAGTAACAGGCAGGCAGGCACGGGCTGCATGGCAGAAACAAGTCGTTCGAGGCCTTGCAAATAGAGATAGTCAGTTTGGTGCTGGTTAGCGATGAAAAAGGCATACCATCACCTGGACAGTAGACTCGGTTGATCTCGTATTCCTTGACACTCCGAAGGTCCCGACTCCCCTACAAAAAGCATCGTCCGTGAAGTGGAGAAAAACAGACCGCTTTCGTGGCAAACCCGAATTGAGAGAATAATTCAGCGTCCTTTTGATGAAATGATATGACAGCAAGTACGTCCTCGGTGTGAGTGATGTGGAGGGGTGATCTTGATTACATTGGAAGAGGGCTGTAGGGCATTCATTCCTGGTTCCTCGGCAATTCCAGAAATAGCAATTCCAAACCACGTCTACGGATGGTCTACGATTCCCACAAACTCTCCCATATTTTGCTAAAATATCCCAAAGCAATTCATCATGGGCTCTTAAAATCGCCGTTGGAGTAGAACATGGATTTTCTACAAGTTTGCCTTGCATGCCAGCTCATGTTAGCCTCCCCCAAAGATAAAGTGGTTTTCATCGCTGAGTGGTGACGCAGTTGTGTTCTATAACTGGAGGAAAATTCTATTCCAGATGTCAAGTACGTGTGGCTGTCTGCGGCGCATCCTCAATGTCCCGGTGCCTCACTTACAGGTTATTAATAAATAACGCTACCTATTTGCGGTGTGCAGTAGCCCGCCTGTGCTCAATGATGTGATGTATCATTGTAATGTAGCCTTTTACCTTTAAAACATGCTTGCTACCAGTAGCACAAATGGCGCAGTCTGCTTGTAGAATGAGCTCTCATTTCACATATTACACACCTGAACATTGTCAATGGAGGCTTGGTGCCCGACTGAGTCCGGCCGCGCGTTTGAAGCTGATGTCACTAAATTATCATTGGGCATCTCCGCGCGATCTTTCCACCTCCTTAATGCATGGTCCTTATCGACTACCACTCTCCCTTCTTCATTTCGCAGCGAGTCAGTTCCGAGTCGACAGTTTTCTGATATGGGGACCAAAATCCTCAGTGGTGGCCCTCTTTACTTCAGGCATCTGGGAAGGGTCTAGCCTTTCCAACTCATCCAGGAAGTTCAAGCTATGGCGTCGGGTGAAGGTCGTGTCGGTATCAGAAGTATCTATAAGGAGGTTATGAGTGAGGGATAAAGGCTATAATAATAATAAATTGTGAGATACCTGCTGGAAGCCATTCGTCAACCGTCCCACCGGAGTGGCCGAATCTATCTGAGTCATGCTGAATTATACTTCTAGCTTTGGCTGCATGTGCATAATTTCCTTTGGTTTTACTTCGTATCGGCACCCCTTTCGAATGCTTTCTTAAAAGCCTCCAAAGATTTATGTCAAGCTTATAAAATAATTCCAGAGCCTCCTGGTCTTCCAGGGCACTTATATCCAGTGATAATATGATGTACAATCCATTGGAATCTTTTTTTCTGAGTCAAGACCCAATCAGGACCTAATCCCGATACAGAAATTCCACTGGATCATAATTATTTGAACTGAAACTCAATTCTACTCAACAGAATAAAAGACATGATTTCTCAACAATCTAAAACGGATTTACAGGAGAAAGTCAATAATTGTGGCCTCTAAGAGCTCAACATTGATGTGCAATCGATCATAAGTATCTCAGATCTGCGGCTGTGACCCGCCCATACGAACTTGATACAAACTTACCATGTGGTCCTGGCCCTTCCACCAGTACTAACACTGCTACCACTACCACTACCAAACAACAACATGTATATTATGTATTATATATATATCCTGTGAACTGCGCAAGGACGCTCTAATCCATGAGACACACTCAACAGTGTGATTACAACAGCCAGGAGCCTTCGTGGCCACAGCACATGGCACACCATGTCAGGACTGTGGACCTGACCGTTCCTTATTGGGACCTTGCACTGGTACCACCACCACCATTTCATGCATACCGCGTGCTACAAACTGGGGGGCTACTAACCTGTGAACTCTGTCAGCAATGTCTCTTCCTGAAACTGCTAATCATTTGGCTTCAACTGTGACACCTTGCTGGTTTTCCTATTCTCTGAGACGAATCATGACACGATGACCTTCATGTATATTTCCCACCAACAGTGGTAGAGATCAGCAAGAACTTAACACCAGCTATTAATCTCATTCTTATTGCATTCATGAGCTGCGAGTGCCTCTCTAAACAACCTGGCCACAGAGAAATACTTGAAACCCAGAAATGGTACCTTTTTGAAGTATTGTTTTCTCAGGATTTTTGGGGGTATATATCTACGAAGGCTTCCAGCATGCATATTACATAATGATGCAATCTCAATTCCTAAAGTGTCTGTGCGATGTCTGGGGGGGCTGGCATCCCATAAGGAGCTTGCACCCTTCAATTCGATTCTCTATTTCTCTCTCAAAGGAACTTACGTACCAATAACAGGAATACTGCCGCACTTCCTTGGACTGTCGCTTGCTCGCCTCAGTTGCTTTCAAAACAGATTGGAAAGCGAGTCGCGACTCTAACTATTGATTAAATGTGCTACTCCTAGTCAGCAGAACCATGACCAATGATTCTCGTACTATGCAGAGGATCAAATGGACAAAAATTGCGAGTCAACAGAGCACTCTGCCAAGCCAAGGAGATAATAATGACTGTTTACTTACTGTGATGATCTATCTCATGAACAAGCGGGTATGCCAAAATAGGATGGTAGCCTAACAGCATTAAGATTTTCATGGTAGCCTTTGATCTATAGTCAATCACCCAAAACTAGGGGTGTGTTAGCGTCGGTCCCTCACTCGTTTGCTCCCAATTATTGTGTAGATGATGCAGGCTGACGGCTTTGCATGTTTAGCCGGGAAGTCATAAAATCTGGAACTGCTTGGCACAGTTCGCGAGTGCTGGTGATAACAGGCATTTAATATGGAAGGGTCAAGATGATAATATTTAATTCCACGGTGGGTGGTTTTACTCTCTCCATCTGTGGTGCCATGCTCCAAATGCGTCAAGAGGACTACAACTCATGGTATCACCAGAGCAATAACTCCTATAGTTATGCATCCAAACAGGAGCCTACTCAACAAAGCAATATCCAATACCCCACAGAGCTTGACCAGCAGCCTCTAGACAGCTACTGTTAGACCCGAACCTCATGTGATCCAAACAAGAGTAAACTCGGGCTGCCTCATGTTCAGACAACCACCTGAGAGTCTCGTGGAGTTCGGATATGAGTGAAGGAATCGGACTAATGTTTTAGTTGAGCATGAGTTAAGAGAGAAGTTTGGTATTGATAAACTTTAGCTCGAAGCTGGGGTATTACAGCGAGAGCTACCTACTTATATACGAAAACTGTCATACTAATAATAGTTACAACATACAAAGACAATATGGTTGTTGTGCTGTATGCTCGAGCTGTAGTTACTAACTACTTGGCCTAAGCTGTCCGGTTATGGTTCATATGATCACATGGGGTCGGGGATGACTCGGTCTCCTGATAATTAAGAAAGAAAATGAATAAGTGTAAGAAATCGTAACATTACCCTCTCATTAAGGCAGTCGTCCCGACTGCCCTTAGGGTTCCAGCATCTCCTCTAACTCTTCTTTCAGTGCTCTCCAATAGTCTTGGATATACTTGTTCCATGCTTCTCCATCTGGGTTTTGGACTTGAATCTTCTTTCCGTCGTTTTGTTCAACCATGTAGAAGTAATTCCATGTTCCATCTCCAATTTCCTTGTATTCGTGTCCCACAATTTCTTTTATTGCTTTTGGGTTTACGATGGCTTCGGCTGTGACTACTCTTCTGTGTTCTGCTTGACTCTGTTGATAGTCTTCTATTGCTTCTTGGGCGTTCTCCATGTCTTCTTCCATTACCCAGTCATTATGCTCTCTTGTCCAGCCTACCCATTTTACTAGGTAGTCAGTTACCAGTCGAGAAGGTTGGCCCCTCTTTCCTCTTACCCTTCGGGTTCGAGTGTTGAGGACTTCTTCGACTTCATACTGTTCTTCATCTTCGATGAGGTCTGGTGGCGGTGGTGGTGGCAATTCTTGGTTTGGGAATGCTGGGGGTGTGTATGGTGTTAGGAGTTTTTCGTTGAAGCAAGGATGAATGCACCAATGAGGGGGAAGTTTGAGTTTGTAGGCCGAGGTGCCTGCTTTTTCAAGGATTCGGAATGGACCTACTCGCTTGTCATTGAGTTTCTTTTTTGGCCGTGGTAGGTGGAGATTTGTGGTGTCGAGCCAGACTAAGTCGTCCTTTTTGTAGTTGACTGCCTTGCCCTTTCGTTTGTCATATTGGGTTTTCATTTTGGCTGCAGCTTCTTGAAGTGCTTGTTTGCATAGTTTGTGGGTCTTTTGCATTTGTGATGCGAAGTTTCCAGCAGTGGGGTTTGTGAAAGGGCTATGGCGTTCGGTTTCGGGGATGACTTGGGGATTGAGTCCATAAACAGTAAAGAAGGGGCTTTGACCCGTGGCAGAGTGTTTTCAGTTGTGGGTGAATGCTGCTAGAGCGAGCCATTCATGCCAGTCATCTTGTTGGTACCTGGTGAATATTCTTAGGTACTTCTCTATCTCTTGGTTGACCCTTTTGGTTTGTCTGTCCATTTGGGGGTGAAAGGGGGTGGAAGCGTTGGGTGTGATCTGTAACATCCTGTAGAGGTCCATCATGAACTTTGAGACGAATTGAGGACCTCGGTCTGAGATTACCGTTCTGGGCATTCCGTGGATGGTGAAGACTTTGTTGCAGAATATTTTGGCGGTCCCCTCGGATGTAAGGGTTCCATTGCAGGCTACCAGGATAATTTCTTTTGAAAATCTGTCTACAATAACTAAGATGGCATTGTATCCACTGGATTCCTTGAGGCCGGTGATTAGGTTGACAGAAATATGAGTCCATGGCTCCGATGAGACAGCATTGGGGTGAAGAGGTGCCTTCCTTGCTTGTGTGTTGGACTTTACTCATTGACAGGTCTCACATCCCTTTACGTATTGTTCTACGGTTTGCTTGATTTTTGGCCACCAATACTCTCTTTGGATGAGTTCATTGGTCTTGTCAATGCCTGGGTGTCCAGCAGTGAGGTGGTCGTGAGACATGGCAATTATTTCTCCTCTGAGTTTTTTGTCTCGGGGTATGTAGATCCTTCTGGTAAGCATCAGGAGTCCTTTCTCCATTGTGATGCCTCGTTCGTGATTTAAGGAATCGGAGATCCCTTGGTCCCATTTGTCGGTGCTCTCAGTAGCACGCTTGATTTTCGAGTGAATGTTGGATATCGTGGGCATGATCATTGTTCGAAAATGTTCAGGCTTGAGGACTATGATTTCATCGTTGTCTTCTTTTCCCTGGTTATGATCATCCCATCGAGATAGGAGGTCAGCTTTTCGGTTTGCTGTACCAGGCTTGTGGTGTAGGGAGAAATGGTATTCAGCGAGTTCAGTAACCCAATGGGCTTGTTGGCGATTGAGTTTTTGGGGTTTGTGGAAATATTGAAGGTTCTGATGGTCTGTCCATACTTCAAAGTCGATGGCAGCTCCCATTAGGTAATGTCTCCATTCGGCGAGGGCGAGCATTATGGCGAGGAGTTCCTTGTCATATATCTCATAGTTCCTTTCTGTCGTTGTCAGTGACTTTGAAAGGAAGGCTACAGGTCTCCATTTTCCATCCTGTTGTTGGCTTAGTATGGCGCCAATGGCTCCTTCACTGGAGTCTGCTTCTACTCTGAAATTTCCGTCTTCTTTTGGCAGGGCTAGGATGATGTCTTCTGCCATTTGCTTCTTCAACTGTTGGAACACTTGATTTTGGGCAGTGCCCCAGTTCCAAGGGGCATTTCCGGTGAGTTGAGTCATTGGTCGCACTATTTTGGAATAGTTCTTTATGAATTTTCGATAGAAATTCGTAAAGCCTAAGAAGCTCTGTAACTCCTTCTTCTTGGTGGGAGTGGGCCACTCCATGATTCCCTTGACTTTGATCGGGTCCATTTGGACCGATCCTTCGCTTATGATGACTCCTAAGTACTCTGTTTCTAGGACTTCAAACTCGCACTTTTCGGCCTTGAGGAACAGCTTGTGTTCCCATAGGCGTTGAAGCACTCGTCGGAGTATCTGTTGATGCTCTTGGAGGTTCTTGGAGAATATGAGGATATCGTTGAGGTATATGGTTACTTTTCCCTCGGCGATCAGATCATGGAAGATGTCGTTCATCATCCATTGGAACATGGCTGGGGAATTCGTGAGTCCAAAGAACATGACTGTTGGTTCAAACAGTCCTTGATTGGTGCAGAAGGCAGCCTTGTATTCGTCACCTTTCTTTATGCGTACATTGTTATATCCCCAGCATACGTCTAGCTTGGTGAAGTATTTGGCGCCTCTGAGTTTGTCCATGAGCTCCGAAATGAGTGGTAGGGGGTATCTGTTTTTGATAGTCATCTCGTTGAGTTTTTGATAGTCTTGGATGGGACGAAGAGTGCCATCTTTTTTCTTGACAAAAAAGAAGGGGGAGGCGAACGGGGATTTGGAGGGACGTATTCTTCCAGTGGATAAGTTTTCGTCCAAGAACTTGTCAAGTTCTTCCTGTTCATTTCTATTCAGGGGGTATACCTTGCAGTCAAGGGTATTGCTGGCATTGGGGACGAGTTCAATGGCATGGTCCCAGGGCTTTTGGTTGGGGAGTTTGTCGAAGTTGTCTTTCAAGAACAGGTCCTGGAAGTCTCAATAGTCAGGGGGTACTATTTCTTCGAAACTCTTCTTTGGCTTTCCTTCGCTTGCTTTCGCGGCTAGATCATTTGCATGATGTACTGCTCTGATTTCTATTTCTTCTGTCATATCTACTGCTAGGATTGTATCTCCTTCCTCTAATTCCTCATCCCATCTGTCCTCCAGGTCTGTGTCTGGCAGGGTGAATGGCTGTTTCTGGCACTGGCATCTTCCGAATATTATTTTCTGGGTTTTCCAATTGATGACAGGGTTGTGGCATATTAGCCAGTCATGTCTGAGGAATACTCTTCTTGTACCTAGATCTGTGACTGCCAGGTTGATTCGCTCAGAGTGTCCTCCGATGGTCATTCGGAGTTCAACGAAATGAGTGACCTCGCCGGCCTTGTTGCATGTGCCGTCGGCATTGTAGACTGGAATTGGGGCACTGGTTGCTTGGGTTGGTAGGTCATGTTCTTCTACATATTTGCAGTCAATAGAGCTTCCAGTGCATCCACTATCGATAAGAGCGGTGGTCTTGAGAGTCCGATGGTTGGTGAGGGTTTCAAGTCGGATTTCAGTGGTCAAGTCTTTTGCTCTGGCTCAGGTGCTTCTTCGGATGTATTGGACCGGTTTGTGGAGCTCCTCCAGTTGTTCGAGCGCTTTGGTGTGGGGAAGGGTGACAATGCATATTAGCATCTCTCGGTCCACTTCTGCTTGTCGCATCTTGTGTGTCCAGTGCGCTAAGATGGCACGGGCTTCGTAACTGCCCATTGCTTGTCTGATGGTGTGCCATGTCCATTCTGTTTCGAATGGAATCATGTATCTGGATTCCTCTTTTTTTGATGGTCTTCAGCTCTGTCCAGTCATGATCTTTTTTCACCTGTGTCCACCATCTGTCATACGCCTTCATGTCAGTGGCATTGGGATCTCCTTCCTTGCGATAGTGATGTCCCTTGAGGTACTCTTGCCACTCAGGGTTGTCATCTTCGTTATATTCTTCTTCGGCCTTCTTCTTTGTCTTTCTAGAACTGCTAGGGTTCACGGGCATTGCTGCCAAGATGTTGCCGCCCTTGGTAGCCATGCTATTGGCTCTGTGGGTTAGGTGTTTTGCCTCCGGGGGAGGGCTTTTTCGCTTCGGAGATGGCCCACATGCGTCTGCATTTTTGGCTGCAGCAGCCAGTTGGTAGGATGTGTTGTCTTCATCGTCAGGTATCTCCTCTAAAGAGACTTTGCGTTGAAGAGGCTGGCTGTGGGCAACTGTGGAATAGCGCTTGGAACAGTGTGCTACACACACTCACACAACTACTCAATCTATACAATCACCCTCGTAAGTATGTGGGGGGACGAGATTATATCACCTTGCGACTACTAGTACTTTAGAACTAGTAAAGCACCTTATTATCTCGATGCTATGCAGTGTTTTACTTGTTTCAGACTGATCCTATCGCTAGGAACTTTTACAAGAAGGTACACTTCAAGGCGCAACCTTCCAGGTGAAGTATAATATTCAAAACTACACTAGGACACTCGTCCTACAACACAATCAGACACACTGCAGGTCGCAACAACACTGAGCTCACTCTTTTAACCACTCCCCAAGTACAAACTTAGTGAGCTCACTACACGCAGGCGCGTAGGGTTAACGGAACTGACTGCAACGACGAGAACAACCTCTAATCCTTCTATGGATCTCAGATTCGGAATGGAAACAACTCAGAGAACAGAACAGAAACAGATTTCAGAAACAGACAGACAGAACAGAACAGACAGACAGAACAGATTTCAGAAACTTCACTTCAATTCATACTCTCACAGACTCCAAACAGTACTCAGATGGAACAGAACCGGAACACTGATTCTTATTCACTCGGAACTTAAGCACACAAGTCAGATTCTGAAGTTATCTCTATTCCTCGGAGTGAGCTTGCTATTTCTATACGATGCTCGAAGCTACAAACTAATCCTTTATCACAGTGCTTGCTTTCTATGCACACACCGTAACTCAGGGGTTCGAAACTTGTATACTAACCCAGACTACTGACTACTTATACTACAACCATTGTTAATTACAAATACCACAGCCATACCCAGGTAAACTAGACTCCTATGTACATAGCCCACCATTGCCACAGCCTTACTTTGCATCTGGCTGGGTATTTCCTCCTATAGCATCGTTCCCATAGTGAGCTTGCTAAGGCCCAATAGGCACACACCAATTTACAAGTCCGAGGGTGTATCACCCTTTGACCACATGTCACTCCACATCTAGCCCTTCATGTTATGTGTATAATCTTCTAGATTAGTGTCAAGCACACAGTGAGCTCACTAATTCTGCACAGCAACAGATATCCTTGTCAACCAATTACTTGGTTTACCAGCACTCGGCCGAGGCTCCTATCCAGACCACGTGCTAGCTGTATCATTTTATCTTATCTCTCGCGTGAGGTTTGGTCCGGCCTTCTCAGGTATGGTATGTTACTTTTAATTTAGTGAGCATGCTGATCTTTTCAATTACGATCTTCTTTATTCTCTGCTTAAGGAAGTGAGCTCACTCAGTTTGTGCGACTACCCATGGCTGAACAGTGTTTTGTGAACTTTCTGTCAAGCATGCCTGTCAAGTACCTGCTGTAACTAAGCTCTGGTTTATGTCTATTGTGTTAGGTGTCACTGGTGCATACAATTATGATGCCCTTGCATACTGGTTATGTATGCTCGCTTATTCTTTAAGTACGCTTGCTCCCCTATACTGTATTACAAGTTATATTTAGAATAAATCGCAAAATTACACGGCTGGTATGTTTGCAGTCGCAACAGCGTGAGTCAGGATGAAGCGGAGGGGGACTTATTGGGTCTTGGGCGCACCTACCACCTGTCTCGCATGGTGGATGAGGCACTTGTGCCCTGTCGGTTGAGAACTGTTCTGATCCGGGAGAAGACTTTCCTGCTCTGTCCTGTCCGCCCTGAGTCAGGTTGTCCCTGGTGTTTGGGTGCATCTCTACAGGAGTTGCAATTAGTTTTCCTTGAGGGATTGCTCCTTCGGTCTTGCCGCCCAGGGCTATTGCCACTCTGTGCTCCCTCTGCTGCAGCTGTTTGCGGTCAGGGATTCTTCTTTTTGGGGAAGCCGCACACTTCTGCTTGCTGTCTGTCCTGGATCTGTAAACCTTGGGCTGTCCCGGGAGAACCCCCTCAGGTGCACGATGCGACTTGCCCTGGGAGATCCCGGGCAAAGATCCCAAATGGGACTCAGCCGTCAGGGGAAGTATCGTCCCGCTTCCCGTCGGGGTCTTGGTTCTAGAATATTCATTAGTATCATCTGTTAATACCTTATATCAATTCTGCGATTCCTTAGGTGCTTTGCTGGGGGTAATAGGGGTGGGTATATTCGAATGCGTGTATGAATGTCTTACAGAAGTATCATAAGTCTGTCCAGCAGTATGTAAAGCACCTTTAGAAAGTCCAGCCAACCGAGTGGAATCGCTCACTCATCGGCCCCGTCTTTTACCTCCTCTACTCCCGAGGACGAGGGCATCTTCTCCTCATCCGATTCCACTTCTTGTTCTACCATCTGATTGTCTTGGCGATTATTGTTGCTGCGTGTGAATCTTCCACCTCCGTCCCTTGGCTTCTGGGGTTGTCAGCAGTCTGCAGTGAAGTGACCTTTCTGGTGGCAGTTGAAGCATCGCTTTTCCTGACAGAGTCGGTCTATATCCATTGGCTGTCCTTGGCCGCTGTAGACTGGTCCCGTCCTGGTGTTGGTGCTGATTGGTCTGGGGTCCTTGGGCGGTTGTGGAGGAGCATTCTGGTTCCTGGGTGGCGGAGCTTTGTTGTCGTACCTGGGTGGAGCTCGGTTATCATTGTGGGGGGGGTTTTGCCGATTGTGGGGGTCTTGGGGTCGATAACCCTTGTGGGTTCAGTTGAAGGCTCACTTGACAGCTTGTTGGTCATTGATCTGGATAATGTGGTGCTTCCACTGGGAGTAAGTTTGGGGAATGTTTTCTCCGGATGCGACAGCCATGGTGTACTCATCTGGTACTCCAGCTTGTACTGCCGCGACAATATGGCTCTTTTCCCCTTGATCTTCCCATCTGCCAGCGAGTTGTGCCTGTTGTTCCAGTTCCTGGAAGTATCGGTTCACGCCTCCGTCCTACATTCTTAGTCCATACATTCATTGTTCGTGGACTTCTTCTACAGCTGGGTCGGCGAATTCTTTTCGGACTGTTTTGATGAATTCTGCCCATGTGGGGAGTCGGTACCTTTGATTGGTGGCGCTGTAATATTGTTCTGCATGGTGGACCCACCAGGTTAGGGCCTTGCTGCTGAAATGGGAGGTGGCAAAGGTGATTTGTTGGGACTCTTCATAGTAACCTTGGTGTACTTCGAAGAAGAGAACACACTGGAGGAAAAACCTCTGTATGTCGTTGTGCTTCCTGTAGAACATTTCGGGCATTCGCATCATCATGGGTTTCACCCCGAGGAAAGGGGCATCAGCATCGGCATATCCTCGGGGGTGTCCGGGGTTCGGGGCTGGGGGCATACGGTTTGGGGGCGGCCTTGGTAGTGACCATAGATCTCCCCTTCCTCCAGGTGAGTCTAGGTTTGGTGCTCCTCCAGGTGGGCCGGGGTCTGGAATGTCTGGCAGTTCATTGTTGGGGTTAGGGGGAAATCCGTGTTTCTTCTGGAGTGCATCTAGGTTGTTCAACTTCTGGGCCGTTTCTTCCCTACTGGTTTCTAGCTTTGCTTCTTTGGCTAGAATGTCATGGTAAAGGTTCTGGCGGGCTTGTGCCATGGCTTCTCGTTCTTCCATGGTTTCTTCCGGGGCTCCAGCAAATAGTTGGGATGTCCCCGGGATTGGGGGTCCACCTTGTTGCCAGATTGCCTGTTTCGGTTTTGGTGGGGAATCGGGAAGTGGTTTGGGAGGAGGCGGGTACCACTCGTCATAGCTAGGTATCAGTGGCTTTGTGTAAAAAGGAAAGTCTGTATTGAACATAAAAGTGGCCTGCTCGTGGGCAGTGTGTACCCGTAACCTTTTCATCTCCTCTTCGTCTCGCTCCTTTTCTGCTTCCATATATTGAATCCCCAACAGGCTTGCTAGCCATGAAATCTCCTCCACTATATGTGTATACCTTTCGTTGACCCGGATGTCATATTCTTCTATATTCTCCTCCTCAGTTAGAAGCATCTTCACCTGGGGATAATCGTCTCCTGCCTCTGGCCATACCGGTTCGTTGGCTGAGCCACTCGGCTCCGCTGTCAACTCCATCTCCAGAGTCTCGTCGTCCTCTTCCTCTTCCAGTGCTCATTGTTTCCTGCGGGACAAGGTCGAGGGGAATTCGGTTCTGGCTGATACAGAGGGTGGGGGGGTAGACGATGCCTGCTGGGATTCTGATAGTTGCGTGCTGGAGGGGAGGAAGTTGATGGGTACGATGCTACCAGTCACTGGAAGTTTCTCCCTCTCGCTGGGGCTCAAGCTGCTCCATTCGCTGGGGGGTATAACTCGGTGGCTGCGGCCAAGGGTCAGTGAGGGGGCTGAAGGACCGCTGGTAGAGTCCTGGGAGGTCGAGGGCTGTGCGATTGCAGGGGAGGTGTGCTGGACTGAGGGGGCAGGGCTCTTCGGAGGAGGGGTGGGCGGGGAACTCCTCGGTGCTCTCTGCGTTGATCCTGATGATCTGGGCAACAGAGGCGGTGTATTCCGAGGTGTCCTTGTCGTATTTGGGTGCTGGTGTGCGGGCTCGGTAGGGGTGGTTAGCGAGATGCGGGAGGCCCCAAGGGAGAGTGCGTCCACACCCTCTTTCAGCTTCCCTGTCACTTTCGCCCAGGTACTCTTTGGTCTCTGGCTGGGGTAGGGGCTGCTCCTGTTCGAGGGTCTCGAGCTCATATGTTTGTGGGTAGACATGACGCTGCCTGCATAGCTTTGGAATCAGGACTCCCAGTCCTATTCCTATGATGGTAAGGGTGAAGGGTATGAGGATTGCCACAAGGGCGATGTGGAACTCAGCGGGGGTCAGGTCTCTGGTCTGTTGCATAGGTCTTTGCTTGCGTCGTGCGCAAGGAAAGAAGGGAAGCTTCGAGCTAATTGTTAGACCCGAACCTCACATGATCCAAACAAGAGTAAACTCGGGCTGCCTCATGTTCGGACAACCACCTGAGAGTCTCGTGGAGTTCGGATATGAGTGAAGGAATCGGACTAATGTTTTAGTTGAGCGTGAGTTAAGAGAGAAGTTTGGTATTGATAAACTTTAGCTCGAAGCTGGGGTATTACAGTGAGAGCTACCTACTTATATACGAAAACTGTCATACTAATAATAGTTACAACATACAAAGACAATATGGTTGTCGTGCTGTATGCTCGAGCCATAGTTACTAACTACTTGGCCTAAGCTGTCCGGTTATGGTTCATATGATCACATGGGGTCGGGGATAACTCAGTCTCCTGATAATTAAGAAAGAAAATGAATAAGTGTAAGAAATCGTAACAGCTACGACCAAATAACAAGCGACATATGTCAGAATTGTCTCTCTCCATCCACCAGTCTTCCACTGTTGATGAAAATGCCACAGAAAATGCACTCGGGAAAGATGATTCATGTACTCATGGAGGACAAGAAGGACAACTGTGATCACAAAGTCCACAGAAAGAAGGTTTTTCAGTGCAGACCTGGTGCGTGTACTCGGTGCAAGCAGGTCAAGATGAAATGTGACTTTGCACCGGGCGAACAAACATGTCAGAGATGCAAGTCTAAAGGCTATCCCTGCCTTGTCGAGGCACCTAAACCAAATGTCTAGTAAGTCATCCATTTATGAATATTCCAGCGATCCTTGATAGTTAAGTAGCAAGCATGGGCGCCTTTTGACCAAAATCCGACAGAAGGATGCTATCATCGAGACACTCCTGAAGCAGCTCCATAATCCCTACCTTGCAACACCATATTTGATTGACGAATACCTCAAACGTGTATCACCCTCTGATGTTAACAACGCCAATGTCATTGCCTGGCTCAGTCGTCTCAAATCTAGGGAACAAATCGGTATGGGATGCTCCACAAATGTTGGCGAAGAAGATTCAGGTCCATTGCTGCATGACTGACAATACAACCTACTTGTGCATAGTGAGATGCAAGGACATGAAGATATGTCACCATTTTTGCATCTTCCTGTAAGGTTTGGATCCAAGTGGGAGACACAGAGCATCTTTCCAGAACCCAGTTCGTTTCTATTGGAATTGCTATTCAGTACACTCACTATGTCAAAATCACATATTCAGGATTGAAACTGGATAATTCTAAGGGAATCCATTGCCCAGAGATATTAGCGCTCGGTCTTGTCACCCTGGAAGACGCTGAATAATTGTTTGACATGTAAGATTTCTTTTCAGTTTCGCATTTTAGCATTTTTCTGACAGCCTTCTGGTTCAAAGATTCTATAAATATATCCATGTAAGAAAGCGCACTTATGCTCCAGTAAATCATACTAATCATCCCCAGCCTTTTGTAGCTATCCTTGATCCACTCCTGTTCACTCCGAAGTCAACTTTAGCCTGATGCCCTGTCCTTTTCGCAGTTATCTGTGCCATAGCATCTCGATACCATCAGCGGAAATCGAACATTTACCCAATAGTGATGCACTTTGCAAAGCATTTGGCTGCAAATGCCCTTGTACAGGGCGAAATGAAAAGCATCAAGTTATGCCAGGCTTACATTTTGATGAGTCTCTACGCCATCCCTCAAAGTAGCTGGGAAAGTGATCAGAGTTGGCTATATACGGGTCTTTCCATCAGGTGTGTGCATTGTGGAATATTCTTTGCTGTTGTTGTTTTGACTTCTCAACAGTATTGTGACTGCTTTATGATCGGATCAAATACCCAAAATCACATCACCGACAGAAAGCCAAGAACATGAATATCTCAATTGAGTTTGTGTCTGGAAGTTTTGTCACCTCTTGGATTGGATAATCGCCCTACGATTTGGAAAGCCTTGGATGATGAAGCAGGATCCAATTATCCATCATCCAGGGGAGTGGTATAGACAATCCCAGTATAATCTCGACTACGATGTGTATCTGTGTGGGTACAATGACCTTGTGTGCATCGTTGTGGGATTTTTTCAAGATGTGCTGTCAGATGGGAATGGACTCATCAATTCGGAAAGAAGAAACCTATGGGACGTCACCATGAGATATGATGTAGAGATTGAGATATTCGGGGAGGAATGGAAGAGGAAATTGACTGCTGTGGGAATCTACCATGGAGCTATGCTCATATGCAGCCAGCTATACTTGTAAGTTCAGATCCACTTTTGACCAGAATGCAACATCAGCAAACAATAACACATATCTGCACAGTTATATATGTTTTTACAAGCTGGTGATATTATCATTTAGTTTCCATCAAGCATTTCATATAGGTATAGATGCTTGGTATGAATTTTTTTTTTACCAAGGTTCGCCGGCAGCTTTTCCCTCTAAACGAGTTAGTAACATATTTTCAATACAGTGCCTCGAATACACTAAATCAGTAATCAAATGCATGAACGAGGATATGGTGCCTAGCGGATTTATGCGGTATTCTCCTGATAGCCATTTTACGTGTGCTGCATTCACAGTTGTATTCCTGTTCAAGGCATGTATCATATCAATAATTAGACTTCGATTTTACCAGCCTAATGGAGACAAATAGCTCCTATGACCTGAATTTTCGTCGCTCCTGGACAAAGTGGATATAGACAAGAGCATCCAGCTTATAGAAATCTTGATCAACAAGTTTAGCTCATCGGATATCGCAGTAGACGACCAACACACCCCGAAGGTGTATGCTAGATTCTTGGCAATGGTCTTGGACAAGTATCAACACAGTGTCAAGGGAGCAGCCTTTGAAGGTTCACAAAGGGTTATACCTGGGAATGTGGGCGAATCTAGGAGTGTGACTGGAGAGACGAGTAAAGAAAGTGGTGATAACTGGTGAAAATCACATCTTACCTGAGGATACGATTCCGCAGTTTTGACATATTGGATGGAGGCACCTCATATGACGCATAGCTGGCCAACACAATTTGGAACCGATGCAGAACAGCTTCATATTATGAGTGGGAACCAGAATATTAATGGAAACGATTGGGCAGAGGCCCCACCCAGGAACATTGAGGATCAAATGTTTGCCTCAATGAGCCAAAGTTTTGAAAACCACAAGTGGTTGCAAGGATTCCTAATGCCAGGGTAAGCTTTTCCTGCTTCGACCCTATACTCGAGACATAACTGCTTCTTTCTAAATATAGGTTTACTTGAGATTCTCCAGGATGTTGTTGTGACTGCAAACATACCAGCCGTGTAATTTTGCGATTTATTCTGAATATAACTTGTAATACAGTATAGGGGAGCGAGCATGCTTAAAGAATAAGTGAGCATACATAACCAGTATGCAAGGGCATCATAATTGTATGCACCAGTGACACCTGACACAATAGACATAAACCAGAGCTTAGTTACAGCAGGTACTTGACAGGCATGCTTGACAGAAAGTTCACAAAACACTGTTCAGCCATGGGTAGTCGCACAAACTGAGTGAGCTCACTTCCTTAAGCAGAGAATAAAGAAGATCGTAATTGAAAAGATCAGCATGCTCACTAAATTAAAAGTAACATACCATACCTGAGAAGGCCGGACCAAACCTCACGCGAGAGATAAGATAAAATGATACAGCTAGCACGTGGTCTGGATAGGAGCCTCGGCCGAGTGCTGGTAAACCAAGTAATTGGTTGACAAGGATATCTGTTGCTGTGCAGAATTAGTGAGCTCACTGTGTGCTTGACACTAATCTAGAAGATTATACACATAACATGAAGGGCTAGATGTGGAGTGACATGTGGTCAAAGGGTGATACACCCTCGGACTTGTAAATTGGTGTGTGCCTATTGGGCCTTAGCAAGCTCACTATGGGAACGATGCTATAGGAGGAAATACCCAGCCAGATGCAAAGTAAGGCTGTGGCAATGGTGGGCTATGTACATAGGAGTCTAGTTTACCTGGGTATGGCTGTGGTATTTGTAATTAACAATGGTTGTAGTATAAGTAGTCAGTAGTCTGGGTTAGTATACAAGTTTCGAACCCCTGAGTTACGGTGTGTGCATAGAAAGCAAGCACTGTGATAAAGGATTAGTTTGTAGCTTCGAGCATCGTATAGAAATAGCAAGCTCACTCCGAGGAATAGAGATAACTTCAGAATCTGACTTGTGTGCTTAAGTTCCGAGTGAATAAGAATCAGTGTTCCGGTTCTGTTCCATCTGAGTACTGTTTGGAGTCTGTGAGAGTATGAATTGAAGTGAAGTTTCTGAAATCTGTTCTGTCTGTCTGTTCTGTTCTGTCTGTCTGTTTCTGAAATCTGTTTCTGTTCTGTTCTCTGAGTTGTTTCCATTCCGAATCTGAGATCCATAGAAGGATTAGAGGTTGTTCTCGTCGTTGCAGTCAGTTCCGTTAACCCTACGCGCCTGCGTGTAGTGAGCTCACTAAGTTTGTACTTGGGGAGTGGTTAAAAGAGTGAGCTCAGTGTTGTTGCGACCTGCAGTGTGTCTGATTGTGTTGTAGGACGAGTGTCCTAGTGTAGTTTTGAATATTATACTTCACCTGGAAGGTTGCGCCTTGAAGTGTACCTTCTTGTAAAAGTTCCTAGCGATAGGATCAGTCTGAAACAAGTAAAACACTGCATAGCATCGAGATAATAAGGTGCTTTACTAGTTCTAAAGTACTAGTAGTCGCAAGGTGATATAATCTCATCCCCCCACGTACTTACGAGGGTGATTGTATAGATTGAGTAGTTGTGTGAGTGTGTGTGAGGTTTAGTGTGTGTAGCACACTGTTCTGAGCGCTATTCCACAGGTGCCCACAGCCAGCCTCTTCAACATGGACAGCCTGAAAATTACTGTACCAGCGACTAATCATTATGAGATGATTCAGGGAGTTTAAGTGCAATAAGCTCGTAGTGGAACCCTTACATCATGTGGTATTGTAGTTGTCACCTTAATTTGCGAATATGTCTTCTGAGTGAAATATTCAGCACCAGACTTGAGTTCAAAGGCAAAGGTACTGTACACGGCCTTCAATTCTACTCCAGGTAAGTCAGCTAAACAGTGAAGAAATCACTCAGCAACACACTTATTACAGCCTTACTACAGCCTCACTACAGACAGTCACATAACCATTGTTGCATTTTCTTGAAGTCTGCTATGATTGGTACTGCATGGCATCTCACCATATTTATTCTTGTCGTGCTACACACTTGCAAGAAGTGAAATACTAGTGTAAATAGGTATTCTGTTAGTGTGTGAAAAAGAAAAGGACTGAGGACATACAATCATGGCATCTGACCCGAAAAACGATGGTTGGTTTGCCACTAATAAAGCCAAAATGACTTCCTATCTTTGAACCCTGAGACCTCAGCTGAAAATTCAGTATAAAATGTTTTACCTCTCCCATCACTGAAGTGAGCAAGATTGATCAAGATCATAATATGTGTGGATAGTATATATTGTGTCATTGGCACAGATAATGCCTTCAAAAATTTTGTCACTACCTTGAGAGTTGAATGTCGAAATGCGAGAAGGAGGCGGAGCTTCTGAGTGAATTATTGGTGATTATTGGTAGTAGAAGAGGCATGGTATCAACATTGGAGATCATTGGAGGCAATGTGAATCAATGCATAGGTGGGAACTTGAGGAGCCACCAAAAAAAAAGTGTGCAACCTGAAGTTACAATGTGTGTGTGGTATTCTGATGTGGAGAGCTATCGGAACACAATGGAACATTACCACCAGAAAGCTTAGCATAGTCGCAAAAACCTGCATACACAGCATTTCAAGATGGGTTGCATCCGACTCTGGTATTGTTCAGTACGTGATTCAGCTGATAATTTGCTGGTGGAGATGTGTGGAATATTGATGGCACTCCAAATATAATGGAATTTCTGGAGAAGTTCTGATGTTCCAGAAACTAATTCTGGAGGCTGGAACTAGCAGCATACCATATACGGCTATGCATCCTGTCCTGGCACAATCCCGCCTAGTTTCATGATTAGTTTCTGGCAGTCAGAATCTCTCTGGAAATTTTATCTTCAAGGAGTGTATGGACAAGTCACTTAGGACTCCACAGATCACCTAATAGTCACGGCATTCTGATTGGAAGGACCCTGCTGATCTTTCTATCCTACCGACTGATTGGCCTGGCTGGCTCAAAGTCTTCTTCAAGACTTTTGTTTTGCCATTTCCTTTGGGACAACCATTGTCGAGAATGGATAGAAGATCTTGACATCCTTCATTGAAGAACAGTTCCAACAAAGGTTCTTCAGAATAAATAGCCTATTTATAGTACGCTGTGCAATAAAGGCCACTCTGATCTCACTGCAAACACTTTCCTTTCGGGGAGCAGTTTGTCCCCTCTTCTGGCGGCTCCATCGGATGCATGACGGGATGAGCTTCCAAATCAAAATGGGTGGTACGAGTATTGGCATACTCTGAGGCTGATCCCCAAGTGTCTGGGGTTTCTTCTGACTCAGGTAGAATTTCCACACATGCCCATCTAGATGATAAATACTTCAGAGATATGAGTCAGATCATTAATTTTGAACATGCCTGCTGCAGTGTGCTATGGTCACCAGTAGGCACTTAAATGCACTGTAGTGATGACAGACCTTGGCTGGCTGTCAAGGCTTACTGATCAAATAACTTCGGAAAACTGTGGTATCTGCACCTGCGTTTACACATACAAACATTATTGTAATGATGCACCTTCAATTCCTTGGTCTTGACATTCACAAACTGACTCCATATCACCCCCTATATTGCTGTATTTGAATACACAGATGGCAGATCTTTCTTAGGTATAGTCTTCTGCTCTGCTGCAATGGACTTTCTTCCGCTCACACTCAATCCAATTCACAAATAAAGCCTCAAGGTTCTGTAATTCTCCATGGTATGTCTCCTGAAAGTGGAAATTGGCTTCATCCATCATGTTATGTATCATAAGCGTTCCATGACAAAATTTTTGTTCTCATAGGCAGAATTCATGCTAACATAGCATTGAAGGCTACTAGTGCTTGCCCACAGAATTTGGTATGACTCCTCTCAGAACATGACCTCATCCAGACTCACACCCTTAGTATCACCACTTGCAGGAATCTTTGGATTCTGGACAAAAGAACTTGCTGATAACACCATTCACACTGTTCAATCTTTATACCGCCTGATCTATGTTGACTTTGAGGAGGTACAACAGCTGTTGAAGCAACATGGAGGAATGAGGTCATCAGCTCCAGCTAGTCAACTACATCTCTGCTTACTTGTGGCTGTACCCTTGTAGCTACCCATTATAACTCCTTCCAATCATGCCTTCCCAGCTCATTGTATTGCATTAACAAAGTCAATACCAGGCACCTGTAACCCCACAATCAAGAGAGGTGAATGGGTTGGTCAATGGCCCTTTCTTGCTTGCAATGCCAGGAGTCCACAGATATAGTTATGAGGGTAAGGTAATGGTTGTTTGTTGATGAAATTTGATCAAGGACAGCCTGAATCTCAGATTTATGGTCAACTTTGAGCAACCATTGGCTGATCAAGGTATGATTTCATGTGGTTATACCCACTAACCAATTCCCCTAGTCTTTAATATCCTCTGACTCACATAAGAGTGGTGATGCCAAAATGGGGAATGATATCATCTTAGGAGAGACTATTCTTGGCCACTACATGCAGGTGTAGCATCAAATTTGACTCAACTTGGAGTTGTGGTGCAAAGCTCTGACTGCATTTTCTTGAAAGTGATTGAGGAAATAAGGATACCATAAACAGACATATAGCAAAGCTAAAAGTTCTCACTGCTCATCACAGCATCAAAATACAATGACTTATACCCTTCATGGTATAGCATTGGTGTGAGAACAAGATGTAAACCCCTAGTGAAACGAATTTGTCTGAGTCACTCAGGTTGACTTTGGAAAGCATTGTCAGTGAAGTGATGAAGAGCAGGCTCTTTGTGGTGGACTGAATTGAGAGATAAATTCAGGGTCCTTTTGATGAAATAAGATGATATTCTTCAGGCATAAACCTCAGAGTCGAGTTTGAGTGTGGTAGTGATGGAATCAGAGGCAAAGAATCACTGAAACCAGAAGTTACAATTTCTTGGGTTTATGTACCATGTGTCTACTTGAAGTTTAGGATGTGAGCTGGGACTGTAAAGAACTGATCAGGACATACCAGAAGTTTGAATGAACTCATTCATGGTTGTCATATTCTCTGCCATCCACATGATGATAGTTGGTGCAATACTTGCAAAATGTTGCATTGAGTTGTCTCTTCACCATCCTTGCACCGTCTGACTAAGTTCTTTACAGGGGGCTTGTTGATTTTCCACTGCAGAAGATATGACTTTGATAATGAGACAGAATGGAATCACTGCTTGACTATACTGTTCCAACCCTGGTCAAACCATGAGAGAAAAGAATATTGTACCATGAATTTCACAAGGTACAGAAACAGTAAACCCTTCATGGCCATAACAGTGCTGAGGCAGCCCTACAAATGGAGTCCCTATTAAATGCTGAGAGATTGAGCTTAGAATATACTCAGAGAGACTAAAAATGACCTTAGTCCTAAGTTTTGACCATGTTAGGATCATGCCAATAGGAAGAAATGAAGCAGAATGCACGTGGCCTTGGCAAAGCTATTAGCAATGTCACCCCTGGGTCAAAGCCCTAAGATGAATATGGATGGAGTCTGTGGAGTAAGACAAGTAGAGATTAAGATGAAGTCACATGGAGTTGGAATCCATGAACTTGTAGAAGAGATTAGGAATAGGCTTGAAGGCCAATTAGAAGTGAGTGTGAGAGTATTGGGCTAAACCAAGTTGATATTCAAATTGAGGTATGTACTACTAGTTCTACAGTTTATATACTAGAGTGGAGTCTGATGGATGGAAGCTAGAATAAGTATGGACATGGCTGGAATAATATAAGTCTGGAATATTCTGTATCTAGAGGAGTTGAGTATTCCGTGGACTCCAATATAACACCTACTGTCTCAGGACAGGAAGTGGGCCACCTAAGGCCATATGTGATTGCATGAGAGAAATATACACTTACCTAATGATATTATGTGCTACAATGAAGCACTAGGATGTTTAGAAGCCTATAGTGAAGCATCAGATTTTTAATTGATGTTGTTGATGAGTACTGAATATTTTCATGGAAAGTGTCCCAAATTGGGATGATCTATGATCTGGGCCACCCGTGGGAAAATTTGCTGTCAGCCATCTCCTCAACTTTGCTGCCTCACTATGAAGGAATGCGAGCACATACACACTTGAAATTTTAGGGCAATATTAATATGTATGTATACTACCTACAGACCAAGTTTTGTACCAACAGAACATGCAGAACACCCAGGATTTTGACGTACAGCCCTATTATCCAGATTCAAAACTTCCTCATGGCCTGTTGGCTCTAGACCCTCAACAACTCTATTCTGAATGCTAGAATGACTCCCATATGTCTCTGGCACCTCAATATTCTCAGCTGTGGATGTCTCATCCTCCTCATGGACTGCTGCATCTTGTATAGCCTCTGGGTCACCTCTGTGAGCTGCAGTATCATTTTGGGCATTGCTTGAATGGGCTATGGGCCAGGGCTTTGGATGAGGTCGCTGTGGGATTGGAGCTGGAGTTTCTGGGATTTGAGAAGAAGGTTGACCAGCAATCTCTGTCTGGGTCTTTGCAGGATGCTTTTTGGTTCGAGAGTGTGGAGGAGGTGGTTGTTGAATGTTAGGAGGGCATTCAGGCTGTTCTTCATGTACAGAAAGATGGTCTTCAGGTCCAGAAGCACCTTGATTTGTTGCTTGCTGTTGGGCCTGGATAGTCTGAACTGGATGCTGGCGGCAGGATCGGAGGACCGGAATCTCTGCCTCACTCTCACTATCAGAGTCTGAGCTGTCTGAGGAATCAGCAATCTCTGACTCAGAGTCTGATTCATCATCATCATCATTCTGTACACCTCTTCCTCTTCCTCTTCCACCTCTTGCAGCAGCTCTAGTACCCTGACCACGACCTCAGGCCCTTTCTGCTCGTGCAGCAGCTTTTTTTGCTTCATGTTCTGCCACCTTTTTTGCCTTTTCAATCGCTTTCAGATAGTCACTATAGTTCTTTCTGATGATCCAAAAGCATGGCACCAACTGCTTCCACACATCCTTCATAGCATAATGCCAGTCTTGTTCAGCAAGCTGTTGGAGGGTTTCTGCTGCTGTCATATGTCGAGCTCTTCCAGATGATGGAGCAGCTCGTGACTTCCATTTCTCCTTCTCAAATGCTCTCTTCCTCAACCTCTCATTCTCTAAGTCCATCAACTTCATCTGAGCATAATCCTCTTCCAATGCAATTCCTGCCTGTCTGATAATGTCTTGGAGTGCCACATTCTCAGCCCTCAGTGCTTGATGGGATGCATTCCCACTGAGTGGTGGAGGGATTTCTATATGATAATGCTCCATAGGCTCTTCATTATCCCTGTCTGCTTCTGCACTATCATTTGTGTCATCAATAACATTAGTGGTTGTGGTAGATGGACCAGATGGAGTTCCAGCAGAAAGAGTTTGTGCTGTCATGATAGATGAGGTTGGAGTAAGAGCTGTGGATGTGGCACTTGATGGAGCAGCAGATGGAGTAGGGGTTGAAACAGGAGTGCGGACTAGGATGGTGGGCAGCTTTGCTGGAAGTGGCTGTGCTGCCTGGGTAGTAGTATTCTTTGCTGGCTCAAAGGCAGACAGAGGGATCACATGGCAGTCTAATGGCCAAATTCCAGTTTTTCGGAATGCTGAATGTATTGTTGAGGTCTTCAGTGCTTCTGATCTTGCTCTATGATAGTAGGACAATAGATTATCCTTTGTTATCGCAATCAGTGATTGGGAAGCCATTGTCACTACATGTTTCCAACATTGGGCTAGTGGACCAAATGCACCAACATCACATGGCTGAAGGGCATGTGTTGTATGTGAGGGAAGACATATGATTATGATCTTCTGATTCAAAGCATACTGGCAGAATTTAAATGTGCAGTGGGAATTGTGACCATCTAGGATCAGCAGACGATACTGTCCAGCAGCTTTATCCCATGTTGCAGGATCAAAGTCATGTCGAAGCCATTCTGAGCCCAGTTCTTGATCTGTCCATCCATTTGGAGAGATGGAAATACTATTGATAGTGTTATCAGATTGTTAGAACAGAGGACAATCTATAACCTTACCTGGCATTACAAGGGTTATCTTGACCCCATTCAGCCTTTCATTGCTGAGCCTGGAATATCACAGAAGGATGAAGAACTGATCCATCAGCACAGATAGCTTCAATAACAGTGACAAGCTTGCGATTACCATCTTCAACAGAATATGCAGTCTTCTGATCCTTGTCCACCATCACAGTCACCTTTGCACCAATCCCTAATTGGATCCCCTTTTTGTCCATATTATATGTGTTCTCAGGGTGAATATTGTATTCGTTGATCACATTTGTGAGCATGTCATAAAATTTGTTGACAGCAGAGGGATTCAAAGCCTTTGCTCGTGCCTTCTCTAGCAGTGTGGTCTTCTTCATCCTGAGATCTCCATGCCGCTTCAGAAAGCGCTTCGGCCATGATTCTCCAACCTCCTTTCCAGATATCTCTGCTGCAGCTTGGGCAATAGACATATATGTCATCAGAATACCATGATGACCTTGGACCTTGACCCAATTTGCAAGAATTCCTTCTTGGGCATCTGTGAGGAGCTGCTGTTCAGCATGTGCTTCCCAACAGCCTTGGCCACCTACTGGAGACTCAGTAAAAAATTTAGACATTGAAAATGTGACATACCCTTCAAACGTCTATCAAGTGTACTTCATGGGATCCCATAATGTTCTCCAGCTTGTCGAATAGAATAGTTGGGAGTACCATCTGGCTTGACTCCAGAGTCACAGATTGCTGTAATAGCAAGTTGAATACGTTCCTCCTGTGGACAGCTAAGAATATCCATTGGAATAGAGAGACTGGGGTATGAAGAGGAGGTGCTAGGGGTAGAAGTCATTGAGACAAATGTTATAACAAGGATTAACAAGTAAGAGGAAGAGAAGGGAGAAGAGCAACAGGTGGTACTTCCAGCTGTCTTGTCTGTAGCTTAAGTACTTGCTGCCTCATGTATTACACATGTCAGAACATGAAAAGAGCATGTATAATGGCTGTCTCATGTATCACACATGTCAAGACATGAAAAGAGCATGTATTGCAGCCGGTTCTAGGTACTGAACATGTGGTATATGCAATGGTGGATAATGAAGCAAATATGAAGAAATGGTAGAAAGTAGTTAAATGGTAGCAGCTGTAAATTCATGATGCGGAGTCTTGTGGGTGCCCATGCATCATGAAAAAGGTCCAAAGTATGCATCTGAACCGTAACTTCCACTACTCAATACTTCCAGAACACAGTATAACCTCTGCACAGTGAGATGCCTGAAAACCATAGTCAGATGTAATGGCCAATGGCAACATGGCATTAAATTTGCTAAAAATCTATAAGAGTCCTAGAATGATAGCTGAGGTTAGGGCAAAATGAATGATTCAAGTTTTGGGAGCATACCATTTGATCCAAGGGAACAAGACATTAATTAAAATGGCTCATATAATTGTCAAACAGGACAGATTACAAAAATCAAGGAGCACAGCATGGGCCCTATATGTGGAATTATGACTAGATGGTTGTTCATGAGGCTGTACTAGTGTGAAAGAACAAATGTGCAAATTTTCGAAGCAGATAGTTGAGAAACAGGTCTTCGGTGCATGCATTACCACATTTGGACCAGCTATCCCCTTAAGGAATTGGCCAAATTGCTGGTTAACCGGCACTCATGCACCATTACTCAGCAATACATAGCCGCTGACCTCCCAACTTCGGTACATAGCACAACTGATCAGTATTCTAATTGTACAACATAGGTAAGTGTACACTTGTACTCTACATCACCTGAAAAACCATGAATGGCCCACTACCCAGGGTGGCCCACTTCCTGACCCAGGACAGTACTTGCTACTGTTGACGGTGATGAACCTAGAGACTCCTGCAGGCAGAAAACACAACTAAACTGTTGAATATTTTGTGAAATCTGTTACAAAATCTGAAGGCAGGTTCTAGCGAGTCTAGTTGGGCACCTCCATGCAATGACTATCAACTTCTATAGTAAAAGAAGTTTGCTAGCTTGTTTTGTTATTAGGATAGTGTGGGCGGTGGCTCCAATAAGTAGTGAGACGATTGGAACAAGGTTGCAAGCTTGTTTGTGTTGTGTTATGCTTGTAACAACGGTATCCTATAAAGCAAAGTGTTTAGTAGTGTTGTTCCTTTTATTAGGAACCGTATCTGTAAGTGTTAGTAACTAAAGTGCAATAATCCTACTATGGATTACCCTTTGAAGTGTACTGGTAGTATATAGAGGTCTGAGAATGCCAACTAAGGGGGAATGTCTCCCTTATTGGTTTATAGAATGAAGCTAGTAGGTAACAAGTACGACTCAATACTATGCACAAATGTAATCAAGTTTGTCGTGAACTTGTTTGTTACACTAGTGTATCGGTTGAACCATTAGGTGTGTATCTTCTTAGCGAAAGTATGTAGGATTTTGTGGGTCAATGGTATAGGGGAGCAGTATTCCTGAGCATATTCTATTGTTCTAGCTCGAATACATGGTGTTTTTATACTAATTTTCTATTCTAATGTGTAATCTACTATAGTCAGCTGCAGTACTTTGCTTATATATCCTTACAAACTTGTTTGTAACACAAGTACTATGCTATGTACTTGTATTACTGTTTCCCTTCATATTATACTGGATTCTAGTTAATGAGTCCTAGCGGCAACTGCGCCTTGCTAAACATTATTAGGGTCACAGTCCTATTGCCACAAGGTCATGAACTTGTTTGCTATATGCAGTATTTGTGCATGTGTTCTTGTAGCGCCTTGTGTTATGAATCCTTAGCTGCCTACTGCATATGTGCTGATATGCCATCTGACTGTATGGGTGTGGTCATGTGCTGGGATGGAACACTTGCCACATCATACACATATGTCATTGGTATCTAATCTGCTCGGCTGATGCCAGTTGCTTGCATGTGGACAGAGCTATGCATCATAGATCGCTAACTTCATGTGTATTGCATGGATTTGGACATTCGGACTGGTGTTGAATGTGCAATCATTGATTCCCTATGATTCTGTTCTAGGGAGAAGATCAATAAATTGTTGTATGCTCCCACAAATTCTGAGCGCACAGAGCCACAAGGCTCATCATCTCCCCCTGACTTTAATTTTTATTGAATTGCTTTCTTCTTTTCTCACAGCACACTTCTTTCGGTGTGGACCGATGCCTTCTGTGTCCATGGAAAATGTTGGTTGTTAGGTGGCTATTTCCAAGTGCCTAATTTGGCTTGATATGTGCCTGGTAGTCGTTTTCCAATCTTCAAAGAACTTGAGTGATTTCTGCTACTAATGATTCTTAGTGTAGTGCTGGAATGTTTCACAAACTTGTTCAGTGCATGTTTGCATTTCTGAAACATCTTTGTGTCAGTGTTGGGCATGGCTCAGGCTTTAAAAGCCAGTGAATTAACTTCGCAACCCCTTCAGGTAATATCTCTTTTTGACACTTTTTAGCCCACTCATCATCACCAATGGCACCAATGTTCACTGACTCTCCTTCTTTTGATGCTCCTGAGGCCATGCTCCTTTTCAAGCACTGTGTCAACCATCTCCCTGGCCAATCCTGACTGGCTTTAGACACCAATGCTTGGGTTCGCTGTGCCTTCAAGTGCTGGTCATGGCTCTCCCAGGCTTCTCATCATTGTGAGCGAAATTTTTAGGAGCTCCGAGCAATGGGTCAGGATTCAGTTGGTGTTGTGGGACGCTTTGGAGTCAATAGATGTAGAAGAAGTTCGCTCCTCTGGTGAGGAGTATAACTTTTTGGTTGTAGAGGTGGTAAGTCTTTATCTTCACAAACTTGTTTGGTATCATTGCTTATTTCCTTTTTCAGTTGAGATGTGGGGTCATCATTGACCCAATTCCCAAAGAACAACTGGCACAGTATGCTGCTGAAGCCGCCGCTGCCCTGACCAGTGGTGAAGAGGCTCCCTTTGTTGTTTCTGATTTGCCAATCATTCCTTTATTGCCATTGATGCCTGGGCATGTGCATCCAATTTTTCTTTGCCTAATCCTCCATCGCCAACACCTTTTGCCTTGCCTCCACCTGTCCTGTCATCACCTGTCAGGACTCCTTCACTGATTGCTCCTGATTTTTCACCTCAGGACCAGTCATTGTCTCCCCTCATGCCAATCATTTTGCCATCATTCCCACTCCCTTCAATGTCACCTTGTATATCAGAGGACTACATGACTTGGCCAATGCCTGCAACTTTGGCCTTAACTTCACTCAGGTGCAACCTACCTTGCAACAAAAGTTTGGGACCTTCGAATGCTGCCCATAAGTCACTTGTTGTAACAAGTTCGCTAAGTTGCTAATTGTTATTTTGTACAGCCACCAATGAAACAAGTTTGCATCCATCTGCCCCTGTTGCTGGGCCAAGCAACACAAGGAAACATCCTTTAGTTTGTAAGTCTTTTACTTCTCCTTTTATTTCCTTGCCTGACTATTTCTTTTATAGCCTCTGGCGATGATGAAGGCACTAACAAACATGCTCAGGTTACTTCACCTCCCTGACTTACTGCTGCCCAGAAGGGAAAAGGTCAGGCAACATCTTTGGGTAAGTTTTCCTTTCATTCCTTTATCTCTTTTGATTTGCGAACTTGTTTTAGGTCGTGCTGCGACCAAACAAGGTTGATCTCGAGCCCTTACAAAACAACTTCACAAAATGGCCATTAAGGGTGGTCTTAGGGAACCAACCCCTAAGGATGTGGTTGAGGTTGCTGACCCAGCCCTTATGCCATTGGGTCTCCTTATCCCTGATAAGGATTATGGTGACTTTGTAGGGTGTGATGGTCATTACTTCCATTGGGAGCTAGGTGACCTTGTTGGTCATTTTGTATATTTCATCTGTTTTCTCCTTGTCTTTTGTCTGATTCTTTTCCTAGATGATTGAACCATGCAATGCTTGTAATGAGGCCAATGTTCAATGCCAGACTATTCGTTCTGGTTCCAGCAACTGCTTTAGGTGTGCCATTCACAAGCATGCTTGCTTGTTCCAGGTAAATAGGACTGTCAATAAAGCTTGCCAGGTCTTCATGCCTCATCCTGGTAAGTTTTTTATTTTTCTTGTTTGACTTGTTCTTGTATTGACTTGTCTTGTAGCTCTAGTAAAAGATCTTTGTGTTCGATTTGCCCAAGTCCTTGATGAAGCGACTTGGATTGCTGATTATCAAGGCAAAGTTCCTACTGCCCTTCATTGTCAACATTCTGATAATGTTGAACAATTGTTGGGTTTGTTTGAACTTGGTGTCAAGGAATGGAAGGACTTGGCCACTGTAGGTGATGAAGCTTTTGAGGCTGAGGGTGATGATAAGGATGAAAATGAAGGTGGGCCTTCTAGTTCACAGGAAGAGGCTGATTAGGTTTTTGTATTATAAGTTCACTTTCATTTGTAGTCTTTAGGACTTTAAGTAATTTTGTTGTATAGTTTTCTCCTTTGCTTGTACTCCAAAATGTTTTATAGATTTTTCACTTTTGCATTTTTGTGTGGTGTGAGTTAAGTTTTTGGGACTTAAGGAAATTTCTTCATTCCTTCTTGGTTGTTCCCACAACATGTGCATTCTGGTTACTGATTGATTGATTGCCAGTCTTGGCACTATGTCTGCCAAGTCCAAATTCTATGACTAGATCCCTTGATATGTCATATACCAGGATGCTGTTCATGTAGGCTGGTGCCTTCGTCATGTTTCTGAGTTGTAACGTGGTCATAATTTCATTACTGATATCTTTTGTTATGACTTCTCTTTCACCAGATATTTTTGTGTGGTCTAGATCAAGAAAGTTCGCATTGTTTTTGGTTTATGTGTACATCTCAGATTGTAGTTTTCTGGGTGATTTTCTTTCATAAGTTGGCATGAATTTTTGTTGAATGAATGTTTGTGTTACTATGTGATGTCTTAACACATCACAACATGTATCCCATGTCCCCTCCCCCTGACTTTAATTTTTGAATGGTTTTGGCCATCAAAAGTTTTCCAGTCATGAGGATGAATATTCTAGGATATGTGTGATGTCAGATTGTAAATTTGTTGGAGCAACTCCTTGTTTTTCAGGTCCTTATAGTTCGATCTGCAGTGATGAGAATATTTTGCAAGTCTGTGATGAATGCTTGAATCAGCTGTTCCTATTGTACATGTACCATCCCTCTTTCTTTAAAAGCCAGGAAGTTTGCGAACTTGTTTCATTCACTCAGTCGATGACTGTCATAGTATTCCCTCCTAAACCTCCTGCATTGTCTGAGCTTGTTGCTTGCATTGAATGCCTTCATGCCCTTCAAATCCCAAATAGTGCTACCAAAGCTGCTGTTTCTTTCTGGTTCTGTGAGGCTAAGGATCTTGAAGTGCATTGCCATGTTTCTTTTTGCTCATGAACTTCGCAAACTTCTTTTTGTATAGACCCTCATCTCAATCCATTATGCCAACTTCCATCAAAACATTCAGTTTAAACATTTCTTGTTGTGTCTTAGGCATCATCTTCATATACATGATTGCCACTCTGAATGGGCCGTTATGTCATGAAGCAGTCATGGCAGAGTCACCTTCTGTAGCCCCAGTATTACTGCTGCTGCTACACTGCCATCCTCGATTATTGAACAGATTGAAGAAATGCCTCCCATTGGGCCTACTATTGATGGCGACATCACTATGGGATCCCTGGCTCCAGATAAAAATGCATGTGACTGGAACAAATCCTCTTGGTCCAATTTCCCTGCATGTCCCTCCTCCAGAGTTGATAATTACTCTGATGTTGGGTCTGACAATTGCAGAACTCAGCAGGTTGAAACAGATTTGTCCAAATTTGATCCTTGGGTGTGTTTTCTTGTTTTCTTTGTGAACTTCTTTTCTTTAACTTTTCTTTATAGGAAAACTTGCCTGAAGGTGACTGGGATGAGCCTCCAAACCTTGAAAGTCTTGCCACTTGTCAAGGAACCTTGAAGGATGCTCAGAAAATCACTGAGAAGATTTCTAAAAGGATTCCTTGTTATGATTTCTCATGCATACTCATTTTCTTTCTTAATTATCCAAAGACCGAGTCATCCCTGACCTCACATGATCATCAGAACCAGAACTGGATGGCTTAGACCAAGTAACTATGGCTTGCACTTACTGCATGACTACCATATTGTCTTCATATGTTGTGACTATTATTAGCACTACAGTTTTCATATATAAGTAGGTAGCTCTCGTTGTAATACCTCAGCTTTGAGCTAAAGTTTATCAATACTGAACTTCTCTCTTAACTCCCACTTGACTAAGACATTAGTCCGATTCTATCACTAATATCCAAACTATCACAAGACTCTTGGGTGACTGTCCAAACATGAGACAGCCTGAGTTTACTCTTGTTTGGATCACGTGAGGTTCGGGTCTAACATTCCTCCTCAAGTTCCCTTTGAGGGTCAACAATTTGGTTCTAGCTTCTGTGCCTTCTGTTCAGGCACCCCTCGTCACCCTCCTCATGAGTGTCCTGCCCATTTGGTGAAAGTATGTTGTGAACTTGTTTAGTACCTCTTTTAATGTTGATTTTTCCTTTCAGGCCCATTGCCCTTGTGTTAGGTCCAAGTGCCATGGAATCTAAACAAATATAAACTTAGGGCTGTCTTGTGTTTGGACAATCACCCCAAGAGTTACTGCAGGATTCAGACATGGACCGGGTCCTGGGGATTGGGCTCTCAGCAAAGCGAGCTGACAAGGATGGTTTGGTGTGAATAAACTTTAGCTCGAAGCTAGGGATACTACAATGAGAGCTACTACTTATATATGAAAATGATAGTGTCCAACGGTGATTCTGGAAGACAATAGAAGTCCATTAATAAGCAGGATTCGGGACATATGAGTAAGCAGGATTGCATAATGTGTGAATAAAGACGAAAAAGTGAATAAATCATAACATTACCCTCTCATTAAGGCAGCCATCCCGACTGCCATTATGCAATGTCCGGGTCAGGAGGTTCTTCTAGGTTTGTGAGGTGGTCCTTTTCCCAGTATGGTTCTAGGAGGTATTTCCAATTTTCTTCATCAGGGTTTCTGATGCAGAATTTTTGTCCATCTGCTCATTCAACCTGATACAATACAACCCCATTGTCTTGATAATGGTGATCCAATATCTGCATGACAGCTTTCTGTTCTTTTGTTATAATGGCACAGACTATGGTTGTGCACTTGGCCTTCTCCACTTTCTTTTTGTAGTCCTTGATTGCATCCTGGGCATGCTCCATGTCCTCCATCATTACCCATGAGTTGTGTTCCCTTGTCCATCCCTTCCACTTGACGAAGTACTCAGTGGTTAGACATGATTTTTGTCCTTTCTTGGCATGGACTCATCTGGTTTGTGCATCTAGCACCTCCTCTACTTTGTATTCTTCTTCATCTTCAATGAGATCTGGTGGCAGCGGAGGTGGTTGTTGTTGATTAGGGAAGGCAGACAGTGTGTATGGTGTGAGGAGTTTTTCATTGAATCAAGGGTGGATTGTCCAATGAGGCGGTAGTTTGAGCTTGTAGGCAGATGTGCCAGCTTTTTCAAGAACTAAGAATGGTCCAACTCGTCAGTCATCAAGTGACTTCTTAGAATGGGGCAGTCATAGGTTGGCTGCATCTAGCCATACCCTGTCTTTCACTTGATAGTTCTTTGCCTCCTTTCTGCACTTGTCATATTGAGCCTTCATTTTTCCTGCCACTTCGTTGAGAGCCAACTTTGCCCTCTTGTGTATTTTAAGAAGAGTGGTCACAAAGTTTTCTGCTGCTGGGTTGGAAAAGGCAGTGGTTCAGATGGAGTCTGGGAGTGTTCTGGGGTGGAGACTGTAGTTGGTGAAGAAAGGACTTTGACTGGTGGCTGAGTGAATACAGTTGTTGTGGGCAAAGGCTGCAAGTGCAAGCCATTTGCTCCAGTCCTCCTGTCGATAATCAATGAAGATCCTTAAGTACTTCTTCACCTCCTGGTTCACTTGTTCAGTCTGGCCATCTGTTTGAGGATGATATGCGGTGGAGGCATTGAGGGTGATTGACAGCAGGCAGTACAGCTCAGCCATGAATTTGGAAACAAACTGGGGACCTCGGTCAGAGATTACCACTTGAGGCATCCCATGTCAGGCATAGACCTGGTCTTGAAGAATCTTAGCTCACCCTTTGGCTGATAGGGTAACATCACAGGCTATGGGAATGATTTCTTTTGAGAAGCGGTCTACAACAACCAGGATGGTGTCATAGCCATTCAACTCTTTGAGTCTGGTGATCATGTCTACTGGAATATGGGTCCACAGCATGGAAGGGACCTCATTGGGGTGAAGAGGATTCACCTGCACTTGGGTGTTACTTTTCACCCTTTGGCACACTTCATATCCTTTTACATATCTCTTGACAGTCTGTCTGTCCTTTGGCCACCAGAAGTCTCGCTCCACTAGTTCCCAGGTCTTGGCAATACCTGGGTGTCCTGCTGTGAGGTGATTGTGATACTGGGCAATGATTTCTCCCCACAACTTATTGTCTCGTGGTACATAGATTCATCCATCATAGTGGAGGAGGCCCCCTTTCTCAGTGATACCTCATTCATGATTCATGGAGTTGGCAACCCCTTGGTCCCACTTTGCCTTGTGTCGGGTGACTTCCTTGATTTGTTGGTGCATTTCTGTCATCATTGGCATAATCATGGTGTGGAAATGTTCGGGCTGGAGAATGACTATGTTGTCATTGTCCTCCTTCCCTTGGTTGTGATTGTCCTGACAGCTGAGGAGATCAGCCTTTCAATTTATGGTACACGGCTTGTGATGCAGGGTGAAGTGGTATTCAGTGAGTTCAGTCACCCATCAGGCCTGTCACCAGTTTAGCTTTTGGGGTTTACAAAAATACTGGAGGTTTTGATGATCCATCCAGATCTCAAAGTCCTCATTGGCCCCCATGAGGTAATGCCTCCACTCCATGAGAGCAAGCATGATTGCTAGGAGCTCTTTGTCATATATCTTGTAATTGTGCTCTGTCATTGTGAGGGACTTTGAGAGGAAGGCTACCAGTCTCCACTTCCTATCTTGTTCCTGGCTTAGTACCACCCCTATGGCTCCCTCACTAGAGTCAGCCTCTACTTGGAACTTTCCCTGTTCTTGGGGTAGAGTGAGGACAACATCCTTCACCATTTGATCCTTAAGGCACTGGAACACTTGATTTTGTGCAGCCCCCCAGGTCCAAGGAGCATTGCCTGTCAGTTGAGTGAGGGGTCGAACAATCTTAGAGTAGTCTTTGATGAATTTTCAATAAAAATTGGTAAAGCCAAGGAAGGATTGAAGCTCCTTTTTCATCAGGGTAGGCCATTCGGTAATTCCCTTCACCTTGACAAGGTCCATTTGTACTGCTCCTTCACTGATGATTACTCCCAAGTACTCTGTCTCCAGGACCTTGAATTTGCACTTCTCTGCCTTGAGGAATAGTTTATTACTTCTCAGCAGGTGACGATGCTCTTCGAGGTCCTTGGAAAAGATGAGGATGTCATCAAGGTAAATTGTGACCTTCCCTTCATTGATAAAGTCACAGAAGATGTCATTCATCATCCACTGGAAGGTTGCAGGTGAGTTGGTTAGTCCAAAGAACATGACTGTGGGTTTGAAGAGCCCTTGGTTGGTCCTGAAGGCCACCTTCGCCTTGTCACCCTCTTTAATTTGAACATTGTTATATCCCCATTGGACATTGAGCTTGGTGAAATACTTGGCTCCCTGTAGCTTGTCCATGAGTTTGGAGATGAGGGGCAATGGGTAGCAGTTCTTTATGGTCATCTCATTGAGCTTACAATAGACTTGGACAGGGTGAAGGGAGCCATCCTTCTTTTTGACAAAGAAGAAGGGGGATGCAAATGGGGACTTGGATGGTTGAATCCTCCCACTGATGAGGTTCTCTTCCAGGAATTTGTCCAGCTCTTCTTGTTCAGTGCAATTGAGGGGATAGACTTTGCAGTTGAGGGTACTTGAAGCATTGGGGATCAGTTCAATCATGTGATCCCAGGGTTTGCATTCTGGCAGTTTGTCAAAGTTCTCTTTCGAGAACAGGTTATGGAACTCATGGTACCATGGGGGAATGAGCTCCTCAAAAGGCCTTTTGGGCTTCCCTTGTGCAGCCTTGGCTGCCAGCTTGTTGGTGTGATGAAGTGCATGGATTTCCAATGCCTCTTGGATGTTGATGGCCAGGATGGTTTCTCCTTCCTCTAGCTCTTCTTCCCAACGATCTTCAGGATCGGTGTCGGGTAATGGGAAGGGGTTCTTTCTGCACTGACAACATCCAAATAGTATTCATCTGGTGAAGTGCTGCTTGCATGCACAAGCTAGAAATGCAACAGAGTCAAAGACACTGATCACACCCACACCTAACACTACACACACAAACACACTCAAGTTCGTTGGGGGATTCTGATGCAATAGAAGTAGTGACACAAAGAACTGTATTCTCAATATCTCTAAGATACACATATAGTGATAGCACTCGTATCATATCTAGACTTCTCTAAGTCTAAAAGCTTTTCTCAATCAAGAGGAGTGATGTTTGTCACTTGGCCTCAAGGCAAAGGGGTTTAACAACAACTCTATATGCCAATAGACGTAACCACAACTCTTCTAAAGTTGTGCGCTATTCAAACAGCTACAACAAACAACAGAACTAACCACTAGACACGACTCAAAGCACAGTGCTCCAAGCAGAAACCAATACACTAACACAATCCACACAAGCTACAGAGTCTATACCTATGCACTCGAGCTTCCTAACCAATTGTAGATCCACAGGGTTCCAACCTATGCAATCCAGAGAACACAAACTAACACAGAAAACCCTGTCCGACAAGCCAAAGGGTTTGAACCTTTGCCAACCTGCAGAAATACAGAAAGCAAGCACTAATCAGACCAAAGGGTTTGAACCTCTGCCGCCTGTAGTGCCTTGCATCACACAAGAACCTCAAAGAAGTGAGAAAGTGTCCACACTGACACTCAACTCAAATTCTCTATAAGAGCACAAGTCAAACAATGACCGAAACCTATGCACAAAGTGCTATGTTAACTTTCTTTGTCTAGCACGCTACTCAATATCACACAATAAGTCTCAGCTAATGTCTATATTCTCTCGCTTGAAGCTACAAACAACTCCAAGTGCTAGAGCACATGGCAGAAAAGCTTTGTACCGTTACACCAGGGGTCCAAAACTTGTACACTACTTCTATACTACTGTATTTATACTTTCTATGATCTACAAATTAATACAACCAGTTATAGTATTATTTCTTCTGCAGCCTTCCATCCCTTGCATCCTGTGCATGCCACATGAGCACGCCATTGCTTGGCACTTAGTCAAATGTCCAACTCAGACCCAGACTTTGTTAGCATGCATGGTTGTGATGTCAGTTAACACTGTACCCAGTGATATGTCACGTCTCCAGTTATATCCTTGGAGATATCTTTTATCAAACAAGTCCCAATTCAACTTATTCGTATTTCTCTAAGTGTCTCTGTCATTTGTGATTACTTAGTATTTATCTAGGCCTTGCGCTCCTTGGCCAAAGTGAGTCTTCTTGGTTTTATCCATCTGTAGCCATTATATCAATATGCGTGCAAGTTGCCGGTCGATCCATGCCTTGTGCATCATAGATCAATGTCTCTCATAGTTCATCTAGTATCACATGTGCCTCTAATTATTATATTCTGATACCCATGCAATGTTATCTTGGTGCAGTTAGTATCAAGCACTGAGCTCTCATACTTAGATTGACCTTATCTAGTATCCTTCTAAGCTAGAGCATGCACTCTACCAATAGTCACTTCCAATATTCATTGTACTTGCTTAATATCATTGCACTCTTTGTATAATCTCTCTTGTTGTATTCGCAGACTTCTATTTTAGGTATGCAATGCCTAATAATGAAAAATTACACGCGTAAATGCCCTGGGGGCATGTCACTGGTAGTATAAAAGTAGGTAGAAAATGATAGCTGGGGAAGTTTTCTGGCCCCCAGCTACAGTAGTATTACCTGCAGGAATTAGGTTAGAGCTTCAAGTCATAGACTTACCCAGAATTGAAAGTATTTTGATGATTAAGTTCATATTTTGCAAGAACCCATAAGAAAGAACCAGTATTAGCATTGTGTCAGTGTCCCAGAATCAGTCAGATCAGTCAGTCAGTCAGTCAGCCCGGTTCAGAGATTCTTGCAACTCAGTGCAGAATCTGGTATCTCAGTGGATACTTGTGTTGTTTGTTTGAAGTTTAGAGTCCAGGACTCAAAGTAAATCTTACCCAGTCAGATCAAGACCTTTAAAATCTTTATATTGTGTTCCTGGAAAACTACCTAAGTACAAAAGCCTACATAACGGATGTTCCTCTGCCCCCACAAACTTGCCAGGTTAGTGTTTTAGTGCAGTGGTTTGTGTTTTGTGTTTCACTTGCACACCCACACCATCACCAGCCCTTTCAGTGGACAGAATTTCTAAAGTCTGTGACCGAAGAATGAGCTCAAGACTGATCAAAAGATGTGAAAACTCACCTTATTTGAGTATGTGAGCATTGTCTTCCAGACAAATGTGGTGAGCTGCTTGCTGCCACAGCATCAAGAAGCCTGCATCATGAACAGCACAATTGAGTCAATTTTATGAGAATTGGTGCTAATGCAGTGTAGCCAGGTGCAGCCATGGGAAAATGATGCCAAATCTAGGTTCTACAGCAGAAATACATCCAGGAAATAGGTTGCTGAAAGCAATCCGACTCAGTCATTGCTGATCAGCGACTGTGTGAACTTCTTGATTGCACCACTGTGACCTGACCTTCCATCCCCAAGGAATTCCTGCGGGGTTTCCCAGCTTGCTGAAGCATAGTATTATTTACCTTTAATTTTGCAGTTGCTATTGTGTGCGGCATGCATTTTATCAAGGTACAGCATGTACTGTATTACTGCAGGAAATTTCATTGTCAATGCCTTGTAGAACATGCATATGGTTGTATGTGCTGTAGAATCACTGTCTTGGTAGGGAGCCACCATTGGCTGATACAACAAGAATTACCCTTCTAGTTTGGGTGTGCAGAAATTTGAATTGCCATCCAATCACTGCCCAATGCTGGCCTGAGCCATCACTGGAGTCAAGAAGATAAATGAATTACTTATGAGGACTATGGGTAACCTCGGACTGGAACATACCCTTCAGATTCTGCCAACTGAAGTCAGGTCATGGCATTGGGCAAAGGGGCATCTTGGCATGCCAAGACTGAGCCTATACCTATAAGTAGGTCTTAAGCGAAGGAATGAACACTAGTGTAAAATCAGTGAGATACCCTTTCGAAGTCTTTCATCTACCAGCTCAAGGCTGGAGACTATATTGCGCTTCTTGCTTTGGCTGCATGTGCAGATTTTACTTCCTCAAGGCTTCGTTTAATTTTTTGTTGAAAGACTCTAGTAATCCATGTCTAGCTCATAATACATAGCTGAACTGTGTTAATATTAGACCAGAATGCGACATGTTATTTGTTTCAATTGTTTTATTCAGTGAGCCTAAGATGATTAATTTTTAGAGCTCAGGTGCAGAGACAACTAAGGGGCTGCCGGATAGTTGGGCCAGCAGGCCCCCAAAAAAAAGTTGACCTCACTTAAATTATGTCACCATGCGTACAAACCATCATGTAAGCAACAGAATATAACACAAATCTTGATCTCAACCAAACCCAGACTCCTTCCCATTCATGGAATGGAGGGTAGCTTATTCCTGATGGAGTACACTCTGTATTATTTATCTTATCTTATCATATTATGTAATCTTTGATCTTTCTAAACCTTAATTATTTTTTATCCTCCATTCTGGGTGAGACCCTGTTTTTATTAGTTTGATGCCAGAAAACTCACCTGAGCCTTCAAGTTCCACTTAGAATGTCCATAGCTTGACTATGTCTCAGTCAGTTGGCATTGCAATGCTTGCATGAGGAAGAAAGGGAGGCAATAGAGATGAATTCAAGGAGATTGGGTTTCTGGATGAGTTTCAGATGAGTTTAAAGTAATGGGTGGGCTAAAATATCCTGAAGTGTGTATAATGTATTGAATGTCATATTGTATTGCATAAGGATATGGTAGTATAGTATGAGTGCTTGTGGAATCATTGCAAGCACCAAGTGAACATTGATGGACCCAGGTCACATGTCGTCTCTGGCAACGAACGGCTTCCCAAAATGGTAATTTGATGTCATAATAGTCACATGGATGTAGGTAGGTTCGATGCCGAAGCCTGAAATATTTTAATCGACCCACTGTCTTTTTTTTTTTTCAAAAAAGTAGCCTCTTGGAGACAACTTCAGAAATTCCAGATTATAAAAATTTTAACAGTAATTTGACAGTTTCTGAGTTGACGGAACTATTGTTACAGAACATATACACTTTGAAGTAAACTAACAGGATGATGGTGCAGTAATTGTGGCCTGTAGGAGGTCGACATTAGCTTGGACCATGGCATGGTACAAAATCGACATCGATGGTGACTGTCAGGCGATGCACCATCTTCAAGAACTTGGCACGTGATAATGTATGTTTCTGATCGGAACCTCAAAGCTGTCCAGTCGGCGCCTACCAATGCAAACTAACAGTGCGCATACCATGCATCATGACAGATAAAAACTACTCGGAAATAAATTCCCTTGGCGGCATATTTCTTCGGACCTGTTCATACTTTGGCTTCGGCTATGAATCCTTGCGGTACTTCGCTCTCTTGAGTCCTTCATGTACATTTCCCACGAAGCCGCCCCATCAATAGTGATGGATATCAAATGCATTGATTTCCGCCATTTCTCCCATTCTCTACTGTCTTCTGTAGCAGTGGTCACCCAAAGAACAAGGTCGTCTGGGGTCTGAACATTTGAAGTCGAAAACGGTACCTTGCAGAGTATTGCGTTCTGGGGGTTTTTGGGAGATGTCTCTGAAGACTACCAGCGCATGCATTACATAACGATGCTGTCGGGTTCTCCAATGTGTCCGTGCGATATCTGGGGACCCGGTATCTCGTAAGGAGCTCGCACCATTTTCAATTCTCGACTTCCGTCTGACTGGCGCTTAAGTTCTGGTAACGATCGCATCATACCACAGTATTGTTCATCTCGCTTCTTGTTCGAATAGATCAAAATGTCAAACATTAATTGAAGGTGCTGCAACCTTGCCTTTGGACTATGGAGGAATACTACGTGGGCATAGTGACTTAACCCTACACCCTACCAAGTCGAGAAGATAAAACTAACCATTTACCAATATGATTTATCTCTGGAACGGAGAGGCAAATCACGATAGTATATACCCGCCTGGAACAGTCGTATGATCCTTCGCATTAACTTCCCGGTAAGCATTTCGCTATTTGTTGAGTGCCAGAAACTGAAGCTGTATTGGCTTGAATCTCTTGTCACCGTCCTCTCTCCTCACCCTTCTACTCCCAATTATTGTGTACAAGATGCAACCGGCTTTGTATATTTTGCCGGGAAATTACAAAATCCGTTTCTGTCTCGGACAGTTCGCTATCGCGTGAGAACAGACTTTTAAGACACCAGGGTCAAGATGAAAATGTTCACAGTGCCACGATGAGTTATTTTTCTCCCTCCTTCTCCGATGTCAATGTCGGACTGCTCCAACCAATCCAGGACGGCTGCGACCTATGGTATCAGCAGAACGCCAGCTTCCACGAATATGGACAGCATCAGCGGCTAACTCAGCAAGTCAATGACCAGTATTCGATAGATCCCTATCGGCAGCAGGAGAGCTATAACAGTTATGACCGAATGGCGAGCAACCTGCTTCAGAATCACCTCCCTCCATCCCATGTTCAACCACCAAGGGAACAGTCACAGAAGACGCCCCAGGAAAAAAAGATGTATGTGCTCACGAGGTACACGGATGGCAAGTCTGACGTCGGTAAAATCTCTAGACGCAGACCCGGTGCATGTACTCGGTGCAAGCGAGTCAAGATGAAATGTGACTTTGCACCGGGGGAACAAACATGCCAGCGATGCAAACTTAAAGGCTACCACTGCATCGTCGAATCCCGAAAACCGAAAGTTTAGTAAGTCATCCATGTATGGATAAGTATTCTAGCAGGACCCTGATTGCGATGCAGCGAGTGCGATCGCCTTTTGACCGAGATCCAACAGAAAGACGCTGTCATTGAGACACTCCTGAAGCAGCGTTATAATCCCTACTCTGCGACACCTCATTCAATTGACGAATACCTCGAATCTGTACCACCCTCAGATCGCAATAACCCGAATATCCTTGCCTGGCTCGGTCATCTTAAGGCCAGTGTACAAACCGATAGGGGAAGCCTCAAGGAAACCAGCGAGGAAGGGCCGGGCCAATTACTGCATGACCAGCAATGCAACCTGTTTACCCATAGCATGGTGCAGGAACACAAAGAGATGTCAACTGCCAGTGCGCCGACAAAGGTTTCCGATGTTCCGGCTGAGTTCAGACCAGAGTGCGAAGCACTGCAAATTACTCCAATAGTACCCGGTACGTTCCATCACTTCTGCGTTTCTCAAGTACGCTCACATTCAGCTCATATTTCCAGGATTTAGACTAGGTAATTCGATGAGACTCAAGTCCGCAGAAATACTAGTACTCGGGATTGTGACACTTGAAGACGCTGAAAAATTGTTTGGCATGTAAGTTCTCTCTGTACTCTCGGCTTTTTTTCGTGTTTTTTGATCTCTTGTTCCATTTGAAGCTTTTATACATACATCCATGTGAGAAAAACTAGCGAATGTAAATGTAAGGCACGCTGATGATCATTTAGCCCTTCGTAGCCCTTCTCGATCCGGTCTTGTTCACTCCAAAGTCAACATTAGCCCGATGCCCTGTCCTGTTCTCGGTTATCTGCGCCATAGCATCTCGATACCATCCTCCGAAATCAAACATTTACCCGATAGCGATGCACTTTGCCAAACGTTCGGCTGCAAACGCCCTCATCCTAGACGGAATGAAAAGCGTCGAGCTATGCCAGGCCTACATATTGATGAGTATCTACCCCGCCCCTGAAAGGAGTTGGGATAGAGACCAGACTTGGTTATATATAGGTCTTGCTGTCAGGTGTGTTCATCGTGATATGTTCTTCCTATTGTTCCAACTCCGCCACAGCATTGCTACTGCTTTACGCTTGGATCAAACCCCGAAACTCGACTCGGTCACCGAGAGCAAAGAACGCGAATATCTTAATCGAGTCCGCGTCTGGCAGTTTTGCTTCCTCTTGGACCAAGGGATAGCAATACAGAATGGAAAGCCTTCAAGCTGGATGATGAAGGAGCATACAATCATTCGTCATTCAAAGGAGTGGTATAGACAATCCTTCTATAATCTCCACTACGATGTGTTTCTGTGTGGGTGCAATGAACTCCTGTGCATCGTAGCGAGGTTCCACGAAGAGGCGTTACGAAGTCGAAGCGGGCTCATTATTTCGGAAAGAGGAAATCTCCTGGACGCCATCATGAGATATGATGCAGAGATTGGGATATTCAAGGAGGAATGGCAGAAGACGTTCAAGGTTGGAGGAGCCCACCGTGAAACTATGGTCCGTCGCAGAGATTTACCCTTGTGAGTCCAGGACCATTCTTGACAATCCAGACTTGACGTTGAGCGACGTTTATACACACGCAGTTATGTAGCCTATTTCAGGCTGGTGATGTTCTCTTCTGGTTTCCATCAAGTATTTCATGCGGGTATAGAAACCTGGTATGATTATTTCTTTACCAAGGTTCGTCGGCAACGCCTTCTTCTGAACCGAGTCTCCAACGTATTTAACAGTGTTTCGAATACGCTAAATCAGTAATCAGATGTATGAACGAGGATTTGGCGCCTGGTGGAGTTATGCGGTATGCTCCAGATCGCCAGTTTATCTGTGTTGCATTCGCAGTTGCATTCCTATTCAAGGTGCGTCTCGTATCAATAGTCATAGATCTTAATTTTCACCAACCTAACGAAGACAACTTATAGCTCCTACGACCCGAATTTTCGTCGCTCCTCGACAAAGTGGATAAAGACGAGAGCATCCAGCTTATAGGAATCTTGATCAACAAGTTTAGCTCACCGAGTATCGCAGTAGACGATCAACACACCCCGAAGGTGTATGCTAGGTTCTTCGCAACGGTCTTGGACAAGTATCAACACGATGGCGAGGGAGCAGCCTTCGAAGGTTCACAGAGAGTTATACCTGAGAATGTGGGCGAATCTAGGAGCGTGACTGGAGAGACGAGTAAAGAAAGCGGTGATAACTGGCGAAAATCACATCTTACCCGAGGATACGATTCCGCAGTTTTGACATATTGGACGGAGGCGCCTCATATGACGCATAGCTGGCCAACACAATTTGGATCCGATGCTGAACAGCTTCATATTATGAGTGGGAACCAGAATATTAACGGAAACGATTGGGCAGAGGCCCCGCCCGGGAACATCGAGGATCAAATGTTTGCCTCAATGAGCCAAATTTTTGAAAACCCAGAGTGGTTGCAAGGATTCCTAATGCCAGGGTAAGCTTTTCCCGCTTCGACCATGTACTCGAGACATAACTGCCTCTTCCTAGATATAGGTTTACGTGAGATTCTTCAGAACGTGGACAGCCTGAAATTACTGTACCAGCGACTTGTGATTATGAGACGATTCAGGGAGTTAGGGACAATGGGCTCGTGGTGGAACCGTTACATCATGTGGTATTGTAGCTGTCACCTTAATTCACGAATATGTCTTCTGAGATATTCAGCATCAGACTTGAGTTCAAAGGCAAAGGTACTATCCACGGCCTTCAATTCTTCTCCAGGTAAGTCACAAGTCAGCTAAACGGCGAAGAAACAGCACAGCAACACACTTATTACGGCCTTACTACAGCCTACGCAACCTCAGAATCGCCTTGCTACAAACAGTCACATAATCATGGTTCCGTTTTACGGCTGTTGCTGCTATGATTGGTACTGGAGGGCATCTCATCACATTGTTGTCGTGCTACACGATTGCAAGAAGCGAAATATTAGTGTAAATAGGTATCCTGTTAGTGTGCGAGGACATACAGTCACGGCATCTAACCCGAAAAACGATGGTCGGCTGGCCGCTAATGAAGCCAAAATGTCTTCCTATCTTTGAACCCTGAGACCTCAGCTAAAAATTCAGTATTCAATGTTTTACCTTTCCCACCACCTCGAGGCCCTGAGCAGAATGGATCAAGGGCATAATACGGTTTGACATTACATATCATGTCATTGGCACGGATGTCACTCCTGAAATCTTCGTCGCTACCTCGAGAGTTGAATGTTAAAATGTCACAGAGGCGGGCGCAACTTCTGAGTCAATGATTGTTGATTATTCAGTGGTGGTAGCAGAGGATCATGGTATCAGCATCGGAGATCATTGAGAAGCGATGGGAATCAATGCATAAACATAAACTTGGAAGGAGCTAAAAAAAGACAAAACTGCTGAAGTTACAAGGCACATGCGGCTTTCACCACACGGAAAGTTATCGGAAACATCGCCACCGGGGGCTCGAAGTATGCCCGAAAAACCTGTGTACACAGCATTTTGGAATGGGTTGCATCAGACTCTGATATTGTTCAGTACGCGGTTCGGCTGATAAATCGCCTGTGGGGACGCGTGGAATATCAATGCGCAAGTTGCTTGGAGCTGCACAGATGCACTTAATAATCGCGTCATCCTGATTGAAACGACCCTGCCGATCTTTAGAGTGTACCGACTGATCGGCCTGTCTCAGCATTTTCACTTTGCCGTTTACTTTGGGATAGTAAGGGTGTTCGAGAACAGATAGAAGACTTTCACATCCTTCATGACTCGCAGAATGGTTCCGGCAAAGATTTCTCGGAATGAATAAGCTATTCATACTACACTGTGCAACAGCGGCCACGCTGGTCTCGTTGCGAACGTTTCAAGTTTCCTTTCAGGGAGCAGCTTGTCCCCCCTTTTAGTGGCTTCGTCGGATGTATGATGGGAAGAGATTCCGAATCAGACTGGGTATTACGAGTATTGGCGTACTCCGAGGCTGATCCCCAAGTGTCTGAAACTTCTCCCGACTCGGGTAGAATTTCCGCACATGCCCACCTACAGTTGTGGACACTCAAAATCGACAATTTTGATCACCTATTTATGTAGGCGCCCCAGAGTTTCGGGGCGGACTTTTTACTATTTAGATAGGTAGCTAGGACCAAAATGAACGTTTTGGCACGACCCGATTTTGCTCTAGGCCATTTTTAGAAAAATGACCCCAAAATTTTTGGCCAAATCAAAAAAGTGGCAGGAAAAACTTCGGAGATAGCGGAAATGAATGCCCTCGCCATTCTGCATATCATAGGAACAAAATAAAAATTTTCTATCGAGCCGTTCTCTTACAATTGACACTGCCACATCCACCATCATGAGCACTCATGAACAGGTTTGACCCTCTACGAAGGCCAAACGAAACATTTTCGGCCTCTGGGATCAAACATTCACTACACTCAAGATCCCTACTCCTTCCCCCATTGGAGGGGATGACAGTAATTTAGACATTGCATGAATATGACTTTGATGTTGGGTGTGACAATACCGAGTCCCTTGAGCTCAATTCTGAGTATAGTTCTGAAGAGGATACAGATGAGAGTACACTCAAGGTATTCCACAATGAGATGGTGGAATGGATAGTTGAGTTCGAAGAGCAGAAACAGGCTGCTTTTGATCCTGATTATTTGCAAAAGCCAGTGACAAAAAAACTGGGGTCCGATAATGCTCTGATTTCTCTGCTTCTCTCAATACTCACTTTTACATAATAATACAGGTGGTCCTTAAGCATTTCGCAAAGGGACCAGATGTTGTCAAGATGTCGCAAGCAAAGTCAGCCGAATACGACGACAATATGCTGGTGAAATCAGAACCCAGCAAAGTCTTCCATGATGTCAATGGACGTGCCGAACTGATCCTGGTCGGAAGTTATGTTGCCGAGGTCCGAAAGGGGTAGTATGAATTCGGAATTTTGCCCCAAAAATTTGGCCATCCTAAAACGTCGTGGGAAAAACTTCGGAGGCAGTTTTTTAGACGTATTTTGCCATTGCGGTTCAGATTCCGAGGTCAGATTTCTGGGGAAAAAACAGAATCTAGCTACATCACGCCCGATCAAAATTGTCGATTTTGATTGTCCACAACTGTAGATGATAAATACTTCGGAGAGCTGAGTCAGATCATTAATTTTGAACATGCCTGCTGCGGTGTGATACGGTCACCAGTAGGCATTTAAATGCAATGCGATGATGACGGACCTTGGCCGGCCGTCAAGGCTTACTGATCAAATAACTTCGGAAAACTGCGGTATCTGCCCCTGCATTTACGCATACAAACATTGTCGTAATGATGCGCCTTCTATTCTTAGGTCTTAGCATCCGCATTTTTTCCATATCACCCCTACATCGCTGTATTCGAATACACAGATGGTAGATCTTATGTCGGAGATTCTGCATAAGCATTATTATGTCAACTCTCCAGTATTATACGATTATGGCAAATTATAAGGTGTTAGCGTTGTCCTCGGGCTTTGATTTTTGGTCAAAATTACCTTCTAAATGTGCTCGTTTATCTCCAATAAAAATTATTTAGCTAGGCCCTGTGGTTCAGATTATTTTGGGGCCATTATAAGTGTGCTTATAATATCACGTGATACATTATGGACCTTATTTGACATTACTACCGGAGAGTCGGCCCTTTATTGGTTTATATGCCCAAATAAGGCATTTGCAGAATCTCGGACATAGGTGCAGTTTTCTGCTCTACTGCAGCGGTCTTCCTTCCGTTCACACACAATTCAATTCACAAAGAAAGCCTCAAGGTTCTGTAATTATACCCATGTACTGGTATGTCTCCTGAAAGTCAAAATTGGCTTCATCCGTCACCTTATGTATGCCCATAAGCATTCCATGACAAAAATTTTGTTCTCATAGGCCGGATTCACGCTAACACGACATTGGAGGCTACTAGTGCTCGCCCATCGAGTATGGTACGACTCATCTCAGACCGCGTACTCACTCAAACTCGCACCCTTAGTATCACCGCTTGCAGAAATTTTAGGATCCTGGATAATAAGAACTGGTTGATGACATCGCTCACGCCGTTCAATCTCTATACCGCCCGATTTATCCCGACGTTGAGGAGGTATGACAGCTGTAGAAGCAACGCGAAGGGACAAGGTCATCGGCTCTAGCTAGTCAATTACATCTCTGCTTACTTGTGGTTTTACCCTCGTAGCTACCCCATTCTGACTCCTTCCAATCGTGCCTTCCCAGCTCATTGTATTGCATTAACAAAGTAGATACCAGGCACCCGTGACCCCACCATCGAGAGAGGTGAATGGGTTGGTCAATGGCCCTTTCTTGCTTGCAATGCCAGGAGTCCACAGATACAGTTACCATGGTAAGGTAATGACTGGTTTGTTAAACCCGTTCGATCGGGGTCGAACTAAATCTCAGATTTATGGTCAACCTTGAGCTACCATTGGCCGATCGAGGTGAGATTTCACGCGATACTCAAATACCGATCGCCTTCGTGTTTTAAGATCCCCCAACTCGCATAAGAGTGGTGATGCCCAAATGGGGAAGGATTATGTTGTCTTAGGAGTACTGTTCTCGACGCTATTGTGGCACCAAATTCACCTCGAGGTGGTCAGGAAATGAAAGATCTCCTGGAAAGGTACAGTGAGCTTGACAAGTTTGTCGACGACCACGCTATAGACGCGCCATAAAAGATTCGTAGATATATATACAGCTACCGTGCATTGCATCCCAATCCACGGGAATTATCCAGTGATATCCTTTCCGAGAGGATAAAATGCCGAAATATCTTCTTGCAACCGACGAAACCTGTTCTTACTGCGTCAGACTGCAAAATGAACGAAAATTGTGAGGGTCAAGTTGTACGCAGGTGGTGAGGCAGAGAGAAGAACGATTTGGGATGCCAGGATTCGTGTATTTGCTCAAGGGTGTGGGACCCGACTTGAAATTGCAGTACAAAACTCTGACTGTACTTCTTTGGAAGAGATGAAGGAACTCGCAACAATACCATAGCGGCAAGTATAGCAAGCAAACATTTCTCGTTGTTCATCAGAGATTACCAAAAGATGACAAATATATACCCTTTGTGATAGAGAGTCGGCAAGAAAACAGCATGAAAACTCCCTAGTACAACGAAGTTATTCGAGTCAATCAGGTTCGGAAAGCGTCGTTAGCGAAGCGGTGGTAAAGAGCTGGCAAACCCGTTACCGGATGGAGAATGATTCAGGGTCCCTTTGTTGAAATCCTCAGGTGTAGAGCTCGGAACCGAGCTTGGGTGTGGTAGTGATGGCCTTGAAGAATAATTCGAAACCGGCGGTCACGATTCCTTGGGCTTAAGTAGTAGGCGTCTACTCGAAGGGTAAAGTGTGAGCCATAATGAACGTAAAGATACTGGCAGTGTCGATGGTTCGAATGAACTTGTTTACCCTCATGTTCTCTATGAACTGCATGCTGAAGACTGGTGGATTGCTTACAAATTACGAGTTGTCCCGATTTCCTCACCATCTGACCTTCTTTCCAGGGAACTCCTCGATCTTTGATTTTTGATAATGAGAGAGAGAACGGAATCATTGCCATATGGTCCCAACTCTGACCGAACCGCGAGAGAACGGGGTACCATGAATTCCACAAGGCACGGAAGCCGGCGAACATGTTGAAGCTGTAATGGTTCTTAGGTAGCGCTACATGAGACTCAAATTAAATGCTGAGACCTTGGGTTCAATTTACACTCACAAAGACTTAAACTCACCTTATCCTGAGCTTCAACCAAGACCGTGTTGAAATCCGTTACCCGAAGTAAATGTGGTGATAGGGCAGCCAATCGTGTTAGTCAATCCATCGTCATACAGACTGGTTAAGATTCAGTCTCGAATCAGTTAATCGCTGGCATCCGGAGAGCGCAAGAAGAGGTCAAGAAATGCAAGTTGCGAAAGTGTAGCAAGGCGAGGAAGATACCACCTAAAGCGCCTGTATTTGAGACGTTCGAATGGAGCCTTACGGCGTAGTGTAAGGTTGACGATCTGCAAGTAAGAGACATGGTACCGATAGAAGATGAAAATAACGGAAAAAATATTGCGGGAAGGTGGCTGAGGAAGGAAGGAAATTTTCGTTACCCTAACCCTTTGAAGGGCGTGAGGATTACTTCGGCAGTCCCCGAAGCAAATTATCTCTGTGCTATCCTTTATACCGCCCGATCTGATCAAGCCAAGTTCAGAACAACCACTATGCCCCTATATACATCTGGAATGTCTGCTGCCGTATGGGGTCGTCAAGCCGAACTTCAATTTAAGGTTTTAAACTTCTCCGAATGTCACCAGTGCCAAAAAGCAGGCGCCATCCAAATTCCAGTGAGTGTATTCTATGGGCGTGGAGAAAACTAATAGCATATGTATCGCTGACTTTGCACGCACTGTAGATTCTGAGACAGGCTCGTAAGCGCCAATGGAGAACTCACGCATACCTAGCGCCACTGCGTCAATGACAGTAATCGTATCAAGGATGTTAGTATCGGCCACAGCTCATTGTTTACGGCCTTCTTCTAGAACAAGGAGGAATGAATGCTAACGTGACGGTTTCTCCTAGAACCAAGATGCTGTGGATATAGTGGTATGGACGTGTGACCCGTGGCCTGGAATTGGCAGGCCGGCTCTTGAAATCTTACTGGTAACTATTTGGTTTAATAGTCATTGAGCCCCACAAAGTAACGTTGCAACACCAGTCTGTTGGATGACTCAGATCCCGATTTCCTATTCTTGTATACAGGCTCCAGAATCGGTGTCAGAGGTTTTCAATAGCCTTGTTCGCCCTAACCGGGGAGAGTCAACATCCGTCATTGCTTCGGTCAATTCGCCGGAGGAAGAGACCTTAAGACGTGAGCCCAAAATTGACTTCTTGGCAGTCACTATGACTTGTCCCACTTCCTCCTTCTACTATGCCCATTCCAAGCCTCTGCGACCGCCTCATGGCGTTTACGACCTGTGGTATCAGCAGCGCATGAACATCCATGATGATGGAATGGGAGGTCAAATAACTCAGCAAGGCCGTGATCGACATCTGGAGGAGCAGCAGCAGTCGGACAGCTACGATAATCACGACCACCTTCCAGTCCGCGTCAGGTTTCAGAGCCATCTTCCGAATGTGTCGCCAGCGCAGCAGCCGACTCTGGATAAGAAGAACCGTCCGTCCGTGAAGGACGGGGAGGGCGAGTCTGATGACAGCGGCAATGATGCCGTTAAACGCCGACCCAGAGGTGCATGCATTCAATGCAAAAAAATCAAGATGAAGTGCGACTTTCCACCCGGTGAAAGAGCATGCAAACGATGCAAGCCCAAAGGTTACAGATGTGTCGTAGAGGCCCCGAAACCAAAGGTTTAGTAAGTCCCCCGTGTATTCCTGAAAGCAGGCTCTGATCGGGCGACAGCAAGCGCGATCTCCTTCTGGCAGAAATCCGGATAAAAGACGCCGTCATTGAGAGTCTCCTCAAGCAACTCTATAATCCCTACCTTGCGACATCTCACTCAATTGACGAATACCTTGAATCTATATCGCCCATAGACGCCAACAATCTCAATGCCCTTGCTTGGCTCGATCGCCTCAACTCCAGGAAACAAAAAAGTGCAGGATGCTCGTTTAGCTCCGTCCGCGGAGAGAAGGAACAAAGTAACCCACTTACCCATGGAGATCGGGAAACGCAGGAGGACGAACAGATGTAGGTTTCGCTTAATGAATTCCCAAAGAGTCTTGTCGAGCTCATCCCAATTTGAGGTTTTCGAGTCGAAAGGAAACAGAAATGGAACGCGAAAATGTTCAGTGCGATGTCCCCTCCGAGGCACGTACAGGCTCCTCAGAGTATGGTTCGTTTCATCGTTGCTGTGTTCTTACTAGGTTCAAACTTACGCCTTTACCTCCTGTCCAGAGTTTAACCTAGGTTATGCAAAAGAGCCTGATCCCCCAGATATCCTGGCACTCGGACTTGTGACACTAGAAGACGCTGAACGATTGTTTGACATGTGAAGTTTCTCCTTAGTTTCCGTTGTTACTTTTCTCTGACCTAGGTTCTGGTTTTAAGCTTCTATACATACATCAATGTGAGAAGGCTCAGCTTCGTTTCAATATGGCACGTTAATGACCATTTAGCCCTTCGTATCCATCCTTGATCCGACCTTGCTTACTCCGAAATCAACGTTGGCCCGGTGCCCTGTCCTTTTCACAGTCATCTGTGCCATAGCGTCTCGATACCATCCTCCAAAATCAAGCATTTACCCAACAGCGATGCGCTTTGCGAAACATTCGGCTGCGAATGCCCTAGTTCAAGACGAGATGAAAAGTGTCGAGCTATGCCAGGCCTTCATATTGATGAGTATCTACGCCATCCCTGAAAGGAGTTGGGATAGAGACCTGAGCTGGTTGTATACCGGTGTGGCTATCAGGCATGTTCATCGGGTCCTGTCATCTTATGTTCTAACTTCCCGGCAGTATGGCGACCGATCTACGCTTGTATCGATCACCGACCACCGAGTCAGCAAACGAGACCGAGGAACGCGAGGCTCTCAATAGAGTCCGCGTCTGGCTGTTATGCTTTAACTTTGATCAAGCGACCGCTGTACAGTTTGGAAGGCCTTGGATAATGAAGGAGGATACAATTATCCACCATTCGGAGGAATGGTACAAGAAATCCCAGTATAATCTCGACTACGATTTGCACCTGTGCGGGTATAATTCACTCCTGCGCATTGTAGCGAGATTCCATCGTGAGGTTTTTTCAGATAGGAGTAGACAGATCCACTCGAAGAGGGTAGACCTACAGAGCGTTACCATGAGATATGATGTCGAGATAGATGCGTTTAAGGAGGAATGGAAGGGGAGATTCGCTGCAGGGGGGTCCCACCGTGGAGCTATGCTTGGGCGCAGTCAGCTACATTTGTAAGTTCCGATCTTTTGCAGGCCGGGGCAACATTAACACAAATTTGCTAGTTATGTACACTTTTACAAGCTAGTGGTCTTTTCTTTCGGTTTCCATCAGGTATTTCATACGGGTATAGAGACCTGGTATGATTATTTCTTTAGCAAGGTTCGACGCTCGCCGTTTCCTCTGTCTGAACCATGTCTATAACATTTTTCTAAGTGCTTTGAATACGCCAAATCTGTAGTCAGACACATGAACGAGGAATTGGCGTCCAGCGGATTTATGCGGTATGCGCCAGACCGTCATTTCATGTGTGCCGCATTCGCATCTGTATTCCTGTTCAAAGTAGGTGACCAATCACCTCAATTTTGACCGGCCTAATAAGCACAAGTAGCTCCTACGACCCGAATTTTCGCAACTCCGAGATAAGGCTGATGAGGACCAGAGCATCAATCTTATAGTGACATTGATTGATAAATTTAGCTCGTCCGACATTGCGGTAGATGATCGACACACGCCGAAACTATACGCTAAATTCTTGGCTACCTTGCTGCGCCGACACAACGATCCTCATGGGATGGGTTCCGAGAATTTACGCACTGTCCCTCCACGGAATGTTTACGTGACTGGGAATATCATCGGTGATAAGAACGGAGATGGCAGTGAATATCAGGAATTTGTAGCGTTTCAAGAACAAAGCGGACACGATTCTGCTGGTTACCAGCCAGAATCCCAGACACGGACTTCCATGGCACAGGTGCCTCAATCAGCCGACATCTGGCCAATACGATTTGTAAATGACACAGAGCTTTTTCCTTTCACGTATGGGAGCGGGATCATCAATGGGAGCGGGGTGGAGAACCAAGGTGGCATGGAAGATGATGTGCTTGCGTCGATGCAAGTTCTTAATAATCCCCAATGGTTGCGGGGGATGTCGATGCCTGGGTACGTCTTCTCTGACTTCGCCGTATAGTCAAGACACTACCTGACTCGCTCGTGGACATAGCTTTTCATGGTTTGGAACAGATTCTTCTGAGCATGGACAATCTACAAACTACTCTGACCCAGCGACTGGTCATATCATCACGTAATAATTCCGGAAGCGGAGACGAGTCTGAGCTTGTTTTGATAGCAGATAACAAAACATTTCTGTCGTGACCCTACCAATTTCTCTGATGATCGGTCCTATGAAAACGTCTATTTGAGTCTGAGTCAATTGCATGGTTGCAACGTGGATCTTGCTGGATGATGCACGGCTACTAATATGTGAGGAAGTCATTATGAAGCTGAATGGCGGAGACTCGCACAACGGCTCCAACAGCTCAATCATATCGTGCACATACTCAAACTGTTTCTGTCACCTGTGAATGACTTTGGTGATGATTCCGTGCAGTCCTGCTCCTCTGGGTGCTATGTCTCGGGAACGGCGAAGTTTCCGAACTCGTTGACAGAGGGGAATTTAGGGAGAAGAGATTCACGAGCTGTAAGGTGGTTTTGAACGGACAGGCGCTTTAAGATCTTATGAGGCGATGCTGATTATGGGTGGTTCGTAGCACCAAAGGCTCCTGGGACCCCAAGTCAGCCAAGTCAGAATACTTGATACCAATTCCAGTGTGAACGAATTTTACTCCACCATTACCAATGTTCTTGGATGCATCAGAGAATTCCCATATAGCTCGTTGGAAAGGGGTATCGCGGCGCGTGGAAGACCTTTAGCAGTACCCCCTTCCTAATGGGCAAGCTGGAAGTATCACGTGTCATTGCCAGGGTGTCACTGGAGGGCCGAACATTGGTGGGATTGCTTCCTAGTAACGTAGCAACAAATTACAACGGACCCTTGTCAGCTACACTGATAGGGTAGAAACCTGCAGGCAAGGCATGGATGGGTCCGATAGCATACAGTGGCTGCTCAAACCCAGAAAACCAAGCGCCACCTCAGGATGAAGAGCGAGGACGACTACCGAGAAGTCTCGCTGGCTGAGAAGGACAACACCGACCTAAGGGATAAACGAGAATGCCGTAGACCGTTGTGGTAAGACACTGTCACACCGCGGAGAAGGACGAGTCGATTTGGGGCAAGGGTTGAATCATGAATAGCAGCCAGCTTGAACCTATGGCGTAGCTAACTATGACGGTACCCCGCTGAAACGGCGAGAGAAGCGAGGATAAATTGCCCCATGATCGAAGGCCACGGGTTGGGCGTGGTAAGTAGGAACGTAGTAATGGCATCCCTCGTCGACAGGTAATGGGGAGGATCGATGTATCCAGATCGGCCATCTGACGGCCTAAGGTTTGAGGGCTCAGAGTGAACTATCCCACATAGCTACGAGTCCATAGTGCGCGCATAAAGGTGGGCTCGGATGGGAGCAACAGTTTTGGCGGTACCAAAATGCATGGGGCATCTGATCGTCAGTTTTCTTCAGAGAAAGATTGAGATCAACGTAAGCAAAGGAACAAGACGGACAGATTACGACGTAAAAAAACATCCTTATTGGACGAAATCCCCATGTCAAGGTACGCTCGCTCCTGTGTATACAGTCTGGAATGCACCTGTCCACGACCCTGCGAAGAATTGTCAGCTTTTGTTAGATTGGGTTGAATAGGGCTTATCTCACCGTTAGATCTTTCATCCGGTTTTGTGACCATTCCTTTAGCATGAACTATGGCTCCGAGTTAATACTACGAAATGAGGTTCCTGTATAGCAACAGGTGGCGCAGAATACTCCCATACAACCTTCGCACCTTCAGCTCGAGAAGGCTCAAGAACTATTCTAGGCGCCTTTGAGGTACCTGACGACGCCTCAGATCAAACAGTGAAATCGATTGGAATCGCATATTCACCACAATATGCAACAGATGCCACAATAAGAGCCGCAAAGGTAGCTGAAATGATACGTTTTAGTAGGCTCCGTAGGATCTCCCCTATTATCCGCCCAAAGATTCCGAGTATCACCTCAGCTCCGAATCTCATCATGATCCCCGTGCAGGGCCCAGTGTTTCGGGACTACGAGATGTGATCTATAGAAACTAGCAGAATTTCATGTCTGCCCCGATATTCCCACTGAAACTGTAAATGAGTCACAGGGCGATCTAACAATCAGGGCATGCCCACAGAATAGCAATCAACGATGGGCAGAGCTCGCTTGAGGGTCTTCGTACCCTTCCTTGGGTGTCGGACAGCGGAATTGGAGTGGCGCGTTGGACACCACTCTTGTTAGACCGACTACTGCAAGTCAACGAAAGTCTCGATTGTAGAATAGAAAGGGAGTGACCCGATCCACTCGTCCGGCGATTACTTACCCCCAATCTCAGGCTGTATGAATATAGCTTCCAATATTTTTGTAGTAACTGAAAAGGGACGAGGGAGAGCGGTTCGAATCCTCGAGGAAGCTCATAGCATAACGAAGCTTTCGCAGGCGAATGTACATCCTATGAAAGAATATCAGTTGAGAGTACAGATATAATTTGTAACACTGGCATTGTAAGCTTCGACAGTGCCTCGCCGAACTTGTTCAGCTCCTTGGGAACGGGAAGCACAGATCTGTCCTGAGAATACCCATTGAACGAATATTTCCAGCCTCCCTGATGAAACGAGATGATCATCTCCAGACAGGTATAATGATAGTGGTTCTTTCGGTGGAAAACCTCAGATGAAGACTGACAATCCGGGTTCGGGGTTCATCGAGTTCGATAGTAGTATACATATCGCGGACTTTAAAAGGTGGAAGAAGGTGAGCCGAGCTGAGCCTAAGAAATTCAACCAGTACATATCGGTCCCATGACAAGCTGATGTGCGGCTATCGAATTGAATCGTGGGAGCTTCCATGAAGCCACTGCAATGGAAAATATTTGGTATCAAAATGGACACGGGGGATTATCAGAGACATCCGAATAGTCCTGCAGAGTAGCTGGGCGTTTCCTGTATCCCACAGAATGCACCAAGTAGATGAAATATGGCGTGTTGGTTTGTTGAACTGTCCCAATTTCTTCGACATTCTCATGCGGTCCGACCGGGTTCAAACGTTTATCAGAAAAGACGCAATAAAAACCGAATTCGCCTCAGGATGATATCCTCCCCGCGCTAAGAGCCAATTTAAATGAATCGTCAAACCAGAAAACAGGAAATACCATGATGTCTTCTCGTACGGTTAAGTTCGAACTCATGCAAAACTTTGAGATAAATCACTTATTCAAATGCAAGCGAATGAGCTCATGGTAAGCACAAACAGGCAAAACTCACGCTATCCTAGCTAATGCCGGAAGTTATGTTTCTACAGATCTGCCAACCGCAAATCTACTACCCACAAACATGGTATCTTTAAATGCGTGTCGGGGTGGAGATTTGGAGTTCATCTTGATCTGAATATTCAAGCAGCTGGTATGTGATGCAAGAATCCAGATCTTCTAAGCGTAGAACATAGAAAGTGTAATGGGGCTAAGCTCGAGAAAGATATCACCGTCGTGTCGGACATGAAGGTGGATGACAGTGAAGATTACGTCATGACCCGGCGTTCCGTGCCGTGTAATCCTTCCCTTGATCCTTGCTTCCTTCCTAGTACGTACCGATCCACTTACTTACCTCTGAAAGTCTTTCGCGCTTCGAATTATGAGGACACAACACTCGAAGACATCTCATTAAACGAGATTCTGTCTCTCAGAAACATTATGGTTTCACAGCCACCAGGCCATGCTCGGCTAGTGTCTTTTGCCATTTACCTTGTTTTGATCTTCGCACCGATTATTGCCATAACTTAGATTTGTAGCATGACCATCTACACATCAGCACCTAGAACGTACATCCATTCGAGGCATACCCCCACGTTCATTGTGCCTGCCGACATATACTCCCAACAGGAACATCCCCAAGGAATTCCTAGCGCATTTTATAACCCACGGAACATCGAACCCTAATATAAAACTTTGGTTTCTTTCACCATGTACATCTGTTTCTGTTTCCCGTAAAGAAAAAATACTCACCATCTAGCTGTGACAGGTACAGTAAGTGTATTCCCTGACTGTGGAGTAACCTTCTATTGCAGCTGTCATGTACAGGCAGTTATATGCATTGTATATTCACTGGTTCATTTCCAGTGCCTTGGTAGTGGGCTAATGATAGAAAACTATCATGTTTTTGGTGTGCACAAATTAAAATAGCCTGCAGGTCACTGGCAACCAGCTGGTGTGCTCCTTGCTGTACTCTTCTTCAATGTAACCTGGTTGGTAATTAGCGGATGCACGGCCTAGTGTTGGACGTGTTCAGTGCTGCGGCGAGCATCATGCCAGGCCCTTATCTACCAATATTGTCACTTGAATCCTTGGTTGTTGCCAGTGGTGTACGACTGTAGCACAAGGAGTGCCATCTGCCTGCGGACTCAACTCCACCTGTATTATTGTACTGTGACGCTGGTAAACACCAACAATGGTGGCTCTGTGAATGATCAGCACTGATCCAGGAGCTTTGTGCTTGAAGTTGATGCTGCTGAATTGTGACCCATATCTCTGTGGTCTTATTGTCCTCTTTTGCTTCATCGACCCACATTCTGCTCTTTACAAACTACCGTTTGGTCATTACTCTTTTCCAGTCTGCGACGATTGCTTCTTATCATCCGCTGAGTTCAATATTCCGATGTGGGGTTTGAACTATGCTTCTACCCTCTCCACTTCAGGCTCGTCCAACGTGCTGTATTCGTCCCAGGTCAATGAGTATGGGGCCAGTGATTCTAAATACCATGACTCTGGTAATGATCTCCAGTTGGAAGATTGATCTTTTTTGATCCTTAAACATTGCCGGAAGAATTAATTTGGAATCTTGGTGCCAGCAATGGTCATTTCGGTGGTCATTATCTGTTACTATGTTATTAGTGATGGAGACTGTTATGATAAAAACTCTGAGTGAGATCCTACTCGAAGTCCTTTGTCGCTGACTAAATCAAGGCCGAACATTCTATGAGTCCTGGTGTGGAAGACCAAGCTTTTTTCCTCCTCCGATGTCGGTCACTTGAAAATCAGCTTAGCATAATACCTCTCGTATCACATCTGGGCTAGAAGCAATGTTGGAGTACTCAAACAATAGTCCTTAGTAATATGCCCAGGAAAATGCAGCCAGCTGGGTGCATCTGCCGCTGAACACATTTACTCTTGGCAGTATTTGAATTCATATGTCAAACTGAATGGCTACTGTATATGCCAACCCATCTTGGATGATGTATGTACTATGAGGCATGCTTTTAATCGAGGAGGCAGCTTACAACCTGACGTAGCGTCCAAATTTGTGTTGTTTATTGGCCTAAGTTTTTCAGCACTTCAGCAAGCCTGAGGGACAATGATGAGTAACTTCTAAGAACAGGAGGTCAATGACATGCCTGAATGATCAGATATTGGCTTCCCTATCAAGAGATGAAGAGTTCTTCTGCAGGAATGCTGGGATTTTACTGGAAAGTTCTACAAAAGGGCAGTCCAGGATTATACCGAGTGTTTATGAGAGAGCATGAGAAGTGGAGAAAGTTGTAGTAAATTTTAGATAATAAGCTAAAGTAGTATGAATACAAGGTTCTTCCTATCTGGCTGTACTAGCCTGTGCAACAAGCCTGATTCTCAACAAAGAGGACAGTAGCTCTGAAGAATGACCGATGTGTTATATAAAGTGCCCATAAAGTTGGCAGCATCAAATTATCTGAAATTGTGATTGTGATGCGCTCATTGTACCACATGTACCATGTGATCCCAACCATTCCTGATCAGGACCTTTTATGAAGGTTCAGAATGAACACTGCAAACACTGTCACCATCCATACTGAACAGCACACTGGGTACTCTACCGGGCGGGCTGTGCAGCTGTAAGTGAGAGCCTAGTGATGTTCCCCATGTAACCTCTGATTCTTTGACTTTGGCTATCAAACCTTGCTGAACTCGAGAACCTCATCCTCTTGGGACAACAGATGTATCATTCAATCATTTTGGTGGGCATTTCCTGCAGGACACTTGCATCAGTGACCATAGAAACATGAAGGATGTTCATACCGGCCATCTGGCTCATCCGTCATTGTTTTCTCGAATGTTTGTCAAAACTACATTGCCGTTTACAAGCAGAAATCCAAGTTCTCAGTACTTTCACGAGGTGCTCTGTCAATGCTGTCATTGTACCTTGTTTTGCACTGCCAGATACTTTACACAATGGTGCAATGTCTCAGCTTTTTGAATATGTCTGTGTGCCCTCTGAAGAACTGTTATCTCATAAGGAGATCATACACTTTACAATTGTCTATTTATGCCCATCTGGTGCTCAAGTACTGATAATGGACATATCATGCCATACTGTCTTGTTCACGTCAGATCCTTTCGAAACTGATTGGTTAGAAAGTGGTTCTTTTACTCTTTGACAATTAATTGAAGTTCTTCCAGGAGGATCACTGCCTGGTCTTTGGACTACGCAGAGTAATAAATGAACAATAGTTGTCAGTTAACATTTCACCCTGCCAAACTGATGATACTGACTAATTTCCAATATGGATTGTCTCAGTAGTGGGCAGAGTGTGATAATGTACAGCTGTGCAACACTACAGCATGAACAGTGTCTATGAACTTTCATTGTAGCCACCAAACTATTCATGAAGTGCCCAAAACTGAATTGTGTTAGTCCAGATTTGTCAATGCATAGGTAGAGATGCAGGGGACCATGTGGCATGTTCTCTATTTAGCTGGGAAGTTGCAAAATCCATAATCACTGGATAGTTCTACCGGAGAACAGACTTTAAAGATGCAAGGGTCAGGATGACAATGCTCACCATGCCATGATGAGTAGCTTTTCTTCCTCCTTCTATAACACCAACACAGGGCTGTTCCAACCACATCAGGATGCTTACAACCTATGGTATCAGCAGAGCTCTAACTTTCACAATTATGGAGAGGATTGGCAGTCCACCCAATCAACGGATGGCCAACACTAAATGGAGCCCAATCAGCTGCAGGAATGCTCCAACAATTATGACCAAATGGTGAGCAACATGCATGAGAATCACCTCCCTCCATCCTCTGCTCAATGTTCAATGAAGCAGCCACAAAAGACGCCTCTGAATGCGATGGTGCATGTGCTCATGAAGAACAGGGATGGAAACTTGAATCCTGGTTGCAACAAGGTCTTTAGCCATAGACCTGGAGTGTGTACACGGTGCAAGCAAGTTAAGGTCAAATGCGACTTTGACTGAAATTCGACAGAACGATGCTATAATTGAAACTCTCTTGAAGCAGCTGCATAATCCCTACCTTGCAACATCTTGTTCGATTGATGAATACATCAAACCTATACCACTATCCGATGTCAACAACTCCATTGTCCTTGACATGCTAAGTCGTTTAAAGTCCAGTGTACAAATTGGTATTGGAAGCTCTACCAAGGGTGCCAGTGAGGGAGACTCAGGCTGACTGACCCATGATCAGCAATACAACCTACATCCCAACAGCAAGGCACAGGAACATGAATATATGCTAACTGTGATTAGCAAGTCTTCATGTGCTCCTGTAGGATTCAGACCAGAGTGTGAGACCAAGGGAATTTGTTCAGGTCTGGGTGTGTTTTAATAAATCATTGTTGCATTTCTATCAAGTGCACTCATGTCAAACTCACATGTCTAGGATTTAGACTGGATAACCCAGTGCAACACAATTACCCAGAGATACTAGTACTCGGTCTTGTAACACTTCATGATGCTGAACAATTGTTTGACATGTGAGGTCTCTCCCTAGTCTTGGTATTTTTCACCCTTTTTTGACTTGCTTGATTTGAAGCTTCTATAAATATATCAATGTGGGATAGCTCAGCTCCATTTCAATAAGGAATACTGATGATCATTTTAGCCCCTCCTATCAATCCTTGAACAGATTTTACATACTCCAAAGTCAACATTGGCCTGATGCCCTGTCCTTTTCTCGGTTATCTGTGCCATAGCATCTCAATAGCATCCACCGAAATCAGGCATTTACCAGATAGTGATGCACTTAGCTAAATATTCAGCTGCAAATTCCCTCATTCAAGACAATATGAAAAGCATCAAGCTATGTCAAGCTTACATTTTAATGAGTATCTACATGTCCCTGAAAGGAGCTGGGATAGAGATCAGACCTGGTTATATATGGGTCTGGCCATCAGGTCCATTCATCATGTCCTGCTCTTTTTGTTTGACTAACTTTTCAACAGCATCGCCACTGCTCTACACTTAGACTGAACAGCAAACGTCAATTTAGCAACTGAGAATGAAGAACATTGAAGAGGAGTCTGTGTACACAGAGCTAGAAATGCACCAGTGTTGAAGACACTGATCACACCCACTCCCAACACTACACACACAAACACACTCAAGTTCATGGGGGATTCTGATGTGATAGAAGTAGTGAACCAATATAACTGAATTCTCAATATATCTAAGATACACATGTAGTGATAGCACTTGTATGATATCTAGACTTCTCTAAGTCCAAAGGCATTTCTCAAAACACGAGGTGCAACTTCCATCACTGGGCCTCAAGGCAAATGTTGTACAACAATACACCAACATTGTTAAACATATCCACAACTCTCTAGAAGTCATGTGCAACTCTAATAGTCACAGCACACAACAAATAACACACTAAACACGACTTAAAGCACTGCGCTCTAAGCAGAAACCAAATCCTACTAAAAAATCCACAAGAACTACAGGACTTTAACCTATGCGCTCGAGTTTCCTACCTGATCGTAGACCCACAGGGTTCAAACCTATGTGATCCAGAGAACACAATAAACACAGAAAAACCCTGTCTGACAAGCCAAAGGGTTTGAACCTCTGCTGCCTGTAATGCCTCGCATCACACAAAACCCTCAAACAATAGAGAAAGTGCCTACACTGACACTAAGCTCTCAATCTCAACACAGAGCACAGTCAAACAATCAATGAAACTTAAGTACAGAGTGCCTTGCTAGCCTTCATGGCCTTGCTTGCAACTTGGATCTCTGAAGTTTATATCAAAGATGGTCTATATTCTGTCGCTTGAAGTCACAGACAGCTCCAAGTGCTAGAGCGCATAGCTAGAATAACTCACACAATCACAATTGGGGTTCAACACCTCTAACTCACCACTAATGGACAGAGCGCAAGGTTCAAACAACTCCAAAGGCTAGAGCGTGTATCCAAAAAGCTTGTCACTGTTACACTGGAGGTTGGAAACTTGTCTACTACATCTACACTACAGTATTTATACAATTTTACATCTTACAAACTGGTACAATGTCATATAGTACTGTTAGAACCTCGGAACATTATCGCTCGCAACATGCACATGTTGTTATAGCATGCTGGGACTTGGTGCTTGGCCCGAGGCCTATCTCAAGACCAGACCCTGTTTTCCTCATGGTTTGGACTCCACCTGCACTGTGCTCCATGTGTTTTACACTGCGCTCTACGTGTTGGCATATCACTTGTCATTTTCCTGGAGGATACCTGGAGTGACAATCATTCATACCAGTTGTATCCTATTCTAAACTTGGGTTTCTAGGTTTCTCTGGTTGGTGGGGTTACCCACTCTAAGCCTAGGCACTGCGCTCTATGGCCAAATAGGGTTCTCTCGGAGTTATTCATACTTAGGCATTATTCCATGCACCTGCGCAGTGTGCCCATCAATCCATGCCCTGTGCATCATAGATTAATGTAGTTCTTTTAGTAACACATGTATGTCTCATCAATTCCATAGAGCACATATCTGATCTGCTTCTAGTGCATTCAGTACCAAGTGCTGAGCTCTTATACTTAGTGTGACCTCACTGGTATCATTCTAAGTTAGAGCATGCTCTCTACCAATCATCACTCAAGACCATCATGCACGCAACTCTATAGCATGTGCTGCATGCATATCACTGTGCTCTATAGCTATAACATTGTGCTCTATGTGAGTACTGCACTCTATGTGTTTATCACTGCACTCTATCCATTTCTCACTGCGCTCCATGTCTATTCTTCATTATCTCAGTAACCAGCCATTATACAATGTATGCATTGATACATATTGCAAAATTACATGCATAGACACTTTGCGAGCATGTCAATGTGAATATCTCAATCAAGTTCACATCTGGAAGTATTGATTCCTCTTGGATCAAGGGATAGCGATACAGGTAGGAAAGCCTTCGATGATGGAGGAGGATACCATTATCCATCATACAGGGGAGTGGTATTGTTAGACCCGAACCTCACATGATCCAAACAAGAGTAAACTCGGGCTGCCTCATGTTCGGACAACCACCCGAGAGTCTCGTGGTGTTCGGATATAAGTGAAGAGATCAGACTAAGGTCTTAGTTGAGCGAGTTAAGAGAGAAGTTTGGTATTGATAAACTTTAGCTCGAAGCTGGGGTATTACAGCGAGAGCTACCTACTTATATACGAAAACTGTAGTACTAATAATAGCTACAACACACGATGACAATACGGTTGTTGTGCTGGAAGCGCGAGCCGTAGTTATCAGCTACTTGGCTTAAGCCGTCCGGTTATGGTTCATATGGTCACGTGGGGTCGGGAATGACTCGGGCTTCTGATAATAAGAAAGAAAAATGAATAAGTGCGAGAAATCGTAACAGGTATAGACAATCTCTGTATAATCTTGACTGCGATGTGTTTCTGTGTGGGTACAATGTACTCCTGCGCATTGTAGCGAGATTCAGTAAAGAGGTACTGTCAAGCTGAGGCATGCTCATCAATTTGGAAAGAGGAAATCTGCGGGATGTCATCATGAGATATGATGCAGAGATTGAAATATTCAAGGAGGAATGGAAGAAGAAATTCAAGGTTGGAGCAGCCCACCATGGATCTATGGTTTGATGCAGAGAGCTACACTTGTAAGTCCAGGACCATTCTCAATGCATGCTTGACATTGAGGAATATGTATACATGCACAGCTATGTAGCCTATTTCAGGCTGGTGATATTCTCTTTTGGTTTCCACCAGGTGTTTCATGCAGGTATAGAAACCTGGTATGATTATTTCTTCACTAAGGTTCATAGGCAGCTGTTTCTCCTGAACCGACTCTGTAACATGTTTTACAGTACCTCAAATATGCTAAATCAGTCATCAGATGCATGAACGAGGACTTGGCACCCAGTGGATTTATGTGGTATGCTCCAGATTGGTGGTTTATGTATACTGCATTCGCAGTTGTATTCCTGTTTAAGGTACATTTTGTGGCCCAGCACTTAGATTTCACTGACCTATTGGGGACAAATAGCTCCTACGGCCAGAGTTTTCATATCTCCTCGACAAAGCTGATAAAGACAAGATCATTAAACTTATTGGGATTCTGATCAATAAGTTTAGCTCATCAGACATCACTGTAGACAATTGACACACCCTGAAGTTGTATGCTATGGAGCAATCAGCTTAGTCACCACTACTTTTGAACAAGGAAAATCTACTCCATCAATTTTTTATGTAATCACTATCTGTCTTGTAGAAAGCATTGAATTAGATGTACATACATTTCTACCAGAGGGATTTTTTATTAAGTCAAAACTGAGCAAGTTGCTGATCTGAAATGGCTGCATTTCCTTATATGGTAATACAAGGTTAGGGTTTGCACTGCCACCACTTACCTCATACACTCCAAGACCATAAGCAACACCTTCAGTTGGTCTTGGAAGACTGGGCCCTCTCTTGCCAGGAAAGGGCAGTCTGATTGTGCAGGTGCTGCAAAGCAGCTTTACAAGGCATTGGATGAAGGTGTAGCTATTGTAGTAGGCTATAATCAAAAATTTTTATTTTCAAACCAAAAATGACCACTGTTCAAAAGTAGCAGCGACTAAGCCGATTGCTCCATAGATTCTTGACCTCGGTATTAGGCAAGTATCACCATGCTGGCAAGGGTACAACTTCTGGAGATTTACAGACACCTTTACTCGAACATATGGACACATCCATGAACATAACTGGAGAGATGAGTGGAGAAATTAGTAATAGGTGGCAAAGACCATCTGTTGCCCAAGAATACAACTCAGCAATGTTTACTTTCATGTCAAAGATGACTCATGTGCATGACAGCTGGTCAACACAATTTGAAACTGATATAGTTTTATCATGTCATGAATGGAATCCAGAACATCAACCAGAATGGTGGGGTGGGGATCAAACCTGGGACTGTGCAGAATGAAAGACTTATGTCGATACCAAGACTTGACAATCCATTGCAAGGAATGTTGATGCCTGGCTACAGCTTTCCTTCTTTACCCATGTAATCGAGATACTACCTCTGTCTTTCTTGGAGATAGATTTACATGGAATTCTTCCAAGCAAAGATAGTTTGTACATTACACTTCACTAACAATTAATTGTTAATTACAGTATGATTCACCAACTTTAGGGACTATGCTCTCTAGTTGAATCCTTATATTCTGGGACCATAGCCAATCTGCATACATGTCTTCTGAGTCCAGCCAGTGAATTGTCCAAGACCATGGACCTTACTGAGCCACCTTACCTGACCTGGGGTAGTCCAGGATTTGCAGTCCATGGTATACACACTGCAACCTAGCCTGGCCATGGGTCAATCAACATTATGGTCTGAAGTCAAGGTGTACCCAAGCTGATGATCAGACATTGGGTTCAGCTCTCTTTTGAGCTCTTGCCCATTGCATATTCACTTTTGAAGAATTAACAAGATATTTTGCTATTTGTGCATCCTTTAATCCTTCTTTTCACCCACCCTCTCCCACCTGTAGTTGTAAAGAGCATCCTTTTGTGCTCTGCAGAAATACTGAATAGAGAATCATTTAATCTTGAAATGCCATTTTGGACATCAAATAGGTATATTTCTATGGCTTGAGCTTCCGGACTAGTAGGAACTTTGACTTTGGGCCCAGAAACTAACTTTAAGTTTCCCTCTGTGATGAAAACATCAGTCCAGAGGTCAACTGCACACTGCTGGCTGTGCTTCAGTATGAATCTAGATCTCTTACATTGTGTGGTTAGCTTACTGACTCAGCCTCCCCAGGGTAACTGAATGTTTGTGGTGCTGTGTTGCCTACAGTGAGTCTATTCTAAAACTAGCATCATCTCAAGTAACCATGATTCATAATGTCAACATCAAAAAATGAAGCTAACCCGCCTGCTAGCAATGTCACTGAGATGCCAACTCTATTGTCAAGAGCTAAACTGCAAGATGCTATCAGTAGCAACCACAATTGGGAACTTGGTGAGTAAGTATTGCCTTTGACTTCTCCAGTACCTGTTAAACAGTATCACCATCAAACAGTTTTGGATAACTGTCATGTACTTTCTACATGACCATATTTCCAAAATTTCTTAAAACTTCTGTGCTAAATGTTCTTCAATAGTGAGTGACAGTGTACAATTAGTCCATCCTAGTATACCTCATATTCCTACAGGATATGATGAGAACTGGTGACATGCCCCTGGGGCATTTGCATGTGTAATTTCGCGTTATTAGGCATTGCATACCTAAAATAGAAGTCTGTGAATACAATAAGAGAGATTATACAAAGAGTGCAATGATATTAAGCAAATACAATGAATATTGGAAGTGACTATTGGTAGAGTGCATGCTCTAGCTTAGAGCAATACTAGATAAGGTCAATCTAAGTATGAGAACTCAGTGCTTGATACTAACTGCACCAAGATAACATTGAGTGGGTATCAGAATATAATAATTAGAGACACATGTGATACTAGACGAACTACAAGAGACATTGATCTATGATGCACAAGGCATGGATTGACTGGCAACTTGTGTGCATAGTGATATAATGGCTACAAATGAATAAAACCGAGAAGACTCACTTTGGCTGAAGAGCACAAGGCCTAGATGAATACTAAGTCATCACAAATGACAGAGACACTTAGAGAAATATGAATAAATCGGATTGGGACTTGTTTGATAAGAGATATCTCTGAGGATATAACAGGAGACGTGACATATCACTGGGTACAGTGTTAACTGACATCACAACCATGCACGCTACCAGGTCTGGGTCTGAGTTGGGTGTTTGACTAAGTGCCAAGGGTTGGCATGCTCATGCAGCATATGCAGGATGCAAGGGATGCAAGGCTGCAGAAGAAATAATACTATAACCGGTTGTATTAATTTGTAGATCATAGAAAGTATAAATACAGTAGTATAGAAGTAGTGTATAAGTTTTGGACCCCTGGTGTAACAGTGCAAAGCTTTTCTGCCATGTGCTCTAGCACTTGGAGTTGTTTGTAGCTTCAAGTGAGAGAATATAGACATTAGCTGAGACTTATTGTGTGATATTGAGTAGCATGCTAGACAAAGAAAGTTAACATGGCACTTTGTGCATAGGTTTCGGTCATTGTTTGACTTGTGCTCCTATAGAGAATTTGAGTTGAGTGTCAGTGTGGACACTTTCTCACTTCTTTGAGGTTCTTGTGTGATGCAAGGCACTACAGGCGGCAGAGGTTCAAACCCTTTGGTCTGATTAGTGCTTGCTTTCTGTATTTCTGCAGGTTGGCAAAGGTTCAAACCCTTTGGCTTGTCAGACGGGGTTTTCTGTGTTAGTTTAGGAAGCTTGAGCACATAGGTGTAGACCCTGTGGCTTGTGTGGATTGTGTTAGTGTATTGGTTTCTGCTTGGAGCACTGTGCTTTGAGTCGTGTCTAGTGGTTAGTTCTGTTGTTCATTGTGGCTGTTTGGAATAGCATGCGACCTTAGAAGAGTTGCGGTTACGTCTGTCGACATATAGAGTTGTGTTTAAGCCCCCTTTGTCTTGATGCCAAGTGATGAACATCACTCCTCTTGTTTGAGAAAAGCTTTTAGACTTAGAGAAGTCTAGATACGATATGAGTGCTATCGCTATACATGTATCTTAGAGATATTGAGAATACAGTTCTTTGTGTCGCTACTTCTATTGCATCAGAATCCCCCAACGAACTTGTATGTGTTTGTGTGTGTGGTGTTAGGTGTGGGTGTGATCAGTGTCTTCGGCTCTGTTGCATTTCTAGCTTGTGCATGCAGGCAGCTCTTCACCAGAGGATACCCGGAGTGACAATCATTCATACCAGTTGTATCCTATCCTAAACTTGGGTTTCTAGGTTTCTCTGGTTGTTGGGATTACCCACTCTAAGCCTAGGCACTGTACTCTATGGCCAAATAGGGTTCTCTCAGAGTTATTCATACTTAGGCATCATTCCATATACCCACACAGCGTGCTGGTCAATCTGTGCCCTGTGCATCATAGATCAATGTAGTTCTTTAGTAACACATGTGTCTCTCATCAATTCCATAGAGGCATATTGGATCTGCTTCTAGTGCATTCAGTACCAAGTGCTGAGCTCTTATACTTAGTGTGACCTCACTGGTATCATTCTAAGTTAGAGCATGCTCTCTACCAACCATCACTCAAGACCATCATGTGTGCGACTCTATAATGCATGCTGCGTGCATATGACTGCACTCTATGTGAGTACTATGCTTTAGGTGTTTATCATTGTGCTCTATACATTTCTCACTGCACTCCATGTCTATTCTTTGTTATCTCAGTACCCAGCCATTATACGATGTATGCATTGGTACATATCGCAAAATTACATGTGTAGACACTTTGCAAGTGTGTCAATGGTTGGCATAAAGAGAAAGAGAATGGAGGCCAATCAGATGGCAGTAGAAATTATCAAAATCTCATCAGACAAAGATGAACCCATTGATAAAAATAGAATGACTGATATAGCAAACTTGAATTTGTTAGTAAAGATATTGACCAAGGTACAGTATTATCACAGTAGCCTTTTATGTTCACTCAAACTTCAATACAGGAGACTGGGAAGACAAAAAGGGCCCAAGAAAAGGCCAAAAGATGTGCAGAACATTACCACAAGTCATTACAAGTGATGGGAGACATTGTCAAAGCAAAGGAACAAGCTGACCAACTGGTGACAAAATATGAATGAGAAAACAAGGAATACAAAGATCAGCTGCAAGAGTTGAAGGCAGTGTGTAACCTCCAATGACATGAAGGATGAAACTAATGTGGAATTGCGAAGACCTTCAACAGTGTGGAGCAAGATGCAGAATGTGAGATATGCAAATTACCACTGTGGTACCCATATCTGTAAGTTCTGTTTTGTTTCTTAACTCACAATTGGACATAATACTCATGCAAAATGACAGTCTTCCAGATTTCAGCCATGTATTCTGTGAGAAATGCATTCATGACTGGTTGGAGGCCATCATGAAGAAGCACCATGAGCAAACAAACCTGGGATTTCTCTGGAGTCCACCGATCCCAGTGATGTGCTTGGTAACAGGCAGTGCTCAAAGGAAAACTAAACTCTAGATGAGAAATCTAGAGACTAACTCTCACTCTAAACACTCACACTATCACCAATGTTTGTAAGTTCAAGGTTAAGTACAGTAGAAGCACTTGTGTATGATCTTAGACTTTGATAATTCAATGTAAGGCATTCGAAAACTACTTCTGATTCTGATCTAGAAGATGTTTACACAAGATACACTAGTCAAGATAACAAGTTATAATGATGTGGGGTTTTAATAGGTAGGTAGCAACTGGTCTAGTTCAGAGAACAAACATCGTCTTGGCGAGCAATAGCTGATCTAGATTACTTCTTAACTCAAACAATCAAAGAACACACAGGTTCTATGAAAAGCTCACAGGCTCTAGAGTTCACTAACTCTCAATACAAGTTTGCAGACTTGAGACAAAGAAGTACACAGACTTCTACAAAGGATACACAGATCCTACATCAAGTACACAGACTTGCAAAGAGCACACAGACTCTAGAATACACTGACTCTTTCAATTGTTTGAACTCAAAGTGTTCTGGGGCTTATTTCACTTCAACTACTTGTTCTTTCTTATTGGGTGACTTAGCAACGAATTACTCAGTCGAGGACAGGCACTTAAATCCAATATTTGATTAGGTAGCTATAGGCCACTAGCACAAATGCAGGGGAATGCTTTCCTGCTGTTGTGTGTCTAGATGACAGTATTTTATAGTATTCTACATCTAGGTATAGGAGTTGCTTATCTAGACTACTAGTAGCATGATTATGTGCAGTAATACAAATGATGAGTAATTATTCTATAGGAATTGCATGATTCCAAGATATCCATTCAGTTATATGGAGAGGCGATGGGTTTTTCTATTGCCTAGGAGGGCCACACTGGTCTGTAGGCACTCCTGGCCTCCACTTTCCTATGGTGCCATGTGGCTATTCATTCAGTACTTGTTTAATTGCCTTAGTATCTCAGTGGATGTAACCACTGATCATGGATCAATTGAGGTACTGAGATTGTATGGTCGTGATCACTTGCATGATCTAGACTGGTACCTTGGATCCTGACTAGGCTATTCTTTCATGCAAGGTTCAGGGTTTCTTATTCATTTCTTTTTAGACAAAGTCCATGGAGGAATTTGGTTCTGTTGTGACTTAGTAACTATTCGAAGTGGTTTTCAGATTTGTTGAGTTTGACAAGCTAATCTAGTTCAGGTTTTCTAACTTCTTGTTTTTGGGTTTGTCTAGATACAGTGAGGTCCCATTTGTGTGATGACTACATGTAGTCTGTTTTAACAGGGAATAGCAAGTAATCTCGAAAGGCTTGCAGAGTTGACTCATCTAGATGTCTTCTCTACTTCCTCTTCTGTTATGGTTTTAGGTGCTTCAACACTGATCTAGATGACTCAACTTAGCAGTGCAAAGTCTCCACTCTAGTCCTTAGTACAGCTAGTGATGTGCTTGGAAAATGTACAACCTTGTTAACCTTATAAATTTTGCACTCTGTAACTACTACAGCTAGTAGTACATCAAGTAAGAACCCTATAGTAAGCAACACCAGTTCCTGGTTAAGGATAATAGACAGGCAAGAGTCATTAGTGCTTACCTGGTGAATAACATGAAAGAACTTAGCAAGAATCCATAGAAGCACCCTCATGTCTGGGGAACTTAGCCATGAAACACCAGAATGGCAGTACCAGGAACAGAGCTGCATGTATCTAAATTGCTGGGCTTGGCCACATGTCCACATGCTACAGACTTCCAAAACCGTAAAGACCATGGCATTTACTGGTAGCCAGGCTAAGTCTGTAAACAGTCTTACCAGGTTAACTATGGAGTGCCACCAGTAATATACAATGGCACAGGTATTGGTGCCTGGGCCCACCTCGTGTTCCTGGTAAAAGGATAACCCCTCCAGTGCAAGGATATCTTGCTGGAAAGGAATCATACCCTGATCGGAGACACAATTGTGAGCTATGACCAAGTGTTAGTCAGCCTCCTTAGGAGAGCTTATGTGAGATCAAGTAATATGAGTATAATTAGATTTTGCTGTAAATAGAATAACCCAGTAGTATAAAAGTAGGTAGAAAATGATAGCCAGGGAAGTTTTTCTGGCCCCCAGCTATGGTAGTATTACCTGCAGGAATTAGGTTAGAGCTTTGAGTCATAGACTTACCAGAATTGAAAGTATTTTGACAATTAAGTTCGCATTTTGCAAGAACCCATAAGAAAGAACCAGTATTAGCATTGTGTCAGTGTCCCAGAATCAGTCAGTCAGTCAGTCCGGTTCAGAGATTCTTGCAACTCAGTGCAGAATCTGGTATCTCAGTGGATACTTGTGTTGTTTGTTTGAAGTTTAGAGTCCAGGACTCATAGTAACTCTTACCTGGTCAGATCAAGACCTTTAAAATCTTTATATTGCATTCCCAGAAAACTATCTAAGTACAAAAGCCTACACAACAGACATTCCTCTGCCCCCATGAACTTGCCAGGTTAGTATTTTTAGTGTAGTGGTTTGTGTTTGTGTTTCACTTGCACACCCGCACCATCACCAGCCCTTTCACTTGTAGAGTCAAATTGAATAGCTTGAATATCCCTTAGAAAGTACAGTAAACATCGTCATGACAACTCCCAGTTCATCGTGTTGTGTCTGTGTCTGTCTTGGCTACTTCTTTGCCTGTCAAGATAAACTCTGCAGCCATCATGTTGAGCATAGGCCAGTCGCACTGCACTTTACAACAGAGTATTCACACTTCCTCCCATACTAGCCAGTTTGCAGAGGCCTTCTATCGGTCTCAAAACACCTGAACTTAAATATTAGTGATTGTGAGCACAAGGATTGCTTAGGTTTTAGTATATATATGAGTTACACTCATTGTATATTATATCTAGAGTTTTTCCCAGTGCTGTTACCAAGCATATCACCATTGTAAATTGTGTAACATGTATTCAAATGTATTTGTATTTGGGCAGAACACAAGTGTAGAAGCAATTGTAAGCAAACTATTTGTAAGCTCAACTGTATTCAACAAATTAATAGTAGAATGTTCTAATCTGCACAATATTAGTGTAATTGAATTGTTCTATTGTTCTATCATGCCTTCTTGCAATGGCAACACATCAAAGCAGCAAACTATTCAAGAATACCTGGATGTCAACTCAAACAAGACACTAAAACAGAGATGTGCATGTTGTTATGCACCTGTTAATAAAAAAGACTTATTTTAATCTGCCCCACCATTACTAGCAGTGTTAGTATCATCCTGTAATACACCTGCAGACCCCCATATTGAACTTCAGATACACAGTCAAAAATTGAGATATAATTTACAGGGCATAGTATATTTTGGACACACTCATTTCACTGCATGGTATATAGATAACAAATCTAATGTGTGGTTTCATAATGGATTGACCCTGGAACATAATGTAAAGTATGAAGGCAATATCCATGAAATTGATTTAGCTGATGGACCTAATGATCAAATACCTGAATTGTACATATACACCATTCAAATGTAAACATAGTTATACAGACATACACCTACAACATAATATATATAATAACATATGATTAAATTCCAATATCATGTATATACTGCAACATAGATGTGATCAAAATTTAGACCATAGGACTCGGATAATGCCACACAAATGTGATGGCCCTCAACCACTAGTTCTAGTAAATAGTTCTTTAGTATATAAGTAGGTACTGTAGTGTAGATCCTCATGTGTTTGCAGAGCTCAGCCAAGCGCAATACAATGGGCTTGAACACTGTGTGTACATACTGGGAATGAACTTGAACCCCTGTTTCACAACAGACAATCTATAGACTACTCTGGCCCTGCAGCTAGTCATATCATCACGCAATGATTCTGATAACCGAGATGAGTCTGAGCTTGTCTCGATAGCAGATAGTAGAACTTTTCTGTTGTGATTGTACTAGCAATCTCTCTGATGATCAATCCTATCAAAACTTGTATTCAAGTAATCACGTGGTGGCAACATGGATCTCACCAGAAGATGCACAGCTACTAGTACACAAGGGAATTATTATGAAGCTGAAACGATGCAGACTTGCATAACTAGTGGTTGTGGGCCATCACATTTGTGTGGCATTGTCAAGTCCTATAGTCTGAAGGTTTATGATATTGTCATTGCAATAAATGTGTGTGTATATCTTATCAAGATTTAATTACATGTTATGTACGTATGACCTGGATAAGATGAAGGTTATATGTAATCATGATGATGTGAATGAGGATCTCCCTGGGTGCTGGAGAGAGGCCTCATTCTGCAAGTTCTTTGGAGAGAGGTGGTGGTATGAGTCAAGGGTGGATTGCTGATGTAATCTACTGCTAAACTCAGATTAAAGCTAAGTATGACTACTAAATCTGACTGCTAACTACTACTATGAACTACTATGAACTGCTACTATGGAAAGGAACACAATCTGAGCTCAGAACGGGGTACACCCCATCAACGATCCACCCAATTGGCAAACAATTGGCACAGTCGCTACCCAAAATGCTGAACTGCTGTCTTGTTCTGGAATTGTGCACTGGTGGAACGGTTCACATTCAAGATTGCCTTGTACAAGGAGTGTGAGCCTGAAAAGGCCTTCTTTCCAGGAGTGATGCCATAGAGCCTGGAGGACAGCCAGAGCGGGTAGAGTGCTGTGATGTTTGCACCTGCCAGCATGGCGAGCATGTTTCATAGTCATGACGGTGAAGAGTTGCCTGCATGCACAAGCTAGAAATGCAACAGAGTCAAAGACACTGATCACACACACACAAACACACTCAAGTTTGTTGGGGGATTCTGATGCAATAGAAGTAGCGACACAAAGAACTGTATTCTCAATATCTCTAAGATACACGTATAGTGATAGCACTTGTATCGTATCTAGACTTCTCTAAGTCTAAAAGCTTTTCTCAAACAAGAGGAGTGATGTTTGTCACTTGGCCTCAAGGCAAAAGGGGTTTAACAACAACTCTATATGTTGATAGATGTAACTACAACTCTTCTAAAGTCATGCGCTATTCAAACAGCCACAACAAACAACAGAACTAACCACTAGACACGACTCAAAGCACAGTGCTCCAAGCAGAAACCAATACACTAACATAATCCACACAAGCCACAGGGTCTACACCTATGCACTCAAGCTTCCTATCCAATCGTAGATCCACAGGGTTCCAACCTATGCAATCCAGAGAACACAAACTAACACAGAAAACCCCGTCCGACAAGCCAAAGGGTTTGAACCTTTGCCAACCTGCAGAAATACAGAAAGCAAGCACTAATCAGACCAAAGGGTTTGAACCTCTGCCGCCTGTAGTGCCTTGCATCACACAAGAACCTCAAAGAAGTGAGAAAGTGTCCACACTGACACTAACCTCAAATTCTCTATAGGAGCACAAGTCAAACAATGACTGAAACCTATGCACAAAGTGCCATGTTAACTTTCTTTGTCTAGTGTGCTACTCAATATCACACAATAAGTCTCAGCTAATGTCTATATTCTCTCGCTTGAAGCTACAAACAACTCCAAGTGCTAGTGCATGTGGCAGAAAAGCTTTGCACCATTACACCAGGGGTCCAAAACTTGTACACTACTTCTATACTACTGTATTTATACTTTCTATGATCTACAAATTAATACAACCGGTTATAGTATTATTTCTTCTGCAGCCTTGCATCCCTTGCATCCTGCATATGCTGCATGAGCATGCCAACCCTTGGCACTTAGTCAAACACCCAACTCAGACCCAGACCTGGTAGCATGCATGGTTGTGATGTCAGTTAACACTGTACCCAGTGATATGTCACGTCTCCTGTTATATCCTCAGAGATATCTCTTATCAAACAAGTCCCAATCCGATTTATTCATATTTCTCTAAGTGTCTCTGTCATTTGTGATGACTTAGTATTCATCTAGGCCTTGTGCTCTTCAGCCAAAGTGAGTCTTCTCGGTTTTATTCGTTTGTAGCCATTATATCACTATGCACACAAGTTGCCAGTCAATCCATGCCTTGTGCATCATAGATCAATGTCTCTTGTAGTTCGTCTAGTATCACATGTGTCTCTAATTATTATATTCTGATACCCATGCAATGTTATCTTGGTGCAGTTAGTATCAAGCACTGAGTTCTCATACTTAGATTGACCTTATCTAGTATTGCTCTAAGCTAGAGCATGTGCTCTACCAATAGTCACTTCCAATATTCATTGTATTTGCTTAATATCATTGCACTCTTGGTATCTTCTCTCTTATTGCATTTGCAGACTTCTATTTTAGGTATGCAATGCCTAATAACACAAAATTACATGCGTAAATGCCCTGGGGGTGTGTCACCGGTGTATGGAATAATGCCTAAGTATGAATAGCTCTGAGAGAACCCTATTTGGCCATAGAGCACAGTGCCTAGGCTTAGAGTGGGTAACCCCACCAACCAGAAAAACCTAGAAACCCAAGTTTAGAATAGGATACAACTGGTATGAATGAGTGCCACTCCGGGTATCCTCCAGGAAAATGATGAGTGATATGCCAACATGTAGAGCGCAGTGTAAAACACATGGAGCACAGTGCAGGTGGAGTCCAAACCATGAGGAAAACAGGGTCTGGTCTTGAGATAGGCCTCGGGCCAAGCACCAAGTCCCAGCATGCTATAACAATGCACGCACATTGCGGGCGATAATGTTCCGAGGTTCTAGCAGTACTATATGACATTGTACCAGTTTGTAAGATGTAAAATTGTATAAATACTGTAGTGTAGATGTAGTAAAGAAGTTTCCAACCCCCAGTGTAATAGTGACAAGCTTTTTGGATACGCGCTCTAGCCTTTGGAGTTGTTTGAACCATGTGCTCTGTCCATTGGTGATGAGTTAGAGGTGTTGAACCCCAATTGTGATGGTGTGAGGTATTCTAGCTACATGCTCTAGCACTTGGAGCTGTCTGTGACTTCGAGCAACAGAATATAGACCATCTTTGATATAAACTTCAGAGATCTGAGTCACAAGCAAGGCCATGCAGGCTAGCAAGGCACTCTGTACTTAAGTTTCATTGATTGTTTGACTGTGCTCTGTGTTGAGATTGAGAGCTTAGTATCAGTGTAGGCACTTTCTCTATTGTTTGAGGGTTTTGTGTGACATGAGGCATTACAGGCAGCAGAGGTTCAAACACTTTGGTCTGATTAGTGCTCGCTTTGTGTTATTTCTGCAAGTTGGCAAGGGTTCAAACCCTTTGGCTTGTTGGACAGGGTTTTCTGTGTTTATTGTGTTCTCTGGATCGCATAGGTTTGAGCCCTGTGGGTCTACAATTGGTTAGGAAACTCGAGCGCATAGGTTAAAGTCCTGCAGTTCTTTTGGATTGTTTAGTAGGAGTCAGTTTCTGCTTAGAGCACAGTGCTTTAAGTCATGTTTAGTGTGATATTTGTTGTGTGCTGTGACTATTAGAGTTGCGCGCAACTTCTAGAGAGTTGTGGATATGTTTAATGATGTTTGTGTATTGTTATACAATTTTTGCCTTGGGGCCCGATGATGGAAGTTGCACCTTGTGTTTTGAGAAATGCCTTTGGACTTAGAGAAGTCTAGATATCATACGAGTGCTATTGCTGCACATGTATCTTAGATATATTGAGAATTCAGTTATATTGGTTCACTACTTCTATCACATCAGAATCCCCCATGAACTTGAGTGTGTTTGTGTGTGTAGTGTTAGGTGTGGGTGTGATCAGTGTCTTTGACGCTGGTGCATTTCTAGCTCTGTGCACACAGGCTCCTCTTCACCATCCTAAGTCGGCCGTCCCAAAGCCAGCCAGCCTATGTATGCCAAGTACATGCTCATGCATTGCCATCATCCTTTGTAAACCCATCAGCTACGTATACAGCTTGTGGGACACCCAAAAATGATTGGTCCCAGATCCCAACGAGTCTATCAAACCCAAACTTCACATCATCGGCTGGTGCTTCATTGGGACAGAGTCCTGAAGGGGCCACTGGTTCCACAGATTCACTATGTCATGCCCAAGCACCACCCATCCCTGGTGTTGTGATTCCAGATATTGGCAAAGGCCCAGGAGCTTGGAAGAAAGCAGTCAAGCAATGGGAGGAGGTTGATTTGGTGCAACGACTGTTACCTTTGCGAGATTGGCCCAAAGAGTGGTATACAGGCTCACAGAGAACAAAGACTGGTGCTAAGCATGGCCAGCATAAACTTATTGGGTTAGAATTTGAGTGGTGCGAATGGTTTATTGCCTAGCTTCCGAGGCTGCCAGATTGACTGATTTGGTCAAGTTCAGGTTAGGTCATGATGACTCTGCATTTCTTGCTGAATACCCAGAAGCAAATGAGAGTGTAGGAAAAATGCTCAAGATCCTATGTGAGTGAAGTGGAAGGAAGGGAGAAAAGAGTAAGAATGGAATGCCTGAACAAAGGCAGAATAGTTTGTTTGGAAGTGAAGCGGAAGCTCCAGATGCGAGCAATATAGACATTGACACTGACACAGACAGCTAATCACCTCGTAATTCATTCGCACCAGCTCATTCTTAGTATTTTTATTCATATATATTATGATTATACAATGATATTACATTGACTTGGTATATATGTAGGATTGTGTCATGCCATGATGTAGACCCATCTGTCCCAGCCAGTACCAAAGACTTTCCCTATGCTGTATCTTTTCCTATTACAAGTTCCTAGGCAGATGGTCCTGTCATCAGCAGAACAAGCTCTATGGAAAGAAATGTACTCACATTGATTGCACAAATCTATGCATTCAGATACACCATCATTGTCTCTCCCTCTCGAAAGAAAAGAATGCTGCATATGATAAACAAGCGAACGGTTTACAATGCATCCATGCATTCTGCCCAAGGAAGGGCAACAGTCAGCAACAGTAGAAGTGGAAGTTTAGAACCCAATAGATAAAGCCTGATAGCCTAGAAAGCAAGGGGAAAGGAAAGGAAAGTAGAGAAAGAAGAGATGAGGAAGAAAGTGCAACAAAAGCATGACAACGGCAGTGATACACTTGATGGTAATGATGAGTAGGTGCGAAAGGCAACAAGAAAGGTGACGTGGTGATGAAGTGCATCGCTTTGTGCCCAATTAGGATGTGCCAAAGTCTGCTGAAGTTCAAACTCCACTAGGTGGTGTAAATTACTGGTAATAAGTTTTATTAACCGATGGTGCTCCTCAACATTGGAAGCATGCCAGTGTTGGAGTTTCAAATTCCTGCAAGTCTCAGCATTTGCCATCACTGTGATCATTCCTAACTCAGGTTGGTCAAGGCTCCTTGTCATTCTGGCTGTACATGGATGTCCACCTCTGCCAGTTGTTGTTCAAGGAGATGGAGAGTGTAATCACCCCGGGAGAATGGGAATGAAGCATATATCATGAAGGTTTGGACTCCATTTTGCAGATCTTCCTGGTTTCACTTTGGCTTGACTAGTATCTGCCATTAATGCTTCTCGATAGTCTACAGAGCTTGCAACCTAGTTCTACCCTCCACTAACAATGCTGGGATAGTGTGTACAAACGATTGTTACACTGAATTTTCATTAAGCCTGAATTCAGGTATCCTCAGCAGCATCCACATGAACACTCTTGACACATGGATTGAAGACTACAGTTCACAGATAGAGTGTGGGCCCATCTCAAACAGGGCAGTGTAACCGGCATGCCAATCTCGTCAAGGCTAATCGAGGCATATCATTCTGGCTGTAGACACCATGGTCCACACCTCCCTGCAGCAATACCTGCACTAAATGCATTGCCCATGCTACTGCAGGAAACAGACATTCCCATGCGAGGCCCTACGACAGCACAGCATGCCGAAGCAGACTTGGAGCTTAGATGACAAATGGTTTACACAGTCATGTGCAGGACTACCTCACTCTGTATGACTTGGCATTAAACCACCCAGAATTTGTCTTTCATGGTGGCAATGAAACCAGCATCTCTCGAGTTTTGAGCCTCAGCATGCCATGGTGGAGGCAGGTCAGCCAACAACAATGGCTGGTTTGACAGAGAATGATGACTTGGTCTCTTGGTATAGCAGTCCCATTAATGCATCTAACAATGGATCTCATGGGTTTGGGAGAAGAAGCACCACCATATAATTGCCAACATTCTGACTGCCTTAAATCAAGCCATCTCTGGGCCTTCAGGATGCTGTCTCTCCACACTCTGTCATATGTTCTCCAGTTTGTATCTTCATCATTGCGACTCAATGTTAGCTAAGTTATGCCTTACAGATCCTGTACCAAATACTCTGTCAGGTTGGTGATGTGTCTCACTGATGCTGATACCTTCACATGCTCACTACAAGCCATTGCCGACTAAATATCCACCATAGTTGCTCAAATGTCGCCCACTGTCTGCCTCTCTTTGTAATATCTCACAGCCAGCCTAATATTCTGATGTCGCACTAAGAAGACGACATCACTCCTGGCAAGGATGGCAGCAAATACAACAACAAGGCTTGTAATAAGTCTCTCAATAGAGTGTGTAGCCTCAAAATATGTGTCAACTCATATCAATGCTACATGTAAGCACCATTTTATGTGCTCATAACACTACTTTGGTTGTAAGTTTGTGTCCGTAGCAGAGCCTGGCATATGCCAATGGTATCAAAACTGTACTATGATATTCCTGGCACAGCGTCTCTCATCCAGCTGTCTCTTCTTTGTCCCTACCTCCATCCTCACAGGGAGATGTTGGTATGAACATTTTTGGCACACAGATTGAAGATTGCAGCTCACAGAGATCATCGCAATGATGCCCTGAGTGGCACATCCATCATATTCATATTGACTCATCACAGAGATCCTGCCAAGGCTACTGAAGTGGTACTCAGCATTCCAGCTGTACACGCACACACCTTGTCTCCATCCACGATGCCATAATCCATACTCCCCCCCCCCCAATATCTGTGCCAAATGCATTGTTCATGCTACCACAGGAAAAGACTGTTCCCATGCAAAGCCCTATGATTTCACAGTACACGGGAATGGGCTTGAGCGATAGGCAGCTTGTACACTCTATACCCAGGTGAGACAGCTGACGACAATAGAGAACTCGAGAACATGTGAAAAACTTGTCATCTGCTTCATATGGAATCTCCATGGATGGAGTACATTGTTGGCTCTTAGGCAGGTCAGACAGAAAAGAATCAATACTGCAAGCTACTCAAGGGAGGGAAACATCCACAACAATGATCAAAGTGGGAAGGTCTTTGTTGGTGTCAGGGAAAGATGATAACTGGCTGTCACATCACTCATTACACACCGCAAACACCCAAACAATCCATCACATCTTACATGTTCATTCTCTGTCTATTACCATGATCAGTTCTTTCATCCCCAACCGCCAAAACTGCTTCTAGACCCTAAGGATACTGTCTCGCCACACTGCCTGCAATGGGTTCTCAGGTATTTACCTTATGCCTGTCATGGTGAACTATTAGCTAATTTTTGAGCCCGTACTGTGTACTACTCCATGTCGCCAGCAATATACCCTGTCAATATGTCCATACCTTCCCATGCTTGCCACACACCATCTAGCAGAGATCCATGGTACTCACTCACACCCAGCCCACTCTGCCTTCTCTTGTCTCCACTTCTCTTGGTGATTCTACCCTGATATCGTCCTAAGAAGACAACAACACTTGTGGTAAGGATGACATGAGCCTTCAAGACTTGTTGTCAGTCTCTCAATAGAATGAGAAGCCCCAGAATATGTGTCAACACATGTATCTAGTTTTTCAACAATGGTTCTGCCTTCAAGTCCTTGGTCATCACAGTTTCATCTACCTAGATCTATCCTATTTTCTTCTCGCAGGACTGCTCAAGAAATTATTAGATAATTTTATATAAAGATGTGTGCCATACTATAAGATTGATGGTCCCTTCTGGGGCATTTTCTTCAGTAAACTCTGGAGGGCTTCGACAAGAGTGACCCTTGGGCAAGAGTAAAAGAATTTCCAGAGGCAGATGCAGAGTGTCAACGATGGTCGTGGTCGTGGTCGCAGTCAAGACTGCGTTGGTGGTAGCAAGTGTGATCACTCTTCCTGTCAGCAATGACTGTGTGGTGGCTTCTGTGACTACCATGCAAGTGGGCATGCTCAGAGTGGTGATCATGGCCTCAAGCAACATGAGTGGACATGCTGTCAGTATCAAAATAGGCTTGATGTGCCACCCTCTTCATGGTGACAGGTTCCTCATTCAGACTGGAGAATCTTTACAAGTCAAGACACATATAGGCATCAATTTGGCGCATGGCAATGGAAAAAAAATAAGACCATGAACCGTTTTATGTCCCTTCTCATGCCCGACACTACTATTTGCATCATTGCTGTCACTGTCTGCTACAAAATCAACGTCTGTTGGTGTTTCCAGCCATGATGTTGAGGGAACCAGCTGTTCAATAAAAAGTTACACATTGGGCTTAATGGTGGTGGCAAGGCTGGCATTCTTGCATGACCTTTACTCATCTTTGGTGGCACTTAATCTGCTTGTTCCATTGTGTTCTTTGGTAGTAAGACCTGCTTCATCACCTCCTTTCACTTCTGCTTTCCTGGCTGCAATTGAGGTCAATCTCCTTGTGGGATGATTGATGGAAGACTCATCTAGGCAGTACATTCCACCTCCAGTGTATTATAGGTATCTTTGTGTCACTTGCAGGATGTGCAACTTTGTTGGAGGGCCTACACTATGCTTGGGAGGTAATGTGAGCTTCAGGGCTATCAAAAAGCTCTAAAACACATAATAATGAGTAAAACATACCTTTCTCTCTTATTGGATGATGTTGTAGGCAAAAAGCAGGACCCATGAAGCAGAGGTAACATCTACTGCACCAGCATCCGCTGAGATATTCACAGTTGGGGCATCCAGATGCACTGAAGAGAACTGAAACACAAATAGTAGTATAGAAGATAAGTAAAACATACCATCATGTCATGCAAATGGGGAAAATTGAAGAAGTAGTGAGGGATGGATGAAAAGCAAACAAATTAGAAATGAATTTCACCCAAGATGGACAGGAAAGTCTGATCGGCCGAAAATGGATGCCAAGAAAAGGCAAAAGATTCACAGGATATTGATGAAACTTTTTCATTTTTTCCCATGGTTGGGCTCATGCAGCAAGTCCGGCAATCACCGAAGGCATCAATTAAAATAGCAAATCCTCTATAATAACCAATTACCTATATACATAGGACTCGGTGATGAACCAAGAGACTCCTGTGGGCAGAAAACACAACTAAACTGTTGAATAGTTTGTGGAATCCATTTACAGAATCTGAAGGCAGGTTCTAGCGAGTCTAGTTGGGCACCTCCGTGCAATGACTATCCTTCCTAAGGGTATAATGAGAAGTCATTACTGTATAGACTAGGGTTTCAGCTGGCAACTTCTATAGGAAAAGAAGTTCGCTAGCTTGTTTCGTTATAAAGAAAGTGTAGGCGGTGGTTCCAATAAGTAGCGAGACGATTGGAACAAGGTCGCGAACTTGTTTGTGTTGTGTTACACTTGTAACAATGGTATTCTATAAGGCAAAGCGCTTAGTGGTATTGTTCCTTTTATTAGGAACGGTATCTGTAAGTGTTAGTAACTAAAGCGCAATAATCCTACTACAGCTTACCCTTTGAAGTGTACTGGTAGTGTATAGAGGTCAGAGAATGCCAACTAAAGGGAACGTCTCCCTTATTGGTTTATAGAACGAAGCTAGTAGGTAACAAGTACGACTCGATACTATGCACAAATGTAATCAAGTTCGTTGTGAACTTGTTTGTTACACTAGTGTATCGGTTGAACCATTAGGTGTGTATCTTTTTAGCGAAGATATGTAGGTTTTTGTGGGTTTAATGGTGTGGGGGAACAGTATTCCCGAGCGTATTCTATTGTTCTAGTTCGCATACATGGTGTTTTTATACTAATTTTCTATTCTAATGTGTAATCTACTATAGTCAGCTGCAGTACTTTGCTTACAGATCCTTGCGAACTTGTTTGTAACACAAGTACTATGCTATGTACTTGTATTACTGTTTCCCTTTGTATTACACTGGTCTCTGGTTAACAAGTCCTAGCGGCAACTGCACCTTGCTAAACATTATTAGGGTCGCAGTCCTATTGCCACAAGGTCATGAACTTGTTTGCTATATGCGGTATTTGTTCATGCATTCTTGTAGCACCTTGCATTACGAGTACCTTAGCCGTATACTGTGTATGTGCCAATATGCCATCTGACCGTATGGGTGTGGTCACGTGCTGTGATGGAATGCTTGCCGCGTCATACACATATATCATTGGTATCTAATCTGCTCGACTGATGCCGATTGCTCGCATGTGAACTGAGTTATGCGTCATTGATTGCTAACTTCGTGTGCATTGCATGGATTTGGACATTCGGACCGGCATTGAACATGCAATCATCGATTCCCTATGATTCCATTCTAGGGAGAAGATCGATAAATTGTTGTATGCTCCCACGAATTCTGAGCGCACAGAGCCACAAGGCTCATCATTGGAATGGCATCAACAGCTCATTTATTGTCATGCACATATCCGAACTGTTTCTGTCACCTGTGGCCGACATTGATGATGATTTGGTGCAGTCCTGCTCCTCTTGGTGCTTTGTGTCGTGAATGGTGGCATTTCCTAACTTGTTGAAGAAAGCAGAATTGGAATAAGAGGTTCACAAGTTGCAAGGTGGTTTGGCAGGTGCTCTAAGATCTTATTACACGATGCCGAGTATGGGTGATTTGTAGTACCGAAGGTTGCTGGGGCTCCAAGTCAGAATACTTATGACCATTTCAGTGTGGACAAAATTTACCCCACCATTAGCAGTGTCCTTAGATGCATCAGAGTGTTTCCAGCGAAGTGACGGGGGTCGAACATTGGGGGTATTTCTTCCTAGAAACGTAGCAATAAGTTACGATGGACCCTTGCCAGTGTGTTGATGGGGCAGAAATACACATAGCGACCTCTGTGGCAAAGCATGGATGGATTCCTCAGCATACGCTGGCAGCTAAATCCCAGAAAACCAAATGTGCACCCGAGGATGTTGAAGAAGGCTCCAAACTGTCGAGAAGTCTCGCTGGCCAAGAAGGATAGCACCGAACTGGAAAATAACAGGGATGTTATGGATCGTTGTATGCAACGAGTATGCAAGTAGGCGAGGCCCGATGGGGAAGAAAGAGTCGAATTGAAGCAAGGGATTGAATCATCAATGGTGACCAGCTTGAAGCTATGGTCTCCGACTATGACTGTACTTCGCTGAAAACGGCGAGAGAAGCGGGATAAATTGCCCCATGATCTAAGGCCACGAGTCGGGCGTGGTAAGTAGGTAATGGGGAACAGAACTTTTTCACATCGGCTATCCGATGGCCTAAGGTTTGAGGGCGAATTATTCCACGTATAACTATCAGTTCATATGGCTTGATATGCCGTGATCATCAGAAGCTCAGTATCATGGATACAACACAACTTGAATACGGGTTAGGTTGGTCTACAGCCTACCCCATGCTTTCAGGCCCCTCATAAATCGGGGATAAACTTGCGGTCCCTAAGCCTGGTTGACCGTCAGTATTCACATCAACATTCAATAGGTTGTTCGCGGCTAGTGCACATAAAGGTAGGCTCGGAAAGGGAAAACTGTTTTGGCAGTACCAAAATGCATGATGCATCTGATCGTCAGTATTCTTTAGAGAAAGATTGTGATAAACGTGAGGGTCAGATTACGAGGTAAAACGCACCTTTAGACCAAAACACCATATTAAGGTACGATCGCTCCACTTTATACATACTCGTCCCAGAAGGGTAGCTGAAACGATTTACTGTTTAGGTCCTGTAGGATGTCCCCCTGTTACCCGCCCAAAGGTACCGACTATCATGCTCCCCATTTTTCCGGTGTTTCGGGACGGCTCGATGCGATCTACAGAAACTAACAGAATTTCCCATCTATCCGGGTGTTCTAACCGAAAGCGCCCCAAGGCTGAAACTGTAAACGTCGTCTGTGTCACAGATCGACCTCACTAGCAGGACCTGCTCACAGAATAACGATCAAACGCTGGGAAGAGCTCGCTTGACGGTCTTGGCACCTCCTCTTGGCTACCAACTACTACAAGCCAACGTAAGCTTCGGCTGTAAAATAATATAGGGATGACCCGATCAAGAGCCATGTTCGGCGATCACTTGCCTCCAATCTTAGGCTTCCGAGTCCCTGAGCGAAGATAGCTCTAAAAATCTCTGTATTATCTGAAAATGGACGAGGATAACAAGGAGCGCGGCTGGAAATTTTATTCTATGGATAGAAAATTTCGAGGAGCCTGAAGAACCTAGTCCGAATGAAATTTGTGATAAAAATCATAAAAAGAAGAACAATACTCGCCAGATCCGCCGCACAATGCACATTTGGGTTCAATGAATAGATGGTCTAAAGGCATGCCTACATGATATCAATCTAATCAGCGGTTCGGACCCTTGAAGAAGCTCAGCACGTAACGAAACTTCGCTGGCGCTGGCGAATGTACACCATATGAAAGAATACCAGTTAAGTATACAGATGAATAATGAAATGCCGTCATCGCATGCTTCGCGGCTATCAGATTGATTCGGGAGAACTTTCATGAGGCCACAAGGCGACAAAAAATACTTGGTACCAAAGTGGACCGCCAATTCTCAGGGACGCCCTAATATTGCCTAGCAGCTGGGCGTTTCCTCGTAGCACACATAATGTATCGAGTAGATCAGATATAGCGGGTTGAGTTGTTGAACGGCCCCAATTTTTCCACCATTCTCATGGGGTCCGACGTGGTTCAAACATCTATCAGAAAGACACACCGGAAAACCGAATTCGTCTCTGGACAAATTATTCCCAGCACTAAAAGCTAGGCAAACCGAACCGTCAGTAAAAAAGACAGGCAATTCCGTGATACTCTCTCGAAAATTCAAGAATGCACGAGTAATCACTTGTCAAGTTCGAATCTGTACCACGGTCTAGAAATAAATTCCTTGCTCAAGGACAAGTGTATGAGCTCATGCTGTGCGCAGACAAACGAGACTCACGCTGTCCCAGCTAATGTCGGAGATCCATGCGTTTCTACAGTGTCTGTCAACCGTAACGGTAAGTCTACTAATGATAACAGGCATGGGTATCTTCAAGTGCACGTCGTGATAGAAATTTGAGGTTCGATTGGACCTAAATATTCGGGCAGTTGGTATGCGATGTGAGAGTCCAGATCTTGGAAATGTGGAACATAGATCGTGTAGCAGGGTTGAGGAAGATATGCCCTCGTGGAACATAAGGGTGCTAGGATGACAGTGGTGTAACCCTAATTGGGCGTGGAGGGCCGGGATAAAGGTTACGTCATGACCTTCAAAAAGCATTTCGTGCTCCGAATTAGGGACCGCTTGCGCAGTGCGAAACTATTTCTTACTGCTGCTACTAAAATAAAATGCTCAAGGTAATCCCATTACACGAGATCCTAATATTTCTGCAGAACATCAAGGATTCCCAGTGCGTGTTATGAAACGCCGAATCATGATATAAATCTTTGGTTTCCTTCCTTCCTTCCTTTCGCCGTGCCCGCCTGTTCCTGCTTTCCACAAAGAAAGCAGTTGCTGTCCAGCTGTGTCAGGTACAGTAAGTGTATCCCACGACTGTGGAGTAAACTTCTATTGCAGATGCCATGTACCGTTGGCTGCATGTGCAGTGCATTCAATTGTCTGGCATTCCTAGCGCGTTCATAACGGGTTAATGATAGGATAGAACGCTATCGTGCTTTTGGCGTGCACACATAAGAATAGCCTACCGGTTACTGCTAGCTAGCTGGGCTGTTCCCCACTGTACTCTTCTTTTAATGTAGCCCCATTGGTTGTTGGCCGACGCACGACCTTGTGTCCGTTTGGTGGCCGTCGTCGTCTGTTGGGCATCTCCATATGCTCAGTGAGGTGACAAGCTTTGCCAGATCCTTATTTGCTAATTTTTTGCTTTAGAATCCTAGATTGCTACCGGTACTACAGTAGGACAAGGAGCGCCGTCTGCGTGCAAACTCAACTCCACCTGTATTACCATACATTCGTGAAACTTATCAATGATTCAATCTCGGTATTTACTCTTTTCTAATCCGCGGCGATGCTGCTTCACACCCGCGAGGTTCAATATTCCGATTTGAGGTCCGAACTCTACCTACTCTATTTCGGGCTCACCAACCAACTTGTCATATTTGTCCCAGTGCTAATAATTTCAAATCATGATGACTCTGGCGACGATATCGAGTTGGAAGACTGAAATTTTTGTGATCCTTAGCCGCCGTCCGAAGGTGACTTCTCAATCGAAACCTAATCCAAGGTCGAGCATTCTACTATGAGTTACAGTGGGGAAAACGACTCGGGCTTTTCTCTCTCTAATGCTGTTGGCTTGAAAATCTTCAAGGAATAATGCCTTTCGTATCATCTCTAGCTGCTGCCGCTTGAGGAACCTCAGCGCTCTAGGCGACTGCTGGCTATAGCAGATGCAACGTTAGACTACTCAAACAATAGTGCTTTAGTAATAGGCACGAAGGTGAGTGCAGTCGGCTGCGGCGTATCTACCACCAAACACGTTTTCCCCCAATTTTCCCCGACGCAGTATTTGAATTCACACGCTAAACTGACTCATGGCGACTGTATATGGCGATGAGTCTCAGATGATGCACGATGTGTGCTTGTAGCCGTGGAGGCAACTTTGCAGGCTGAGGCAGCGTTCAAAATTTGTGGGCCTGTCGGCCTTTGTTGCAAGGGTGAATTATTTCTGTTCTCGAGAGCGGAAACTTGAATTTAACAACACGCTGCCGCGTAAATAATCAGATATCGATTGCTTACCCGTTTTAAGAGATTAAGACTCTGGCTAGGGAGGACGTCAGTGTTGAAATGAGCGGTAATGCTCCAGCCGCTCACTCGGATTTTAGCAGGGAACCCTCGCAAACGAGCGAGGGACATCAAATTTGGGCGGACTACTTATCTACTACTCTCTGTACACTGATGGATGGTAATAGAATCAACGTTGTGCCAAAGTAAATGAACTAAAGTCCGAGGAGCACAACCTTCCTTAACAATGGACAGCCGTAGATCCCGAGCCATGCGCGACACTCGATAATCCAACAGTTAGCAGCATAAAGTTAAATGAATCTTGTGACTGTGACGCGCCCATTGTACCATGTGATCCCCGGGACAGAAGTCCGGTACGAAGACCGCGAACGCCACTCAGACCGAGCAGCATACCAGGTGCCATGCCGGGTACCCTACCGGGCGGACGGAGCAGCCGTAAATGAGGTTCTGGCGGTGTCTCCCCTTGAAACCGCTTCAGATCATCATCAAAACTTCTCTCTCTCTCTTTCCTCGAAACTGCGGTTGATCTTTCCATTTCCGCTGTCAAGCTTTGCTGAACTTCAGAACCTCGCTTATGAGCCCAACAAAAGTATCCTTCCATCATTGCGGATAATTCTTGCAGGACTCTTGCATCGGTGAACCGCGACCATAGAAACATGAAGGATGGTTAATACCGGCCATTTGGCTTATCCTTCATTGTTTACTCGAACGTCGGGCTAAACAATTTCAAGCGGAAATTTATGTTCTCGGAACATTCGTGAGGTGCTCTGTAAATGCTGTCACTACCTTGCTCCGCGCTGGAAACATTACGTAATGGCGCGATCTCTCAGTTTTTCGAATGTGTCTGCGCGCCGTCTAAAGAACTGTCATCTCGTAAAGAGATTGTACACTTTTCAATTGTCTATTTATGTCGGCTGGCGCTTAAGCACTAATAACGGATATACTATCCCGTACTGTCTTGGTTAGAAAGTCATACTCTTACGCTTTGACGATTAATTAAAGCCACTTACAGTAGAAGAACCGCCCGGCCTTTGGACTACGCAGAGAAGTAAATGAACGAAAGTCGCAAATTAACATTGCACCCCACCAAGCCAAGCAGACGATATTGACTGATTTCCGATATGGATTGTCTCAGGAGGGGGCGGAGAATTCTAATATTTAGCCGCCCAGTACTACTTACAGCACGGACAGTGGCATTAATCTTTCACTTTAGCCGCTAAACTATGAAGTTCCCGAAACTAAATTGCATTGGTCCAGATCTTTCGACCCATGTGTAGAGGATGCAGGAGTCCGTGGAGCTTTGTTCTCTATCTAGCCGGGAAGTCGCAAAATCCGTAATTGCTGCGGACAGTTCTACCCGAGAACAGGCTTTTAAAATGCAAGGGTTAGGATGAAAATGCTCACAGCGCCACAATGAGTAGCTTTTCTCCCTCCTGCTATGATGCCAACATCGAACTGCTCCAACCATCTCAGGCTTACGACTTATGGTATCAACGGAGCGTCGACTTCTACGATTATGGACAGCGTCAGCAGTCTGCTCAACCAACGGACAGCCACTATTCGATGGAGCCCAATCAGCCGCAGGAACGCTGCGACAATTACGACCAAACGTCCAGCAACATGCGTGAGAATCACCTCCCTCTATACTCTGCTCAATGGTCAAGGAAGCAGCCTCAAAAGATGTCTCCGAACGGGATGATGCAGGTTCCTATGAAGAACAGGGGTGGCAACTCTAATCGCAGCAGCAACAAGGTCTTTAGACGAAGACCTGGTGCGTGCACACGGTGTAGGCAAGTCAAGACGAAATGTGACTTTTCACCGGGCGAACAAGCATGCCAGAGATGCAAGCCTAGAGGCTACCACTGTGTCGTCGAGGCCCCCAAACCAAAGGTTTAGTAAGTCATCCATTCATGAATATTACAGCAGGCCCTGATTGTGAAACAGCGAGCGCGAGCGTCTATTGACCGAAATCCGACAGAAAGATGCCATCATTGAGACTCTCCTGAAACAGCTGCATAATCCCTACCTCGCGACGTCTCGTTCGATTGACGAATACGTCAAATCTATACCACTATCCGATGTTAATAACCCCGCTGTCCTTGGCTTGTTAAATCGTCTAGAATCTAGCGTACAAATTGGATTTGGAAGCTCTAGCGAGAGTACCGGCGAGGGAGACTCAGGTCGATTGACCTATGACTAGAAATACAACCTACATCCCCATAACGAGGTGCAGGAACCAGAAGATATGCGAACTGCGAGTACCGAGTCCTCGTGTGTTCCTGTAGAGCCCAGACCAGAGAGCTCCATGCAGGAAATTTGTTCAGGTCCAGGTGTGTTCTATCTTTGTTGCGTTTCTGTCAAGTACACTCACGTCAAACTCACATGTGTCCAGGATCTAGGCTGGGTAACTCGATGAAACTCAATTACCCAGAGATACTAGTACTCGGTCTTGTGACACTCGACGATGCTGAACAATTGTTTGACATGTGAGGTTTCTACCTAGTCTTGGTATTTTTTGCCATTTTTTGACTTGATGGTTTGATTTGAAGCTTTTATAAAAATATCAATGTGGGTCAGCTCAGCTTCGTTTCAAAAAGGCGCGCTGATGATCATTTCAGCCCCTCGTATCCATTCTCGATCCGATCTTACATACTCCGAAGTCAACGTTGGCCCGATGCCCTGTCCTTTTCACGGTCATCTGTGCCGTAGCGTCCCGATACCATCCACGGAAATCAGGCATTTACCGGATAGCGATGCACTTAGCGAAATATTCGGCTGCAAATTCCCTCGTTCAAGACGACATGAAAAGCGTCGAGCTATGTCAGGCATACATATTGATGAGTATCTACACTGTCCCTGAAAGGAGCAGGGATAGAGATCAGACCTGGTTATATACAGGTCTGGCCATCAGGTCCGTTCATCGTGTCCTGTTCTTTCTGTTTTTCTAATCTTTCAACAGCATCGCCACTGCTTTACGCTTAGACAGAACAGTAAAAGTTAACTCAGTGACTGAGAACGAGGAACGTGAATATCTCAATCGAGTCCGCGTCTGGAAGCTTTGCTTCCTCTTGGATCAAGGGATAGCGATACAGGCAGGAAAGCCTTGGATGATGAAGGAAGATGTTATTATTCGTCATTCCGAGTCAGGGGAGTGGTATAGACAATCCCTTTATAATCTCGACTACGATGTGTTTCTGTGTGGGTACAATGTACTTCTGCGCATCGTGGCGAGGTTCCATAAGGAGACGCTGTTAAGCCGAAGCGGGCTCATTAATTCGGAAAGAGGAAATCTGCGGGACACAATCATAAGATATGATGCAGAGATTGAGATGTTCCAGGAGGAGTGGCAGAAGAAATTCAAGGTTGGAGGAGCCCATCATGGAGCTATACTCCGACGCAGAGAACTACACTTGTAAGTCCAAGACAATTCTCAATCCCTACTTGACGTTGAGGAACATGTATATGCGCACAGCTACGTAGCCTATTTCAGGCTTGTGATGTTCTCTTTTGGTTTCCATCAAGTATTTCGTGCGGGTATAGAAACCTGGTATGATTATTTCTTTACCAAGGTTCGCAGGCAACACTTTCTTCTGTACTGAGTCTGTAACATATTTTACAGTGCCTCACATACGCTAAATCGGTCATTAGATGCATGAACGAGGACTTGGCACCCAGCGGATTTATGAGGTACGCTCCAGATGGGCAGTTTATGTGTACTGCATTCGCAGTTGTATTCCTGTTCAAGGTACGTTTTGTGGCACAGACCTTAGATTCCGCTGACCTATTGGGGACAAATAGCTCCTACGGCCAGAGTTTTCGTATCTCTTTGACAAGGCTGATAAAGACGAGACCATTAAACTTATCGGGATTCTGATCAATAAGTTTAGCTCATCAGACATCGCGGTAGACAATCGACACACCCCGAAGTTGTACGCTAGATTCTTGGCCTCAGTCTTAGGAAAGTATCGACACAGTGGCCAGGATACAACTTTCGGAGGTTTACGGACATATTTACCCGAATATACGGATACATCTACTGGCTTTAGGGACTGTGTTCCGTGGTACAATCTTTATGTTCTGGGACTGAGAAAGCTGTGAATATGTCTTCTGAGTGAGGCCCACGAATTGTCTAAGATCGTCCATTACCCGACTTTGGGTAATCTAGGATTTGCGGTCTACAGTGCACATACTGCAATGAACGTGACTTCGAATATCCGAATCGATAAGCGAGATTGACAGGTAGATTAAACAATGATTTGCATCTCTTACTCAACGACATACCACAAGCAATGCATTTCATGTCGGTAAGCGTGCAAGTATTTTCAAGTTGATAGTAAACTCGTGTGGGGTAGTTTCAAGTTTGGAGATGGATGCCTTGAATGACTCGGTGAATAGCAGCATCCATAATCAATCCAGCGGGGGATGGAATTGCCAATGGTGGGTATGTGCAAGGAAAGCTTCATGTACCGTCACGGCTTATCGAAGAGCTCTTTCAATGGAACAAACGCTGAAACCGCCACGGAAACGTAGTGAGAGATAGGTACCCTGCTTGTTACATCAACGCCTACGAATGCGGCCGGTAACGGCCGAGCAGTTCGGGATCGTGCGCCTACCACACAGGATAGACTTCGTTCCGATCTTCACATCATCCACCTTGTCTTGGTGCCAATACACAGCCTCATATGAAATCGTTCACATCGTCGTACCTAGGTACACAGCAGTGAAAGCATGGTAGGGGACTACACCATTGGGCGCGAGATCTGCCCATCCCATGTTAGAGCAGGAATACTTAGGCGCCGGGACTCAGAATCTTGTAAGCCTCAAAGAAAACAATCACGACTTGCAGTGCGAGATAGCACCTTTTGGAAGTGCCCAATTCTTCGTACGCTTAACGTTCGCATCACCCGTAGTCAGGGATAATAGTCATGATCTGAGATCAACGATAAGATGGTGAAGATGAATTAGAACAGACTCACCAAGCATTTGATTCCGATGCAGAGGGAAAAGTAGCTGACAGTTTGAGTAAGGCATACCATTCCCGTCAGCTCAGGGCAAGTGTGATAAACTATTGCTAAAGACCACGCTAAGACTGCCGGTCAGCGAAACAGCGAAAGAGAACATAGGTAAACATATATATACTAACCCACTGGAGATACACTGTGCACATTCCGAATCCATCCCAATTTGGAGACGGCAGAACTCCCAGTAAGCACAGACTTACGTCCGAGTCGGGAGCCGTGCGAGGAGATGCTTTTGGAGATGCAAAGCTCGAAGTAATTGTCTTTCGGATCCCCCTTGGGAAATCACGACGGTGAAATTACGGCGAAGAGAACCATTAGAGGAAGAGACAGTAGTACAAGACTAGGATGCGGAGAGCCTGGCTAACACCTTCACGAGACGCAGACGCGACTTCCCCTTGTCTCTCGAAACGAAGTACGACTTAGAAACAGGTGCAGGCCAGGGACCACGCGAAATCAGCTCCAGGATGGTCAACATCTCAGATTGATGGTCGACGCTAGTGCGATCGTGGTCGATCGAAGTGAGATTTCGCGATCACGCGCGCTAACCGATCGCCTTCATCCTCTGACTCGCACAGGAGCGGTGGAGCCTAGCTGGGGAGCTTTGTCATCATAGGAGACATTCTTGGCTGTTATGCGTACGGACTGCGCCATCAAACATTCGTAGTTATGCGTGCTTCCCACCGGAGCTGTCCAGTATTTGCTCCGGACGTATCCTTTCTGCGCTGCGGATGAAGCTGAAGAGCCAAGGCGCTGTCTTTCACTGACAGGTCAAAATGTTACGAATCCGGATCGTACTCGTATTCACGAAAAAAAATTGAGTTGCCGTAGCGCATTGTTCTGAGAAATTTTACATCTTACGCCATAGTAGTACGTTTTGAAAGGCGTTGATGTTCAGCTTGAACAACCCTTGCTCGGGGTTCGAATAGACTCAGCAAAGGCAGCCGGTGCGTGAATGATAGTCAAAGAGAAAACCATTATTTGTTTCTGTTTCCTTTGAATGCGCTTCCTAACACGTAAGATGAATAAGCACTGTCACCGCTGAGCGCTGATGTTCCACCTTCTCCCCGACGTTCATTATGAGTTTGTTCGTTGATTTTCGTACAGTATGCCATGACAGCCTTCGAGTTTTTATTTTTTATTTTTTGATCTTCAACCATCTCATGTATCACTTCAACATCCATTCTACGTCCCACTGACACTCAGTGACCAATCAGTGACGGTACACGGTGCAAGTCAGACTGGATGACCGAACATTCTCATACTGCATTGGAGAGCAAGCCACCTAGCACTCAGAGGGCACCGCCACCCTACTTTGGGCCCCGGCCATCGAGTAATTGATATCACGGTCAGAAGCGGCAAGCCGACCGTACCCGAGCTGATAATCTGACATCGGGTTCAGACTTTTGTCAAGTTCTTAGGACTTGAAAATTCACTTTTGAAAAATTAACAAGATATTTTACCATCTGTGCGTCCTTTTATCTCTCTTTCTTCGCCCACCTTCTCCTACCGGTAGTCGAGCAGATGCATCCCTTCGCGATCCTCAGAAATGCTAGATGGAGAATTGTCTATGGACGTCAAATAGGTACATTTCTACGGCTCGAGCTTCAACACTAATATATAACTCCACTCTGGGACGAGAGACTAAACTTCGAGCCGCACTCTATGACGAAAACATCCATCCAGAGGTCGCCCATGCACTAGCCGCCGTTGTTGTAGTGCACAGCTGACTGTGCTTCAGTACGAATTTAATTCTCGTATACTATTTGGTCACCTCGCCGAGCTCCCCAGGGTAAGAGGATCTTTGCTGTGCGTGATGCCTACAGACCCGTTCTAAAACTAGTATTATCTCAAGTCACTATAATGTCAACGCAACTAAACCGATGCTAACCCACCTGTTAGCAATGTCACCGAGACATCGCCTCTATTGCGAAGAGCTGAGGTGAATGATACTATCAGTAACAATCGCAAATGGAACCTTTGCGAATGAGTATCGCCGTTGGCTTCTTCCGTACCTGTTAAGCAGCATCACCATCAGACTGCTTCTTATAGCTGTCGCGTACTTTCTCCACATCCGTATATCCAAAAAATTTTGAAATTTTTGTGCTAGATCTTCTTCGATGAGTCGCAGGAGATGTCCAATAAAGGCTCGAGCATGTTTTATGTTGGAGGCGAATAGGTACGTGTTTTTCCCAAGCATCCTTTCGACATCGAGATGCATCTGAATATGACCCCAATTCAACGGCTTTTCGTGCTCCCGCTGAGTCTCGACGGCCTCTCAAAGGGGTCCTCAAAAATTTTCACAGCTCGGCCGACAAAAATGGTATCAGAACGACCCGAAGACGGCTTTCGTCGTGTCCCTGCCGGATATCAACATATTGAAGCACCGGAAAGCTGTGAAACTTTTGTATAAGCTTGGTGTGTATTATTAGAGCTTTTCAACAAACAATCAAGGAGCGCAGAGACGAAGTTGAGTTTGCACATGCAGTCAAAGTTAGACTTGAAATCCGACAAGCTCCCACCGGTGGCCTTCCATCCGATCATGACTTAGTCAATGGCGTCTACGTACAATATCCGAGTCGGCCAGAACCATTCAGGCCGCAGCCCGTCGCGGTTGCTGTACTAGTAAGTAATATTATGACGATAATGGTTAGTAACGTGCCCAAAAATGTCGACCACGTGATCTCAGCTATTCCCAATGAGGATACACTGTCACCGGTTCCACGGTACCAGCCGACAACATCAACTCGGATCTATCCGAGTCGGCCTAGTTTCATCTCCTCACTCTTCTGTTCTTAATCCTTGTGTAGAGAATGTGGTAGTGCATTCGGCATAATGCGTTATGGATTCAGCCGGGAAGGCACAACATCCGTTCCTGCCGCAGCCAGTTCGCTGTAGCGCTTGAGCACAGAGTTTTAAGACACAAGGATCGAGATGAAAATATTCATAGTGTCCACGATGACTGGTCTTGCTCCCTCTCTCTATGACCGGCTCCTCCAACCGTCTCAAGATGTCTACGACCTGTGGTATCAGCGGAATATTAATCTCTATGATCACGGACAGTATCAGCAACCTACTCAGCCAGCCAAGAACCACCATCCTACGGCTCCCAACCAGCAGCAGGAACGCTACGATAATTATGACCAACTTATGGCCAGCAATATGCCTCAGAATCACTTCCCTCCAACCACTGCTCCACCGCCGGTAAAGCAGTCCGAGTCGTTGGAGAAGACGCCGTCTGAAAAGAGGATGCATGCGCTCATGAAGAACAGAGATGGAAACTCTAATTGCCAAAGCGACAAGGTCTTTAAACGCAGACCCGGTGCGTGTACTCGCTGCAGGCGAGTCAAGATGAAATGCAATCTTGCGCCGGGTGAAAAAACATGCCAGAGATGCAAGCCTAAAGGTTACCACTGCGTCGTCGAGGCCCCCAGAACAAGGGTCTAGTAAGTCATCTGTTTATGTATATTCCAACAGGTTCTGATTGTGAAACAGCGAGCGCGAGCATCTGTTGACTGAAATCCGACAGAAAGATGCTATCATTGAGACTCTCATGAAGCAGCTGCATAATCCCTACCTTACGACATCCCATTCGATCGATGAATATCTCAAATCTGTCTCATCAGACTGTGATGCAAACAACCCCGATCTCATTGTCAGGTTCAGTCGTCTCAAATCCGATGTACAAATTGGCCTGGGACGCATTTTAGAAGCCAGCGACGAAGATTCAGGTCAAAAGCGACATGAAAAATGCAACATACCTACCGATAGCAAGGTTCAAGAACACGAAGAGATGCCAACCGCGTTTATTCGGTCTTGTGTTCCCGTCGGCTTCAGACCAGAGCCGATGGTTACAAGTCAGACAGAAAAGGAACAAGAACATGGAACTTTTCCGCGCGACGTTTTTTGGGAAGTACAGGAAATTGCCTCAGAACTCGGTTCGCTTCATCATAGTGGTGTTTCTATTCAGTATACTCACGTCGAACTCACATGTTCAGGATTAAAACTGGGTGATTCGAAGGGACACGGTTCCCCTGAAATACGGGCTCTCGGGCTTGTTACCGTTGAAGATGCTGAACAGTTGTTTGACATGTGAGCTCTCTTCCTCTCGGTGGTTTTCACATCTTGCTTACTTTGTTATGATTCGAAGCTTTTATAAATATATCAATGTGAGGAAGCACAGGCCAATGACAATGTATGACATGCTGATAATCGTTTAGCCCTTCATAGCCGTATTCGACCCGATCTTGCTTACTCCAAAATCAACTCTGGCCCGGTGCCCTGTCCTTTTCACGGTCATATGTGCCATAGCATCTAGATACCATCCCCGTAAAACAAACATTTACCGGATAGCGATGCACTTTGCGAAAAAATCGGCTGCAAATGCCCTCATCCACGACGAAATTAAAAGTGTGGAGCTATGCCAGGCCTACATATTGATGAGTATCTACACCATCCCTGAAAGGAGCTGGGATAGAGATCAGACCTGGTTATATACTGGTCTTGCCATCAGGTTGTGTTCATCAAAGCATTTTCTTAACATATTTCTTACTTCTCAACAGTATTGCGATAGCTTTACGTTTGGATCAAACCCCAAAAATCAACTTAGCGACCGAGAGCGAAGAGCGCGAATATCTCAATCGAGTCCGCGTCTGGAAATTTTGTTTCCTTTTGGATCAAGCGACAGCGATGCAATTCGGAAAGCCGGGGACGATGAAAGACGACACGAGTATCCGTCATTCAAGAGAGTGGTATCAGCAATCCCCTTATAATCTTGACTACGATGTGTACCTGTGTGGGTACAACGTCCTTATTCATATCGTAGCAAAGTTCTATCAAAAGGTGCGGTCAGATGAGAGCCGAATGCTCAATTTTGAAAACGGAAATCTGCTGGACGCTATCATGAGCTATGATATGGAGATTGAAATGTTTAAGGATGAATGGAAGAGAAAACTCAAGGTTGGAGGGGTCCATCGTGGAGCTATGTTCCTACGTAGCATGCTAGATTTGTAAGTCTGGAACCTTTTCCAATCTGGACGACATCGGGAAATGCTCATACGCTCACAGCTACGTAGCCCATTTCAAGCTAGTGATGTTCTCTTTTGGTTTCCATCAAGTAGTTCATGCGGGTATAGAAGCCTGGTATGATTATTTCTTTACCAAGGTTCGCTAGCAATGCATTCTTCTGAACCGAATCTCTGACCTATTTTACAGAGCTTCGAATACGCTAAATCGGTTATCAGATGCATGAACGAGAATTTAGCGCCTAGTGGATTTATGCGTCATGCTCCAGATCACCATTTTATGTGGACAGCATTCGCAGTTGTATTCCTGTTCAAGGTACATATTCACTTCTTCTATGGGCCTCAGGTTTTATTGACCTAGTGAGGATAAATAGCTCCTACGACCCCAATTTTCATCTCTTCTCCATAAGGCCGACAAGGAAGAGAGCGTCGAACTTATCAAGAACTTGATCAATAAATTGAGCGCATCGGATATCGCAGTAGACAATCGACATACCCCGAAGCTATATGCTAGATTCTTCGTCATGGTGTTGGAAAATCATCGACCAAGCGACCAGGAAATGGCTTTCGAAGGTTCACTGACTAATTCATCTGTGAATGCGGGCGCATCCTGGAGCTTAACTGAAGAGATGGATGAAAAAAGCGGTGGTAACTGCGAAAAGATATCTGTTGCCCAAGGATACACCTCTGCCCGCGTTACTTATTTGCCGGAAGCAACTCATGAATTGGGCAACCGGCCAATGCAGTTTGGAAGCGTTGCGGGGCTGCTTCATGCAATGGATGGGATCCAGAATATCAACGGGAACAACCCACCTGGGAATATCGAGGACGAAATGATTATGTCGCTCCAAAACCTTGATAATACGGAATGGTTTCAGGGAATGGTAATGCCTAGGTATGAATTCCCTTGTTGAGCCATGTACTCCAGGCACTACCCCCTTCTTCTTGCATATAGGTTTACGCAGAATTCTTCTGGACCTGAATTTACGCAGCACTAGCGACTAATCATAATTATCATAGGATGGTTTGGAACCCACGGCGAGTTTAAGGACTATCCTCTGTAGTAGAATGGTGAACCTTTATGTTACAGAATTGTAGCTGTCACCCTTGTTTATGAATAGCTTCTGAGTGAGCCATCTAACACAGGCCGCGGCCTAGATCGCACGTATTATTCAGTACGAGATAACTCAGCTGAAAGCCGATGAAGGCGACTGGAATTCCGATGGAGACACTGACTCCATACAGCAGCTCGACAGTTGATCCATGGAAATGGCAAATCATGCCCGTCCTCTGAACTAAGGCTCCAACTAAATACTATATGTATACGCTTGGCAGCCCGTGTATACATATACAGTATTATATATAGTATATACTGTATAATATATAGTATTTAGTTGTTATATACAGTAATTTCTAAGGGCGGTCTTCCTTGACTTTGCCACGCTTGATGAGTGGCTGATTGACATTAAACAACCTAATGTGAGCTCACACCCTCGATAGCAAAGCCTTACGGATGGTCTCTGCCTTTAAAGAGCTGTACAAGTCCACACAGAGGTGGCGAGACTTGGAGAACACAGGCTTGATGGCCGGAATAGCCAAGTAACCATTCATACTATGGTTGGAAACATCCCATATGGATCTGAAATCTGTTTGAAGGCACCGCAACAGGAACTCAACAATGTACTGACCTTCTACCACTGAAATCAGTTCTCAGGAGTGCAAATGGCTCCAGTTGCACCTTCAAAACCTTTCGGCAATGAGATCCGACTCCTTCGCTGCTCAGAGTAAGTTTTGCCTGCACTTGATAAGAGCCGGGATGGACTTTGCCGGTTGCTGGACTTGCCGCTTCGCTGCAGTCATGTTGTCCTAGGCTGAGCAAGGGAGTGACTCGGAGAGTGATGGAACACGGAACGTGGAGGAAAAAGTTTTTACCACGTAGTGCCAATCAGATTTGACAATTATAGTGCCTCCTAGATGATGTACTGTATACTATATATATACTGTATGTATACTCTATACTCCATCTGCCGTTGGGGCGTATACATATAGAGTATACTTATACAGTTTAACTGTATATATACAGTTATATATAATATTTAGTTGGAGCCTTACTCTGAACGTCTCGGCGAGGATTTCACAGTCGGAACAATGACGCGTAATAGTAGAGCCAGCTCTAGACCTTTCAGGTCTACCTTGTATGTTGTTCTGCCAGATGTCGCTATCGCTTTTCTTCAACCAATTACTACTGAGATCATGTACTGTGTCAAGAATTGGCAAGATATGTAACACTGACTCAGCGACTGTTGACCTTCCTCACCGGGTCTGGGATTTTAGGTCGGATTTCCGCCGGCATGCTTATCTAAATGAAGCAACCATCACTTATCATCTGAATTCTGGTCGTCTTTTGACCTACTGTCTCTTTCCTAACTTTTATTCTACTCGAAATATTAATGGTAGATAGATGCAGCTATGGCCCAAAGAATTTGTATACCGCCATACAGAATAAAACTTTCTGTACGGTACTATGGCGTGATAAGCTAAATTCCGATAGATGCACAGCTCGGGATATTCTCCGTAGAACAATGCACCAGTTAAAGTCACACGTGCGTTAGGTACGAGGCTCTCCTTGATGCCGCGCGGTCTGCTTCCTACCGCCTCTACAGATACAGCAAACGATGCGACTAGTCGACGTTAGTCCCTCGAAAATTTCTTGCTTCAACTTCAACTTGCCTCCAAGCCGCCTGTATGTGGCGCATAAAGAGGGAGTCCTTCGACCAATCTAGCGAGGATGAGATTCCCGATAGTGGGTGTCTGCAAGAAGAATTGCATATACTGCCTCGGCTTATCGATATCCGTCACAACGAGCTCCTTCAAAAGAGCGAACGCTGAAGCTGCCACGAAAATGTAGTAGGCGATTCCTTGCTCATTGAGGTATCCACACAATCAATCAACGCCGCGAACCCGCCAGTGGTACCGGAGCAGATCGGTATCGTGTGTTTACCACGCAGGATGGCGAGCGACATCACACCAATCTTCACATCATCCACCTTATCCTGCCGTCAGGTGCAGGATCGGCCCATCTCATGTAGATACCGATATGAACATCAAGTTCTGAGAGTTAAAATTAGAACTAAGAATTTGATGTGTATCATGAGGATATTTACAAAAGGAATGGGTGCAAAGTACGTCTAGCGCTTGCAGGTAGGGTACAGCACGTACAACAGCCACACATATACGGAAATACGAAGACTGTATGGCAGGGCGAGGTCAGCATAAGAAAGCGATGTCAGAGCGAAAATACTTATGCATCAGGACTCAGGACCTTGTAAGCCAAAAAGACACCAATGAATGACTTGGAGGGCAAAAAACAACTAGGTAAACTCGATGCTGATAGCACCTCTCGGGAGTGCCCGGCTCTTTTTACGCTCGACGTTCGCACTGATATCGTAGTCGAGGATATCATCGATGGTCATGAACCTAAATCAAAGATAACATTGGGAAGATGGCTCTAGGAAGTTTAGACTCACTAAGCATTTGATGCTGTTGCAGAGGGAAAATTAGATGACAGCTCGGGTAAGACATTCCAATCCCTTCAACTCAGGGTAAGGGTGACCATGTTAAGATTGCCGGTTACCGAACAAAGACGGAAACATATAGAGGTGCGCACTCGCCTACTGGCAAGAATACTGTCGCGCATCCCATCCCATGTTTGAAACGCAGAGCTCCCAGCAAGCACGGACTTCAATCCGAGTCGGTGGTGCGAGGGGAGTATTGACTGTTGAGAAGATGGAGGCAGAGCTCGAGGCAATTGTCTGCTTCGGACCCTTCTTAGAAACCGAAGAGGTGAAGGACGGTGAACAGACAGCGATGAAGGGAGCCATTGGGGGAAAAGACGGTTGTACAAGCCTAAAGGACGCGGGATATCTGGTCTCTTCCCATATTCATGCCTGTCCCATATACACCAACCAGACGTAGGCGCAACCTTTCACTTGATCGTTGGAAATAAAGCAACAACGCCCCGGGATCAGGCGCAGGAGCGACGCTCCAAGGACAACGGCTGCTCAACGAAATTCGATCGAGAATGGCTTGCATCTCAGATCGATAGTCGACGCTGTGATCGTCGTCGATCGAGGTGGGATTTTCTCGTGTGGCCACGCCCGCTAACCGATCGCCTTCATCCTCCGATTCGCACATCGGTAGCGGCGATGGCCAAATGTGGAACTGCGTCGTCATAGGAGAATCTTGGCCGCTATACGTCTGGGACCAAATGCAGTAGGGAAAGCGAAGGATCTCCTGCAATGGTAGGTCACTGAGTCCAACCGGTTTAACGCGCGCCATAAAATATTCGTGAATATTTGCTCGCCACGGGAGCTATCCAGTATCAAATATTGAAGCTCAAGGCCCATGGCACTGTTCTACGTTGACAGGTCAAATTTTGAAGAATCAGGTAGTGCTCATACACTCACAAACGAATCGTATTCCCTCGAGAGTACTAGTACGTTTCTAGAGACACTAGTATTCAGTTTGGGCAATCCGGGACAATAGACAAATCAAAGGGAGTCAGTATGTGAATGATGGGCCATGGCGAGGCGCGACCGCCGTAGAAAACCTTTATTTGTTTCTATTAGTTTTGAACGCGTTTCCTAACTCGTAGGATCTGCACTGCCACTGGACCGGACTTTCACTTTCAGCTTTGAACTCAATCTCTGCTTCAACGTCTTACTTTATGCAACCTTCAAGTCCCAAAATTCTGACGTTTGGCTTGCTATGATCTCGTGTGTGTACCCCATTACTCATTCTACATGTCACTGATACTCAACGACAGTCGTGCCAATGGTTGGTTTGAGTCAGACTTGGCAACCCCACCTCTTTAGCCTGCGTTGAAGGGCTGGAATTAAAATCGCCTGGTACAACAGCATTGTACTGCCACCCGACTCGGGGCCGTCGACTAATTGCGGCCCGAAGTCATCGCTTATCCGAGTCGGTAATCTCACATCAGGGTTCAGATCTCTTTCAAGTTCTTGACACTCTCAAGTTCACTTTCAAAGAAATGCAAGATCTTTGGCTAGTTGTCTACTGCTTATCCTCCCCTTGTCGCGCTTTCTCTCCCGCTTGTACTCAATCTAATGCATCCCTTCGCGATCGTCAAAAAAACCGGATACAGAATCATCTCTAATCTCGAACAAGTATTATGAAATGCCAAATGGGTAGATCTCTACGGCTTGAGCTGCGACCCTGATTTTACAAATCTGTTTTGTGAAACTGAATTCCGAGTCGCACTCTATGCTAAAAGTATCGTTCCAGAGGTCGACCACGCGCCAGTCGCCGTTGCTGCAGCTTACAGTTGTTAGTGTTTCAATGCGAATCCTGCGCTCAGGTCATACTGTACCTCACCAAAACCTCCGTTGGGCAATCGCATGTTCGTGGTCCGTAACGCCTTATTTCAATGCAGCCTTGTACTATCATCCAAAGTGACCAGCATAATGCCGACGCAGGACACTGAAACGAGCCCGCCTGCTGAAGTTTCTACGGGAAAATCTCCTCTATTACCAGCAGCTGAAGTGAATGGTCTTAACAGTGACAATCGAACCACTGTACAATAAGTCCATACCTCACGCCAGGGTACATGTGCATCGGCCACCCTCCTCCCAACAATGTGAGTTCCTTAAACTCCATAAGATTTGTCACTCAAGGATAATTACTCGTAGATATGAACACACCTCGTGTTTTGTTGAGTCTGTTAACTACTGGATCCTGGTACCGCTTTGCAGATGTGTGCAGAGGAAAACCAGTAATGCTTATTTCTATGATCGGAACAACAATATCGTGCGTATATGATGATGATGAGTGTGCCTTTCTACCATTAATCGATAATACAGGCATCTTGCCTTTGTCCAAGCAGAATTTATACCGAAGGACTTTCGTGTTTATGTAGGAGGCATTGCCCTGCCCGAAACATTGTGAAGTATGGCTTGCAGTTTACCTATCATCAAAGCTGTGGTCTCGCCTGCAACGGTATTTACGCCGCGACGATAGCTAAGTCCAGCCCTTTTCGTGTATTCTCTGACGTGTCTAGTAAGACATTTTACGTACTTCCAGACCCGAAATATTCAACCAACTAACACATAACTTCGGGGTCGTCAAAGTGTGATTCGGAATTATATTTTTGGAAGGTTCTTTTTCTGTCTGTCTACATTTCTTCGGCGCGCCTACCGTACTAACCTCGTTTCCTTCGTGACAATAACAGTGGTACTCGATATTCCCGTATGCAGCCTCGACGTTTGCACCACTCTGTATCTATCCCGGTGAGTGCTTATCATTAATATCCACACAATTGTACCCTATTCAACTAAAGGAAATTACTCCAATCATTGCAATCCTGTACCAACGAAAGCAGTGACCTATTCAAGCTGTTCTAAAGTTCACCAGGCGTCTAACCTACATTTGTCTCACCCTCGCTGTATCCTCCGCCGTCACGGTTATCTTTATCACAACTTCAGATAGAGTCGCCCACCTCACTTTGCGGCTATCTCGCCTTTCAGTTGCCATCGCACCCACTATTTATGCACCGGTCCTATCTCACAGTGCGGTTCTCTTCGGATCCTTCTCTATCATCGAAGCGCTGAAAGGCATGTTCTCACTATGTGACGCATTCTTCATTTCTCCGCTCTGACAGTTTTCCAGGACTATGTTTATCCTCATATTCTCCAATCACAGCGATGACGACACTCAATATAGGCTTCTCTATGGGGCCTTAGCCATCTGCCTCATTTCGACAGGCCTGCTGTTTTTTGTTGATTCTACGGGTCGTAGTGTCGACGGAGACAACTATCTACAGTGCTATCTACTCATAATGTCAATGAAACGTAAATATGCATAGTTGAGTCCATAATGTAGATGCATCCATCCGTGTAAACGAGGTTTAGCTTTCGAAAGTTGCTATTTGAGCTTGCATTGTTAGCTAAGGATCGCGTGTAAGAATAATCATGGCACATGAAGGGTATCAAAAAATGAAGTGCTTGACAGCAGGGTATGAATGTTCAATGTGACTGTCTGGAGGTATCAACGTCCATCAGGAGTTGAGAAGCACGTCGACGTGCGGCGCCGAGACTGAGAAATGAGTGGTCTCCAAGAAAAAGAAGATGCTTGGATTCAGTCATGCGTCTTTTGCGCTCTGAAAATCCCCAAGATTCCGTATTTCCGCTATAGCACCACTTCCCAAAAAGCATCGCGGACCTTGTGCGCAGCTGGACTTTGTATCCGACTCTCCACTCCAAGTGCACTGAGATCGCATACGGGCTTGTCAAACTTGAGCCCTGCTGCGATGAATGTTGACCGTCGTATTAGATGCGTGGAGGGTGAATATGACGACGAAGTCACCCCCGAGCGAGATGTATGGCGCCAAAATGTTGTCGGCCGATCTGCAGTCAAAATATTGAGCAAACATGATGAAGCTGAAACGGCGAAAACTCACGTAACGGTGGGGGCGGCTTCAATAGCTCATTCTTATCATGGCCGTACCCAAACGACCACGTTCTCGTGGCCGACGTCGGGGTATTCCATGTGGTCATGCTCCTCTTGGTACGATGTCTCGTGAACTGTGACGTTGTAGTGCCCGTCGACAAAGGCGAATTTGGGGGTGATTCGTTCTCGAGCTGGAAAGCGGTTTTGAATGGAGGGGCACTACGAGACCGTGTGGGGCGATGCCGTGTGTTAGGATACCGAGTGGTTCGTGACGGCAAAGGTTCCGGCGATGGTACTCTGGTCTTGTGCTGCATCACAGAGTCATCTGAAGGAGGAGCACTTGACGCTGAGGAACATGAAGACACTGATGTAGTATCCAACGATACCCTCGTCGAGGTCGATGTGGACGCTGATGTGGAGGATGACTGAGAGGCCTCCCTATCGTGCCCTGGAGAATCTGACCGCGGCCCTGAAAGTATCATCACCACCTCTGACGGCGTCGACGCTTCTTCCTCTTCCCTCTCCTCCGCAATGCTAGTGCTTGACAGCCTCCTACTTCTCATCAAATTGCTTGCATATACGTCTAGTGACCGTGATTGCTGCTCCTTCCGTGTCGGTGGTGAAAGGGAATTCTTCGACCGCCGTGGAATCCCCGTTCCGTTCCAAGAGAACGGCCGTCTGCTCTGAGATATTATAGGCACTGGAGTTAGAGAAGAAAGGACAGTAAGGTCTGCCATCGTCGTCGCAGTAGAAGGGAACACGATCAGAGTATAAATACAAAAGCAAGAAGCAACTCATCGTGTCGCCGTATGGTTGTTGACAAGCACGACCAAATACCACGTAATCGCCCAAATAGGAAGGGCCATTTCCTCTCAGACGTCCGTTTTGGAGCGTTTTCAAAAATATTTACTCCGAGCTTCCTTCCTGTCACCGTATTCTCTGTTAACGTGGCCGTGGAGGTTACGACTTTGAATTTATCGAGTGTTCTCTTACACCAACCATTAATCCGCCTGCTGCGGCCCGGGGAAATCAGCCTCCACATCAGTGTTGATACGGCCAGATTTAGGACTAGATATCTGCGACGCACGCACTGTACGAGTCCTCGAATTGATACTGATATGATCTAGTCTAACCGTCTGAAGGCTTGTCCATCTTTAATTGCATTTCTAAAATTCAAGTAGCCTGAGTGGCAAGCGAGTTGTCGACGTTACATTAGGAACATTCATGGCCATTCTCGATAGACGTTAATTTTTCCTGCACCTAATGGTCGTCAAGGCGCAGGTTGCTCCCGCCAGTCTAAAGTTCGCCGTAACGTTGCGAGATTACGGCGTTCTTTGACGCCGATCGTCGCCCCCACGCATCTATATAGACGGTTTTGGTGCCCGGTGCAGCGATTAAGAGCGAGATATTTCTGTAAGAACAAGCAACGGAACAATTCCAAGTACTGCTAGATCTGGTATTCTCTGCAAAAAAAAGACCAAAGCAGTCTTTTAAAATGGACTCAGCCCCCATTACCGGAGATTATTTTTCGAGGTATCAGTGGGTCTACGGTCAGTCCAGAACTGGTGAGGCTCACTAGAGGGTGACCAAATCAGTATTCCCCCGACACTCGCATGTCCCTATGGAAGGTAAACATCGTCGCACTGGCAGGACGCCCAGACCAAGGATGTAGCCAATGTTTTCCTCGCTATAATTGCTATTGTTGATAAACAAGGCCGTAAAGTCGAGGCCGTTGTGGCTGGATACCTGCTAACTGACAACAGCGCGAATCCACAACGAAAACAGCCTATGAATCTCTTGATTGATATAGTGAACATAGTAGTAGTGTCCTCGTCGTCAGCGTACCAAGGTTAACAGCAACCTGTAGAATCATCCGATGAGATGGGGGCGGCATTTCGCCAACAAATCAGGAACTGTATCGCCGTCGACTTCGACCATCTCGACTTGCAGTAGCAACGGGACAGGTTTCTCTTCTTCAGACTGACTAGCAACAATACGAAAATAGGCACCTTCTACAAAGGGGTAGTTCTTTCCTAGTGAGTTCAGTAGCCAGACGGGGACAACGTCCTTCTCCTGCATGCGTTCTGGCAGGGTCGCTATGTTTTCGAAGAGAAATTTCCAGTGGCAGGGCACCGAGTTATGATCTACGATGGACTCAGAATTCAAGAGGGAGATTTGAGTGTTAGGCATGATGATCACTGCAACGAGAATCAGCAGATATCTTTCCAACAAATGGCTTCATACACGCACGCAGTGCCTTTCAAAGTATAGAATTCTCTCGTCAAGATGGCAGATTCTGTAGACAAACCAAGCAAGCAAGTAGGACGTAGGCTGAGTGCAGGGGTAGCACTGAGACTCGTCGTGGTTGAAAGCCAAGGCGGGCTCCGCCAAGCAGTTTCTTTGGGAGGACCGGTCGGGCCGAAATACCGGAGCGATTAAGCACAAAGACAAAAGTGAAAGAGTTTGAATTGATCCTATTCATACAACAATAAATGCGGTAAATTGATTGCCTGATGAAGTAATTAAATAGTGGGTTTGGTAGAGCTGTATGCTATCTGCGCCCTTAAAAATTAAGTTACATTTTTCCGCACGTATGTTTGACCAATCGATACAATACTGCGTACCACAAATCAGCGTAAGTTTCAGGATGAACAACAGAAGACATACCTTTGGCATTAAATAATCTAACCAGACCAGAAGTGCCAGGACCAGCTCTCAACCTGTCGAGCCACCTCCGGAGTCAGAGGTCTCCTGAAAGGGCTCCGGCTCCGGCTCCTCGACTGACGTCGAGCTACAGGATTAGCGAGATGTAAAGACCTGCTCCGATCCCGCAGAGACTTTGACACCGTTGGCGGAGAATCGGTGAGAACGGACAAAATTGAGGATACAGACGAGACACGCTTCAGTCCTTTCGATGGGGGGAAAACCTCCGAGTCATCCTCGGTATTCGACCGGGTGACCAGAGGAGAGGGATCCTCGGATGGTGGGACAACGGATATCTTGATATCAACCTCTTCCTCAGAATCTACGTCAGTCTCTGAAGACGAGGACCAAGTAGAGTCTTGGCGACGCCCGCAGTTAAGACAGTGGCTATCCGCTGTCTCATGGCCGTCCTCGTCTAGCAAGGACGCCTTAGCGCCTTCCACTCCCACAGAAGTCTCTGTCCCATCAGCGCTGATAACGAGCGCCGCGTGGGTGTCGATCTCCCGTTCCATAGATCTCTCAGCCTTGTCAGCGAGAATCTGGGGTGATTCGCGTTGGAGATGATGTAGCGTGTTGCGGACGAAGTCATGCATCGCCATGAACGAGCGAGACCAGACCTCCAGGAACGGGAATGTTTGGAAGACATGTACCTGATATGGTCGGAAAGTCTCAGAACATTATTATTATAGAATATAGCCGGAACTTACGCCATCCTGATAAAGTTCATGGCGAACGTTCACGCCTGCTAATTCCGCCTTGTGCGCGAGTAGGGCGATCTCGTCCCGCAGAACTTCGGAGTCACCAGATTGGATGAGAAGTGGTGGGAGATCTTTGAAATCACCGAACAGGGGACTGGCGTAAGGATGCATCAAGTACCGGTCAATATTGTCTCCCAAGTAATTAGCAATAGGGTTCATGTGGTCCTTGGGTGAGAATACCGGGATAACGTCGTATTGGGCGTTTGATTCCCAGGACTCGCCACTCATGGTAAGATCTGCAGGGAAGGTGAAACATCATACACATTACTGAGCTGTGGAGCACTTACCAACCCATGGAGACATCAGAATCGCCCCTGCCGGCATTGGATAGTCGTTATCTCGAAGATACATCAGCAAAGCCAGCGACAGGCCCCCGCCAGCACTGTCTCCGCAAACAATGATGTTCTCCGGTGGAATGTGCAAGTCTTCGATAAGACGGAAATACCCAATGACAGCATCATGAAGGGGTCCAGGGAAATGCGTCTCTGGTGCAAGCCGATAATCCAGCGCTAACGAAGACCACGGGTAAGTGAAAATGAACAGTCGATGTACAAGATGGCTTACAAAAGACACGAGAATCGGTGTATTGTGCCAGGGGTACGGAAATCACGCGCTTTTCTGATGCACTACCGACATAGTACGCGCCTCAAAGGGGTTAGAGGGTCGTGAAGAACATGTATGGATAACGCAAGTACTCACCACCATGAATATAGAGCATGACACGTTCCGTCTTCTTGGCGAACGTGTGGGACCCTCTCTCACCAATCTGAGCCGCCTTCCATTCCGTCTGAAGTCGATTCCAGGTACGCTTTCCAACGACCCATTCGCCGGACAGCTCCCGTTTGCCTGTTTCTTGACGATCGAATTCCTCAAGAATCCCGCGAAGACGGCGCTTCTTGACGTGAAAGGTAACCGGTGTTACGAGCGCGTCTGGCGGTGCAGGGCCCATACCGCCCATAGTACCCATAAACAAACGGATAGAAGGCTCATAAACAGTCAGCTGTAGGGTATAATAGCACAAAAAGGTCTCGTACAATATCCATGAGGTCGGTATGTTGACCAGCATTACGCATGAGACTTGACATAAGAGTCATCTGGATACCCCATGACTTTTTTCTGGGGCCCCATATAGTGTGCACGATTGCGTCTCCGGTCATTTGCGTGGCTGAAATCAAAGATGAGGACATTGAATTCGCAAGAAGACAATAGACATACCCTTCGAGGCCACGAACCAGCCATACTTCCACCAATGCCATAATCTGAAGTCCGGCTTGTGTTCGACCTTCACGTTAGGAATCATCCGAGCGGATGGTGGAGCGACACCGGGCGTCGTATACTGAAGTATCAGCTCCTGCAGATGTTTAAGCTCGCAGCAACCACCCGAACACTCCTCTTCTTTGGCCTTCTCCCCCTTCTTCTCGTCGCGGCTTGAAACCAAAATCATAATGAAAACGTTGAGTGAATGTCGGGGAGGTGGTGATGTTTTGGAGAAAACAATGAAGGATGATGGTGCCAAGCAAGGATATTTATACTAGCCATGCTCGTATAATGATATGTAAAGATGCGTTCAAACAGGCGAATACAGCTTGTCCGTGACGGAATGGACTGTTTCGGCGCATCAAATCGTATTTGGAACGATCCCCGCTGCAAAGTATCGGCTGCCGCAAGCCGTGTAGTCCGATCGGAGACTACTTAAGCATCTAGAGAGGGCTTCATATTCAGTTAAGGAGTCCAGATAGTGGAAAATAGTTGCCTGGTACTCACGATGGAGGATTGGAGGATGGCTCGTACAAGCATCCTGACCCTGCGCGCCCAAAGGCAAGACCGACATGAAGTCTTGAAGAGAGAAAGGCAAGGGAGACGGGTAAATGTTTTCTGAAAATATCCCCGGCAACCAAACATGATTTCCTTTTCAAGTTTCGTCGTAGTCCGGGATCTAACGATGCACTAGGCAGGCGCCATCAATGGAATTGGAATGCGCAATATGTGGCTCGATCATTTCTCGCAATGTATCAGAGTTCGCATCAGCTGCCCTGAGCGCCTTCCGTGTCGGGACGCCCCGCCCATACAGTTGAGTATATGAGAAAGGCGACAAACTCCGTACGAAAATGATCCGTAGTTTTAATTTTCAATCCAGTGCAGGCGAGGCAAGGACTCGTTGTGTAACGAAAGAACATTTGCTTCATAATCTGATAGTCAGGATGGTATGCGGCATATATATAATCTTGTGTCACCACGCAGGAGGATCAAATATCAGATGAGAGGGTTTCCAAGGCCACTGTGAACATCCATATGTCTGATGAGAATGCGTGCGCTTCCTGGTTTATCACAAAAAACATGCTTGAAGGCCGCTGCACATGAATGGAGGGAGATGATGATGAAAAATAGCAAAGTCAAGTGTTATCACATGGGCGTCTAGAACTCAGAAGGTGTTGACAAGCACGAACAATCACCGCCCAACTTTTACGTTTTGCCGTCACGGTTTCCGTTTCCCTTCATGTATTTGGCGTCACCAGGCTGCCATGGTGAAGCTCCGGAAACACTTGCAACTCTGACTGCTCAGGTATACCAGCTGTGATATACTGTGAGCATTCGTTAATTGATAATGGCACGCCCTCGCTTCGATCCGCTGCCTTGCGTTCCGCCAACGGAGAATATACCGCTTTCTCATGATGGAAGCCAGTGGATACCCCTCATTACATGCGCTGCCGATTTTCCTATAGAATTGGTACGTAGATTTTGCATTTGTCGAGCTTCGTGGAATTCTTAGCCTATCTTAGTTCGAAGTTGCCATTGCTCAACTCGTGGATCATCCGGAATACAATTCTACCCTTATCCTTCGATCAGAACGTGTCTTGGATACGACCACCGAATTTCCTCCTGAGATTCCACGACTAGACGGCTTTGAACCGACGCGATGCATCCACCGGCGTCTTTTACCACGTCGACCGGGCCGCGATGCTGCTTTAGAACAGTACTGCACGCTGTATTCAAAGAAGGAGAAGGCTGCATCCGTATTGGTGTTGACGCCTTTGGGGTCACCTCTTCCATATTATCATCCTGCAGTATCTCACTTGGCTTTCCGCTATTTGACTAAGCCAGAGACGCTGCGGATCGAGGTTCTTCCGCTGCCGGATACGCCGTTAGATCCAAATGCGCGTTTATACAGAACTTCTCTCGCGCTGCTGGACACCTTGCATCGATATGGATGGGGTGCGATGACAAATTATAAAAAGAGGGTCAAACATGATAATCTAGTACAGCGGGAGACGTATCAGGATCTATATCTCGTTATGCGGGAAAGGCACAAACATCTGGTGGATACTTGGCAAGAAGCTACGGATCCGCTGAAACACGTATTTGAGGCACGTGTGGTATACGTCCACTGTTTTCGGATTCCCCTTGCCTTACTGATCTTATGATAGGATATCGGAATCGCGACGTTTCTCATGCTCCTTTGGAAGGAAACATACAGAAATGGAGATACTGTAATTAATGGTGTGGAAGAGTGTGAACCCTGGCCTCGGCCACCAGGAGGTTTCCTCGATTTTGGATGCGGCAATGGGCTGTTAACGCATATTCTCGTTTCTGAAGGCTACTCGGGTTGTGGCATCGATCTTCGCGCGCGCACATCGTGGTCTCACTACCCCACAGCTACGCAATCCCATCTCCACGTCCACGCTTTCGACCCCTTCTCTGCTAGCCCAGACCCCTTCCTAAAACCCGACGTCTTCATCATTGGTAACCACGCGGACGAGCTGACACCATGGGTTCCCGTTCTGTCGACCCTACATTCCGCTTCAGGATACCTCTCCATTCCATGCTGCCCCTGGAGTTTCGACGCGAAATACGACCGTTCATTGCAAGCGCTATTTCCCGTCAGCGACAAAGAGGCGTTCAAAGAGAGCCTCTGTTTGGAGGGCCAGGCAAGCGCTATATCAGCGTATTCGATGTACCGCGTTTGGCTGGCTAGTCTTAGTCTTCACTGCGGATGGAAGGTAGAGTGCGAGACGCTGAGGATTCCGAGTACGAGGAATTGGGCTATCGTCGGTATGTGCCAGATTATCATAGTGATGAAAGTCTTCTGAGTGATTCCCTTCCAGGAAGACAGCGGCTTGAGGACTGTGATGTCAACGAACGCATAGAGGACATCCTGCGATCTGTCCGTAATAGGGGTATATTCAAACCCAGACAGCCAGAAGGCAAAAACAGAGAAGATCATTAATCGTTATCTACGCGCACTTGGGACTCTTATGAGGCATGAGATAACCCTTTCGTGTATAACTATGAAACAATATTGTGCGTCAAGTATACTACTGCCAATCTATGGCAACAAGCAGGCACCATTCCAACACTGGGCGACTTCGTTCTCCAGTCTCTGCCAGGGTAACCTTCTCGGAGAATGCGCGCCAAAGGCTTGAGATAATCGAGACAGGTCGTGACAATGCTGCAAGAACCACGGACTGAGGTGGTAGGTCTGGAAGGTCATCAAAATTGGTGTCCAATTGGGACCTATTTCCTTGCCTTCCGACAACTATCCAGCACGACCATATCGAAATATTTATCACATAACCTGCTGAGCACGAGTGTTCTATGGCCAGTTGTGTATCAGCATCCGATCTCCAGGGCCCAGCGCGCTAGAGCATGCCCTAGTCGAAAATAAGAAAAGATATGAGAGGCGACGTGGTAAATAGGAGTGACTGCGGACGTTGTTCATCGCGCTATCCGAAAAGGGCGTGTGGGATTTGACGGGATTTAATGGAGGGCATATAATGGTTGGTCAAGTTTGTCATCACCGTCTGGGAGATAGATGGAGCAGTCCAGAACTACAAGCTACTGCAGCATGTTCTTAAACTAACTTAAGAGATGTATTCGCCGGGTACTACAGTACCACTGATAAAGTTATGCATACGGTGTTCAAGTATACTCATCTAAAGTACTAAACAACGGTGAGTAATAATATATGAATCGCGATACCGACTCGGGGCCGCTGTGGATTTGCGGTCAGATTATAGGCTCTGAAATATCCGAGTCGGCAAACGAGATTTACCATCTCCATTTAGAGTATGATCTACGCCGCTACCGCAAGCGATGCATTTCATTTCGGCAGAAGATATCGGGCGGATAAATATTGTTAATTTAATAGTACTACAGGTATATGGTGCTTTAGAGAGGAATCCCTTCAATGACTCGGTGAACAACAGCATCAACAGCCAATCCTGCCAGGATAAGATTCCCAATCGTCGGTGTGTGCAAGAAAAATTGCATGCATTCCCTCGGCTTGTCAACATCCGTCACCATGAGCCCCTTCAAAAGAACGAAAGCTGAAAGAGCCACGGCGATGTAAAACGCAATCCCTTGGTCATTGAGATAACCAGCCAATGACATCAAGCCTGCAAAGCCGATGGTGGTAGCAGAGCAGACGGGAATGGTGTATCTTCCGCACAAGATCGCGAGCGATTTCATTCCGATCTTCACATCATCCACCTTGTCCTGGTGTTGATACACCGTCTCGTATGTGATCGTCCACATCGTCGCACCGAGGTATGCGGCACCGAGGGCAACGTAGGGAATTTTCGAGTCAGGTGCCAGGTCCGCCCAGCCCATGTAGACACCAATGTTGAACATCAATCCCTGGGAGGGAATGTTAGAATCGACAATGTATTGTATATCACGATAGTACTCACCAAGGGGATCGGCGCAAAGTACATCCAACGCTTGCATGTGGGGTACAGCACGTACAAAGGCCACACATACATGGATATACGCAGACTGAATGGACAAGTATGATGAGTACGGGAAACCATTTCTGGAGCAAAAGTACTTACGCGTCAGGACTCAGAACCTTGTAAGCCAAAAATACACCAATCACGACTTGGAGAACGAAAAACAACCATGCCCTTTCGATGCTGATAGCACCTCTGGGAAGAGCTCGGTTCTTCGTGCGCTCGACATTCGCGTCAATGTCATAGTCGAGGATATCGTCGATGGTCATGATCTGGAACCAGGGATCAGACGAGGATACGAAGGCAGAGACATCAGACTCACCAAACATTTAATGCCGATGCAGAGGAAGAAGTAGATGGCAGCTCGGGTAAGGCATGCCATTCCCGTCAGCTCAGGGTAAGCGTGATAAACCATCGCTAAAGACCATGCTATCATTCCCGATTAGTCACAAGAAAATCGATGCACAACGATCCACACTCACCCACTGGAAGAAACACAGTGGCACATCCCATCCCATTCTGGAGACGGCAGAGTTCCCAACAGGCACCCATCTCAGTCCGAGTCGGTGGTGCGAGAAGGGACTTGACATTTGAGAAGATCGAGGAAAAGCCCGAAATGATAGTCTTCCTCGGACTCTGCTTGGAAGCCAAGGAGGCGGGAGGATGTGAGCAGATTGAAGTAGACAAAGCCATTGATCGGAGGAGGTGATAGGATGTTGTAGTAGGATGCGGAGAACCTGATGTCTTCCCGTCACCACGCCCGTTCCATATATACCAGCCAGACGCAGGCGCATTCTCCCACTTGACCGTTAGAACTGAAGGAGCAGCGACTCGGAAACAGGCGCAAGGGCGACGCTCCAGGGGCAACGGCTGTTCGTACGACGTAAATGAAATTTGATCGAGGGTCGACTGCATCTCAGATTGGTGGTCGACGCCTGTGATCGCAAAGCTACCATTGGTCGATCTTGACGATACTGTCTTTATGCGGTTACGCCCGCTTCCGACTCGCACACAAGCGGTGATGTCCAAATGGGGAACCAGTTCGTCATAGCAAAAATCCTTGCCGCACGGCCTGAGCAGAGACTTCTGCGGATAAGTGCGTTCTACGGTGTTCATGTCATATCTTGATGGCGCTCATAGTTAGAACTCCCTGACAAATGAGTGTGAAGTTCACTTTACTTGTGACCAGTCCTGTCATACGCTTCCTTTTACATTGAAATTGCACTAATTGTAGTTAGGTTAAGTGAAAGCATTAGCATGATTGACAACCCACCGAACTATTTTGGTCCGTGTTTCGAAGTCAATGCCTGCTATGTTGCAATGTGCGAACGCTACAAGTTCACTAGCCGTGTGCCGTTTGTAATCAAGACTTCCCTGGCGACCATCGGATTCGGACGCTGTTCGAGATTTGAGTCGAACTCCGTGAGCAATGCTGTTCAACGAAATGAGAACGCTTTAGTTCGGATATCTGGACTAGACCGAAAAGAGCATAGATTATGAAACTTCAACCAAACAAAGGTTTTTTCCCCTTCAATACGGCCACCTCGTCGACATCCAGACACCAGCGTTCTTGCTTGCAATCCCAACTCTGTTCCAGTTGCCTATAAAGTCCGGCGTTCAATATTCAATACTTGACTGCTGAGCAAAAAGTATCTTACACTGCCACCCGACTCGGGGCCGCTGATCAATTGCGGTCCGAAGTCAAGGCAGAGATCCTCATCTGGATGTTCGACTTAATCAAAAGGAAAAATAGATTTCCGACTCGGACAAGAAAACTTGGACATGCATGGATTAAGGGTGGTAGAAAGGGTTCCTCATGCTAAGTCAGTTCCAGTCTGCTCGACACATAGCGGAACCTGGTCACCATTTGGCAATAATATTGCCGTGCAACCTTGTTCAGATAGTTAATGATGAACTTCGAGTCGCGAAAGGTAACGCCCGCCTGTTCTGCTTTGCCATGCGACAATGAGATCGTCGGTCTCTTTGGGGAAGAAAATCATCAAAAATGCAATTTCCAAATACTTCGCTATTTGATATTTTATAATTTGAGAATCGCAAAGAAATGCGTGGGATCGGCGACTGGGATGAGACGGAACGTAGGAGGGATAAGACTACCGATAGACGTTTCGCCAAAGATCTGTCTTTTTATACAAGCACACCTTGGGCATCGAAGAAGGTATGGATCCGATAAGATGGTAGAATCCCGGCTCGGAGACACGTTGTAATTTCAGACCGCAGTTACTTGACGGCCCCGAGTCGGGTGGCGGTGCAGATCTAGTAGGACATCTGCAGACGCGTCAATAGTCAGCTGAAGGTACAATGAGGATAGTTAAGTTGCTGTCTGACCCAGTAGTACTGTATCAAGCGGAAAACTTGAAAGCGGAGAGGAGCACTAGGTGTTCCTCGGGATAGAAAAATTTGACACCCAAAAGAGCAATAGCTGAGGGATATGAATGTTCATATAACAAAGAGAAACCATAGATGTCTGGCGGTACAGGAGACTGAAGGAGGTAAGTGTCGAACGTGAGTACATGAGTATCCGCCAAAAAGTGTGGTTCTGTGGCTATGCCACTTAGCAGGAACAAGACTCGACAAATATAACAATGGCAAACAAAGGTTCCCCCACGTCGTTGACCATCTCTGGACTCATCGATGAGTGGCATCCGTCAAGCTCAGAATTAGGTGTGCACGATCTGAACTGCTATTAACTGTGATCTTTACGATCCGATTTCCTCAGGATGTCACTTTCTTATGACGCAATAAATGTAATGTGGCACGACGAGTTCGTATGCTGACTTTTGAGGTTATACTGACGCTAATGAATCATCTCGCTCAGGCAGCAATTCGATGATTTTGAACGTATTTTGGGGACCAATCTTTGTTGCAAACCAATTTTACCTTTTTTTTGCGGCGCGTCTGTAACACTCCAACCAAGGAAATGAACTTTCTTTCTTGGACACTCGCACTGTTTCCAAATAACATCACGTCACGAGACTACCGTTAACGTCTTGGAGCCGGTAACATAGGACATGATGCACTGTGCGGCAAGGATTTTTGCTATGACGAACTGGTTCCCCATTTGGACATCACCGCTTGTGTGCGAGTCGGAAGCGGGCGTAACCGCATAAAGACAGTATCGTCAAGATCGACCAATGGTAGCTTTGCGATCACAGGCGTCGACCACCAATCTGAGATGCAGTCGACCCTCGATCAAATTTCATTTACGAACAGCCGTTGCCCCTGGAGCGTCGCCCTTGCGCCTGTTTCCGAGTCGCTGCTCCTTCAGTTCTAACGGTCAAGTGGGAGAATGCGCCTGCGTCTGGCTGGTATATATGGAACGGGCGTGGTGACGGGAAGACATCAGGTTCTCCGCATCCTACTACAACATCCTATCACCTCCTCCGATCAATGGCTTTGTCTACTTCAATCTGCTCACATCCTCCCGCCTCCTTGGCTTCCAAGCAGAGTCCGAGGAAGACTATCATTTCGGGCTTTTCCTCGATCTTCTCAAATGTCAAGTCCCTTCTCGCACCACCGACTCGGACTGAGATGGGTGCCTGTTGGGAACTCTGCCGTCTCCAGAATGGGATGGGATGTGCCACTGTGTTTCTTCCAGTGGGTGAGTGTGGATCGTTGTGTATCGATTTTCTTGTGACTAATCGGGAATGATAGCATGGTCTTTAGCGATGGTTTATCACGCTTACCCTGAGCTGACGGGAATGGCATGCCTTACCCGAGCTGCCATCTACTTCTTCCTCTGCATCGGCATTAAATGTTTGGTGAGTCTGATGTCTCTGCCTTCGTATCCTCGTCTGATCCCTGGTTCCAGATCATGACCATCGACGATATCCTCGACTATGACATTGACGCGAATGTCGAGCGCACGAAGAACCGAGCTCTTCCCAGAGGTGCTATCAGCATCGAAAGGGCATGGTTGTTTTTCGTTCTCCAAGTCGTGATTGGTGTATTTTTGGCTTACAAGGTTCTGAGTCCTGACGCGTAAGTACTTTTGCTCCAGAAATGGTTTCCCGTACTCATCATACTTGTCCATTCAGTCTGCGTATCTCCATGTATGTGTGGCCTTTGTACGTGCTGTACCCCACGTGCAAGCGTTGGATGTACTTTGCGCCGATCCCCTTGGTGAGTACTATCGTGATATACAATACATTGTCGATTCTAACATTCCCTCCCAGGGATTGATGTTCAACATTGGTGTCTACATGGGCTGGGCGGACCTGGCACCTGACTCGAAAATTCCCTACGTTGCCCTCGGTGCTGCATACCTCGGTGCGACGATGTGGACGATCACATACGAGACGGTGTATCAACACCAGGACAAGGTGGATGATGTGAAGATCGGAATGAAATCGCTCGCGATCTTGTGCGGAAGATACACCATTCCCGTCTGCTCTGCTACCACCATCGGCTTTGCAGGCTTGATGTCATTGGCTGGTTATCTCAATAACCAAGGGATTTCGTTTTACATCGCCGTGGCTCTTTCAGCGTTCGTTCTTTTGAAGGGGCTCATGGTGACGGATGTTGACAAGCCGAGGGAATGCATGCAATTTTTCTTGCACACACCGACGATTGGGAATCTTATCCTGGCAGGATTGGTTGTTGATGCTGTTGTTCACCGAGTCATTGAAGGGATTCCTCTCTAAAGCACCATATACCTGTAGTACTATTAAATTAACAATATTTATCCGCCCCGGGCCGACATCTTCTGCCGAAATGAAATGCATCGCTTGCGGTAGCGGCGTAGATCATGCTCTAAATGGAGATGGTAAATCTCGCTTGCCGACTCGGATATTTCAGAGCCTATAATCGGACCGCAAATCCACAGCGGCCCCGAGTCGGTATCGCACATTTTTAGCTTCACCAGTATGTTTCATTAGATTCCAAAGGTGTATAGTACAACGAAAGAAACGGCATCGCAATACTCTTTGCGCGCAATTCGTCTAATTACCAGAATATACACCTTCAGTCCACGGGAAACATCACCTGCTCTAGTTGGTAGGCCCCATAGGCATTCTTCTGCCACCCAGCCAGTGGAGTGGAAGTCGTAGATCCTCCACTTCCGAATCCTCGTCACAGAGATTATCAAAGCTTTGCTATTCCTAGTCGAGTCGGGGTGCTCTATAGGTGTATTATTGACGGTGTGACTTAAGCACCAGCCTTGGGTCGCAGAACCATGCAACGAGACCGAAGAAGGGATATCTTACTGTAAAAGGCGGACGAGCTGATCAAGCCGTTCGCTCCTGGACTTGCGCTCACACGTTACCAACCACGATGTTGGTTGTATCTAAGCTGCTGTACGCATATTTTGTTTGATATTTTAGTATGCGTACCAAAATTCTTAATGTCGCATAGCCTTCGTGCTACGACATGGGTATTCAGATGTGCTCCCGCACCGCGAGCCCTCCACGCCATTGCATGTTTGTTCTGTTCCGTCCTATAGCTGTCACGCTAGGACGAAGGGGGCCCGGTCACCCTGCCGTTGCGCTGTAGCCTGTGACCACCCCATGTTATTGCTGTCTCTGACAACCCTAGTGATCAGTTCGGGCACGCACATCTCTGACGGTTCGACCGTCTCGGGCTCGTTGTTTGGCGAAGGAGCGCTTGCACCGTTGCACGCCAGCCGTCTGGATGGTCCGTGCACGAAGTATCACGTGATGTTGACGATGCGGCCCTTCCCCCCCACGCTCTCTCTTTGCGCTGTCCCTCTCTCTGCGTTCACCTCGTTAGGCCTCTCTCTTGTTGCCTCATCAATATTGAGTATGTTGAATTCTGCGGGTCGCCTAACCGTGCTTTCCCGATGGTTTTGGACTCACGTGATTCTTCTCAAACTGCCAAGGCTTTGATAATGCTATGGGCTTGAACACTGGATCATACCATCGTTTCACGTCGATCCCTTACTTCAAATTCTCTGCGACAAAGCGATGAAGGGTATCCGAATTGACGTTGAACTTGGATCTGGCTTAGCACCAACCATTGCCTTATTTCTTCTGCTAGGTCTATCATCGTGTCTGTTCAAATTTCCGGGTCATTCAATTCCGCCTTGTGATCATCTTAACATCTCTTCAAGTTGCGGCAGAATCTTGTGGTCGATGATATTGGGTGCTGAGGCCGACACTATGTCATCTTTGACGCTCGCTTAGTATATGAGCGAGGGTAATGCGTGTATAAATCATTGCATGTTCGCGCGTTAGTGTGATATTTGATGCTCATCGACGTTCATACCGTAACACGCTTGCTATGAAGTGCCGTGCAGTGTACCTATCCCCCGAATAGTCTCCCCAGCCAATACTTCCAACCTCACCTGATACCGGTACCTTCTCAGTACCGATCAGAAACGTCTCTGTTGACCGCGAACGACGATATTCTGAGTAGCAAGATAAGGTATGAAGTAGTATGCTTCCGGTTTCAGAAAATCTTCCAAGGGTCCTGACTTCGAACATGAGGCACTGGCGCGCCGAGAGGTCTGGTGGCATCAGATTCTAGCATCATTCAAACTTGTCTCTATCCAGTCTAGTCTGGCTGCGCCCTTCTCTACTACGGCTTAGAGGTCAAGATCTTCATTTGATAATGGCACTTAACGCCATCGATACGAATGTCCACGCAGCAACAGCGTGTTTTCCCACAGCGAAATTGCTCGTATAAAAGATCCAGCTTCCTTCAACAGTACCTTGACCGCCATCTTTGCTATCCAGATGATCTTAGAAAAAATACGACCAGACGAATGGTTCTCTTCTCCATCGCTGCAGCTCAAGTCCTCTTTCACAGTTCCGACTTTCAAAGACGCCGGACAGTATACACTGAAAAGCGAGCCATTCGGACTAGGATGGATTGCACAGTGTTCTATCGATGTTGACACTATTGGTAGCAAACGTGTCCCACGGCAATCCCGGGCTGTTTTCAACTTTTACATTCTTCCAGTCTCTCCTATCTCTCTTGGAGACTTGTCCTTCCATACTTCATTTGCCTTGAAGCCAGTATCTGTGAAAATAGTTGAAAGGTTGACCATGACGACCTTCCTCATGGGGGCTTCCCTAACAGAATCTGACTCGATTTACAAGTCAAACCTCGTGCTCGAAATTGAAGTCACATTCCCCTTTCGACCAAATCCTGCTCTCACGTCTTGGACGAGGGTATCCAAAGCTTTAACGTCCACTCTGCATCGTGACGGGAAACTACCCATTGATTTGAAGTTCATCATATGCACGCGCATGTCACCGGTGGACACATTGGTAATCCGAAAGCCATTTTCGCGAGCAGTACGCTCTTGGAAGGATACACGCCTTTTGTGGATAAATGTACGCAAGCCACCATTATGTGAAAGGGAGATAACTGATACTTGTTACTCTCAGACATCAATAACACAGGTGCCAAAACCGTTAGCCTTGATTTAGATGATTGCGAATCGGGGACATGGAGTGCGTATGGTTACGACACGGACAGTGATTTCGACGAGGACGATGGCGACCAGGATACGATGGATATTGATGCTACACTTGCACCGCATACATCAGGTAGTTCCCCCGTTTGCCTGGTTCATAGTTATTAACCCTAGGAACGGTCATGGCTAGATTTTGTTTACGCTAACCATCAACGAGCATACGGGGTCTCATATTCATCAGTCCTCCCTCCACAAACACCTCCAACAATGACGTCCTCCCCGGTCTTGAGGGCAGAGCGCTTTGGGTCTGTCTGGTATATTAATGACGCCGCATATAGGACGTGAGTTGCCTTCATTGGATCCATGGCCCATTTTGATCTCATCTACTAGTTGGAAAGCCCTTCTGGCGTATTTGTACACTCGCGAAATCTCTTTTGCCTCTCTCAAATCCAATGGCAATCTCCGAATCACGATAGACGCATGCTCCCCAAAGTCTATGTATCGCTTGGCTGTGAAGGTGAGTGTTATACAAGTACAAGGTTACTTCTCTCTTTTGCTTTATTTCAGGCTAACCTTGACGGCCTTCAAGAGTTGGCGTTCGAGAATCTTCGTTCGCAATTGACGCCGGGTAATGTCATCGCCGAAGTTTTCTCAAAATTCAGTGGCCAGTACGTCCCTATTCGCTTTACGGATTGTTTCTGATGATGACCCCGCTAGGCACACAAAAATACTTGATATGGAGGTCAAGTACTTGGTCGACAACTTTTCTGACCCTCTGGTATACCCCCAATGGCAAAAGAAAATGGCGGAGGTCGGGCGTGGCGAGTGTCCGCATGGAACAGAAGTCATGAACCGGGTCATGTGTCTAATGTTGTTGAAGGGGCAGAGCACGACATAGGTCCAGTCCCGTAGCGGCAACGTAGATTCCGTAGACAAGGCACTTTGTAGATGTTCTGTCTTTCGGAAATGCTAGATAGTACAAATCTAACGGGAATGCATCAGGAACGGATGGACTGGAGAGTGGCTCGGAGCGACACACAGAGTTGCACAGAAAGAGTCCCGAAGAGTCCCCAGTGTAAGAGACAGGCAATGATCTAAATACCGTGTTAGCAACTGAATGGACCAGATGCACAATTTGGCAAACCAGAGGTCCGGACCTTGAATGATCGCAAATGATTTAGTACATACGACTGCTTGTTCCTACGATTATGACTTACACCTGTTGTATGGGGTAACCTGCGGGGTCAGGTTGCATGTTGTGTCTGTGGTTGTTCTTCCGAACCTGATGGGAGAGAAGCTGCACATATATACGACACATCCACGTGAAAGTTTCGAAAGAAAGTTCATCAGTACTCGGTGCATAGTGATCGTGATTCTGTTTCGCCGACTCAGAAGAAATCAGGCGCTGGTGCATTATAATAATAGCTTGAAACCACCTTGCCATGCTATACAGGTATGGCCGTGCATTATACGTCTTCTTCTCTTGTGCTTCGAAAGTAGATTTTATTACACTGTTCTTCCATCATCGAGGAATCTTACTGACCTTTCATAGCGTCCAGTAATCTTGCTAGCGCGAAGGAGTCCCGTGAATGTGTCAACAATTCGGTCTTGTCTTCCAATGAGCCTCCTCCTTGGTAATCGTGATTAGCTCAGAACGATACAAAAAGCGTAGGGTTGATTCTTAGAGCGTTCAGCGCTCATGCATCATGCCTGAAGGCGATTCGCTGTGTAACGACGAGATGAGATGAAGATTTGATCGATGAAGGGAGGTGCAGGAGAGAGATGAGCCGAAATAGCGGACACTCTCACTTGAAGGTTCAACGATTACTTTACCGTTACTTAATTTCCAAGTCGCCACTAACGCGTAATCATAATAAAGTCTTCTACTCAGCCCGCCGTAGATCGCTAGTTTTTCAGAAATCTCCTTCTGTGAACTTTGAGCACTTCGAATCCATCCTGTATCGCACGGCCCCTTCCACCATCGCATAGGTTTTTGATGAGGGAACTTCGATTTCTTAGAGCCTTAATCGTAAAAGTGCTACCAAGGAGATTCACCTGCGTTACATTATTGCAATGTGGCGTGTCCTGTATGAAATCAGGAGATTCCCGATTCTTTCGCGCGTGGTAGGTGCTTGTTGTCGGCCCCAAGACCAAGATTGCCAGCCTTCACGCGCACGTCGCATCTACCGTCTTTGTCTTCAAGGAATTTGAAATCATTCCTGAGTGGACAATTTGTGAACAATCGCCAACGGCTGTAAATAGAAAATATCTTAAGCATAGTGCAATAACGATAACATGCTGAGCGAACCAGCGTAGTAAACATATGTCCGCCCCTTAATGTCCGATTTCGTGGCTTCAATTGTAGACTAAGGCCGCATCGCATTTGCAGGAGCTGGTGGGCCGCAGTGGGCGCTGAGAATCGGCAGTGACACGTGACGAGCTGTGAGGGTGGCGAAGAGTCACTGCTCACACGAGAAACTCGCGCAACGAAGACAGTTGTAGTGGCTGTATATTGCGAAAGCCTGAGCCCGTAAATAAAAGTAAACTACTTTATATATGGGCTCGTAAATCAAATAACTAACCAAATAACAAACTAGGGTTAAGACAAATGTAAGCAAAGAGGTCTCGAACGTCGACTCGTTACATACGCCCTCCTGGTCAATAAGATTGGCCATACGTAGAAGCGTTGTCTCTTTTGTGATAGCAAAGGTAAGAATGAGAAATAAAGCAAACGGGAAATAGCACGTCACGTCACTGTGACCCAATCTTTCTTTCTCAGGCGGTGCCCATGGCCGCGTCACCATTTCCGTCCTCTTCCTCTCCGTTGTCAGGATCTCCCTCGGCGTCCACTTCGTTATTGCCCTGGGGCGACCCTCCAATGAACTGCAAAGATCCCTCATCCCCGCTAGAATCAAGGAACTCCTGTAAGTCGTCATCTTCAAAGAAAAGCTTGGCTCGCTTGTCCTGTCGGCGCTGAACGGCACGGTTTTTAGCGCGTTCCTGACGAAGGAACATGGTATGACCCAGGAAACGGTTCTCGTCGTACTCTTGTTTGGGGACCAAGACATATCCCGGGATTTCGAGAGTGGAGGGATCAAAGAGAATAGGCATATCAACCCTTAGCTCCTTGGCTGAAGGGGAGGGGGAGTCGAGATGGGTGAGTTCGTACTGTCCGTTGGTGTTAACCCACTCGACGAACTTGGTTTTCATAGATCCAAGATTGTACGACGCCACGACGGTGGAATAACCGATGGGTTCATGACGATAATCACGACAGGCAGCGATGCCCTTTTTCTTGTGCAATCTACGGAGGTAGTCGTTATGTTCGACGTACTGGAGCATGAAGATGGAAGGGAGATGGCCGATTAGGCCTCCCAGGGAGTTTGACCCAGGTACCTCATGTACGTGGAACTCTCCAATTCCTTTCCGCAAGACGTATCGGTTAGAGACCTTGACAGGAGGAGGCTGCGACTGGAGGGGGGGACGACCGTGTGCGGGAGTGTGAAGACGTCGTGAAGTTTTGCCGTTACGCTGGGGAGGCATGATGCTGGTGTGGCAAGAGGATGGAGGACGGTTGGGAAAGGGTGAGCTGGGTGATGTTGAGCTCTGGGCGATGGGGAAAGGTGGGGTGAGCTCCGGATTATATACCAGCTCAGTGTCCTGCTCAAATTCAAATGAAATGAGACTTATAGACACACCCTCGTGCTCAATGCCAAGCGGAACAACTGCTGAGCCACTTGGCAGCTGCGCGATAGTTTCCACCCCCAGCAGCTCAAGGTATTCCTTCAGGCACCCGAGGCCAATTATCTGGTCGTACGGTAACCATGTCACGTCGCCCGTCGTCCATTTCACCTTGAAGACGGCCTGTTCTTTGGCGCCATGATGAGACAAGATATGTTCAATCTTCCACTGGGCCTCCGCTTCTGGAGTCTCTTGCAATTGTGTCTCAAGTCGGCCAGGAAAACGACGGTCATCACTAGCGATGTGTACTCGAAGCAAGGAGGAGTGGAAAACAGGGTGCACGCCCCTTTGGATGAAGCTCGATGGCAATTCGACGCGGAAGGAGTGATTTCCAAAGTCCCTTAAGACCTTGTAAGGACCGATAAATTTGGGTATCAATTTCCGAGCTAATCCCTTTTCGAATTTCAAGTTCTGCGTCGATACATAAACCAAGTCTCCTTCCTTGAAGGGCTCAGCTCGTCGTTTGCGATTGGCAAGACGAGTTTGTTTCACCCTTGCTTCCAGGATCGCGTCGTGTGCAGCCATAATGGCCAGTCGTCTCAGTCGGGCAAAGACTTGCACGGATGGGTATTCATTGTGCACGTTTGAATTCCAAATCATGGAGCGGGGCATCCGTCCTGTATGTAACATAAACGGTGCGTAACCAGTGGTTTCCGACCTTGCGCAGTTCATAGCAAATTCAACAGCTGGAAGTTTCATCACCCAATCCTTTTGCATAGGGTCGATACACTGCCGTAGCATCTGGGTCATTGTTCGGTTGGCTCGTTCGGTTGCTCCGTCGCTTTGTGGGTGATATGCGCTTGACATATTGAGTTGGGTCCCCGTAAGTTCGTGCAACCGTTTCCAGAATACGCTGGTAAATAGTGAGTCTCGGTCACTAATAATGCGCCTTGGCATACCATGGAGTTTGTATACATGTTCGAACATGAGTTCGGCCACTTGCCGGGCTGAATATGTTGTTCTGCACGGTATCAGATGTACCATTGACGTGAACAGGTCGATTACGACAGCGATTGAGTCAAATGTCCCGTCCCGATTCTTGGATTCCGGGAGAGGTCCTACGAAATCAATACCTATCGCTTCCCAAGGGTACGATGGTTCCCTTAGGGGGTGCAGCAAGCCGTATGGCCTTTGGTTGTTGGGTTTGCTGGTCTTGCAGGTGTTGCACGATTCACAGAAGGATTTGACGTCAGCTACCATGTCCTTCCACCATACGTTTTGGCGGAGATATTCCAGTGTCTTGGATGCTCCTAGGTGTGCCAGAATAGAGTGAGCTTCGGAAACAACAATTTCCTGTGCCGTTCTTCCATTAACGAGTACTCGAGGAATACATAGCAGCTTAGTAGTATCCTTCTTGAGGTAAAGCAGTCCTTTGTCTGCGTCCCACTCAAAGTTCTTGAAGTGTTGCGGGTTCTGCACCACTTTTCTGAACAATGTATCATGCTCGTATCGATTTTGTATTGCTTGTTCGAAGTCAACGCCGCCTTGCGAAGGTATAACATTGAGTAGTGTTGCTCGCTCAAGTCCGCTTTCTGCTGACTCAGTGGTTCCAGCGCCTAATCTGCCTGGGAAATCAGCGATGCTGTTGGTATCACTCGCTTCGTGATTGCCACGTCGACTGCTCTCGCTCTGCTGTTCTTGAGCTTGGTTGTCTGCTGGGATTCCCTTCTTGGCTGGAATTCGTATGGTGAGCTTTTCTTTTCCTGGTTCACCATGCTTCCTTGGATTCAACTTTCCAGTGCTTGGATTATTGGATCGCGCTGTGCTGTGGCCCGAATTTATTGCATCTTGACTGCTGTAGTCAGAATTTGCCTCCACTTTCCCGCCCTCCTGTGCATGTCTTGGTCCCAGGACATGTACACGATCTTTCATTCGCTTGGCGAATTCTGATGATGTTTCTGGGCGACCTGTGTCTGCATTGGAGTGAGCTGGCAGCCGTCTGCTTCTAGTGGACACAGCTGCGGCCTCCAAACCTGTCAGGAGAGGCATAGTGATATTGTGGGAGCCCAAGTATTCATGCTCAACGTTGTCATCATGAGCTGTATACTCTGATTGCGAGCGAACAGTACCAGGGGCATCGTTTGAGTATAAACGAGAGAGTGCATCTGAGAGGACATTAGTCTCACCAGGTATGTATACTATATCAAAGTCGAAGGCGCTCATCTTTTCTAACCACCTTGCTTGTCTGCTGGTTAGGTCCTTTTGCTTCATGAGGTGAATGAGACCTTTATGATCTGTAACCCATGTGAACTTAATGCCCTGCAGTATATCCCGGTGTCTGAGCATTGTCTCCAGTCCAGCAAGCATTTCAAGTTCGTGTACCACATAGTTTTGTTGCGCTGAACTGAGCTTTGCTGAATAGAACGCCGCTGGCTTTGCTGAAGCCCATTCGTCGCCTTGTCCCACATAACCCGCTACGCTGGCAGAACATGCGTCCGTCACCATCCAAACTGGTTTGTGGCCAACACTATAGTTAATTGGGACTCGACTCTTATTCCTATGGTCCTCCACTATAGTCTTAATCTCATCAAACGCCCTCTGTTCAGTGTATGACCAGCGGAAGGGAACTGTAGCGCCCGTCAGTGTGTGCAGAATGCCCATAGGGCCTCGAATTCTGGGTAAGTCGTCTGCCAAATAGCCCACACTCCCCAAAAATCCTGACAATAGACCTTTTGAAGTCGGTGTTTTCCAGCTAGTGACGGAATCAACCTTGTCTGGATCCATACGAATACCAGCATCGTCTATTATTCGGCCCAGGACCTTCATTATTTTAGGCAGGAAGTTCAGCTTCGACTGACTCAAGTACAATTGTTCTTGTTTAAGCACATCGATAATACACTTCACATGTCGTATATGATCTTCGAGGGACTCAGAATAAATGATTACATCGTCCAGGTAAACTTCCATGAACACGCCAATGTAGGGGGAGAATATATGGTTCATTAATGCCTGATATGTGGCAGGTGCGTTACAATCTCCTTGTTGTAATACGAAGCTAACCATATTCCCATCCGGTGTAGTCACAGTTGTCCTATCAACATGTTCAGGAATAATTCGAATCTGTTCATAGGCATCCTTACCATCAATGATGCTTCGGAATTTTGCCTTCGCTACCCGACGCAAGATACCATCGATGCTGGGGAGAGGAGCGGATACCTTCCGAGTGTTGGCATTGCGAGCCCGAAGGTCTACGACGGTCCGAAGTAGATGTTTCTGCTTCCCTACTTTAGGAATCAGCAACATTGGAACCGCGTTTCCCGCAGTGGTTAATTTCCACCTACCAGATTCCAAGTAATCCCGCCTCTTTTGATCCCATTGTGCACGGAAGGCCTCCGGACATCTTGATGGCCTCCATGGATATATCTTGTTCTCATCAATCAATGGTATCGAATGATTTATGGCTCGAAGGGGTGGCAAGGGCGTCTCCGATGCGGTCTTACAAATGGGGGTAGCATACTCAAGAAGCTCTGCGCGGAGTTCTTCCAGTGCATTATCACTCACCATCATTGCCTGTGACCGGAGCCGACTAATATTATCACCTTCCAGCGGTAGTGCTGATCTGCTTCCAATTTCAATAGAGGATGGATTAAAGCCAACTCGAACATTGTGCTGGTACAGCCATGGAGTACCGAGGACAATGTCATATCCAGATAGGTTAGCGATGTCGAAGTAATGTTCGGTTCTAATTTCTTGGTATTTGAACTGAACTTTTGTTCCACATAGGATTTTCGATCTGGAGCCTTGCACTGCTAGATGTAGCGGAATTGGAGATGGGAGGTAAGTTTTGAATACCTTCAATTGATCAGCAAGTTGTGTTGACATGAAATCACCTAGCGATCCTGTGTCGACCAAGGCTCTGCAAGGTCTCCCATTGATGTTAACGACAATTACCAGGGGCCGAGGTACGACTCGACCAACATCCTTGACCACCGCGGCATTTCGCTGAATTGCTGGGTAAGTTTTCGGTTCAATCTGTATTCCGGCTATGCTAATGATATGTGCGTAGCCATCTCTTTCTTCCCAATGGAGGTTACCATTCATTAGGTGGAGATAGCTGTCCGCCGCTGCAACCAAGGAATCTAGTACCTGTTCAAATCCTGACGCTGGTGAAAACCCATTCATAAATCTTGGTAGGAACTCGTACTCAACAGGTCCTTGCAGCTGTCGAAGTAATGCGTCATGTGCTTGCATTAATCTTGTCTGGTACCAACATGGTAAGTCGAAGTTTGGGTTCATCAAACTTCTAACTGCGACAGCTGTTTTGAACTCACGCCGTACATCTTCAATGATATACTCCTTTTCTTGGCCATCATAGCTGGGATATACTATATATTGTATATCCTCATCCAGTTCCTTGTTACCAGTAATAAACGGTGCATGTTTTGTCAGTATCTTCCTTGCCGCCGTAGCTAAAGGGTGTCCCATAACTGGGTAGTCCATGTCTTGGAATGCTGCCATGTTACCGAAGGCTGCCAGCTGATGTGACCAGAATTCGGCGACACTGAACTGAGGGTCTATGACCCAGTCCATCGGAACCTCTCCACCCAACCCTCGCTCATGATCAATCCAACTGAATTGGTTCTTCGACTTATCTTCCCATACAGTGAATTTCATGCCCATTTCAGGGTCCATGGAGTCACCAGGGTAAGGTTGGTTTTCATCGAGTTGTTTCTCGAGGGCTGCCACAAGTACGTTACCCATGCGATGCAGCCTCCATTGTTTTGACCTTGATTCCCGCAGCTCACGTCTCCTCATTTTGTTGAGTTTGAGCTTTTGCTGAAGTGTCTTTGCGTACAACAGTGCGGCATAAGCCTTCAGCTGTTTGGCTAGCCATCCGATAGCATTAAAGTATGGGTTCTCTAGCCGTTTTGCATCAATCTTAAGCACCGCAAGGCTAGCATGGTCTACTACCGTGATCATTGCCATTTCTTCCCCAAGACATACATTCCTGAAGACTTCGAAACGATTGTAAGGATGTAGCTTCTCTCGGAATCCCAACTCACTCAAGTCTGGGTACAGGGATGTTCCATGGCTAATAATGAAGTGTAATCCAGTACGCACAGCGTCTCCCATTTCACGTGAAGCCCTATGCCTTTCGGCTGAGTTATGGGGCAATGCCATGGCAGTTGCTCGTCGTTTGGCATACCATGAGCTGATCCGGAACCTTGGGTTCTTCAATAGTGATGCAGGAATTGTCAGCTCCTCCTGGTCAGAGTCTGAATCAATTATCGTGAAGGTATTCTCGTCCAATCTGAACACCGCAAAACGATGGGAGCTCATCGCTCCCCATCTAAGTTCATCCCCTGGATAAGGTGCGTCCTGATTAAGACACATAACCGCCGAGTATTGATACAGGTCTCCAATACTCAAAGGAGTCCAACCATCCTCAACCTGATGGTGCAGTACGAAGTCAGAGTACTCAGTGCTGGGGTAACCAAAGACCTCAGTTGCATCATCCACCCAACAGTACTTCGGATCACCATTGCGATCAACTGCGCATGCATCCTCCTCATTCCAATCACGTCCTATATCCCGTTTTATGGGGTCAATATTGTTGAAAGAAATCTCAATCTGCCCGAGTGTATGGAGTTCCTCCTCTAGGGTGCTGTCCCCTGAGTAGTTCAGCTCCGATTCCTCTTGAATTGTTTGGCAGAGTTCGGCAACTGCTTGGATTTCCCAGTCGCTCTCGTCATCGGTGTTTCCTTGAGTGGATTCCTCCGATTCTGATACCGCTTCAAGGTCAGGGCAGTCCGAGTCAGTAGGCTCATCCTCATCACCTGCCCAGAACATCATTCCAAAAGATAGATGGTCTGCCGTTTCCGTCGTCTCTGCCAGATCTCGCAGCTGATCATCCTCCCTTAGATCATATTGCATTCCATGGGAAGAGAATCCAGGTGGACCAGATTTCCCTTGGGATTTCACGGTATTGTTACGAGGGCAGTTTCGGGCTAAGTGTCCTTCTTCCTCGCAGTTGAAACATTTATTTGATGCCACCAATTCAGCTTTCTTGGATTTGGATAAAGGATTTCCCATTGATGAATGTCCTGATGATTTACCAGGTCCGAATCGCCCTCCGTTCGAAGGTCGATTTCCTTTGGAATGAGATGATGATGACTGTGACGGTCCGGGCATGGATCCTTGAGCAGAATAACCTCCCTTTCGGGGTCCATTCTTCTCATGGGCATAGGGTTTGTGTCCCCCGTTCCCAGACTTTACCTTTTTGCTCGGATTTCCATGGCCGTTATTGCTGTGAGGATTCCCATTCCCTCCATTCCCTGAAGTCCTCTTATCCTTGGGTTGCCGTGTTGTAGGTTCCAAGTCTGCCATTTCAATGTACTCGGCCTCTTCCACGATACGGCGCCAGCTATTTACTTCTTTGTTCAATTTAGCACGGTGCAATTCACGTTGCATTTCCTTTCGGAAACCATCCCAGAGCTTGATAACCCGTTCTCGTTTGCTCGTGACTCCTACTAGGTTGAACAAGGTTTCCAGCTCATACACATAGTCAGAAACGGTGCGGTCATTCTGATAGCACTTCTTTATTTTGTCTCGCTGCTGACTACGGTAATTCATAGGAAAACAGAAGTTAAAAATGCCTCTGAGGAATTCCACCAACTTCCATTTCGCATGGTCCTTGGATACCTTCTGGATGAAGAAAGACAAGGCTTTCCCTTTCAAGTAATGGGAAGCCAAGAACACCTGTTCTTTCTTGGGTACGTGTCCTTCTTTACAGAACTGCGTTAACTCCATGGTAAAGCGATGGAACTTCTCGCCATCCGCTGTCCCATCATATGGAGTGGGAGGGATCGGTCGGATCAGATGCTTGGGAGTCTTTTGATGGTGTCGATGCCCTCGTCGGCGTCGTGATCGATGCCTATGGTGGTGTCGATGACCTCGACTACCATTTGAACTGGAGGATTCTGTACTAGAGCTTGAAGCCGATCTCTCAGACTCGGTATCCGATGCCGTTGAAGACTCATCTGAGGACGGGTCAGAATCTGAGCTTGAAGAATCGCTGCTGGAGGGAGATGAGGGTGAGTAATCTGAATCAGAATCACTACCTGACGTCTCAGATCCTCCATCAGAATTTGAAGAGTCTTTACTAGCTCGACGCTTTTCACGGCGTCGCTCTACTTTCTTCCGGTTTTCCTTCTTTTTCCGTTCTGGGGAAAGTTTCCAGCTCGACTTCTTCTTCCTTCGTGGCTCCAGGATATCAGCAAGGAAGCTGTCACGGGGGAGCTGATCCACTGGTCTAATGGATCCCTGTCTGCTACCATGATGGCTAGACGAGGCTCCTTGGGAGTGCGCCCTGACGATGTTCTTTATTCGTCGGTCTGACTCCTCAGCGACATGCCGGATTTTCTTTTCCTTCCGGGAGGATGGCTTCTTACTCCTGTGGTGAGAACGAGGTTTGACAGTAGATTCCGCCTCATCAGAGTTATCATCATCTGAGGTTTCTTCCACTTCTAGCACTTCAAACCTATTGTGTTTCTGCTGTTTAGACTTAGATTCCACATCCGCATCCTCCTTTCCTTTGGATTTTCGGTGTTTCTTCTTCACAGCCTGGAATCCGTGCTCAGTATCAGATGGGTAAGCTTCCGCTTCCTCATTGATATCACGAACTTGATTCCACGTTTCCAGGGCTTCCCTCTGGGCTTCAGGGTCCAGTTCGCTGTCGTCTATTTCCAGGTTACGGTCAGCAAATTTTCCTTTTGAAATTGCAGAGCTTGGTCCCGGGGTCGGGCTAGGGGAAGGTGGGCGCTCTCGCCCCTTCTCTTTTGTCAAACTGTTGCGGCGTTTCAGCAGGATTTTCCGTTGTTCCGTGGTCAGACTCTGTTCCGCAGCTTGGACAGTTCTGACTTGCTCCTTGGTGAGCTTTTCCCTCTTGTCCTCCTTATTTGCAAAGCGAACGGTATGTATTTCCAGGTCATCCAAACTTTTAGTACGACGCAGTGTTGAGGGTCGCGCAGCTGTCCTAGTTTTGGGACTATCTGACAGGCTCGCGGAAGTTCTAGATGTACTACTGGTATCAGATGTATCAGAATCATCTTCAATTTGACTATCTAGTACATTCTCGTAAGATAGTTTATCCTCCGAGGTTTCCCTTTCCGGAGTTCCTTGGGTTCCTACACCCTCCGGTTCTTCCGAAGGGAGTGAAAATTTTCCAGCCTCAGCCGTCGCACGGGAGGAATTGGATTCTCGCAGCTCTGACGATTCAGCAGCTGGTTCACGGCTCGCAGCCGGTGGGGTTCTACTTCCCAAGGCGCTCGTAGCACCATTATCTACAGAGGAATTAGCTTTTGGGTCCAAGGAGGGGGACTCACCAGACATTTCCGAGAGGGAACTGTCCATCCCAGGAGTCGCTGGGACGACAGAGGTGGTTTGCCGACTACGCAAAGGATAACGAGACATCCTAGAGTAGATAGCAAAGGTATTTTGTTGGTTTTGAAGTTCGTCGAGGTCGGATTGTCCTAGGTTGATCAGACCGTGGGGTTCCAGAAGTCGACGAAAGTTGTTTAGAGGTTATAGAAAAAGCGCAGATGAGAGAATTTAAAAGTAAAGCAAGTTTTCAGCCAATGGGGCTGTCAAAAATATGTGAGGGTGGCGAAGAGTCACTGCTCACACGAGAAACTCGCGCAACGAAGACAGTTGTAGTGGCTGTATATTGCGAAAGCCTGAGCCCGTAAATAAAAGTAAACTACTTTATATATGGGCTCGTAAATCAAATAACTAACCAAATAACAAACTAGGGTTAAGACAAATGTAAGCAAAGAGGTCTCGAACGTCGACTCGTTACACGAGCGCAGCGCCTCTGATCGTCGCATCGGAACTTGAAAATTTGGCACCTTGAACCTAGACTATCAAAGGGTCCCAGTGTCGCAATAACATGCCCGTTGCTCCCCACTGTATGGCCACCAGGCAGAGCGGGATGACTAGGCGATGACGAGAAAGCAGTTTTGCTATGTAAGCCCGAGATGACCTATCACCATCGAACTAATCCCAATAATTTTAGTCCAATGATCAAGCTGTAGTCTGCTGATCCTCTGAATTCGATTTCTCGATAACCGGTCCCGTCTTGCATCCATGGCCGATACGTCGCCCTGGACCCCGTGCTGCTCCGTAGAGCAAGGTACGTCCACCTTGCCAGGACGTTTGCATGCTGATTGGAAAACTATGTCTTTTAGCCGATAAAATACTCACGGCACCAGGAAGTCCGCTCGAAATCGATACTCGGGTGAGCCGCCAGCATTTCAGTGCAGCTGTGCATTGCTTGAATGCGATACAGGTTGTCGATGGGAGAGTATTGAAAGTCTGGAAGAATCTCTGGCCCTCCGTACGAACATTCCTCTTGCAGTCGATAAAGGAGCACTCCAGCAAAACATGTGTGATGTACGAGAAAGAGCGTTACACATTCCAGGAGATATTAGAGATGGCTGTGAAATGCGCGGCCATCTTTAGAGATGTTTACGGCGTTAAAAAGGGTAAGGAAGTCCACCTCCGAGTCGCTTTTCGGTAACCGCCAGTTCATTGACTTTTGATACAGGTGATCGCGTCGCTATTTGCTCTCGAAACTTTCCCAGTTACTACGTTGTGTTTTGGGCATGCCGTGCGTTTCCTAACTATGCCTTGACAAAAATAAGATACTGACCCCCGCAATATCCAGATCTTCTGGGCGCTGTGACTGCTCTCGTGAATGCGTCAGATCGGCTTTCGCTTCTGGTGCTTCGCATTCTGATCTATCTAATAGGTGGCTTCCATTGGAACCCCTCAGGCATTGTATCACGCTTACAAAATGCTCTTTGATCATTCTTGACCCCGAGCGAGCTGAGCGGATTGAGCCAATAGCCGCCGATCTAAAGTACGAGTCAGGCGCGTCTGGGTACCTCGTCCTTGAGGATCGCGAGGGGAAAGGCCACTGGGAAGGCATGGATGTTTGGAGCAAAGTATTCCCAAATTATGTCAAAGATTCGGGAGAAATACTGCGCGATGATCCTCAAATTATACCTGAGGATAACGCGACGATTATATTTACATCGGGAACAACTGGTCTACCAAGTAGGTTTCTTCATCGATATGTCAGGGGTTAATCGATTCATTTCTGCGTTTTAGAAGGAGCTCTGAGTACACAGCGTGCGTTCTTGACGTATCTGTTCAACGTATGGTGCATCTTCTGTGTGGTGAGCTTGTTCTCATGTGTTTTTGTAGTCAGCCTCGGTCATCGGAAGAGATTACATTCGACGAGGCATGCCGGTCCCTTCTTCGTCGGTGCCAGGCACACAGGATGGTATTCTACTTTCAGGACCTTTATTCCATGCCACTGGATGCTGTGCGTCCGTGAGTCTGGGCTTACACCCGAGTAAGCAGGAGTTGATCTATCCCCAGCTTTCCGGCATCTTTTATGGAACGAAGGTCATCTTAATGACGAAATGGGACGTAGTTGAAGGTGACTGCTGGTACTATCACTAGCCTGACCACATTTTTTAACATCTATTTCCGTAGCTGTAAGGTAAATTTTGTCTTCTACTCTGGAGTCAACTCCCAATGGACGAATTGAGGGTAGGTTGTGCAAGGAAGAGAACGTCATCTCTCTAGGCGGGTAGGTTTACATCTCTGCATCATCGCTCCAGCTGACAATCATACAGTGTTCCATCGATTATAGCCGACCTGATGAATAGCCCATTATCCGGTTTTCCCATAGAAATGATCACATTCGGAGGGGCTCCAGTCGCGCCATCTCTCCTTCGCAAGTCAAAGGAAGCCTTTCCACGTGCATCAATGTGTGTACTCACTACTCCGCCCCTATGCTCCGTAATGAATAGCATTTTATATAGCGGACAAGCCTATGGTCTTACTGAAACTAATGCAACATCAGTTGGTTTTTGTGAGGAATCCCCGCCTCCAAGTAATCTTTCCAGAAACCTGATTTGTCCTGCTAGGTGGACCGGATTATGCGGCAAAACCTGGTAGCTGGTCAGTACCCTCGCGGTTTGGGAGCTTACATCAGTTTTAATGCGAGTCCAGTGGTTTTGTGACGCCGGTCAACGAGATCTTGATAATGAAGGATGATGTCAGGGCTGCCATGGGTGCGGTGGGCGAGATATGGTTCCGTGGGCCAAACATGATGAAGGGGTACTACGGAGATCAAGGTTTGTTGTAGTGCGTTCTGTGATTTTGGATTGGCAAGCTTACGATAAGTCTCTACAGCGGCTACTGACAAGGTAAACAAAAGATAGTTTACTTGCATGCGCTTCGTGGCTTATCCGAGACACAGATTCTAACTAAAGATGGATGGGTAATGACTGGAGATCTTGGCTGTGTCGACGAAGAAGGGTATGTATACATTCAAGATCGGAAGAAGGATATCATCATTCGTGGTGGCGAGAACGTCGTAAGTAATTTACTGGCTCTCGGAGTGACGAACCAACGGAGTGCAGGACTCTGTTTCCGTGGAGAATGCCCTATACACCGAATCTGGGGTTCTAGAAGCGGCAGCAGTGGGCGTACCTGATGAACGACTGGGTGAACTGGTGACCGCGCTCGTCACCGTCAAACCAGGATATCGCGGGAGAATTAACGAGAAGAATCTTTTGGCCACTGCGAGGAAGCTGTGAGTGGTTATCCTTCAAGTTTGATTTACGGCTTCTTAGCATACGAGTAGATTACCAAAATTCGCCGTCCCGGTAATGATTATATTGAAGGATGAGGGGTTTGGTGGGTTCATACATATTCACAAGTGCTCTGTCTAAACATCGGGAAGATCATACACCCTCTGGCAAGATTATCAAGTCACATTTACGGGTAATAGCGAGGGAAGAGTGGGTGCACAGGACGAAGCATGATGGCAAAGTAGGGGAACCAAAGTCCAAGTTGTAATGTTGACCCTGGGGTGGGAAAGGCTCAAATCGTATTTACCTCATTTATTATACTAATGCGCCGCCGAGTCATTCAAGAAACAGAACATCGTTTAGGTAAGTAGCTGGTGTTACCGGCGCACAACTTGTAGTACGCGCACTTTGATTATGGTCAAACCTTCCAGAGCTGCTCGATAAAAGACGATGGATCAAAACTGAGAACAACACTAAAATGATACCTCGGTATCTGTTCTCTGATTCTAGGCGCTTGGAAATCTGAACTTTGTAGATGGGAGTACAGTAGGACGGGCCGAATTGCCGGCGGCTATTGCCTGCAAGACATCAATGTTGATCGATACTGCTTACCCTCTGCTTCTGCTTTACTCACCCAACTCTTCTACTCACTTCTGCAGTTTATTATGGAGCCTCAACACTCTACCGACATGGATATGTTCATCCCTTCCAAGGATATTTGCAGGGGAACTACCTCGTCCCCTTGACAACATTCTCGAACTTATCACCTCTTTCCTTCACCACCACTTGGGCAACATCCTCGTCGAACACGTCACCGAATAAATGTCACTCCACCAAAGTAGTCCTTGGGAGCACGAGTTCCTGGTTGTGACATTGAAGGAATCCCCGGATCCTTGGCGGACAGCGTACCCCATGGTCGATCACTTCGTTGACTCTCATACGAAGGAGTACCCTGAAGGGGAGGAAGGGCTTCCGGCTGACGTCGGACTCGAACTCAAGTCCATCGTCATCTCCCAACAAGTTCGAAATTGAACCCTCGCCTCCCACTTCGAAACAGGGGCAGTCCCCAAGCCGTTTGAAACGCTTTGGTGCTGAAGTCAAGAGAATCATGGTCTTAAGTAAGCGAGTAAAGTTTTCAATTGTGATAGGCCCAGAGTTTTGGGATCAGGTGAAGTCCATCATGAGAATATCGTATTTGGCCTTGCCTAGCTCTCGACAGACTCGCTATCTTTGTCGACCAAAGCCGAATCAAATGAGAGCTGGACAAGGCCAGTCATGGACGGACCTCAATCAGTCGCTCTCAAAACTCTCGGACTATGGTGCTGGAAAACTCCACTCACTTACTTCCGAGGTGGGGCATTGGTCAGGCTCGATGGTGTTTTGTCGAGGAGCGGTGCGCGTCTTTGGTCATTATCACTTCAAGTTGAGGCACGGCTCACATCCAAGGGGTCGCTTTCCGCAGTCCCTATGGATTACCTGCAGATCTAAGGGGATGTGTACCAAGAAGGGGATAGCCCTCTTGCATTGGACGCAATGAGTGTCTTAATGTCCACGGCCATTTACACGATGCTGCGACACTCGCTCAACCCTGTTCCATGCGTACATATGCTAACTCAAAAACGAAAGGCGGAGCAAGTGGGCACATACGTGTTTTATGGACGAGAGGTGAAGTGTTCCGTGCTTGAAGAGATCGCAAGGATCGCCCGTATCTGTTCCTTGAAGGTAAGAATCATGAATAGAGCTCTTTCCTGATGCTGATTTCACATAGCCTACTGGCCGGTGCAGAAAGGTGACACCTTCCTCGAAGGTCGAAGGTATAAGAACAGCCGAATTCAAATTCATAAAGACGGAGTCGCGCATGATACTGTCATCCACATCGGCAAGTCTTTTATTAAACCTAATGTATGTTGTTTCCGCTCATCCCTACGTTGTAGAGGGAGACCCTGTCAAGGAGACGAGGAATCCGATTTTAACAATATCAGATATCATGACACCGGTAGATGTCGCAAACAGATGGCTCAGATCCGAATATCGTGAATTCATCGAGCTACCGCTCCACGGTCTTTCTAATTTACAAAACCGTCGGTATCAGGCCTCTTGCCAATTTCCGAAGATCTCGACGCCCTCGGTGTTACCATGGACAACTTCCGATTCGTGTTGAGCACCTCTAATACATCTGCTCTTTGGGAAAAGTGGTCAACGCACGGGATCGGTATCATTGTCGGTGAGCTGCTCCTCGCCCCATCCATCAGGTATCCTCGCTTTGCCGCGACGCTAGAGGATCTTGACGCTGTGGCAAACGCGGACCCACCCACTTGCCTCCAACGATACCTCTACATTCTCTTCGATGCTGCCACATTCGAGGAGCATCCAATGCAAGCGATAATATTTGGGACATACCACCGTCATGTAGTCTCTGCAAGCACGCGAAAGTCCTGCGCGCGCTACGGGAGATGCATCTATGGCGGACATCTACCCTATGCATCAATTCGCATAAGGTTCTTGGAGCCATCGCTGGCCCCATTAATCGTCCAGTCCTCGGAGGACTCGCCGCACAGGCCAATGGACGGAGTTGACCTCAGTACGAACTCATCTAGATCGCCGGTTTCGCACTTATCTTTCATCTTCTACTCTTGCCTGAGACCTACGAGCCAACAATCTTGTTGAAGCGTGCGCAGTATCTCAGGAAGTCCATACGGGATTGGGATATTGGGTTGTGTTTGATCTGGGGAGAACCCTTCCTGGACGGGTGAGAGCTCAGAAATGGTAGCGGGGAAAACAGGAGAGGATACGACGGCACTATCGGTATGAACACGCGAATAGAGACCACGTTTATGTTCGCCTAGTCCATACGTCTGATATTCTTACAGGGAATAGAACGGAAGGACTACCCTACCATAGGCAGCGTTCGAAATAAACCATACTCTACCCTCACGTGACACAAGTATGACTATACCTGACTGACGCGTCGCGTCATATCTTCTTGCCTTCTTGCTTCTGACTTCTGACCACCATCTACGACCATGCCAAAGCCTGCATCATCTTCCTCCCGTATCAAGTCTCCCGACACGACTTGCCACAGGAAAGAAATCTTCCAGCAAGGCAACAAAAAGATGAAGCAAGCAGACCAAGCATGCTGCTCCGCTGGAATCAGCTCGCTCATCCCCCCAGCAATGCCTAAGGATATCAAAAAGCCGTTATACCCACGACACAACTTCTGACGCCGCAAACATTGTCACACTATCAAACATGAGAATGAGGAGATCGAGGAGCCGAAGCTGGTTAGTGAGGATGAGGATGAGGATGAGCTGGGCTATGGTGCTGAGGGCGAGAGGGCGAGAGAGTGAGTGGGGATGACGATATTGAGCAGGATGGCGAAACCGGCCAGAAGTGTCACAAGAAAAGCCAGCCCGGCCCAAGAAAGGCTATGTACCGCCGTGGGTACTCGCAGGGGTATGTGTCGTGAACGTGATATATGTGCATATATGCTAACTTTGAGGACACCAAACAGAAGGTGCTCAGCATCTGTCATGTCATTGGGAAATTTGTCCCCCGTGTCATCTCCCTTTTCGTACCCGCTGATGACATCATGTGGGCTGGTGCAACGCATTCAAATAAGGCGCTCAAGTATGTAGTGACCTTCTTTGTTTCATTTTCCTTAGCTATTAGCTGCGAAAATAGACAGCGTCGCTCCGTGCACATCTCAATTCATCGCCGATTTACTGTACATCCTCGTCATTTACCCAAATATCAGGCTTTCGCGAGATACGCATGGGCCACGTCCGAGACCTTGGGATCAATTTTACCCCAAATCTCCAGCATCTCCTCCTAAATCAACAAATCAACTACCCATTCCAGAGATCGGTCAATGAGGAGCCACTCACCCAGACTTTGTCTTGGACGTTCTTCCCATCCTTGCTGATCACAAAGTCGCTCTCCTCTACAACCTCAGACATACGAATATACTTGCCACGAAGTTTTTCCTCGTCATTCAGAGAGCCGACGGCGCCGTATACCAGCTGCCGGCTCCCTTCTTCCGTAGTGAACGCGAATTCCTCTCGCCTCTTTCGCAAGCGTTCCTCCTGCTCGGCAGGGCTGCCAGATCCGAGGCCGGAAAAACAGAGTCCAGGATTAACAGAGTTCACGGTGATCGCAACGGAAGACGGGATATGAATTTGTAGGGCTCGGGTGAACAGGACATTGAGCACTACAGCAGCATGGAATTAGGATATGCGAGGAGGAATTCAAGCTGAAGGTGCGGCGCACGTTTGCTATCAAAATATCGGTGCTTCATTACTCTTATTCACAGGTCAGCAATAGAGGTGGGAGATCATGCAATCTGGACGTACTCTTCAGTGCAATATTCCTTGTCTGACAGCCTCGCAAGAATACCAGGGGAAGAGATGACGTCCTTTTCAATCGCCGTCCAGTAATGCACGTCGCTAGCGACGATAACGAGCCTTGGGTTGGCCGAATGCTTGCGAGCAGTCTCAATCATCTTGGGGATCATACGAATAGCAAGTAACCCAGGACCGAGATTGTTCGTGAGTATACTGAAGACGTGAAGAATGAGTTTTCACCACCACAGAAGTAAAGTGTTCGTTGCGTACGTCTTTTCCCAACCCTCTACTTGCTCATAATCCCAAGTCGCAATGCCGGCATTCTCCACGAGGATATCTAGTCTCTCTAATTCCCGGTCGACCCTATCAGCGAACGCAACAACGCTGGCAAAATTAGCGAGATCGAGGATCCAGAACTCCGCCCTGGTGTAGCCAGTATCAGCTTGGATTTCTATGACGACAAGGTCAAGAATTAGCGGGCCTCGTTCATATGATAAGCAGGTGAGCGTACCAGCCAGAGCTTTCGTTCCCTTTGCTCCATCTCTCGCAGTCAGTATCAGCCGCGCAGGGTTCATCCTGGCGAAATGCTTCGCAGCCTCGAATCCTAGACCGGTATTGGCACCGGTGAGGACGAGTATTTTCCCACTCAAGTCAGTGGAGACGACAGCGCGCACAGGCCCTGTTTGGTCTGCGACGAATTGTTCGTGAGTCCTGGGAGCCATTGGGGATAGCGAAGAGTCGTGGGAACCTCACAGCTTTATATGCGATGAACACAAATGCATGGGAGGAGCGATACAAAATTGGAATCTTGATGCTACTGTGGGCCGATAGCCTACGCAAACATGGATATTTATAGTGCTGGCAACGGGAGGACGACACATGCTTCGTAAAATACCCTTTCCAAATCATGACGAGGCTGGCAGCTTCATGCTGGACACAAAAACGTTAGTCGCACAGCACTCAGTACAGGGTAATGCTACACACAAGCCCTTTAGTATCATTCCATCCGGGAGTGTCTATGGATTATGTGCTGTCGAACACCGAAAGGATCCCGGTAATGCTTCTGGAACATCTATTAAATACAGATAAGCCAAAATGGAGGCTTTAGGCATTTGCTGCCTTTGTGCTGCGGATAGGCAGGGGACGGCAATCAGTCCCAGTGGGTAAGTGGCGATAAAATAAGCATCTGTTCTGCTCTTTCCTGATTCAAGAGGGCATCGGCAACCGTACAGAGGAATAGCGGTGAAAGGGGCCATAGGTATCATCAAAGCATACTTGGATAAGACCGGAAACATAGATAAGGATGGGCTCACACCTGCGAAGAACGGTAATCATTGTGTTACACACACTTGGAGTATCACGACATCGGTACTTCATCCTTGTTCCCATGTCAGTGACACAATTGACGGCTTGTACGGGACCGAGACATACTATTCTGTGGAAGACTCCTTGCCCGACGGCTTCGCATGCGTCACAGGGGGAGCAATGCTATCCTTTTCGAGCGTCGTCCAATAGTCTATGTTACTAAGGACGATGAAAAGCCTTGTGTCGACTGAATGCTTGCGAGCAGTCTCGAACACCTTGGGAATCAATTGAATAGCAAGTAAGCCAGGATCGACATTGTTCGTTTACGCTGATGGTGATGAGGTTTGTGTCATTGACAGAAGAACACGCCACGTACGTTTCCTCCCAGCCTTCGGCTTCGCTAATATTTATCCGGAATTGCACCGAAAGAATGAGATGGGCTTCCGGAGAGAACGGCAGTAGGTTCTGAAGCAGATTGGGTCCCCGCACAAAGATCTGCAAGCGAGGAATCACAGCATAGGTGCTAGGTTCCGAGTCGTGAGCTGGGCTTTTAGCAAGCCTCGAATCTCTTGAAGGTAAAATCTACTGTTTTGGAAAGATGAGAGCCCTGCGTAGACACTGCGGGATGATTGGACCAGAAGAACAACAGGATCCACCGAAAGATACAAGATTCGAACATATCAGGTCATGAAGCAGTCGGATAATGGGATGGAGCCTCCATGTGTTGGTGAATTAAGTGTTTCATCAGGATAGTGAAGAGCGAGGCATTCAGACTGATTCCTGAATGTGAACTTGGTAAACCGAAGGTCGTGTACCGAAGAATCGGACGTCCGAGTTAAACGAAATTCAAAGGAAGTAGTAAGAAGTAAACGGGAAACGTCGCTGGCAGGATGTCGAACAGTTTTCTCCTGCGTGTTAACATCGATGAGCCCCAAAACGAGCGACGCTGAGGCCAAAATGTAGTGGAATTGAGAGCTTGATAAATGCAAAGTATTTCATCCTCGTTTCATGATCAGGTACACGCCGGGAGGTTGGCGTGGTTGTAGAAGACTGTTGTACTAGCTAAACAGGGCGACGACGTTGCAAGTGGAAGGAAGTTTCCGGCAAAGCGGTCCGGAGATCTGGTTACGCCACCGTTAAGTGGCATATTTCCAGAGTCCAGATGCATTGCAGATGTCGAGCGAATGCGGGAATCTTGACTTGGAAAAGGAAGGGAGAATCTGAGAATTGAATATGCTGGACGACGATTCATGATCAAAGCTTCCTACCACTGAAGGACGGCTTTTCTGAGTTTACTATTCACTGAGTTGGGGTTTTTTTAAAGAGCGGAAGTGGGGACGACACAGCTAGAGTAATGAAAATGACCATATATAAGTAACAGATTGTGGTATGTATAAGAACAGCTTCAATCGGCAAATGTATAGCATAGCACACCGCCTTGCGTGTCCAACACGTCGGCAACCTACATTCAACGATTAACAAAGCCTGCGCTATGGTTTAAATCCAGTAAGCTACATACCGTTGCATTAGGAACGATGTCGAACATGTACAATACGGTAGCCCCGGTTGTCTCCTAAATATTCGGTTAGTACATTTCGGGACAACAACATAGCAGAACGTACGACATAGCCAGTGGCAGGCTCTTTTTGGGACTCATATCCGATGTTGTTCAAATCTTTGATACGGGTTTCGTTGTTACCCTGCCATTTCCACCAAACCTGTAGTAGAGACGCACTCACGTTAGTCCACAAAGAACACCGAAAGAAATTAGAACGTACATAATCTAAATAGCCATGATGAAGCCAGAACACCGGATCGTTGGGCGAAGTGGAAACGTCGGCCAGCTGAGAAAGGTAAGAAACTGTTATCGTACATGGAAAAGCACATACATCCCCTCCGACACCACCATGCCCTGCGACATGGATTCCGCTGTCTGTCATTGAAACACCCAAACTGCTTTTGAATTCCGCAAATGTGTCAACGGCAAGCGAAGCATTAACGTATGTTGGTCCAGCTTGGATTGATGCGTTTTCATTGACTTCACGTGTAAGTAGATGTGTCGAGTTCAGAGGCCGCGTGAGGTTAGCAAAAGGCCCGTCAATGATGACCCAGTCATTTTCCTCACTGCCATTTCCTCCAAAGTCCAGTAAGACCGGAGAGGTAGCGAACGCGCCGGCGTCGGCAGCTTCATTCCAGTACGGCAACTGACATACGAGAATGCGTTATTTGTCTGACAAATACTATAGGAGGAAATGTAGTGACGTACAGGGCCAGTATATCCACACTCTTTACGAAGGATATATTCGTGGACATGGACGAAATAACGATGCACCTTAGGTAAATATGGGCTTAGACCGAGAGCACAGAACCCGAGGATAAATCATGACCATACATGTACGAACCTGTGAATAATCTATGTCAGCCCAGTAAACCATATTGAATAGAAGAATTCTTACTGTCCAGTTAGATGCCAGAAATCATTGTTGTTTGCGAAATCGCTTTGCTGTTGATGTGTACCAACCTAGATAGAAAGATATGAAAACGGTTACAGGGTGATATTTCCAACAGAAACCAACCAAATCATCGTAACGGGACACAACGCTGGGAATGTCCGTTTGAGCCGGCGCCTCGAGGAGACAGAGTTCTGCCGCGAAGTACGCAGCCTTCTGACGTTCGGTCAATGTATTCCTGTACAAAGGATGTTGGATATGGTATACCACACCTCGATGCTATGAAATGGACGATTACCATTCGACACGGATACTTGGTGTTGTACACTCGGACCGTTGGCTACCAGTGGGCACTCCCAACGCGCGAGGCAACTGAACAACAGCCAAGATGAACACAGATACTTTAGAAAAGATGGCGTGCATTGAAGAGATGGCTCAGAAGAAGCTCAGTGAAGAAAGGTATACCAAAGTCAACTTGTAGAAAATCCATTCCAGCGAGATGGACTTTATATCTCACTCTGAGTGGCGGTTCAATCCCGAAGGCACTGAAAGAGTCAGCAATAGAGTGTCATACGTCGGTTGGAAGAATCTTGCTATGCTAGTAAACCGCCAAGTACACAGAAAGTCCCCGCAAAAGTGACGCAAGCATCGGCACACTAGGACACGTAACCAGGCCCAGGGTTTGTGGCGATTTGCCAAGCACATCAGCGCCATCCAGTTAGAGCAGAGGTAGAAGGAGAATCTGTCGAAATCAGCACGCGTATATTTGAAACAAAAGGGTAGGTCTGAATCGTCTAATAGGAGAGTTCGACGCGATGAAACCAAAGGCGCGAATGTTGCGGTACAGGGTCGCTGTATTACATAACCATAATTGTGCAGGGCCGCTGGCCCGTCTTTCCGATGTACGGTCACGAGTATGAGGTACGTCTGCTTGAACCGAAACCTCCATCGTCTCTTCACCGAACCTTATCCCATGGAAGAGTCGTTTCGCTGAATCTAGTACGGTGAAAAATAAACTTGTGGACATCGAAATTTGACGCCTTACAACCTGTTTTTACATCAACCCAGGATGAAAATATCGGTACATAAATAATCAATCTGCCGTTCATCAGTTATACCACTGAATCTTAGTGCCACTACCTGGATTTACAATGGTAGAGACATACTGGACCATGAAACACAGGGATAAATCAAACTTGCGAACCTACGAGTCCCTTGCATCCCGAAAAAGAAACCTTGTGTCCACCTGAATTTTGGAGGCTGCTACGCCTATATAACAGACCTCAGAGCCCTCAAATTTCGTTGTACCTTCCGCGGTTTCTGCCTGCAGAGAAGTGTCCGGTCGACTTCTTCTCGTCCTGCACACCTTTTTTGTGAAGCTTGAATACGACGACGCGGCCGGAACCAATTCAACCATGACTTGATTCTCGAGGTAAGTTTTCCTGACAGAATCTCCCACTATCTGCTTATCTTTCAGTCCTATGCTATCGTTCATCCCCCTGATTGAAAGCCCAGAAGATAAGGAATCGAGAATAGTCTCGTAAACCAGACTCAACGATCAGTATGAAAAAGAGTCGTTGAAATACATTGAGAATAGCTACTGAGAAGCCGCGTGGGAGCAGTACCATGATGTCAGGTATGTCATTCCCTTCTTATCCACCAGCCGGCCCCGAACTTACCAACCTGACCTCACTTTTCGATCTTATGCGACCAGCAGATGCTATCATGTTGAGAAGTTATGAAGACGTCTAATTTGCACAAAGAACATGCTTGAAACACTGGCACCGTCACCATCTTTCGTCACCGGCTTATGGTTAGTGCTGCTGTTGCCGTTTCAAGAGCGAGACATATCATATGGCGCACTACACTCTGGGAACGATTATAATTATCGCTACACGTCGTTATTCAGCAATAGCCATGTGCACATGTGATCTTTCACGTATAGGTAAAACAACCCAAGATGAGCTCGAAGACGCAAGTAAAACTGATATAGATATTGGCTCAGACTTCCAGGATTAGTTTTGTGGGAAGGTTCACAAGGAGAACCAGAATTTCTCGTAATTCTTCGGAAAAGCTCCATCTCTCTCACGAAAGGTGCCTTTATCTATGCTCGTCTTTCTCAATGAGGTCTCACAACTCTCCTTATCCCCCGCAGCGATGGCCATTGAAGTCGAGCACTATGTTCCACCGTCTGTCACTCAGGAGTCATGTACGTGACCGATATCATATACAAGCTGGATCTTACTTACCCGTCCGACTGTAGTGGATTATGCCGACCTACCAATAATCGACTTATCCAAGGGGCCGCGTCCGGAAGAAGTACGCGAAGCTATGCAGATCTATGGTTTCTTCTACGTTGTTGGGCATGGTTTGTCACTCTCTGAGGTATGCGCTCCGGGCATTTATATTTCTCACTGACAACCTTTGTTCGGTAGAATCAGCGAATTTTTGATATCGCTGATATTCCATTTTCTGTTGTCAGTGACAAAGAAAAGCGGCAATATGAGGCGAATATCATACAAACGGGTTCATACCAGGGTTACAAACTCCGGCAGTACTGGGTTCGTCGATCAGCATCTATGTCTGGATTTTTATTAAGGCATGCCTGTCATAGCATATTGACAATGGTGTGCACGATCAAATCGAGCATTACAACAGTAAGTAATTCAAGAGATTGTACGGTTTTTCCTCACCTGGTCGAGTCTTCCAGTCCACCGAGACATTACGAAGCGAGAACACCCCGAAGGCGTTCGTCGGTACCTCGGCGAGATCGAAGAATTTATAAAGCATAATCACTTTAATGTTCTGTACCCTATTTTACGGTTTGTTTCCGATCTTTCCTTTGCCCATCTTTCTCACTTCATGGCACAGACTCCTCGCGCTGGGGTTAGGCCTCCCAGAAAATGCACTCGTGGATATTCACAGATTCCCGTCTGACGCAGAGACGTATGGTAAGGCTTCTACTTCTTAATTATTTCATGTTGCCTAGCATACTTATTGACTACCAGTGAGGTTTATGAAATAGCGGAGTCATCTTCCATATTTCATCTGAAAACTCGCTGACCTGGCTTTCAGTTATCCTCACTCGGACGAAGATAACAAAAAGACAAATAATGTCTGGCTTAAGGGGCACACTGGCATGTCTAGCGTCGTATTATTTCCAAATCTGACTGAAGCACATAGATACCGGGTCAATTACCATCCTGTATAGTCAGCCTGTATCGGCTCTACAGATCCTTACCCCTTCAGGCGAATGGAAGTGGGTGAAACATATCGAGAACGCTCTAGTATCTATATTATTCTAAGCCTCGGAACACTATGTTAATTCTGATGATGTAAATAGGTGATTAATGCCGGCGACGCCCTCGAATTCCTATCCGGGGAAGTTTATCGCTCTACAATTCATCGGTATGCTCATGAATTGTCTAAACAGTAGATTCTCTAATCACAGCATAGGGTCGTCCAACCTCCTAAGGACCAAAGAGGGTACCCCCGTCTAGGAGTATTCTATTTCGCTCTGCCAGATGACAACGTAAAGCTCCTCCCTTTAGCCAAGTCTAAAGAACCGAGTCGCCGATTTGTGAACGTGGACGCACCGACCATGAAAGAGTGGCGAAAAGGGAGGACAGCATTATATGGTAAGACTCAGCCCAAGAAAGTGGAAGGCGACGAGAGAATTGAAGAGGAAGTGATTGCTGGAGTCGTGAGCAAGCATTACAACTAGGAAGGCTAAGCAATGTGTATCAGTATCTGGACAGTCCTAAAAATGAATGACCCCCCACGTTGATATGGAATTACGCTGAATGTGTACTTACAGGTTACTGGTATCATCTGGGTTCTCCACGAATGTTCTATGAGAAAGAATAGTGTTTCCCGGAGAATAAACAGTGAGATATTTTCTTTCTTAAATATAAATTTCGACAAGGATTCTCTGCATTAATTACACGATGCACCATCGGAGATAAATCTTTAGTTTCCGAGACGTTATGCGGCTTAGATCCTTCCCAAGGCCTCAGATGTAGAGACGCAGGCTTACTTTAAGACAGAAATAATTTCAACAACTTCGCTTCTGCATTGTGCAAAATACGTTATAAACTGAACAATAGAGCTGGCTTAACGCCCCAAATACTTCTTTGATGCCTGCAATTATTGCACTTGCATTCGGAACCCTGGCAAGAGCAGCTGCATTCGAGGTACGTCAACAGTCAAAAATCAGAGTCATCGAACGGCTACTCACGAAGAGCAACTGTGGGCAGAGGTACCGCAGGTCTAGGATACTGGGATTTGAGCAATCTATGCGACATTTTATAAATCCTGAGGCCTTTTATACTAGCACTAACCTTGCACGCCTTCGGTGGCGGAAGGAAACGGATCTCGATCGGCGGGCGACGGCTCCTAAGAGCCATATGCTTCCCCACCAATGTGGTACTTCTATATTTGCAAAATAACAGCATACTGCGTCCTAGCAGCCTTTCGTGATTCTCCGACCGACATTCGTTTACTTCCCTAATTCTCAGCGGGAATCTTGATTGAAGAAAAGGATTTCTGATTTTGAGTGTTTGTTGCGCCCATTGAGAGACATGCGCTCCCGCCAACGCCACCGCATCGATACCACTGATTGTCTTGATTATTCCCGCCGGCTTGCCAATGACATGAGAGCATCGTTCACTATCGACTGTTCGCGTAGTTGACCTCTTCTCACACGTTGCAAATTTTCCGCAAGTGTCTACAGTGAACTTGGCAAATTATATGCAACAGACGATTGGTCCCCTGAGGAAGTTCTTCGGTTTCCTAGCCCTGTTCTTAACAGAGAAAACTATTCATAAGATGAGGACAAGAGCCTTTCAATATTCGTTTCTCAGGCCTTACAAAAACCCCTGCACAACATAGATTGCCAAGCGGGCATCTCAGCTATCCGATATGATTCTACAAATACCGTGACCACCATCCTAATCCTTCTTGCTCAGAGCCTGTAACTGAACATATTCATAGTAGTCTCCCTTTCGATTGATGAGTTGGTCGTGCGTCCCACATTCGCTAACACGTCCTTCCTTGATAAAATAACTGACGAAACGATCATTGTCATCTAGATGTGAGTTTCAATGACATATCTACACTCACATGCGGTCAGCATTCTGAATCGTTGATAGTCGATGTGCAATGGCGACGGTTGTCCTGCCTTTCGCTGCTTGGTCAAGGGCGGCTTGTACAACCTTTTCAGAATTAGAATCTAGGGCTGATGTAGCTTCGTCGAGGAGCAGGACTTTGGGATTACGAAGCAAAGCACGGGCGATTGCGATACGTTCTGAACACAGAAATTGTCGGCTAGTTGCTCTCCGTACAGATATAGTAACACTCACGTTTTTGGCCACCTGAAAGCTGAGATCCTTTCCCACCGACTTCTGTTTCGAAACCACTGCGACGACATATGATTTTTTTCCTACGTGAACGAGCGGAACAAACTCACTCTGGAAGTCCGTTGATGAAGTCAAGAATGTTCGCATCCCGACAAGCGGCTTCGATCTCTTTTTGTATCACCTGATCATGTGGTTTGATGGCTCCAAGAAGTATATTGAAGCGTATTGTCCCCGCATAAAGAGTTGGCTCTTGAGCAACCAAAGCAATCTGTTTACGATATTCCTGTACGTTGTACTCTCCAATCGGTATTCCATCCATCTAAAGCATCGAGTAAGGAGAAGGTTAGAAGGAAGACATTGGCTACTAACGTAGATCTGGCCTGCTAACGGCTCGTAAAATCGTTCTATCAATTGGATGCTGAATCATATCGATCAATACGATGGACCGCACAATCAAGGCGGGTAGAACGTACACTGTACTCTTTCCACTTCCAGAGGCGCCCACGAGCGCAATATATGTGCCTGGTTCCACTTGAAGTGACAGTTCCCGCAAAACACGAATGCCAGGCCGGGTGGGATAACGGAAATGGATGTTTTCCAAATGAATATGTCCTCGGGCCTTAGCAATATCGACTTCCTTTCCTTCAGTCGATTCCGCATCAATCTCGGGCATGGAGTCAAGCAAGTGAATGATGTCATTGCCTGCGCCCTTCGCAGAAGAAATATCTGGTACAAAGGAAAAGACGTTTCCTGCTTGAATGGCCCCGAACGTAGTGGCCTATGTGATACATCAGAGAAACATGTTAGCGACAGAATAAAGAAGCGCACCATGAGACCAACAAAGAAGTCGAACGTGGAAAATTGTCGCCTGGAAACTAAGATTGCTCCGTACCAGAAAACAAGTGCGATGCAGAAGAAAACCGTGCCCTGCGAGAACGCATACAGCATATTGCTCCAGATAGCGATCCTGTTAGATTTACGAAGAGACACCTCCAAGCTCTCAGAGTATTGGTTGCAGCAGTCATCCTCCCTAGTAAGGGATGCGACAGTTCGAATGGCACCCACGGCTTCGCAGGCAAGCTGAGCGGAGGCTTCGTGAACTTTCTTGTTCTGTTGGTCTTTCAGAACAACAACACGCTATGGGGCCATATGTCAATGGCAAACAACTTATATGCACTATTGAAGAGACTTACAAGACGGATATATCCCATAGATACAAGCACAGGCGTAACAGCTGCAACGTAATCAGTATACATTCTGAAAGGATATGTATCGGACGTACCAATACCGACAAGACCGACTTTCCAGATGAATATCAAACCAAGGATGGAACCAACGACCAGCGTGGAGACACTCTGCACGATGCTGGATTGGAGTCAGCTAAATACGCACAATTCGAGAGAGCTACTGACGCTGCCAGGGTAGCGCCGGCCAAGCCAAAGACCTTTTGCGGGTTTTCACTGAGATTCGACACCAGGCCACCGGTCTACAAGGACGTCAAAATACAAGTCCAATACTTTGTATAATTTAACTTGCGCTATGCTCGTCCTTATCAAAGTACTCAACTGCTCAGACCGTCAGACAACAAACATATCGGTAAAGCAACAGAACCTACTATCTTGTCTTAGGATAGCCTTGAAACTTAGAGTCCTCAGTTTCGCCATCAACGATGCGGCAGCAGAAGAAAAGAGGTAATTCTGCATGCCGGTGGATAGTGTGGAGACGATGGCGATGATGAAGAACCTATGATCAGAGTCAGTGAGGCGTATTAGAGTAAAAATGGAGAGGCTGGCCAAAGAGCGTTCCGGTCACCAGAGTGTCTTAGTTCTGATCCCGTGAGTGAGAAACCATCGATAGCCTTTGCTACAGAATATCGTTCATCAGTACGGCCCATGAAAACGAAAGGGACGACAACACACCATAGACAACACCGAAAGCTGGATACACCATTCCGGTTATTGTAGCAAAGATTGTGCCAAAAAAGTATTGCTTCCACTGCGATCTGTTAATGTCACCCATTCGTTTGAAAAGGTAATACATGGTATGCTCCGGCGCTTGATCGAGCTCCTGTTCCTTGTTCTTCTGCTCAAGAATCTCGCTGGCAAGCGACTGACGGGTATTTCGCCGACGAAGAGGTACATCTTCGCCAACGGCCTTTTCCAGGTCCTCAGGTGCATCGTCGCCATCACCAGCAACAACGGCGGTTCCTTCATCGCTTTCACGAAGCTTCTGAGCTTGGACGAGGCGCGCATAGGCTCCACCTTCTTTCTCGAGCAGTTCCTGGTGGGTTCCCTGTTCGACGACCAGTCCGTCTCCCATGACGAATATCACATCGGCGTCTTTGACCGTCGAGAGTCGATGAGCAATGGTGATAGTCGTACGTCCTGAAAGCAATTCGTTTCTGATTGAACAACATAATTCTTTCTGACATACCGGCTGTGGCCTTGTCCAGGGCATCCTGCACAATTCCTTCGCTTTGAGTGTCCAAAGCACTAGTCGCCTCGTCGAGAAGAAGAATACGAGGATCCGATACGATGGCCCTGGCGATGGCAACTCGTTGTTTCTGACCGCCGCTGAGGAGAAATCCTCGTTCTCCAACCATGGTATCATATCCCTGAGGTAGCTTGGTTACGAAACCATCGGCGTTAGCCTTGACACATGCATCCTTGATGAGCGCGAACTTTTCCTCCTCGGAAGCATTCTCATACTTGGTCCCGATAAGCCCATGCGCAACGTTTCCTCTGATTGTGCTCGCAAATAGTGTCGGCTCTTGTGATACCAACCCGATCTGCGAACGAAGCCATCTGATATTGAGAGATTTCAACTCCCGTCCGTCCAATTTCACGACGCCAGATAATGGATCATAGAATCGTTCTATCAGAGAGATCACTGTCGACTTTCCGGATCCTGAGGCACCGACGAGAGCGGCGGTTTTACCAGCTCGGAAGGTGAGGTTGATTCCTTTCACCACCGGGACGTCGGGACGAGAAGGATAATTGAAATGAACGTCTTCGAGCGTGATTTCACCAGAGACAGTGTTTGGTTTGTCACCACTAGGGTCGGCAGAATCTATGGGTGGCACACGGTCGATCGTGGCATAAAGTTTGGCGGCCGCGCCTCGTCCATGAGTGATGGCTAGAAAGATATTGATACGCGGACATACAATCGGGTGTGTGTGTGGTGCGTACCTTGCATCTCAGGTGCTAACAATGCTAGCGAAAAAGAACCAATCAAAATTGACATGAAGACGTTGATAACAATGCTGGCGTCGGCTATGGACCAAAACATCAGTACCATAAGTCTCAACTTTCACTTCGCTGATGCCGACACACCATGTCCTCGTAATATGAGGGTCGTACCAAACGAAAAGGCTAACAGAGAGGTGAGCATAAATGGTTTTGAGGTCTATTTTCGTACGCACCCAATGCATACGACGAGTATATGCAGAAAAAGAAGACCGAAAGACTTGTACCAAGCCATATAGCAGACTTGACATCGACCACCTTTGATTTCTCGACATGCCGGTCGTACAAGCTCGACAGAATCCGCTGTGCGCCAAAGGCCTGCGCAGTCCGAATGGTGGATATGACTTCTTCGGCGATACTACCGGCGTCTGCGATGTGTTTCAAGGAGAGCCTGGCGGGATGTTAGTGTCGTATAATAACGGTAAACCGTATATGTTATTGTACGTACTGCATAAATTTTGATATGAACTTGTTCGTCAGTGCCCCCGTGATACCAACACAAGGCAGCAAAGACGTCAAAGCAAGAGCGAGACGCCAACTCCGGATATACGCCAATACGAAACCGGCGACAAAAGCCGACAAGAAGGTCACCACAAGGGGGACCTTCTCCGACATACCCTGCTGCACCAAGTCTAGCCAGCGATTAGCGAAGCACAAAGGAAAGTAAACACGTAAAATCTCACGGGTGTCGGTTTGAATCCGAGTAGCAACTTCTCCTGCTCCGACTTTGTCAAAAAACTGAATGTCCTGGCGTAAAACAGCTCGCAGGTATCGTTCACGGATACGTTTTGCGTTGACCTCGGCAGTATAAACCCATACATACATGTAAAAATAGGTGCACACGAAGATGCCGATGCCTTGAAAGCTCGGTTAGACGAAGGAGTAGGTGATAGCTGAGTACACACACCAATGACGACAAAATATATCGCATCCTTGGATGCTACATGGCGGAACGCTGCGGCAATGGCAGGCAACTCGTTGAGAGCCTGTTGGTCTCCCTGATTCACTTTGTTGATGACAGTCTGGAATACGACGAATTGATTCGTTAGATTTCCGAAGAGCAGTGTCATTAATGGCTACCAAAGAGGTAATTCGGCATGCCGTCAGCTTATGGATATAAGGGCGTCTTTTAGGTTTACCTGAGCCGCGCCAGCTGCTGCTGCTGCAATCAAAGCAAGTCCATCGATAAGAAGTTCGAATCTCGTGGAGAACCTACAAACGTTGAAGCTGTAGTCGAGGGTAGTACACAAGGACACACCTGAAAAGCTCCGTGAACGACACCGGGGGGACTTCTGGCTCGGGTGGGACGACAGTGACTTCTGGGGGGTCTTTTTCGTCGACGTCGACAGACTTGGATGGTTTGCTGCGGCGAAACCAGCCAGTCTTTGCCGACTCTGGGTCAGCAGTAGTAACATTTTCGTTAGCGGTGCTGGGGCGCGAGGCAATCATTGTGAGGACGGATGAAGGGAGAGGAAGAGGGTGAAGGCCCTTTTATAGGTGAAATCAACGAAGGTGTGTGTCAATTCACAGCGAAGGAAGAGTCAAAGCTGAAACAAGGTGGTTTGACAGCGGTGCTGCGTGTACTGTTGGGAACTAGAAAAAGGTGAGAAATGAGCTGAAAGAAGATCAAATAACCTTACCGTAACTATGCCAAGTATATAAGTACTAGCCTGCGCCGTCTTCCTACTTTGCACGCAGCTGAAAGTGCCTGATAGTGGTATATTTGCCGCAATTTCTCAGACTACGTCGGAATTAAACCTTCAGTTCTCAGGCCGAAGAATGTGGCAAGATCATCTTAACGCCACTCTTTTTTTGCAAGGACGAAGGGAGCGAACGTTCCAGTCCTGATACCGGTAAAACAGTTGTGAGCAGCATCCCCCAAAATAGTCCCAAGACGTCCAACGAGCTATATTCAAGCCGCAGCACAAATTTCTGGTCCACAGTTCCAGGAAAAAAATAACGACGACTCGTTTTCCGCCCGCACAGAGGAGATGACTGATAGATGCAACGTAATATTTTCGGCCCGTGCAGCAAGAGAAGTGTGACATTTTAATATGCGGTCGTGGTTGGGAGGAATGGAGTTCCCAAGAGCAAGGGTTGAGAATATCACTTTGTCAGGAAGATTAGACATGAAGTATCGAACGTTCGGAAAGCCATAGCACAACGCATCTCTGCTCCCTAGGATTTTTGCGGCACTTGAATTTATCATCAGGTGCAAAATGATAGAAACTGTCGATCAAAGGTCGGTATTCAATTTTAATTAAAGGGAAAATCCCGGTGAAAGGCCTGATCCGCTTGCTCTCGGCATCATTCCAACATGAAAATATTATTTGTGCGTGTTATATCGGTCCCAATGAAAGCGGAAGGATAAGGACATCCCTCCACAGCGGCATGGATTTTGATGTTCCACTCTCTTATCCATAGCGTAGCGTTGCATCATCACGTCCATTAGTCTGGTGAATCCCGCGATATGGTTTCAGCACCCGCAGCATGACGTATCAGACATGCGAAAATATTTGCCGCGAAGCTGCTTGGCATTCAGAGAGCCTACGCCGCCATATACCAGCCGCCGGCTTCCTTCTTCCGTAAGGAACACGAACTCCTCTTGTCGTTTTTGCAAGCCTTCCTTCGGCTCGGCGGAGCCATCAGATCCGAGGCCCGAGAACACAGTCCGGGATTAACAGAGTTCACGGTGATCGTTGAGGAAAACAGGATATGAAGTTGTAGGGCTCAGAAAATAGCACATTGAGTACTACAGCAGTATGGAATCAGGATATGTGATGAAGAGTCCTTGACTTCGGTCGAAAAGACAAAGCCACCCAGGACAGGCAACCGGTCACTGGATAGGCAAATGGTCGCACCGCTGTGTATATTGAATGTCCGACTCCGAGCTCCGAAATTAACGACAAAAGAATAAGAAAGGCAGCAAGCATGCGGAACGGGCAAGGATCGAAGGCGATGGTAAGAGCCTACACAAGCGTACACTCAACCAGCCCGCGCATTCTTCTCTTTGCGCAGCGATCTCTTCCGCCCTTTCTGCGCATGCGGTCACACAGCTCTCCGCATGTGCCATGTCCTTCCCGACTGTGCATCTTTGAATGCTAATCCTCGCCTGTAGTCCGTCTCAAGACTAACAGCAACACCTTGCAGAGAGTATAGATCTGGACAAGACGACGAGAAATTTCCCAGATTACATGGAAAAGATGTTTCAACCGTAAATTGGCGAGAACTGGTCATCGCCGACAAGAACTAAACGCTGAGAACGAGTTGCTCGAGCTGATATCGAGCGCAACGAGTCAAAGAGTACCCAACGATCTAGACGCGATTCATATGCTCAGAGGAGCGAGTGCCGGGTGCCGAGTATATCAACGTGATGGACTGCATTTACGCTTTTAGATCAATCGTATTCGGAGTAATCAACAGACTCGCCTGGTGCAAGTGCTAGTAGTTACCGCTGCGAACACACACCCTGTGCAACCTAGGTCCATTCCGGATCTGATTCGACATCCATTCCAATCCTTGACAAAAGTATTGATGCCTAAATCCGAATCTTGAGAGTAGATGGAAACGGAGCACGACGGCATCCCGGGAAATCCTAGCGCGGTCATGTGCTGTGTTGCTGGCGAGACGAGGTTGGAAACAAGGAAAAGAGGAATTGCAACCAACTCACCAAGCTCAACCCTTGACGAGTACCAAATCCTAGACTCCTGTCAACGATGGTTCACCTCCTGAAAACACAGAGAAAATAGGCGAGGTATCGGGGAAATGGGGCTGTGATGGAGATAGTCGTTTGCCCGGCGAGGGATTCCTAACATTAATCCTGTTTGATTGGTATATGTTGGCGTGGTCAAAAAATGGCAGGTAATAGCACCACGCACTTGAGATCCCGGTCATTTGATATCGTTGATATCCATGCTTGGCTTTCCTTCAGCTTTGGTGAGGTTGGCCCTCCTTGCCCGTCCTTGTTCCGCCCTTTTCTCCAGCTTCGCTTCCTTTCTGTATCGCAAAATGTAAGCCTTAGTCGTAAAAGTACTGAAAAAGACTGACCCAAAGAACAGAGTCAAAGCGTGGCCCCTCTGAGGTCGGTATGGCTTTCAGTTGCTAAGTATACAGCATGAGCCCAGCAGCCATAGAAAGCTGCAGATAATAAGCACTGGCATGGACTAGTAAAACAGCTACGCACGTCCTTGTTATAATTGAACACCAACAGGCGACCTTGATAGCAAAAAAAAAGTGTTGGTGGACGGCCGTCGCTGCGAGTAAGAATGAGACTAGCAACGTCGTGATATTGAGATTCTCTGGCGGGAAACAGATGCCGACGCGTCGAAGTAACCAAACAAACAATGACGTCAGCGTAAAGGCCATCTTCTGTGATGTGATCTTGCGTCTCTTGGACTCCCTTGACGACTAAGTTCGAGACGACCAATCCAAGGACATTATGGACTGAGACAGCGTGGTAGCCATCGTGAATGGAAGGATTTGCTCGTCGTACACTCGACAGTGATGGGAATGCCATCGTCTTCCGTAACCGTCGCGCGCCGTCAGGCGAACTGGGATGGTAGCTACTTCGATGACTTGCAGTGATTAGCCTCACAGACAGGTCGCATCCCAGATATAAGAATACGCGTGCTATATCCCCCCCCCCCCCCCAGAAAAAAGATAAGAAAAGAAAAATGACATCACATCGTGCAGATTTTCACCGTGGACGAGTATTACTGGTGAATAACTCATAGGTCTGTCGTGTTTGCTGCAATATCGCGAGGCCTGAAGGCTTACCACATTCTTACTACCTCTGACTGCACAGATGCATTTTTGAAATTGCATTTAATATCACCGATACGATGCAGCGACACGGTTTGATGCAGAGGAATTGTTCCTTTAAGACTTTGATTGCTAGCCAGATGAACTTGAAAACAGGATGGCCGGACCAATCGTCCTCGCCCCCACCACCCCGGTCAAGTCTCCTCTATTCCGTGCATCAATCAAGTCGACAGCCTACATCGTACACTGAGCAAATTAGCTAATATTCTGGCAAAACTGACGCCTTGGGCGGCAAGCACATTTGTACCTCTCTTAGGGATCCGTCTTTGCGTGTTTCCTTCGCTTCACCATTGCTTGTGGAAACTCACCCTCGAAATCCAAGGGCTCCTTTTTCAGCCAAACACCACTCTTACGTCCTGGCGTGTCTACGGGTGATGCCTATTGATCTCGAGTTTCTCGTATGCACACGTATGCTACCGTCGGGACTCGGACCACTCCACGACGTGACCAGGTCAGGTCACTTTCATCTATTCTTCTTTCGTTACGACGCTTATACGTGCTTTGTGCTAGACTGAAACCGTTTATGATTGTTATAGAAGAATTGACGTTCCTGCCGTTTTGTTACAGCGCTTGCTTTTGGGATTCTAAACGTCTGACAGCGTCGAGGAAGCTGTCAATGTGCAAAGGACTGGCTCTTCGTCGACGAGAGAGATGTTTTTACCGGGAAAGAAGGGTGTGTATTTCGTCTTCTCCTTGTTCACGAAACATCTGTATTATATCGTGTCTCTGATATTCCTTCCATCTGTTTTGCATTGAGGATTCGGACTTGCGTTACATAGGCGCATCAAGGATTGGGAGAGATGGTGACACATCGAGGGTGGAATGGATTTGGATTGTCCATGCGCTCGTAATTATCGCTGTCGAGGTGAGCCCGGTGATGTTTCCAAATATGATCGATCTAACAACATAATTACAGGCCTGTCTGACTGGTGCACTCGACATTGGTGAAAGCATCTTATTCTTGGTGTTTGATTCTCGTCGCCGATGGCCAGTTTTCGCCCTTTTATGGTTGAACCACCTTTTCCATGTATTCCCGGCATTTTCTCGTCTTCCCGTCTAGGCCTATACCCTCTGCATATCCCGTGTTCGTCTTGAGACGAACTTCAAGCGAAGATCAATACACAAAGGTAAGGACAATAATTATATTGTACGAATACAAGTCTGATGATTTATTGTTAGCGTGATGCGCACCCGTCAAGGTAGTACTGGACTGGGAGACTGACAGAGGTAAATCTCTCATTGTTCTAATGGTCTTCATACTAACAAGGTGCGCAGTCGAGATGTAGGTCCTCGCTACTCGTGCGTAAGGTACTTATGTGCTCTGTGTCGGGATCATGATAACAACCGTACCTCATCCAGTTCGCGACATTCTTGTTCTGAAGGTGCGGCTACTGTCTTATATCTTCATTTCTCATCATAAATCGTTCTCTGTCGAATAGCTATCTCCCGTACTTTCATCACCCAATTCCATCTCGCAAAGCATACTCCTGCTCTTTCATATAATTTCAATGCCTCGGTCGTCAGCAGTGTGTTCGCTCTCGCCTCACATTATATCAAAGTACCCATCCCAACGATCGACGAAGAGCCGACCTATACCACGACTCTCCATGAGGTATGCCAAACGACCAGGCAGTAGCGGGTTCAAAGTACTTGGCGCTATTACTATTCCTGCTACTGCTCGAACCCGGCGAGCTCCTTAAGTAGATCGTTTGTCAAGGAGCTACAGTTGTCCTCGTTATTGACAAACATGGGCCAAAAAAACAACAGGACGCACGGACGAACGAGCCCAACGACTTACCGAGGCCAGTGCTAGTTAAGACGAAACGGATGAAACCCATTCAACACTGTTCTAGTTTTATTAGGAAACACAGACCTCAACTTTCTAAATTATCACGCATACATTTCATTCGTACAAATTCCCTACCCAGTGCGCCGGACGGACAAAATCAAGGACGACTATCCCGCTCTGATCCATCATGTACTATCCTTGGAAACCGATTCCTGAATACACTTCAGTCAATATAAATGTAATGACAGGTGTTGGTCCTACCTGATACCAAAGTTTTGCATCTCTGTTTTTCCCAGCGATGACCGGATGTTGAGTGTAATTCGGAGGTAGGGTTGCCAGGAGGCCCTGGTAAGTGGTTTCGTTGCTGACTGACTTTAGAGCCCCAATGAGCCCCCGAGTAAAAACCCCATGGTAGCCGTCAACGCATTTTATCTCCTTCGCCTCCTCAAAATCCCTACACGCTGCCAGAACTACGTGCGAATCCATATTAGGACGCCAAGTTACCTCCGCGATGGATTGGTATCCAGGAAGATACCCCAGTCTTTTATCTGCAGCCTGGAACATATCTGCAATGCTGCTTGATCCTTCCAGAGGGCTGATATAGCGCACAGCAAGCCTTGAGTCCCCTCCTGGCACTCTGGTGAGACTTGCACCGTGGCAGCAGTCTAGGATGAAGGTGATGTGATCCCCCTTGTTACGAGCTATTTCTGAGAGAATAGTGTTGATTTCCCGGTCGCTGATATCAGGAACATCTCCGTTGAGGGTGTGGTGACCGCGGTTGACAGGGCACAGAACTTCGATGGCACCAAGGGTTGCGAGAGTACCATCATCATAAGGCAGATACTTCGCACACTCGTAAGCCGAGCCGTGTCCGGAGAAGTATATGATGATATTATCGCCTACTTCTATCCGGGGGTCGGTAGAGAGATTGAGTAGTGAGTCGACGATGTTCTCGCGTGTAGGTTCGATGAAAGCATCGCTGCCACTTAGAAGTAGCTGGATGTGATCCTTTGCGATGCCGAGGCCTCCCAACAAATATTCGGCAATGTCTTTAGCGTCAGACACACACCCTCGGAGGGGACGATCTGAGTAATCGTCAATGCCAATGACGACCGCCCAAAACCGAGATGGATCAATACTACGTGGTGGCTACGAAGATGCTATTGAGAACCCAAGATTTTACTAGAAATACATGCCTGACCTGAGGGTCGGAGGGAGGGGCGGAGGGCGGAGATTCCGATTCAAAATGGTCAAACAGTTGCAGATGTGCTAACTGTTTACGGCGATGGTAAAGGGTGTGCATTTGTGACCACTCCGAAGAAGCATCCGCATCGAACCCGCACCTCGCACGTTTTCCGGCCGTCTGGCGAACTGTCACTGAATCAACTGGCAATATCTCGTATTTTTGTGCCAGGTTCCTTTCAATATCCTCGAGGAAGCCTATTTCGATAAGGAGTTTTTCTTTTTTCTGGTCTGAAAATCTGCTGTGCTTGATGGTAGTTGAGATTATGTAGATATTCAACAACATTCGAGCATACCACTGGTGCACCACCGAGTGTAAAAATCCGTAAGATGATTTGGTTCAGAGAAGATGGTCCATCACCATTATCGTGAGCGAACTAATAGGGCATGTCAGTGTGAAATCAAGGAAATATGACATGATCCATAGGGCGCGGTACAACTTCGAGAGTGCTGTCCGACTTGGTTGTCACGGTGCCAGGAACGCTAGTGCATTCATTGGGTAATATTCGCGGAGGAATGTCATTTAGCATAAAGTAGAGAGACGAGCTATCGATGTGATGAAAAGAAGTATGGTCAGAAGGGGAGCGTGGGAGAGCCATACGTCTTGCTGAGATGGGAGCGGCTGTGCAAACTTGCGAATACGGCATGAACCGCTTGACGGCATGGCTCCCGCATGTAAATAGCGTCGCATTAGCGTTGCAGTAGACTCCTTGTCTCATTCCTTTTTGATATCTTACACATTTGCACCAGCAACGTCTTCATCCTAATTTTCGTCTCATCCCTTGATATCTTGTCCGCTTGAACCAGCGTTGTCTCTTTACCATACTAACTTCACTTCCTCAACTAACCAATCTGTTACCCGGAGATCGAGAAGAGTGTAAAAATCGATATGAGTTCGTCACAGGTGCACCATGCGAGGCGCTTTACCATACCATTTCGTTGTGCTGAGAGCATTCAGGCGATGTCCTATATACCCCAGGAGTCTCGGCAACGGTTGGGTCTTGAACCCAGCCCACAAGTGAGTTCACAATGCTTGATACCTACCATGACACTAATTCATGACATTGCTCGTAGGCCCTGGCACGCAACGGACCCTCACCCTTCTGGGCTGTACTCATCGGCATTGATGCGTACCCCGCCCATCCTCTAAACGGCTGCGTGTCCGATGCGCGTGCAATGGGGAACTATTTGATCAATCATCTTGGCGTCCCCGAAGGCCACATACGTCGCCTCTTATGTCCTCGTAACGATCCTTCCCCTAACGACAGCGACCTCGTCCCTACCCGTGCCAACATCGTCGACACGATTCTTGGCCTCTACAACGACGCCAGGATCCAGTTCGGTGATAACATTATCATCTATTTTGCAGGACATGGTGCTAGTTACGAATGTCAGAATCATGAGGACAACTCCGGTCAGGTCTGCCTGTGTGGTATTGAGGCCATGTGTCCCTCCGACCGAAACACCGTGGATTATTGTAATAACATTGTCACAGACATCACAGACCGAGAACTCAATACCATCCTCACTCAGATCTGTCACGCTAAAGGACGGAAAATCACTGTTATACTAGACTGCTGCTTCTCTGCCAGTCTTGTACGAGCATCTGCGGCGCAGATCCCGGAAGGTGTGCGCTCGATGCCTCCAAGTCATCTGCAACAAGAGGAGCTCAGCAACGCGCTACGCACGGCAGACGACACATTCAGGGACCTCGGGTTTCCTGACTATAGATGTATATTGGACGAGGAATGGTACCCAGATATGAAGTCTCACGTGGTGCTAGCTGCGTGTAGCGAGCATGAATTTGCAAGGGAAGTGAGGGGCTCTACAGGGAATACCAATGGTGCATTTACGCAAGCCCTCGTCCAAGTTCTCAAATCTGACTTGACGGGCGGCGAGACGTACATGAGCGTGTTGTCTCTTTTGACAATGTCCAGTAATCAGACCCCGGTGGTCGCTGGAACGCACATGAATGAGCTACTTTGGCAGTAGGAGTAAAGGTTCAGAGAGAATGACTTGACGATCTATGCTGTTGAATGTAAGATATTGTAGTACTGCCTTGTATTATCGAATAGCAGAAAGAGATCTATATTTAATTTTATGCCAGACGTCGAGATTTGAGAACCAATATCTAGTAACTATGAACCCTAGCTTCTTCTAGGTTCCGTTTACGTACTGAGGAGAAAGATATCCATTCTGGTCTATGTCCGTGAGACGCACGTGAGAAGGAAACTGATTACACGCTGGATAAGCGTTACAGTGCCGAACCATGGAAGCTAGCTTGACCAATTTTTAGGAGACGTTGACCGAGTTGCCTATACTTGGAGAGATGCGGCGCGCCTCACCTTCTTTAAACTTGACCAGGCTAGCTTGGGACTAGTGTCACAGCCATCGCTCTGAATAATCAGTCCACAAGTGTCGTAAGCTCTTGGGGAGAAAATGGTAGACAACCGCAGGGGGTAGGTCTGAGCCCATTGGATCCAAGGAAAAGCCCTACTGTATTGACCCCCGAGACTGAGATCGCCCGGCATTTTGGCCAGTATAGCAAGTAGCCGTAACGCCGTGGTCACGATACGCAGGTTTCTGCCCCTTGAAGTCATATTCGTTACGAAATGGGACGCCTCAGGATTCTACGCCGCAACGCTTTCGTCACGACTGCTGATTCTACAACAATGTGTTGGATTTGCGTACCTACATTGGAGGACGAGGAAGGACGTACCATGAAATCAGGGACCGAATGGTTCTACGTCAACATCCAGAAACGGTACCCGCTCATATACGCGAACATTCAAGGATGTACTACATCAATCGGTGATAATTGATAGCTGGCGGTCTTCTGATACAGATCGGAAGGGCCAAACGATATCATTCGGCACCTGGTTCATTGGCATCAGGAACTTCTGTGCTTCTCTAAAATCTGGGAACGGAGCACGACGGCAGTGTCCCTGAAAACCTCGGCGACGCGACTTGAGATCGTAAGTGATCGTGTGCTGTCTTGGTGGTAAACTTGAGGGCTAAACAGGCGATGTTAGAAACAAGGAGAAGAGAGATTACAACCAGCTCACCATGCTCGACCCTCGGCGAGTACTAGGTCTTAGACTCCTGCCGACGGCGTTTCACCTCGTGAAAACACAGAGAAATGGGCGACGTACCCTGGAAATGGGGATGTGATGGAGATAATTGTTTGCCAAGTGAGGGATTTCCAACGTTAATTCCTTTTGATTACTCCCTAGGCCAATCCTGGAAGAACTTTTCTATTCTGATGAGTCGGCAAAAGAGGCGATGAGTCGGTTCCCGTTGAGAGCCAATCAATTCATTGACAGAAGCTCTGCATTCATCAGGTCCGGCGTGATCTCCTCGAGGGCGTGTGGTACTGGTGAAGTCAGGTCAACGGGGACGTTGTTGAATGCTCCGTCTTGAGAATGGTAGACTAGGACGATAGTTTTGCGAGGGCGATGGCGATGCTGATGTCCTTATTTGGCCTTTCCTCATCGACGCGACGGTGTCCCTGGCAATCCTAGTGAGGCCGTGTGCTGTCTTGGTGGCGAGAGAGACAACGTTAGAAACAAGGAGAAGAGAAAGAGCAACCAACTCACGACAGTCGACCCTCGAAGAGCTCGCTGTTTCTGCGAGGGAGAATGAGACTGGTAACGTCGTGATAGATGAGGTCGGATGGAAACAGCAGGTGGCATCGACGTGTCGAAGTGACCAAACAAACAACTTGACGTCATTCCCCAATAACGGTCATCCTTCCTCGATACCCTTGCTCTCACTCGGACAACATCTCTCTATGATAACACCGAGACCTATATCGTCGGCTCGCTTTGAGTTACAACAAAGCGAGGTCTCCTTTCACCACGTATTTTGTATCTCTCTTTTTCGTCCAGCAACATCGTCCAAGACTCGCGCCGCAGGGTAATTTCAAAAAGCCAACAATGATCCAAGATGATAATTAACCTTTCCTTTCTCCAGCTTTTTTGATGGATCCAAACTTAAGCGACGTGAACTTACAACACTTCAGAATCTTTCTCCGGCGAGCGAAGAGGAGAACTTCAACGTTGGCACAAACTAGTCGTGTCGTCGAATGTGGCGATGTCCATTTTAGCCTCCTTCGACGACTGGATTCAGGTCGACCAATCCAATGACATTATAACTGAAGTGGTGTCGCTATTCGGAAACCGACGCGTCCATGTCGTAGAGGGGGGGTTGTCCGTCGTACCCATCCTATCCATAAGGATCGCGCGCTGTCAGGTGAACTGAGAAGGATAATGTGCGGGGAATGGTAATTCTCTTCGACAACTTGCAACCATTAGCACTTACATCTCTCTAGCTCGATCTTACCCCCACGGTGCTCCCCTTGTGGGGTACCGAGGATCGACCACCAGCGATGTGTCGAGGACAGCTGTCGTGAAGGGAGCTTGGGCTCGTCACGATGTCTCTCCGGCGAACAAGTGCCGGAAAACAGCAGCACTGGGGGGATGATGCGGGAAGGGCGATGGTAGGTGCCGTCTGTTCATGACCAGCATAGCCCGATCTTACTCTTGTTGGAAGAATACCCTCGAGTAACTCACAAAGCCTCTTGCGTGTGAGCATCTGACACGCTTGAAAACCAGAGTTTGGCACTATGCGGCAAAGACAAAGGCTATGGATTCGTGTCAGGAGGGTGGTGTAAGTTTCCTCTCCCGCAATTCTGTGACTCTTGCTAAATAGCATCAACAGTTACTGTCTGCAACGTTCCGTCGCCGCCATTTGGCGACCGGCGACCAACGACTCGCCGACTTCAACCCTCACCCTTCACTCACCCTTTACGCTCCTTGTTCGACCAAGCCACATCCGACGTCGGCAGTTGAGAGGATGTGCCGCTCTATCTTTTCAACTAGAAAAAATACCGGAGCGACGGCCGAAACTCTGGCGCCCCTGCTGGTCACTACTAGTCACTCTTGATGAAGTGGTAGCCAACACGACGGCCCTGACAATTCCGTCGACAATCTTTCGCGATAATTTGGAAGAAGAATCGGTTGAGGATCACATTCAGCAGTGACTGACAGCCTCTCGGGAGACATAGTCCGTTCAAGATCCCGCTTGTATCTCCTCTCTCGACGACGCCTTTCATCGCTGTTGAATGTACAAAATTCTGCAACCACGACAATTCACCGCTACCAATTCCATTACCCTTTCCGTGAGGGATAAATCCAACTTGCCAGAGACAGTCCATACTTCGGCAGTACCCACCTTGCGATATTCCCGTGCCCACTTCTACAATACGGCAAGGGCGTTGGTACTACCTTCTGACGAGTCAGGAAACCAATTCCTTATTCTGCATCCAATTCGTGATCCCTGGTCCCGTTAGACGTCCCCAGCTTGGGGGGTGTTCCTCACTTCTGCTCGAGCAATTCCCTGTCATTCTTCAGTGAGAAGGAATGACGGTTCTCGGCTAGGGACAATGGTGGTTGTCAAGGGACAGTTCAATTATCGCATATCGACTATCAGCGGAGGGATAGTGAGAGTGAACAAGTTCGGGAGCAATCGATTCAGACTCGGAAGATGACCTCGGTACTTCTGCTGAGTCGTCGACCCAACGTCGTGGTCGGCTTAATGCCCTTTGAAATCCTTCTGCCTCTGGCTACGTGTTCCCTTTCTACAACACGTTTTGGGCCCAGATTGTTGTCGTTTCTTAGGATCGCAGGATAGTACCGTCAGACGCCGAGCGATCAGTGACAAAGAAAGAGAAGACATGATTCCTCAATGAATGTACAATTAAAACGCCGCCAATGCATTCTTAACTGTATATCATGTCGTTGATCTAACCGATGTCAAGGCGCGTACCATCCCTTCGCTCCTTGACATGGAAAGGTTCCACTATCCGCTTACCCGTTGGTCTGCGTTGTATTAACGACACTGTTTCAAAAATCATAGGATCGTATATCCTTCTGAACAATAGAGAGCGAAGTCTACGGAGACAGAAACTCCAAAACTAGCCCTCAAAGACGCCACAGCGGCGTCAGATCTCCCACCTTGATCCAAATGCGCCCCGGGTCCTAGCGTCTTCGCGAGTCGGCTTAATGTCAACGATGGGGTTGAGCCGTTTCAGATATTTGATTTGGCTTATTCTGACTGAAGTGTTGAATATGGCGGATAATTTGAAGTGCGTGTTAACCGATAAGACTTATTGGACGTGTTAATGACAGCGTGACTGTTCCTTTTTACCCTTCTCTTAAATCGATTACGTTGAGTCGCGGCAACCTGAAGTACTCACATAAAGTTCACATAATTTTCGGCAATCATCTCTCCCAGGAACGGTTGATGTGAGGATCATGGCTCCAATGAGGCTCAAGAGAATGAATTGAAGCTCAGGGTAGGAACTGAGCGGTACTATGCGGCATGGAAGCTAGTTCATAAGTGTTCTACAAGTATATACCGTGCAGGTATATAACTAACATAACCAACGATATTGGAAATCCCCAATCCCCGGCCTCAGCAAATCTGTTTGATAAAGACCACTCTCGTTCCACACAACGAAACAATTTTCAACAGCGAGATGCAACAGTTAACGTCTAGTCATCATCTTTCCGGTGCGCCTTTCAACTTGTAACATGAAGCTGTATCTTTATTCATTCGCTGGTTTTTTTCATCCCTCAGGCCATATATCCAACCTTGTACGCCGCTCAAGCTTGAAGCTAGAGTGCGAGCCAGTTACTAAATTCTCTGTAGAAACAAGACCCACCCTCAGAAGACAGCTGGAACATCGTGCGGTTTTTCCTGCATCAATTCGACACCACGGGATTGCCATCTGTCCATGATGCTACACTCGAGGATCTTTGTATCAAAGAAGGGGAACGTCGAGGATATGACCTCGATGTGCTTAAGCCTGCCCTGATGGTCGGGCTCAACGTCGCCGCTGCTGCGTACCACCATCTCTCCAACGTCAAAGTCAAAGTATTCATCGTCTTCTACACTGCGTTCGTGGCATACTTTGATGATGCCTATCTGGATGACCCCGACGCCCTTGTCGGTGTTCCAAATTTCACCAAGGTGAGTATAACTACTTTTCTGATGAATTCCGTTGATACCTTCCATGCAGCACTTTGCTTCCTCGGAGAAACAGTCGACCAAGATGTTAGATGACTGGGCGAACCTCCTAGCAGAGACCTCTCAGCTCTTTGGTCACGTTCCCGCCGACTTCATCGTCCATGCGGGCCTCAAGTTCATGACCTGCTTGGTTTTAGAGACGCAGAACAAACATGCATCAGTAAGTGTAAGGTTTTTTCTCATAGTTTGATTTACTCATCAAAGGTGGCAGACGCACAGAGTTGATAGATATGCCTCATATCTTCGCGAGCTAAGCGGATTAGGCGAAGCCTACGCCATGTTTATTTTCCCCGCCGAGCTGCCGTATAATATATACATCCAAGCTCTGCCTCTCCTACGCGATTTTCTTAATTTCACAAACGACATCACCTCGTTCTACAAGGAGGAGTGTGAAGGTGAAACTCACAACCTCATATCGTTTTTGGCTGAAGCTCGCGGCGAGCCCAAGAGCAAGGTTCTTCATTATGTGGTGGAGAAGTGCATGGAGGCACACGAGAGGATATTGCTTATCTTGTCGTCCCACAAAGAAGCGCAAGAGATATTCAAAGAATTTGTGAAGGGGTTCTTGTCGTTCCATTTGGGAGGAAAGAGATATAGACTCCACGAATTGAATCTGTAATGTAATAACGCAATATCAAGGATTAAGTACGTATAGCTACCAGTGCATCTGAAAATTGCAATACATACCGGCTCCCCATCCCGCTTTATGCTTGACTGTGCGGTCTAAATTGCTTGATTCTGTTGAGTATACTCGATCCCTAGTACTACGGCATATCAATCGGAATCCTAGTCCTCTTGTTGGAATCTGGAAATCTGGCATCATGCCGGTCTTGCTGACTAAGGAAGAAAACCAGAAGAAGCAAAGAAGAAGACGGAAGAAATTGACAACAGGTGAGAGCTTCCAGTCTGGAGAGCGCTTTATAAACCTTCTCGTTAGTTTGTATGTAGCGAAGCATCGTGCTATCTTATTTGACTCCTCCAAATGTTCTCTTCTCTCAGTCTTGCGACGGATGTTCAACCTGCTGAAGCAATGCTGAAGTAATCCCTCCGAGTCCTACGAGTTGGACAAAGGCTCCTGGAACTACCCAGGGAAGACACAAGACCATGCCTGGGTTGCATTTGACTATGTACGCGAAGGTCAGTTTTGTTGAGAATCCGGCCTTCAGTCTTGAAATGACCTTAATTTAATAGGCTCAAGAGAATCGAGATATCGTTGAATCATGGCTCGCGCGCTGTGCTGCACGGACGAGATGTTTAATAGATTACGTTTCCTGAAAGGTTGTCCTCAACACTGAATGTGACCCTCTCTGGGAGGGATGAACCTATTCTCTTCATTTACAGAGATACAAGTACCCATCGGACACAGCTACTGGTACATACACAGCAAGCTTGTCTCTCCTAATCATTGATCCACCGTCATCAGATCAGTATTCCAAACTCATGCATCCTCAAACGGCTTTTCGTCATATGCGAGCGAAATCTTCCATGGGATTGGGAAGCCCTCCACTGGTACCCGATTTTCGCCGTAAACCTCCCAGACTGACATTTTATCTTCGGGCCAGTTACTGCTTACTCCATGCCGCACTGCATAGGTCCCAGGCTTGAGGGTGCTCTTGTGCACTGCATTGATTGGGTTGAACGGAAGGGCGGGGGGCTGATCGGTCATGTCGTTCCTGTTACGCCAGGTGTACGCGATGTGACTCAGGACAACGTAGTCATCGGTTGGCCCGTATCCACGCCAAATCCTCGTGTACGTGAGAGGGAGGGTGAGGGGCCCGGGCATGTCGACGAAATCTTTGAATATTTCCCACCGCGTGACGGGTACAACGACGCCAGGGACGAGAGCTTTGACTGGCGCACCATCGGGCCAATCGTGGTTAATACTCTGGGAGACAGAGAATTGCTGGGAAAGACCAATATAGCCATCACCGACTGGCAACAGTGTCAAAATGTGCAATATTTGATCTGTGGGATCGTGGCTTACCTCTGTAGCTGAATGCGTAAAATACCACAGGATCGGGCTTGCCTTGACGGGAATCCGTTGTGGTGAAAGACGCAACACTCGGATTCGACTTTACGAGGCGTGCACGGAGATACGGGCCAGGAATGATCAAGCTTGTGGAATAGTTTTTGCAGTACGTTGCGTACGCGTCCTTTAATTCATCCTGACGTGCCTTTGTTGAGGCAAGTTGGTATAGAGCAGTGAATGCGGGGATACCTCCAAAATCGACGAAGCTAACGGGCGCTTAGAGCGACAATATCACAAAACGACACACGGAAGGAAAGAATTCACGCAGGATAGTCTTTCACTGAGTCAGACCAAGCGTCGATATTATTGAGGAAGTTCTGGTTGCCATACTTGGCATCACCACCCTCCGTGAGTACTCTATACGTACTAGATTCTTGGAAGCTGTCGATGGTGTTTTGGTATTTCAGCTGCTCCGATTGCAGACAAAGTGCCCATGAACACCACTACCCTACAGACTGATATATCAGACTGTATCAGTTACCGTTAACCATGATACATCAAACGCCTATACCTGCAGTCATTGATTGATGTATCACCTCCAGTCGCGTCCGAAACGGGTCACAAAAGGGGCCCCAAATCAAAACACCGTTGCTCGCTGTCGATGACGATGAGCTCCGCTCGTCCAGACCGACAGTTGCCGCCATGGTCCCAAAGTGTGTATTCGATCGCGCCAGGGATATTTAGGGATCAGCTGATCCTTGCTAGTGATTGATAACTGGTTACAGCCGCCCTGGTTTTATCTCTCGATCTGCTACCTCCACTGATTTGTTATATTTATAGTACAAAAATGATTTATAGTACGACAATAGCAATGATATTCTATTCGAACATATAAATTATTCCGTCGTGAAAACATCCTCGTTGCTTCCCTCATCCATCTCACCTAGCTCCAGCCATTGTGCTACAAAGCGCCATTTCTCCTCAAAAGACAGTCGGATCGATTTTCGTATTGCAGCTTGACGTTTCGCGTACGCACCAGCACCCTCGCCGGCATTGATGAGAGCTACTCCTTCCGCAGCGCTCTTGGCACGCGACAGCCACAGATTGGCATCGTATTCGAGGGTACATTTCACACGTTCCATTTCGACCTTCAGTAGTTTGCATTCCTCACGCCATCGATGCGCTCGGGCACGAGTCTTGCACCACTCAATTCGCAAACCTGTAAACACGGCGGATAGGGAATACCAAATTATGCAATAAAGAAGTTTGACATACATTCTTGGATGCCTCCAGGCACATCTCCTAGATGCGAGGAATACCAGATCCAGGACATCGTTCGATTACCCTCGGAAATTCCTACTTCATCGTCGGCTATTCTGCGCACATCTGAATCCTCTAAAACATGTAATTGTGCTTGCCAGCCCCACTCCCCAAGCTCCGTTGACAGTACTGTTAACCGTTTGATGATGTCGCGGTAGTATTGCTTCGCCTGCCAAGTGATTCGTGCATTGAGATCCCGGGTTGTCTTGTGGCATTTCAGCCTTTACTTTTGCGTTAGAACATTGGTATCACCATCTTTGTAAGCTTTGGACAAAGATAGCAGCTGGCTACGAATTGTATGAAGAAGATCATACCCCTGAGCGATGCGTAATCTTGATTCAGCACGAACCATACTCTCGTCGCAGGGATGAGCTGGTAGAATTGAAGATGGAAGGTATAGAGGAAGCGAATAGGCAGGAAATGATGGGCTGTTGCCTTGACTATCTCAGATTCAGAGTGTTCGAACCGTTGGCATGTGTGTTTCTTGGACCACAAACCATGATTCGATGCTGCGACGAAGTCGATTATACTTTTTGAGGACTTGCGCTCGCTGAAGGTCCGTAGAGTGAGCTCCTAGCTCCTTGTTTAAATGGGAGATTCTCCGTCTATGGAATTCTTAATAAGCTTTGTGAATCATAATATAAATTTGAATATGTACTGAGATGACTCTAGCTGAATACCTTGAGAGATCATACCTTTCGGCGACGTTGTATGTAAAGTATCTCCATCGAGCCCAGCCATCTCATCTTGGGCATCTTCCCAGGCTAATTGAAGATGCATTGCGGCTTCTGTCTTACCTAAAGGCTGTCAGGTTTGTAAAATCTCATCTGTACATTGGTACTGACTGGCAACAGTCCGAGCAAATGGATTGGGATTATTTCTATCAACCTCCCAAGCCTCCGCCATTTCAGTCCATTTCACAACATCACTTTGAGGAAGAGATGTTGTAAAGCATTTGAACTGGTCTTCATGCTTGGAAGCCTTGGGCACAGCATCCTTAATCTTATGAAGCAAGGTGTCACCTAGTATGGCATTATTAGTCATTGCTAAATATAAATGAGTGACATGGTGTACATACCTTGCGACACGTTTTTCTGCCAATTGAAATCTCCAAAATGTTGATCGAGTTTTTCGCATCGATGCCCAGGACCCATCTCTCTTGTTGAGGCTGCCACACCATTAGATATTGCTCAACTGCGTTCCGGTGCTTCTCCATCATTCTCACTGACATGTATGTGGAAACTCATACAATACTTCTCCTGGCAATCCTTGATGTGGCCTGGCAAATGAAATTTGGGAACCAGATAAACCTTGTTAGGTATTTTTGGTTGCATGAAGTTGCCGTAAATGTTGATCCGCTCCTCAAGGTTGATGGACCATTGACATGCAATATTGTAAGACGTTACGATGTGTGGGATGCCATTGAAATGTCTGATGGTGGTTAGGTACCCAAAGTCCATTTCGACTTGACTATTAGAATATATTTGAGGACATAGCATAACATGGTACAGGGAGGAAAGAGCTCACGTCTCACCAATGCGTAGATCCACTGTACATAGCGGAAGCTTTAACTCGTGACATGTACACACTATGCCACCTACTCCACTAGCTGCAAGATCTCGTGTTCAAATACCACTTCTCTTGTCACCTTTTGCTGCTTCGTGGTTGCTACACGAGCTCAGAGGTTGAATGATTCGCTTATCGAAGTCCTTCAGATGCTTGCGAAAGATCTTGGTATCTACAAAATATGTGAGTCCCTTGCTTAGACCTGGGTCCTTGTCTTCGCTGGAAACATTGAACCTTTCGAGCCGAAAATTGGCATCCATCCCAATGTAAAGGGTATCCTCCCATGCATTGGGGCTAAATTGATATTAGTTGATGGTCTCGAGGCCAAGTGAAGGCACATACCCATCAGGATCCACACGTTCTGGTATATTAACCCCAGGACGTGGACATGCTAGGCACTCCACGGCACATGATCCAGGCTTGGCAGCCTTCCATCCACCCAGATCATTACCAATACCTGCTCTTTTCAGAAGTCGAATGAAAGACCACTTGTGTGTGACACAGATGAAAGCATCAAAATTATCCTACATACTCTGTTAGTCAAATTTATGTATAGAGTAATCGTATTCTTACCGAGGGAGCCGTGACACCTGTATTGTTGGTTAAGTGAACCAGAGAATGGTAATACTCATACGCTGATATCTTCCCCATGAATGTAAGCATTTGGAATTGTTCTAAAGTGGCAGTTGTGACAGCAGTACAGGGTTCTGTATCTGTTGCAGGGAAAAGCCATGAGCCATGGAGCTGCAGGGCAAACGAACGTTTCTGCATGCAGCTACAGAAATCGAGGGCAACATCATGGATGCCATTGGTGTCAATGATGGTAAAGCGATTACCGAATGCTGCTCGTGGATGGGGGCATACTTCACCAGCGAGATGCCCTACTTGATACTGCAGCCCAAGCTCACGAAGGGGAACTTTATTGAAGTAATTACTGTTCCAACGCTGCAAAATCTATTAATGGCTGATATATTGAGACACAATGGCATGCATACCTGAATCACATGGGTTGGACATGTGACATGTAATGAAACAATACAGGAACAGCAAAACAACCTTCCATCTCTGCAGGTGATGCAGTGGAAGGCACAATCTGTATCCTCACAGCCAAGCACCACACAGTGACTCTGCGAGATAGCATCTCCACGGCCCTCCCTTCTTAAACTTTCTGTGACATAATCATCCACATGGGCACTGAATGTTAGGAGAGGATTGTACTAGTAGTAAATTAGATATTATAATTTAATGCTAACATTATAGTGAATGTTCTCACCATGTAAATGCATCATTGAGGGGCTGTTGTGATGTCTTCGACATCACCAGCCATGGCCAAGACATATGCCTCAGGATCTAGATGATATTCGTCGTAGGGAGCAGTGTTATCCCAGTCCTCAAAGTTGTTGGATCCCGGTATGAATTCAGGGAGATCATGGTCATCTCAAGCAGCCTTCCATTTTCGTTTCTGGGGAGATACTGGAAGATGGACAAAGCCATGCTTGACAGAGGAACTATGTGTCAATGGACCTGCAAATGACCAAGAATGGTGATGATGACAGTGGTGAGCTGGGGCAGTATCGGTCGGGTCAGTGTACAGCTCAATGGAGTGACTGTTCCACCCAATACAGTGCTGTTTGAGTTTGGCCTTGGGATTGTGAAGGATGGCCATTGACAGCCTGTGATGAATGGGGAAGATGCTGTAACAGACACATAGAAGACACTGATATAGTGTTTGATTATTAGCAAGGATATGTAAAAAGAAAATACCATGAGAGTCATTGACCATGGCCTGCCATGGTTACTCATTGTCTAGCTCAGTCTCGCATTGTCTGGAACCAAAGGTAATCAGATTGAATTGATACCGTGTCTAATATCTACGTCTGTCAGCAAAGCCTGTGATGTGCATGGATGTGCTGGCTATGAGCTAGGTGCCTCATATGACACTCTTCAGATTCTTTCCACTGGCAAAGATGTTCTCGAACTGCATGCTTGCAAGCCTTGACTGCCTTCGACTTTGCAATCTTGTCGGCAGTAGGTCCTTCGAAGAGGTCGATTCATGGCATGTGGGTCTTGGTGGGTCGAAATGTCAACTGCCAAGATTCAGGTGGGCCAGGTGGATGAACCTTAGGCTCCACAGCAGCAATAGCTTGTGTGTGGGTGTCTGGGTCCAGATCATTGAAGAGCCATCAAAGGGCATATTGTACACACTGTAGAATAGAACTTTTAGAACAAACTCAATGAATGAAAACCTCTTTGTGCACCTTGCGATGCTCCATCAATCCATTATCACTATGATCCTGTGGTGGCCAGTACAGGATGTGCTGCTGCCATATGGACTTGAACCATACATCACTGAATGTTGCAAAGTCACTGGTTTTGAGGACATGAAGGTAGACAGTGTTTTTTGCAAGAAATTCTTGCTCATCACATCCAAATCCTGTCTGATAAGGGAGGGGAAGAGGTGAGGCGATGGGTGTTTGATATAACTCTGATATGGCTTACTGTGGCTGTAAACCCAATGTTTCGGGTTGGTTCCATCATTTTGTCCTGTGACAACAACAAAATCAAATTGATCTTCCGAGGCCCATTTACTGTACAGGCTGACAAGTACAACTCACACACTCCAGTTCATATGGCCCGGGCAGTCACTGATGTCATTGACATTGAAGCCGAGACAAAAGTTAAGTTTATAAGGTCAATTTACCCTTATCAGCCTAGAAAACCTTTCAGAGAGACTAGCCACACAGGTATCTTTCAATTTTGCCTGCTTTTCCCTCTAAAATTGTGCCCTAGAATTTTTGTCAGATGAAGCATAATTTTGATGCAGCATTCGATCAAAATCATGCACCTTGATCACTATCCTCAATGCCTGCATCCGTGGGGCGTCCTTGAAAATATCAAACTGAGGAAGAACAACGTCAAGCACATGCTGAAAGCAGTGCTCAATCCTATGCTAGGTACACTGTGTCTTAGAACTACCCAAAATTTACTGATTGTTTCTTAGGCATAAAAGAAAAATAAATAAACGGCGCCAATGGAAATACCAGGTAGCACATCTGTGGGTACCTGTCAATGACCAAGGACCCCTTACTGATACTGTTCTAGACCTTTGCAAGTTTCTGCCGCCTTGATGCATCAAAATTTTTCACAGCCCAAAACAATGTATGTATTCTCTGTTACAACAGAAACTCTTAACATATACTTTATAGTATCAAATCTCTAACCAAGCGACTGCTCGATCAGGCCCTACACAAGAACAACAACTTCCTAGCTCTAGTGGATCGTTCTCCTTGTGCATATGCAGAGAGATTATATGTCAGCTTCATGGAAACAGTGACTCGCACAATACCTCGAGGAGATGACGATGAACTTTGTCAGGAGTTGATGAAGATCAGCGAACTCATCAAAGACATCACAGCATTCGAAGATAGGATACTCAATGCTGCAGGCATGGGGAATGATCTTGGAGAAGTACAGCAGATCTGGGAGAGAATGCAGGAGGTCGAACGTTGGCTGGAGGATATCCTGTGTGGTACACTAGAGGGCATGGACATCTTAACGAAGGCGTATCAGGACAAGACATTATTATATCAACAAGTAGCGAAATAGATTTCATTACATCCATTGTAATTAATACAATAGCATATCAAAATTGTATGTGGTAACAGCAGCAAAAGATAACTACAATGACAGAGTACACCTATCACAACTCTAACCATCGTCTTCGCCGTCAGTGAGTATGATCTTGACTTTGTTATTTGCCATTGCATTCACATAGTGAGTACAGGTGGCAGCATGGGAAGGATGAGGGAGGTAGGCAGTGCCATTGACATCGAGGACCAATGGAGCGATGGTGTTCCTATGGAGACACAGATTAGATTAATCAATGATATCAATGGTTTAGAGAGCAACACATACCAGCCTTGGAAAATTCCGACCTGGTAACCAACAGTAATGGTATACAATGTACTCCTCCCAGCAGGGCATGCATGCCAGCCTCTAGATCGTGTCAACTGTCCTTGGCTGGCTTGGAGGGGCACCGTCGGCTTGCTGGGTGATGAGGGTGTCTCACAACAGGTCTCTGAGAAGGTAGGGAGGGATAGTGAACATTGTGACAGAGAAAAGATGATATTTGACTAACCTGGAACTGCCATAACAGACATAGCCATGTTAGCTATGCTTACAGTGGCCTCGCCACCACTAAGGGATGGGGAAATGGGGAGCCGATCGGACTCACTCATCAGAGCCGAATGAGTGGGACCGAGTGCAGTAGGCAGTGCAGCTGAAGGCAATATCAATACGTGATCTATTGCAAAAGTTCCGAGAGAAATATTACCTGATATCAAGCCACGCTCCTCAAGAGCTAGGACCAGCTGCGATAGCTGAGTGCTATCCAGACTATCGAGATAACATTTTGGGCTTGGGGGCATCATTGCTGACCAAATTGTGCCTACAGGCAAATCAGTGTGAGCAAAACAATGATACCATGACTGTATAGTTGTGCAGGATATCCCAGAGAAACTGCTGCCAATCGGCAGACATCTGATTGATTTGTTCTGGGCAGCAAAGTTTTAGTGTACATTACAGAAAAGGTACGTTTGTGGAAGTTTTCTAGATTTCTGTTATTGCGGAACTAAATAATTATTTTAGATGGCCCCAGCTGGCTGGTGTACACCCAAGCAAAGTGCCTGGTTTACAAGCCAGCTGGTGAAATTCCATCAAACTCGCCTCAAAAATAATGTTGGGACTTTTCTGGCAGCGGTGGTTAAGAAATTCATGCAACATTGGCCATTACCTGAGTGCACAGAAACCATTGCTGGCAACAGTCCAGAGGATATCGAAAGACGGGCAGTGCAGAATTTGCATTATCAGAAACAGAAAGAGGTGAGGTTATTTCATTGATGTAAGATACATACTAACACAAATATGATAGCAAATCAAGAACCAGTGACACGCCCCCAGGGTGTTTACGCATGTAATTTTGCGTTATTAGGCATTGCATACCTAAAATAGAAATCTGTGAATGCAATAAGAGAGAATATACCAAGAGTGCAATGATATTAAGCAAGTACAATGAATATTGGAAGTGACTATTGGTAGAGTGCATGCTCTAGCTTAGAGCAATACTAGATAAGGTCAATCTAAGTATGAGAGCTCAGTGCTTGATACTAACTGCACCAAGATAACATTGTGTGGGTATCAGAATATAATAATTAGAGACACATGTGATACTAGATGAAATACGAGAGACATTGATCTATGATGCACAAGGCATGGATCAACTGGCAACTTGCGCACATATTGATATAATGGCCACATATGAATAAAACCAAGAATACTTACTTCGGCTGAAGAGTGCAAGGCCTAGACGAATACTAAGTCATCACAAATGACAGAGACACTTAGAGAAATATGAATAAGTCGAATTGGGACTTGTTTGATAAGAGATATCTCCGAGGATATAGCTGGAGACATGACCTATCACTGGGGACAGTGTTAACCAACATCACAACCATGCACGCTACAAAGTCTGGGTCCGAGTCGGGCATTTGACTAAGTGCCAAGTGATGGCGTGCTCATGCGGCATGCACGGGATGCAAGGGATGGAAGGCCGCAGAAGAAATAATACTATAACTGGTTGTACTAATTTGTAGATCATAGAAAGTATAAATACAGTAGTATAGAAGTAGTGTACAAGTTTCGGACCCCTGGTGTAACGGTGCAAAGCTTTTCTGCCATGTGCTCTAGCACTTGGAGTTGTTTGTAGCTTCGAGCGAGAGAATATAGACATTAGCTGAGACTTATTGTGTGATATTGAGTAGTGTGCTAGACAAAGAAGGTTAATGCAGCACTTGGTGCATAGGTTTTGGTCATTGTTTGACTTGTGCTCTTATAGAGAGTTCGAGTTGAGTGTCAGTGTGGACACTTTCTCACTTCTTTGAGGTTCTTGTGCGATGCAAGGCACTACAGGCGGCAGAGTTTCGAACCCTTTGGTCTGATTAGTGTTTGCTTTCTGTATTTCTGCAGGTTGGCAAAGGTTCAAACCCTTTGGCTTGTCGGACAGGGTTATCTGTGTTATTTTGTGTTCTCTGGATCGCATAGGTTGGAACCCTGTGGATCTATGATTGGTTAGGAAGCTCGAGTGCATAGGTATAGACCCTGTGGCTTGTGTGGATTGTGTTAGTGTATTGGTTTCTGCTTGGAGCGCTGTGCTTTGAGTCGTGTCTAGTGTTTAGTTCTGTTGTCCATTGTGGCTGTTTTGAATAGCGCACAACTGTAGAAGAGTTGTGGTTACGTCTATCAATGTATAGAGTTGTTGTTAAACCCCTTTGCCTTGAGGCCAAGCGACGAATGTTGCTCCTCTTGTTTGAGAAAAGCTTTTAGACTTAGAGAAGTCTAGATACGATACGAGTGCTATCGCTATACGTGTATCTTAGAGATATTGAGGATACAGTTCTTTGTGTCGCTACTTCTATCGCATCAGAATCCCCCAACGAACTTGAGTGTGTTTGTGTGTGTAGTGTTAGGTGTGGGTGTGATCAGTGTCTTTGACTCTGTTGCATTTCTAGCTTGTGCACACAGGCAGCTCTTCACCAGTTTAATAATAACTGAGGCAAAGCTTGGACTGTGGCTGCCACCACCGCCAGTGGCAAATCATTGTTTACTTCCCCCAAAAAGAAGGTAGTATATACCTTGCGGCTGCAGCACCATATTTGAGCGGTTCAAATATACTCTCGACATTACTACAAAGACTGCATGCAACCTGCTGTCAAGAAAGTTATCTGACACTCTCTCAAGCCCCTCTCCCATGGTCAAAAGCTCACCATCATCAACAAGATTACCCATGATACCTTCCAATCCAAAAGCAAAGAAATCAAGGTCGAGGTTTTGGATGCCATAGAACAGCTTCATGAGGAGTGAGCTGAGGCTTCCCAGAAAGGAGAACAGAGCCCAGAAGACTACCTTGAGTGCATCATCTGGTGTCTTCCATCTCTATAATAACTGATACATGTTCAATTGTTTACAGTGCTATTGATGCTGCACTGGCACTTCTGAATCGCATCCTCACCGACCTCGCTCTACAGACTGGATGGTGTTTTTTGGTCATCGTGGGTGGTCCAGATCCAGCCGATGGAGGAAACATCCGTACAGGAAGGTCAGTTTAATTTTTGCTAGCATCGTCAATACTATCTCATGCATCTCCAGTTTTCATGTGGGCATTAACGGTGATATGCTTGGCATTGTAACAGGAAATGCAGGAATGGTAGTCTTATAGCGACTAAGGACTACTGGTATCTATCCCTAATGCAATCCTTGCGTTCAACACGATCACCAATTTTTAGTTTGAGGTTTTGAGGCTGATAGAAGGTCTCTTCCAAACGAATAGTCTTTTGTTTACACAAGCACGATGGTGAACTACTGTCTGCAAGGGACACGTTGATTCAAATCCACTCGCATGCAGCAGGTATAGTTGGATAGGGTAGAGGTATGGTTTGTTCAGAAGAATGTATATTGTAGTTGGAGTCTAAATAAATGTCGGACACTCAAGTGACTTGTGTGATGTCTCAACAATCCGTGCGATGGCAAGGTTAGCACACTGGCTGTTTCCTGAGGACACATTTGTCTCGAAGGTACACTGACCTCATTAGCACGATAGCTAATTTACATGAAGGCTCGGTGCCTCGATGACCACTTGGTCTCACAATGCCATTGGTACTTTTTACTGGAGTCTCGCGATGGTTCTTTACAACTTCAAATATACTCTCTATGCTTTCAAAGTGAACTTAGCGTCTGTCGCGTCGGTTCGAGGATCACACAAAGCCGTCAATACAACTGAAGCTAACTGCTAAGGGGTCAAATCTCGGGGATGGCAAAGCCTCCCGTTTATTACTACCTACTGAACTTATATACACTACGGGGGTAATCATTCAATCGGAGTCTGTAGACGCTGATTATATCCTGAGGGCTGGCATAATTAACAAGTAATTTGAACATGCAGGAGATTCTGAGATGAATTTAAATAATCAGGCCAATTTTATTAGCCCTTTCCGGCCCAGAAACAGCTGAGAAAGGGTCAAACATTATCACAATAATATGATGCAAGATATCCCAATGATGTCTTAAGATGACTTCAAATAAAAACAGCCTCGTTCAATATGAAAGCGAGAAAGAAAGGTAAAATATAGACCGGCTTTTCGGCATCTGAAAACGGTAGTAAAAGGAAGACTAAAGTGACCATGTTTATGGTAATAAAAGCATATGCCGATGTTGAGAAAGAGTAAATTATTCCCAAGGCTTTCGGAGACTCTGCTACCCTTCTTACAATGAGTCAATACAAACTCCGCATAGCACTTTCCTTGGCTTTGCAGACCCGCCAAAGTCCATAGTCAGTTATCGTTTTCCTGGTTTTTGCCGGGACTGATGATTTTGGTAATATATTTCCTTATTAGACCTATTTTATTCAAAATATGCGGGCCCAGAATATTCAGCCTAACCGGGATCCGATAAGGCTAGCATTGGCCTGTGCGTGGGAAGACTCTTCTCAGTATATGTTCAGCCTTATCTCAGTCCGATAAGGATGAGATTATCATGACCATCTGGATATCTGGATGGTCGGACGTCCCGGAAGTCAGATGCCTGGATCCGATCGTACCATTTGTCCAGATGTCCGGACTTAGGATAGCGCAGTCCACGTATACATTGACTAATCAAGCACCCCGATTCTTCCTTAATATGGTAATTGTACTTTGTACCGACGTTGGACACAAGGACCACAGTCAAATGAGATACAAAGCCAAGGTTTCTCTGTAGTAAATGGCTACAACTTGTTGCAGAACTCGGACATCTAAATTCAATATATTGTCTGCTAAAAACACCTCTAGCAGGATGGTTGTAAGAACTTGTTCATCTAATTTTCTTTTGTTACTGTGATCATTCCAAAGCTTAAATGGTTTTCGTTTGTATGTGCGTACTCCTTCCTAATTTGACTCCACAGCACGCACTCTCTTCCCTCCCACCACTTCTTTTTCCTCTCCTTCTGGGTCCTTCTTCTATTTCCTGCCAACTCTCGCATCCCGGGCCTAACTTTTTTATGGGACCAGCCAGCAGCACCGTCGTGGGATCGGCAGGTCGTCACGGCCACCTTGCACGTCCGCAGCGCAAACGTAGAAGTCCAAACGCGGCCCCGCAAAGCAGGTGAGTTGATGCCCAACTCAACTGCTGCCGCCGTTGATTCCGTGCCTAGGAATCGAATTATCGGTCCATCGACGTACGTGGAACGTCGTCCAGACGAGGTAGATGAGATGGCACCCGTGCTTCTCATTCCTCAGAGCGAGGTCAATACCTCCAGGAAGAAACAACGCGTCTTGTCGAAACTACTGCGTCCGTTGTCCGCTGCGCAAGCTGCAATAACTAGAGCGTTAAAAAAGATCGCCGGGGTTGGTATCAGATGTCGTGTCGGTGCACAGAAGTAGCCGTCATCCAATAGGTGAGTCCTTGTGATTAGCGGCATGCGGCATTTATTCACTCACTCTATGCATACAGTCCTTTCTTGTCTCCCTTCATCTTACTTCCTTCATCCATCCATTAATTACTTGGCTTTCTCCTCACCCATTTCTTGAGATACATCTCACCTATATCTTTGCATACATACATACATTTGGCATGTGTACATACACACATTCTTATACTATATACTTCCTTCTTTCATAATCTAATCATAACCGCAAATCGAGAATCGCTGATCCCAACATCCCCAGTCAGATCCAAGCTTATCCTGATCATTTTATCAACACCTATACGCTCGTCAGCCAGACGATGATATGACGGATGAAAATTTGCATTACCATAGTGGGCGAATGATTCCACGCGTACGGTAGAATACCTGGATGAGCTTATCGAGGACCTGGGTCGTAGTAGACTCTGCCAGTTTGCGCGAGGGAATTTCTCATGAAAGATGTGGACCTATTTGCGTCTGCGTCGTGGGGATCTGTCTGTTTGTGTCCCAGTACACCTGCGCAAGTTTGAGCCACCAGATGGAGGTGACGACCGAGCTAACGAATCAGTCCGTGCCCTCTCCGCAACTAGCACCAGTTCTTAGACTGCGCAGGACATCTCCACTTATAATCTCCCCTATGCAGACCCTCGAACCAGAAGCAGTTGAATAGTCAACGATGATGTCAGGAAGATGAACCATCTCCCTGGCTGGCTTGCTAGACTCTTGTAGGGGTAGCATTTGCCTGAACATGACTGGATATTGAGAGATCTAGATATCGAGCGACAAACGAAAAACACGGATGATCCGACATAAATAGCTAGGAAGAAGCGACGACAGACCTGGTAACATGTACGTCCACAGTGCAGATGTCTGCGGCCTTGTCAAGCGGCACGAATTGCAGCTTCCAGCACACAGCTTAACATTCCAGGGTCCCATCCAGATAGTAGCGGAGACGGCCAATACTGGCAGAGGGAAATCCAGATAGGCACTAGTCTTCCATCAGCTGGCCATGCGTTGACCATCATGAAGTTCGCGCTCGCATATTGCTAGTCCCCACCTCCCTATCCGCCTTGTTCACCTCTGAGTGCGCATGGTGGACGAACTCCTCCTGAGGCATCTCCCTGCTCAGCGCATCCGTCCAGGTATTGGGAGAAAGGGCATTCAGTCAACCGACCGTCACCACCTCCCCCTCCACCGAATGATGGAATGAAACGGTACGATCCTCGATACGAGGTGCGGGACAATGGTCGGGACAGAGACTATGATATGGAAGCGCGGATGGAACAGCAGCGGTCTTTCCCAACACCACCGGAGGATGGGCGGTGAGGAAATCATTTTGCGTCCAGCAGCAACCGTAGTTTGGAGAGCCCTCATCCAGATGGCAAGGGACGAAAAAAGAACTTCAAAGAGGATGCGATCCTTTCAGCTGAAGCTGCACGTCGCAATAGGAGGAAGAAGAATGGGAGCATCAGTGGTGTCAGCCCCAATGGACTTGGGAACGGGCTTCCCAAGCGCAGAGAGGAAGGCCTGGAGACACTGACACCAAAACCGTTTGTGGTTGAGCATACTCAACCAAGCGATCGTATGCCCCCCAACTTCAAAATGGGTTATGGCAAGGATCGCAGCTCTCCTGGCCCCATCAGCTCAAATGGTTTGGGTTCCTCGACTAGACCTTCGCCTACAAGCGGTGCTCCCCATCGCGTCGTGGACGAAGACTACAATGAAGGTGTTGCTGACGCTCTGATGGGACTTGCAGCTGGCACACCAGGCTTCCGAGCACGAGATTCGTCGAGTGCGCTGGTTCCTTCGCGTTCGCCAGCGGTATCCTCTTCGAGCAGGCACAGCGATCCTTCATCTCGTTCTCACCCCATGCATCATGACTCTGTTTCATCTACACGATGTCATGCCTCACCACCTCTTCTTTCCGCCCCTCTAAAGCGACCCTTGAGTCCTGGCGTTAATGAACTGTCAGATGCCAAGCGCTCAAGGATGAACCTGCACAAGCGACGTGGAACCTCTCCTCCTTAGTCTCGTACCCACCCGTAAAAGTGATATCTCTTCCTCCGAGCGTCAGCGAGGAGGAATCGGTCCGAGACACGTGTGGCAGAGTTGAAAAATCGTTACAGAGATAATTCTGCGGATTTCCTGTAAGTTGTTTTCAACTCCGCAAAACGTAGTCACCACGTGGAAACTATCTGCCAGAACGGATGGGGACGAGACTACTCCTAGTCGTCACGCACCCTCCTCGCGTCCGTCTCCGATTCCTTTCCGTACATAGCCCACGTCTCGCTTGCCTGAGGCACATTACCCACCAAGTCCCCCGTTACCTGCAGTACTTCCTCCACATCCAAGACCTATTGGTTTAGGGCTGTCGAATGGCTCGGTGCCGATCGCATTGCCTCCGATCACCACTCTTTCTCCGATGTCGACGGCACCCTCACCAAGTGGTACAGAGTGAGACAGGGACGACAGGATGCAGGTTGATAATTGGTCTATATCACCACCACCTCGTAGTAAGATGCCGGATGCTGGTCGGTCTCCCCCAAAAGCAACGCCTTCGCCACCTGTCGTTGAGAAGAAGAAGCCTTCTTCGTGAGCTCTGGTTGGATCCCTCGTCAATTTATGATTTTTAATGAGAAGATAACGAGTGCATCAGTAATGTCGTCGCAATTGTTTTTTTATCTTGCATTATTTTATCTCCTTTGCTTTGGACGTACATCTTTTTTGATTTGTTAATAACATCGTTGTAAGTCTGTAGAACGAATGTTGTCATGCATGCTGATGTCGAGGAGAGTCGGAAGCGCCGTCTCGAAATGTACGATGAGTACACGTCACCCGGGGGAACCTCATGGACTCCCCATCCGGACAACGATCGGTGAATCCGGATATTGCTTCGACGCCTAGATATCTGGCAACAGGCCCTTTGAATTTTCCGCTACGTCATCAATTACACTACCGCTCTGCATGATCATGACAGTCAACACAGTGCCTGCGCAAGTTTCTGCACCGCCAGCGCTCTCAACCGATACATTTGCATCGGATAGAGGTGATGCTCCGGAAGGCAACTGGGTCGATGTGTGTAGGGTAGCCTTGTCGGGCTTCGTTGGGGGGACGGAGGGGGGGAGGGGGAGGCGAGAAGTCAAGGAAGCTGAGGTCCTGGATTCGGTTGGTGTTGTTGGAGGTGCCAGGAAGGAGGAATGGAGGTATCGTCGGCTCTGCAGCCAACATGGTGTCACAGTGTCGAGATTAAGCACCAGCATGGATTCTAGCAATTCGATAGGCAGTTTTAGCCAAGGGCCCTATACTGTTCCCGTTACATTCAGAAGAAGATAGGTCAGTAAAAAGGAGATGTACATGGAAGGGGCTAATGTATCTCTAATGCTTGTTCCTGCTAATACATACATGAGTGGCACAGAAAGCAAGTTGCCGGAAGAAACGCGATCTTTGTCGGGCCGTGCTACTTGCCTCTGGAAGACAATCAATGAACTTCGACCCGATATGAGTCAGCCTCTAGTCGTCGTGTTGTCTTAACATTGACAAACGCCTAATCGCTCGCCTCCTGCAATACTTTGTGCACTATGGGCAGAAAACAAAGATATAGGCATTGAGAAGATGGCCGGCATCGCCAGCTACGAGCGTTTGGCACAGCCTCGACCATGAGAATTCGCTTCAAACGCCCTCGAAGCACTAAACGATAACTTCACACGCACGACCTGGGACGCGACCGTAAGAATGACATCTTTCAGAGAATACAAGGAAGGCAACGCCTCTAATGAGCAGTAGGTCCCGGGCATTAGAAGATGAGACGTCGAGATAGCACAAAAACGTCTAAGTATGAGGCTCCGCACACGATCCGATTGAACACAAGAGCATGCTGGGAGTGATGGTTGACGGGACAATGTATCAGGCCACCCTCTAGGTAAAGTTCGGAGGAAAACTGCTAGGCTGAGGTTGTGACGATACAGCCGGCCAGCACATTTACCCATCACAACACAAAACCATCACCTCAAACAAACTCTCCTCTCCAGCAGGAAGAGAATGAGGCGACAGTGTTCCATCATGAAACAAATGGAGGTGCTTTCACGACGGCCCCATGAGCTCCCACTACTTCAAAGAAGCTAGCAAGGTGGGTTGCACGAAGGAGTGGACACGCCTGCAAGGGTGCCGGATGAGTGACTGGAGATGGCACAATCTACAGGGATGTCACAGGATGGACGAGCATTATCCGCCCATGCAAAGGAAAAATTGTTTGCTTGCAATTACATCAGTACAGGGGATGCTGCCGCCGTTATTGAATCAGAAGACCTTCCACCAGCGGGTCATGCGCCTTGACAAAGGTGGACTGGAACAGCAGTAGTGTTAATATAAACTTTGCGGTGCAGGGTTATAGCTAACCTGCAGCATGTCTTAGATAGGTACAGGGCGCCGCTGGGACGGCACCAATGTTTCTCGCATCGACGACGGCGCACGGCGCATCCTTTCTCTGCTTTCGTCTCGATATACGAGGGTTCTGTTGCAGGTTGCGCAGATCCTATGCAACGAGTGAAATAACCCTGTATGTCCAATTAGAAGGAAGGTAGGCGTCTCCGTGGCACATGACTTGGCTTGAGAGTGACTACCATGGAGCCGAGGCACCAGGATCCGATGGAATATTGAAGATAAGTTGCATCTCGCGAGATATATCCACGCCTCTTATCCTGGTGGCGCATGTGGCTCCCCCAGGGACGTTGCACTAAACAACGATCATCACAGTACACTCACCAATAGAGGCAGAATACATACCAGTCAACATTCCATACTCAGAACCAGCCTGCTGGCTTCTGATACCGAGCTGTTTTAGAGTCGTCATTATTATCTGGAAGTGTTTCTTCTGTGTCCGGAAGGTCAGGATATTTGTGGCCTAGAGTGTCATCATAAGAGAGATGCGCCTCTGAATATCAAGCAAATGAGACTGTTATGAGAGGAAATATGACCTAAGGACACTGTACCTCGAGGAACGCTATAAACTCTGCTGAAGTGATTTACATCAATTCTTGTTCGCTCTCTTGTTGATGATAAACCCTGCAGTGTTCAACGCACTTCTGGCAGATCAAACAAGCGAGTCATTCTGAGGTAATCGCTAGAATTTCCTTCAAAGACAATGATCTATCTTATATCAACATTATTCGATGAAGATACCAGCATCGTAGGCGTAGATTCGTCGACTGATATCCAAGGTGAAACGACAACGTCCCGATGTTTCGAAGACAAAGATGACAGGACTCTCCCGTAGTCCTGGTCCCTGAAAATGCAACAAGGCCAATCACCAACGAGGATGAAGACATAACAAAGAGCTTACAGATGGCCAGCCCCACGCAAAAAGCTGACGTCATAGAGGCGCGCAGCCAGTATACCTGCTGACTTTCTACATGGTGCTAGAAAGTTTGTAATCATCTGCGATTGCGCTGCAATTTGTAATTATAAGGTGTCAGCCTAGACCAATACTCAGAATAGCAAGCGTACCAAGTAAATGCCGAAGCCAGTACGCTACAAGCAAAGACGCGTCCGGCGCGCAGACATCCGGGATTTGTGTCAGCTGGAAGTCGAGCACACCCACACAGACGAATGTGGATACGAACGTCGAGATGAGCTGTACCCAGAACGTCACCCGTGGCGGGATATGCATGTAATGAGCAAGCTTTAGGTCTTGCGCAAAGTTTAATGTGGGATGTGGTGACAAACCCATAAGACTTGAAGAAGTTCAACGCGTTGGCATTCCCTGAGAACCACAGTCCGCCGAAGAACTCAGCGAGAACGTTCAGGGTGATCTCGGCTTTGGTAATTGAACGAATTATACCGACGGGGACGCAGAAAAGGAGCTAGGGCAGCATGAGCAAACAGTTTGTGCGCTGTAACGCAAGGGCAAGCTTACAGCAAGGAGGATACCGTACAAGACGACTGCGGGTGTGGTTGATGTTGGAAGCGCCGATTCCTGCTGCTCCAAGAGCAACAGAGAAAATCAGGACACTATTGAGTGGAGTTATCAGCATCTTTTGTTGCGTAAATGCAAGAAATTAAACTTACAGTGCATACTGCCACTATATAATTTCTACTCTCTCCTGTGTTATCGAACACGCCGTTGGATTTTATCAGCAGATCTGCCTTGCTATTAACACAGAAATCCAAGATTCGCACACAAGACACCTACATCCAGTATACCACACATTATTTACCCAAAGAGCTACAATCTTCAAAAGTCAAGGTTACGATAGTACATGGAGAGAAGCATGACATACAATGGGCATTGTTACCAGAGCTCCCACGACATAATTCGCCATAGTAAAGAAGGGGTTTATTAAGGGACCCCCTCGAAACTGAGCACATTGTAGTCGAAACTTGAGATAGGGTTTAGACCTAGACCACTGTATCCACCTGAACCATCGTCAGATCAAAGCATTAGCCAGAGGAACTCGCCAGTGACCGCATCGAGGAGGACATCCTTTGGTGCAATCCATGTAATCCAGATAAAGTAGGACAATGCCTGAAATATGAAGCTAGTGTGGACATGTCAAGGTTTGCGACGATGGGGAAAAGGCAAGCTTACTTTGGGAACCCTAGCAATGATTGAGCAGTTAGACAATGAACGCAACGTCGCAGCTCTACTTACAAAAATACACGAACATCCCACAGAACACGTATAGGAAGAACCCCATCTTTGAAGAGATCCTTTAGTATAACGTGAATTAATCAAGGACAATCTTTTTACCCGTGAAATACGCCATCCATTCACAACTGCATTTCTCTCCGAATAAAATGCACGCTATTACACCAACCAGTTAGATATTACTAGGCGCTAGAAGAGAACTTACATTCAAGCCAAATTACTAGGCCATATCGCGTACGAAGGGTAGACAAGGAAATGGCATGTTATCCCGGCCAAGCCGTACCGTGTCCCAGGTGAAAAACGATAATGCGCGTCATGGGCCGGGTTGTTCGGTCAAGCTAGCATCTTAGCCAGACAGACCCTCTAGACATCATTTGGTGGGCAGTCACAAGGTTTCACCTGAGGCCTGATCAGTAAAGGCACAGGATACCGTTCGCAAGCACCTACGAAAGAAGATGATATCCCTGACTTAAGTTTGACGTCCTTTGCTACAAATGTGATCAGCGGCGATTTCGAAATTGATGTGAAACAGGTCCCATTGTTGATCAAGTGAATACACGGCTGATCATGATCACGACAAAAGCTGTCTTTGGTGTCCCTACAAGATACGGAGTGCGCATCATTTGACCGTTGGATGTTCGGAGAATGCACGTTCTCAAGAGCTGGGCTGTAAAAGGTATAAATCCACCAGAGATTGAAGACCTGCTCGATTACTTCAACGAAAACAATTCGCACAGCTTGTTACGAAATAGACAAATGTAGTAGTATCATATTCAGCGCTGCCTACACATGAACATAGACTGAGGAAATCAGTAAGGTACGGCGTCGTTTAGATGGCGATAACAGACCTTTATCTACCAATGTGACCTGCCCGTCGTCAACCCCCTAGGTCATAAAATAAGAATCTCATAGAGTAGATGTGGTGCCTCGCTCACTATGTACCCCGACTGTCGACTGGAGCTCGGACAGCCATGATTAGAAACAGCAGTATTCTTCCGAGATCTGACGATTGCCGACAAAGTAATCAGCCATGATATCGCGGCAGATACGCACCACTGCACCTTATCGCCCTGCAAAGTCGGAACGCGCTAGCTTGTGACTGGGCAACGCGATGTCGTGGAGGGAAGCAGTGCTGGCGATGACCTGCACATCTCTTCGCCACTGTCTCTTCGGCACGCTCGCCTAGTTCGTATTTGGCGTTTGTTCTGTGACAACCCAGTTCTCGATGGATACCGACCGTTTGTGGAAGAAGCGAGGACAATGCGTTTCCTGTAGTCCATAAGTGTTGGACATATGTGCTGATTTACCTGTATAAGTGCATTGGAAATGGATGCTGCCCACAAACAAGTGAAATGAGGTGCATACATGCGCCCGGCTCCATTCTACGTGATCCTCTTGGGGACCTGTCTTGTAAATCGCAGAGAGTAGATGGACAACCATTACTGTAGCATGTTCAGAAATGCATTTGTGGAGACAGAGACGTACTCACCTCAGCCTCATCTCGTCGAGGTCTATTTCACTTCATCGGCAGTAAGTGATGGCCCTGAACAGTGATTCGTGGATAGCATATCCCTGTGTAACAGTGGTCTTCAGTACCAGCTATATTCAGAAGAAATAATGTCTTCGCCAAAGCCAGATAGTAGCTGTAAATGCGAGGCAGGCGCAGAAAAAAAGTCGGCAAGGAATGTCATAGTAAGAATTCAAAGATGCAATCAGCCACTGTTATCAACAGCTATCAACAACGCATCCACGGCTTCCATCCATTTTCTCCAAATAGTCTGCCGCCCCTGACATATGCGCTTCTTGGCAACGGGGGCATGAAGGCGCAAACATTCCGTGGAGGGCAGCTCCAAGTGACTGTTGGTAGATGTGAACTAGACGAAGTTGGGGATTTTCCAGACTTCAGAAAGAACAAAAAAGGCGCGTGTCCTAGTGTTCCGGCTTAAAATGATTGGAAATGTCCTGAGTTTGTGGATCTTAGGTTCAATAATGACCTACGTGTAATTTAGAGCACAGTACCTTCCACGGGGTCAATGGATCTGAGTTTGGCAGCGTCCTGGTCCGCGTTTCATGCCGGGAAGCAGGGGGTGTGTTCTACCAGTTGGTGGTGGTACCCATTAGCACAATTTGATCAGGATAAGCAGTTGAAAGAGCATAGGATAAACCCAATCGACTCGGGTTTCGATACTGAGCTGGTTCGACATTGTTATTTCTTTCCAGGATAACTGAATGCCCAAAAAGTCTGCACCTTCTTCGCTGTAACGAAGGTGGTACTATCCATACTGGTTCTTCGCAGGACTGGGAGTGCTGGCAACGCTGTTTATTCGAGATCCAACAGCACAACCATATGTTCCTTTTTCTCTTCTATTGGAATATCATAATTTCAGTCCTTCAAATGATGGCGGGCGACATTCGCAAGATTGAGGTCAACGGGCTACGCGACGTCAAAGCTAACCTTTACAAATGTCAGTATAGACTACTGAATTCAAACGAGAAAAAATTTAATGTACAAGGTCCCGATTACTTCAGCCACAGAGCCGCCGAAATCCAGGACAGGCTCACAAAGAAGTGACACAGGTTGATCTTAACATGGTCATGGTTCTGGGAAGGCCTGTCACGATAGAGAACCGACCAGATTACAGAGATGCACCGTCCCCTGGGTCTTGAACAAATGAGATATTTGCCTCGAGTAAAGATGGCATAAAGATACTTTACCTCGAGATAAGTGCCTGGTAAATTTCACTGAGAAAATTTACGCCATTTCTGCTCGCTTTCTGGACACAAGAGCGTTTGGGTCAGAATTTGGAGATAGAGATGGGTTCTACGTACCTCTGCAACCAGTCTGAAGGCTCGCTCTAAAGAAGGCGAGATATTCTATGCTCGCATTCGACGCAGGGACAGACAAGGCAAATGGGAGCTGTCTTTATCTTCTGTATGATTTTAGAGAAAGAAAAAGAGACAGGATGCTCGCTTCGCCTACCTGAAACCCGTGCTCATCAAGAATAGTGGCGAGCTCGAATAGTTTCTTGCGGCGCCTGAGGCTGAGATACCAAAACAGGGAAGACTGCAAGTCTTGAGCTTCCTTCATACTTGGGTTCGTTGGCCTTACGCCGGTGAGATGGCGCAGTTGTCAAGAGCAACCTGGTAGGTGGGTATTAGTTGATCAGCATTCCCTGTAATGCAACGCGTCATCATGTGATGACGAAGAACATCGAGAAGGTGTTGGTGTTGGTAGGTCATGGTGGACGGAAAGCAACGAAATTTGAAATAGATTTCCGCATTTGGAAGTGCTGCCCGTTGACCCCTACCTTGCCAATCTACACCTCATCTTACCAGCAGAATAATTGAGCTCATCATACACGAGACGTAGATGCCCCCTCTCATCAACAATCATAGTCTTACCTTCATAAAAACGTCTCTATGCATATCCTCGCGGTGGTGGTTTGCTTTTTTACAAGAATCATTCATCGATGTCACTGAAATACGTATACTCTTTCTACCTCGCCAGTCTTTACTGAATCTGGGAACCATGTCATATTATGACCATAACCACCAGTCTACTCGTCATCCAGAGCTCTCTGGCCCACCATTGCCCCCTTGGGCACAAACGGACTGACATACATTATGCGCACACGATCCTCCGCAATCTCAAGAGATGCCCCAAAATTGCAATGCTGTTTCATAACTTTTCCCAGAACTATCAATTTACTGGCCCGTTACCCGCGTCCGATCCTTGTTCCTCCTTGGAGAGGTCTTCGAGAACTCGGCGATGGAGACTACTATATACCTGCCATGACGGAAGGATACACCATAAACACTGTGTCCTGCTGATGTAACAGCACGTCCAGCTTTGCCTGAGCATCGGCGATACGCGCCTTAACATCTGCCAAGCGTGGTGTACCTGCGCGCCGGGTCTCTCTCAAGGACGCCTCTTGCGTCTTCGATGGCGGAAAATTGGTGCGGAACAGAGCTTCGATTCGAGGATCTGGAGCTAGTCGGACTAGCTGTATGCCTGTACATGTAGCGCCACATCTCGAACAATTGTGAGGCATATCGACTGCAATCAGAGGTGAATAGATAATTTAAACGACCTAAATGATTTATATGTACATCTGTTTCAGCTACGTAGAAGGAGTGTTGAATCGTCACTGAGCCATTGTGTATAAGGCCGGATCCAGTCCCTACAACCTCCAACACGTACTTCAGTCTTTGTATCACGTTCCGTATTCCATATAGAAAATCGAAGATGGAGGGCCCTTCAACCCGACAAACGGCTATGTACAGACAACACCAATCTTGATTCATCCAGACTTCTGAGAGAAATCACGGGAAGAATTGGCTGCTGCATCGGTGTCCGTGACAAGTGAAACAAGGTGATACATCACACAATCAGTTCTCCAAGTACTTGCGAGCCACATTTGCAACTTTGGGTCGACAGCTTAAAAAACGGCCAACATTTCATCTTACCCGAAAGCCACAGAATTAATTCAGATCATCACGAACGGAATAGGCGTACTCACCAAAAACTTGTCCTGCACCACCTTCCCACCCTTGCCGATCACAAAGTCGCTTTCATCAACGACTTCCGAGAGTGACATGTATGCCCCTTGAAGCTTGGCTTCATCGTTTGCTCTGAAAAGCTTGTGGTCCATCGAAGTGGGGCTGCAAAACGGAAGAAGATGTCAATGAATGAAGATGGACGGACGACAGTGAAGAAGTCTGAGTATGCGTTATCAATGATATTGACATCTTCTTCTGCTTGATAATGTGAAATGGGTGTTCAATGCGCGAAGATTGTCATTGGGGACCAGTGTGATTTTTCATATACATGTTCGTGCTCATGGCTTTGGCCGCAGCTGGTGTCATAATAATGTATCATGGGTCAACACCAGAGTGGAAGGGACAGAGTTTGAAGATATGTCATCGTAGCGGTACCAGGTCCGTTGATGTGTCGATGTGTGTGAGTACCGTCGGGCCGGCGGCATGATCGAGACGTGTGCTTCAATTAGATCAAAGTCACGACTAAGTGCCTTTTTACTTGCTTCGCTTGCTCACTCGCCCTCTACTTGCTATATCTTCTTGAGATTCGACATGGCGATCAAGCTCTATTATATTCGCGTCGGCCTTCAAGCTAGAGATGCTTTCTTCGGCAATATGAAACAAATTTATCCGTGCTCGCCCAATCTGGTCGACGAATTCCCGGCAAAGGTTCTTCTGGAGGCGGAGAGGAGGTATGCAAAGGATCTCGCATGTGAAAGTGTTGATAAACTCTATTTTGTGAGTTGAATGCATCCTTTTTTTCGGATACTGAATCTCGTAGCTCTGGATGGCACACATTGTTACTGAATCCACGGTATCATTACACTTTGCGAGGATACAATAGATCGGGATGGATGGCGGTGGCACTGGAAATGGAAGCGGCCAACCAGGGAATGGTCTATACCTATCATGCTGGTGATTGGAATCGTTGGATGGCACGTTCGGGCGGGCTTAGGCCTAAGCATTTCTTCCAGTCTGGAGACCATGTTGAGGTAAGTCCTTTTTCAGCTTTCTTGTTCATATAACTGACGCTTAATCCAGGTGATTTATTTGGAATGGGATGCTATTCTATAAGCTCATATACGATAATTCTAGGGGAAGAGTTTGAATCTCATCAATTATCTACCGGGGAGGTGGTTGCGGTGACTTGGAGGATTGTAAGCCCAAATTCTATAAGCGTTCTTGGCCATTATTGACGATCTGTTGGGTGCCAACATTTAGAGAACCATACAATCTATCCTTACGATATGTATGATCTTGCAAGGTGCGAATTTATTGGTCTCGTTCCTGCCGCTATTCTCATATGTCCAAATTGTTTTTTTTGTCGATTCGGAGGGCCCATGCATGTCATATACACGTTTCGTATGGACGGACGCCTGTAGAGGATACTGCACTGGGGAACGTCGTAGGAACAGGGTAAAAGTGAGGATATATCTGCAGTCGGAGTTACAAGGGTGCGTCAATTCTTTACTGTCGTCCAGACAAACGTAGAGTCTACCCATCAAATATCCGCTCTGAAAAGGCTCCTCTGGGTGTAACTCAGACGTAGTGGATTGTACCGAGTGAATCAACGTTATAGACGGTCTGGATTCTGGAACCCAGCCAGATCGCCACCCTGGTAAAGCTGTACCGTCGATATCTAAGCCTGCAACAAGTTTTCTCTTGTCTTCCATTTCCATTCTCTACAGGAGCGGGTTGGCGGATGAGAGGGTTCTACAGTAAAATTTCTTTCCATGGTAGTCGTGTCTCCACCGAGAGCGCTCGATCGTTCCTGACGTAATGCTTGCGTAATGCGGTACCAATATAAATATGGCTAGTTTTGAATCCGAATCCTTTCACTCCTATCTCTCCACCTGTCCCCAATGCTTGTCGTGACCAGGAAAGAGTCCCATAACAGGTCCTGAATATTCGCACTTTTCTCTCTCCGCCGACGTGCGGAAAGCAGAATATTGTCTTCCTAGGCCGGCTGGGGCAGATACGAGGTCTTGCGTGGAGTCGTCATCCTTTGCTTCTTTTGCCCTTGGCGGTATTCAGCAAAGAATTGCATTACATATGGCATCCATCTTGTCCAGATGTCCTGACATAGGATTGCGTGCGGTGCGAAGGCGGTGCTTGTGACTACTTAAATAGGTAAGGCGGCAAGACCCACTTTCATAGCTCGAATTTCTGATGAGAGATACAGCCATGGAGGATACTTGAAGAGGTCACACGAGAGGGTAGGTTTGGGAGCAATGATGATATTGAAGGGAACCGAGTTCTTGAGAGCCCATATGGGGCGAAGTCAAGCCGACTACGGAGGTACGTAATGTATCGTAGTAGTTAGTAAACTGAATGGAAATGGGTGAAGAGCTTATTGAATAGGCTTTGCTCCTGTGAGTATGGGAAGGCAATTTGGGCCATACTAGTGCCTCGGCAGAGTGTGTGATGGTGAAGGTTGTCATCACCATGAATGGTTCTCCAGCGAAATATAACGACTGAGAAGGAGCACTGGTAATTCGAAAAGCTGCATTGGGCTCATTGGATAACGTTGTCGTGTCTGGTAATGGAGCGATACTGGGATGATTGCAACCTTGAGTATTGTATTGAAAATATATTTTTGACACTGACGAGGAATTTGCTGTCTAGTATAAATTCCAACAGTGCCATGTACACCTGCAAGAACCTTTCAGCCCAGTATATCCTCGACCGTAGAGTAGATATGCATTGTACGCACACCGTTCAATGGTAGTGTCCAGAAGGAAGAGGACGCTTTCAGATGCTGAAACGGTAGTCAGTTGACCAAACCAATCTGCTCCGAACAAACCGGGACCGGTATCCACCGGCCCGTAGGCAGCGATTTATCTTACATCCCTCACAGGTTCAAAGGGTTTGTTCCTGAGTCAGAAAAGGACAAGCAGATATCGATCTTGACAAGGAGCTCACGCCGTCAGATGTTACTACTGTTGATGAGAGGTTCAATCTTTGATGGGAGGAATGGAAGTACAACAGCACCAGGAGAGATGAGGCGGGAACGGCGATAGTAGGTGCCTTCTGTTCATGACCCACATAGCTATAAAGCAAAGACTTCCGTCACATATGCGTCTATCTGTGTCCAGATATCCAGACACCGCGAAGTCGGAAGTTGTACTGATTACTTAAATAGGCAAGGTTGGCAAGCGGCTAGGCGGGCCGCTGCCTTGCCATCTCACATCTGTCCAATTCGCGTTCTGGAGTAGGTAGGGTTCCGGCGGATGCTTAGATCAGCCATTTCTTGCTTTCGTACAACTACGGTCAGGAAATACTGTTAACTGTGAGTGCTTACTTATCCTGTCAAGGTTCAACAGCATAGTAACCCAGTTTTAGATAAAAGTTTAAGCTGAAGGTTGCACGGCCTGGAATGTAGACCAGAAGTCTTACTGGAGTACCATTCCAATCCGTTGTATGTAGGTAGGATGAAAATTGCATTTTGAGCTCATGTTGCGGCCGACTGGTGCTGAGGAATGACCAAAGGGTGAGTAGTCATTTTCACTACCGCATATGGTAGGACATCTTCTAGCGCACTCGTCCGCCGAGGGAGCGCTTTGCATTGATGGAGGGTACAATCTCAGCCTGAGAAAGACCAGTGCTGCCCGTCTTTGGATGGTCAATGATTAATGATGGTCCGACTTCAACTACCGTATTTCCTACGATGTTGGTATGCGCTATTCCTGTGATGAAAGGGCGCGGGCTCGGGATCTGCGCTCGGGGAACCTTATAGAGTCCGAAGCTTTGCAAGAACTCGACCCACCGCCTCCTGTGCTCGTATTTCTATGTCTAACCTCGCTCTCCGTTCATATGCGCTACTTCTATCTTCGTGGCAGCCTCCCTCATTTCGACCGTTACTTTGGCAAGCGCTCTCAGGTGAATTCGCATTCCGCATCACTGGCCAACCCATACCCAGGCACAATACTGTTGGAGGCGGAGAGGCGGTATTCACGCGTCCTCGGAAAAACTGGAGTGGTGAGTTTGTCGATGTTGTAAGTCCTATCATACTCTGGTTGTGTCCAACTTACTCTTGTAGCGCTGGGTGGCATCGCTCACCTCAAAACCGGCAGTATCACTACACCCTGAGAGGGTACAATACGGTGGGATGGATGGTTCTGACCTTGGAGATGCAGGCGCACAATCGGGGAAAGGTATTCACTTATGGGAGTAGCAGTTGGAAAGCATGGGCGTCCAAAGCTACAGGCAGTAATCTTCCAGCGAGGCATTTCTTCAATATCGGGGACCATAAGGAGGTGAGTGTGTTTTTCTCTGCTTTGTCTATATTTCTAACTCCAATTGTAGGTGATTTGAGATATATTGGCTGATATACGTGTATATATATGCTCATGTACGCTACAGTTTGCTGGGGAGGACTGGGATTTGATTACGGGCATTGGGATAAAGTAAAATTTCCACAACCTCTAACAAGAGCTCTCACTGATCATAGGCGTAGGCCTCTTTGCTGACAGGCCCCATGTCTAAAATGGACACGGCTCCATCAAAGGATGGAAACGAGCGCCGTCCGCAAGATCATTTGGATTCGTGAGTTTCTTTTTTGAATGTGTTATTGCACAACTGACAGTTTCTATGTATCTGCGCGACTGGCTCTGGAATCCGGGTGCTCATGACTGAGATATATATTCGACATATCCAACATCTGCTTGACATGAATTAACTGGCATCTCCTAGGTCAGTATAAACAGCTCGATTATACCTGACAAAAGAGTCGCTTATCATGATTTGAAACGGTCCGTGCAAGCCTATGGTCTTAAGAACATCATGAGATTTTCCGTCTATTAATGTGATTCTATCATTGACCAATCAAGGGTCTTCATTCCTAATATAGCAACTAGATCTTCATCCTGCATATTTCTTAGGATGCAGAAACCGTAATACATCCAAAGCGAGAGGCTATTGATTAAAAACTGAGACGAGAACTCGAAACTAGTTAGCGGTTGAACACTGACAATTTGTACTACCCTTATCCGTATGTACATAATAAGGCCGAACTCTGTAGAAATAGATTAGGATAAGAGAATTATTTGTCGGAATGAATAGAAAGGGAACTGGTTATCTCAACCCTCGACAATGCACAACCATTGGCTTTACGGGTCTCAAGCACTTCTCTAAGCTTCTCCTCGCTGAAAAGCACCCCTTCCCCCTCCGAAGTGAATTGCTTCAACATCGGGAGCCCTGTCTTCAATGAGTCGAGAAGGTGGTCTGCACCGCCTTGAAGAGTCTCTTCTCTAGAACAGACTTTGACCTGCAAGTCTTGAACTTCCGGCATCAGAGGAAATAACTCCGCTAGGGCATTGACATCGAACTCGAAAATAACCACATCGAGTACTCGTATTGTGGAAGAACTGGTTAAGAAGTCGGATAGGGCCGTAAAGTCGGATAGGAATGGTAAGGTAGTCTCAATGGTCAAAACTCTGGACGATGGGGCGTGTAGATAGCTGATAATTTCAGGATCGAAGAATTCAAGCACCTCTAAGTTAGCGAGAGTAATCTTTGCCTGGTCCGTCCCCTCCTCCAAACTTCCCTCTTCTGAGGTCGGGACCTCCTCTTCAGGGCCTGGGCCTGCGGCAGCTGGGTCGTCTGAGTGTGAGCTTGAGTCGGCCAGCTCGGGAATTGTGATTAATCCTTTGAGGAGCCTGAGTCTCCTCAGTTCTTGACAACGGGGCAGAATGTCAAGGACATCGGAAATTTTCACCTTTCCGATGCAGAGATCGGTCAGTTGACCCCACGGAATTCCCGGGGTGAGGACCCCGAGGAGACGTGCCGAATGCAGTCGAGGTGCATCGCGGAATACTTCTCTGCTCCGAACCCATAAACCTCACGTATCGGGAAAAGCCATCAGTCCTATCACCTCGAGGACCTTAGCAGTTCCAACGGGATGACCGCGTGCCATGTTCAACGCAGAATTTTTGGTAGTAATGAGCCCAAGGATAGAGCGGGGAGCCGTTATGTGAGCACTTTTCCATCGCTTGATCTCCTTGACTAAACAGGGAAGCAAAATGTTGCCGGTCGATATATCTCTGATAGAAAGGGTGAAGGTGAGGGGAAGCCCGTCCGATCTATCCAGTGCAGATCGCAGCAAGTGACCGTAGCTATGAGCGGAAGGTACTGTGACTCTGGTTGGGAATCGGCGGGGAACATCGAGTTTAAAATTGGTCCATATGGGTGACCTGCTAACGACTAGGGCTCTAAACCAGCTGCAAATACGACCGAGTGGCCATGGCCCCTCTTGAGTTTGAGAGATGTCGAACGGGTGTTGGCCATTCAAGGTCCATTTGAATATCTCCGTCCAAGCCTCGCCGGGAATTTTGGAGATTGCATGACGGTCGGATGTCTCTGGGGTTGAGAAATGAGTCGCTGTTTGATATATGAGGACACCGTAGGCACTTACCACTGTCCCCTACGAGAACTAGCCAAGCAGAGTTCATCGGCAGTGGGATTGAAGTGGTGAGATGAAGACGCGGACTCAACTTCGAGCACTTCGATACAGGTCCTCAACGATGCCTGAATGACAGGATTAATGGGACGATATAATAAAATAAGAAAGCCAAAAACTTCACTAGCCAAAAGGGGTTCCGAAACCATTCATACTTCATGAACGAGTTTCCGGAAGTGTCTGGAATAGGACGCAAGTAGGGACACCTCAGAGTTTAAGAGAGTCATGATTATAGGTCGGACTCATAGGTGTAGAAGCGGAGACGCGAGGTCAAGAGGTATGGTTTACTGACTCGGTCAACTGTCAAACACAGCAGATTAAGAACGACAACCATATACGGCAGTCAGGGATTCCGTATTTCAATTGATGAATGAGAAGCAAGGTACCTCGTTCGAACGCACCGGAATAAGAGAGGCTGATATATGGCTGTAGCTAGATAACTAATCATATCAGTCGGCTTGGTGCCTATGATAAGAAAAGAGCGAAACAGTCCGTATGATGCGGTATATGGCATTATAGGTAATCTGCCAGTGGTAGTAACGGGTATATCATGCGAAATTACACATGTATCTTTCAACAAGAACTAACCGAATCACGGAATGTGCCGTTCTGAAGAATTACGATGAGCTACGATTTGCTATGGAAAATGATGATTACGAACCATAGGTCAAGCATTAGGGCATCCCAAAAGCCTAAGCCACCCACTGTTATGGAGAAGATCTACGCCCCCGACTATAAACTTTATCTCCAAACCTTCTGTGGCTTCTCTGAGCCCTAGCAAGAACCCTAACCCGAAAGTGGCCGTGTAATTTATCTGAACTTGAAGGTCTTCCGGTGTTTTATTGATCACGCATAGATTGAGCGACTTGAGCGGTGTAACCTTCAGACACTGTCGACGCGAGAGTACTGTCGCGTAAAGAACATCCAAAGATCCCATCAACCCGACATCAACCTCGCCGTTTGTTATCTCGGATAGCGTTAGTTCCACCAAGTTGGGTAATAAAACACTTCCTGTCGGACCGAATGCTCCTGGGATGCAAGTCTCTACTCCCAGACAACGAAAAATAGATGACGCAGAAAATACGTCGACGAACAGATGCAATACCATCAGTGAGTTTCCCTGCGTGATCAAGATGGGGAGAATATCAAAGTATGGGATTGGGGAATGGACCGTAAATCTCTTCAATATGCATGCGGATCGCTTCACTAGACCATGGATCCGACGCATATCATCTGGGTCGAACAAAGGGAAATATGCAAAGATGGGCCCATCTTGAGTGACAAGTTCAAGTGTCTCTAGTCCTGATAAGCGAGCGGTGTCGATACTGACAGGAACTCTGGGCAGACAGTTTCTGCGGAGCCAGGAGACATTAATGGTGAACCGGCGAATATTCGGACAATGTTCCATTGCCGAATTCTCGGGATTCACTACGTCATCAGCATCTGGAGGCGTAATTGTCAGATCCTCTAGCTTTGTAGCATGATGAAATACGCTAAGAAGCTCAGAGGGATCTTTGATGTCGCAGGATAGGTTGATGAGGTCGGTAAGCAAGAATGGTATGTCGGAAATGGAAACGCCTTGTAGATCGGCATGAACTATGGACGCCGTGGAAAATACAGACGTATGGAAGGTAGGGGACTCATCAACAACGGCACCATCAGTTGCAAATACATGGAGCATTTTGAGGCCCGAGACTGGGTTGGTGACCATGGAGAAAAATTGCTCCATTTGAGCCAAAGTCATTTCGACCTGGAGGGAACACCATCGCGGTGCGTGAACAGCAACGACATGTAAATCCACGACGGGTACTCCAATGGTATTCTGCGATCTATAGTCCACAGGAACAGAGTGGATGCAGATATCCAGAGGGTGAGGTTGGGACCGGACAACACATCTTTCCAAAGCAACTTGCACGCTGGAGGAAGGTAGTCCGCGATAACCTTGTATCCATATTGTTGACCATAAACCGGGTACAGACAACGAAATGGATCTCCAAGCGGCGCAGACGTGGCTAAAAATCCATGGTGAACTGAGAGGATCTAGGGTGTTCACCGGGACATAGCTGAAGATTCTAGCGAGGAGGTCCACTGGAAGAGTCTGTACAGGGGTGAGGGCGGCTTGGTGATATATTAATTCCTCACGCACCCGACTGCGTCTATCAGCCACCTCATTGAATAGCACGTCTAAGGCTGAAAGCTCAGCTTGAAGATGAGAGATATCGTCCACGACGAAAGACGACCTGGTGTAGTCGAGCGATGAGCCAGACCGAAGTATGTCTTTAGCATCGACGGTGGGAGCGAAGGGTATCACTGCGTTGAAACGGCACTTAATGCAGTCCTTTTTTATTTCAGTTCATAGGACACAATGTTATGAACGCAACACCGTACCATGGGAAACAAAATGTCAGATCTAGAGTGGAAAAGACGACGCTGAAGAATCAAGTGGAGTGTTGGACTGTAAATGGTGCAATGTCCAATTCGGATTCAACATTCAAGTGATTCGGATGGAGTTTCTTTAGTTCGTATCTTGTTTTCCCCGGTTGTACGTACGTCATGTCATGATAGTACCTGTGTCGATTACTCGTATATCGCGTCAACCATTCGCATTGGTATCCAAGATTTGTCCTTGAGCCATGGGAGCATGATGGTTGGACTAATAAGCTGCGAACTGACTAGAATATTATCAAGCAAAGGCTCCGGGGGGCCCAACATTACAACTGGATGCAGATGTATTCTACAGACTATCATTGCTCAAGACCGGATCCGGAGCGAACAAGATGCGTCCTCGGTCACCCTGCATCAGGGGCCTTTCTTGTCTTGAACCAATGTCTGCAGCTGTCAACGCCAGCTTTTTTACCGTGGATTTGTGCTATTCACCTCGGTGTGCTGCTTCATCACTTATGGCTGGAGGGGGTATCCAAGCGAGTGATGCGGGGTAATGGACTCTGTGCGATCACTAAATGTAAGTGTACCAAAGCCAACATAAGAATATATGGTACCATACTCACCGTGTAGAGGGAGGTATGCTCGCCATCAATACAAGTATTTTACTTGACGATCGTTGTACAGCGGGATTCGTCCTAGAATCGATGCAGGGGTAAGGGTTGTGAAACATATACAAGCTTGGTAGGAAATCTAACCCATCAGAAGCGATCTTCATGGAAATGAGTGGGTCCTTTGATCCGGGAGCTTGCGAAGTATGGAGTGGCATAGTAAGAGTGGATGAAGCGGTGGTATATGGAAGAGGATGCGATAGGTCAAGAAGCCAAGATGAATAAGCAGCTACATATACATTTATCGGTTGCGGCAGCAAAGAGTGTTATCTCCTTCTAGACAATCATACTGACAGTGGCATCATATACTACGGGTCCAAGCACAGAAAAAAAACACGTCGGAATATCTCTACATATCTGGAACTTTGTCCGGGGGGTGAAACTCCTTCTCCTTGGCTCCCAACCTCAGCCCATTCATTACCTTCAGTCCCGCTCGAATGCTTTCCATCTGCATTTCGACAGGTATCGGGCTAGCGTCCGAGTCTACGGTTCCCCTGATAAATTCCAAAGCTCGGTTGAATTCCTGTAATGCTAAAAGAGATGCAGAAACAATGCCGGAAACACTCTTGAGTTCGTTAGCAATGCTTTTGAGAAGGAAGAGATGGCGCTGGTGGCCTCCCAGGCGCGACCACGACCCTCGAAGTAGCACCGTGTGCCAATGAGGGATGGATTGCTCTTCCCAGGTGGATGCGTCATGCAAAGCAACTAGGATACTCTCCAACTCCTGTAGCTCTTCGATGCAGGCTTGCACCTGAACTATAAGTCTTTGGGCCATTGCGGAGAGATACTCCATGTGGTCTGTGAACAGCTTCAGCATGGCATCATTGGGTGAGAGCTGCTTCTCCGCCCTGCTGAAAAGACGCCTTATCAGGCTGCAGAAAAATTGGGAGTGATGAGCGTCCTGAATTTTTTGCAGAGCATATTCGCTTCTCGCTTCGAATCTATGGGGAAATATCAGAAAACATGCGGCATCATATTGGCAAACGTGCTCACCTGCCCACGGCGTACCATGTCTGGGACGCGAGCCGATGTAATCCCAACGACGCACTTCATGCATGAAGTGTGAATTTTGACCGCGATTCAGAAACAAGGTGTTGATCTTTGGGATAACTATGACGAACAAGGGTTTCCAGCTCGTTCACTTGCATCTGGGCGAGCCCCAAGATATTTCAGGAAAGCGTTGATCTGCGTGCCGGCCCTTCGAGTAGCTGCTTGACAATTTTATTTTGAGCGTCAATGAGAGCGGGATAGTCTGCCAGAACTACAGTGGCTGGATCGCGAGGAGAATCGACGGTCGCAGTGGCAGAAGGGAACGAGCATGACATCTCCGGTCCAATACTGCAAGAGATAAATGACATTACTGCCGCTGACACTGTGACAATGGTGAGACAGGCCAATGGGAAGGAGAGGTGGACCCAAACGCGAGGCACGATCTGGTCTGAGGAGGTCTCTCTGATTCCGGAAGCACCGTGTTTCCGCTCAGGAGCAGGCTATAATGCACGTGTTATAATCACCACCAATATCTTATAGAGAATTTACTTACCTTAGAGTCATAAACTTGAGGATCGACGTTGGTATCGGACATGGTGGTATGGATGTGTATCAGTGAATGACACGGCTCAGCAATATCCAATGTCATTGGCGTGCGCATCACGGGTCAACAGGAACCACTAGTGGCGTTACCTCAATAACGTCTGTCATTGGCGCCGCAGGATGATGTTTGCGGCCACACCGCAAATATTAATGATGTTTCTCCCCCCTAACTTGACCTACTATTATAGTAACCGATCTTTCCTTTTTAAGGCACTGAGCTTTGTATCCTTGCTGATCATTTATAATTACGATTCCCATTATTTTCCGGAAGTGCTGTAAGAAATCCGGAATCCCACCCCATCCAACAGGGTCGGCAGAAGGTACTATCTACCTTGTTCTCCAAGCTTTCAAGTCATTCACGACAATTCCAGTCACTCACATGAAGTTCAAACCAAGTCTCTTGCTTTATATCTCCTTGGTTTCTTCCCCAACTTTGATCGTCTTTAAGACCGTTCTGGGATCCAGCGTTGCTACGATGCGTCTGGGGCTCATTGTCTTCTTATCCATATTAATATCCTTGCAGGTCATAATACGACAGAAAACCGCGCATCCGCCTCCCATCAGGCTCTGGTGTCAGAACATCATCATCACCACCATAATAGGTGTTACAGCCTTAGCGTTCTTTGCCCGCCGTCCACTCATCCATCCGATGTGGCCTCAATTTAATCCCTCTCTCCGAATCCCATCCAATGTTGGCTCGAGATGTGCTCACCACGGAATCCCTAGCACATCCCTGGGCATATCAAAGAGCACGGATTCTGTTCAATCTCTTGTGCATCAGGTACCAGCTCGGCTGAGAATTGCTCCAATGATGATGAATGCAGTGGGTTGTGCTCGGGCAACAGATTATGTGATGTTTTCTGTCCTTCCTAAGATAGAGGAATTGTTAAATCGGTATGTGAGCAGCCCTCGCACTCTCAGAATCACCACACCGACAAATTTCCCCATTCACAGAACCGATTCCAAGATAAGGGCCGCGGTATTGCATACCTGAACGACTGAAAGGGTTCCTTCTCATTCTGCTACCTCCGTTTCTCAGCAGATTGTAAACTTCTTTCATCCCTTCGATGGCCATACCGGCCCTCTGGACAGCGTCTGCTGTGCCCACTTAGACTTGGAAATGGTCTTGGCAGATTGGCAGACTCTGGCAATGCAGACAAAGGGCATCATGGTTGATCTGGAGGCACTTATGGACACGCTTCGGGATATTTTACCCAGGGCAATGATCCTCCAGTCGCTAAGGAACCGACTAGATGCCGTTACCCAGCCGACTTGGGGGGGGGCGAAGGTTCGTAGAGATATGGCAGAAATCGAGCAGGCCGTACGTGTTCGCCAAACTACCCAGGAGCACGTAGAGAAGCGGCTCCACGACTTGCAGCAACTTTTTACAGCCATAGCTGACGTGGTGCAGAAGCTGATAGATTTCAAGGAGGCATGCTCGTCTGTGCGAGCGTTGGCACTGGAAGGAGCTGGAGACACACTAAAGGTGTGCTTTGCGACCAGAGCGCCAGCCTTGAATAAGGAAATCCCTCTTAAGAGTAGATGATGAGTAGCCATTTGACAGTATTTACAAAAATTATTCAGAGCCGCGGATGATCTGAGCAATGGCTTCGTGTCGATGTTCCTATATATATTTTGCGGCTTTGGACGAAATTCAGCACTGACATAAACAAATTCCAGCACAGGACACTTCGTACTTGACTACAGCGCTTCTGGAAAATAATGGGAATCGTGGGGAGTGACACCATCATTTTTTTGAACTCAGATCAGCTTGTAAATACCTTTTTTGGAGTATACGCCGTTGAACTGTTGACCCCGGACTGATCTGAGAGTCATGGCAGGAACTCCCTCCATATTGTTGCAGGAATTGGTAGAAGCTTTGTGTTGAGCCCCATCGCTATCATATTCATATCAACGACAACGACTACCACTTTTCCAGCGTGGTACAGGACGAGCAAAATGACATTTGTAGTGGATGGCAAAGGAGAGATGCTGGCTAAATGTGTCGAAGGATTATGACCAAACTAGGTAAATATCCTTGATTATTGAGCAATGTAACCGATGACGCCATTTCATGCAATTCCCACTATTTTCTGGAAGCGCTGTAATGATATATCTGCATACAATGGTTTGTACAACCATGGATTAGAAGCTGCTCTACATGGGAATATAAGCCGTGACACAATCCCCAGTATCAATTTTTGACTCCTTTCTGGCATTGGTATACTTCAAAACTCTCGTTGTTTAGGACGGACTGGATCCCATTGTCCATGCAGAGTGAAACTCTTCTGGCACAAAGCGATCACCAAGATCACCAGGAGCCATGCAATATCAAGACTTATAAGTATCGTCACAGAGGAATACATACGATAGAACCGGAAGGGAATTTGATTACTATTTCCAGCTCCCAATGAACAAAATGAATATGAGAGTTGGCGTATGTGTCGGACCGGCCTAAACTACCTAAATGGGAGATCCAAATGACAATGATTTCGGTAGGGTGTGATATGGGCCTGCATCTAGGTAAATGGGTTGGGGTGGTGTGACGCTGTCCATTGCACGTCTGGAAACCAATCGTTCATGTAAAGAATATCGTGGATCCAAGGCTGAAGTGAAATTTAAGGTGCCACGGGGTGGCCATTGCCGGTACGGAACCGGGATTTCAAAGATTCTTCAAGCGCATTCCGGATCCAGCTAAATCCGGGTACAAAGCACGAAGCACGTGATTGGCCGGGGCCCTACTACGCTCCTTGTATAGACACAGTGGTAGATGTTCAGAGGCAGGTAAGCAGCATCCAAAAGCATCTACAATCACTGACTTTGTTGCACTTTCCGAGTCAAGGCTGCGCTCGATTTCTGATCCGTCAACAAAATGGAGCCTGTTATATGAGTCCGGGCCAACCTTGTTGAAGTTCTCGGAGAAGATATGCTTACCCCACGGTCCTCCATGATTTTATTACACAACGTTTTCTATGTCCATCATCCAAATTAGACTCAATAATAGTGCCCTCTCAAAATGACATGACATTTTCGGCCGTCATCGTACTTAGCGTTTAGTGACCGAGTCTTTGGCTTGCCTGAGGCAGTTAGGGGCAAAATTTTGTCATTCATGTGAATATCATGAGTTAGGGTGGCCTTAGTCAGAGCAGAGTTTCGACCACAGAGACCTTGACAAGCACGGGTAACAATAGGATACAATCAAAAAAGTAGAAAAATAAATTAACTCGTTCAACACTGTAGCCCGGCGCCAGGCACGTCAAAGGGACATTTGTAGAGATGCGGTATCGGAGTAATTACAAGTAGTGCATGCAAAAAAAGGAATCCATATACACCTCACGCGACCGAGGAATACTGTATTGGGCCAGCCATTGGGCCCAATTGGGATCTATATCGCCTCGAACCTCAAAGCCCAGTCTCTTCAATTGGAAAACCGACTCAGGATTACCCAGAGCATCGTCAAGCTCCACCCAACCACCAGCGTAATTCGCTCCAGTTGATATGACATGCTTAAGCATGATTTTGTCGATCGTTAAGTTGAATGTGATCGTGTTGAGCGTGTTGGGCCTGCAGGTGCTTTGCAGGGCGCATCCCCACCACTTAAGGGAGCGGATGAAATCGTAGCCATCGCTGTACTGTTTCACCTCGACTGTGATGGTGAGTTCAGTGAGATGGTAGCCAAATACCATGGGGGTGTGGTTAATATGGTTATCTGATTACAGCATGTATGGATCAGAACGTAGCTTCACCACAATGATGACGGACTTACCGACGAAGATAGGGCCAAAACTGGACCTGAACGGCTGTCCCGGTAGCGTCAACAGCTTGGAAACCACATTACTGATGGATACGGACACGGTGGTGGTTCCGTGGAACAACAGATACTCCAATGACAAAAAGGAAAGCCCGCTATGATGTGAGATAATGATTCTCAGTATGTCTGTCATAGCGGTGGCCGAGCTTTCGATGGACAGGTGTCAAATAAGAGGGCGTCGTCCTCTTGCGACTGGGAGATGTCGAAGATTATGCCCAAGTGGTGCAGAGAATTTGACCCGTTCGAATTCCAATTCGTTGAGCGAGCGAAATGCCAAAAAGAATCCCAGAAAATCCTCGACCGCACATCCGAAGTTACTCAAGTACAGGTTTTGAACAGGCCTTAGTTCCATGATAATCGCTTGGGCGTCATTGCTGATCCGCGACCACGTCAAATGTGATAGGATGACCGTTTGAATTCGAACATTCTCGTCGACTAATCGTCTCAACAATGACGGGAACAGAGGATTGTAGCCAGCCTCTCCGCTACCGTCGATGTAAATGGCTGTAATGAAGGATAGCGACTGCTGCTCGTAACATGTTTTACACGTGTTCTGCTTGTAAGGCGAAAGCCGGAGCAAATCCCTGGGCCCTTCGACACATTAGCTTTGAATAAAAGAAGATATATTGTTCAAAACGTACTGCTGGTATCCCTGGTAGGGTGATGCTGCGCATGTGGTAAAATCGAGCGAAGAGGGCTTATGTACTTACTACACGGATGCGCTGAGAGGTGAGCCGGAGGTAGCATGAGATGACATCTGCATTGTGGATCCATATACCATACTTGTAGATGGACTCCTATGCCGGTTCTGGCACCTGAGGCACGAAGAAACTCCTACAAATCCGGACCCGTCTTCGTACTAGTCCACAGAATAAACCCCTCGTTCATTTTTCCTATCGGGATTCCTTTCCAAAACCATGGCGCGGTTGTTGACGCTACTGGATATCTAGATTCAAATCAGCGTCTCGAACTCCACTAAGACACAATCATTACAATCATTGTCACCCTTAAGGCTTACTATGCCACAAGTGCTGTGCCACCAATGAAAGGCTTTCGAATTTGATCACGCCCTCTCGTGGTATGAGTCTGTTCACTGATTCATCCAAATTCTCCTTTAAAGAGCATAAAATTCGATCCAGAATGCGAATGGACGAGCATTGCAACAGCTGGGAAGGAATAACTATCTGCGTCACCTCGATCGTCAGGGCACCTTGCATTGATAGCAAGGCAAATTACTAATTAGCATCCGAGTATCACGGCAGTCTGATATGAATCACAGAATATAGCTTTTTTATGTCACTTCATTTTTGAATGCACACCGAATTGTTCCCGTACAGAATCAGTTTGGTCTGACAATTTTCAGAGCCAGCTCATTTAATTACACAGGGTCCGTACTTTCCTAACAACACGCGAACAGAAACCTCGTATAAGGGGAGCCTTTCCTGGTCTTCCCCTGTGCAAACTCCGTCATGCTTTTTGCCATCTTCAAGTTCATCAAACTCGTCTTCTACGTCTTTGTTGTTTTGGGCCCTGCCCATTATTATCTCCTCTTCCTGTCAAAGGACCAGTCCACCAAAAACGTTATCATAAATCTTTTTTCCTATACTTTGATGTGGATGATTGCCTTAGGCGAGGTGGACTTCGGACACCGACGTAGGCCTGACGGCCAAACCGGTCTTGTTGTCCTGGCTTTGCGCTGGTGGATTCGCGACACCATTGCTGCAACGTTCCTCGGAGTCGTTATTGCTGTGCTGTTGCGCAATTTGACCTACACCAGCTCATCCCCAGAGATTCACTCTCCCCTCTTGCCCGGTTTCTTCGATGCCCTCTCCTGTGCCAACCACTCTTGTGTCAATCTCGGTGAAGTCGAACCTAGTAGCTATCGCACCGTTTCTGCTGTCTTGACTGACGTCGCGGAGCGTGCCCGGGAGGCGGATGACGCACTGAACGATCTTCTTCTGAAACTACCTTCTGCAGTCGCAACGTGAGCTCATTTATTATATAGCATCCCTTGACTGATATACTGTTGGTGACAGTATGGACGTAGAGATTTCAGAAAGGCGTCACCATCCCATATCCGTGCTGGACATCAGCCGGATGATCGCGTCCATGTTTGAGCTTATTCAGCTCAACCCCGCTGGTTCTCTACACAATTCTTTCCTTTACGTGATCTCTTTTATTGTGGATCATATTGAAATCATGATCCGAAGAAACGACTTTATGATGGGGGATGCCGTTCCCAGGGAGTTCTCTCCCTCAATGTTGATGGCATTGGGTGGTTGGAATGTGCTGGTCATGGACACAAGGGTGGCCCTAGTGAGCCTCGACAGGGTTCTTAACAAGTTGAGCGATGACTTCGATTTGACACTCTTGGTTCAACGTTCAATCATCCATGCCGAAAGGAACGTTCATCTAACCCACATTCTATCATCACTGGATGAAACCTTGGGTAAGCTCGACGCAGTGGAGCTTTGTCTTGAAGCTCTGCAGCCTGTAGAGGCCTTCCGGGACCAAGCACGGCGCCACGGGGGTGAATTGAGGCTCGAGCTTCATGGCTTACTAAAGACCATGGAGCATATTCCAAGGAGGGCTACCTCAAAGATTTTAGTGTGCACCAAAGGGGAGATGTCGGATTTGCGAGAGAAGGTGGAGAGGGTCAAGCAGGGCATAATTGTCGATGGGTAAGACATTTCCAAGAATTTCTTTCATTTCTTTTTCGACTCTTGTTCTATCATTGTTCTTTCTGGTACCCTTGATCGTCTGAATGGCCGATTGTATCACTTCGCCGATGTTACGTCCATTTCTTCACTCTTCTCCTTCGCTTCCCTGTAGTTCCATCTTACGTTCCATTTTTTCAAGCCTTACCTTTGTCGATTCTCATGACCTTTACGAATATTCAAGTCCCTTAAATGACAACGTTTTATATGATTCATCTAATATGTCTGAGATATTGCCTGCATTGACGGTCGGTTTGATATGTCATTAGACTGATATTATAGACGCGACAACTCGGTGGCCTTCCTCATCAAGAACACACAATTTGCGGTGATGTCTAATGCACGAGTAAGAAGAGGACGGGTGAAATACACTGGTAATACTCACTCAGTCATACAGAATGATGGGCATTTCTCGGTTACAGCTTTTGGAATTGATATATGCTAGCATAAATCTGCCGCATGCGTATAAGCCATGAGTGGCGCTGGACCGAACTTAAGATGAATATGAGAGGCTCACTTGATGACAGCCGTGTCCCGACTGGAAGTTATATTCTTTATATAAGCTCGCCTTTCTCCTCGTCTGACTACCCCAATTTCACCCCTCCACTCAACAGATGGGCAGATCCGTCGAAGCGAAACATTAGGATCAAGCGCTTCCTCGAAGTATCCGCATACCAGGTAAGTCGCCTTATCAACATGGACTAGGCATTTGTGGACCGTCATCAGAGAGGCAATGGGTGGCAGGGGAGAAAAAAGGTTCTCCATACGAATATATCGCAGCTTGAGAGCGGTCTCGTCTACTGGGATGGAAGAATCGAAATCCACTTTTACGGGCTCATATGTCGCGAGTGAGTACAGGTGTCCCGGAGTTGTTCTGTCTATCTATGAGGGGCATGTTTTCAGTGGGAACAGTTCGTGGATAATTGATAGAACTTGATTACCGTATCTCCGGTTGGATAGCGTTGCCAGCGTCTCATCGCTAACTTCAAAATATGATGTCCAAGCAGAAAAGCCTACCCTGACCCAAGCCGACCATCTCGAAACTTGTTTCTCTGGTCACATGCTTGAGGTCCTGCCGATCTCCATATTTAGAAAGTGGCCTATTACAAAACATGGCATAATCTATCGGCACTCCAAACTGAGTCCTATTCGAGAAGACCGGCGGCAAGTTTAGAGTGCCGATTCCAAGTCGGTCAGTGCCTATGGACAAAAAAATGTGCATGTACCACTTTTCCTTTATAATAAATACATTCAAGGCCATATCAGATGTTATATTGTTAATAAAAATTGGTGAAAACCGGGTTGCAAGGCCGAGGGCCCAATTAAGCAACAGACTACATACAGACCGTCCCTCCCTTCCATCAATAGATCAGTTACTAATGAGGATAACGCAGAACGACGCGCAATGCATCTTCTAGGAAGCGGCAGACCTGTCGTGTCGCAGCGGATTAAGATAATGTAAGTTATCGTTTCTTGTGGATGCCCCATTTATGATTAATTGACTAACTATATTTAGATTGGCCACGTGCGAAATTCTGACATATGCAGTAGTACTTAAGTTACGTTCTGTTGCGCCGCATGGTATTATCAATCTCTCAAGTGTTTGAAGATGAGTGCGGTGTAAAGGTACGGTGATTCGGGGAGACGCACCTGAAGATAAAAATCACCGGAATCCTATCATTCAAGGGGAAGTCCTTTACGCACCTGCGGAGCCCTGGGACTGGCGATCAATCGATCACTGCTTCTGCTTCTGCGGATACTCGGACACTCGTCACTTTTCTAAGTTCTTTGATCAATCGAATATTCATCCATCATTACTAAGGACTAGGACTAGACTAGCCATGAACACAGTGCTCGTAACAATTTCACTCGGCTCATTGAGGAGCACGCATCATACAATAGATTAGTTGAGAGTGACTGTGGTTGTTTCGATGAAGACTTCAAATGGGCCCGACGCCTAGGGCTGCATTTATTATTCGTGGCGCGTGACTGTAGGCATGGCTCCCCTAAATGTACCTCCATTCATCGCAAAGTGTGACGATGACAGTCCAAACCCAAGTTCAGAAAATGGACCTTGAACGTGTTCACCTCATGTACGCCAACAAGTCTATGGTATGGAGTTGGAAGATTCTCAGGCTTTCCTTTCAACCAAGTTTTTCACCCAGGATGCCTAGAGTACAGCGCATTCCCAACACAAAGAAGGTGCGTCTTTTTTTGATGATTTGGAGGCCTCCAACTCATGTTCGGGGAATACCAGTTCAAACGGTTTACTCAGGGCTACCTCTACACGGCCAACTCTCCACGCCGGGAGTGCGTTCTCTTCCCTTGTGAAGTTCCTCTGAATGAGAATCATCTCAATCTGCGAATTGTTCGAGCAGAGAAGATGTTTTCTCTGCAGGATCATGCCACTGTGATCCATGAAGCTGTCGTTCATGATGGGCACTTCCGTTTCCTAATCATTGGCTATCATAGCCGTAACGGCCCTCGCAACCGCGCGCTCAAGGATGTGTTGCCTGACATCCACTGGCATGGCGAGATAGCGGTCCTTTTCTTGGGCACGCAACGGCTGTTCATTGAGAGCCCGAGGGGATCTCTGAGCAGGTCCATTGGACGGTAAGTTTTGCGCAATAAGATATCAGCCTCCACTAATCTCCCAAAGATTCATGCTCGAAATATTAGATTCTCTGAACTCTGGACGGCAGCCGTCGACTCACTTGGCGGTGTGATCAGCCTTTAGTTAGACTATATTCACCCATCATACTGCTACTCGTCTTCCATAGTTCGGTTCGTGCGGAGTAGCTAGCTAGGCAGCCGAAGCACTATAGGTACATATTTACATTTGACTTGAGTGTGCATGCCAGTGTAGCCCCGAACCCACCCACGATTCTACCGTTTTCTATGCATATCCCTGTTTTACCTTTCTTGACCCTGGATTGAACGGATGTCTCCGGTTTTGTTCAAGATATGTATTGATACAAACCACTCAGCTTCTTACTTACGTGCTCCCATCTGACTATGAACTTGGGAGACACAGAGCACTCTCCAGAGGATGTAGATGGTGGCGAACAGTCTAAACGACATAAACAACTGCGTACCGACAAACAGAAAGAAGAAGAAGATATAACGGACATAGAGTCTGGGTCTGTGTTCGCCGGAATGTCAGGTATCTACCATATTCTCTTAATTCTGGTTACCCTCGAGTTCATTCCCTTGCACCAGGCGATGTTGAACATCACATGGTTGGACAACCATTGAACAGCAGGGGTTCAGAGCGCTATGGCGGCCTTGGGCTGGGGCCAAATCCAAGGAAACGGGCGCTTGCGTCAGAATCAGACACTGGGGGAGCACAGCCACCACCTACACAATCGGTTAGCCCTGGCCCTGTTGTTAGCAATTTTTTACTAATTATAAAATGCTCGTATAGTCTATAGGAGGGTGGATAAGACAGTTCAGCTGTTCAGTACGTCATCTTTAAATTGAATGATCAACGTTCAAATACTGACCCTGGATGACACAGTTTGGGCATGGACAGGTACAAGGAAATCCGTTTTGGTCCCCACACTGATCTGACTTTCGACCGTCCTCACAGGCCGAGGAAGCATCACAATCTCAATTGCTGGTCGACCCCGACCCTCCTCAGGACAACAGCGCTCGAGACGAAAACGAAGACGAAGAGCGGAGTATAGAAGAACAAGTTATGGTAGACCAGGAGTTGCATGAGGTCAATGCTGATACCGGTGGGGACGATGTAAGCACTCCTTTTCAGACCAATGCAGCAATTGATATCGAAGAATATAGGTAACGGTAGCTGAACTTCACCGAGCCACTATCCGTGAACTCCAGGAGCTCTTGTGCACGATGTACGCATTTATGCAGAGCATTGACAACCGGCTTAGCGCAATGACTCCAGGCACAAATCCCAATCCCGGCGGCGGTACGGCGGCTAGTACTGTTCATTCAGGTCAACAATCAAACCAGCCAACGACCAGTGGTAATCCTAATTCTGGTGCCAGCACCTCAACTAGTACCGTTCCCCCCGTTCAAATGGTAAACCAGACTACTCCAATGACGAATACGAACACAGCAAACGCAAGTACGACTACAACACATGGCGATAGCACCTGATCCCGACGAGCGAGGAATCACAACCTTCGATCACCCGAGGTAACGCAATTAGCGGTAAGAAACAAAGCTTTGTCTTCTTTCTTCAACGGCTCACGCTGAAGTAGGAGAGGATACGGAAGCTGGTGACCCACTCCTTGGGAGGTCCAGACAAAGTACTCCAAGTCAACGTCACCAAACACGAAGCTTCCCAATTCGACATATTTTGGGCAAACAGTTGTCGAACTGCCGACTGCTGTGATATGTCGAACTTCCGTATATATCTTTTGGGTCAACCAGCTTGCTCTTGGAACAAATCCGCCACTGCCATATTGTCCAGACATCTCGCTTCAGAACTCAAGTACAGCGAGGACGACTACGAGGGTAGAAAGGTTCTGTCAAATGCGATCATGATGCATATACGTACTCTTCATCGTCAATATAGCCAACAAAATCTCACGGAAGCAGAACGTGAGTCCAAAAGGAAGCAGGACGCGAAAGAGTCTCGAAAGGTAACCATAAGTTCATCTTTTGTAAATGACAGTATCTGGTTTTTACTATTCCTCCAGTTATGGGAAAGTCGAAGGAACTTAACCTTTGACATTCCGGAATTGGAGGAACAGAGAGCGGCTTTGGACTCTTTGGGGATGGGCGCTATGAGCAGTGACGAAGAGCTGCAAGATCTCAGCACGGGTCGGGTGATTTATCAGATCAAACCCCCCACATGGCGGTCTCTTTTAGTGACGAACTGGTTGCGTTTTTTCGACAAAGTGTATCGGTACAAACGGTTTTCCAACGCTATTGGGGCAAATCGAGGCAACGCCCCGAGAGTGCGTGTGCCCGGTCCAGGCTTCAGCACCAGTCAGGCCTTTCCATCCCGCTTGCCGAGGAACGCGTACAGGCCTGAGTGGCTCGATTCACAAACTCCTGCAGACATCTCTGTGAACGTGCAACCTCTACCCGAAATACCAGACTTCTACAAGCATGATGAAGCATATGTGGCATAAGTTTCTGTTCCGCTATTGTGTAGGATGGTGCTGACTCCCGGCAGCTCTATCCTGGCCTGAACCAGAACCGTCATTGTACCAGATATATCAGCTTGCCCATGTGATCAATCTGAATGTAGCTCGAATGAATATGCTTTTTTTTATCCTCTCACATGCTCCGGCTTGGGTGTAAAATCGAAGGCTTGAACTTCGCCAACTTAGTCATGATTATCTGACTTTCTTAGGGGCCATATGGCGGCAAGGATTATATTCTTTTTGGGGCGTAGGAAAGCGATGTAATTGTTTGGTTTTCTTGTTCCCATCCGATTGATGTCTGCAGGAAAACACGTTGTGCTATATAATGGTACCATGAGCCCAGTATGCGAATACAGCACCTCCCACAATGAGTGCCCTCCCAAGTTCACCAACGGTCGGTATCTGTTTTCAACCGCATGATTTGCGACACTTACACAGTCTTCGGCTAGATAATGCAGACAAATCAAGCACGAAAGGTACTGTGGTTGTTCTCTACCATGCCTTGGTTTCCCCTGAAATATCATCGACATAGGAGGCTTATATCTTCTCGAAAGCATCTCTAGATGCTTTGAGTTCCGAGCTTACTAGCATGGACAACACTTATGACCTTGAATTTCTCTATATTTCCCTCTATCGCTTGGACAGCGATTTTCCGTACGGGACCATGCAAAAGGTGCTCCAAAAGGCTCGTGATGTGAAAACATTGAAGATCTCCTGCGCCCCAGGGATCCTGGAGTCCGCTTCGGCGCTCTCTATCCTGAACAGCACTTTACTTCCTAACCTCACTTATTTCGACAGCATGCTTTCGCATTTGTCGATGCTACGCTTCATCTCCCGTCACCGTATTGCCATTCTGACAGTCGGAAACTGCGATTTACCAAGTGGGGTACGGAAATGTCCTTTCTCTGGCATGACCCGGCACGGCAACCACTCTGGATCCGTAATTTCACTTTCCGGACTGATGTCATGTGTTACACACCTGATCGATGGGAATTCAATCACAGTTCTTGATTTGTCCTGGTGCGGAGCTGAGTATATTCCTCTGTTTTTGGAGACGGTTAGGTACTGCTCCAAGAGCATCTGCCAACTCGAGTTGGAATTCTCGGGAGAATATCCAAGGTTGCTCCACGGTGTAGGGGAGCTGTTACCCGAACTATATTCTCTATGTCTTCGAGAGAAAAGAGAGGTCAGAACGGCATTAAATTGGTTGTAGCGAAGTTAATTCAATGTTAGAATGTATTTCAGGTTCCCTCTGAATACCCCTGGGAAGATCAACGGGCGTGGAGATCGGAGCTATTGTCGTTCTGGGAGCTAAGGATCTTCGAGATCAGGACCAGAAACGGACTGACCTTATCCAACAACGATGCCGACTATCAGTTGCTTTGGCAGCAGTGGTTTTTAGGGTGCAATAGGCTTGAGGATTTTACGGTTGCATGTGGTGATGTGGAAAGACGCTGGAAGAAAGTTACAGAGTATCGTGAAGTGCCGGTAATTAATTCTTAAGATATCATAGATATTTTGAAACGGTGAAGGCATTTCTAACATTTGATGATCATATTGACAACATTCAAGATTGACAAATTGGAACGATCGCAGAAGTACATTAAGATTGATCCTGTGATCGAGATCGGATTCGTCGGATTTACTTTTGGAGATCGACGTCGTACCTTTTAGTAATTACTGCGGGTGAATTGTGCAAGCCGAGGAATCCTTGTACTGCGACATACCTATGCATGTGCTCTTAACTCCATGAAGCTCATTGGTGCCTGCCCTCTAAAAAACTTCTGAGGACTTAGTCTATTGAAATCAAGAATATAATGGTCATAATTTTTTTTCCATTCGATTGAGAAAGGCACTCCCATGTGGCATATTTACGTTATGTTGGTATCACGTTCAGGATCCGGAGCTCTTGTTTGAGGGATGAGTAAGGCTTGGCGCCACCGCAAGTCCCCGCGTTCAACTACAAACCGAGTAAAAGATACGGTGGCCAGACGTAACAAAAAGGTTAGACTAAACCGCAAGGTAAGCGATTAATCTCGGCCTGAGCAGCTGCGCGAAGACCGCTGTCTGGACTGGTGCCCATCAATGCAGGTACAATATCACTCAAGGTAATAGACACGACCGGTTTTTTTGTAAGGACAGCCCGGCAGGTGGGGCATGTGAGCTTCTTCTCAAACCATGTAATGAGACAAGCTGCACAAAAGCTATGTCCACACTGCAGTCTTTTGTGGAGAGTTAGTTAAATCCTGACCTTGAGAAGGGCGATACGTACAGAGCTGGCATTTTCACTGTACCGAGGCATATGCCGCAATCCAACAGTGGCAAGACGCCCTTCCGAAGGAACTCCATACAATTATGATCATCTTCGTATGCTGCTACCTGCTCTTCTATCTGCAGAACGGTTGCTATGCGCCGATCCGTTTCCGAGACGTGGTCTTTAAGCATCCTGATCTCGTCTTTCAAAACGGTATTTTCCTAGAAGAAGGTCACAATAGCACGCAAGCTCAAAACTGATCACAGGCTTCGGCTTACCGAGGCAAGACGCCTTTCCTGCTCTAGAGATAGGGCTAGCTGCCTCATCGCCAAATCCTTCATGCTGTTACACTCATGCATATGCAATTGTAATTTCGCAGTCTCCTGATAAGAGTTCAAATCGATTCTTCATTACACACAGTAAGGATTAGAATGTCAGGTCAGATCGCTCACCAGAGCTAATTGTGCCTCAACCTCTGACAAATGTTGGCGAGACTGTTCTGCATCCCGCTGTGCATCCTTCCATAAGCCAATATGGTGTTGAAGATCCTGATGCGGGAAATGAGGTAATATATTGGGTAACTGCAGGCGAGAACTTACGAGGCTGGTCCTAATGGACTCTGTCTCACAATTTTTGAGAAGGGCTCGAAGGTTAGGAATCTATATCTCTTTCGTTGTAAATGGTCATGACCAAGGTGAGGAACGGCTCACTTCCGCTAGATCTAGAATAGACGCCTCTTCTTGAGAAGAGCTAGCGCTGCTAGCTGAGAACGGTTTAGCCACTGACACCCATATACCCTGGAAGAGAGGATCATCCACACCTTTGCCTGTGACGCTTCTTATTTTCGCTTTGCTGGATTTTGGTTTAGTCTTATGAGAATGCATGATGTCGTAGAGTCATGGTAGGAAAGGAAGGTGAGATATTATGTGAATAACTCTGCACGTTCTTTTATACATAAGGCCGCTAAGTGGCTATTTAACAAAAAGGGTGATCCTTAACAGTCATGTGCCAAAGAGAGCAATGAATGATGGCGGTGCTATCAGCCGGAGCCGAGCTTATTATGTTTATTTGCAGAGCACGAGGGTGCCATGTGGCACCGTGTATATAGACGCAACTTTGTACAGACTCCCTTACATATTGTCGTTATTCTCTATGTCTCGATTACAGTATACTCATCTTACTACCATCGAAGGGAAGCACAAGAATTCCGTCAACGTTCTTGCATTCTCCAAAGATGGCAAGTTTTTCGCCTCCGGCTGTGAGGACGGCGTTCTTTCCATCTTCAACACCAAGTCGGGAGCAGAAATTTTGCGTTACGAGTATGACCACGAGTCTCCTGCTATTGACTGCATAATCTGGCACTATGACGTGGAATCCAGGAAAATTCTTCTATATGCGGGAACAAGGAAGGGCAGACTCTATCGTTACAACGAGCCTCAGAAGAAGGTTGGTAGTTCTTACGTCTCTGGTTTGACCGTAGCTTATCATCTCTTTTTGTGAAAAGGGCCTCAGTAATCGGGTCAGAGACAGAGTCGCCCAGTTGGAAGGTCCCATTCGCTGCATGGAATTCGACTCGGGTACCAAACATTTAATCATCGGCCATGGATACGAGGTGAGTGCCCTTCGGCAGATTACAAGTAGTATGTGTACTTCTTTCTCATTAAGGCCATCACTTATTGGAAGCTCTCTTCTCCAGCGGATTGGCGTTATGCATTCGGATTCACTTATCCTGCCTTCCCTACACCTGCCAATTTCATTCGTCCCATGCCACATCCCACAGGAATTCATATCCCCCGTCAGAACAACCGGGTTTTAGTGACATTTTTAGATCATTCGATAGTGTGATTCATGGTTTTATTCCCAGCGGCTTTGTACTGACTTCGCCTTAGGTGCTATTCTCTGGAGCGCGGAGATGTTTTATGGTCCATACCCCCAGAAAGGAGAATGTATGTCACTTCATATATTATGTTTTTTCTTACTAATCGAGAACAGAGGACGGTCAGCTGTTTCTACGGACGGCATGGTGATGGTGACGACCAACTTGTTTGACGGAATAGATGTCTACTCGCTAGCGTCGAACACCCTGCAACGCACAGCGAATATACCAGATGACATTTTAGACAACATCGTCATTCCAATCTGTTTGATCAACCAAGACGAAGCGATATTTGTGGGTGGGAGTGATGGCACTGCCTCGATCGTTGACCTGGATACGGGAAAAATTTTGTGTACGCTTCATCACTCCCACGGTAAGCTCTTTCTCATCTTTCGGCCTTCCCCTCTGTTGATGCTCTGTTGATTTCCTGTAGTAAACGATTTAGTACAAGCTATCGTAGGTATTCATCGCGCTCAGAGGGGTCTTGGTCTGACTGTTGTCATTTCTAGGCTTATACAGAACTGGATGGAATGAAATACCTCGTAACAGGTGACTCCGAGAAGGGAGATCAATGTTGTATCAAGATTTGGGTTGGTATGTCTCCCGGTTCACAAAGGAACAAGTGGTTCAAGGTAAGTCCTGAATGGACACAATTCACGGATACTACAGATCATCTACAGAAACTTCATATCAAAGACGTAGCATTCCAAGCCTTGACTTGGCCGCTGTTCATCATAGCCGCGTCTTTCATGGCTACGGTAATTTGGATGGTATCTGTTTGGTTGCAGTCCTATCTCTCTCGCGTGCCTGCATTGTGGGCATGGTGCAGTGCAGCTTTCGTCTCAGTCTTCTCCAGCTTCACTGGAGTCTTCAGCGGAGCTGGAAGTCCAACGTCAACCGTTGTCTACATCGAAACAATCACCCACATGCCACCTTTCAAAGCCGCCACTACGCTTATGATGCCTCCCGCAGTGACGGAAACGGTAACGATTTTCAACGATAGATACTTTGGGGAGAAGCGAGAAAGTAGCGATGAGCTTGAGAGATTAGCGAGAGCGGTGGATGGTTCCCAGGAGGGAGAGTATGAATACATATGCGACTTATAGAATGCGATGAAGCGATGGTCAATCTTGTCAGCATTTTTTTGTCATCTGTATATTGCCAACCGCTCTGACTTCTTGACATCCCCACCCGTGTGGGGGGATTGTTGATCCTAATATCGGGCCATTCGATCTTTCCTTTTCGAGTGCTGATTCGAACCGTTTACGTATACATAAGTACAGATAATGCCCGAAAGAGGGGCTGACAATTTTAATATTTTATTGTACATGTCAGAGTAACGGTCGGTATCAGTGCCTTTTGGGAGGAGGGGATTGTAAAAAGGTCCTCCGAACCCTCAGGGATATCATACGACTTTCCAACTCCCTAGAGGCACATCTCAGACTCTGGTAATGTACCGCCAAGATTCCAGATTCTTATCAGTCATACTAAAACCACTGTGATTTACGTGAAACTCAGACATTGATACAGCTTGCATGGTGGGAAGCGCGGTCCATTACAAAATTGAAACGATATATAAAGACCCGCTCAACATTCTTGACCGCCTGCCCACACTAGTAGCAAATGGCACCGGATAGAAGGAAAGAGGAGGTAGGTATCAGACCTCTTCCCCCCATTCATACTGACAAGAAGATAGCCTCCCCTCAGACATCGTTATGTTCGCGTCCGATATGAACTTGATTCCTCTGGTAAAACTATCCACATGAGGTCATCCAAAGGTATCTCCTCCGTTCTATCCAGCATACTGAGCTGACCCACCTCGTCTTCATACTAGATGCTACCGGTGCCCCGCACCTAACTTTTGAGGAGAATCCAATTTTGGACAACGAGTCTGATCAAAGAACAACCAACAGGTCAGAATCTTCCACTGTAGTATTTCACGTTCTTACCTCTATCATCAGACAGACAGGAACTTCGCACACAGGCGGCAACGCTGCGTTCCCAGAAGAGGCCAAATGGCGAGTCATCAAGACCCGCGCAACGCCTTTGCCGGAACTCGTCGTTACCGGACCGACTACTGTTCCATGGCCTTCCAGCAAACACCATGGGCCTGGGAATACTATCTGGTTTAACAGCGAATCCCCAGAAGACATCGCTTCCCCCGGCCAGATCAACCCCATGCCTGATGTGGGAATGGTGTACATTCACCACAATACGGTCACGGGACTTCTCCAGATATGGGTCCTTCAGGTCGACAGGACTTGGGGTGTATTATCCAGCTTTCATCGTCGCATCGTGCATCCTGACCCTCAGCACCATGATAGATATTTTCAGCTTTCCAAAGATATGAAACCTAGTTGGGTGACAGACGCTACCAAGGCTCGATATGACAAGGAGTCGGAGAAGAAAGCAGGTCGACAGCAATCAGCGTAGTTGGTCTCTTAACTTCTTTAAACTTTGTATTGACCGGTAGCTATAATGAGGAAATCTATGTCCTTTTTCCTAACTGGGGCTTATGGTTTGTCGAATTGTATCTGGCCATACTGTCAGAGTCCCTTGTCGTCGTATTGTCTTGGCCAGGGCTCACTTTCACTAGATTGCCCCATGTCCGCACATTTCGTGGATCCTTAGCCTTGTGCCTTCCTCGCTCTTGAAATCTTTTCAAGTATTTTATTCATTGACAATGCTTTCCTCGAGCTGGCGATGGAAAAAAGTTCTCCGCGGTCTATGAGCGAAGCCCGTCCCCAGAAGGACTTTCAGATCCCATACACTCATACAGTGAGTAGACAGATGCATAATGCCACCATCTGGCATATTACTTTATGAAGGAAGCACATCAGTGTTGAGCGATAAGCCTATATGCTCTACGATGAGTTAAAATATAGGAAAATGAGTCTATGATGATGATGAGTTAGAAGGACAAGTCTGCACTTGTATTCGGTTGAGTATATAATCAGAATGGGGTTGGATATCATAAGAACGGATAGACGCGCAGGGACGCGCCTGCGAGTTTCTACGAAGCTTACATTGAGCGTTTAAATTCATTCAGGAGACTTATGCATCCTTTGTTTGCATTCCTCAGTCACCAGCAATTCACGACTTTGAATGACAACAATTATTCCAATTAAGTATCAAGATAAAGATATAATACAAGGAAAAGAGAAAAAGTCTTACATAAGCTGCGCCGAAGGTTTGATATGAACAAGTTTAAAACACCGCCGGAGACAACCGATAGGGCCTAGACCTCTGGAACGTGATATCCAGATGACGAAAGGTTTGGTAACCATCACTTTACCGAACCTTTCATCATCTGGATATCACGTTCCAGAGGTCTAGGCCCTATCGGTTGTCTCCGGCGGTGTTTTAAACTTGTTCATATCAAACCTTCGGCGCAGCTTATGTAAGACTTTTCTCCTCTTCACTCAACTGTCACTTCAGGGTAGGTTTTTATTCCTCACATATATATTGTTTGTAGTAAAACACCTCTGGAGAAATACATTGACTTTCGTGAATTCTGTGTGAAGACCTCAAAACTGACGCGAAGCCGCAGTGGTACAAGCGTTAGAGCACGGTTAATACTTCCTACATACAATCGCATATGGTAGCATAATTCTCCCATTGATAACGTTAATTGACATGCTCATCGTGAACTACAGAGCGTGTTTCTGGACATTGAAGCTGGCGTATCTCAAGACGACGAAGTTGACTCACCGTACGAAGACGATGACCACGAGAACTTCATCGTTGAGGAGGACGATTGGGATGACACAGCTCACTCGACGACATCCGAAGTCTCTGATAGAGCAGCCACTCCTTCGGTAGTAGATGAAAGTCAGGACTGGAATAATTTCTTGGACAGGGCCAGGAGCCGCGCAAACATGCCCAGTACACTTGAGAGTGATGTACGATTCGATAACGGGCTTTTCGACGTCGCGCCTGAACTTTGGGTTCTGAACTGCTTCGTAAGTGTTATCTCTCAATTTACACCCATCCTTCTGATTATTTAAAAGTCTGGCTGGGAGGAAAGCATGGTGATGCACATTGGGCGGTGCGCACGGCCAGAGTTAGGTATCAAGGCCGCGTTCATCATCCCGCTTGTGGAGGAAAAGGTATGGCTAGAGGCTAGTATATCATCAAGCTTAAAAGACTGGCTCGTCGAAATACCTGGAGTCATCCGCCGTGACCAACAAGTCATGCTTCATGCCATCTCTCTCGAAGACAGTCGGCGCACGTTGTCAATGACTGTCAAAAATCCTTTTATGCCTGGTTGTTGGGTAAAGGTTCATCATGGTCGGTCGAAAGGCGAAGTTGGGATAGTGAGTAAAATGTATCCTTGGGGCTGCAAGGTACTGCTTGCGCCTAAACTGGATTTGCCTCATGATAGGGACAAACAGCACCCCAGCTCTCAGTCAGAGCCGAAGCTGTTCAATGTTACGGCCATTGAGAAAGCAGGGTACCGTGTCTTGAAGGAGGGGCCATCGAACTATCGTTTCCGGGGTTTCATGTACGATCATGATCTCCTTGCTCGTCGAATCTATTTCTCTCAAATTGAGATTGCCGACGAGATCCCCGACAAATTGGCCTGTCTTTTTGCACAGTCGGGACACCCTCTGGTCTGCAAAAGCCTACAGACTCTACCTAGAGTTTCCGAGTGGTACTTTCAAGTTGGAGAAGTGATCACCGATATCAGCAGACGTGTTTCCGGAACCGTTCATGGTGTCAGCGAGCATGGATTGGAGGTGGAGTTCGCCGGTGGATTGTTCCCTGTACGATGGGCCCACTGCAAGAAAGAGTTCGAGATCGGAACATATGTAGAGATCACAGGGGAGGAGCGTGCCACTAGATGGTCTGGATGGGTACATGCCGTTGACAGTGAATTATTGCACTTGATTTCTCGTTCTGGGCCTGATAATGAGCAAATAGAGGTATGTCTCATTTTCTAACCCTCGTGAACAGGCTTACAGCGTTCTATAGATACGCGGGGTGCATCCCAATAGCGTTAGTGCGGTTTCTCCACCAAACAATACCTCTGTTCCTCTGGACCGGGAATTCCAGCGTCTTGATTCAGTCTCCATCGTGCCATGGAAGGGGGTGATGGTTCAAGTCGTCAAGCGCGGTCATCGTTGGCATGGAAAGATGGGTTACGTGGTTGATGTCAACATCGTGAAGAATCCAGATGAAAAGAAGGAAATTTTATCATTGCTCGTTCAGCTCTCTCACTATGATCCTAATGCCCCATTCGTTTCTCTCTGGTTCCGATACCTCGACGTTGTCGATGAAGAATCATGGTTGCCTCTCAACAAGGCACGACCTATTGTCAACAACACTGACTTTTTTCGCAACTTGGTACCGGATACCAATGTTCTAGGGAGGAGAGGGAGGAGACCGCCTCGTCCAGAGCCTGCAGCGCGACCTCGGAGTCTTACTCCTCTATTGGATCCCACAGAACGATGCCTCTCTCCCGCATGGAATCCATTGTCTCTGGATCCTCTCCCATTTAAATATTGGTGTCTCGATCATTGGCTGCTTGGTGCCAGATTCCGGGTGCAGTACAACAATCTCAAAATCACCGCATTGGTGAAATGTGACAGTTCACTCGAAAAAGTTGTCTGCACCAGAGATGATACCCCACTAGGAACGACATTGGACCCCGCAAGGGTGTTAGCCATTCATCCAAAAATTAGGCACTACGACATGTTTTTGGTCATTTCGGGTGAGCATTGCAGGAAATGGGTCAGGAGCATCCGGTTTCACAAATGTTCGCCCACCGATAGCTCGGACCTGGACTGGACCATTGTCGTCGTTATTCCAAGAGCCCCATTCATGCACGATGATGTCACCGATGAAACCTTGGTCTTGCACAGTTCAATGATGACCATTGCAGATGAGACGAAAATCTCCCGGCAGCTGAACTTAGATTTGAGGAAAAGGTTACGAGAAGGTCCTCAGAGCCACTAAATATATGAATACTCTATATATATTGTCACTACCTACTAGAAAGCTTATTGTAACATGATATCGTCTTTCTGTCTTGGACATGAAATGCATAGGTAGCCAGAGACAAGGATGAAGACATCGATTGTATAGTAGAAAATTTGATTATTATTTTGTGTTTTATCGATGCCATGCTCGCCAGTGTTGAGGTGTAGTCTGTGCAACGCAAGTCCAAAGTCCAAAGCCTGATTATTTTCCAGCTAATTTTGTTGAGATATGGGATATAAGGCTAGAGTGTTTTGAGCACATCCTCCATCTCTCAACTTGATGAGTATCCCTCGACAGAACCCGCTCTCTGTATCTGGTTAATAACATCAACCAGCAGCTCGGCAGTAATTTCCCGGCACAACGTCGAGTTGGTGTGCGTGTTGGGGTATTCCTATGTAGATTCACTTGCCGCCCAATCAGTATTGCATGACGCAAGGTGTCCCTAAAGTCCACCTCATGTATGAATAAAGATGATGACTACGATGAGTACCGCCGAGGGCTGTGAGAAGGCAGGAAGTCAGGGCAGAGAATCCGACGAAGCTAGCGATTCTCGAGAAGCCACACCTTCCATAAGGATACTGAAAGGAAAACGATCCCTGATCTCTAAAATCCGCGGTCCATCGATTGACTTATTGCATCGTATTGACAGCATGGACAAGATGTCCAGCTGGTTGCGCAAGGGAGGCAGATAAATTAACTTGATTTCTGAACGCGGATGCTCGTCAATAGGTCCTCGTCCAGCTTTTCGACCTTAGCTAATGTCCGTGCCGCCTGACATCAGTCGCTGATCTTCATATTCACAACATCAAAACAGCAGTTTGCTAACCTACTACCACAAAAGCCGGTGTTGTATGGAGAGGGGCCTGGTTTTGTGATATCAGATCGTAACGTCGTGGCCGCCTCTCCGAGAGGAAAATTTCCATCAACCACTTAGGAAAATACTTGCATGGGGGGCACACCAGTTTATGGCAGTATTACTTCTGTATTCGGGTGACTCCTTCGTTTGGGATTCGATTTGAGTTATGTTGCCCGTTTCTTATTATGTCGCGGCGCGAATTCTTTCCCATGTTCGTGTGAGATTTGCCTAATCATTTTCCTTTCCAGGAAGAGACCATAGTGGCCATTTTTCCTTCTTGCTTGGAAAGAAATGTCGTGGAGATTCGTGTTCTGCCTTCTTCCTTGCTAACACACCACGTTGACCAAAATCTACCTCTTCGCTCAGCTTTGTCTTTTCCTCCTTGCTCTATTGTTGTCGACTCTGCGTTTCACAAGCGATGGAGAAAGTACAGGGACCCGATAACTTGCCAGCCATTCCTCCTGAAGCTCGGCTGCCTACAGCACTTGTCAGTGAAACAAAATTTGGTGATCCTTACAAGTTTCGGCGCGAAATTTCGGAGGCCATCCGTCCTCTTCTGCTCGCTGATGGTGGACGCGCTGTCCCTTCTGATATCCTACCTGTCATAGAGAAGGTTCACCCATTGCTCGTGAGTTGTTATGAGCTTTTCAAGCCCTTTCATCCTGATTAAACCTTCCTAAAGTTAGCGCATATGAAGGACTTGAAGGACTGTAATAAACGAGCCGATCGCCTAGATATATTGTTACGTCAAACTTGCTATACCCTGGCATGTCAAACGCCTCCCCGTCACCACAAAATGAAAGAATGGAGTGCATGGGTTCCTATACCTGAGGAATATGATTCGTTAGGGCCAGAAAATGTGTGTTTTCTCTTCATTCTTGACTGGCATGCACCTTGATAGATGCCCTACTGTTTTTTCCAGGCCATTGGCGAGACTGAAATCTTTGATGCCACTTATCGCTACCCCACCCGCAAAGAACATTACGCCAAGTACAAGGCTGCGTGGCACGATCTTGACCGCATATACAAAGAATCAGTCAAGATGCGCAACGAACTCATAGCTGCCCATGAAGCAGCTAAACGCACTAGAGAAGCCGCAGAACTGAAGGCTAAACAAGATATCGAGGCTGAAAAAAAGAAAGCGCTTGCTGCTGCCTCTCAATCGAAGACTTCAACCTCAAAAGGCACCTCAGAGACCAAGGTTCAATTATCTGCAAGGGTCATCAAAGACGGGCAGTTCAGGGTTCAAACCCAGGAGAGTATGAGTCAGACCAAGTCGCCGAGTACATTGAAAAGACTCCTCGTGAGTCATATCCTGAGTCCCTGAATTTTCGATCCTTAACTCGGTGTATGCAGCAGACAGAACCCGATTCCGCGTCCAAGTTTCCGCGCCTCGAAGGGGAAAATTCGCGACCGATCCAGCTTGCACCTTTGGATTCTGACGAGTCGACATTTCCAATTCCATTCTCATTTGAACCTGTGGTTCTTTCGCGTGCATTGGATTTGGGACCTTCGGTTTGTCAATATATCTCGCGATTCATCCAACACTTACATTTGCTTTTATCAGCGGCGAGCGTTGTGCTATGCTTGTTTCGCGGCTGGCCTTGGGACGGCGTGCGATCGAGACGAGTACAGCTCGGGTGCTTGTACACGCTGCCGCAATGCACACAGGCACTGCGAGTCACTCATGCGTCGCCCTAGTGACGAAGGGCAGCTGGGCGATATTCTCTTTCAGGTTGCACGGGGTAGTAACAGCGGTAGATACCTATCTCCTTTACTGCTTTCTTCACCAGCTAATGTACATCTCAGCTATTTCTCATCAGATATCCCAGATTCAACATTGTCAATCCCTCGTTTTCTCTCTGTCCCAAATCGTCGCCTCTGAAACGCGCAATATGGAGATCCATGTGTCGAATCTCATGGGGAGTCTACGATCTATTCATCGCGACGGGACATACGGGGATTTTATTCCCATATTGGATAATCTAGTACAAGCGCACCCCCTTCTCCAGAGATTGATCGACGAAGGTCTGTTGAAATTGAAGGACCCCAACGTATCACCTGCCTTCAATCGGCATGGTCCTACCGGGGACAATACGTCCTCTTCGGAGTTGACAAATTCCAAGTCGTCTACTCCTGACACCACTGAAGGGCCCCCCTCGGGCAGGCAGGAGTCAAAAGATAATTCAATGGTTGTTGAGAACGATTAACAACAACAATGACCGCCCCACCCCCTTAGTTGAGGATCAACAGATTGAACAAGGTGAATGTATCATGTGGATTTAGAGAAGGCAGATGTTTCTGTAGGATAGTAGAATTTGTACATATCGAAATATTAAAACTGTGCTAAATTGGTATATATATTTGTGGCTTGTGGCAGGTACATGTTAACGATAAAAGAACTTGAAAGGTTTTGTTCCAAGGCGCTTTTCTTACATCGTAGAAGTAAGTCAGTAAAACCACTCCGGATCCCCCCTTCGAGACAATAAAAGTGACGTTAGATCTCGATTTATAGCAGCAATTGGTTTATAAAATCCAGTCCAAGAGTAAAACCATCGAAGGTCGTTTTCCCTTATAGAAATTGCGCAAGCAGCCATGATGCCAACATAATCATTCTATGGACATGATGGTACTGTGCAAAAATTCGGATGGGCAAGAGTAGACTATCTCCGTACAGTTGTTTGTTGAGCGATTTTATACGGACATACCCTAAGTACTATTACAGAATTTCTCCGAAGTCCACTTGAAAATAGCACGTGACATTACGAGGTACTGCCAATCGATATAGCCTTATCTATGATAGAGCATGGAGGAAGGCTTGAGAAATATCGATCTACTCACCCCTTCACCTCATCGTTACACTTATGTAGCTTAATTTGATACTTTGGTGAAACCCCAATGGACAGGCGACGATTGGTAGCATACGCGAGTACCATGCTGTCGGGATTGAATGAACAGCGTGAAACCGGGCCTTCATAGATCTCTAGCGCTATCGAAAACTTCAGTTGACATGTTTGAAGCGTACATTGTACAAAAGAAAATCGCACTTTTCAGACGCTTCCGACGATTCTTATCCCAAAGTTTAATGGTCCCATCGGATCCTATGGGAGGCTCAATAACGAGGCTCAACGATACTGATGTAAGAATACATACCACATGTCGCAAGCGTGCCATTGATGGGATGGAACGATATATCGTTGACTGCATGTGCAACTGGAAGACCTCCAGAGTCCGAACGCTTGTCTTCACTATGACAGCGGAAAACGAAGTCATTGCTACTACATTATCAACACAGACCAATTCGTAGGGAAAGGGACTGATGTATTATGCTCCTCGGCTGCAGAACTAAGAAGAATTGGCGGTCAGTCTGTCATGGAAACATGGATAAGACCATACCAAATAGCCGTTCGTCCATCCATGGCACCTACAGCATAACCTACCACCGGACCCTTGGTGAAACAAGACACGACAGTGGTTGTTGACTTCAACGGAGACAGCCTTGTCTAACAACGACGTCAAGATCTGTTCAAGAAAGAAAGCGGGAAGAAGACCTTGAAAGGCGATCCAGCAAAATCTAGATGGAATATTTCAATGTAACGTTTTGCCATTCCTACAACCAACAGTGGGGATTGAACATCAACGCTCGTGGGATAGTCATGAAGGATCGTCGTTCAGACTGGCACAGGAGTTCGAAGATCCCAGAACTGACGCCAATACATCAACACTTGTGTCTCAAATCTATAAATTGACTCGCCTTCATCGTTTTGTCCCACTCCATAGTTAAAAGAGCGTGCAAACCATTGATTTCAAGCCAGTTTGCCGTCTGGATAGCCGTCTCGTGACGAGTCGATTGCAAGACTTGACCAGTTCTCGCGTCCGACAACAACCCCACACCATCCATACCTCCAGAGAATAACTGTTTGCCATCCTATGTAATTAGTGGGTAAAGGCGGGCTTATATATAATTGTCGTACTGACCGCAGTCCAACAAGCACACAGAACCGGTCCATCGTGTGTGTAAGCATATTGACAGTCTCGCTGCATGACGGACCACACCCTCACCTGGACCAATCTTTAGTGCTACCCATACGACGATCTGGTACTATTCACTCACCGTTTTGTCCCAGCTTCCGGCTGCCAACAAACTGGTCCCATTACTACAAGCCAGTGTGGAAACGTAATCATGGGGAGGATCAGGAAGCGTCATGTCGGGAATTTTCTCGGGATCTGATTGGGAGCGAGGCATCGTCAGTCTAGGGAAGAAATCTTGATGTGGGACTTGTTCATTTGGAGCTGAAGCCATCTCTAATATATATATGCGAGGGAAAAGGGGTGCCTAGAAGAACAAAGCATTTAACATTCTTAACTTCGTGCCACAACGTAACCTGCGGATGCTTTTGTCCAATTAAGGTCTGTGATGTATTCTTAGTTGGCGTTGGCCTTTAATATCTATGAGACAAAAATCTTCTGTAATCAGGCCTACATGTTGGCACAGACCTTTTCGGAATAGATAAACTTGGAAAATAACTTCAAAAGACTAACTCTAAGTAATGTTATATCAACGTCTAGGGCGCCGCAGCGTCATCCTTAGTGCTGTTAATCTAGATCCAAGGTCTGAGTATGGTTTCTATAAGGTCGTCGATTCTTGTGATCATATGAACCAGGTAAGTAAAGTTTCGCATTCAAGAAATCGTTCGACATACACGGTTGTAAGGGAGGACGTGCTGAAACCATCGACGACCTATGAACAACTTTGTTTTGACAAAAGGACAGATGACTCAATTGGTCCGTATCACCTGCAGACTGGAAGGTGGCTCCAGCTCTAAAGACGTTAGAATTCCCATGTCCACTGTCTGATACAAGTCAGGAAATGGTGGCATTACAGTGCAAAATCCTCTAATGGCCATGAATATGCCTACATCTGTTCCTCCGCTGACCTTCACAGTGAAAATCCATTGTATCTGGACAGGCACTTCAGGACGAGGTGAGTCCCGGACAAGGACAAAACTCCCGCGCAATTGAGAGACCACAGGCGAGTATTCTATGCCGTTGATGGTCACTCTGTGCAGATCCCTGAACTCCCATGCGCAAAAATCCAATAGTCCTGAGTATCCATCCTTGAGGAGACACGTTCCGAGTGCTTCTAGTGTATCCCCTTCAGGAAAGTACTGCCGGCCCTTGCCAATGATATTGTTGGATGAGAGCTCTTCGGTTAAAATCCCTACACCGAGCCTTGTCTCTCTTTCAATCTTGCAATACTCTTCGACAAGTTTAGATGCTTGTTTCTGTACTCGGGGATCTCCCTTAAATACGGCAAGGAAGTTTGAGGCCCTAGCCATGGTGCGCGTGAATGTGGACTCTAGTTCGCCTACGTTGTTCATTAACAAACGAGTGGCATAAAGCATTGGCATTAATTTACCTGACTTCATATTTGTATTCTCCCGCTGCATCAGAAAATTGAGGCGTTCAAAAGCAGGGACACGATACGAATGCACAGGGCCCATCCGCCGCATGAATTCACCCAGGTGTAGGGATACATGGTGGATGGGCTTCATCTTGAAGTCTTTATATAAGACTCGAGCAGTTTTCAAATAACGAAAAGCGTGATGGTCGTAAGAGTCGATGTGGGAAGCTGATATTTCACGATTATGGGTGGTATCTATGGCCTTGACCATATTGAGAAAGTTTTCTAGCATCGCCCTATGACGCCCTACAGACACACCCCAAAGACGCACCAGGGTTATTGGTAGATGAATAGAGCATACCATCTTCCATTGATCAGCACTGAGCTTTCCTCGCCTGGGTGTTCCCCAATCAAGTGGTGCCGGGTGTAGCGCAAGCGGGAGAATGCATTGCTGCATATCCTTCCGGACTTCTTCCATAATTGACTTGCCGAGGACGTGCCGTGGTTGTTGGGGTATGTTATTAGGATTATCTTTCATCTAGAATGAACTGGTGAGTTGTACTACACTTGATTGAGAAGAAATGTAACTACCCAGAGCCGCAACTTTTCTATCAGCAGGTCCTTGGTGTCACCTCCCCAATGGCCTCCCCTAACAGTGGCGACGAAAGGAAGACGTTTTGCCCTGCATAACTCTTCGAGATATGGCTTCGGAAGCATCCTCATTTGATTATTGGACAATGCATTAGCTTCTAATGCCCGTAATTTCTGTTGATATAACTTGACATCGAAGACGAATTGGCCGGATCTGGATGTGTTTGGCGCAGTGATGATGGGTTGGGAGGGCTGGATGGATAGATGACTAAATGTCTGAGGTGGTGTAAAATATAACACCGATACTGTCGACGACATAGACGGGACTCCAAGAGACGCAGGAGAGGGACCTGGCGGAACGACAAAAGTAAATTGAGGAACGGTACCGAATGCTGGAATAGTTGCCGGGCCAGGAATAGGGGTCCCGGTCCGACTCACGGAGGCTCGTGACGGCGTTTCTTCTAAGTCGAGTTGAGGGCGGAAGATGAAATCATCTGTTTCCAGGCGCTGACAAGGTAACTAATGAAATTCTTTGTCTCCGTAAAAAAAAATACACTCACCCAGCCCACAATTTCATCAATGAGTTGGCTTTTAGTCCCCACATTGGGTAGGTCATTGTCATAGCAGACATGCCACAAGATGGATTTGGTCGCTTTGCAAAGCTGCTTCTTGAGAACCTCTGTGTCGGATGTATCACGAATGATGCTTATCCAATGCTGGAGAACATCGTTGCCAGGACGAGCTTTGGGCACCGGCGGAGTGGTACCATCGCCTCCTTCTACTTGTACATCGATGCCCCAAACAACGTGACAATGGTCTTTAAAAAGACCTAAGGGGCCGATGTGCATAGATTCTACCACGGTGTGTTCGGAAGGCCTCCAATATGGTAGTCTCAAAAGTGCTGACCAATGGACATACGTTTGTTTGAATGTCTTGACTTGATCTTCCACAGTCGTCGCATTTTTCCATGCTGTTGCATTGGCAAGGTGTTCACGATAATCGCGTCTGGGCCAATGTTGTCTGTCGAGCGTATTGATATCTTGTTTCGCTAGCTTGCAGCACGTGCAAAAGAATTTCGACATAGCGCTTGAGAAACCTCCTGCCTGTCGTGCCGCTAGCATATCACAAACAATGGGAACCAAAGCTGCCCTGCATAGACGACCCCTGAGGAAATTGTGTGTACGTGTAAACCAGACGCCTGGGTTCCAAAACTGCAAGAAGTTATCAACCAACAGATCCAACGCATGGTTGACGGCGTCTAAGGAAGGATGTCCCGGCCCAGGAATGACGCCAACAAGGTACATATTTTCAGGGAGGTAGTGCAGTTCTGGAGGAAAATTCAGCAAAGTTAGATATATGGCAGTGCAAGAGATGGTTTGTTTCGCTTCTTTGGCTTGGAAAGGATTAAAGCCATCCATTCCGAAGCTGAACATAAATCTTCCTTCTCCGGAAGCGTCGCTCGTTGTCATGAAAGGGAGGTCATCGGGACCGGGAAACGTATGCCAAAATGGTGAGTCATGGATATCTGCCATGTTCTCTTTGGGCGATGTTCTATTTGCTTTTTGTAATATGTCTTCAACGCCCGGTCGCACTAATAGCCGTCCCAACCATTCTTTCAGGTCCAAGTGAATGTACTTCAGCCGCGGTGTCATTGCGATCTGGCCGCCCACGTGTCGTTCTTCCCATAGAGGATAATCGCACGACGGCTCGGAAGCTGCAGGTCTTCGTACGCATGATTTCGGAGTAGAGTCGTGATCATATTTCATGCTGGAGTTGTACGGATACAAAGCATGGCAAGATCGGCAACATAAGTAAGTCGCTACGTTAGGCTCGAGATTGAAATCCTTGAATAGGGTGGGGGGATCGACCGGAATCTGATTGACAATTCCAGGGGAGGTACCAGCGGACTGATGAGACATGCGGAACGCCAAGAGGAGGATGTGAACTATTCGTCTTGATGCATGGAATAGGAGATGAGCAGTGAGAATGGCCAGGGTAAATATCATGATGGCTGGATGTCTGTCAATGCCTCGATAATTCTTGAAATAGATATCTGTGCGTAACAGGCATCAAACATCTGGATTGTACATTCAAAACAGTAAACACACCGGTATCAAATGCGATGCCATTCAGATATTCATCATTGAAACGCACTTGCTGCCTTGACCATTCGCCCTCCTTTAGCTCGTAAAGCCGCTGCAACATTCTCCACGCTGAATCTCTAAGAAGGTCAAGCGAGTCCGAGGGTGATAGGAATTCTGTTTGATGCAGAATTTCCACCACGCGTCGCTCATTTTCCAGGTATCCGAAATTGACCCTTTCGTGTTGAATCAGAGAGAAAGGTCCCTCGTTGACAGGCGGAATGATCCCGCGTTCGATTTCAGCAGGATATTGGAAGGGCATGGTAGTGACGGGAGAATTGATGAAATGCAGTCTAGGCGGAGGGGAAAAGTGTGTTGCAAGATGATTGACCTCATTTAGAAATGAGGAGGTGATATCTTGCGGGGCGTCTAAGTCAAGTTGTGGGAGCGCATCGACATGCTGACTCCGGGAACGTTCCCAATCTTTTTCCTTTTGGGCCGCCTGATGCCTGGGGAAGACAGAGGGGGTTATCCAGCTTCCTTGATTTATTTCCCCTGTTTCTGGGTCAATTCCACTACGACAGAGATCGCAAGTACAAAATTTCTTGCAGGCCATTTCAGAGTCCAAGCAGTGACGGTCCGGGGAGGAAACACGAACAGACACCTGACCTAAACAGTGAAGACTTGAGGGATAGGAGTAATCAAGGGTCACCAGACCTTAAAATTTGAAACGTGGTATTCACTACGTAACTGCATACTTATTTAGGATCTAGATCTCAATTAGCCACAAGAAGAAGAAAACAGGTGCCAGGTTCACATATGCATGCAGACTCGAATTTGCTATCGGGATGCATATCCACCACATGAGAGTGCGACTAACTCTAAGTCACTGACGGCCGAATTGCGTCAAGGATATATTATATAGAAAGTTGAAAGTCCATTCGGAGAAACAAAAACCTTTGCTCCGGGATTCCTTTTGTCATAGGACGAAATTCGCTCTTTCTGTAAGCTCGAAATTGGTTTTGTCAACCACTCAGGTCGGACAGTGCTCGTCCGACAAGCTTGATCTACAGTTCATTGCCTTTTCGGGAATCTCACCCAAAACCTGGCCCACAACGTAGCTCCGGATGTTAAGTATTCATTCCGGGATGAGGGGATAACACCCTTTAGAGCTACAACAACATGGCCTTGGCACATGCATGGGTTTGTTCGTCCACCCAATTTTGGCGCCCCACACAATTGGCAGGTACAGAAAACCAAGTTCCTATTTTTAGACTATGCTTGTCCCTGGTACTTCCTTTCAGGGAAGTTTGGCCTTTCGGACGTCCATATATAGCAGCCATCTGTTCGCCTCAAGATGATACTCAAAGTCAATGAACATGGATGGTTGCTAGGTCAACAGATTTGAAGGGTTTTGGCAGCTTTCTTTAATACACCAACGCTCTCCGTATGTAGGTATATGCACATTTTCCTTATTATACAGGCTCATACAGGATGTAAGTCCTTGACTGCTGGGATCCATTCGTGCGCCTAGCACGTTTCTTGGACGCATTTGGCGCACTCTGATCTCTTAGTCCTCCGTTTACGTCTGGAAATTTCTCATATGTACATGTCAGCCTCATCACATTGTCTTGGTACACCTCTAATCACTACCTTTGAAATATTTCCGAACCGGCGTGAGTGCAGGTTGGCACTGTATTGCAGAAGGATAACGACATGTTCTGAGCGCCAATGGTGTAGTGGTAGCCAGCCGGTACTGTCTCAGTCAATTTCGCGATCGAGGGTTCGATTCCCACCGGAGTCTAATATGTTGGATTTCTAGGTTGATTATTTTGTTGTGATAATTCTGGCAGCTGGGCCTTGGCCCTGGATGCAGCCAGATCCGGACACTTGATCAACCCACCTCGTCATAGGAATAGATTCCCTCTCAGCTTTCTACAAGCTCGAAAATTGATTTTGTCTACCACTCAGGTCTGACAAGCTTAGGCCCTCCGATCTACAAGTTCATTGCCTTTTCGGGAAATAGCACCCTTTTTTTCTTCTTTTTCTTTGTTTTTTTTGAATTCTGTATTTGGTTAACCGCAACAAGTAAACTATCTACTAAGACGCGGTGGAGGTATTATTCCTCAGGACTCTCCTTCCCTCTTGTTCCAATCCCTCCATTCCTTCATTTCGCTTCGCCTGGGGGGTCAACATGTGATGTGCAGTAGAGAATAGCACCCTTGACAAATTGATTGTCCCTGTCTGGTCAAACGGGAAAAGGTAGCCATACTCATGCCGACTTTGATACTGCTCGGATATTTTCCCTCCCTCCCCCAGAGAAAATCTCGTTTTACCATATCTCCCCCAATTCATGCTCCGGAATGTTATTTGTTCCGGGACAAGGGGAGCTACGATAACATGGTTTCGGCACGAGTACGGGTTTATTTGTATGCCCAATTTTATGGGCCCCAATTTGGGCTCGCTGCTCAGTACTCAGTACTGCGTCGGTCAACTTCTGATTCCGAAATTTGCATGCGGGTCCAGAAGAGCAACTTGCCATTTTAGATCGCGCTTGTCCTTGCGTGGTACTTCTTTTCGGGGAGGTTGCCCCTTGTGTTGAAAAGTTTTCGTTTTGGTACAAACTCGCGTCCGCTTCACTTAGTTACGTACGCGCTCGCCTGTGCATGTGATGACTTATATTACTGAGGCAAAAGATCTGGCTCGATACTGGTGTTGAGGGTCAAATAAAAAATAAATAAAATAAATCCAAAAAAGGAAAGGAAGGAAGAAGAAAAAGAGAAAGAAAGGGGGATTATAGTAGCTCTATGCACCTCAGAATGCACAGTGTAAATAAAAATTGCTTACGGCACCTCCCACGGAAATTTTCTACCTGTTTCAAGTGGTGAGAACTGATGGAAAGCGTTTGGATGTCGACAGCTGGAAATTCGTGGGAGTTTCCTATTTAGGTCCAGTATCTTGCAGCACTCTGCGAGGTCTCACGCTAAGCCGAAATGCCGGTCCAGATACTGGATTCCAAAAAAGGGAAAATGACTTAGTGAAAAATGACTTAGCACGGTACATGAAGACTTGGTTGACAGGCAAAAATAGCCATACCGCCCAACAGTGAGAATAAGTATCTTCTACTATGTATTCTATGTAGCTACGTGCTTGTTAAGTATGTTTAAAAGGATATTTGCAGGTCCCCATCGTTGTAAGTGTATAACAGGTGATGACCTAGTCCTATTAGGTCATCATGTTATCATATCCATCCTTATCTTATCTTGATATTAGTATTTAATGAAGGAACAATTATATATTCAAATTAATCTTTTATCCTTTATCGCCTTGGTATACGCACGTAGTTTACCATATACACGGTTTACACTTGCATGACGCATCATGTGAGACTAAGTATCTTTTACAAAGTGCCTCTTATTTGAGTTGCAACTTGCACAAGCATGGGCACTTGTATTTCTGCAATCCATGCAAGCATACTGACATTTACACCAGTACTTTTTTCTTTGCAGTACTTACCTGCACCTCCTCCGGACTGAGGACAGTGGTGCATGAAAGACAAAATTTTGAGGGGTCCCAAACAGCTTCCTGGCCATGCCGGAAAAAAGGCCATCAAATAGCAGCTCAAAGTGACTCATGGGATGGCTCTATTTTAGTACATGGACGAGGAAGCAACGCGACACCCATTCCTACTTGTGCGAGGATGAAAGGAGACAGGTATCTCTCAGGGGCTACCTGCCTAAAATGGTGTATGACTAATACTCCAGTATCAGTATCCAGTATCTACCCTCAACATCAACAGCAACCCAAAGATCTTTATGTTACTCTCCCCCTTCTGAGGTGGGAGAGGATTGCGGAAAAGACCGGAAAGGAAACACGTAAGGCATACGAAGCGGTCCGATCAGTTATATTTCAAATTGCTCTTCCAGACTTAGGGCTATGTATTGTGTTTACTGCTGGAATTTTGCTGATCGACGGCCATATACATAGGACTGGAAGCGAATTCCTCCTGCGCGATACATATCCCAACGTGATGTTCGGGAACCAGGGACCCGGAAGCCGAGCTTTCACTTGGTTGGATATCAATCAAGCACCGTGTCACTCGCAGGAGATTACATAACAATTCAAGCGCTCGTCATCATTCTTCCTACAAGCTGGTCAGATAAAGCGCCTCGACTTGATTGAGCCTTGTACGACCTTTCCCTTCGTAATAATTCATCTATGGCTGTACTAGATGTTATATCATAAAAACATAGCCTTCCATAGTCTTGACACATGTCCCAGGACCGTTAATAAATCAGTTACGCGCTTGCGGGTTCCCATCAAATCAGCCCTAATTAGTAATAACCAGGTTGCAAAGGCTGAAGGCCCGATTAAGCAACAGACTACACAGACCGTCCTTACCGTTCATTGATAGGTCTGTTCGTTGTCTGTCTACGAGAGACTACCCCAAGCATGGGTGCCCCAGGTCCAGAGGTACCGGTGCCGGTTGTGTACAATAGGGTAGTGACTCTTTTCCTGAAGAAGGGCAATGGTTGAGTGGTAACTAGTGCTTACTTTCTCAATGTGTAGAGTGTTCGATTGCTGCTCGAGTCTTATGCTCATACTGGGGACCATTTTACGTTACGACATAGGTGATTATCCTTTTCCATGTCCAGAAGGCCTGCACACGAAACCTCCAAGGGGGGTATACTGTTTCATACCGACCCTCCCTGAGGAGCCTAGTATTGATACGGTCGCTTACCGTATGACAGGTAAGTTACCTCGATGAAAACCCCTCCAGCGGGAGGAGGTAAGATATTAGTAACTAACCGGTAACTTACCGGTCCGAAACCAGGTTGTATCCAAATTGGGGGTTTCATATGCAACTCTAACTTGACCAGTGACCACTCCCGGCCCCAAGCTGCAAATGCAAAATCAAGAGGCCTATCCTACCGTTTCGTAGCGACCCTCATGGGGACCTTACAGTTCTATATGAGATAGAGGTTCCAAAGACGTTGATCTCACGTCATTCGCATCGCAGGAAATGCTAACCGCTGCCGTTAGATGAATTGACTTCACATATAACACGTGTTTCCACTATGCAACATCTATATCTATAACGTGCATTATACTTCGCGACGACATACATGAAACACAGCAGGATGTGTGCACCACTCAGATTTGTATACAAGGGGTTCGCGACACTTGTGTATAATCAAAGCCGATTTGGGCACAATCAAAGACTTCTCTTGAACTCTGAGTCATCCCTACTTGCATTCAATTTCAGACACTTTCGGGAACCAATTGTTCATGAAGCATGAATGGTTTCATGACGATGAATCGTATACGGAACTCCTTTTGGCTAGCAGGGTTTTTGGCTTTCCTATTTCATTATATCGTCCCATTAATCCTGTCATTCAGGTGTCGTTGAGGACCTGTATTGAAGTACTCGAAGTGGGGTGCGTGCCGTCATCTCACCGCTTCAATCCCACCACCGATGAACTCTGCTCAACTACTTCCCATAGGGTACAGTGGTAAGTGCCTACGGCGTCTTCATATCTTGTACAGCAGCTTAATTCTCAACCTCAGAGACCGCCGACCATCGTGCAATTCGCAAAATCCCTAGCGAAGCATGGCAGGAGATATTCAAATGGACCTTGGTAGGCCAACCCCCATTCGACATCTCTCAAACTCAAGAGGGGCCATGGCTACTCGGCCGTGTGTGCAGCTGGTTGAGAGTCCTTGTAGTTAGCAGGTCACCCCTATGGACTAACTTCAAGCTCTATGTTCCCCGCCGATCCCTAACCAGAGTCACAGTACCTTCCACTCAAAGCTATGGTCACTTGCTGTGATCTGTGCTCGACAGATCGGGTGGGCTTCCCCTCACATTCAGCCTGACTATCGAAGATACATCGACCGGCATCATCCTGATACCCGTTTTAGTCGAGGAAATCAAGCAATGGAAAAGTGCCCGCATAATGGCCCACCGCTCTATCCTTGAGCTCATTTCTGAGGAATATACAGAGTCGAACGAGGCATGCGGTTATCCCACCGAAACTGCTCAGGTCCTCGAATTGATTGACCTCATGGCCTTTGACGATACCCAAGGTTTATGGATGTGGAGCAGAGAAGTATTCCGCGACGCGCCTCGACTCCATTTGGTACGTCTCCTCGGGGTCTTCACCAAGGAAATTCCATGGGAACAGCTGACTGATCTCTGCATCGGGAAAGTTATCTTCTCAGATGTCCTTAACATATTATCCCGCTGTCATAGGTTGAGGCGGCTGAGGCTCCCCAGAGGATTCGCCACAGAGGCCAAGCTAGCCCACTCCGAAAACTCACGCTCAGAGGACTCAGCTGTCACAGGCCCTGAACACAAAGAGGCAGAGTCGGTCCCGGAGGAGAGAGGTTCGACGGGAGGGATGCGCCGGTCAAAGATCGTTCTTGCCGACTTACGGGAACTCGAACTCTTCGACACTGAAATTCTCCCCCATCTACATGCCCCATCTTCCAAAGTCTTGACCATTAAAGCCACCCTGGTATTTGATCCCGACACTGCCCTTGACGATTTTACCACTCTGTCCGACTTCTTAACCAGCTGTTCCACAATTCGGGTACTCGATGTGGTTATTTCCGGATTCGACGCTAATTCCCTGGCGGAGGCTTTTCCTCTGATGCCGGAAGTCTGAGACTTGCGGGTCAAGGTCTGCTCTAAAGAAGCGATTTTCCAAGGTGGTGCAAACCACCTTCTTGACTCGTTGAAGACAGGGCTCCCGATGTTGAAGCAATTCACTTCGGAGGGGGAAGGGGCGCTTTTCAGCGAGGAGAAGCTTAGAGAAGTGCTTGAGACCTGTAAAGCCAATGGTTGTGCATTGTCGAGGGTTGAGATAACCAGTTCCCTTTCTATTCATTCCGACGAATAATTCTCCTATCCTAATCTATTTCTACAGAGTTCGGCCTTATTATGTATATACGGATAAGGGTAGTACAAATTTTCAGCATTCAACCACTATCTCAATTTTCAATCAATAGCCTCTTGTTTCGGACATATTACGGTTTCCACGTCCTAAGAAATATATATGCGGGACCAAGATATGTTGCCATATTAGGAAAGTATGCCAAAGGCTCTTAATTGAATGATAGAATCACATTAATAGACGGAAGATCTCACAATAACCTCCAAGACCATAGGTTTGCACGGACCCTTTCAAATCATGATAAGCAACTCTTGTGCGAGGTATAATTGAGCTGTTTATATTGACCTAGGAGATGCCGGTTACTAATTCATGTCAAGCAAATATTGACTACGTCGAATATATATCTCAGCCGTGGTCACCCGGATACCAGAGCCAGTCGCGCAGATACATAGAAACTGTCAGTTGTGCAATAACACAGTCAACAAAGAAACTCACTGGATCTGAACACTCTTGCGGACGGCGCTCGTCTCCATCCATTAACGGAGCTGTGTCCATTTCAGACTTGAGGCCTGTCAGCATGAGGCCTACGCCTATGATCAGTGAGAGCTCTTGTTAGAGGTTGTGGAAATTTTACTTTATCCGAATGCCTGTAATCAAATCTCAGTCCTCCCCAGCAAACTGTAGCGTACATGAGCATACATATACACGTATATCAGCCAATATATCTCAAATCACCTACAATTGGAGTCAGAAATAAGGACAGAGCAGAGCAAAACGCACTCACCTATTCGGCTGACTTTGCTTGCAACATCTGGTCCAATTTGCGAAACGCTTAAGGACCACCTGTATTATTATGTAAAAGTGAGTATTGAGAGAAGCAGAGAAATTGGAGCATCCCCGCTTCCCAACTCCAGTCAAAACAAGTCGGAGAGGCGATAGCAGCAAAAATACTTGCCGACGAAGTCCACCCCTGCTCACCTATTCAAAACGTGACAAAGTCCTTCGTTATAAAACACCTGACCTCCTCTCTAAAAATGATGGACAACGAAGGGTATGCAGGCACCCGAAACAAAAAGGTGATCCAAGCTATGGTCGCGAGCTACCGAAAGAGCAAGCAAGTGACAACCCTAAAATGGATCAAGGGTCCTGGTAGGGATCACGCTAATAGTTGTGCTCACCAGCTAACCATAGAAGGGACTCAGAAGGTCATTTTAGTCCTAGCTACCTATCTAAATAGTAAAAAGTCGGCCCCGAAACTCTGGGAGCTGACATAAATAGGTGATCGAAATTGTCGATTTTTAGTGTCCACAACTGTAGGAACATTTATGTTACGGTATTGGATGACAATTCCTGTTCCACAGACCACGTAGCACCACCACTCCCGAGTCCCAAGTCCCAGAATGCGTACATTCTTGAAAATGTTCATTGTCAGCTTATGTGAATCTTATCCCGTACCCGCCATGGTTACCCCCCACCTTATGTGATATCCACTTCAGCCTTGCATCCGCGACATTCTTAACACGAGCGGTTGTTTTCCAGGCATGCAGCAGGTGACGTCACGCATACCTCAACTCGTTGACCCAGATGCAACATCCGTGTATCACACTACATGGAAAATTTTGTCTCTGGCAGCCGTCACATCGGGATCCCCACCCTAGGCACCATACCCGCATATAAAGGTGCTCTCTCAAACCGATGTGAACACGTTTCTAGCGGAGGTCTTTATTCAGATAGTACATTGCGCATGCTGTACTCGCTGGTCACGCTGGCAGATTACCTACGATAATGTATATCACAAGGTACAAATTTTTCTTTTCTTTTCTTCCCATTCACCAATCTGACTCATATGATTAGTTATCTAGTTACAGCATATATAATCTCGGCCCTCCATACTCAGGTGTGTTCGAACAAGGTACTTTGCTTCTTGTTCTTTAAATGAAATACCGAATCCCTGACTGCCGCATAAGGTCGTTGTTCTTATTCCGCTGTGTTCGACCTAGTTAGTAACCCGTCACTTGATCCCGCGTCTCCGCTGTATGACCATGTGCAAGGCGCGGAGCCGCGAGTACTTGTGCAAGCATGATTTCTCAATCTGTATGACTATCTCGGAGAGGGAAATCCATTTGTATACAGGCTTGGCGACACTTGTGTATAAACAAAACCGATTCAGACACAATCAGAGACTATCCGAAATCAACGCCATGCTACACCTATGTATCCGACACGGGAGACCTATAATCACGACTCTGTTGAACTCCGAGTCCGAGGCCCCTGCTTGCTTTCTATTTCATATGCTTCCAAGAGGCCATCCTTACTAATAAAGTATGAATGGTTTCATGACGGTGAATCGTATACGGAAGCTCCTTTTGGCTAGTAAGATTTTTGGCTTTCCTATATTATTATATTGTCCCATTAATCCTGTCATTCAGGCATCGTTGAGGACTTGTATCGAAGCGCTCGAAGTCGAGTGTGCGCCTTTATCTCACCGCTTCAATCCACCACTGATGAACTCTGTTCAGCTAGCTCCGGCCGCTGCCAGTGGTAAGTGCATGCAGCATCTTCGTATTTCAGACAGCGACCTGTTATTCAGCCCCAGGGACGGCGAAATGTCCTGCGATCTGTAAAATTTCCGGCGAGGTCTGGATAGAAATTTTCAAATGGACCTTGGATGGCCAACTCCCATTCGACATCTCTCAGACTCAGGAGGGACCATGGCTACTCAGCCGTGTTTGCAGCGCGTGGAGAGTCCTTGTTGTTGGCAGATCGCCCCTATGGACCAACTTCAAACTTGACGTTCCCCGTCGATCTTCAATCCGAGTCACAGTACCTTCTGCTCAATGCTACTATGACCTACTCCAGTCCGTTCTCGACCGATTGGGTGGGCTTGCCCTTACCTTCAGCCTGACCATAGACAAAAGGTCGACTGGCACCATGCTGATACCCGTTCTAGTCGGGGAGATCAAGCGATGGAAAAGTGCCCGCATAATCGCTCACCGTTCTATCCTTAGGCTCATTTCCAATGAATATACAGAGTCGAACATTGAAGATGGTCCTACCGCTGAAACCGCTCCGGTTCTGGAGCTGATAGACCTTAGGGCGTTTGATGATGCCCAAGGTTTATGGATGTGGAGTGGAGAAGTTTTCCGTGACGCACCTCGACTGCGTTCGGTGCTTATCCTCGGGGTCTTCATGGAGGACATCCCATGGGAACAGTTAACCGATCTCTGCATCGGAAAAGCTTTATTTTCTGATGTCCTCAACATACTGTCCTGTTGTGATAAACTGAGGCATCTCAGGCTTCCCAGAGGATTCGTGGCGGAGGATGAGGATGAGCTGGTCCATTCAAGCTCATCCTCAGAGGGATCCGCTATCACAAGCCCGGAACCTGAAGAGGAGGCTCCGGCCCCAGAGGAGGGAAATTTTTTTGGGGAGGCGCACCGGTCAAAGATCACTCTTGCTGATTTACAAGAGCTTGAACTCTTTGACCCTGAAATTCTTGGCCATCTACACGCTCCATCGTCGAAGATTCTGACCATTAAGGCTACCCTAGTATACGATCCGGACCTTGCCGCCCTTAACGACTTTACCACCCTATCCAACTTCTTCACCAGTTGTTCCACAATTCGAGTCCTCGATGTAGCCATATTCGGGTTTGATGTGAAATTTCTGGTGGAGTTGTTTCCTCTGATGCCGGAAATTCAAGACTTGCGGGTTAAAGTCTGCTCTTCAGAAGCGACCTTCCAAGGCGGTGCAGACCACCTTCTCGACTCGTTGAAGTCAGGACTCCCGATGTTGAAGAAACTCACTTTGGATGGGGAAGGGGCGCTTTTCAGCGAGGAGAAGCTCAGAGAAGTGCTAAATACCCGTGAAGTAGAGGGTTGTCGATTGTCGAGAGTTAAAATATCCAGTTCTCTTTCCATTTGTTCCGACGATTAGTCCTCCTACCTCATTCTATTTTTACAGAGTTTGATTCGGCCTCATTATGTACATACGGATAAGCGTAGTACACCAGCATTCAACCGCTATTTAGTTTCAAAATCTCGTCTCAGTTCTCAACGAATAAGTTCTCGCTTCAGATGGCAAGATTGAAGCTCAACGAAATACTTGTTACGGTTTCGTCAGAAGTGTGCGGGTGATGTACCAATATCCCTCCTAAAGGGAGGAGAAATATAGGCCTAGGCTCTTCAATCTATTAAGCGGCAGATGTATTCAAAGAAACCAGATAGTACCTTTAAATGCGTAATCCTACCAAGACATGAAAGTGCTCGAGGGTTGCCGGTATTTGTAAGATTTGTTGCCATTTGTTTTTCCCTTCTGATCTTGTGAAGGATAGAACACTTGAATAGTAGTTCTCTCCCGTTTCCGGGGAGTCGATTCCACTGCAACATAGATCACAAGTACTTTTTTTTTTTTTTTTTTGTTTGCGCGGAGCACTGAGTTCAAGTAGCAACGATGGTCCAGAGGAAATCACACTAGCCCAGGTTACGAAGAAATAACTGTCGTAGAAAGGGAAAGGATCGGAGTAGTCAAGGGTCAAATCCGAAGCGTGGCATTTAGATCAAGTTACTATCACAAAGTAACAAACAGACCAGGACCAACTGGGACTCGAACAGGCAGCCATTTTATGAATTTTACCATGTAAGTGGCTGTGCAGGTTACAAGAACGTAGCAGATGATTGTAGAAAAAGGTCGGGAAGGAAACACGTCTAGACTCTAGAAAGCATGTAGTAGCAGGTGCAGCATATCTATATAAGACGTGCGATCAAATCATATATTTGAAATTGTTCTTCTAGACAAGAGTCTTGTTGGTCTTGAAATGATCAGTGGGCTGATCATTGGCGATATAAGACGCTGAAGAAAGAAATGCTCCGATGCAATGCAAATCCCAATCTGATATTTGAGAACTAGGGGATGCGAGGCCTAAGTGTTTATTCTATCGTATCAGAGCCATACTTGTATCAAGCCCACTGCCCTGTGTCATTGGCAGGAGATAGCACAAAGATTAAATTTCACTTCTCAGAGTTCATCATTGTTCATCCTCCAGGAACTAAAATTTGACGTTGCTCGTCAGGCAAAGTGTCTCGAAACGCATTGATTGAGCCTTGAGTAGAGAGGAACACCTTCATTGATAGCATTTGCGAACGTTGTAGAAACATGACTATGCCATCATCCTGTAGCTTCAGCATCTACCGTACAGACTTGGCCCCTCCAATGAAAATCTTTTTCTGAGTCACGCTTTGTTGGCAGTCTTGATCGTTTCCTGCCTCTCCCATGGGCCATCGTTCAGACCCGGGTATTATTGCTGCCCTCGAATTGAAAGCTGGGCTCTGAGTTCTGCATCAAGTTTTAGCCAGGATAAATGAATGTCACCAGAAAAGCCCGGATGCGACAGTTTTTGGCCTTGAAATCATCAGACTGACATCCTTTAGCCCAACATCGGCGTTACAAAGTATATTTGCCCTATTAGGAAAGTGTGAGGGCGCCTGATTGGTCAATAACGCATATTTTCAACATATTTTGGAATTCCATCGATAGACGGAAGATTTCACAATGACCTCCAAGACCACAGGTTTGTATGTACCCTTACAAATCATGATAAGCCACTCTTGTGCGAGGTATAATTGAGCTGTTTATACTGACCTAGGAGATGCCGGTTAATTCATGTCAAGCAAATATTGACTACGTTGAGTATATATCTCAGTCGTGGTCGCCCGGGTACCAGAGCCAGTCGCGCAGATACATAGGAACTGTCAGTTGTGCGATAACACATTCAAATAAGAAACTCACTGGATCTGAACATTCTTGCGGACGACGCTCGTCTCCATCCATTAACGGAGCCATGTCCATTTCAGACTTGAGGCCTGTCAGCATGAGGCCTATGCCTATGATCAGTGAGAGTTCTTGCTAGAGGTTGTGGAAATTTTACTTTATCCCAATGCCCGTAATCAAATCTCAGTCCTCCCCAGCAAACTGTAGTGTACATGAGCATACATATACACGTATATCAGCCAATATATCTCAAATCACCTACAATTGGAGTCAGAAATATAGACGAAGCAGAGAAAAACGCATTCACCTCCTTATGGTCCCCGATATTGAAGAAATGCCTCGCCGGAAGATTACTGCCTGTAGCTTTGGATGCCCATGCTTTCCAACTGCTCCTCCCATAAGTGAATACCTTCCCCCGATTGCGTGCCTGCATCTCCAAGGTCAGAACCATCCACCCCGCTGTATTGTACCCTCTCAGGGTGTAGTGATACTGCCGGTTTTGAGGTGAGCGATGCCACCCAGCGCTACAAGAGTAAGTCGGACACAACCAGAGTATGATAGGACTTACAACATCGACAAACTCGCCACTCCAGTCTTTCCAAGGACGTGTGAATACCGCCTCTCCGCCTCCAACAGTATTGTGCCTGGGTATGGGTCGGCCAGTGACGCGGAACGCGAGTACACCTGAGAGCGCCTGCCAAAGTAACGGTCGAGACGAGGGAGGCTGCTGTGAAAATAGAAGTAGCGCATATGAACGGAGAGCAATGTTAGATGTAGAAATGAGAGCACAAGAGGCGTCGGACCGAGTTCTTGCAAAGCTTCGGACTTTATAGGTTCCCCGAGTGCAGATCCCGAGCCCGCACCCTTTCATCACAGGAATAGCACGTACCGACAGCATAGGAAATATGGTAGTCGAAGTCGGACCATCATTGACCATCCAAAGACGGGCAGCACTGGTATTTCTCAGGCTGCGATTTACCCTCCGTCAATGCAAAGCGCTCCCTCGGCAGACGAGTGCGCTAGATGATGTCCTACCATATGCGGTAGTGGAAAATGACTACTCACCCTTTGGTTATTCCTCAGCGCCGGTCGGCTGCGACGTGAGTATTGCTTTTCTATCTCTGGATGCCATGTGTCCTTCAACAATACCAGGTATTGCATCTATCTGATGACCTTGTAATTTGTAAACAGTTATTCAAGTTCAATTTTATGCCTCTGAGTCTATAAAAATTAGCGATCAGGGATCATGTCATTCAATGAACGTCGGGGCATGCAACCTTGTATCATAAGCCATACGATGCACTCGACAGCAAATCATTTCAGTTCATTCAGCTAGACGTACTAGTCTACGTCAAGAACCATTTCCACGGACCCTTGGGGACCGAAGAGAACCAGAATTTTTCTCCTTAAAAAAGCGGGCGGCCACACGCATCTTGGTGTAATCATGGAACACAAATTTGTAGGTATGGGAATCTCGGAAAAGCCCCCTAGAATCAGTGTAAAGAGTTTGACGAGATCAGGCAGTGATTACCATTCTTGGACTTTTGATCACGTGCCCATGCATGGCTCCTTTGAATTCAATCTTCTTAGACTCGTTCTCTTCGTCGGACGTCCTATTTGTTCGCCCTTGATTATACAAATACCACAGCTGTGGCCGCTGCGTCCCAACTGAGGAACTTCATTTTGCATATACCAGGTCCAGCTGCATATCTAGCGACGGGGTCGCAGGACCCCAGCACAGTATACAGAGCACAGACGTTTTGTATCCTTCTGTTGCTATGTCTTCCAATGACACACAAACATCCATAGATAACATTCGGGCTATCAAGATGACGCGTCCATCACCATTTATTTTTCTGAGCATGAATTGCAGTGGAAACTTGATGACGCATCTCAACACCTGGACGACACTGTACAGCCTTCACTCAAGAAATCCAGCACCACTCGGTCTATATACTCTGCCCTTGAAAAGTACGGCATAAAATCGAAAGGGAGCATAAACGAAGTGGCGTACGCTCTAATTCTACTATTCGTCACTCCAAGCTAACATTGTACTAGGCAGGAGATGTACAAAGATGCCTCCAGAGTCAGATACCCACGAGACGCCTAAAACATCTGCATTTGGTGGCGGAGGATCTTCAGTTGGAGCCACAGGTCCGCCCGCTGTTGACTCCAGTCGCAATGCGCCTTCCAGCCCGTCGCCTTTCAGAACACCAAGCAAGCCTTCACCGTTCGGTGAAAGTCCATTCGCATGAAGAAATTCTCCCTTTGGCCCTCAGCATGGGGGTATCTCACCAGAAACGAAATCTCCAGCATTAATAGCATCTCCGCCGAACAGTCCACCTTCTGAGCCATCTTCACCATCACTTTTTGCTTCTACCTCTCAGCCAGCGCCAAAAACTGGGGAATTCACGAACATGAAATCATCCGCGTTCCAGCCAGCCGCAGGTTTTGGCGCTTTTGGTGCTTCTAGCCTGGACACATCCTCTCCATTTTTCAAACCAGCTGCAAACCAGCGCCATCCGTGTCGGCATTTTCAAATCTTCAGATAATATCACTAGGCCACCTATAGCCAGCTCTACAACCAGTTTTGGTTCTCCTTCAGCTATAGGTGCCCAGAAATCTGCGTTTGCGCCGTTATCAAGTACAAGTATGCCCACATTTGGCTCCCCTTCCAGACTTGAGGCAAAGCAGTCGGCCTTCCCACCTTTATCTTCGTCACCCTCAGTATCCCCTACTCCTGCTAAGCCCAATATCGGTGGTTTTGCGGCCTACACAAGTTCGGTGTCACCGTTTGGCAAAATTCCACCCTCTCAATCTTCATTCTCTGATATGTTGAAGGGTAAAGATGCTACATCTGTAGAATCGGTTAAGACGTCTCCATCACCTTCTACACCAGTTAAAGAGGAGGGGGCTTCTTCATCGAAACCCTCAACTCCCATCGCAGCGACATCACCTTCAATGGCCGAGTCGAGGACGAAGACGGAGCCTGAAGTTCCTGAAATACCCACACCCGCAGCATCTGCTCCTACTACTCCACCTTCCACCGTAGACGACACACTCAAAGATAAAGGGAAAGGACCCGCTCAGGAGACTACACAAGTCGAGTCAACGCTGTTGTAGGAGGCGATGAAGAGCAGGACGAAATTCTTGTAGTGCCGAAGCCTCGTCCTGCTTCACCCAAAGCTCCTTTCGGTACCCTTTGAAGCCATCCGTAGAGGAAACTGTGACTCCTAGCAAGGATATGTGATGGAGCACCCCACCATTGCTGTCAACGATCGGGGGTGGTAGTGGAAGCTCGTTCGGTGGCAAGCCTGCAACGCCTATACCAAAATCGTCGCCTTTGGCAACAACATCAGCATCACCATCTACATTCGTATCGGCTTTTGCTCCTTCCTCTGGTGCGGGTATGGTGGCAGCGAAACCGTCTATGCCACCACCCCCGCTTCCCGGTGGAAATATTTTCGGTAAACCACTTGCACCTGGACCGGCTCCTACTCTTCCAGCAACACCTTTCACACCTCCTCCTGCAACTCTGTTTGCTAAGCCACTCGCACAACCTGCACAGCCTACACAGCCCGTCACTCCGACCCCTCTGCCCAAACCCGCCCAACCCATTCAATCTTTCCAGGAAGGTATGCAGCAAGAGTGTGCAATTCTATGTGTGAGTACGGCCAAGGAACTACAACATGTTTGTCACTTCTCTGCATCATCTCAAAACTGTGACTGACTGCTTCATATAAGCTCCAACAACTCGCAAAAAAAGCAACATAAGAAAGCGAAGTACTGAACAGGAAGACCGGTGGATCCCATTTGAAAGCAGATCTGGGTATTCCGTCTCGTTACCCAGCGGATGCATTGAAGCTCCGCGAAACGCTTCTTGGTTTTGCAGATGACTTAGATTTTCTAAAGGAAGGTCGAGATGAGCCTAAGAAGGTTCTGGAATAGTTAGACAGTGGGGTCGTCAAGGGTTTGTTCATCGTTACTTTTGATCCACTCCGGTATGCTTACCACTCACGTACAGCCAACGCAAGGAAAGACGAGATCGAGCGATTCAATCGTGCAAAGGAAGATGTCAATTTTGCAAAATGCTGAGAAGCCGCACCCTGGGTCCAGAGCATCTCGAGACCCGGGCACGTCTGAGAGGGGAACTGATGAGAAGAAAGGCGGGAGTGTCCAAGTTGGAAAATGTATCCTCTATGAGGAGCTGTAAGGGTGTCTTCAGGTGTCTTCGTTTCTCAACAATCTTCGTGTTCCAACTGAACATCCTCTCACTCGTAGGGCCCCGTCATCAGATACGGTCAATAGGACGTACAGAAACATCGATATTGCAATCCAGCAAGAAAGAGATGTTATTGATCATCTGGGACAGAAGCTATCGAGAATAGATTTGAACGCCCCATGCTCGTTCGTATCAAAGAGAGACCCGCGCCTCCCTGAACCCCCTTCACGACCTTGTGCCATACCACCGCATGCTGCGGTGACAACTGCTGCTGCTTTGAACTTTGCCGAACGCTCGACCCAGAAGCTGAAGCGAGCACTTCTTGGCTTGCGCAAAGAGTCATTGTTAAATCAGCCCAAAGCTAATGCTCCCACTCCTCCGGTTGTATTTTTGTCAGCATTTCAAGCCAGTGGGTCGACAAAAGAGGGCGTGGTTTTTAACACTCCTATCAACATTGAAGGGCCCTTATTCGGGAAGGGTGGTGCCGATGACAACTCATTTGAAACAGGCTTTGAATTCCCTGATGACAATGACAGTTTCCACCTGAGTACGCCCCTGCCTACTGGCCGACATGGAGCTGGAGGAGGGAAGAACCTTGGAGGCGGGTTTTTCCAAAAGGGTCCCAGCGCCACGGTGACACCTCTGAAAGCACCGAGCTTTGGTTGGGGACCGTTGCCTGCGTTTGACTATGGGAAACCTGGTAACAGCGGATCACCTTTGGTTATGGGAATTAGTGGGGGACCTCGAAAGTAACTACTTCGCACCGATATATTGAGTGTCTGTATTTTTATCGCTTTGAATTTTGCATGTACATCTGTATCACCATCGGCTTACCAACAGCAACGTTCTACCTTTGACATACATTGAAAGTCCAGCGTAAAGACCGAAGTACCTAGTTGGGTTGTCACGAACATAGTTACCAAGCTCTGATACATAACCCGAATAGCTTTGGTTGAAACAGTCGGCATACGAAGATTTTATTGACTATTTGCAGGCCATGATGACACAGATTAATCGGATGGATGAACAGCACATCTCGAAAGCAATTGTAGAACCGTAGCTCTCCAAATTGCCGCCGAGGATATATATGCAAATGCAGTTAGCATTACTTTACGCTGCCGTCTTATTGGCTAGTAGCCAAATCCCCGTGATACAAAGGCGCCGGTATAACTGAAATGATAGACGGGAAGATATGCAATGATTCATATGTCACAAATTTGCCATGGAGAAAGGAACACTCTTCACTTCCTGCTCGTATTCGACTTCCACACGTGGACTCTCTACAAAGGCAATTAGAATACCCTCATTGACAATCGTGTGAACACATACTTTTTCGTCTTTTTCTCTGGCTGGTTGCGTGTAAGTTTCAGCGACGACGGAGGCGGTGCTTTCCGTTTGCCATGAGAGTTCTTGGGTACAACATTTTCTCTTGACTTGCTAGCGGAGCCATCTTCATCTTCATCGTCGTCTTGTCCTTCGCCTTCAGAACCCTCATTCTGTATCACGTTAAATGGAACTGAGTTGCAGCTATGTAGATGAATACTCACAGCAGCTTCTTCCAGATCGCTCAAACCATCCTCATTTTCGTCCCCACTGATATCGCTGACAAACTCTCGGTCGCCCCAATCATCCATTTCTTCTTCAAGTTCTTCCTCATCTTCCTCGTGCATTTCATCCACCATCACAGTGCGTCTTCGACATCCTTCGAGCTCTCTCCATTCTTTTCCCGGTCGAGGATGGCCTGCCAAACCGTCCCGTTGATGTTGAGTGGGGCATCACCGTATGCTTTTGATTTCAGACACTCGATAAATTCTTTTTCAATTGAACGTTCCTGGTGAGCAGCAGAAAGCGCCATTCTTTCCCGAACAGCAGTCTGGGCCTTCAAGGTTGTGTCTGAATGCTGCTTGAATGTCTTAATATTGATATAAACAAAAGTACTCAAAGAAATACATTGATGTGCAGCACTAGCGCATACTGAGCTATCCTGGCGTGGGGCTCATCGTGATGGAAATGATTGTGGCAAAGAGGAAAGGGGAGAAATTGGGGTCGGACAGCGGGCTGATCATCTCACCAGCCGCAGCGGACCGGCGGGCAGATAGACCCATGCGTAATATTCTCTTTTCCTTTTTCCCTCGTCCGTGGTTGATCGCTGTTGGAATACAAGATGTCCATCAAGCATGGGGAAGCATGCTATCATAAGCGCACATGGAATGGTTCCTAGCAGCAGCCATTTTTGGCAGGTGTGGCAACCGTGTGGTCTAGCCACCCGTGAGTCCAACTTGAGTATAGCACCTCGACAAGACTCAAAGAAAATGATCTCTGTAGAACCCAAAGAGTGAAGGCCAACTTTGAACGGATACAGGGACTACTCCACAGGTAGCTTTCTCCTCATTTCGCCATTTACAGTCATCAGGGCCAAAACGTCTTGGACAATATTCAGGCCCATCCTTGGCTCTTCAGCTGACGATCCTGAGCTTCCTACATCGAAATATCAGACTATGAATGATGTGGTGTGCTTTCGATTTCCTGCCTATCATCAGAATTTGAGCAATGACTAGACACTAGAGTCAGAGGCAGAACAGTCAATGACACGCTCCGGGTGACACGAGAACTCATGAAGGTTTTGATGAGGCAGGTGTAGATGTACCGTACTTTGGTGTCGGTAATGAGACAACTCACAGTGGCACTGAAACAGGGTTGCGAACTTCGAGGCACTTGTAAAACAATGGGTTGAGAGGAGATCTAAAGGGTATCTGTCACTTTAAGCAGATAAGCCGAAGATAGTCTGTCTGCAATTGCACCGAGATTCGAGAGACCTTATCAAGAAGCCTCAACATGTATTCATGCACGTCACAGGATCAGATTTAATACTCGGACCTACGGAATAACCTCCACAATACTCCAGAAAAAAGATGGACGCTGAACTCATACCTGGGTACAATCGGACAGGAACCCAAGTTCTGCGTAGCTGTTGCAGTATCCCCTAGAATAGTTAAGTTGTGTCTTCTTCTACGGCCCCTGTAATCGAGTATCGCACCTCGATCATCCAGCCAGTACCAGGTATATTGCAACGGAAGGGACAGGAGGGCACGGTCAATGACAGTGTCATCATTTATCGAGTCATAGATTTCGATGGCGGTAAAGGAAGGAGAGTGGTACTGCGGGATGATGGTATACATTTGAAAGGCAAAAAGGATCTGAATTCAGAATAGTGGAGCACAAGGTAGTAGAAGGGAACGATAGTTAATTTCAGAAGGGTGAATGAGGTCAGAGATAAGGAAGAAGAGCTGGAAATTTTTGCCACAAATATTGGACCAAAGGAGATGGAGGCTTAATCCAGTTACAAAGCATCCAGATTCGACCACGAAGCCATATTTTGTCCTTCGAAGACATGAGCTCGCCAAGCTTCCGAAGAGCCTCTGCCATATCAGGTCTCGCGAGTGGGTCTTCTGACATCATATCGAGAAGAAGGGGCTTAAAATCTTCCAATCCATGATATTGCTGAAATAAGAAGAGTAAGCTGACCTGATACGAAGAGAGTGAATGACAAATCCGTACCTCACAGAGTTCGAAGAAGGTCACAGCTGCGTTGTATACGTCCAATTTGAATGGATTGCATGGAAGACCAAGGGAGAACTCCGGAGAGCTCTTTACACCACAGCGTAGAGGTCTTTTTGCTACCGCATTCTCTTTTCCATCAGGGAATTGTTGAGCACTCTCAAAGTCGATAAGATAGTACCGAATGGGTCCAACCCGGCATCGTGGCCGACTCGGACGGTTCCAATGTACACCGTCGTAGCTAAGAGTCTGGGCGAAATGATAACCCTTCGGACATACTTTGGAATAGTCCATCATAAAGTTGAGACCGTTGACATCCCTACAAACGAGAGTTTACAAACTACAAAAGGTGCAACGTCGCAGAACTCACCCATGAGATATATTCAGGCTATGCATGAAATCGAGACCCTAAGAATAGATGAGATGGTGGCATACGATAAATGAACAGTGGGATATGCTTGCCTCCAAGAGTTGACGTAAAGCTTCAATGAATTCCCTCCTGCAATGGAATTCCGGTTCATCGAAAGCAATCAACCTTGGCATGACCATGAAGACACGTTTCTCTTCGTCATCTGGGATGGGAATCGAGTGATTACACGGATTGCGGAGCAAGTCCTCGCTGGACAAATGTTGGCTCATTGAGAGATCCGAAGCTTGCGTTCACGTAATTCGAAGAACTACTTTCGCGCCATCTTTGACTCTGATGGCATCCAGGACATTGATTCTCTGCCATAGATACAAAATTATGAAGACGATTCGAACCAATATTCCAATACCTACAAATGGGATATGTTCATCCTCGAAGGTAGCCCGAAATCTCCACCTTTTCGTGCCATCTTTCCGGATCCAAGATGGATGCCAGTCAGGATGGTATCGAGGGCGCAACATATACCCTAACTCGGCTAAAAATGGCTGATGCTTTACCCAGAACAGCTCGGAGGAAGTCCTGTCATCAGTAAAATTTGGCACATTTGAGTGAGATACGCCGCGTAACGAGTTGGGTAATTCCGGGCACGAATTTGAAGACATCGATGTTCATAGGTAAGCAGTCTGGTCAGTGGCGGGCGCTGGACCTGTAGACGTCAACAGGACCAAAGAGAAGTATTACGGATCAACTCAAGACGATCGGAGATCAAAATAAAGGGGAAGGGGGAGATGCTAGCTGGTTGGGGAACGGGAGGTTATCCAAAACGCACTGCATTGCATCACAGACATACTCGTTCCAAGATATCGTTGATTTCTCTCCTTTGAATCTGGGCAATTTGTTCCATAATTCTTTGGATGTTCACTGGCGTCGTCCATCCATCTTATACAGAAAGATCCCTAGTTTCATCCTCAAATGTTGCACGGAATACCATTGCAAGATTGGTGAGCTGTGGCACCGACTCGGATGAGGATGAATGAGAGGTGTTGAGCGCTCCTTACTGGTCGGCGAGTATGATCGGGGCGCAAGGAGCGCAGAGTGTCGGGTTCGAGCGAGATTGAGTCAGCTTGATGCGAATCTAGTCGGTGGCATCCAATCAAAACGTGAGCTTATGGGGAAAGTGACGCGGATGACGAGAGTCGTGTTCAAGTAGCAAAATTACACTGTCACACCATTTCTTCCCCTGGCCCCCGGCTTGTTCTGCTGTTTGAGTAGTAATTTCCCTTTGACTCCTTTGTTGTCGCCTAGTGCCTTAAATTTTTGGCTCGTCTTTGCCCAAAGACGTCGTATCCCTTTGACACGGAGGTCCGAAAAAAACAAAGTCGGCCGAATCTACAACGGAATCGACGGTCCGACTTGTTATCAATTTCAAATGATTTGTTCAAAGATTTCCCGCAACCACCACTCACGTTCAAGCTCGTGCCTGCAGTGCCGCGTTTGTTTACTCTGTCCACGTAACTCATGATCTAGTCACTCTCATGACCACCTAACCGCCGATTTTTCTGGTGTCTATGTGTCGAGAAAACGAAAAGGACGGTAGCTTTACTTTACGACAATTACTCTCAGCACTCAGAAGGTATTCAGAAATCGGAACTTGAAGCAGCAGTAGAGGGTATATATTGAACAGAACTCGATAAAGGATGCCCATCCTTTGTTACCGTGTGCAATAATGGGATATTCTGCGGGATTTCTCATCTATTCGGGTGTCATGCCCTTGTTGAAGATGTAAGGAGTCATTTCATTTCTTACACTCCTGGCTGAGAATTGACACACAGATTCCTTACCATCTTCTTCGGATTTTGGCTCACATGAAAAGGCTTCTTCTCGCCCGCCACGTCTAGGGGAACATCCCAGGTATGATTACATTCCGTGCTGTCACCAATGCGTCTCAATTCTTGAAATAGGTAACGATGAATGTCGCGCTTCCCGGTTTTCTTTTTTCGAACATCGTTCCCACCTTCAACAAGCAAAATGTGTCGGCTATGGGTCCACTTTTCCTGGTTGCTTTCGTGCGTCGAGCCATTTACATCTTCACTCGCTCATTCTAAGATGAAGATGCTTCGTTAGGTCTACATGGGCTTAGGGCTCTTATTCGGGGCGCTCATCCGTGAGTTCTGCTATGTTCTGCGGAACTTTTGGGCTGGGATCTTGATGGCGACTGCTATGAGTAACTGGGGCAACTTGCGTACGTCCCCTGAGTACCTTTTGCTTGTCTTGCGCTGAGGTCTCCCTAGCCACGGCTGTGGTTCTCACTGTCACGGAACAAAAGCCCTTCGATCCTAATACAGACCCGCAACGTATGGACTTTGCCTTTTCCGTTGACTTAGTATCTTACACACTCTCTACCTAGTTGGCGTTTCATACGTTTCCATCTTTATACTCGCATACAACATCATCATGTGGATCAGCGGTGCGGCCAACATGCTTGCCTGGGACTATGCTCCAGGTGTACCTCAAGGCGACTTAGCTAACGTTCGCGTCAGCTGGCATGAAAAGCCCATAGCCACTTTCCTCCTACGTTCACGAGTGAAGCTCTATGCCTGACCCAAAGATTCTGATTGTGAGAAGGCTGAAGACGAGAAGGATGCCGATTCGGAACGAGATAAGGTATTATCGGTCATCATGGGAAAGCAACCAGAAAGCGACCTGGGAGGGATGGAAACGGACCCTGAGATACAACTGGCGCGAAAAACATCGAGGTTATCAGCCTTTTCCCCTCGACCAAGACGACCCTCTGTTGGTATTAGTACTCATCCCCATGCCGGCTCGTTACTCCCACCCCCAAACGTGTCCCAATCTTACCTGAAAGAACTTCCAGACACCGCTGTACAAAGTCCGAAGGATCCGTTGGTCACGGACCAACAGGAACCCGAGCCAGCGGAGGAGGATGAGAAACCTGGCCGCTTCGCGTCCCTCTTTCCGCCCTTCTTGCAAAGAACTTTCAAGCCCATGGCGAGCCTGTTCACACCTATCACAATGAGCATGTATATTGCCATTCCAGTCTCGCTCATCCCGCAACTCAAGGCGCTGTTCTTGGAAGTTGACGGTGGTCCATATTATCAAGGTCCTGATGGGAACCCACCGTTGACGTTCATTATCAACACAGGCAGGCTTCCCTATATATATCGTGGATCGATACATCAAGATTCCAACGAACTCGTAGCTTTGCCTAATATGGCTCGTAAAGATTTGAGTCAGTGTTGGTGTTTTCGAGGTCTCTTTGGTCCGTGTTATCGAAGGTGTAGTATCTGGAAATACTGATGATCCTGTTATAACAAAAGCTCTCTAAAGCTGCACCCGAGTCTCGTGAGTCACATTATTCCCTGCTTCTCCATTCGGACGTTTATGGTATTCTTTCATAGCCACACCAGCCGTAAATTCCGAAGCCTCGACCAGTGAAAACAACACCAAGTCCTCGGTGCCTACTGCATCTACTCCTACCACACAATACATCGGGTGAGAGCGCTGGTGGTGCAGAAACTTGCGCAGGCGTACTGGGTGGGCGGAATTGCGAAGGTATGATACATTGAATGTTATAATACAGTGGGGAATCCAAAAGTGCAAGAAAAAACACAGTTTGTATGTATGTACGTCAAACTATTGGGCGGAGAGACAAGAATTGACTGAGGAAAAGACGAACATAACTGAAGGAAAGGAATGAGTCAACCCCGAATCCGCATATCAAGACTAACGCGAACTTACCTTTCAGACCGTTGATACTCTGCGTCGACACGCCGTTTATCCCCCATCCTTAGCAAGCCTCTTGAACATCCTCGCTACCCGCTGAGCTTGCGTCCAAAGGGCGAACAATTTTCGTAACCTGCGGCGCGCCTTCTTCCCTCCATCGGTGTCGATCTTATTCTGGAGGGTGAGATCCATGTGCGTCATCTCATGTACGGCGTCTGGACGATCGCGACCTTCTTTGGGCGTCGATGGACTGATAATTACTTCCCTAGTCGAAAAATTAACGGCGGCAGCGGTTGAGCTGGGCGTCAACTCACCTGCTTTGCGGGGCCGCGTTTGGATTTCTATGTTTGCGCTGCGGACGTGCAAGGATGCCGCTTTGACCTGCCGATCCCACGATGGGGCTGCTGATTGGTCCCATAAAAAAGTTAGGCCCGGGATGCGAGAGTTGGCAGGAAATAGAGGAAGGACTCGGAAGGAGAGGGAAAAGAAGTGGTGGGAGAGAAGAGAGTGCGTGCTGTGGAGTCAAATTAGGAAGGAGTACGCACATACAAACGAAAACCATTTAAGCTTTGGAATGATCACAGTAACAAAAGAAAATTAGATGAACAGGCTCTTACAACCATCCTGCTGGAGGTTTTTTTAGCAGACAATATATTGAATTTAGGTGTCCGAGTTCTGCAGCAAGTTGTAGCCATTTACTACAGAGAAACGTTGGCTTTTTGTCTCATTTGACTGTGGTCCTTGTGTCCAATGTCGGTACAAAGTACAATTACCATATTAAGGAAGAATCAGGGCGCTTGATTAGTCAATGTATACGTGGACTGCGCTATCCTAAGTCCGGACATCTGGACAAATGGTACGATCGGATCCAGGCATCTGACTTCCGGGACGTCCGACCATCCGGATATCCAGATGGTCATGATAATCTCATCCTTATCGGACTGAGATAAGGCTGAACATATACTGAGAAGAGTCTTCCCACACACAGGCCAATGCTAGCCTTATCGGATCCCAGTTAGGCTGAATATTCTGGGCCCGCATATTTTGAATAAAATAGGTCTAATAAGGAAATATATCACCAAGATCATCAGTCCCAGCAAAAGCCAGGAAAATGATAACTGACTATGAACTTTGGCGGATCCGCAAAGCCAAGGAAAGTGCTCTACAGAGTTTGTCTTGACTCATCGTAAGAAGGGTAGCAGAGTCTCTGAATGCCTTGAGAATAATTTACTCTTTCTCAACATCGGCATATGTTTTTATTACCATAAACGGGGTCAGTTTAGTCTTCCTTTTACTGCCATTTTCAGATGCCAAAAAGCCGGTCTATATTTTACCTTTCTTTCTCGCTTTTGTATTGAATGAGGCTGTTTTTATTTGAACTCATCTTAAGACATCATTGGGATATCTTGCATCATATTATTGTGATAATGTTTGACCCTTTCTCAGCTGTTTCTGGGCCGGAAAGGGCTAATAAAATTGGCCTGATTATTTAAATTCGTCTCAGAATCTCCTGCGTGATCAAATTACTTGTTAATTATGCCGGCCCTCAGGATATAATCAGCGTCTACAGACTCCGATTGAATGATTACCCCCGTAGTGATACTGTCGCGAGTCCGTGCAACATCGGCATGGTAGTCATATCCTACTGGTAAGTGGCATACAGTTATAGGTATATCTACTGTTGGGTACAGGGTTAGCTACATCTGGGTATAGGGTTACACTACTGGGTCAAGGGCCTGCAGGCCTAGAGCTGGTCTCGATGCATAATATCACCTATCTTGTCACATATCTCCTCCTAAACTGAACTGTCGGTTGTCAGGCTAGTTCTTCTTGGACAGATGTGCTGCCCCAAGCGTCGTGCAGGGAGGCGCTACTACCATCGGATCCCCTTCGTGTCTTGACACTCCACCTGGGGCGGCGCCACCAAATGCTATTCTGCAGGAACGGTTGTTGATTACTGGAGTGGCCCGATCCACTGATGCAAACTCGCATGCCGATCCGATCATGTTTAGCTAGATCGCGCATCAATGATGCGAACTGCATGTATTATCACATGGCCTCACTAATTGAAAGGCAACGACGTTTACTTCTTGCGTGTCTGGGAGGGGGCACTGTCCTGCAGACTTGTCAGAGATGGGTCACCACCTAAACTGTCCTTTTACTTCTTGTTTTTCCACGATCTGACATGTATGCACTGCTTATAGGGCTACATCGCTGGTTACTTTCCTAGCACGCATAGACAGAGCCTGTAGTATTGCGCCATGGAGGTCATGCCACTAGCAGCACTCAATAATTATCCCTTAGTATCGTTCAGCCAGTCACTATCGCCTTAGTTAGCGACACGAAGTCTCTGTCCTAACTCTGATATTGACGTGTCAAGTGATAATCAGTATTATGGCTCTTTCTGGCACAAAATGCTAAAATTATCGGGTGACTATGCATCATGTGTATCAACGGGCACAAGAGAAATTTCAAGGACAAATACACACATCATTTGGTCAATCCTAAGGATTCCACCTCTCATCGCACGAACTTCGAGGATGGGGTAATTGCTCCTTATGGACACTTCCTCAAGACATTATTCTGTAAGTTTTCTGACTATCTCTTAGGGAGAGACAAAGCACTGACCTTTTTTCATGCAGCACCAGAGGTTCAGGCACAGCGAGCCTGTAACCAAGCAGATCTCGAAGCATTAAACGAGATGCTTGATGACACAGAACCTGAGGTGATGCCTGGGATGTCAGGCTTGTTTTTGATGCCTCCTTCACCTCCCATTCCTTTGTGCCAGCCACCATCGACCCCAGTTCCTGCCATCTCTCACATGGAATCTACCCCTGGTCCTGTATCAACCTCGTCAAGTCTACACCCTTCTACCCCCACCCCCACTGATGCCGATGCTGCCAATCCTACCCTCCTTCTGACTAGCCATCCTGAGTTGATCTTCCCACCTAGCAAGAGCAGCAAGGAACCTGGTGGAGATGAGTTGGACCCCCAGCTATTCTGGCAAGACGCTACATTTGGCCAAGACTATTTCGCAATGGGTGCAACCAAATGTGACCAAGTCGCTTACAATGACCTGCTAGGTTGCATAGCTTTTAATCATGAAGGCGAGAGCTTCCCTTTGATGGGTGCAATGCTTTTGGATGGTGATGTCAACCTTGGTACCCCCCCCCCAACCCACGTTCCAACTACCACTATTGCCCAATCCAGACCAAGATCATATCAACGAGGACGAAATCGATGCCACCAACAGTCCATCATCTAGCATGCCAAGAGGATCTTTTTCGACAGATGTTGATGGCGAACTCACCCCAACCCAGATGGTGAGTGACAGCCTGCAAAAGTGATGCCATGAAGCAGTTGAGGGACATGAGGCACAGCTGGAAGAAGAAGAGCTGGTTCATGTGGATGATGATGGTGGAGAGGACCACAAAAGGAGGATGAGCAAACATACATGAAAGCCGCCAGCATCCCGTGTGGCAATTGCTGCTGGGTGGCTACCCTCAGCTGTCCAGTACCTCACAGATCCTAATCTCAGCTCTGAGTGGTTGGATCTCTTGGGCACCTGGCAGGTATTGCAGGGGCTAATTTCAGGAAGTGGGTCGCCAACCAAAGTATGTTTTTTTTTTAAATTCCCTTTCTGCTACCAAAATTAATATCGTTTTAGGGTCGACTGGGCGCTATTACATCAAGACCTTCATCATTAACCACATGGCTTCAAAACCGCTGTTATAATGTCTATCCCCAGCTGCCAGCATCATTCTCAGCAGAGTTTCTCGCTTGGTGGAACACTTTGCAGCCAAGTTGGCGACGATCCGAGACGAGTCCCCTGCCTGTGGCTAACTACAGCCATTCTCTGAATAAGGCCCTGTGGAAAGGTGGTCAGAATGGGCTCATCACCGTGCTCATAGGTCTCATGTGGTGGGGTCAAGGAACTTTGTCGGCCGAGGAACATAATCTTTGGAAAGCAATGATAGCAGACATCCATGCTTGTATTCGTACGTTGCTGCCGTCGCTTACAGTACCCAAGTAATCTCTTCACTTTATGTTACTGGCATTGTTCTGTTTTATTTCTTATAATATGTTTTGTTGCATTCATTTACTGCTATCTGTAATAATATCAAAATTTGCATGGACTGTATGTCCAAGAAAACAAAACAGCATGACATAAGGAATAACAAAGAACAAAGAACAAATGTAGAAAAAGAGTGTCGAGACTCAGGTTTCCATGTGATCTAGTTTTGGCACAGTACAACTGTTGATTGCAGATCCAGGGGAAAGCAAAGACCTTTGATACACAACGTCCATCAATTGATTGTGATCCCAGATTCAGCCATATTTATAGACTGTTGTCAGTACATATTGTTAGATAGAGGAGCACACCATTGGGAGTGCTCATTGACGGGGAGGGGCAGAGAACTGATGTCCAGCGAGCAAGATACTTTGGGGACGGATGAGGTCATGTGACCCCCATGTGCAGCTGATATATCAGACTGTCGACTGCAGAATCAATGCTTTGATACATCATGGCCATGTATAACAGCCACTCTTTGATATATCAATACATTAGGTGGCCTTGCCATGAAAGCCTTGACAGAGACCTGCACAGCAACTTTGATAGAGTTGCTGGCACTGTACTGCATCACATTGGTAGTACAAGTGAAGGAAGCGCATCCACCAATGATCATATTGCTGACTAGGTGAGTTCCATATTGTTTGGAGATCAGCTGTGGATCAGTGCTGTCTAGTATCTGCACAAAAGCAGGGTGCAGATACTTCTGCAACTTGGGCAGTGGAGGAAGGGAGAGTGTATAGAGTGAGACCTCATTTGTGACCCGAGTGAATGCGTTCACTAAGTTATTCCTTTCACTCTGGCTGAAGTCGACAGAGACAGATCTGCTAAAGAACGGCCACTCGGCTCCGAGCTTTTTAGATGCATCATCAGGAACTATTGCAATGTAGAATTTAAGATGAGGCTTTACCTCAGTGCGGCTGGACAATGCTCATGAGTATTCATCTACAGACTTTCCAAAGGTCGAATTGAACTCAGTCCTGCTGACAGAATTGTAGTTCACCATGTCTGGAACACCCCAAACCTTGTTGCCAAATGTAACATTGTGGAAGGGCACTGCAGCTACCTATCAGTTAATGTTGCACAACATGTCAGCTGGTGCAAATTTTACAGTTGGGCCAGTCAACAACGACCCGCAAACTGGTGCTGAGTAGATTAGTCAGTGCCACATTCAACATCTGGCATGACATCTTACCAGGATTGTGCATCTGCATAGAGGCCATTCAGTATGTTGTATGTCGACCCAAGAGATGGCAGAGAGGGAATAGCATTGGCCAGTATGTCTCGTTTGTCGAAAGCAAAAATAGATAAGGTCGATTCAGTAGTTGTCGACATTTCTTTGAGCTGACTGAGGTGGAGGTTGTAGTTATGTGTCCTTGATGAATTGCTGCTACTAGTTATAGCACACTGCACCACGGTCCTTCTCCCAGACTGCCACAAGGATATTGTCATGCAATTGTTACGAGTTCTTGACCTCAGTGAAATGACAGTTATCATGGCCAGCTGTCAGACAGCTCAACTCCATGAAGTTGAGCAAAAAACTCTTTTTCAATTGCATGTGGACTCCACCTTGACAACTATCATGGTCAGCTGCTCAAACGATGAGAATGGATGAACGTGAAGGATATGTTGTATTACTTACATACCGACCGGAAGCCCCAGTTCCCCGGAAGAAGCTAACCTAGTCATAGAGAACCTGTTCATTGCCCAGACGAAAATGTACCTAAGATCTGAGAGCAAATCACAGTTGTATGCTTGATGACGAGGATGTTGAGGGTAGTTCAATGTTTCAATGCTTGACCCATCTTGTGCACGCGAGCGGAATGGCCAACAGACATTAAACTCAGCCTGGGGTAGTGCCCAGGGTAAAGTGACAGCCATCATGGTCAGCTTCCAGGCCCCACAAATGAGGTGCAAAAGCACTACCTTTCCATTGTACGAGTACTTCATGTCCAACTCTCATGGAGCTGTTCTAATGATGGTAGTCAGTGCTCAACTAGAGTGAAGCACCTGTTTGAACAGTACTGATATCACCCTTGCATCTCCCAACAGGCATCTGTGTACCTTTTGTAATCTTTTTACTGCCGGGAGTAGCCAGTAGGTCAAGATTGAAACACCACCTCATGCTGCACATGGGGCTGGTGACCAATTAGATTCTGATTCGTGCAGTAGAGAAGATCGACTTAATCCATAGCAGATTCATGGACTACTGCTCTTCGAGTAGAGCCATTCTAAGAGGTGGAAATGGATCAAAAGGATCAAAAACAGGATCCATCTCTGAAGTAGGTGAAGGGCCAGAGTATTTCCCTCTGGTTTCGGTGGGTTGCCCTTCAACTTTGGGGAATTATGAACAAGGGGAGAATGTGGGTTGAATGATCCATGATATAGTGATCAAGAGAAAAGAGTGCAACAGGAGGTAACTAATCGTGAGTGGCCTGAAGTAAGGTCGCAAGTCACCTGCAGTGTGCACATTGAGGGCGGCTTTGAATAAGCGCATACAGAGTATAGACACCAAACTAAGACCAACTGTGGGCGAAGATAATCAGCATCATTGCTTCCACAACACCTGTCGTTAGCCTCCATGCAGCATCGAACATGGTTAAAAACTTTCATCGGCGTGTCTGCCCTTGGAGAGCATGGCTTCAACTGGCACATACCCTCTAGCTCCATGGAAAGGGGAGAGATGGACTGAGGAAACAGTAGAACCAGGGCTGCATTCCAGACACCAAAACCAAATATGGCCAATGATCTTTGTGAAGAAGCACCGCGATGTCATGTATCACCATATTCCAATTAGCTTTTGACCTTAGTGTTTCTCTCAGCGATTGGCTGCAAGAAATGCCATCATCCCAGGTGAAGATTTGCCCTGTTGATCCCAAGTTCTTCAGGTTTGAAAGTATTGCAAGTAGTACTAGAAGGAAATAAGCATCACCTGGAGGTGCATTTTCATTTGTCGCGGCATGATGATCTTGCTATGGATGAAATACACTGGATCCAGCTGATACAAAGTGCAAATGCTAGCATTTGGCTGGAAGCACTATTGTACGGAGAGAGTTGGCAGTGGCAGACACTACTGTGCAGATATGTCGGAAAGTTGCTAAATGCCTTATAAGGGTCAGTTACTAATAATGGTCAAATAAGGCACTGATAATGGCCCCCAGAAATGGACCCAGCCAAATTATCAGCAAATTAGAGCCAATGAGCCAAATTAGGTTCAGCCAGCTAATAAGGCAGATTATGAGGCTCGGACTTAGAAATTTTCAGTGAGCCAAGTCCTAATTGAGTCAGAAATACACCAGAAAATCCTGCTTGGGGGCACGATGCCATTTGGTAATTGTTGCTCTGGCTGCCTGTTGTCTCTACTTGTAGCCAGAATAACCATGTTTGAGTAATTTTAGCCTCAGCATTTAAATAGTGATATCAGGAAGTTATTAGGTATAATATAACATCCAATTAACAGTGGTGATTCACAGTAATATTGTATCATGAATTGATGACAGTTGTCTGAGCTGAGACCATAGAGTCCAATTGACCAAGGCCCAAAGGGTATAGAATATGGCTGAAGTATCTCAGGTCATATATTGACACAAATAATGAAAAATTGGGAGATCTGATGGTGCAGTGAGGGTGGAGGGGCCTAAGATGGACCTGCTCATGATGTATTAACCCAATGGACATGTATAATTAAAGGCCATATGGCAGAACTGTAATAATCATTATAATGAATCTGTAGCACTATACTCCCAAAGTCACTGGTTCAACTCCCAATACTGTAAATTTTCTGCTTAATATCTATCTTGCTTATGTAATAATATCTGACAGTCCTTTCCAGTCAAGTAAACAAGCTTCCACCTGGTGTCTTCGTCATGATTGCTGGGCCCTCATACCTCAGGACCCAGCAACCTGACTATGACACGGGACTTCAGCTTGTTGGGGCCCACCCCAAACCCAGCTTATTACTTATCACATCAGTTTTTCAGAGATATATATATTATGAGTGTAATAAAGCTTCAGGATATACAATATTCAATGTATCAGTATTTCTTTCTGTAGGTGGGAAGAGAACCCGAATCCGTTGTCCAGAAGTGCAACGGCTAAGTGCTACATACAGTTGTCCATGAGAAAAAACAGGAGTATGCAAATCCAACCCCACATGGGTGACTGACTGGCCTTGAGACTTGTTGATTGTCATTGCAAATGCCAGCCTGACTGGAAATTGACGATGGGAGAATGTAATGGGAAGTTCAGCTGTATCTGCATTGATAGTGATACGGGGGATGAAGACAGTCTTGCCCATATGGTTGCCACTGAGAAGACGACATTCCAAAACATGAGGATGAAGGCGGGTGAGAATCATATGTGTCCCATTGCATAGGCCATTTGCTGGATCCAGATTGCATAGGAGCATAAGAGGGCATCCAATTTTGAGAGCCAGCCTTGCACACGGTAATCCAGAGGCATTGAAATTCTGAAGAAACTCTGTTGGATACAGAGTAGTAGGGTCATCCAACTGTTCCTCTATGATCTTGTCTGTACTCCAATAGAGCACCTCTTGTCCTGGAAACTTCTCCAGAACCTGCTGATTGACTTCATCAACATCATCATTGCATCCAGAGAGAATTGTTCTCTCTAAGAAGAAACGATCCTCAAAGTTGCCAGCTTCGATATTTGGATAAATGTATTTGATAAGTCCAGAAAGTGTAGAGTCAGTGAGGCGCATGGAAGCAGGAAGGGAGATGGTTCAATCTTCAGTGAGTCCTTCGCCTGCACCAACTGTAAGCAGCCAGCATGCAAATTCGATATTTTCTGGAGTCTGATCCAGACACATGTTTGTCTTCAAATGGATGACTTGAATGTGAGCCCACAAAGGAGAACGTCGAAATGAAGCTGCAACAATTTGCTCCCGGGATCCTCTTGAGACAACAGGCAATGTCTGACAAAAGTCTCCTAAACATAAAATGATCAGACAATGATTTCAGTGACCTCCAACAGAAATACATACCACCAAATAAGACAGTAACTCCACCAAAAGGAGCATCATTATTGCGGATATCATGGAGAGTACGATCAACACTCTCAATATCATGTTGATTCTGCATGGGAACCTCATCCCAAATGATAAGAGAAGTTCGACAAAGAAGTTCAGCCAGGTGAGTTCCTTGCCGAATACTGCATGTTGTATCATCATGTGAGGGGATTGGAATTTTGAAGGTGCTATGGCTTGTACGACCTCCAACTAAGAGAATTGCAGATATCCCAGAGGAAGCACAGGTCAATACAATTTGGCCTTGGGCACGAATAGCAGCTGCAATGGTATTGCACACAAACGTCTTCCCACCACCTCCAGCACTGTGAAGGAATACTGATTTCCCTTGATGATGAGCAGTAGAGTCAACCACGATATCAAAGGCAGTCCTTTGCTCTGCATTAAATGTTCGAAGGTTGTTATCAACCAATTGCTGCAGGGATGGAATATCATAGGCCAGCTGTGCTGCTAAAAGAGGGTTGTCTTCATAAGCAGCCCAGTCCATGGTAGAGACTGGCATCTGAGTCCATTCAGAAAGACGTTGGCCATGAGATTGAAGAAGTTTGTTGATAAGATGAAGACCGAAATCATAGAGCTGAGTATCTGTTGCATTCAGAATACCACGTTGGCGAAGCTTGTATGCCAGATCATCACAAATGTTCTCCTTGAACTCCTCCCACAGTTCATCTGGCTTTGCTGGCTGGCAGAAGAGTAGAAGAGTCACAAACAATGATCACAACTGTGCTCCTGACTGCATGATCGCTGCCTCCTCTAAGCACTGCCTCCACTCATTGTCATCTTCCAGCAAACCCACAGCTATGCATGCCTCCTTGAAAGTAGCATACTCTATGTTGTCCACAGTGCACAGATCTTGGAATGATTGAGCACCAGCAACAGCTGTCAAAAGCAGCCACAAATAGAATTGCTCTCCAGATGAGGGAGCAGCTTGATACATCTGACCAATGGTGACACCAATTGTTGATTGTCTTTGGCGTGGACTCCAGAATTTCTTGCTTTTGTTCCAGGTATAATGAGCAGGAATATCTTGATACAGATGCTGACGTGCTGTGGGATCCTTCTTGTTGAGCTCAAACCACTGTAAGAGGGTGGTAGTCTTTGCCTCAGCTGCTGCTAAGATCTCTTCAGGACTGTCATTCTCATCATAAGTGATAAGATGTTCATCAGGAAGATGGACCTGCAGGTGCACAACATTTGGCTCCTCCTGGTGTAGTCAGAAAGAGAAGATCCTCCAGCATGACTCGATGGCAGAGATGTAGCATGCATCCAAAAACTCCTTGATCTCATCATGGTCCCGAACCTCCAATGTAGTCCTATCATGGCCTTTGTAGATGTACTTGTGGATGTATTTTATGGCCTTAACAGACACACAGACCTCCACATTGATATGACAGTTGTATCGTGCACTGAGATGGGGATTATATGGAATGACATCACGGTTGGTGTAGGTGATTTCTTTTTGGCCCTGCATCTTGACATACTGATGGCCATTGTTGGGACGTGCCAGATTAGGATATCCATCAGTGGTGAATTCTGTCTGCTCATTGAAGTCTTTTGGAAAATTCTTTGTACAGCAGCCATCCTTCTTGCAACGATCATCACAGGGTCCATGCACCATGCATTTTGTGACTACCTCATGGAGAATTGGGTGTGTTTCAGGATCAGGAATCTGAGCACATGAGACTGAATCAGCATCAGCAGGAGAGCGAATCTTGTCTTCTGGAGAAAGAAAAATCAGAAGATGCATATGAGGCAGTCCACGTTTCTGAAATTCAATGGTATGCACGATAGCTCTGACTTTGCCAAATATTCCACCCTTCTTGATTTCCTTGAGCAATGCCTCCTTCTTCAACTGAAAGACCCTGGCCACAATATCTGGCCAATCCTCCACCCTCTGATCTGGACCATCTGTACGCTTTAGAGCTTCAAGGATTTCTGGCCACTTTGGATTTGCCGCCATTGTAAGGAAGATGTCTGGCTTTTGCAGAGCTCTACAAATTGCCATAGAGTCCATATAGAGCTGATACATTGCACGGGGACTGCCGGTATGTGATGATGGGAGGACAATGTGCTGGCCAGAGTTTTGCAATCCATCAGCATTTGTAGCTGCATCCACCAATCCCTTGTACAGGTCTGCACGTATAGTCTGTTGATTCATTCGAACCCAGTTGAGATCGCTTTGTTCAATTGAAGCCCATGCATCCACAATAAACTGCTGAGTCAATCTCCCTCCTCTCAGCAATGGTGCATCTGGTTCGATGGTTGGGTGCTCATGAAGGCAATAAGCATAATACATGTGTTGGGTGACCTTTTTGCATGCTGTATGGGTGCCTGTGTCCTCCAGAGGGATATTCCGATTCCAACCCAGTTCTCCATAAGGAAAAAGAAGAACATAATGAAGTGACTGATAGCTTGGATGCAGCTGGCTGATGCGTTTAAGTGAATGGTTCTGCAAGTGTAACACAATGTCCCGTTCACTCTTCACCTCCTCAGAACCATCTCCAGGAATAATAGCAGCCAACTCGTCTTTGGTGGGAAGATTGTACCACTGACCATCAGTCCCATCACCCACATGCAGTTGCACTTCAAGATTGGGATATTCCTCACATGGTTTGTCCTTCATAATGAGATAGGCATGTTTATATAAAGGGACATATGGATTGACATCATGCAGCAATCCCTGAAGTGCAGACATGATCTCAGGCTTTAGATTGGGATTGCAACAGTTGCGCATTCCCAGTGCCTCCATGGGATCATATACATACAGCTGTGCATATGATGTCATTTCCCCTTCTGCAGGTAGCAAAGCTCCCATCTGATGATGGAGTTCACCAGATACACAAAAGCAGTATGGCCCAGAAGAATTTGTGATTGCCTGATCCACCTTTACACCTATTGAAGTAAATGCTAAGGCTGCATTGTACTGTCGGATGTTTTGCATGAAGGTATTAGACATTGGACTAATACCACAGAGAAGATTTCTGAGAATGCCAGGAGCAGGATGGAGTTCAGGAAGTTTAATCTGCCCTTGCAAGCAGCACATGCCAAAGTGGGGTCGTGTCTTTGACTTGGACTTCAAATGCTCATTATACCAATGTGGTGCACCACAGTGTTCACAAATCCAGTCCATTTTCCCAATATTCTGTTGAGAATGTGGCTCAACATATGGTCGCCTTGCCTGAGGAACCAAGGAGGGTATGGTCCTTGGTTGTGGCGGTGGTGCAGGTGGAGGTGGTGATGGAGATGGTGATGGTGGTGGTGGTGGTGGTGGTGGTGGTGGTGACACTGCTCACATGTCAATATCTGGAGGTGAGACTGGCCATGGATGAATGACTTGAACAGCACCACGTCCACGTCCATGCCCTTGCCCACAACCACGTCCATGTAGGTGATTCTGCACTATTGGTACTACAGGAGCTGCACCATGCAAGGAAGCCTGACCACCTGGGGCACCACCATGCCCAGAACCACGTGGTCTGCCAAGACGAACACCTCTGGGAGCTAAAGCTGGCACTACAGGCATTGGATGATCATGTGGTCAGTCAAGCTGAGATGGAATATGAGTCTCCAGTGGAATATGAAAGCGTGGAAGTTGAATATTAGGATCAGGACCCGGATGTGAAGATCGGCCATGGCGATGGGAAGGAGAGGTCATTTGCAGATGCTGAAGATGGTCCCGCTCATGTTGAGAATGACAAACACGCTCAGGAGTAGTTGGTGGAGTAGAAGGGTTCCTATCAAAGGAGGATCTATCAGAATGCCATCTAATGAGAGATAAAAGATACGTACATTGCTCAATGTAGAATAGCAGGAATAATAGACTCAATCATGGCACAACCAACCTGTATACCACAGAAATCTACAAATAACCACCAACAAACCAAACAATTTGACAGAGGAATTCGATGCTACAACAGCAGTTTATGGAGCTACACTTCCACGAATGGAAGGGGGGGCAACTATATCTGTGTGAACACAAATACCCAATCAGTCCCACCACACCAATCTCCCTGGCTGGTTGCGCTTGACAGAGGCCCCTATTCACAGGCATGCAGGAGGGTAGGCTTGTCACCAATAACTGTGCCCTAAAGAAAGCAAAGAGGCCCAGAACTGAATCTGAGAGCTCTCAACTTCACTTTGACACTGAAATTGAGGGGATCACCCAGCGGCACCTTGATCTACTCTGCACAAACAATCTGGACTGAAAACAGCCAAATATAGACTCCAGAAGCAACAGGAAGTCACATCCGTGAGAGAAAAAACAAAATTGAAGCAAGAACACCTGAAAAGAAAATCAGCAAAAACATCTTCTATCAAAGATTGATGAGCAGCACCTTGAATAGGGCACAGAAAGTGACTAAAAGAGCATGATCAGATGGGCAAATATCATAAAATATGGAACTAAAGCTTACTTTGGGTGGACAGGGCACGGGCGGTCTCAGATGGGGCACCAAAGGTGGTGGTGGAAGGCAATGAGCACGAAAATGGCAAGTGGCACTGCCATGTGGTTCAAACTCAGCTGGGGAACGCTGGGGTCATGGCAGTGCTGGCAGAACCGGTCATTCAATAAGCGGTCATGGCAGTGTGTACTGAAGAGAGGTGAAATTTTCAGGTCGCTGTTGATGTTGAGGGTAGATACTGGATACTGATACTGGAGTATTAGTCATACACCATTTTAGGCAGGTAGCCCCTGAGAGATACCTGTCTCCTTTCGTCCTCGCACAAGTAGGAATGGGTGTCGCATTGCTTCCTTGTCCGTGTACTAAAATAGAGCCATCCAATGAGTCACTTTGAGCTGCTATTTGATGGCCTTTTCTCCGGCATGGCCAGGAAGCTGTTTGGGACCCCTCAAAATTTTGTCTTTCATGCACCACTGTCCTCAGTCCAGAGGAGGTGCAGGTAAGTACTGCAAAGAAAAAAAGTACTGGTGTAAATGTCAGTATGCTTGCATGGATTGCGGAAATCCAAGTGCCCATGCTTGTGCAAGTTGCAGCTCAAATAAGAGGCACTTTGTAAAAGATACTTAGTCTCGCATGATGCATCACGCGAGTGTAAACCGTGTATATGGTAAACTACATGTGTATACCAAGGCAATAAAGGATAAAAGATTAATTTGAATATATAACTGTTCCTTCATTAAATACTAATATCAGGATAAAATAAGGATGGATATGATAACACGATGACCTAATAGGACTAGGTCATCACTTTTTATACACTTACAATGATGGGGACCTGCAAATATCCTTTTAAACATACTTAACAAGCACGTAACTACATAGAATACATAGTAGAAGATACTTATTCTCACTGTTGGGCGGTATGGCTATTTTTGCCTATCAACCAAGTCTTCATGTACCATGCTAAGTCATTTTCCCTTTTTTGGAATCCAGTATCTGGACCGGCATTTCGGCTTAGCATGAGACCTCGCAGAGTGCCGCAAGATACTGGACCTAAATAGGAAACTCCCACGAATTTCCAGCTGTCGACATCCAAACGCTTTCCATCAGTTCTCACCACTTGAAACAGGTAGAAAATTTCTGCAGGAGGTGCTGTAAGCAATTTTTATTTACACTGTGCATTCTGAGGTGCATAGAGCTACTATAATCCCCCTTTCTTTCTCTTTTTCTTCTTTCTTCCTTTCCTTTTTTGGATTTATTTTATTTATTTTTTATTCGACCCTCAACACCAGTATCGAGCCAAATTTTCAATGTCCGCTTAATGTTACATAATCAGGTGGCTGTGGTCCACCTGTATTAATATATAGAAATATATAGATAGCTAGTGTCATTAAATAATCATTAATATGACACATGTACAGTGCCAACCGGCACCTCTCATCGTGTGACTTACCCTAAAAGGGTGCAAATTTTGCAACTGTATCTACTTTCCAACGATTAATTTTAAGTACTTAAAAACACTTATTCTATGTTTGTATAGTAGTAAAGAACCCCAATCGTGCTCCACTAAGCCCTGGGAGTAAGTCAAAAATTTTGACCTCTGAAAAAGTGAAACATGATGACGTCATTACCTAATACGGAAGGTATTTCCATTTTTGGTAGCCCCTATGTGGCTTCAATCTACCCGTTTATGATCCCAACATCCATAAGGGCCAGTCATGGAATTCTACAATGGCTTTTGTACTTCTTGACAGGATATTCCGCTTGCCATACATTAAGATTAAGTCTATAATGAGCCATCATCCAGCTACAATTGGCAAACAAATCAAAAGTACAAGTTCATACCTTGGCCCATATGCATCCATGTAGCGATAACAATGTTGGAAGTACTTTTGGATGTGGAGTGTTGTGATCTTGTCCAAGCATTCTGGTACTAGTGTTTTCGCTCATGCCCTGAGATCTGTCTTGACTAACAGGATTTGTTGTGTTTGATGGCCAGGAATCAGCAGCAACAAAACAATTTTGGGCAAGCCGGAATGTAAAATCAAAAGTGTGGACAGGCTTGTATGAGTACAATCTGATGGGCACATCCTCCTCCTGCATGAAATCAGTGTGGACATACATTGGATCAGCAGCAATAGCAGAAGATTCTTTGGGATCAAGAATTCCATGTTTGATGTTTTCTTGGTTGGTGGCTGCTGCCCCAGCTTTTTTCTTTTTGGGAATTGATTATAGAAGGAGGATGTAACTTGGATGTCGAGTAGACTAGCCGCTGCCACCAGTAAAATTTGTTCAGGAGGGTCGAAAAAAGTGAAACACCGTGGGAATGAATCTCCTAATGCGGAAAGACAAACTTTCTCAACGTAAATCGCATTCTTTTGGGGGGTTTCTTCCCAAATTATTTTTTCTAGCATTTGTAAGAATTTATTTTACCCTAAACAAGGCATGTTGGAGAAGTGCCGGTTGGCACTGTATGTAATAGATAGGACAATCAGTATTTCATTTTTGTGGCCTTAATTCGGTGATCAAATAAGACAACCGGGCTCCTTATATGGCTTCTTGTAAGCAAACACTTGTTACTTATAAGGTCTTATAATCCCGCGAGTCCACTTACAGCCGAATGGTACCTTATAAGGCCTTATAAGGTATTTTGGACTTTTCCGACATTATGGCTCTGGGTATGTTTGTCGCTGGTTGCCAAATAGCGTGGACAAAACTTTGAAGAGACTTCGTCCTGGTGGATAATGCAATATAGCCGAGGTTGTCTCAACCACAATATTGGTATCACAGACTTAGGAATCCAGCTACAGAGACGTGAGTGCCAATGGATGAAAGTATTTGGAGAGACTTACCATTCCTAGCACATCTCGTCTCCTCCTTCATCCGACAGCTCCCGATTCCTCTGCTACCTCCCTGCGCCCACACAATGCTCTTCCTATCATCGTAAAGTACAGCGAACAGACCCTTCCATTGACGATAGTCCTTGTCAGATGGCGAGGCATTGTCTTCGACTAAAATTGCTAATTTGATATGGTCGGCTTGAATCCAGTCACCGAGGAAGTCTTGGAATGACAACAAGCTAAGATTGGTGCATGGCTACAATGGCCATCACACATAGTCCGCATTTGCTCGGTGCCAACGTCCTCATCCGTAAGGATTCACTCGCTCACTCGCCGGAGAAAAAAATAGAAAAGATGAAGTTCAAGTCGTGCACTTGAGCCTTTAAGATTTCGGGAAAAATCTGGCAAAAATGGAGATTAGTTATCTTTAAAGAGCATCGTGTCGATTTTTACTCACAGGATGCTTCAACCAGCCACAGGGTGATTTCAAGCTGAAAATAATCAAGTCCGGGGCAATCATGTGATCTATAGCTTGGTCAAATTGAATTTCGGACACCTCCGGTCCTCCACCGTCGTCTCTTTCATCGATATCTCTCAGTTTGCTCCGTTTCGTAAGAGCGAGCGGGCTTGATTGCTAGTCCAGCGAGAGGTGTGTATGGCTTGTCATCTTGAACGATCTCTGCGTAAATTCGTGGGTGCATCCATGAGTGTACCCTCGCATCATGTCTCGTTCTGCCTTTTCTTAGCCTTAGTTTACGGAAATGTGATCAGCTACGGCATGATACTGCGCGGAGGAACGAGAGAGAGTAGTCAGCCTTGTTGGGAGTCTGACCTTCAGTCTTGAAATGCCTTCCTTCGATACGCTAGCAGGCGGGTGAGGGCTCAGAATAGATGAAGTGAAGTGATGCATGACGTTCCAGTAGATTCAAGTAGTTAATGGAATACACGACAAATCCGAAGAAATTATGTGATACTTCGATGGCTCCCCATCCATGGTTGTCGATCAAGTGTGCAATGCACGAGTTACTTTCTTCAAAACGTCTGCACCATGCGGAAGCCGACCACTCGCCACTATGTCTATCATCCTTTCCCACTGTTCTTGTACGACTGGATTAGTAAAGTGGTCCAGCAAGACTTTCAGTTCCACTTCGAAAATCTCAGGGTAACTAGAATGACGAGGGTATCAGCGAAACCAACGATAACCGTACAAGACCGATAGCATACTCTGCAGTGAACTTTGAGAAGATCTCTGTAATAATGTTTGTAGGCCCGAGCTGAGAGTGTAAATTGTCAAATGAGTGTTTCTTTAGGCCTTCGTGGCTGGCCTAGGGCATGCGAGTTCAGATACCGCCCATAGGAGACAAGAGCAATACCCTACTTTGACTGCAAGGCGATACATTGATTTTGGAGAGCACGCATCACCGATGTTGTACGAGCGCCCACCACTGGATTTGAGCGGGATGAAAGCGACCTCCTTAGTATACATATATACTATCAAAGCTCGAAAGCTGAACAGGCGGTGAATCATGTCAACGTATTAATGATTGTGCGGGTAGTGGTGTAGGAATACGTACGTCCTGAAAGCCACGTCGTTGATCAATGACAGGTGCGGAAGAGACGCCGAAATCTTCTCTTGAGATTCCACTTTGTCTGCCTGGTATTCTTCGGCACACAGACCCATAGGTTCATCAATGACATCACAGGTTAAAGAAACCGCTTGCTGATCTTCAGCGATGCAGATACTATCAGTCAGTGCGAAGTCCGTACAAGAAGGAAGGCTCTTAGCCGGTGAATGTTCAGATGGCAAATCAGTGTCTACGTCGGAAATGGATGTCACAGATGATGCTCTGCCCCTACGAGATTTGGGTGGCTTGGGTTGGGCTGTATCCAGTTCTGAAATATGCGTGGGAGGTAGCGCATGCAAAAGAGTTTCTACGGGAGTGCCATCAGACGTTCCGGGGACTGAACGCGCTTCCTCATCAAAGTCTGACTCGAGATCGCTGTCTTCCTCGTAGGGATACTGGTGGGTGGCAGGCGGATGATCATCTCCAGCACGAGAGTCATTCATGTCTAGACAGAGGGTATATATTAGCATTTACAAAGGAATGCAGCGCCTGGATGAAACTTACAACTATCTAAAAACGAGTTACGGCCCTTCAAAACTTCTCTGCTCGCATAAATGGGACGACGATCACATACGAACGTTTCCCCGTATTTACGTGAAAAAAGCATAAATTTGACGTCGACAGGAAATCCACCATCAAGTGTGGCTCTGATGGCTTTTGACATTGACGCAGAGATTGTTCGAGGGATTTGTAAGGAAGGCTCCGAGTCCGGAAAGGATAGTGTGACGACGAGATCAATGAAGATCTCGCCTAGTGGAAGAGGGATATTGCAGTGCCCAAGCGGAATGGCGCTTCCTATGTGGTCCTCCCAGTCATTCTCCATCACGGCAAGGACACTTCCTTCCCTCCTGAACAACAGACGAATCGAATAGTTTCCACGCGGGAAACCCGCCAGTCCTGACTGAACCGAGGCGTGCATTACAACAACACTGGGATCGATAATGGCAGATTGTACAGTCACCCACCTTCGTCCCCGTCTTATCCTTTCACTGACAGAGGTAGTCGCCGCACAAAGATCGAGACTGAAACTCCACCCTATGCCACATGTAGGGCTAGAGAGCCGCTGGAAGTCATTGTCACCTATAATGGAAAACGTGGTCTTGATTTGTAGTGGATTAAGGGACCACTGCTCTTGTCCTACCAGATCCAGTCTGATGATTGGAGGAGAAGATGGATGAGGAGGAGACGGCTGGGGAGAAACTGGACGAGGAGAACATGTGCGAGAGGCTGTACAAGGAGAAACTGGTCGAGAAACTGGATCTGGAGAAGCTGTGCGAGAAGCTGGACAAGGAGAATATGCACCGATTTCACCCTCCGCTTGAGTTGGTGGCGAGGTTGACCTGCTCACAGCTGTTCCTGGTGTTAGCGGACGTATAATCTCTGGCTCCGGCGAGTGAAACAGAACAGGAGAAGGTGGATCTCGAATTCTCCACGACATGGTCAAAGAGAGAGGGGAGCCGGAGGTTGGTGGCTTGAGGGAATGCTGCAAGTCAGCCACGAGGCGGTAGATTTAGGACTGCTTCGAATAGGCACCTGAGTTACAGACACCGAAAATGAGTGCACTATACGTGAGGATAATGAGTGTCTCTCCAACAGCCAAAGTGATAGAAGTACGCAGGCCAATATTCCTACTAAGCCTGATGATTCTTGAGTTCATCATGGAGTGCTCCGATTATAGCGAAGGAATGATACGTTGCCCTGTTTGTCCCAAATTCTTCACGCTTGACGGCACTTGGTAGCCGTAGAAGAAAATGAGTAAAACGAATAACCGACCTGTGGAACTGCATTCTTTATTCGTCATGGTGCAATGTTGGACGGCAATTGGACTCGGAGCCTCCATCACGGCTTTGTCTCGGCCGATACAGAATTCGGCAACTGCAAGCATTCGGCCGGCGGTAACTTCGGCAAGTTGCCTCATGACGTAACTAAGCTTTGTCATCGATGGATAGCCGCTTGCTGGTCCGTGCGTCCTTGTTGTTTTCCTTCTTTCACCCATATTGGCCGATAACGAGAACGACGATTGTATATATGCGAGCGCAGCGTGATGGACGACCATGACCACTCAAGGGGCTCGTCAAGCTCGGGCAGCAGCAAGCAGGGCAACATCGCCACAATTACATCCCATTACCCTTCACCCCGTGCTTCCTCTTCTTCTCCCCATGCTTCTACCTCGACGGCGACCAAGCAAATATTCTCTCCCGATGACCCGACACTCAGGTGCATATGTGAACTTCCGCATGATGACGGGTTCGGGTTCAGCATTGGCTGCGAGGATTGCTTAAGGTAGGCAGCACCACATTTTCCTTCCGGCTTGCGCTCTCAAGCCCTTGTTTTATCTTTTTCTGCAAATTCTATGGTTTATTAACACATTTGCCTTGCTTAGATGGTGCCATGCTGCGTGTTTTGGGATTTACGCTGGAGTTAACGAGCCCGACGAGTGGCGCTGTTGGGTATGCAAGGGAGAAGGTGGGAGTAGGCGACGAGGCGACGAGGTAGACGATGAAGAAGAACGGCAGACATACGTTCGTATCGAGCAGGATATCCTTCGGCTGCACTCCCCCAACCATTCGCCTACGCCACATTCCAGCTCCCCAGCGGTACCGGACCCTCACCTTACATACCTCTTGCATTTGCCTTCTCCGCCCGATTCTGTCCTTCCACCGACGTATACGCTACACACCGCCCAGCGCGTCGGTCCAGGGACGTTCCTTATTCCTTATCTGTCCGTGGTCACAAGTGCCCGGTCGTACGTTGAGGATCCTCTAAACGGGTACGCATACGCTCGGGTCCCGAGAGTATTTGTCCATCTCATTCCCTCACATGACGAGTCCGACGAATGTGGAGTCGCTCTGGATGCTCGGCTTGCGGGAAATGCCGCCAGGTGGATTCGCTCTGGGTGTTATCCCAATGCCGAAATACACGCAAACGAGGATGGTGGTTGGGGCGTGTATGCGATACGAGAGCTGAGTTCCGGGGACGAGATAGTGCTAGGATGGGAATGGGATGACGCCCATCCCATTCATGGTGGCGAGGAAGGGAGGCTCGAAGCCGTCGATGCCTTGGAGGGAGCATTCATGACATGCGCATGCGACGGCAAGATGGGCTGTGCACTCGACGCGATGCGCGGAGGCGATTGGAAGGGTGGCAATTTAGGACCGCTGGTCGGGAAGCAGAGAGGATTCAAGACCAGGGCAAGGGAGCGAGGTGGTGTCGAGATTGTACCAGGAAAGGGAAAGCAGAAGCGGAAAGAGGTGAAGAAGGAGGTCTTACCGACGAAGAACACGATGGAGCGAACAGGCGTAGTACCACCGAAGATGAGGAAAGGTCATGCAAGAATGCCAACCTCCCCATCGCCATTAAGCCCAACAGACGCATTCGCAAAGTTGTCATTAACGTCTCCGATTCTTAGGACGGAGGATCCTGCACTGTCACCGTTGACTCACGACGTACCAACTTCGCCAGTACCCGCCGGCGCTCTCAAGACGAAGGCAAAAATCACCTCGCTCGACGCCGGACGCAGAACGGTTCGAGGTCATGGCTGTTGATTCTCCCTTGATAGTAGCCAGCTCATCAGATGTTTCCATGTCCGAGGCACCTCCGCGACCCCCTTTACCTAGGCGAAAACTAGCAAAGAAGTCGTCGTCGACACCACCTATTATCGGGAGTCCGCCGCCACCAAAGATCGACAGTGACCACTCCACACATGTCGAAGCTCCTCGACGACCTCCGCTACCCAAACGAAGGCCACGAGTGAAAGAATCACCCGATTCCACACCAGACACCCCACCTCTGGAGACTCCGGATGGGATGCTAGTCGATTTGCCTCTGCCAACCCCTAATATCCCGGTAGTTGCACCGTCTGTGATGAGTCCAGGAAAGAAGAGGAAGGAGCCGGATACAGAGCCACCGACGCGTCTTAAGTCGCCGTCTCCAGTGATGAGGACCCCCTCACCTGATATCCCCGGCCTGTTCCTTGTATCACCTAAAACACCGCCATCATACAACCCTCCGGCTTCATTCCCTTCCCCGGCCTCCCCAACTATCAGGTCTCAACTATTCTCCTCACATCCACATTCGCATTCACATTCACATTCTCCTCCGTCTCCGCCATCGCCTCCACCGCATGTATCAAAATCACTCCCCGAGATGAGGTCGCAGGCAAACCCGAACTCGCCACAAAAACGTCGGAAGATGACGCTGGACGACTGGAAGAAGGAACGAGAGAGGAAGGCGGAGAAGGGGCCGGTGATCAAGCGGGAGGAGGAGGAGCCGTCGTTGAAGATGACGTCTATACCGATACCGATACCCGTTCCGAGGGCACCACGAGCAATGACCATCCCGGGGGCGCCGCGGGCTCCGAGGGCGATGATGGGCGGGTGGGGGTGCTAGGATTCTATTGTTAGTTTTCGTATTCGGATAATTTATGTGCTATTTCTTTGTTGTACGTTTGTAAAAACTTATTTAGAAATTTGATTTGGGATTACTGTGAGATTGCTCAGTCTCCTGAATTTATGTGAGCACTCGGTTCCTCTTGTTTCCTTTTTCTCTCATTTAATTTATTTCTTCTTCAGACTGACCCTCAGGCATCCATCCGGTCGAAGGGAATGCCGTGTTGTTTGTTTGTGGCCTCATTTGGTTACTTCGACGCTCACCCAGTGTTCCCGTCCAGTGTCATTCACTGGGTTATGATTTATGGATATGCTAGGGCCGGGCTCGTCGATTGAAGAACTTGGGATGGACGTGACAATGCCTGCATACATAGGCGAGCTAGACTATCGACAACTCTGTAGCCCTACTTGCGACATGGGGTGGAGTTTCAATCTTGATCTGCATTCTTGCGACAACCTCTATCAGTAGAAAAAGCGTCAACGAAGGGAAAGAAGTTCACTAGGAGAGTTACTACCGTTAATATCAGCATCGTTCGGATGCATGCCTTGCCCCTGTCAAGTGTCGTTTTCCCATACCTGCGTAACATCAATCAGACGATGATTGCATACGTATGCCGCCTCTCTGTGTTCACGCGAATAAAGTTGCATTTCGACAGGCGATTGGCCGTCGCGTGTGACCCCGATGGCCTTGACATTGGTGCAGAGATCGTTCAGGGGACTTTACAGGATGTCGCCGAGTCCGAACAGGACAGCGCGATGAAAAGATTGGTAGAAGGTTTGCAGATTAGAAGAGGGACATCACAGCGGGGGGGAGATGGCCCTTTGTTTCTTGGATGTGCTGTCGTACCAGTCGTTTGCAAGCACCACAGGGACATGATCCTCCGGTCTCAACGACGCACATGCACGAGTAAGTGGCAAGATTGCCGTGTTCATCTTTATTGTAGTATTTGGTTCGACCAGGTCCAACGACCGAGTAGAAATGGAAGAGGGTGGTCCTAGGGTTCAATCAGGAACCGACAGCTGTAGTCCTCATCTCCGGCGATGCTACTCTGAGTCTGAACCTGTGCAGATGCAAATGAAGTTTTGCGTGCCAAGACAAGCTCTAGGCATCGCCAGTGAATTTTGGCTTCAGAAAGAGCTCCTGTGCACACCTGAGGATCAAATTCACATGAATAATGATATCACATCACAAAATTCTTATTTCATCATATTTGTATACCTTGAAGGCATCATACTAAGGACTCTAGTGAATGCGCTATCGTGTCCTTGAGAGCGGAAAAAAATGTATAGAACGACGAGAAAGATGAAGAAAGCCGGAACTATCATGCCTGCCAAGTATTAATTAGGTCAAGGTATCTAATTGCCCAACAACGATCCAAAGAATACAAGCAGCTAACGAATTATATGCCAAATTTGACAAAATTACACAATAGTTCGAATAATCTGTGCCGTGTGGAAGACGTCCACTCACGACTATATCTATCATCCTTTCTCACTCGTCTTGTACGCAAGGATTAGTAAAATGTTTAAGCAAGACCTTTCACTCCGATTTCGAAGATCTCAGGGTAACCAGAATGAAGCGATTGTCAGCAAAACTGATACGTTTCAGCATATGGGTTAAGAGACTTCGCCAGAAGGCGGCAGCACCCTACTTTGACTGCTAGTCGATTTATTGACTTCGGGGAACATGCATCACCGGCATTGTACGAGCGTCCACCACTGGATTTGAGCGGAACAAAGGCAACCTCCTTGGTATATGATAGAGGCTCGGAAACTAAACCGGTGGTGTATCAATATCAATCATTGTGCATATAGAGAGGTGTAGGAACACGTACGCCTGGAATGCCATATCACTGGTAACTGATCAGAACCAGCTGCGGAAGGGATGTCGGAGCTTTATCTTGAGAGACCGATTTGGTGGTCCAGTCATCTTCGGCGAATGAATCCATGAAGTCGTCGTCAGTACCACAAGCCGGAGATATTGGCTTCCGAAGGTTCTTCGTCAATGATACGTTAGGTACCATATCAGATTCTTCGTTCGAATCGGGAAAGGATGCTATGGAGGGTATTTTCGGAGATTTGGGTGATCTGGAATCGAAATGGGAAATAGAGGATGGGAAGGAGCTTCTATGAGTGAGCAGGTGGCGTCGTTCAAGAGAGCCTTGAGTGCATGGCATAGTTTGTCTAGAAGCCACGCGAGTATCCTGCGTTTGAATCATCAACAACGAAAGAACCTATGGACGGGGTAAGGCCGTACCATGTTCCTGCACGTCCTCCCCACTCGCCCAATCCAAAACCTCACGACGGCGCCAAATTCGAAGGACAGTATTTGATGGCAAACGATACAAAGTTCTGAAGGCGCGCACATCCCTCGCGAAGCAGAAAGGCTCCCTTCTCACAGCCTGCCTTTCGACGCTCAGCGTATCCTTCTCCTCTATCATAGTCCTCACTCAGTGATCCATGTGTCGCTCGAGCGCCTCTATTCCACCTGGCGTCTTAGACCCAAAAATATATCTGCCAGAGCATCCGAGGGTACAGGAGTGTCAAATAATGCGCACGAAACCAGAGAGAAGCTGTGATTGGATACCCCTCTATCGTTCCTCGGCGCAGTATCATGTCATGGCTAATCACCTTTTCATAAACAAAGGTTAAAAAGCACGAATGAGACATAATGCCACCATGCACCCACGAATTTCCCCAGAGATCATTTAAGACCATACACGCCTTTCGCTGCCCTAGCGATCGAGGCAGTTCGATCTGGCGAAATCGACGTGTAGAAGCGGCTGCCAGAGATCAGTGAGACAGAAGGAAATACCGTTCTCCGCAATTCAAATGACTTTTACCAAGCTATAGATCACGTGGTTATGTTCGTCATTGGCCGAGCTTTTAACCTTTTCTTGAGAGTTCACGCGCTTGCCACTTGCCTTCTTCTCGAGTTTTCATCTCCTCCTACTTCGTACGAGAGCACGTTGCGCGTGAACACGGACTGTGGTCTCTAGCGATGGCCATTTCAACTGCCCACCCTTTCTAGCTGGTCGTCTTTCCCGGACTAGAGTCTAGGATGTGCTGCGAACGGCAAGTCTCTCCGATTACCTGCATTCATTGGCGCTCACATCTCTGTAGCTCTATCTGACCTCTATAGCACTCTTATTTAGGTGAAGCACCGAGTCATGGCCGCTAATGACACCTCGAGAGCAGCGCTGCTGAGGCGAGGCTTGTGCCCAGGGATGATAGGTGCCGCATATGATACAGACCTTCCAAACGCAAACATGCCGTCGTTTGGGATGCAGCACGAGGACTCTAGATTTGTGTCTAGTTTTATTTATTGCTCCCACCATCGCATGATCCACAAGTGCGGCCTCTCCGTCATTCACTGTCTCTCCAATATGTCGCCAAAACACACGCAGAGTCATTGCTACGTCAACTAGGTGACGCGTGCTGCTACAAGACTCTCCCTTGCCCTACGACTCGCATATCTCTTATGCCGTCACGTCGCTGTCTGCTTTTCCGGTTCCTGCCCACATCTCCCCTCGCTGCTCTCAATAATTTTGCTGTTTTGCTGTGGGCTCATATACTCGTGAATGACACATAGGTCTGTCGTCTTTGCGACACTCACCCGTGGTCCGAAAGATTACTCTTTCTTATTAGCTTTGGAGGCTCATGGACGTCAAGATGTCATAATGGCGCTTGACACCGCGACATGGGTTCCTACGGAGGTTTTGTTCCTTCGATGCCCTGATCGCTAGGTGTTGATCACGGAAACAAGTAACCCGGCCGTCTCCACCACTGCATGTCGACCTAATTTTGGCTAAATAGCATTATACACCAGTACAACGTCCCCTTGAAAGATTTCATCCACGCTATTTGACGAATTCAGTGACAAAAATACTCACAACCATTGCTTCGCAATAATGTTTGCTTCTATACAGAAGAGGTACGCGTATCGTGGAAGAAACCGACCAGCTTCCAAGCCATGCACGCGACCCTGATGGCATGTACATTGACGAAGAGGGTGATGATGATCTGGTTATCATCAGAACGGGCGCACGCGATCTTCTCCACGTGCAAGTCGTCAACCACTGAGTCTCCATGCTGTTGGCTCCGCTCGTTCTGCGCGTCGGGAGTGCCAAAATACGTCCATATCAGACGCGGTCAGTATCTAGATATACTCCTGAATGGCACCAGAACAGGAAACCCATTCCTGGTCAGAGCGTTTAACTCTCGCTGTCCAGGACGAGGCTCTCGATTGCCATACGACTCATGCAGTCCGTTTATCCCTCCGGCACTATCGCGCGCATATATCTCGTTATGGGCGAAAGAACGATATATCCACGCAGACAGATAGCATCACCACGTCATATGCCAGGACTGGCACCGCCGTCGAAATGCTAGTGTCCTTCGTCCGTATCGGTCAAATCGTGTGTATCTCGCCCATATCCAGATCACCCTCACGCCGCTAATATAAAAATCCACCTCTACGTGATGCTTATTTCTTTCTACCGCTACTTGAAACACTTTCAAGATTGAAGAACCTGGCATCAACGGCGCAAATCTTCACCGGGTGGGTCTGATGATGACATTCCGTAGAGTCAATCGCCATTAGAAACACCAAGGTGATAGCCAATTGGAAGACGGCGATACATATGACATCGCGGTGCTATTCTCATAGGATCCTTGGCAGCTCTTGTGTTCGGTGTCTTTTATGCAAGTGCCTATTCGAAACAGCCCCGATTTTACTGTCGTCTCAGCCTAGCAAGGGCTGCTGTGGAAAGCCATGTATTTTCCCCAACAATCCGTGCGTATCCGCAATCTTGGCCATCTCGTCCTTATGTTCACGGTTTCATGAAAGTGGATTATAAGCTTCGTTTGCAGTCTGCTTCAAGAATAGATGATGTCGTAGGGAAAGCGGCATTATCGTCCGGAATGAAAGTATCAATACGGGCTCTCTAACTACGTTTCATCACACAGAAGCAAAGGTGTTTCCTCGTGCATGTACTTTGGAGACTTGGAGAGACATAAACTGTATGTCGAATGGTCATCACCTCTATAAACGACATTGGTTGATAAGCTTTAAGGAGATATGGAGGGTCAGATTTTTCAATAAGCAGCCCGCATGAATTCAGTGACAACAAGGTTCAGTGGTGGTGTATTCGTACAAGGTTCGCTGTCGTCATTAGACCCTCTCTATGAGAACTGGAGATAAACTACTCGTACAGCGGGAGAAGGGTGGCTTTGCACTTCGTCCGTGGTCTGGAAGCTGACCGTGATAGCTGTCATTTTCAAACTCTGGTCACCGCCCGAGTTTAGTATCTTCTTGGCTATCCCGCTCGCGTGCGGTACTACAAACTGCGTTTCACTCTCAGACTCTTCTTATGCTTGGGGCGACGCACGAGTCATCTACGACCGGTGTAGCTTCTGCCGGTGGACTTGACTTCCGGTTAGTGTGTGAGTAATAGCATGTATAATCTTCTTCCGGTGGACTTGGCCTTCCGGTAGATATGTGCCAAGTGATACAATGCTCCCTCACGTTCATCCGTTCTCGTCGTTCGAGCAGCTGACTATGATAGTTGTCGAGATGGAGTACACTTACAATTGAAGGCCGGTGTTTTCGCAACTTCCTATGGTCTGATGGTCTAACAAACGACCATGATAGCTGTCACTCCACCGAGGTCGAGAACTCGTCACTGTTGCATGAAAATATCCTTGTATCGGTCTGGGAGAAAGAGCGTCGTGCAGTTTGCTATAAGTAATAGCAGGAATTCACCAAAGACACATAGCTACAACCTCTCTTGCCTCAGTAAACTCACAGAAATGTCAACAACTACTGAATCGGCGACCTTACCAGTCTTCGCTTTAGACGAGCGAGACATCCCAGCCAATGCCATTCCCTCTCTGCCGTCTCTCGGGGCGACGTATAACGTGCTGAACGGCCTCTATGCCGACGCACGATCCTGGTAAGATGTTGCGTTCGATGTTGGATGTGGCACTGGCTGACCTACTTGGTACCAGCTTGCAAGTCGTTGTCGACTGGCCCAACTGTAAAATACGCACCAACTGTTACGTTGTGCAACATTGACTAATAAGTATCTGCAGTGCCTTTCCACAATGTTACATTTGGAGACAAAATTTGGGGCGTTCCCGACATGGTGAACTATAATCCTGTCAGCAGGACCGAGTTCAATTCGACCTTTGGAAAGTCTGCAGATGACTACTCGCGTGCATTGTCCAGCCGCACTGAGGTAAAGCCTCGCCTTACATTTTGCATTGCAATGGTTACTGATAATACATTTAAAAAGCTCGGAACAGAGTGGCCGTTCTTTAGCGGGTCCGTCTCCGTCGACTTCAGTCAGAGCGAAACGAATAACTTGGCGAATGCATTCACTCGGGTCACAAATGAGGTCACACTCTATACGCTCTCCCTTCCTCCCCCTCTCGAGTTGCAGATGTATCTCCGCCCTGCTTTCTTGAAGATACTGGACAGCGCCGATCCACAACTGATCTACGAACAATATGGAACCCACATAGTCAGCAACATGATTATCGGTGGACGTGCTGCGTTCACGTGTACTACCGATACGACGCGGTACAGCGCCAGCGACTCTGTCGAAGTTGCTGCCCAGGTCTCTGTCAAGGCTTTCATGGGAACTTTGTCTGCATCGGAGCAGCTGAAATACCAAGAGACCATCGACAGCTTCCAAGAGTCTAGTACTTATAGAGTGCTTACGGAGGGTGGTGATGCCAAGTATGGCAACCAGAACTTCCTTAATAACATCGACGCTTGGTCCGACTCTGTGAAAAGCTATCCTGCGTGAGTTCTTTGCTCCCTGTGTCTTTTTTAATATTTACGCTCTAAGCGCTTGTTAGCTTCGTCGATTTCGGGGGTACTCCTGCGTTCACAGCTCTGTACCAACTTGCCTCGACAAAGGCACGCCAGGACGAACTAAAGGACGCGTACGCAACATACTGCAAAAACTATTCCACGAGCTTAATCGTCCCTGGCCCGTATCTCCGTGCACGTTTCGTGTCCTCGAACCCACGTGTAGCGTATTTCTCCACGACCGATTACCGTCAAGGTAGGCCTGAGCCTGTCGTATTTTATGCATTCAGCTTCGGACGTAAGTCACAATCCCACATATCAAATATCGCGTATTCTGACTTTGTCCCCAGTCGGTGATGGCTATGTTGGCCTTTCACAGCAATTCACTGTCTCCCAAAACATTACCTACAACTGGCCCGATGGTGCGCCCGTTAAAGCCCTCGTCCCTGGCGTTGTTGTACCCGTCACGCGGTGGGAAATATTCAGAGATTTCATCGACAACCCCAACGACGCCGGTTTGACCTACACGAGGATTTGGCGCGGATACGGGCCGACCAATGACTACGTCGTCATGAGTCACATCGCGTACACCTAGACTAACCAGAGCGACATGACCGATGAGCCTCCCACCCTTCCGTTCAGCCCAATCAACGCTGTGCACAAGAGCGCCCTCAAGCCCGGGACTTATGCGGTCCAGCATGGAGCAAGAGACCGCCCTCTCGAACAGATAGCCATCTGGGAGATTTACGACGAAAATGGGGTACGAGTGGAGGGCTTCCCCATTCCATGGAAGACTTCGCTCACATTTGACGAGAAGCCATTTGAGGATCCGTGGGTGTGGAATACTGACCAGATGACGGTGGATCAGTGATTAAGGTAAACATAAGCTTGTTCTGTATATGTACCAGGAGTGATTCCCGATTGAAACTGTACTTGCGTACCGTAAATGATGAGAATAGATTCGTCACTCACAGAAAGGGTCACATTCAGCACTGAAGACGACCTGTCTGGAAACGTAATCCGTTCCATATCTTTTCCGTGTGGCATAGTGCACGGACTATGACACAACTACATATCTACTTATCGATCAGCCCTTCCATTACATGCGATCGAGGTTCCACTTCGAGCGAAGGCAATTTGATCAGAGTTGCTAAGCATTATACTTCCGCATCCCGTTGTCAACAATATCCCTGTAGCTTCCGAAGTCTTGCATTACCGTCTTGTTCGGGAGTGACCCTTCCAAGAAATTTCTTGAGGTACCATGAAAACTTTTTTTTGGTGGACGCGTTGTATTGACTTCAGGAGTACTCTACTTAGCAACTAGGTAGAGTAATCTCGACATTGTCGCCCCCTTCAGTCCGCGTGAAGTATGCGGGGGAACTAGAACCCGCATCAAGTGATAACCCCGAGGAAATGCCTTACGCACTCCGTGTGGGACTCTGCATCAGTGATCGCATCGTCTTCCTCTCTTCCTTCCTACAACTCTCCCACTTAGACCCAATAAATGTCTACCGCCTTCCACTCTCTACCTTCAACGATCTAAGATGCCATACCCACTAAAACCCCGGCCGTCCCTGTCCAGTCTTCAGGGAGATCTCTCTCGTCCTTGATCATTCCGCCCCATGTCTTCAGTACGGTCTCCTTGGAGATTCCTCGTTTCCTGGCATTCTTCTTTTTGAGGGTCGCTAGGTCCATCTGAAATCTGTCGTTCAAGACATAGAGCAGCTTATTCTCGATTTCCCGGTCGGTTGCCATTTGGTTGCCTTCTCTTTGGATTACTCTCTCGTTTCTGAGGCGCCAAATTAGGTGCGCTGCCTCCGTTATTACTATTCGCACTAATCTCGTGTCTTCTCTCAGGTCCTTCTTGTTTTCGTCCTGGAGTCTTAGGAAGGGGGTAGCCAGTAGGTCTGCAAAGCTTAGGTCCGGGAAGCTCAATTTCTTTCTTCTCCAGAGTTTTCGTGCTATTCTCCATACCTGGCTTTGTCCTGGTGCTTCGCACTCGAAGAGTATATGCTCCATAGACTCCGTTTGGTTGCATATGGCGCACCTGCCTCGCTGCTCATATCCGGGTTTATTCTCCCACCAGGTTCCAACCTTGTACGCGTCGTGCATTGTCATCCAGAGGAATTGTTTCACTGATTTAGAGAAGTCTTTGTGTCGCAGGCCTGTCCGTATTAGCCTTTCAGGTGGTTGTCTCCCGGTTAGGTCTTCAATTGCTGAGCCTGTTCTTTCCAGGTTTATCCTTGTTCTCCGCCGCTGCATTTGTTTCCGGTAAGTCTTGTTTCGGTTTCTTGCTTTGGATATTTTGATGGCTTTATATGTGGTTGCTTGTGTCATTGTGCTAAGCTTGGCGCCTGTAACTGTGTATGTGGGTTCAATGATAAATTCCACATTGTCCGGGTGTTCTTTGGCTAAGCCTTCTGTGGCAAGTTTATCTGCCTCTTTGTTTCCTTCGTTCCCTGAGTGGCCCTTAACCCATTGTAGTGTGGTTTGGCTTTGTCGCTCCCTCATGCTTGCTACTAGTGCTCGGTGGGCATCGGCATCGGCTACACCTATCCACCCATTGTTTTCATTCTTTGTTAGGTGAGTGGTCGTTGCTGCGATCATTGTCTTTGAGTCACTTATGATCTCCAGAGGCTGTGTCTCATCTGCCTTCTTTGTTGCTACGTACGCTCCTGTTATTTCTCCGAGTTGATTTGTTCACTCCGAGAAAAGTAAAATTTCTGGACAGTATTTGTTTGTTAGAAATGGCAACGTGAATTTCTAAGTTTCCTGACCCGGTTTCTGGAGGAAGGAAGTCAATGGTTTCTGAAGAGAATAAACTGTGTCCAAAACTAGAGTTTCAGAACGTGTTTCAGAAGTCCAGAATATGCCCTGAAATTTACTGTTTCTGGCAGCCTGAAATCTCCCAAGAAATTTGTAAATTTGAACCTGATTTCCAGATGCAGAATACTTACGAAATCTGTATATAAGAAATTAGGAGAGAAACGAAGCATTTCCTTATGAATTTCTGACCATCCTAAAGTAGCAGTTTCTGGTACAATTTCTGAGGTCAAGAAATGTACCAAAAAATTTGAAGTTTCTGGCATCTTGAAACTCTGGCTGATCAGTTGGCGCGGAGTTTCAAGATGCAAGAAACTTCAACTTTTTTGGTACATTTCTTGACCTCAGAAATTGTACCAGAAACTGCTACTTTAGGATGGTCAGAAATTCATAAGGAAATGCTTCGTTTCTCTCCTAATTTCTTATATACAGATTTCGTAAGTATTCTGCATCTGGAAATCAGGTTCAAATTTACAAATTTCTTGGGAGATTTCAGGCTGCCAGAAACAGTAAATTTCAGGGCATATTCTGGACTTCTGAAACACGTTCTGAAACTCTAGTTTTGGACACAGTTTATTCTCTTCAGAAACCATTGACTTCCTTCCTCCAGAAACCGGGTCAGGAAACTTAGAAATTCACGTTGCCATTTCTAACAAACAAATACTGTCCAGAAATTTTACTTTTCTTGGAGTGGTTAGCTTTCCTAGGCTCTTTGGGATCCTTATAGATTCGTTGTGAGCATCGTTTGGGCCAAACCATACCCCTGCACTGGCCATGGCAATCTCGTCCCCATTATTTGTACAGCCTCCGACTGTGTATATGGTTTGTGGCAAGTCTATTGGGTCGCCGTAGTCTGAGGTCTCCCACTCTATTTTAGGTGGGGGAAGCTCGTTGCATACTTTACCCTCAGTGAATATTCGGAAGGCATCTGCTATGGATCCTTGATCGGTTAGGTTCTTGTTGAAGGTGTGTTCTTGTCCGCTATCTTGTCGTCCACCATTCTCATCTCCTGTTTCAAGTGGAAGCTCTGTGTCTTCTGGTTGTGCATGTAGTGGGTTCCATTTTTGGGGTAGAGATGATGATAATCTAGATTGGTGACCCGCAACACGCCTCATGATGGGCGAAGACATGGGGATATAGTACTCTACTGTATGTACGCCTATATCGCTTCTCTTTTTTTTAACTAACTATTCTACTGTTCGTCTCTATGGGATGTGTAGCTATAAGGTGTAATTCTACGTGATGATTTTGTGGCTCGTTGGTTTTGGGGTAGAGAGTTTAGTAGTGTTTCCGCTCTTTGATAACATTTGTGCAGGTTGCAGCAGCCTTGGCTTCATGCTATCTCACACCGTCAGCATTTGCATTTTTTATGTTTCTTATGTCTCGGTAGTCCTTGGCACTTGGCTAGGACCTCGGCATCCCCTACCAACCTTGCTCCATGTATCTCTCGGAGGCAACAGCTCTCCTTTTGGTTGAAATGCAGTCATCGTTTCATACTTGCTTCTGAGTGAAGCCATAATGGCATTTGATGCATAGTGTCCCTGTGGAAGGCTAGTCCTTCTAGACGTACATTGTACTTCTTGCTCACAGCAATGATCTCTCTCAGTTCTTGTGGTAGTTTTTGTGCTCTGGCATTCCATGACTGCAGGAACATACTCATTCTCGTGAATTCCTCTGTGTTGGGTTTGCACTTTGGTGCATGTTGTGCAATTATCGAGTCTGCAAAATATGTCCACAGGGCCTGGTCATTTCCGTAATTTAGTAGTGACTTGATCCAGGTCACTGTGATGGCTTCATTTCTGGATATTATGTCAAGTATGTCCTTTCCTCCTTCATTCTTTGGTGCTTTCATTTTGTTGTAGCTTATGGGTGCTTTCTTGTCCTTCCACAGGAAATCTTAGACTCGTTTTTTGAGTTTTCGTTCGATACTCTTAGGCATCCCTTGGACTTTAGTGAGGTACTGGGTGGTTCCACCTATGACCATTTGAAGTATCAGTCTCCTGCCTTCGAGAGTGGGGTGGCTTTTCTCCCATAACTCTAGTCTCTGGTTGATATCCTCCAGGATTGGGGTCCATGGTGCCGCATTTTCTGTGTTATTTCCTACAAAGCCACCTAGAATCCTTGCAGTTTCTCCTTCCCTCACTATGTGGATTCCGTTTGGTATGGGCATGCAGTTCTCTTCATCTGGTTGGAGCTTTCTCAACTGTATTACTTTGGCTCTGTATTCTGGTGATCCCAATGGTATGATCTCTGTCTTTTTTATGTTGAATTTTGCTCTGGATGCTCTACACCATTCTGTAAGGGTTTGTTGAAGGGTCTCAAATTGTCCTCCTCATCTAGGTAGACTGTGGTGTTGTCAGCGAACAACATTGCTTTAAGTCTGTCTATATCTGGTCGACCCGGTATGTCTAAGCCTTTTAGGTCAGATTGTCGCAAGGCTTCTGCCAGGGGTTCAATTGCGAGGTCAAAGAGGAGGCATGAGAGCGGATCTCCCTGCCGCACACCTCTCGTTACCTGAAATGGCACACTCAGGAATCCATTTACCATCACTTGTGTCTCAGCATTCTTATACAGGGATTTGACTACTGCGATAAATTTTGGGTCCAGGTTGAATTTGTGTAGCGTTTTCCACAGGTAGTCATGGTTGATACGGTCATATGCCTTTTCCTGGTCTAGAGTTATGATTGCTCCATTTGTTTCAGTGGCTTCTGCATAGTCTGTCATGATTTGGGCTAATTTTACTTGGTCATAGATACTTCTCCCGGGCACGAAGCCAGCTTGGCTTGGGTGGATTAGGTCTGGGGCCACCTTTGCTAGCCGTAGCATTAGAATCTTTGTGAAGATCTTGTAGTCTGAGTTTAGGAGGGTTATTGGTCTGTAGTTGGCTGGGTCTGTGCGTCTGTTTTTCTTGTATAATGGGCACAGCCAGCCTTTAGTGAATTCAGTCATACTTGATGTTCCGTGTGCGAGTATATCATTGTAGGTTATGCGCAGTAGATCCAAAATGTCTGGACAGTGTTCGCTGTTCCCTGGGGGATTCCGCTTAGCATGGTTCAGTAAGGCTTTCCAGAATTCATATGTTAGCCCATTGATACCTGCAGCTTTTCCTGTCTTGGCTGTTCTGATGACATTTTCAAGTTCCTGATTTTGTATCATATCTTGTAGTTCTTCATTAGATACTTCAGTAGTTCTTTTAGTTATTCTTGCAAGAGTATCAGTCATGGCTTGTTCTTTCAGCATTCTGTCTGCTTGGCTCATGTTCTGGCTGTCTTTTTGGAGTTCTTTATAGAATTTCCTCATTATTCCAGCCATTTCCTTTGAGTCCTTTTCGTACACCATGTCCCTATTGGATGCTGTCCAGTTTGTTTGGAGGGCATGTATTTGGTCTCTTGGCTTGTGTTCTTTTCCATTTGCTGTCCAAGTCTTTGACATGGTCTCACTCTCAAGTCTGTGCAATATACGGATGTTTTTCCTTTTCTTCTTATGACACTTTTGGTTGAGTTCCCAAATCCGTTCTAATATGATACCAGATTCCCTCATTTTTTCATTGTCATCTCAGTTGTTGTCGTTGGGAATGTTTCCTTGCTCAGATTCAAGTCTCTTAATTTCCTTGTCTATCTTGGGCACTATGGCTTTCTGACGTTTGCGTGCTTCTTCTCTTACTTGTGTCTTGTACATTTCAAAGAGTGTCTGAGCATTATGTTCCTCGGTTCTTAATTGTGGTCTTCTGTTGATCTCTAGCATTTCTTCTACTGTTTTCTGTAGCTCCGAGATAGCATAATTCATGAACTTCTTGTCCATCAGGACTACTTGTGGGATTGTCCATCTTCCATGACCAGTTTCTGGCACATCCCCACAGGTGATTTGCACTGACACGATTTGGTGATCTGTTTTTATTGCAGGGTCTTCTATTTTCCATTCCCTGGATGATTCAAGCAGATTCTGGGTTACATATATCCTGTCTAGTCTTGCTAGCTTCAGGTTTGTGTGCTGGTATGTGTAGTTTCTCTGTTGAGATTCGGGCAAGCTGGCATCACTTGGCATGATTAGTAAGGGTGGAAAGAGCACAAAAGATGGAGAAGATACTAGATTAGGTAGTAGCTAGTATATATATCTGTGAATAACAGGCAGACTCCTTGCGAGTTTGTAACCCAGTAGCCAGGGAAGCTATGAGCATATACTTAGTAATTCCAACATTCTCTCACTCAGGTATGTTTGTCTCCAGCCATCATACAGCCTTAGCTTTATTTTCAGTTCGTCCAGTGCTAGAATTGCTTCTTCAGCATCCTCTTTTGCTGGGAGTCAGTAGATAGAGTCTTCAACTATGTTCATGTCTCCTCCCATGATGTCTGGGTGTGGGACTTGAGGGTTTCTGTCATAGAAATCCCTTATTTTCCTCCAGAAGTTAGCGTTAGCTGCCCCGCTTTCGTTTGGTGCATAGATTCCCAGAATAGTTAGCGGTTTGCCTTGATGCCATTCAATTTGGATTTGAAGGGCTTGCCCAGGGATGACCTCCTACTGTTTTAAATTTTGATGGTTGGTTTGTCGCTTATTGAGGACAATTGCTACCCCCCTTAGTGTTAGCATTATCTGGTGTCTGGCTATGTTCTATATGTAGCAGTTTCCCAAATACATTGGTTATGCTCTCTTTCCATTCATTGTTGAGGTGTGCTTCCCCTACTATCAGTACTGCTATTCGGCGGTCCTGCATTTCTTGGTTTATGTGAGCCCACCATTTCCCTTAATATTTAGGGCTGCAACATGTATATATGGCTTGGTGTGCTTGTTGGAGTGATGTACAGTTCTTAATCTCCTTATGCCTGCGACATGTTGTACCTGAGGTTGTGTATTCTCATTATTAGAGTTCACATCCATGGTACCATGCAAGTTAGGATTTTCCTCTCATCTGAAGATGACTCTGGGAGGTGGGACATTTCCTTCCCTTTGACTGGAGGGTCTATCTTGTGGGTCAATGGATGGTTGGGATGTATTTCGTGCTGTAGCACTTGGCATTGTGGGGTTCAATGGTGTCAGGTTCATTGTTGATACCTGGAGGTCCAACTGTGTGGTTCCTCTCAGGTCTAATATGTTAGTCCCCAATAGGCTGGTGTTGCCTATGGTCACAGCTGTAGTTGCTTGTGACGCCGCTTGTAGTGGTGATGTGCAGTCTCCATTCAATCTCCTACTATCCTCAGTGTGTCGACCAGCTGGGGAGTCCACTGCACCTCCTGTAGGGGAAGAGCTCGAATTAATACCTAGTGAACTGTTGACATGCCCCCAGGGCGTTCACGCGTGTAATTTCGTGTTATTAGGCATTGCATACCTAAAATAGAAGTCTGCAAAGGCAATAAGAGAGAATATACAAAGAGCGCAATGATATTAAGCAAGTACAATGAATATTGGAAGTGACTATTGGTAGAGTGCATGCTCTAGCTTAGAGTGATACTAGATAAGGTCAATCTAAGTATGAGAGCTCAGTGCTTGATACTAACTGCACCAAGATAACATTGCGTGGGTATTGGAATATAATAATTAGAGACACGTGTGATACTAGACAAACTACGAGAGACATTGATCTATGATGCACAAGGCAGGGATCGACCGGCAACTTGTGTGCATAGTGATATAATGGCTACAAACGAATAAAACCGAGAATACTCACTTTGGCCGAAGAGCGCAAGGCCTAGACGAATACTAAGTCATCACAAATGACAGAGACACTTAGAGAAATATGAATAAGTCGAATTAGGACTTGTTTGATAAGAGATATCTCCGAGGATATAACTGGAGACATGACATATCACTGGGGACAGTGTTAACTGACGTCACAACCATGCGTGCTACAAAGTCTGGGTCCGAGTCAGGTGTTTGACTAAGTGGCAAGCCATGGCGTGCTCATGCAGCATGTGTGGGACACAAGGGATGGAAGGCTGCAGAAGAAATAATACTATAACCGGTTGTACTAATTTGTAGATCTTAGAAAGTATAAATACAGTAGGATAGAAGTAGTGTACAAGTTTCGGACCCCCGGTGTAACGGTGCAAAGCTTTTATGCCACACGCTCTAGCACTTGGAGTTGTTTGTAGCTTCGAGCGAGAGAATATAGACATTAGCTGAGACTTATTGTGTGATATTGAGTAGCACGCTAGACAAAGAAAGTTAATGCGGCACTTTGTGCATAGGTTTTGGTCATTGTTTGACTTGTGCTCCTATAGAGAACTCGAGTTGAGTGTCAGTGTGGACACTTTCTCACTTCTTTGAGGTTCTTGTGTGATGCAAGGCGCTACAGGCGGCAGAGGTTCGAACCCTTTGGTCTGATTAGTGCTTGCTTTCTGTATTTCCGCAGGTTGGCAAAGGTTTAAACCCTTTGGCTTGTCGGATGGGGTTATCTGTGTTAGTTTGTGTTCTCTGGATCACATAGGTTGGAACCCTGTGGATCTACGATCGGTTAGGAAGCTCGAGCGCATAGGTATAGACCCTGTGGCTTGTGTGGATTGTGTTAGTGTATTGGTTTCTGCTTGGAGCACTGATGAGCCTCCAGGCTCTGTACGCTCAGAATTCACGGATATCTACAGCCCTCAGAATTCGCATATTATGCTATTATACTCCTACCACCTCCAGAAGAAACTCCGAATTTAATCTCTAGCCCATGCAGCAATATCGCCGGGCTCCACCGGTTATACAGCAGTTACTCTTCGCCTATTCAGACCAGTTTTCGAAGGATACAGCTCGAATATCCTTCCAGAAACCGGATTATTCTATTATCCTCCTACTACCTCCTACACCAACTCCAGATTTGATTTCCAGTTCATGCAGCGATATTGCCGTGCTCCACCGGTTATACAGCAGTTACTCTTCGTCTATTCAAACCAGTTTCGAAGGCTACAACTCGAATATCCTTCCAGAAACCAGAGTACACCGGTTATGACGTCCACTACTCTTTTATATCCTTTTTCGACCGGTTTTGCACAATATCTTCGTGCCCCATCACACCCTGGCATGCCTGATCAACAATCAACCGAATATAGCATTCCTACATCACCAGGGATCGTCATTTGCTGCGCTTTCATTGATCCTTCAATTAAATTGATGTGATTGATTGATACTCCTCTTTCCAAGTTATTTAAAGTGCATGGGCACTTCAGACCGGTTTTACTAAGGCTGTTACCATGCCAAGACCTCAAAGTAATCGACAGTAGCTGCGCACACCTCAGCAGACGAGCTGCGCATTAAAAACCCGCAGTTAAACAGCACCCCATGGTCCTCACAGCAGTCACAGCACCCATATGGTTTCCCCTCAAAAACCCGGCATTAAACGCAATGCCGTGGCTTCAGATGACTAGTTTCCACATGCCTGCTATTAGTTTTACTCAGCTACCGGGTTACAGCCTTACCAATGCTTAGATATGTTTTCTATTTATAATTTCGGACTTTTAGTATATATACTCTGTAGAAACTTAGTTACAAAGGGGATTGCTTCGAATCACTGGCTATATGCTCTATTGACGAGTTTATACACTACCAGTTGATCCCAGTCGCCCACAGTTATGCCCCATCCCTTGCTTTACTCTTAATCGTTATTGGATTGCATTATTACTGCCCAATAGACGCATTCTTGCTCCAACTACTTGCTTTTGTCTCTAAATCACTTCCACATCGTCACCGGCTTTATTGCTTCAGTTTCGGTTTCGATTTCGGTTTTATATTGCCGGCATCGTCATCTTCCAGCCCAGCTTAGGATTGTATTGCCTCTTTGAAGGCCCATCTCCACACCACTCTCCATAGGATTCCCCTCATCACCGTTATTGCTTTTCCAAAGCTCTGCACACTTGTTGCCATAGCTCCGGTTTTATAGACCAAGAACCTGAGATTCACACCGGTTTTAATTCGTTTTTGTACGTTTATTACCACCATTTCTGCTCACTTTATTAGGTACACTTCTAGACATCTTGTCTATACTCTTGTCGCATTTTATAGGATTTTGCACCGTTTTTCTTGGACGTCGCACCGGCTTTAGACCTATTGTCATCGTTTATATCCATTCCACACTCTCTGGACCGATTTTAGGACCTTCACCACTCGCTATAGCCTTTCTACACCGGTTTAGACCGATTTTAGGACCATTTTACCTCGGTTTTACATTATTTTCTTGGACGTTGCCCCGGTTTTAGGACCATAGCCGGTTGCCTATAGCCGGTACACGTTTGCCAGATGTATTTAACGTCTTTTCGGATGGTTTCTTAGTGTCCAGGTCACACTAGATCCCGTTCTATCTCATTTGTTGAGATCCCCCTTGGCTTACAGCCTGAGCCTCTTAGTACTCGACTGCTGAAGGGTACTACTTCCAGACTGTATAGTCAAAGTGTATACCTGCGTCTAGAGGAATTGACTGCACGGAGGTGCACTGAACCACTCACACAAACACATAGCCTTGACTACTGTGACTGCAAGCATCTTTCCTTAGCTCTCTCGGAGTTTTGGGTGTTGCCGTTGTCACGGAAGTCTAGGTTCAACAGCGCTGTGCTTTGAGTCATGTCTAGTGGTTAGTTCTGTTGTTCATTGTGTCTGTTTTGAATAGCACGCAACTTTAGAAGAGTTGTGGTTATGTCTATTGACATACAGAGTTGTTGTTAAACCCCTTTGCCTTGAGGCCAAGTGACGAACATCGCTCCTCTTGTTTGAGAAAAGCTTTTAGACTTAGAGAAGTCAAGATATGATACGAGCGCTATCGCTATATGTGTATCTTAGAGATATTGAGAATACAGTTCTTTGTGTCGCTACTTCTATCGCATCAGAATCCCCCAATGAACTTGAGTGTGTTTGTGTGTGTAGTGTTAGGTGTGGGTGTGATCAGTGTCTTCGACTCTGTTGCATTTCTAGCTTGTGCATGCAGGCAGCTCTTCACCGTTGAAGTTAGTGTGCATAATGTTAGTATTGTAGACAGGAGGGGGGTGTGAAGTTGTCCTTGCTCTAAGAGCAAGGGCTTACCGGAATTGCCAACTCGATTCTTCACTTACCGATTTGGTGTTTCTGGGCTAGCATGTTGATACTTACCGGAACATATAGGTTTCCTGTTCACCAAGGACACCGGCTCTTGACACCAGTAAATTCATCCATATGTGCTGGGGGGGGGGGTCGGGCTCTGTTCGAACTGAGAAAAAATGAGTTGGGATTGTTAATAGGAAGTACAGGTTGGTATTTTATTTGAGGTAACTGCAGCAGGCACCCGACTCCCAGCTAACCTCGCTTGCGTCCCCTGACCACACCCTGTCGGAATCCCTTGGCCTTTGTTGTTGTTCGACTTTTATCATTCTTGCCAAAGATTGTGTCTGCTTTTGGTCCGAGGTAGCCATTGGTCTTTGGCCATGGGCAGTCTGGATCATTATGTGATATGTCCTTGCAGATACAACATTTGAAGTCATTGATGAGCCTCTAGGCTCTGTATGCTCAGAATTTCGCGATTTTGGCTATAATAACTGAAGGCATCACATAAACGGCCTATCAAGACAAGCTTACTATACTACTCAAGGGCATATACTCTATGCACCAGCAATGGCACCCTAAGACTCTCGATATCCTTCCCATCTTGCGAAGCACTTTAATTTGTGCATACCATCACTTCAAGGCACAATAATTGATCATACAACTCCATTCAGCAGTAGGCACTGAGAAACCGAAGAGTTGTCACACCAGTATCACATCAATTATGCATCACGGCTTGACCTGCCAGATTGATTGTTTAATTAGGTGATGTCATATGCATCAACATATACATTGTTAGACCCGAACCTCACGTGATCCAAACAAGAGTAAACTCAGGCTGTCTCATGTTCGGACAGTCACCCGAGAGTCTCGTGGAGTTTGGATATAGGTGAAGAGATCGGACTAAGTTCTTAGTCGAGCGAGTTAAGAGAGAAGTTCGGTATTGATAAACTTTAGCTCAAAGCTGGGGTATTACAGCGAGAGCTACCTACTTATATATGAAAACTGTAGTACTAATAATAGTCACAACATATGAAGACAATATGGTTGTCGTGCTGTAGGCGCGAGCCGTAGTTACTAGCTACTTGGCTTAAGCCATCCGGTTATGGTTCATATGGTCACGTGGGGTCGGGGATAACTCGGTCTTCTGATAATTAGGAAGGAAAATGAATAAGCACGAGAAATCGTAACATTACCCTCTTGTTAAGGCAGTCGTCCCGACTGCCATTAGGGTTCCGGCATCTCTTCTAGTTCTTCCTTCAGTGCTCTCCAATAGTCCTGAATATATTCTATCCATGCCTCTCCGTCTGGGTTTTGAACTTGAATTCTTTTTCCATCGTTTCGTTCGATTGTGTAGAAGTAATTCCATGTTCCGTCTCCGATTTCCTTGTACTCGTGTCCCACGATCTCTTTTATCGCTTTAGGGTTTACTACGACCTTGGCCATTACTGCTCTTCCATGTTCTGCTTGGCTCTTTTGGTAGTCCTCTATTGCTTCTTGGGCGTTCTCCATGTCTTCTTCCATTACCCAGTCGTTGTGTTCCCTTGTCCAGCCTGTCCATTTTACGAAGTAATCGGTTACTAGTTGAGAAGGTTGGCCCTTCTTTCCTCTTACCCTTTGGGTTCGAGTGTCGAGGACTTCTTCGACTTCATACTGTTCTTCATCTTCGATGAGGTCTGGTGGTGGTGGCGGTGGCAGTTCTTGGTTCGGGAATGCTGGTGGCATGTATGGGGTTAGGAGTTTTTCGTTGAAGCGTGGATGGATGCACCAATGAGGGGGAAGTTTGAGCTTGTAGGCAGAGGCGCCTGTTTTTTTCGAGGATTCGGAATGGGCCTACTCGTTTGTCGTCGAGCTTCTTCTTTGGTTGTGGGAGGTGTAGGTTTGTAGTGTCGAGCCATACCAAGTCGTCCTTTTTGTAGGCTACTGCCTTGCCCTTTCACTTGTCGTATTGGGTTTTCATTTTGGTGGCGGCTTCTTGGAGGGCTTGTTTGCATAGCTTGTGGATCTTTTGCATTTGTGATGCAAAGTTTCCGGCTGCGGGATTGGTGAAGGGGCTTCGGCATTCGGTTTCGGGGACGACTTGGGGATTGAGTCCATATACAGTGAAGAAGGGGCTTTGCCCCGTAGCGGAGTGTTTTTGGTTGTTGTGAGCGAATGCTGCCAGGGCGAGCCATTCGTGCCAGTCATCCTGTTGGTACCTGGTGAATATCCTTAGGTATTTCTTGATCTCCTGGTTAACCCTTTCGGTTTGTCCGTCTGTCTGGGGGTGGAAGGCGGTAGAAGCGTTGGGGGTGATTTGGAGGATTCGGTAGAGATCCGTCATGAATTTTGAGACGAATTGAGGACCTCTGTCTGATATTACAGTTCTTGGCATGCCGTGGATGGCGAAAACTTTATCGCGGAATATCTTGGTGGTTCCTTCTGATGTAAGAGTTCCGTTGCATGCTACTGGAATGATTTCTTTTGAAAATCTATCTACTATAACTAGGATGGCATCATATCCGCCGGATTCTTTGAGACCGGTGATCAGGTCGACAGAGATGTGGGTCCATGGTTCGGATGGTACTGTGTTGGGGTGGAGGGGTGCTTTTCGTGCCTGAGTGTTGGACTTTACTCACTGGCATGTTTCGCATCCTTTTACATACCTCTCCACTGTTTGTTTGACCTTTGGCCACCAATACTCTCTTTGAACAAGTTCATTGGTCTTGTCAATACCTGGGTGTCCGGCGGTGAGGTGGTCGTGGGACATGGTGATGATTTCCCCTCTAAGTTTCTCATCTCAGGGTACGTAAATTCTTCCTGTGAGCATCAGGAGTCCTTTCTCCATTGTGATGCCTCGTTCGTGGTTTAGGGAATCAGAGATTCCTCGATCCCACTTGTCGGTGCTCTCGGTAGCACGCTTGATTTTCAAGTGAATGCTGGATGTGGTGGGCATAATCATGGCTCTAAAGTGTTCAGGCTTGAGGACTACGATTTCATCGTTGTCTTCTTTCCCCTGGTCATGATCATCCCGTTGGGACAGGAGGTCAGCTTTTCAGTTTGCAGTGCCGGGTTTGTGGTGTAGTGAAAAGTGGTATTCGGCGAGTTCGGTAACCCAACGGGCTTGTCGGCGATTGAGTTTTTGGGGTTTGCGGAAATATTGGAGGTTCTGATGGTCTGTCCATACTTCAAAGTCGACAGCGGCTCCCATTAGGTAGTGTCTCCATTCGGCGAGGGCGAGCATTATGGCGAGGAGTTCCTTGTCATATATCTTGTAGTTCCTTTCTGTCGTCGTCAACGATTTTGAAAGGAAAGCTACAGGTCTCCATTTGCCGTCCTGTTGCTGGCTTAGCACTGCGCCAATGGCTCCTTCGCTGGAGTCCGCTTCTACTCTGAACTTTCCATCTTCTTTTGGCAGGGCTAGGATGACGTCTTCTGCCATTTGTTTCTTCAGTTGTTGGAACGCTTGATTTTGGGCGGCGCCCCAGTTCCAAGGGGCATTCCCGGTGAGTTGAGTCATAGGTTGTACTATCTTGGAATAGTTTTTTATGAATTTTCGGTAGAAATTCGTAAAACCTAAGAAGCTCTGTAACTCTTTTTTCTTGGTGGGAGTGGGCCACTCTGTGATTCCTTTGACCTTGATTGAGTCCATTCTGACCGATCCTTCGCTGATGATTACTCCTAAGTATTCGGTTTCTAGAACTTCAAACTCGCACTTCTCAGCTTTAAGGAACAGCTTGTGTTCCCTTAGGCATCGAAGCACTCGTCGGACTATCTGTCGGTGCTCTTGGAGGTTCTTGGAGAATATAAGAATATCGTCGAGGTATATGGTTACTTTTCCTTCGGCGATCAAGTCATGGAAGATATCGTTCATCATCCATTGGAATGTGGCAGGGGAATTCGTGAGTCCGAAGAACATGACTGTTGGTTCGAACAGTCCCCTATTGGTGCGGAAGGCGGCTTTGTATTCGTCACCTTCTTTTATGCGTACATTGTTATATCCCCAGCATACGTCTAGCTTGGTGAAGTATTTGGCGCCTCTGAGTTTGTCCATGAGTTCCAAAATTAGCGGTAGGGGATATCAGTTTTTGATAGTCATTTCGTTGAGTTTCCGATAGTCCTGAATGGGACGAAGGGCGCCATCTTTCTTTTTTACAAAGAAGAAAGGGGAAGCGAACGGGGACTTGGAGGGATGTATTCTTCCAGTGGATAAGTTTTTGTCCAAGAATTTGTCAAGTTCTTCCTGTTTGTTCCTATTCAGGGGATATACTTTACAGTCGAGGGTATTGCTGGCATTAGGAACGAGTTCAATCGCATGGTCCCAGGGCTTTCGGTCAGGGAGTTCGTCGAAGTTGTCCTTCGAGAACAGGTCTTGGAAGTCCCAATAGTCAGGGGGTACCATTTCTTCGAAGCTCTTTTTTGGTTTTCCTTCGCTTGCTTTCGCGGCTAAATCATTGGCATGGTGAATTGCTCAGATTTCTATTTCCTCTGTCATGTCTACTGCTAGTATAGTGTCCCCTTCTTCCAACTCTTCATCCCACCTATCTTCTGGATCTGCGTCTGGTAGTGTGAATGGTTGTTTCTGGCATTGGCATCGTCCGAATATGATTTTCTGGGTTTTCCAGTTGATGACAGGGTTATGGCGTATTAGCCAGTCGTGTCCCAGGAATACTCTTCTGGTGCCTAGATCCGTGACTGCCAGGTCAATCCGTTCTGAGTGTCCTCCGATGGTCATTCAGAGTTCAATGAAGTGAGTGACTTTGCCTGCCTTGTTGCGTGTTCCATCTGCGTTGTAGACTGGGATTGGGGCACTAGTTGCTCGGGTTGGTAGATCATGCTCTTCTACATATTTGCGGTCGATGGAGCTTCCAGTGCATCCGCTGTCGATAAGGGCGGTGGTTTTGAGGGTCTGTCGGTTGGTGAGGGTTTCGAGGTGGATTTCAGTGGTTAAGTCCTTTGCTCCGGCTCGGGCGCTTCTTCGGATGTATTGGACCGGTTTGCGGAGCTCCTCTAACTGTTCGAGCGCTTTGGTGTGAGGGAGGGTGACAATGCACATTAGCATTTCTTGGTCCACTTCTGCTTGTCGCATCTTGTGGGTCCAGTGTGCTAATATGGCGCAGGCTTCGTAACTGCCCGTTGCTTGTCTGATGGTGCGCCATGTCCATTCTGTTTCGAACGGAATCATGTACCCGGATTCCTCCTTCTCGATGGTTTTCAATTCTGTCCAGTCGTGATCCTTTTTCACCTGTGTCCACCATCTGTTGTATGCCTTCATGTCGGTGGCATCAGGATCTCCTTCCTTGCGATAGCGGTGTCCCTTGAGATACTCTTGCCACTCAGGGTCATCATCCTCATTGTATTCTTCTTTGGCCTTCTTCTTTGTCCTTCTAGAACCGCTGGGGTTCATGGGTGTTTCCACCAGGACGTTGCCACCGTTGGTAGCCATTCTTTTGGCTCCGTGGGTTGGGCATCTTGCCTCTGAGGGAGGACTTTTTTGCTTTGGGGATGGCCTGCATGCATCTGCATTTTTGGCTGCAGCAGCCAGTTTGTAGGAGGTGTCGTCTTCGTCGTCGGGTACTTCTTCTAGAGAAACTTTTCATAAGTTAGGATGAAGTGGAGGGGGACTTATCGGGTCTTGGGCGCACCTACCACCCGTCTCACGTGGCAGATGAGGCACTTGTGCCCCATCGGTTGAGAACTGTTCTGATCCGGGAGGGTACTTTTCCACTCTGTCCCATCCACCCTTAGTCAGGTTGTCCCCGGCATTCGGGTGCGTCTCTACAGGAGTCGTAGTTAGTTTCCCTCGAGGGATCGCTCCTTTGGTCTTGCCGCCCGGGGCTATTGCCACTCCGTGCTCCCTCTGCTGCAGCTGTTTGCAGTCAGGGATTCTTCTTTTTGGGGAGGCCGCACGCCTCTGCTTGTTGTTCGTCCTGGATCTGTAAACCTCGGACCATCCTGGGAGGACCTCCTTCGGTGCGCGATGCGACTTACCCTGAGAGATCCCGGGCAAAGATCCCAAGTGGGACTCGGCCGTCGGGGGAAGTATCGTCCTGCTTCCCGTCGGGGTTTGTTCCATTTTGGCGAGGTATTCCTCGTCTTCCTGGTCCATCATATTAGTTAGAATACTATACCGATTCCATGATTCCTTAGGTGCTTTGCTGGGGACGATAAGGGGTATATTCGAATGCGTATGAGAGAGTCCTACAGAAGTATTATAAGTTTGTCCAGCAGTATGTAATGCACCTTTAGAGAGTCCGGCCGTCCGAGTAGAATCGCTTACTCGTCGGCCCCATCTTTTACCTCCTCAACTCCAGAGGATGAGGGCATCTTCTCCTCATCTGATTCCACTTCTTGTTTGACTGCCCGATTGTCTCGGCGATTGTTGTTATTGCAGGTGAATCTTCTGCCTCCGTCCCTGGGTTTCCGAGGTTGTCGGCAGTCCGCGGTGAAGTGCCCCTTTTGATGGCAGTTGAAGCATCGCCATTCCCGTCGGATTCGGTCTATGTCCATTGGTTGGCCTTGGCTGCCATAGACTGGTCCAGTCCCAGTGTTGGTACTGGAAGGTCTGGGTTCTTTGGGCAGTTGCGGGGGTGCACTTTGGTTTCTCAGGGGTCGATTGTCGTTTCGGGGCAGGGTGCGGTTATCATTGCGAGGGGCGCTTTGTTGGTTTCGGGGATCTTGGGGGCAGTAGCCCTTATGAGTCCTGTTGAAGGCCCGTTTTACTGCTCGCTGGTCATTGATCTGTATGATGCGATGCTTCCACTGAGAGTAGGTTCGGGGTATGTTTTCTCCGGATGCGACAGCCATGGTGTACTCATCTGGTACTCCAGCTCTTACTGCCACGACTATGTGGCTCTTCTCCCCTTGATCCTCCCATCTGCCTGCAAGTTGTGCCTGTTGTTCCAGTTCCTGGAAATATCGGTTAGCGCTTCCGTCCTGCATCCGCAGTCCATACATGCACTGTTCGTGCACTTCTTCTACTGCTGGGTCGGCAAATTCCTTTTGGACCGTTGTGATGAAGTCCGCCCACATGGGGAGTCGGTATCTTCCGTTGGTGGCACTGTAGTATTGTTCAGCATGGTGGACCCACCAGGTTAGGGCTTTGCCGCCAAAATGGGATGTGGCAAAGGTGATTTGTTGGGACTCTTCGTAGTAGCCTCTGTATGTCGTCGTGCTTCCCGTAGAACATCTCGGGCATTCGCATCATGGTGGGTTTGACCCCAAGGAAAGGGGCGTTTTCTGCGGCAACTCCACGGGGTTGTCCCGGGTGTGGGGCAGGGGGCATTCGGTCTGGCGGGGGTCTGGGCAAGGACCATAGGTCTCCTCTTCCTCCAGGTGAATCTGGATCTGGTGCCAGTGGTCCTCCGGGTGGACCTGGGTTTGGGATGTCGGGTGGTTCATTGTTGGGATTAGGGGGAAGGCCGTGCTTCTTTCGCAGTGCGTCTAGATCGTTGAGCTTCTGGGCCATGTCTTCCCTGGCAGTTTCTAGCTTTGCTTCTTTGGCTAGAATGTCGTGGTAGAGATTCCGGCAGGCCTGGGCCATGGCTTCTCGTTCCTCCGCGGTTTCTTCTGGTGCCCCAGCGAATAGTCGGGATTTCCCTGGAATTGGGGGTCTGCCTTGTTGCCGGATCAGCCGTTTCAGCTTTGGGGGAGAGTCAGGCATTGGCTTGGGAGAAGGCAGGTACAGTTCGTCGTAGCTGGTTATCAGTGCCTTTGTGTAGAGTGGAAAATCTGTATTGAACATAAAGATGGCCTGCTCATGGGCGGCATGTACCCGTAACCTTTTCATCTCTTCTTCATTCCTTTCTCGTTCTGCTTTCATATATCGGACCCCCAACGCGCTTGCCAACCACGAAATCTCCTCTACTATATGCGTGTACCTTTCGTTGACTCTGGAGTCGTATTCTTCTTCTACCTCCTCCTCAGTTAGAAACGTCTTGATCTCCGGATAGTCGTCATCGACCTCCGGCCAGTCCGGTTCTCTGGCTGAGCCACTTGGCTCCGCTGTCGACTCCGTCTCCTGAGTCTCGTCGTCCTCTTCCTCTTCCAGTATACGTAGGTTTCCTAGGGACGAGGTCAAGGGGGATATGGTTCTGGCTAATTCGGAGGGTAGGGGGGTATACAACTCCGGCTGGGATTCGGGTGGTTGCGTGTCGTAGGGGCGGTACGTGATGGGTACGATGCCACCAGTCGCTGGGAGTTTCTCCTTCTGCTCTGGGCTCAAGCTGCTCCATTCTTCCGGGGGTATAACTCAGTGGCTGCGGCCAAGGATCAGTGAGGGGGCTAAAGGATCGTTGGTAGAGTCCTGGGAGATCGAGGGCTGCGCGGTTGCAGGGAAGGTGGACTGGGCTGAGGGGGCGGGGCTCTTCGGAGGAGGGACGGGTGGGGAACTCCTCGGTGCTCTCTGTGTTGATTCTGATGACCTGGGCGACAGAGGCGGTGTATTCCGAGGCGTCTTTGTTGTACTGGGGTACGGGGGTGCAGGCTTGGTAGGGGTGGTTAGCGAAATGTGGGAGGCCCCAAGGGCGAGTGCATCCACACCCTCTTTCAGCTTCTTGGTCACGTTTGCCCAGGTACTCTTCGGCCTCTGGCTGGGGTACGGGCTGCTCCTGCTCGAGGGTTTCGAGCTCATACGTCTGTGGGTAGACATAGCGCTGATGGCGTAGTCTTGGGATTAGGACTCCTAGTCCTATTCCGATGATGGTAAGGGTGAAGGGAACAAGAATGGCCACAAGGGCGATGTGGAACTCAGCAGGGGTCAGGTCTCTTGTTTGTTGCATGGGCCTTTGCTTGCGTCGTGCACGAGGAAAGAAGAGAAGCTTTGAGCTAATTGTTAGACCCGAACCTCACGTGATCCAAACAAGAGTAAACTCGGGCTGTCTCATGTTCGGACAGTCACCCGAGAGTCTCGTGGAGTTTGGATATAGGTGAAGAGATCGGACTAAGTTCTTAGTCGAGTGAGTTAAGAGAGAAGTTCGGTATTGATAAACTTTAGCTCAAAGCTGGGGTATTACAGCGAGAGCTACCTACTTATATATGAAAACTGTAGTACTAATAATAGTCACAACATACGAAGACAATACGGTTGTCGTGCTGTAGGCACAAGCCGTAGTTACTAGCTACTTGGCTTAAGCCGTCCGGTTATGGTTCATATGGTCACGTGGGGTTGGGGATAACTCGGTCTTCTGATAATTAGGAAGGAAAATGAATAAGCGCGAGAAATCGTAACATACATCCCCTCGACAATCGTGGACTATGTCCGATAATTCCTTCGTTTTCAAATACAATAACCGAACGCTGAAGATTATAAACCTTGACCCATCGGTATACCTCAGCTTGTCCACCCTGCCTTCTCGGTCCGCAGTCAAACAGCACCATATAACACTCGCAGTAATAACCGGTGACCCTTGAGTACTATCTTGTTTTGGCAATGCAAAAGACTAGCTGTTATTGAAAGCCTCGTTATCACTCATAAACCGTTGGATAGTTACCAAGCCACAGTCTTACAGCCTTAATAAGTAGAGCTAATAATATCCAGACCTTGTAGTATAAAAACTAGATAGAATATTGTAGAAAAGGGAGAACAAGTATCCTAGAGACACCGCATGTTCTAGAGACTAATAGCCAGTACACCAATGGTTATAACTTGTATTATCTTGCTTCACAACCGTATACGCACCACAAATCAATTGTTTCGCACCCTATATGTGCTACTATAAGCCTAAGGACTGGTTTACACCGTCTAACTGCTTCGTTCACCTCTCTATTGTTCACCCCTTGACCAAATACCACCATCGGCTTCAAATACTCAACTGCTGGTCAGTTTTATACCGGTTACTCGCCATAGCTTTGGTACCAGTGCTTTGAACTCTCTTACGCTTCTCATGTACCACATCGTGTCTCGTTTTCTTTTATAGGCCACATCGTCTTCACTTTCACCACATAGGAGTTTAATTCAGTTTCATTTTTGACAATTACATTGCTGCCCATTTGGGAAGTCTCCGAGTAGACTTGTAGGATCAGAATCATCAGCATAGGATCATTTCGACCAGTTCTCGTTTAGTTTCATCATAGGATAGGATAGGATAGTCCCCATGTGGACTTATAGGTTTGACATTGACATAGGATAGGACAGTCTCCATGTAGACTCAGTTTTCAGCTTCGACTTTCAGTAACAGTGTTTCGCATAGGATCAGTAACCCACCCTCAACATAGGACTTCGTTTTCCCTCTTGTATTCTTGACCACGAAAACCACCTTCGGTTTCTACTCTCGAATATTCGACACCTTTCGTTTATAGATTTCCCCCAGAGGATCATCATCTAGAGACATCGTCTAGCGTTATTCTCTTCGTTTCTGCAGATACTTGGTATTCATGTCATACCAGTTTCTGTTGTCCCTTGTTTATTCGAGACAATACCGGCATATAGCCTACATCACAGTACTCGACTAGGGTACTACTTGCTAGACTTTCACATTGCAGTGTACACCTGCATCTAGAGGAATTGATTGGAGTGCACGGAGGTGCCCCGAACATACTCGCACACACATTGCCTTAATTACCGAAGGCTTCGTTTATTACCAATACTCGTTGAGTTTGGTGTTGCCGTTGCCACAGAAGTTTAGGCTTATCATCGTGACACATGTGATACAATAGTACCATCTTCAGATGTTCTACCTGGATGTTCTTCACAGTGTCGACCCAGGCAGCGATGGTGGTTGCAGCAGCATTTCATGGGGGCATCATGTATACTGCATAGCCAACGGTTGGGGGAACATTCTTTGCCTTGACTGAGGCTTGGGTAGGTCTGAGTACAAGGGTATCAATGTTCTCCATGGTGCATGTGTCGACTTCACTTTGTTGGCAGCAGAATAGATGGACGACTGCATCATGTACGGGCTGGCTGTAGCTAAGTGTGGTCACCATCATCTCTCTGTGGAGGCTGGTGTTGGTGGGGTCATTGTGGTGGATTGCATTGCTTGAGTTGCCGGTGTGCATCATCCCCATGAAAGTTTCATGAGGGGCAAGGATATCCTGGGCGGAGAGAGCAAGGAAGGCCATCTCTGGGCTATAGATGAAGATGTGCTTGCTCCGTATCAACTTCTCCAGTTTAGGTGGGATGTCGGATAGGATAAGGGTGTGCAGGGGTTGGCCTGGGCTTGGGGGCTGCACATGGCCTCTTCTCTCGACAAGTTGCAGGGCTGCTGCTGCAATTGTCATGTTGGACATATCAACATTGTAGTGTTCCCATCGGAGGCTCATGAGAATGTTGGAGCCAGTGTTCCGGTCACGTAGTAGTGCATTGCATCCAAGGAAGCAAACAAGGAAGAGGGTATCTTCCTGAGCAAGGTATCATTCAACCTTTGTTGTGTCTACTCCTTCAAAGACAATATCTTTTGTATGGTGGAAAGGTGGGCATGTTGCAAGATCAATTGGTGTGGACAGGAGGGGGGTCGAGCCTTCTGGGACAATGAGGCTGACGTCTTCATCCATCTCTTCCTCGTTGTCTTGTGGGCCTTCCTCATGTTGCTCAGGGTTGACTGCCTTCCTTCCCTGGTCTAGAGACAGCTCAGATCTCCTTCTGCTACTTTCTGCACGCAGCCTGAGGAGTTCCTTGTACTCCTGGGGGCCGGAGAACCTGGATGTGCATTCTTGGCAGTCCCGTTCCCCTTGGAGCTCACTTCTCATCGCTTCTCATTGCTCGTTGAGTGCCCTTTCCTTCTCTCAGAAGAGCTCTTGGTCCTTCTGCTTCTGCTTCTCGAGTTCAGCAATTTTGTCATTGAAGTCCTTTTTGAGGTCCACCTGGAGTTTGCCCATCAGTTGTTCAAGGTGGGCTGCAGGGACATAGACCGGTGATGGGGAGGGCTGGCGCTGTGAACCCTCGCTGTTGCTGGCATTCATTTGGATCTGGTGCAGCCATTCACTTCCCTGGGATGAGGTATGCGAGCAGTGGGGAGCAGAAATTTCTGCCTGGAATGGGTCCTGGTCGCCGCCAGCTGATTGCTCATCAACATTCTGATGTACATCTTCTTGGCAGAAGAAGTCGTCGCCTTTCCTAGTGGCTTTAGTGGGGCACATGCTGTGTGGTGTGTCTTCCACGCTATCCTGTGGCTGCTGATCCTCGTTCTCCTGTTTGGGAGGGTTACTTGGCATCATTCTCCTCAGATTCGCTGCCTTATTGTTGTGCTTCTGTTGTATGTCTGTCATTTTTAGTATATTGGAGGTCTGATGTTTGTGGGAGGGCTCACTTCTTGCCTTTTCCTTATCCTCTGCCTTATGGACGGCGTCACTACACTTTTTCCCGGGCAGCTTTTGGTATGGCTTAGCAGAGTGTACGACTTGGTTCGCCACGGTGGTGGAAGCGGGAGGCATGGGTGTCCAACTTTTCCCATATGTCAATGTCGGGTTTGTCAGGATTTGCAGCCTAATGGGCTTGCATCTTGCCATCCCTTTGGCTCGTGTTTCCGTGGTCTTTGAGACTCGTTAGAATATGTATTTTTATTGTAAATATGTACTCGTTAAGTACCTGGGCTGTGCCCTTGCAGTGTCATTCCGCACATGTTCCCTATTGGTGGTGAACAAAGGTTATCGTTGTGATTGCCTCATCCATAGGCTTTCTCCTGCTTGTTACAGCGAGGAGGCGTCTGTTAGTTTCCTCAGGCAAGCCTGAGTACTAGTCCCTTGGGCCATGGAGAGGCCAGATGCCGGATCCACCCCTTTTAATGGTGGTGGTCCTAATCCAAGGGGTACCATGAAAACTTGATCTGAATCTGTTCGAACTTCTAGGTGTTGATGGGAAGAACCCGACACCAATATTCACTTCTGCCAAAAGTGGGTGATTTTTTTGCATTAAACGGAGTGAGTGGGAGGGAATGTGGTCTTGCTAGTGGAGGGAAAGACAAAACAAGAATGATGTAGAGCTGATATCCCCCTAGATGAGGAAATAACGTCACTATCACCGTCAAGTTGACAGACGTGTTTGCAATGCCATTGCTAACATCTCTAGTGCTTAGAAGATTCGATGAAGTTGCCATAAAACTGGCTGTCAGCTGGTTCAGTACAACGATGCTCTTGAGGATATGACGAAAATAACCTCTTTCAATCTTGGAGGCAGCGATCCAATGACCCGTCCCATTGACTCTGCAGTCATAGCAATCAGCATATCACCTGAGAGGCCTCCTTTGCTTTCAGAACTGTCACGCTCGACGCTGAATTGGTCAGCATGCATGTGTACAAAATACACCATGAAAAATGTTAAATAGTTACATGTGATTACAACTACTTGCATGAGTTATAACAGTGTATCAGGAGGAGCTAGACACATAAGTGGCTGCATGAGCATATAATGGACCATCTGAAATTAAAATCACTTACCAGCAACTTGTAATCTCTGCAGTAACATGCAGTGCTTATAAGGTCTTATAAGACATTACAAGGCATTACAATATCAGCTTATAATTACTTATAATCTATATATAACTACTTACAGGTACCTCAGAACTTTTCTATTGCTGAATTACATTGATATACTACTCTAGAGTCATAAAAAACTCAGTTTCTGCACATCATTTGGTTAACAATGTGGGCACTTAGACTTTGACAATGTCTGGGTCATAGAAAATTGACCCTATATAGTAGCAGTGGAACAGAATTCATGTATAGCCATTTGGTGGAGTGGTTAATCTGCATGTCCATTTCCAGTGGGTTGCTGGTTCAACCCTTCATTGGTGCACAATCTTCCCTCTTCATAGAAGAGGGTTGCATGATTGATCAAGCCTGGGAAGAATTTTTGCTTTTAGATCTCTTCACTGCTTATAAGCCCTTGTATTCACTGTGACAATTGATAATGATTATAATTGATTGCAAGGCTTAAATGGTGCTTCTAATTGCCTTGCAGCCAAGTTGAGTTAAGTTATAAGTGCTTACAGGTAGCACAAGTGCAACTGCTCCTTATATTCTGTATACATGCAATTATGGTGCTTGAAAGTCACCTACATGTAATTCTAGGTATTATATAGGCATTGCAACTGTTTGACATTTTTCGTGGTGTATGAAATAATTAACTCATGCATTGCACACTCGATTAACTACTGTTATCTATTACTAAATTTCTTCAGAAGTATTAATCATCTCATTAGCTGCTCGAATTTACCGGATCATTATGTATAATCCTTCGCTTCTTCCATTCGAACCCACATCCTAGCCTATTGAACTAAGGTCATTTCAAGACTAAAGGCCAGATTTCCAACAAAACTGACCTCTGCATACATAGTCAAATGCAACCCAAACATGATCTTATCTCTTCCTTTCGTGGTTCCGAGAGCCTTAGTTCAACCCTTGGGAGGGGCTCCTTCAGCAGGTTGAGCGTCCGTCGCAAGAATGAAGGACGAAAACGTCTGGAGGAGTCGAATAAAATAGTACGACGCTTCGTTGTATGCAAACTAATAAAAAACTTTAGAAGTGCTCTTACACAGAATTAAAGGCTCCTGATGGCCGAGGCAAATTCTAGGTCCTGCATTGAATGGGACAAAAATAAAAGGGTTCGGAGTCAAATATCTATGCAAACGACTGTCGAGGAATCGATCTAGGTCGAATTCGAGGGCTGTATTTATGCTTAAGCTGGTACAAAAAACTCGTAGCGATAGCCATGTCCTACCGTCCGGGCCCCATAACTCTGTCCGTCGATGCATCAAGAATACAGAATACGTCACCCTATAGTATCACACCAGATAAATCCAAAGATACGCGAATATAATGAAGCACGGACCTCATTGAACCATTATCTGCGTCATCCATATTACTGGCTCGCAGCCATCGAGGGCGAGGGTAGCTGCGTTCACACCCTCGTCTCAATATCTGACAGAAGAATGTTTCCTGCACAAGGATAGTGTGCACACATTTATTCTCGAACGGCTTCTACCCTTCCAAGAATGCACCACACGCATAAATTGCTTCCCCACGAGCTGATACGTTTGATAGAACTTGAGATCGATAAGCAGCTTTCCGATGTGATGTATATTCGCCACGACGTCAGAGTGGATTTCGGTCAAAATAGGAACGTGTCCTCGATTTCGAAAGCGACGTTCCGCTAGTAAATCAAGTCTGATTCTGTTAAGGTGGCAGGCCAGACTCTCTACTAGCTTCACGGGTTTAGTCTTGGACGCGACGAGAATACAGAACTACAGGCCTCCACAAAAGGGATGAGCGTGTTTGCTGCCGAGTGTGTCAGTTTTAACAGGGTATTTGCAGATTGAATTGTTTGCTATAAAATGTATGCTGTCGATTGTAACGATGAACGGCACGGAGAGGACTTCGCCTGCAGAGTGGAGACGAGGAACATTCATCCAGCGGCCTCTTTTCCAAGATCATCTAGTTAGCGATCAAAGTGTCATCGAAGAAACAATTCCTCCGCGAAAACCGCGTTCCTTATCCTATCAAGGACATGACGCGCCATTATGCAACGATACCGTGACGTCCATGAGCAGCTAGGGTTCGAAAGAAGGAATAAGCCTTCGGTGAACCACGAAAGATTGTCCCATCGAGGACAGACCTGTGAGTTGTTCAAAGATCTACACAAGTATATTCACTCGTTTTGAGAGTGGCGAAGGGGAGATACGGTGAAGGAATTTGAAAGGCAGACAGCGGCGTAAAGAGTGGGCGCACAACAGTAATGGTATTGAAGGGATGAGGGCTGTACAGCACGGGAAAGGGTCGTAGCGGCACGCATCACCCGTTCGCATAGCCGTGGCTCTGGGCGTGTTTGTCGCTGGTCGCCAGATATCGCGGACGGAATATGGCAGACAGCAATTGGTCAATCGTGAGCAACCCGCTCACGAGGAATATTAATCCAGCTAGTGGGTTACAGAATGAGGCTTAACATTCAAATACGAAGCGGATATCTATACTTACCTATGGGATGTGCGGTGGTGACGCCGACACCGAATCAGCACGTAGGAAGATATCTTACACGTAGTTCGTTAGCTTTGAATATTACAGTGTTAAAAACACGTACTTAGTGGTAGCACGCCCTCCGGGTGACGTCGTCCATCGCAAAGTTGGTCTAGAAGCCACGTGAGTAGCCTGCGTCACAATCATCAGCAACGAAGGGAGCCATTGACGGGGTAATGCCGTACTACGTTCTTGCCATACTCCCTACTTGCCCAATCCAAAACGTCACGACGATGCGAAATTCGAAGAACAGCGTTCGATGGCAAACGATTAAAATTCTGCGGGCGTACATCCCTCGCGAAACAGAAGAGCTCCCTTCTCACAGCCCGCCTTTTGATGCTGAACGTATCCTTCTCCTCTATCATAGTCCTCACCCCGTGATCCACACGTCGCTCGAGCGCCTACATTCCGCCTGGCATCGTAGACGCGAAAAAATCTCTGCCAGAGCGTACTGAGGAGATGGGGGTAGTATTGAATGATGTGCACAAAAGCGGAGAGAAGGTAAGATTGTTCCTCGGCGCGCAACCATGTCGTAGCTAATCACTTTTTCATAAACAAAGGCTAAAGAAAAGCATGAATGAGACATAATGCAACAATGCACCCACGAATTTTCCCTGAGGTCATTTAAGACCATGCACGCCTTCCGCTGCCCTAGCGATCGAGGCCTTCGCTCTGGTGAAAGGGAGGAAACCTTGAGATATCGACGAAGCAGCTGCCGGAGATCAGTGAAACAGAAGGAAAGATCGTTCTCCGAAATCTTTTTTTTTTTTTACGAAGTTATAGATCACGTGCTTATGTACATCATTGGCCGAGCCTTTAACCTGCGCAATGGCAAACGTCTCGCTGGTTCTGTCCAGGTAGTTGCCGAGGATCGGAGTAAGAAGCCCAGTGGGATCACCAGCCGTTGACATGGTCGAATTCAGGGTTAGGATCGACAATGAATTCTTTAAATTTATGTGCATATTGTAATGTAGTATCCTTGGATACAAGATATTTTTACTTTTGAATCCTAAGACTCGTAACTGCTGTGTTCGCAATGGCCCACTTCACTAAGCAAATATTGGGTCCACCCGATCGAGACCCACCCAATCAAATGCATTACCATACTGACGCCGATTCAATATCACATCCAGCTTGTATCGAAGCTGTGTCCAGAATGAATGTGGTTACAGCCGAGTTTGGTGCAGTGAATGCCCGGGATAGGAGTTCGGTGGGACGACTAAACACAAGGAGTCGCATGAAAGGTAGTCTCTGACCGAATCCTCTGGACAGAACTGCGAGCATCTCATTTGATGGATCACATTCCTCTATACCGTCAATGACGACGACCAAAGGCCCCTCGTTGGCCAAGACCCGAAGACTTTCTAGGGGCCCTTTAAGAAGTAAGCGAAACTGCTCACTCGGTGCCATTGACAAAACGGCGCGATTTCTGCCAATCACTTTCGAAATAGCGGCCCCGATCCGGTTATCGGACATCCCTAACGAGTATGCAATACTCATGATCAGGTGTGATGCGTCGGAGTATTCAACGCGATCATAGCGAACGAATGCGCCAAGACGCTTGCGGGTGCTGATGTGGACAGTGAGAAGGTCATGGAGCATACCGGCAAGCGAGCTCGTCCCCATCCCGACTAAGTCTTTGCACCATAGCATACCTCCGCTGCACTGTGCGATCCAGGACATCAGATAATTGATGGCTTCGACGCATGTACCTTTCATGTAGGTAGATTTGGGTCTGAGCGCGGTGGACGGACGAAGATCCCGAATCAAATCCCTTCTAGCTAGATACGGTTGAGTGCAAGTGTGTATGCGTAGGTTTAAATAAATACATACACATTTTTTTGGCCTGCTTTTGGATCCCCAGCGCCACTACGCGGCCTTCTTTTACGACATCATCGTGTAGCTGATTACACAAGTATGTGAACCCTTCACAGAACTCATTCGCCTTGTCCGACAGGTTCAAAGTGAATAATCGTTCTAGAGCCAAAGAGATCAGGGATGAAGCTCAATATATTCGAGTACAAACTCATTCCGCCCTACCTGTGTCCCGTTTCTTCAGATAACCTTCAATGAAATAGGAGCATTCAATGGTTTGTTCGAATAGGCACTCATAAATGCGACGAAGTTGGTCTCGCCTTCGCAGTATTTCGTCCTCACTAGCAATCAGATATGCATTCAGCATAGTACCATAAAGGGCGAAGGCAAGCTGATTTCCCTCTTTCTGTTTCTTCAAAACCTATTGGTTGAGCGACAAGTCAAAATCGACAATCATTTGAGGAGCATGAATACCGGGCCTACATTAAATCCGATGGACACAATATTCAACGAAATTTCAGCGGCAGGATGGACCTAAGTGTGTGTCAATTGAGCTGAAGTACTATTATAGTATGAGCACACCTCGGCTAGCATATTGATCATCTTCTTCAAGGGTTCCAGAGAATCCAGTGCGGTGACGATTGCACCGTGACCCTGGTTATGTTTGGTGATCGCCTTGACCGACTTTCGTCCTAAATAAAGTATATGAAACTCATTGTAATGCTCATCCTCTGAATTAGTGACGAACTTTGGGGATAACTGAAAATCTGGACGTCAGTAAGTATTCTTGGAGTTCTTTATGGTACCTGACCGTTTCCTGTCTGGTATAGTTTGAGGAGTAAGCTTCTCTGATGCAGTTCGAGTACCAGGTCTTATCTTTAGCAGCACACGTCAACAGGAATATAACGGCTCATCACACCGAATGCGTACCACCCTGTTCAGTATATCAGGTATCGACCTCCTGAGCTCCTCCGCCTTCAACCAATATTCCGGAACAACGGGCTGGAAGCCCTTCAATTCTCGTAGACGCCATAGCGTTTCGCGACCTCGTTTGGTCGGGAAGGCTTCTTTTCGCAGTTGGATATTGCTGAATGCGGGTTCAACTGCTCCATCGGGTTTTTGCCTCGGACTCAGAGCATTGCGAATGGCATTGTGTGGTGGTAGATTGCGTAGAGAAGAGTAGATATCTGTCGGGCGCACACCGGATGACATGATTGGGGTAATGGACCTACTCTGGAGTAGATCCGAAACGATCATCTCAGCAGCTTCAGCGGCATCATAAACGCTGCAGTATATATCTCCGTTCGCTATCGATGACTGTACGAAAGTCAAGTTCATCACATAGAATCTGAATCTAAGTACGCACCTCTTGCATCTTTGTCATTGCGCCGAATATTGAACTCAAAAACCATTCTAGATGCTGGCTGCCAAGCTTGATGATTACTTCCATCCATGATAGAAAATATTCATTAAAGAGAGTTCGGATAAGATCGGCGTCGGCACCATCGAAACAGTGGATATGCCACAAGGGTCCTAATATTGCATAATCGCGAATATGAGCAGGTACGCGGTTGCGATATTTGTCGACTAAGGAACGCCAAGAACGTAGAAACGTGTTCAAAGAGGAGAGACACCGTCGGGCAAGGTCCCTCTCATGACGTCTGACATCAATAAACCAGTTGTCTCTGTGTCTCTGCGGGTCCACTAGAAATTCTTTGAAGGACACGTGCATGAGCTGAATACGGTCCTTCTCAGATGCAAACTCTACAATGCTAGCCACGTCTGAGAGAGTATAATGGCCTAGGGTGTCGTCTCCATCAAGAACGAGAGCATAAAAATTCTCTGGGGTCAAGCCCGGAGGTGTTTCGGCAACAACGACGGCTCCCAATAGAGCACGAACGCCGTGCTTGACTCGAACACTTTCGCTATTTGGATGCCTGTCAGATGCTATGGCGTTAAGAGCTGTTTGATATAGGTTCGTCATAGGTTGCATGATATCACGGGGGATATGATCTCCGAGCAGCGCGTGAAGTCTGGATTTGCTCGGAAAATCAGCGATGGATCGGCAAACTACATCGGCCCAAACAAACAAGCCGTTCGCCCGTTGAGTTATCTTCTCGATGGCATCCAGGTCATGACACAGCTCCCGGAATCTTTTCGCCTGATAACCCTTCAGATCCCTAGTGTATATATTGGAAAATTGGCGTTCAATGTAAGTTCGGATGTCGCTATGAACCTGTTTTGATGATGTATCCAAGGTAAGCGGCACGACACTGCTAGAATGGCCAAATATCGCAGAGATGCGCCTAAGGGACCTGCTAGACACAATGAGTCGCATGAAGGGTAATTCTGGCCCGAATCCTTCAGCAAGGAGCCTAAGGATCTCATCTGATGCGTTGCTTTCATCCAGACCATCGATGATGACGACTACGGGACCTTCATGGAGCAAATCTGGGATACTCCGCAGTGGTTCCCGAAGTAGCCGGTCAAACAGGACCCGCGGAGATGGCGGCAGAACAGGACCAATCTTGCGAACGGCCTGAACAATGGCGCGCCCAATCCTTCCATCAAAAAGGGCGAGTGAATATGCGATACTGGTTATGAGTTTCGATGAATCCGTGTACTCGGTGCGATCGTAGCGTATGAAACTACCCAGACGGTCGCGCCCGAATGCAGATGAATTGGAGAGTTGATGGAGCGTCCCCATAATCGCGCTTTTCCCAGTCCCAGCCACTCCTGTGCACCATAACATGCCTCCGCTGCAATCGGCGATCCAATCCATAACATCGTTAATTATTTGAACGCGTGTGCCTTGCAAGCAGGCCGATCTAGGATGCAACTGGGCTGGTGGGCGCAGACTTAGGAGCAACTGTTGTATGGCTGAAAGTGCCATTAAGTTTTGGGAGATAGTGATCGATTACGCAACATACCTGGTATATTGACCGCCTCTGCTGCCCCCCAGGTCAAGACACGAACATCATTTGATGAGGAACGTAGCTGCTTAGTCAGGTACTGAAATGCGACTCCGAATTCGGCGGCCTTCACTGATAATCTAAGTACGTCCACGACCCGTGGCGCAGCATGCGAATCAAGTATTCTCGGGTGTCCTGGTGCAACATGAGAATCAAGTATACAGAACTATTAGGTGCATACGCACCACCGGCACGTCTCTTCGTGTACGTCACTATAAAAAAAGTACATTCGTTAGTCTGCTTGAAGAGTGCTTCATAAACACGCTGGAGGCTCCGATGATTCCGCAAGACCTCATAGCGGCTAGCATGCTCATAAGTCGATAGCATAGTCTCATACAATTTGATGACAAGTGAACCTGTATCTCGCTTGTTTCGCAATAGCTACTCGAAAATTTAAGAGTGATCAGCACTAAAGATTGGGCTACGCACATTTATCCTGACTGATAGGAAATTCCACGCGACGTTGGCGACGGGAAGGAACTGATAGCAAGTCATGTCAGCGTTCTTTGTCTATTAGAGTATTATACTCACCTCTGCAAGGGTATCTATCATCTTATTCACCTCAGATATCCGATTTCTCCTGAATGATGGTATTGTAATCTTAGAAGTAACCTGAGAAAGCTCTGTCGGGTACTTCTTTAAACCAGTGTTCTCCGAGTGCCGTATTTTGAGTCTCGCCACTACAGATGGCGGTGAAGCATTTCTTATGAGCGAGACTACCTTATCTAGATTGAGTGAGCCATGTGAGACGCCTCGTAACGGAGATGGGCGCACAGTCCTCTGCTCCACCAAATATATCAGTCGCTGATATCTGCGTGGTACCAAGAGGTACATCGAGGAAATGTTTATGATGATATAGTGTGAAATGTACACTGGTAGATGCATCGAAGGAACTTGAGCGGTAGAATATATGTCAGACAATACCCTCCCATGATGACCTCACTCACATTTTCAAATTGAGACTCCATTTTGCCACTGAACTAGCATGTTCCACTTTGAAAGGATCGGTTTTGTAATTGACTTTCTTATCGATGGAAATTTGGATAAACACTATGGCGGTCTCGGGAGGCCGGAGCTCTTGCACTTCTAAGTCTAGTAAGTGTTAATGCCGACAGCTCTCTCACAGAATCGGCAACACAAACCCTGAATCCAGTTGTGCCTGTAAATAGTGAGATGCATGTTGATTAGGATAATTGTATCAAATAATTACTTTGGACCTTCCGACATCCTGGAGAACCTTGTAGCGTATTTCTTGATGACGGTATGAAGACAAGGCGCACGCCTTCATCATTAACATCATGATGAATCTGCGGCCAGCCTTCGGCCCAGTCACGTGAAGTGTGCACAGGCTAGTACAGCATAGTTCATCTTTGAGCTCACTGATTTAGTATAAGTTACCCCCGCTCGGTCGAGGACAACAAAAGGACAAAGAATGTTTAGCATAGATGGCACTAGTGTTGCCATGACTCGGCTTATCTCGGCTTAACACCGAAGTCGGTTTTGGGCCGTTTGCGCTTGGTGTGCTGTGACTCCACAATTATCCAAAATGGAAGATAATCTGAAGTACGCATTAACTCACAAGAATTATTGGTAGTGTTAGCGACAGTGTAGCTGCTCCCTCTGTCCTGCTATCCTTGACGGCTCAAAAGTTGACTTCGGCGTTAAGTCGAGATAAGCCGAGTCGCGGCAACACTAGACGGCACACAGGTACATCTAACATCATAAATCTGACTGATACCCGGTGCAAGTAGCCGTCTCAAGATAGAGTTAAAAAAACCATGCCCTGGCTTGCTGCACATCACAACGTCGTATAATTGCCAACGCACACCTTTATAAGCATGCCATCGACGGATTTCGGACTAGGTCGGGGAAGACGTGAACCAATAGGGTGTTATCGGAACGAAAGAAGGTCTCAGCCACAACGGCGACCAAACGGCAAAGAAGCCGTTGTGTGCCGAGTGATCGCCAGTCCCCCAAAATTGCTTCGTGCAAAGCCCGAGTATAGCTCCTGTCCAGACAGTTTAGCACTACTCACGACCAGTTAACTCCCGTTACAGCCCTCTATCTTCTCCTCATATTTCGGAAAGAATCAGGAATGGATGACTGAGCAGAATACGAAAGGGCGGATGACACAGCCACCCTAAATAGTTGCACAGACAAAGAACAAGTCCTGCATATACCGCAGGGTTTGGATTTCAGGTTCTGTGTACTCGCCTAGGCAACGGCAAGCATGCCTCCTTTTAGAAGGAACGTAACGGTGACAGGACTTACCACGATGGACCCTGTCTTCTCACACGGCTAAGTTTGTCACATCTGATGAGCGCTTGTCCTTGTTCTCAGGTCACTGTCAGTTGCATCGGTCTCCCCTCTTCAAATTCTCCAGGATGTCCGAACGTCCAAGGTGAATCTTTACATAGTATATTTCAGTTGGAGTCTCATTTTGACTTTAGTTGTTGTGTCATCAAGGGTTCGTCTCCACCTTCCACGATATCGTCCGTCTCTAACATGCACCAGACGTGGAAGTTCTCGAGCTTTTGCCTTGCAATAGAGAGATCCGAATCTATATGCGGATTGCTATCGCTGGAAAGGTCGCCCACAAAACTGATCTACTTAAGCTGGACACTACATCGGTACCTAAATGGACACTTAATCTACAACCGTACGTGGATGTAAATCGGAGAGAAGAGCATTGTCCGATAATACTTACAAAGGATTTTTGACGAGTCAGCGGTTATAGATTTCAAGCTTTGTCGTCCTCGTAAATATTGGCGTGATGAATGTCTTGGTACTACCCGGATATCAGTTGCCGACATATTCGACGAAGAAGGGGATTGTGCGCCTAACTTCACTACGAAGCTTCTCACGTCGCTCAGTAAACATCAGATATGGCGGTGTTGAGTCGTGCTTCACCCCCATTTACGGAGACGAAGCTCAAGATATCATACTCGGAAACCATTGACTTCGATGAAAAACTCGCGACCACGTTTGTCAAGGCCACCGCTAAACCTACAGAGATGTCAAAGAAAATCAGTTGGATGCTTGAGCGTCTAGTACCCATAAAAGGGACAATAGACGCACTTGCAGAGGTGAATCAAAGATCGCAGGACCCATCCCACCGTCAAGCTGATATGGCATGTCACTAGCTCCATCCTGCTGCAAGGATTGCATGGAGTTTCCTATCTCTCGGGATTGATGTATGTAGCCCACTTTTCAGTACTATTCGCTTTTTCAATCATTCTTGCAGCAATTGCAGAAGCAGTCAGATACAGATGCATTAGTCATCGATCTATATGAGACTATGCTATCGACACATGAACAGGCAATTCGTGATGAGGTCTTTCGGAACCGCAAAAGGCTCCTTCCTGTTTACAAAGCACTCTTCCGGCAAATTGTCGAATGCACGTTCTTCATCTCGGAATACACAAATAGGACTTATCTCGGTAAGTTGGTATATTGTACTATGCAACGAAAAAGACTATGATTACTCTATCTCGAAGGTGCGTTCAGGGGACGTATGTCAAAGAAAAAAGCGGCCAGCAAAGCTGCAAAGTTCCAGAGTGCATTCAAGAGTTTGACTGAGCAACTCGGTTCCAGTCTTGCGAAAGAGACTCTTGTCGTGACCCTGCGGAATGAAGAGAAATTTGACAAACTCCAAAGACGTATGACCGAGACTGAAGAGATTGCTGAGATCAGTATGCCCCATATTTTATCACAGCCTTCCTAAAACTCATACGACGCTTGGCAGCCAATCAATTAGTGCGCCTGCATGAGGTATTACCGGCTCGCCAGCAAAAGCCCAAGTTGATGTGTCTGAAAGGCACCCGTGTCGAAGTGATCAATGACCTCATATATTGGATCGCAGAGTGCCGCGGTGGCATGCTATGGTGCACTGGGGTGGCCGGAACTGGAAAGAGCTCGCTTATGGGAACACTATGTCAGGTGCTCGGTTCTGAATATGCGTGCGGGCGCAACCGTCTGGGTAGTTTCATCCGCTACGATCGCCTAGAATACACGGATTCATCAAGCCTCATCACCAGCATCGCATATTCACTCGCTCTTTTTGATGGAAGGATTGGGCGCGCTATTGCTCAGGCCGTTCGCAAGATCGGGCCGGTTTTGCCGCCATCCCCGCGGGACCAATTTGACAGGCTACTGCAGGAACCGCTACAAAGTATCCCAGAATTGTTTCAAGAAGGTCCTGTGGTCGTCATCATCGATGGCATAGACGAATGCGACATGATATCGACTGACATCCTCGATATCCTTGTTGAAGCATTCGGACGAGAGTTACCCTTCATGCGACTCATTGTGTCTTGCAGATCTGTGGAACGGATCTCTCGTGTATTCTTGCCAAAAGTCCATGATGCCAGCATCACCCGAGTCGTTTTGGACACGTCATCAAAGGATGTCAATAATGACATCCGAAAATATATTTCTTCCCGCTTTAGCGTTATATATGATCTTCTGGCAGACCGCGCTAAAGAGGTGAACAGACTTGATCAGCTGCGCTCAAAGGATGATGTAGTCAAGGAGTTGGCTCAACGGGCGAATGGCTTGTTTATTTGGGCCGTTGCTGTCTGCACATTCCTTGAAGAACTACCCAGCGAAACCAGACTAGATGCGCTTCTGGGAAGTCGAATACCCGATGACGCTATTCAATCATTAACAATGCTCTACCGCACAGCTCTAAACCTCATAGTGACCGAAGGTCAAAAGAACTTGAGGAACGAGGACATTCGGCGTTGTATTCGCGATTTATTGGGTGCAATTGTCGTAGCAGAAGTGCCTCCTGGTTTGACTCTGGAAGCAATCGGTGCTTTGGTACTCAAACCGACGGATCCTGCGGGGAAAACTGTTTATTCGAAACTAACCAGTGTCGTAGAAATGAGCCCGGAGCAAAAGGTCCTACGGTTGATGCACAAATCGTTTGACGACTTTCTCCAGGACAGGAATAGGAGCGGAGAGGAATGGTTTATTGACGTCGAAGAGCACCAGAGGAACCTCGCTAAGGAGTCTTTGTCGTCGCTGAACTTATATTTACGGTATTCCTGGCAGCCGAATGCCACTAAAGATGTTTCAGCAGAGCAGTATTGTGGTCGAATTCCTGCTCATATCTGTCATTACGCTGTGCTGGGACCAGCGTGGCACATCAAATCTTTTAACTCTGATGACTTTGGTGCAATCGAAGTCCTTTTTGGCCAGCACTTTCTACCATGGTTGGAAGTGATTGTTACGCTTGGCACCCAGTGCTTGAAACAATTTCATAAATGTATCTATGATGTGAAGGATTGGATACAACAAGTAGGTGATGAGCCGTGACCATTTTGTTTCATGTGTTAACCTTGCTCGAAGATCTCGCAAGCAGGCAGCAATCTTCGTTTGGGCATCGATGCTGCTGTTGAAGCTGCTGACGAAATCATTTCGTCTTTGCTTGATCGTGATACCGAATGCGATTCCCATCCGGCGGATATTTATCGCGTTCTCAAACGACTTCCCCCTGATAACGTTATTCGGATACATTGGGAGCAAAACATCAATATATCGGTAGTGTAGAACTACTTCATTTTCCAAGAGGCTTACAAGCTCTGTGGTTATTCGTACCTCGCATTGACTGTACCAGCCAGATGGGAAGGATGATAGACACAGGTAGTAATGAAACAGCTTCCACGCGGCGCAGACGTTTCGAAGAAAGTGACTTGTGCATTGCGCACTTGATTAACAACCGCCCAACTCTCTCTGAGGATTTTTCGAACTAGGTACGGGGTTTCTTCGGATTTATTATGTATTTTATTGGGTGCTCGAATTTACTTGATCATCACGCGTTATCCTTCGTTTCATCCATTCTAACCCACATATTAACCTATCGAACCAAGGTCAATTCAAAACTGAAGGCTAGATTCTCAACAAAACCGACCTCCGCATACACAGTCAAATGCAACCTAAACATGATCTTATCCCTCCCTTTCGTCGTTCCGGGAGTCTCGATCCAACTCTTGGATGGGATACCTTTGGAGGAGTCGAATAAGATAGTATGAACCTTCGTTGTATGCAAACTAACGAGGAGATTTAGAAAGGTCTCTCGAGACTGGCTGTTCTCACCTGTTGACCGAGGCAAATCCTTGGTACTGCTTTGAATGGGACAAAAATGTATGGATTCAGAGTCAAATATTGATGCAGACGTCCATGAACCAATAAGGAACTGTAAGCTTTCGAACCACGAGATACCATAGCAAAAAGGGCAGACCTATAAGTTATACATTCACGTAGCGAAACTGTGTATGATGAGATTTGGTCATTCCAAGAGCGGTGAGGGGGAGATATGGGGCAGGAATCCAATAAGCAGATAGCGATATACAGAGTAGACACACAACGGCAACGGTGTGAGGGATAAGCGGGTCGTATGGTACGGGAAAGTCTCGTAGCAGCACTCGTTCGTGTAGCCATGGCTTTGCGCGCTTTGGCTATGCGCGTTTTGGCTAACGGTAAATGGCAGATGCAGATCTTGTGAACGATGCAATTGTGGGAGCAATAAACCTATTCAGACACGAATCTGTAGTCCTGTGTAGCGCCCCAAACGACTGCGGGTCTGTCTTTGGAAGAGCTCCATATGTTTTCTGAGCCCACACTATACTCTTCACACCACCGTCGAGTGCGACAAGGAGTTCCCTCCACGACGCAGACACGGTATTCGTCGGATAGTGACACATCGTGTTTGACCAAAATCGATGACTTGGATTGGTCGCCGTCGAGGGAGCGTCTGGGAAAGACGACCAGAGGAAAGGTGTGGTGAAAATGGTCATTGCCCCGGGCCCGTAGTCCTATGTCAGCGCCCTCTCGTCTGACGGAGAAGAACATCCGGAAAGTTGAACTTTCAAGGAATCGAAAAAGCTAGCGAAGATAAAGGTTAATAATGATCCTCTAAAAACACTGTCGATTTTTACTCACAGCCGAGGACGCCGCGCGCTTTCACCAACACTTCCAATCCGGGAGGTTTTATGGCGAAATGGGGTCACCAGTGGAGGGCTTCCCCCGATCCCACGGAAGATTTCGCTCGAATTTGACGGAAAGTCGTCGGAGGACGCATGGGTTTGGAATACTGACCAGATGTCGGCGGATTAGTGATTAGGAGAAACTTATGGGGAGCGACTATACCTCTGCTTTCTGCTACAAACAAGGGTTAGATAGTATCAATATCGTGCCAAGGAATTTCTTGACGCGTCACCAAAGCGTGGTTTCATTCCACTCTCATCTCAATACGACCAAGGAACATTTCAGTCGATCGGAGAATAGTAGGTATCTGTGTCAAACCGAGTGAGAACGACGCGTAGACCTAGTCTCGTAAGCCCAAACTCACCACTGAGCGCAAAAACGTCACACAATTCAGATTCTTCACCTCCCGATACCGAAGAACCCCTCAGGACAGCAAGGAGTCGATCCCTGGTGCATGATTGGTACCAAGAGACTTTTGAGCAGTGATTTCCACTTTCAATGCATATTTAATTCGCCGGGCTTGCCGATTACGTCCTCGCTGTTAAGTTCCTCAGATCTTTTTTCACTTCTTCGAGGATCCTTACTATGCAACGTAATGTCAACGAGGATGTCATCTCATTCCTTTGGATTCTTGCAGTGCGAAGAGAAGTCTTGACCCTGTGCAGAGTATGCTCGACTTGCGACCTGATATCTCGTTCTTTTCCATTTTCAAGCTGACTTCTAGCGCTTTGCCTTTCGAGATCCAAACCTCTGGAGGTTGATTGCGTACAAAGGACAAAGGATTGGTTCTTCGTCAATCAACCAGATTAATGAGAATGAATGGTGTGTTTTCTGCCCTGACATAGATATTTAGTGTACATCAGGGATTCGAGACCGTCATCCAAGAACGTATGAAATCCGGAATCCATCGCCAACAACTACGAACTGACAAGGGCTAGTCATGACAGCGAAGGGGTAATGCCCGAGGAAAGACCAAGATCGGGTGCCAAAGGCGTTGTCGAGCCCTTAGATGAGAATGCTAACATTGCTGTTTGCCATCATCCTTGAGCCTAACAGACGCGTTCGCAAAACTGCCGTCAACGTCGGGACGGAGGATCTGCCTTTGATCCGTAATGCGCTGCCGACTTCACCAGCCCGTCGAGGAAGAGACAAAAATCGCTTGTGTTAACGTCTAACAAAGGCTCATTCAAGGGCATGCCTGTCGATTCTCCATTGACGGCTACCTCTTCCTCCTTTGCCCAGGCGAAGGAACACTGACAATGCCACATATCCAGAATATGCGGTTGACGACGTGCGCTCTCTTATCCGCAATCGTCCAAATCAAGATAAACTGCTTTCACATCCGTCTTTGTATCTGACAATAGTGTCAATATACGTCCTTGCACAAGGATGATGTGTGTACCATTTATCTGCGAACAGTGTATACTCGCACCCCCTGCAAAAGTCGCCCCCAGTCCCGAGGTGATAAGCGCATGATAATAGGCAGCTTCCCATTGTTGAATATTCCACGCCATGACGTAAGAGTGGGGTCTGGAGCGTAACCTCAATTTCGAGGGCGGCATTTAACCAATCCTGATTCTGCTCGGGTAGCCTTCACGTGTTTAGTCTTGCACGCGAAGGAAATACGGAAGAACTAGTCCATGTGAGAGGTATGAGTGCGTTCGCAGAAGGTGTGGATTTTGACAGAGTATTTGCAGTCTATTCTGATCCGAATGGCGTAGTGTTCGATGTATGCAGTCGAGTTCATTGGCAAACGTAACGGAGAGGGCTTGACCTGCAGTGGTGGGAACGAGGAACAAAAGCCGAGATCGTCTCTTGTCCAAAATCATCAAGCTAGCGATGAAGGTGTTGTGAGAGCAACAATTTCTCCGTGGGACATCATATTGCTGCGTCGTATCGATGGCATTAAGCGCCGTTGTCAAAGGGTATCTTCGCAGCCAGAGCTATCAGGAACGAGTAAGCCTCCAAACCACGAGAGATTGTGGCAAAAAGGACCGACCCTATGACTCATTCACCCGTATATCTTGCTACTGCATGATGAGATGCAGTCGTAGCAAGAGCGCCGAGACTCCCTTCTCACAAACTACACAGCCCACCTCTTAAAAACGAGGCTGTCGTATTTCGATCCTCCAGATTGGCACATGTAAGACAGGGAGTGCTCGTTAATCAGTAGTCCCGTCGACGGCTTGTTCGTCAGAAGACGGTCGGTCGTCGGCAGTCAAAACTCGGTGATCCTCACAGATGCACGTCCAGCACCTGCTGATCCTGCAATATGCATGCACCCTCGGTAGCGAGTTCGGGTATTGTGAACGTCGGTACCAGGAAGGGAAGTGTCGTAGGGTATGAAATGGCGCCCTTCCGGCGTAGGCGATTAAATATCCGTACACGCATCCTCTTCATCTCTCTTCAGCACAGTACCTGGGCCGTGTCTATCCACCTTTTTGTAAACCAAGACGACGGACAGAGTCTCTAAACACGCAACGACTATTGCGCAGATGAGACACAATGTGGCAGTGTATTCAAGGATGTACCCACCAAACATCTCAGAGATCAGGCAGCCCGACAAGCTAAACGCGTCTCTCGTCATTCCACCATAGGCATCCAGAATTATCGGAGATGTCGGTCGACCTCGAATTTGCGAAAGGGAGAAGCCATGAGGTAATCGATGGATGCCAGCAATAATCTCTATTGGACGAGGAGGCGACGCATCAAATTGTTTCCCTTTAATGATTTCGGTCACCGTTAAAGCTGCTGGTGGTGGAGGTGACCGGAGAGGTAATTTGAATAATATTTATTTATTTTAATATTTGACAAGGCATAGGTCATGTGACTATGACCGCCATGTCCCCAGACTTTCAATTCATGCTCTATTCGACGAGTCCACTCACAATCCGCCCGTCGAATATTTCCCGCACAATCCTCCTCTCTTATGGCTCTAAAAATCATCAGCCAACCTTCATTTATCTGGGGGGGAAGACGAACAAGGTATGTACTTCTTAGTTTTCATTCGTCTGTGCGGGTATTCATTTATCTTCAGCTTTCATCGATCGCTGCTGGGCTCACTCCTTATATACACTGAGCAACCCCAAAACCATGTTAGAGCAATTGCAGAAAGAGGATATTTGACTTGATTCCTTCAGGTGAGTTTTTTTTTTCGATACTTGTGCGACTAAGATTTATATTGTTGCTTAGTACTACACCTGCTCCAAATCCTAAGCTCGAAGCTGTCGACAACTTGGACGAAGCGGTCATTCGATAAAGATATCTGTGTACTCAAGGCGGCGCCAATGGGCAGAGGGGCTTTCCGGTGGAATGGTCCTGACTAGGAATGCTCGTCAAGCTGCAGCAGGAGCAGTAACGGTGCCATAAAACCTAACCCATTACACTTCGCCTGTGCTTCCACCCTTTCGCCTCAGGCTCCTACTTCAATGCGTGTATTTTCTCCCGACGACCCTACCCTACCTGTGTGAGCTACCGCATGATGACGCTTTCGAGTTCAGCATTGGTCGCAAGAGGTGGGCGGCATCCGCATTTTCTTTAAACGTGCACTCACACGTCATTTAGATTGTCTTCTGGTCTTTGTCTGGCTTCATGCGGAATGTTCTGGGATTTACGCTAAATTCGACGGTATGCGAGGGGCAAATTGGGAATGGACGACGAGGTGGACGATAAAGAAGAATAGCAGAACTTCGTTTGCGTATCAAGCAGGATATCCTCCGAATGTATTCACCTAACCAGTCGCCTGTGTCACGTTCCAGCATTGGCTATTACGCTGGCCTCCTCATTTGATTCTTCTATCCACCAACACATATGTTACATACCACCCAGCGCGTCGGCCAGAGATCTGTCTCTCTATTATCACAAGCACGTGGTCGTGCGCCGAGGGTCCTGCAAACAGTTACGAGTCCCGAGGGTATCTATCCATCTCATTCCCTCGCACGGTGACTCCGGTGAATCTTATTTGGCTCTCGACGCTCGGCTTGCGGTCGGTTGCTTTGCTCGGGGTGTTGTCCTAATGCCGAAGCGCATTTCAGTGACGATAGTGGATAGGCTGAGCGCCGGAAACGAGATAGCGCTAGGATAGGAATAGGACGACGTTCCATCTCATACAAGGTGGCGAGGAAGGGAGGGGGAAGCCGTTCATGCCGACAGCAGAATGGGCTGTACACTCGAAGGTGATGCGTTGGAAGGCTAGGTCCGGTGGTCGTGAGTGAGGTGACGTCGAGACAGGGAAAGCCGTACGAAAGGAGGCGACGAAGGAGATCTTGCCACCACCTAGTAACACCAAGAATCATCTCGAGTTCATGGAAACCGCAAAAGATGCCACAACGAATGGCAAGAAAATGCTTATCGTACAGAGGGCCTGCGATGTCTGCAGACGCATGAAGAATACGTACGTGCCCATTCCCTGTTCGTTACCGCAAAAGTCCTTATATTTCTTTCCAGTTCGATGTAGAGCGTTTATTTTCACCGGGATTACGAGGAAAAGGCCAAGTGCCATCCCAACGGACGCATTCGCGAGACTGCCCTCAGCGTCTTCGATTCTTAGGACAACAGTGTCATCGTTGACTCACAATGTACCGACTCCTCCAGTACCGCCAGCAGGGTAAAAATCACCTTGTTCAACGCCGAACGCCGAACTATCCAACTGTTGATTCTCCGTCAATGACGGCGAGCTCATCAGATGTTTCTGTCTGACGTACCTCCGTAACCTTCTTTGGCTAGACGAAAACTAACAAGTCGTCATCAGCACCACCCATCAATGAGAATCTAACACCGCTAAAGGTCGGCAATGGCCACTTTACCCTTGTAGATGTTCCTCGACGACCTTCGCTGCCCAAATGAAGGACACGAGCGAAGGGAACACCCGATTCCACGCGGGACATGCCGCTTCTGGAAGCCCCTGACGTGATGCTAGTCGATTTACCACTGCCAACACCTAATATCGCGCCGTCTCTGATGAGTCCAGGAGAGAAGAGGAAGGGACTAGACACAGGGCCACGACCCATCTCAAGTCGCCGTCACCCTTCGTATCACCTAAAACACCGCCATCATACAATTCTCCAGTTCCATTCCCACCCCCGGCTTCTCTAACTATCAGATCGCAACTCTTCTCGTGTTCGTACTCTCCTCCATCCCCGCCATCGTCTTCACGCGTATCAAAAAATCATCCAGAGATGAAATCCGAAACAAACCTAAACTCGCCGGAACGATGACGTTGGATGATTGTAAGGAGCAAGAAGCGTGAGGAGCCGTCATTAAGGATGACGATACCGATACGAGTTCCGAGGGCGATGTCCATCCCAGGAATGCCGCGGGTCCCAAGAGCGATAATAGGCGTGCTAGGATTTCATTGTTAGCTTTCGTATTTGGATAATTTATTGTATGTTTGTAAAAGCTTATTCAGAAGTTTGATTTACTCCTGGCGCTCAGGAAAACTTACTAGGGATAATCGCGATACTGCTTAGTACTGCTATATTTATTGGTAGACATGCTGTGGGCATGACAGGTTACAACGGTAATTTGGGTGTCCGTGAATACATAGTTAAACTTGATTAAATTCGAGCTAGCAAAGGACCATTTCAACTTCTTCCATAACTCTGAGTCCCCGTAGCCTCATTTGTTCTTCTTCTGACATACTGAACACTGATAATTTCTCAAACTTCCCATCCTGCTTCTGCCTCCCAACTACCCAAGAATATCCTAGTTGTGCCAATGGACCTTTGCTCCCTATCAGTGTATATGAGCCATGAGGTATCGGATATGCATGATTAGCAACAATTCTGAAGACATGGGGAATACCAGCACCATCTTTGATGACCAGTGCCCCCTCACGAGACTTCTCTGTGTGTAATGGATGAGATAATCCCCACACATCACCTGAATTGATACAAGGCCCACGGTAAGAGTCCAGGTCAACATCTGCTTTTTCTGACCGAACAACATGCTCCATCCACATAATTCCAAGAGGTGGCGGAAGGTCTGTCACCATTACCTGCTCCCATGAAGGTCGCCAACATTGTGTTCTGTTTCCAGGTTCAGGGTAGAAAAAAAGCAAATGTGCCCGATCCCTAGACTCCATTGCATTTACAAGCACTTCCCAGGCATCTTCTTCAGATTGTGCTGCATTATATATTGGGGTATACTCCAAATCTAAAAGGTATCCCAAGCCTGCAACCTTATCCAGAGGCTTTGTTGACACCCGATTCTGCATCTGTGACAGGAAGTCAAATACCCAGTAACCTCTCCGCATCTGCTTCAACAATACCAGTTGATCATTGAAATTCTTTTCTATGTCTTCTGTCATGAACCCACTATCACCAGTCTCTCCACCAATCATCATTGTCTCCTCACTAATCTCCTGTAGTGTCCATGCTCGATTGAACCAACAATGATCACTCTCAAAGTAGTCTGGTTTCAGGCACAAAGGCTGGCCCAGCCCACAAAAGTAGCAAACCACAGTCACATTTGAATACACCCACCCAATGGTAGGCACATCCAACATCCACTCTTCCACACGCAGATCCTCCCTAAGCCCATGTTCCTGCCTCAAACACAGGACATCCAACCATACATACTCTGCCCCTAGGTTCAACATCTCTATCTGAATCTGATCAAGGTTGGCATCCCTTGGCATTGGTACTGGCCATTCATGTCTGTTGATAGCTGTCCATGCATCGACACGATCCCTCTCATCCACCCATGCATGTGATATTCCCCATGGGTATTTGCAGGCAACCCAGTATGGCACCACCCGGTTAGCATACAGGTCCCAAACACGTCGAGGGGGGATATCTCTCTCGACAATCCTGCCATTGACAAGGGCACTCCGTCGCTTCTCTTGGTCCTTTCCTTCGGCGGTGTGTAATATGTGTTTGATGGTGGCATAGTCGGACCAATGGCGGCGCAAATGAGCGTAGGCTGTGCCGAAGTCATCATTTCGTGTGATGTAAGATTCAAGATCTGATTTTAGAGATGCCGTCAGATTGTACGATGTACCGAGTGTCACGTTGAGCGTCATCAACACCCGGTCAACGCCAAGTTCAGCACAGAGAGTGTCAGCTAAAGCAGATGGTATGACAGGCTTTCGACCAATGTATGACCGTTGCTTGAGCACCAGAATAGCCGATTCTACTTGTCTAGCCTCGGTGGGGGCAGAGAGTGTGACCTCAGGGAGGCTCGCATACTTGAGGTGTGCATGAAATGTGTCATTCCTTGTCTTGCCGGTATGCTTTGACACTTACCTCCTCTGCCTCCTCCTCCTCCTCCTCATCTTCCTTCCAATACTCGCCGGCTGCTCCTCCTAGTCATAGCAGAATGAGGGTACAAATCATCAAAAGCAAGACAATTGCACATACCAATGTCCATGGGCGATGCAGATCGATACCAAGCTTTGGTCACGAGAAGAAAATTACGCCGTGTTGTCCTCACGGTAAGAAGCAGACAATGGGACCGGTGCCGAGGCTATCGCCATCATGCTTCAGTACTGCCGAATGATAAGGATCAAAGATGTCCTAAGTGGACATACATAAACATTGGATATCCTCGTTAATCATAATGTACACAATGTACATCTGTCCGAGACCAATCGACTCAGCACTGCTCTGAGGACTCACTACGATTCATATATTCGATGCTATATCTACACAGTGTAACTATGACCGAGGACCATCATTATCCAATTCGGTACTCCTACCCCATCGTCACGCGAGCCGTCAAGCCCAAGTGTTCACAAACCCAAACATGCTTGTACGTTAACGTTACTATCACAAACGCGCCTACGGGCCGGTGTCCGGTGTCCTTTCGGGGATCCTCTCTACTCCTTTCTGCCATCATGTTCAGTTCTCCTCTCTTTTCTCATCATTTATAGCACAGGATAGCAAATTTCAGATTACCGCTTAAATACAGACGCAACCCTAGAGCAAATATGAATGAACTTTTGGAACTGCATGGACTATAAACTCAACGCCGCCGCGGTGACACGTATTGAGTCCTAGGATCGCTCATGAATGGCATCCGATGCGACACTGACTCTTCCATGATTTCCATCCTTCATCATGGCTAACCCGTTCCGGACAGGAGATCAAAAAGTGCATACAGTCTCAACCGAGAGCTTCAAGATGTTCACAACATATTTAGGCCATGTTTCCAGCGTCTTCTGGCAATTATTGACCTTCAGTAATTTGAGGCACAAACGGCCATCAAACCCTACAGCGAGCCCGGCGAAATGGAGCAAGTGTTTGCTGAGGGTGGGAGAAAGGATAACTCGACAAATGGCTTCAATGCTGAGCGTCTACCTACTAGCGCTCACGATGACAACCAGAATATTGAGTGCGAAGGCCATCCAGATAAGAATCCTATATAATGCCGTGACCATAGCATCATACTGAAGATCCAACCACATCTAGTCAATCGTTCTTGGTCAGACGCCCACGAGCTTTACTACTGACTGTCGAGTGGATGTGAAAATATTCTGTATAATCTAATATTCCCTCTTTGATTGTCCGTATAGCAATGGCACAATAAACAATTTCTCGGGGGCTGTCCATTTTAGTGCTTTTGCTAATAGTCTGGAAATGGATGGCCTTTATGGCGTGGTGGACTGTTTGTGCCATCTGATGACTGAGTCCGGACCGACTGATCCATGGACAAACACCGCAAAGCACCATCTTGTTTGCTGACTCGATGAACTCAGCAACGGCCTCTGCGGTGCACGATGCTCCGCGCGCACATGTAAATGGTCTCAACATCCCTGTGGACTACAAGATGCCCAGTGATCTGGCCCAAGTTCGCGACCAAGCAGCTAAAGGTGATTTATAGCGTACACCCTCTGATAGTACCATAGCTCAAAGTCTTGTACTGACCTGTGACAATGAACAGTTGCCGAACTCATGCTAGCTCCGATACCACCTAGACTTGTTGCTCTTAACGCTGAAGGCGTGCCTACAGGCCCCCTTCCGCCGGCATTGTGGTATAACTCTATGCTTCCTCAACTCTTTCAATTCAGCTATTTCTGCTTTATCGAGGATGGTGAGTTTCACTGCACTCAGATATGTATCTTTCTAATAGCATACAGTTCCAGAAGATATTTTACTGCAATGTATTTGGGCTCTCGAATGGTGGATTCGTGCCTTTCTGGAAGCCACAGACGAGCAACTGAGGATCTTCCATCATCTCGCACCGCAAGAGCAAGGACCCGATGGTCTAACCGCAGAGACAGAATGGTACATCGTAGTGAAGTGTTCCACTACAAAATGCAAAATTTCTCGTGTACTGATTGATTGCTTAGCTTCAAAATTGCCGATACAAGCTTGCCGGTCACTTTCTGTGAGTATTTATTCTGGCGTGGCACCTCACCTCTGATCTCTTGACAATGTAAACTAGTAAACCACAAGTCAACCAACCATTGGAAGCTCTCCGCTATACTCGATGTTCCATCGAGGCAGACAAGAAGCGCACTGGAAAGTCCGATATTTTCCTTATAAACCCGTGCGTATCCACAATTGTAGCCACCTCATCCACATATTGACTGTCACTTTAAAAGGGGATCATACGCACGGTTTTCTGTATGCCTCGCACGCGCAAGAACAGATGACGTTGAGGCAAAAGCAGCATTATCGCGTATCATTCGCGACCCAACATTCGGTACAAACAAGTCTGTAACCACTGTGTATCATGTCGAAGCAAAGGTGTATCTTGCCCGTGTACTTCGGCGACTTGGAGAAGACAGCGAAGCGCATAAATTGTATATCGAGTGGCCATTGCTTTTAATGATGTTGCCTGATAAGCTCTATAGGGAGATATGGCTGGTCAGATGGCTCAAGAAGCATCCGCAAGGATTTAAGAATTCCGATTTGGTACCAATGTTCACTACGGATATCGATCCAGCCGTGGATCCGGTTTTCGCGGGCCTCGGTGGATCAAAGTGGTTCGATGATAGGAAGGCAGCATCGAAAATACAAATTATTGAAAAAAGGAGCTGCGGAAACTGCCGCGCCAGTGAACCCCAAGTTAAATTGTCGAAATGTTCGAAATGCAAGTATACATCTTACTGGTCAGTGATAACTCGTTTTCTTCTGGAATACGCAATCCTGAAACAACAGCCCCAAGTTCTACAGAGTGCCAGAAAACGAACCGGCGCTACCACAAGTATATCTACCATTATGCATGCTTTATGGAAGTGCTCACGACGCTCCCGTATGATACAGGATATCCTGCAGGTGAACATATCAGCTTGATCACTAGATATAATGTTAATGGTGATATCAGAGAGAATGCCGCAGGTTTCTGGAGATTAGCAGATCTTAAGACGAAGGATGCCTCTGCAGCACGACAATTCCGAGACTGGATGAATTTCAGAGACAACGCAAAGCTAAAAACGATAGATAGCTTTACACATGCCCTTGGACTAGCGCGCGATGCATCACGAGGCCGAACACACATTATATATCAGGAAGTCGAGTATGCTCCATCCGTAATGGGTGATTTCGACCAGTTCAGAACCACAGGAGTTGGAGTTTTCAAGCTCGAGGATGTCTGGCGAGACATTGAATCGAGAATGAAACTAGATCCTGGCGAGGGGAAGGTGTACATCCGCGAGATGCTCGAGGAGTTTGATCATACATCTAGGCAAGGCCGGGTTGAAGAAGCGCTCATTCCTATCTTCGTTTTGGTGTTCTGTGGTATCAGAGCGTGTATTTCAATTAGTGTGTTGTTTCTCTGTCTTCGAAGACCTGTTGCGATGTTACACCTTAATTTTAGGCCATTTTTCGCAAAAGAAGGTATCATCCATGCAATTCAATCCGGATTGGAGACAGGATGTAGATATGAAAGGCTCAATTCCTCCTGTTAACATCAAGTTGGGCGACGGCAAGATTCCGGATGCAGAACATATCTTTTGAAGTTACGAGTCCAATCATCATTATCGACTACACATCAGTAGCTAACGTTGATGCATTTAGTTTCCACGGGAAAGCAAGGACAAAGTACCGCTTGAATACTCTATTTATGTATGAATGTGTGCGCAGATAATGATAAATAATGATTTGTACTAGCCATCTACCCGAGATGACATGAAGTCTTGTCTGAGAGCTGGGCTCAAGCAGTAAGGGATACTGGAGAATATACGAGCCATTTTACGGAGCTATAACAAACTCGTAGAGCTACTTAAGCCGCTTGACGTTGAAGGATCTGGTCAGGAAAAGAAAGGCGGGAGAGAAAGGCGAAGGAACTGACGCAGAAATCTAGGGATCGAGGCGCCACCACCTCGAAGCAGGCTGCTAGTACTGGACGAAATGCTAGGTTGAAATTCGAATATCGAAACGAGAAAGGGGAAAACTGAGGAAAGACATACCGCATCGTCGAAGCTACCAGTACAACTGTTCTTTTCCAGCCACCCCCGACAGTACAAATCTCCGTCACCCATCATTGATCAGACACCTAGAGGAGGTCTCTTCCGAGTAACCATTCGGGCACTGTCTGCGAAGATATCTGCATCAAACGCAAATACTGCTGCTGAACTTAGTTTTCAGCAACCCTCGAAAATGAGTTTACTATCTTTGACGGCGTCAACATCGTGGGACGCCTATATCGGCATCGTAGGTCCATAGGTCCAGGCCAGTGTTGAGGCCCGGGCAAGCAATCTTCTATGGGAGTGGACCCTGGTCACAAACGGCGAAATTGGGATGTGTGCTGTTGGCGGAGGGAATGAAGAGGGGACAAGGGAAAGGGACATTGTGGTGGTAAAAAACCAAGATAAGTGGCGGAGAAATGCGCACCTGAGGTCTTAAATTACACTGAGACAACAAGACAACAGGAGCGTGGAACGTAAGGTTGTCGGGAAAGTTGATCGTCGAGGCAAAGCACCAGGTGAAGAATAGGAAACACAGGACGAAGTGTAATGACAAGCCGTCTCCGTTGAATAGCAGATCATTGTAACGTTATACATGTACGATGTTCCGACCAGTCTGTAGTCCTCGTTGCCACCTACCTCATAGCCTGTGTGTACTCTGGCGAAACCATGGTAAATAAGAATACAGCAATATCATGGGGATCTTCTCAAAGTTTACCATACAGTATTATGTCGTTCACTACATTCATTTGCACCATTCTCGTTCTAGCTACTCTGATATATTCCGATTGGTTTTGAAAGTCTTGTTAAAACGGAGGACAGTCATCGTGGCGGATGGTATGGCGCAAAAATTCCGAAGAAAGTGGCTCATGTCTCTTGCGCCTTTCACGAGCGATTTTCCAGTTTCCTTCGGTTTCATTTAAACTATCATACTATAACACTATAACCTATTGTAGGCTACAAGTTACGGCCCTTTAGATTCTCCATTGTACTTGAATAGCTGGTCGAATCCATCGGAACGTCACGCCTCATCCTTGGCTTCTTCCATCCTGATCCACATACCTGCCTATCGAGCAAAGGTCATCTCAAAACAAGATGCCAAATAACTCTTAAGACCAACCTTAGCATACATAGTCAAATGCAACCCGAACATAATCTTATCTCTCCCTTTAGTCGTTCCAGGAGTCTCGGTCCAACTTCTGGGAGGGATTCCTTCAGCAGGTTGAGCATCTGTCGCAAGAGTGAAGGATGAAAACGTCTGGAGGAGTCGAATAAGATAGTACGATGCTTCGTTGTATGCAAACTAACGAACAACTTTAGAAGTGCTCTGCCACAGAATAAAGGCTCTCACCTGTTGGCCGAGACAGATTCTTGGTCCTGCATTGAATGGGACAAAAATAAAAGGGTTGGGAGTCAAATATCTATGCAAACGACTGTCGAGGAATCGATCAGGATCGAATTCGAGAGCTGGATTTATGCTTAAGTCAGTAATATACTTGTAGCGATAGTTATGCCCTACCGTCGGGGCCCCATAAGTCCGTCCGTCGATGCATCAAGAATACAGAATACGTCACCCTATAGTATCACATCAGGTAAATCCAAGGATACGCTAATATGACGCAGCACTAACCTCGTATCGCTCGGCACGTAAAATGGTGCACGTCCTTTGTTCGGAAGCGTCGTTGCCACTTTGGATAAACTAGTACATCGAAGTGTCAAGGCAAAAGGCAAAAAGGAGTGATAAAACTTACCGGCCGTTCAGGGGACTGAAGTTTAGCGCTGTTAGTATCTCTACTGCCCAGAAATTGCACCACGTACACAGATGGGTATAGCCGTAGAGTTTCTAGGCAGATATCGTCAGAAATGGATTTGAGAGAATTACCGGCAACCGTACCATTCAGGAATGCTCGCAGATATTTCATATCACGGACGTCCTCGTACGTGGGTGTCTTTGTACTCACTTTCTCCAGGATCTCAGAGCGTAAGCGAGTCGCCATTTCAGGATGTTCACACATCATATACACGGCGAAAGTCAAAAGAGAAGCCGTCTACGCGGACATCATCCATATATTTATTTAAACAAAGAGACATCGAGGGGCTTACAGTGTCTCGACCAGCAACCAAGATGTTCGTAAGCTCGTCTTGAATGACCTTAGTATCTATAGGCATCATTGTTAGAAACACTCGTCTTTGAATGGTAGACAACGACACGTACCATCGGTATTCTCCACAAGACGAGCCAATAAGGACATCCCCTCATCGGCGTCCTTCCCATCATCTACCATTTTGTCACCTTTGGTCTTTTTATGGAGCGCCTCGACGAGCAGAGGCTCGACGAACTCATTAACGACTTGCCGCATAGGTTTCACTGCGTCTGTCCAGAATTCAAAAAGTGGCCAGTACTGCCCTCTTTGGAGACGAAGTGCACTATTCCCTTGTGCCGCGGCGAATGCCTTGACAAAAGTATTGGAAGGGTGGTTGACAAAGTGGGGATTGTCGGCAAGTGGAGATCCCGCCGGGTAAGGGAGACCCGCGGATGTCGAGTTCACATCCTTTCCAAAGAGATATTCAGTAGCGGAGTCCAGGGTGAAGCGAGCAACGACGTCCTATCGCTGTTGTGAGAAGGTTGTTGTAAAGACAGATGCTTCGAAGAACTCACCTGAAAATCAACCGGACATCCCTCCCTCAGTCTCGATTTTATTTGAGAGATAGTACTGGTGGCGTGTCTCTCGAAGTTGTCAAAGTCGGAAATTCGGTCCTTGTTGAAAAGCGGTCTCGTCATTGAGCGATGAAATCTGGTGCGACATTCAGTGCAAGTAGACTTTTTACAGGGTATACTCACTTCCAGATATCATCTGTTGCACGAAAATATTCGGCATGTGACACCAAATGCAGGAATAGCTCTCACCATCTGAGTTGAAAACGCCCGCACCAAGAAGAGACTCTGCAGCAACATAGAAATGATGACCTAAAGTTAAAGCCGATAAGCAAATGGTAACCTTGAGCTGGCTAGCAAGGACAAACCTTTTTCAAAGTCTTGGAATTGAGTCGCTAGGATGGCCTGAACGTGTCGGTCAGAGGGGTACGGTTGAGGTGATTAGTGGTCGCAACATACTTTGATATGGTCCGGTTCAGTGGTCAAGATCTCATGTTGCCATCAGATTGAGAGGCGCAAACAGGGCCACAAAGTGGACTCACCCGTCTGTCCGAAAATGTGTTGAAAGCAAAGGTATTTCCATATTGTTCACTCCACTTCTGGAACACTTCACCTGATTGTAACCCGATCATTAACTAGAGGCACCTTGTAGAGTCTAGACGGAAACGCACTGGGGTATCCATTCCTAAAACCGTATACCAGTTTTCGTAAAATAGAGAAACTGCCTCCCTGAACGCTCGGTGCCATGATCGCGCCTCGCGCGGCGGCATCCCTTTTGATTTTGAAGCTCATCAAGCAATTGCGAGCCACCGTAAAGATGAACTGCGAAGCCAAAGGGACGAAAAAGGAAATCCATAGAGGAAGATTGAGACCAGCTAAGGATTGGAGAGCCCAGAAAGTCGAAGATGGAATGAGAACGACGAAGAACAGCGCGCGGGACAGAAAATTTAAGCCAGGTGGTGGAGAGGTGATAGTCATGATGGGCAAGCACAGAACAGAACAGAACAGTGGCAAGTCTCCTTAGATATACTGGTGGCGAATAGTACCACCTATGGGCCACTGTCAACCTTGGGAATACCGAGTCATAAGAAATGACTGGACGCATCAAAACCGGCTAATACCTTTCCGGATCCGAGCATCCGTCTTTTTTTGCTTCTATCTGCGTTCTGCATTCTCGTCATGAGCGGTAGTTGCGCGGGAAGAGCATCCTTCCGGCTTCAAGGAATACCGGTTTCCGATTCAAATTGGTCAGAGGCAATTGGCCCAAATTCATCCGCCTACACTAAAAAGATCAGATTCTCTTCTAAAAAAAACAAGATATGTCGCATGCCAAGGGAAAACTAATGAAATGTAAGCTCCTTCCTACGGTGAAAGGCGAGTTGTTTCGCCAGCCAACTTCCATATATAGAGAGAGGGAGGGCAAGGGAGATACGAGTGCCGAGAGTGTCTTCAGTAGCCGGTTGCCAAGTTAAAAAATGAATCAACGAACGACGCGTTCAGTCACGTGCAGTTGCCCCCTTCGGGAATACGCGGATGGGATTTCTTGATCCCGCCAGACCACCATGGTCCATCTTCGCTTTTTCAATGCATTTCAGACGCCGACCATGGCTATCATTGGCAAGGCTAGCTATTGTTTCTCGGTGAATGCGAAAATACTTCTCTACAGTCGAAGTGTTATCGTGTCAGATTATCTGTGTAGTAAACCAGTTTATCGCTTGGAATGAATGCCAAGAGACCGGTGCACCCTGAAGCTTGTGATAATGCGTTCTGATTATACTATTACATTTCCATTTATACCATTGCTGATGGTGTAAATGGACAGCCTGTATGACGTGGTAGACAGGTTGTGCCATCTGACGACTCATTCCGGACCGACTGATCCATCAACAAAACATCGCAAAGCTTTGTGCCGGTACACACATCGCCATACACCGCCACATCATCTTGCTTGTCCACGCGATGAACCCGACGACAGCTTTTGTCTCCCAAAGTGCTCCGCGAGCATATGTACATGGCCCCCTCAGTGTTACTGTGGACTACCAGATGCCCGATCTGTCCTTGGTTCGGAGCCAAGCTACCAAAGGTAGGTCTGCACCATCGATTAGCTCCGCATCTTGTTCTGACCTGTGTCATGAACAGTTACCGCACTTATGCAGGCTCCGGTACCTCCCCGGGTTTTTGTTCACAATGCTAGAGGCGAGGCTATAGGACCCATTCCACTGGCTCTGTGGTACAACGATAGGCTTCCCCAGCTCTTTAAGTTCAGCTATCTCTGCGCTATCGAGGACGGTAAGTTTTACTGTATCTCCAGATATATACGTCTCATAGCATATAGTTCCAGAAGATATTTTACCACAATGTGTTTGGTCTCTCGAATGGATAATTCGCGCTTTTCTGGAAGCCTCAGACGAGCAACTGAGGATATTCCATCATCTTGCGCCCGAAGGGCAAGATGATAGCATGCCCCCAGAGATAGAACGGTACTTGGCGGTAAATTGTTTCACTACATAATGCAGATCTCTGCTACGGTCTGTGACACGTTTGGTGGCCGCACAGAGCCGCGATGTTCCTCATTGGCACCGCATACCGGTTGTTTGAACAGTGAACTCAGCATGTACTAATTGATTGTGTAGCTCAAAAATTGCCGATACAAACTTGTCGATCATTTACTGTGAGTATTTTCCTCTGGCGTAGCACTCCGGCACCTCTGATTTATCGATGATGAAATTCTAGCTCACCCCAAATCAACCAACCATTGGAAGCTCTCCGCCATATTCGATGTTCCATTGAGGCGCTCAAGGAGCACAGTGGAAAGTCTGATATTTTCCTGATAAACCCGTCCGTGTGCGCAATATTAGCTCTCTTCCCTATATTGACCGTTGGGTGGAAGGGGGTTATACGCTTTGTTTGCTGTCTGCCTCGCACGCACAAGAATAGATGACGTTGAAGCAAAAGTAGCACTATCGCGTGTAATGAAAGATACGACTTTCAAGGCAGGCGCTCTAACTACTTGTCATCGCGTGGAAGCAACAGTGTATCTCGCCCGCGTACTTCGGAGACTTGGGGAGGACAGCGAAGCGCATAAACTGTATGTTAACTGGTTATGACCTTTAGTGGCCCTGCCACTTGATACTTCCTTTAGGGAAATGTGGCTTGTCAGATGGTTCAAGAAGCATCCGCATGAATTCGGTGATAATGTATTGGTGAAAATGTTCACTACCGACATCGATCCCGCCGTAGACCCTGTTTTTACAGGCCTGGGTGGATCAAAATGGCTCGACAATAGGAAGGCGACATTGAAAACGCAAATCCGTACAACTAAGACTTGCCGACACTGCCACGCACGCGAACCTGCCGTCAAATTGTCGCAATGTGCGCAATGTCAGTATATGTTTTACTGGTCAGTGATAAATCCGCTCTTTCTGCAAAGTCCTAAGATTGTGTCTCCAAGCTCCAAAGAGTGTCAGAAAATGAACTGGCCTTACCATAAGTACATCCTTCCCTATACATTCTTACTATGGAAGTGCTCATAACGTACTTGAAAAATACAGGGTATACTGCAGGTGAATGCGTCGGCTTGATCACTAGATACGATATTAATCATGACCTTAGAGAGGCTGCTGCACTATTGAAGAAAATAGCAGAAATTGAGACAATCAATGCTCCCACAGCACAGAAGTTCCGAGACTGGATAGCTTATAGAGATAATCCAAGGTCGGAAACGTTAGAGGACTTTGCGCATGCTCTTGGACTAACCCGTGATACATCGCGAGGCCGAACGCACATCGTCTATCAAGAAGTCGAGTACGTCCCGTCGATAAAGAATCAGCTCGACAAGTTCAGAACCACAGGAGTCGGAGTATTCAAACTCGATGATGTTTGGCAAGATCTTGAACTGAGAATGGGACTAGATCCCGGCGAGGGGAAAGAATATATCTGCGACATGCTCGACGAGTTTGATCATGGACCTGGGAGAGGACCAGATAATGCAGCGCCTCTTCCTATGTTTAATTTGATGTTTTCGGCTACAAGTGATGTGCAAGTGTATCTTCGAATCAGTACGTCTTTTCTTCCTCTTGACAGATCTATTGTGATACTTCTTTCCGACTCAAGCCAGTATTTCACGAGGGAAAGTAGCATTCATGCGACCCAAACCAGACTGGAGACGGCACGTGAATACGAAAGGTGAACCTCCTGTTCACATCAGTTTAGACGACGGCAAGATTGTGGATGCAGAATATATCTTTTGAAGGTATGAGTCAAACCATAATTAAACATAGATGCGTTTAGTTACCACAGGAAACCAAGAGCCAAGTAGGGGCTCTGCAGAGAGCTCAGATTATGGACGGCTATTAATGTTTGTATATGTGCTGATGAGTGATATTTTGTATATGGCAATCCTTGTGGGGGCGGGGGTTGACATTCACGGAGTACAAAATAATACATATCGTGCACTCCGTTCCTGCTTCGGTGCAACTTCTGCAGGCAAGGTGGAATAAGCCATTCGTACAGCTGTTGATTGGTTGATCGATTGTTTCAGTCAGTGGCATATAGCGCCTGTAAAGTGAACAATGCTTTCGAGAAGGAAGGACATCCTGTACGCGCGCGAGCGATATTCGTCTCATTTTTAATGGGCCGCACTCCTTTTATACTGTCCGGCTGCTGAAGACCAGTTCTTATAAGAAATTGCGTCTTACGTCGTGACTTGCCGTGGAGCACCAAACCCACTCATGCAAGGAGAACTTCATAGTAGAATTTAACTAAGGAAATGGCCAATGCAAGTAATGTCGCAACAAAGGTCGACATACGTTGTTTCTTTGTGCCAAATTGAATAAGATGAAGTAGGCCTGAAACAATGTAGAACGGGAACACGTAGCCGTAGCGGTAGATGTGCGGGAGAACTTCTCAATGGGGATGAAGAATACTGCGACAATGTCTGGAAAGGGCATCAGTTAGTTATTGAACAGAAAGGCGTATACAGGGATGTCAACAGCGTGATCCTAGCCCCACGGAGAGCATGCCAACGAAGTTGACTATCCGGAAGATCACGCGCTCAGAGGGTATGTGAAATAAGGGAGACAGTGGAAAGGCTTACTTTCTGTCAAAGTCGACTTAGAATGAGCGATTGGTGGTATAGTAGAAGAGGTGTCCATGTGGCAGACCAAGGTGCACAGATAGGGGGATGGCGCTTATCTGTGTGAGGGTAATTGTCATTCTAGATCTTCGACAATGCAAAGCCCAGTGACCCGTGCGTCCTTTTACCAATTACCCCTTTAGTTTCAGCAAGGAACATTTCCAGGGGTAGTCGACCGCGGATGAATGGCGGTGATTGGTACGAATTTGAGCGGTGATTTCCGTTTTCAGTACGAATCACGTGTTTTATTTTCAAATTACTGAATTTTCTCACCTTCCTTCAAACGTCGCTCTTCCCGCTCTTCCTCCAATTTCCCACTTTTCCTTCCGGGATCCTTATTAAGCGTCTACGACAATGTCGGCTGGGTCTCTTAGACTATCGCCGACGTCCAGTGCAAGTCTTGATCGTGTGCAGAACATACTTTGTTGCGGTAAATCAACCGCATTTCGTTCTTCCCACTTTCAAGCTGAACTCTACACAGTCACGACCGCAAAGGGATAGCGCCGCCACAGACGGAAATAGGCTAAAGTCGGACGTCAAAGTTGCCATCGAGAAAGTGCCAGCTTTACCGTCACCCTCGAACGTAACAGACATGTTTGCAACACTTTCGTTAAAGTCTTGGATTTTTCCGCGCAGGATTCACCTTTGACCTACGACGCGGCTGCGACTTCACCAGCCTGTTGAGGTGGAGACGTAAATCGTCTAGTTCGATGTCCAATGCACTGAGTGTAGACTGATTCGAGGACATCGCTGCCGATTCTCCGTCGACGGCGACCAGCTCATCCCCCCGACCTCCTTTTCCTCAAAACACGGCGGATACATGTGTCGGGGTACAGAGTCTGCTGCGCTGAGGGTTGATAACACGCACTCTGGGCTTGTACTATAGATCCCGCGATGATATCCATGGCCCAAATGCGAGCCGCCAGCCCATCAAAAGAATCGCCCGATTCTGAAGGATGTACCGATACCTCTTGCGCTTGCTTCCTTATCACCATTGGTCCTCATGGTTCTCTCCCTTCCAGCCGGGCACGTATACGTGTCTCTGGAGAAGAGGGTATTCCACTTCGAGTTGAGGATGTCCAAGTTTGAGCGTGCGTGCAAAGGGCAGACCCGAGATGGATAGGTTGGACAGTACTTAGAGAGTGTGTTATTGGTTTAGTTCGAGGGGACAGTGAGCGTTCCTCGGACCTAGGTGTCTAGCCACTCCTCTCTGCTGTATGTCGAGGCATTCAGCGGGTCTGAATACATTTCTTATGGGGCCTTACTGTACATTGGTGAGGGACAATCTCTATTACGTGTATTCGTATGCTGATTAGTATGTCCACCCACAGATATTCTTAGTTCGGTGTCTATACTCTATAGGCGCTTATTCGAAGCAGCCCCAAATGTGTCCGCCGCATGGTTGACTTGCAGCTTTACTTCAGGCTGCTCACGATTGGTAACCTCCACCTACGCTCTTTTCTCTTGACCACTATGTCGTGGATCGTGCGAGACCCACCTTCTCCCCTTGTCGATAATTCCCCAAAGTTAAAGGACGAACTACCGAAACCGGAGGGAAATACTGTGGCCCCTTCATCGACTCCAGAGACAGACTCCCTTTCCCAACCTTTTCGTCCATCTCTACCTCCGCCTCTCAGGTTGGCTCTAGTCGAAGAGCAGTGGTCCACGAAGCCGCTACGAATCAAGTCGATTTTCTCTGCTGCAGGAACCGGAATCCAACCGGTCACCAGCCCTGCGTGCGGTATGGGGTGGAGCTTCAATCTTGACCTACCGGCTACTTCCGGTGGTAAAAAGGTTAAAAAAGGTGCAAAGCCGGTCAGCGGACCCAAGGGTGATATTAATACGGTTCGAATGCATGCTTCGCTCCAGTCAAGTCCTGTGGGGTTTCAGCCTGGAACCATATCGATTCGGGTATCGTTTAGGAGAGGAGATTGTGTCTTTGCAGTACTGAACAATGATGAGCAGAATTTGATGCTGAAAGGACAGAGTACCATTTCACTCGGCCGTTGTGATATCCCCCTCCCGTTGGACGAACTCTTTATCGACGTAGACGTCACCGTATTTCTTCGATCAGATCTAGCGGAAGACCCTCAAAAATTGTCTGCATCAATGACGAAAGCCATCAGGGCCTCGCTCGACGGCAACTTTCCTGTTGACGTCAAGTTTATGCTTTTTTCTCGTAAAAGCGGGGGGATGTCTGTATGTAGACTCCGCCCCATTTATGCGAGCGGCACCATTTTGAAGGGCCGCAACTCTTTCTTGGATAGCTGTAGGTCTTGTCTGGGTACTGGTTTCTTCGATGAATACTAACATTACATCTTCTTTCTAGTTATGGATGATTCTCGCGGCAGTGATAATATTCCCTTGCCTGATGTCTACCAGTATCCCTATGACGAAGACAGTGATCTGGAATCTGACATGGACGAGGATCCCTTCTGCGACGTCCCCGAAATGTCCGACATTGATAACAGAGAGCCGCGACCGGGTCTACCTTCCCGTCCCTTATCTCCCATCAAAGTCACGGATCTAGGCGCAGTGCAACCTACGCCACATGGATCTCCCAGCGACAAAATGTCGCCTGTAGCATCTATATTCGACGTTGTCATTCCTGGTGAAGATTCACCGACCAGACGCCTCGGCTCTCCGCCTCGCTTCGGAACGTCTGACAGCATCTGCATGCATGAGTATGACAAGGCGGAATTACCGGTGTACGATGCTGAAGCCAAGGAATCTACAGGTCGGTCTACCGAAGATTACCTGATCGACACAATGAATCCTCGAAAGAAGGTTCCGGCGCCCCTTATACACCTGGCATTGATCAATGACGTAGCTTTTAGGACGTGTGTACTGATACATCTCTACCTGCACAATAATTGACATCAATCTGCCGTCCGTTTAGTTTCCGAGCCTTGATAGTATATATGTATACTAAGGAGGTCGCTTTCATCCCGCTGAAATCCAGTGGTGGGCACTCGTATAACGTCGGTGACGCATGTTCTCCCAAATCGATGTATCGCCTTGCAGTCAAAGTAGGGTATTGTTTTTATTTTCTATTAACGAAATCTGACCCGTATATTCTAGGCCGGTCATGAAGGTCTAAAGAAACATGCATTCGACAATTTACGCTCTCAGCTCGCGCCTCAGAATATTATTACAGAAATCTTCTCAAAGTTCACTGCTGAGTATGTCCTCAGTCTTTGAAGGTTATTCATCGGGATCGCTGATGCGCTCACCGTCCTAGTTACCCTGAGATTTTTGACATGGAATTGACGGTTTTGTTGGACCACTTTACTGATCCTCAGGTCCGGGATGAGTGGGGAAGGATGATAGACATGGTAGTGAGCGGTCATCTTGCGCGCGGCGCCGACGTTCTGAAGAAAGTAACTCTCGCTTTACGCTCTTGATTGATCTTTTGAACTACAATTCTACACTTTTGTCATTTCTTACTCTACATCTAGAATCATTGGAATACCTTGCATTAAGCGTCATCTTTCGCTTCTTCCATTCTCACCCACAAACCACCCTGTCGAACGAAGGTTATTTTAACACCGAGTGCCAGATGCTTTACATGACTAACTTTCGCATACATCGTCAAATGCAACCCAAACATGATCTTGTCTCTCCCTTTCGTCGTTCCGGGAGTCTTCGTCCAGCTCTTGGGAGGGATTCCTTCAACAGGTTGAGCATCCATGGCGAGGCTGAAGGAAGAGAACGTTTGGAGAAGTCGAATAAGATAGTACGAAGCCTCGTTATATGCAAACTAACGAGAACGTTTAGGAACCACACTCTCGCCGAGACTGAATGCTCTCACCTGTTGGCCGAGGCAAATCCTAGGACCTGCATTGAATGGGACGAAAATAAAAGGGTTCGGAGTCAGATATTTATGCAAACGGCCGTCGAGGAAGCGATCCGGATCAAATTCAAGGGCTAGCATCAGGTATGGATCGGTTGAGCAATAGCAAGTGATACAATTGTTCACCCTACCGTCTGGACCCCATAAGTCCGTCCGTCGATGCATCAAGAAAACAGAATATGCCACCCTGTAGTATTCAATTGACAAGTTCAGATAGACTGAAGGTGACGATGATGGAGGACTTACATTGTATCCTTCTGGACATAATATGGTGCCCGCCCTTTGTTCGGAAGGGTAGTCGCTACTTTGGATGAACTGATATGATACATATCGGTATTACAAGAAGCCCAGGTAAGAAGCAATACGACGTACCGAGAATTATCAGGTCTAATGGTAATAGGTTTAGTGACTATCAGTTGCAAAAAAGAGCTCACTTACACAACTGGGTACAACCGCAAAGTTTCTGGATCGAAGTCGTAAAAAAACTGGTGAAGACAAAGACTCGTCACTGAGCGTACCATTCAGGAATGCTCGCAGATATTTCATATCACGAATATCCTCGTATGTAGGAGCCCTGGTACCAACCTTCTCGATGATCTCCGATCGTAAACGAGTGGCCATTTCCGGATGTTCGCACATCATATACACAGCGAAAGTCAAAAGAGAGGCCGTCTGGATCGAATGATATTCGTAGGTGCATTTAGGTGAAGTAAGCGCAGATACTTACAGTGTCTCTACCAGCAACTAAGATGTTGACGAGTTCATCCCGAATTACCTTGGTGTCTATAACCTTCTTTAGTGAAAACCCCGGTACTTTACTCTGAGCAGACGACACGTACCATCAGTATTCTCCACAAGACGGGCTAGTAAGGATAGGTTCTCATCGGAGTTGTCATCCTTCACCGACTTTTCGCCTTCGTCCTTTCTCTTGAGTGCCTCGACAAGTAGAGGTTCGACGAATTCATTAACAACTTGCCGAAGAGGTTTAACTGCGTCAGCCTTGAATTCAAAGAGCGGCCAGTACTGCCCCCTCTGCATGCGAAGAGCACTCTCTTCTTGTGCAGCTGCAAATGCCTTGACGAAAGTGTTAGACGGATGGTTGACGAAATGCGCATTGCCAGCGAACGGAGATCGAGCGGGGTAAGGGAGGCCCGCAGATGTCGAATTCACATCGTTCCCAAATAGATACTCCGTAGCGGAATCCAGAGTAAAGCGGGCAACGGCATCCTATTTTTGCTATTAGAAGGACATATGAACAAGTCCTCTGGGATACTGACCTGGAAATCCACTGGATATCCTTCCCTCAATCTCGACTTGATTTGGGAGATCGTACTGACAGCGTGTCTCTCGAAGTTGTCAAAATCGGAAATTCGGTCCTTGTTGAAGAGAGGTCTCGTCATCGTCCGGTGGAACCTAACAAGCTATTCAGTCCGGGTAGATGGAGAGATCAGAGTATACTCGCTTCCAGATATCACCTATTGAGCATCATCTCTGAGTATTTACGTCGGTAATTTGGACATACAAAAGACCCTTACCATCGGAGTTAAAAATTCCAGCGCCAAGAAGAGACTCCGCGGCGACATAGAAAGTATGACCTGGAGTTGAACTTCAATAATGAAACCGCAATTTAGTCAATGGTCCCAAACCTTTTTCGAAGTCCTGAAACTGAGTCGCCAGGAGGGCCTGATGGATTATAAGACGAATGTAACAAAAGGTAGGTGCAGACATCGCGTACCTTGATGTGTTCTGGCTCGGTCGTAAACATCTCGCGTCACCGTTGAGTGACTTAGAAACACGCTCAAGCCAGGACTACTGACCTGTTTCTCAGAAAAAAAGTTGAAAGTATAGGTGTGCCCGTATTCTTCGCTCCACTTCTGAAATATTTCGTCTGATAGCAGCCGACGGTCAGCTCATAGTCTTCGGAGTCTGAAACGGAAACAAACCCGGATATCCATTCATGAAGCTGTCCGACATTTTCCGCAAGATAGACATGCTGCTTCCTTGAACGCCAGGTACCATGACAGCGCCTTGTGCAACAGCATCCCTTTCAACGGTGAAACTCGTGTAGTAGTTGCGAAGCATGGCAAAGAGAAGCTGCGCGGCTAAAGGTACGACAAATAAACACCATGACGGAAGAATAAGACCGGTTGTCCGCAACAAGCTTTGGAGTGCCCAAAAGGTTGAACAAGGTAGTAGTACGACAAAGAAGAGGGCCCTGAACAGAAAAATGAAGCCAGGAGGTAGGCAGATGATAGTCATGACAAGCGAGGGTGAGAGGCAACTAGCAACCATCGTATATATATGGTGGCGAATGATGCTTACGATCGTTCCAGGGCCCGGGGGTGCAAGTAATCTGGATGACTAGACACTTCCAAGGATCACCAGTTCCAAGTATATAATAAAGCGGCTTAAGATACTATCCAAGCATAATCATTACGTCCTCGATCCGTGCTTCCGAAGTCTTGGGATACATGTCGTCATGTTGCACGGTGGTTGCGGTGGGTGGGTAGAGAGCAACACAACATTCGGTATAAATCAATACTGAGCTCCGATTATTGGGCGTAGACGATTGCACTAAGCTAATATACTCTGAAATTGAGCTTTGTCGAAAAGACCTAGGTGATCAGTGACTAGGTGATGCCGATGAAATGAGTGCCGTACTCGGTTGCATATATAGAAGTAATGTAAGTGAACAGAAACATCTGCCCGAAGAGCTTGAATCACCGTTGCACCCCACACGAAATCCGGTAAGCTCTAGAGTACAAGGCAACTCTGCAAATTTGCATCTTCGGGACCATCTAAACGTGAGATGTTTGTTTAAAGATCGTACACTGCAATGAACGGAATATCAATCAGCTTGCAGACCGATCCCGGCGTACCGATGAGGATGGCACATCATGGAAAGGAAGATGGAGTGGGTACCAAACAAGTCATAATATTGAACGCGTCGCGGATTAGTCACGCGACAGTTCAACGGCAAATCATGCTTCTCAGCTGCGGCGACTGCCTCTTGATTGCCTCGGTTAAATATGAGTGGACGGCTCTCACAAAGAGACGCGGCCTGCCGACGAGGCGACGCTACGGGCAATCAATCTATTTGGACATTACGGCAAATGCAACCTGGGGTCGATATTACATTACCCTTTACCGTGTCATGGTCAAATAAATTTAGGCTCACTCTACTATTTACACGGTGAACACATGCTCAAGGCATTCCTGTTCTATCATGATACACACATTTTGGATTACTCTCTCGGAAATCCGGGCGTTGAATTGGAACACATCGAAGAGCTTTCCGAGGAGACGTGCCGTAGCGCCAGACCTTGTTCTACGAGCTCAATATGCTGATGAGCCAGTATCTGCATTCTCCAGCATCGAACTTAGCCGTGTTCATGGAGGAAGCATTGGAGTTTTGACAGACAGGTCAGGGACATTGTGTTTCACAATCATGTAGCCGTTATTGGATTGAATTCTTTTAGGAGTCAGGTGCCCCGATGCTCTCCATTTTGGTTCCTCTTTGCAGCTGTTTGCTTTTTTTCGATACCTGCTATAAAACCCAGCAGGAAACTGATAGGCCAGGAAGGGTCGACAATGGCTGTCAGCGACCATCTACCGCCTGGACTTGCCTATCTATCCCGAGCTATTCTTCACATTTCCGTTCCATGCGTCGCATTTTGGGCTATTCAAGACGCGTTTGGTCTCAATTTTCCGCTATGGCATTCTTTGGTCATTCCGCTGCTCTTACATCTTTTCGTTGTCCTGTCTCGGAGCTGGTTCAGAAGCCTGGCTATCCGAAGGGATGCCGCTGCACAGGGCGCTCTTTCTGCGCCCAGTGTCCAGGGAGGCAGTATCTCGATCCTACGGCACATCGTGGACAGCGTCAAAGATGGATATCCCGGTTTGCGATGCCGTACGTTTTGAGAAGTGGAGTCTTGACTGACATGTAGATTATTAGATGAAGCGTTCCATGATTGGAGTGAGAAATACGGAAGCACCTTCTCTTTCGCCGTATTTTCTGATACGCGAGTAAGTTCACTGCCTTTATATCGGCGGTAACTTGTTCAAACGACGGTACATACCATAAGCTATTCACAATCGATCCAGAACATGTCAAGGTACGGTTTCACAAGTGAGCAGCGTCTCGACTTAATCATTATTCGCTCCTCTAGGCCATCCTAACGACCCAGTTTCAAAACTTTGAGAAAGGTGTGACAACCAATAACTCGTTTTCATGTTTTCAACAGCGATCAAAGGTGCTTTTTCCTTCGCCGCTACAAAGTCTTTGCTTGGCGAAGGTATCTTCAATGTGGATGGTGGGAAACTTATTTAGTACACATCTATGACGGCATTCACTGAATTGCAATAGGTGACATGTGGAAGTGAGCCTAGCGCCGATACCTGCATTAATGTCTTCTTCTCTTGACCCCACCTTAGGTTCCATCGGACAATGACACGGCCCCTCTTTAACAAAAATCGCATTTCAGACTTTGACAACTTTGAGAGACACGCAGTCAGCACAATAAGATTAATCAAAGCAAGGTTGAGGGAGGGTTATCCCGTCAATTTTCAGGTCAGTCGAATACTTTCTCCGATTATCCAGGACCGTTATCTCATGAGGAAATCCTAGGATGTTGTTGCCCGCTTCACTCTAGATTCCTCTACAGAGTATCTCTTTGGAAAGGACGTCAATTCGATATCCGCTGGTCTTCCTTATCCGGCTGGATCGGGCAATGAGCCTTCTGTCAAGCACGCATCACATGTTTTTGTCAAGGCGTTTACGAAGGCGCAGGAGCAAGTAGTCGTTCGTTTTCACAGAGGGCAGTTCTGGCCGCTCTGTGAATTCTGGGTGGATGAAGTGAAGCCGTTGAGGCAGGTCGTTGACGATTTTATGCAACCGACACTCGTAGAAGCGCTAGAGAGGAAGGCGAAAGGTGCCAAGGTTGAGAAAGATTTTGAGAGCATGTCCCTGTTGGACTGCCTTGTGGAGAGCACTGATGGTTTGTCTGCTTCGGGTTGATGCCCTATATCATGCTGATAGATGTCTGCAGATAAGAAGATCGTCCAGGATGAACTCGTCAATCTCTTGGCTGCTGGTCGAGATTCGGTATGTTCCTTGGTATCATTACGCTGGAACAAAGCTCAAGGCAGATCCTAACATAGGTCGCCGCTCTGATAACTTTTGCGGTTTATATGATGTGTGAACATCCGGACATGGCCGCTCGCTTGCGATCAGAGATCATTGAAAAGGTCGGTAGCCGAAGACCATCTGCCGAAGACATTCGCGAAATGAAGTATATGCGAGCATTTCTCGATGGTACGATGTTTGATTGTATTTTGATTCATTAACGAAAGGACGTTCTTGTTTAGAGACCTTGCGACTGTATCCGCCTGTGTATGTGAATCTTTTACCTTTGATATGGGTAGCTGAATATATCGGCTTTCAGGCCAGTGAACGCTCGGTATGCCATTCTTCCCGGTATTTATTTATTAAGACTCATCCTAATAACTAGCTTGTCGAAAGCAGCAACCACATTTCCGAAGAAAGGACATGCGCCTTTTTATGTTCCGAGCAGCACTGAGTCGGCGCTTCGTTCTGATGACCCTGCCTGGACTGTCTAATTTGCTGTTGCAGGGTACTTTTTTCCACGTTCTTGATACATCGTCGAACGGATTTATGGGGACCAGACGGTAAGAAAATTATATTACCTTTGCCAACTCTGACACCTCGTACCACTGCCTCCAGCTCTCGAGTTTGACCCAGACAGGTTCCTTGATAGCCGCCTGAACAAGTATCTAACTCCGAACCCGTACATCTTCATTCCCTTCAATGCGGGTCCAAGAATTTACCTTGGTCAACAGGTGCAAAAGTTCTCCCGCTGCGAAGGAGTGAAATCTCACATTCTTTTACTAGTTCACTTACAACGAGGCGTCATATTTTCTTATTCGGCTTTTACAGACGTTTTCTTCTTTTACTCTGGCCCTAGAATCTCAGCCTGAAGAAGGTATTCCGCCGAAGACTTGGACTAGAACTCGTGGGACGACCAAAGGTCGGGATAAGATCATGCTTGGGACTCATGTCTTGTTGTACGCGAAGGTATGATTCGAGTTCATGCCTACGCTTGAGTTGACCTTGGTTACTAGGGGGGCCTATGGGTTAGGATGGACGAAGCTAAGGACGAGGTGATGTGATACTGACATGCGTGCGCTCAAATCGGTTGCTAGTATGAACCCTCCGGGAGCGCTAATCGGACTATATGATTCATATTGAACCACGAACACAAGACTCGTAAATAGTTATACATCATCGTGCCGAACGGAAGAGATTACGTATATATAAATCGCAGAAGACTCCGAACTTAAAGACCAATTTAATACTTCAAGCGAAACGAGCACAGCACCAAGTACTGAAGACAGTTCTGATTTTACACCCTTGCCATCCGTGACTTTAAAGAGCGTTTCAGTTCGTTTAGGCTCATTAAGACCACACGTCGATTAGACAAAATCTATCGAGATAACTTCGAGTTTTTGGTCTCCATAGCATGAGACTGGATAGACCGTGTGAGAGGAAACTCGTGGCGTTCTGTGATGCAACAAAGTAGATTTCCCATGCTACTAAGCTATGGCTTACTACAGTGCGTGCTTTATCTTCACTTCATCTTCGGTTGTCTAGAGAACATAAGAAAACGACGAGCCGTGGTATCCTGTGATCACGGATACAACTCAATTCGGGAGCGGTTACGAGAGCATTTTCGTACTTCTCATGTTGTTCTCGCGTTTTTTATTGTCATTAGGCCTTTTGTTCTCCGGGCCGGATTGAAAGTGATCGATGGATGAAAAGGGTAAGAGCTTACATAACTCTCGCGAGTACTATATAGCTCAAACCTGCTTCACTGTATAATCATCTTACAATCCTCTGCTCGCTCTCTTCTTCGTTAACCATGGATGCACGATCTAACTTCAAACACCTCAGATCCACCAGCGACATCGATACCAATGATGCCCCCCCGCCTAAGCGCACCTCTCTCGTCCTTCTGAAGCAGGTACTCAGCGATAAGGACCTGGAGGTCATCGTGGCCCATGTTCATTCAACATTCGAATTCTTCCTGCCTTCTATCGATAAACTTATTAACAATCCATCGGACGCCGCCGGGTTGAAAGCTTTAGCCATAGTTCTGGGCGACATGGTAGCAAGTGCGGCACGATTCCCTCATTCGGATGTCCAGAGTGAATACAAGGACTGGGTGGAGTGTACGAAGCTTATAGAGTCTAATATGGAAGTATTCGATGCTACCATGGCTGCAGTGGAAGCAATCCGACAGGACAAGCCCGCAACAGATGAAGCCATTAGAAATCTTTTCAGACTTCGTGCGTTTCCAATCACACATCTTACGTGGCGTCCTAGTGCTTATTAGAGCTACAGAGGCCCTCCGATTGCCTAGAATCACATCTAACGAAGGATCTGGGCAAGGTGTGTACTGGATACCTATAGTTTACTATTGTTCTTCTCACTCTCGCAGGTGCGGTACACTCTATGTTAGTCGTTGCGGCCAAAAAATCATGGACATCTCCTTACATCGGTGACTGTCCTGCAAGACTCCTCGCCGATATCAACTCCCACGTCATGGCTGCTTATGCACAGGGTCACGGAAGCATCGGTGCTATGATCCAAAGCTCGGGAACAGGTAAATCGCGGACAATGCATGAAATCGCAGCAATGGTATTCACTATCCCGATTAATATCAGGAGCACATCAAGTGCTGATATAGGAGCCCGTCTGTCTTTTTCTTCTTTTCACTTAGTGTGTCTGACGTTCTGAACCTTGCAGCCTATCCGGAGCCAGATACCAGTGTGCGCGAATATCTGATCCCCAATGGAAATGTTGAGCTTCGCAAGCGATATCACTGCTTCCTACGAGCTACATTCGATTTAGTTAAGGAAGAATTTAGTCACCTCCATCTCGAGGAAGAAACTAGTTCCGGTAAAGCTTTCCATTGGAGAGAGTATCTATCAAGTGGAGATGTTCGCGAGACATTGTACAGCCGGATCGTCGAGCGGGCTATAACAGTGAGAACTTTTGATTTCAGTCAAGCCGATAGTACTGATGTCTCGATAGTATGAAGGAGATGCCGACCCCCAAACCGAGCCCCTTTTCGCTGTCAATCAGAGTTTTCGCGACTTAAGCAATGCGGTAGAATTGCGAGGTGGAGCAAACCCGCCAAGTGCAGTAAAACCGCAAGATGGTTTGAAGATCCTGATATACTTCGACGAAGCGCATACACTAGCCGTTGGGACACCAGGTCCCACAAATTACGACGCGTTGTGTTCGGCCCTCGCCGACATCGAAGGTTTCAATCATTTCGTCATATTCATGTCGACGACGGGTGCACTAAGGATCCTTGGCCGCCCCCAGCACGAATATCGTTCATCTAGGGCAGTGGCTCCAAAAACGACATTGCCTGCACCGTTCACAATCCTCCCATTCGACATCGGACCTCGTGTGCTGCACAAACAGGCAACTTTCGAAACGTTACGAAGCATCAAACATCTTGCTGCTTTTGGTAGGCCACTGTAAGTTCGGGGCGTTCCATTCGAAATCCTTGTTGCTGACCTTACTTTAAGGTGGCATACAATGCTCGCGGCAGGAGCATCACCGACATCGCTCATCACCCTAGCACGATCAAAACTGACCCACAATAACGAGGGGCTGGAAACTGGCTTCGATGTTCATGGCGCACTTACACCTGGCAAGTCCGTGGAGGAACTCAAGGAGATCGTCGAAACGGCCCTTGTGGGTATTCGAGTTATGATTGAATTTGCTCCGCGGCGAGAGAAGGCGCGTCGTCTTCAAGAGGAGATGGTTACGGGACACATGCGGATAGCATTCTCCATTCCTTCGCACAGGGAATACATGAGATCCGGTCATCCTTCGGAGCCTATCCTGGCCGAAACGGCTGCCTGTACGATCTGCGAAAAGAAACTGGACATGGTAAAGGTTATCTCCGACCTTCTTCTGAACGATCTCATTAACAAGGGCGAGCGGGGTGAACTTGTTGCCCGTTTGTTACTTACTTTGGCATGGGATCAAGCAATCCAAGCACTCATTGAGGCCGAACAGTCGAGTCACGGAGTCTTTCATGCAGGTGGTCATGCTGCCTATTCCCGCCCAATTCCTCTAATACAATTCTTGACTGCTCTTCTACCATCCGGATATCTAGAACTGGTTTTGCAGAGTACACCAGACAATCGATTCGGAGGGAATACTTTCGCCGAGGCGTTTGAGCACGCCTACGTACACTTTACGCATTTTGGACGTTCCGGTAGTTCTGATGCGATCAACTCTGCCTCTTCGCTTGCTGCTTTCATTCGCGGTATGGCCTTCCAGTGCTGCTCCGGACACCCTGTGATCGATGTCCTCATTCCCGTTCTCATTGTCCCCAAGGATGTGGCCACCCAACCCAAATTCAACGTCGACGAGCTGACTCTCGACAAATTCCACCGGTCATGTATGATGATATCGGTCAAGGATAAGGAGAATGCCGAGAGGGATAACTATACCATCAATGCGGAATCACTCAAATTTTGGGTTGATCGAGACAGAGACGTCGATGTTCCATATATTACCATCCTGATGCAACTCGGTATTATCCGGAAGCCTCGAACTCACACTGCCAAAGGTCCAACTCCTACATCCCGAGCTCCTCCTACCACCCCCACCCGCTCACATCGGGTTCCTGAACCAACAAAGACCCCATCGAAGATCACGGTGAAGGACGGTCCCACCAAGGTCACGAGGCAGAGCGACAGTTCTAAACAAGGGCATCCTCGATACTCAATTATCATCTCCGGCTGCTCCTCTCATGTTTACAAGGTTATCACACCCGAGCAGAAAGCCATGTATTCTGCAATGCTAGCATCTAAAGGAATGCTACACGAGCATCCATACAACGACGAGGGATCTCTAGTTCTTCTCAGGAAAATGAAACCTTTCTGGAACTTGGGACCTGCGTGCTTTCATTGGGTTGATGTACCTGACGTCGGCATCGTTCCGGACATCGTGGAAACGGAACCTTTTGTGCCTGGTATCACGTGTGGTAACCAGACCGTGATCATAGGAGATACTTCGGACGTCCTTGAAGACAATAATGAAGCGGATATCTGGCACGACATGTAACTTGTATCGTTCTTTCATCTCCATTTGAATGCTGTCAGGTCTTTGTCGGTTTTATGATGCTTGATATGTAACCACTCGCAGAATTGTATAATGTTTCAAAGGAAAACTCGGACGATACTTAAGTTCCTGTATTTTTCAACTTGTGAAACTGTATTGTCAATGAACGGTCTATTACGACCTTTTGCAGAGTCTGACAGGTGAAATGATGTCAAATAGATACGGGAAAGCTATTGGGAAGTTAGCTAAGAGGCGAACCTGCCCTAAACTTTCACGTGACCCAAACTTAATATGATAGCAGTCTCACCTGCCTTCATGATCATAATGTGACCTTGTCTATGCACCCTCCCACCGACCACACAAACTTGCCCACGCAAAAGCCACGAGATTTTTCGTAAAAAAGGTATATTACCATCATCACGAAATCCACGCCCGGATGGAACATTCAACTGGCACAGATTTCATTTGTGCAGAAACTCAGACATTACAAGGGTGTGACTCAGCGCGCCAATCTTCTACAGTGCCCAACCTCATCTTTTTTTCAGTATTCACTGATACGGACCTCCATATAGGTCACAGATCAATGCAGGTTGATATCTTCTCCCCATCGCCGAGAGTCGCCGAGATTTTGCGAACGCCAGCATGGTGTTGAGCACATTGAATTTTTACAAAAAATCTAGGATTGATGGTGCAGGTACAGGTCTGTTCTTTTGTATTTAAACATTCCCTCAATATTACTTATTACATATATTTCACTCATTTGATCTAACACTTGGAACTTCACGATCCAATGAAGAAGCGGTGACGGCTCCTCCCACCATTCACGCAAATGATATCCCAAGTTAACAGAGAAATTACACTACAATTGCTAACTTCGAAAATGGGCTTTCTTTGACGAGCTCGGCCAAGGCATGACGCCGCCTCCGACTACTTGACTATTTGTTATCTTCTACCACTATCATCAACATGGCGATTCAAATCAATGTTCCTCCCTACATCCCGCCACCTGTAACGTGGGAAGAGTGTACGTCCTCCGATTGCATCAAGTAATCGTGTCCTGATGAAACAGTGGAATACGCCGACCTACCGGTCATCGACTCAGAGTCTACGAAAGACCAGGTGGAGACACTACGCGAAGCTTGATAAAATACGGGTTTTTCTACGTCGTTGGCCATGGACCGTCTTTTGCGAGGTCTGTCTCATCAGGTGTCTGCCACATTTTCCGCTCAATCTGGCATGCAGAAGGAGAGAATCTTTGGTATCGTTGATGTCGCTTTTACTGGGGTCAGCGAAGAAAAGCGACTATATGAAGGATCCATGGAGAAGACAGGGTCTCCATGTCGGTGTCTCCAGGGAACCGCAATCGACGTCCATGCATGTACGCGCCATAGCCTGCGAGTGGTCGAAAGACAAAGGGTCGTCCACGGGAGCTGGGTGCGCAGAGACGGAGACGGAAGAATAAGTGATGGTCGACATGGTAGCGGTGGAACGAATTCCGCTTCAGCACCAGCCGTCAGGCACTGTGACGACGCGTATGCTCTTCCCCGCCCGGGTCGCCCCTTCCTCGCGGCTGTGGCCTTTCCCATCTCGGGGCTCAGGTGCAAAATATTTTGGTAGGATGGATTTGGGGTGACTAGTGGTGACTGCCGGTACGCCAATTACCAGATCTATGCGTCCGACTAGGCCAAGTTCTGGATCATCGGTCTCGCCGATTTCCGCTTCTTCGCAGACTCGGAGGCTGACTTGAAAGCGAGCGCAGCGCACAACGGCCACTGACTGTTCATAAGGGATGATACAACTTGGATCAACGAGTCGCCGTTCATCCATCCAACTTTAGCACGCACGATATCCCTGCTATGCAGCCATCTACCCAAATTCTCAAGGACGTCTCTATTCCTGACACACGATTTCACCGTTGTCGATGACTATTTCCAGGTCGTCATCATCACACGCAGCCAAAAGACCCAACGCAATGACACTCAGACTGTCAACTGAAGATGATAACCGGCTCTTATTTTTGCGGTTCGGTAAGCCCTTCATGATGGTAATCCAAAGGCGGAAAAACTCAACCAACGTTAAAGCCATAAAGCCAAAACCTGGATCCTTATTCTGACTGACCTAGGACCCGACGACGACCGTCAAAGCGTTGATGATCTCACCTACAGTCTGGCGTTGAATCTCTCCGCCTACGCAACTACGGGTGCTTGTGTTCTTGAACGAAAATGGTGTCACGCTTGGGGTCTCATGGGTAACTGGACAAGTCACGATGGGTCGTCTACTAAGGATCTGTCTGCAAGAAGAGCATGGCGACGGCCATTCTCAACAGTGATCATTCTACGTTCTCCGATTCTCACACATCGCAGACCCCAGAAAAACCCCTCTCAAAATGACGAGACTTGATTCCGAGCTCGGTCATACACCGTCCAAACCGGCTTGTATCTTGCAGATAGAGGAAGAAGAAAAAAGGATTTCCGATGCCTTCTCCGAGCAGGAGGCGCTATCCGTACTGCATATATAACAGATCCACCACCGGCAAAAAACATGCTCACACGTCATCCCAATTTGCCATTCCTGTTCTCTCGCTTAGCTTTAGACATGTCGTTTCGCGGGTCAGTCTTCAGAGAAACTCTATCGGACATCAGACCGAGGCTTGACTCCCTGAGATACGATCACATGACGAGCGCGCCACCCCCAAGACGTTCAACTACACGCCCAAGTACATGCCTTAGGACACTAGCACGTGATAAATGAAGTGGTTTCCAAATCGTTTCGGAGGAAGTCCATGCCCTAAAATTATGCACCCGCACGTTAAAGAGAGTGCACGCATCTCTAGGCTCAGGGTCTGAGGAGGTGTCCCCCGAGCGGAAGTACACCCAGCATGTTGGAATTACTAAGTATATGCTCGTAGCTTCCCTGGCTACTGGGTTACAAACTCGCAAGGAGTCTGCCCATTATTTACTTGTATATATACTAGCTACTACTTAATCTAGTATCTTCTCCATCTTTCGTGCTCTTTCCACCCTTACTAATCATGCCGAGTGATGCCGGCTTGCCCGAATCTCAACACAGCATATGCAGCCACTTAACAGAGACAGCAAGGATAGTAGTGCTCATACCCTGCGTTTCTGCAACGACAAGCCGGAGTCCGAGTCGAAGGTGTTATCCACCGTGCCTCACATTCACCACTCTAGAAATATTTGTAAGTCCTTGTCGACGTTATGTGTCCGCTTTGAGTATCAGTAGTGGAAAAGCGAGCCTAGTAAGCTTTAGGTTACACTTCAGTACAGTACTACACCGACTATTCCTTTAAGTCGCTTTGTGTCGTAATCGATGTTATATACTATTCATCCCTGAAATCAAAGCTTGTACTCAGCTCACCTCATTAAGGATATCACAGACTAAAAAACATAGCTTGACAAATAACAACCGGTTTAAAAAAGAGTGGGTCCTTAACCCAGAGGACACATCTAAGATACATTCCTCTAAGAATCATCATCCATTACTGAAGCTAGACACCTCAGGGAGTGGATGAAGTAGAGGCCGATCTCGCTCATGAATTGATATGGGCCGCAACGACGCAGTGCGTCGAGATCACTGTGCCACCCCCGCACCACTGGGATACGGGACCCTTTCTCAGGATGGCCGGTATCTCTGACTTGATGTTTGCAGTTTTGTACTTCACACCACTGGCTGGCGAGATCTAAGACATTATGAAGAGGAAAGGTTATTATATTTCAGGAGAGAAAAGGTGACTAGTAGCGGTATCGTTGAGCCAGTAAAATACACACAATGTGATGATTTCTCTGAACTTGTTAATCGCATCCTCTCTCCCTGAATTTGAAAATACCGAGCGTTGAATGCCTTTTCGAGATCTACGCATTGGTTTACCTTCGCGGATGAATTCCCGGAAGAAAGCTCAGGGCTATCAGCGCAGAAAAGACTAACTTGTGGGATACGATAGCTCTGGATGCTTTGGGGCACATCGAGCACATTTTAAATTCTTGTGATTCTATTCTACGTATTAGAAATTCAACAATGCACATCTGCAGCTGTACTTATCCTACTACTAGTCTAATCTAGCTTGCAGAATACGCAAGGTTTTTGGGCGCGGCCCAGATCGTCCCAGTCGTCCACGTCACAGTACCAGCGTATCAGCATCTGCGGAGGTGAATCTCACAGTCGATCCAAAAAAGGCATTCAACGCTTAGCGTTTTGTAATTCAGGGCCACATTCTTCAGAGATTCAATTCCGTGCTTTCTTCAACTACGTCTTCGCTAGATATGTATTGGTCATCTCCGGAACCTTGAGATAAACTAGACACAAATTGTTGAGGTACAGTTATTTTTTCAATTATTGGCAAGAGCGACAACCATGGCGTCATTGAGATCTAACTAACAGAATAGATCGTTCAACGCTTTTTTCGACCTCAAAAATGAGAAGCATATTAAGTTGTAACATGATAAAATTCGACGACACTGGTGGATAAAAAGGTATTCATAACACACATCTTGATGCCCCAAAGCTGTCGCTCGACCTAGGAAACTAACTGCTGTATCTCCTGATATATACCCGTTATGCCTCAGGGATATTCGAACAACATAGCAGATCAATGTAATATTTCATTTATCGTATCAGGGTGCAGTACCTAAACGTTGTAACTATATCGCTCCAACAAGAGACACATCGCTTGGGGTAGATGATACACGAGACCACTCGTCGAGGCTCGCCGTTCACGACGTGGCTTCTTCCTTGGCCTCTTCCATCCTGACCCATAAGCCTGCCTAGTCAAGAAGGTTATCACGTGAAACGAGAGGTCCGACTCTGAGCGAACACACCTTGGCGTACAATGACAAATGTCTTCCCAGCATGATCTTTTCCCTGCCTTTAGTCGTCCCCGGAGTCCTGGTCCAGCTCTTTGGAGGAATCCCTTGGGGAGGCTGCGCGTCCATGGCTAGGCTGAATGACGAGAAAGTCTGCAAGAGCCGAACAAGGTAATACGAAGCCTCATTGTACGCGAACTACAACAGAAATATGTGACTGCAGCAATTGCTATAAGTTGAAAACGTGCTGCTGACCTGTTGACCGAGGCAGATCCTCGGGCCCGCATTGAAGGGTGTGAAGATGAAGGAGTTTGGAGTCAGATACTTGTGCACTCGGCTATCGAGGAATCGATCTGGATCAAATTCGAGAGCTAGAGGAGTGTTTCGGTGGGTCAAAAGCAACAGAAAGTTTATATAGCCTGGTTATCTCACCATCCGGACCCCATAAATCTGTGCGTCTGTGCATTAGGAACACGGAATATACCACCCTGGGCGAGATATCATCAACCAATCATCAGCAGAAATCAAGACAATGTGCGCACCTTGTACCACGTGGAATATAGTACGGTGTCCCGCCTTTGTTTGGAAGAGTAGTCGCCACTCTCGAGGAGCTTATAGAAAATGCTAACATAAGAACAGCACCACAGAAAAATAAAATTCCTTACCGAATATTTTCTGGACTGAAGTCAAGCACTGTTAGCTAGGTTCAATTTAACACGGCTTGTTCACGTACACAGTTGGATATAGACGCAATGTTTCTGGAGAACGTACACGATGAGAACTTGTTTCGATTAGAGCATAGCCAATGGTTCTCGTACCATTGAGGAATGCCCGTAAATATTTCATATCCCGAATGTCGTCGTATGTGGGTTTCCCGTTGCCGACTTTCTCGAGGATCTCAGATCGTAAACGGGCAGCCATGTCTGGATGTTCACACATCATATACACCGCGAAGGTTAAAAGGGACGAGGTCTATGTGTAGATAACCATGAGCACATTATTAAGCTAAAGTTGCATCGGGGAGCTTACGGTGTCTCTACCAGCCATCAATACATTGAGGAGCTCATCTTGGACGACTTTGGGATCTGCAGAATTCCAATTAGTATGTAACATTTGAACTTGAGAGATACGCCTACCGTCGATGTCCTGAACCAGACGGTCCAATAAGGTCATGCTCTCAAGGTCCTTATCTAAGCCCACAGCCTTGATGCCTTTAGCCTTTCGGTTAAGTGTTTCGGAGAGCAAGGGTTGGACAAAACCGTTGATAACTTCCCGGAGCGGCTGGACTTCATCTGCCCAAAGTTCAGAAAGCGGCCAGGAAGGGCATTTCTGTACTCGAATGGAAATTTGCTCTTGTGCTTTTGCAAACGCTTCGACAAAGGAGTTGGAAGGATGGTTAACGAAATGAAGGCTTCCAGCCATGGGTGATCCAGCTGGGTAAGGAAGCCCCGCAGCTATCGAATTGACGTCCTTGCCAAAGAGGTACTCCGTAGCAGAGTCCATCGTAAACCGAGAAACAGCATCCTAGGCGCATTTGTCAGATACAAGGTAATATTTTACCGGAATTGCATAAGAACCGACCTGAAAATCGACAGGATAACCTTCCTTGAGCCTCATTTTAATTTGCGATATCGTACTGACTGCGTGCCTATCAAAGTTATCAAAGTCGGAAATACGAGCTTTGCTGAAGAAAGGCCTTGTGGTTGTCCTGTGAAACCTGAAGAGGAAAAATAAGCCCAAAGTATGAATACTGTACTCGATATACTTGCTTCCACATCTCGCCTGTCACAAATAAGTAAGTACACTCGTATTGTGTCGAATGAGACTACACCCACCATCAGAATTAAAGACGCCTGCGCCCGTAAGCGCCTTAATAGCAGCAAAGAGGAATGGGCTTGAAATTCTGCATTAATAACTGGGAAGACGTCTGTCGATTCAGCGAAAGCAAGACCTTTTTCAAAATCCTGAAATTGCGTCGCTAGGATGGCCTAGCAATGCGAATAAGGGAGCAGCATTCAAAGGTGGTCACGGGTAATCACCTTGATATGTTCTGGCTCGGTCGTAAATGCCTTGTGTTATTGTTAAGTACATAGTGCTCTAGCATTAGAGAACTTACCCGTCTATCGGACAATGAACCGAATGAAAAGGTGTGCCCGTACTGCTCGCTCCACATAAGAAAGGCTTCGCCTAATACCCCTTCAGTCAGCATAAAGTTATCGTGAAGTAATATAGACTCAAGCCAACCTGGATAGCCATTCTTGAATCCATCCACGACACGATTCAGAATCGAGACACTGGTCTCCTGAACGCTAGGCAGCAAGAGAGCACCAATTCTGTTAGCATCTCTGCGAATGCTAAAGCCCGTCAACCAAGTATGAGCGGGGCGAACGATAAATTGCACAACTGCAGGCCCTGCCAAGAAAAACCACGAAGGAAAATCAAACCCTGATTTTGCGAGTGCGCTTTGGAGAATCCAAAGAGCTGCCAAAGGCAGGATTATGAGGGTGAGCGTTTCTCGGGACAGATAGGCAAGTCCTGGGGATAAGAAATTGAAAGGCATGACGGATGGTGTCTGGATTGAAGAGGTGACCACTTACAAGTTAAATACTTGTTGAGGCGCAGTGATTACAGTTGTGGTCTGTAAGAAACGGAGATGTAACTCCGTCGTCGTGTTCATGATTTAAAATCATCTAATAAAAGACACTGTGTAGATTGTCCGGCTTCGGTAAACACAGATACCGGGAGAGATGCAAATGATTTCAACGACTGGAGGAAAGCCGAGTATGTCAAGCCTGACAGAGTTGTACGTGTATGTCGAACCTGGGTGCATTAATACATTCACTAGAAAGGGAAGCTGGAATTGGCGTACTCATCCTCTTGGTACGGAATTCTTCTACATAGTACACCGTGAATGATCACCTAGTGCAAATGCAGTGGAAAGAAATGAATCCAGCGCTGTTGTATCTGGTTTTTGGACGGAGCCAGTTTCCGAAACGTATACTCGATGACAAGAAGTTCGCGTACGTCCACCTAAATGCCCACCAGATGCCTGTAGATTCTTACGCTCATCGCGAAGGCAAATAAGACATTAACCGGCCTATCAAAGGGTTCAGGATAAGTCCAATAAGCACTTACATGTGCACACAAAGAATCAATAAGAACGACTCGGGAGTATCCTGAGGGATGTTAATTTTGCAAGCTCTGGACCAACTCTGGACGGACAAACTCGAGACGCACCAAAGACGCAGAGCAATTTAGGGTACAAAGACAGTCCACTAACAGTACCATGATAGTTTTTGGAAGCACACAACGAGAATCGGTTTCGTCATAATAATCTATGGCAACTCAGCCAACAAATCGGACATGGACGAGAGAGATTAAAGGTGGTTTGAATAGCACGCGGCGTTTGTCATGTGATCGTATCTCGTCCCGGCGACACCCGACAGTCAAACCTTTAGAGGTTGGCGTATAGACTCAGCGTAACTTGAACTATGTGAACTCAGTGGCTGACCCGAACTCCGATACTATGTTACAGTATAGCTCGGTGCAAATTCACTTATGCATGATGTGCGATTTCAACGAGATGTTCTGGAGAGGATGCTATTACAAGCAATGTTTATCTGCGGCTCTATTTCAGCTTAACGTAAAGAAGTTCTCGAGTCCGGTGAACTCGTTGGCTTCATGTGAGAACTTCTAACATATTTAATCAAGATGGCCCGTTGGGTAATTATATCTTGGTCATTTACCGACCCGTGGCATCGTATAGTCCGAGAAAGTCGACCAAACATAAAAAGGTTTTACAAAATGACCCGCACAAGTAAGAAAACAAACCATTTGACAGGCTTTGGACAGGCTACAGGTTTTTCCGATCAATCACCCGGACAAATCTGCAGAAGTAGGGCACGTATAACACTATCGATCATGTGAATAATCTCAGCTGGACTTAGCTGGACTTCTCTAACAACAAGCATCCAAGCCAGATGGACTTTAACGTGAACCGAGGTGCGCACCGCAAAGATCTTAGCAGTGCTGCCTTTGCAGCATTTAATCAGGATTCACTGCGGCCAGAGTCTATTTCCCATTGGAAGTTCTGCAATACTGATTTTGGGTCGGTAGATCGCATTCGCTGTCTTCTATCACAAAAAATCTGCCGAGTACATATTTGTTGACAGACAGGGACAGACCATTCATGATCGAATCCTCAAATGCTTTCATTGACGACTCGGAGTCCTTTTTCAGTTTCCATAGAAAAGCAATGAATTCTATCTATGTAGAATGTTAAGAGTAATAGAACCTTCTTCGAATTTGATAAGAGCGGATATCGAAGTCATGAGCCTTTGGTTCCGGTGCTGAGATACATCTGGCATGATCGAAGCGATTGCTACTTGGAACTTTGTCTTTGACTGGGAAATCCCGCTCCGGAAGTGACTGAGGCTTGCAAAGCAGTATTCCTTTTGCGTGCAGTTTCTTTAGATCTTGCCCTGGAAACTTTGTAAGCTTATGAAAATATGTTCAATGATAAAAAACAATCATTATTTAATAAAAAGGCAACATCAGTGCCTCGTCAGCATCATTCTGGAACACGTAGAGTAAAAAGACCCTGGTAGTACACAGGAGTTGTGTAATAACAAAAGAAGTATATACTCAGCAGAGCTGTAGTGGAGTTTGTTTATGTTCACCATCTGCATAGAATGCTAACACCCTCATTAATAATGGTGATACTTGGAGGAATGAGTAAATGACAGTGAATAAGTCGGGGTGAAGTTCAAGGCAAGCATTCGGTTCAACCAATACCCGACTAACCGAACCAATAGGACACATCGGCTGCTTCGATCAATCCCAACCAACGTCAACTTCGTTTACTACTACTATGACCTCGCGTTGACCTACTCGAATTCACCCTTGCCCCGATTACCAGATGGACACCTTGACAAAATATCTTTGCTGGTAGGCTTATTTCCCCAGACTTGTCCAGAAATACCCTAACAATTCATAGTATCTTGGAGTCTATGCGGCCAGAAATCCGAGCAACTAAACTGAGCAACCTACAGAATGTACGCTGTATGTAGCTGCTTGTCCCATTACAACCTCAGTACCATTGACACCTCAAATTAACTAGGAGTAGGGAGGATTATATGATGCTGGCCAGCATCCCACCATTCAACGGAGTCGCTGACCTATATTTCGTCTGTAGCGAGGTCCGCCTGAGGATTCCCGTCTTCCTCCTCTCCTACCATTTACCCTCAGCTGTGGGGTATCCTACAGATTTGACTTTGGGCTCGGAGCAGGGTGCAGTTTGAAGGAAATGGTAGCAGGCATCGATAAGCATGTCTAGGTAATGCTCCCATCAATTTTGATTTTTTGTGGGGCCTTTTTTCGTTTGGGGGCCCCAGGTTTTGTTCTGATATATTGTAAATTGTTGCTTTCCTGCTTCTGTGATTGTGGTAGAATATGTAATTTTTTTAATATCACCTAGTATCATAGTATATTATGTATAAACTGACAAACACATTATTGGCAAGAAAAATGGGCAGGAATGACAGGAAAGTGATGCAACCCTATTTGGTCAGTGATTGATCTAGGCACTGAGGGCAGGCATCCGAGTCAATATTGGGTGAAGACGTTAAATGATCGATTTTGATGATAGATCTGGGACTTTATTGATATTTATAGCTGCAAAATTTTTAGAAAAGGTTGGGGCAGGGTCGGGGCAGGCACTATCGCGAGCAATGGGGCAACGGGCACGACGACGAGCAAGGTATTCGCTCGTGGGAGTGTCACATGATGGCCTGACGGTAGGGATATAACACACCGTCCACGGTAGGATGTGGCCTTTAATATATATCACTTTGCGGTTTGGATCCATCGTTTGAATATTTAAACGTATGGAGCCCTTGTGCCATCGAAAAAATCAAATTGGGGCAGCCCACATCCAGTTCTGAGCAGCACAGACGTGTGCGAGTCAAAAGGAGCCTACAATGCTGGGTTCATCAATAGGGTCGAAGGTGAAGGTAGTTTGATACTTAAGTTCTGCAAGTAAACTTTGCTCGTAGCAAGCTTTGATTTCAAGGTCTCAAAGCCTCAGCCTATACGGTTCTGGGAATGGATATGGGTCCAGTACCTGTCTCTGCACTCTTTCGCTATACTCGGTGCTCGGGAGTACTTCTTGCGAAGACCTATCTGGATAATCACTACGAATCTTCCTTTCTTGAACACCGTGATCCACGTCCCAGCCTCCGAACATGTCTGAAACAGGCACCCTCGTCACGATGCTGACAAGTGTGTGGAGACGTGCGCGGTGACTTGCAATGTAAAACCACCATTTAACGCATACACCGGCTTAATAAGATACGAATTTATGACATATTGGCAACAACCACTGGAATAAAAGGGACTGCATCCGGAGGTTTTGTAGAAATCCTCAATCATGGCAGATCTTAATATCGCTACACTGATGTCGCTTTCTGGATGAGTAGGCCTCGTTACAGGCAGAGGAACGGGGATGTACGTTTCCTGATTCTCAACTGTGATTCATGATTGATTGTCCGACAGCGGATTTATGATTGCAAAAGCCTTTGCTGCAAACGGAGCCAAGGTTTACATCACTGGCCGACGGTTGGATGTGCTAGAGAACATCGCCGCGACTGTTACAAGTGTCTCGGGCTCCATTGTCCCGTCAGTATTCATCGCTTCTCTTGTAATAACCGTTTTATCATGCGTATACAGACTGCAGATGGACGTAACTAATGAAGAAGGTGTCAAGGCCGGTGCAAAGCACATTGAAGAGATCGACGGTAAACTCGATATCCTTGTCAACAAGTTCGTCTATGGCACCCTCGGTTCCCTTCTTCTGTATACTAATCTCTCCGTAGTGCCGGATATGCCGGGGCCCGCAATCAGTCAGGCATTCAGGACCAAGATTTTGCCACAAAGAAACACGCCACAGAGGATCCTTTTGAACCTGAAACCATACAGAACTGGGCTGATCTCTTCAGGCTCAACACCATAGCCCCGTTCTTCATCGTACGTGCCTTCCAAGCCCTCCTCGTCAAAGGAGCATCTTCCCGTCCCCAAGGCATGTCAAGCGTCATTAATATCAGCAGTGTAGCGGCAAAGATGAACACATCAACATATATGAGTTCTGTGCGTGTCCTATGATTTGTTGGAAGCTTGCGCTGACTTGGCTCGATTTAGGTCGCATACAATCTGACCAAAGCCACACTGGACAAGCTCACTCTCGTTTTGGCAACGAGTTTTGCTGGGAGAGGTATCCCGATTCGAGTGAATGCGCTGCAGCCTGGTGCCTTTGTGTCGGAGATCATGACTCCTGAGATATTGGAAGCAATAAAGACGCAGCAACTACCTGGGCAGGTCGCACCGATACCCGCAGGGAGGCATGGGTCGTGAGTTATCCGAGTTATTGAACTGAGATTGACCAAGTTGATTTGAGTTTCTAGTGATGCGGAAATGGGTATGACAGCACTATACTTGGCAGTATCGGATTATACGAACGGGGCGGTCTTGAGGGTTGATGGTGGAGTATTGCTGGTGACTCCTTGACTGAGTCGCAGTTGGCAGTACTGTATATGATACGGGACTTCCACAGAATTAATCTAGTTCTCCACCTACATTCGGTGTGATGCTTACCACGTCTGAAATCCAGTCATTACCTTAAAAAATACAATACCAATGAGTCTCCAGGAATGTTCGAAGGAGGGACAACGGACCTCGAAGAAGATGAGGCTTGAACCCTAGAGCAGTGAATATACCTTTGTGCTCGTCCAGCAATGCATTCCGATAAAAGAGTAGTATATAAACATTGTCGCTAAAACAAATGAGGTCATGCAATGAGGATCTGCAGACTTTTGCAAAGACGTACCAATGACCAAGATAACAGAATATAAATAACAACAGAAATAGAGAGGATCACTAGACAGAGGCGCACGCACAATGATCACCATGAGGTCGTAATTTGAAGGTTTCTGTGCTTTTTTCAATCGCAAGGGAGCTGGGTGAGCCTAAGTTGGTGGGAAGGGTACTTCAACAAGCGCCCATGTGGACCATCTTTGAGAAGGTGATTGGTAGGGATTTGTCCTTTATAGAAGGAATAACGTAGCAGGAATGGGCAGGATCTGGTACGCTGAGCAGCGTTGATTGGTATCGCAGAGAGGATTTCGCTCAGGTTACAGCAATGGATTGAAGTGCCATTCGGAACTATTGAAATTATTCTTTTTAGTTTAGCAACCATTTCATCAAACGAGGAGTAACTATACCTAATACCTATATCTTCTGGTATAAGAGAGGCCCGTAGTATAATATAATTCCACATTGTTGTGAGGTTCAAGACAGCACCGGTGGAAAGAAAAGTTCTTGAAACACCACATGTGTAGTTTCACCACATTCTTGAATAAAATTACTTGAAGAGTAAATTGCTGTTTCAAGAAAAGTCAGTAAGACGCATATACATAACCCTGGAAACTCACGCCCGCAATTAAGGGCAATTTGCAAACAGTCGCAGAATTTACCCTCTTCAGCTTCCAGCTTTACCAAAGAGCCTCAGGCTTGCACATGGACTATTTCTGGAGCCTCAGAGGTCATATTCGCACTCCATAGTGCAGTTCTTGAGTTTCAGTAAAGAATATCTCCAGGGGTAGTCGACCATGGATGAATGACGTGGTACGGATTTTATGGATGGGCGGTAATTTCCGCTTTCGGCATGAAGCACGTGTTTTTCAAACTGCCGAATTTTCGCGCCTTCATTTAAACGTCATCGCTCTTGCCAGTGACTCTTCCTCAAATTTCCCACTTTTCCTTAGAAGATCATTATTCAAGGCTCATGACAATCTCCTGGATTACCGCCCACCTCCAGTGCAAAGAGAGGTCTTGATTCTGTGCAGGATATGCTGTATTGTAGTAAGTCAAGCTCATTTCGTTCTTCCCACTTTCAAGCCGAATTCGGCACCGTCACGGCTGTCATCATACAAGCCCCAAGTTTGACTGTGTGCAAACGACGTACTCTTCTTGACAAGGGAGACGTGGTTATGGGAAAGAACTGATATACCGACCATTGTAATTCAGTGCTATCACTAGGGTTCAACCAAAAATGAATAAAATTCCCAGTCGTCGACAAGGACAATAACTACGGTCTGCAAATTTTCATTTATGACCTCAAAGAGAAAGTGCCGTCAGAGACGAAGATTGTACATTGGTGGGAGACAATTTCTATTACGTGTAGTCACATGCAATGATACTGACTATGTTCAACCCCAGATATTCTTAGTCCGGTGTCTATACTCTATAGGTGCCGATTCTAAGCAGCCCCAAATGTGCTCGCCGCATGACTTGTGGCCTTACTTCAGGCTGTTCACAATTGGCTACCTCCTCCCACACTTTTTTTCTGTTTACCCTTTTGTTGTAGGTCGTCCGAGACCCACCTTCTCCCCTCGTCGATAATGACCCAAAGTTGAAGGACGAATTACCGAAACCAGAGGGAAATAATCTGGCCCCTTCACCGACTTCAGAGGCAGACCCCTCTTTTGATATTTTTCGTCCATTTCCGTCTCTCAGGGTGGCTCTAGTCCAAAAGCAGTTGTCCATGAATCTGCTACGGATCAAGTCGATCTTTTCTACTGCAAGAACTGGAGTCCAATTGGTCACCAGGTCTGCATGCGACATGGGGTGGGGGTCGAATCTTGACGTACTCGTTACTTCCCGCAGTGGAAATTTCGAAAAAGGTATAAAGAAGTTGGTCGGAAGATCCTGTGGGGGTTCAGCCTGGAACCATATCGATTCGGGCATCGTCTACATGATGGGATAGTGTCTTTGCAGCGAATGATCAACAGAATCTGGTGCTGAAAGGACATAGCAGTATCTTGCTCGGGCGTTGCGATATCCCTCCTCCCGTTGTACGAACTCTTCACTGACGTAGACGTCACCGTATTCTTCAATCAGGTCCAGTGGAAGACCGTCAAAAATTGTCTGCCTCGATGACGAAAACCATCAGGACTTCGCTCGATGGTGATTGTCCTGTTGACGTCAAACGTTTGCCTCGTAAAAGTAGGGGGACGTCCGTATGTAGACGCCACCTCGTTGTTCTGACCTTCATTGGGCCGTTTATTCCCCGGACCGGATCGAAAGTAATCGATGGACGAATAGGGTAAGAGCCTACATAAGTCTCGCAAGTGCAACTTGTCGAGTCCTTATCGGTTTTATCATGTTGATGTTCAGCCACGCACTTCAACGACTCGCAGAATTGTCTAAGGTGACTAGGACAATACTTAGGTTGCTGCATTTCTAACTTCTGAAATTGACCTCACGACGAATGTCCGTTGTGATGCTGTCACCGTCTGAGAGGTGGAACAACATTAAATCGGTATTTAGAAGAAAGAAGCGAACCTGCCCTAAACGCTCACGTGACGACCTTTACACTACTCGCAGTTTCGGCTGCCTTCATGATTAAAATCTCACCCTGTCTAAGCACGCTCCTACCGACAGCAGGAACCTGACCTTGTGAAATCGCGCGACTTTTCGTACAAATAATTCAATGTCATCATCGACAAAATACGCGTCGGGATGGAACATCCAATCACACATTTCCTTTGTGCGGAAACTCAGACATGACAGGGCTGTGACTCAACGCGCCAAAATTTATAATCTTCAAATTGACCATGTTTTCAGTCCTCAATGATACGGACCCCACATAAAGGTCACAGACGAATGCAGGTTGATATCTTTTCCCAATCACCGAGACTTGCCCAGATTGTGCGAACGTCAGCGTGATGCCTGGATATTTACAAAAAGAAAATTACGATTGATGGTGCAGGTATAGGTCTGCTCTTTTGTGTTCAAAAAATCCCCTCAATAATACTTATTAGATATATTTCGCCGAGATGGCGTCATTTGACCTAACACTTGGAACTTCACGATCCAATGAAGAAGCGGCAATGACTCCCCACCATTCGGGAAGATGATACCCCAAGTCAACAGAGAAACGACACTACATTTGTTCCTCTCCTCTGTATCGATTACGATATGTGGTAGGTAGACTTGACACTGTGAGATTGAGAATTTTGTCTAATGGACCCAAATTTAAATTTAAACTTCGAACACGGGCTTTCTTTGACCAGCTCGGCGAAGGCATGACGCCACCTTCACCTACTTGTTATCTTCTACCACCACTATCAACATGGCGATTCAAGCCGATGTTCCTTCCTACATCCCGCCACCTGTAACGCAGGAAGAGTGTACGTCCTCGGATTATATCACATAATTGTGTCCTGATGAAATAGTGGAATACGCCGACCTGCCGGTCATTAACTTGGAGTCTACGAAAGATCAGGTGGAGATACTACGCGAAGCTTTGATAAAGCACGGGTTTTTCTACGTCGTTGGTCATGGACTGTCTCCTGCCGAGGTCTGTCTCGAGCTCAGGTGCCGCCTATCTGCTCAGCTCAATCGTTTATGCAGAAGGAGAGAATCTTCAGTATCGCTGATGTTGCTTTCACTGGGGTCAGCGACAAGGAGAAGCGACTGTATGAAGGATCCATGGAGAAGACAGGGTCTTTCCAGGGATATAAACTCCGTCAGTATTGGGTAAGTCACCATTTTATAGAACATATATTAAGCGATGACTCTCTATAGCACATCGATAACGGTGTACAAGACCAAGTGGAGATCTACAACCGTGAGTTTGGTTAGCCGGACTCTGCGTGGATTTAAATATGAGGCGTTGCTCAGTGAATCGTGACACCACAAAGCGGCAGCATCCTGAAGCCTTGCGTCCTTACCTTCCGGAGATCGAGGCCTTTGGGAAGCACAATCACTTCCACGTTCTCCATCCCATCCTACGGTTTGAAAGTTCTAATCCTTCCGACTTCCAGTAGTAACGTCTTTTTTTTCCAGGCTGTTCGCTCGCGGCCTCGGTCTCCTAGAAAATTCCCTGGTGGATATCCATAATTATTCAGCAGTCGGAGAAACATATGGTGGGATTGTGATTTACATTTTCACCGCAATTGCTTACGATCGTGATCCAGTGAGATTTATGAAATAGTTCGGCGTTTCAGAGTAAATTTATTTCAAACTAACCGACTTGACAATCCGCCCCAGTTATCCCAGATCTTCTGAAGACGAAGAAAAGGCGAAAAATGTCTGGCTCAAGGGACATACAGGCACGCGTAATATCAGATTCACTGACATGCATGTGATATAAATGTTAATAGATTTCGGTACGATGACTATCCTATACAGCCAGCCTGTATCAGCATTGCAGATCCTCACTCGGGATGGACACTGGAAATGGGTTAGACATGTTGACAACGCGCTTGTATGTCTTACTTATTTCCTCACTTCCGTACATCACAAAGTTGACGCCCTCTGACAGGTTATAAATGCAGGAGATATGCTTGAGTTCTTCTCTGGAGGGCTATATCGTGCGACGATACATCGGTACGTAAATATCCTAAACACGTACCGTCATATTGACTAGTAAGGATTCAGGGTCGTCCAACCACCCAAAGATCAACGGCAATACACTCGTCTAGGTGTGTTTTACTTTTGCAAGCCCGACGACACTACGAAGCTCTTGCCTTTGGTCGATAATCCGATTAATCCACGATTTGATGAATCAAACGCGCCTACTGTGGAGGAGTGGCGGAAGCAGAGAACGGCATCGTATGGGCGGACCGTGTTAAAGAAAGCGGAAGAAGAGAATGGGGTGGAGGAAGAGATTATCAGTGGTGTTGTGGTGAAACATTACAGCTGATACTGTGGCATATTGGAAATGTTACTATCCTTGTATTATTGCAGTTCGAATTCCCTTTACGTCAGTCGGGAAAGCGGTTAACTTGTCTATGCCTGCTTGACTACCGACTGGAGTATGATCTTGGGCAATGCGCTTGCACTAGGAAATAACAAGCTGCTGGAAGGGATGAAGGCCCGTGGCCCGTGGGCAAGCCGGATAAACCTCATTTGTACAACTGTTGATACATCTCGGATCAATTATAATGCTTGACCACGACGCCATTGATAACTTCCGCTTCAATCTTCCCCTCTCCCTCCACCTTCTTGAGTTGGCTTTTCCCATATGCTGCCGTCCTTCCCTTACGCCATTCCTCCATCGTTGGCGCGTCCGCATCCACGAACCGGCGCTCTTTCGCATCGACCAAAGGAAGGAGCTTCAAATTATCGTCGGGCATGCAGAAATAGAACACACCCAGACGTGTGCGTCCTCGTTGGTCTTTGGGAGGTTGGACGACCCTGGTCAATAGTTAATGAATTGGAAACTCCGTAAGAACATGTCAGAGTTACCGATGGATTGTCGCACGATATACCCCTCCTGACAAGAATTCGAGGGCGTCTCCAGCATTGATGACCTGGTTTTCCGTTAGGGATGGAGAAATACCAGAGGGTTGACATACCAGCGCGTTCTCTATGTGTCTAACCCACTTCCATTCCCCCGAGGGTGCGAGAATTTGCAACGCCGACACGGGCTGGCTGTACAAGATAGTAATGGAGCCAAAATCTACGAACATGTCAGTTTGATTCAGATTTAGTTCAGCGCAAGCGTACCGGTGTGTCCTTTAAGCCAGACACCCTGCGTGCTTTCTTCATCCTCGGTTGAGTGAGGATAACTAATGCCAGATAAGTGTAATTACAGCAGGCATTCAAGGAGAGCTGATTCACTATTTCATGAATCGTACTAACGATTGTAAATGTCATTGGTGAATATGATAAGCGCAGAAGCAGACGTCTCACCGTAAGTATCCCCAACAGCAGAATATCCGTGTATATTCACTAGTGTATCTGCTGGAAGCCCGAGGCCTAGCGCAAGGAGACTTGGGTGGCAGGTAAGCAGGATGCCTAACGGAGAGAGAATATAATAGAAAACCGTAAGATGGGATGGAGGACGTTGAGATGATTGTGTCGAGCAAACGCTTCAATTTCGGCGAGGTACGGACGTACGGCTTCGGGATGCTGTCGTTTCGTTATATCTCGATTAACTGGTACAGAGCTAGTGAGGTGAAAGAGAAAAATATTGGAGGAAATTTTACTGTTATAGAGTTCAACTTCGTCTTGTACGCCATTGTCGATGTGCTTTCAAAATTGGAATTTGAACAGCAAATTTTAAGCACGGGTTCACCTACCCAGTACTTCCTTAATTTATACCCCTGATAGGATCCAGTCTGCTGCATTGCCCCCTCGTACTGCCGCTTTTCGTCGTCGCTAACGCTGGCGAACGGAACGTCCGCGACGTTAAAGATTCGACGATTCTAGTATACGTTCCAAAAATCAAAGATGTTTAGTCTGGAACATCAGACATACCTCGTCGGGTGATAACCCATGCCCAACAACATAGAAAAAACCATGGGTCTGCATAGCGTCGCGGACGTCATCTGGACGCGGCGACTTGGATAAATCGATTATGGGGAGATCGGCATAGTTCACTACGAGCAGTGAGTAATATTCAATAAGTATATTGTGCACATACACGGCTCCTGGGTAACCGGGGGTGGGGAATAGTTGTTGATTGTCATGGTCGAAGATAAGAAGCACGGTGATGTGAGAATGGCGCAATAAATATCTGCATTGTCGTGAGAGAAATTGAAGATTTCTAATTGGGACCAAGTCTTCTGTGGATTCCTCTAGCCACCTTATTGGATTCAATCTCCAAGTCTATGATCCATGTCTGTGTCCAGCGGGACCGTCGAAAGCATTTCACAAAATGTAGTTGCAGCTTACATCTAAATGACATATCTAAATGAGATGAGTGAGCTCAGGAGTATATTCCAGCTGCGCTGTTCGAGTCATGAGACACGGGTATACGGAAGCGCATTCTTTAACCTGCCAAGCATATAAGAACTGACAGTTGAAGGTGGAAGATTGCCAAACGATGTATGGGACTGTTCAACTCTGAAATTTCATTGTATGCTGCACATTTTTCAAGGAATTGGTGAATTGAGTTAAAGTATACGACCTGAGAGCCAGTGACAGTGGCAGTTCAAACTTCAAGTTGGACCGCGCGCCTAATGATTCGGTTGAATGGTAACGCGTTAAGATCATGTGTCTGATTTCTCTCTAATCTTCGGCCCGAATACTCCGATATCCGCCACGAGTGCAGATCCATCATTGACCTTTCACTCTCCTTTCAACCAAAGACAGATTTTACCCCATTTTTGGAGGGAAATTTACTACATGGAAATTCCAACACTCGATGCTTAGTGGATAAATTCGGCTTACCGTACTCGGTTTAGGAGTTGTTTTCTTAGCGCGGAACCTAGTATGAATCGTTGCGATGCAAGGCCGGGCAGCTGAAGTACTTCTACACTGACATCTTCGGCATTTCACAATTGATGTGTCATAATCAACTTCCCTGCTATTCACTGTGAAGAGCATTTGAAACCACTAGTCAGCTACTGATACGTTCTTCTTAGCTGTAATGCTTGTTCACAACCCCAGCGACGACTTCCTCCTCGACCGTCTCTTCCCCTTCCGTTTTCTTCAGCTCGGTCTTCCCGTAGGCTGCTGTCCTCCCTTTTCGCCAGTCTTCCATACTCGGCGCATCCACATCCACAAATCGGCGACTCGGTGCTTTAGTGTTAATCAAAGGCAGGAGTTTCACGTTGTCATCGGGCATGGCGAAATAGAATACTCCTAGACGCGGGTACCCTTCCTGATCCTTGGGAGGCTGAACGACCCTGCGTGCCGATTTAATAATTTGTTGAGAAGGTAAGGTCATGGACGTACCGATGAATCGTAGAGCGATAAACTTCTCCCGATAGGAATTCGAGTGCATCTCCGGCATTGATGACCTATTCTTATCATCAGCAATGACATGTTACTTAAAGGCTTAAAACTGCACACGCACCAACGCGTTCTCGACATGTTTGATCCACTTCCAATCCCCCGAGGGCGTAAGGATCTGTAACGCCGATATGGGCTGGCTATACAGGATGGTGATTGAACCAAAATCTTCACCAGGTATCAGTCAAATTTGGCCGAAATATGACGTTAGATGTACCTGTGTGCCCTTTAAGCCAAACGTTCTTCGTCTTTTTGTTGTCCTCAACTGAGTGGGGGTAACTTAGGCCAGATCAGTAAGCTCAAAGATGAAATATGGGAAGTGGGCTCAACTATTTCATAAACCTCACTAATTAAAATGCTGAGCAATCCGAGGGGAATTGACAAATAGAAGCCTTACAGAACGTCTCCCCGACAGAGGAGTATCCATGGATATCCACAAGAGTATTTTCTGGCAGGCCTAAGCCCAGCGCGAGGAGTCTGCATCACTAAGTGAGAAATATAGGCCATTGCGAAGGATGGGAACCCAACCGCAGAATGGGGTGAAGAACATTAAAGTGACTATGCCTCATAAATGCTTCGATCTCTTCAAGGTACGGACGTAGGCCTTCGGGATGCTGTCGCACGGTGACATCTCGGTGGACTAGAAGATGTCAGAAGAGCGGAAAGAGAATAGTCGCGGAAATGACTTACTGTTGTAATGCTCGATTTGATCTTTCACGCCGTTGTCGATGTGCTACGGGAGCCTTACTTCAACGCTACTTGAATGTAGATGCGACTTGACTTACCCAGTACTGCCGAAGTTTATACCCTTGGTACGATCCGGTCTGTATTATTTTGGCCTCGTACTGCTGTTTTTCGTCGCCACTGACAGCACTAAAAGGAATATCCGCAATGTCGAAGATTCGCTGGTTCTACAGGATGGAGGTGATTAATGATTGAAAAAAAGAAACCTGGAGCATGTACCTCAGACAGTGATAGACCGTGCCCAACGACGTAGAAGAAGCCATAGGTTTGCATAGCTTCACGTACCTCTTCCGGGCGCGGTGCCTTGGATAGGTCAATTATTGGGAGATCAGCATAATCCACTACAGGAGATGAGTTATGTTTGCTTTTTATAATCATGAGCTTACATGGCTCTTGTGTGGCTGACGGAGGAACATAGTGCTCAAGTTCAATGGCCATCGCTGAGGGAGAGATAAGACAGCTTGAGAAGAGAAAGAGCACCATAAATACCCATGACTTTCGTGAGAGCAGTGGAGCGCCGTTTCCGAAGAACTGCGAGTAAATTTGGTCCTCCTCATGATCTCCCAGAAATTAGATCTGGAGAACGTCGCCAGTATCCATATGCATCTTCGAATGCATCTTGTGGTGTGGGTCTACACCTAATCAGGAGCAAGGACTTGAAAAAATAGTATACGGTTATCTCTGAATGATCACGCTGGTGATAATTATCATCGTTCCAAAATCACAATGCGCCATATGATGCATCACGCTCTTGTTATGACTCGGATATCCAACGGCAGCACCAACTACTGACCAGTAACGAAAGACGGCAAGGGCATCAATAGACGGCATCTCCTAAGCAGTATTTGCGCTGGTTCTAAAGTGGAGATGACATACAGGTCCCGGGATCCCAAGAATTCGAGAAAAAATGAAGCAGGCATCCCTCCTTATAAGAGCGACGCCTCTACGAGCTGGGGAATAAATCTAAATCTCGGAGGCCAAAGGAGCAAACCTATAACTGCGTAGCAGGCTATCTATAGAGCAGTAAGAGCAGTGCATAGCCTAAGCTCATGTCGAGCGCGAATTGAACGATATCATCGTAAATGCACTCCCATGAGTATCATTAGTAATGACTGAAAGATGTCGGTAGAGTCCCGGGCCGGCTAATGGCTCACAGACGGTATCGGTCCGTCCATCACGGTAGCATTTCCGGCAGGATGACTGTGTTTTCCCTCAAAGACATCTTCGATTCACTCGTCTGCCCAGGATCGCAACAATAATCATTGCTCAACAATGCAATGACTTAAGAAACATAATAACTCTGTACAACTACCCGCAATCTCAGATCGGCTGTTTCATGACAACAACTGTTAAGTCGCCATCGCGGAAATTTTCAACGGTATTGAATGGAAAGGTTTGCCGGCCTATGGATCTTCGCCTCTCCTCTACGAAGATCTATTAATTTATCATTACTCTTTGGGCCTGCCGGCGTCAACGGTCAAGAACCATAGCCAGACTTGTGTACGCAACGACCAACCCTCTTTCTATCTGGCAGATCCAGTTGAGAAATCTTTCACGTCTCGCACAGAGGACGCGTTAAACCATCAAAGATGGGAAGTTGTGTTGGAAAATAGTAAGCAAGTCACTTCACAGGGTTATTACTGACACTTAGGAAATCAAATGCCCCTACATCGACATCATCCCCTCGACTCGGAAATCATGTCATCAATCGATCACTTCAGCTATGAACATCATCCGCGCGCACCTATAGCTACGACTTAGCTGCTAGTCGTCACTTTGCAGAATCATGATATCTTGATAGTCACAATCATACATATATTCTAGAAGCCTTGATGTCACCCACGTTTTTCGTTGCGATCGAAATGGCCATGCCTTCCTCTTTCAATTGCTTCAACTTTCTCAATCCGTTCCATAATTCAGGAAAGACCATATCCACAGTTGCGGATAATTCAAATGAGCGAAGCAGCCCTAGTGACTGAGAATTGTATCCCGGTCTCCATCGAGCCTTCATCTTTTCCACGAAATCATCGTTTATGCAACGGATCTTGAGCGCAGTCTTATTGTCAATGGTGATGCTCAAGGACTGCAACCTAGGCACGACATCAGGGCCACCAAGAAACCCAGAGAAGCCGTTAATTCGACTTCCAACTAGCTCCATGAACTCGTTGTCAACATCCCTTCTCCATTCTCCAGGCCTATAAGAGAAAGAAAGCTGTCTCAAGTTGGGACACTGTTCGAGAAGTTGAATGACGGGCTTGGGACTGAATCCGTCAAAGCACAGCTCTGTGAGGGAGCAGCCTGATCGACCGATGAGGTCGCAAACATCAGAAATTGCCTCAGGGCCGGTGTAGTCATTTTGGTCCAAGGACAATGCATGTAGCGAAGGAAAGGTTAGGCAGGGTAGAAGCGACCGATTTTTGACAATGAGATGAGTCAAGGATATATGCACGACATGAGTAAGGTCATTGGGATCGAAATCGGGGATGCCTTCAAAAGTGGGAATCGTGAATTCTTGCAGACACTCGCATTTCTGAAGAACTCCGAGAAAAAAAGAAGGGAATTCCTCGCTAGCAAAAATCTCGCTTGGTTCTTCACAAAACGAAATCAACTGATGCCAAGGAAAGACGAAATTCACATCGTCCAAGCGACCAATGAGTTTGACGTGGGTAAGACGAGGAGCGAACTCGAAGGCATCGATCGTTTCAAGCGTCCGCTCATGTACCTCTTGCATCTCTATTTTCAATGACTGCAGTGATTCCAAAGCTCCTCGGATATCCCGGAGTTCCGCAAACATGTCGTCCGAGAGGATCAACGAGACCGCTATCCAGCGACCAGAATGAGCGCTCAGCGCATCGAGGAGACCGTATGCGTCAGAATTGTAATAGGGGGTATAGTAACTGTATGAGAAGTTGAGCCCACGCGTACCCGAACGCGATAGTACTGTGTTCAGTATTATCTGCCTACGGGACCAAAAACAATCTTTCTGAGCAACAATTTGAACGTAGAAGCATGACCACAACTCTGGGCATCCAAGGGTGACGGCACGCCACAGGCTGCTGACATGGCTGAGAGCCCATGGTCCGCTTTTCGTATCGGTGATGCTGAAGCCTTGTTCGTTTGGAATTGTCCACCGAAAGATCTCCATCAAAATTTCGGGAGCGAGACGACGAACCGGAGACAAAACCCTCCTGTATTTACGGATGATTGTCCTGATGTCCTTTTTTTTACTCTAAATGCAAGTTATCAGGTAGATAACCGGTACTAGCCAATGCTCAAGGATTGACACATACCTTTAGCAACGATAGAGCGATTTCTACCTCTTCAATTTCTTGGTCCAGTTTTTCCCGTACACCGTACGCTTCCATAAGTTCTGTCTCTCGCAAACCAGCTTCCCGTTCGGATGGAGGTGAATTTGTGCGAAGGAGGTCCCCAAGCGAGGCGGAGCGATGAGCCAAAAAAGTCAAAGCCGTATCGACCTCTACTAGCTCTGGCTCTTGGGAGGAAGACATTCTTTTCCCGGTGATCTGTAACAGGATGAGTGGCTGAATTTCGACCACACAGAAAATTCGACATACATATGGATCAACTGCGTCGGTGGTGATGGTCCTGAGAAAACCTGATTCAAATTCAAACGGGCCAAGAGAGTTCTGCATGAGACACATGCGTGGATGCGTTCAACTGCGTTCGGCTGCGTTTGCGTGAGTTCAACTTTCATGTGTTTTGATGTCCATCGATGCATTTAGATGCAGGGTATCCAGATAACCGGTGTAATTCAATGATACCGATGTATTATGTTATCTGTTGACAATTGACTTACTTTTCTGAGCAATTTCTAAGTTTGCTGGGGATCTCTCCGTGAATTATCACAGCTCAAGTATGAAGGGAAATCACCTAGAAAGGCTATAAATACATGTATGTTAGTCAGTTCTGGTATCACAAATAATATAGTACCACCGGATGTCGAGAGACTTATGATCTCTTCACTTTTCTTGACTTTGAGAAAATCAAGCACCTCTAAAATCAATGCAAACATCAAATAACTCATGCAGCTGCAAGAAATAACTCACGCATTTGTCTCAACATTGAATGCAGATGCTAAGATAATACACACATGCGTTCGAGATTGAATGCAAGCGTGTGACACAGTTGTGACACATCTGCGTTCGGTGCGTTCAAGTCCGAGTTGAAGTCGTTGACTTATGATCGCTACAGTCTCCCCTGCATATTTTTGCTTCCAGATGTTTACTCTCGGTAGGAATCACACCTTATGATGTATTCCGGTTGTTATATTCTGGCACTTAGCTTGTAACTTTGTGATTTGGCAACAATCTTGGGACAATATGTTCAGCTTATTCCTGGATGAAGTTACAGTATAAGCAATGTATTTGATGCAGTTTATCATGTCTCATTGTCTCCAGTACTTCTAAATGACTCTGAGCGGTCTAATATTCAAAATCTCAGCTTGAACACCGATGTATTCCACCATAGTGTCTGCACAAAGACTCTACCCTGACAACAAGAGCTAATTATGACTAGCGCTGATGGCATGATGCCCATTGATTTTACACAAAGTACGCTTTAATTACATTATAGGTAACAAAGCCATATACTGAGTGTTCTCGAACCCAAACCTATAGGATGCCAAAGAAACGCATCTCTGTCACGCTCCTGCAGGTGTGACGACGCATGCATTAAAAACACGAACGCACTCACACACCTGGATCATGCAGAATTCTATGTGCCCAATTCAAACACTGATTTGATGGATTCACTAAAGGTACCAAAATAACGATCACTGCTTTGAAATTTGAACGAGTAACCACCACCCTCCAAAAATAGCCTGTCACGTCTTCATGTTGCACGGCCACCAGTGCTATTCGCTATTCTGAATGCTGGTCTTCCAGCCATAATTGTAAGTTCCCAGAATACCCTTGACTTTCCAGAGAGCCTGTGAATTCCAATCTCTTTTACAATGTCTACTTAGAACACTGAGAATGCATTCTTCATGTTCGCCTTCCCTCAGCATATCACTAATGAGAAATACCCAGCTTTCAGGGCAACGTATCTGCATAACTCGGACAGAATCATACTAGGTTTAAGTAAGTCTAGTAGCACGAATCGAGAGAAGTCAGTGAAGGTCTTCTTCAATGTGAAGAGTAATGTGCTGTGAGTGTTTCCCCCTCTATTTCTTCGAGAGCCTTGACTGCTGTTAGTTTGTCCTCCACTACCGTCACTGAAATTGTGAGTTGTTCCCCCTGAATTTCCACTAGAGCCTGCACTATTCTTAGCTGGGGGTCCCTGAGGAATGTATCTATGAAGTATTCGATAAGATATTCCACAAGTGCAGAACCCACATACCCTTGTCCTGACATTGACGAAGTGACAAGTATTCAGTGCGAGGAAGAACAAAAAAATGATCAAAGTGCGAACCCAGATGAACCTCTGCTGTGAAGGAGACTGTGAGCACCGACGAGCAGATAGGAAATAAAACTGTACATACTGGACAAACGTAGACATGGCTCGGATGTGCTGGAAAATACTGAATTTCATCTTTGAAATAGGTTAGTGGCTGGACTCGCATAAAGGAGTAGCGATAGTAATGAAGAAATATGCACCTCATGCATCACCTTTTATACTATAGCATATATTGATGTATCTTACATTCTTGGCAGACTAAAAGCCGACTGTACTCCCACCAACGTTTCAGTATATGCCATGTGCATGTCAGCATTCCCAGGAATTGAAGAGTAGGGCCTTGGAAATCGCTAGCACACGTAGCATCTATCATCGTTGATGACACTAAAATCAATAGGTATCTGCTGAAGCTGTGTTTCAGGGGTGGGTTACCTGCGCTAAAGTACAGAGATAGCCACTGCACTGGAGACACTGATATGGGAGTCACAGTATGCAAATATTTCCGTGAAGGAAAGCGGGACACTAGAGGGAGATTGCAACACCATTCTTCAAATTTCTTCAGGGTGGTGCTTGAACAGAGCATGTTCCTCAGGAGTGTGGTCACGTAAGCATAGTCAGGTACTGGATCCATATGGAACCATTGACGATCTACGGGGTGATTGTAGAAGCGTGCGCACTTGCTGTAAAGATAGGACCTGCATGATTTTTAGTCGGATCGCCCCATCACCAGTGCACCTTTAGCTCAATTGCTAAGGACCATCCAAAGAGTGTTATCATTTCACAAGGTCGGTATCAGCAGTAGTGTTTGCCCTCTCAGCAGGAATGATTGAGAATGATGGTGTTGAGGCTATGGAACATTGGCTGCCTAAGTTCTAACATTCTTGTAGTATCCAAAATACCGGCATCGCACTAACAAAAGAGCAGAGAGCAGTGCACCGTCGGTACCATACTTTAGCTGCTGTTTGTTGAATTTCAATCAAGATCAAGATCATGACGCACCTTCGTTTCCGAGTCGTGCCCATGATCTGACGAGGTTGATCGTAGGGAATGCATCTGGTAAGTAGACATCTTAGTTAGGTACAAGAAGCCTGATGTTGTGTTTGTGCTCTTGGAAAAAGATAACCAAGAATTACCCAATACTCAAATAGATAAAATTCAAAAAAGGGAGTCAACGCACTAAGTATCAAAACGGACATGGGTCTGCAGTCCAAGTATATCAGTCTCTGCATCAGAGACTACAACCTGGATGCTCTCCAATTGCAGACGCTCTCGCTGCAAGCGATTCCCTCACAGATGGAGCCAAGACATTTTTTCACATCAGAAAACTGATGTTGTGATGTTTTGTTCCATCTTCTAATCATAAAAATGGGTTCAGAGAAACAAGATGGCACGCTGGACCACTACGAACAAGGAAAGCACCCAGAGAAACAAATGGAAAATACGTTACAGGAAAACACTTGTAATTCACACAAAGGGAGCGGTTTTCAGCACACGAAAGGAGCGCATGTTCCGTATCTCATCTTTGTTGCCTGCAAAGGCAAAAAGAGGGTCATAATATTTTCAGGATACATTTTCTCTGACCTAGAAACATACAGGCCCCAGCGATGATTATCCAAGTTGTATACTGGCAGTTACCCAAGGAGAACATGACTTCTTGCAGTGACTCTGCAAACAAGGCATGAGGTAGGAAGACATTAGGCTACAAAGTGATTGTATGTTGTGCAGTATGGATCAATGCTGCAACAATATTGCAGGTTCATTGCAATGAAGAACGGCAAAGGCTCTGAGCCTCACAGATCGACTGGACCATGTTCAACCACTCCTTTCGTCTACATACAATCTCTAGTCAGATTTTGTAGACTGGCTCGAGCTTCGATGCCATCCACATGCCATTCACATGTTCACCATGTGAGCTGACTATTTCATCAATGTTTTTCAAATGAAGATTGGTATGTGCTTGCCTTGGCTGCATGAGAATGGAAAGATGAGTATTGTGTCCGATGTGGCGCCACTGCAATGATCAAGAAACCCTCTGCTAGGCCTGGCTCCATTAAGTGAGATTGAGAGATGGACAATTTGTTCAACATGGTTATATTCTCAGAATACTCATCTAGGAGAAGGACTGTAGAGGAAGAGGAAGAGAGCAATATCCAGTACCAAGACAAGCATCAGAGGCTATACTGTACATGTACAGTTATTGCTCAAGCCAGTCCTTATCCACAACAATGGGAGCATAGACAAGGTGAGACCTAAGTGGATTTGGACTGTGTCACATGGTTGTTTAGCATAGTTTTCAGGTTGTTGTAGTTGGCACAATATATATTGATCCATTCTGTCTCTCTGACTCTACGAGGGGTTCCATGTGGTGATGAGAGTGGGACTCGAACCCATGCCCTTGCCTTCTGTGATGGGTTGGAATTCCAGGAGGGGTCTGTTTCGATCATTGTTGGTGCCCAGGGGGTCACTTTTAGTCATTTTTGCTTGTCAATGTTATTGGCACATGCACTCACACATGTGTGACATGACTCCACCTTGGCCAGCTGCCCTTTTGAAAACCAACCACCATCTCCTCACGCCTCAACAGCGGCAGCTGCTCCTTGTGCCAAGATTGGCAGCTTGAGAGTGGATGATGACTCTGCCCTATGACAACAATCCCTTGTGTATGCTGCCCTTTGGCATGACTGCTCCTTGCCACCTTGACAAGACAATGACAATGGCTGCTCATCACACTTCCACCACAACATCTGGCTTGCTGCTCCATTGCACATCATGATGACTATATGCTATGTTGGAGAAGCTCCTGATGACAACAACTGTTGTCCTTCATGTGGCATGGAATGCACATATGTAGACAGCATTTCTTATCCTTTCCTCTTACTCATCTCCATCACCAGGCCCAGCAATATGAAGACTGGCATCAGCAAGCATCTTCATGGATGTGCTGCATCACAAAAGCTTCACCACACCCAAGTCTCTGCACACAATGCCTTCAAGCCCTCACATTGCCTCTGGGATGGATGCTCCAAAGCATTGACCATCTCACAAACCCGAGATGCCCATCGCCAGCACCTCAAAACTCACCTGACTTGGCTCAGTTCTCTCTCTACCAGTGGCAAAGCTAGGCATTGCATGTGGAAGCTCTGCAAGGAGCCCGCTCATACTGACTGGTATATCTCTGACTGGGCATTTCACTTTGCAGTGGATCACAGCATCAATCTCAACAAGGTGATCATTGTCGACCACTGTGCTCTCTGTGGTGAATGGGTTAAGGACCAGAAAGGTGACTGCTCAGCCTGGAATGCCCACTGCAAAACCCACTACAAGACCATCTTTGCTCCCTTCAAACATCGCTTACAAGGCAACATCTCTCATCAGGATCGTAGCCTCAGAATCACCAATGATATTGCTGTATGTGAACCCGACACACCCTTTGACAACAATAGGCCCCTCCTTCATGGCCATATTCAGCAGTCCATTGCTCTTCGCCTGTTTTTCTGTCCATTTTGCTTGTATGACACCAATTTGCTCATGTATATGTGCATGAAACAGTGAGTATACGTGCATATATCCAGTTTTGATGCTTATGTCAGAAAAGTCCAAAATACCTTATAAGGCCTTATAAGGTACCATTTGGCTGTAAGCAGACTCACAGGATTATAAGACCTTATAAATAACAAGTGTTTGCTTACAAGAAGCCATATAAGGAGCCCAGTTGTCTTATTTGATCACCAAATTAAGGCCACAAAAATGAAATACTAATTGTTCTATCTATTACATACATCTGTTATATTAATGATTATTTAATGACATTAGCTATTTACTTGACCAGAAAGGACTGTTGGATATTATTACATAATCAAGATAGTTATTAAGTGGAAAATTTACAGTATTGGGAGTCGAACCAGTGACTTTGATAGTATAGTATTACAGATTCATTATAACAATTATTACAGTTCTGCCATATGGCCTTTAATTATACATGTCCATTGGGTTAATACATCATGAGCAGGTCCATCTTAGGTCCCTCCACCCTCACTGCATCGTCAGATCTCCCAATTTTTCATTATTTGTGTCAATATATGACTTGAGATACTTCAGCCATATTCTATACCCTTTGGGCCTCAGTCAATTGGACTCTATGGTCTCAGCTCAGACAACTGTCATCAATTCATGATACAATATTACTGTGAATCACCACTGTTAATTGGATGTTATATTATACCTAATAACTTCCTGATATCACTATTTAAATGCTGAGGCTAAAATTACTCAAACATGGTTATTCTGGCTACTAGTAGAGACAACAGGCAGCCAGAGCAACAATTACCAAATGGCATTGTGCCCCCAAGCAGGATTTTCCAGTGTATTTCTGACTCAATTAGGACTTGGCTCACTGAAAATTTCTAAGTCCGAGCCTCATAATCTGCCTTATTAGCTGGCCAAACCTAATTTGGCTTGTCGGCTCTAATTTGCCGATAATTTGGCTGGGTCCATTTCTGGGGGCCATATCAGTGCCTTATTTGACCATTATTAGTAACTGACCCTTATAAGGCATTTAGCAACTTTCCGACATACTTGACTCAGATACAGGGAAAATACTGTATACACCTGTCACATCTTTCAGCAACATCTCCATAGTATCCAAACTGACATCATGTACCCAGTCCCCTCATGTGGAACACACACCTTTGCTCTTTTCGACCTCATTACCCATCTTGTCCTGTTTCACTGTCTTCCACTCTCTGGAACAGCTCCATCACAAAATAAAAGAAAGCTCAGAATTCCCATCAAGGACAACAATGGCAATCTCGCTCTCACACTTGCTTATAACCAGCACCAGCCCAAGAGGCAACACATTGACGATGCGACTCCATTATACATTTGCTCTGGTTGTCACAACAAGCGCCAAGATATTCAGAAGCATCTTGAGACATCTCCCTTAGACTCAGTCTGCTGCAAACAAGGTACTTATCATAGGCTTGCCAAGAATGGTACAAAACTTGACCCTGTTTTATATCATAAATTCTCCAAGGTCACTTTTTTTTCTCCTTTTGCCTCTGCAGCATCTAACTCTATCAATCAGGACACTTCTGCAGCCAGCTCAACTGTTAAAAAAGGGCAGTACCACTATTGTACCCTCTGCAAAGTTCAATTCACCGACATCCAAGATCACATCCCACAAGACTGCCAGTTGCTCACCTTCCGCATCAAGGACCCCAATAATCCCAAGCATTGCTGTACACATAACAGTACCCTACATATATTTTCTGAGTAGATAAAGACTCTGGATACATAAACCACTTTGTATTGTACACATGTCGCTTTGTATTTTCAGCCCAAATTTTGGGTTGAAATTTCATAAACTACTTGCCAAATGAAATAGATGCATACATATCTAAAAAGTCCTCCACATGCTGAGCCACTGGCCATGCAATAACCCACAACACATCCAACAATGATGCCTGAGCAGACTCATACTGTGTGGCTGGGACATGAATAAAATTCTCCTCAGGGAGATGGCAGCAGAGATACACCAGCATCTCATCAAAGACACCACTTTGTCATCTCTTCCTGCCCTTGTTGGTGACATCCCAGCTTGGGTCCATCAGTATGGCTGCACCAAACTAGGAATTTGAGTATTTCTCAAAGTGGAAATTTAATAAAACTCACAAAGTCATACAGGAGTGCCAGTGGACGTTGCATTGCCATTGTATGCTGGTGGTTCTTGCAGTGTTTAGCCAGCTTGGCATTATAAGCATTCTTTGCTTCGACAATCTGCCCCTCTTCCCCTGTCTTTTGGGCATTCTCTAGCTCCAGCTGGGCCTCAGGATGCTCAGCTCGGAAGGACTGCTTTAAAAAGTCAATCTTTCACTTCTACAGACCTGTTGTTGGTGCTTCTCCTGCAGCATTCCCTTGCTCATCCTTATTGTCCTCGCCCATATGTGTATCCCAAATTTTGACATATCAGATGGTCTTGGTAACATGCATTGCATAGTCTACATACATTTTGCATGCCCCAACACTGACTTGATCAGTGAGGAACTATGCAAGTTTTTGCCTGGTTTGTGACATGCAGAATGAAACCAACCTTGTTCATGGCAACTAAACAGTCCATATCGTCATCAAGTTTCTGAATCTCACTTGTTTTGTTGCAGATATTTGCCCAATCATCCCTGCTTTCCACAAGCGGTACTACAGCAGCAGACTACTGGCTCATCAGCTTTCAAACCCATGTAATGCATGGATGACGCTCACCCAATTTTCATAAGTATCCTTATACCCACAAATCAGGTGCTCATATGCAAGATCCTCCATTGCCTCTCTGTTTCCAATGTCTGGAAAAACCAAAGTCTTGGCAAAATCCTTTGCGGTAAGTGGGGGATATTTGTTGGCATCAAAAACAACCAACAACTTATCCACTCTAGCCTTGACAATGTCTCCTGGAGCATGATCTGCAGCAGTGCCCACACTCACAGATCTGCCTCCTCATGCAGTCCATGCACCTCCACCACCTTTGCCACACCAACAATCTGGGGCAGTAAGCAAAATCCCCATCAATGAGATCTGGTTGATCCGCTGCTGGATCTCTGCTACAAGATTTTGTCGTTTTTCTGTTGTTCCAGGAGTGGCTTCAGGAGGTAGCTCATCAAGACGCTGCAATTCTTGCTTGAGCTCATCAATACAGGCATGAATGCATACACTGGGAGAATCAGCCATGGTGAATCAAGACAAGATGTGCCGGCTTCTCCTCAGTAATTTCATGGCCTGTTTTCAGAAATGAAATCACCGGTTTCATTCTAACTGCCTCATAAAAAGAGATGGTGCCACTCTCAAAATCCTCATCCCCACCATGTCCAGGCATGTTTTCACTGACAAAAATGTGTTCACCTCTATAGTCAAAGGCCTCCCCTCTCTGCTCATCCAAGAGCCACTCATTCCTGATGATGCCATTCCAGTTGGACCCCCTGACATTGACCTCACTCCTCAGATAGGGCCTTATGTTCCAGTCTCCATCGATAACATTCCCATCCCCATACAGTCAACACTCCCTACAGCTGCTCCAGATCATGTGGCAAAGATGCTGAGTTGATGCAAAGCCAAAGTTGATGTCATGCTAGGTCCCGCCGCAAATCAGCCAGAGTTTCTTGCTGCATTCCTGGAGCAGGCAGAGAAATTTGAGGCAGAGATAGTCAAGCCAGCCAAGGCACCATCGACTACCAAAGCACACAAGTATCTTGAAATGTGCTGGATAGAGTTTTTGCAATGGGTATGGCCCGATGTGCCTTCCGATGCACATTGGCATGTTGGCATGGTCAATAAAGGTGCCACAAAATTCCTGTACTACTTGGTGAGTTGGACAGTCTTCTTCCTTGTTCATTTCTAATATTCCAACAGGTTCACACCATCAAACCATGCTGAGTTGGTAGGGTATACATGAAGGCTCGTACATTATTCGAGTTCATGACCCTCTTTATCCACCTCATCATTCACTATACTGTTGATCCAGCAACGTTAAGATTGTGTGGGATGCTTCTTCTTACAAAATTCAAGGCCCATTCTTGCCTGAAGGATCAAACACTCAGTCATATGTACTCTGGCTCCTTATCATCCGTTATTAACTCTCCTTGTAGTCATTCATCACTTTGACCTGGATCGGTACTATGATAAAAAATGGTATTATGGTCATGGAGAGCTGCAAATATTGATCGACATGGCAATGCAAAGTCCAGGCATGCAGCTTGTCAAAATCAATGTCATTCTTAGGGCATCTCTTTTTCATTGGCTTTGCTCAGAAACTGACAGTTTTCTATAAGCTCTATTTGCTTTTTATATGACCTCCTGACCATCATCCATGGGTCCCTTTTGTCATGAATATGTGGAGCTAGGCTACATATGTCTAGTTCTCTTGCCCATACTATTTTTAACCCCCCTTGTCTTTTCCCAGTACCTAAAACTCAAGAATCTCAGGATATATTGGCAACCACATATGGTATTGACAATTGTGGTGAATTTTAGAAACTACAAAGGCAACAATAGCTTCCTGGGGAAAGAGCAAAGCTTTTACCTGGAGTCAGTTATGAGGCTGCATAACCTTTCATATTGTGTTGTCACTTGGTTGATGATGTACTTGTATGCCATTGGTGCATTTAAGACTAAATTTGCCACAAGTACTATAACCTTTACCTCGTTCTTTACTGACTATTATTGATGCAGTCTTTGGCGGAATTATATGCCTGTGAGCAAGCAGAACTAGCCCTGGACCCAGCCAGTTATGAGTGGCCAGTGTATGTCTATACTGTACATCCTTCTCAATCCATTAGTGACAGACAAATAGATTCCCTGTTATACAACCTGGTGGCTGTTGATGTGCTTGGTAATGGTGCAGAGACTAAACTAGAGTGAATATACAACAAGTGAAACTTGTATATACTCAATCCAAAGCAATCCTTGCACTTCACAATCACCAAATATATAAGTTCGGGTGTTTCGAGATCGATAGAAGACCTCTGCAAACTGACTAGTTTGGTTGGAAGATCAAATATTCTGCCAAGTGCGCAACTATTCCAGCAGGAAGCAGGACTATTATGACTTGTTACTTCATTTCAAAAGGTATTCAAGCTATTCAATTCGACTTAGCAAATATAGCACTGGTTTGTGAACAAATACAATATATTAAGGACAACTTTTCATCCTGAGACTTCAAATATTTTGTGTTCTGAGATTAAATGGCACTTAGGCCGATTTATATAGCACACTGGCCGACATCTGCAGCTCACTGGCTTTACTATGGCTCACTGGCCAAATCAAACTCGAAAATATTCAAATAATATCAATATATTCTTTCTATCTTTAGTGGACTCGAGAAATACCTGTCTCATCCAAGGAATATACACAAAAGCATTCAAAATCGCCCTGCTCACAGGCTAAGGTGCAACTCTAAGGGATGGCAAGCTCCCTGGACTTAACAACTATTCTACAACTCCAAGGTTTCACTCCAAGGCCCTTGAATCGCCTCAAGCACTGCACTTATAAGGACAAATCATGGGGAGGGTGTTGCCTCCAGTATATTACATCTAGGAGGCCTTTAAATACTATACATAGTCTGATCTATCTCGGATAACTAGTCATACTGTATAAGCTAATATCCGACTGTATCTAGGCTACATACTGCTGGGTTGAGGGTTTCCTGGTCAAAATGGTCTAGGTACTTTCTAGTCCACTTTCGAGGCTCATTCATGGCTGCTTGAATCGAAATATTCTATCATTCTTTGCCAGACTAGGAAGGATTCTGGAACTGCAAAGCTGAATAGCTTGGTTACCAGTCACTTTACCCTCTGCCCAGGCTATTGCATCATAGAATGCGTCACCATTCTCTATCTCTAGGCAACTAGTCAAGGCTACAGTCAGTGGAATATTCCTGATCAATTGATCCATTAATATGGATACTCCGATCACTGATCTGAGCCTCATGGCCTACAGGCCTACTATTCTGGAATGCGACTCATCTGCAGAGTATCTACAGGTCCAAAGTCACTATCAATAGATAGTACTGGCAAGTCACTTCATATCCTCAATATAAAAGCAAATATTCCACCATATGAGGGAAAGTACTTGCTGCTGAATGCGAACTTGGGAAGTTCTTCTATCTATTCTTTCCAGAGCTTGAACTGCCATGGAATAATTCTGCAAACCATAGACAACTAGTCATAGCTATTCAATCACATTAGGGAAATATTCCCTTCATCTGGGGGCTAGTCAACCTCATTAAGGGACTAGCTACTTCTGGTTTAAGTGGATTGTGCACGAATAGGACATTATAGCATATATCTGCTTGCGTAGACCTATTAGAGATTGACTATTTCAGGCTGGTAGGTCCAATCCTTCAAGGTACTGTTCCTAAGTCCTGTATTGTGACTCTATATCTTCATTCCTTGCACAGGATCCTAGCTATCTGCTCGAAGTCTCAACAATAGCTCTCGTATTCAAGTAGATATCAATTCTGGGATCTATATATCTTATACAAAATCGCAAAATCTAAGGGTAGACACACAACATGCATATCACTGTTCTTTTATTTCTTTGAAAAAGGCAGCCACATCATTAGCTATTTCCACTTCCATCAGCGCCCTCTGCAAAATGGCTGGTCTTGCAGTAGTTGGTGGATACACATTTCACAGAGAAGCTGGTGATGCCTTCAGCCTCTACTTTGATGAACACACTGCCAGGGACATAATGGCCCATGAGGGTGAGTCTGTCTTTGCAAACCACTACAGTCGAGGGGTGGAGCACATTAATGTGGTATCAGTATGCATGCAGGAGACTGCAGACAAGGTGCAACTACTACTCTAATGGCATCCATGTCTACTAATTCTCAATATAGGTGTTAGTGGAGTGACAGGCGTATCTCTGAGCTGCTGTCTGTAGCATTATTAGGCAAGACACTGATGAGAACAGTGACGGAGACAAAAATACATTGAAAAGAAAGGCAATTATACCTGAAAAAGAAAAGCTAGAAGCCCTTGATGTGAGATTATCTGATTCTATCTGTAGTGTTGCTTATTTCAATTATAGGGCAACACTGAGTGGACAGAAGCAAACACTGCACTGGATAGCCAGTGAGGTATTTATTATGCCTGCTTTACACCTAATGCGAAAAAATATCTCAATCCTAAATTTATTTATGAGATTGCAACAGGAGAGAGATGGGCTGGCCAGAACAAACACTTCACCTTTTCCAAAGGGTATGATGCTGACAATGTCCTCCCAGTAATTTATTTTGTATTACATGCAACAGTTGGGCTCATTATATCTAGATTCTTCACAAACTGCAGGAAGACACAAAGTGTATTAGGAAATTACGTATCACCTTGAGCTGTCACCTCACCACAGAATATGTTTGAGCCCATGATCATGAGGACACAATTGGGACTTTTCCTGGTACCACTGCACAGTGCAATGCTGCACTTAAAAAGTCACTACAAGTCTCTAAATTTCTCCAGCCTATTATCCAAGGTGCGTTCAATCTCATATCTAACCATGCTTGGATGTCTATCCTCATTCTAGGTGTGGAAACAGCTACAACCATAGATGACTCTTCTCCTGCCAACCCCAGTAGCAGCTCTGATCCTGATCCCAAGACCAATGACATCGACTTTGATTTTGGGAAATTTGCCCAGCCAGAATATACTCAAAATATATTCAAATTGATGCACACCATGGACAAGGAGTGTCCAGCTACATCCATGCTAGCAGAAGATGTCAATGTGGACAACTTTACCCCTGCAAGCAAGGACATTAACAAGGAGAATGAATGCAATGAAGTCCCAGTGTCTGTGGCTGAGGTTTGGGAAGCAATGATGATTTTGCTCATGGAGCTGATGGAGACTGATCGTGAAGTTGAAAAGCACTATGTACATTGGTTATCTGTAACCTGCCTTTATCTAACTGGTTGTTGGCATAAAGGACAAGGCAACCAAGACATGGTCATGCCCCAAGTGCCCCTTCTATCACCATCGACCGGCTTTACAAGGAGTCAAGTTTGATTCAATTGTCAACTTCAAACAACATATGTGAGCAGATCTCTTGCCATTCAATCCCCTCTGAGATTCCTTTGTTAGGCAAAAGGTCCATACCAAATGGAAGGACTTGGAACTGAAGATGGTGTCTCACTGGGGCAAAGATGATGATGTCTGCTACTGGGAATATATGTGTCCCTGTGGGTATTTCAGGTTAGTCACAGAGTATATTCTCATTTACTTTTGTTGATCATCTCTTTAGTCACAGGGATAAGTATGTCTTGCAAGCACATATGATTACCAACAATTGTCCCAGAAAAGATCACCATGAGTCTCTACTCTGAGTGCAGAATAAAATTCTACATGAAGAGGACACCGTGGACATCCATGCACCTGCCACTGCAAGAGAAGCACCCCAGATGACAGAAAGCTTGAAGGATTTCAGTATGATGATTAAGGTGTGATATCTTTCTTTCAGAAATTCATTGTCACTAAGGTCAAACTAGGCACTACCCAAACTTCCTATACAGCAACAGAAAATGCTTTCCGATTTATTAGACAAGGGACAGGAACAACTAGAAGAGTCAGAGTAGGGTAAAAAACATCTGGAGTCATTGTAGGGTTTTTAAAAAAAAATGTAATCATACTAGAGCCAATTCATTTCAACATCAGGAGAGGTCATCATAACAGTGTTCATGGGAGCAGTATCAAAAGAACCAGCAGTAGCAAAGGCACCAAAAGAAGAGTTTGCAAAAGCACCAAATGGTTGGGTGTTTGATGGAGAAAATCCTGAAGGGGCAAAAATCAAGGTGTCAGTTTGAAACATGTTGGTAAAAGTGTTGTTGGTAAATCCAGGTGTGAATGCAGATACTTGTCCTTGAAGAGGGACCGTTGCTTGAGCAACATTGTAGGGAGCTTGAGAGACCTGAGGAGTATTCAGAGGAAGACTGGAAGCAACAGAGAGAGTAGGGCTAGTTTGAGGCCAATTATTGAAAGGATGCATTGGAGTTTGTGCTGGAGAGGGAAGGATTGAACTCCCAGAAGTAGGATGGGGTCAGATGGGCATCACCAGAACAGTAGTGTTGTTCAGTGGGTTTGAATGGATGAGATTGAGAGGAAGGTCCTTTGGATCTGTGATCTCTGTGAGGACTAACAAATGCACATATATAAACATAACCATGTACCAATTCCCAATTCCTTTGCCAACCACAATGTATCAAGAATCTTCTGTGTGTAATGGTTGTTGAGCTCCATCAGCTCAGCCTCTTTGGATATCCTGGCCAGCCTAGCCTCCTCACAAATATGTTCTGCTTCACTGGCTCTCATCCAGGCTGCAGCAGTGTGCTTCTCATCGAGCAACACCTGGTTCAGTAGCTGAGTCATGGATGTCAATGTGTACTGCTGTCTTTTCATCGGTGGGGCCTTGGTCCCCTTGCCAATGTCGGACTCGTCATCATCCGAAATGCTGGCAGGCTGCTTGCGACCTTTGGAAGATTTGGTGCATTTGGATTTGACATGGGTCATTTTGGCAGAGACCATGCTGACCTCAGCATCCATGGGAGTGCCTTGGTTGGCTTCAACACTGACCTGTTTGTTGTCGTCCTCGTTGCTGGGGGTCTGACTGAGTTTGGTGCATTTGTTGGGTTGGTCAATGCTGATCTTGGCTTGGTTGTGCACCAAAATGTCAGTGTCGGATGTGGTCAGAGCAAGAACAACAAGACGTACACGTCATGGTATCATCCCCTCCTGGCATAGGCCCCAAAATGTCAGCCTTGGGACTGGTTTGACTTGTATGGGGATTGGCCTGGATGTTGACATCACTGTCTTCATACCCCAATTCACTGTCTACAGCCTGCCTTCTATGATGCTTAGACCTAGATTGTTGGGTGTTGGCCATACCTGGGAATCTATATAATAAGACAGGTGGACCACAGCCACACAATTTGCTTAGGTAAAATTAGCGGACTTTGAAAATTTCACCTCTCTTCTGTATGCACTGCCACAACTGGCTACTGCATGACTGGTTTTGCCAGCACTGCCACAACTCCAGCTTTCCCCAGCTGAGTTTGAACCATGCGGCAGTGCCACCTGCCATTTTCATGCTCATTGCCTTCCACCACCACCTTTGGTGCCCCATCTGAGACCGCCCATGCCCTGTCCACCCAAAGTAAGTTTTAGTTCCATATTTGATGATATTTGCCCATCTGATCATGCTCTTTTAGTCACTTTCTGTGCCCTATTCAAGGTGCTGCTCATCAATCTTTGATAGAAGATTGTTTTTGCTGATTTTCTTTTCAGGTGTTCTTGCTTCGATTTTGTTTTTTCTCTCATGGACATGACTTCCTGTTGCTTCTGGAGTCTATATTTGGCTGTTTTCAGTCCAGATTGTTTGTGCAGAGTAGATCAAGGTGCCGCTGGGTGATCCCCTCAATTTCAGTGTCAAAGTGAAGTTGAGAGCTCTCAGATTCAGTTCTGGGCCTCTTTGCTTTCTTTAGGGCACAGTTATTGGTGACGAGCCTACCCTCCTGCACGCCTGTGAATAGGGGCCTCTGTCAAGCACAACCAGCCAGGGAGATTGGTGTGGCGGGACCAATTGGGTATTTGTGTTCGCACAGATATAGTTGCCCCCCCTTCCATTCGTGGAAGTGTAGCTCCATAAACTGCTGTTGTAGCATCGAATTCCTCTGTGTCAAATCGTTTGGTTTGCTGGCAGTTATTTGTAGATTTCTGTAGTATACAGGTTGGTTGCACCGTGATCAAGTCTGTTATTCCTGCCTACATCAAGCAATGTATGTATCTTTTATTTCTCATTAGATGACATTCTGATAGATCCTCCTCTTATAGGAACCCTTCTACTCCACCGATGACTCCCAAGCATGTTCATCATTCTCAATGTGAGCGGGACCATCTTCAGTGTCTGCAAATGACCTCTCCTTCCCATCGCCATGGCCGATCTTCACATCTGGGTCCTGATCTTAATATTTGACTTCCACGCTTCCATATTCCACTGGAAACTCATATTCCATCTCAGCTTGACCGACCATGTGATCATCCAATGCCTGTAGTGCCAGCTATGCCTATAGTGCCAGCTATAGCCCCCAGAGGTGTTCGTCGTGGCAGACCATGTGGCTCTGGGCATGGTGGTGCTCCAGGTGGTCAGCCTTCCTTGCATGGTGCAGTTCCTGCAGTGCCAACTGTGCAGAATCACCTACATGGACATGGACATGGTGCTGTTCAAGTCATTCATCCACAGCCAGTCTCACCTCCAGATATTGATATGCGAGCAGTGTCACCACCACCACCACCACCACCATCACTGTCTCCACTGCCACTGCCACCACCACCTGCACCACCACGACTGCCTTCTCCCCCACCTGCACCACCTCCATCACCACCACCTGCACCACCACCATGGCCAAGGACCATACCCTCTTTGGTTCCTCAGGCAAGGCGACCATATGTTGAGCCACATTCTCAGCAGAACATTGGAAAAATGGATTGGATTTGTGAACACTGTGGTGCGCCCCATTGGTATAATGAGCATCTGAAGTCCAAGTCAAGGACACAGCCCTGCTTTGGCATGTGCTGCTTGCAAGGGCAGATTAAGCTTCCTCAGCTCCGTCCTGCTCCTGGCATTCTCCGAAATCTTCTCTGTGGCATTAGTCCAATGTCTAATACTTTTATGCAAAACATCTGGCAGTACAATGCAGCCTTAGCATTTACTTCAATAGGTGTAAAGGTGGATCAGGCAGTCACAAATTCTTCTGAGCCATACTGCTTTCGTGTATCTGGTGAGCTCCATCATCAAATGGGAGCTTTGCTACCTGCAGAGGGGGAAACAACATCATATGCACAGCTGTATGTACATGATCCCATGGAGGCACTGGGAATGCGCAACCGTCGCAATCCCAATCTAAAGCCTGAGATCATGTCTGCACTTCAGGGATTGCTGCACGATGTCAATCCATATGTCCCTTTATATAAACATGCCTATCTCATTATGAAGGACAAGCCATGCGAGGAATATCCCAATCTTGAAGTGCAACTGCATGTGGGTGATGGGACTGATGGTCGGCGGTACAATCTTCCCACCAAAGACGAGTTGGCTGCTATTATTCCTGGAGATGGTTCTGAGGAGGTGAAGAGTGAATGGGACATTGTTTTATGCTTGCAGGACCATTCACTTAAACGTATCAGCCAGCTGCATCCAAGCTATCAGTCACTTCATTATGTTCTTCTTTTTCCTTATGGAGAACTGGGTTGGAATCAGTATATCCCTCTGGAGGACACAGGCACCCGTACAGGACACAAAAGAGTCACCCAACACATGTATTATGCTTATCGCCTTCATGAGCGCCCAACCATCAAACCAGATGCACCGTTGTTGCAAGGAGGGAGATTGACTCAGCAGTATATTGTGGATGCATGGGCCTCAATTGAACAGAATGATCTCAACTGGGTTCGAAGAAATCAACAGACTATACGTGCAGACCTGTACAAGGGATTGGTGGATGCAGCTACAAATGCTGATGGATTGCAAAACTCTGGCCAGCACATTGTCCTCCCATCATCACATACTGGCAGTCCCCATGCAATGTATCAGCTCTATATGGACTCTATGGCAATTTGTAGAGCTCTGCAAAAGCCAGACATCTTCCTTACAATGACAGCAAATCCAAAGTGGCCAGAAATCCTTGAGGCTCTAAAGCATACAGATGGTCCAGATCAGAGGGTGGAGGATCGGCCAGATATTGTGGCCAGGGTCTTTCAGTTGAAGAAGGAGGCATTGCTCAAGGAAATCAAGAAGGGTGGAATATTTGGCAAAGTCAGGGCTGTTGTGCATACCATTGAATTTCAGAAGCATGGACTGCCTCATATGCATCTTCTGATTTTTCTTTCTCTGGAAGACAAGATTTGCTCTCCTGCTGATGCCGATTCAGTCTCATGTGCTCAGATTCCTGATCCTGAAACACACCCAATTCTCCATGAGGTAGTCACAAAATGCATGGTGCATGGACCCTGTGATGATCGTTGCAAGAAGGATGGCCACTGTATGAAGAATTTTCCAAAAGACTTCAATGAGCAGACAGAATTCACCACTGATGGATATCCTAATCTGGCATGTCCCAACAATGGTCGTCAGTATGTCAAGATACAAGGCCAAAAAGAAATCACCTACACCAACCATGATGTTGTCCCATATAATCCCTATCTGTTAGACCCGAACCTCACGTGATCCAAACAAGAGTAAACTCGGGCTGCCTCGCGTTCGGACAATCACCCGAGAGTCTCGTGGAGTTCGGATATAAGTGAAGAGATCGGACTAAGGTCTTAGTCGAGCGAGTTAAGAGAGAAGTTCGGTATTGATAAACTTTAGCTCAAAGCTGGGGTATTACAGCGAGAGCTACCTACTTATATACGAAAACTGTAGTACTAATAATAGCTACAGCACACGAAGACAATACAGTTGTCGTGCTGGAAGCGCGAGCCGTAGTTATCAGCTACTTGGCTTAAGCTGTCCGGTTATGGTTACGATGATCACATGGGGTCGGGGATGACTCAGTCTTCTGATAATTAAGAAGGAAAATGAATAAGTGCAAGAAATCGTAACATTACCCTCTCGTTAAGGCAGTCGTCCCGACTGCCATTAGGGCTCTTCCATCTCCTGTAGTTCTTCCTTCAGTGCTCTCCAATAATCCTGGATATATTCTATCCATGCTTCTCCGTCTGGGTTTTGAACTTGGATCCTTTTTCCATCGTTTCGTTCGACTGTGTAAAAGTAATTCCATGTTCCGTCTCCGATTTCCTTGTATTCGTGTCCCACTATTTCTTTTATCGCTTTGGGGTTTACGATTACCTCGGCCGTTACTGCTCTTCCGTGTTCCGCTTGGCTCTGCTGGTACTCTTCGATCGCTTCTTGGGTGTTCTCCATGTCCTCTTCCGTTACCCAGTCGTTGTGTTCCCTTGTCCAGCCCGTCCACTTTACGAAGTAGTCGGTTACCAGTCGAGAAGGTTGACCCTTCTTTCCTCTTACCCTTCGGGTTCGAGTGTCGAGCACTTCTTCAACTTCGTACTGTTCTTCATCTTCGATGAGGTCTGGTGGTGGTGGCGGCGGTAGTTCTTGATTCGGGAATGCTGGTGGTGTGTACGGAGTTAGGAGTTTTTCATTAAAGTGTGGGTGAATGCGCCAGTGAGGGGGAAGTTTGAGCTTGTAGGCGGAGGCTCCTGCTTTTTCGAGGATTCGGAATGGGCCTACTCGTTTGTCATCGAGTTTCTTCTTTGGCCGTGGAAGGTGGAGGTTGGTGGTGTCGAGCCAGACTAGGTCATCCTTTTTGTATGCTATGGCCTTGCCTTTTCGCTTGTCGTACTGGGTTTTCATCTTGGCGGCTGCTTCTTGGAGGGCTTGTTCGCATTTCTTGTGGATGTTCTGCATTTGCGACGCAAAGTTTCCGGCTGCCGGATTGGTGAAGGGGCTTCGGCGTTCTGTTTCTGGGACGACTCGGGGGTTGAGTCCATAGACAGTGAAGAAGGGGCTTTGACCCGTGGCGGAATGCTTTCGGTTGTTGTGGGCGAAGGCTGCTAAAGCGAGCCATTCATGCCAGTCGTCTTGTTGGTACCTGGTGAATATCCTTAGGTATTTCTCGATTTCCTGGTTAACCCTTTCGGTTTGTCCGTCTGTCTGCGGGTGGAAAGCGGTGGAGGCATTAGGGGTGATTTGGAGAATTCGGTAAAGATCTGTCATGAATTTGGAGACGAATTGAGGGCCTCGGTCCGAGATCACAGTTCTTGGCATGCCGTGAATGGCAAAGACTTTGTCGCGGAATATCTTGGCAGTTCCTTCTGACATGAGAGTTCCGTTGCATGCTACTGGGATGATTTCTTTTGAAAATCTATCTACTATAACTAGGATGGCGTCGTACCTGCCAGATTCTTTTAGACCGGTGATCAGGTCGACAGAGATGTGGGTCCATGGTTCGGATGGGACTGCGTTGGGATGAAGGGGGTTTTTTCGCGCCTGAGTGTTGGACTTGACTCGTTGACAGGTCTCGCATCCTTTTACATATCTTTTGACGGTCTGCTTGATCTTTGGCCACCAATACTCTCTTTGAACAAGCTCATTGGTCTTGTCGATGCCTGGGTGTCCGGCAGTAAGATGGTCATGAGACATGGCGATGATTTCTCCTCTGAGTTTCTCATCTCGGGGTACGTAGATTCTTCCTGTGAGCATCAGGAGTCCTTTCTCCATTGTGATGCCTCGTTCATGGTTTAAGGAATCGGAGATTCCTCGGTCCCACTTGTCGGTGCTCTCGGTAGCTCGTTTGATTTTCGAGTGGATGCTGGATGCCATGGGCATGATCATTGCTCAGAAGTGTTCGGGTTTGAGGACTACGATTTCATCGTTGTCCTCCTTTCCTTGATCATGATCATCCTGTCGGGATAGGAGGTCGGCTTTTCAGTTTGCGGTGCCGGGCTTGTGATGAAGGGAAAAGTGGTATTCGGCGAGTTCGGTAACCCAACAGGCTTGTCGGCAGTTGAGCTTTTGGGGTTTTCGGAAATACTGAAGGTTTTGGTGGTTGGTCCATACTTCGAAGTCAACTGCGGCTCCCATGAGGTAATGCCTCCATTCGGCGAGGGCGAGCATTATGGCGAGGAGTTCCTTGTCATATATTTCGTAGTTCCTTTCCGTCGTCGTCAACGACTTTGAAAGGAAGGCTACGGGTCTCCACTTGCCGTCCTGTTGTTGGCTCAGTACTGCACCGATGGCTCCCTCACTGGAGTCTGCTTCTACTCTGAATTTTCCGTCTTCTTTGGGCAGAGCAAGGATAACGTCTTCTGCCATCTGTTTCTTCAGTTGTTGGAACGCTTGATTTTGGGCAGCGCCCCAGTTCCAAGGGGCGTTCCCGGTGAGTTGGGTCATTGGTCGTACTATCTTGGAATAGTTTTTGATGAATTTTCGGTAGAAATTCGTGAAACCTAGGAAACTTTGTAGTTCCTTTTTCTTGGTGGGAGTTGGCCACTCCGTGATCCCTTTGACTTTGACTGGGTCCATCCTGACTGATCCTTCACTAATGATCACTCCTAGGTATTCCGTTTCTAGTACTTCGAATTCGCACTTCTCGGCTTTGAGGAACAGCTTGTGCTCCCATAGGCGTCGAAGTACTCATCGGACTATCTGTCGGTGTTCTTGGAGGTTCTTAGAAAAGATGAGGATGTCGTCGAGGTATATGGTTACTTTTCCTTCGGCGATCAAGTCATGGAAGATATCGTTCATCATCCATTGGAATGTGGCAGGGGAATTTGTGAGTCCAAAGAACATGACTGTTGGTTCGAACAGTCCCCGATTGGTGCGGAAGGCGGCCTTGTACTCGTCACCCTCTTTTATGCGTACATTGTTATATCCCCAGCGTACGTCTAGCTTGGTGAAGTATTTGGCTCCTCGGAGTTTGTCCATGAGCTCCGAGATGAGCGGGAGTGGGTATCGGTTTTTGATGGTCATCTCGTTGAGTTTCCGATAGTCTTGGACGGGTCGAAGAGCGCCGTCTTTCTTTTTGACGAAGAAGAATGGTGATGCGAAAGGGGATTTTGAAGGACGAATTCTTCCAGTGGATAGGTTCTCATCCAAGAATTTGTCAAGTTCTTCCTGTTCATTTCGGTTGAGGGGGTATACCTTGCAGTCGAGGGTGTTGCTGGCGTTGGGGACGAGTTCAATGGCATGGTCCCAGGGTTTTCGGTCTGGGAGTTCATCGAAGTTGTCTTTGGAAAACAAGTCTTTGAAGTCCCGATAATCGGGGGGTACCATTTCTTCGAAACTCTTCTTTGGTTTTCCTTCGCTTGCTTTCGCGGCTAAATCATTGGCATGGTGTACTGCTCTGATTTCTATTTCCTCAGTCATGTCTACTGCTAGTATCGTATCTCCCTCTTCTAATTCTTCATCCCATCTGTCTTCCGGGTCTGCGTCTGGTAAGGTGAATGGTTGTTTCTGACATTGGCACCGTCCGAATATGATTTTTTGGGTCTTCCAGTTGATGACGGGGTTGTGGCGTATCAACCAGTCGTGCCCTAGGAATATTCTTCTTGTGCCTAGGTCCGTGACTGCTAGGTCGATTCGTTCTGAGTGTCCTCCAATGGTCATTCGGAGTTCAACGAAATGGGTGACTTCGCCTGCTTTGTTGCGTGTGCCATCGGCGTTGTAGACTGGGATTGGGGCACTGGTTGCTCGGGTTGGTAAGTCGTGTTCTTCTACGTATTTGCGGTCAATGGAGCTTCCAGTGCATCCGCTGTCGATGAGGGCAGTGGTTTTGAGGGTTTGTCGGTTGGTAAGGGTCTCAATTCGGATTTCGGTGGTCAAGTCCTTTGCTCCGGCCCGGGCGCTTCTTCAGATGTATCGGACCGGTTTGCGGAGTTCTTCCAACTGTTCAAGCGCTTGGGTGCGGGGAAGAGTGACAATGCGCATCAGCATTTCTCGGTCTGCTTCTGCTTGTCACATCCTGTGGGTCCAGTGTGCTAGTATGGCGCGGGCCTCGTAACTGCCCGTTGCTTGTCTGATTGCACGCCATGTCCATTCTGTTTCGAATGGAATCATGTAGCCGGACTCTTCCTTTTCAATGGTCTTCAGCTCCGTCCAGTCATGATCTTTCAGCATCTGTGTCCACCACCTGTTGTACACCTTCATGTCGGTGGCATCGGGATCTCCCTTTTTGCGATAGCGGTGTCCCTTGAGATATTCTTGCCACTCAGGGTCATCGTCCTCATTGTACTTTTCTTCAACCTCTTTCTTTGTCCGTCTAGAGCCACTAGGGTTCATGGGTGTTTCCACCAGGACGTTGCCGCCGTTGGTAGCCGTTCTTTTGGCTCCGCGGGTTGGGCGTCTTGCCTCCGAAGGAGGACTTTTTCGCGTCAGGGATGGCCCGCATGCGTCTGCATTTTTGGCTGCAGTAGCCATTCGGTAAGACGTGTCGTCTTCATCGTCGGGTACTTCCTCTAGAGAAACCTTGTGTGAGCGTGGGGATAGTGGAGGGGGACTTATTGGGTCTTGGGCGCGCCTACCACCCGTCTCGCGTGGCGGACGAGGCGCTTGTGCCCCGTCGGTTGAGAACTGTTCTGATCCAGGGGAAGACTTTTCCGTTCTGTCCTGTCCGCCCTTAGTCGGATTGTCTCCGGCATTCGGGTGCGTATCTACAGGAGGCGCAGTTAGTTTTTCCCGAGGGATCGTTCCTTTGGTTTTGCCGCCCGGGGCTATTGCCACTCTGTGCTCCCTCTGCTGCAGCTGTTTGCGGTCAGGGATTCTTCTTTTGGGGGAAGCCGCACACTTCCGCTTGCTGTCGTTCCTGGATCTGAAAACCTTCGACCGTCCTGGGAGAACCTCCTTTGGTGCACGGTGTGACTTATCCTGAGGGATCCCAGGCAAAGATCCCGAGTGGGACTCGGCTGTAGGGGGAAGTATTGTCCCGCTTCCCATCGGGGTTCGTTCCATCTTGGTGAGGTACTCCTCGTCTTCTTGATCCATCATGTTGGTTAGGATACTATACCGGTTCTGCGATTCCTTGGGTGCCTTGCTGGGGTTGATAAAAGTGGGTATATTCGAATGCGTATGTGAATGTCCTACAGAAGTATTATAAGTCTGTCCAGCAGTGTGTAAAGCACCTTGAGAGAGTCCGGCTGATCGAGTAGAATCGCTTACTCGTCGGCCCCGTCTTTTACCTCCTCGACTCCTGAGGACGAGGGCGTCTTCTCCTCGTCTGATTCGACCTCCTGTTCTACTGCTCGATTGTCTCGGCGATTGTTGTTATTGCGGGTGAATCTTCCTCCTCCGTCCCTTGGCCTCTGTGGTTGTCGGCAGTCAGCAGTGAAGTGCCCCTTCTGATGGCAGTTGAAGCACCGCCGTTCCCGTCGGATTCGATCTATATCCATTGGTTGGCCTTGGCCACCATAGACTGGTCCGGTTCCAGTGTTGGTACTGGAAGGGCCCAGTTCTTTGGGCGGTTGCGGGGGTGCGTTCTGGTTCCTTGGTGGCGGGGCTCGATTGTCGTGTCGGGGCAGAGCGCGGTTATCACTGCGAGGGGTGTTCTGTCGGTTTCGGGGGTCTTGAGGGCGATAGCCTTTGTGGGTTCTGTCGAAGGCCCGTTTTACTGCTCGCTGGTCGTTGATCTGTATGATTCGACGCTTCCACTGAGAATAAGTGGTGGGGATGTTTTCTCCGGATGCGACAGCCATGGTGTACTCATCTGGTACTCCGGCTCGTACTGCCGCGACAAGGTGACTCTTCTCGCCCTGATCCTCCCATCTTCCAGCCAGTTGCGCTTGTTGTTCCAGTTCCTGGAAATATCAGTTGGCGCCTCCGTCCTGCATCCGCAGTCCATACATGCGTTGTTCATGCACTTCTTCTACTGCGGGATCGGCGAACTCTTTCCAGACGGTTTCGACAAAGTTTCTCCACGTGGGAAGGCGGTATCTTGCATCCGTCTTGCTGAAGTATTTTTCCGCGTGGTGTACCCACCAGGTGAGTGCCTTGCCGCCGAAGTGGGAGGTGGCGAATGTGATTTGTTGCGATTCTTCGTAGTAGCCTCGGTGTACTTCGAAGTAGAGGGCACATTGTAGGAAGAATCTTTGGATGTCATCATGCTTCCCGTAGAACATCTCGGGCATTCGCATCATTGTGGGTTTTACCCCGAGGAAAGGGGCGTCGGCGTCGGCGTGTCCTCGGTGGTGCCCTGGATTTGGGGCTGGCGGCATGCGATCTGGTGGCGGTCTGGGTAGCGACCATAGGTCTCCACGGCCTCCGGGTGAGTCTGGGTCTGGGGCCGGTGGTGGTGGTGCTCCGGGGAACGGGAAGTTGTCGAGGTCTGGCGGCGCATTGTTGGGGTTAGGGGGCAGGCCATGCTTCTTTCGTAAGGCATCTAGGTCGTTTAATTTCTGGGTGGTCTTGTCCCTGGCGGTTTCTAGCTTGGATTCCCTGGCTAGAATGTCGTTGTAGAGGTTTCTGCAGGCCTGGGCCGTGGCTTCTCGTTCTTCCACGGTTTCTTCTGGTGCTCTGGCGAATAGTCGTGATTTCCCCGGGATTGGGGGTCCGCCTTGTTGCCGGATTGATCGTTTCGGCTTGGGCGGGGAGTCGGGTAGCGGTTTAGGGAGGGGAGGGTACAGCTCGTCGTAGCTGGGTATCAGTGCGTTTGCGTAGAGTGGAAAATCTTTATTAAACATGAAGACGGCCTGCTCGTGGGCGGCGTGTACCCGTATCTTTTTCATCTCCTCTTTATCCCTTTCTCGCTCTGCTTTCATATATCGGATCCCTGCTGTACTTGCCAACCACGAAATTTCTTCGACTATATGCGAGTGCCTTTCTTCGACTCTAAGGTCATATTCTTCTTCTACCTCCTCCTCAGTTAGAAACGTCTTGATCTCCGGATAGTCGTCGTCGACCTCCGGCCATTCCGGTTCTCTGACTGAGCCACTCGGCTCCGCTGTCGACTCCGTCTCCTGAGTCTCGTCGTCCTCGTCCCCTTCCAGTATGCATAGGTTCCCGAGGGGCGAGGTTGCGGGGGAATCGGTTCTGGCTGATGCGGAGGGTTGGGGGGTGTACGACTCCGGCTGGGATTCGGATGGTGGTGTGGTGGAGTGGGGGAACGTGATGGGTACGATGCCACCAGTCGCTTTGACTTTCTCCCTCTGCTCGGGGCTCAAGTCGTTCCATTCCTCCGGGAGTATAACTCGGTGGTTGGGGCCAAGGGTCAGTGAGCGGGCTGAAGGACCGCTGGTAGATCCTCCTGAGCTCGATGGCGGCGCGGGCTTCGGAGACGTGGATTGGGCTGGGGGGGCGGGGCTCTTCAGAGGAGGGGCGGGCGGGGAACTCCTCGGTGCTCTCTGTGTCGACCCTGATGACCTGGGCAACAGAGGCGGTGTATTCCGAGGCATCCTCGTCGTAGAATGGGGCGGGGGTGCGGGCTCGGTAGGGGTGGTTAGGGAAGTGCGGGAGGTTCCAAGGGTGAGTGCGCCCACACTGTCTCTCAGCTTCCCTGTCACTGTCTGCCAAGTACTCTTCGGCCTCTGGCTGGGGTAGGGGCTGTTCCTGCTCGAGGGTTTCGAGCTCGTGCGTCTGTGGGTAGACATGGCGTTGGCGGCGTAGGTTTGGGATCAGGACTCCTAGTCCTATGCCTATGATGACGATGGTGAACAGGACCAAGATGGCCACTAGGGCGATGTGGAACTCAGCAGGTGTCAGGTCTCTGGTTTCTTTCATGGGTCTTTGCTTGCGTCGTGCACGAGGAAAGAAGGGAAGCTTCGAGCTAATTGTTAGACCCGAACCTCACGTGATCCAAACAAGAGTAAACTCGGGCTGCCTCGCGTTCGGACAATCACCCGAGAGTCTCGTGGAGTTCGGATATAAGTGAAGAGATCGGACTAAGGTCTTAGTCGAGCGAGTTAAGAGAGAAGTTCGGTATTGATAAACTTTAGCTCAAAGCTGGGGTATTACAGCGAGAGCTACCTACTTATATACGAAAACTGTAGTACTAATAATAGCTACAGCACACGAAGACAATACAGTTGTCGTGCTGGAAGCGCGAGCCATAGTTATCAGCTACTTGGCTTAAGCCATCCGGTTATGGTTACGATGATCACATGGGGTCGGGGATGACTCGGTCTTCTGATAATTAAGAAGGAAAATGAATAAGTGCAAGAAATCGTAACACTATCTCAGTGCACGATACAACTGTCATATCAATGTGGAGGTCTGTGTGTCTGTTAAGGCCATAAAATACATCCACAAGTACATCTACAAAGGCCATGATAGGACTACATTGGAGGTTCAGGACCATGATGAGATCAAGGAGTTTTTGGATGCATGCTACATCTCTGCCATCGAGTCATGCTGGAGGATCTTCTCTTTCTGACTACACTAGGAGGAGCCAAATGTTGTGCACCTGCAGGTCCATCTTCCTGATGAACATCTTATCACTTATGATGAGAATGACAGTCCTGAAGAGATCTTAGCAGCAGCTGAGGCAAAGACTACCACCCTCTTACAGTGGTTTGAGCTCAACAAGAAGGATCCCACAGCATGTCGGCATCTGTATCAAGATATTCCTGCCCATTATACCTGGAACAAAAGCAAGAAATTCTGGAGTCCATGCCAAAGACAATCAACAATTGGTGTCACCATTGGTCAGATGTATCAAGCTGCCCCCTCATCTGGAGAGCGATTCTATTTGTGGCTGCTTTTGACAGCTGTTGCTGGCACTCAATCATTCCAAGATCTGCACACTGTTGACAACATAGAGTATGCTACTTTCAAGGAGGCATGCATCGCTGTGGGTTTGCTGGAAGATGACAATGAGTGGAGGTAGTGCTTAGAGGAAGCAGCAATCATGCAGTCAGGAGCACAGTTGCGATCATTGTTTGTGACTCTTCTGCTCTTTTGCCAGCCAGCAAAGCCAGATGAACTGTGGGAGGAGTTCAAGGAGAACATTTGTGATGATCTGGCATACAAGCTTCGCCAACATGGTATTCCAAATCCAACAGATGCTCAGCTCTATGATTTTGGTCTTCATCTTATCAACAAACTTCTTCAATCTCATGGCCGACGTCTTTCTGAATGGACTCAGATGCCAGTCTCTACCATGGACTGGGCTGCTTATGAAGACAACCCTCTTTTAGCAGCACAGCTGGCCTATGATATTCCATCCCTGCAGCAATTGATTGATAACAACCTTCGAACATTTAATGCAGAGCAAAGGACTGCCTTTGATATCATGGTTGACTCTACTGCTCATCATCAAGGGAAATCAGTATTCCTTCACAGTGCTGGAGGTGGTGGAAAGACATTTGTGTGCAATACCATTGCAGCTGCTATTCATGCCCAAGGCCAAATTGTATTGACCTGTGCTTCCTCTGGGATATCTGCAATTCTCTTAGTTGGAGGTCGTACAAGCCATAGCACCTTCAAAATTCCAATCCCCTCACATGATGATACAACATGCAGTATTCGGCAAGGAACTCACCTGGCTGAACTTCTTTGTCAAACTTCCCTTATCATTTGGGATGAGGTTCCCATGCAGAATCAACATGATATTGAGAGTGTTGATCGTACTCTCCATGATATCCGCAATAATGATGCTCCTTTTGGTGGAGTTACTGTCTTATTTGGTGGTATGTGTTTCCATTAGAGGTCACTGAAATCATTGTCTGATCATTTTATGTTTAGGAGACTTTCGTCAGACATTGCCTGTTGTCTCAAGAGGATCCCAGGAGCAGATTGTTGCAGCTTCATTTCAACGTTCTCCTTTGTGGGCTCACATTCAAGTCATCCATTTGAAGACAAACATGTGTCTGGATCAGACTCCAGAAAATATCGAATTTGCACATTGGCTGCTTACAGTTGGTGCAGGCAAAGGACTCACCGAAGATCAAACCATCTCCCTTCCTGCTTCCATGCGCCTCACCGACTCTACACTTTCTGGACTTATCAAATACATTTATCCAAATATCGAAGCTGGCAACTTTGAGGATCGTTTCTTCTTAGAGAGAACAATTCTCTCTGGACGCAATGATGATGTTGATGAAGTCAATCAGCAGGTTCTGGAGAAGTTTCCAGGACAAGAGGTGCTCTATTGGAGTACAGACAAGATCATAGAGGAACAATTGGATGACCCTACTACTCTGTATCCAACAGAGTTTCTTCAGAATTTCAATGCCTCTGGATTACCACGTGCAAGGCTGGCTCTCAAAATTGGATGCCCTCTTATGCTCCTATGCAATCTGGATCCAGCAAATGGCCTATGCAATGGGACACATATGATTCTCACCCACCTTCATCCTCATGTTTTGGATGTCATCTTCTCAGTGGCAACCATATGGGCAAGACTGTCTTCATTCCCCATATCACTATCAATGCAGATACAGCTGAACTTCCCATCGCATTCTCCTGTCATCAATTTCCAGTCAGGCTGGCATTTGCAATGACAATCAACAAGTCTCAAGGCCAGTCAGTCACCCATGTGGGGTTGGATTTGCATACTCCTGTTTTTTCTCATGGACAACGGTATGTAGCACTTAGCTGTTGCACTTCTGGACAACGGATTCAGGTTCTCTTCCCACCTACAGAAAGAAATACTGATACATTGAATATTGTATATCCTGAAGCTTTATTACACTCATAATATATATATCTCTGAAAACTGATGTGATAAGTAATAAGCTGGGTTTGGGGTGGGCCCCAACAAGCTGAAGTCCTGTGTCATAGTCAGGTTGCTGGGTCCTGAGGTACAAGGGCCCAGCAATCGTGACAAAGACACGGGGCGGAAGCTTGTATATCAGTAATACACATGTATTTATGGAACTGATACTCACTATCCAAGAAAACTCCTCAGGTGGGGGAAAGACACCAAGAGGTACAGATGTATGGTGGTGGGAGACAAGTTACAACAAAGCTGGTGGCGCATCCTATTTCAGCCCAGAATATGGGTCGAAAAATAAATAGAGTTGCCATGACTTAGATGCTGAGGCAAGGTGGCCAAATGGTCAAGGTGGCAGGCCTTGGCTGAGGTTCGGTTCAACTCCTACCATTGTCACATGATCAGCATAATTTCCATCCTTTTAGTCTATCAACTTATTGTGCATGGGGGTGCCAAACAGACCCCCACACGTTGACTGGAATCAATGTGTTGACCTTTTTTTATATGGATGCCTCAGTTATTACCATGGTGCAACAACTGAACAATTGGTATGTCTCCCTCAAAGCTATCCCATGCCATTTTCCATGCCCATCTCCCAACCTGTCATTGGATGCCCCAGATCCAGGGCCCATCCACTGGCTCATTACTTGGGCTCTGGAGTGGCAAGATCTGAATGCTGTTGTTTCACAGAGGAGTATCCAACATCATAGACCACAGACTGTAGTGGCAACATCATTTTCAGAGAGCATGAAAGGTATTGCATGGAGGCTGGGACGAAAGTTTGTGACTTGTGACATGCTGTGGTTCAAAGATGCCACCTGAGCCAGTGGTGATTAATAACTGTTCTCATCTCAAGAGCCCCTCCTCATTGATACCCACTAGGTGCTTTTCTCTTCATGCTGTCTTGATCTCTAGTCACACTACCATGAGGGGTATGCACCTTTCCACAGTATAGGATCTCACTGCATAGCTCGCTGACAAAATCATTACAATGTTACTTCCTTTCTCCAGTGGCCCTAGGCATTCGAATATACAACAAATGGTACTTCAACAGGAAGAGAGGACCAGGTTGCCAGACAAATGTATGGCTTGAGGATGCTCCTAGACATTGGACAGTTCCTGCTGCCCACTCTGTTCACCTGTGAAGCCTCTGCTTCCACCATTCAAATCCAAGTGCTCCACCATCCTATCTTGCATTCACACTCCCAACTTTCGGATGTAAAACAGTTATCCTGTTGTCTTCAATATCAACTGTGAGAGAATAAGGTTGTCATCTCTGTATATCATGGAGACTCTGGAGAGATGGTGAGCTGAAGATGAGGTACATGTACAACTCTCTACTTATATACTCTCTATATCTTACACAGTTCAGTCTTATATTCAGTTGATAAATCCAGTTTCTCGCCAGTGTGCCACCCACTTTGCCACAAGTTCTATATTGACCACTGGCGCCTTCTTCAAAATTGGTGCAATCTTTGTCATCTCCTCTGTCAAGAATACCAGTGCTCACTCACTCGCTGTTTATCCCTCACTCATGCAAAATGATAGCTGGATATCTGGCGGTTTGCATGCAGGCGAAGAGCAGACCATATGTAAGTACCCTGTGCATATTATCATGCTTGCTGTCACTGACAATGACCAGTACCCACCAATACACACCCAGCATCATCCAGGACCTTGTCACACAGGACGCCTGATGGCACCACACACCTCGAGAAGAAGATTACCTAACAGAGGAGATTTTTGATTGGGAACTCAACTCGGAATCGGATTCTGAGGATGAACCACCTCTTATCATGTTTGCATTTGACATGTAGGGTTATGATGCTCCAGAAGGTGCAAGTCCTTACTATACCCTCAAGGAAGGGCACACAACCGTTCACATGCAGCAACATGCACCTGGACATTCAAGAGAATTTCTCCAGGATATTGGAGAAGCAGATCTCTTGGCAAGGCTTTTTCAGGATGTGATGTTATATGTGAATGAACATGTACATGTTTTATTTGAGACTTGTTCTGTGCTAATAGCCATAATAGATCTGCAAATTTCTGCCTGAGATATACAAGGATCTTACCATGTTTGTGAACCACCTGCCACCCAATGACCACAGTCTGGCGTATCCATTTTCGGGTTTTGTCATCAATGTAGGTGTTGCAATGGATGGACATCAAGATTCATTTGACAAGTTGGTATGTTGCGTTATTCCATTTGGAGAGTGGACTGATGGTGAACTGTGTTTGTATGGCGTCTTAAGCCTTGGGACATTCTCATTTTCCCCACTGGGAGAATCACCCATTTTAACTTGCATTTTGATGGCTTGCGTGGATCAGTGGTACTGCATTCAGATAAGGGAGGAGGTGTGTGTGGGCCCAGAGTGAGGAATGGGGGTACAATGGATGGGTGCATGCCATAGCTGTAGCAAGGTAGCCTTAGATATTTGAATGATATTTGGACCCAAAATTTGGGCTGAAAAACAGATTATGTAATATCAGAAACTGAGAAGGTGACTTTATATAGGAAACAGTGAGTGAAGTGCCGAGTGGCATTTCATACCCGACCTCAGGTTGAAATAAGACATTGCACAACTCCAATGTAATATTAATGATTACAAATTACTGGGACAAATGAAACTAGACCATTGTGTGTTCAGGTAGGTAGTGCATATGTAGTATGGACTCTGGTTAGTTACCTTCTTAGGCAGATATGGTGAAGAGGCAGAACCTGCCTTGGCCCAGATTTACACAGAAATCCACATTCCTTAGTCTGGTGCCTTAACCACTTGGCCACCTTGCCACTGAGTACACACCTTTGGACAGTGGTCCCATTTTCAAATTGCCGATATGCGATTCATATGTCAATTTCGCTCGTTCGGAAGAAGGGATGGGGGAGAACTGATCGACAATGTGGTGCTGATCATGCAAAGTTTTCAGTTGCCCGATTGGAAATTTCAGGGAGGGTAACATCCTGTAAGTAGTATTCTGAAATGAAGAATTTAATCGAGAAAACTTTACCGAAGCTCGTTGAAAATTCTGGGAATGCGTTCTGTTTAGAATGACTCCGCGGGACGATCAAAGCCGGAGGTCCCGAGTGGAAGCACCAGGACAACAAGGACATACAATGAACATCTCCTTAACGACTCTTTCAGTGAACATTATATTTCTCCTCTCCGCGACCATCAGACTTCATGCTCCTCCAATTACCAGTAGAGCTTCTTCTCAAGATATCTGAACTGGTGAATACCTCGATTTTCTCACCTAACTTCCGCAACTTATTTTTCTGTAGCTCAACCGTGAAAGTCAGAAGAACCTTCGTCTCGTCTGCAAGTCCCTCAATGATGCCACTATCGAGCTTGTTTTTGTGAACTTTAACATAACTGTTACTGAAGATGCCTTGCTGTCGGATCGGGCCATGTTGAAAGTGCTGGCGACACGCACTACGGATATCTAGAGATACGTTAAGGTGCTGCATCTGATCCAATCTCCGCGTCTAGTGCCGCCTTTCGCAAATGAGAAAATGCCGAAAAAGTCGATAAAGGTTATTTCGAGTGGATTGTACAGGGCGATTGTGTCGTTGGAAAACATTGCAACTGTCGAGTGAGTTATGATTAATTTTTTCTAGGCATTGAACCAACTTTCTTGCAGCTGGTTTAGTGTCAAACCCGTCGACGACACCATCATTGGGGCCGTGTTTTCAAGTATCTGTCGACTACCTTCTCTTCGAACGTTCATACTATACATGGCGAACAAGATGCACCGTCAACTCCCTCGCTTTCACCTGAAGAACCTCACATCATTGGATCTTTCGTTCAGTGAGCCGTCTTGGGATGAGTTTCTCTGTGATAGCCTGCCCAGTATTTTCGCAGCCAGTGCTACGTGGTCCACAGTTCGACGGTACGCCGTTTTCGTTACCACAAATGGCTCAAAGGAGGGAAAGCCGCAATGTTGTATCAGCGATCCACATACATGCTAAATGGTAAAACCGTGACCAGGGTGCATCCTATAGCCTATGTGTCAAAAGAACCTCGGCGTCTGAGGAGAAGTACAAGGCATACCTGCTGGTGCTTGCCGCTCTCAAATTCGCCCTCGAAAAATTCTCCGACATCGTATATGGTTTCCCGGTCGAAGTCGAAACCGATTGCTTTGCCCTTCGGGACTCGATGTCAAGCAGTAACTTGTAGTCAACGCATGCTCGGTGGCTCGAATATGTACTCAGCTTCAATATTGTTGATGTACGGCATATACCGGGGAGTACAAACCTTGTTTGCGACGCACTGAGTAGGAAGGGCACAGACAAGCCAAGGACCGTAACAGACGGGAGCACAGAAAACGTCAGCCCTGACTGGTTCAGCAGTAGCGGGCTCATGTTCGACATCTATAGTGCAGGGGTAACACCGGACGATGCATCGGAGGTCGCCGAAGGCTTACTTGTACGGTTCAAGGACACCTCTACGTATTACAAAATCGTCGAGGCTTTGGAGTTACTGGCACAAGCACCAACCAATGAGAGAGAAGCACATCGCGCTGCTCGCAGGGCAGCGGAGTACATAATTGAATATGGACGTCTCTGGCATGTAGGTGGCGGGAACCCGAGACGAGCGCGACCAAGAGTTGAATGTCTGAATGCTGAAGAAATGAGGTTGAAGGCGACGGCACAGCATGTGGACGGCGGACACCAACGAAGAGACGCGATGAAGGTGGCGCTGATGGACAAGTATCAATCCCCGGGGCTGGACAGGATAATAAACAGAGTTATTATGGAGTGTGGGAGCTGCAAAGCATTTAGAGGGATGCACCTTCATTCGCTGCTGGAACCAGACGGGAATGACACTCCTGTCTCACTCGCGTAGAGTCCAATGTGAGGACGGGAAGCTTTCGTCGTAGAGAATCGCTGCTGTATGCTGTTAATTTTTGCCTCCATACATGGTGCATGCTGAACACATCTCCCAACAAGGACCAGTATGGTGCATCAGAACGGATAAACAACCTGCCTGGCTGGAGATTAATTGTATAGTCAGACTCAAACAGCAGAAGCACTCACAGTTCTTCAGAAGTTGGTACCGCGCGTAAGCTCTCGCGTTCGGCGCCGCCTCTTCGTGCGGTATCTTCAGGGAACTGGAATCGATCCTCTTGTACGTGTTGTTGTCTGGGAGACGCGGGATAAAGATGTATAGTAAGCTCTAACAGAGCGAGAGCACCATCCTGCACTGGCACCACTCGATGGGACCCGTCCTTCCTGCCCTCGGCAACTGTGCTCAGACGACTTGAGAATCACTGCGCCGGAGTCTGCGCATAATCGAGGCGAGGATGCGGAGAGACGGAAACGGAAGAACAAGTAGTCCGCGGGTGGCTGGCTTTCTTGCGACGACGCGGACTACGCTCCTGTCTCGCTCGCGTAGACAACACCACACCCCACTACCGACTAAACTACGCGACTCCTCCGCCCTAATATTAGAACACCTCAGCCCTCCCTCCGCATCCTTCACCCATTGGTCGAGCATCTGCAGGAATCGTGCCCGGATCCGTCTTCTCATTGCTCGCGGTGTCGAGGGTCTTGGTGTAGACTACCCTAGACATCCGTTGTTAGCGCAGAAATGGATGTATTGTAGTATAGACGTACCTTTACCGCTGTGAATCCCAACTCATGATGCCGTCTACCATCTCGTACCCCTGTGAGCCTAGCAGAGATCCACCGTCAGACCGTCAGAAGGAAACCGAAGGAAAGAACAAGCTCACCACTATGACCGTCCGCAGATGTCAAGTAACCCTGGGTGCGCACCAGATGCTTTCCGTGAAGGAGCTGTGGTACTGTGTACGTCGACTGCAGGCGCATACATGTCATCTGGTTGGCATATAAGCGGGCAGTGCCTGATCGTTGTCTGCATTCGCCGTTAGTACAGGGGATAAGGAGGAAGATAGAATGGACGGACCACTGTTTGCGTTCATGTATCACGGCCGCCGTCGTTCTCACCAGTCCTACATAATTGTCAGAGTGAATACCAAAGAGCAGGTAGTAGCACACCTGGTATCCGAGAGCTCCTTCCGTTGGCTTCAGCCTAATCATGCATAAGCGAGATGAAGACCTGTTGCCTCCGCCGGCTGATCCATGTTTACTGGCTGAGGAAAGTCGCGTATAAACAAAAAACCAAAACACCCAGTGCGACGCAGCGCTCACCGATGCGCTCTCCACATTTATAAACAAGCCCTGAACGATGGTTAGGGCAAACGACGCAATGACGATAGCAGAAACCTTACCCTGTGTCACTTCGACGTTGTGGTCGACGCCAGAGTCTGAAATCAACGATCCAAAAAAGGAAGTTCATAGCGATCACGAGATCAAACGCGTCTACCTCAAGCTAGCGCGTACAATCCTAAGTACCTATCCGATGATGGGCTTGGATATCGAGGGACGCGCTCCTATGCGATTAGAGATTGAAGAATGAGCAATTCAAGAGTGAAAAAGGAGGCAACATGGGAGGATGAGAAACACTCACAGAATCCGCGCTCCTCTTTATATCTTTCTTCCACGCGTATATCGCAAAACCAGATATATGCAGCTAATCCTAACTGCTTTACATCAATTCCAGCATCGGTTGTAGAGAATCAAAGCCGTTTAGCAACCGGAACATTCATCAAGCAGCTTAAAAGATATAACATCGAACTAACCTTCACCGTCCATCACCAGCTTCAAATCCAGACCTTCAGCCAGCCGAGTTGTATAAACTAAACTAGGACTACTCCTCCCCACGCTTCCCTGTTTGAACCATGCAGAGAGGACGCACCCAATTCAGGACGGAAAGATCCACGCTGCCAGAAACTTCCCAGAGGATCCAAATGACCCAGCTTCCAGCACATATCTCCCCAACTCTCCAAGTCAAACCATCATGGACATACACTCGTGGATATTCCAACCTCCTCCAAGAGCTTGGGACGGACACCCTGGCCGTCACCCTCCGAAAATACAATCCCGGACCCGCAGACCCGAGGAAAGACTCGTTTAGTCTAAGGGATGTATGCATAATCGTACCACCATGACAAGCGATGTGGGATACAACTTCGACTTCCACGTTGCGCATTTCCGTTCAGTACTAATGGGAAATGGGGACTGTGCTCAGTAGGAGTGTTTGTACTTGGAACTTGGATACATGAATGGTGACCATAACTGCTGGCGATGGGCGTCACAGGGATACGCAGGTGAGATTTTCGTAAAGTAGATAGGTTACGGTACACTGTACGCTCACCTAGTTTTTTCAGTCTCTTTCTTTCATATTCAACCATATAGAGCTGCCTCCAGGCGTTCCTTCATTCTAGAACTGACGAGAAACTTGACTCCCAAGTCATTTTTTTGTCCTAATCGATATTCCACCCTATCCTATCCTTTCCCTGAAATCCTAAGCTTGGACTCAAATTGCACCAGCGTACTCATGCAGTGAAAGAAATCACAGACCAAAGACATAGCTTGACCAATAAACCGCTCGGTATATACCCATCATGCCTCTGGGATATCCGAAGAACGTAGGAGAGCAACGTAATATTTCATTTATAATACCAGGGCACCTAACGTATCAATATCTCAACGACTGGCCGACATACATGACCATAATACATTGGCTACGATATATCAGCCGCACATTCGCTTCCCCGCCCGCAAAAAATCTCGCTCACTGGCTGTCGGTACTCCGCCCTTACCCATCCTCTGTCCAAAACCACGACACGCATTCCCCGATATCTGTCTATCAACACCGCGAGCCCTGCGATCAATGGACGTCATCTTCGCTCCTGCTGTAGATTGTCCCAAACCACCTCACAGCTGAAACTCCACACACCCTGATGTATGTTTATTCCCCATGTCACGGTAATCTATCTCAAGTCTTCGCTCCTGCTGTACATTGTCCCAAACCAGATCACAGCAGAAACTCAACACAGTTTATACCCCATATCACGGTAATCTACTTCAATCTGCGCTTCCCTCTATAGCTTTCTTCAACACGTACATCACCCAGTCCAGACACGTGCACCTAATCCCGGCTACTGTACATCACCCACAGCCTCAGTTATAATCAACCAAAGTCGTTGGGCAACCGGAGCATTCATCAAGCTAGAACATCAAACTATCCTTCACCGGCTTCGAATCCAGACCTTCAGCGAGCCGAGTTGTAGAAATTAAGCTACTAGATCTCCCGCGCTTCCCTGTTGAATCATGAAGAGAGGACAGTCACAGTAAGATAAACGCAGATGGAAGGATAATACCCCAACACAAACTTCCCGGATCCAAATCACCCAGACGGCAATTTCCACAGCTCCTCCCTCCAGTACGTAGGTAGCTCTCCAACTCCACACAAGCGCCCAAGTCAAACCGTTACGGACATATACACTCGTAGGCTATTTCAACTGACATCAGTTCCCCCGAGTCCTTTAAGACTTCAGGATGAGGACCCTGCCGTCACTTCTACCTCTACCATGTCTCCGAAAATACAATCCACACAAACACGTCACCGAGGAATCGAACACCGCCAGGCCAATTGACGGAAGCGCAGGCCCAGGGAAACACTCTGTCGACTGCTCATTTCCTTTCAGTACTAATCGTTCCGACATAGTTATTCCGATGTATGAGAAAAAACGGGCCCGGGGACTGTGCTCAGTAGGAGCAGTGTTCATCTCGACTTGCACTTGAATGTTGGAGTGATGAATGATGTCGATGGGCGTCGAGATCCGCAGGTAGTGGAATTTTCGTAAAGTAGATAGGTTACGGCACACTGTATGCTGATCTAGTTTTTCATTCTCTTGCTATTCGTATACACCGTGTAGAGCAGTCCACCATTCTAGAACTGACGGGAAACTTGATTCCGAAATCGCATTTTTGTCCTAATCGATATTCCATCCCATCCCTTCGCTGAAATCATCAGCTTGAACTCAACTGGCACCAGCGTACTCATGAAAGAAATTGCAGACCCAAAGCATAGCTTGACCAATAACCTCTCGATATATACCCATTACGCCTATGGGATATATTCGAACAGCATAAGAGAGCAATGTAATATCTCAGAGTTATAGTACCAATGTGAAGTACTCAGACGTTATAACCGTATCGCTCCAACAAGAGACACATCGAAGTCAAAGACACAAAAGTATGGTAGAAAGTAAAGGTTAAGATGAAAAAGGAGCCGGAACGACACATATGTAGCTGCCCGTAGATAGGTAAAACACAGCTAAAGAAATGACGAAATACTAACTCCATAAATTCACATCCCTTACAGCACACGAGACCACGGTACGTGCGCCATCGTGGCTTGCCGTTCACAACATAGCCTCTTCTTTGGCCTCTTCCATCCTAACCCACAAACCACCCTATCCAAAAAGGTCATTCCGTGAAACTCCAGATCCGACTCCGAGAAAACACATCTTGGCGAACAACGTCACATGTCTTCCCAACATGATCTTCTCCCTCCCCTTAGTCGTCCCCGGAGTCCTCGTCCAGCTCTTCGGAGGGATACTCTCAGGCGGCTGTGCGTCCACAGCTAGGTTGAACGACGAGAAAGTCTGCAAGAGCCGAACGATGTAATACGAAGCCTCATTGTACGCGAACTAAAAAAGAAGGAAATGTTTAACTGAAGCGAAGTTACTAAAAGTTGATTTGAAATGACCTGTTGACCGAGGCAGATCCGCGGGCCCGCATTAAAGGGTGCGAAGATGAAAGGGTTTGGAGTCAGGTACTTGTGCACTCGGCTATCGAGGAACCGATCCGGATCGAATTCGAGAGCTAGAGGAATGGTTTTGGTGGGATCAAAAGTACCGGAAAGATTAGTCTAGTTATCTCACCATCAGGACCCCATAAATCTGTGCGCCTGTGCATTAGGAACACGGAATATACTATCCTGGCCCGGGGCGAGATATCGTCAACCAACTATCACCGGAAATTAAGATAATGTAATGCGCGCACCTTGTACCACGTGGAATATAATACGGTGTCCCGCCTTTGTTGGGAAGAGTAGTAGCCACTCTCGAGGAGCTCATAGAAAATGATGATGTGAGAAAAGCACCGAGGGGAGATGAAATGTCTCACCGAGTGTTCTCTGGGCTGAAGTCACGCACCGTCAGCTACGTTCAGTTTTAGAAAGCTTCTTCACGTACACGGTTGGATACAGACGCAATGTTTCTGGAGAACGTAAATAATGAAAGCCTATCTCGATTGGAGAGTAGCAAACGTTTCTCGTACCATTGAGGAATGCCCGTAAATATTTCATATCCCGAATATCGTCATATGTGGGTTTCCCGGTGCCGACTTTCTTGAGGATCTCAGAGCGTAACCGGACAACCATGTCTGGATGTTCACACATCATGTACACCGCCAAGGTTAAAAGAGACGAGGTCTATGTGCATATAATCATGAGCAAACCATTAAACTAAAAGCTGCATGGAGGAGCTCACGGTGTCTCTGCCAGCAACCAATATATTGATGAGCTCGTCTTGGACGACTTTAGGATCTGCAGCATTCCAATTAGCATGCAACATTTGAACTTGAGAGACGGGCCTACTATCAGTGACTTGAAGCAGACGGTCCAACAAGGACATGCTCTCAACATCCTCATCCAAACCCAGTGCAGACTTGACACCTTTATTCTTTCGGGCGAGTGCTTCAGAGAGCATGGGCTGGACAAAATCATTGATCACATCCCGGAACGGCTGGACTTTGTCTGCCCAAAGTTCAGAAAGCGGCCAGGAAGGCCCTTTCTGTGTTCGCATGGAAGTTTGTTCTTGTGCTTCTGCAAACGCCCTGACGAAGGAGTTGGAAGGGTGATTGATGAAGTGAAGGCTTCCAGCCTTGGGCGATCCAGCTGGGTAGGGAAGCCCGGCAGCTACGGAATTGACGTCCTTGCCAAAGAGGAACTCCGTAGCAGAGTCCATCGTAAAACGAGCAACAATATCCTATGTAGGCGCGTTTGTCAGAGACCGGCCGATATCTTACCTGAATCGTGTAAATACCGACCTGGAAATCGACGGGGTAACCTTCCCGAAGCTTCATTTGAATCTGCGAGATCGTGCTGACTGCGTGCCTCTCAAAGTTATCAAAGTCGGAAATACGATCTTTGTTGAAGAAAGGCCTCGTGGTTGTCCTATGAAACCTGCAGTGGACGGATAAGCGCAAAGTTTGAAGAACGTGTTTAATATACTTACTTCCACATCTCGCCTGCGACGAATAAGTAATTACACTCGTATCGTATCTAATACAACTAAACTCACCATCAGAGTTAAAGACTCCCACGCCCGCAAGCGCTTTAACAGCATCGAAGATGAAGGGGCCTGAAATTCTGCATTAATAACTGGGCAGACGACTGGCGATTCAGCGAAAGCAAAACCTTTTTCAAAATCCTGAAATTGCGTCGCCAGGACGGCCTAGTAGAAGGGTTGAGGGATCAGCATTCGAAGATGGTCACCAGTAATCACCTTAATGTGTTCTGGCTCAGCCGTAAACACCTCGTGTTACCATTAAGTACAGCCGGCATTCTAACAATCAAGAACTTACCCGTCTATCGGACAATGAACCGAATGAAAAGGTGTACCCGTACTGCTCGCTCCACGTGAGAAAGGCTTCGCCTAATACCCCTCAGTAAGCAAAAAGTTATCGTGAAGTAATATAGACTCAAGCCAACCTGGATAGCCATTCTTGAATCCATCCACGACACGATTCAAAATCGAGACGCTGCTCTCCTGAACGCTGGGCAGTAAGAGAGCACCAATCCTGTTAGCTTCTCTGCGAATGGTAAAGCCCGTCAACCAAGTATGAGCGGGGCGAACGATAAATTGCACGACTGCAGGCCCTGCCAAGAAAAACCACGAAGGAAGATCAAACCCTGATTTTGCGAGTGCGCTTTGAAGAATCCAAAGAGCTGCCAAAGGCAGAATTATGAGGGTGACTGTCGCTCTGGATAGATAGGCAAGTCCTGGGGTTAAGAAATTGAAAGGCATGACGGGTGGTATCTGGACTGAAGTGACCACTTACAAGTTAAATACATGCTTTGGCGCAGTGATTATAATGGTGGTCTGTGTAAGAAACGGAGGTATAACTCCGTTCTCATGTTCATGGTTGCAAATCGTCTAATGGAAGACGCTTCGTGTTCACGGCCCGTCTTCAGTAAACACAGATACCGTGAGAGGTCCAAATGGTGTCGACGACGACTTGAGGAAAGTCAAGTTTGTCAAGCCCGACAGGGTCGTTCATGCGTGTCGACTCCTGGGTGCATGAATACATTCACTAGCAATGGAAGCCAAAACTGGTACGTACTCATTTTCTTCGTATCAAATCTTTCGGCATCGTGGATGACCACCTGGTACAAAACCGCAGTGGGAAGAAATGAATCCCGTGCCGTTGTACTTGGTTCTTGGACGGAGCGCAGGTTCCGAAACGTAGACTCGATGACGATAAGTTCACGTACGTCCACCTAAATGCCCATCAGCTGCCTGTAGATTCTTACACTTGGCGCGAGGGCGAAGAAAGTATTCACGGGCCCGTCAAAGAAGTCAGAACAAGGGCAGTAAGCACTTACATATATATAACTTAAAAGCTTTTGTTGCACCTCTGAAATGAAACGTAAGTCATATCGGCGTGAATGTCAGAGATGGAGGCAATGAACATACTTGTTTCAAGAATTTGGTCGCACTCCTTCGTGACACCGGATCTTGGTCCACTTGCGTTTCTCAGACGTAAGCTCTGCCTATGTCATCGTATCACATACCAATGACTAAGCTCGCTGGCGTGGATGGTGCAAAGGTTTGCATGCCTGTGTTTTCTTTTAGCGAGCGTAATTTCGAGTCGAGGTACTTTGCACAGGGACCCCACATATGAAAGGCAAACATCCTGGGTAGTACGCACAAAAATCAGGGAAACCCAGGTCGGAAAACCGATGTTCCTTGGTTTTTCGGAGACGTATGTCTGTATGAAAACTGAGACAACATGTCATCGTATCTAATTTAGAAAACATGAGAGGCGAAGGCCTAAAGGACATGTTTACCGACTCACGTACAAGGTCGTCTTGCGCCACCGAAAAATCAGCGACACCGGGGAATCTTCCTCGGTGTGTTTTCAGTGGAGCGTCTTGTTATTTATAAGGACGTTGATTACCTGAACACTGTATGGAGAATTCAATATTCTAGCCTATCATATTAAATTTTATAACTGTATATTAATTTCATATTTTATACAAAAATATTGAAATATCATTTTCAATATTCTTTCAATATTTTGGAATTTCTCAATATTTCTTCAATATACAGGATTATTGAAATAAAGTTAAGAATAATGATTTGCTATTTTGGTCAAGATTCTGGAACAAATATACAGTTATAGAATTCAATATTTCAGCAAACAATATTGAATTCTCCATGCAGTGGAAATGTGTCCTGGACTAACTAGAGGACAAAAAGATCAATAGAGCTAGAGAATTGAGCAAGAATCTGATTGTTCAGATTTTATGTAGGTAACAAGAAGGACCTTACTAACCTCCCAGAGAATGTCCGATGGCAAATTGAAGAAATGAGAGAATAAATAAGCACCACTCAGAGCATCCTAGGAGATGTCAACTTTGCAAGCTCTGGACGGACGAAGTCGAGACGCACCAAAGATGCACACTAATTCAGAGTACAAAGACAGCACACTAACAGTACGATGATAGTTTTTGGCAGGACACAACGAGAATGAATTGGTCAAGTTGACCTAAGACGACTCAGCCAACAAATCGGACGTGGACGAGAGAGATCAAAGGTTGTTTGAATAAGTTTGCCATTCCCTTTGAGCACGCGGCGTTTGTCATGTGATCGTATCTCGTCCCAACGCCCGACAGATCTCTTTACTTCGACCCCCATCGTTGGGCGTTGAAAAAAATTAAACCTTTGGATCGTGGACTCACCTAACTCAAACCAAGGGGAATCAGTGGCTGATCTGAAATCCGATAAGATAGGGCTCAGCGCTTCACGACCGCATCACGTGGTATGTGACTTTCTGTGACAGCCTCGCTAAATTAATTCACGACTAATTAGAGCGCCACATTATTGCCGCGTCACTCATTCAATGCTCTCATTAACTCGCTTTTATGTCTACCTGTTTAGCGTACATTTGGATGTTCTAGCTCCTGAAGTATAGTATCTGGCATAGTGCGATGCCCCCGGTATTTTTTAGCCGCCCAGGCTGCCTGTGCACCATTCAAGCCCCTTTGGTATGCAATTAGCACTGATTTGGTGGTAAATCCTTTGGGGCATGGTCAATTTGGCTTTTTTTGAAAATCGGTTTGCAACAAAAGTTTTTAAACAATAATATCTACGTTTCCTAGGAAGCAGATTCCCTAAAAAGGTGCTGCAACTGATGCCCCAAGGGAAATACTGTTTTCGACAAAATGTCACATTTTACCACATGAATATCACGTGATGTGATCATGAGGCGCTGAGCCCTATCTTACTATGCTACGGTACAGCTTGGTGCAAATTAACACCCAACGTGACATTGATCAAATAAAGGATATGCACAGATTCCTGTCACGGAAAGTGGGGTTAGAGACTTGTTGAATACATTTAGTGACCGTGCCAGGATGCAAGCACAGGTTCAGAACTGTACAATTGAAGTATGATCAAGCTTCTTCATCATTTCCAGAATGACCGTCTACCTAGAAACACATTATATCGATATGGTCGCGATACGACATCCCAAGAGAGTAAGAGGGGAAGGAAAATTAGACGACTTTGTATAACTACTTTCAGCAACTAGTGCCGCACACTTTAACGGAATGGCCATGCAGTGACCCCTAAAAATGAGTTGAATCAAATGCACCCGCTAAGCACAGTTCTCAGCTCCCATATATCGGAATAACTATGTTGAAATAATTAGCAGTGGGAATGAGTTCCAAGCTGTACGCTAATATTCTCACCTTATCAACGCCTACATTGCTTGCCATCATTCCTAAGGCATCATGGCTTACACCGGGCACCCATTCGACGGTGGTGCAATTAGGTATACCTCCCATGTCCTCCAGCATTGACACAAAATACTGTCCCCTCTCTAGATGAGTGTCTCCCTGGGTCTGCGATGTGTGAGAAACAGAGAACATAGAATAACACTGAATACCTCACCTTTGCTTGGCACCGAGGATCGCCGTCGCCATGGTCTTCCTGATGATATATTATTTAGTAGACAACCCGTCCTGACTTATCGGATTACCCACGAGTCCCCAGGCGTAACTAATCGTGCGCCCATTGTATCTCTCAACGATACCTTCCCGTTCAAGAACATGAGCATTTGCAGCTGCGTAGGCGGGGAAATTCGAAGCTAGCCCATACTTGAATGCATCAACACCATCGCAGTCGTCATCGGGAAACGGACGGTCAGAGGTCAGCCAGCATAAGGATCCAGGGTTGGCTTTAAGGTCTTGAGATTAAATTTCTTCACGCTCTTTAGAGGGACTTACCGATCCAGAAATGCAGCCGATCATCATTTTCAGTTGACAGCCTGAGAGCCACGTAGCGTTGGGTCATTTGGCCGCCAGCAGAGTGGCCTGCAACGACGACGACCTGAAAATGATCATCAGGAACAGGAACAGGGCAATCGCGTGTCCCCTCGGCGGAAATAGAGGCGTACTTGCAAATTCGGGTAGACGGTTGTATTCATATAATACGCCACAAGCGCATCGAGGACATCGTACGCGCTAAAATTCGATGGACAATCAGCGATATTGGAGTGCCCACTAATCCAAGTCGTGTTATCCCATATGAGCTGGTCGTCCTGTGCGGCGCCCGCTTCCAAGTCAGCCTCTGTGAAGAAGCAAGGGGCCATGATGGATATGTGTGCGCGTTCGATAGCGGGATCATCATAGGTAGCGTTGTAAAGCGCATTGTTCATCGCAGTCCAGTCTAGTTGGGAGCAATGAGGTTCATGCATGATGGTATGGGATATTCAACGCCACTCACCGGACCAACAATCTCTATCCTTTTTACAATATCAGAGACAAACAGTCAGAGAGTAAAGAAGTCGTTATCATACCTTGCCATTCAAAACGATAACTGCTCTTGTGATTTCGGTCTCATTCAGGCCGGACGATTTGTATAGAGGCTAGCATTTGTTGGCAAACAATTAAGCAAGAGCAAGAAGAAATCGCACCAAATATCCTCCCGCGTCCTCGTCAACTATCCAGTTAGGATAGGCTGTAGCATCAATAACGTCCGGGAATGACTGCCAACCGTCATCAGCCGTCCCATTGACAATCGGCTCAGGGTTATGTTGCTGAGCGATGGCAACATGCACTACCGACGCGACTACGAAGAGGTACAAGCACAACATGATGGGCGGACAATGCGATAAAAATTTCACCTCCAATTTATAGCATTGAAGTACGACAAAAAAGAGAAATTAGAGTTTCTGGATATTTGAAACATCAATTTTTAGTTCTGTTCGGTGCGGCTGGGGTTCGAAATTTTTCGACGGGCGGAGAAAATGTCTGCGCTTTAGACGTTGTTGAGTCATAGTGACACAGTTAGAAGGACCTGGCGCGCTCTCTCACCGTAAGTCACTGGTCCTATCACTGTAAACCAAGGTCTTGTATCGTCTCCGTTTTGACCATTTAGATCGTAACGCCGCACTCTCCTCTCAGCCTGGAATCACCCTTCCTCCGCAACACCTAAAGTCCACAGCGCCCAAGTCCGAGGTTCTGCCTTCCTCGTTGAACCAAGAAAACAAGCGATGTGAATAACACCTTGTTATCAACGTACATACAAGTGGGTAAACATCCCATCGCCACAAACGGTCGCGGCACTGCATCCCATGGTCATCCCAACCATGAAGCTCGATCACTCGCTCCTGATGCCTCAGATGAGAAGTAAAGCGTGGAAAAAGCGACATTTGACCGTGGATCAGGCGTAGAAGTTCGAGTCGAAAGACGTGCTCGACCGCTATATGGAGATGCGAGTACCAAAGCGTATACTGTGAGCAACCGTGGAAGAGATGACTGTACACAGACGCTTTCGTCGACGGATATGAGGCGGCTGTATACTAACCGAAGTTGCGTTATAAGATACGACTTAGACACCGTGATGTTCCAGAACTGGGTGAAAATGCGTAAGAGGAGGGACGGTAAGGTAGCCCAGCGAAGTGACGAATAACAAGGTGATAAAGATGAAGTAACAGTACTATGTAGTAAGCGATGGGTATTTTCAATGCCGATTTCATTATGCGCTCTGAATGCCAGACAGCTAGAGATAGACACCGGCTAAGGTTAGGGACAGATTGATTCAATTGTCGGACAGTATTCTCCGTCGGCGCAGCAAATTTTCGTGACGACCATGTTCCATATATGGGCGGGAACATGAATAAAGCGGGAAAAGATTTCTCGACTGCATCGTCATTGTCGTCGCCGGCCCGCTTAGCGGTCCGAGATTGTGCCTCTCGTCGCAATATCCTTCACCATCGTTTCCTTTCCTGGCTGTCGTATCCCCTCTATCAACGAAAGGGCCACAACGCGCAGGCTTATATTTATGAGGATGTCGAATGCGTTTTCGGGAGGGTAAATGACATCGCAGATTTTCTCTTTGGTGCCAGTCTCCCTCTCCTCCTAAGGAAGGGTAGAACGAGACAGAAGAGACGAAAGCCAAGAATGTAGTAATCAAAGATAAGCGTAACACGGGGAAGCGGTGGTGAAGAGCTTGGTTGCCATGGAGAACTGATAATTTCTTGCTGTGCAGAGCAGCGCATCCTAATAGTGTCATTTCAGACAAGCAACTAGTAATGAAACAAGAAGAAAGGCATACCTATCGGCCTCATGCGTCAAGCCAAGTGGACATGTCTGGTGCCAAGATTTCGGAGAAGTCAGACGGGTTACGGTCTCGTACCGCCGATGGCTTCAACAGAGAGGTTCTCTTGCAGAACATTTCGCGCTTGTCGACGCAGCAGTGAAAGGTGGAGAAGACCAAGCCATAACTTTCACCGGACCGGTTAACAGTAAGTTCCCTCACAAAACTCCGGTGAGAATGGGGATTGCCTCGACCGCGAAGATATGTCTAGTGTAGTGCGAATTGAAGTCCGTTGTCGTGGAGTGGCGCAGGACGCGACGACGAAAATTACGGAGTTATAGGGCCGAAGAGGAGCGAACGGTTGACTGGAGCCGTATGGGCGAAGTCTCCATGACCGGATTCAGCGGGCCATTCACTCCGTAAAGGCGCGGAATACAGGCATACATTTAGCCATGTATACGAAATCGATTGGCGTAGAACGCCCCACGACCATAAATGTGCGCGCTCCTGGTTATTCGATACGTCGTGCAAGTAAGCCGGGTGCTGACCTTAAAGGTGCCGTTTCGGTCTTCTTCATCTAGAGAACATCTGTACTAGTAAGTGTAAGTACAACACGCGGCAAAAGTCTAGAGAAGACACTCGCCGTTCTCTGGTATCATTGCCCAGCTCGAGAATATTGGTCCTCGATTTGCACTTCTTGCGCATTTCGCTGATTCGGCAGCGACCTTCATGGACTTCATACTACCACGTCTGGTCATCCTCATGCTTCCGGAGAGCCGCCCTCTTTTTCGACCGTCTCTTAACTTCGTCACGTAGCTTTAACATGTGCAGCTTCCTTTCGAGGAGCCTTACGTAGCATTGTTGGCGGTCTCAGGAAGAAGTCCTTTGCGTCCCAGAACACCCACGAATGGGGCAGAGCAGGAGAGAGAGCTGCGGATACAGCCATCATCCGTGCGCTGCGCAAAGTACGCCTTCTCGTGAGTCGTCGTTGAGGTAAAAGCCTCACCAGTTTAGAAATCTCTAGAGGAGCCTCGTTAACATCGCGGAAGCGGACCTCCAGGACTAATTCCTCAACGGAAGGGGGAAGCGTCTGATCTGAGGATCGAACGTTTCGACCATGTTCCGCAAGCTCCCTCCACAAAGCTGAGACTGCGACGTGTCTTCTCATCACTAAAAGAAACGCGCCTCTAGGGTAGGCAGAACACTGGTGACTTTATATGAGCGACGGACTTCACAGCCAGGAGTGAATTAAGACTCTGTTTTGCTGGAGAAGGGGTGAACATCGCTATAGCGGGTGCATTACAGCTGGTAGAGAAGTAGTGGCGCTTCTGAGAGTCGGCTCAGCGGGAACGGTACTGGGAAAAAAAACTGACGAAAGCGGTGAGGAGTGTATGTTCGTGAGGGTGCACGGCATAGCAGATGAGATCTTGCAGGGTTTCAGCATCGCGCTCTTGGGGAATGCGCCTTCGGAACTGAAGGAAACGATCGAAGGATCCAGGGCCAGCCATCGCGAAGTGGTAGATGCGATATATTCACATTTTTCTCTTCCCCCGATAGTACTGTATAGAAAGGTTAGTATTTTAGAGAAAAAATGAACATAAATTTGGCGCACCCATGAAACAACACGAAAATGACAGAAACAAGAGATATGCGTCCAGCCGAGTGGCTACCACTGTTTTTCAGATTCCGGCATGCAGATACTTCTGTGATTCCTTCTCCTCCCTTAGTTGACGACCAAGAACAAAATTCCTGCAGCTCCCCAACCGCGGCCTGGTCATGCAGATATAGTTTGTTTAGGATCTCGCAACCGTTAACGAGATATTGTGTGGCTCCGCCTGACTATCATTAGAAATGTACATACAACTGCTGAAAACAACGCACCTCTCAAGTAGTGACATACCTAATTTGCGTCGGTAGAAATTACTTCAAAGGATAATTCTAACACCAGGTTCCTAGCTGGTTGACGGCCTGGATCGTGACCCTCTTAGAGTCGCAACAACAACGGAGACTACGACATCACTCGTCCCTCCTGATATCTTGATTACGATCCTATTCACAGTATCGAGTCCACCTAACCAGTAGTCGCAGAGTCCGAACAGACACTATCGCACCCTATCAGGTGAGAAATGCGCTCAAATATGAGGACTGATCATTACTCACTATCACTGTTGGAGGAGCTTCGGTCCTCTTTCTCAACCAAAAACGTTCTCGCCCTCTGTGCTTCCCCACATGAGTAACTCACTCTCCCTTCACGAAAATAAACAACCGAACAGAGGTTCATGCAGTGATGAGCGTGAATCCAGGACACGAAGCGAAGGCAAGCCAACATGTCCAGCCAACGAAGTCTGTCAGAGAAACTGATGAGCTCTAGGCCAGGCATTGCATCACGCACGATTCTTACCATTCCTTCGCCGAATATTTCAACGGCCATTGTGTTCGTCACAAAGAAGAAAAAGCGATCTATTTCATTCTGCCGATAAATTTTCGGTAATTTCAGCCATGACTTGATCTAAATGAGTCGAAGGGAAGGAGCGAAAATTCGAGGTTGGCAGCCGCGTCATAGCTCAAATGCATAATGATGTACAAAGGCAAGAATGGAAACGGCGGTATACAAGGAGCGCGTCACTGAGGTCAAGAAACCGATCTCCGATTTTCGATTGATTGCCACGGCCCTTTGGATCACGTGATCTCAGCGCTTCTACTTAAGGCTTGTACCGGCCCAACATCCCGTTTGAGACCTTTTGTAGTGCGCACACCAAGCGCACACAGCGAGTCTGACTCGCACAGCAACTAAAGTGCACCGCACACACACATATTGGCCTCACACTTCCCTTAATTCGATGCTGTGCTCTCTTCCCCTTGAAAGTACTCCAAGCATGTCTTGCTAGTTCAAAGCGCTACTGCCTGCCATTTGGTCCGTCAACCGACGATGATGGAGAAACCAGGAAATTTTCTCAGGACAAGCCAGTAATTGAAATGTAGTCTATCACTCTTTGGCTGTTTTTTTGTCTCATTCCGAGCACTTTCGACGGAGATGCACCTCCAGGAATCTTAAGGTCGTACTATGATATCTGTGTTGACGTGCTAGTCTCTACGTTGAACCGACTGGTACCAGAAGCCTACTGCCTGTATAACTGGTCAGTTTATACCTTCGCGTTTATCACCTGTAGGCTAATGTCGAGATTTCTAAAAGATATGAAGCGAACAAGGGTACGAAGTGGAACTTCCGGCCACCCCAGAGGCCTGACTGCGATAAATCTGCCGTAAACGTCGCCAAAGTAGTCTCCTTCCTATTGAAATGCTTCTCAGTCTATCCCGCCCTCATCCTTTCTCTGTTTTTTCCGTGTGATCTTTGTATGTTATTATCGGTGCAGCCACCTGTTAGTCACAACGACGAAGAATATTTCGCAGTCATGTGCTTGGCGATGCGAATACTCAGGAGCTGGATCTATGTAGTGGCTATGCCGAGCATATGCCCAGGGAACGATCTAACTTATCCTCGGAGGCACGCGCGCACACGCGATTTGAGACAACGGCGGCAACATTTCCTGCCGCCCGCATTTGACTAGCTGCGAATATACTCAATCCTAAACTTTGTCATTCCCTCGCTCATAGCCCTCCCTTATCTAGAACAGCCTCCCGTTCACCGTTCACTGCCATGGTCTTGGCTGGGTTACAAAAGAGTCCATTTCCTCGTGTTGGTTACCCATCACCTCTAACTTCTACTTTCTGCCTTTTGATCTTCTTCGCCTTCTTGAAAACTGATCATTTTCACATTGACTACTTTTTTAACTTTGTTTCCAATGTCTTCTTCGATGACCTTCTTCCTCTTCGTTCTCTGCTTCACTGCCGCTACCGCGTCACCCGTGGCTGCCCGAGGCTACCCACCGACGGTTACCCCCTCAGTCCCGGTTCCACCAAGCCATCCTCCCTCAGTCCCAGTTCCTCCAAGCTATCCCCCATCAGTCCCGGTGCCTCCAAGCCACACCCCCACAGTCCCGGTTCCCCCGACAACCACTAGCTGTCCCCCCACTGTTACAGCTCCACCGACAGTCCCCCCGTGTACCAAAAACTGTACAGCCCCAGTCCCAGTTCCCCCGTGTACCACAAACTGTCCCCCGGCTCCCCCAGTGAACCCACCCTGCACCAAAGACTGTCCCCCGGTTCCCCCAGTGACCCCGCCATGCACCAAAGACTGTCCCTCGCCACCCCAAGGCTCTGGCTGTCACCCCAACTTTGCGGGAGCTGCTCTCACCTTGGCCACCTCGGGCCCACTCTACTGGTCAGCCCAGCCCATCGTCAGCAATCCCCTCACCGCTAGTTCTTCGCCCTCGAAGTTCTTCTTCCAGCAGAACGGGTTCCCCACGGTCAGCTACACTGTCAAGTAAGCGCCTTTTACCCTTATCGCAAATGCTGCTTCTGATGACAATTTCACAGGACTGTGGACAACGTCAACTTTGCCCTCGAAGCCAAAGGCGGAGCACCCTTGATTGAAAACGTCGACCCATCAGGTAGCAATCAGTACGTGCTTGTCTCGTATTTTCGCATATTCACGTTACTTACTTCATCTGCAGGAACCAGAAATGGTTTGTCGACTGTTCGCCGTGTTCTTCAGCGGATATCTCCCAGACAAAGGGCAAGGTCGCTTCGGGATGTAAGATCTCTTCCGGCTCGGACACCAACAAGCAATGCATCACGGCCAAAGCTCCTGGTGCCACGACGTTGGCTGCATGTGACGGCTCGGGAGCTCAGCTCTTTGACTTCACAGCGGTTTGATCTGGTCGGTTTGAAGGGTGACCCTACGCGAAGTGAATCAGAGGTTTTATTTGTTCTTTAGGGTTTTCGTGATCCTTTTTTTATCTATCTAGCTTTTTACACGCATTCGTTTTTCACGGACTTTCACGGACTTATAGTAGTAGTGGTATGCATGCATAGTCGGGGAGATGGGAATTTAATCTGATTGTTAACAGTCATCTGGCGCAAGCTTAACTTCGAAAACCAAAGCCCTCAAGTTAGCGCAGTTTAGACATGACAGTTGTAGGTCGAGATTTCCAGTGCAAGTATAGAAACCATAAACCATCTTGAAGACAGTATCATAACATGCGCATCCCTTCCCGATTCGCCATTGTTGGCAGAGAACTTAAGCTCGGGGCTGGGTAGCATGAGTGGATAGGTTGCTTTCATGCGAAATTGAAAGTTCTGATTGACACCGGATTCAAGAACGCGTTGAAAATTCAAGGAAGTGTGCATGATACATCTGCAATCTTATCCTCTGCTAAGATATGTCAATCCTAAACATCCCGATGGCCGTATATGTAACAATATGAAAGTATCAATAATGAGAAGTCTGAAGCAGTGCGACCCAAGTGTGACCAGCATCAAATTTCCAAGGTCAATCTGTGTTTCCTTAGGACAATCGATATTTATCCCATAAAATAGTAGTATGATTACAACAATGTTGGAACCCCTCGTATTAGAGCCCGAGAGATAGAATGGATCGATGCCGAACGGAAGACTACGTCTACCTGCCCTAAACAATCACGTGCCCCGGTCCGAATCCGCCTTGTGTGTCCTCAGCACTGTCCTCTCGCTTATGCTCCCAATGTGACTGTCGCGACTCAGTTCGAACTTTGAGTCTCCGCTATGTATCAACTGCCTTGGTCCATGGCAATTTCCGTAGCTCAACCATCCCTTAACAAGTCAGCCTCACGGGGCCGGGGCCGATTCGATGGTGGAGTTAGGCTCCAGCTTTAGCTCAGAGCTGATGTTCAACCTTATAGCCTTAGTCATTGCCGTCGCGATGGCGGCGTGCACTGATTATGACTCGACATGACCTTTTCTTCGGAAGCGAAGTCTGTTTTTCCAAACGGCAGGCGACCCTGATTGTGGTATTGTATAAGTAAAGCTCGCGTACCCGCTCTATCATCCTGACATCTCTAATGGCATCACCAGAATCCCCCTTCAAAATATCCGTCCCGGAGGAGAAGCTGAAGCTCCTTCAACAAAGGCTTGCATTAGTTACGTTTCCCGATGAGCTCGACGACTCCGGCAAGAAGTATGGTGCGCCTTTGAAGGACATCCGGCGTCTCGTTGTTCGGTGGAAGGACAACTTCGACTGGCGAGCCCAAGAAACCGCTCTCAACATGGAGCTCCCGCAATTCACTCGAGACATCGACGTTGAAGGGTTTGGTGTGCTGAACATCCATTACATTCATAAAAAGAGCGAGGTGGAAGGAGCTGTGCCGTTACTCTTCGTTCATGGTTGTACGTGATGTCCTCCACCTAGTTAGTAGATGCTATCAACATTTGTCTTTCCACAGGGCCGGGAAGCTTCATTGAAGTGCGCAAGATTCTCCCACTTCTCACGGCTTCGTCATCAGAGCACCCGAGCTTCCATGTTGTCGCGCTGAGCTTGCCGGGATACGGTTTCTCAGAGGCCAGCAAAAAGCAGAACTTTAGGCTGGCGCAGTACGCTGAGGTATGCCTCCTCACGAGTAGGCTAAATGTACCATTGACAGATTATAGGTCGCCCACAAGCTCATGTTAGCTCTCGGTTACAACGAATATGGTACGCATGCGTTGGTTACACTGTTACACCGATTTTGGGCATCTGCTGACTTGGTTCCGGTAGTTACTCAAGGTGGAGACTTTGGAAACCTCGTGCGTGATGTCTCTTGTGGAGGTCTCGTTACTCATAACGCAGATCACCCGGAAAATTGCCCTCGCCTATGGTGGAAAGCATAGCAAAGCCTGGCATACCAATATGCCAACGTAAGTATGCCTTATCTTAGTTCACTGTACGATGAGTTTGACCGTCAACAGAGGCCGAGCTCCGACTATGTATGAACCTATACTTTACCTACGTCACCTCTTGACGCCGTACTCCGCTGCCGAGAAAGCTGGGTTCGCACGTTCTCAGTGGTTCCGTACCCAAGGCAGCGGTTACATGGCGGAACATTCGACTCAGCCACAAACAGTAGGATATTCGCTCGCTGATTCCCCTGTCGGTCTTCTTGCGTGGATTTATGAGAAGCTTGTGAACTGGACGGATGCGTATCCGTGGGATGACGATGAAGGTAGGTGATTCGATACCTGTTTCCTGCTGACACTCATTTGGCCATATGCTTAGTCCTCACATGGATCTCCATTTATCTATTCTCGAGATCAGGTCCTACGGCGTCGATACGTGTATACTTTGAGGTTTGGAGTTCATCTGACATCGCTGTAATGGGAGAAAAACTTGCTCTTCCACACGGTGTGTCGTTTTTCCCCCAGGAACTCATGTCTGTTCCTCACCTGTAAGTATTTCGGACATCCTAGAACGAGATACAGGCTAAGTTGACATCACAGCTGGACCCGCACGACCGGTAACGTGGTTTTCGAAGCTGAACATTCCAGCGGTGGTCATTTTGCGGCGCATGAAAAGCCTCAAGAATTGGTGCATGATCTGAGGAAGATGTTTGGGAAGGACGGTCCCGCTTTTGGTGTCGTTCCAGGAAAAACTGGTTATCAGTGAGCAGCGGCGGTAGAAATATTTTGAGGGTCCATTCAAGTCGTGAAAATCAGTCTTCCAGAACAATATATGTATCGAGATATTCAGATATCACAGTATTCCTCGCCGTGATTACTGTTGTCAGTCTTGATCCTATGATTCTACACCATGACGTATGCTTACACTTTAATTACAACCGTCGCCTGCACTAAGTATTCTCTGGGTATCGTCCGTGTCTTCTGACAACTGCTGCAGGCCACATATGCGTGCGCTCTCATTACTTTGATAGTTCGTTTGGAGTGGGGGAAAGTATTTGTGAGCGTTAATAAAAAGTAATGTATTTGAACATGGCTAAACTAAATCCCCGGCTTCATACTCTGGAATAGCCAAAGCGACTAGAAAACGTCACACTTCGCAGTCCCCTCCAGCGTCCATTTATCTCTTCCATCAGCTGTTCATTATCTTCTATCCCTATCTCGATCACTTCGAACTCTTCAACATTTGGAAAGAGCACCGAAGCCGGAGTAATCATCTTTAAATTCAAAGCCACTGAAGATCGCTTTGACACCAATTTGGTAATCCCTGGTAAACTGAGTCCCGAAATCGTGTCCCACGGGAATTCAAATGGCAGTTGGACGCAGAAAACTGCTGGTAATCGTGATATCCAATATAGGACACGCCGGATATCAGGCTTTCCCTTATTCTGTTCGCAAATCGGTTCAGTATCGTCGCATCGGCGGCATTGGCACCCAAGTAGGACGAGAGATTTTAGGCTGGGAAATGACCTTGATCTCATAGATGGTAAAAGATGTTCTAAATTACTGATGCCTATGACCATAGTATGCAGATGCGGAAGTTGCATGTGTACGGTGTGTAGCCACGAACGTGGTGGGCTGATGTTCCCCCACAGGGATGTCAAATCCGTTATCCCCACATGGCGAGAGAGAAATGAGGATAGATTCTCTGGTGTAAATGTACACGAGTCGAACGTTATGCGTTTGAGATGGGGGAGACACAGGGACAAGACAGAGTTCGACTTTTTGAATGAATGTCGAATATATTGGAGTGTCAATGACTCTATGGGTGATGCGCGGGCTGAGCGGACGAGCCAATCGAGGAAGGATGTTGACCCAGAAGGGATGCACATGGAAGTGAGAGTAGTAAAAGGTGGAGGATGGAATATGGCTCTCTTTATATTCGTCACTGGCTCACCGAGACATTCCCACCCAGTCCGAAGGCACTTGAATGAAACACATCGTAAATTGACAAGGCGTCCACAGAACCTATTAAGCCTCTCTGCATGTATGCTGCACATCATTCTTTGGCAGGCAATACATTCATTGATAGTCGATGTGAAGTCGATGTGTAGGCTAGGATGGTGTTCTCGGGGAATACTCCTGTGATATCGTAGGACCTGCTCAAGCTCCTCTGAAAAGTTGCGGCTGAACATGAGCGTCATCGATAGGATATATGGCGTTGCTAAGGAAAGCCGGAGGGAGCACAGACCAAAGAAGGTACGAGGAGCACCGGTAAGATATCCCCCGAACATGCTGTAATTTTTTTGGACTTCACACCATGGGCCGAGATAGTGACGCATTGCTACCGCATTCAGTCTACGGCAAAGACGTGCAAGGGAGAGTAAATCCCTTTTCTCGACTCGGTTAAAGATTGCAGATAGGAGCTCGTTTGGAAGGTCGGTTAACGTCAGTGCTGCCTGAAGCTTATGTTTCATCTGTCTTGTTTGAACAACCATGCTTTGAGTGAAGACAGTGTTTGATGAGAGGCGACTTCAAAACAGTATGGCGCTGTGGTGGTGGGTTTGGAACAACGGACCTCCTATTTTGAGGGAAAATAGTCATTCCGGACCGACTGCACGCGGACAACTCAAATAGTATTTCAAATTTCAAGCCTAAGTAGTACTCGACCAAGGAGAGCCTTGGTTGCCAGTTGGAGGTCTTGAGTTATAACATCGAGTTGGAACCACCAAAGTGCCACCCTCATTTAATAAGACTGGATGAAGATTTTTTTTACGATGAAAGAAGAAAAATGTACGCACTTTGAGTATACAACTTAAACAGATTTGGCTGGCCCTAGGCTTAAGCTAAAGTTGAGACGTCCGGACACTAGAGAAGGATTATGGATACCAAGAATACTCGAATTGAGGGATAGATTACGTATGAGAAAAGTCTGTGCGTCGACTTGGTACCATACAGCCCTGAGAACGGCGGCGCGGTGGGTGTCTTCCTTCAAATCAGTCCAAAGGGACACCTAAGCGGCACTGAGTCGTAAGGACGATCGAGGAAACCTCCAACGTTGTCCATTCCACGCAATGTAACATAGAGTGGCTATGCTCTTTTTTTCTTTTGCAACGGATCGATGAGCTAGGAGAGCTGATGCGAGCATTCATATCTATATCACGAGCAGTGTAACTGGCATGCTGAGTCCGTTTTCAGATGATAGAGGATTGCGACCCCGCGACAACTGAGAATGCGATCCGAGAAGATACTAAAGACTACAACGGGAACATACAGGAGATTGCTCAGGTTCGTACTTCGTAATGCAAAGATCAGTAGGCGATTTAATTGTTCCAGAGATCAAGATGTAGCCCGTGAAGAAGAGAGCCTGCGGTACCCTTGCTCAGCACAAAAATCAGCAAGGAAGGACAAAGGAAGGGACATAATGCATACAAATATTGCATTGTTGCCGAGGTTCAAGATCAAGCAAGTTCCAGCTGGAAAGCACGACAGCTGCTATAGACAAGAGACACCAGGAATCTTCGGAAGAAGAGTCGAGTCGTGATAAATGCTGAGCTCGAAGTTGAGATGCGATCAGAGGAAGACGAAGCCTAGTTCAAGTTGTGACGTGACATACGATCCCCGGCCAGGCCCACGATCATTTTTCTTTCCTTCCATTACGCCCTCGGCAGCTCTTCATTCCCACCACAGCATGTGCCCTATACTTGCGAACGAAAAACAGACGATCTTTCAGAAAGGCAGAGAACAGAACACGCTCGTTCAGCAAAACATAGCTTTGGTTTTTATCAGAGACAACCCGAATCAAAAAAACAAACCTTGGGTGCGTCGTGCATGGCCTCGGTAACTGCGAGAGTACAAGTCCAGGATGTATAATTTTTAGTTCGCTTGATCCGAATGGGATTTGCTTTTCCCTCGACAATGTAAATCGATGTACGCACTTCCAAACTGAGATTGATTCCTAGCAAGATTCTCCACTTACTGCCCTCTATGTGATTCATTGAGCATCGGATCGATATTGTGTGAGTCGGTATTAATGTCTTTCATTGCATCCTTGATAGCTCACAGATTACCTTCCTATTCTAGACTCTAACATTTACCTCCAGATATCAACTGATGATTCAGATCATCTCAAATATGTATTCGTATCATACCAAAACATTGAGACGCTTCTCAGAAACACCAAGTTTGTACAATTTCATACCTTCATGGTCATTGACCAATTTGAACACCGACAGTTTCTCAAACTTCCCCTCTGATAACCTTCGCCCAACTACCCAATGCGAATGGCAAACATCCCCGGCGAGCAGTGTGTACGTGCCCTTGGGTATGGGGTACTGGTGGGTAGCAATAATGTTGAATGCATGTATTGTCCCACCGGCATCTTCAACAAACAACTTTCCGCGACGATCTTTCTCTACCAAACCTCCCCTACCCAAACCCCTCACGAACCCCCTTTCAATGCAGGATGCTACACACTGATTTTCATCTCGATGAATAAGTGGGGTAAATCGACCGTCCGCTGGGAGAGGCTTCGTCATGAGTTGGTCCCAAGACGGTCGCCATTTTGTTCCCGCAGTTCCCGGTTCAGGATACTTGAAGAAGAGAGCTCCCCGTATATATTCATCCGTCGCATTTACCAAGTCCGACCACGCCTCCTCCAGAGACTTGCTTTCGTTGTATGCTGGTAACGTCTTGGGAGCCAGAAGGATTGCCATTCCAACGACCTTGTCCACTGGATTGGTCGCCACCCGATGCTGCATATCTGCCAGCGCCCTGAATATGAACTCTTCATATTCCCTCATAATTCCAGTTAGCGAGTGCAGCTGCTCGTGAAACCTCTTCAGAGCCTCAGTCTCGTATCTCCCATTTTTGTCTCTCTTCGCGTGCAGCGGTCCATCTGGCGTATCCCCACAAATCTTCCTTTCGGTGCCGACCTCTTGAAGCGTCCAAGCACGATTGAACCAACCACGCTCGTTATCCAAGTCGCCCTCGTTCACACTTAACGGCAGCCCTAGCCCACTCAGGTAACAATGTACCGTATAGGGGATGCGATACACATACCCGATGGTGGGTACGTCTAGCCTCCACTCCTCCACACGAAGACCCTCTCTCAGCCCTCCTCTCTGCCGCAAACAGAGCACGTCCAACCATACGTACTCCAGGCCCAGATTCAGCATCTCAATGCGGATGAGGTTGAGATTAGCGCCCTTCGGTATGGGCACAGGCCATTCATGTCCATTGATGGATGTCCACACGTCCGTGCGCTCTTTGTTATCCACCCAAGCGTGCGATATCGGAGAGGGCCATCTCGAGGCAGCCCACCCTGGGACAACACGATTACTGTAAAGGTCCCAGACACGCCGAGGGTAGATATACGGGTTAACGATACAGTTTCCATCTAGTGCTTCTCGTTGCTTCCTCTCATCCTCAGCTTCGCATTTACGTAGTCCGTCTCGGATGGCACTCCAATTATCGGTGTACCATGCCCCACGGAGACAGCCGTATGCAATACCAAAGTCGTAATTATTCGCGATGCAGACTTCGAGAAGGGAGGAGAGGTTGGGAGTGTCGGGGGTGTGGGAGGTTCCCAGGGTGATGTTTAGTCTATCTAAGAGGCCATGAACACCGAGTGTGACGCAGGGAGTGTTCGCAAAGGAAGCGGATATCACTGGCTTTCTACCGGTGTAAGCTCGCTGTAATGGAACAATGATCTTCTCCTCCGGCTGGCCGATCTCCGTGCGAGCAGATATCGTCACCTTGGGGAGCTCTGCATACTTAATACATGCCAGAAACATGTTAACAAAAGCGATTTTGACTCGTTGGTGACGTGCGTACCGCTTCATCCTGTCGGCGGACCCTAGCTATTTCATACTTCAGTTTTGTTATAGATTTTGGTTGCTAAAGGCAGTAAATACCTTCGTAATCCATTCTTCAATGAGACTATTGTTACTTGAACATCTAGCCAGGGTACCACAGGCTTGGTTTCGATCCAGAAAGAATAATTCTGAAGAATCGCGCCTTGGCTACGTGGTCAGCGTGATTGGCAGACTCCACAAGATACAACGAACCTCCAGCAGAAACCAAATGGATGAAGGGAGGAATCGGGACAAGAGGGAAGGGGGTACCTGAGGTCCGATGCCTCCGCCGCGTCTTAGTAGAACGTGTACTTGTTGCGGCTAATTAAGTGCGGAATCCAAAAAAAGAAGAAGAAAAAAAAGCGTGATTGGCAGGTCGGGGGACGCCGATCATGTGTAAGCATAGTAACCTAGAACAATACCGCCGTCCTGCCCACATATAACCCCGCGGGCCCGAATTGGATAGCAGATGAGGAACACGGTTATATACAGATTCAGATATACATACGCCGTAGGTAACTTTAGGTTCTTCCTTTCTTTTCCCCCCACTCTTGTGGAATATTGATGACCCTGTGGCTGTGCGAACTGGCGCGATGTCCAGTGAGCCCGAGTCGTGCTGAGTAAAGGTTTACTAAGAGAAAGAAAGTACTAGAAGATACAAAAAGGTATATAAGTAGCTAGATTTTGTAGTATTCTGTACTCGTTTGCCCTTAAGCAAACATGGACTAGTATTTCCTAACTCGCTAGGCAAACGTGCCTGAGCAGACGGTGCGCGTGTTATCCAACAACTCTCTCACCGCCCTCGTACTCACTTCACATACGCTTCGTTTACATCCCGAATATACCCCGTCCCTGTTCTCCCGTGTCTCTCGTGAGTTCTCTCCAGTGAGGCTCTCCCAACGGAGCAGCCTTTCATCATGACTCGGCGTTCGATCAAACGATTCCGAACTAGACAACACTATAATTGCATCCTGGGCCTCACTGGGCGCCTGATGCATCGTTTTCTTGTCGGATGGTGCATAAATGCGCGTGAAGTCTGGTAGTCCGTTGAATGAGTATGGTGGTTTGTTTCGTGTCGCGTCACTGAGGTCCATACCAAAAGGACAAAGTCATGTATTTCAAGTCGTTATTATAGGTGACAATTGGGCTGTTTGTATCAACAGCGGAGGATTCCTATCAAACTAAAAGTCCGTCTTATTTTAATAAGCAGTTCCAAGTCAGGACAACAGCCACACAATAGTGGGAATGGCGACCTAGCCTTTCTCATAGTATCATTCACGCAAGTATCATAAGACACATCGGTTCCACCAGATCCTGCAGCGTCGAAATGTCCACATGTGGTGCTCGAGACGATCTCTGGTATTCAACACGGTCGTTCCATCCCATAAAAGCGCTATAGACCTCGAAGCTGAAGCGCCGCCCGCACATAATCAGTACCTACACGCATCCATCTTCTTTGTTCTAACGCATTGGCCCAGTCTTCAAAAAAAGAATAACTTCGTTTCTCGACACAGAATACAATGTAAGCATATCGACTACCTTTAGAATCAGCGCTGAAGATGGATCATAAACCCGCCGCCTTCAATAATGCAGCAAAGTTGGGTGTGCCGAGACCGGTGACCTGGGGCAAAGCAGAATTAATGAATAAACAGTATATTCCTGGGAGTGGACGCGACGTACAGGATTCCCTTGAAAAGATAGAAATTTCGCGTCAGTCGTATTTCGTGCAAGAGCAGTCCATCCACTTACAGCCAGCGCGCGCAGGGAAACCGCTAGTGCCACCTTAATTATGGTTAGCAGCATCCAATATCAAACACTGGAAAAATGAAACTTACATCCTGGGTTGCTACCGCTAGTGATTTCGAAGAACGCTTTAAGGTTGGCGTACAAACTGGCTCATATAAGTTTCTGTTCTGAAGACATTGACATGCACTCACAAGGGGTTCAAAAAGCCCAGTACTGGTTTCCCCGCTGCGATCAGGCGATCATTGATAAGGGAAATGACACTCGCAAATATAGGGCTCGAGCACGAGGTTCCATCAACTAGGTATCCTTGTCCGCCAGCCACGATCAGAACGTCACTGCCTTGCGCTGCGACGTCAGGGAATCCTCGGCCAGCGGTGTTGAACCGACCCGCATTGGTGTTTCCCAGTGCGGTAAGGTAGTTACTAACATCTGATGCTTGATACGACGGACGAGCAAAAAGATTCGAGAAACCTCCACTGCTGAGGCCTGCCGCTGTCTCGCTTACGCCCTGTGTTGCACCTACAGATGTGATGACTACGCAAATGTCAATTTCAATAAGATAATTCATTGTGAATAACTCGATACTCACACGGACAACCTGCGGGGAAAGTGGGAATGAAAGAGGTGCAAGTTTTTCCTGGGGATACTCAGGCCTCGACGGGAATGGAAAGTAATTCTAAACAAACCAGGTTGGCTTCCCGCCACTCCGCCGTCACCTGGTTCATGTTCACCTAATCAGAGCCAATATAAGGCGAGATAGTCCAAACGTACCCGATGAAAAGAGAATCGACACGCCTCGAGCACTGAGGCTCATGTAGGCATTGCACATGCGTCTATGCACGATAGATTAGTTTCCGTATGAACATCCCTGAAAATAGCTTACGTAGCAAGACTGGACGAGAAGCCTGTCTCATCGAAGCCGTAGCTGGTCGTCAGGACCTATATGCATGCAATCAAGGTCTGTCAATCGGAACACCTAACAACGTACTTGGGGTGGGCTTGCTTCGGCGTTCAGGGCATTTATGAGGTCCAGGAATCCGACGGTTGTTGCGTCGCCAACAGAGACGAAAACGGTAGGAACGCCGGTAGCGATACCAACAGTGTATTGAATGTCGAGGTTCTAATTCAGTGTCAGCACAGCCATTAAAGAAAGCAAAGTCTGCTGAGTTCTTACGGCCTCAATCCCGGCCTCATTCCAGCCCTGAGGGTTCTGACCACCGTCGAGAGTCTGAGTAGTAAACGTTGTAGTCGAAGACATGTCGGGCCTCAATGCACCCAAGAACGTTTGGAGATCTGCCGTCTGTAACTCTCATCAGCTGGGGACAAACGAAAGCTCGAAAATTCTACCTGAGCAAACTGATTTAAGAAACCAGGAACGGCTATTCTATTACTCGATTGAGTAGCACGAGTCGCAGGAATGCCATACAGAGCTTGCAGACAGGCAGGTGTAACCATATCGTTACACGACGAAGGTGCCGGATTCGCTTCCTCGGTAATATTAGATGTCAAAGGAATAGACATTACGGGTTTCGGGCCAGACGTGAGTGTTGCAAAAGATGTCGTAGGATGGACAACCTCGATAAACTCGGTTAAATCTGACGGTATCGATGCAGCCAAAGTACGGATGACGAGTTCCCCTGTGTCGATGTGAACAAACTTTTCGTACTGGGCGCTGAGGAGCGGATTGGCTTTGTCTACAGGAGCGGTGAATGTTAACCAGTCATCGAAAGCCCCTCCAAGTTTGACGTCGGTGATCCCGTTCTCGGAAAGCCATGCAGTGACAGCGATTGCTGCCTCTGGAGTCGGTGCGCTGAATGCTTTAACCTAGGGAACGATGGTCAGAACACATAGGTATATATGAGAGAGAAAATATCAGACCTCCTCGAAGCTAAGATGCTGCCCGTATTTATTGCTGCCTGGTTCGCTGACAGCGTACAAGGCTTTCTCGAGGCCTGCATTATCCTTTGGAACTAGCCCAATGCGAAAATTCAGATTGGCCTTGGGATCTGCTGCGCCCGCCCCGACGAAGTCACTGGGAGCGGCATCACGCCGCTCGTGCACGGACATGACACGGGGAGCGGGACTCCCAGCCACGAAGGAAGAGATTGCGAGGAGAGAAGCGGTCAGAGGGATGACTCCGAACATGATTCAGGACAGTGTCGAGCGATGTGCAGACAATATTCGCAGTAGAGCCACGACAGTTTATATACCGCCAGGACCATAGTAGAAATGCTTGTAGCAATGTTCGTTTTGGATACCTGGGTAGAAAGATGATCAGCGAGCGCCAGAAACAGCTCGAATACCTTTACTAAGACTCTCATCCGGTCGTTTCTGAAGACGAAAAGCGGCGTTAACGAATATCCGGTACTAGTATAGGCTTTTTGGTTGCATGTTTTCTGAGCACGTGGAAGTCACAAGGGCATGAGAAAGCGCTTCCTGCGGTCGTATCGCAGTATTGCAGCTGAAATGCTGAATGATTGTGTCACTAGACCGTAGAAGCTGTAGGAATAGGTCCTGAGTTACAAAAAATTCGAATCGCTGATCCATCGCAATGCGAGTCGCATTTCAAAGGTCCTAGAATCTACCTAGAATCATGAAGCTTGATTCGTCTGTCAGTAGTACTACCCCTGTGAATGTGTGTTCGCCCTGCGGACTTATTGAATGTACTTGACTATATGTTCCGGCCAGAAAGGAGGGGGACTTGACCACAGTGAGTGCTTTAGATTCGTCACAATGTAGGAGGATTGTGGCTATGGTCGTAGTTCAGAGTACGTCGTGGCGATCCTGAGATAGATGCGGTAATATCCCCATTGAAAGGAATGCCGAGGCTGCCGGGTTCCGTGCCGATCCAAAGCGTGCCAGCATTGTGGCTGTACAGTCGATAGTTTCAAACTGCGATCACATCTTTTTTTCTTCCTCGACTTTTCTTTCCTCCTCTTAATGCTTAGATCGCGAGCAAGCGCCTGGGCAATCAAATACGCATTAAGTCAACTCTAAGTTTTTCGGAAAAGGGAAATACGCCGGCAGGCTGACAGCTAGTCCTTGAAAATGATACGTAAAAAGTTCAGCTCGTACGAGAATCTCCTTACGGTGGCTGGCCCATTCAATTTCAATCGATTAGCCATGAGAAGCTCGTAATTCAACCTCAGAATCCGCACTCTTTTGAGCTGAATTCAAGCTCTTGCGCAGGACTTCTCAGCACGATCGATTTGCAAACAGTTATCACCTGAGCTTTTTATTAGGAATATTGACTGCCCAAGGTGTAATTTAAATGATAAACACCTTCAGTCATTGTCCCAGTTTATCTATATGCCATTTTATTCTCACTATCTCTCCGGGGCCTTTCAAGAACGCCTCCCGATTAGCTAAACATTGGACCGGATAATGAAGCAAGTACTGTCTGCCTCCGCGCTTAACTTTAAGTGAGGGAGACCGACCGTATTCAGAACATCCAAGAATTTGAAAAATGATCGCAGAGGACTTGACTAACAGAACGCTCATTACACGCTGCCGGCCACCACTGATTCTTCTCATACTCGCTGCACACAGCGGCAGAGAGCTAGCGCCAGATAGTAACTCACTTACTGGAATAATAGTGTACTGTTGGAATATGGCAATCCGGCATCATGCCGATCTGTCTTATTAAGGAAGAAGATTGAGGAAAGGTATAGAAAGTTCTAGTAAATAGTCCTTTAGTATATAAGTAGGTACTGTAGTGTAGATCCTCATGCGTTTACAGAGCTCAGCCAAGCGCAATACTATTGGCTTGAACACTATGCATACATACTGGGAACAAACTTGATCCCCCGTTTCACAACATGTACAACTGCCAGCAAAATCACAAGACGGCCGCAAGGTTGTCTTCACGATGTCCTGTGCTTGTTAGCTTCCACGCGTCCTTGAAGTATTGGTTATAACCGGTGTCTTTGTATAAATACAGATATCTAGGAACCATCCGCGGAAGTAAATTCGCCATCAAATCCCAATGAGGTACTCACCGCTCGGTAATTTCAAATTTGAGTCCTAAACACTCGCTTTCACTTGCTCATGACCGTTTCCGTGATTCAAATGTTGTTAGTGGTTTAGTTTATCGCCACATCTCACAACACGCTATGTACTTGAGGAAGGGATAATTTGGGGATAATAGATTCAGTGTAGAGACAATTACATACCCCGCATCCAGTGGACCAGATGATAGATCCCCATCGGCTCTCATGTTACAAGCTTCTACAGATGCGCGCTGTCGTCAGCAAAGACATCATCCCCATCCAGATGATTACTTTCGAGGTATGTCAAAAATCAGAATGGCGAACCAGGTTCACTCACAAGGAACAACTGCAGGTAGCGGTGTCGCAAGTCTGGGATACAGGAGTTTTAGCGTTCCACAAAGCATCGACACAAAGGGACCAAAAAGAAATAGAGGCACGTACGAATTACATGTTTGTTCGGATCAGAGGTATAGAAATTTGAATTTCCCGATTCCCTGCCGAACCCAGTGCTGCGGCAGGAATCGGAGGCGACGGCATTTCTACGGCAGTGTTCCTTTCATTCCAACCGCCAGGTCTCTCGTCCTTCTTCTTGTGCTACTACCGTATTCCCTCATACGATGCCCCGGCCATGAGATCATAGCTACAAATCGAAAACCAAAGATTGTTTGTGTATGCATATTCATTCGCTTTGAGATGTCGTTAACCGCCCGAGTCGTAGCTTGAAGGCCACGATGAAGACGGAGCGGTTAATTCATAGGATTGCTATTTTCACTGTAACGATATGTCGGGCGTTGCGTTTACTCGATGTACGCTTAACACGTATAACAGTTCCAAGTCTGCTACTCTCAGCCCCGTTCATCGTCAAATTTTTGGCTCTTTTCCGTTCTGACAGGTTAGCAGGCGATCAGAAATCAAGTCCTGAAAGAATGCATGGAATCAGGCTCGCTGAACTCAGGCGACAATCCCAAGGCTTGACTAGCGAGTTTGCACATACCGTTCTTTCCTCGTCGCTCATTAATACAATGCCATGTAGAAGCCGTAGGCTATTGGGCGTTACGTTCGGGTTCCTTTACATGTAAGTTCTCTCCGTCCATTTTATTTAAGCTTACTGGTTTACACGACCAAGTAGAATATCTACGTCTGCATTGTCCACGTCAGTCAGTCGCAGTTGGCATGCGAACTAACTTATGCTATCTGTCCTGTCATCTACATCAATAATGCTCGACACAACAGTACTATGTGAGTTAACTTTGCGCGACCTGCGTATATATCTAAATGTGTTGGTCACAGATTTAACAGTTACCCAGACGCTAGTTGTGACGACCGTCTCTATTCCTGGCCAGTTGTCATAAGATATCTCAAAGTACGTATTCACATGCCTTTGGACTGAGATAAATGTCTCAGATCACCTCCCAGCCAGTCAACCAAAATACAAAACTGTTAGAACGTCATCACAAATGAGCAAGTACATACCGGCGGAGTCCTCTCGGAGAGCACTTTGTGGAGTCACCATACATTAGGCCCCTAGGGTATGGGGGTATGAGCACGAACGTTGTGCAGCATTTCAATCCGGAATGAGATCCTACGGGATGGACCCGATTGGCTCCTTTGTCCTGCTCCTGCTATGATCCCTGCCTGGAATAGAGAAGCCGAGCAGAGTGCCGGGGTGACTCTACAAGAGGACGACGAGGCCCATATGTTTTTTTGGACATTGTGGTGTTATTTTATTTCTCGTCGGTCGTTCGTTAAAAATTAGTGATGGTGAGTGTGAGGATGGAGATACAGAAGCAGTTGGAAATTTATTACCAGTCATAGGCTCCCGATTGTCGGCGCTTCCAAAATAATGTCCTTTGTACCCGGACCGGAGAGCGAGAGGTAGAGCTGAAGAAGCCGGCGTAGTGTAGGTATGCATCTGGCGGCAACGGAGTTATTTTTCATACGTACCGTCAAATGCAACGGTTCTCGCAGGTACTTGAATCATCTGTAGTATCTTTCCGAGGGATGGCTTAGCTGATTTTGATGATATTACGCTCTACTGTTAAATATTAATCGACTTTCTGCGTGTGGTTGACATGTGGTTCGCCAGTCAATCTTTTCCGCTATACTAGCATGCGAGCTTACTCGCCATTGATATGGAATTCCCCAAAAATCAAGTCCAGCAAGCCTTGAATACCTCTTTAGGGACAGTTAACTGTATTTGGTTTTGCAGACGGATTCTTGATCTTGTATCCTTTAAGGATACCTAGACATGTATGAACTCTGATTCCGGCGACTTGATTGATATTCACTCGGAGATGGAGTACAGGCGGGGCCAAGCTACGAATCATCTGGCCTATTTCCTTTCCTTGGCAGTCATATATCCAAGGCCGCCAACATTGTGTTCATCTCTAGCGCAGCGAAAGAAAACGGCCAGGACTAGATCACATGAGTACTGAATTCAGCTGAGATCGATCCCGCTAGCTGACCAAACATGTTTTCCACCACCGAAAGCCAGACATTCGCCTGCAGTGCTTGTCAACCGGTATTTGGCCTTGTCGGTCTCATCGGCATTTTCGGGTTTGTAGATTCTCAGTCCATCGAAGAATTCAAGGTAGATGTGGGCTGGAATTGGTGCAGCGGCAGCGAAAATTCCCGCCGAGAGGAAGGAACTATCTGCAAATGTGTATCATTGGTGCTACCGTCAAGCGGGGAAGAGAGACAGATATCCACGTGGTTCAATAATGAAGGCCGGCTAAAACCGCCGCTTCGATCAGATGGAAATCACACTTCGACTTGACCCTTCATCGAAGTTCCAGCGCTCTTCGACGGTCAAGAAAGATACAAGGCACACTCAGGATTAGTTCGGACTCAGGTAGCATCAGTGACTGCATGCAAACATGATAATGTTCGCTAGGATCCCGGGGTAACAATCAATGACCATCATTCATCCAATGCAAAAGGGCGACGCGGTCTATTGGGGACTGCGACAAGCTCCATTCGAACCTTACGGAGCAACTTGCAAGATGTTCTAAAAACACCGAGCGCTGAAAAGATCGTTTAATCGGCCAAATTTTCTCACAGCCGGGGCTGATATATCATATATCAGTCATGGTATTATGAGTCGTGGCACACACCCCCACCCCCACCACTACAGCCTTACCTCATAAGCAAAGTACCTGCTAAACACATGGTTATCGGCGGCGCCGGCTTTCTGGGGTCGCACATTGTGACGACGCTGAAGGCACGGGGCGATGTGACTGTCGGCGTCTTCGACTTAGTCCAACCTAGTCCTAGCGAATCTATGGAGGGGGTTGAATACTTCACCGGAGACATAACCATGAAACACGTTTGATTGAAGTATTTAAACAGGTTCGAGCACTCTATTACAATCAACGAAGGCATGAATTGACCTCGGTCTTCTTTCCCAGTTTGGGCCAGCTGTTGTTTATCATGGGCCAGGAGAATTATACGTTTGCGTGGTGCGTTTATGCATTCTCGTGCGTTTCGTGCATTGGGGAATTGTGCGTTTGATGTGTTTCGTGCGTTTTCAGTCTGACTAGTAGTGAAATTAAACTGCTGTAGAGGCATTTCGAGCCAACAACAATCATGTATATATATCATAACTCACATTATAATGTCATTGGTCCTTGTAGCATTCATTCGGACCTCAGAAAACACCCTGGATGTTGTTCTGTAAGGATAAGTCAGTGCATGTCTTGAACGCATCTCGCATAATAAGTCAAGATATAAAACACATCTTGCAAATCTTCTCACATGCATTGTCGAACACAACACATGCGTTGGGACAAAAAACGCATGCGTTCAAGATCAAATGCATCCACACAGGTGACTGTGACCTATTTGTGACACATGCGTTCGGTGCGTTAGCGTGCGTTCAACTGTAGTTCAACCATATAATCGTGTCTCTTATTACTTCTGGCTTATAGAAGATCATTCTACTTGTTACCGCTAGAATCACCCAGAAAAACAGTCTATTTGAACAGGAGCATCTTCTATATTTGACATCAGTACTCTAAGTTTTCTTATTTCGGGCTCACTTGGCTGGGTGTCCAAGCACTTTTGCACTACCATCCTGAAGCAAATTTTCTGCAGCTCCAGGCTCCGAAACTTCCTTACGCTTCCTGGATATCATCCGAGGCTTCGGTACTGGCCCATGTGCTCGCTTCTTCACATTGTCTTCTTCTTCTCTTGCTCGGAACCACTCCTGCCATTCATCTTCATCGAAATCTGGCCCAGGCTTTAAGAGGAATTCCTCAGGATCCTCGTTCTCATGGACTTCGTCAGCATGCAGAAAATTTCCGAGCTATAAATTAGATTAATACATGGTCCATTCAACTTTGCAAGTATAAAATAATACGACATAATTTGAACCAAAATTGTATTTCAAGAGAGTAATTAAGACGTAGTAAGAAAGAATAAGAATAGGAGTGAAAAACAATGATAGGGCGAACTTACAAAGGTCAATGTACGTTCCTCATTGGGAAGCTTCGTTGTTGTAGGGAACGTGTAGTCATATCGGCTGTGGCAATGCCTAGCAACAGAAATTACAATAACAAGAAAAAAATACAAGAAAACGCACCTCTGTCACGCACGCAAACGCATCAAACGCAGCCACGCCTTTTTTCCCACGCATGCCCAAAAACGCACACGCACTCGAATTAATGCACACGCATGTCGATTTAACGCAAACGCACCGAACGCACGAACGCAAACGCACACGCAAAATTCACCGTGCCCGTTTATCATACAGCCTCTCCAATTCACGGACTATCTCCTGATGTGTATTTTTGTGTCAACGAGGAAGGTACCCGGGTAGTTGTATCTGCATGCAGGGCCTCAGGGATCAAGAGAATCGTGTACACCTCATCGACTGGTGTTGTATGGACGGGCGCTGATTTAGAAGGAGTCACGGAGGATAATGTGCCTGTTCCTTCTAAAGGTTACGACGCGTATCATCATACCAAGGCATTGGGTGAAAAAGTTATCCTGAACGCGAATGACGTCGATGGAATGAAAGTAGCCATCCTTAGGCCCTGTGGTATGACAGGGTACGTACATCTCATTCCTCTTGCGCAAACGAATTTATAATGCATGGGCTGCCAGTGAGCGAGACAAGCAGCTGATGTGGCGCGTAGCGAAACTCTACGACGATGGCCAGCACAATGTGCAGATCGGGGATAACACAAATCTTGTGGATTACCTGTACGCCGGGAGCGCAGCGCAGGCGCACGTTCTTGCAGCAGATTGTCTACTTGAGAGGCCAGAAAACTGTTGCCGGACAAATATTCTTCATCACGAACGGCCAGCCAGTGCCGCAGTGGACTTTCAATCGACTGATATTCAAGGAGTTGGGAGATGATGGATCGAAAAAGATCATTATCATTCCTCGAGCTCTAGCCCTCTTCCTTGCAATGATTACCGAATTAGTATGCAAGATTACGGGGAAGAAATCTGAATTCAATTTATTCAATGTTCGGTTTGCGACAGGCGTACAATGGTACAATATTGACAAGGTGCTGTACAGTTTCTTTGCATGATTTCAATCATGTACTGAACTCTCTAATCACAGGCGCGTCTCCTTCTCGGCTATGAGCCTAAAATTTCTTTGGAAGAAGGGATACATCGGACCGTCGAGGTGACCAAGTCCGCTTGTTTGTGAGATTTTTACTAACTAGGAAAGCAGTGGTGGAAAGCATCCGGGGCTGAAAATCAGAAGTAAAAGTGTTGTTTGATTTTTCGTTCCTCTGATTCCAAGAGATATACGTTCAATATACCCTGTACTGCTGTATCATCTCAGGTCACGTTTTGGATGGGCACCCTCAGGTTGCTGGATGTTATACTCACTTTGGTTAGACGGAATTCATTCTGATAATTTCGTTGAGGTACGTGGGTGAACAGTTCCCATGTAAGAGCGTAGTTACGCAACCGCACATCTTCCATCGTGGTTTCCGGGTGTGGGATTCATCACTGGGAGGACCTTGGGGACGTCTCGACTTGTCGGACCAGATCCCAAGCAAACCTCCAGCTCAATCGCCGAGTCCCAATTCAAGCTGGGCAAAAACGAGACAGATGAACGGCTCAGCCACAGACGCTAGACCCTATATTGCAGGCGCCCCGACGGAAGTAATCAAGAGCATCAACCATATTGATTGCGGTGGCGTCGGCAGATGCACTCATTTTTGAGCAGACACAAGGTAAACTCAAGGTCAAAATTCCTTTTTCTTCGACCAAAGATTCTCACTGCAGATCAAGGAGATAAGTGAATGTCAAGTCAAGTACAAGTAACCGGGAAATGGACTGCTGAACAGGAACACGATACATTGTATTTGCAAGCCAGGACTAAGCTTTGAAGTACCGCCTCGGTGGGGGAAAACATGGATGCAAGGAGCCAGCAGCTCGAGGTCCGTCTCCCCTCCGCCACCGAAAATGTGTGCGGCTCAGTATAAAAAACCACATGAATTCTGGGGAACCTTATCGAAAAATTCAAGTTGATACCTCTCATCCAAACCAAACAAATATGCAATCCGTACGTGTCTCTGTCTCCCGCCGTCTCTCCGTGCTGAATTGCTCCGACTCCTGTATCCCCAGACCTGCAGCAACGCTGTGTCTTCGTGAGTGGACCTGGTTCGTTATTCTGATTGTTGACATAGCCGAGTGCAAGTGCAAGCATTGAAGGGATATTCCATTCAGTGTCTACATTCATTGTTCAGTTGATAATAATTTCGCACCATGCAAAAAAAAAAACCCAAAAGTTCTTCATAATATTACTGCGTTGAATGTAAGCCCCCGACTATAAAGGAATACCGTCACTCTGCCGCACCTGAACTCAAGCACACGTACGTATCCATCAAAACATGCGGCGTTAGCACCCATACTCTGTCCCCCCAGAAATCCTTACTCATTTGAATGAAGGGATTCACTCCGTTCCTGACCGATTTACGAGTGTGGACTCGCTCGGACAACTGAGAAAGAAATATTTCGGCACACAAAAAAAGTAAGGTATGTACTATCTACTCCTCAGTCTGAATGCTCACTTTGGCTCATCCAGATCCAATGAACAGCAAGTCGCACTGCTTGAACGCGCGACATGTTCCAAAGTTCAAAAGCGCGGAGACTTGTGGGCGTGGTTACGGATATGTATTTCTTTTACGCAACGATGAAATGATGCGGTGTTCCGGATTGACCCATCTGCGCCCTGGAATCCCAGCTTTGGAGAAGGGATACGTGCTCCCTCTTAGTGGATTTAGGGAGGTTTTTTGGATCGTTGGACTCTCTGAGACGTACTCAAAGGTACGGTCATAACTTCTTACCTATCTGGATATCCTCCTCGGCTCAACACACAGACTTGGAAATTTAGCAGGCAACATACGTCTCCTCTCGAGAATCTTCAAGCGAGGGTTCGTGTTTCAGCTTGATAGATGCAGGAGATTGTCAGGTGTTTATTCTGGATCCGAGGAGGGGTATAAGGGATAGGTGTATTCCGTGTAACCCTCCCATCTCATCCCTACGTCCCATTTTCTCCCTCTTCTTCCCTGTTTTCTGCGTCCACTGTCTATCTCATCATCTATACTTAACGACCCCAGCATTGCGCAGCGAGTATGGTTGAATATCACGTCGCGACCCTTCAGTGGACGCGTCATGGTCCCGTGACGTGAAACCCGCTCGTTTCGGCAGGTCTTGCGTTGGGGGGATCAATTTTTTGATCTTCACCCACGCACGACGACTTTCGTCGTCGAGCTCGATCTTTTGTTCTGTTCAATTTCGTGGCTTACTGTTTCTTGATAGGCTGTTTGCCGTCGATTTTCTTAATCATGTACGTGGAGAAAGGTAAGCATTTTCTATTGACATCGCCAGGAAGCTTAGCAGCTCGAGATTGATTGGTCTGAGTGGGAGGGTTACACATTATGAAATATAGGTGCGTCTTCCATCTCTATTGTTTCCTTTGTCTATCTCTTACCTGCTTAGGATGTCCAGGGACTCTCTCTCTCTCTCCTCCGAGTCGCGCCCATTTGTGGAAGCCACCGATGGATGATTGCGTGGTGTCGGCGAGTCAGGTTGTACAGGATGCGGTGCGTGTATGTATGTTCACTTTCCGTATCCTGTAGCATTTCTAATGTTCTCATGAAGCTCACTACCCAATGACCCCTTGTTAAACGTGGCCTACTTACGCATCGTGCTTGAAGAAAGGCCATTGTCCCTGCCATCCGTCTATTACCCTTCAGGTACAGGATTACGCTGTTGGTTGATAGTCAGGAGAGGATTGCAATACATCGGGCGCCAATTGAGCTCGTATTCACGGAGGATGAACGCATGCGACATGCGACACGCTGATATAGATGTACAAGCGCCCACGAACATGGTGAGCCCTGTCCCTGTCCTCACATTTTTGTTCGGTTGTTCACACGTTTACTCGGCAGGTGACACGGAGGGGAATTTTGGTTGGGGCAGCATTTTTTGAACCGGAGTACAAGTGCATATCCTAAATCTTATGAAGCGGGCCATTTCTCAACGTTGCTTAGACTTGCTCAGCCAATAAGCTTTTGAATTCCGGAGACGGAGCACACTTACTTTAACCTCACCAACTTTTCCCTGGCTCGCTCGATGGCCCGTCCACTCGACACGCCTAGTGACACACAAAAAGTCAGAGACCCCCTACGTCGACCCTTGATCTGTCCAATACGATGCCTTGTAAGCGCATCCGCAATACTGCGTGACTCTCGGTGGATTAGCATGGGTTGCGCGAGAGTGCGGGCGAGAATGAGTGTTGGGCATGCGCGGCTGAGGGAGGAACGCGGAAGCGGAGGGAGATCAACACGTCAATGGGATGGGCTATTATTAGCGCAGGTGCGGTGGAGGGAGGGCTATTCTTAGCCGAGGTGTGGTGCTCGTCGATGGATAGCAGGCGAAGTGGAAGAGAGGCGGCTGGGCGGGTGTGGCCGATGGAGGTCACGTGTGGATGACGGTTGAGGGATGGGCAGTCGACGGAGGCGGTTGGAGGACGGGTCTGCGAGTAACGCTCTAGCTCATGTTGCATCTAGGGTAAAGTGGATCGAGTTGGCACGGACCTAAAGTATGGTCTAGCTTCTGGGCGTCACAGGAGGCGAATGAATTGACAGACATCGCACCGGGCCGAGAGTGCAGATACATCCCCAGAACGCGATAGAATCATCTGACCGCAACCCTGCCGAAAGAGATATTGGTAGGATAAATCAAAACATTCAACCGAAAAGACAGAAGGTAAAAGTCAGACAAGATTCGAGCGTTGACGAGTACAATAAAGATGGCTCAAAAACATATGGGCTTCGTCGTCCTCTTGTAGAGTCACCCCGGCACTCTGCTCGGCTCCTCTATTCCAGGCAGGGATCATAGCAGGAGCAGGACAAAGGAGCCAATCGGGTCCATCCCGTAGGATCTCATTCCGGATTGAAATGCTGCACAATGTTCGTGCTCACACCCCCATACCCTAGGGACCTAAAGTATAGTGACTCCACAAAGTGCTCTCCGAGAGGACTCCGCCGGTATGTATTTGCTCATTTGTGACGACTTTCTAACAGTTTTGTATTTTGGTTGACTGACTGGAGGTGATCTGAAACATTGATCTCAGTCTAAGCGCATGTGAATGCGTACTAGAGGATGTCCTTAAATGGTTCTTGTGTCGACGACAATTAGCTAGGAATAGAGTCTGTCGATACGCTAGCTGAATACCTGTCAAGTCAAATATGGCCAATACAATTAGAATTACAGAAGGCCATGCAAAATTATCCCACACAATGCTGTCGTGTCAAGTGTAATGATGTAACTAGCAGAGCAAGCAACATGAATTATTTCGAACGTCAACTGTGACTGAAAGATGTAGATAATGTCGACGTAGAAATTCTACTTTGTCGTGTCTTGAACCAGTAGGCTAACATACGAAGGAGTGAGTGTCATTGACCTTATCAATGATCGAGTGAGGAAATCACCACTGGGCTTCTTCAATCCTGTGTGACTGGATTCAGACGTCGTAAGAGCGTAAATTTAAGTTTTACTGGTGAAAAAGGCGAAGATAGAACTGGCCTGGTATGAGCGTCTCGCATGTTCCGGAGACGAGGACAGGCTCAAGGAGGTGCGAGTTCCAACTGTCCGTGACTCTGTCCATTCATTGACACCAGGGTCTGTAGTAGATTGTTGAACAGGACCATCTTCGACATATTCTGAGAGAGGTAGGTCTTGTTCCTTGGTATCCTAATTGCCGGAATTCATTTCGTTCTAGCATGCGCTGAGTATTCGGGAGTGGTCGGTTAAGTATGGCCGTAGAATTGAAGTTCTGAATCGAAAGAATAGAATATTTCAAGTGTACAGATTTTCGACATTCGTTCGTTTCGACATGACATTGACTATCCTAGCTCGAAGGCTATAAGGAAGACAGAGCTCTTGAAGTGCACATGAACAAGACTAACGGGAGATTTCAACCTTTCTAAGGGTATCCTGTGCGTCACATCCGTTCCCAAGCATATGTTCCCTATTCACTAACTCCATTTACTCTAGGTTACCAGTCTTAGTACACCCAACTTTGCTGCATTAATGGCTACAGCCGGTTTATAATCCATTACATGCCAGTTCCACAGAGATCAACAGGCTTACTTTGTACTATACATCGACAATGTTTCAAATACCCAGAAATGAACCAAAATCCGTGAAAATCCTACCTTAAATAAAGGGTGTGAAAGATCTCGTCCTCGTGCGTGACTCGACGCGTATCACTTCGGGACTTGATACTGGATTTAATTATTTCTGTGGATTGTTCCTGGGTACGATGTGAGACTAGATATCTAGATATATATTTATATGAAGTACACAGGATACAAAAATCATTCAAAGAAGTGGAATGGAAGCTAAAGAGCCTCTGGAAATTTGAAAATGAAGATCGATATTCTGCTAGAGAGCAGTCAACGACGTAATTGGACCTCACTAGCAACTGCTGACCATTGTTACAAGACAATGACCCTGTCTACTATAAAAATTATGCGTGTAGCTCTGTGATTGTCGAATTATAATTGATATATCTATCTCGTGATATAATGGCGTTGTTGCGGTGATGATGATGATGAAATGTGAGTTATTTATCCACTCTAGTGTGTTGCGTCCTTCTCTCCTTCCTCCCTCAACCCCATCGTATCCTGAGTATTATTTCGCCTCATAAACCACTGGAAGGCCGGAAGGGTTATCATCGAAATCGCCGCCCATGCTATAAGGATACCAAAATGTAGCCCCACTAATCCCAAGGAAGTCAGTAATAGCAGAGGTATATTATGGTAATGCTAAGGCTTACGTTCGTTCTTTGTGCCGAATAAGATGGTCCGTACGGCCCCAGATACGTTATAGAACGGCATGGCATATCCATACCGGTAGATTTTTGGAAGGACAGGAAGAGGCATGAAGCACACCGATACATTCGCTGAGAGGGATTAACATCAAAAAGCAGCAGACACGTCGGGGTCACTCACATATAATCCACAGGATCATGAAGAATGGCATGAACCGGATGGTGAGGAGAGTTATCATCGCTTCGAGCGCAAGGCCCACTGAGAGCATTCCCACATAATTAACCATCCAGAATATGACAAAGCCTGCGCTGCCAAATCTAAACACGTCACAAGTCAGTAAAACAACGAGGATGACGGGGAAGGACACGTACTTGCGGGAGAAGTTGACTTGGAAAGCTCGGCTAAGGAGAGAGTAGAATAGGGATATCATAAAGTATGCGATGAAAACCGAGACGAGCCGGACCCGAATGAGGGAGCCTGTGGTGAGTTTGTTCTGGAGGCCGGATGCCTCTCGAGCAGACACTCCGATCATCTGATGCGATTAATACTTAGAAACTGTTTTTCGGATAGAGAAAATGAATGGCACGCACGACGATAAAGAATGATAAGATCAGTAGGTAGATCAGTCCAACGAATGTGATAGCGCTAGCACTAGAAAAAAAATCAGCACATTGGAGATGAAGAAGGAAGTGATATAAGCGTACACTGGGATATCGAATGGAACGAGGTTGTCTGTAGTATAGCTTATAGGTTCTGTTAAAATTTGTGGTGCCGAACGAGCGATAGAGGATAGTGATGAAGACGACGCCAGTTGTGCTACGAATTGTTGGGCAAATTCTTGAGATACAACGGCAAGGAGAGCTTGAACAGAGGGCCGTATCAGTGAACGACTGGCAGAATGACATCAGATCGAGTCACAATAAAAACATATCGGAGACCTACTACGCGTTCTCGTTCCTCGCTTCTGCGCCATAGAACGTTAACGCTTCTGACCCGTCGTAAGAGGAATTTACTGAAGAGACAGCTGCGTTTAACGCGCTTGTTACGTTCGAGTGAACTAGGCCGTGTGGATAAATATCTAATCGAAGGAGAAAGGAAAGAGGCGACCCACCAACAACGGCTACCCAAGTCTTCTGTTCTACCACCCTGTTGGCGACCTCTTGCCAACCACCAGGAAACTCACTCGCTGGAACCTGTGTGAACGTCACCTTACTCGACGACGAACCCGCCGTGAGGCCCTGCACTACCGTGCTCCCCACCGTTGACCCGTCGAAATCAACGACCCAACCGGGCAGATTATGTGCCGGAATCTTCCACAGCGCGCCCCAGTATATAGAGAATATGCAGAACATTACGATCACCATCGCGAAGCACCCGCCGAAGAGTATTTTGAGGTAGATGGACCGCGAGACCTGTATAGAGGGTGTCTTGTCAAGAAATTGGGACGAGTAAGGACGGTCCATAATGGGAGTATCCCGCTCGGCGGTGGCGGTATCGATCGACATGCGGTCGTCCATGGTATAGTATGTGGAAGTAAGGAACAGAAAGAGAAGAAATGACTCCTGGTCATAGGGGTATATATAGTAATGTCTTCGGTAAAGTTTATCCGGACGGTAAAGATCGCTAATGGTGAGAGGTTACAGAATTAAGTTGCCGGATTCTGAGATAATCGCGCGTTGAAAAGTCAGAGAAAGACAAGAATAGATGATGGGCACGTTTCCTCGATGGAGAAGTCCTCACGTACTAGGAGAGGTCGACGAACGAGGATGGCCTGTATTTCGCCGATTACCCGGAAGAGTGCAGAGGATATGTCACGGGTAAACGGAAAATAATCAAATAATGCGTTAGCTTATTTCTTGTGACTTGTCATTGTTAAGCGTCCTAATGACTGTTATCTGTTTCGAGTTGTCCACGAGCATCAAGAATTTTACCGGACCCCAAGTTCCGCAGCGGTTCTGCTCGTGAGTGTAACAGCGATTCGTATTCTTGAGATTACGATTTGCAGTGGCACTGTTTTCAAATAAAGAGGCAGCCCCTGCCGTTTGCTTCCGCCGGGAAGATGAGGGGATATGTTGAGTCACGTCGCATTTCCACACGCCGAAATTTTGCTTCGAATGCGTCTGGGTTTCTCGATATTACGGATATCGGGGGAGACATACCTGGAAAGGAACGACTCTTCATCCTATTCATCGTTCGGAAAGGCTGGAATCTGAAAACGACGTGCTTCCCAGACCAAGCTCGAGCTCAGCGAACATCAGAGAAGGGTGTAAGGATACACAGTGATCGTACGATGCTGTTGGCACAATTATTCACAGCTTTTACGCATGCGCCGAAATCGCTAATCAAGTCGGCGAGTGACGGTTAAAAAAGAAGCCGTATGTGGCTGTGCCTATTGCCGCGGCTATCGTTTGAAAGACGATGGACATTGCCGGACATCATCCCAGCACGTCTAAACTGCGAAAGGGCGCTTGGAATTTCTTTTTCGGGCTTGGGCTCGCCATAGATGGTTGTTTACGGCCAAATAAAATTCCCACCTCGCCGACTATGCATGCATACCGTAAGTCCGACGTTCGTGCAAAGAATGCAAACCAGATATACAGGAAAAAAACAACCACGAGAAAAAACTAAAGAACAAAAACCTACTTATCATCTGCTTCCGGACCGAAGAGATTAAACTGCTACAGATGTGATATCGAAAAGCTGGTCACCCGAATCATTGCAAGCAGCCAACATCATAGGATTGGTCTTACATGTGACGCAGTGCTTGTTCGTGTCGGAGAAAATCCTGCATCCTGAAGCAATTTTGCCCTTTGTCAGGGAGATGTCCGTAGAAGCACACCACGAACAGTCAACCACCCACTTCTGGTTCCTGCATATGTGGTAAGTTATGGAAATATGTAAAAGACGAGACGAGGACGTACTGATTGCTACCTGATGGGGCGTTATTGTCAATCAAGGGTGCTCCGCCTTTGACTTCAAGGGCGAATTTGTTGTTTTCCGCAGTCCTGCAATTTTCTCGTCAGCAGCGTCCGGGAAAAGGTTGAGAAACTTCTACTCCACAATGTAACTGACGACAGGGAACCCGGTCTGCTGGAAGAAGAATTTCGAGGGCGGAGAACTAGCGCTGAGGGGATTGCCGACGACGGGCTTGGTTGACCAGGAGAGTTCCCTGCTCTGGGTGGACAAAGTGAGAGCAACAGCAGCGAAGTTGGGGTGGCAACCGCTTTGGAGGTCAACTGAGACTTTGGGGGGAAAGTTGGTGGTACACGGTGGATTTACGACTGGGGGAGTAGTACAGTTTTTGGTGCATGAGGGAACTACGACTGGCGGAGTACAGTTTGTAGTACACAGAGGAACTGGAACTATGGGGGGACAGCTTGTGGTAACCGGGGGAACCGGGACTGTGAATGTAACCGAGGACGGGGACGTGTAATCATACCGGGAAGCCAAGAGTGACGCGGTAGCAGCCGTGAAACAGAGAGTTAAGAGGAATAATATCGTCCAAAGAGACATTTAAAACAAAGCTGGAAGAACAGGAGAAAATGGTTGGTTTTCAAGAAATCGAAGGAGATCAAAAGGGTGCAAGTAGAAGTTTGAAGGCGATAGGTAACTCAAGCGAGTAGATAGTCTCCTTTATATTATGGGAGCCTGTTTTAGATAAGGGAGGGCTATGAGCAAGGGAATGGCAGAGTTTAGGATCCACTGTATTCACACTGGTCAAATGCGGGCGGGAGGAAAAGCTGCCGCCATTGTTTCAGATCGTGTGTGCGCGTGTGCCTCTCAGGATAAGTAAGATGGTTCGCTAGGCATTGGCTCGGCGCAGCCGTCACATCGATTCGGTCCCTCAGGTCTCTGTCCGGGTTCGGTCATGGCTGCGAAATATTCTTCATCGTAGTGACTAGCAGGCGGCCGCACGAATAGTGGTAGATAAAGGTATACGGAAAGATAACGTAGGAAGACGAGAATGTTCCAGATTGAGAAGTAGTTCAATAGGAAAGAGATCACTTGGGCGACTTCGACAGCAGAATTATCGTAGTCAGGCGTTCACGGTAGCCAAAAGTCCCAATCTGTACGTTGGGATGATTCATATCTTTTACACACCGTCATTAGCCTACATGAGATTAGTGCGAAAGGGTGAACTGACCGGTCATATATATAGCACTTTCAAGGCGTATGGAACCAGTCGGTGTAACATAGAGAACTCGCACGTCAACACGCATACCATACTACCACGTTGCCATTCATATGGGCGTCTCTCCATCAAGAAATGGCGTATTGAGAAAAGAAACGTATATTGAGCGATAAACTGCACATATCACTCTTGACAAGTCCTGCGATAATTTCTCGATTGCCACCCATCGTCGACAGACCACAGCAGCGCATACAATTCGTGATTACTAGAGCTATCGCAGGGGAAGAGAGCAGCGAAGAAACGGTAGTGCGCGACCTGAAGTTTGTGTTTGTTCAGTGTGCTGCGTGCTGTGCGTAATGGCGTCAAGTCCCAATCAGGAACCCAGGCGAAGGGGAAATTTTAAGAAGGAAATTTGTTATCACCTGATACTAGTCCGGCAATCAAACCGGATCAAACTCGGTTGAGACCGGAGAAGGCTGATTTCCTCAGGACTTCCCAAGGACTTCCTTCATTCTGCTTTTTCCCTTCATTCCTCCAGATCATCATCATCATGCGTCTGAATCACCTTGAAAGCTGTTAACTTGAACCTTTACTGTTTCTAGCCCGCTAGAACCAAGACATGGCTGAATTTTAAGAACGATTTCTGACAGGAAGTACTTTGCTATTTTCTCCGCCACGAATGCAACGCCGGTCGAAATGATAGAAGAAGGGACACGGTGAGCATCTCATGTACTGCACCCGGTCTGTATGTAGCTCATCATCATTCTCTGAAAGGCTGTTCGTTCGTCGAAAATATTTGCTAGGCACTATTAAATCTCGCTCGTTTGCGGATGTGCAGGCCATCAGCATTGTAGTTTCGTGAAATGAGAGTAATCATTCACGCAGAGGACCCGAGGACTCGATAACGCCTACGTTGAGAAACTGCGTAGACTTTCCTCCAGCCGTGATAGTGAGTAATGATCTGGTCTCGGATGTTAGCATGTCTCTTTCCTGCTTTGATGTAGTCTTTGGTTCGATAGTATCTCACTGGACTATCCGACTGCAAGCTCGGTAGACTGGATGTTTTTGACGGAATCATGATCAATATAGCTATAGGGGTAGTGGTATGTCAGACTCTTCGTTATTGTCATGACTGTAAGAGAGTCGCGATACAGGCATTTCAGACCCTGTGTTAGATTCGTCCATGGGAAATTCTTCTACTGGTGCCGTTAATGACAGGATTAACGTGCAGAGCTTTCATCCAGTACGTAAATTTTTCTTCCTCGTGCAATTTGTTGACTCATAGTAACCGTCCAGTGATATTCTTCCTCTCACCAACTTCTCATAAGTAAGCCTCGCTCTTCATTGTCGTCAGGCGATGAGACCAATGTGTGACAGATCATTTCGTCCCATCGGAAGAGAGCGCTTCGCACGACTCGTTGGGAAGTTTTTCCTCCCATGACGTGCTCAAGAATCAGAGTGTGAGTGGTTTCAACATTTTGCCATTACTTGACAGGTGCTTACCCGGTCGCAGCATGGGAATTACAGGAAATTCCTCTGTAGTCCTCGGTCGAAGGAGCCGAATTTTGTCTGGGTTGGAACCCAAAGGATAGTAACGGTTGTTCGGTTAGATAGAACTTTCGGGTTTCGCCATTTTTCTCGGTGTTACATGGGTATGCCAAAGTTACACTTCAATCTCTTTACCCTACTAACTTTTCTATACGGTACTACCAGAGGGAGAAAAACTTGAATATATCGCCTCTACACTTCGCGATGGCCGACGTTGAATTTTTGCATCCTATATTTGAACCACACAGACCCATTTTTCAAGAAAAGGTCACTCAGACCTTGCAAGGTCTCATGCGCTATACCGTGGATCACGAACGTTCCCTCGTCGTATTCCTCGCTTTCGCCAATTTTTTGGCCTCTGTCCCAGTGAGTTATCTCTTAGAACAGCAACTACCTTTTCCGTTAGTTGTAATGCACCTATATGGCATTATTCACCCGTTTCCTGTCCAACGGTGTCATGACGATATTGACGCGTATATGGTACGGTTGTCACGGTCAGAGGCTGATCAGAACGCGGAAAGAATGTCTCGGTCCGCCTTCGGCCCGGAGTTTTCGACAGCTTTTCAGGATCCATGGTAGTTTCAACCAGGACGCTCTCCGAGTTGGCGCTATTGTAGCGAGCGGGCCCGAGAGGTGGTTCATACTTGTTCAAAATAGGTGGAGAGCTGAAATAAATCTCCAGCTTATATTCAGTGAAAAAGAAAGGTCCGAAGGCCTGTATTCGTGCTTTCCATGTGGCAGAGAGCTCTCCAAGTCGACGAGGTTATGAAGCTATGAGGAAGTACAATTCCATTAGATTTCAACTTACACTGCATATGCTTCTCGTCCGGAGAGTGGAGTTCCGAGGGCCCGAAGAAGACAGCTAGTACTAAGCAAGTACTACGCGGTCAGCTTCTCATGATCCGGCAATGTCACCCGAGTCTAGTCAGCGAAGCAAGACAGGCTGCGATGAATGCGGTATTTGCCACGTCGACCACATCTCCCTTCAGATGGTGTGGTTGGTAAATAACCGGGAGAAGGTCAAGCAGGAGTCGTCCGGGTCTCCCTCTCTCCGACTTTGAGTAACGCTCATATACGTAGCCAGTTACTCACATATCAGGTCACCGGCGAGTTCAAATGCAGGCTTCAAATCAATGAGACCCAGGATGAGCTTAGAACGGTCAGAGCGGGGCCGGTGAGCATGAGATTAGGGATACGACAGTGGTGCCTAATCCAATCATCTTTAGGCGTCGAAAGGTCTACCGGTGCCGGTACCTTTCTAGATCCTTAACTCAATATGCCTTGCTGAATGCGGCGAGTGCAGCAATGGCGGAAGTTCGCACTGGGCGCTTCCGACCTCCGAAGATTTGGTACAAGAGTAAGAATATGATAAACGTAGATCTATTTATATTGTCAGCAATAGTTGTGTGATCGAGGTAGGGGCTCTAACTGACGGACATAGGTCAACCGCTCCGGAAATACAGAGATGAGCTTACGGGCTACTGGCTGTATTACCCGCGTCTGCGACCGAGCTCGACGAAAAGAAATCTCTCTCGAATAGCTCCGAAGATGGGTGCTTGAGTCAATGATATATCCGTGGCATCTTTCTTCCCTGAGCAGTGACTAGAGGCTTCCGGGAAGTTCAGAAAGGAGTCGGTGAACGACACTGTTGCTTACCAGTCTTCTTCCTGGTCAGTCTAGAGAACCAGCGATTCTTCGTCTCTATATTGGGAACCTCAGTCTTTTTTTCTCCTTCCATGGTGCGCTTGTGGTGAATATTCTCTGTGAACCGATGAAGGGCGAATTGCAGTTCCAAGTTGGAGACATGCATCGAAGGCAAGCGAGCTTGTTTAATTTCGAGTACTGGGTCCAGTCTGACGGCGGTAGAGAAAAGAGGGATTATATTGTAACTTACAGTCGTCAAAATCGGTAAGACGCAATCTTGAATCTGTTCCCCTTCGACAAAGTCCGAGATTTGGCTGAGAATCGCGTTTAGAATCAATGGTTCTGCGCAATTCTGGATGCGACACTATGGGTATACGTCGGGTGTATCTACGTCATGATGAGAGTTGACTAGCTAGCACCGTCGTTCAAACTTCCTGTCTAGATTTGCTGACGATAGCGCATCCATGTGCTTAAGTGGCAGCTACAGTGAAAAACTGACACTTTCCTTGAATGTGCAAAAGTTGACACTCTGTAGCAACACTGGGTCCATTGCGACAGCATTTCTCAGGGATATGAAGTCACCACTACACCTTTGAAGGCGATTCCACTATCAACCACTCTCAAAGATATAGAGACTTGTAGTAAGCGTCATTCTTTTTTCCGTAGTTAAGGACTTCTGAAAATTCTCGGTCGGGAATTGACGACAAAGATTTGATTGCTTTGTGTGGTGTTTCAGGTAAGTTGAAGAATTTTGCTTCTCTAAACATTCAGCAGACCGAGCTTGAATCTATACAAAATCGGTGTGACGGTGAGTTAGCAAAGTCATTTCAAATTCGAGTCAGTTTTCATTCTGCTCTATGCCGAGGTCACTGGGTTCTCTCTGACCTGTAAAGTTTACCTAGCATACCTGTCGTGAAAGGGGGATCAGTTCGTTCCCACTATGTACGCGCAGTGTCGAGCCAATAGTATTGCGCTTCGCTGAGCTCTGCAAACGCATGAGGATTTATACTACAGTGCCTACTTCTATACCAAAAGACTATTTACTAGAACTTTCCACGCTTTTCCTACTTCTTCTTTAATAAGCAAGATCGGCATGATGCCGGATTGCCAAGTTCCAACCGGACAGAGCGAACCGGGACCACCGGACCGTTCAAATCTGCCAGTGGTTGCCAAGCAAGCATTTCAAACCAATTTCAAACTCAATTCCTGTCCGCATTAAACCAACTTGCAATCAACTTAAGCACATGCTGGCTTGACGTCTCCACGTCTTGGTAAATATTTGTTGGAATTTGGCAATCCGGCATCGTGCCGATCTGTCTTATTAAGGAAGAAGATTGAGGAAAGGTATAGAAAGTTCTAGTAAACAGTCCTTTAGTATATAAGTAGGTACTGTAGTGTAGATCCTCATGCGTTTGCAGAGCTCAGCCAAGCGCAATACTATTGGCTTGAACACTATGCATACATACTGGGAACGAACTTGATCCCCCGTTTCACAACACAAACGCATACCCGGTTTTAGTCATTTCGTTGACACCTTGATTGGCCACCGGTTACCCGGCCGAAGTTCATCCTCCAGTTGGGATCGCAGAACTAACCGTCTGTACCCAATTCAGTATTTCGTCTACTTTCGCGCGGAATTGTGTTCTAACAAGCCATCCGTTACCACTTGCGGAATTGCCGAAGTGCGGCATAAGCCCTTGGGAGAAGGCAGCCAAATTTGGGATTGCTAGAAGTCCTTTTTAGGCAGGCGATCAGGGAGAAGAGTTGAAGAAGTCGAAGTCGCTGTAATCAGTCCTCTTTAGGTTAGCGCACGTACACCGGAAGTCCTCTTTAGGCAGGTGAAAAGTCCTCTCTAGGCCACTGTAGTTCCTTTCTAGGTTGGTGCAATATTTGAAGTCCTCTTTAGGCCACCGTCAGTCGTCTCTACGCTGGTGCAAATTACCTTAAAAGTCGTTTCTACGCCGCCATTCTGCCGCTGTAATTCGTTTCCACGTTGGCGATCAATTGGTGATATCATTGGATGATGGGAGCCTCGAGATATATTAGGTCATGGGTTAATGAGCCTGATGCCGTCTTGAGGGGGAGTGTTGGAATTTGGCAATCCGGCATCGTGCCGATCTGTCTTATTAAGGAAGAAGATTGAGGAAAGGTATAGAAAGTTCTAGTAAACAGTCCTTTAGTATATAAGTAGGTACTGTAGTGTAGATCCTCATGCGTTTGCAGAGCTCAGCCAAGCACAATACTATTGGCTTGAACACTATGCATACATACTGGGAACGAACTTGATCCCCCGTTTCACAACAATATTTGTTATCGATATCTTGGCAATGACTCATTATCTTGTCTTTCAGACGAATAAACGCGTGTCCGAGATGACCAGTTTTCGGGTTCATGGATCCGACTTCCTTTCGATAGACCCACACAACAGCCGCTCACTAGACCCATAAGAGCCCGAATACTCGTCCACTTCTTTGTTCAGCACCATGTCATCGCAGACATTCGCCTACAGTTTTGACACACCTACCTTCAAGGGCATTACCAAGGTCCACACTGGCCTTTTCATCAACGGGAAATTTGTCGACCCTGTTGAAGGCGGCTCTATCGAGTGAGAGCTCACCTATTTTATCTATTGGGAGGCATACTGATTAAAATACTTTGTGTGTATCAGCGTAAACAACCCAGGTAAGATGCGAACCTCGCTCATGAAGCACGGTAAAAACGGCGTTTTCAGCCACCGGTGAAACGATTACATCCGTCGCCGGGGGCACAAAGAGCGACGTCGATATTGCAGTCAAAGCAGCCAAAGAGGTATGGGACCCTGCGACGCAGTCTGCGTAATCTGATGCTATCACTATCGAACTAGGCCTACAAAACATCATGGGGCCTTAGATGCCCTGGACCTCAGCGGGGAAAGCTCCTTTCTAAGCTTGCAGACCTGATAGAGCAGCATGCTGACGAATTAGCTGCCCTGGAAACTCTTAATGTCGGTAGGTACCACACCTTCGTAGAATTTGGGACGTAAAACCTAGCTGAACCGTCTGTAGGAAAGCCATTCCTGGCTGCTAAAAATGTTGATGTTACTGGCACAGTCGAGGTTTTGAGGTACTTCGCTGGATGGGCGGACAAAATTCACGGGAAAGTGATTGAAGTGCGATACTCGGTTCCTACTTTCTCCGTGACCGGCCAAAAGTTAACCTCGCCTGACAGACTAATGAGGACAAACTCAGTTATACTCGTCATGAGCCTTACGGTGTGGTTGTGCGTGGATGCAACTGGTTCGTTGACGCATATGCTCACATCATTCGCAGGGCCAGATTATTCCTTGGAACTTCCCAATGGTAATCTGGCGTCTCATTACCAATCTGAAGCCACCGTAATTCACGCACATGCCACAGTTGATGGCAGGGTGGAAGCTTGGCCCTGCACTGGCTACCGGAAACACGGTCGTTTTGAAGGTGACAATCCTTCTTAAGCTCGAAGACTAACTAATACTGACAGTCTTGAAGCCGTCCGAAGTAACACCACTGACTGCTCAGCGCCTCTGTGACTTCATTATCGAAGCCGGATTCCCTCCCGGTGTTGTCAATGTTATCAATGGCTACGGTGAGACATCATTCTGTGAAGATGACCAGTAAGCAATCTTAAGACGCGCGCAGGTCATACCGTCGGGCAGGCGATCGGCGAGCATTCCGATATCTTTAAGGTCGCCTTTACCGGTAGTACCCTGGTCGGGAGGAAGATCCAAGAAGCGTCGGCTAAATCTAATTTGAAAGCGGTCACCCTTGAACTTGGAGGGAAGAGCCCTTGTATCATCTTCGACGATGCGAACATCGAACAAGCCGTGAAATGGACGGCATCCAGTATATTGTACGTCCTTTGCTTGGTTGCGGTGTTTTGCGGCTAACCGGATGCTATTATTCGAAGCTATAACGCAGGTCAGATATGCGCAGCTTCGTCGCGGATCCTCCTCCAAGAAGGTATATATGATGCATTCGTTGAAAAGTTCTCTGCGGTCGCGAAGGGCCTGCAAGAAGTAACCGGTGATCCCTTTGCTGCCGATACTCAACACGGACCGCAGGTCTCCCGGACGCAACTTGATGTGCGACTTAAATTATTCATTACTGTGCGCATGACTCAACTACGATATAGCGCGTGTTGAGTTATCTCCATTCTGCGAGGGAGGATGGCGCCCAGTTCCATGTCGGTGGAGAGAAGCACGAGCATCCTAACAAGGGATTCTTCATCCAGCCGACGGTCTTCACGGGTGAAAACCATATGAGGGCAGTCCGAGAGGAGATTTTCGGGCCTGTAGCGGCACTTATCAAGTTCAAGACTGAAGAAGGTAGACGAACACCCTACCTTGAACTCAGGTTTGAAAAAGTGCTGACAACGACTATAGAAGCAATTGAACTGGCCAATGACTCGTCGTACGGTCTGGCCGCAGCAGTCTTTTCAGAGAGTTCGAGTACAGCTATCAGAGTCACTCATGCATTGGAGTCTGGAACTGCCTTTGTTAACTGTTATGCTGTACCGGGACCTAGTGTGCCGTTTGGAGGATACAAGCAATCCGGTATTGGCAGAGAGGGCGGCGAGTATGCACTAAACACGTTAGTGGCGGTACTTACTTTGCAGCATTGAACTAATGTCGGTACTAGGTATACGCAAGTCAAAGCCGTACATATCAACATTGGGATGAAGCTATAATGAACTATATGGGTGTTGTGTCTCGAAGGTGTATGTGATAAGATATCTGGGTAGTTTGTTGAGTTAAAGATCACTCCTTTGCGTCGGCGGAGTATAAGGCAGATAGTTGAAACTCATTGAAACAAATTTGTGCGGACTTACTTTCTTAGATAGTCCAAGAGGGGATGATGGCAAGTCAGCACGTCCTTATTCATTGTCGATCTATTGTACATCATCAAAAGGTGGAAATCAAGCTTTCGTTAGGTACGCTTTGATGACATTGAAGACCTTGGGATCAACTTTACCCAAAATCTGCCGCGTCTCCTCCTACACTAGGTCAACGATGTAGATCAAAAATCCAGGAAGAGCTGCTTACCCAAACTTTATCCTGGACGATCTTCCCATCCTCACTGATCACGAAGTCGCTCTCCTCTACGACTTTGGACATTTGGATATACTTGCCGCGAAGCTTCTCTTCGTTCTCCAGAGAGCCTACCGCACCGTAGACCAGCTGCCGGCTCCCCTCTTCTGTAGTGAACGCCATCTCCTCTTGCATCTTTCGGAGAACCTTTGCGTCTTCAGAGCCGGAAGGGATACCAGAGTTGGCCAAGAAGCCCGATAAACAGAGTCCGGGGTTCACAGAGTTGACTGTAATCGCCGGCACAGACGGGACACGATCTTGCAAGGCTCTGACAAAAAGGACGTTGAACACTGCGGTGGCAGTATGGGGTTGTGAGTTCACGTGAAGAAGAGTCAGTGCGTTACGCACGTTTCGAATCATGATACCTGTGTTTCATCACCCTGCGCGCAGGTCAGTGACACAAGCAATAAGATATAAGGGTTCGGGACATACTCTTCTGTGCAATACTCCTTCTCTGAGAGCCTCGTGAGGATGCCAAGTGGGCTAGTGATGATATCCTTTTCTATCGCCGTCCAGTAGTGTACGTCACTTGCCACGACCACCAGCCGTGGGGTCACCGAATGCTTGCGAGCTGTCTCGAGCATTTTGGGGATCATACGAATAGCCAGCAGCTCGGGACCAAGGTTATTTGTATGCAGGCTGAAGTGATAATTATCCTGGGCGTCCTTTGAAGAACACACCACCTATGTTCTCTCCCAACCGTCGACTTGTTCATATTTCCATGTCATCATACCGGCACTTTCTACGAGGACATCCAGTCGATCCAGTTCGTGCTCAGCCTTGGCAGCGAACCCGATGACGCTGTCGAAACTAGCGAGATCGATGATCCATAGCTCCGCCTTAGAGTACCCAGTATCATTCCGGATCTCTGTAGTGACCCAGCGTGAGTGAGGTTTGTATATATGGTAATAGAATGTACTTACGAGCTAGAGCATGCTTTCCCTTCACTTCGTCTCTTGCAGTAAGCACCAAGCGCCCAGGGTTCATCCTCGCGAAATGCTTTGCAGCTTCAAACCCCAGACCAACATTGGCGCCAATCAAGACGAGTGTCTTCCCGCTCAAGTCGGCGGTGACGACGGCGGGCATTGGTCTAGTTTGGTCTGCGATGAGTTGTTCATGACTTCTGGGAGCCATTGTAAGGGACGATAGTGAAAGAGTTGCCCATTCTTCATAGCTTTATATGCGGATATATTGAAGGAATAACACAGATATGACTCGGTGCCTTTGTGAGGCTATAGTGTATTCTCACATGCCGGTAGCCTACGCAATCAATAGAGACCGTGACAGCAGAGCAACAGAGGGGTATTTAGTAAAACAATTTCGCATCGCGATGAGCAAAGCGACTGTAAGACACATCACGTCGAATTTTAAGTGAAGACACGAATGCCAGTCGTACAGAAACCAGCATAGGCGACGGTACTTACGACTCATAGAAGTGTTACATCCAGCAGTGAGATGCGTAGTTGGGACACATGCACTGCTGACCAACGATGGGGTGGTCAGTATAAACAAAAAATCCGGATAGTCGGTTAAACTCTGGGCATCGCGTAAAGATCAAGTCCTCAGGACGTTCAAAAGTCATGTAATCCCACAAATAAAGTGGGAACGAAAGGCAAGAAACGAGGTTTACGTGGCGATATTAAAGGTATTCATGAGAAAATACTGCTACATAGACAGGCAGCACTGGTTCATACAGAAAAGATGATATTACTTCCCTGATTTCGTCAAGAGCTTGAAAGTGCGTGAGAATCACTGCTGATGTTAAAACGGACTGTGTCCTGTTTCTGCCGCTACTACCACCGCGATGAGAGAATTAGCCTCTCAGACTTTCTCAAACAGATGTACATGGTGATTCACGAATATGTAGGATCACGCGTGTAGTCTCATGACATGGAGTTGAGGGACTTACAGAATAGCGGGCTATGATGATACGAGATGCCTGCTTCGTCACTGCGAATAGCTAATAGCATGGTATGAGGAATTTATTGAATGAACGACACTACAATTACATGCCTCTACCACGACGGATGACTGCCAAGACAAATCAATCTCGACAAGAGCAATACTAGCGTTCCATTTATGCGATCAATAGTGTACAGTGATTGAGTTATGCTTCCTGCTCGACAGGTAAGGTTAATTTCTTATTTCGTTCCCCTTGACGCGAGTCTGACATATCCAGGTCTCATTCGCAGTAGCTGTCATCAGCAAAAAAAGCATAGTAATCAGCGTCGTCCTTGTGCTCTTCCTCGGAAAACTTGAACTAGGGCTCATCTAAAATGAATATCGGAGTTAGCGGGGTCACAAGGCGACTAGTCGAGGGGTTCATGGCTTGTCCCGTGCCTAAACTTCTCGAGCTGATCGAGATCGAGCCAGCGGCTGTAATGCAGCTGGTCACCGGGGAAGCCTTCAGATAAATCTTGGCCTGAACTAGAAGGGAAATGTTCAACAACTTATTCCATTGTAAAAAACCAGACTTGCCCAGGAAATAGAACTGTTGATGGTCCGGCGATCCTTCAACAAGGATCGTACTCACCAGGAGGTTGACCACGATAAAAAGGCTTGGAGTTTTCAGATTTGAGTTATGAATGCACAGAGAAGTTAGCAGGCTTAATGTCGCGATGCACGATCCTGAGCGAGTGGGTATGTTCTAGTTCTGCCAGCTACACCTCTGCGTCAGTTATTTTCGAAGCCCGAATTTGCTTTTTATGCACCACTTAATCCACAATTCGAATAACGGTCGTCAACGTCACACCGGCCCCAGGTCCATCCAAGTTCTATTGTTTCTCTGCGACACTCGACCCCGAACTTCTACGGCGAAGTGCTGCTCGAGTTGTCCGTATGCGTACACCAATTTTGGGGATCATACGAATAGCCAGAGATCCCGGAGAAAGTTTTTTCGCATGTAGGCTGATATTGTGATAAGTGATTGCTTCCGAAAAAGAACAACACGCACGTTTCCTCCCAGCCTCCCACTCTCTGAAGTCGCAACGCCAGCATTCTCTACGATATCCAATCGAACCGGTTCCTGCTCTTCTCTATCAGCAAATACAACGCCGCTCTTAAATTGACGATATCAATCATCCATAGCTCTGCCTTGTCGTAACCGGTACGAGCGCTTGATGATAAAAAAATCAGCCAGGCGCGTAGATCCGGTAACCAACTGTACAGTCAAGAGTCCGTTTTTCTTTTGCTTCATCTGTTGGAGTGAAGCCCAGCCGAGCACGGTTCATCCAAGCAAAATGTACTGCCGCTTCGAATCCTAGTCCGGTATTAGTACCAATGAGGACGAGTGTGTTCCGGCGATGACGACGGCGGGTATTGGTCTGATTTGGTCTGCAATCCATTACTCGTGAGTCCTAAAAGCCATTGTGGTATGCCGAAGGATTCGTCCGCAGCTCGTGACGGCAGGGTGATAGACGAACATTCCCAATCGCGCCCAGGGACCTGTATAGAGTAATATTGTTTACAGCCCACAGTCACGCCTATGAGTATTGACGAAAATTCTTTGGGATAAACGATAGGAAGACCGGAATGAGCGCCAGTGAGGAACGGGCAAGGATCGATGATGGTGGTAGGAAAAAAAAAGCATATACCCAACTGGGATGCCGATCAGTCGTCGTCCCTGCCGCGTTTGTCTACGTTTGTTCTCCTTTTACCGCTACCACCACCATCTGCCTCAGTCTCGTCCCGCCTCAATGCATATGCGAAGCTTACGTCCGTGCTCGAGTCTGCGATAGGCTAAAGTGTGTTTCTTCAAGAATCGCCCTGCAGGGTAACAGCATTCAACACGTTTTAATAGTGAAGACGACGACGACGCGTCCATACCGCCGGTGTTCAATTCTGCTCTACATTCGTGATTAGTGGTGTAAACGTTCCCGGAGAGAGAACAAATGAAAGAGGAGCAGCAGAGTTGCGCAACGTCTCGCTTGTCCTGGTACGCTCTCTTCTAGGCATAATGTATGCAGGAGGACAACAGCACAGACTCGATAAATGCCAATAACATAGCACCAGTCCTTGATTGCGTTCATTATGCGTTGAGCCTAGGCAGCCAGTCAGCCGGGAGAGTTTTTGGGGTGTATCTGGTGTACCAAATTCTGTACAATACGATGTGAGTACGTGCATTCTTTGTGGAATGATCCCTGTCTGATCTCTTTCCAAGCTATCTTGATTATGTCTGCATATACCACCGTTTTACCTGAATATATGCGCGTCAATCTTGAATCAGGCATCCTGCACGTGTACGACATCCTGTCGCGCGGGGTACCTTTCGAAAGAGTATAGAAGAACATTCTCCTTAGCATTGGCACCACTCAGCTCATCCTTCTATACGCCGCCACTCGCCACGCCGACAGGCGAGGACTCCCTCCTAGTCGCCTATGCGCGCCAAATAGACGCCCTCAATTGCCAGTATGCTGTCTTCCTTTATGCGTTCCAGAAGTTATGTCCAGATATCCTTTCTAGTTACAGCACGTCGTGGGCGTCGCCCCTTCAACAACCTTTACCGTTCTGGTTCTTATTCGTTTGCGCGTTCGATAATCCTTCACGGCCGAGGCCTGACAATCTTGGTTCTAGTCACCTATTAAAAACAACTTTCTGCGCTGATTACATTTGGTGGCACTTTTTCCAACGGGCATACTCATCAGAGGCTGAACAATTGTCGGCAAGCAAGCGAAGGACTCTGGATCACGCGGAGATGAAGCCCATTTCATGACTAAGCTATACGGATCGTACGAACTAGAGCTTTTCTTTCGTTTATAAAGCATATCTCTGAATGTTGGTCCACTCAGATCAACGACATTCGAGGTATCATTTCCTGTCTTCGCAGCTTGTTGCGAGGTGTCGTGTATGACAGTATGCACGTCTTAACCAAACCCGTTTGCTTGACAGGAATTAGGTTGCCCGTCCCCGAGGCTCATCAAACTTGCGTTGGCGCTTGAGTGGGATCAGATGGTCAGTGCCTTATACATTGCCAGCTCCCGGGGTACTCGTTTCCTCCACAGGTCTTGTCACACCGGCTGAGAGTCAAATAACACCGTTACCGGTGTGGCGGCCTCAGACAAGGGGGCAATGTTCAAGGAGATGTCAGAGTCCCAGCAGGTGACTAGTCCCCCGACGCCGATCCGTTAACTCTTCTCTGCAGACCAACTCTCGGTATCTCCTCGTTATGCCACGATCCGGCACAGTATACTTTCGAACAATGTGAGCATTCGTCACGATGTCAATATGATATCCGATCTAAAGTCCCTCTAAGACGTCCGACATCCCACATAACTACAATCTGTGTAGAAACAGGTTTGGAACTGTAAGATTCGCTCCTAATTTCTCTGCTCCTCAATCGCCTCCATGTCCGTATAAGGTATTCTTTAACTATGGTGCCTGTCTTCCTATGTAAAGCTCCCCGAGTCTAGGGTCCAACGCCACTGATCGGGTGTCCGTGCTAGGTTTCGGGTCCACAACCCTTGAGTACCTCTACCTTGGTGATGATATCTCGGATGGTTTACTGCCGTAAGTGCCCTCTTATTGGCACTCCATTGGATTTGCTAAATACTCCCGCCTTAGAGAGATATGGGTACAATGGAATCAGACCGACTGCTACTTGACTGAACATAGAGGTGTCATTCACGATTCCAATTCCTTCAAGGAAGATAGTAACAAGGCTAGCGACTTCCCAAGTAGAGCCAGGTCTGTCAATTTGACCTCCTCCGCTGGCGATACAGTAACTATTTTCCTAGGAGGTGAGTCTGGTGAATCGACCTCCTCCAGTGACAGCAGCACCATATCTCCCTTTCATGGGGACTTGCTTTGTAATTGCACATCCTATACAGCCTAATACCTCAAAGACCATCTTGCCTTGCTTGAAGAAGAATTCATCGGATTTTTACTGATCGTGATTTTATCCAGCTTGACTATCCTGAAGTCAAGTTTTCAAACGACAAGTTTCGGCCCGGTTCGGGACATCCCTCTTCTCTCATGTCCGCCTCCAGATCCCACCAAACAATAGAATAAGTTACCTGAATGGAATATGCGTAAGTACTAATTATTCATTATACCTTCGAATCGGCTCACTAGGACCAGGAAGGAAGCATTAGTTTTGCCTTTTCTCTGATTTAAACCATCCTCCGACTCGACTTGGTCATCGGTGTTCTCGCCTTCCTCTCGGCGCTCTAAAAGATTGAAACTCTCTAGCATCACAGCCTTTCCTCACCGGCTTTATTTCCGCCTCCAAATCTTACTAAGCAATATGATAAGTAACCTAATATGTGGGCACTAGTACTTATTCATCAATGCCTTCCTCGGATTTGAACCATCCCAATGTCAGAGCCCGAGCACATTCAGCAGGCGACCGGTCCCCCGACACAAATCAGATCATCTATCGGTATCTCCTCGTTGTACCACGATCCGGTCCAGCATATACTTTCGAACAATGTGGGCGTTCGTCACGATGTCAGTAAAATATCCGATCTAAACTCCCCTAAGGCGTCCGACATCGCGGCATCATGAAAATTCGTCTAAGATCAGGTATCGGAACTGTGGCACTTGCTGGCAATTTCTCCATTCTTCACTCTCCCTCAACAAATAGCTTTTAGTAGGTCAGCTATCATATATGCTAGTCAACGCTCAATTTTCTCAACGTCAGACCCGATGTTGATCTCATCTATACACCGTCCCTTGTTCTAAATTTGAAAATGCCAAGCGGTGAATGCCTCTTTGGGATCTCGTATCTGTCCTACTTCCGCGGAAGCATAGTGGTAGAAGCAAGCCGTGAGATCTTCAACTGAACACCCTACGCTTTGCCGGATTGTGTATTCTGGTTGATCTGCCAAGCATTTTTCGGTCCGCTTTTACCAGAAGTCATCGTGGAACACCGTTTCCCTGGTTCGACCCCGAAGCGCTAGCCAATACCGAGCTGTTCCTTAGTAACAGGCTCGAAGGTCTATTTTTATTGACAAAACATCGTGACCGACGGTGGGAATGAGCGCGCTAGGGGAATCTAGGCTTTACTCACCGATTTAGGAGCAATGTCTTGTTGCTGCTCAATCTGTCCATAGGAACTGGTATCATATCGGGAACCCCAGGTTCGGCCACTCGTTCAACTACCAGCATCAACAGACTGTCAGTAGAACCCAGCAAATCCGGAACCGGACAGCTACAAAGCCGCGTCGCATGTCGGGGCGCTGATCAGACACTAGCAATTAACTCCGTCAATTTGCATACCCAACTTCCCTTTCCCATTATCTCGGTGAGGCGCATTTCTCTTGCAGAAGTCAATCCATCTTCCCCTTCATCCGCTGTATGATACCTCTGATTCGGCCCAATACCCGCTACTGGATTCTTACGGTACCTCCCACGCAGACTCTGACCGCCCAGGATGATGTATGAAAACATCTCACGACGACAGCCCTACACTCCAGATACCGACCATGATCCTGATCCTTGCTTGGCGATGTCGTTCAGGTGTTCAATGTTTTGCCAAAATTATCACTCGTGTGTGAGCAAAGTGTTACATGCGACGTACTATTGGATGGGGCGACGAGTTTTTCTTTCACATCTGTATGAGAGACGCGTATAAATTGTAGACGGAGTGAGCCTTCACTGCAGTCATCAGCACAACATGGCTTTTGCACCTCTTCTTGCACTTCTCTTCTCTCTTACCGTCGTACGCTTGTCTGACGGTATTGCCCAGTCTTCTCTTATTTGCAACGTCACTAATCCGCCTTGACTAGCCGCCCTCACGAAGCGCGTGGCGTGCCCCGATGGTATCCACACCGTCACCAATGGGGCCTGCTGTGCCCTGTTCCCCGTCATTGAAGACCTCCAGCAGAATTTATTCAACGGAGGAGAGTGTGGCGAAGAGGTTAGCATTTTTCTAGGTCTCAAGTGAGTATTGATTGCTCATGAGTGGCACTAATCCCAGGTACACGAGTCACTTCGTTTGACCTTCCACGACGCAATTGCCTGGTCTGATTTCACTGACGTGTGAGTTTTACGCTCCCTCATGAATACATGCTGATGTCCTGTATAGTGGTGGAGGAGCCGATGGATCCATCGTCACGTTCTCCGAAATTGAGACGAACTTCCATGCAAATGACGGTATCGGTACGGCTATAATAATCATAGCTCTTTGCCTAGTTTAACGAATACCATTTAGACGAAATAGTGGAAACAATCAAGCCTTTCATCGCTCGCCACAACATCACTGCGGGAGACTTGTACGGCATTTCATAGATTTCGAACTTTGACACTCATAATTCTCACAGCATCCAGTTGTCCGGTGCCGTTGGGTTGACCAACTGTCCAGGCGCTCCACGACTAAACTTCTTGTTCGGTCGTCCCGCAGCCATTGAGCCCGCACAAGATTTACTCGTCCCAGAGCCTTTTGATACGGTCACAGACATAATTGCCAGGTTTACGGATGCCGGGGTGACGACTCCTCAACTCATCGCTCTTCTATCTTCGTACGATATTGCTCCCCTCTCTCTTTGCATTTTAGTCTGATGTCCTCCCGCTCTAGACATTCCGTCGCTGCCGCTGACAAAGTCGACGTTACGGTAGGACTTACTCACATCCATTTGTCTTCCTTCACTCAATGACCATTTTCGCAGATTCCAGGGTGTGTATCTTGTGATCTCCTTGTTTTCATATTACTTATTTTCTTCAGAACCCCTTTTGACTCAACTCCGGGAATCTTCGACACTCAAGTCTTCATAGAAGTTCAACTGCGAGGCACTCGGTTCCCCGGGTAGTTATCCCTTACTTGCTCTCTCGGGCGCTAGTTGACAGACATTTGGACAGGACCGGCGGTAACCACGGTGAAGTTATGTCGCCTCTCGCTGGAGAGATGCGACTTCAATCAGACCATACGGTAAGCCACGGCAGTACATTACATATTATCGATGGCTCAGTGCGATATAGTTGGCTCGGGGTTTGTCTGCGTTTTTATCGATGTTTGAATTCAGCTATAGCTTTCCACAGATTCGAGAACGGATTGCCTCTGGCAGTCTTTTGCTAGTGCGTGATCTTGCATCTTGATGAGAATAATCCCGATGACAATTTTCACAGATAACCAAGCAAGGATGCAGACCGAATTCAAATCCGCCATGCTAAAACTTTCTACTCTCGGACAAGACTTGACTCAGATGGTGGATTGTTCGGAAGTAATCCCAGAACCTCTGGCAGCTTCTGCGCATGGCCCACACTTGCCAGCAGGACAAAACATGAAGGACATTGAACAAGCGGTAAGTCACTTTGTGATCTTTACGAGCCCATTTTCATTTTTGTTAGTGTGCCACTGCTGCGTTCCCTACTCTTACCGCTGATCGTGGCCCTGCTACAAGCGTTGCTCCAGTGTAAGAGGCTCTTTAATTTTAAGATGTGTGTTTGTTTGCTGATCTGCTCGACTTGAATAGCCCACCCGCCTAAATCAAGGAAATATACTACAAGTAAAGACTGTTTCTTGCCAGCTGGATGTATAACAATCACGACTGTAGCTGATCCGGGTACTATGTACCTCATATGCTTGATTATCTTGTTTCCGTCCTATTATGTCGTTATGTCGTTCGAAATTCAACTTTCTTGATGTGCACTTAGTTGACTGAAGGCCTTCTCATATAAACCTCATGGACTGAGAGACTCATTCCGAACAGTGCATCTTCAAACAAACGGAAAAGCGGAATGACGGCATACGAGAGAAATATGCCGCCTTCATTCCTATTCATATGTACTTGAAGGCGATGATACGACTGGAGCGTATTCACCTGTAGATTTTGCGATTTGTAAATATATACTTATCCGAATCTATACTGTACTTGACTATTGCAGAGCTAGGGTTGAGCCTCCGGACCGCTAGCTAGAGCTACAGCATGGTATCAGAGAATATATCAAGTGGAATTAGGACTTAGGAATGATATTGCGATGAGTCCGACCTACCAGCCTAATATAAACCACTAAAACAGGTGAATATATGCCATAACAGTTCCTGTTGCCAGCTAGCCAATAAATAAGGAGTGGATATAAACAAGTGAAACAGTGAATAGTTGTGATAGCAGGCAGAGCTGGTATCTGGTATAGAATAGCTGACTTCATTGGTATGGGCATGGAGAAGACAATCAAGCCCTGGCAAGACCACTAGGGTCGCATCACTGATGTGAATATACTATCTGATGATTAATCTTCTCAGAATATTCTATTAGATCATGTTGCATCAGAATAGTTCCAGTTGCAGAAAGCTTATAGTGGTCACATAATTGTGAATCAGCATGAAACCAGGCAACATATGGGTAACCACATTGTTCCTATGGCACAGCATTCGGAATCCCAACTGTGAGATGGCTAATTAAATATATTGGTCTGGATTCTTGGAATGAAGTAACTCGAACAGGTTGCATAGCACGGCGATAGACTAGTCCACAACAATATTCACCAGTAGTAATTTACTTTATACTGTATGACTAGATATCCGAGATAGGACGGACTTGTAGTAGTATATAAGTACTGTACATACAAATATAGGAGGCTTTGCCACCCCACAGTTTTGACCATATAGCACCATAGCTAAGGTTGGAGCCAGAGGTATTAAGTTGAGTCTCAGATGAATAGCATATAGCTAAGTCCATCAACAAATATAAAACATATATATTGATTTAAAGTAACTTTGCAAGTCACAGAGACTGCTGTATATTCAAATGGAAACTTGAAGTGAAAAGGGCACAGAAGCCAATATATGCCAGTGAGCTAAGGATAAGAGGCCAGTGCACCCATATATCAGTCAGTGAACTGGAAAATAAGGCAAAGAGCCAGCCAGCTTCGAGATTTTGGAGTATATTCAGCATTCTAAGAATGAAGTCGACTTAAGAAAGAATATATTTGATTCAATTACCCTATTACCAGACCCCTACTCTATATTCCTGCTTTGTTGAAGTCAGATTTGGCTAGGATATCCCTTTTGTTTCATCTAGAAGATTGAATATTAAGGAAACTTAGACTATTCAGTTTGCAGAGGCCTTCTATCAGTCTTGAAACACCCAAACTTACATATATTGGTGATTGTGAAGTGCAAAGATTGCTTGAGATTTAGTATATATGAGTTACACTTTGTACATATTGAGGTTCTAGCTAGCATCGTACAGTTACCGAGCACATCAGCAACACAATTAGCAGTGATTGAAATAGGTGCTTAGTGGTATGACACAGTTACTTCCATTACTGGTGACTATTTACCATAAATGTCTTTCCAGTTCAGTCAAGATTTATTCCAATGATATCATGCATGTCCAACAGTATGAGCCCATAAGGCCCAATGCATTGATACAACACCTGGGGTCCCAGCACTAAGTGTTGCTGAGACTCCCAGTGGTTGTATCGACACATTGGGCCAGCAAGCAGCACCTGTTACCTGTCAGGAGTCTGGACTATCCTTTAGCCAGATAGCTTCAAGAATGCAATTCAAAATTTTTTTATGGTTAGGTACATAAATGTGATAGTATATACAACAATTAAATGCTATGAAAACTGACTCATAAACAAAAATGTTGGATGATTGGATGAATAAACTGTACAACATTTGATAAGAAAACACCAGTAGAGAAATCATTAAGATACATAGCATGCAATGAGTGTTGGATGCCCAAATCAAAGGAGACTGGCAGTGCACTTACCAATACAAAAGGCACTACCCATATAAAGCATCTTATCTCCTTGACCCACAATACCCACAATGCCTATTTAGGTAATGCAGTCATCAAAATTGATGATAAGTATCAAATTCCGACCATTGAGATTTGATGGAGATAGTGGAAGTTTAAGGAGGCAGCTAATTTTTAAATTCTGGATAGTTTGATGTGCTATTTTGATTAGTAAATTGAAAATTGGTATTACATAGAATCAAACCAGTGACTTCACAAGCATAGTATTATTACAGGTCTATCATATGGCTGTTATTAGTATACAAGCATTGGGTTAATACATGATGAGTGAGCCCATCCCTAGGTCCCTCCACCCTCACTACACCATCAGATCACCTTATTTTTCACTATTTTTATCAATATATGACCCTCAAACCCTTCATTCACATTCTATACCCTTTGGGCCTCAATCAATTGTACTCTGGTCTCAGCTCAGATAACAACAATTCATGATACAATATTACTGTGAATTGTTACTGTTAAATGGGTGCCATATCATACCTAGTGATGTCCTGATATCACTATTTAAGTGCTGAGGGTAAAAACTACTTGAACACATCTATTCTGGCTACTGGTAGAGACAACAGGCAACCTGCACAATAATTACAAAATGGCATCATGCCCTCAAGTGAGAATTTCCAGCATATTTCTGACTCAGTTAGGACTTGGCTTGCTGGAAATTGCTAAGTCTGAGCCTCATAATCTGCCTTATTAGCTTTATTGAACCTAATTTGGCTCATCGGCTCTGTTTTGCCGATAATTTGGCTGGGCTTGTTTCTCTGGGCCATATCAGTGCCTTATGAGATCATCATTAGTAATTCTCCCTTATAAGGCATTTCACAAATTTCTGACAATTTTTACAGTGATGGAACACTGGGGTTCCCAGCATTTTGGTGCACTGGGAACCCAGTGGTTGATCAGTTCAAGGGTCCTTAGCAGATGACAGTATGTCATCTTAGTGTATCCATGTTGTATCCATATGGAGCAGCATCATTTACAATCTCCAGCTTCAATGTGATCAGCTGATTTGGAGACACTGTCTTTATTCTGAATTGGAAGATGCTAAGTGGTGAATATAGTTTTGGGATCTTGTATCAGATTCATGTCTGCAGACGCTTCCTGGAAATATATACAAATTGCCATCAATGATATGCTATGAAATATCCAATGTCGAAGATGTAGCTTTTGCATCCTGGCATCACTGAATGTCCTGCAGAGTGAATGTGTAAAACAATTGAAGTGTGGGATCAGTGATGACTGTTGACTCAGGGAACTCTGAGATAGGAATGGGAGCCACAAAAGTTAGTGTATTCTTAATTTGCCAGTAGCACTGGCAGATGCCAGCAGCATAAGGGCAAGGCTCCCATGACTGTGATTTCATCAATGAGTTACAAAGTTTTGTGAAGCATGTGACAACCTCACTAATTGTTGGCCACAGTGAAGGGTCATCCTGTGTCATATCGTCAACAAGTGGTAGAAGAAAATGTAAAGGCGGGTGGTCATGCTAGCATTCCAAATCAGTCGATGGAAGATGGAGACATATATAAAGATGGCTAATGATTTTAAACTTCTTCTGCATCAAGTTCGCTGCACAATAAACATCAATAGGAAACAGATTGACTTTCGCTTTGGGATTGGCATGAACTTCAACAAATTCTGCTGCAGACCTGTCCCCAGCGATGACTGACACATTGAATGGGAGTTTTTCTGGGTCATACTGATGAGATGATCCAAAGTCAATTAGATAGTACTGAGGCCAGCACTGGGTGCATGTAATATGGCTCACAAAAAAGTGTACTTTGCATTCATAGAGGGGCGAATAGGATGAGAACCTTTGGGATAAAGCCTACTTGGGTCCAGCATCATGTTCAAGATAGTGATATCCCTTGAAATCAGTCAGTATATTGCCCACACTGAAAGCTGAGGGAAACCAGCCTATGTGCCACAAAATTTTGGTGCATAAATTCCATGCCCTGGTAAAATTTCACTGAAGATAAACCTTTGGAAAAGAGATAATACATACATCAAATATTTGATGAAATTCATCCAGGAATTTGCCTACAGTATCAAAATCAGGTGAATAGATTTCATGCAAATGAGGCATGGCCATGATCTGGACATCAGGCTCACAAGGTGACTGTAAGACTTCGTATATTGGAACACAGTGATTTTTGGGGTTGTCAGAGAGCTGAGGGGAGGTAAGAAACAAGGCAAGGTCAACTTTGTAGGAAAAGTTTGTCCTTGAGACCTTCTTGAGAGTGACAAGTTTTTTGTCTTTGATGTGAGCCGCATCCATAATAGGTGGATTCTATATCATTGATTTAATGATGAATGAAGAAATATGGAGAACCATACTGTGTACATGAGTGAATCTTTGCTCCACAGCACATCATCATCTGTTTTCCACTTTGGCTTCCAGTTAGGGTGAAACTTTGGGCAGAGCTGGTATCCATTGTCCTGAAGGAACTGGTAATGCCAGATCCAAAAAATCTCAGCGTTTCTCCAAGAGGGATGTGGCCATGGCATGCTTTGAGTGTAACTTATGCCTGTAGGTTCTTGGAGCTCAGGCTGATGATGGTTGATTGACATCTGATAAACACAATGGCTTTGAGAACAAACAACTTAAAACACTTTTTGACCTTGACCATGACCACAATGAGTGCTCAGTGGGCTCAGCAGCTCAATATTGACTGAGAGTCTGACCTTTGGTCTGAAGGTATCAGTGGATAACTAAGTACATGTTTGTTATCCTGGAGTGCTAGCTAGCAACCATGTATTCTCTATGCCAACATCTGGTATCAGGACAAGACAACCCCACTGCCAACCACCAAATCATTGGTGAGTGACAGAAGATGACTCAAAAAGTGAGTTGCCACTTCTTCCCCAGTTTACATAAATTTGACCTTCTCATAGAAAATCAGGAACTTCATGTACAACTACAAACTGGCAGGTGGGACATTGGTACATCTCAGCATACACTATATTGATACACTATGTACAGATAATACTGTAACACTACTGGGACCTGCTGAGCTATTCATGTATATCAAGTTGAAATTGATGAAAATATCACTTTGAAATAACAACTGTACAGGATATACATGAGTCAGGGTGAACAGCACTACTGTGAATGCTGACTGTCCAAGTTGCATACTATTTGTTCCTTGCAGTTGTTGATGTAGATTTGGCAGCAGGATTTAAAAAATACAACTAAATTATTGACCAAACAAGGACATCACTTTTGGTCCAAATTGCTGTCACATGAACCTTCATGCCGACCTGTGAGGGCACCCTCCATGGCAAGCACCCTGCACCAAGTCCAATATCTTACAGGGGAGCATGAATGGCCTCTGTGCTGGTTTGTTTGAATAATCCTGCTCTACCAGTACTTCAAAATTAATGCAACCTGAGCAGATCCTCATGCATCATGCCCTATTCAATCATTTCAGTCAGTTGTTTAATGACTAAGGGTTGCTAATGACATCAAAATAGATAATGAACCAGGCTATATCCTCAGTACTCCCACCTTCCATGGAACAGAAAGAGCATTGTTGACCTTTGATCTGTGTTTGCAGAGGAGCATTAATAGCCTCTATAGTGGGGAGTATTGATATCCTGCTTCACCACTTTGAAATTAACACAAGCATGGTAGATCCTCATCTTGGGTAACCATGAATCAGTTACAACTTCTGAAAATTTATCGCTGTCAAGGTATTGCAAGGAAGGTTTGAAGTGGCAGACCGCATATACTGATGTAGGAATAAAAGATCAAACCAATACATGGCAATTACTTCTGTCCAGTCAGAACTTGCACCAATCCCGCCTACTGTAAGTGCCATCAACCCTTGCATTGATGTTCTTGATCTAATGACATCTGATTACCACAGGATGAAATCCTTGTGGCCTGAAGACCAATACACCCTCCTATCAGGGCTGCTATACACTATTTTCTTGTGTGGGCAGGCAACTTCTTCTCAGTTCAAGACCTGGACTGAAATTTATAATGAATTTTTGCTCCAACACCTGGTGCCAGGACAAGATGACCCTGCTGCTGACTCCCAACTCATTGGTGAGCTACAGAAGGCGATTAAAAAAGTGAGTTGCCGCTTCTTTCTCAGTTCACATAAATTGACCTCCTTATAGAGAATAAGGAATTTTATGTACAATAACAAACAGTGGCTCCACAACAAGCTCGTTTCTCCATCTGCTGGTAAGCATGGGCATGCTCAGCAACCTGTTGAGATCTACATGCGCAAGCGCTGCACTGGTCAAGCAGGTTATGAGGAGATGGTCAAGAAGGTGCAAGCCAGGATGCTTGCCCTACATTGGGAAGGGGGGAAAATTGAGCCAGTACTGACTTGGGGCGATGACCTGATGGCCCGCTGATTGATCACAACCCGTTTATTCTCTCAGGAACCCAAGGCCACTCAGAAGCAATTCCAAAAGTGCACCCTCAAAGACAAGAAGTGAATTCAAAAGCTTAATGCCCAGGCTACCAGAAATGACTGGACACCAAAGAGTTTTGATCTGTGAGTGCTGGCACACCAGTGCAAAGTCCTAGCTAATCATCTGATGAACCAGGGCCCTCAATGCAATGAACACTCAAATCCATCACTTTTTTAAAGAGCTCTCTCTGTGCACTGGCTGGACTTTTTCAGTGCAGGGAGGGGGACCCACTCCTAGTGAAGCAGGTGCCATCCAAACTATCAAGTGCATATTATGTTGCCATTACCTCAGCACTCAGACTGACCATTTTTGGTATCAGCTTACAGTTCTGTGACATGGAAGAAAAGCCTAGTTTCAGCATGGCATACCAAAGGTATGGTGATGCAGTGCTGGGACTGTTTTCTGAGTACCTGCATCAGATATACAGTGTGTTATAACTAAATCCATTTATGCACAAATTTTGCTCATGAGGACATGCAGGCATTCATGAACACCAGGCTTGTGCTCTTACTAGCAGGACATCAAGCCAGTCAGGTATGAGGAGTATGTGCTCATCGTTGGTAGCTGCTTACAGTTTTTTTTGTCAGAAGACCCAGATGCTGAGAGTAGCAAATCAGAGGATGGGAGCGACTCAGATAGTGAGGATGAAGCTGAAGATGGAGATGCTGGTGGTCTTGAGGCAGTTGGAGAGAAGATGTTTATAGCCTTGCACAAGGATAGGAATGTTTTGGCATCAAACCCTAAAGATATTGTGATGCTGGACAAAGTGCATACAGGAACTTGTAAAGCTGCAGATATCTTTGGTTACAGTGGTGAGTGCCCACCTTACACTCACAGCACCAGCATTCAAAGTTTTGACATGCAGCTACCTCATACATGGAGCTGCCCAAGACACCTTCTGCCAACCAGACTGATGACCTTAACACCGGTGTCTCCAGCACAGACAGTGCTTTCCTCACAGAGGCTTGGTTCAACGAATACTGTTTGATCAAGGCAGGAACAGGACTACCTGATTTTGAATTCAATTGGTCTATAGATGGTGGTGCACTGCAGCAGAACATCATTAATGCTAGTGTTGCAGTACTCTCCTCATCAGTCAATCAAAATGTCCCTGGCCCTCTTCTCCTGTTGGCACCACCAACTGTCAGACTAGCTCAGATCACCAACAACATAGTGACCCTGGAGCTACAAGCGGGGATGACACCTATTCTAGCTAACCCAAAGTCCAGGATGCCACTGTCATCCAAAGTCAATATCCAAGACGTAGTGGCAAGCATGGACCTGGGCATCCCATGACCATCAACAGTCAATTTGGCCCATGATGTTGTTACTCCACCTCAGCCCCTTAGTACCCAGCCCACTCCTTCCCCAGTGCCAGGACCACAATACCCCCCAATTTGCTACCTTCAACCTCTCTAAACACCTCAGAAGTGGAACTCTGGTCGTGGAATCTGATGTCAACATGTCTAGATGAAGCCCTGTCCCAACACTCCCGAACTAGCCCCACCTGGTTACATTCAATGTATCTGGGGGACACCATGGCAGCATTGGTTGGGTCCTTTCCAGATATCAGTCCAATGAACCATTTCAACATTCCTTCTGACTCATCATCACCAGGTGTCAACCCCCCTCAGCTCCCATAGTGGGATGCCCTGACTCCTGCAGGTGTTGAACACAGCATAGATGAAGAACACTCAGCCAGACATCTCAATGACGAGCAAGAATTTCCCTCTGCCCTTGGTGATCATCTAGTTGATTGGCAAGTCCTCAAACTGCCCACACCCACTGTGAAAGAGAATGTACTGCCTAAGAGAAACAGGCAGCTGGCTGCCTGTTGAAGAGCTGCCTGCATGCACAAGCTAGAAATGCAACAGAGTCAAAGACACTGATCACACCCACACCTAACACTACACACACAAACACACTCAAGTTTGTTGGGGGATTCTGATGCAATAGAAGTAGCGACACAAAGAACTGTATTCTCAATATCTCTAAGATACACATATAGTGATAGCACTTGTATCATATCTAGACTTCTCTAAGTCTAAAAGCTTTTCTCAAACAAGAGGAGCAACATTTGTCACTTGGCCTCAAGGCAAAGGGGTTTAAACACAACTCTATATGTCGACAGATGCAACCACAACTCTTCTAAAGTCATGTGCTATTCAAAACAGCCACAACAAACAACAGAACTAACCACTAGACATGACTCAAAGCACAGCACTCCAAGCAGAAACCAATACACTAACACAAGCCACACAAGCCACAGGGTCTACACCTATGCACTCGAGCTTCCTAACTGATTGTAGATCCACAGGGTTCCAACCTATGTGATCCAGAGAACACAAATTAACACAGAACACCCTGTCCGACAAGCCAAAGGGTTTAAACCTTTGCCAACCTGCAGAAATTCAGAAAGCAAGCACTAATCAGACCAAAGGGTTTGAACCTCTGCCACCTGTAGCGCCTTGCATCACACAAGAACTGCAAAGAAGTGAGAAAGTGTCCACACTGACACTCAACTTGAATTCTCTATAGGAGCACAAGTCAAACAATGACTGAAACCAATGCACAAAGTGCCATGTTAACTTTCTTTGTCTAGCATGCTACTCAATATCACACAATAAGTCTCAGCTAATGTCTATATTCTCTCACTCGAAGCTACAAACAACTCCAAGTGCTAGAGTGTGTGGCAGAAAAGCTTTGCACCCTTCCATCCCTTGTGTCCCACACATGCTGCATGAGCACACCATCACTTGGCACTTAGTCAAACATCCAACTCAGACCCAGACTTTGTAGCATGCATGGTTGTGATGTCAGTTAACACTGTACCCAGTGATATGTCCCATCTCCTGTTATATCCTCGGAGATATCTTCTATCAAACAAGTCCCAATTTGACTTATTCATATTTCTCGAAGTGTCTCTGTCATTTGTGATTACTTAGTATCTATCTAGGCCTTACACTCTTCAGCCAAAGTGTGTATTCTCGGTTTTATTCATTTGTAGCCATCATATCACTATGCGCACAAGTTGCTGGTTGATCCATGCCTTGTGCATCATAGATCAATGTCTCTCACAGTTCATCTAGTATCACACGTGTCTTTAATTATTGTATTCTGATACCCATGCAATGTTATCTTGGTGCAGTTAGTATCAAGCACTGAGCTCTCATACTTAGATTGACCTTATCTAGTATTGCTCTAAGCTAGAGCATGTGCTCTACCAATAGTCACTTCCAATATTCATTGTACTTGCTTAATATCATTGCACTCTTTGTATAATCTCTCTTATTGTATTCGCAGACTTCTATTGTAGGTATGCAATGCCTAATAATGCAAAATTACATGTGTAAACACCCTGGGGGCATGTCACTGTGATTGCCCACAGTGGTTTGATGATAGTACCAAGGAACTCTTGTCCACCCCACTCAGTGATGAATATGAGGAATGTGCCAATCTTTATTTTGCTTTGAAGGATATGCCAATGACAAATTCTGTGAGTCTGATTTCATACAACCCTTTCTATCTGGACTCATATGCCTGTAAATATCTAGAACAGCTGCCTTGATGCTCAGCATAGACCACAGCTACTTAAAAAGTGGTTATCTGGCCTGCATAAACACAAAGATCCCATCTTTTCAGCTGAGGAAGCACATGATTTTGCCAATGAAATGACTCAATGGTGGCATGCCATGCAGCCAGCTTGGCGGAAAACCAACAGAGACCTACCGTTGATAAGCCTAGACTTCCATGGCAATGGCAACACCAAACTCAATGAGTATCAGTAATAAATGAAGCCTTTGGTAATTAAGGCATTGTGTGTGCAAGTATGTTCAGGGCACCTCTGTGCACTCCAATCAATTCCTCTAGATGCAGGTGTACACTGTGATGTGAAAGTCTAGCAAGTAGTACCCTTTAGCAGTTGAGTACTGTGATGTAGGCTATACACCAGTATTGTCTCAAATAAACGAGAGACGACAGAAACTGGTATGATGTGAATACCAAGTATCTGTAAAAACGAAGAGAATAATGCTAGATGAAGTCTCTAGTTGATGATCCTCTGGGAGAAATCTGTAAACGAAAGGTGTTGAATACTCAAGAGTAGAAACTGAAGGTGGTTTTTGTGGTCAAGAATACAAGAGGGAAAACGATGATATGCTTGGTAACAGCACTGGGAAAACTCTAGATATAATATACAACGAGTGTAACTCATATATATACTAAACCCTAAGCAATCCTTGCACTCACAATCACCAATATTTAAGTTCGGGTGTTTCAAGACCAATAGAAGGCCTTTGCAAACCGGCTAGTATGGGAGGAAGTGTGAATACTCTGTTGTAAAGTGCAGCGCGACTGGTCTGGGAGTTGTCGCGATGACGTTTACTTGTACTTTCTAAGGGGATATTCAAGCTATTCAATTCAACTCTACAAGGGATGAACAGGTGGGATGGACAATAAGTTATCTTAAGGCGAAGCCTTGGTTTGGGACTCAAAATATACAAGATGCAAAAGCACACTGGCTTGACACAAAGATGTTTTGAAGGCACACTGGCCTCGTTAGCACACTGGCTATGGTTTAGTGCACACTGGCATCTCACGTTAGCGCACTGGCTATGATAATGATGGCACACTGGCCCGGCTCATCTCGTATTACTTCAAGTACTCTTTTATTTATTCTATACTTTTGGTGGACTTAAAGAATAGCTACCACGAACACTGGACTACACAAAAGCCTTCGACGTGACCCAGCTCACTGGCTGTAGGCACTTGTCTTAGGGATTGCAAGTCTTTGCGAACTTAGCCAACTACTCAAATACTCCGAGGCGTCACTCAGGCCTTCAACTTGCCCTAGCTCTCTGCTAATTGGGTCAAATCTGGGGGAGGGCATTGCCTGCTGTATATTACAACAATGAGGCCTTTAAATACTGTACATGGTCCGATCCATCTTGGTGTGTTGGTCATAAACTACTAGTAAGTGGCGTCTGGGTATAGGGTTCTACTACTGGGTTGAGGGTTTCTAGATCTGGGCCGAGGGCACGACGGACTTATAGGCTGATGCAACATGTAATACTACCTATTTAGTGCTATATTGTGACATAGTTTGTTCCATATACTCATACTGGGCAATAAGCGATGCGTTGCCGGACTTGTTGGCTGGATACCCAGTTGCAAAGCTTCCTATTCCATCATGCATTCTTACAGTAGGCATCACATCATTGTATGGGCGCCGGACACTGAGTTCTGAGCTGGTGCGATCAGCAGTTGCACTGCATTTTAATCATAATCCACTTTGGGGTGATCGGTCTATACGTCACTGATCCAAGACATGTTAATCTTCTAACTTATATTCTTTCTGAGTCAGCGCGACTGCAGGATAAGCAATGCAACCATAGGTGCTATAAGTGACAGCCTTGTCACGTCATCTCATTTCTTTACATCAAGGGAATATTCACCCTGCAAGGGAGACCATTCAAGTCTAGTACACTTTCAAACTTATTCTTTCTGGAATACTGCATGTCTGCAGTAAATGCGACACACATACAAGGGACATAACACTTCTGTAGACATATCAAGGTCTCGTGCTGTTGCCTTGCTTCCTTTCCATATGGTTGGGGAATTCTTCTGCAAGGTTTTGTGTTCATGGCATCTGCTAGTATGCAGTCACTATTTCAACTTACTTCTGGTACTGTAGACATGTCTTGGGCAGGGAGTGCCTGTGTATTGACATATCAGTGATAGTTCACAGCTTATTCTGTACTTTACTTCTGGTTTTGGTGGCTTGATATGCATGTACATGTGTTCCACTGTGTCGTGACATGGGTTGATGGTGTCGCATTACTTGTTCAGTGGTCCTAGTGCGCTATACCAGCATGTAGAGCCAATCCAATATGGTACCATCGCTACACACTAAGTAATCATTGCTTTATATTGTACAGTGCATTGCTATAGCCATTAGCTAGCAACACGAAGTCTCCATTCTAGCCCTCTGTTGACAAGTCCAATCATAACTTAGCAATTGTGATCATTTTAGATACAAAATCACGAAATTTATAGGCGGATACATAACCTGTGTATCAACGAAGTCCTATGTCCATGGTGTGTTATTGATCCTATATGAAACACTGTTACTGAAAGTTGAAGCTGAAAGCTGAGTCTACATGGAGACTATCCTATCCTATGTCAATGTCAAACCTATGAGTCTGCATGGGGACTATCCTATCCTATCCTATGGTGAAACTAAACAAGAACTGGTCAAAACAATCCTATGCTGATGATTCTGATCCTACAAGTCTACTCAGAGACTTCCCAAATGGGTGGCAATGTAATTGTTGAAAACAAAACCAAATTAAACTCCTATGTGGTGAAAGTGAAGACAATGCAGCCTATAAAAGAAAACAAGACATGATGGGGAATGCGAGAAGCATAAGAGAGTTCAAAACACTGGTACCAAAGCTACAGCAAGCTAATGGCGAGTAACCAGTATAAAACTGACTGGCAGTTGAGTATTTGAAGCCGGTGGTGGTATGTGGTCAAGTGGTGAATGAAGCTGTTAGATGGTGTAAACCAGCCCTAGGCTTATAGTAGCATGTATAGGGTGCAAAACAATTGATTTGTGGTGGGTATATGGTTGCGAAGCAAGATAATACAAGTTGTAACCATTGGTGTACCAGCTATTAGTCTCTAGAATGTGCAGTGTCTCTAGGGTACTTGTTCTCCATTTTCTACAATATTCTATTGAGTTTTTATACTACAGGGCCCGGGATATTATTAGCTCTACTTATTAAGGCTGTAAGACTGTGGCTTGGTAACTCTCCAACAGTTTATGAGTAATAACAAGGCTTTTGATAAAAGCTAGTCTTCTGTGTTGCCAAAACAAGATGATATTCGAGGGTCACCAGTTATTACTGCGAGTGTTATATGGTGCTGTTTGACTGTGGACTGAGAGGGTAGGGTGGATGAGCTGAGGTATACCAATGGGTCAAGGTTTATAATCTTTGGCATTCAGTTATTGTATTTGAAACCAAAGGAATTATCAGACATAATCCACAATTGTCAAAGGGATGTATATGTCAATGCATATGACATCACATAATTAAACGATCAACCTGGTAGGTCAAGCCATGATGCATAACTGATGTGATAATGATGCAGCAATTCTTCGGTTTATCAGTGCCTATGGCCAAATGGAGTTCTATGATCAATTATCATGCCTTGAAGTGATGGTATGCACAAATTAAAGTGCTTCACAAGATGGGAAGGATATCGAGAGTCTTAGGGTGCCATTGCTGTTTCATAGAGTATATGCCCTTGAGTAGTATAGTAAACTTGTCTTGATAAGCCATCTTATGTGATGCCTTTGGTTATTATAGCCAAAATCACGAAATTCTGAGTGTACAGAGCCTAGAGGCTCATCACCATTGCCACAATATGACAGAGATTTAGCCATGCTGTGTAAGGGCAGTCATAATGGTTTGTGCACCTTCCTCTTTGGGCTGTGCTGGTGGGGGATACTTTGAACCAACATTGACCATTGGAACATTATTCTTAAGGATGTCATGGCCTGCCTCAACAAGTTAGTCACTGGACAGAGGTAAATCTCAGATCGCTGGACTTCTTTGCTGATTTGCTGTGAAATTGGTTACATGTGACATGCAACTGCTTTTATAACACTTCTTGTTTTCTGTCATGTTCATCGCTATTTTGGTGCTATTTTTGCAGTGGTAGCATGCAATACCCTATTAGTCATCTAGTCCACAAAACAGTCTGTATGTCACAGTGATGCAATATCTACCTACTTTGATGAATAGACTCTACATATTGAGAACAAACAAAATGAACAAGTGTGTGAGGGGGAGTTGGATTCTGTATCTGCTGAATATTACCTGCTGAAACTAGGGAAATGATACAAAACCAGAACATGAATATTGAAAAAGGATGTAATTTATGACCTATAAGTAGTGGGTATTCATGCATTCATGCCTATGGAATTATTGATAATATCCAAGCAAGGTGGAATGGATGACTTCAACAATTGGGGATTATTTATGTCCCAGAAGCAATAGTTATTCAGGAGTGAGAAGCCAGATATTCTGTTGATGGTCACATGACATGTTCAGGGAATCATTCATCTGCTCATGAACAAATACCAGATGTGTTTCCATGGACCAGCTGCCCGATCCCCTGGCAATATCACCACCTTCCCATGTACAACAATCGATGGTGTGGGCAGCATGGCTATCTTCTGGAGCAATACCAACAACAACTGGATGGAAGTTGGGCTGTAATCCGCCCCCACAAGAAGTCGGTGGCCAAGAAAAAGCACACAACTATCAAGTCCATGGTCGTCCCTTATAAGCAAATATTCCATACAGACATTTACTTGTCTCAGGAGGGAAAGTTGGACCTTCAACAAACATTTATGACTATCACTAGCGAGCATTCCACAGTACATCAATCAGCCCCATATGTTTCTAACACAGAGGATTGGTGCTTCAACAGTGCACTCCCAGAAGTACCTGCAACATATCCTGATGAGAATTTGGTCACTATTATGCAGGACCTACTGCATATCTGACCTCAGAGACAGAAACAAACCTGGGAGGTATCATGAATCTTGTCTTAGTTATCTGGTTCAATGCTGACTGCAAGGTTCAGGAGGAGCCTTTGCCATGGTGGCTTCCGGAAATTGACTGCTACTTGGCTGAATTTTTGTGCTTGGAAGCAAAACAGGGTGGCAATGTCTGCGATATGTGCAGAGTGGAGGAACAAGGAAGCTATCACTGCACAATTTGCACAGATGTAGCCAATGTATGTGATAACTGTATCTTGGAGGCTCATGCAGGACTCCCATTCCACCATATTGAGGTGACCCTTATTCACCCTCTGTCGCAGCCATCATCTGAGAGCAGAATTGCATAGCATTGGACCAGTGAGTTTTATCAGAAAATTATGCTGAGGTCTCTGGGCCAGGTAATTCAGCTAGGCCATGCTCACTCTGACCCATGTGTTTCCCCTTGCACAGCTACCTGCAAGCTGGATGTCATTGATATCAATGGAATTCACACCATTGATGTCTGTGTCTGTGACTGCCATCGGGCACAACCCCACTATGTCCAACTCCTGCATCAATGATGGTTTCCCACTAGTGTGGAAATTCCTCGTACTGCCATAACATTCCAAGCCCTCTGCCACTACCAGATGCTCTCCTTCATGTCCAAAATATCGGCATACAAATACTACCATTCATTGGCTTGCCTAGTAGATAACACAGGGATGGAATCATCACCAGTAGGCCCTCATGTATTCCTGACAATGCAAGGCTGAAGACCATTGGCAGGATAAATTGCAAATATTCTTGAGAGTGGTTTGGGAGTGGTGCCACATTCGCCTGCTCAAGTGCTCAGGCCAAGGAAAGAATCCAACTGGTGTCAAAGGTACCAAACCAGGGGAATGCGCAGTCCTCTGTCCAGCATGTCCTCAACCAGGTATCAATATGGTTGATACCAGGGAAGGAGAGAAGTGAGTTCATATTTGTGTCTTCCAAAATTCTTCTCATAGCTATTGCAGAGCATATCTGGATTGTCTCTTCATTGCTGTAGATGCCAATTTTAGGCTGAAGTGTAACAATGTATCCAGCGATGAACAGGATCCTGGACTGAATGCTGGCTATGCCTACTTTGTCAAGAATCAAGCTTTCAAAAATTACCTTCAAAAGTACAGTGACCTCTTACCTGAGGAGACCAACACATGCAACAACCACGATGTGATCAAATTAGCCCAGCTATGTGGGAAGGGTACAGCTGTTAGTGGTGTGGGAGCAGTGGTTTGCGCTTGGCATGATATGCACTGCCCCTTGTCAGTGGTGGATTTGCAGAAGGGCAAAGCATATCTTAATATGGATTATGCCATTCTATTGACCTTGCAGTGCAATATGCCACAACAACTCATCATCTCCTATGATATTGTGTGCCAGTGGACAGCCAACCTGTGGAATTGGATTGTGATATATGGTCCTGGCATGGCACCCCCTGAACATCCCAAAAACATCATTGGTCTGCCTCCCAAATTCCATCTTCTGGCACATATTTTTCAGTGTCAGCAAAATTTTTCTTTCAACTGGACCCTGCACGTCAGATGCACTGATAGCAAAGCCCCAGAGAGAGGATGGATGCACTCTAATTTGGTGGCCAGTAGTACAAAGGAAATGACAGCTGGGTCTTGAAGAGATACACTTGATGATCACTGGGGTGACCACAACTGGAGAAAAGTAACCTCAATCAGTGCATTCCTTAGCGATGTAGCCTTTGTTTCTTCAACCCATGTCCTTCATTTCCAGGCTCACAACTACTTCGCAAGATCAAAGAAGCTGTACTGGAGATGGTCAACCATTGCACTGCACTAGAAGACTTTTCTTGAAGCATTTCAAAAGAATCGTCTCACTGTGTTCAAGAATGGACCCAACTGGTAAAAGACTGGGAAAATGGTGCCAGCATGATGAACCCTTATGTTCCCGCTGTTAAATGTACATCATTCAGGACTTTCCCTCCTCCACCATTGATATAGCATAGAGCAGCTTTGACCTTGGCAAGCATTTGAGTTAAACTCACAGAGAAGGAAAGCCAAAAGTTGACAGCATCAGATCACATGGTGGTCATGTCTGCTAGCAAGCTCATAACAGTAGGAATTCAGCTGGAATCTGTGCAGTATGTCGGTACTTTTTGTCTGTGGCTGTGGCTAATACTGAAGTTTACAGAGTTGATGTGGGTGGAGACACCAAAGCATTGGGGCCCCATGCAACTGATATCACTCAGGATAATGTTCTGATTGCCAGTAATTGGTTACATCAAAGTATCGATGGCTGGATAGACTCCCAGCAAGTGCATGTCCCCAGTGTGCATGCCCTTCATCAGCAGGAGTGCCAATCAAGAGGTGACAAATGTGTGAAAGTGTGGGACATCAAACTGTGGATGCCATCCCAACTTTGTGCCACACAGAAGACTTGCAAGAGGGATATTATGGAGTATGAATGGGAATTATGTATCACTCAGGTGGAGGAGGCATTGGATGTGACCCACAGGAAGGTCATTCTCAAAACCTATGTGATGAAGCACAAGGACAAGTGCACACATGGTCAGCATCAGGGAACAAAGTCATCTCAACTGCTAGGGGATGCAAAAGGAAGCAAAGAGAGAAGTATTGCAGCCTACAATCGTGTGTATCTGTCCCTGTGTGCCCTGGAGCAACCACTCAAGAAAACAGCACAGTGGAACCACTATCAATATCTGGAGAAGGAAGACATGTACCCTCTTAATGAAGACAGTACAGATTTGGGACATTATGATGAAGTAGTGGAAGAAGACAACCTGGCTCCCAGGAAGAAGAAGGGTAAGAAGAAAGTGGCAAGCAAGACAGCGAGTGCAGGTCCAAGTAACTCGAGGTCTTCAGGGATCGATGAAGATACATGAAGGTGGGCTCTAGGTGAAGGCCATTGTTGCCTATCATGGATATGGATGGTGTCAGGCTCTTTAAATAGCCAGAGTCCTGAGGACATGGTTGACAGTAAGTCACCTGGTTTGCTTAGATTACCCAAGGTCTGATTGGTGTTGCACAGCATTATGAATTGAATGGTGTAAATGCTGAGCTTGGGCAGAGCGATGGAAGAAGGAATGCAAACTTGTTAGGGAAGAGATGGACAGAGTATTGTGATTCTTCAAATGGGAAGCACAACATTGGACACTCAGAGCAGAGGAAGCAATTCCTGGGACAGCAGGAGGCCCTCATGCATATGCTCTTTGTCAAGTGGTGTTGAGAGAGGATATGCATAGTCACTGTGTCCAAACATGGTTGTATGTGGACCAGTGGATCAAGCTTGGGCAAGTTCTGCCAGAGGACAACGATGAAATGGGAGATCAGGGGACATAATTGGCCAAGGATACTAGCTCATTACTCAGGCACCAAGGTCCATGTACCTCTCTTTGAGTGTATACTGTTAATGATTTTTCAGTCGAATATATACAGGTTATCCTTTCAGACCTACATGCCTCCCCCAACTTCTTTAATGGGATTTGAATTTGGTGTACTTATTCCTATCCCTATGTCTCCAACCCAAGAAATATAACACAACATTCAATATTGGAGAGCAGCAAGATCATCATCTAGTCACATCGATCAATGGGCTTCCAGTTAGACACACTTTAATCCACTAACCAAACGAGATTGAATTATGAAGAGGTCATCTCATTCTGCCCACAACACAAATTCCCTTCCTCCCAGTGGAGATGCCTTCAAATATATCCCCTGTGGATCACGATCTTGACCACCCAGTCAGCATTACCCCCACAAAGAATGATAACACTCACCATGAATGCATCACACCCAAGATCCATTGTCATCAACCAAGGGTACATCATGTGGTGGTTGCTGCAACTCAATGTAGTCATTGTTGCCTTCTGAGTCACATCAGTGTGGACAGTGTGAGCATTCATTCAATTTAGCACATACCATGGACCTGGGAACATCCACAAATCAACTCTCTCCACCAGTGCATGCTTGCTCTGTCCCTATTGCCCACCCAAGTCAGGCTGTGTCACAGCAGCAGCTCTCTCCCTCCTGCTTACCTGATCATGCCCATGAACATGCCTATTGAATGGCAAGGAACACAACTGTGGTGATTTGTGACAAGTTGGGGTCCTGCAAGAAGTTCGAGATGGTTGTTTGAACAGTGAGGAATATGGTGGTGACAAGTCAGGGTCCTGCGAAAAGTTTCTTTTTGATCACTTATATCACTCACTGAATTAAATAAAATACGATAACTTCCACAAAATATAGAGCCTTAGAACAAACACGATACTTAGAACAAACATGATAAGTTCCACAAAACAAAGTGCAGAAAGCAAAGAAAATAGCAGAGTGTGGAGATCTCTGAAGAAGATGTAACAAGGCATGAGAGAAAGCCAGCAGTTCAGTACATCTCCATCAGATCTAGCAGATGTCCAACCTACTTTTGTCTAAGGGGAGGGTACCTGGGTGGGTCAGGGTGATGTTCAAGCCATGAGTGCACTGCTTGAGATGATGACAGGTGAGTTGGTCATTGTGCTACTAAAGAAGAAGCCCAAGCTGACTCCCTACTCTCATCTATAACACCCTTGGGCAGGGCTCCCATGATTATACATAATGCTTTATGGGTGGCTACCCTTACTCATTAATACCGGTGCACCTAAGAGATGCATGTAATCCTACCTCATCTAGAGACCCACACTTGGGCTGCTTGTCCCAGCACTTGCCATGGCATACAAGGGGCTGAAATAACAAACATTCGCATTTTGAGAAATCCCAATGGGCACTCCAAAATAGTATTCAGTTGCTCCTGATTTCTCCATAGCTGGGATTTATCCCAACTCTGATGGATCACATGTGAGCAGTAGGGCATACTTGGAAGTGAATCTTTCAAGTACACTTTTTATGCAACATGCAAACCGGATGTAGCATCCATCTCAGAATAGGGCAAGACTGAAAGAGGACCACTAGGAAGTGGCATAGGTACTGTCTTATACTATGACTCACCAAAATAAGGCTGCAAACTTTGAGGCTCTTTTGCAAACATGAAGTTTAGTGGTAGTACACTTCGATGAAAATTGCAATTTTTTGTCTTCTTGCTTGAAGGAGAACAGATGTCTTATGATCCATTGCAGCATGTATTCTGCAGTTAAAAGTTGAAAACACATATGATTAGCCTTGACATGGCTTCTGCTATGCTGGAAAGAAAGAAGAAAACAGACACCTATCTCCCCTCGGTGCTTCACCTCATGTGGCTAGTGTTTCAATGACTCAGCTTAAAGCCATGTGCCACGCCAGTCATGGCATTCTAAGCCAAGCCATGGACCATATCCAACTTGAACCAAGTCACTTGGGACTATCCACTCCACATGACTTGGTGTGACCTCAAGTTACCCAAGTTACAACTTCAATCAACATTTTGGAGAATCTCTTCCCACCATGTTTCATCGCCATTCTGCATATCCACTTGCCTTGCCTTCAGTTTTTGTACATATTGGCTGTTCTACTACCTCTTCTAATGAAAAATTTTGGGCCCTGCCCTTCTTTGTACTCACCTTTGCTTCATTGTGAATCACAGCTCAATGGGTTTTTAATGCCCTTAGGTTGGATGCTCAGAGGAGAGCACCTTGGTCTTAGCTACAACCTGTTGAACATGATGTTGATCTATATGTTATGGAAATGTCTGCTGGGTAAACCAGCCTTATTTATCAGCAAGTATGGTCTCAAGATTATTCTTCTACAAGTTTATACTCTGCTTACTAATCATAGGAGCACTGTAATCAATGTCCAACTATCTACAAGCTTGCAATGGACATTTTCCCTACACAGGGTACATCTGTTCTTTGTGAACATGTCTTCTCTTCTAGCAATGAGATGGATATGGCACATCGAAACCATCTTTCACCAGAAATGATGGAAGCACTCCAACTTCTCAAATTTGCAATTCAATCCCATGGCAGTCTCAATTTCACACAGAATCTGAGCCGGAAAGCTGAATTTAAGATCCTAGAAGCTTAAACCCATGATAGGGTAGTTGTTTCCAGTGATTTGACTACATTCTAACAGCAGTGGAGGCCACTGTCATTGACATTTAATGAATATCTATATTTGGATCTAAGTCGCCAACTTGCCAACTTGCATGACTGTGGCTTGGCTTTAAGCCAAGCTGCAAAAAGAAAATGACTTGGCCAAGTCATTGAAGTCAAAGCCAAATAAAGCCATGTCAGGCCGCACCAAGCTGAGTCATTGAAACACTACATGTGGCCAAACCTATGCAAGTCCACATGGGAACTTGGTGTGAGATGGTGGAGGGTGAGGTAGATTTCAAGTGACATATGTACTTTGATCACAGAATTTTTAGCAAGGTAGAATCAGGATATTCATGTATTCTAGCTAGTGTCCTCTTGGTTATTGTGCCTTCCTCCAATAAATCTCTGACATGGAACTGGGACCGATGATGTCTGCCGAATTTGCAGCCTGGAGGTACTTTGTCATTTTTGCAATTGGGTTGAACTTCAAGTCATGATCTAGGAGGGAGGCTCAGCACGACGTGCACCCAAATGGCAGTGGGTCCACTGAGAAAGGGTCAGGAATGAAGGGAAGCCATATCAGGATAAATCTGAGATTTGAATATGCATGTATGCTTCACTGTGCAATTCAGAATCTCGTTCTCACTAGAGTAGAACCGCGTTATCAGTCAGGTCCTGGATCTACAAAATAATCACCTAAAATGGATAACGGCAGCATAGGATTTTATTTCACTGTAAGATGAGTACAAGAAGGGCTGTTCCTTGGTCAGTGTACGGTTCACTAGTGTCCGAATTCTAGATCATGCAACTTCTACGGTATGCAACCAGTGACATCGAGAGGTTAAGTCAAAGGTCCAGAAATGTCTATAGCTCTTTCCTAATGTACATACTCATGTACCAAGACATTGTCAGGAATCTGTTGGGCAGAGAGTAAGAGCTCAGGTTGTCCTTCACAGAACTACCTATCAGTAGTGATTGGAGAGTAGTAGATTTTTCAACCCTCTGGTGCAGGTAGTATCGCAAAGCTCGGAGTGCGAGGGTGTCCAGGGTCGCTTTCTGGACCTTCGATGTACCTGGCAATGACTCTACCAAAAGGGAGATGATGTTGCCATAAAGGTTGGGGATTAGAAAAAAAATCACTTGGTCTACTGGTTTGAACATGTTGTTTGTATGATTGATGTGATTTACCAGTTCTGTGCATGGATTCAGGTAACGCAGAAAATGAATGTGGAGAAGAAAGCAAGAAGAAAGAGGGTACTCGAATTTGAATTTGATTCTTCAGCAGTCTCGTGATCACTAGCTGATTTAAATGACATGTCCAATTTTCCGTGACGTTGGAGAAGGCTGCTCGCCCAAGATCTAGAATATGTTCAGAAGAGATGGTTCATGGGAGTTGCACATGTGAGGATGGTTGTGAAAAATGGTAGTAAGGAAGACTTCATCAGGAAAAACCCATTTGCTACATACTTGCCACCCAGGTATACATAGTGTATGTAGCTCTAGTAGCTGTGGTAGCAGGTGTGCAGTGGTATGTAGTAGTATATAGTATCCTGTATATGCCACTGGTAGCTACATACAGACCAGTATACTTGAGTGATAACTACCAAATGCTATAACATTGGTCAGTATTAGAGCTTTTCTTGTGTCCGGTACAGTTGATTATACTCTAGGAAGATAACTTTGGACTGACTAAGATTTGAAGTTATATCAAAGGGTGAAGCAGAAATAAGGAAACATAACAATGAATAAAGTTATTTGAAATATTGTCTATATTGTGAGATGCTTCAGACAGTTACAATAGCAGTGGAGAGGGTAGGCTGACAACGAGCATTGGAATGTTGCGAAGTTCATTTTAAACTCTGACCCAAAGTCTATTTGCATCATGTGCAATATAAACAAGATTACACCATTGGGTTCCAATCAAAGCCAACCACCCTTTCTTCCTTTCCCCCATCTCTGCCCACTGTTCGTCCACTCCTCCACTCTTTGTTGATCGTTCCATCCTCCTTTTGCTTACTGGTATATAACTAGCTAACTAGCTGTCTTATCTCTAATGGTCCTTGCTGCATTTCATGTGTCCTTAAATTCACAGGACTGTTGGGCTGCTGGTGACCAGTGGTGAGTGCCTGTTTCATAACACCATGCCTTCATACTGATTTGTCTCGCTCTGCTTGTAGGAGTTTTATATCATAGATGCCCTGGACTTGAATGTATGTAGTTTGCATTGTTTTAATGCTCATTGCTTACCGTGCACTTAGGATCTGGAATGAGCAGCGAAGCATGGGGTGTAATGATGTTGAAGACCTCTATGTGCGACAGTCATTGCTACTCTACTTTTCCATGTTTTGTTTGTCTCCCCTGAAAGCTCAGTGGTCAATTGTGTTGGAATTTGGCAATCTGGCATTGTGCCGATCTGTCTTATTAAGGAAGAAGATTGAGGAAAGGTATAGAAAGTTCTAGTAAACAGTCCTGTAGTATATAAGTTACTGTAGTGTACATCCTCATGCGTTTGCAGAGCTCAGCCAAGCGCAATACTATTGGCTTGAACACTATGCATACATACTGGGAACAAACTTGATCCCCCGTTTCACAACAAATTGTAAGTGGTATTATCTTCATCAGTGATTAGGCATACTGATCTTTTTATACAGAGATAAAATGCTGGGGTAAAAGCGAAGCAGGTAGTGACTGGTGATCTCTATGATGAAGAGGAAGAAACTTGGGGGTTACAGGCAGATCTTGAGGGAAGACCCAGAGAAACGGATGGTGAAGATAATCGTGACACAGACTGATAGCGTGGGGATGGAATAATAATGTGTACTATCTATTATTATTGGAATAAAACCTTTTTGCTAGCCCATGCCAAGAACTGCTGTACAATTTATAGATTGAATGTATATCTATCGTAGTACTACAGAAAGGAATGGTTGTACTACTGTTGTGAAACCGAAGTACTATGGTAGCAATACATATGTCTCAGTCATAGCTACCTCAGCTACCGGCAGGTATATTCATTTAACAGCAGGCTACGTACTAGTACCTAAATGGGGGGTGTGCTACCAAGGTACCCGAGCTATGTACCCACTGTAGCTGCACGTATCACATTGACATTTTCCTGATGCTTGGATGGAACAACACCTATGATCAAGTATTTGCTCTCACAGCCGCCACATCAGATAAGTACCCTGTTTGGATGCCGAAATCACATCGAATCATCGAATCATGTTGTGGCTCCTTCTTGGAGAGATACTGAGTGTTTTGGATCTCGCACTGTCAGTTTTTTAGGGCAAGGGGTACCTGTCAGCGCTACTGGAAAATAAAGAATATACTAATTTTTGTGGATCCCTTTTCTATGTCAGCCGAGTCTACAGTCATTGCTGATCCCGCATTTTGATTGTTTTACACTTAAGCAAAGGCGCGATTTGTAATCATGTCGAGTTCAACATAACTCTGGTAGAGAAAGCAGATCATATCTCGCGACAAGGAATCAGTTTCATTTCTCCAGTCAAACGTCACCACTATTTTCCACCTAATAAGAGTACTCCTTCCGTACCTCAGATTTCAAAGCCACACGCAGAGTGCCATAGACGTGGAGTTAAGATATCTGCCTATGGAATTACATTGACTTTTGTCCTTTCTTTCGACGGCATGATTTACGCTGTTCGAACAATGTTCCTCCGTCCTCAAAATGATCTCCTCGTGGGTTTTCGATGTCCAGGAAGAGGACACATGCATAAGAAACTTTGAATTCGCAGCGAAGTGCGATCCAACTCGACGAACAAGCACCAAGTTAGTTTTTGAAAACTGTTATCACAACAGATTAAATAACTGTATCATGCAGTGGAACTATTCCACCCTATTCACGGATTGCACTTTCTCATCGACTTGGATGCGAACAAAGCACCAAAGCGAAAGGCGAACCACGGAGTCTACAGTTACAGAACGGACGACTGAGCGATCTAGCTGCTTGATATATATGGGCTCCTTCACCGGTGAATGTTATGTTCGTCTATACCCACTCGTAAATCCACGGTCAAGGAGGCCCCGTTGACCCGATGAGCGTCGCCGTTCGAATGAACGTTGGCCTGTAAGATATCAAGTCAAATTAACTGAAACGCAGCATTCGGGTTACCCGTCGATTCGCAATGACAGGTAGTCAAGTTGTGTATTTCTCAGTGGACCACCTACAGCTAGTTAGTAACCGTTGGTCCAGATTCAGTGGCGGATTAGGCGCAGTTTTCTTTCGCATGGACTTTGCGCCATCTTACAGCCCGGGTATTCGATGAGCCTGTAGAGTTGCTATATACCAGCGGTTGGTAATTGTGTTGTACCAGCACAAGTTACAAAATAGAAAAGGCCGAGATCACCAGCAAGTCGACGGAAAGGATCAGACCATCTTGATTGCAGTGCGATTCCGTATGTCTCGCCGAATCAGTAGAGACATTTGATGGGGAACAGTGAGAATATTCCATGGCGGTGTTGACAAGAACAAGCACACCGAGCGAGAGTAACGATTTTAGACAGAGCCGTTCTACCCAGCGTGGATGCAGCCTACCCACAAGGATCGTACAAGCCCCCCTGATGGATGTAGGCTGAAAGCGAATGCAAACAAAAGATTATCCCTTGCTTCCCTTTCAAGTATAGCGCAGATAAGGCTGGATAAGACTCGGAGACGTGTCTCGTAGCGCACGGCGGTCATAAAATCACAGTGTGCGAATGCTGGTTCCTAAAGAAACGGAATACGGGCCGGTCCGGGACTCTAGAGAGCAGTGGCTGTCACTGTGACCGGACGGACCTTCCTTCTACTCTCAAAGAGTCGAGCTGCTCGCGGCTGGGGGTGTGCACTTCATGCTCACTAAGCGAACTGTATTATTACCCCATCTGGTCTTGGTGCTTGATACAGGGTGTCTTCTAGTTGATCGGGCTGGACTGGAACTACAGTCACAAGATCGACAAGGAACGAAGCATTGAAGATAGGTACTCGCTCCCATGGTTCACTTCACTACCATTTATTGATCCGCGATGCTTTCTAGATTACCAGAATCAATGTGGTCTCCAGTCATCAGATCGTAATGGTATTTTCGAGCGCTCCAACCGGTACTGAAAATTATATGCTGATCCCATGCGAAGGCCAATACCGATAACGTCGTGAATGACTTTCTTGGATAGGTGCACCTAGAGTAGGTGAATTCTTCGCCTTCGAGGCCACCATTTCTCTGGAGATAAACCTACGATATGAAACTGTAGCTCACCGAGAGCATAATGGCAATTCCTACGACTGTCGTATCTGGATTCTGAAGATTGTTCAGTATTGACGCTGTATTAACTAACTTCCACACAATAGAATACCGTAAGTGCGGCCATTAAATTGTAGTCTTTTTGTCTGATCGAATGAACCCACGAGATTGATAACTCTATACACCATCATGCGACCAGACTTCTTGCGACAACGGGATTTCCAGGGCAATTCCAGGGGCCTGTTTTCCCAAGGCCAGTACAAGCGCCTCGGGATGATAGCCAGGATTTATATCAAATTCTCCTGCCGTACGCTCGACACGACAAATATCTTTTTCACTTGCATGCCTGTTAAAGTTTCTGCCACGGGTACGAGTACTCCCGTACTTATTTCCATAATTGTAACTCGTAACTCGTGTACATGCGGGTCAGACCGTCTGTCGTAACCATCCTGCGGCACCGAGTGCATCTCCGCCACTGAACTCTATCTCGCCTTTTTGTGTAGCGTGAGTACGCGCAGAAAAGAATACGCGCAGGTCGGACCGAGTCTAAATTCATACTGCCATTCGGATTTGACCAGGCTAAAGTATTTAAGCGCAGGATGTCTTTCACTTCCTCAGTTGCGGCCGATTACAATGTCAAAATTCGAGGTATACGGGTACGAGTTCCTCCCTGATCCCCCGTTAGGTACGCACTTGTCTCTTCCCTCGGTAACAGCCCCTGCTTATGATGTCCAGGCCGCAACGGGGTGAACCGTGTCAACTTTCAATGCGCGTACAACTACCCATATCCCATACCCGACTTGTCGAGGTATGCAGGGGAGCACCTCGCGAACTACCAGACGCTCTCATCCGGAGTTCAGAATTACATCATCTGGTTCTCCGCGAACGCAAAATCAAAAGGGCAGTGTCTTAATCGAATAACGGACTTTTACCACAAGTGGCACCATCCCGGAGATGTATCGAGTCTATGGTACGGGACAATAGTCGTGTTAAAAGTTGTGTCAGGAGGACGAGGTACATGGACGTACGGACATATAGATGAGAAGGATTTCGAGATAATCCGATGTATGATATAGACGCTCATCGTAACTGCGACGACGCTTTCCCAGACCGAGGTTGAAATTTAGGTAACCAACGTGAGTCCAAGTGAATGACTCAGGAAGAGCAAGATTGCAGTATATCACTAAACATCCGATGTCCGATTTCTTGTTCCTGGATACTCAAGGCCATCTCGCCCCGGTTTCTCACCAGACTACTGGGACTTCTGAGATCAATGATCAAGGTTGACTAAGATTGTCATTAAAACGCCACTGGGAACTGCCCAACGGGGTCCCGCGCGATACCCGAAGGGGCGATCTTCGTTTGATGCTGATCGTACTAGTAAAAACAGAAGAATACAGGCGCAATGCACCCACGTACACATGTGGTGGTGTTCATTCTATCGCTTCCCATCGCCGAAGATAGACGCATGGATACAGGAATTCTGTAGTCATATATTGCTATCACAATAACTTTGTGTCTTTTGTGCATAATGAAGAGAAGAAGGGAGATGTTTTGTCGAGATGGAAAATAGTACTTCGCCCTTCCGGTTTTTGGACGCGGAAAAGGCGCAAATAGTTACTCCGCCGACAATAGCAAAATATCTTATACATCAGAGAACTACTCGATCATCGCGTTTCGAAGGCTACGTGGAAATCGGACAGACGAAAGAAACAAATGAAGCGCCAGACTGCTGTGTAGATATCCCCCTTGAGAGCTAGGCTCTAGGACCAAATATACTTAACTGAATTCATGCCTTGTGTCAATCGCAGAATAACACTGCCCTTCTCTACAGAGTATCAGAGTTAGACAGTAACGAAACATGAAGGGATTAGCTAACAGAAGAGTCAGACAGCGCCAGGAAGCCCAGAATCCTATTCCACGACCACAGCCTCTTATTCCCATCTTGCCTATCCCCCCTCATGTTTGAAGTCTCTACTTCTGGGTGTGGTCTGAACTCCAGTGATTATTCGTGCTGTATTCGAGTAGATAAGTGGCCTTCGCTCTGTGAATCGGACGTAGGTCAGTAGTTAAATGATAGGTAGACAGGATATACATCTTATGGATTCCCGCAGTTCATGGGCTTATGTATACCCATTAACATTAGTAGACGATGGAGGGGAGGTATCATACAATAACGTAGCTCCTCACCTGCACAGCCATCGAATAAACCCAGATACCCTCTGGAATAGAAGTCATAATATGTGTAACGAGCGCACCGTCAATCCATACCAGGCCTTACACTCAATTCAATGCATTGCCTCATCGATTCAAACAATAGGCTGCCGCTTTGTCGCGGGCGCCATTACTGCTGGAGCCACACCGACGATTACGGAAAAATGCAGAAGATACATTCCATTTCACCTGAATGAAGCCACCATCTTGGTTCTGTTTCGATAGAGGATGACGAACTTCGCCAAAATGTCGGGCGGCTATGATATTAGGCGACGATTTAATAACCCATGGTCCTTCTATCAATATAGTGTGGTCAGCAGAAGGGATAACGTAGTGTACGGGTGGACATCGAGGCTCTGTTGGGCTGTGGAGTTGTAAGCTCCAGAAGTCAGGGTTAACGACGCCGTAGGTGGAGCCCGTCTAGCATAAACTGGACGTGACTGTATCAGTGACACAACAAGGGCTGAAGAATTCCCGGCACTTTGTATTCCTGCCTTACCAATATGTATTCGAGAATCGTCATACATGTTCACAAGATGGTACGGTATAGTGATGATAGCACGCGGACGTGATTGATAGATCTATTCAATCGCCACTGTCAGGTGAGGGGGGAGGTGCGCTTACCTCCAATACGCGCTTATCCCAGTCAGCTATGTCAAGGCTAAGCTCCAATCCATTATCACTTAAACGATTTAACTCCTCCAATCCTCCATCATAACAGATCGGCACCTTGAATCCTCTCCCTATGACGTCGATCCTGAGATACTCAAGCATCTGCGAACCAAGTGGAGCACGTCGCGAAACAATCATCTCCACAAAATTAACGTTGAGATACCATGCACAATCATCTTCGACGTTGTCGAGCAAAATCTCTAGTTCCTTCAAACAGGGAAGCAGTGTATGATGGACAGCATCTCCAATACTAGCAGTCTCTGTCATATCTATAAAAAGCGACTCCATCATCCCGTCTGATGCCCTTGACGACTGATTATCACTAAAGCAGAGTGAGACAAGCTGTGGGCATAATTGGAGTATGGGAAGTAAAATTTCGTCCGTCACTGCGTCGATGAAGGAAAGTGTAGTCAGGGAACACCGGGAGCGTTCGACCAAGCCGCGAAGGTGGAATAGGGCGTCAATAGGACACGCCACAACATCTTCTCCAGCCCTGGCTGACGCTAAAGTCACCTCTGTCAAGGCTGGGAGCTTTAGGCTACAAATCAACCCTCCCAGCGACGCTGAAAGCGTCCGAAGCGATTGGTGTACAACCTCAAGATGGTATGGGCCAGGTGAGAGAGGGACGACACTGTGGTGATGGCAGGTAAATTTTAAAAGTTTAGGCACTGAGTCGATGATGTCCAGATATTTCGGTACTATGTCGTGTTCCGGAAGGCGCCTTGTGTCTGAAAATACGACCAAATTCTCGGTAGGAAATGGAATGTAGGATCTCGGATGCATTCCTGTCAATTCCAAGGTTTTTAACTTGGGGGCGATTTCGAACGTGTCCAGGGTTTCAGGCATGGTATACGGTGCACACGTCAGATACACATCCTCAACGCAGTCAATTCTTCCCCGAACGAGAGATAGTCGAGGTAGGAAAGATGGTACAATCGCCAGTTCAACGGATCCCCAACGCTTCGAGTGGCTTAAGAGAAGATCGAAGCACTGGCTCATCTCTTCAGGTCCATCAGTCCGATTGTTGGCGTCCTCCCGAAGGTCACTGAATCCCCGGTATCTGAAGAAAAAATCAAGACGATGGTTCCGACTGCGCTCCAACGCCCGATTGAGAAGAGCCAGCATGTCCTTCTTGGGAGCTGGGATCCAACTAATCACCAACGTGGACCAGATCTCAGGACAGAGAAACTGGACTGCGTCTCTCCACGAACTGCATACCTGGCCTAGACGCCATGGACCTGTTCTAATCTTGAACACGTTGAATCCAAAGACGTGTTTGGCACTGCTCGTAGGTTTCTTCTTGGACGTCCAGCGCAGGATCTCGACGAGGATTTCAGAGAGTAGGCGACGGATTGGAGATAACGCCGCACGGTAATCGCGCCGAATGTCTTTGAGCCGTGTCATCTTGGCCTCCAGAGATGCCGTGGCGTTTCGGAGTAGATCAATCTCGTGCTGGATCTCACCGATAGGAGCGTCGAGGGCCTCGATAGAAGCCTCCAGCTGAGCAGCTTGAAGGGCCGTTGGTATGGCGTTGGTGGACAGTAGTGTAATGAGCTTAGGAGAACGATTGGATGTTGACACCCAATCGTATCTGGATAGCAAGTCGCTGAGGAAAGCGCTAGTAGACTGCTTCGTTGACGTCATGGTAGGACTAAAATGGGTCGGTGAATGGATGAGCCGTGATTGGGGAGGATACGAGCGGTCTTACATATGACTCTGGCGGGGATTCCGATGTTCAGGGTACTGTAAAAAGACTTATGAGACCAGCCCCGATGGTTGGAATGAAATAAGAAACAATGCGGAAGAACAATGGATGAAGATGGCATCAAGATGAGTCCCTTTCCGGCATTTTCCATATTTGAAAATAGTTCAAGGACGCGTGATGGCCATTCAGGATTGTAGCTCCTTGCGTTCAGACCATTGGTTAGCGGGAGAAATCATTGATAGAATCAATCTGAGGGGCTAAGGAAAGAGAGGTCGAAGGGACCTGGATGCTGAATTGCCATTGTCGCACTGGAAACAAGAACATACCCGAATGCAGGGTCTCGGTTCATATCTTGAAGTGTCGTCTGCATGTGACGTAGCCTAAGAAATCGTACGGAGATAAGAGGTAGCAGCAGTGAACTTGATGTAAACGCAAGATCTTCAAGCGCAAGGACAGGACTTCAACTTTCAAGCAGGGACCAGGAAGGCTGAAGCTCTGTTAGATGAGGGTCATCGACGGCGACATTCCGTAACTGGAGAATGTTTGAGTACAGCTAAGTCAAAAACAAAGGATGTGGTGAGAGCATCATCCCTACTGAAATGCTAGATTTTTGTTGCTGGAAGGCCGTTGGAACCGTATCGCTAGGTCCAAGAGAGGCAATGAGGAAGTAGTAGTGGTTGTCCCTAATCTAACTACGGATACACGGAAACGTACGGGAATGGTGCACGTGATCACGGAGGGACCGGACCGTGCCAACGCTCCCACCGTCACATGGACTCGTGATGCCAGTACCGACATCATGACTTAATAAAGTAAGAAAGAGTAACGCACAGAATAAGTTGTAGATCATACCAGTATATTACGACTTCTAAAGAGACGGTAGAAAGAAGTAGACGATGCAATTTTCATGGTGGTGGTCAAGTGGTGGTCTGAGTGACAGTCGTCAAACTTCGTTGACCGGCCGGTAATCTAATTTGACATCTTCGGCAAATCGGTCCGAATGTCCGAATCCAGCTTTCTCTCCGCCCGTCACCATGTCATACAGCAAACCGCAGCCACCTCTGCCAAACTCAAATTCTGTCCCCCGGTTAGTTCCTCCGCCACCGTACAGCGAAGATATCGAGCGTGCAGTGAACGAGACTAGCTCTCTGTATTCTGGTAGGTCACTATTCTTTCTTCGTAGATTCCTTTCATTATCTTGTTCTACAGCGAATTCCGTTCGTTACACAGTCCTAAGGGAAACTACAGAGTGAGTCCATCCATGTTATCCGCCAGGCTGAACAGTCTCCAACTACCCGCTCGCTTAGCGATTATCAAGCAACATCGTCGTCGTCATGCTGGTGCGTCTCAATATTCCATTATCCTACAATAGTTAATTGTAATTTGAAGTAAAACCCTTAGAACAACACTTGTGTTTTCTGTCCTTGCAATCGTCTTTACACTATACCTCCACGAACTGATAAATCGTCGACTCTTTCTCGGCAGCCTTTCCTGGATCAAACTGACTCCATCGATTCAGTGCCTCCGCTATAGCACCCGGGAATACTCTGCTTTGTTGAGGGGTGTACCAAACGACGAGGATGGTCTGCAGTGGTGCAAAGAGAAAGAAATCACTATCCACGGAATACATTTCAAGAGACCGGCACATTGTACTGTCGATGTGGATAACTCGGTGAGGAAATCGTCAATTCCAGACATCGGTTTGACTTATCTTTATTCAGGGGGATGCCAGGGTTTACGGTCATTGGATCGTTGAGTCGAATGAGCCGCGTTGCATGACGACGTGGGAGGATTTTAGTGATAAGGTGCGTCTCTCTTTATTTTGTTTCCTATTTCTGGACTCAATGTGCGATTGTATCCGTAGGGATGCGCAGCTAAGGGATCTCATTACCGCGTAGGTCCATTTATACTCGTATTGTTACACCAATCTGAGGATTTTTCGAAGCGCATCGAAGCCCACATGGGAAATCATCAGCCGCCTTGGGACAATTGGCGGGAGATGTGTTCTACGACTCCCATGGACTATGAAGGGTATCATTTTGATCACCCGGATAGGTGTGATTGGGTAAAGAACTTTGTCCAAGATGTTTATTTTTTCTTACTGATGCTTAAATTTAGAGCTTTTTCGGTGGTGTAACGGGTGTCTGGTTCCTTAAAGACAAAAGTTGCTGATATATTCTTTTCTTTTCCTGTGTTTGCCTCATACTGCTCCGCACCACTTTGTACGTCTATCAATAAATTGTTTCGACAGTACAATAAACTCGATGCTTTTCTTTGCATATACCAGTCAATGCACGACGTGTTTCTTAGATCCGGGGTGTCGACGGACATACGCACATCAAAATTTGACGAAATGTGTCTAAGAATTCACCGACAGTATCAAAATCCGGTGAACGAAAGTCACGCAACCGAGGCGTGATATGATCTGAACACCGGATTCATAAGGCGACTGTGGGGCTTCATATATTGGGATACAGTGATTCTCGGGGACATCAGATAGCGGAGGGGAGTCAGGAACAAGGCTAGGTCAACTCCATAACGAAACTCCGTCCTTAAGACATTCTTCAGGGTGATGAGATTTTTATCCTTGATGCGAGTCGCGTTCATAACACCAGTGCTCAGACACGCTCCGCAATGGCCCACCACTTCATTTTATATTTTCAGTTTCCTTACGCGTTTGGTATTTTATTTTTAAAAAATCATATATCGCGAATATTAAGTCCAAAAACGAGTGTTCCTGATGTAGACGTGTCAGCTCAGTCTTAAAAAAATAACCTCGTTGCTTACACATGATACAGCGTGGGCATATCGACTACTTTTGGAATCGGCGCTTGGGAGGGATCATACGCCAGCCGCTTTCAATAATGCAGCAAAGTTAGGTGTACCGAGACCGGTGGCCTGGAGTAAAGCAGAATTAGTGAAATAGAAATCATTCCTGGGAGTGGATGCGACGTACAGGATCCCCTTAAAAAGGTCGAAATTTCACATTAATGTTGTTTCGGATAACAAAATTACATCCACTTACAGCCAGCTCCAGCGGGGAAACCGCTAGTGCCACCTGAATTATAATCGTCAGTATCCTATAATAAAGGCGCGAAAAATAAAACTTACATCCTGGGTTACTACCAGTAGTGATGTCAAATAACGCAGTAGGGTTCGTGTACAAACTAGTTCATCTTAGTGCCCGCTCTCGCGATGTTCATCTCCACTCACAAGGGGTTCAAGAAGCCCAGTACTGGCTTCCCCGCTGCAATCAGGCGATCGTTGATCAGGGAAACGACGCTCGCAAATATGGGGCTCGAGCATGATGTTCCATTAACCGGGACCGTTTGTCCGCCATACACGATCTCAACATACATACCTTGCGCTGCGACATCAGGAAATCCTCTGCCGCTGGTGTTGAATCTTTCTGCATGGGTGCTACCCAATGCGGTGAGGTATGTGCTAACATCCGAGGCTTGATAGGACGGACGAGCGAAAATATTCGAGAAACCTCCAGCACTTAGTCCTGCTGCAGTCTCGGCTACGCCCTGTGTTGCGCCTACAGAAGTGATGTCTATGCAAATCAAGAAATGGGGTTTAACCTGCGTAATTTAATACTCACATGGACAGACTGCCGGGAATGTGGGAACAAAGGCCGTGCAATTTCGGGCTACGAATACTCAGACTTTGACGGGAACAAAAAAGCGACATAATACAAACGTTGCGAGCCACCGACTCCACCGTCGCCTAGAGTCATTTTTAGCTATTCAGAAACAAAATCAGGCAAGGTAGCTAAAATTTACCTGATGCAAAGAGAATAGAAACGCCACGAGCACCTAGGGCCGCGTAAGCATTACACAAGCGTCTATATACTGTAAGTCTTCTTTGGTATGAACAGGGTTGAATACAGCACACATTGCAATGCTAGATGAGATATCCCCCTCGTTGGAGCCGTAGCTTGTCGTCAGTACCTATATGCATGCCATTAAGATGTGTGATTTTGAATCAATAACGACATACTTGAGGTGGGTCGGCTTCGCCATTGAGGAAGTCAATGATATCGAGGTTACCATCGACACCGTCATTTGTAAGATTACCAACAGAGATGAAAACGGTAGGAACACCGGTGGCAACACCAATAGTATATTCAATATCGAGATTCTGGTTCAGTGTCAGGAACGTCATTTTGAAAATCGAGGTTGGTTAAGCTCTTACGGCTTCAATTCCGGCCTCGTTCGGGTCCTGAGTATTCTCACCATTGTCAACACTCTGGAAAGTAAACGTTGTCGTTGGCGGGATGTCGGGACGGAACGCAGTCAGGAACGCTCGAAGATCCGCCGTCTGCAATGAATGGTTCGTCAGCTTGGGTTGTATGAAAATCGGGGAATTATACCTGGGCAAACTGATCTAGGAAACTAGTAACGGCCAATTTGTTACTTGATTGAGTAGCAGGAACCGAGGGAATACCATAGAGTGCTTGAAGACAGGCGGGTGTGACGGCATTATCACACGACGAAGATGCCGGATTCGCTCGCTCCATCAGGTTAGATGTCAAAGGAATAGAAAATACGGGTTTCGAGCGGGACGTGAGTCTTACAAAAGATGTCATAGGATGCACAACCTCGATGAAGTCGGTTAGGTCTGACGGTATCGAAGCTACCAAAGTACGGATGAGGAGTTCCCCTGTGTCGATATGCACGAAATGTTCATACTGGGCGCTTAGGAGCGTGTTGGCTTTGTCTACAGGAGCGGTGAAAGTTAGCCAGTCATCGAAAGCACCGCCAGGTTTGACATCAGTGATCCCATTCTCGGCAAGCCATGCAGTCACGGCGGTTGCCGCCTCTGGAGTTGGTGCGCTGAAAGCTTTAACCTAGGCAACCATGGTCAGAACATATAGATCTATAGGAGGGAGGAATCAGACCTCCTCGAAGCTAAGGTGCTGCCCGTATAGATCGCTATCTGGTTCGCTGACAGCGTACAAGGCTGTCTTGAGACCAGCAGTATCCCTTGGCGTGAGACCAATACGGAAATTCAGACTATCCTGAGGATCTGCTGCACCCACCCTGACGAAGCCATTGGGGGCGGCATCACGCCGCTCATGCACTGACATGACACGGGGAGCGGGACTGCCAGGCACCACGGAAGAAATTGCGAGGAGAGAGACACTGAGAAGGATAACTCCAAGCATGTTTCTGGACAGTATCAAGTGATGGGCACGGATAATACCCGAAGTCGAACCATGGCACTTTATATACCTGTCCGGAGGGCGAATGATTGTCCACAAATATGCAGCAAGAAGCTGTTCATCCTTGATACGTCGGTAGAGTAACAACAAGTGATAGGCAGAAATAGCTAGGATCCCTTGGCCAAGACGTCAGCCAGTCTTTTCTAGTGAGGGGAAAGCGATCTTGATGAAGAAAGGAGTTCCAGGCGCTGCTGTAGATGCCTTGTTGCACGGACGGTAGGCATGGAGAAACTATACGGTCCAGAGTACGAGAACCCGCTTCTCACAGTATTGCAGCCGAAATACTGAATGGCACTGATGCTAATGGGCCATAGAAGTCCTAGCAATAGATCCCAAATTATAAATAAAGGCAACACAGGATAAGTCAGGGAACAGCATTTCTGGCCATGACTTCGTAAACGCTCTATGAGTTATCTGAATTTGGCTGAGTGCAAGCGCTTTAGTGACCAGATGTGAAAGAAAAAAGATGCAATCACACCGTAGTGGTGCTATCGTGCTTGGACTCCGAACAGAAATACAAAGTCAATAAGTGAGAACGATTTTGATGCTTGGGTTTGATGCGTTGCGGCCCCGGATCAGCCGCTTGCACTGGGATTTTGATACTTGTGTTCTGATTGAATGAGTTTCATCGCGTACCTCGACGAGATTGTCGCAACGATACCCGTCTAACCAAAGTGACTACAACATGATCATTCAGGCTCCAGCAACTTGTGGTCGAAACACGATTTGAGACTAGTACAGCGGGAGAAGGTATAGGTGTATCACTGCTAATCAGAGGAAGAAGGCGATACGATGTGCCGAATCAAACAAGGCATTTCTTCTGACTTTCAGCTCCAGAAGTTTTCCACCACTAAATTTGTTGTCAGTAACAATCACATAAATAAGCAGGCTTAATCACCTCGGCGGTCCGAATGTATCCCGTCCTCCAAAGAAATCTTGGGGCTTGTGGCTGAAAAGGACTTCTTCCCCATAATCTTACAAACTAATTCCGTAATCACTGCGAAGAAGAGGATAAGCTAGGTGCTAGAAGATCAGCACGAGACACTGGAATATGAGAGATGGTCAGCTACTGAAGCGGGCTGACACCGTATACCCAAGACTAGGTATTCGGTGGGGTTGCCTAAGGAGGACCTGGGAACCGTAAGGTTCAGAGTCGGGTTCGTCACGTCAGCACGGGCTGGTGTGAAGCTGGGTCTGAGGGATGAACACGACACGGCCAGGAACCGCCTTGAGCGTCGGGGAACCGGGAAGGTGAAAATGCCGAATTTGGACACCAAGAGGAGTGGAGCTCACAACAATCGGATTCGGGTTCGAAACGGATTCGGTTCCCCCAACTGAGCGATGCTCGATGATTCTCATGTGTATTACAATGGTGTTTAATAGGTACAGGGTCTGCAGCTGATTATAAGGGTGCTAAGTCATCAAAAATATCGGTATCTGGAGGTATGTCCTTGGGTAAGTTATGGCTAATGCGAAACATCTCGAAAATCTCTGCCAGTCTGTCTATATGGTTCTTCTTGTATGCTCTCTATGTGCTCATAGGTATAATCTCCTCCATGCAGTGCCAGTATAGGAGGAAAGCAAGGGATGTCCAGCCACCTGTTGCTGCGACCACCTTGGGTGGGACACCTGCTAGTAGGAGTTCAACGGTGCCTCCGATTCTGAAGCTGTGGCCATGCACATGCACCAGATTGGCTGCTGACCATATTGCCGTGCACTCTTTGAGGAAGGATGGTTTGGAAAGGTGTTGCCATCCTGAGGGTGAGGAGAAGGCGAAAAGAGGGGCATCTGGGGTGATGTCGGTGTTGACACATAAGTGATTCTTCATGGTGGCTACTGGGCATAGGGCATTGTTGCAAGCTGTGAGCACCATGGAGGTGCCTTTCTCCTTTGTAGTCTTCGTCCAGGGAATGTGGCAGTTGGTGGAGCCTGTACCATTGCATAGCATTGCGAATTTGACACTGCTTGAGTGAGTGACGGGCTAGCTTGGAATCTATGTACTCACCTCGTTGCGCGAGTGACATGATAGTCCTTGCTGAATGCTGAAATTGTTGACACTAGCATCTCTCTGAGTCTGCGACATCTGAAGAAGGTGCAGGTGGCTGCAGCCCATACTGCTGTGCCCCAGGGCTCATCTGTGTTGATAGAGTCTCGGAGGGAGAGCAGATGTTTGATGGAAATAGGTGCCCTGAGGGGTCGTCTGTGCTTTGTTCCTTCTTTGTTTGCTGTGACTCGACCCATCTGCACCCAGCGATGGTCTCCATACCAAGGAGCATTGGACATGTCATGCCATGCCTTGAGTCCGGCAAGCCATGTCTTGACTGTGCTGCCCACGACCTTCCCTTTGTATTCACTGATAAAGGCTGCTAGCAGGGCATATGAGGCTGGCATCCGATTGCACTCAGGAATCTCCCAGCGCTCACAAAACTGGGTGAAGTGTAGAAGTCTGGTGCCATAGGTGGACTTTGTGTTGGGTGCATGTGTGCCTCTGAGGATGGCATAGACATTTTCTTCAAGCCTGGGGGGAAGGTCATCAAGTAGTGAGTTGTTCTGGTTGATAGCAAAAGGTGTAGTCCAACAGTAAAGATGGTCGGCTGCTGCAACTGGCGGGTGGAGAGGGTTTGGTGCATGTTGGTTCTGTTTTTTGGGTCGACAAGCATTGGTGATTTTGGGGTAGTCCTGAAGGGACCGTCTCGATATGGTGGTTACTGGTGCATGGGTCGTTGTTTTTGGGGTATCTGGGTCTGGTCTTTGTTGGGCTGGTGGCGAGAATGAGAGTGGATCGAAAGGATTTGAGATGGGACTGGGTTGTCTAGCAGGGCTGGCATGGCATGGAGGGGGGGAGACAGGAGTTGCCCCCTTTGAACCAGCTCTGATTGAGGCTATTGTAGCCTCTAGGTTGTTGAATATGCTAAACATGGGTGATGATCTTGGTGAGCTCCTCTGGGAGCAAGATCAACATGTCCAGTCTATTAGCTGTGGCACCCAGTTCTCCACACAAGATGGGGTCCACCCACTACTACCCTACAGACTGATATATCAGAGTGTATCAGTTACCATTAACCATGATACATCAAACACCTATTCCTGCAGTGACTGATTGATGTATCACCTCCAGTTGCATCCAAAACAGGTCGAAAAAGGGGCCCCAAATCAAAACACCACTGCTTGCTGTCGACAATGATGAGCTCTGCTTGTCCAGACCAACAGTTGCTGCCATGGTCCCAAAGTGTGTATTAGATTGTGCCAGGCCTTCTCAGATCGGGCCAGGGATATTTTGGGATCAGCTGATCCTTACCAGTGATTTATAACTGGTTACAGTTGCCCTGGTTTTATATGTCGATCTGTCATCTACGCTGAATCGCTATATTTATAGTATGACAATGACAATGATATTCTATTCGAACATACAAATTATTCCATTGTAAAAACATCTTCGTTGCTTGCCTCATCCATCTCACCTAGCTCTAGCCATTGTTCTACAAAGTGCCATTTCTCCTCGAAAGATAGTCGGATCGATTTCCATATTGCAGCTTGACGTTTTGCGTACGCACCAGCACCCTCACCAGCATTGATGAGAGCGGCTCCTTTCGCACAGCTCTTGGCATGTGACAGCCACAAATTGGTATCATGCTCAAGGGTGCATTTCACATGTTCCATTTTGACCTTCAGTAGCTTGCATTCCTCATGCCATTGATGTGCTTGAGCATGAGTCTTGCATCACTCAATTCGCAAACCTGTAAACACAGATAAGAAATACCAAATTATGCAATAAAGAAGTTTGACATACATTCTTGGACACCTTCAGGCATGTCTCCTAGATGTGAGGAATACCAGATCCAGGACATTGTTCGATTACCCTCAGAGATTCCTACTTCATCATCGGCTATTCTGTGCACATCTGAATCTTCCAAAACACGTAATTGTGCTTGCCAGCCCCACTCCCCCAGCTCCGTTGACACTACTGTTAACCATTTTATGATATCGCAGTAGTATTGCTTCACCTGAGTGATTCGTGCATTGAGATCCCAGGTTGTCTTGTGACATTTCAGCCTTTCCTTTTGTGTTAGAACATTGGTATCACCATCTTTGTAAGCTTTTGACAAAGATAGCAGCTGGCTACAAATAGTATGAAGAAGATCATACCCCTGGGCAATGCATAATCTTGATTCAGCACAAACCATGCTCTCGTTGCAGGGATGAGCTGGTAGGATTGAAGATGGAAGGTAGAGAGGAAGCAAATAAGCAGGAAATGATGGGCCATCACCTTGATTATCTTGGATTTGTAGTGTTTGAACTGTTGGTATGTGTGTTTCTTGGACTACAAACCATGATTCGATACTGCGACAGAGTCAGTTAGACTTTTTGAGGACTTGCACTCGCTGAAGGTCCATAGAATGAGCTCCAAGCTCTTTGTTTAGATGAGAGATTCTCCACCTATGGAACTCTTAATAAGATGTGTGAATCAAAATATAATTTTGAATGTGTACTGAGATGATTCTAGCTGGATGCCTTGAGAGATCATACCCTTCAGTGATGTTGTATGTAAAGTGTCTCCATTGAGCCCAGCCATCTCATCTTGGGCATCTTCCTGGGCTAATTGAAGATGCATCACTGCTTCTGTCTTACCTAAAAGCTGTCAGCTTCATAATATCTCAGCTATACATCAGTACTAACTGGCGACGGTCTGAGCAAATGGATTAGGCTTATTCCTATCAACCTCCCAAGCCTCCACCATTTCTGTCCATTTTGCAACATCACTCTGAGGAAGAGATGCTGTAAAGTGTTTGAATCGATCTTCATGCTCAGAAGCCTTGGGCACAGTGTCCTTAATCTTACAAAGAGGGTGTCACCTAGTATAGCATTATTAGTCATTGTTAGTTATAAATGAATGACACCATGTACATACCTTGCGACACATTTTTCTGCCAATTAAAATCTCCAAAATGTTGATCCAGTTTTTCATGTCGATGGCCAGGCCCCATCTCTCTTGTTGAGGCAGCAACACCATTAGAAATTGCCCAACTGCGTTCCGGTGCTTCTCCATCATTCTTGCCGACATGTATATGGAAACTCATACAATACCTCTCCTGGCAATCTTTGATATGGCCTGGCAGATGAAACTTGGGAACCAGATAAACCTTGTTAGGTATTTTTGGTCACATGATGTCACTGTAAATGTTGATCTGCTCCTCAAGGTTAATGGACCATTGACATGCAATATTGTAAGACATTACAATGTGTGGGACACCATTGAAATGTCTGACAGTGGTTAGGTAGCCAAAATCCATTTCGACTTGACTATTAGAATATATTTAAGAATATAGCAAAATATGGTACAGGGAAGAAGAGCTCACGTCTCACCAACATGTAGATCCACTGTACATAGTGGAAGCTTTAGTTCATGATGTGTACACACCATGCCACCTACTCCACTAGCTGCTAGATCTCGTGTTCGGATGCAACTTCCCTTATCACCTTTGGTCGCTTCATGGTTGCTACATGAGCTTGGAGGTTGAATGATTCGCTTATCAAAGTCCTTCAGATGCTTGCGAAACATCTTGGTGTCTACAAAATATGCGAGTCCCTTGCTTAGGCCTGGCTCCTTGTCTTCACTCAAAACATTAAACCTTTCCAGCCGGAAATTCACATCCATCCCAATGTAAAGGGTATTTTCCCATGCATTGGGGCTAAATTGATATTAGTTAATGGTCTCGAGGCCAAGGGAAGACGCATACCCACCAGGATCCACATGTTCTGGTATATTAACCCCAGGGCATGGACATGCCAGGCACTCCACAGCACATGATCCTGGCTTGGCAGCCTTCCATCCACCCAGCTCATTACCAATGCCTGCCCTTTTCAGAAGTCGAATAAAAGACCACTCTCATACTACACAGATGAAAGCATCAAAATTATCCTAGATACTTGGTTAGTGAGATCTGTGTATAGAGCAATTATATTCTTACAGAGAGTGCCATGATACCTGTATTGTTGGTTAAGCAAACAAGGGAATGATAATACTCATATGCTGATATCTTTCCCATGAAAGTAAGCATTTGAAACTGCTCTAAAGCAGCAGTTGTGACAGTGGTGTGTGGTTCTGTATCTGTCACAGGGAAAAGCCATGAGGCCTGGAGCTGCAGGGCAAATGAACATTTCCACATACAGCTACAAAAATCGAGGGCGATGTTGTGGATGCCATTGGTGTCAATGATAATAAAATGATTACTGAATGCTGCTTGTGGATGCGGGCATACTTCTCCAGCAAGATGTCCTACTTGATATCTCAGGCTAAGCTCATGAAGGGGAACTTTATCAAAGTAATTACTGTTCCAACACTACAAAATCTATTAATGGCTGATATATCAAAAGACAATGGCGTACATACCTGAATCACATGGGTCAGACGTGCCACATGTATTGAAATGATACAGGCATGGCAAAACAATCTTCCGTCTCTGCAGGTAATGCAGTGGAAGGGGCAATCTGCATCCTCACAGGCAAGCACCGTGCAGTAATTCTGAGAGATAGCATCCCTGCAGCCCTCCCTTCTCAAACTTTCTGCTATGTAATCGTCCATGCATGCACTGAACATTAGGAGAGGGTTGTACTAGTAGCAAATTAGATATTGTATTTTGATGCCAAGCTTATAGAGAATGTTCTCACTATGCAAATATGCCATCAAGGGGCTGTTGCGATGTCTTCAATGTCACCAGCCATGGCAAAGGCATAAGCTTCAGGATCTAAATGATATTCATCATATGGAGCAGTGTGATCCCAGTCCTCGAAGTCGTCAGATCCAGGTAGAAGTTCAGGGAGATCATGAAAATCCCCAGCGGCCATCCATTTTCATTTCTGGGGAGATACCGAAAGACGGACAAAGCCGTGCTTGACAGAGGAACTATACATTGATGGACCTGCGAACGACCAAGAATGGTGATGATGTCGGTGGTGAGCTGGGGCAGTATTGGTCAGGTCAGCATACAGCTCAATGGAGTGACTGTTCCACCCAATATGGTGCTGCTTGAGTTTGGCCTTGGGGTTGCAAAGGACAGCCATTGATGACCTGTGACAAACTAGGAAGACGCTGAGGCAGACACAGAGAAGGTGCTGATAGTATTTGGATATTAGCAAGGATGTATAAGAAGAAAATACCATGAGTTCCTTGAGTGTGGCCTGCCACAGTAACTCGTTATCTAGCTCATATGAACAGAGTCTTGCAATGTCTAGAACCGAAGTAAATCAGATTAATTTGATACCATGTGTGTCTAAGGGATATCTCGGTCTGCTGGCAAAGCCTGTAACGTGTGCAAATGTGCTGGCTATGAGCTAGGCATCTTGTGTGACACTCTTCAGATTCCTTCCACCAGTGGAGATGTGCTTGAACTGCACACTTGCAAGCCTTGACTGCATTCGACTTTGCGATCTCCTTGGCAGTAGGTCCTTTGAAGAGGTCAATTCATCACATGTGGGTCATCTTAAGAGGTCGACACATTGACTTTCAAAATTCATAGTAGCGATGGCTTGACTGCATGTATCTGGGTCCAGAGTGTCGAAGAGCCATTGAAGAGCATATCGTACATGCTGTAGAATAGGAACATTAGAACAAACTCAAAGAATAAAAACTTCTTTGTGCACCTGGCAATGATCCAGTGGTGGCCAGTACAGCATGTGCTGCTGCCATATAGTCTCGAACCATACATCACTGAGCGCTGCAAAGTCACCAGTTTTGAGGACATGAAGGTAGACAGTATTTTTCACAAGAAAATCTTGCTTGTCACATCCAAATCCTGTCTGATAAGGGAGGGGAAGAGGTGAGGCCATGGGTGTTTGATATAACTCTGATATGGCTTACTGTGGTTGTAAACCCAATGTTTCAGGTTGGTTCCATCATTTTGTCCTGTGATGAACACGAAATCAAATCAATCTGCTGAGGCTGTTTACTGTGCAGGCTGACGAGAACAACTCACATGCTCTGGTTCATCTGGCCCAGTCACTGATGTCATTGACATTGAAGCCGAGACAAAAGTTTACTGATTTTTAAGGTCAATTCACCCTTATCGGTCTGGAAAACCTTCCAGGGAGACTGACAACACTGGTATTTTTCAATATCACCCACTTTTCTCTCTAAAATTGAGCCCTAGAATTTTCATCAGACAAAGCTCAGTTTTGATGCAGCCTTTGATCGAAACTATGCACCTTGATCAGTATCCTCAATGCCTGTGTCTGTGGGACACCCTTGAAAATACAAAACTCAGGAAGATCAGCATCAAGCACATGCTGAAAGCAGTGCTAGATCCTATGCTAGGTATGCTGTGTCTTAGAGCTACCCAAAATTTACTGAATTGTTTCTTAGGCATAAAACAAAAATCAATAAACATTGCAAATGGAAATATCAGGTAGCACATCCATGGGTACCTGTCAATGACCAAGGACCCCTTACTGATAATCTGTTCTAGACCTTTGCAAGTTTTGGCTGCCTTGACACATCAAAATATATTGCAGCCCCAAACAATATACGTATTCTCTCTTACAATGGAAACTATTGACATATACTTCATAGTATTAAATCTCTAACCAAGCGCATACTCGATTGAGCCCTATGCAAGAACGATGACTTTCTAACTCTAGTGGATTGATCTCCTCATGCATACACAGAGAGATTATACCTCAGCTTTATGGAAACAATAACTTGCTCAACACCTCGCAGAGACGATGACAAACTTTGTCAAGAGTTGTTGAAGATTGGGGAGCTTATCAACAATGTCACCACATTCGAAGATAGGATTCTCAATGCTGCAGGGGTGGGCAATGATCTTGCAGAGGTACAGCAGATCTGGGAGGGGATGCAAGAGGTCAAACATTGGCTGGAGGATATCTTGTGTGGTACACTAGAGGGGGTGGACATCTTGATGAAGGCTTATTGGGACGAGACATTATTGTTTCAACTAGCAAGTTAGATTTCATTGCACTCATTGTGATTAATACAATAGCATATCGATATTGTACATAGTAACAGTGATGAAAGATAACTACAGTGAGAGAATACCCTATCACAACTCTAACCATCATCTTTGTTGTTGGCCATAGCATTCGCATAATGAGCACAGGTGGTGGCATGGGAGGGATGAGGGAGGTAGGCAGCACCATTAACATCAAGGACCAACAGAGCCATGGCATTCCTACATAGACATGGATTAATTAATGCTATCAATGATTTAGAGAGCGACATGTACCAGCCTTGGAAGATTCCAACCTGGTAACCAACAGTGACAGTATACCACACACTCCAACCAGTGGGGTGTATGTTCAGGCCTCTTGATCATGTTGACTGTCCTCGACTGGGTTTGATAGGCACTGGGTGCTTGCTGGGTTCTGAGGGTGGCTCGCGATGGGTCTCTGAGAACATTGGGGGGGGGGGGAGAGTGAACGTCATGATGGAGAAAAGATGAGATTGGACTAACCTGGGACTTCTGCAGCTGACATAGCCACGTCACCCACACTTACAGTAGCCTCACCACCACTTAGGGATGAGGAAATGGGGGGCTGATTGGACTCACTTGTCTGAGCTGAAGGAGTGGGTCCAAGTGCAGTAGGCAGTGCAGCTGGAGGCTATATCAATATGTGATTGGTTGCAAATTTGCTGAGAGAAATATTACCTGATACAAGACCATGCTCCTCTAGCGCTAGGACCAGCTGTGATAGTTGAGTGCTATCAAGACTATCCAGATAACATTTTGGGCTTGGGGGCATCATTGCTGACCAAATTTATGCCTACAGGCAAATCACTGAGTGAAACAATGATACCATGACTGTACAGTTTTGTGGGATATCCTGCAGGAACTTCTGCCAGTCAGCTGACATCTGGTTGATTTCTTCTGCACAGAAAAGTTTTATGGTACATCACAAAAAAGGTATGTTTGTGGAAGTTTTCTAGATTTCTGTCATTGCAGAACTAAATAATTATCCTAGATGGCCCCAGCCAGCTGGTGTACACCTGAGCAAAGTGCCTGGTTCACAAGCCAGCTGGTGAAATTCCATCAAGCTTGCCTTGAAAATACTGTTGGGGAGTTTCTCACAGCAGCAGTTAAGAAATTTATGACGTGTTGGCCATTACCTGAGTGCACAGAAACCATTGCTGGCAATAGTCTGGAGGATATCACAAGATGGGCTGCACAGAATTTGTATTATCAGAAGCGGAAAGAGGTGAGGTTATTTCATTGATGACATGCATACATACTGATGCAAATATTACAGCAAATCGAGAACCAGTTTAATAATAACCGAGGCAAAGCTTGTGTCGTGGCTGCCACCACTGCTAGCAGCAAATCATTGTTCACTTCCCCCAAAAAGAAGGTAGTATATACCTTGCAGCCACAGTGCCATCTCCGAGCAGTTCAAATATACTCTCAACATTACTACACAGACCACATGCAACCTGCTGTCAAGAAAGGTATCTGACTGTCTTCCAACCCCCTCTCCTGTGGTCAAAGGCTCACTATCATCAACAAAATCACTCATGATACCTTCCAATCTGAAAGCAAAGAAATCAAGACCGAGATTTTGGACACCCTAGAACAGCTATGTGAAGAGCAAGCTGAGGCTTCCCAGAAAGGAGAATGAACTCCAGAAGACTACCTTGAGTGCATTGTTTGGCATTTTCCCTCTCTACAATAACTGATATCCATTCAATTTTTCACAGTGCCATTGATGGTGCACCAGCTCTTCTGAATCGCTTCCTCAGCGACCTCACTCTACAGACTGGATGGTGGTTTTCAGTCATTGCAGGTGGTCCAGATCCAGCAGATGGGGGAAACATATGTATTGGAAGGTCAGTTTAATTCTTGCTAGCATCGTCAATATCTCATGCATAGCCAGTTTTCATGTGGGTGTTAACAGGCACAAGAGAAATTTCGAGGACAAGTACATGCATCACTCTGTTGATCCTAAGGACACCACCTCTCACCGCATGAACTTCGAGGATGGGGTAATTGCTCCCTATGGACGCTTCCTCAAGACCTTGTTCTGTAAGTTTTCTGACTGTTTCTTATGGAGAGACAAAGGGCTGACCTTTTTTCATGCAGCACCAGAGGTTTGAGTGCAGCAAGCCTGTAACCAGGTGGACCTTGAAGCTTTGAACAAGACCCTTCACAACACAGAACCTGACATGACACCCGGAATGTCAGGCCTAATTTTGATGCCTCCTTTGCCTCCTTTGCCTTCCCTTCCTTTGTGCCAACCACCATTGACACCGGTTGCTGCCACTCCCTGCATGGCATCTACCCCAGGTCCTGTATCGACTTTGTCAAGTCTATACCCCTCTACCCCCACCCCTGCCGATGTCGACACTGTGAATTCTAGCATCCTTCTGACTAGCCATCTGACTGAGTTGATCTTATCACCTAGTGGGAGCAGCAAGGAAAACGGTGGAGACAAGTTGGACCCCCAACTATTCTGGCAAGATGCTACGTTCGGTCAGGACTATTTCGCAATGGGGACAACCAAGCATGACCGACTTGCCTACAATGAGCTGTTAGGTCGCGTAGTCCTCAATCATGAAGGCAAGAGCTTCCCTTTGATGGACGCATTGCTTGCAGATAGTGATGTCAACCTAGGTACCCCCCCGGAACCCATGTTCCAACTACTGCTGTTGCCCAGCCTGAACCGAGAACATATCGACGAGGATGAAATTGACGCTGGCAAACTCACCCCAGTCCGAAAGCGACACCACAAAGCGGTTGAGGGACATGGGGCACAGCTGGGAGAAGAAGAGTCGGCTGGTGTGGATGATGATGGTGGAGAGGACCACAAGTGGAGGATGAGCAAACATGTGCAAAAGCCGCCAGCATCCCATTCAGCGATTGCTGCTGGATGGCTACCCTCAGCTGTGCAGTACCTCTCAGATACCAATCTCGGCTCTGAGTGGTTGGATCTCCTGTGTGCTTGGCAGGCATTGGAGGGGCTGATTTCAGGAAGCAGGTCGCCAACGAAGGTATGTTTTTAAAAAAATTACCTTTCTGCTACCAAAACTGATATCGTTTTAGGGTTGACTGGGCGCTATTACCTCAAGACCTTTGTCGTTGACCACATGGCTTCAAAACCACTGCTACAATGTATATCCCCAGTTGCCAGCATTGTTCTCAGAGGAGTTTCTCACTTGGTGGAACACTTTGCAGCCGATTTGGCAATGATCCAAGACAGGTCCCCTGCCTGTGGTTAACTACAGCCGTTCACTGAATAAGGCCCTGTGGAAAGGTGGTCAGAATGGGCTTGGCACCATGCTCATAGGTCTCATGTGGTGGGGTCAAGGAACTTTATCAGCCAAGGAGCGTAATCTTTGGAAAGCAACAGTGGTGGACATCCATGCTTGTATTCGTACATTGCTGCCATTGCCCTAGGTAATCTCTTCACTTTATGTTATCTTTTAGCATTATTCAGTTCTATTTCTTATAATATATTTTGTCGCTTTCGTTTACTACTATCTGTAATAATACAATAAAAATTTGTGCCAACTGTATGTTGAAGAAAACAAAATGGCATGACATAAGGAATAACAAAGAACAAATGTAGAAAAAGTGTGCCGTGACCCAGGTTTCCATGTGATCTGGTTTTGGCACAGTATGACTGTTGATTGCAGATCCAGGGGAGAGCAAAGACTTGATACACAATGTCCATCAATTGATTTTGATCCCAGGGTTAGCAATATTTATAGATGGTTGTCGGTACATATTTTTAGATAGAGGAGTGCAGCATAGGGAGTGCTCATTGATGGGTAAGGGCAGACAACTGATGTCCAGTGAGCAAGATACTTTGGGGATGGACAAGGTCACATGATCCCCATGTGCAGCTGATATATTGGACCATTGACTGCAGAATCAATGCTTTGATACATCATGGCCATGTATAACAATCACTCTTTGATGTATCAATACATTAGGTGGCCTTGGTCCACTGGGTTCAACTTGGACTCAACATATTTGAAGGAAGGGAGGATGTTGGCAGCTGACAAGGCTGCATAGGTATGGCGAATGGAGAGGTTGATTGACCAGTTAGGGCATCAACCCTTCATGTGGGTGCCGATGGCCCCATAGTTATCTGAATGTATGAGAGTGTGAGCATCGCAGGTGCCCATCTCAACAAGAAAGTAGACTACAAGCTTGATTGCTAGTGATTCGAGCCAGCAGATGTCACGGCCTGGTTCTTTCCAGTCTGGGGATAGCTTGAATGTGGCCCATTTCCTGTCAATGACCACTCCGATGCCCCATGAAGTGGATGCATCGACAAAGATGTTCATGTTGGTCAACAGAGATCGTGGCTTGAGCTGTCTTGTGAAGCCTGACCTTGAAAGTGTATCCAGCCACCATTTTAGATCTGTTATCATGGAGTGGGGTGGGTATCTGGTGGTGAACTCATTGCCCTTGAAAGAGGCTGTGAAGTTGGAGATGGAGGGGAGTCAAGATTGTCCTTCTAGGTAGATGAAGGCGACATGGCAGAGCGAGCCATGGATCTTGTCGGTCTCATAGAGGGAGCATGGGCATGAGCTGAAGCTGTTGATGAAGAGCCTTGTGCATTTGTGGAACTTCAATCTCTTGTTCTCCAGCAGACTGACAAGTTTCTGTGGGATGTCCCACAGGAAACTGATGAATGTTGTCACGAAAAAAAAAGTCTTTGTCGCCTTTCTTGGTGTGCCATGGAATGCTGAGCAGAGCTATTTTCGACATCATGAGAGCCTTGTCATAGTCATATCTGAAGTTTCCGACTTGAAAAGGGCCATTATCTGAAGGAAAACGGAAGTTCTTGAGATCATCCTCATATTTAAGTATGTGTGCGATGCCCTCAAGTTGCCAAATATCCACTGCTGCATTGGAAATCATGCCTGAGTTGCTGCTGGTGGATGCTGCACCGAAAGGATGGGCATGGTCTATGTAGAATTGTCCCAGACAGCCTGAGAATGTGAGACGGATTCTTTGTCTAGCCTGGATCTGCATACCTTGGACTACTAGGAATTGCTTGTGATGTGGGTGGACTGGGCACGTCCTATGAAATTTTGCTATGTCTAGTGTGCATGCTTGAGTGCCTGGCGGAGCAAGTGAAATCTGTGTAAGGAGCTCTAGTCAGCTTTGGGTCTGGATTCTGGTAGGCTGGCAGGAGTATGATGCACTGAGCAGTTGCCCTCATGAGTGCTTGGCTGAACTGGGCACCTGTGTGCTGTGTGCCCTGAGACTCACCTGCTGGTGCGAGGTGGAGTCTTCTCGAGGGCAAATGCTGCCTGGTGCAAAGCATGGCTTGGAAGGATGGATGCACTTACTATGTCTGCTACCCTCAAGGCTGTATCAAAACAGGTAGGAAAGTCCTCCTTCGCAATGTAGGAGTTGACTGAAGAGCAGAATTTTGCACCTTTCGAGAGGTGGCAGCAAACTCGTAGCTTGTCTGGGATCCCTGGACCTTGTGGCTGCACTGCAATGATGAGGGGAGAAGACTGGAAGGGGCCTCAAAGTATGCACTCGACTTGTTCTTTGGTGAAGGGACTGGACATCCTGGAGGCAGCAACCTCATCTGCGAGGTAGGTGTCGACTGCGCCGGCATGCTGGAAACATGATGGGTGATTCAGGAATATCTGTGAGTGATGTAGTTCTGGCATGATGCCGAGGGGAAAGCCATCATTGAGGTTCTGGCATAGATCTGGATAGTCATCTTTGAGGTCATGTTCATTGAGCAGGGAGCTGAAGGCTTGGACATTGTAAGGGTGGATAATTCTGGAGAAGAGCTCATCATCGGAACATGGTACAGATTTTAGAGGTGGACAATGTATGATAGTGGGAATGAGACAAGTATTAATGAGTTTGGGCAGGATGGCTGTAGCTAGGAAGGCATCGATGTCAGGCATCTCAATTGGAGGTGCTGGTGCAGGAGGTGGCCATGTGATATTTTCTGCAGAGACTGCACATGTGTAGCCAGTCATCTCCATGTATGCATCTGGAGCCTCCTTGGTTCCATTGGATGCAGATGTGCTTAGCTCCATCTGGGGTCCAGATATCTTTGTCCTTGATCTTGGCCCATTTGGCTTTGTCCGAAACGCTGCCATCATAGTGCTTGGTGAAGACGTGGCCCCCTCCATAGGCAAGGCAGATGAGAGGGGGGTGTCTTCCCTCTGCCCTGTTGAAAGGGACATGAGCTACCGCCAGTCCGGGGGGGATATGGAGTATAGCTTGACTGTTGGTTATGCTGTCATGATTTGGCAGCTCTTCTGGCTGTCTCGGCATCTAGGGCTTGTTTGTTCACCTCGGCTAGCTGGTCTGCTAGTTGCTTGGCCATCTCCTCTCGGATGTGGTGGGCCAGCTTGAAACACTTATATTTGGCAAAATAGTAGGACGACTCAAACAAAGTGGGGGAGATGTGATAGTTCATGCGTTCCTTGCACTCGAGGTCACACCAGGCAGGGTACTCTTCAACCTTATCAATCTGCTGGTTGAAGAAAAGGAAATGTTTCTTGTAAAACCTGGCCTGTGTCCCTAGCAAGCCAGCTGGATCTAGGGCGACGATCAAGTGGAAAGTTTTTGGATGGGCAACTGTATAATCACCGAACATCATGTCTTCTTCTTTCCCTAAGATCTCGTTGAGCTTCGGGATGTCGATGATGTAGCATGCCTTCTTGCCCTTTTCAGGGTTCACCTTGGTGACTGGTAAATGGTAGGCATGCACATTTATGTACTGCAGATTTTTGTTAGTGAAGTAATGTAGGGGAACGCTGCAAAACGCATCTGTATCTTTCAGCAGCTGATGTATCTCTATATCGTTCTGCTGCCCCAATACTCTGGGCTTCTCCACTCTCTCATCACATGCCTGTTTCTTGGTAGCAGGGTCCTCACCATTGTTCTTCCTCTTTGCTGCCTTGTCAAGTTCTTTGTCTGCAACCTCTTCTGCAGCCAGCATGCAGCACAGTGCCTTCGGTACTCTGGAGAAAGCTGCCAAGAAACTCAGTACCTTCAGGGCTCTGCGTTCATGTGATTTGATGGTGATTAGCGACATGTCATCTGGTACCAGGTCAGGGAACGCATCAGGGTCCATAGCCTGTTCTAGGTGAGCTAGGGCCCAGTCCTCATTCATCTGTTCTATCTCAGTATTCTTCTTTAGCCTTTGGCCCAGGGTCAGGCCTTTCAGCAGCAAGCGAATAGCCTCCATCTTGTGAATTTGATGGACCCATGGAGGCGGCTGATTCAGCTCGCCTGCATTGGTGCTGTCAATCTGTACCATGATACGTCGTCTTGACGGGGTATATGCAAGAAAATGGAGAGGAACAAGCAGTCATGAGAAACGATGTGGCAGCACAGAGCAGAGAGGCATGGCACCACATGTTTCTTCGACATGTACTTAGCTTATCACGGAACTAGAGCTCGAGGAATGATGACAATATTTTTCAACCCATCATCTCCCAACTACTTTGAATATCACTCGATTGAATGTCCACTGTGCCATCGGCTGGCCATTCGTGGTGAAAAACATTTGTCCAGAAACTGTGTTGGGTCTTCTAGTAGACAATCTGCTGCAAAAGTGTGTGCCTATACTGTGTGTCCAGCATACAGACAATACATGAGATTTCTGTTGTCTCCTACCTGCACATTGCACCGGCTGTCTTTGCAGGGTTTTGCTACACACCACATGCATTTTGTCCTGCTCACTGACAACCACACCTAGCAGGTATTTTAGTCAAAGGTCATGAGGCTGTAGTAGTAGCAGTGGTGCACACCATGACTCATGGCACCATTGACTGATATTATGATATATCAACTGAGGCTGCGAGAATTTTGACCAATAATTAGCGCTCGGTGTTTTGAGAATATCTCGAAAGGTATTCACCATCTGGTATTTTCTAATGCAGAACAGTATCATCCTGAAACTGGAAAGACTTTGGACAAGGATTCAAAGTAGAATTAAAAAACGATATCTGGCTTGATTGAGAGTGAGAGGAATTTTGAACAAGTCTCACAGTTCCAATACTACTCGTTGGATGGGTTGGACGTACTTTCAAGCTATAAAATTGACGTCCTGATAGATGCTCCTGTAGTTCGAAATATTCCCAGACCGAATTGCAGCAAAACAAGAAAGCATAGATGCAGTGATTGGATTCCTGCCTCAATAGAAACATTGACGAATAGTAATCAGGATTTCATTGAAGGATTAGATACAGAGAATTAGGACAATGCTCATAGAAAGTCACCCTGAGTGGGATGTCTGGTTCATGGTCTTAGGCACATATATCAGGGCATTGTATAGGTGAATAAGAAAAGACTGCAAAAGACACATTAGACAAGGAGCACACCACAGAGGATAGACATGCTCACAGTGATATTGTACTATGCCAGATACACAGGCAAATGGTCTTCAATGACAGTCAATTGTGTGTGCTGCAACAACTATGAGACAATGGCACCGACGACATGATTTTTCTCACAGCATCGCTCCGAATTTCCATGCTTTCCTAGCCTGCTGGTTCGTCGAATTGGGCCCATCGTTGCTTAGCAGGAATAATTAATAACTACTCAAGGACAAGGAAAGCATTGAAATGGCGCACCTGTATGAGTGAGATGTTGGACAGTGCATCTAGCTCTACTTCTCTCCTTGCATCCATTATCAATCTCTCCAGGACGGCTCCGCCACAATCGACAGCAGTCAAGTTCATTGATATGACTGGCGCGTCCTCATATTCGCTGCTTGAGGTTGAAAGATGTGTTGAGCACTACCTGGCTGGGTGATGGTCATTATCGCTGTGGTCAATGGGTCAAGGTAAGAAACATACCTTCACCAAGTATCGATACACAACATGAGTCAGTTAACTTTTTGACTGACATGAGGTGAGACAAGATTGAGACAGATGGTGGTAGCGGTAAGAGCAGAACAAACTCCGCTTCAACATCCGAGTGGCGATGGACGTGGTGTCTTCAGAAAATATTGGCTCGATCCGGCATCCTAGTTGGGTATATGCACTCCTCTTCCCAGTACCATCATCGATCCTGGATTCCCGTCCTACATGGTGACACCATTTTTAGTCTTACTGCCATCCATAGTCTATCGAAACTGGATGCCGGTGGATAATCAAAAGCTTGCCTATGGCTGTAAGTGATCCTTCCTAGCAACTTCCTATGCCCAACATTCAGGTGCATAGTGAGTGATTCAAAATATTTACTATACATTGATATGCCATTATAAATATCTGTGTTGACATGTACTCCCGGCATCTGATAATATATCTACCCCACTCGACCACATATAAAGCTGTGAACCCTTCACAACCAAATGGGTCGCTCAGACTATGGCATCATGCATAAAAATATATAAAATCAGATATGACATTCTAAGAAATAGCCAATTCGATGGGTGCAGTTTCGACATTCGGGACTTCTTGAACAACTGGGGGGGGTGAGGGTATAGAATGAATGAAGTGTGGAATCAGTGATGCTCTTAGCCTCGGGGAATTCTGAGATAGGAAGGGGAGGCACAAGAGTTAGCATATTCTTTATTTGCCAGAAGTGCTGACAGATCCCATCAGCATAAGGTCCTGGCTCTTGCAGTGCAATTTTGTCAATGAGTTACAAATCCTTGCAAAACACATCACAACCTCACTAATTGTAGGTCTCAGAGAAGGGTCAGCTTGAGTCATGTCATCAACAAGTGGCAGAAGAAAGCCTAATGGTGGGTGGTTGTGCTGGTGTTCCAAATCAGTCCAGAGAAAAAGAAGAAATAGACAGAGCTTACTATTTCAAATGGGCCAGGAGAATTATGCGTTTGTGTGATGCATTTATGCATTCTCGTGTGTTTTGTGCATTGGGGAATTGTGCGTTTGATGTGTTTCGTGCGTTTTCAGTCTGACTAGTAGTGAAATTAAACTGCTGTAGAGGCATTTCAAGCCAACAACAATCATGTATATATATCATAACTCACATTATAATGTCATTGGTCCTTGTAGCATTCATTCAGACCTCAGAAAATGCCCTGGATGTTGTTCTGTAAGGATAAGTCAGCACATGTCTTGAACACATCTCGCATAACAAGTCAAGATATAAAACACATCTCACAAATCTTCTCACATGCATTGTTGAACACAATGCACACACTGGGACAAAAAATGCATGCATTCAAGATCAAACACATCCATGCAGGTGACTGTGATCCAGTAGCGGCAGTTGCTGGGTCCCTGATTCTTTCCCTTTGGATCACAAACTGGAATGTTGTTCATCTACTTATTCAGGCTAAATCAGAATAGCTTGATAAAGTGGTTGCACAAAAAGCTCGCTCGGTGGCTGCACTGCCAGCTCACATTTTGCACAACCTCAAGAATCTAATCATAGTATGTTCTTGCCCTCCATGGAAAATCAATGATACTAACAGTACAAAAACAAAGGCTGAGTAACAATTGTGGATGGCACACAAAATCATCAAACAAATATGAAGATGCACCTACATGTCATGTAGTACCTACACAGAATACAGCTTGCAGTCTGGAAACATAGGGACAGAAACACATCAATGGTGGCACCCTGAAATAACCCATGTGCACTTCTTTGCAGATAACATGGCTGCAGTTGGTGCAGCCTTCTGAGGATGGAAAACCCACCTGAAAACCAGATTCTTCACACCCTCCAACTGCATAGCACCTTCCCTGAAACCCACAAAACACTACCACAAACTCCACAAGAAACGCAAAGTCTTTGGCTGCCTGGTCCAGTGTCAAACCAGTCACTGCTTCTCAGCCACAGATACTACAGTTACTTTATCCCACAAGAGGACATCCAGTGCCCATGTGGAGAACCCATTCAAACCTGATCTCACATTATCTGCAACTGTCCACAATATAATGGGCATCACAAGTGACTCTACAAGGTGTCAAATGGCATGCATCTCTGTACATAGTTTATGGTTTGTGGCCTAGAAATATAGAGTAAAAAATAAAAATAAAACAGTGGGCCAAGGGGTCAGCATATTGGTGAGCCAATAGGGAGATATCAGAACGAAAGAGGTCTCAGCCACAGTGGCAACCAAATGGCAAAGAAGCCGTCGAGTGCTGCTTGATCGGCTATCACTAAAAATTTGTAAGCAAACCCCAGGTAAAGCCCCTGTCCAGACAGTTTGGCACTACTCATGACCAGTTACATTCTGATATAAACCCTCTATCGTTTCCTCATCCTTCGGAAAGAATTGGGAACCTATTTGTGACACATGCGTTCGGTGCATTAGCGTGCATTCAACTGTAGTTCAACCATATAATCATGTCTCTTATTACTTCTGGCTTATAGAAGATCATTCTACTTGTTACCGCTAGAATCACCCAGAAAAACAGTCTATTTGAACAGGAGCATCTTCTATATTTGACATCAGTACTCTAAGTTTTCTTATTTCAGGCTCGCTTGGCTGGGTGTCCAAGCACTTTTGCACTACCATCCTGAAGCAAATTTTCTGCAGTTCCAGGCTCCAAAACTTCCTTATGCTTCCTGGATATCATCCAAGGCTTCAGTACTGGCCCATGTGCTCGCTTCTTCACATTGTCTTCTTCTTCTCTTGCTTGGAACCACTCCTGCCGTTCATCTTCATCGAAATCTGGCCCAGGCTTTAAGAGGAACTCTTCTGGATCCTCATTCTCATGGACTTCATCAGCACGCAGAAAATTTCCGAGCTATAAATTAGATTAATACATGGTTCATTCAACTTTGCAAGTATAAAATAATACAACATAATTTGAACCAAAATTGTATTTCAAGAGAGTAATTAAGACCTAGTAAGAAAGAATAAGAATAGGAGTGAAAAACAATGATAGGGCGAACTTACAAAGGTCAATGTACATTCCTCATTGGGAAGCTTCATTGTTGTAGGGAACATGTAGTCATATCAGCTGTGGCAACACCTAGCAACAGAAATTACAATAACAAGAAAAAAATACAAGAAAACGCACCTCTGTCATGCACGCAAATGCATCAAACACAGCCATGCATTTTTTCCCATGCATGCCCAAAAATGCACATGCACTCAAATTAACGCACATGCATGTCGATTTAATGCAAACACACTGAATGCATGAATGCAAATGCACACACAAAATTCACCATGCCCATTTCAAATCTCCTCTGCATCAGGTTCACTACACAATAAACATCAATGGGGAATGGATTGATTTTCATGGCATGATTGGCATAAACTTCAGTGAATTCTGGCACAGACCTATCACCTGCAGCAACTAATGTGTCAAATGGGTGTTTTTCTGGGTCATAACGGCGAGAAGATCAAACTTGAAAATTGATGAGATAATACCGAGGCCAGCACTTGATGCACGTGATATGACTCGCAAATCCGGCATATCTTGCACTCCTAAATGTTTCAACAGGATGCCATCCTTTTGGATATAGCCTACTCGAATATAGCGTCGCGTTCAAGATAGAAATATCCCTTGAAAAAGCTTAGTATATCTCTGGCGCTGAGACTGAAAAAATCCGACCTATGCTCCACAAAATTTTGATGCATATATTCTGATCCCTACTTGATGGGCAGTAATTAGGGATGCCTATACAGGACAAAATACATACATCAAAGATTAGAAGAAATGCGTCCAAGAATTCACTCACAGTATCGAAATCTGGTGAGTGAAATTCACGCTACCTAGGCATGATTATGATCTGAACATAGGATTCATAGGGCGACTTTAGGACTTCATATATTTGGATACAGTGATTCTTGGGGTTATCCTATAGCCGGGGAGAGGACAGGAACAAGGCAAGGTCGACTTCACAAGGAAACTCCGTCCTTGAGACTTACTTCAGAGTGACGAGCTTTTTGTCCTTGAGTCGCGCCCATAATACCACAAGACTCGGACATGCTACGCTCCGCGATGGCACACCACTTCATTTTATATTTTCAGTTTCTATTCGCATTTGGGATTTATTGTTAAAAATCATATATCGCGAATATTAAGTCCGAAAATGAGTATTCTCAATGTAGACGTGTCAGCACAGTCCTGAAAAAATTACATTGTTGCTGACACATGAGATGGTGTAGGAATATCGACTACTTTGGAATTGGCGCCGATGGGAGGGATCATACGCCAGCCGCTTTCAACAATGCAGTAAAGTTGGGTGTACCGAGACCAGTAGCCTGGAGTAAATTAGAATCAGAGAGATAGACGTCATTCCTGGGAGTGGATACGACGTACAGGGTCCCCTTAAAACGGTTGAAATTTCACATTAGTCTTGTTTCGGGTAACAAGATTCCATCCACTTACAGCCAGCTCCCGCAGGGAAACCGTTAGTACCACCTGAGTTATAATCATCAGTATCCTATAACAAAGGCGGGAAAAATGAAATCACATCCTGGGTTACTACCCGTAGTGATGTCAAATAATGCAGTAGGGTTCATGTACAAACTAGTTGGTCAAGTTAATTCCTGCCCTCACGACACGGACCTCCACTCACAAGGGGTTCAAGAAGCCCAACACCGGTTTTCCCGCTGCAATCAGGCGATCATTGATTAGGGAAATGACGCTCGAAAATATGGGGGTCGAGCATGAGGTTCCATAAGCCAGGATTGCTTCTCCACCATTTACGATCTGAAAGTTAGTGCCTTGCGCTGAGACGTCAGGAAATCCTCTTCCACTCGTGTTGAACTTGCCGGCATTGGTGTTACCAAGTGCGGTAAGGTAAGTACTAACAGCTGATGCTTGATAGGACGGACGAGCGAAGATATTTGAGAAACCTCCACTACTGTAGCTTGCCGCAGTCTCGACTACGCCCTGCGTTGCACCTACGGATGTGATGTCTACGCAAGTGTCAATGTCAATTTGAAGTAAAGCGATCCAACTTGAATAATTGGATGCTTACACGGACAACCTGCAGGGAATGGGGGTATGAAGGTGGTACAATTATCGCCTGCGGACACTCAGGCCTCGGGGGGAATGAAAAAGAATTTTCAACAGACCTTGTTGGCTGTGTCCTACTCCGGTATCGCCTGGTTTGATGTTCACCTAATCAGAGCCAGTATAAGGCGAGATAGTTCAAACGTACCCGATGCAAAGAGAATCGACACCCCTCGAGCGGTGAGGCTCATGTAGGCATTGCACATACGTCTATGCACGATAAATTAATTTCCGTATTAATAACCCTGGAAACAGCTTACACAATAATACTGGGCGATAAGTCTGTCTCAGCGACGCTATAGCTGGTCGTCAGGACCTATATGCATGCAATTAATGTTTGTCATTCGGAATACATAACAACATACTTGGGGTGGGTTTGCTTCAGCATTCAGGGCATTTATAAGATCCAGGAACCCGTTGGTTGTTAAGTTGCCAACAGAGATGAAAACGGTAGGAACGCCGGTAGCGATACCAACAGTGTATTGAACATCGAGGTTCTAACTCAGTGTCAGCACGGCCGTTAAAAAAGCAAGTCCGCTGAGTTCTTACGGCCTCAAGACCGGCCTCATTCGGTCCCTGAGGGATCTGACCGCCGTCGAGAGTCTGCGCAGTGAACGTTGTAGTCGAAGACATGTCAGGCCTCAATGCACGTAAGAACGTTTGAAGATCTGCCGTCTGCAACTCTCATCAGCTGGAGACGCACGAAAACTTAGAAATTCATGTTTTACCTGAGCATACTGATCAAGGAAGCCGGAAACGGCCAATATATTACTCGATTGAGTAGCATGAGTCGTAGGAATACCATAGAGAGCTTGCAGACAGGCAGGTGTAACGACATCGTTACACGACGAAGATGCCGGATTCGCTCGCTCGCTCAGGTCAGATGTCAAAGGAATAGAAAATATGGGTTCCTGGTGGGACGTGAATCTTGCGAAAGACGTCATAGGATGCACAACCTCGATGAAGTCGGTTAGGTCTGACGGTATCGAAGCTACCAAAGTACGGATGAGGAGTTCCCCTGTGTCGATATGTACGAAATGTTCATACTGGGCGCTTAGGAGCATGTTGGCTTTGTCTACAGGAGCGGTGAAAGTTAGCCAGTCATCGAAAGCACCGCCAAGTTTGACGTCAATGATCCCGTTCTCGGCAAGCCACGCAGTCACAGCGGTTGCTGCCTCTGGAGTTGGTGCGCTGAAAGCTTTAACCTAGGTAACGATGGTTAGAATTTGTAGGCCTATAGGAGGGAGACATGAGACCTCCTCAAAGCTAAGATGTTGCCCGTATAGATTGCTATCTGGTTCGCTGACAGCGTACAAGGCTTTCTCGAGGCCAGCAGTATCCCTTGGCGTGAGGCCAACACGGAAATTCAGATTATCCAAGGGATCCGCTGCACCCATCCTGACGAAGCCATTGGGGGCGGCATCACGCTGCTCATGCAGTGACATGACACGGGGAGCGGGACTGCCAGGAACCACGGAAGAAATTGCGAGCAGAGAGACGCTGAGAAGGATAACTCCAAGCATGTTTCTGGACAGTATCAAATAATGGGCACAGATAATACGGGAAGGACAACCATGACACTTTATATACCTGTCGGGGAGCGAAAGATTGTCCAAAAACATGCAGCAAGAAGTTATTCATCCTTGTTACTTGGGTAGAGTAACAACAAGTGATAGCCAGAAATATCTAGGATCCCTTGGCCAAGACTTCAGCCAGTCTTTTCTAGTGAGGGAAAAGCGGTCTTAATGCAGAAGCTGCTACAGGATATCTTGTTGTACGGATGGTAAGCAAGGAGAAGCTATACGGTCCAGGGTACGAGGAAGCGCTTCTGGCAGTATTTTAGCCGAAATACTGAATGGCACTTATGACACTAGACCATAGAAGCCCCAGCAATAGATCCCAAATTAGCAATAAAGCCTACACAGGATATGACAAAGAACAGTATTTCTGGCTAGGACTTCGTAAAGGGGCTATGAGTTCTCTGAATTTGGCAGAGTGCAAGTGATCGAGTGACCGGATGGGACAGATAAAGATGCAATCACACCGCAGTAGTGTTGTCGTGCTAGGAGAACAGAAATACAAAGTGAATAAGTGATAACGATTTTAACGCTTGAGTCTGATGTATTGCAGCCCCTTGCCGGATCAGCCGCTTGCACTGATATTTTGATACTTGTGCTCTGATTGAATAAGTTTCATCACGTACCTCGACGAGATTATCAGAATGATACCCATCTAACTACCGTGACTACAACGTGCAGACTCCAGCACCCTGTGGTCGACACGCCGTCTGAGACTAGTACAGCGGGAGGAGCTATGATCCATATCACTGGTATCAGAGGAATAAAGCGTTACAATGCGCTGAATCAAGCAAGACTTCTGATTTCCGGCTCCAGAAGCTTTTTTGTTGTCAGTGTAAATTACACAAATAAGCAGGCTTAGTCTCGGCGGTCCGATGCATCCCTTCATCCAAAGAAATTTTAGACTCGTAGCCGAGAAAGAGACGCGCCTGTAATTGAAGCATTCAGTACACGACTGAAATCGTGCAAAGAAATAGCACCTTGTCGATATTGTACCCTTCTACGGTGTTACGAATCGAACATTAAATAGATTGAACTCAGACTTCTGCACCGTGATCTTGCATGCTAGTTCCATAATCATTAAAAAGAAGAGGATTAAAGCTCGAGTAAAGTCGAGGACCGAGGAATGACGACGACCTTTTTCGATCCATTATCTTCCAACTCCTTGAATATTAGCAGATTGAAAGTCTACTGCGGCATCGGCTGGCCTTTCGTGATGAAAGATATTTATCAGGAAACTCAGTTTCGGGGTTTCTAGTAGACAATATGCTGCAAGAACGTGTTCCTGCGCTGTCTTTCCATTCATTGCTTTAGATTGAAAAACACATTGAGCACCACCTCGCTGGGTGATGCCCGTTATCGCTGTGGTCAATGGGTCGAGGTAAGAAACACACTTTCACCAAGCATCGATACACAACGTCAGAGCTTATCTTGTCCACTAGCATGAGGCGAGACGAGATCGAGACAGAAAGTAGTAGCGATAGGAGCAGAACAAACTCCGCTTCAATATCCGAGTAGCGATCACAGCATCTTCAGCTATGGAAAAAATCGACCCGATACCGCGTCCTAGTTGGGTATATGCGCTTCTCTTCCAACCACCTCATCGATCCCGGATTCTTGACGCTGACTGTATTCCTAGTCTTCCTACTGTCCATGAGCTGTCGAAAATGGATGCCGGTGGATAATCAAAGACTTGCCTATGGGCTGTAAGCGATCCTCCCTATGCCGGCTACTGTTCGACTAACATTCAGGTGTACAGTGATTCGAAGAATTTACTATACATCGGTCTTCCACCATAAATATACGCGTTGGCGTGTACTCCCGGTATCCAGTAATATATCTACCCCACTCGACCACATGTGAAGCTGCGAACCGTGTATAACTCCTTCTGCATATCCCACAATGGCTTCTAGGACTCACGAGCAATGGGTCACAGACAGGCCAGATCTATGCCTGCCATCGTCACCTCAGACCTAGGCAGGAAGACGCTCGTCCTCATTGGCACCAACGCCAGACTCGGATTCGAAGCTGCAAAATACTTCGCTAGGATGAACTCTGCTCGATTCGTGCTGACTGCAAGAGACGAGGCGAGGGAAAAACAGGCACTGACCCGTACGTTCCTTTCGAATATCGGACTTTGACCTCACTGATGTGATCATTACAGTGTTCCAAGCCGACATTGAATACTCCAAGGCGGAGCCATGGATCATCGATCTCACTAGTTTCAGCAGTATTGTCACATTCACTGATACGACGAAGCGTGAACTGGACAGATTGTATATCTACGTAGAAAGTGCTGGTATGATGGCTTGGAAATACGAACAAGTCGACGAGTGGAAGAGAACGTACGTGGTGTCTTCTTCCAGGAGATGAGGGCCGACCATAATCTCAGTCTGCATACGAAGAACCTTGGTCCCGGCTTACCGAATATCCGTATCATCCGCAAGATGCTCGGGACGGCTCGCAAGCACTCGGTCACCCCACGCCTGGTGGTCGTGTCAAGCGACATGCACTACTGGACGATGATACCGCAGGACGTCATCGTCTCTCTCAGCATCCTGGCAAGCTCTCAGACGCATAGTACTGCGCATAAGAGCACGTCCCCATCCATGGCTACCTATACCTGTCACTAACCTGTAAACAGAGTCATCGATCATCGACACAACAATTCCAAATGTATGTAATATCCTATTTTCTCTTTACGGAGACAGCCTCATGCCGCCGTACAGTGCTCAACGTTCTCTTTTCCCGAGCTCTACAGCCATATATCTCCTAGATCACCGTCAACTCTGTTACTCCCGGGCTCTGTTTCTCCGGCCCCGGGTCTGACTGCGCTGCCGAGGTGGGGTGTTTGCGAACAAGACGAGAGAAATATACGTCCGCTACGGAGGAGGGCAGCCGTCAGCTGGTCTACGCCACCGTTGGGTCCCTAGACAACGAGAATCTTCGTGGCAAGTATATTTGCATGTCTAAGGTCGCGAGGAGAGAGATTTTGTGATCATCGAGGATGGGAAGATTGTCCAGGATAGAATTTGGGTGAGTGGTTCGTCAAGCCGTTGTGGGTTGGATTGTTTATTTGGTTTTGCGGTTAGGAAGAGATGTTGGAGATTTTTAGGCGGAGTGATCCCAGGGTGGAGGAGGTGGTCAGAGTGTATTTGATGAATGCTTGATGTTTGAACTTATTGATGACTGATAGCGCGTCGGTTTTGCATCGTCGCCTTGGTCCTGCTTTTGTACTTCGGTGTGACTTTGGTTATTATATGAGTGCAAGTTATGCATTGTGTGTCGTACAACTGCTAAGAGGAATGCTCCGCTCGGTGAAATAAACCTTTGAAGATACCTCTTGTACCCCGATTTCAATTATCCTATTCTCAGAGCCAAAAGGTGGGCGATGAGCGCTCGCATAGACATGGGATTTTCTTTGCTCTGTTGATGATCAGTCAAGCGGAAATTGCTCATTGTCCGGGTCGCCGCAGGGCACTAGGTAGTGGAGATAGATTTTCTGAGGTTGTTTGATTCTCTCTTCAAGCAATTTCAGGTATTAGAATTCGCTACGCTACCTCGAGTGTATGTTATGGATATAGTCCACAAGACCTAGACCTTACTAAACCTTCCGACGCCTGAACGAACACTCAAAGTTTCTTTCCTTTTCTCCAAGATTTCATAGACACTTTTACTTACTCGAACATACCATAAGCCAGTAAAATATTCCAGAAAGATGTACCGTTAACAATATTTCTTTCCTTAATATATAAAGACTAGTCTAGCTACGAAGTCACAATCTATCTTTGACCTATCTTAGCCTTGTGTGCAATAAGAATCTAAGTCAGCTACGCTCAGCACTCGTTGCCTTCGATCGATCAGGTCGCTTCTCGACTACGCTTAGCGTTCGTCGAAATTTAATTCAATTCAATTCCGTTCTCAGGTAAAGGAACTCGATTTTAAATTGGATACTTAGCTAGGTACAAATCTGACGCTCACTACAGTATTCTTAACTGTAAGGGAAAGGCATGTATATGAAATGTTATAATACAGAATAATTCCCGTCATCTGAGGCAAGTCCTCAGTATAAATATCTCACTTTCAAGTTTGAGTATATATGCATGTATAGGCGTCAATTCTGACTATGTGTACCGTTCGTTTTGTGTCCGCCCATACGTATTCTCCACCAGTGCTTCCCTTAAATGTTAGACCGGCCGACGGTCAGCTTCAATGTCAGATTATCTCGATACACTGGGACCTGTCATTCAGCCACTTGATCACAATGGACTCGTGCAAGTCAGCCGAGAACCCGCCAACACGACGAAATACACGGTACCCTCGGTCATTGGTACCTGAGGTTTGGTTGATCACTGGAACGAGAACAAGGCCGTATGCACATTCAGAGCCTTTGCATACGAGGGCGATATACACATTGCCAGTCCCTTCTGAGACTCCGGGTTCGATGGCGTCTCGTTCGGCACATCCTACACCACGCGGGCCGTACTCCCACCGCTCCGTCCACTGGGGAAGGTCAGTTGACCCACATGCGACGCTGAAGAAGATTCCCGGCCCGTGCACGCCCACCGCCCACACAGCTGGCTGTACGATCGCTTCAAGCACCAAAAACCCACCTACAACCTCGCCGAAGGGGTTATCCAGTCGTGCTGGGGTCACATCACAGCTGACAATTGTGCACAAGACGTCTGTGCACACTTGGGTTTCGCAAACACCGTCTATTGAAGCCCAACTCCATGAGGGTGCGCGGTAGATATCCGGGTGGTGGCGTGAGTCCTCAATGTGGGGAATGTGCCATAGTAAGCTACCGGGAAGCTGGTGCTCTCACAGGCCGGCGAGGTATCTGCTGTGTGGCCAGAGGAGCTGGAAGTGTTCAGCGATGCCTGAGATGGCGATGAGGCGGTCTCGGGGTTTGGTGAGGTCGCGTTGGGTGTAGAGGGTCACAATGTTGTACCAGGCCTCTCCTGTCTTGAGATTTTCATCAGGACTAGCAGACTCGGAGGCAGGGAGGTAGATAGGAATGCGAGGGATCTCTTCAGCGCGACATAGCGAGATGAAGTTGGGGGCTCCGTTCATGTTATCATGTACGGTGTGGCACTCGTACAGCAGAGTGTGTTGCGCATAGATCAGTCGTCGCGGCGACAATACCCGTTCCTCCAGGCACCACGCACGAGTGTCCACAGGCTCCGAGAAAGGGAGGCGCCGATGTCCCATCACTAGACGCATAGTCCCGATGGTGCCATCCGGACAGCGGAATGGGAGTATGTGCTCGCTCGTGAAGGAGTTTGCAACAGTTGGGCGGCGATCGTGTAAGAATCCATCGCTGACTTTGGTAGCACAGGCTGCGACTATCGTGACGTAGGAGTTGTGGAATATGTGTCGTATGCGTGCGATTTCTTGCGCCTTGTCATCTTTCGAATCTTGGATGATGCAGAAGGAGTCTACCCAGAGATAGTGAAAACCGAGTTTACGAGTTACGGTGATAGCGTCCATGATGGTCTTTGGGATGCATTTCAAGGGTATGCCTTGAATGTACGATTTGAGGTTCTTGGTTGTTGTACGGTGAGGCTGTTTCTCGCCCCATACATAGCTCAACGCTACGTAATGATCCTCAGTACCATTAGTGATGTAAAGACGGGGTCGGACGGGATCTGAGGAATCGATTACTCGAGTTGGCAGGCGACCAAGCTGAATTGGGGTGCAGTGTTCATGGAGAGAACACCCAGAGATTCGTTTCCTGATCATATCATAGGCCAAAACTGAATTAACGTCCGAAAGGATTTCGCGTCCAGGAATGTATCTCGCAGCGGGATCATCTGAGGAGTTATCAGCCATGTTCAAAACTTATAATCAATGTCACCCTTACCTTCAATAGCATAGATTGCCCAGTTGTAACCATGACTTTCTATGAAGATAGAAAACGTCAAGGACCCTCGACTTTGGAGGAATCTCACGGTCACTTGATGCTTCAAACTTTGTCGCATCCTTGATTCGTCTCTAATTGAGTCACAGATGAGTCTGCACCACTCGCACCGGTCCCGGGAGTTGAGAAATCGTTGACATTGCTTCTGCGTCCACGTAAGCACTTCAGGATTGTACGAGAACGCAGCTGATCTATCACGAGGTGGCATAAACTGAATTTTCCAGGCTCTCTGGAACGTATCGAGAGAGAAAAAAGTCCTCTAACATGTCTCGCACATTAGTTTCCTTATGTCAGACAGGACAGCATGATGTTCAAAAGGAACCAGAGCTGGAGAACTGATGGCTGCATCGGCCGGGTAAGGGGATTCGACGTCGCTGGTAGTTTGCGAGCCGAATGCTGTAGGCAGGAGGATACGCCAGAGTCGCGACAGCACCGCTATGGCGCTAAGAGCATGCAAGGCACTGTACACTGCTAAGTTTTGGTGTTGCACCGCACGTGACATTCGGCCCGGCATTTGCCGCCATTGACATGGCTTTTTTTTCGACCCCATATTTTGAAACCGCCACAGGTATCTATGTACGCTGTACAGAGACGCGGTGCTTGCTCGCGGCCAGCCCACCTTGCTAAAGTAGTGAGTAATTCTCGATACTTCAATCGTATAGTTTGCCCTTGTCTTTGTGTATTGAGTCCTTGTTGCCTAGCGGGGGTTGACGCCTCCATAGACTGGGCTACGATCTCCTCTATCGTTTCTGAGACTCTTCTCATCTATTGTCTAGTTCACTTCGTCTCGTTTCGCAGCACCGCTGACCTCGCCCTAGGCAGAGCCAAATATTATAGACATAGCCTACTAGTATCCCAAGCTCTATCCAGCATTGTCAAACGATGACCACGGTGCGCGCGGCTCTTACCCCTTCTCCCTTCCAATAATAAGTATGACCTGGGCTGCGGATTCAATAATATTCTGGTATGCATCTGGAATGCAGGATATTTTCTTACGGTCCTATTTTCAAGCGATGAAGTCACTACGACGTCTAATTTCCGTACGCTTCGGAACCGAAGAAGCAATGCTGCGCGTAATGAACGACACGAGACCGGTATTCTGCATAATTCAACTACTTACATGAAACTTGTACCGGAACTTCGGAGTCCATTCCCACAATTCCTGGGTGTACCGAGACCGATGACATTCTACGTTCTTATGGGACTTGCCATCTCCTTTTGCTTTCGTCAAACTTGTGCGCCCAAGGCCAGTTTCAAACGATACCATTTCGAGGTATTAACACTTTGGGCCTGAAGAGCCGCGTTCCTTCAAATCTGATCTACCAAGTACCAGCTAAGAGCACTTGTTAGCCTTGTTGACGGCGGAAATTTCCATCTTGAGTCTTTCAGTAACTTTCATAGGCAGTAATGTGTATGAATAAGGAACGACGACTTCTTCGATGCATATAAACCGTACTGCGCGGCGCATGACTGCCACCAACGGTCTTATTTTCCCTGCGGCCATCCCGCGACGCTTACCATACAATCGGTCCTTGAGCTATCATTGCCTCTCTTGCGAGCAACCCGATTCGGTACAGCCTCTCTCCCGATGGGCGTCAGGATCTTGTCAGCTGGTTGCGGAAACGCTATAAAACTGTCGTCTCTCTTCGCTTTCATACTTCATCACCTTCAACTTCTACTCGCAGACTTCTAATCCACTACTCACACATCAATACCACTTCCAATGCCTTCCTCTATGAGCCTGTTCTTCTCTGCTCTCTTACTTACCGCCGCTACCGCATCGCCCTTGACCGCCCGGGGCACCTGTAACCCTAACTTTGAGGGTGCTGCGCTCACTGTGTTCCTCCATAGTGGCGCACCCATTACCGCTCTGGCGTGGTCGGCCAACCCTGCTGCTGGGGCGCCCGTCATTGGTAGCCCTTCGGCCTCAAAGTTCTTCTTCCAGCAGAACGGCGACGCTGATGTCACCTACAGTATCAAGTACGTGTCTTCTTCCTTTGTCACTGGGTGTTGCTGACGAGAATCTCACAGGACAGTAGCTAACAACAATTTCGCCGTCGAACTCGATGGTAAGGTGCTGATCATGGACAACGTCGACGCGTCGGGTAGCAATGTGTACGCTTCGCCTCTTTTTTCCCACTATTTCCGTAGCCAATTAACTCGGTATACAGGAACCAGAAATGGAAAGTCGAATGCACGACTTGTGCTACGAACATCTCCCAGCAGAAGGGAGTCGTCGCTTCGGGATGTACTATCTCATCTGCCAACACTGACACCAAGGACCTTTGTGTCCAGGAGAATGGACTTGGCGGTCAATTGGATTTGGCTACTTGCAGCCAACAGTTTGATTTCTCGGTCTGAAGAATGATTAATCGAGGGATTTGATTTTGTGGAAGTGGCTATTTTCGAATGCATTTTATCTCGTGGGACAATAGTAGTGCTATCCACGCGTAATCAAACATTGTTTGGTCCGATCCAACCACTCAGTAGTCAACATCGTCCAATGCAGTTTGTGGGATAAGAAACTTCCGTGCAATCAAATCCGTCCGAAAGAGGCTATGTCAGTCTTTAGCTCAGGATGAATAGGATTTAGCATGTGTATTATGTGAGGGGAGGTAAACCTTCATAGTGAAGATAGCTTCAATGATTGCTTGAGAAATAGAAATAACACGCACTGGGAGGACAAGTTATTCTCGAAATCTCCAGCTAGTAATACATGGGCGCGTTGCTACGCGTAAGTACAAACCTAGTAAATTTAACTTGGTCTTCAATAACGTCTTCCTACTACTCTTTATCTTCAACTGTACCCAGTAGCTTCAGATTAGGCCGATCCCCTCCCCACGCGCCTCTCGTGATGTCTATGTTCATTGCACAGGACCAATCGTCGGACCAGCAGATATTCGCAAGCAGGACATGGAAAATATCGCCACGATAGCGAGCCAGTTATCGTACCACCACATCTCTTCGCGCATAAATGTGATTTGTCCAATTCCTCAGGACCGTCCCCTCCAATTCATATAGATCATAATAGGATACCTTGACGAAGGTCCTGCGCGCTAGCATGTATAACGTCTTGTACTGGGTTTCGTAAGGAAGGTCGTTGATTTCGGCAGCCTCTTCGGGTGCGAGGACATCTGAGGAGCACTCTCGTATGTAGTTCCCGGCGCACATGATTCGGCAATCTTCCCAGGAGCCTGCCAGAATGGAGACGGTGGAAGCGTACGGAATTTCGTTGTAGAATTCGCCAGGCTTTCCCCAAGATCCTAAGTGCTCGCACGTGTCGATATTGACGGTAAGTTAGTCTTGTCCCATGATTTAAACTGACTTCGAGGTAGAGGAGAACAAGTTTGTTGAATCGACTGCTGATAACAGGGATCAGAATTCGCTCAAAAACGGACAATGGTACTTACGATTGCACGCGATACCACAGAGATTATCCCGGCCTGCCGGCCTGTTTTTGACCTGTTTTTCGTTGGTTTAGTGCAAGTGTTGCCACCGAGTTGCCACTGTTGTGGTAGAGGAGGCGATAAACAATCCAGGTCCCGGGTGGGCCTTGCCGAAGTCATTTTGAAATTCAAATTGACTTGATTTTCCTGTTGCTTCATACCACCACCGGTACACCTATATTTCATCCAGCTCACGGTTACTTCTGGGACGCTAGTATAAAGCATAAAATCCCTGTAAACGTGAATCTTGTCACGTTTTAGCATCCACCTGGTCAAGGACTCACCAGAACATGCTAGATTGCTAGCAAACAAGTTACAAAGTCAAGGCTTTTTAGAAGACAAGGAGCTGCATTGAAGATGTGATTTTGTGGAGCACACTCCGAAGTGTAGGTGATCTGTATGCTCCCTATGTCCCTCTACAAAATTAATTGTCGCCCAAATAGCCTTCCTGTGCGCGACGTTACTTGCACGTCCAACGGGCCAAAGGTGCACGATTGCTAGGGCTCAGATTATCCGTCATCTTGGCCGTTGTCAACCTTACATCTCTTCAGTTTCCAATTATAATACAGCTCTCAGCAGAATCAAAGGACATCAGCAGGTCGCGCCTATTACTGGATTCGGCGCGTCGCCCGAAAATGGCAGTGAGACATTTTCCAAATCCAACACGACATTTATATTTTTCTTCCTTTGCCACCACCACTACCCACAAACTACTGCAGATTTGCTTCCAGAAATGGTTTCATCTCTAGAGATAAACCTCGCCATTCGTCGCCCCTTTGTGAATCTTTACCAGAAACGAGAAACAAAAGCCAAGACATCGGCGTCCGATGGAGACAGCGTGAAGAGTCAAGTTTCCAGCCTGACGAGTGAGCAACAACGCCGTCCTCTCTCATTCGAATTCTCATTTCTCCAACGGCTGCCGCAGAAAAAAAGTCACTCTCACGAAGAGAAAAAGGAATCCATTGCTGGTATGCACGCCCGACTCCTTCAACAGCACTTTTGATCAATCGCTTTTTGTTATCCAAGCCGAGCGACTTCCCCAGAAACTGGTTATCGACGCGGCTGGAACTACGAAGTTCTGGCAACGCGCAAGTCTCTTTTCTTTTCGTAGAGCATCTCGCTGACTTCCTCTAGTTCGCTACACTACTTCAACCGTCCGGATGGGAGTGTAATTTATGGCGTGTATGTTCTCGTAATTTCTCTTCTGTCTCTTGTCTGACGCGTAGATAGATCTTATTCATATACATGTCTTTCAGGCTTCGCTAATCAATGCTATGAACGTCTTGGGAAGCTGTCTATTCTGTGATTACAGGTGTTTCAAAACGGCCGTCTGATTTTGTTCGTCGCAGGTATTGACGCATTCCATCTCATTTTTCTTCCTATTCTAAGAAGAATTCTCCCTTACTGAATGAGGCGAAAATCTTTCCCTCAGTGTCTCACAAATGCTCGAGGAAGGTCGAAAGGTGGAGACCTCCTTCGTTCCTTTATAATATATCGCTGATATCAACTTATAATAGTAAAAGCCGGAGATGGCCGGTCCTCGCCCTACGGTGGGCGAAAACGAGCGCTCATTTACGCAAAAAAGATGGTGCATTCATTTATCCAGAAAATACAGAGGTGATGTAATCCCTCGAACAAGTGAGTTCAAGACGCTATTCGCAGACGATCCCCGAGTCGGCTCGGCATAAGCTTTACCCGGTGCTGAAGTCACTGCGCTCTGGGTATGTATAATTAGTGGACACTAATCAGTGCTGACCTTACATCGGACCCATCCCCAAAAATTATCGGCGTTTACCAACTGGAGGAAGAAGTTCTCGGTTGACTTATTCATCAGTGTGCTTTGCTTCTTTCCGAAGTCGCTACGGACAGCCGATAGGAAGGCGAGACGCGATTTTAGGTAATGTCGTTCTGCCCTTTCCACTGCCTATCTCACTCTGTTCTTGTGTGCAGTATATGTATCCACTCTCTAGACCCTACCACGGTTCTACTAACCCTGTAATGGCCTCGATTATGATGTATGTTCATCTCCATGAGTGGGCCACGACAAGACTAACAGCCTGGTAAGCGTGAGCACTTTACAACAGCTTGCGTCGCCGACGTACGGCTGGCCCCACAAAGAACTGCACGAGCTGCGGACAGAGTCTATTTCCGAGCCGCACGCGATGACAACGGATTGATCTAAGGTCCTATGCGAAGCACAGAGGACGCCTGCTATCTCTTGCAATGCCTCCACTCCATGGATCCCCTGGAAATGTTAACGATCGCACCTTAGTTGCAAGTATGACCAGCTATAATTGCGCAATTGGGGTTGCCCGAGCACCTCAATATTACTCTGCCGTCATGCACACTATAAATATCTGCGTTGGCGTATACTCTCGGCATCCGAGAACTCATTTACCCCGATTGACCACATATAAAGCTACGAACCGCAGACGACTCCTTCGTTACCCCCCACAATGGCTCCTAGGACTCACGAGCAATGGGTCGCAGACCAGACCAGACCGATGCCCGCCGTCGTCACCGCCGACCTGAGCGGGAAGACGCTCGTCCTCATTGGCGCCAATACCGGGCTAGGATTCGAAGCGGCAAAACATTTTGCTAGGATGAACCCTGCTCGACTCGTGTTGACATCAAGAGATGAGGCAAAGGGAAAACAGGCACTGGCCCGTACGCTCATTCCGATTACCGATCTTTGACCTCACTGATGTCATCGTCATCACAGAAATCCAGTCGGACACCGGATATTCCAAGGCGGAGCTATGGATCATTGATCTCGCCAATTTCAGCAGCGTCATCGCGTTCGCTGATAGGGCGGAGCGGGAACTGGACCGATTAGATATCCTCGTAGAGAATGCTGGCGTTGCGACTGCTAACTACGAACAAGTGGAAGGTTGGGAGAAAACGTACGTGTTGTATTATTTTCGGAAACAAATGCTTATCGCTATCTCAGTCTACATACGAACAACCTTGGCCCCGGCTTGCTTGCTATTCGTATGATCCCCAAGTTGCTCGAGACGGCTCGCAAACATTCAGTCAACCCAAGGCTTGTCGTTGTCGCGAGCGATGTACACTACTGGACAACGATTGAAAAGGACGTCATTGCTTCCCCCAGCATCCTTGCGAAACTATCAGACAAAGGGTATTGCACGCAAGAGTACGTCGATCTCTTGTTACTCGTTTCTGTCATTGAGCTGTTGTTGACAGTGTAATGGACCACCGATACTATGATTCCAAATGTATGTAATGTAACTTTCTCCCAACGATGTCCCCTTCTTACCGCTGTACAGTGCTCAATGTTCTCTTTGCCCGAGCTCTGCAGCTTCACGTCCCCTCCTCCCCAGTGATTACCGTCAACTCAGTTAATCCGGGACTCTGTTGGTCGAACCTCGGAGCTGGTGCTTCTCCTGAGAGGGCACAGCGCATGCGACAGAAACGAGAAGAGTTTGCGTTCACCACTGAGGAGGGCAGCCGGCAGCTGGTCTACGGTGCGGTTGGATCTCTGGATAACGAGGAGAAGCTTCGGGGCAAGTTTATCCAAATGTCGGAGGTCGTGGAGGAGAGCGACTTTGTGATCAGCAAAGATGGGAAGGTCGTCCAGGATAAAGTTTGGGTGAGTAGTTCTTGCTGAGCAGATTCCCGGGTGGATTGTTAATATGTTTTGCTTCTAGGATGAGATGCTGGAGATATTTAGTAAAATTGATCCCAAAGTCTCGGAGGTGGTCAAAGCGTATTTGACGAATGCTTAATGTTTGTCGGCATTATAAATGTATAGTATCTCGGTGAAGAATATTATAACGAGTCGCTTGTCCACCGCGTCTGACGACACAGTGAAGAACTGGTTGCAGAATTTCATCAGAATCAAGCCATGTGTCCGAGAGTAATGCCTCTACTCACCGACTTACATTACGAAGTACTCCATCGGTGCACCTTGTAGACAGGTTTTACCGGCCAGTGATGCTAAATGGCTTAGCTAGGATGTGCATGGACTCAACTGACACGGTGACACCTTGCTGAAACCTGGCAAGTTTGATTTCGACAACTGTGCCGAGCGGAATGCCGGGTTGCCGCGGCGGGCCGGGTAATAGCGGAGATAACTTTTTTCTTTCGCGACAGGGCTCCCGTCTTTTCCCTTTTTACCACCACCGTCACGTCTCTGGACATTGTGCTTGACGATGGCTCCTTATTCGTCGAGATACATTTTTTCGAAGCATTAGTGGAGATTCATCATGCTGGAATGACCGTTGGACCATGGTACGTATCCAAGTCTATTTTCTCTTTTCAATGATTTCAAACAAAATCTGATTTAATGAGCCTGACCCGGCTTGCTGGGCTTGACGATATCTTCCATATGTTTCTGCTGAGACTTTTCTCATCACTGTCTATTGATCATGTCGCTCACCGTCTCATTTTCATAGGCCCCGCGTATCTCGCTCTGGGCAGAGCCAAATGTCGTGGGCATAGCCGCCTAAACTCCCAAGCTCCGTCCATTGTCGCACGACGGCCCTGGTGCACATGACTCTTACCTCTTGGCCCCTTGAACCGCCCCCCGAAACTGATCTTAGTGAGTACGAGCAGGGTCCCTGAATGTGACGATACTCCTGTATACGACTCGCATTGAATACAATGATCATTGCTTGCGGCCCTTCTTTTAGGCGGACGAGCCAATGGTGTCTAGTACTCTTTCTAATGTCTGTACGCTGTCGGAATCGAAGCGCCAAGGTCGTGCGTATCGAAAGATTCGAGACGGATGTTGTGCATATGTCAACTGATTTCACGCTGACAATATCCTATGCTCTCATGAACCTGTTCGTCTCCTTTTGCCCTCATAGACTCAGCGTGTGCTCGTGGTCTACTCGTTTCAGAGTTGACCATTTCAGGGAATGTCCCTTAACGTCATGTCCACTTTGTCCCGCGGCCGGCCACTGACCGGAAAATCCCGATGTTCATTGGTGCGACCTATACCGGGCTTGATGACCTTTTGTTACTGGGCTTCATCTTTCGTTCTGCTGTGAATTGGTCTGGACGGAGTACCGTTGGGAAGAATTAGGATCAGTCGGGAGGAATGACTAGAATGGCGTCTGATGTATACCGGCCCTGCTTAGCGGTAGATGACTGCCGCGAACGGTCTTACTTGCTCTCAGAGTCGCCCTGTCCTGCAGTTGATCCTTTACTTCATCATTACCTCTCGTGACCCTCGCCGATCCATTCCAGACCCCCGACCATCATTCACTACCTAGAGCGCCAGGTTGGTCACAAAACAACTATAAAAGCCACCGTCTATTTGTTTTCATAACTCATCTTCCACTTGAAGTATTCTTATCTTTGTTTTGTTGGAAACCGCCGATCATTCCGTACCTCTTTTCCCGATGTTCTCTTTGCTAACCTTCCTCTCCGCTCTACTATTCTCCGCCGCTACTGCTTCGCCCTTAAAGGTTCGGAGCATGTGTCATCCCAACTTTGAGGGTGCTATTCTTACCGTGTCCAACTATGGTACTATACCGGCTTGGTCCTTCAAATGGACATCCAACCCAGCCGTCGGCTCACCGGTAATTGCGAACACTTCGGCTTCGACGTGGTACTTCCAGCAGAACGGTGATGCCGATCCCACTTATACTATCAAGTACGCGTTCCGGTTAGCCTTTCCCCTCGGAGTTGTGCCTGTTAAGAATTTCAAAGGAACGTGGACAACCTTCTCTTTGCCGTCGAACTCGATGGTGGGAAGCTGATCATGGATAATGTGGACTGGTCAGGTAGCAATTTGTATGTTCTTGTCTCGTCTCTTTAATTCTATGGCTCACTCGATATACAGGGACCAGAAATGGAAAGTTGAATGCGCGTCGTGTACTACGGACGTCGCCCAGGACACGGGAGTTGTCGCTGAGGGATGCAATATCTCTCCAGCCTCTCCCAGCGCCAATGAATTATGTGTAGGGCACACTGGGTATGGCAGTCAGTTGTCCTTGGTTACTTGCCCCAGCGAGTACGGGAACTTTTATTTCACGGTTCCGGATTGAGGGATAGTAGCCGAAGCGCAGGATGGGCTGGACGATGCCTTGCTTGATACGGTTTTTTGAATATCTACGTTGCCTTCGTGAAGATATTAGGAGTTGATTAGTCGTATGCATACATAATAGTTAAACACAGCATCCTTGTTCGAAGTGCTCATTCGGCTGTCATATGCGCGACCTGCGAGGCGACTGTAGGTTGTCGAGGGATTTGTACATTTCTAATACCTAAGATGCTTCTAGTCGATGGTCGTGGATATTCAAGGAGTCAGTCCCCTGGAACATGAGACTAGAATGGCGCTTGGTTATTGTTTATTTCAGTGAGAAAATAAGATATCTTTCCCAAGAGTTTCCCTGAGTTTCCTGGGTGGAGACAACTCGTCCTGGCATGGCATTATACCTGCCAGCGAAAGGGTTGAGCGAAAAGGTGTGCAGTATTGCGGTTCTGAGGGACCTGTTATGCCAACTAATGACTATTGATGTGTCAATAGCCGCTGGTTCGATTGGCTTGTATGTACCGAGTAATGAATGACCTTTATGCCATTGGTAAGGTGACTTATCAGTAAGGAAAGGATGAGATTAAAAAAACGTCGCCAAGCTGCGGGGCACAAGCACACACGACCTACAGAACTTGTATTGCGGAATGATTCAAGGACTGCTCGAACTGCTCCTAACATGAAGCATTCAGTCAGTCTTCGCACTAGTAGTGCTCTGGCATCCTAACGAGATTCGAAGAAAAGTTTATTTTGCCTGCCTCGGGTCACATAGCATCAATAATCGCGTCGACCTCTGTACCAAGCTGGTTCGCTGCCATCCTAGGAACTTGTCTGTCAATATCAAAATTGCATGCGTCAATGCAATACATTCTGAACGTTTAATATAGGTACGGGACTGGCGGCATTAAGGAGCTGCTCAAGGTTTTAGTCCTCGTAATGAACACCAACTATGACATGATGGTTCAAATATAACATGAACTGGTGGTTATGAGCAAAATGCCGAGACTCTACAAGTGAAAACGCTCACACTACCAGATTTTTAGGGCCTCTACAACAAGCAGAAGCTTTCGAAGTCATTGAAGTCAAAGGGCGCGTAAAAAAAGCTATCGCGCAGCCTTTTTTCCTTCGATTCAGAGTCACCGCTCTCCTTCCCCGTACCAACTGCCCAATTAAATGAGCACCTGCCTGCTTATGAACGATGTCCACCCACCGAATCTCCTCACAAAGTTAAAGAATCGGGCATAGGTCCTCTCTTTTCGACCGTTGACACCAAATTTCTGCTCGTGGTATAGGTTCATAAAAGCACGGTGGAACGCAAAGTGTAGTTCAAAAGTAGGGATCATGGCAGGTGGTGGCTTGTGGGAGACGTTTTCTAGGGAGCATTCTATATAATATGCCACACCTGTGTTGGCCCGCGTTGACGGTGAGAATGTTGACTACTATCGAGCCGATATGGATGTAGCCAGAAAATGGCTGATGGCATGACAGATAGTACTCCGAGACCAAAGAAACGAATGGCAAGCAGCCGATGACTTGAAGACGAGATGCGCAAGATTACCGGCTCGCCAGAGAAGAAAGACAGAATTATCACCTTGTCAGACAGCGCTCCATGTCCACAGCAAGATTAAACTCTCGCATGTCACACATAATTCAAAGTCCCTGGAAGCATTGAGTAACGAAAGGCGCATAAGGTCCCTTTGTTTCGCTACTCGGCGAATAGCTTCAGTGCATGGCGAAGCTAATGGCACAGCGATCAAGCATGCAGTGGATAGAACGGGATACACTGGACATACGTGTCTGGTCTTTGAAGTGCGTGAGGTTTCTGTACATCGTGAGTTCTTGTGAGTGCTTGACTCGCAGGATATGTCCTCAAGTTCTGCGGTATCTCGACGTTATCGTCTGCCGAAAATCTGAATTGGACTCTCGCAAGTATGCTTGCTATGCGCATTCAAAAATGATAGAAAGGTCTTGAGTTGGAGGAATGGACCAACAATGTTGAGCGTTTGATCGGCAAAGCTGGTGGGAAGAGAGGCGCTTATGATGCTGGACTCAGAACCGGAAGCCGGCCAGGATTCACCACCGCTTGGTCTGGCTCAAAAGCCTCTCAGGCGTCACTTTGGACTGAGCCGCTCAAAGCCGAGGAGGAGCTGGGCTCGGAGCCGAGTAGGGTCGGAAAGTCTGTACACTGCAAGTACACTGGGCCCTGGTAGCGAAGTTGAAACGGATGTCGGAAAAGTCTGAATTGCCTTATAAGGCCTTATAAGGTAACGTTCGGCTGTAAGCGGAGGCAGGGGATTATAAGATCTTATAAGTAACAAGTGTTTGCTTACGAGGAGCCAAATAAGGACGACAGTTTTCCTTATTTGATACATATAAGGCACCGACTGACGGTTCAGTTGGCAAGGTTATAAGGAATTTGATTTCTGATATGGTCCGAATAAGGTGGCTAATAAGGTAGCTGATAAGATAGCTTATAAAGTGTCAAATTAGCGGGCCGAAAAATTCAATAAATATATATTGAATTCATTACACAATCTGATCTATTAGATATCTAATTCAATCTAATCTACTATATTCATATCTTATTCAATTTAATCTAATAGTCATTTGAAGGCCTGGGTGTATTACGTAAGCAAGATAAGGGAAGAACGGAAAATTTACAACAAGGAGAATCAAACCAGCGACCAATAGTTTACAGTATTAGATAATTATTGAGAGTAGCAGTATTACAGTTATGCCATATGGCTTTTATATATATAGGGTGTTGACTCAATATATCATGACTGGAACAAATGTGGCCTTTTTTTTAAAAACAAGTCTCGTTGAATGCTCTGCTCATGTTCTGATCGGTTTCTGGCAGAAATCACACATTGTTTAGAAGCGACAAGTATGTTACATGCTGTATATCATCACCCATATATATCATCCTCCTCAATACCTTCATCCTCATCAGTTCAGCACATTGTACAATTGCTTCGATGAGTCGGCACAGGTGCTTGATGCTGAGAGACCAAGGCTGCACCTTGGACTTTACCTTGGCCCTGCCGTTTGTTTCCCTGACCACGACCTATGTCTATCTCATCTGTTACCTGGGTCTGTTCATCAACATCAGGGCTAATATTGTCTGTGAAGGTAATGAAAGGGTATTTACAGTGTGTTCAACATTGTTCATGGCATTAGATTCAGCTAGAAAAGGACAATTAGCATTAAATCATTATAATATAATGATTTTCACATAGGGTTACTGCTCCAACATTGCCAATAAGCTCTTCAATGGTAACGTTTGAAGGGCCGGAGGCAGGTGCGAGTTCTGAATTGGATTGGGTATTGACTCCTTGTACTTTGAAGGGCTCTTCATCAGATCCGGAGGAATCAGAGAAGTCGTTAGGTATCTCAATGATCTCGTCATCTTCGGCTCATTGGTTATTGTGATCCAATCCCCGGTCCTCGAAGACAAATTGATTGAATGTGGCGACAGTGTCCTTCATGTGGCATTTGTTGAGATACTTGATAATGGTTGATTTGTAGAGCTTGAAATCGGCTGCATATTGAATATGAGAGCGCACGCCACGTTTATCGAAATGTTCGTTGCCAGAAAGAACAAAACGAGCCTAGCAAATAGCTTGTGAGCGACTGCAAGTCCTAAGGCTGGGGGTATACTAACCATAATGGCCGCGAATGTGATAGCACCTGGGGTGACTTTGTTCATGCCCCAGAGGGTTCCGTTCGTTGGCTTCTTCTTGTTGGCTTTGGCTTCCTTCAGACTCGCCAAGCCGAACAAAGTGACAGTTAGGATCTGAAATCATGATACCCTTTAGGCCGGACATGTGCACGAAGTAGACTTTACCTTCATCAAGGTCTCATTTCTAAACAAATAACGATTTTCAGTACCCCTCATGCCATCTGGCCAAAGGATAGGTGGTAGAGACGTGTATACTTTCTTCTCGGTGTCATAGCCTAGTAATTGTTGACAGGTGAGATCTTCGAACATGTCAAATCCTTGCTCCGAGGCTGATGGGACCATGGACCCAAAGACAATATGGAAACAGTTGTTCTTGATGCAGCTAATGAATGTGGAACAGCCGTCAGAGGCGCATTTGGCAAACTGAGAAAGAGATGTCAGCACATGAAGTATTGAAAGATAATGAAGTAGATTTTGTACCCGTTTTCTCGCCGGACCATAGTTCCGTCTGAATAGGACTTTGTGTTCTGGCTTCAAAATTGCATATACCTCTGCATAAAGTGCATTCTTTTCCGACTCTGGAGAGGCATATCGTTCGGGGCTGAGTACCAATCTGTTCTCTATAGACTCCCAAGTTTGGAAAATTTCGCTCTCATCCACCCATGGATCGATCGTTGGCAAACTGCGTGATATACTTATGCTGGACCTTCATCAAGGTGGATTTCTTGTCGCCGGATCCAGAAGGCATCGCCAGCGTGAGCAGCTGGTTTTTCTCCATCAGGTCATTGACCTGAAGCTGAGCCTGCCGAAGCGTCTGCGTGGCTGTGAGCCTATCAAGAGACTGAGAATAGAGACTTGAATCTTACTTGGTCTTGGTCTTGGTAAGATTGAAGCAAGCGCAGGATGTCAATGAGGCCGCGAGTCTTGAAATAATCATGCAACTCCTCGAGATCAGAGGTAGGCACTTCTGAAGGCATATTCGTCATACTGGCGACTGGGGCTGGCGACTGTTCTCGGTGCTCCACTGAATCGGACATTGCGAGAAGTGAGGGATTGGAGGTAGCTTTTCCAATGTCTTATGTCCTTTTGAGAGGCCAAGAAGCATCCCGAATCAACATGGAAGTGTGATGCATGCAGGACATGTTTGAAAGGCAGTGTAATGCTGGACACAAATGTACTAATGTTGGCAGTCAGCAACGAGCCACACACATGATTAATGCAATAAAACATGAACACACCTCAGCTGTGGCCAAACGGACATGTAATTACACTAGCCTTCAGCATACTGAGCGCACCAAACTCGTCCTTATTGGTTTCTTTGACTTCGCTGCAGGACCCTGTGCGCATGAATGACATGCAGCGAGAAGCCTTGCGCTAGTTGCAATGAATGAGCTGAAGTGATAAAGGACTCGAGGTGAGGTGGAAATAGGTGGGCTCCATGTCGTATCGAGGTGCAATGCTTGGTGATTATTAGCCAGCTGATTCGATGGAGGTCTCGAGGGAGAGTGGTGATAAATGAGGTCCAGGGAGTAGGCGCACAGTGACAGTCGAGCAGGTGACAGATGAATGATGGGATGAGCGTATATATCGTGCATGTAGAGCACACTCAGTACATGATTCCGTGTAGTAGTGATGTTTAATTTTTAGCGTTGTATCAATATCAATAGAAATTTTCCCAACAAAAGATGTCAAGGAACAAGGCTGACAGTGGCTGTCAAGCTCATCCATCCGTCAACGAAAGATGTCAAATGGAAAGGCCGACCTTGCAGGTCAAGCCCAATGGTAGAAGAGGAAAGCAAGTTTCAAGATCATGCATGAGATTACAATTAGTCAGCACGTGTGACTTTGTTGCACATGTCCAGAATAATTCAGACACAGCCATTAATTCATTGAGCGTGCCTTTAGCTACTACATCACTTTGTTGATTCAAGGTGAGCATTTCTTCCTTTCATTTTCTTTTTGCTCTTCGTTGTGGTTGACAGTCATGTTGCCACAGTTGCTTGATGTCTTTGTCGGTGACCTTTTCTCAATTTGCCCTGACGGTTGACACAACTGTGTCGCTGTGTCCGCTTGATGTCTTTCGTCGGTGGTCTAGTCAATCATGTGACACAAACGTTCGGTTGATGAGTGTATCGCCAAAACTTCTTGATGTCTTTTGGCGGCGGCTGGACCGTACTGACCAGGCTCCCTTTCCCTCGCCTCGATGATATCGCATTTTCTCGGCCTAAACTCAACTTCACAAGCTCCCCAGTTGCCACACATGCTTCCTGAAGACCTCGCGCCCTCGAAACTTCGAGGTGACCCAAATCTTCTACTTCACAATGGTGCTGCTGGTACACGTACGTTGCTGGTTACCTTTGGGACTACATTCCTTTCTAACAAACATCTAGCCAATGGCCCTTTCGATGGCAAATACGGTACCATTCTGGATAGCCAGGACTCATTCATTGTGACACCCAACTCATCAATCATGCCTTGACCGCCTATCAGTGCCCAGCACGAAGTGTACATGCGAGCAAATTATCGATATGGGATCGATGACCACGTTCAATGGCCTCAAGCATATATTGAACAATATCCCCACTTCGCATGTATTCATAGGGTTGCGCCAGAGGAAGGCAAAGCTCTATGCCCTTTATTTCACAGGCTAACTCATTATGACTTCGTGGAGTGCAATGATATGGCCATTGTCAAGGGTGTGGGATGTCTGCGCCACACAACGTTTCTGAGGCTGCAGAGTGCATGCCAGGGTGTAATCGACTCTGTTGGTAGCGTCAGCAGGAGCAGTACCGTGCTGGGTGGCTTGTGAAGCCACGTTAGCATCATTGAACTACTGTTGGGATGTCTTCACGCCCTCCCTACCTCATTTACTCGTGTCTGTCTGACTGTTGCTGAGACCCAGCATGTTGCACGCGAATTACATGCATTCATCGAGTATATGATGATTTACAAGCCTCGTATGGAAGCTCCAGAGAGTGATGCGCCTAGTATGCCCATCGACGACACCCTTGTTGGCGCGTTTTCTAATGACACTACCATCATCCAACGTTTCTTCAAGGCCGGCATTCCAGTATGGTGCATCATTGCGATGAAGGACCTGCCAGGTGTCTGTGTTGATAAGCTGTCCGACTTCACCATGCCACCCTTTGTGGACGAACTGTGCCCTTTATGACTGCCCTCAGTGTTCGTTGGATCATCAAGCGACCCCCAAAAGTACCACAAGATTCAAGACTTTACCATGCACTCAACATGTTGGGTGGATCCCTTTGCATTGTCGACTCCAATTATCATGGGTCAGGAGGATGTCCCTGTTGCCGTGTTGACGACATCGAGTTCTCATTATTCGCCATGTAAGTATTTTCTATTTTCATCAACACCTAGGCCTAATAATTCCATCTCCTTCACAAATCAAAAAAAGGCCTCTGGATCATGAGCAAAGGGGACTTCACACCAGCTAACTGACCCAAAGCACCCTTTCCTGCCCCCTTTGGTTGAACCATGGCGTGTTGGCCTTCTCGCTGTTGTTGCCAATTTGTCTCGCTGTCACTCTTCAGCATGGCCTGAAGCTTCTAATCCTACAGCAATTCCACATGAAAATCAATATGCATTCCCTTGCCCAGACATCATTGTGACGTTGAATACGGAGGAAAAAGTAAAATCATACCTAGTGTCATGGCTTCACTTGCAAGCACCACTGTTTGCTCATCTAACAGTGACCGAGCAAGTACCGGTCAATCTGTACCACCAGGAGTGGCGGACGGTACTTGTGATGGGTTTCCTTCATTCAGCTGGTGAAACAAGTGGGCAAGCAGCTAAGCGGTGTGAGGAGGTACAAAAGATGATGAGTGGATACCTTGAAGAATTTCCTCTGCAAGCAGATAATGATGCACACACAGCATTTTGGCGAGGGAAGGCATACGAGTCCCTCACATCAGAGGAACAGCAGGAAGTATGCTGGGAGCTTGGTGAAGTAAATTTCCATTGTGAATTCAGAGCATTGCACCACTGAGCAACTGCTTCTTCACACTGGTCACCATTTACCTGGCCAGATTGATGTTGGATGTGCCAATTACGGTGTTGCGCATCACCTGTGGTTGCAGCATGCACCATATATCTTTGCCATGAAGAAAATGATGTGGCCATGGAATGGTCCATGTCCAGCACTGCTTGACAAAGTCCAGACTATGGGCTGGACGGAAAATGACTTTTTAGAACTTGAGAAAACAGTTGCCACACACTACACTGATTCTTTTTACCTGTATTTTGGTCATGCACCTGTTCTTCCCCATCAACTTTCACACTGCTCATCAGAGGATTATGTACCAGAAGTTCGGGCTCACATGTCAACAAGTTGGTCTGGTGTGTATATGGACATTGAGGAGCTCATTTGAATTACAATTTGTGTACATGTGGTGAACAATATTCAGTTGTTTTATATATGGATATTTGTGAAATATATATTTATAACTAGTCAGCCCTATTATGCTGTTTGATGGCCATATGCAAAGTCTCATGACAGGCCATGTAGGTAAGGGTGTTATGGGTTGACATATTACTATGACCTACAACCCGCCTATACCCATGAACCTGCCGCATCTGGGACCACATACCAATCTGAGTTGTACACAAGACTATGAGACCCATCTTCAGGCTTACTGATACCCCCAGGACCACAGAGCAACACATATGTCCACAACAACAACTCATTGAGTAAATAACACAAACAACTGCTATAGGTATGACATTTGTGACATAGGTGAGCTCTGACCTGCAACCCATAGCCTGTCATAACCTGGGAAAAACCTGCACCTGTGTGAAGGGTACAGGTGCTGGCAGGTATGGGTGTGAGAGCTGGTACCCATGGGAGGCCCATGCTGCTCACTAATATAGTAATAGCATACAGCCCTAATTATACCTACAGGCAACTGTATAATACAGTTATGGCATGCAGCCCTAGCCATACTCACTATCTATGCAATCAGGCATACTTTCAACTATGTGTTATATATATTTACAAAGTCCACTATGTAAGAATACAATTAGTGTATGAACATTTAATCCTTTTTTAATGAAGCAACATTGTGATATTTAAGAAGATCTGCAATTTTTTTCATTCTGAAAAACATATTGGCATCAACAGTGTCCACAACAAAGTAATCCTGGCCATTGCTCAGATCTGAGCTGTTGTCTTCAACCAGTAAGACTCCATGGATAATTGAGTAGATAGAAACAAATTGTGAAAAGACCCGAGGACGTGCACGAAGGCAATAAAATCCCAAATCTTTATCTTGTTGGAATTTCCAGTGTTGTCCTCCATCAGTAACTGTAACATCAAAAGGATGAACTAATGCCAATGGGTATCGCTGTTCCAAATATTCACATTCAAACAGCTGAATCAGCTGTCCAATGTATACTCCTTTATCAGTGTTAATAATCACTCCATCATAATGTGGCGCATTGTAGAAATTTGGACTGCAGCGTAACAGGTCAGCAGACTCTTTGAAATTGACTAGTGACTGATAAGTAATAGTCAAAGTCTGGTGAATTTGGATCTATATTTATTTCTTAATCAGCACACAGTAAAAATAAAAATAAAAATAAGTACATACTGTGTCATTAGGTGTAAATCGAATAAATTCTCTTTCAGCTACAGCATCTTCATCAATTCTTTTTATAAATGCAGTTATGAATCTTCCAAGATGGATACAAAGGTGTTCATAAGCTGAATCTGAGTGGAAGGCCTCCTCAAGTTCACCCATTGTACGTGGATACTTTGGAGTAAACTTGAGACTGTGAAGCATGGCTTTACTGTCAAGAGCTCCAATTCTTGTCATCAGATAGATCATCATTTTCTTCCTGCTGATGTTTTTTCTGGTGATCAATCTTTTCATGGATCTGCACAACAATATTATAACAATGATCAATCCTCAGAATCTTGAAGATAATTTTAGAACATTATTCAATGAGTTCTATTATAAATCATACCTGTTCAGCAACATCTTTAAATTTTGTCTGAATCTGATATGCTTTCTTGAGTGGGCTATGCATACACTCATTGGGTTTGGTGTTATAGTTTTTTGTAACACCTTTGGCAATGATATCATCAAAAAGATGTTGCTGTGTATGCACTTTCAGGATTTTCCAAGTTGTTGGCTTTTCAAAACCTTTACTATCTGTTGCTCGCACATAAGCCTGCTTTGATATTAGTATAATATAGAGACATTAGATTTGTATAACTTACTTTCAATCTGGCATCAAAAATGTCCATTACATGTCTTCCTTCTTCTATACTTTTCTCTGTATGAACATCCATTGATGCATACATGTCATGTCTAACTCAAGGTAACTTCGAATAACCTTAAGAAGTAAATATGCATCATGATGAGCTGCTTTTGTCAGCACAGACTGGGCAGCAAAGAGAATTTGTTACTTAAATAGTAAGTATCATAATGAAATATATGAGTAAATCTTACCTTTGACATATGCTCAAATTTCCTAGCATCTGCAAAATCAAAATCAGTAGCATGTTTAAAATGCATGAGATCTCTCCATCATGGAAAGTTGGCAATACTATAAATTTATTAGTCTTATTCTATTTTTTTAAAATTTAAAATGCTCACAATTCATCAATAACAACCTTGGCTGCATGTTTATCAACACCAGGTATTCTCTCCAAATGCTCTATTAGGCATAACAGAAAATGCTTAAAAAGACCAAGATGATATGCATGCAACCGATCCCAGGAAACTGCTTTATATGGATCACTTTGAGCAATGCTCCAGAATACATTCTGGAATTAATTAAAGTAACAGAAACACTCCAAATCAAGAATACTTACTTCAACAGGTCGCAGACTAGATTTGTCTAAAACATCTTCTCCCTCTTCTTCTGCAAGATTATAAAGATCTCGCATTTCTTCTGTTATCCATGGAATATAAACTTCTAATAGATCTTGTAATCTTGCAAGTGGAACCAAGCAAACAGGACAAGGATATTTAGATTTATTGCCACATATCAATGTCATCATGCATCTGTATAAAATGGTCAACTATAAATGATTTGAAATATTTAAATACTTACTGTTCTTCATAATCCACAGAAAGGATGAGAATGAATGGATAGATGACAATAACTTCACCAGAATGTGGCAACTTGAAGGCATATCCAGTATGTGAATATTCAGCAACAGACTGAATAATTTTACGAAATGCTTCATGCCAAACAACTCATTTGAAATTAATCCATGTTGGTTTTCCCTTGTGTCTTGAATCATCCTCAACCTAATTGCAATTAGTTATGTGACTGAAAATAATCAGAAAGAACTTACAATTGGAAGCCATCCAACAACAGTTCCACCACCCCAGGCTTTTCCATTGTGTATTGCATCAGGAAGATTTGCAATACGTGCTATAACCGGGTATCCTCTTTCTGTACCAAATGATGATAATCGTGATTTGTCTGCATATAAAATATATGCTAATGGCTTTCCACCAGGAGGTAGTGAGCTCTAAGAATGGAATTAATGATATAGAATTTAGTACAAAAAAATAATGTACCTGAATCTCCCATAGTAAATCACCTGTCCAAGGTTCATCAAAAATCTGCAATTTTGTATTTGTTTTTTCATCCAACTGAAAAATCTTCACAGCATCCCATACAAAAAATGGTGATAATGTTGTATCACTGAGAAGATTAAGTGTCCAATCCAGTGTTGGACGGGCAGGGGCCAAATGTGGCAAGTCACCTTAACGCCTTTGTGACTAAGTCGTGACTAGTCGCAAAGTCGTCTCGCGCCCTGACTTTCAGGCTTGATTACTAAGCATCAGATGGCCCTTATCTCCCCCATCATCAAGGTGCTGTCGACTCGTGCGTCGAGTCACTGCTTGCTCAACTGAGGCAGCTCTTCGAATGGCAAAACATGCCCTAATTTCCTGGGGTTTTGAATATCCTCTTTAAAGCTGCTCTCTTCAAATGCTCTCTGTAAATTCCTTCTATTCTCTTCATTCCATCAGCAAGACCTTCAAGTTTGTTATATTGTTACTTCAAGGCTTCGAGTGCGACGCCAGGGCATGGTTCTCTACTTGGTATTATTCTCTTTATAGTCATATGTATTCTATAATTCTGTATATATAAGCTATCGTTCAAACTGACAATACTAGTATCTTCATTCTGCTGAGCGCCCTCCATTCTTTGTCCGCAACATATTCTATGGCTTTGAAACCTACCAGCAGCCGTTCTTGGTGGCGGAGCCACTTCGAAGACCACCCATATTTCATATTGAAGAAGCCAGAGGCCACCCTGTCTGGCAAATGCAAAGTAATTTGCATACTTTGCCTTGAGGCACGCATTGGTGAGGTGATGCTCATGGATGAATGGGAAGTTGTAAATGAGCAGCGGTCGGAAGTACGCAGTCAGGCAGCCATAAAGCTCATGTGTGAGTATGTTATTTTATGTGCTCTCGCTGATTAACTGACATCTATCAGAATCCCAGTATTTTCTGCAGACAGAAACGGCACAGTTCATCGTGAATGGCTAGTATCTCATGCTGAGCAACTCCTCAGGCATCTTCGGGACTGTTCTCGCCAACCTGCTGATATTCGGGATCGCGCTAGGAATGAATTACATAGCAGAAGTCCTATGAAGCGTGCGCACTCAGTAAACAATCTATCCCAGCTTGCTCAGCCCATCCCATACTATCCAACAACCTCTTTCCTTCATCCTGGATATCCTAGTGCTCCTGTTCCATCTCCTTTTGATACCGGGCCATTGGAATCCCGACCTCCATCATCGTCTTCATCTGTCTTTACATCCACATCTAGAGCTCCATCAATTGCCCCCTCAGATTCCGTGTCCGTCATTGGAACTGTACATTCATACAGCAGGGTTGATGAGGATTCTCTGAGGCACCCTGCACCCAAACGTGCACGCTACTCCTCATCTCATCACCCATCAGTCCCATATCAACCTGCACCTATTTCCTGGACACCGTCTGATCAAGCTAGATTTGAGGAACACATTGTTTGTCTGACAGCATCTGCGGGATTTGCCCTTTCTTGGGTTGAGAATCCTGAATGGGTTGCATTTTGTGACGACTTTCTTCCTGCAGCTAAAGTACCGAGCCGCAAAGTCATTACAAACCGCCTGCTTCCTACAACTTTAGAAGCTATGTGCGCATCTATTCGCCATGAGGCAGCTGGGAAAAGCGTCACAGCACAGTGTGATGGTTGGTCAGGCCAGAACCACCACCATTATCTTGCATTTATGGCAACAGTGGATGGTAAAGTATGGACAGTACTTGTTGATGATACATCTGATGAGCGCAAGACCACAGAAAATTTACTTCATAAGATGATTAAAGTCATCAAGATCCTAGAGAATGAATGGGGTGTTTGTGTTATTGCTTTCACTACCGATGCGTCTGGAGAGTCATGAAAGGCTAGAAAGCTTTTAGCACATCTATATCCCCATATGATCACACCGGATTGCTATGCACATCAGGTATGTCTTCATTCTGCAAAATCTTTCCTTCACATCATTGATTTTAATTTGGAGATAAATCTGATTGTCGGTGACTACTTCAAAGTCAATCAAGGCTTTCTTAAATATAGCACATTGGCTACCGAGTTGATTACTTGGCTACGCAGCAAGACATTTCTGCTCGCACTTATTCGGGAGGTACAGAAGGAGAAGGGACTTCGGGTGATCACTGTCATTCGGGCAGTCATCACCAGATGGACAGCTCATTATCTGGCATATCGTCATCTCCTTGAGCTACAGTCTACATTGAAATTCTTGGCTGCTGAGGACGAGATGCTCTCCCCAAAGGAGAAGAGAGTGGTCACTGGTGATGTAAAAGCATGGCGACGTGCAAACATGATGCTTGGCATTATCAATGACCCCTTGTTTTGGTGTTCACTTGCCAGGTATGTATGTATTTTGTTTCTGGTGCCTGTATATTAATACATTTGTCACAGAATTAAGGTACATCTTGAACCGCTTGCTATTGCTGCCAATATTACACAGTCAGCATTCTGTCGTCTTGATCAGGTGCTCCTCACGTTAGGTTCACTGTATATGCACTATACAAAGGAGCTTTCCGCAACGGACTCAGAGGAGAAGTTTGTTTGGTATGCTCTGCTCAGTAGCATCGAGAAACGCTGGAAAAAATCAGACCAAGAAGTCTTTATTGCTGCCGTGGTTCTCAACCCCTTTATGAAGCTCACACCATTCCAACGCACAATGTGAACTTCCTTCTTGACAATAGCTGGCATCAATGATCTATTCTCCCGCCTCTACACTCGCTTCTTTAGTGATCCACTTGATCCTTCCGAGCTTCTATCTAATATTCAAGATTATCTGGGCAATAAAGGCATATTTAGCCTTCTTCCATCTTGGGCAGAGACAATGGCGAAGCAAAGTCTAGGCCAGAATATGTCTCCGAATCCATCTCTTGTATATGAAGGATTAGGGCATGGCCCAGGATTATCCCAGCCGCCTCTCTTTCGACTTGCCTTACACATCTTCTCCGTTTGTGCCAATTCCGCATCCTGTGAACGGCTATTCAGTGTACTTGGAAATACTCTCACCAAACTTCGTAACCGTCTTGGAACAAAGACACTCACATCCCTGGCCGAGATGAAGATGCACATCCATGATGAGCAGCTTCAACAAACTACGAAAGTTCAAGAACGACTGAAACGTCATTTTGGGAAGGCAAAGGAATCTAATTTACCCCCAGAAGTACCTGTCGTGCCGAATCTGTCAGAAGTGGGGGAAATCAGTGATGGCTGGATGGATGATGGAGATGATGGTGTGGATCACACTACCCTTGACAACGGTGGAACAGAATCATTCCAGAGTATGACAGACGAACTGTCCTGTCGAGTTGATGAAGATGAGGAGGATATGGACATTCCTGGGGAATTTGATGATGATGAGGTTCCAATGACGCTTGAAGGCCCGATCTCAATCACGATCCAAGATCTGTTTGATTTTGGATCCACGTCATGGGTTTCTTTCCATCAGCGCAGTGCAACATGAAGCCTGGAGGAGGAGCTAGAATTTTATGAGTTATGTGACTTTGATGCCGATGGTGAAGTTGAGGGGAGCTTCGATGTTGATATTGATGAAACTATAGCCTCAATTATACATTGCTAGTTAATATAACTACTGGAAATATGTTATATCCTTTTCAAAGTACCTACTATGTCAAATGCGAAGCCTGCGCAACAGTTTAGCGCCCAGGCTTAGTACGGACCGATTACCGGGGCCATGGGAAAAGGTCGAGGCAAAAAACGCCCTGCCTTTCAGGCACTGACGACTTTGCCCTGACTTTGCGACTAGTTGCCGACCCGCACAACACTGGTCCAATCCCATAATGGTCAGAAGTAAACATCGTATTTCCATGTCTCCTCTCGATATTCCAAAGCCAATGTTTCTTTTTTGAACTGAATTTCATAATAAGTTAACATATAACATATAACAATATAATATCAAGCATACCTTTGTAAGTAAATTCTCTGCTTTTGACCATGCTTCTTTAAGATCACCAGCACTGTTAATTGTGAATGCAGATGGATGATCCCCAGCTTGAGTCTTTAATACTTTGAAAAGACCATCTTGTCCCTCACCATTCAGGCAGGTATGCAAAATATGTTCAGCTAAATCAAAGTCATTTTCAGATGCAAAAGGATGCCATGGTCAATTCAAGTTGTCAACAAAGGAATTTGTCTTTTCCACAGCAGTCATCTGAAGATACTCCTCATGTGTTAAGATATGTGGGTCCAGAAGTGCTCTTGGATGATATTCAATAACAAATTTTGGATTGTATGAATTCACAAAATCAAGAATCTGATCTGTGGCATCAGTCACAGGTGCAGAGGAAGGATTCTGGATTCCAGCTAAATATTATATTAATCAGTAGATATAAAAGAAATAGCAATCATAGTACATACAAGAGACTGGTTCAAATGAAAGAGTAGGTGGAAGACCTCCCCGATTGTCAAGATGCAAATCTAGTTATATGTAGAGTATTAGAGAGTACCATCCACCAATCAAGTATCAAATCTTACCATGAAACTGTGAAGTGAGACCTGCACTCGATGATGGTGCTTGGTCACCAAATGGTGGCATTGGAGTATTAGTAGCTCCTTGATTCCAATAGATCATCAGCATTGATTCATATCATACAAAACAGAGAACATACCATCATCCATGCCAGCTGCTTGTCTCTGACTTGTTTCCAAATTAAACTGTGAATCTATAACATCTTGCTGGATTCACTGTTTACAAGTCTTTCTATGGTTACCTATGCCATTTACATGAAAATACTTCTGACAATGAGGACATTGCCGACGTTCACATAACAAAGACATGAGAAGAAAACAGAATGGCTGAAAAGCAATAAATCCACAGGAGGGAATATGCTAGGAAACTTTAAATTGGATGTAGAAAGGGGAAAGGTGGGGGGTGGGGGGGGAAAGGAAGAAGATCAAATACTGTGACACTCCTGGATATAAGTATCATCTTGACCCAGTTCCATATTCCGAAATGGTTCAGATCCTAACTTCAGATGGTCACAAAAACATCACATGAAACTATAAAGGTTTGATGAATAGATTTGATTGGAGGATAACACTTTCAGCCTTCATAAATCAAGCTTCTATCAACCATCTGCCTCTATCCGATGATTCTGCAGTCAATCGGAGTACTAGCCAAGGAGCGAGGTAGCTGCAACACTGACTGCAGTGCGATCAAGGTGATGGGCTGGCCATATCCAATTCTGTGTCCCGATTGGTAATACTGATCGGACGACGTCTTCCACTACCACCATCACCTCCCACTGAGCCAGAAGGGATGGTCAACATCCCTTCTGTCCACATCTCACCCCTATGACGCATGTCCAATAACGAGGAGAAGACTAGGATGGCAGACCAGGACGACAACCACAACGATGACACTTGATGACGACAATGCTGCCATGACGACAATAGTGGCAGCGATGATGACGACGATGATGATGGTGGCAGCAACGATGATGGTGGCAATGATGATGATGACGGCAGCAGCAACGGCGACAGCGGTGCATTGGGGGGAACCAGTGGTTCAGAGGATTTGGCTGATAGCTAAGGGCATTTCGGGGCTGGATAGGATGCAGGTACTCTATTTGACCACATGAAGACGATGTGCCCTCCACTACAGAACCTGCCACTAGCTCCAAGACCACAAGGCTTGATGTCACCGTCGATGCCTCCATGGCTGTCCCCTTCCTCTCCTATTTGAGTCCATCATCTCACTGGATCTTCACTATACCTCATCACCCCCTTCTTCCAGTACCAGCACCGATCCATGACTGGACAGCCGGCATATTAGTTTAGTTATATATTATATCTTACATTATCTATCCCTCAATGAATTTCCTTATGCTGTATGTTTTGTTCATTTCTAAAAATCTTTTACTATCTACAACAGGCCTTTCCGGTGGCAAAATCTCTACATTAGTTGTTTTGCTTATCAGTCTCTTGTAAGCCGCCTTATAAGCCGCCCTATAAGCCTGCCCCAACCTAATTTGGCCTGCCCGAATCTAATTTGGCCTACCCGAAGCTAATTTGGTTAGCCGGCTCGAATTTGCCGATAATTTGGTCGGGGGTCACTTATTTGAGCCATATCAGTGCCTTATTGTGTCATTATTGGTAAGCGATCCTTATAAGGCATTTTGCAACTTTCCGACAGAGCCGAGCTTAAGCAAGTGCCATACCTTAATAAGTCTATAAATTTCCACGTATTTCCCGGAAGATGAGGCTCAGGAAAGGGACTGTAAGGTCTTCACACTTAACTTCACACAATAACCAAGATAGGCACAGCGGTGTAGTCGTTATATTTTCCTACTCAAATCACACAGAGCTTTACTATTCAATGTGGAAGAGGAAAGCGCAGCGAAACGAGGAAGATTCTTTCCATAGTCCCCGTTCGGTCTGAATCCTGTTGAAGCGAGTCGTACATACGAAGGCGAGAGTCGAAACTAAACCGATGTGGACAACAGAAGGTGCGTCTAGCGATCAAAAGGATAGCAATCGCATTGAACGGTACATCAGATCCACATAGACGATAGACAAGAGGAAGGAGAGGAAACGCAGGAACTTTCAAGTTAAATCGTTAGAATACCATTGGAGTAACAAACTAGAGAGGATCAGCGAGATGCTCTATGAAGGAGACACTGAAGACTCACCCATTTTCAGGACTTGTGGATTCCAACAATCACTCCTCGGGAAGGCGCTCGGACCAGATGACAAAAGGCAGTCGATTGAAAATGCCATTGAGGGAGACTGGCGCGCATGCGGGCGGGGGACTTCCTTGTTCTCTTCGCGAAAGCGATTTATCGCCACTACCGCTGGTGGAATTTGAGATTCAGAATACGTGAAAACGGTAGCGCAGCTTACTTGTCTCCACCGCTACGATAGAAACTTGACCCTTCGCCGGCTTGCCTTTGGAGATATTGGCTTTTGTTTCTCGCCTCTGGTACCAACCGGTGAACGTGCGACGGAGGGCAAGGTTCATCTGTGAAGCAGATATCATTGCAGAAAGGCGGGTAGTTTGTGGGGTTACGATGGTGGTGGTAGGTGAATAAAAGGTGACTGCCGCGTTGTATTTGGACAAAGTCGCACTGCCCGTTTTGGACAGGGCATTGATTCCTTTTTAGTGGGTGCGTTCTGAGTCTAGAATAAGGCAATTCCTGTCAAAACAATCATACGCAGTCCCGTTTCGTCAAAGAGGTTAACACAAAATTAAACTGTTGAGCAAAGTCGAGTCCCAGGCGCTTACAGAGTGGTGGCAGAACATTAAGATCCCTCAGCTGTCCCAAGGGTACAGTTTGCGTTCATCAAGGTACTCGAAGGGAGTGCTACTTTTAATATCTGTAGGATACATCCATTATATCGCGAGATATTTGTAGTTGAATATGCAGTAGCCAGACAGTAGCCTGACATTGCCTTCGAAAAATTTCTTATCATGGATCTTGCAGCTTGTTTATTTTCTCTGATGAACTTTCGCTATTCCATAAAGGCACATGCCACTACTAACAAATTGAACTAGATGATTAAAATAGTCTGCAACGACTATATATGTTTATGGGTCCCTATAGGTCGGAAGGGTATCCATGGAAGTAGATGCGATCATCTGTTCCTTCGATCGGCGATCCTGTAAAAGAATAGATTTAATCCCTGAGCATCGATGGGACACCAAGATGCCGCCTGAGCAGGTTTCTTGTCCCTGATTCCATTTCTATACGGTAAGCCCGTGTTCTCTGTGGATTCGAAGGGCAGCAAATGCGTTGTTCAATTAGTAAATAAAAGTATATCGACCGGCGTCCTTCGCTCCGAGACTCATGCAGATGTACGGAATTGATATTGGCAAAAAGGGATTCAAAATATTTTCAGTGTCAGACTTGCCATTTTCACAAAGGATAGTAATTGCCTCGGCTCAAAAGTCTTTCCATACGCGATCAGATAATTCGATTCACGGTGCCCTGATTCAAATCTCCAATATTTAATACCGCGGAGGCTTGCTGGGTGTATAATATCCATAAGACAGCCGAATTATCGCTTCGAACAAAATACTGTTAAACTACATATGCATACAACGACCAAAGATCCATAGAATCTGAACGAAGATAACGTAGATACTTGGAGGAAAATGCAACAGACAGATTCTTCAGCACATTCTCCCCCTTCAATCATTCTTTAAACCGAGAAAAAAAAATCCCCGTAGCTGGGACAAGCGGCCAAAGACAGCTGACTGCCGAGTCCAGTCTGCCTGACACATAACCCGTTGGCGCTAGGAGAGGCAGGAGAGATGTTGCATCCCAAAGCGACAATGCCCGTCTGGCCCTGCGTAGGACACTGCGCGCAATCAATCTTCCATTTCTGGTTCCTGTAGTATATCGAGCAACTCAGCTGTGGACATATGTAAAGAATACCAGACAATAACGTACACATTTCTGCCTGACCAGTCGATGCTGTCCATGACCAGCACCCCATCCTTGAGTTCTACATCAAAGAGGAGGTTATCCACGTTCCTGCCAAAATCTCATCAGAAAGAAACTCCGGAGAAAAAGGAAAAAAAAAGTCTACTTGATGGTGTAGGTCGGTGGATCGTAATCGCCATTTTGCTGGACGTACCACCTCGAGGGTGAAGTATTAACAACGACTGGTGAGCCGACGGCAGGGTTGGATGACCACGACAATCTGCCATAAGGCTTGCCAGTATTTGCGAACACGGTGAGAGTAGCAAAGTTGTCAAAAACGGGGTGGCAGGTGCTCCGAGGGACCAACGGCGACGCGGTGGCAGCAGTGAATAGTAAAGCAGAGAGGATTATCGATGAAAGCATTGGGTCGAAAAATAGGAGATGAAGATGGTCGGTTTTCAACAGATAGGAATCAGAAGGCTTCAAGTAGAAGGCGAAGTTGGAAAGCGAAGAGCTCATAGCTTTTATACTAGCTGACGAAATCTTGGCATTCTGGGTGGTGAGTGATCGATAGCCTCAGGCTGGACTAGATCGACGAGGATCACAAGAAGGTAATGACGGACTCTGGATTCCTCGAAAAAATGTATTCTGTAACAGGTAGCTAGTCCGCAAGTCTCGGAGAGGGACGTAGGTAAAAGGAGATGAACAGGTTTCAAAAAAACGTAGGGCATTAACAGTCACGGTAAATCTAGGAACACCACCGGAATGGACTCATTATCCGGTATGTACACCTGGCCGGAGTATGCATCACGTCGATCTCGACTCATTCAATAGACATGATTCCTGAGGTGTATAGACATGGCACTAGATTCCATCGGTGACTCGATGCCGCCTGAGAAAGGCTTATGGGTATTGATCAATGCATTCTAGGTATGAAGGATCGCTCAGAGTCATATACCAAAGACATCGCCAAGCCAAACAAACCAAGTTGTACTCGTTACAGCCAGCTTTATGGGAATAGGTGAAGGGAACAAGGCGTAAGAGTCGGTCAAGATAACAGTCACGCGCAAGATGGACGGAGCTTGGGCTTTAGGCGGCCATATGCATTGCATTGGGACTAAGGTATGTAGCGTCTGCCAAACGGTTCGATGAGCAACACGGTCACCAGCGAGTAAGGACAAACGTCGCAGATAGATAAAGAAAAATATAGTCAATCCCAGTAGGAGCCAGACTCATTAAATCAGATTTTACTGTGGAATCATGGGAGGGAAATAATCAGTTTGAATACGCACCATGGACGGACCCTCCGAGTTTCACAAGTCTTCTTAGAAGAAATAGCCACGAGAAATATACAGTTATTCCTCAGCATAGCGATGAAGGCCAGGGCACGGTGTACGGAGACAAGAGTAGAGCGCACGAAAAGCTTTCCGGTTCCAAAAAGGACGCTAGCTGCCGCCCGGAGATCTTTGCACGCGACAACCCAACATCGGCCTTCCGCTCAGCTGGAGAACAGTGAAACGACGTGCCGGGTGTAAAAGTAGCCCTCGGGGAGAATAGAAAGCCCTCGGTCATGCGATAGATGCCAAGTAATTGCGAATGGCACAGCCAGGTGCCAAACGGCTGAGATTAAAGCGGAGTTTAATCTACTCGTCACCGCGTACCCCCACGAACATTTAGTCAAATGGACCCAATACCAATATTGTCCTTCTCCGTCAACGTAACAAAAAATTATATGCAACATTATGTCATTCGACTGTGACCGCAAAGATAATTCACGAGCAATCAAAAGAAATACGGTGTCGTGACCTGTTTTTCGACCCGACAGAATGGCGTTTTGGCTTGTTCGAATCTCCCTGGAACGGCTTTACTGGGCTTATGATGATTTCTGTGTACACTTCTGAGACTTTCCATCCCGTTTTCAGGCGGTCGAAATGCTGCCAGAGTCTAGTACCACATCTAATTCCCGCCCGCTTCGGAATCCGGGAGCAAACCCAGTTCCCGTGGTAAGATTCGAGACCAAAACTTCTTTTGCGTACCTCAACTATGTGTACATATCGGATCCTAAGACAGTTCCGACGAATCCTAGCTGTATCGACCGACGAGGTTCTTGTGGCCCATCAAAATGCGAGGGAAATAGTTGGGCTGGCGAAAAAGTTTCTGCTTGGGCTTCTAAGTATAGGAAAATCTCTCACCAGCTTTCCTATTCAATGCAAAGCCTGATGCATTTTCTGCGATTATAAGCCTGGTCGAAGTTTGCTATGCTATCCACCCATTATCGCTACCGGGGACAACAAGCCGAAGCGATGTTATTTGTCTTGGTTAATGTAAAGAACCGAATACTTCCATTGAAGATCGTTCAGACCCGAAACAACTGAATAACCCCAGTGGTCTCAATATTTCATTTGTTCCTGAAGAACCGTGCTCTCCCAGTTTTTCAAAGAACTCTGACTTAAACGAGTACAATCTAATAACGCTTACTAGGATTAACTATGACTTTTGGCGACTGAATTTTTGCCCTGAATCTTTCTATGACTGCAGCCATACAGATCCGAAGCATTTAAGGGGTTCGATGCATATCAACCGTTGCTAAGTGGCCGATGACTCCCCTCCACTGACGGTCTCACTTGCCCTCCAAGTCGCTTTCACGTGTCATTTCATGCAGCCGATCCTGGAATATATCATTACCTCTCTCGCGACCCTCGTTGATCTAGTCCAGCCTCACGACCAAGAGTGCCAAGATGTTTTAAACTAGTCACGAAACCACTATAAAAAGCTACCGACTCTTCATTTCATACCTTGCAGTTTTCCGAGGCTGTCTTCTTGAAAACTAATCGTTTCTTCCAATCTCATTTCTAATGTATTCTTCGACCATCTTCCTCTTCTCTGCGCTCTTCCTCACAGCTGCGCCCTTGGCTGCTCGGGCGGGGGAGTGCAACCCAAATTTTGAGGGTGCTCCTCTCACTGTAGTCTGGAATGACCTCTCGTGGTCAGCCAACCCCGCTGTCGGCGCGCCCATCGTCGCTGGTACTTTGTCCTCCAAGTTCTTCTTCCAGCAGAACAGGGATGATACCGATGTCACTTACACCATCAAGTATCCGTCTTTTCGTTTATTGTCCTATGGTTTTCTGATTAGAATTTCGCAGGACCGCAGATAACGTCAACTTTGCGGCGACATACGATGGCGACAAGTTCTTCATCGACAATGTTGACTGGTCAGGCACTAACGAGTATGTTCTCGTCTTCAATTATACATGTTTTTATGCCTGACTGACTTGATATACAGGAACCAGAAATGGAGAGTGCAATGTACGACGTGCGCTACAGATATTTCCCAGCAAAATGGTACTGTCGCTTCGAACTGCCAAATCACAACGAAAATCGATAGCTTATGCGTCACGGAGGGGAATGAGCCTGGCCCTTTGACATTATATTACTGTGTCGGCCATGGAGGTCACGGGCAGTATCTGGTGTTTGACTTTTGGGTTTGAAGAATGATTAAATTGGAGCGCATGGTTATCTCATCGTCCTTTGAGGTCTTATTTCGGGTCTATCTCCCGTTTAGCTCTTGACAATTTTTGATTTTGCATGCGGCGTTGGACAATCAGAACTAGGCGATATATGCCTAAGTCAAAAATGATAAGAGGGGGTCCTTGATCGGATTCACGCTTTCGACATGCGGCACAACCGATTGATTGCTTGAGAGAAGGCAGCTCAGTCTATGAGAAAAGGCAGTCAAGAATATGTACCCTCATGTGTTTGCAGGGCTTAGCCAAGCACAATAATATTGGCTCGACACTGCGCGTACATACTATGGGCCCCGGCAACTGCCGATTCCAAAACGTGAGCTGATTAAGCCTGTTTTCGGCCATTTTGATGGCAAATCCTCGTTAATTGCCCCAAATCTCACCGATGGATGCTCCTCTTTGTTCATATGGCTACATATCAGTCCAAGTACATAGTAGCACTATTCTACCTACAATAATACTTCATCTTCACTGTCATCCTGTCCCTCAATATTGACATCTATGATCTCTTCTTGGCAGCTTTCAGCCCCTGTCTTTCTTGCTCAAATCCTCTGCCTGTGTCTCCACCTGTTTCTGACTGCATTTTAGTTTATTCTGAAGACCACATAGTCACTGTTGATAAGTCTCAGCATGTTTACATGCCTGAGAAAGCTCTGTCAGGTCCATTGGAGCTAGATTCCTCTGTGCATGTGCCAAGATGGATCATAAACAAGGGGATTCCATCGGAGCAAACCGGGACATGACGTAGGGGGGTAGGGGGGGGGGGGGAGGGGGGGGAGGGGGTGGAGCCTTAAACGCGTAACTGACATACCAAAATTTTGATGTATATATTGACAGAAATGGAAAATTTTGACTGTAATTAGCAATATCTTGATTAGAACTATTGGTTTCCGCACCATTTTTTAGCCAGAATTGGGCCAGGAACAACCAAATTGAGGAATTGCCCTGATAATGTAACACAGGCTTTGCGGACCATCTTGATTGTGAGGGGAAGCCAACCGGTAAGCACACTGTGTGCATTCCCACATCATTTACTCAATTTATGCTACTATATACCAATCTCTCAATATGTCTAGCATGCAATTCTGTCTCATGTGTTAACATGACATATTGCTTTTGCTAGTGAGATAAATCAAAGATAAATTGGTCCAATCACCTTAATAGCTGTGAACATTCCAAGAATAAAGTCCCCAAAAAACCTGTTCCAAGTTTTTCGGCCACCATCAGACCATGGCATCAAATATCCGTTCCAGGGTTGTTCTTTTGTCCGACACTGTGGGAATATATGTCTTGAAATGGTTGACAGGGACGGTAAATTGTGGGAATAAGATACTATAAAAGGAAAGAGGGGGAGGGGGGGGGGTCCAGCCTTCCTTAAACACGGTAATGTACGTCATGTCTGTTGACGCAATTGTGCAACCCCCTTGATCATAAATGGCACTGATTTTTGCAAAGCGGCATCTTTGCTGCATGGACCAATTGTTTGGTGGTACCAGAGTATCCGAGAGAGCAAGAATGATGCCTCATGAGGTGTTCTGTGTGCTTGAATAATGTAACAAGTAGGTGCAATGGTGTAAAAGAGGTATGCCACTGTTGTTTGGTTGTGTTTACAAAGCCTTTGGACTGCTGATCCAAATGCACCTGGTGCAGGCTTCCACAACACTCATATTGCTTCGGAAAATTTACAGAAATTCCTTTAAAAATAAGATGCATGTATTCTTCGGAGCACATTTTTTAAAAACACGTTTTTAAGGCTATAAATGCACCAAAACTCTAGTAAAACAAGGCCTTAAAAAAATCTGCTTCGAAGAATACATGTAGAATTACATTTGTAACAATTCGTTTCTGCGAAAGTAATCGCGAATCTTCCTTGTTCGACCTGCAGTAGGTGCATCCACAAAAGTGCCATATTTTGGGCGAAATCGAGATCGCTCGGAGCCCGAAATTTGGCGGGGGTTGCCGGGGCCCAAACCAATGGTTGGAGAAATTAAGGCTATGTCACAGTCAGTCACGAATCATGTGATGTACCGTTTTGCGAGCTGGCCCTACCTTAGCATGAAACGTCGTACACACGATTTGTCAACCTTGTTTTACTAAGCATCTCAGTGTTGCCCTGCCGTCCCGATCACTATGAATCTCTACGTTTGCGTGGACTATCGGCATGCTAGAATACATGGCAGCATCACAAAGACTCTGATCCGATCTTGCCTTTGCGCCAGATGGCATATAAAGGTGTGGGGTATGGACGACTCTTCATTATCCCCCCACCATGGCTCCAAGAACGCATGAACAATTCGTTGCAGACCAGACTGGACCTGTACCGGACGTCGTCACTGCCGACCTGAGCGGGAAGACACTCGTCCTCATTGGCGCCAGTGCTGGGCTAGGATTAGAAGCTGCAAAGCATTTTGCTAGGATGAACCCTGCTCGGCTAGTCTTGACTGCACGAGATGAAGCAAAGGGGAAACGAGCTCTCGCCCGTACGTTTTCCCGGATTCCAGATCTACGAGCCCGACTACTCACCGCAATTACAGATGTCCAAGCCGAAACTGGCTACTCCAAGGCAGAGCTATGGATTATCGATCTCGCCAACTTCAACAGTGTTATTGCGTTCGCTGATAAGGCTGAGCGTGAACTGGATCGACTGGATATCCTCATAGAGAACGCTGGTATTGCGACCTGGGATTACGAGGAAGTGGAGGGTTGGGAGAAGACGTAAGCGACGACGGCACTTTTTTCGACGAAAACTCATCGTTAACTTTAGTATACATACAAACAATCTCGGTCCCGGTTTACTTGCAATTCGCATGATCCCCAAGATGCTGGAGACTGCGCGCAAGCATTCGGTCTACCCGAGACTCGTAGTCGTGGCGAGCGACGCGCACTATTGGGCGGCGATAGAAAAGGACGTTATCGCTTCCCCTTGCATCCTTTCAAAACTATCAAACAAGGAATATTGCACGGATGAGTACGTTCTGATCTTTTACTGCTTCTCTTCATCACTGATTTGTGAACAGAGGGATGCATCGCCGATACAATAATTCCAAATGTGTGTAATCGACTGCTTTCCCTCTTCACTGATCGAGCTGACATTGCCATATAGTGCTCAACGTTCTCTTTGCCCGAGCTCTTCAACACCGTGTCCCGTCTTCCCCAGCGATAACAGTGAACTCTCTCACCCCTGGATTCTGTTACTCGGATCTTGGTTCTGGTGGTCCTCCCGAGGAGTTGGCACGCATACAAAAGATGCGAGATGAGTTGGCGTTTACCACGGAAGTGGGTAGTAGGCAACTTGTGTACGCTGCCGTGGGCTCTTTGGACAATGAGGAGAAGCTTCGTGGCAAGTATATTCATTTGTCGCGGGTTGTGGAAGAGAGCGACTTTGTGATCAGTGAGGAAGGGAAGATCGTTCAGGATAAGGTTTGGGTGAGTGACTCTTTGTTGAACAATCTGTGATTTAGACTGCTGATTTCTTCGCTTAGGGAGAGATGTTGGAGATTTTGGGTAAAGTTGATCCGAAAGTCTCTGAAGTGGCAAACGCCTATCTCACGAAAGCTTAATGTAAAATACATCAACTGTGAATCGAGAACTGTATAGTCACAAGCGAGAGGTGCCGTTTAAAGTTTTGAATGAATTCGAATACGAGCCGATAATTTTATGCCCACTTACTAGTCTGCGTAGACTCGAAAAGGTGAAGAAGAAACAGATTAGGTGCAATAAGTCTAAGTCTACAGGTATAACGCTAGCCTTTTTTCAGGATCGCGTGCGCATCATGTTTTAAGCGTTTCATGGTGTTTCAGTATCTCATGAACGGAAATGCACATCTACACCGTTGTTCCGGTTAATGCCCACTATAAGAACTCCTTCCTAACTAACCCGGTTATGACATTCCAAGATTTTCGTACGACTTACCCCTATCATGCAGTTCCATCGTACCCGAGGAAGAAGTATGCTGCCATGACTTCCGTGCTCTCGTTCCCAGCTTTGCTGAACCCTCCAATGTTTATTTCGTGGAGGATAATTTCCTAAACTGCAGTCTAATATGAGGTTCTTTCGTTGGACCGTCCCCGTATGTATAGTTGGTATTACTGGACAAAAATGTGAGATCTCGCGGGATCTCACGAGGGAACACGAGGGCACACGAGGGCGCAAGAGATCTCGTGAGATCGCGTGAGGACAGCAATCATCGGAACAGTGATTCCGATGCTTGTGGTCCCAATCGAGCATATTGAGGCACATTGGGTCACATCCAGTCACATGGACCGCTCCCGGGCCCGGAACACGCTTTTGGGTAGCCAAAAATGTACTTTTATTAAATGTCTGACTAATTAGTAAATAAATTCTGCAATTAAACATTTGAACAAGGGAGAGAAGACAAATAATGAAAATTGGTACTGTTCCCTCACCATGTCGACAGAATCCTGCCCTGTCCCTTTGAGGCGACTTCTGGGCCATTCCCAAACAGCACAACGTCAGAAAGAAGTCACAAATGTCTGCTGGATGGGCTGAAGAAGGTGTTGTCAACATACCTCATTACTACTGGTCATCCACATGGCGACTGGAACTGGGTGGTGGTCTACCCTCCAGGTGTTCATTCACTTGAATGGACATCCTTGCGCTATGAAATGCTACATGTGGCAGCCCTTCCCCATATGAATCCTGCAGCACCGGCGAAGATCAAGGTCCATGTTTTTTTTTCGTTTCGATGTGCCCTCACTGACTGTGTGCCATAGTTCTTTTGCAAAGTATGGATGGGTCCCTTGGTGTGTAGAATGATGTCCTCTTGTGTTATGTCTCTGACCTGACATGCACGTTGTAGCCTGAGGGTGTTGGTAGAATGGTTTTTCTCCCTGCAATCCATGACAACATGGGCGGTTGCATTGTCAACGTTGATTATGAATTGTCGGATGCTTTGGAGGCCATGGCCTGCATCAATCTCACTGAAATTCTGCATGACCTTATGGTGTATGGACATGTTGATGACGAAGAGTTCGAATTCACTTTGACTCACAATTGGGTTCACACGGAATTGCTTAATGCAATTAAGGATGGCATGAATGGCCTGGTTTGAGCGGAACTTTTAGACGAAGTGGAGATCCTTCTGGTCAATTTTCAGAATGTGTGACGTGACAGACCACCTTGTTGGTCACGTCACGAAGGATCGTTTCGTGCACATCGTATCACATCACACAATACACCTCATTGATTGCATATTTTTTTTGGCATAATAAACATAATGAATTTATTTATTATGGGGGGGTGCGGGGGTGGTGGCCCAAAGTAGGCGTCACCCCTCCAGTCACATTCAAAGTACCTTGGTTGGTTATGTTTCCGGTGTGGAAGGAGTCTCCCTCTCTCAATCTCACAAGATCTCTTGCTCCCTCACGAGATCTCATGTGCCCTCGCGAGATCTCATGTGCCCTCGTGAGATCCCACAAGATCTCATGAGGCCTTGCATGCCCTTGCGAGATCTCACATTTTTGTCCAGTAATGCCCAGCATAGTATGTTGATATAAATGAGATGCATAGTAGAAGGTGTGACGGTGTTCTCAATGCTCAAAGTAAGGTGCTGTTAGCAATCAAAATTTCACTGCACCTGCTCATCAAACGGCGGACGTTCCGGACTAATATCACTCTTTCTGGGAAGGATTGTGTGACACTTCGCAAGTCACATCGCCCTCCGTTCCCTGTTCATCTGCTCAGACAAGTCCGAGTTTTCAGAAACAGTTGGAGACCGACAAACGGCACACCTCTTTAGCCAATCCAGACTCCAGTCCTTGAAATGGGGGAAAATACGCTAACTTGACTGGTTTTGTATGGGTCAGAAAATTTGCTCAGGAGGTAATATTGAAGAATTTCATTTATCTTGAGCTGATCGTTGAGGCCTCTCGGTTCTGGAAATGAGGATTCGGGAACTTGTATGATCATGCAAAACGTGGCCGGGGTTTGTTATAGATCAAAATATAGAAATACAAGTTTTTACACATAAAGAGAGCAAGAGAAAACAGATAACTATTTTCGGAGACGTAGAGGAGCAAGTACATGAGAGCGGCACGAACAACATAGGACAGAATACGGTACGATAGCAAAAAATACAACGTAGTAATCCGATAGATTGAACTGGGATAGCGAGTCAAGTAGCACAAGGATAGAGGGAAATAAAAAAGAGGGTGCGGGTGGCTTAATAACATACTATTTCTTCATCTCAGAGTTCGACTTCTAGAGACGGTTTTCCAGCTCGACATACCTTCGGAGAAACCCAGAGTGCCTCCATTAGTATACGGAGGCGTCGAGGAACAGGACGGAGAGCCACTGGAGTGCGAAGATGGGAGCCCGTCGAATTCAGAGACTTGTGAAATGACCTGGCTGGTGGGCGACGGGGACGGGGATCTACTCGAAGACGACTCCAATTCCTCGTCAGTTGTAGACGAGCTCGGAACTGGCGAAGGGAGTTGGTAACCTCGCGCGCGTCTACAGGCATCCCGCGCGTTCTTGTAGAGCTTTAGATGGCTTCGAGTAGCACGATACCACTCTGTGCGGCGGGGAGATGGGCTACGGAGGGGTCTCGGCTCATCTTCAGACAAAGGTGGTGGAGTGATGGTGACAAACCCCAGGGGTTCCACTCCGGAACTATGTGGTGGCGGTGGTGAAGGTGGAAGCGGGAATCTTCCTGTGGGTGAGGGAGGGAAAATGTACGAGTTGCTGTAGGGTGTCGGTGGCAGAAGACTGGTAGTGTCCTGGGGCTGCTTGACGACTTTGCGGCGTGGTTTGAATGCATGTTCCAGTTGAACATGATCATATAATGCCACTATATCGTGGAAGCGCTGGAATTCGGGCCTGCAGTCGAAACACACAAGGTGCGCGACGTCACGGCTGAAATATCTCTAGTAAGATCATGGAAATGGCAATATTCAAGGAAGACTCACTGTTTAGACATCACATGCTTCTTGAGATTGCCAAACTGTAGCATCCGCTTATCACAACCTGTCTCAGTGATTGGACAAGGGTGCTGTCTACGCCGCGGAAGATTTTAGAGGAGAAGAGGGGAGGATATGTGAGTCGACTAACGCTTTTCTCCGCCGCTCACCATCCAGGTGGGTTTTTTTGTGACGTTCGAGGTCGTGCTTTCGAGTGACTTTTTGATCACATCCTTCTTCGTTGCAGAGGTACTCTCCTTCGTTGTTGGTCTGGCGCTACAATGAGGTAGAGGTAAGTAAATAATATGGATAAGGAGAACGGACGAGCTGACTGTCATTGTAGAATTCGAAAGAGATAATAAAGGTCGGAGGATGTTCCTCAAGTTGAAGAGAGGATCTGGCCAGGGTGTCCTAAAATAGGACAGCACTGAATTAAGGCTTTCAACCATTATTTTCGGAGGACGCCGTTGGGTAGCCGGTAATCAAGATGGGAGAGAGATAGGAACAAGGGCTAGCGTGGTTGTCAGGCGAGCCTTTGTTCGGAGAGAAGCTCAAGCTGGTGAAGAACCCTTATTTCCGCCCACGGTGTTTAGCTCCCTCCTAATCCTCCCGCATATATTAATGATAGTCGTGTTTGGGCGTCAGGGTTCTTTATATTGTTCTGGCAGAAGGTGAAGGAAAAATATTCCGAAAATGTGGAGAACGCAGAATAACATTCACTCGTGGGAGAAAATCCTTTTCGGAGACAAAGTACAGTTTGGAGCGCGTGTACGGGTCCGAATCAGTGACAAATCAATCTACAATGGCAGGTTAATCTACGGGGTCGAGGTCCACTAACTCCAAAATTCTCGGTCCTTGAGCGACGCGTAGACCACGGTTGGCTACCGCACGGTCAGTACCAAGCAGAAAAATCCAATATTACTTTGTTCATCTGGAACAGAGTAGATGGAATGAAAACATTTTCTACAAAGTTATCCCCTAGATGCTAGAAGCAATGAACGTTAGCCGAGATCCCGATTCGATTTGTATCTCTTTTGGTGTGATAAGTATCACATCGGATATTTGAAATGTGAACGCACCAAAAAATTGTGAGATGGAAGCAAAAGACGAGCACAGGAAATACAACAGTTGTAAATATGTCTTTGCTAGCCCCATTCGTTCGAACGCCGGAGAAAACTTGAGATCGAAAGGTGGCAGCGGCCCGAGGACCAGAACAAGGTGGAAGTCGATGGGAAGAATGTCGGCTCACGTAATCATACCACCTCGATTCATATCCACGACGACGATAGACTCGGTGGTATTTTCTTTCATTTTTGGGAGCACGGGCGTTACAGCAAGACTTCAAAATGCATTTAAGCAGCGTTCTGCCCATTTCATTGATTTTTTGGCGTCTGCTGTCGACTGGCCCCAGTATGATTGGAATCCATGCAGTAACAATATTTTTACAGCGTCACCGGCCAATATGACGCTGAGGGTGTACGATCTTCTTGATTATGGTCCAAAATTCCCCTGACCAAGTTATTAGTTTTTAATGGTCTCTGCACGAATCTTGGGCTTAAATTTCGTCATTCTTATCAAGAGACTTCCGGTTACGAACGTACATTTCCTGGATCTGAAACCTTGTAACGCCTTTCTATTAACATAAGCTCAGTACGGAATTGTTTCACTCCAGACAAAACTCAACGATACTAGCCTCCCTCGTGTCCCAAACGCGCACAAAACGCAACCCAGCCTCCTTGCCCAGTTTAACGAAATGGTCTAAACTACGCTGTTGACTATTGAAGAGGCACATCATGGCCAAATCTACGTTGTACTGGGTCATGTGGCCCGCACCGTAGTTGGACAATAGAGGCTCGGGTGCAGGGTTCAGACCTAGCCATTGGGGACTGTCCTCATTTCCATTAGCGAGCTGGATGGTGTAGTCGACTGCGACAACATTTAAGAGATGCACACTGTGAAAGAGAAGGAGCGTACAGATTAACAGGCGACTATTCGTCGACATTGCGTCCCCGACTCCTTTCAGGATCGTTCTGCATTCATTGTCCGGCCAGTTATGCCTATGAAGATGGATTGATGAATATTTATTCAGAGTTTCCGATGTACCAACTGACAGGATATGCTTCAGCTTCGAGTTGTCCTGTCAAAACGACGAAATAATAAGCACGGTACGATGTACTCACAAAATATATATCACAGCCTTTGACCGGAGACTCCACGAAGAAATCGATAGCTTTGAACTCCACGCGTCCATCCTTGACAGCTGCTGGGCACGACTTTGGCCAAATTTCATTCTTCGCCATTTCGATCAGTGCTGGAACATCCTGAAGAACAATGTGAAGATTAGGATGAGCGTCAGCCAATTGCATGGACGCGACACCGGTCCCTCCTCCGACATCACACACAGTGGCGCCATCGCACAAGGAGCCCCATGGGAAAGTATTGACGGTGGCCCACATTTCAATAGAGTCGCCCCACCCTTTCATTGCCAACACGAAGCGCTTGCCTTTGTCCGCTCTCTACTTCGATTTTTAAAATTGCAACCATTAAGATATCTGTGGAAGAAAAGCGCGTACCACGCTTTGGTACCACGAGAATAGCGTGCCAGGATGCTTGCTCCAGTAGTTAAAGGGTGCGTGAAGAGGTGAAGACGAATGTCCCCAATGTGGGTCCCGCAAGGTTTCGCTGAGCATAGACAGTGCTTTGTTCGATACGTCCGTTCTAGTTCGCTTGTCAAGTTTTGCTCTTTTATTCAGGAATGACACGTACAGATGATCTGCCATGGACGATAAATCGTTTGTGCTCAAGAGCATCATACTGAGACGATTGTTGGCAAAGACATCGCGGTCGACTGTGAGTTGTCAGCGTGAAAAACTGTAACTGATAGAAGCGAATTTTACCTTCACGGAAGCAATGCTTGCTAGCAAGGAGTCGCATGATTCTGCCCAACTTTCCAGGTTCTGCGCCAGAGAGTGCACCGAGCTCGGAGACGTGAACACCTTCGGGCTTGTCGACAAGGTGGTCAGCGATCTGGAAATCCACCACGACGCGAATACATGCTGGTTCGAATATCTTGGGGAGACTTAGTCAGACTGACTTTCTTCTTAAGTGGAGGCTCTTACGCCGAAGGATCTCTACGAAGCGGGTGACGAATTAAAGCTGCTGATATAAAGGGAAACTCACGTTGAGCATGATGCGATTAGGCCGAGCGACGAGCGCACAGAGCTGGGTGCATGCACCCTCTATCGTCTGGATCGCCTCTCTCATCTCCAAAGACAACACCTGGCTGTCTAAGGGATGGGGAGTGGTATCGTCCAAGGAAGGTACATTGGGTTTCACCGTCTCTGCAAACGTATCCTCTACTAACTTTGTAGCATTTGCGATAAGAGAGACGAGTTGAGAAAGCTGCGAAGACATAGTGGGTCGAAGAGAATTGAATCATGAAGGCGCAGTCTTATCCTTGTAGTGCTATCCACTTCTTCATCCACATATTGCCGGATGTACTGACACATATGGCCTGAGTGCTGCTACGCCATTCGTGACTGACCGTCAAGGTACGCTGCCAATAAGCCAAGTACGCCGCAACAAGCATAGCAGCAGATTAGCCATCCTTCTCGCTCAATGAAGGCGGAGGTAAAAAGGGCCGGGTCAGAACTTCGTATAGAAATACTCCGATCGAATGACGAGAATCTGCGCGTTTACCGGTGAAATAATCATTCACGGACCTTCACCACGTCACGGCTGCAGGCGCCCAATCGTCGAAATGAAGCTAAGGACATTGAGAGAGCATCTCGAGCATGTAGAAGTCCGACTGACGTCTTGCAGCCGGAACGATCACAAAAGTTGCTGCCTGCAATTGCTAACCCTTCCAGAGTCAGAATCAGAGAGCGTAAGAATCGCCGATTGGGAAGGTCCTCTGGAAATGGTCTTGTCGCTGTTTGAGAGGACACGGAAGCTGCAGGTGTAGACCCTGAATGAGCCCAATGAGCCGAGGGCTGATCTAAAGATTAGCAAAAATGACTGCGATTAAAACACGAATGATGCACCTATATATAACAGCCGTCCAAGACTATGGTTTCTGGATCCTCTATAATGTCCCATTTGTTTACCCCCGAATTACGCTCCCAAAAGTTTACGTTTAGGCTCGAAATCCAGGTTTGCCCAAAATTGTCATTATCCCGGTGTGAATAGACCTACATTTTTGTACTGGTTTTTCATACACAGAGACGTGAGAAAGGATGCAAACCTCTTCTTATCGCTCACCCCGGGTGGCACCAAAGGACGCATCCGTGTCACCGGCAATTATGTTCACCGAACATTTCTTGATCGTTTGGCCTGATCAGTAAAGCCACGCAGGGTGTCAGAGTCAAACAATCGCTGAAAGTAATCACAACAAAAAAAAAGACATCCATGCACGAATATCCAGTGGTCTTTCTAGGAGTCAGACAAAGCAAAAAGTAACCAACACGAAAACGCACAGTCCATATGTATACGAGCTCCCTAGCGTTGAGTAGGGTACTAGAGGACATTAGCGAGATGCGCTGCGGAAGGAGAAGAGGCCCACGCGTCGCCAGAACTTCCACCAGTGACTACATCCAGCTATTCAGCCATCAGGCTTCCCTTATCAAACAGGGAAAGGTGTTCGGTTCTGAAGGTTCTGAAAGCGAACTGCAATGGCGGATCCCATTTGATGCTGGCAGAAGTGGCTCCTCATCGCGTTGTGAGAACTTGTTGGGAGACAAGCGCCTGCCTAGAGAGCGGGTCAACGATGATGGGCAGAAGAAAGGCAGAAGCGAAAAAGGAAATGAATTTCAAAATCGACCGATTCGTCTACGATCGGCTAGACAAGCGCGAAATTACTAGTTAGGCAATCGCGAGGATGGAAGCCATTTGAGAGCGATTCAACCAATACGAAATGACGACATCGATCATAGTAGTCACGCATGAAAGAATGGACGGATAGTCGGGAAGGCATGAATTCAAATAGAAAAGGTGCGCACGATGGCTGGGGCACACAAATGGGAGGAGGTGGACAGATCAACGGGAAAGAATAGCAAAGAAAACAATATAATCCAATGCTTATGGAGAATTGAGATAGTGAGTCAAATAGCAAGGAAAATGATAGAAGAAATAATGAATAAAGTGCGGGTAACATATTGACTTCTTCATCACAGAGACGGTCTCTCAAAGAACGATATAGTAAAAGAGCAGTACGAGAGTGTAGCCAGAGCATGATGAGAGCGAGCTAATTAACAATAACAAACATGGGAAACGGGGAACACATCTTATACAAGGAAAGAAAGAAAAAAAATTCAGGTGGCATTTCAATCTACACCTTCACCGCCTTGACCACAGGGAGTAGGGAGTTGATCGCACTCTCAGAGAGCCTCTCCTAGACTCCCTCAGCAAGGAAGAAGGAATATCCAACATAGGAGATAGAGTGTGACTGACACCAGGGGATGGGAGCCTATTGGATGCAAAGGCCGGAGTTATGAGCCGGGTAATGGGCGGTGGGGGCGGAGGCAAAGGGAATTGGCCCAAAAATGACACAAAGCCTTCACCAGCACCGGACAAGCTCAGAGCTTGGGATGGGAGATGGCCAGGATGCTCTCTCCCACATGCATCCTGTGCCCTGTTGTGTACTGTTGGTGTTCCGACGGTGGCAACGACGTGCCGGCGGTGCTAGAGATGGAGTATTAGGTTGAACTTCAAGCTGGGGCTGCGGTTGAGAGGCACTGTACAGCTCCAGGCGGCGGTGGGATGGGCTGCAAGGTGAAAGCTTTCTTGGTGGAGGAGCCGAAGACATGGGCGGCTGAGGGGAGATGTTCGAGGCGCCATTGGAGTGATTGACTACAGGTGATGGTGGAGGATGTAGGGGATGCCTGGTTTCGCGATGCCATGTCCTTTGTCATGTCTGTGTCGGGCTTGGGCAGTTTTCAGCTTGAATATGATCATCCAAGGCTTCCGAGTCGGGCAGCAGTGGAAGCACACAAGGTGCGCAACGTTGCAGCTGAAACCTCTCTAGTAAGATCGCGGAAATGGCAATATTCAAGGAAGACTCACTGTATACCTTGCACGTGTTTCCTGAGATTTGTTAGCTGTAGCATGCGCCTGCCACAGCCTGTCTCGGTGATCGGACAAGGGTGTTTTCTACGCCGCAGCAATTTTCAGACGAGAAGAGGGGAGAAAATGCGATTCGACTGACTCTTTTTCCAGTAGCTCACCGTCGAGGCGAGTTATTTGGTGACGCTTGAGGTCATGCGGCCGAGTGAATGTTTTCTTGCATTGATCACAGGGGATCTTTCCTTTTCTCTGGGTCTGAGGCTACAATGAGCAGGCGTAAGTAAATAAATACGAATACGGGGAAAACAGATTGGCTTACCGGATATGGAAGTCTGAGAGTCTTCGTACACCGATCCAAGTTGAAGCAAGACTTTAAGCCTGTGTATCTTGTACAACGATGCTTGGTGAAGATATTCGGCCATGATATTCGGAAGGAAGACAACGGACGATGGTGCTGTAATCAAGATGGGACCCATCAGGAACGAGGTAGGTCACTGTGTCAGCTAAGTCATTGTTCGCTCTTCTGGGCCATTCCAGGGACCCCGGATGCTGGACTTTTGTTTCCGTACAGCCATAGAGATCCGGGGATCGTGGACCATGCGCTCACTTTTCTCCAGCCTGTGACACGCGCTTGATCTCCTGGTCCAGAATCCAGAATCCCGAGAGGTCAACAGCTACGAACACTGCAAACTGAGAGAAAGCCTGTCAAAACCGACAGGAAATAAGGGGAAGACATACTGAATAGCAGGCGCCCGTTGTAGATTGACCTTTTGGATGCACGCAGAGTTTTGGAAGGCGGACATTCGTCAGAGTGGGACAATTTCCTTTAACATGGCAAAGTTCACCAGGGATAAATCGACGTCCTTAGAGCGCTTGAACGACGCGTCGACAGGAGCTTTGTACGCTACCGGGAAGTGAGTTACCAGCAAAGTTCAACATCGCATTCATCGTTCAGGTCACCGTAGAAGGTATTAATCTCTGAGGTTTGTCTTTATATTTCCCTGCAGTAATGTTATTAGCTTGACGAAATTTCATTGATGGATCACATCAGATATTGGAAATGGAGAACGCACGAAAGAAATTTTTTTATAAGACGCAAGCAAGAAACGCACACAGTGCCAAGGTAAATACGACTGGTGTTAACCCGTTCGCTAGCCCCGTTCGTTCGAAATCGAAGGGAATGTCAGGCACCGAAGGGCAGGGCAGGGCAGTGGCGACTGTTCAGGGTGGACGTTGATGCCAAGATTGTCGGCTCACGTAATCATCCCGCCTCTTGACCTCTTACCAATAACACAGTCTTACAGTCTTACCATCATGACGGCAAACTCCGCTGCAAGTTCGTTCACTCTTGTTAACGAGAGGGTATCCTCGCTTTTGCAGCCCCAATCCCGGAAGCAACACGGCAAAATTTCTTGATTACAGTGCTCCAAGGTCCAGCTATCGATTTTGTTACTGGGTGCGCTTAAAGTTTGTGTAATTTCGTGCTGCCTTTTCTCAGAAGTCCTTCTCGTACTTGAATAGAACCACAATATGAAGTCATTCAAATGGAGCAATTTGGAACGTCCGATCATCATGGCCAGCGAGCTGCAAGACTACGGAAGATATACAGCATCGTCGAATATGTTGACGGATGTTTGAGGAAGAGATGTTTTCTTGTTCGTTGTGCGCCATATGTCTCTGGAATATGCTTCTCAATCTTACATGACCTTTTAAAGGCGCTTTAGAGGGATTAGGTCCTGGTTTTGTTAAGCTGAACTCGTCGCAATCCTTCTCATGAGTTTGGTAAGAGAACTATTGTCTTAATATACACTGTTAAAAAATCTCAGATATCTATCGCGTCATGTTCAACTGGTGCTTCCCTCTAGGACACCTATGATGGGCCTAGTATCACCCAGACAAAATTCGATGACACTAGTATCCCTCGCGTCCCACACACGAACAAACTGCAATCCAGCCTCTTTTCCTAGTCGAACGAAGTGATCCAGACTACGCTCTTGACTGTTGTACATGCACATCATGTCTAGATCCATGTTGTACTGAGTCATATGCCCCGCGCCATAGTTCGACAACAACGGCTCCGGCGCGAGCTTGAGGCCCACCGGCTCAGAGATGTTCTTGTCTCTATAAGCATACTGAACGATATAATCGCCTGCGACAAACATTAGGACCCGGTACATATGGAGACACTGGCTTACAGATTAACAGGCGACTATTTGTGGACATTGCGTTCCCGACTCTCGTCAGTATCATTGTGCATTCCTTGTCGGGCCAGTTATGTCTGGAAACAAGAGTAAGTATGACGTTTCCATTAATTTAAGGACGCAATTGACAGGATATTTTTTAGCTTCAAATGACTGTGTCAGAAAAGCAAACGATCAACGTGGCGTGATGTACTCACAAAGTATATGTCACAGTCCTTGACTGGCGACTCAGAAAAGAAATCGATAGTTTTGAATTGCACGCGTCCATCCACAATCGCTGCTGGACATAGTTTTGGCCAAACTTCATTCTTTGCCATTTCGATCTGGGAAGGTAGATCTTGAAGCACGATGCGAAGATTATGATGAGCGTCAGCCAGCTGCATGGAGATTGCACCGATTCCTCCTCCGAGGTCACATACAGTGGCGCCATCATGTAAAGATTCCCATGGAAATTCATTAACGAGAACTGAAGTTTCGAGAAAGTCGCCCCATCCTTTCATGGCTTTCCCAAAGCGCGCGCCTTTGTCAGCACCAATATCTGTTCCCTGTTTCTCATGTAAATGGAGAGCCATGCCAGTGGAATGTGACACGTACTACACCTTGATACCACTGGAATGCTGTGCCAGGGTACTTGCTCCAGGAGTTGAATGGTGTATGAACCGACGAATACGAATGTCCCCATTCCGAATCCTTCAATGTTTCAGTGAGCATAGACGCTGCTTTGTTCGATTCGTCCATGCTAATGCAGAGATAGATTCCGTTCATGTATTGCTCTTCCATTCAAGAACGAGACTCACAGAAGATCTGTGAAGGATGATACACTATTTGTGCTCAAGAGCATCATGCTGAGGCGGTTGTTTGTGAAGACGTCGTGGTCAACTATAATTTGTTAGCCTCGAAGAACTGAGAAGCAGAAGGCTGTACACCTTCGCGGAAGCAATGCCTGCTTGCGAGGAGTCTCATTATCCTGCCTAACTTGCGAGGTTCCACGCTAGAGAGTGCGCCAAGCTCGGAGATATGAAGGCCCGCGGGCTTGTCGAGGAGATAATCAGCGACGTTGAAATTCACGACAACACGGACACACGCTGGTTCGAACATCTTGGGAGGAACGTGTCAGACTAGGTCGACTTGAGCCAGTCAAACTTACGGCGAATACTCTCTGTCAGGGGGTTAATGGGTGAGTATCGTCCAATACTAATAAGAACTCACGCTGAGCATGGTGCGATTAGGACGAGCGACGAGAGCGCACAGCTGTGCACATGCACCCTCTATTGTTTGGATGGCTTCTCTCATCTCTATAGACGATACCTGATCGTCTAAGGGATGGGGAGCGGTGTCGTCCAATGTAGGGACATCAGGTTTGGACGTTTTGGCGAACGTATCCTCCACCAATTTGGTGGCGTTTGTGATGAGAGATACGAGTTGAGAAAGCTGGGAAGGCATATCGGGGTAGGGTTAGAGGGAGAAAGTCTGTGGCTTATGAGCGCTGTTCCTTATCCACTTGGTGGGTGCCGTGTCCGAGCATCTGAGAAAGCACCGCACGTCGCCTGTCACCCAATGGGGTGGTGCGAGGTCATTCCGTTGATTAGCGTGGAGCAGATGGTATCAAAGTTACACGATGATATATCAACAAGGCCGTTCCTCTCGCTCAATGGGGAGGAAGCGGGAGAAGAGGGGGAAATCTTCCGATATGCTAACAACGGAAGCCACGCGTACAAAAAAGCCGCAATGGAGCCCTCGCAGGATGCAAACTACTGGGCACGAACAGTTTCTTCGACTTTCGTATCTATGAACACGGCCAGCTCGGTCTTCTGTGGCGGGGCTTATCCCAGAGATTGAGTGACTCAGGATGGCAGAGCATCCCTTTGAGCTGTCGATGGATGGCCGAGCCGATACGATGAAACTTTCCTCACGTACGGTCCGGAGTTGCAGCGCTTTATGAGGGGAGATACTATAACTTTGACCACGGAGAAACCATATTCGTTTTGACGTAGACTCAAAGTGATTTCAAAGTTCAATCTTCCTCGCCATCATCTGCCTTTCGCGTTTCGTCCACGCTTATTCGACTACTCTCCTCGAACTCTTCCATATCGAATACCACGGAGCTCGCGAGACAAAATACTCCGACTCCGTGAATCAGAAGCTTGCCCATCAATAACATGGCTCATCACGTCGTCCAACGAGATGCAGAAAATTGAAGGGAGAAGAAATGTTGTGCGATTTTATAAGTTGCATGTATATTTCTACGCCGTTTGACGCTTAGGCTTATTTGGGTAATACATCATCGATAAGGATATCGACGTATCTTAGCATTTTCCTCGTCAAGTGCTGCCTGCCGTAGATTCAATAGGACCTCATACGTCTCTTCCTTACTCCAAACTTCAACTAGACTCATGGTTCCGTATAGTTCCGATCTTCCTAAGACTGTGCACGTCTTGTCATGATGTATCATTACTCTGTCGCCATCGCCGGTCGATCAGGCAGGCGAATAGATACACTCTGCAAGTATCTATGGGATGACATGTATGTCGGGTGGTCTTCTTACCGATTGCGAGCTGGTATAAATATCAAAAGATATTAACAAGTATGTTTACATATAATTCGCACACTTTATTCTAGTAATCGTGAGTGCAAAAACAATGGGGACGTATAGAGTGGAACGAAGGATAGAATTACGAAGCAAACAGCTAAAAAGATTGATGTTCGTGTGTGAGAAGCAGCCCACCCGCCGAAAAGCCGTTTGGGCATGAGAAGAACCATTCTGTGCTGTCGTACGTCCCTGTCGTTCGCCCCAAAATACCTCTCGCTTTCGAAATTCCAGCATTCATTGCCACGAACCCAGTTTGCAATACCGTGTAGGTAGTGAGATGCAATGACATCCATCTCAGGTCCCCACAACGGTATTTCTGTCCATAACATAAGGAACTTGTTCCTTGTAGACCGATAAGTGTCTTCCACCCACGACAGAGCGTCATGAAGGTCGCATTTCTGCTCATTCATGACGCAAACAAGAATATTATGGGGATGCTTTTCTAACGCCTGTTCTTTATTGTAAGAAGCCAGATCCTACGAAATCTGTGTGTCAGTAATGCAGTTGGACAAGAGGCTAGAAAGTCCTTGCATTATCCATGATCATCAGGTCACGACCCGCACTTCTCAGAGCAGCAACAGTTGGGTGGTTAAATACATCATCAGGCATATCATAACTGAGCTCTAGCATAGCATATACCATGTAGATACCGATGTTCCAACGACGAATATCAAAGTATTCTTCGACATTTCGAACACGATGGTGATGTCGATCCTCCGCTTCTTGAACCAAAGCATCCACGTAGTGCTTGAGGCTTTCCACGAAATGCTTCTGAGAGGTGCTGCTAGCCGATTTCACGCCAAGAGCCCAAAATCTATAATTGGTAATCAGAACAAGCCTGACGCACAAGTAGGCATAACTATACTGCTGTGCAATGACCCCAAGGACCACCTCGTCGCTAGGCCGGGGTTTGATAGGGTTATTGACCGCATCCATGACAATCTCTGCATATAGACGGACAACTTCAACAGGGGCATCGTCGGTGTAATCATCGATAGTGAAAAGTAGATGCATCAGATCGCATACGGTGCGAAGGTGTTCTAGGAATAGATTAGTAAGGGGACCAGATACCAAACTGCATACCTTTTCTTGCTGTCGGGCACCCTAGAGAAGCCAATAAACCTGGGGTGGACATTGATAACCACATCACACGGCGATTCTAGAGGAAACGTCGTACTGGAGTCGAACCGTTCATACGCTCTGGAAACAGCAGTGAGCAGCGCGAACGAGTAGTTGGTTGGAAGCATGCCGTTGAGCTTCTGGCTCAAAAGCCTTCAAGGACCGGAACCATGCATCCGACACAGTCTTGACTTCTTCGTGATGAGGATTGATTTTGCGAGGCCATGGCCAGTACATGAGGGTGTCGGGGATGCGGAACAGGACTTCAGATTGAGTGCCCATACTGCCAAGGAAAGCTGAAGTGTCTGCAACCCTGAGTCATCAGATACGCTGGAATTTTATACGTTTTAATTCGAGAGGATTTGGAATGGCGCGTTTTCCTGAATGAATAAATTGCTGGCCCAGTTCGTCATCCGCCACAAGGATTAAATTTTTAGGCTTGAGTATTTGGAGGGTGTTTGATCATGAGCGCCCGATATCTTAGGATGAAATATGCTTAGTCCGCAAGTGTGCTGGTGTCAGGGCCAACGCCTTAGGCAATTCCACAGTTATTTCCTACAAAGGTTATATGAAGACCGTGTGAACGCGCTCGCTCAGAGCAGCTGAATCTCTGTAGAAGTCGAATTGAATATGAGGTATGCTGCGGAGGCTAGTGCATGTTTAGATAGCCTGAAACGGGTTCTTGAAAGGTCTCAATTACAGCATTCGTTTTAAGGTCCTTATTTTACCAGCTAGAAGGGACCGTAAATCCATTTTTCCATAAGCGGAAAAGGTTTCATACCGTTTTACTGACAACCCTTCCAAGACTGACGGTGAATAGAACCTTTTTAGGGTTTCGTTTTCTACCATCTAAACCACGCTGGACTTTGCTGTGTATGGTTGTCAGGTTACGACGTCACTAGCATGAAGTTTGAGTTCATACAATACTCGCTATGTTTTGTGACTTACTCACAGATGAACGAAACCCTCCCACATAATCGAGGGTAGGGTGGCAAGAGCAGATCATTCAACGTGTAGGCTTGTCATACACATCTTGTGATAGCCAGTTGGACGTAGGAAGGTGTTGCGTTGAGGCTAACGCCATGACATGTAGTTCTTCATCAGAGACTACAGGATAATGAATCCGTAAATAACATCATGCATGCGAGCCGTTGTCCTTGACATCTGGAACGACAATTTTAGCACTGTTTCAGACGGTGTGGGAGAGCTGAGAGAATTAACGGGCCATTTTGGAATTGTTGTATATGGTGGCGTAACTTCAAGGAACAAAGATAGTCCACCATTTCTAGCACTTCGACGCCACTAGACATGGATAGAAATAGCCACCACAAATTTATCCAATTCTGTCTCAAAGCCGAAAGGTCACAAATACACAGTGACTATCTCAGTAAAATTGGAACTTCAGCATCCATGACATGAAATCAACTGGTACGGACCCACCTGCCAGCTCCTACAAAGGCGGTATCCTTCTCGTCTAGATCCGTCGACTGCATCGTCCAACAGGACAGATAAACAGCATAAGTAATGACGATAAAGTTTTTTTATCATCGTGTTATGTCGACAAGAGGCCTTGTCCCTGAAGCAAGATGAGAAAGTTCACGGAAAATCACAAAAAAAAAAGAGAAATCAAGCTAAATAAAAACCTGTTGTTCTTCGCTAAGCGTATGCACCCGTGCGTCAAGAGCAGACGACTTTGCTCACGAAGGGTGTCTCATCGTAGTCCACCAGCTCCATTGCCGCAGCTAGACAACTGGCGTTCAACGTCAACGTGTCTAAGGTTCCGGGGCGCAATGGGTTGATGCAGGGTACGTGGTATGAATTTGGTATCACCGATAAGGTTGGAGTGAGTTTCTTTGTCTTCTCCACTAGGATATCGAGTAGGAAGTTGTAGGTAAAAGAATTTCCCCCCGTCAGACCAGAAATTTCTCGCCAATAGAAAGAATCCGCGGGCCGGGGCTTCCACGTGCATGTTAGCCACAATATCGAGAACAAGGGGCGGTTCGCGGTTGGTTGAATTAATAAAAATCGATTTGGCGGAAGGATTTAGAAATCTGAGGTGATGGAACAGTCCAGAGAGCTCGTCGGTGCGGCGTGCCGGAAGGCAACTTGTTCAAGCCAACACGTGGGAAGGATATACATTTTGAAATTCGCTTTTCGCTCTTGCCATTGTGACTTTTCCTTGATTATCGCGTTTTCTTCATCTCCACCGTAATCATCAATGCTACCGAATCTGACTGTCAACTGCAGTCCCCCAGAAGGCATCCAACAGCGGTGTAGCCGATTCTGGCCCCCGACGCCTCGCCGACGGCTTTCGAAGAAGTTCCTTCGTGTTTGCCTGGCATTGGGACGAGGGTAACGTCAGCATTGTAGTTGTGTGAGGGCGCCAAAGAGTAACCGGAAGGATGTGATCTTTCGACTGAGCTATTTGAATAGTGGCAGGTATGTTATTTCTTTGTGACATTTTCCACTATGCTTATTCCTGGACTCTTGTAGGCGTACCCTCTGTCACATACAAACTCCCATTAATTTCCCAGAGGCGTCGAGGTCAATTCACTCCCAGCTCAGGATTATGGCCGACGAAATCCGATTAGGCCCGATTCCTCAAGGAATGAAAGCAGTTGATATATCGTCCAAAAACAGCAGCAAGACTTTTCGAGTCCAACTTCATTTCTTGCCTAGTTCCCTGGCACTATCTTCGGTCACCACCGCGGCATGCTACCCCACTTGCTCATCCTTCCGTGATGACCTCTACTCTACGGGTAAACGTCCCCCTCCGTCTCGTCGTTACGAATCTGTACTACCAACGAGATACACAGGTTAGTGCAAGGAGAAATGACGACGAGCCGAGTCTCTCGCAGTACGCATTCATTTCTTCTTGACCTGTTCAAAAGCCGTTGCCGTTCGCTCTCCAAAGCCTTTGAACAACCGCTTCCCCCAGATTGATAACTGTGGAGGGAGCAGCTTTACTGGATGCTTTTGCTAGATACTTGATGAGGCCACTAATGGAACTTTTGGAGACACATAAATCTCTTCCGCCGCCACAGCGCGCCTCGCTAATGTCCTCTAACACCCTACTCTACGTCGATGGGATCGTGATCATGCTCTGTGCGTTTTCATGTTTGTTTCTTCCTTCCCTTGTCTGACGTCTGGATAGGTCACTGTATATTTTTACGTGGATATCTATTGTATAATCGCCCTTACAGGTCTTCCAACTCTCTGAAACCCTACGAGGCTTCGACGGACAGCTCTCTTAACTACATAGCGTTCTCAGACTTGCTCCTTATTTCGTCTTTGTGTACCCGACTGATGTTTGGCAAATTTATGGGTTCGACGACAAGAGGGCTCTCAACCACCTCCAGTCCTCAGAACGACTCGTTCTTTTGTGTCTGGTGTGCTCTTGCCGCCAGGATTTCAAGCCCCGATATAATCCAAGTCATCATCGACACGAACGAACCCACCTACGTGAACGTCGCCTTGTCCATGATATCGAACTCACGGACGTTGAAGCTGAATCACCCTTCCACGGGCACGGTGAATTTTGCGTGTGCGTTTGCGTTCGTGCGTTTGGTGCGTTTGCGTTAAATCGACATGCGTGTGCGTTAATTTGAGTGCGTGTGCGTTTTTGGGCATGCGTGGGAAAAAAACGCGTGGGTGCGTTTGATGCGTTTGCGTGCGTGACAGAGGTGCGTTTTCTTGCATTTTTTTCTTGTTATTGTATTTCTGTTGCTAGGCGTCGCCACAGCTGATCTGACTACCCGTTCCCTACAACAATGAAGCTTCCCAATGAGGAACGTACATTGATCTTTGTAAGTTCGCTCTATCATTGTTTTTCACTCCTATTCTTATTGTTTCTTACTAGGTCTTAATTACTCTCTTGAAATACAATTTTGGCTCAAATTACTTCGTACCTATATCTATAAGAAGTCCAAAAATAAAGACATTGACACGTCAACACCATTTTTCTCTCCTCTCCCAGTCCCACAGTTCTCCCTCCCCCAGAGACGCCGTTTCTCTCATGTAGATGCTGGTTAATCATCTCATCCTTCTTATGTTGCTGCCTAAAACTCTTTTTTTATAGAAGAACCTTGTACGCACCTTCGCAAGGTGGCTACTTGAACCTGATACTCAACTCGCCACTCAACCTCATCCTGACCAAACTAAATCCAACGGAAGTGACAATAAACAGCAATCGGAATGCGTCGAGCCAACTTAAGTACTGATGTCAAATATAGAAGATGCTCCTGTTCAAATAGACAGTTTTTCTGGGCGATTCTAGCGGTAACAAGTAGTAGCAAATGATCTTCTATAAGCCAGAAGTAATAAGAGACACAATTGTATGGTTGAACTACAGTTAAACGCACGCTAACACACTGAACGCATGTGTCACAAATAGGTCACAGTCACCTGCGTCGATGCGTTTGATCTTGAATGCATGCGTTTTTTGTCCCAACGTGTGCATTGTGTTCAACAATGCATGCGTGAAGATTTGCGAGATGCGTTTTCTATATTGACTTTATATGCGAGATGCGTTCAAGATACGTGCTGACTTATCCTTACAGAACAACATCCAGGGCATTTTCTGAGGTACTAATGAATGCTACAAGGACCAATCTCATTATAATGTGAGTTATGATATATATACGTGATTTTGGTTGACTTTAAATGCCTCTACAGCAGTTTAATTTCACTACTAGTCAAACTTAAAACGCACAAAACGCACCAGAACGCATAAACGCACCACGCAAACGCATAATTCTCCTGGCCCCCCTTCCGCCTACGAGAACTGCTCTTCTCAGACAGAAAAGATTCCTTTACCTCCGACAAAGACGAGGAGATGTGGTCTCTCAAGAACCTCCCATCAGGGGCACTACACGACAACTGTGTATCCGGCGCTCCTGCCTCATAACTGCTCTGCTGCCTCAATCTTCGTGTCTCCTCCAAAACGGCCGCGTTCGACAATTAGCCATGATGCCACCTTCGTCTCATGGTCCCTCTACCAAATCGCACCTCTCCCAGAATTAGTCTGCACAGGACCCCCAATTATCCCTATAGAGGTCGGTACGCTAATTTTTGGTTCTGTGAACAATCTGTCCGAACTTTCCTTTGTGGACAACGTCCCAATCTTGTCCAAACTTTCCCAAAATTGGTGAATTTAGCAAATTTTGTCCGAACTTCCGTTCCGACCTTATGATTACAAAAATCACCAAAAATTGCTAAAAATTGCTAAAAATACAGGAATGTCTCGTCTAATGGTCAATGTTGTCGATCTCCTCCAGTGAGTATATTGTAGCATCCCTGCCTTCTTTGTACAGTGTTCATGCTGACAACTGCTTTTACAATTTCGTCCTTCTCTGCGTTGATATTATACAATGCAATTAATTGATACAACATTTGTGATGCTTTGGAATAGTCTGGAATAATAACAAAGGAGAGCAAAGGAGAGTGTGGCATGGCGACACCTAGCATGTCCGAACTCTGTTCCGACAATGTAAATGGCGACCCCCATTGTCCAAATGGTCTGATCGACCTACAAGGCTGGGGCATGCAATCTGTCCGAACTTTGTGCCGACCTCAATCACCGGGGAGCCCAAATCTGTCCGAACTTTGCGACCGACCTATATAGGGATAATTGGGGGTCCTGTCCGCACCCCCAAACTTCTACCCCATGACAGCTACGTGAAGGTTGGCGTGATGTACAACTTTTGCCCAGAGGATCCAACAAGTCTAGCATGTGGCCATTGATTATTCAAGAGGCTCGGGTCGGGGAGACATTAATGAAGCACCCTCATCGGGATGTGGTGCAGTATTATGGATATGTCAAGAAGAGACAGTTGATGGTTGTGTTTCAAGCGATATGGACAGACGGTGTTGGATGCTGGAAAGCAGGACACACTTCCTAGGGTAGACATAGAGGCTTCGTTCAATCAAATCGGGCAAGGTATTGGGAGCGTTCATGGTCTTGGCTTAGTACACGTGAGTTCGTATCATGAGTACCATAAGGGTATGCTGCTGACTATTGCATAGAACAATATAAATCATGAAGATGGCGGACTGGTCATCATTGACTTTGATCCATGCCGCAAACAAGATTTTTCATCGAGGAATGATCCAGATACGGCGGATTTTCAGAACAATTTTCATGGAGTTGAAAGATATGAGCATGGGTGAAGGAAAAGGTACTACGAGGGATCAATTGATCTGTTGTATCGTTGGAAATATATGAGTTCATTTTGCCCGTGGCTGACCTGAACTGATCGACGGATAGTCTTGCATCGTACGCTCTGTCCTTGTGGCTGTGCTTATGAAGAACTAGCAATGTGGACAGAGGAGCTGAAAGTCTGGGTACCATCGGTTCATTTCTATGACGCCTGACAAGAAGCCTTTGTTTCGACGTCTCTGGACATACAGTCCATTGTCCCATCTTTGTTGACACAAGTTGAGAATTCGTCTTCGTTCAATCGTGATCCCATACCTGGCTAGTCCCCATAGGTTCTTGTGAGACAATGACTCATAATATGAAATCCTTTTTACAAGAAAATAGCTCGTTGGTCTATTATCCCACACTGTATATTTCAGCATAAAAGTAAGCCCTACAGATCTGGATTGCAAGTACGTCATATCAGCAAGAGAGGCCGGCTTGCTGCTACCGCCATCTGTGTACCCGAAGGGATGATTGAAGATAAGTATCTGAGTTTTCAAATCCGCATATATGGGCCGGAAACCATAAATCAACAAGGGATATATTATTCCTGCAGTGCTGTTTATTCGTCGCAGTAAATCGCTTCAGATGTACTCTAGGACTTGCGCTGTCTTGTTCAAGTACAAGATATGCCCACAAGGAGGTGCTACACGAATTAGAGGGAATTTGTGCCTAAGTCCGACGGACAAAATTGACGATATCTTGGAAATTGGAAATTGAAAGTCATAATAAAACCTCCGTATTAAGCATAGGCGAGTTCTCGCCGTTAAATTGGAGTACGCCCTTTGCCTGTAGAAAACCGAAGCTGCCACTAGGGTTGTGGTCCTCGCGGCGACTCGTGAGCAGGGAAGAGCATGCAACAGGCCCTGTGTTAGGTGAGCGACAATCTTTGCATCAACATGCCTTGACTGGCCCTGCAGCAGCAGCCCTCCGACGCCTCGAATTCCCTGCGGCGTCAAGCCAATGGGGCAAGCAGAGACGTTTCGATGTGTCATATTTACTGCACCTGCCGTTTGGTTCCGTCTCGCAATTTTTCGGTGTGTTCACCGATTTCTAATCTCTGATGAGATCAAGCTGAGATACTTATCACATCGACAAGGACATTAATCGAATCGAGTTCTCAGTGTCCATCTGGTTATGGTGGGGAGAAGATGACTGACAGCATTCGAAGGATATATGTGATATTTGGATTCCTTCTACTCCGGCACAGATAAGTGATTTAACATTGAATCTTACTGCTTAATATTCACTGCGAGGTAGCGCACAGTGAGCTTGACGCATTGCTTGAGCCCCGAATATTTGCAGTCTAAGGACCTCGGCCCCTGGATTGTCCTGCTATTGTGGATTAATTTGACACTGATTCGGACCCGTACATGCCCTCTAAAACTCTACTTTGTGTCCCAAAAGGATCATCTCCGGTAGTTGATTACTATGCTTGAGTATCGATCATTTGGCCTTCTTGGCGAGTGAATCTATCAGTCTATGCAAAGGGTATCTGTAATTCTCTCATGCTAAGAGGCAGGGTATTATTTGTGAGAGGTACGCGAGGAGCTAAAGACCATGAGTGAGCGGAATAAATGACCATCAAAAATTTGAGCTTCTCCCCAGACAAATACTCGCCTGACAGCCACGTTGGTGCTTGTTCCTATCTCTCTCCCGTCTTAATTACCGGCTAACCAACGGCATCCTCCGAAAATAATGGTTGAAAACCTTAATCAGCGCTGTCCTATTTCAGGAATCAGGACACCGCACAGGTTCTCTCTCCGACTTCAAGACGTCCCTCTCACCCTTCTCCTCTGCTACCTTTTCTTCTCTTTCCAATTCTACAATGGTGGTCAGTTCATCCGTTCTCCTTATGCATTTTTTTTGCTTACCTCTACCTCGTTGTAGCCCCAGACCAAGAACGCAGGAGAGATCCCCTGCGATCAATGTGACAAAAAATTCACTCGGCCGCACGACCTCCAACATCATCAAATTACTCACCTCAACGAAGAGTTGCTGGAACAAAAGTCTGTCGAGTCACATTTCCTCCTCTCTTCTACTCTGAACATCTCTGCGGCGTAGAAAACACCCGTGTCCAGTCATGGAGACAGGCTGTATTAGGCGAATGCTACAGCTAACAAATCTCAGGAAACATGTGCAAGGTATACAGTGAGTCTTCCTTGAATATTGCCATTTCCACGATCTTACTAGAGATATTTCAGCCGTGACGTTGCACACCTTGTGTGCTTCGACTGCAGGCCTGAATTCCAACGCTTTCCTGGCTCGGCTGCCTTGGCCGATCATAAACAAGTTGAACACCGCCCAAGCCCGACACAGACACGACAAAGGACATGATGTTGCGAAACCAGGCGTCCCCTACATCCTCCACCATCACCTATAGTCAATCACTCCAATGGCACCTCGAACATCCCCCCTCAGCCACCCATGTCTTCGGCTCCTCCACCAAGAAAACTTTCACCTTGCATCCCATCCCACCACCGCCTGGAGCCGTACGGTACCTCTCAACCACAGCCCCAGCTTGAAGTTGAACCTGATACTCCGCCTCTGGCATCGCCGGCACGTCGTTTCCACCGTCGGAAGCCACCCACAGTAGACGAGAGGGCACGAGATGCATGTATAAAGGAGCATCCTGGTCATCTCCCATCTCAAACTCTGAGCTCTTCCAGTGCTGGTGAAGGCTCTGGGTCGTCTTTGGGCTGATTCCCTTTGCCTCCGCCCCCACCACCCATTACCCATCTCATGACCCCTGCCATTGCCTCCAATAGGCTCCCATCCCCTGGTGTCGGTCATGCTCCATCCCCCATGTCGGATATTCCTCCTTCCTTGCCAAGGGATTCAAGGAGAGGCTCTCTGAAGTTGCGATTGACTCCCTACTGCTGGAGATCAAAGCAGTGAAGGTGTAGATGAAGATGGGGCACAGTGAATTTTGCGTGTGCATTTGCATTCATGCATTTGGTGCGTTTGCGTTAAATCAACATGCGTGTGTGTTAATTTGAGTGCGTGTGCATTTTTGGGCATGCATGGGAAAAAAACGCGTGGGTGCGTTTGATGCGTTTGCGTGCGTGACAGAGGTACATTTTCTTGTATTTTTTTCTTGTTATTGTATTTCTGTTGCTAGGCGTCGCCACAGCTGATCTGGCTACCCGTTCCCTACAACAATGAAGCTTCCCAATGAGGAATGTACATTGATCTTAAAGTGATTAGACACCCAGCCAAGCGAGCCCGAAACAAGAAAACTTAGAGTACTGATGTCAAATATAAATGATGCTCCTGTTCAAGTAGACAATTTTTCTAGGCCGTTTTAGCAGTAACAAGTAGTATAAAATGATCTTCTATAAGCCAGAAGTAATAGGAGACACAATTGTGTGGTTGAACTACAGTTGAACGCACGCTAACACACTGAACGCATGTGTCACAAATAGGTCACAGTCACCTGCGTCGATGCGTTTGATCTTGAATGCATGCGTTTTTTGTCCCAATGCGTGCATTGTGTTCAACAACGCATGCATAAAGATTTGCGAGATGCATTTTTTATATTGACTTTATATGCGAGATGCGTTCAAGATATGTGCTGACTTATCCTTACAGAACAGCATCCAGGGCATTTTCTGAGGTACTAATGAATGCTACAAGGACCAGTCTCATTATAATGTGAGTTATGATATATATACGTGATTCTGGTTGACTTTAAATGCCTCTACAGCAGTTTAATTTCACTACTAGTCAAACTTAAAATGCACAAAACACATAATTCCCCAACGCACGAAACGCATCAGAATGCATAAACGCACCACGCAAATGCATAATTCTCCTGGCCCATGAAGATGCCACCTAAATATTTTTTTTCCTTTCCTTGTCATACGATATGCTCCCTGTTTCCCATGTTTGTTGTCAATTAGCTCGCTGTCATCGTGTTTGGACTACATTCTCGTACTGCTCTTTTACTATATCATGCTCTATTACTTACCGTCCTCTTGTTGTTTTATCTCACTCTGTGATCGTTACGTTGTAATCAAATGTTTCATTTCTGTTTTCCTCTGCCAATTTCTACTATTTGCACATTCGGAGAGTCGATTCTGATAACAATTGTCACGGCACCTTAGTATGTATATCTGTATTCCTTCTCTCGGATACTGCTGGTAACAGGCTAGCAGCCTATTACATACCACTATTACACCGCAGAAGCTCGTCATTGGAACATGATTTTCTATGCTGGAGATAAAATAAAGAATGGCACCCTACTTCAGACAGATTCAAACTCTCATAACAGAAAAATATGACAACGGGTTGAGTAGCATCTACAAGCGTGCTCGCTGCGTTGACCGGCGTAAAGGTTGCTGACCGCTTGAGCGAAATTCGGATGGAACTTGTACCTCAGTTCAGGAACAAATTCGAGGACCTGCTCTCCCCAGTCAAATATTAGCTTTAGTTTTTGGTGATTAATGTAGAATACGCCAAATCGATTGAGGTCAAAGTAGAACGCAAACGTCTCCGAGCGAGAGCGAGGCAAACGACATGATAGTGAAGGTCAATGAAATTCCTTCGAAATTCCTTGGCATGACCGGCCCGGAGGGAAGTTGCCGGAAGCCTAACTGATCTGCCTTGAACCCGACCATCTGCTACATGAATGGATATTCGTTGATATGGTTCTTCGATATGACCTCGCGCTTATGCCTACGAGAGAAAACCAGTGCTGTTGATGTACACAACACTCCATAGCGTCATCCCTTTTACCCTCCATCAAATTGATAAGCCTTTTGTCATGAAGAAGGTCGCCTCCGAAGGATGCGAGCGTAACCTGATGCATTCAGACCAGTAAGGCAGAGACTCGCTGAGACCTCACTTACCTGTGCAATATTGCTACAGCTCAGGGACGGCGACATCTTGGAAATTTGGACAAAAAGTCAGACTCGCTTCAGTCAGGGTTGATTTTTACTCTATGACCTTCGTGTGTATATCTTCCACTTGTTCCATGTCATTAATTATTCTTGACAAGAACTCTCTGCCATCCTGATGGGTCCAACAACCATCGTTCAATAAGACCAGTGTTGTCAAGGGCAACCTTATAACCGAAAAAGAACAAGAGTAAAATTAACAATAGAACCCCTAACCAATCCGTATTGTTCTTTTCGGTACATATTCCATGCCAAATGTATCCGCAGCCCCAATACCTCCAGCCATGAATGACGCCACGGCTGAAATTGTTACTCTCGTCCAGCTCCAGAACCACCAAAATAATGCGGTATCTGAACTGCGTCGAGCGATGAGCTCTCTCCGGCTAGTAGAGAGCTACTTGAATCAAGGGGAACTACTTCTTCGGGCACTGAGAAGGGTGAGTCACTCGTCATAACATTCATGCTTGATCTCAAGCTCGAACATCAGAACATGAAGCCTGAGTGAGATTCCTCAGATACAGCCTACAACCCCTTTCAATGTCACTTTCCAAGAAACGAATTCCCCTCAGATATCTCCCTTGTTGTTTCCCAGCCGACTGTTCACAACTCCCAGTGCCACATCCCCTCATCCACCCAAATCAGCTCATCGACAGGCTACAAACTCTCCGGAGGATCACACACTGTTAGATGAGGAGAAAGACAAACTATCAGATCTTTCGCAAATACAAGAAACAAAACACGCTCGCCCTCTGCGGAGAATCAGGAATAGAATCCCTCCTCCAAGCATCACCGACAGCTTGAAAGCCGAGATTGAGGCTGCTGGTTTATCTATTCATCAGGGGGAATCTGAGCCTGTACGACCTGCTCCTTCGAGCCTGACGGTGAAATCGACGATGTTCCTGGTGATTGGAGATGGTGTGGCGACGAAGCATCAACTATCGAATCCATTAATGCGGAATAAATGCCAGGCGAAGAAGGAAAAAAATGCACTTCGGAGAGTCATGCATTGGGTACTGAGACATGATGTCTGAGCCCATGATTTGAACAAAGCTAATGATCGCATGAGTAGATTTATGAATAATGATACTTATAGAATTACGAAACTCATACCATAATAAATCGTATTTGCAATATTGGCACTACGCTGGTTCCATAGCTACGGCATATCATCCACACTACTTCAAAGTCTAGTGTAGCTTTATAATCACATAGAAAGGAAGCAAATGGTTCCAATAAAAAATGACACAGCCCATCCATCTCAGCTATATTTGGGCGCATCTATGAACATAGTCTCCCAGAGACATAAATTAAAAGACCAGGGTTTTTTGCTGCATATACTAGCTTGTCTCGAGAAAAATCCCTTCCTTCAATCCGAGGACCGTAGCGAGGTAAGAAATTTTTGACTTGACCGCCAGTCTGTCAAGTGATTCCTGTAAATTTCAGATAAATATATAAAAGATAAATGTCGCATTTGTTCTGGTCTTGAATCCAGCGACTTTAGGTAGCAGAGGAAGACAGGGATTGTGACACATTGACATGTTTAGGGGAAAAGAAGTACTAGTCACGTGAAACGTCGGAGTTTTCGGCCGCATAACGAATCAACTTTTGACCGACGACTTCGACAGTCATTTGGACTAAGTTACCTCCTTTTGACTCTCCTCTCCATCCTGTATCGTGTATTCAGAGAATATGTTATTGTAAACCCTAGGTAAGCTGAAAGACTTTAGTATGGTCAAGGAAGTATTGGAACATGCTGGCATGAGCATCAACCGAATACAATGTACATCAAGAAACACATTATTTGATACCAAGCACACACAACTATGCATCAAGGGTAAACAACTTTACCCATGAAGAGGTCTCATCATAAACCACCAGCTCCATTGTCATGGCTAGCTCACGGAAGATCAACGTCAGCACATCACAATTGATTTTGAAATTTATTTCCTTTCTTGCTTCTTCCCATCACCATCGTTGGCTTGCTCCCTGGGTAGTCGCTTTCCTTGCCATGTTCTCGCGACGCGACGACAACCTTGAAAATGTAGAAAATACCTTCAGTGATGAATGACCTCGTCGTCGATGATGGCGACACAACCAATCTATACGGCACTGATACCAGACAGCCAGGGTCTTGCATTTGATCGACGGTTTGAAGGTTCATTTTTGGGTTTTCCTGGTCGACGAAATCCGAGTACGTTTGATTGTTTTGGAAGCTGTTTCTATCCTTATAACTCTAGTTTCAGATATGCGCCCAGTCAGGACGAGTCGATGCGCTGGCCCATTGAAAAGGCAGTAGTTGGACCTTCTCCAAACAATCACCTTCCCTTCACCTATCATTGCCATCATCACCCATCTTTTACGAGTCCGAAGAATGAGGTAACTCGTTCTTTTTCCCCCTCTTTCCCCTCTCCTTTTCGTCTGCCATTTAAGCTGTCACCTTTAATACTAACATGTGTAAATAATGTTTGGTATGCCTTTTTTTGTCTCTTTTTTAATCTTTTATCGTATTTCTGCTGCTTTAAACCATTCAAATGTGATGATATGTGTTGTTCATGTGTCGATTTTGGGGTAGATGAACCGCTAACGTACTTTAGTTAGACTTTCGATTTAGAGCCTTTTGATAAATACATGCAAATATCGTTGGCATTGGAATATTTGTGATTTATATCTTCAATGCGAGGGTAATGGTTTATGTGGTTTCTGGGATCATGACCATGTACTGTTCACCTGCTTACTTAATGATTCAATCAGAACGAGTGGGACGTATGGGAGCGGTGAAGAGAAAGTAGAGACAGTAAATAATCGTAATTATTATATATATCGTAATAAGTATGAGTAATCAATTATAAAATAGGTCGAGTACACGTGATGCATTTCCATCTCCATGTGACTTACCGCCAGACCGGCAGCATGTTCGATCGCGTTCTAATTTGAGCAAGGCCACGGAAAGAAACGACTAAGTCTTTTACTTCGACTTACTGCTGGTGAGTATTTCTTTGAATATTGCTTTATTTCACTGATATTTCTTATCTTTTGACATGCCGCTCGCTTTCTACTATCACCCGCGATGGTCTTCAAACTCGAGACCCTTTTTTCGGCGATCGAAATCAAATCAATACGCGTTCAGCGTCTTTAGCCGACGAGTATCCTGCAAAAATCCTGTTGGAGGCGGAGAGGAGGTACGGGAATATGTTCACGCAGTTGGGGATTGAGAAGCTGTCAATGTTGTAGGTCCTTTATCACACTTCTGTCGTATATACTTATTGTTTTGTAGCTCTGGTTGGCACCGATCGAAACAAAGAAAGACGTGTCATTATACACTTCGCGGTTATAATGGAGCGGGGTGGATGGCGGTTACTCTGGAGATGGATGCAGGTGGTAACGATGGAGTGTTTCCTTACAGGCAGCAGCATTGGAATGTTTGGTTGGCGCAAGCAGGTGCGCAGGGAAGACTCAGAGCCAAGTACTTTTTCGATGCTGGGGATCATGTTGAGGTGCGTCTTTTTTATTGCTCGGTTGCTTTTTTTATATTTTAAACATAACTGACACTTGGATCAGGTGAATTAGTTGGAAAACCCGATGTATACACTCATGTACGATACATTTAGGCAGGAGGTTCTCGCGATCAAAGATCTTTCGTTGTTTTAGATGCGGGCAGGTGTTCCATATCATAAGCTTTTTTATTGGATATGTTCTGCTCTTGATTGAGGAGATGTATGACACAGATCCTCGAACTCGGAATCGATGTGTCCTGCACTATCACCTCGAATCCTGACGAGTATATCTAGGAGGATTACCAACAAAGGTTACGATGAGTTCCCACATGGGGGTAATGTTGTGAATTATTGGTGCGAAAGCTTTTTGATACTCAATATCTTCCTAGCTGATGGTATCGAAGGGTGGCTTGTCGACTTCAATATGGGCCTGTCTTCATACAAAGCTAACATCCAAAGACACAATACCAGGTCAATTTTGGTATTTCGAGAAGGGACTATGCGAGATACTTGGACAGGAATGGTGAGAATGTTCTTGGGTACGTCGTTGGGATTATTGGTTAGCTGAAGATTCTGATTTAATTGATCATACTCCGATTTCTCCGACAAGGTGTGTTTCGATAGTGTCATATTGAACACGATACTCTGCGAATGCTCTACAAGTGGTTGTTTTTGGTACTCGTTCGATAACTTCGTCTTCTGCCATTATCTTCAAGCAAGTGAAAGCTGCAAACCCAGGGAAACTGATCGTGCCTGGAATGAGCTGACAAGGGACTTCTTTAGGTCGTTGCGGATGTTAAAATAGAGAGGAACGGAGAGACAGGAGATGCAGTAACAAGGTAAGTCCTCTTTTTGCAGCCCACCAGCTCCTTGACTGATACGACTAGGACTTGTTGTATTCCAGGTACCTGTCATTTCGGAGTTGTGCACAACATATGGCGGTGAATCGACGGCCGTGTGCCGGACGTTGAAACTGAGAGTATTTACTCCTACCTGGAGCCGTGACGCTTTGCTTTCCCAGATATCCAATCTTAGCAGTGTCGGTAGGCTTTCTCTATTAATCACTATATGCTGATGATCACCATGGTGGGAGAGGACTTTGCGAGTGATGTTGAATGGTTGGGGTACTCGCTTCCGTAGCCAGTTGATACGACGCCTGACTTTATGGGGTAATAGAGAGCTCTTTACTCCAAAGTAGGGTGCGCAGGGTGTATCTGATGCAATCCGGAAGGTGCGAATCTCCCCTCTGCTAGAATGATGAAGGATAGGATTATTGATGCTATGATGCAGGGCTGGAATATTATTCAACTCATTCTCGCAGATAACCGTCGTGTTTGAGTCACTGTTACAAGTAGGTAACTTAGTTGCTTTGAATGCAAGGTCCGAATGAATGTCGGGATACTCCAAGTAATCGGAGCATGGGGGAATTCATGGATAGCTTGGATCACGACGAAATGTATATTTGTTTCCATTGCTATGACCTTGGCCCGAGTTGAGATTGCTAAAAGGACATCCTTGGTAAACGCTTGTGTGCAAAGAATGTTTCCTACAATTCAAGTCGTTTGGTATTTGAGCTTGGTGAGATATGACAGGCATACTCTCGCATCGACAAGGGCCAGGGAGATCGTGAGACCCACTAACTTCGGAATTCGAACAAAGACAAGGCTGGCCTTGTATGTTGATAGCATGTGTGTTGGATGGATGCTGTTCCTTATCTCTTGGAATATCATGATGTACTCTCCCCCAATTCGAGTTGGAGACTGAGGTCTGAAAGGAGGTCTTCGACTTGGACGGATATGGATGTGGTATCGATTTGTGGACTGTTTGCATGTCTCTGGTTCCTACCAAGCTTATGTATCTGTATAATGCGATCCTTGCGTTCCTGCAAATATGGATGTCCTGTGAACATGAACAATGGAATGGAAGTTGGTCGAAAGCGAGTGACCTTCTGAGCACCAATGTCTGCAACGTCTGCTGGGTTGACTGGCAATACCAGCAGTGCTAGAGGGTCTTGATAGACAGATGAATCACTAGGCAGAGGCTTGGTTTGAGAGGAAGGTTGCAAGTTGGGAAAATAGGTTTGCAAAACCGATTCAGACATGCCGCCAAAATTCGAGGCGAGTTTGGCAGAAAGAAGGTACTGAAACAGTAAATGGAAAGGAATGGATAGATGGATTACCTCGACGAAATGTTCCTTATGATTCTGGTCGAGAGTGGGTCAAAATCCAGATATGCGAACACAAGGTGAGGAGTGGGGATGAGAATAAGTAAAGTCACCGGACAAGAGTGAGAGAATAAGAGGTTGTATGTCGGTGGGGAAATAGAATGAGTTCCTACAAGTGTTTGAGAGGAGAAGCGACTGGTATAGTTTTCGAAATAAATGGGCACAGTAAAAGTGAAGCAATTACCAAGGGAAGTAACCAGTAGGTGCAAAGCTGTTACCAGTAAAGCACCTAGCCTGTAACTAGGCAGACGTTGCGGGCTGTGGTTGAAGGCAATTGCTAAGTAAGACCTTCAGATTGGAGTCAGAGAACACTCAGTGTAACTGCAAGTTCCCGCAGCGAATGTAAGTTGAATTTAGTAGATTGATCAAGATTTCCCTCTACAAGGTGGTCCCAATGTGTCCACCAATGTTAAGAATCAGGGTAGATTGAGTAGTATACGAAGTAATGAATACTCGAGTAAAACCTGAGTTATGAGCAAGGATATCCGTAAGCCAAGTTCCAACCACCAAGAGGGATCCGAAAAGGGAGCTAACAAGCGCTAGGCGTAACCGATCGAAGATGCTTAGATCACACAGTTAAGTGGACATTGAAGAGTAATGAAATTATATTGTTTTCTTAGTAGTACAGAGTGTTTATATAGTAGAGACTTCGAGTAAGTAATCTTCTACAATGTTCTATGATATTCTGGTGTCTACAAGATGAATAGAGAAGATAAGAGAAAATACCAGTAAGCCGAGGTCAATACCGAGAAGGCCGGGAGTAAGCATGTGTTGACTCATACTCGAGCCGGAAGAGACCCCAATATCCATAACACGTGCACAATCATTAATAGAGCCGCCACAATTGTAGAACGGACGATAGGGGCACTCTGTTTCGCCATGCTCGGGAGTGACAGTGTCGTCGGTTTGGTGTTGTTCTGTATATTGTAAGTCGAGCTTTTCTCTGATAGCCTTCCCTGTTTACCTATCGTTGGAGATATGGGTTTTTCTTTGGTGGAGGCGAATCTTTCTTTGCTGACTTCTGGGGTGCATGTTGGATTTCTGACTTTAGCTATGTAGTCGTATCGGTGTGCATGCCCATTGTTGCTACTTTGTCTCCCAGAGAGGCCAACATGGGGTAAGGTTCCTGCTGCACTTATGTCCTGCTCGTTTGACTGATTTCCAGAGCGTCTCTCGGAATTGCCTTAATATCAGTCGGTATCGCTGCCCTCATAGGAAATACTATCATCGGTGCAATCATGGGCACACCGTCCGCTTGGTGGAAGAGGGTGACATTTGCATCGGTACGCTGGATCATATCGGATGGCCCGTACTGTGTGGGCTAATCGTAGACCAGGTTTGCATGATTGCTAGTGCAGGCATCACAATCTGTGCACGATCGACATACGTTCAGAAACATTTATTCTTGGCCCAAATTGAATTTTTCAGTCTATTGGGGAATTTTTTTGCGACTCGTAATATCAGACCGCTGTACGAAATGGAAATGACGATGAAATGTTGGTAAAGACGGTCAAACAGCTGATAGAAAGCTATTCTGAGTGTCGTTCAATGGTGGTATACATCTCTCTGAGGCTGATCAGAGAGCTGTCTCAAGCTGCAGAAGGCTCCCAACATGTAGCAGAAATCAATGAGTAGCGCACGAGTAACGGATCAAGCTTGGTAATATCAATGACGACGGAAATGGTCTTAAGCCCAACTGCCACTCACAGAAACGCAGACAGGCACAGGTTCCGAACATACTGGTGCTTACAACATCTAAGTGCGTAGCTAACCATTCGACATGTTCGGGGCGTCTAGACCAAGCCTGAGCACTGTGAGATGAGATTTTGGCGAGACAGTTTTGTTTGCCTCGACAAAAGGATGGCACACAAAAAGTAACATTGCATTGCGCTGCTTGGGCCGATACAAACAGGTCCTCGGACGTAGGAAGCATGGCTGGGGATGTTGGCTCGAAAGCGATTGTATCTGTTCAACTGGCGCGCGAATAAGCACTAGCCCGGTGCATGGACTACCATGCAATCCACGAACCGGATATTGACAAGATACTACCGGTGGTATATGTCTGGCAGAGGATGGTTTGTTTCTTTAAACGAGCACCAGTATGTAGTATGGCCGTAATTGCCTCCGGTAGCAGACCGTCCTGAGCCATCTTCGCGTGCGTAGACAAAGATACAACGAGCAGCAGAGTTAGCCAGATGCCAGCAGTACATCTGTGGCAAGGTAAACGATCCATCGATAGGCGGCAGTGGGAATGTGGCACACTTTTCATCTTGTTTCTGAGGTGCGGTACATTGAAAAAGACTTCGAATTGGATACAGTTGGAGCATCACAGATAACGAGTGTTCATGAACCGAAGCTAGTGTGGGAGAATCGACCCACTGAACCTAGTTGTAAGCCTGTAACCGCATCGGACCAGTCTTTAAACGAACTTGCTTAGACCAACGAACCATGCATGCGTTCACGTAAGTATGTGCCGTAAATGTGCTTAGCCGTGGTTCCCGATCTCCCCAGCATCAACCCTGGACCTGTTGATGGATGGAACAGTCGGTTGATATCCTGTAGTGTTAGCGTGAGCAAGCAGCATCAGTTTTCCAGAGTCAAACATGGTTGGTCCTCATCAGATATTAACTTGCAGGAATGATGGGCTTTCCAGACGATTTGACGCCGAAGTAGATGTAGCTCGATTATACATTACACGTAGATCAGGGTATAACACTAGGTTTGTACCCTTATTACTTAAATCTTGAGATGAACTCTCAGATTTTGTCTCATTATCACACTGAAATCGAATAGATATATAAGAATTCATTCTATTCATAAAACTACTAGAATTATTCCGAGGGACATCAGATTTAGATTGCAATAATCCTTTGCACGCGATCATTTGCTAAAGACGTTCTCTTGGCAATGGCGACTTGGGTCAGGGTTACATCAGATATTGTGGATCTAGGAACAAGGAAAAGACCTGTCACCTGGGAGAAGATGCCATGCTGGTGCTCAGCGATCACTTTTGATGTCTGGGCTTGCATAGTATTAATAGGCGATTGCGATCATTTTATTTTTAGGTTAGGGCGCACGCCGACGGGAGCACTTGGAGTGCTTGTCGATGGTGGCCGCGGGGGGGGGGGGATGTTCATGAACAAGGGTTTCGGCACATCGGGTGTGCTCACGGGATGCTTAAGTGTTGTTGATTTATCAGACAGTGACTGCAGGAACAGTGCATTGATGTATCATTGCTACATATAATGTACAGTCCTTGACATATCAATACGTTGGGTAGCTCTGCATGGCCTAAAGTTCGCTTCCGGAAGACGGTGGCAGTTGTGGGGGGAACTGGCAGCTTAAGTGTCGGTTACACATACAATGCCTCTCTTGTCTCAGAATAGAGATCGAGAGACCTTATCAGGTAGATTTTTTTCAAGTTCGCCAGGCACGACTGCTTCTGGTCCATTCAACTCGGGTTCTAACACTTCGCTTCCAGTGCATTACTAATATTATTGCTTATTTCAGACCGCAGCCTGGCTGCTGTTACGAGTTGATATCTGCTTAGGATCTTACTCACTACAGCTTTCATGTACTTAAAATAAAATGTCATTTTTGCCTCGTGTGCGCTACCGTGTATAAGACAGGTGTATCGTCTCCTCCTAACTGAAATACCGACTGTCCTTGGTCACCGCCAGGCTAGAGCCGCATATGATCGCAGTGCATTTCACTCCGAGAAAAGTAAAATTTCTGTGTAGTATTTGTTGGTGAGAAACGGCAACGTGATTTTTAGGGTTTCCTGACCTGGTTTCTGGATGAAGGAAGTCAAAAGTTTCCGGAGATAATAAACTGTGTTCAATAGTAAAGTTTTCAGAACGCACTTCAGAACTCCAGAAATTTCCCCGAAATCTACTATTTCTGGCAAACTGAAGTGCGTTCTGAAAACTTTACTATTGGACACAGTTTATTATCTCCGGAAATTTTTGATTTCCTTCTTCCAGAAACCCTAAAAATCATGTTGCCGTTTCTCACCAACAAATACTACACAGAATTTTTTTTTTTTCGGAGTGTTTGCAAGGTTCCTTCCTGACTCGGACATGCTTCCAGTCGGCACTTCGGCATGCATCATCGATCTTCTAATTACATTCATCAATCCTATGGATGGAACTGACACTGGATTCATGAAGATTTCCTGGATTGTCATAAGTGAATCCGCGAGTAATTGAATTTTTACGAATCGCACCCAGGTCTGCACCATTCTTGCTCCCTTCCCACATCGTGCCCTCCTACTTTGTGGTGCACATTCTTACTGATATTTCTCTTTTGTCTTTTGGTCGTTGTCGCCATGACCAAAACAGCCAAGCTGTCCTCAGACGCGTACTACGCATTGGGACGGGCGTTCGCCAAAGAGCCCGTACTTTGGAACTTTTCCCAGTTCCCACATCTTTCGACCATCAACTTGGTGGAGAAAGTGGAGCGTATTCACGGTTACATGGCACGTCTTTCCTGACTCGTTCCGACGATATTCGACTAACATATTTTCCCTGCTAGGTGACTTATGCTCGAGAGGCCGTTTCTCCGATTCCTCGCGAGTTTCAAGTTTTTGTTGCTACGCTTTCTTACAATGTGGGCTCAATTCCCAACGGTTACCGTCTGCCTAAATGGAAGGAATGGGCTATGACTCCTGGGCATGCAAAAAAGCTCGTCGACACCGTAAGTTCCCGGTCGATCCATTGTTCTCTTACAGCATTTTTCTTACTATTGGATTTTAACAGCATGGCGAATCGATTCGTATTCCTTACCGCGAGATGACTCCCGACCCCCAAGAGTCTGATGACGTTCCAGAGGAATCATCTGGTCTAACACCTCCGCTGAAGCGACGAAAGTCGTCCAAGACATCGCAAGAACCCAAAGCCGCAGTCACCATCGTTTCTAAACCTAAGATGCTCACAGGTGGTAAAAGAAGGTCCCGGGGCCGCATTCAGGTTGGTGCTCGCACCTTCAATTTTCTCCGTGCGTACTGATTCCAAAATGATTCTTTCTTGTAGCCCGAGGATCCAGTGGACGATTTAGCGGGTCGAACCTCGCCTCCTCCTGTGGTTTTATCCGAGGATATTATTACCAAAACCATCGACGACCGCGAGATCACCCCCGTGACAACAGAAAACCTACTTCAACGTACTTCAACTGACCTCACTCTCGTGGGAGTACTTCAGGTTCCTCCTCCGGTGGTGAGTACTGCAGGTTCTCACAGTTCAGTGCTAGTTACTCAAAGACGTTCTCTAGCACCGCTCGGGTTGCATCATCTGCGCCTCTAAGCAGATAAGCTGCAAACATGACAACAAGTTCCATACTTGCCCTGGCTGCATGAAGTCTGGGTACTGCTCTTGCTCGCTCGACGCAGATGCACTTCGCGACATCAAGGACCGTGTCTTTAAAGAAATCTACAGTTGCATGCCACATGAGTGTTTCCTATATTTTACTTTCATTGGATCCTCACATACTCTATTCAGTTATACAGCTACACGAGCAGAGCTTCGAGGTCACCAACAATCTCATTACCGGTCTGACCCTCATGCTACAACAGGCTCACAAGTCGCGCTCCGCTGCATTCGCCAATATCATGAATGCGTTGGCCCATATCGAGGAGAACCACAACACAGAAGCTGCCATGGAAGTCAGCAGGAAGTTTCCAGTCGCGTGCCGACTCTATATAGAAATGGGACTCCTGGCCGGCAACAATTACGAGCAGGAGATTGAAAACGCTGTCCAATCCAAAGCCGAGTCATCGAAGGCGTTTACCGAGGCCCTGAGTTTCTCGCCAGTGGACTCTGTTGAAGAACCTGCTCCATTGTCTCCTGCGGTAGACAATAAGTCTCTCTTCTTCGATTCGCCGAAGACCGGGAAAGTGTTCGAGCTGGTGCCCGATAGTGATGATGTTATTGTGGTGTTGGATTCCCCCGACAAGTTAGAGAATATTCTCCACTCAGGGCCCTTCACTTCCTCGGTATGTTTGATTCCCATTCACTCGTACCGGGCGTGGTGTCACTGATGCTCTAATTTACTCAGTCATCCATGCTCGGGAAGCACCGCCGCTCGTAGGCTGGTTCGTCGATCCAGGACCTGACAAACTTAAAGGAACCGCATATTCGAACAGCAAGAAGGGATGCGATCCCCCCTGTTCCAAGTTTCCTTCTTTTGTCCTTCCTGGCAGTGATTGTGGCATTTAACGGGATTTTGTTTGAGCTTTTCGTAAAATTTTATATACGTATCATCCTGGTGCCGTTCGTTCCGTTGATGAGCCTCCAGGCTCTGTACGCTCAGAATTCGCGGATATATACAGCCCTCAGAATTCGCATATTATGCTATTATACTCCTACCACCTCCAGAAGAAACTCCGAATTTAATCTATAGCCCATGCAGCGATATCTCCGTGCTCCACCGGCTATACAGTCATTACTCTTTGTCTATTCAGACCAGTTTTCGAAGGATACAGCTCGAATATCCTTTCAGAAACCGGATTATTCTATTATCCTCCTACTACCTCCTACACCAACTCCAGATTTGATTTCCAGTTCATGCAGCGATATCGCCGTGCTCCACCGGTTATACAGCGGTTACTCTTCGTCTATTCAAACCAGTTTCGAAGGCTACAACTCGAATATCCTTCCAGAAACCGGAGTACACCAGTTATTACTCCCACTACCCTTTTATATCCTTTTTCGACCGGTTTTGCACAATATCTTCGTGCCCCATCACACCCTGGCATGCCTGATCGACAATCAACCGAATATAGCATTCCTACATTACCAGGGATCGTCATTTGCTGCGCTTTCATTGATCCTTCAATTAAATTGATGTGATTGATTGATCCTCCTCCTTCCAAGTTATTTAAAGTGCATGGGCACTTTAGACCGGTTTTACTAAGGCTGTTACCATGCCAAGACCTCAAAGTAATCGACAGTAGCTGCGCACACCTCAGCAGACGAGCTGCGCATTAAAAACCCGCAGTTAAACAGCACCCCATGGTCCTCACAGCAGTCACAGCACCCATATGGTTTCCCCTCAAAAACCCGGCATTAAACGCAATGCCGTGGCTTCAGATGACTAGTTTCCACATGCCTGCTATTAGTTTTACTCAGCTACGGAGTTACAGCCTTACCAATGCTTAGATATGTTTTCTATTTATAATTTCGGACTTTTAGTATATATACTCTGTAGAAACTTAGTTACAAGGAGATTGCTTCGAATTACCGGCTATATGCTCTATTGACGAGTTTATACACTACCAGTCGATCCCAGTCGCCCACAGTTATGCCCTATCGCTTGCTTTACTCTTAATCGTTATTGGATTGCATTATTACTGCCCAATAGACGCATTCTTGCTCCAACTACTTGCTTTTGTCTCTAAATCACTTCCACATTGTCACCGGCTTTATTGCTTCGGTTTCAGTTTCGATTTCGGTTTTATATTGCCGGCATCGTCATCTCCCAGCCCGGTTTAGGATCGTATTGCCTCTTTGAAGGCCCATCTCCACACCACTCTCCATAGGATTCCCCTCATCACCGTTATTGCTTTTCCAAAGCTCTGCACACCTGTTGCCATAGCTCCGGTTTTATAGACCTAGAACCCGAGATTCCCACCGGTTTTAATTCGTTTTTGTACGTTTATTACCACCATTTCTGCTCACTTTATTAGGTACACTTCTAGACATCTTGTCTATACTCTTGTCGCATTTTATAGGATTTTGCACCGTTTTTGTTGGATGTCGCACCGGCTTTAGACCTATTGCCATCGTTTATATCCATTCCACACTCTCTGGACCGATTTTAGGACCTTCACCACTCGCAATAGCCCTTCTACACTGGTTTAGACCGGTTTTAGGACCATTTACCCCATTTTATCGGTTTTACATTATTTTCTTGGACGTTGCCCCGGTTTTAGGACCATAGCCGGTTGCCTATAGCTAGTGCACGTTTGCCAGATGTATTCCACGTCTTTTCGGACGGTTTCTTAGTGTCCAGGTCACACTAGATCCCGTTCTATCTCATTGGTTGAGATCCCCCTCGGCTTACAGCCTGAGCCTCTTAGTACTCGACTGCTGAAGGGTACTACTTCCAGACTGTATAGTCGAAGTGTATACCTGCGTCTAGAGGAATTGACTGCACGGAGGTGCACCGAACCACTCGCACAAACACATAGCCTTGACTACTGTGACTGCAAGCATCTTTCCTTAGCTCTCTCGGAGTTTTGGGTGTTGCCGTTGCCACGGAAGTCTAGGTTCAACACCGTAGACATGACTTAGTTACACAGCAGTGACAGTCCTCCGTCTTTTCTTTGATCGTCTTGTAAATCCAACAAAAACGAATTCCGACGCCTTTACAAAAGGTTTGTATGTTGTTTCCTGGTGTGATTTCGTTAAGAAAATGCTGAAAATTCGAGCATGCAAGAACAAGACGAGGAGTGAAGATCGAAGCGAGGTAAGATTGATAAGAAAATATGTATGTCATTAGGGAATAGAATAAATTTCGGCAAGGGTTCGTGAGGAGAACTGAGCGGTCTGGTTTGCAAGATAAAGGAGTACAATAAGCGCGAAGCAATTACTATAGGGGAGCAGTCGGTAAGCGCGAACCTATTACCAATATAGAAACTCTGCAAGTGCGAGGCAATTACCGGGCAGTGGTGAAGGCGAGCGCTAGGCGTAACCTTCGGATTGATATCGGAAATCGCTAGGCGTATCCAATGGTTTGCTCGGCAAGCGCTTGGTGCAGCTGAGTGTTCACGCAGTGTGAGGGGTACTGAAAGTGGTGAATTGGCTGGTTCCTAATACAATGGCATGTATGAGTTTATACACCCAAGAGTTCAAGGACTTGTTATTCTCCTAAGTAATAGTATATTCCAGTACCTGTAAGAAAGTTCACCTTTGGGTGTCCATTTTTTTTTACAAATTTCATTATAACTATAGGGGGACGTGTAGCCACCCAATCGAGATCTAATCCGTCACTGAGATCCCAAGATTGCTGCATCCACTCGTCAGGTACAAGAATCTGTTCGCTGAGCGACCATTCATGGTCCCCTTCCCAGTAAACTGTCGAAACGCGTCTTTGCCCTCAGCAATCGTAACTCCTGGTCTGGTATATCGAATATGTCTCGCAATGTCCTCAAGTGTATAGTTTCTCCTCAGGAGATATTTTTGATGAAAGGTTGACTAGGACATGTGTAGATCTTACAAGCCGTGATACGGTGTACTTGTGGCCCTGATGTATCTATCGTATTTTACCTACATTGTAATTTGTACATCTTTTGATGGTGTTTTAAAAGACCTGGAATTCTCGGTGTAAGATACGCATCCAGCAGGGTGTAGGATACGTATCCTTGGTAGGGTATATGATATGTACAGTCGCCTCTGCCTTAACCCATAGCAGTCGGTGGACCCCCAAATCTATGGGTTATTGTAGAGTATGGGTTATAGGGGGGTCAGTATAAAGACATATTTTCAGCGATTTAACAAGACAAATGATCTATTTTAAGTATGTAGCTATCATCTAGAGGTATGTAAACAATCGGGAAGTGAAATAATCAGCAATAGTAGTCATTTCCATGGAATTAAACCCTTCTAGGCATGTCTGGCGACCAAAATTTGTGAGCAAATGGCTCATCAGTGTCCACAACATACCTCTGTAAGATAGAAGCAGCAACGAGAGCTTCTTTCCTTTTAATCCCACTTCCGAGTCCCTTCAATTTCTCCACCAACGACTTCTGCTGCGAGTTCAGGCACTTCATGCCATGCTTTTAGTCAGATGCCTGATCCAGTAAGTCAAGAATTGTGACCTCCTTGACAAGGTTGGCTTCATTGTCCAACCAGCACTCATCATCGTCACATACAGGCTGTTTCTTAGCAAGACGGGCAAGAATGTCATTTTTCCTGGTTTTTTCTTGCTCCTTGAGCTTTGCGAGGCCCTTTTTGAGCACATCGAGCAGCTTTTTTGATACTGAAAAGGTGTTTTCGGCAATTTCCGGCCGAGAGGCAGGCTCATATTGCAACACTTAACGGGTATAACGATTAATTTTGTGAATACTTAGCTATTAATTTTGGGGATACTTTTGTAAAATGCACTAAATCCAATGGAAATTTACAACGTTGGGCCAATTATGGGTTATGGACCCTTCCTAAATCTATGGGTTATGGAGTATTGGAGGGACACTATGTTTAAGCGGGGAACCAACTTGGTGGATGCCAAAATCTATGGGTTACAGTAGAGTATGGGTTATGCCAGGTATGGGTTAGGGCAGAGTCGACTGTATCCTCATAGGCTGATTCGAATGCCGATCAATCCACCAATACGGTGCCGCGGTTACTTACCATCGTGCTGGCGGCAACTGCGGCAAGCCCAATCTACGTCGATCGGTGTCACATGCGTTCAAGGCTCCAGCTCGACTTCGTCGTCTTGCGAACTGGTGAGTCTCTCTCTGCTTTAATTTCGTCGACTCATCTCTTCAGATGTCAATCCGATACTATTATTTGTGCTCCGGACTTCAAAAAAGGGACCTTTTTTTCGGCAATCCACAACAAACATACACTCGCTCGGCTTCCAAAGCTGATCCCTACCTGGCGAACGTACTTTTGGAGGCGGAGAGAAGATACGGGGCGATACTGGCGCAGAACGGTGTTGAAAATCTCTCTATCTTGTAAGTTGTCCCTTCTTTTTATTTTTATTGAGTACTTATTTTTGTAGTTGTGGATGGCACCGGTCGTGGAAGAATCCCCAATATCACTACACCCTTCGGGGATACAATGCAGCGGGATGGATGTCCTTCACGGTGGAGATGGAGGCAGGTAACCGGGGGAGGGAGTTTCCCTACGGGCAGCCTGAGTGGAATGATTGGTTGGCGCGCGCCAGAGGAAATCCGGCTATGCTTCGAGCAAAGCATTTTTTTGACCCTGCGGATCATGTTGAGGTAAGTCTGTCTTAAATGTTCGTCTGTATATGACTGATGACCCGTTTAGGTGATTTAAATGGAAGTTTGACTGTACATATTTATGTTACCATACCTCTAGACTGGAATATCTTGGGAAGGGTCGGCTACTGGTGTGGTTATTGTAAGTTTATCAGCCCAAAACATTCAAGGGCAGCTTGATGACACTGAAAAACCGTCTCAGGCTATCGATGCCGTTCACGCCATCCTGTCCAGTACTCGGACCCGCCCTGAATCACCCTGCAGTGAAGATGGCCTAATTTTTGTCAGTGCTTGGCTTTATCAGTAACATCCATTTTGAATACAATGCCGTTCTGACTTTTCTTCTCTATAAAGGCGCAAACTGTCCGTATTCACGAGTCTTTCAGACATTGTAACCGGTGAGTATCTTTTTCTTTGCCGCTTCATCTCTAGCTTCAGAATGACAAATCCTTTCCCCAGGTCATTTCTGTGCCGTTAATTCCTCTTCATGCTGTTTATTGTGTAAGCCTTATTCTCTCTGTAAATCCTGCTGGATCATGGAGTCTAAGTGTTCAAGCATCGCCCGATATGTCAGCCAAGAATCCCATCAGTCAGATGCGCTCACCCCGCCTTTCTATAGAAGATGGAGACCGCAGTGTGGAAGTGGCTTGGGCATCAGGGCACGCCGGGGTTCAAGGGAACGAAAAAGCTGATGAGCTCGCCAAGGAGGCTATGGAACTGGGAGCAATGATTGCAGGGAACAGGTCAGACGCACCCTGGAGATCAAACTTCCATACCCTTGGACTTCAAAATTTCATGTTCAATTTCTGACTTTATGCCTACCGGTATGGATGTTCCTTTGTCCTTGGTGTCACACCCGAATGGAAATCAACATAGACTCCACGTGTTAAAAGAACCTTTTGGAACCAAGGGATATAGGAAAAGAAATTATGTGGGTCGAGTAGTATGGACTCAAAGGTACTGTGAAGAAATTGACCAGACAATAGCAAGCGTCGCCGCCATAGCAGGGAAAATGAAAACATTGCGCGTTTTGGAACCAAGAGGGTTTTGTTGGAATAATGACGGTCTTATGGTACGTGTCGCAAGTAAATTGTACCAGTGCATTACGATCAAATTGAAGAAGTCTACAAGCCATCGTTAGTGTGTATAAAGGCATAGTAGATTAGCGAGATTAAGACAGTTATCTTCAAGTGTGAGATGTCCATCCGTTACTGCAATGGGCAAAAAAAGCAGCCAGGAGGGATGGCGGAACCATGTGAGACTCGACGTCAGCCTGGTTGTCTTGACAGAAATCTGAAGCAACAGGAAGTTTCCCTTTGTAACTTTTCTTGCTGCTGTTGGCAATGAACCGGAGCTTGTCTCCGCTGTCGTCCTCCTCGCCAAAGTACTTCATGGACCTGGTCGACCGAGCCAGACTGTTTATTGCAGTCAATTTGATTTTGTCTTTCAGTATCGTTTGTCCGTCAAGACCATAGTTTCGTTTTTTGTCCTCTTAGTATTGTTCCAGTCCGTGGCCCTCAGAGCTTCGTCTTTCAGTATCGTTTATGTCTGTCCGCCCCAGAGTTTCGTTTATGTCCGTCAGGACCGGAGTTTCGTTTTTGTCCTCTCAGTATCATTTCTGTCTCGTCATCTTTGGATTGTCTCTCACCCAATCTCCCAAGCTTCATGTTGCTCAGTTTTTGGCAGGCACACCCCATGATCGGTAGAACTGCAGATGAAATGACATTGTAACTGTTGAAATAGGCTATAATTAATGTTTTTTCCACTTTTTTGCCTTGCCTGGGACCGCTAGTGCCTCTTTGATCGGCTTGTCTTCCTCTGCCTTCCGAGCTGCCTTCTGCTCCGACAAAATATCCCTCAAGACGGGGGCGATGGAGATCTTCTCGCCTGGATCGGAGAATGCTGCACCTGTCTGCAAAAAAAGCTTGATATCTTGATTAGATAACCAACCGATAAATCCGGCCACCCTCTGGGCATATACTACTGCTTGGTATGCCCAGGGACATTTCTTGACTGAGACGAATGCATCAGCCTTCCCTTGTTTGATCAACCCCTTTTCGCGTTTGTCAGGCTTATTCTTTTTAATCGTAATCCCATAAGCCCGAGCATGCTCCGGTATATACGAGGCTGGGTCCATTATCATTAGCAAAAATGCCCCGAGGCTGCGTTTATATCGGACTGGGAATCTCATTAGGTGGGACCAAGGGAGTATGTTCGGGAGCGCTTACGCTTGTCGGGATTCGTAGGGAGGGACAGCATCATCCACACTAATCCCTCGTACACTCGTTCGGGAGCGTGGTCTAGGTTCGTCGACCAGAGCCCTGCATGGCTGTTGTATCGTCATGAGATCTCCACTTGATGCATCGTGTCCAGGGACCAAAAAGACGCTCCCCACGTGAAGCTGGCTTCTGGGGTATATACGGCATGTACGGCCCCAGGTGGTTGAAAGCTGTAGATGCTGCATTAACACACAAATTCGGAAATAGCGAGAGAAACCAGTAGAACTTACTAGATATCTCCTGGCAGCAGAACCAGGGTGAAACTGACACATAATTGTTCGTTGGTTTCTGTAGGAGGAGCAGGTTGGAGGGCCTGATCGAAATAAGTGTTGACCCGTTGGCATTCAAGAGGTCTCTTTGGAAACGTCACCGCCCATAGTTTGCTTCCATGTTCCCCGATGATGAGAGTCATCTTGCCATCTGCGTCGTGGTGCTCGTCGGTGTACGTTGTTGCATGATGAAGAAGACCCCAGTTCATGTCACTCCACTGCTCTCGCGATAGTCCGTGAGGCCAGTCATACTGTGATGAGGTGTTGTTCCATGCGTCATATCCATCATCCATGAGACTGGACCCATCTTAGCACAAAGTCATGGATTAGATGTTCTAACTCACCCAAAAGGTGGAGGTGCTCCTCGATGCGTCATGGGGACATCAAGAATCTTTTCGCTTCGTCCGGGGTCGGCAAGGCCATCTATAAATTCCGAGTGTAGCATTTTCTTGAAAGGGAAGACGGGAGTTTTTATCTGGCGGACAGTGTCTGAATCTTGCATCAGTGACTGTAAAAGATGCGTCCAAGGTGAGGATATTGCATACCATGGACTTCAACCACTCTGGCAGGCTGTACATTCCAGTGTGTAGCCATATATTCCGCCGTCAATTGCTCGACTACCTCTGGCGTATGAAATCCTTCTAATTTGATGCCCCGATGGTGAACCAAATGGTCCATAATGATGTCGTTGAGCTCAGCATCCAGCGGGAAAGGCGCGCGCATGAAGACGACGTACTCGTTGGTATCCTCGAGGATGGGTGATTCCCGTGCATGCTTGCGGACTGCGTTGGCTTGCTACTCATGCACGTGAGCTCCTGTATGGCTAGAAAGACGACGGAAACTCACCTCCTGAAGTAGATTACCACCCTCTTGAGGCAAATGAGGAAGTACGACTCGTGCAGGGACCGGCGAACAGTCAGGTTGTCTAACGCAATCCCAGGTAATGGTGGGAGCTTCAGGGTGAACGCCCAGTGCGCCAACCCCAAAGTCAGTTATACGACGAGACTGGGACTGAATAGGGGCGTCGACGTTGGTTTGAGTACCAGAATCACAGAGAATGTGGGAGGGAGCGGGAGGAGGAAGTTCGGGAGCCAACAATACCAGGTCAATGGGGGGAGAAGAGGGAACTGGTATCGGACCCACTTGGATGCGGTGGGAGGGAGTGGGATGAGGTCGGGGACCCAACAATATCAGGTCAATGGGGGGAGAAGGGGGGACTGGTACAGGGGAAGGACGTGATTGAGAACAATCTGTTCTAGAAGGGCCAGGAGTTGGTGTCTGTAATCTATGAATATGTGAGAATAGTGAGGGAGATACATAAGAAGAACATGCACTTTAGAGCCGCTCTTCGTTGTCGCTTCTGCTCTGTGTTCCACAGGCATTTTGCAAAATGCTCCTCGCTTTCACCCTCACATCTTTGACTGGCCTCGATCTCCCTCTTAGTCTTCTTCCTGGGCGCCGCGACCGAAGGGTACTTGGCTTCGATTTCTTCCTTGGTTGCACTAAAGTAAAAATCAGAAAAGCAGGCGATAAATGAATGGCCATAACACATACTCTGGATGCCTTTGCTTGTACGCATTGGCCTGTACTCGGCGAGACCTGTGCAATCTACGTCTTGTTTCGCTGTCGTCGCTAGCGTATTCCTTCTCTTGTTGAGGCGGTTGTGCTTCGTCGTCGTGTTGCATCTGGTTGGCGGGTGGGGGTGACTTCGGCGATATTTGTGATAGGGAACACTGTGGACGCGTGTTGAGGGCTATAGCTTAGAAGGGAACGCGTCAATCTTACCAACAATGACAGTTCTGTTAGGTACTGACAGCCTATACTACAGGCTATTCTGTTCGCGTCGATAACGAGTGAAGTTTATTAGATTAATCGGTAAATTACACTGAGTACACTAAAATAGACTAATAGTGGTTCGAAGTCAAGAGGGAAAAGTTTATGTAATGGATTGTCGCACGGCAATCTTTTCCGAGACAAAAGTCCGCTGGGCACAACCAATATAGTCGGTTGTGCCCGGCGGACTTTCATCCCTGAGAGTATCAAACATGGGTCAACATTACATAAGTCTTTCCTTTCTCTTTTCCGTACCACGAGCGTCGTGGCTAAGAGAGAAAGTAAAATAAAAGGTAAGCCCCCAATTCCGTCTGTACCACTGTACCTGTTGTAGTTAGTAAAACACGAAATATAATCGTATACTTTGAATGAAACTCTGAGAGGAAAAATCATAACTAATTGAAATTACAGTTTCAAATGCGTCGCGGTAGGCTCGTGTACCAAGTCTAGCGTCGCGGAACAAACGTGTCAAACCCCTGATGGTATGTTTTCCGTGATCCCCCTATCTAACCCACGACTCATTTCTACTCCAGTCACTGTTTGTAGATCTAGAGGCCGGCGTTGACCGTCAAGAAGTGCTCGAGTCGAGTGATGAAGAAGTCGATGATTTTATCGAAGACGCAGATAATGAGGATGATACAAGCGACGCAGTCGACGCTCCCACTGCAGACCCTTCTGCGGTCACTCCTCTACCTGGCCAATCCGAGGTAGAAGAGCCTTGGACAGAATTGTTGGACAGGGCGAGAATGCGTGCTACTAGAGGTCCGACAGTCGGGGAGAGACATGACGATGTCTCAATTCATGATGTCCCCCCCGAATTCTGTGTCCTGACCATCTTTGTGAGTACTCATTGTTCTGGCTTCCATTGTTTCGCTCATTTGGTGCTGAAGGCTGGCTGGGAGGACGTCGTCGTCTTTCATATCAGTCGTTGTGCATGACCAGAACACAGGATCAAGGCGGCTTTCATGATGCCGCTCCTCGAGAAGCAAGTGTGGCTGGAGGCCGAAATGTCTGCCTTGTTGAAGGAGTGGCTAAAAGATATACCTGGAGTCCATATCCGCGATCAGCAACCGTTGATTCACTCTGTTTCTCCTCAGGACGGGATTGGGACACCACTAACTACAAAGTCCTATAAACTGCTGGTCATTGGGTCCTGGGTCTGAATTCGACGAGGAAATCTTAAAGGTGACACAGGAATGGTCAGCAAGGTGTACCCTTGGGGATGCAAGGTTCTCCTAGTCCCTAGGCTTGACCCAAGTGCCCGAAACCAGAAGAACAGAAAACAACGAAGACTGGACAAGCTCGCCCCAAAACTGTTCGACCGCGGAGCCGTACAGCTAGATGGCACAGAGAAGGTGAAAGTCGTCAAGAAAACAGAGGAACGGTATCTCTGGCATGGCTTCGTATACGAGCACGATCTCCTAGTTCATCGCGTCAACTTTTCTCAAGTCGAATTGGCACGCGAGATTCCAGACGTCCTGGCGGGTCTTTTTTGCCAGTCATGCCATCCTCTAGTTCGGCGACACCGCAAACACCTTCCCAGAATTTCTGAGTGGTGTCTTGTCGTAGGTGACCCGGTCATGGATACCAGCAATGGGTGAGTAGGACTTGTCAGTAGTGTTGGGGACGAGAGACTGGAGATAGAATGCGAGGAAGGGTTGTTCCCTCTAGCATGGGCCCATTGCAGAAAAACCTTCGAAGTGGGACAATACGTGGAGATGACGGATGAACTGATCGACCAATGGGCTGGATGGATAGACGCTATTGAGGATGGGCTTATTCATGTGGTATCTCGTCAGACCCGAACGAAGGACGAAGTAAAGGTTCGTGTCTTGCACGATTGATTTTTATGTACATCTGATTTACACTGACAGATGCGCGAGGTCCATCCAAACCTTTTGATGGCCAGCACACCTCCCTTGTCCCTACCCCCTGCTCCGAAAAAGGACCAAGAATTTATCCGTCCCACCAAGAATATTTCCTGGAAGGGAACTCTTGTCACTATTACTCGACCCCATCATCGTTGGCGCGGCAAGACCGGTTATGTAGAGGACGTCAACGTGTTGAATAACAGTTATAACAGGCCAGGCTTGCGTGTGCTCATCCGTTCAGCTACTTACGATCCCAACATGCCTTACCCGGACACCTGGTTTGACTACCTCGACGTTGTCGATGAGGAGACACATTTGCCTCTCAATGAGGCGTTGCCATTGGCTGATAACGACGACAACTTGTATCACAAATACGTTCCTGTTACTCACTTTCTTGAGGAGAGAGGTAGACGTGTACGTCCAGAGCCGGAGCCGCAATCAGAAGCCGATCCTGGCAACCACACCCCCCTCCGACCCTTTCGAATGATGCTTATCACCTGCTTGGGATCCGTCCACCCCGGAACCGGGCTCTTCCATGGCTGCCTCATCACCGACATACTGGTGCACTGACCAGCGACTTCACGGTTATAAGTTTCGTGCAATATATCATGGACTCAAAATCTCCGCAGCAGCTTGTGCAAACAGTATCAGTGGTGGTGGCTTGAAATGCATTAGGGACGATACATTGGCACGTGAAGAATTGGATCCCGCTGCGGTCCTCCCTATCCATCCTACTTCCAGACACTATGACTTGTTCCTAGTAATCTCTGGGGAACATTGTGGCAAATGGGTGAGAGGCATCCAGTTCAAGAAAGGGACGTCTCAAGATCGCTCGGACCTGGAATGGACGGTCATGGTCATTATACCTAGAGCACCGTACCTACAGGACGATCTTACGGATGAAAGGCTGGTGCTACACAGTTCCTGTATGACCCTTGCCGACGAATCGGCACAGGAACGGAAGCTAAACGATAGTTTGAAAAGGCTGCTACGGAAACCTGCTCGGGAGCGTTAGTTTGGACTATGAATCGTGTCGAACTTTTTATGGGTTGTATTATAAATTCACTGTACATCGATGATACCATATATTTAGATGCCTTAGACAATACGAATAAGACACATTAGACAATACGACCTTTCTAGATCTGAATATTGATCATGACACAAATTTAACAACGCAAATTGTTGTGACGAGAGACTTAAACGAATCTCTGGGTGCAGACGGACACAAGCGATGTTGACAGACAAAACCGATACTCTTGGGCCCTCGGACAGAAACAAAATTGATAGACAGAAATGAAACTCTGGGTGCAGATGGACATAAACAATATTGAAGGACAAAAACAATACTTTTGGGCCTACGGACAGAAACGATATAGACAGACAGAATCGAAACTCTGGATGCAGACGGACATAAACGATATTGAAGGACAAAAACGAAACTCTTCGGCCCTCAGACAGAAACGATATTGACAGACAGAATCGAAACTCTGGGTGCAGACCATAAAGTCCTAAGTTAAGTGTTTGAACTTTGACTTGCTGATCAGGCCCTCTGACCGAGTAAGGGCATATGTTGACTTATACTCCGAAGTAACGGGTGCTTGGTGAACAAGGTTGTTGTTCCGGGACATTGCAGAAACGACGGCATCATCATGCCGTGTCTCGTTTCTTTTTGTTGTCTTTTCTTCTTCTTCTACTTTGTCTATTTTGCCGTACATATATATCTTGGCCGCGAGCAGCACCTTTCTTTACCCTCTCAAACGTTGCTCGCAGCCGTTTACATCACGCGACGACGAATTTTCGCCCACCCGCCTCCCTTCTAGACTATCTTCTTAACAACTCTTTTGCTACTTATTGTACCTTCCGTAGTTGGCTTGGGTTGTCCTTTTACAGGCTCCCGAGAACTCGGTATCTCTCAATGCCATTCCCATTGTTCCCAAACCTCACCTCTATCAATTTCCTTTCCTCTCCGTTTCGGAGTTTCAAGCTATGATCAATATCCATAACAGATTTCCGTAAAAAAAGATCGACCGCGTCTCGATAATTCGATCAGATTAAAACGAGTCCGGCAAAATCCTAGGTCAACAGGGTCAGGAATATCAAGTCCCACAGCGGTAACATGGACAAATTACAAGTCCCGCACACGTAAAAAGCTTGCCTCAGAATCTGCGAAGCGGACGCATACGGTTAGAAACGATGACATATTGCTGCTTTTCTGTGAAATATTTGCAGTATTTCCTGGCTATCGAGTGTTCCCCCATTCTCATGGGACGTTCTGACTGTCAGGGTTTTGTATTCTAGCTATAGTTCGATGAATATCATCGATAGAAGGTTCTCCACTAATGTTCCGAACTGACAGCCTACTGGTACTTGTTTTCCAGTTATTCTTTGGGAGTTTCCATGCCCTTTCAGCTTTGAATCGCCGATGTCGATGCCAGTTGCCTCGTGCGTTCGAGTCCCTCTCCTTTTCTATAGTCGTCCAAGACGCAGATTGATTCATAATACCCATCTTCCGTTCTTTATATGTGCTTCGTCGAATATTATGGATGGTAAGTCAGGAGCCAATGAATGCACGGGAGTTCGTGTATCGATTAGAGACGGTAGGAATAGACGATCGATCTGTCAGGTTTAACGCTGCCGATGCGTCGACATAACCGTTGAAATAGCCATCATACGTGACTACTGCCTAGTTCGACATCGGCGACACGCGGAAGGTAAGTGTTGTCCATGGCTGTTATACATCGTTGCATCCGCTTTATGGGCCGTCAATGTCAGTTCCACTACTACCTGTATTCTGTGAATACTTGGCCCAAATTATGTCGGCGAGGCCATCTCCATTGGCCGAGCTACAGTGACCTCGGTGCAAAATTTGAATCGACTTGAATGATGGCCGATTGGGATGTTTGTCTCCTTCAATGAAGAGGAAAAAAGTGCCTTTATATACGCGGATACACGTGGTGAAGAACAGTATTTGCAGAAACAGAAGACGTAAACAAACCCAAAAAGAGTACGACAAAAATAAAATAAAATCAATAAATCCCAAATCTAGCCGTCCATCCAGCTGGGTCTTCACTGACTTCAGAGGACGGTATAATTGATCCTTATTCTAGTTATTGCTAGCCTCCTTTTTGCCACGAAATTCATCCATATGTCGGTCGCTTCCACTGCCAGCATAGTGGATCATTGTGAAAGTCCAACAACGGTCAGTATGCTCTCTTCGTGAAGTCTCTGACAATGGATGCTCATGCTCGACGATCTTTTATTCTCCTTTTTTCTTTTTTGTTTCTTCCCTTTTTCTTCTTCTTTTGTTCTATTTGTTTACGGCGTTTTTCATCCTTCACAGACGTTCCATAGACGTTGTCAATGTTTGGTGTGTCAAGTCAAATCAGTCAATGAGAGGAGTACTCAGCAGCTGGCGGTCAAATTGTTAGGTGGCGTGGATGTGCGAACTGACCAGTGAGTATGCCTGCTCTTGTGCCATGATACGCTAATCGACGTTGACAATCAGACACCGGTGTACCTGCGCTGGAAGTAAACACGAGGTTGCTTCGGAGGAACCTGTGAGGCGCGTCGGGGCTTGGTGAATACTCCTTCTTATTTATCTCACAACACCTAGTCATCTTCGCTTCAGTACGGTTCGAACGATCTTCCCTTTATACCGGCATGAGCTTTATTTTACGTCCATCAGTCGTCGAACGAGGTCTCCATCCTTTGAGCCTTATCCTCTCTCTTCCGGGAGAAGGACTCACAAAGGTGCCCTGTCTGGGACAACGTTTGGGAGCAGATGCCACGTCATTGACCGGTCCTCATCATTCGGCTCAAGTGGATCCTTTGGAACCTTAGATCGTGCTTTGCTCTCGGCTGTCTACTGTGACGACAGCCGACAGCGGAGCCCACCTCCTGCTGGCAACGAACGGCATGGTGCATCGTCGAGCTTGTATGCCGAGCCTTCTGACAGCTCTCTGCGTCCTCCCCGCTCTTACCCTTGGTTGCAGGCCTCAGACACTGATAACACGCGTCGTCATCTTTACTATCGTCCTAAGCCACTGCAGCGTTACGTGCATGTTGGCGATGAGTCGTTACCATGGATGTTTCGTGATAGTTCGACTTCTCCTCTCACTGCCGTGCCCCCGGCTATCACTTCAGATGAAGATATGTCAGCAGGAAACCAACGGCACAATGGTCGCTATTCTGGCCCTCCTGTGTCTGTGTCAGACGTAGTGGAAGGTGGCTGTCGGACTGCCAGGCTTCACGATTCATTTATTAATCGTGATCGCAGATTGCCTCCCCTGATCTTTAACCGTGAAGTTTATCCTTTACCTACCCATGTTTCGCATGACGATGTTTTTCTGACTCTGAGCCCACACCAGCTGCTGACAACTCCAGGAAGCGGATCAACATCCCTTGTTCCCAACTTTCGTGGATTCTCGGATCGTTGTCGACACTGGCGATCGAGTGCTATCTGTCGGCCTTGTGATGCTCCGTGAGAGAGGGAGGATCATGATGTTAAGGCTGCCTCCGGAGTTCAGCCAACTCTCGACAACGACGGTGTTTCGTCTTCGGTCTTGCCTTACTTATCGTCGAGGACGACCTGTTACATACAAGAGCATGGCAACGGATATAATCTTGACGGGGCGTTTCATCGTGCCTACGGGGGGTATCTGATCAACCTTTGTCAAACGGCTCCCACAGTGATAATATCTTCCACCTTCCAGACGATACTCACGCTGCATCAATCAAGCCATCATCAGGCTCCTTTGAGGACTTGCCAACAAACGGGGCGTTAATTGACCTAAATCGCAGGAGCAGCAAGCCCTGGACGTCTGGTACGACTGTCACGTCAATTGTCATCGACGCTTCGTCGGGTGACAGTGCTCGTCGTAGGATGCAATTTGCTGGTATACACGAAGAATCTGGCAGCATGTCATATTCGATTGCTGAAGTTCTGCCAGTTTCTACACCTTCACGATCGCGAGCGTCCGGGATGTCATACAGTTACCCTTCGTCCGGTTGTGAGGAGGTCGACCAGTCGAGCGGTGACAAGTCTAAGTCGGGCCCGGTCGACATGGGCTATCGTCGAGTTCAATTTATGCCGTGGAACACCACTTCTCGCACTTACAAGACAGTATTTTATCCCGTTGAAAATACAGCCCTCCCGAGTACACCATGGAGAGTTCCGTTTTATGCCAGGAAACATTGTTTATCATACTTACAAGCTGATATTTGATTTTGGGAATGACGAGTCATCCCTTGCTCGCCTGATTTTGTCTGGTAATATGCATGCGATGCTTGCATTCGCTAATCCGAACCAATATCGTCTATGCCGAAATCGGTTGGGTACCCCATAGCTGCAATGCTTCGTGCGTCCGAGTTCTAGTATTTTAAAATTTTTAAAAAAATTTTAATAACTCTCACATGTTGGCTACAATTTATAATTATTCGTGCCTGAGTTACTTTGCTGCTATCGAACCACCCCTTCATCCACCCACGTGTCATTGAAATTGAGGAGGTCCTATTACCCAGAGAATACGTGCTGGAAACAAGCGAGCCTGTTGCAACATTCATTTCATGCAGATCTATTGTAACAATCGGATGTATACCTACTGTGAAGCTCGATCCTTTTGCTAGGGTTCTGGACCTTGTCGTCGGGTCCAGGCATCGGTGAACCCTAAGGTGCGTTTGATATGTGCCGGAACATCTATGGTTGCACGTTAGTTTTGATCTGTCCAGTGTCACTCGATATATGTATACCTGCGAACTTTAGCATGCTGTCATTCATTCATTGCTATGTCGTTCGTTTCATTGTCTAATCTCGACGCTCGCTGCCTGCTATCGTGCAATATGTTATGTCCTTGTTGTCGAGTGGACATCCAGCAATTCAGAGGTAGATGCGAGTTTGACAGTGCATTGGACGTTCCATTTCGGCGTAACAAGTCTGGCATGAGCTCAACTTTTCTATCTGCTGACCTCATGAATCTAGCGCTTGCCGTTTTCCGTTGCGAGCGCTGGTAAGCTCGATCTTCTGCCGTCAGATCAGGTGCTTTCCATGAAGACAGAGCAGTCATGATGTGGCAGCATACGTACGTCAGATGATGATGGGTGGATCGAAGGTCTCGAGGACGACACTGTCACATCGCTTCGATGCAGTAGAAGCCAGTGCAATGACGGTTGTTGTTGTATATATAGACAAATCCGTGTTATGTCTATTTTCCAACGTATCCGCTGGTACCAACGGAGGTGGCCAGAATACCAACGATGTAACCGGGTGTCGGCGCGAGAGCATCACTTCGAGACTGGGTTGATGTTGTTTGGAGCGTTCCAGGACCGTTTGCTCAGTTTGAACTCTGACATGGTAATCCGCAGTTATCACGAACATTACACGGTTAGCGTTAAACGTGCCTCGAGAACAGAATGTCATTACCGGACTCTGCGAGGTATACTTGGTTTTTACATAGACTCACGATCTAGTAGCATCCTAAAAATGTCTGATGAAATGGTGAACATAGATAATATTTGATTGCGACATATGTCGTTGTATGCATTGATGACTGGGTTTATTTATTTATTTATTTATACTGGATATTATCAACAATATGTAGCCCTATACTACCACTGTTTCGATGTCAGTCGGCAGGGCCAGGTGTCTCCGGCGCTCTGTAGTGAACATCTGAATGGTAAATGCCAAAGATCTGTTGCTGATCGTTGTGATGACCTGCATGATCGGATGGCCGTGTACCGGCATTGTGCGAATTATTTCCAGGCTTTTGATCAGCACTGAGTACTGAGTACACAGGTTCCCGACTTACCCTCTCTGTTGAACACCCTTCTTTTCGGGTTTTTCTTCTTATTTTCTGTTCTCTATACTTATTTTCATTTTTTATTCTGTCTATTTGCATGCGATCGTACAGTGGAAAGCAGAGCCTCGAAAATTTTTGTGCCAGCAAACCTGTCGTTATACTGTAGCATGTTTACACGTATTAACAGAAATACTTTTGTTGTTTAGAACAGCTGAAATAAATGTCTGAATTCGAGGCTTGAAGCTGAGATTGAAACATAAGAACCCGTTTTAGGCCGTCAGACATGCGCTCATATGCATGGACATTCTGTTTTCCTTTCCTTCATTTTCACTTTATTTTTATTTTTATTTTTATTTAAGTCGGATTGATGTATGTATCCGTTTGGTGTTAGTACAGCCATCCGACGATGGAGGTCAATATATATGAGTGACACCTTTGAAATGAAAGAATAAAAAAAACGTAGCAAGCTACTTGCTCGTTGCTTTGTCTTTCATGGTAAGTCCTTCCTGACTGTTGTCTGTCTCACTTTCTTATCATCTGTGCTCCTCTCCCAATCCTCTCCCTCGTTTGTTTATGTTTGCTCTTCTTACCGCATCTTCTTCATCGTGCAACACATTCGTTTATCGTGGACCAGGAAGGACGGTGTTTCGATACGTCGGGCGTAGGCGAGAAGTCGCTTGAGGTTATATTCAGCAAGCTGCTTTTTGCTCAGATGTACTTGCCCCGTTCGTCCGCGACTGCGAGGCTATTAAAGATGAACTATCTGCCTTCCGACACTGATCGCGGTTACTTCGAGGCCGTCATCGAGCACGGATGGGATGATATATATCAGCTGTCTCAGAAGTTGGTCCGTGCCCGTGACATTGTATCATGTGTCGAAGAGCAGCCAGAGTTCGTTGAAGGACACGTTGAGGAATCCCATAGCGTCGTCCATCTAATCGAGGGGGATTTACAGGTGGTAGTCCAGCACGACGCATGGGATGACGTTCGTCTACGGTCTAGGGGGTTGACTTACGCTCGTGCCGTAGCAGGATATCTTGAGGCGCAGCTGAAGCTTGCTGAAGGTCACATCGAGGATGCTCAGAGCATTGTCCATCCAATGCGGTGGGTCAGCGATGATGTTTTGGAGGTGATTTTTCAATGATGCGTGGGTATTGGGTTGCAGTCATACGGCGGTGTTGGATGGATGCCATGGATCCTGTCGCACGTCTGCGGCCATTGGAGGTTATTAGTGCGGAATTCGGGCAGGCTGTGGACAAGAGTTCTGCTTGATTTCAAGCGTGGTGAACCTCTTGCGAGTTCTGGTCATGTGGCTGTTCTTCTGAAAGAACAGATGCTTTGAGTGTGTCTGTACGACGTTGATGTACTGATCAAGGGAACTCCTATGGAACCGTCTACAAACCCTATACTCCTCGCCCTTATACCATTCTCCCATCGGTTTAGAACAATGACGATGGATGCCGGGGGGTCGCTATACCAGTTTCTATCTGCATGCAAGATGCCCTTTACTCGTTTGCATACCCTCTCCATCGGTGACATGTCATACCATTTATTCGAGGGTCACGACACGGAGGATCCATATCACGACCTCACTCTTGATGTTTTCGCCTTCGTGCCGAATCTCGAATGTCTGCAGGTGTCCGTGGTGCCGCTTCGGTGTTTTTACTTCGAGCCTCTCACTCTTAATGCTGTGACTCGGTTTTCCGTGTCGCTGTATTCTCAATGGACAACTGTGTTTAGTCTGGCAGTACGGATGAGCAGATTGGAATATCTGGACCTGACATGCGACTGCGACATAGACGAGACAGAGGATGGTGTAGGGCATGTATCCATTCCATCTTTGCGTAAACTCGTTCTTCGCAATCCTGACAGTCGGCAGAACATTCCGATCGTGTGGGATAAGGTTGATGTGTCGACTGTCTCCACGACTATTCTATTGTACAAGGGTGAATTTTCAGTTGTCGCTTACCCTCGTCTTTTCGTGTCAGCAGGATGCATCACTGAATTGCACGTTCATATTGGGGAAGAATCCGAACATTTTGACTACGGCGATTCCTCGATCGACGACTTTCTCCGAAAAACTCCTAACGTCGCTGTATTCTGTTTGCAGACCTCTCGGTACTGTCCCAAACTGTTTCAAAGGTTTTCGCAGGATCCATACTTCCTTCTGAAACTGCGTGACCTGACATTCGTATGTATGGGCTATGTCAATGCGAAACACAACGCCGGTTTCGTTGACGCTGTGTATATCCGTACTGTGGATCCTGTGTTTCATCGTATCGAAAAAATTGGCATTTGTCTGCTTCCTTCATGCGCCACGGATATTACACGGCATAAGTGGGACGTAGTTTTCAGGAGGAATAAGGTTGTCGTAGGCATAGGCAATTCTTCACTCTGTTGTTATGAACATTGAATAGCACAGAAGTGAAAGTCTTCGAGAAATGGTGACTTGTTCTTGGCGATCGAGAAACTGTGACCCGCTGCCTGATCTGACGGCGTTTTTACTATCCGGATGCCAGGTCATCACAGGACCTTAAGACCAAGACCTTTACATTAGGCAGCGTCTGCCGTAGAATGCTGGGGTCTGATAAATAGTGTCATGCCATACCCGAGTCAGTGCTTTGCATAGTACAATGCAACGCATTGTGCAGTTCAGGTCGTCTCGCATCCTGGACCAACGGTCTTATCTGCGGACCTGACTCTTGCTTGGTCGCTGGCATTTCGTGTTTGCTTTATCTGTTGTGATTGCCTGTTTTAGAATCATGCTTCTTGTCCAGACATTTGATTTATTGTTTCGTCGACTATGATGATATATATGCTATAATTCGGTAGGCTGCTTGGCTGCCAGGGCTGTTTTATGGCACTTGTCGGCCGATGTTAACTGGGCCATGTTTCTCAGTACAATTTAACTCGACAGTGGAGTCGATGTAATCAAGGATGTGTAGTCGGCATGCCTTAAATGACTTGCCGTTGGTTGCATGATACTGTACCGTTTATATTGTCTCAGAACATGGGCCATATCAGTCTTGGCGACCTGTTTGGATCCAGAGTTGCATTCTGCTGCGAAAGCTTGTGATGGCAGATCTGATCTAACGTACTGCCTGCTTTGTCCGTCGTATTACGTACCTGCTATCATATCTGAAGGCAATGACAGCGAGGGATCTTGACATTCTACAAGGAAACCTAACAGGAGGATTTCGCATTCCCATGTTTCATATGTCGAATCGGATCAGCCGTGTCAAGAAATGGGTGAACCATGTAGAATTAGCCACGATAGGACAGCGGTTTAGCGTTAGCGCAGTCCAAATATGATGTTACGGATTCACCATGCCCGCTCATCATTAATCCACTGTTTCGTTTGTATTGTTTTTGCTTCTGTTTCTTTTTCTTTTTCTTTTTTTGGTGGCAAGAATGCAACTGTCGAATGCACTTCTCTTCGTTTTTATAGTATTTTTCAGGTTGGATGTCTGTACCTTGCTGTTCTTTTATTGTTTTATTTCATCGTATGGCTACCCCGCGGTTCCGAATGTCGACTCACGAGTTTGATATGTCTTTATGTATTGGGTATATGTATTATCGTATTTAATGGTATTGTTTCGGCTTCAAGCTGCCTTTATACTTTGACGCTATTCGCATACGGATATGCCCTGATGACCGGTTCGCCGCTCTGTGGGATGCTGAGGGTGAAGATGACGGTGCTACCAGTGGTATCGATCTATCGCTGGATCGTCGTCTTTGAACCAGGGTATGCTCGGTGTCTCCTGTATGCTGGTAGCAAGCAATCGGGAGTCGGTGGTTTGATGTTTCCCTTCTGGGTTTTTATTTTGTTTTTACGTCTCTTTGTTTTCCCCCGTGTAACATATATGTACGTCGCCCCGGTGGGGCGATATTAGTAACACCGAGACAGAATTGGTACATTCTACACGGATATACCAGTGCGGTTCTCCAATCGAATTCTGTAGTGCAGCCGGTGGAGGGCATTGAAGTTTAACGATTCTGAGCAACATCTTATAGCCATCGTTAGCGACGCCGTTTTTCCTCTTCTGCCTTATACCATGCTGGTACGGCCTGGAAACGTACATGATCGGATACATTCTCATGGCGTACCTGAAGATTGTAGATTGTATTTATGTATATTGTTGTATGTCTGCCGTGTTATATAAGAACAGTTGCTCAACGGTGAAAGTTCGAGGCATCACTTGAGAGTCTACGTTTACGAGATACCTGTTCACTGTCGTCGAAGCATGATGCGTTCTTCTCTTTAACGGTTTATCGCGACCTCCAACTGACCAATTACTCGATTTCTTCCTATTTTTGTCTCACTTTCTTTCGATCTTCTTTTCGTTTTCCTTCGATGGATGTTTTAATAGGACCAAAAACAGTTTGGGTCGTTCCGATTGGGAGACAAGTCGTTCGAGGAAGTATTTTGTGAGCTTCTTGTGACTCGTGTGCATTCCTCTCGAGCGACAGAACTCGCGCTGCTATTATCATCCAACGACCCACCTTCTGAAGTCGACTGTGCTCGTTTCCTGGCCGATATCATACAAGGTCATAAAGATATCGAGCAGATGACACAGTGGAGTGTTTTTTTTCGTGCCGTAGTGGGTCATATCGACGTGCAGCTGAAGGTCGCTGCTGCCAATGTCGAGGATGTGTGGGTTGTCGTCCATCCGATCAGGCGGGTCAACGACGATGTTTTTGGGGAGATATTTCAATGGTGTGCAGCCATTGAATTGTTGCTGAACAGCAACAACGTCAGAGGAGTACCGTGGACGTTGTCGCAAGTTTGTCGGCATTGGAGGACCTTGGTGTTGAATATGAGCAGTCTCTGGTCGAGAGTAAAGCACCTGTTTCCACTTGAATACCTGGTTAACACTGGTTATAACCCTTGGGTTATATCCAGTCCAAACCCCCAAACCGTTTCACACCCACATTAAGCCAATACAGCCAAACCCGGCACCATTGCCCTCAATTCCACCAGGTATGTAGGGCCAAAATTCCCAAAATGGCAAATCAGCCAATTTTTGTCAGAATGCTGTATTAGGTGGGGCAGGTCATTGTAGCCTGAATTCCCGCTGCCCCGCTCACTCTACAGGCTGGAAAAAAAGTATGCAAACCATACACAGCACGCTGCCATATTGCGCACGATGACCCCGACCATTGGGCACCAAAAAAAGCTGGATTCGGTGCACCAGAAGTGGATTACCCATTTTTGTGCGCCTCATTAACATTCAAAATAACTTACAGCAGCGTAATCGAACCAAGGGCTTCAACAATACCAGAAGGGACAATATACCAACTGAGCTATAAGACCATAGTTGTACGATATATTAAAGTAAATACATTGAGTATAGATATCATTTTTTTTGGAGAAAAAAAACCCCCGTCGTTGTACGGGGCGTCGAGCAGCGTGCAAGGACCCGGAAGGGCTGGGCGTGGTGCACTTCGGGGCGAAGACAGGTCCTCCTTCGACTGACATGGTCATTGGAGGTAATGGGGATTGTAGCCTGCTCGTGGGCAGCGATAATGGCAGGGGGCGGGGTTCGACAACAGTGCGACGGCCTACGGGCGGAAAATGGGCAGACGGACATTTCCATTGCATTCCCCGTTGTCGAAAACGGGGGGTGGTGAGGTTCCGGGGCAATGGGGAGCCCTGTAGTGCCGGCGGGATGTCGTATAGGGTGGGCAGCGGGGTCGTGGGTGGGCAGCGGGTGACAGTGGGGTCGGTGGGCAAAACGGGCCTCACGGCTATATTCCCCCACTCAAAGAGTGGGAGATGCCCAGACGTGGGAGCTCTGGGGGCCCTGGGCGAGGCGGGGGAGGGCGATGATGGGCGGGGCGGGGGTCGGCAGCGATGGGTGCGGTAGTTGGAGCGCACGGGCCTCGTTGGGTGTGTCAGGTCCGTCGTTGTGTCAGCAATCGATGCACCAGTCATCGCATCATCTGCGGTGCTGTAGGAGGCGCTGTACGTCGTCTTGGGCGGGGCGTCGGGCCATAGAGGGGTCTGTAGGCAAAATGGGACCCATAGCTGTGTTCCCCCACTCAAAGAGTGGGAGATGCACGGATATGGGGTCTCCGGATGTCCTAGGGAGGGAGGGAGAGGGTGATGCTGAGCGGGGAGGGGGGTGCCAGCGGCGGGCTGGGTAGTGGGGCTGTACACGATCCGTTAGGGGCTTCCGATCCTTCGTTTGGGTATGTATCGATGCCCCAAAGGGCTTGTGTATTGCCGTCGTCATTAGCCGTCGGTGCCCTCATCTCAGTATCACCATCCTGCTCGCACCATCCCGCCCTCTCGCCCTCCCCCCATTCTCCTAGACCCCCTCCTTCCTGCGTGCCTCATCCCATCGTGATGTCGTTTGTGTCCGGTCATCGTCGTATTGCTCACTGTTCTTATTATCGTCCAATAGGCCATCGTCGTTGTCATAGTCAATAGGTCCTTGTTACTGGCATTTCCCGGATGAAAAAAAAGCCTAAAAACAATAGTGAGATCGTAAAATAGTATAACGTACCTTTCTATACCATCTATGTAGCTATTCCATTGCATGGGGAGTGGTGGTGGGCGGTGAGGTGGTGGCAAGAGGCAAGAAAAGAAGCAACACAGCCACCCAATCGCCATTCGGTTGGCTGGTCCGCCTCGATCGAGCAGCGGAATCCATGCTCGGTATTCATCCACTGCTCGAAGCAGGCCATCCGAGGTCTCGTCGACTATCGGAATACATTCATTATTGTAGCTAAGATATATACAAAAGTATTTACCCTTATCCGGCTACATAGGGACGATGTATGTGCAATTTAATGGAATTTTCACTGTATTTGGTACATTCTCATCTGTAGTTTGTGCTCCACACACTATTGTACTCTCTCAGACAGTGCAAGAGCAGCCGTACAGTAAATAGAATATATAATACTGTTGCTCTAGTCCTTCCGATCCACACCGATATGCGACTACATGCATATATTCCATGTAGCATCATTGACCACACTTAATATACACTGTATAGTCATTCTTCTTGCGACTTTTTCTTTGGACTTTTACTTAAATTGATATTACCATCGATCTATTGAGCTCTACACTAAGAAAATCAAACTTTGTATTGTTCTAATGTATTTCTAACCTTCAATATTATTTGCAGCACTTCGAAATGTGAAGTTCACCTATGCTGAGCAGTTTATTTCATAGTACGGAATCGGCACAAACATCTGATTGGTCCGGCAATGTCCGAAAAACCGTCGACATTGTTTTTCTCTTTGAATACTATAGAAGTTGGACGTTTTGTCGACTTTAAAATGATGTGTGCATACAATACATATAAATATGATGTTTCTGCACTTCATGGAGCCCTGTACTTGAAAATTCACACTGTTTTAATGAAGCTTTTCAAAAATTTGCTACCTACCATATTGGGAATAATATAATCCCATGGTAAGTGCATCCTGATTCAATGTGACGAATCCAGCCAAAACAATTTCCGTATGTGCGGGGAGGAACTATGGAACCAATGATATATATTTTCTAAGTATGTATTTTTTTTTTCAGGGCAGAATGACTAGTGGAAAGACTATCAAAACATAAATACATGATATGAGATTCCATTTGCTCGTTTTGGGTGTGGCAGTGTTCTGAGAATATGATGTCGAATGTGGAGCCATTTTGGGATCATTCAAGTACCAATTCATGAAAAAATTCAGGCGCTATGCGCCAAATAATTTTTTCCTGCTTTTAGCTGGAATGACTATTATGGTGGTGGCAGTGCTGAGTTGTGGCTGTGAATAGATCCCAGGATATGACAATCTATAGAGTGGTTATATCCACTTTTTTTCCCCTCATTCTTACAGCATGGCCTGTTGCCAGAGCTGGACCGAATGGTGGTCTGAACTCGAAGATTCGCTTTTCCCTCTCTTACGACGCAGTGTGTCGAACGGTGGATTCAGGGGTGATCTGCATATTGTGTTCGAAACCCACGCACTTCCAGATAGTGCGCCTTCGGTGGAAGGATCCACGTTGTACGCCGGTGCGTACGGTTTCGTCGCATCCTACATCGAATTCAGACATAGAATCGGTTTTAATGGAAAGGTTTTGATGGAGGTTGCTATGACTGACTGCAAGTCTTGTAGATGTTCTTTCTGTTCTTAATACGGTCATTTGGTGTTATCTTTTTTTCATTTTTTTGTTTTCCGGACGTGTTCATGGTCGAATACAGGGTTTTATTGCATAGTTTAACCATTGCTTACCAACAGGGGTGGGGTAGGGGTGGGGGGAGCACGCGGGTCGTGCGTCTTTCGCTGTCTATGTATTCAACCTGATTGTTGTTCGTATATTTGTAAGACACCCGTAAATCTAGGACACTATGTCTACGTTTCATTCCGTACCAAGCTGTACGATTTACTTTGAGTGCTCGGCCGGTCGTCACGATCACCGATGTTAAGTCGATTTGGGCGTCGGACGGGTATGTGCATGTGTCGATGTAGCATATCATTGACCATTGGCACTGGTTTCATCTATGATGCCTTTTTCGAGTCGTATTTTAAGGCACATACCAAGAGCCAAGGTGTTTTTAATTCAAAGGTTTGTTTTTATTTTTATTTAGAAGGATTGCTTGTGTCTAACTTAAACCGTCGATACGTGTGAACGTTCAAGAGGCACTGCAGTAACTGTTTCCCCTGTTAACCGTGTTTAGGGTGTTTCGTTGTTCTCAGTTCGACCGAGTTCATGCTTGCGTTCTTTATCCTGTATGAATTTCTGTCGAGCTTTTGCTCGGGTATGGATAGGGCAGGTCAAACATCCGGTGCGATAGTTCAGGTGTGCCCTGTCAATGTGTTGTCAAGGCGAGACCAGACATGGGAAAACTGTGGTTGTGTTATCAGGGGTGCTAACCATGGTTCCGCAGAGTGTGTCCAGACTACATGTCTGTCGTCACCATGCTCCTTTGAAGTAAACAGGATTGAGCACACATGAGATATTTTAGCCCTGTCAAAATCCAAGATACATCTAACGCTGCGGCGACTGCCGATATCATTAAGTGGTGTTCAGGCTGGTACAATGCGGCTGATTGCTCTGTATTTGTAACGTCGAATACGGGGCGAAAGCGGTTATGCTGACCTGGGGGGTGGGGGTCGGGATATTCTGTCCGTGGTGTCCTGCACCACGAGATACACCACACACACCAATTCAGGCATCGTGAAACACGTTCAATGGACAACACTGCCATGCAGCCTGCCGTGAGTACACGGTTAAGACCACCGAACAGTGGGGAAATCGGTTTGCACGTCCGACGCTTCAGAGAACATAAGCATGCGGTAATTGCCATCTTCGACACGCTGGTCTGTCTTATCCTTGTTCTCTTGCCTTTTTGAATATTATATTCCTTTCCGTCTTTCTTTCCTTCAAGATGAAACATTCCATCGTTCGGAGCTAAGGTCCAGTATTTGGATCCATGCGACGACGGGTGGCGACAGTTGACAGTTATATTATATTTTGGAGTATCTTATGATACGCGCATAAATTCTCATGTTGATTTGGACGCTAACGTTTTTTGATCGGTTACCTCCACCAGTGGTTCGCGCACCAAATTGCGACGTGTTCCCTTCTTTTTTTTTTTTTCCCCTTCTTCTCTCAATTATTCCCTATGCTTGATCGGACATTTGCCATTGCTTTACCGGTACCTGACTTGGGGGTTACTTTCTTTGGAATTACGTTAGACCTTCGCCGTGTTCTTAGTTTGGGGTCGTTTCCTTCGGGTTATATAACAATGAAAACGTGTAGCCGAACGGAAGGAACATCTTCTCGTGCTGGTCCGCTAAAGAAGAAGAAAAATAAAAATAAAAAATAAAAAGCGAATGAACGAGAAGAATGCCGTCAGGACAACTACAGACGATAAGCATAAGTATAAGATAAAACAACTCCCAAAATAATAAAAAATCGATATAATCCATATAAAAGGCCGTCTTCTTCTGCATGGCGGGTCTTGTCGTCCTTGTTTCTCGACATGTCTTCTGGACAACCTGTTGTCATCGGCCGGTCACATGAGCCGCGCTCTGGCGTCGTATGCCACCATCTGCAAAAACTCTGTCTTGCGTTAGTCCACCTACGGGAGATGCAGGATGGTACCGCACCTTCCTGCTGTCAACACAGAATACAGCTTCACTTTCAGTTTCTTGCAGACTTAAAAGGTTGGGTCTCATACTCGTGTGCGTTACGTGTTGCCTCTGATTCGTATCTGTTTAGAGAAGCGCGCTCGACCCAGGACGATGTATCAAATGGCGCCCGCTCTACCATGGGAAATCCAGCGCACTATCATGAGACTATCATCTACGTTGTCTCTCAAGAGTATGCGATTGGTATGTCGTTCGTGGGATGACGACGTTGTCAAGCAAACTACGTTGTTTCACCGTATAAACTTCGTTCCTGGCGTCGAAGAGGGCATCAACGAATATTGCTTATCATCCGAACGTGCCTGGCTTCGATTCTGTCGCTTCCGAGGACTATCTCATGCAATAACCAGCATCACCCTGTGAAATTGGGTGCTGGACAGACGCTGTTGGTTCTTACATGAGCTGACTCATCTGACTCATGTTCGAATTATTCGATGCACTGAATGGACATGGCTCTACTGTTTGCCTGCCACAGTCACGCATCTTCTTGTTTGTGACACTCAGGTCCGAGCCATTGGAGGCTTCCAGAGGTTGTTTGCCGGCTCCTACAGTTTGATACGTTTGGACCTCGACCTCGCCACTATACACAACTTGGTGAGTCGTAACCCGCTGTATATCTGATGCATGCAGCTGATCGGCATTCGAAGTTGTCCGCTGCGGATGGAGGGTCTTGCAGCACGCTCACTTGGCGTTTCGTGCACGGTCTGCCCAACACTCCCCTACCTGTTCAGAAGCCGCAAAACGGCCCGCTTCGTGAGCTGTCCATTGAGTATTCTTCGTATACCTGTCGTGAAGTGGAGTTCGACAAGATGATCAGTTGGCTAGCAGGCAACATCGAGCTTGAGATGGCAAAAAAGGTGTTGGGATACGGAGAGTCGTTTTCGTGCCAGGTCGACGCTAGGTTCATCGAGAAGCTCAGGCTGCACTTGAACAGCATGTTTGAAGTTAGTCCGGCCATCTGGGAGCGTTGGAGCGCAAGCGTTATTGATTTGACACTCGGGGGTACGCGTCGGTGTAGTGTGCTGCTGTTTTATGCTCATCTGATTATCAGGTTCGAATGCGGTTGCACTGTCAGTCTCGCAGTTCAAATGCCTTTGTAGGCTGTCCTTCGAGTTGGTGTATCCTATCAATCCTCGTTGGGCATTCGACGTCATGTCAACATGGGAGGTACTGCAGCGTGACTCGTTAACTTTTATCATATATGACAGTGACCCTTGGGGACCTTGTCCATCGCTTAGCCTAACCATGTGAAAGACTTGGTGGAACAATATGGCGTTGTCTCTAAAGAAGGTCTGGCAAGCAGGTGATGGCCCGACTACCAGGACCGCAATGTCCAGTTGCGGTTTTCGGGTAATTTTTATAGTGCCATCAATGCCATCGGAGCAGCCGGAGGTCAGTCGAACGTCTTTGATTCGGTTTGCCAACCGTCTCGTCGACTTCTACGTCTCGTTGAGGGGTAGGCGTCACGTTTCGACAGGCACGCTGGTAGGGGTGGACGTCAAAAGTTGTTCGAGCTATAGAGATCTCTAAAACAGTATTGTTGACGCGCTGGTGTAGACGTACGGAATACGCCGATAAATCTAGGAACAAGTGTGTTGGTCCGCATTCGGTAATGGAATGTCAGTTTGTCAAACGGCAGATGTTGCCGGACGATCTATCCTATATATAGTTATTTTATTTGGCATGTGCATAAATGACTCGTATAAGGGGTACTGGTGTCGGTATCGATATGACACAACATCCCATTGAAGGATGGTCAGGCCTGCGGCCCTGACACTGGTGTGCCATGTGCTGTGGCGGCTTGCTACTCGAAGAACGTTCGGCATATCAGTCTTTATACCGTTATGCATATTCACTCATGTGGAAGCAACATGCTACGACCGGCATATCTTCCCTTATCGGCCATACGTCACATCGTTGGGTGCGGTACCGGATGCCATTCGCTGTCGGTGAGTCTGCATGCAACAATACACTCGGCCTGTCGTTAGGCTTGTGAACAGACATAAACATGAATTTGGTGCTAACCATCCATCCGCTATCCCGCTGACATCATGTGTTGACCACGAAGTTTCACAGCCGTGCATTTGAATCTCCAGATTCGGTACTGTACTATGATATAACATGCCCTCGTAAGAAAAGGACATCGAGAGGGATCGGACGTGTGGTTCCTGTCAATACTCCATTGAGAGTCCACACAGTATCGAAGACAGCGGTCTGAAAGGTCTATTGATGGAGGAAAGCTCACTTATACGCGACGTAGAAGCAAATACATGCAGACTGCATGTGACGCACCCTCCATGACGTGCTCGCATGCCTCTGTCCTCTCTGTGAACCTAAAAATCCTTGTGTGCCTGCTCTTCTCGGATTGGACCTCCTATGCGTCTATGAACCCATTAGGCCGCGTCAAACGTCTCCGCACATTCCTGATTTGCCCATTTGTATGATCGTTGCGCATGGATCACTTCGTTTGTACCTTGTTCGTTCCAGTGCTCCATCTGTGATACAATTGTGGATACGGGCTAAAGGAAGAAGGTATTTGCATTGATTTCGATGTCATGCAGGCGCACGCAGTCGACATAAGTCTTTGGTATATACGTCGGCACTCTCATCCCACCACAATCCCCCTTACCCCAATACACACCCACACCCACACACGTACAGCGGTTCGACGCCACCGCTTGTCCATCATCTGCCAATCGCTAATAAACCCTTGACATCTCGAAGTCGGTGTCCGCGCCCGTACCCGTCTGATTTAGCTCCTCTTCCGCGGGTTCGTTCGTCTCCTCACCATGCTGGGAACTCAGATCACTGTCTTCGTATGCCCCAGTCTGATCTAGCTCGTGCTTCACGGGTTCGACTACATTGTCGTCACGCAGGTATTTCATTCTCGGATTAGCCATATAGCTCGGCATCATTACCGAAAGTGCCCTGCGAGCTGCACTCTCCTGTCACGGAAGGTCAGGGTTGCCACACATGACCATACACTGCTGTCCATGTACTCTGGTATACCGACCATCAACCAGTGTGACGGTCTTGAGGACTGCTGTAAGTTTGACGCGTCCTTTGGCCAGGGGGTGAGCCACAAAGCACATCGTGACTTCTATGATGTCACGCAATTGAATCTTGCTAGCTTTAATAATGGGATATCTGCATCAAATTAAGGCATTGAGATGTCGAAGTACATGCGAGAATATTTACCGTATTCCGTCTTCTCCTTCCACGTGCTCTTGATAGTAAACCATGTTCTCCGTGGTGTGGCAATACTTCTGTCCTTTCATCTTTTCAAGTATCCACATAGGATCAACGTCGGAATCGAAGTCTACCTCATCAGCTGGCATCACTTGGTCACGCCGAGAGAAATAATGGCTAGACAAATGGATGACCGGGAAGGTCTGATACATCGAGACGAATTTGACCTTGTTCAGTTTGTGTTGACCGACTTCGCGAGTGAAATACGCGACAATCTGAGCAACTGCTTCGATGGAAGTGTTGAAATGTTTGTTTCCGAGGCCTGTGATGGCCACCGACTGATGCAAGTAGGGTATTTGGTTGTGTCTGCATGTCGGATCAACAGTCGTGTACGCGAGTTACAGCTTGAACATATGTACTTGACTTTCTTTTTGAAAGGCGGCAGGTCCGAAAGACAGACGACTCCGTGGAGTTTAAATTCGCATTCGACCTGCTCGTCGTGCTCGGTGAGGAACAGTCTCCACTCCTGAGGCGTGTTGAGTTCGACTATGCGCACACATGCCTGGTTCACGTCGACCTTCTGCGAATCGTTAGATGATAGGATCGATCGAGGATCGAGTTCCTTACCTCCTCGAATTCTGACAGTCTTAACAGATTGGGTACCTCTTGAATCTGTCCGACGATGCAAGTCAATGCGAGGCCTTCGCATTATTCATGAGATCATAAGATGAGGTCACACGTAGAAGGTGTATTTACCGGCTTCGATAGTATTGTAGAACCTGTCCATACTGAGTGCTGACTGGTCGGCAGAAGGGAGACTCAATGTGTCTTTTGGAATCAGCAAGAGGGGTGCTTTATTTATTCTCTCACTGTGTAGTAATATATATCCTTCCTTTGACCGCTATCGTAGACGTGCCACAGCCATTGGCATGTCTGGATGTTAACACTGCGCCGTACAGCAGTCTAGACGAAAGAAAGGAAAAAAAAAAAAAAAAAGCGAATGGCCAAATAGCGTCTGGAAAACACAACAGAAGAAAGCAAAGGAGGAGGGGGAAAAATAGAAGAGGGCAAACAGAACGACGGTGAAGATGAAAATGGAATACGAAGAAGAGTAGTGTCCTCCGCCTACCAACCGGTTAGACAAAAATAATACAAAAGAACAATGAAACGACACAATACAAATCAGCAAGAGGTAGAGAGTTAGTTTTGTCTAGAATGCTGAAGAAGTAAACAGCGATTGAAGCAGAAGGCGGATACGTCACATCCATACTAGGCATGACGATTGTTCCCGCCAATAAGGTGCATGAAGGATCTACTTTATGCCAGTTGTCTGCGCAACACAAAAGAACAAAAGAACAAAATGAAAAAATCAAACAAACAAACTGACGAAACAAAAAGTTGAGACTGGCTGTGCCTGATTAAACCAAGGTCTGCTGACCCGACAAACTGCTGTAACAGTTTACTACGCTGATCCCGATGTTAACCCAGTGTGGATCTATGACATAACGCGAGCGGGTTTAGTATGGAACTGCCGAATACTCTCTCTCCCACAATGTTATCCACCCCCCCCCCCCCGCGTCTTGCAGATATAGATCGGACAACGGCGACGGTCCACCCTTTGTTAGAGTTTTACCTGATCATCATCATTCAGCCGTACGGATCCCACATATCGTCGACCACAATCCACGCACAGCTCGATCTGGGCGGTATATTGCATTTATGCTGACGGCAGCAGCCGGACCCCGGTATTAATTTACTGATTACATAATTAACTTAATACTTCGGCGTGAATCATGTCAGTCACATTTAATGTTCGATCGGGCGATCCTATTTCGTATTGCAGTTACAAATTATACATGAGAAAAAAAAAACACTTCTCCGATCACGGTAGCCTCAGGTTATCAGGTCATAGACGTAGTAACCCGCGTCGGCAATATAATACAAATGCAGTTTCGTTGTTCCGCTACCATTGTGTATCAGTGTCGCCGATTGCCTGGATCTCGTACAGCGCGACAGTACGTGCGATATATGACAGAACTGATGAAAAGAACATACGTTATAACCAGTCCAGCTGCCAAACGACAAGTTTCGTTTACCTTGGGATGAGGTTGATGGTTCAGGCAGCCGAACGCACTTGAGGTGTTCAAGTTAATGCAGGTAACTCGCGACAGGTCACGTCCGGTCCCCTCTCTGGTTATAACATGAGATCTTAGGCATATAATACTTCCCTTCGTCAGTATTGATCTACCCATGCACGGATAATTGATTTCCCTCGGATCGTGGGTGTTGCTGGGCCTGGGCCACACGAATATACGGCGAGTAGATTATATGGATATATCGCGTCCGTACTATTCGTCGAGGAGAAAGCGCGACGTTCGATACCGTCCTCTGGAGGTGCGGGGTTTCACTTGTTGTTCGATGTCCAAACATCTCGAACACTTTTAGTGGATAAACCGAGGACAATTGACAATATATCACGTTAGTCATGGTATCGAACGTATGTTTAAAAGCGCGTTTACCGTTGGCTGTGATGGCGTCCACATCTGCTGGTTCGATATGTATCATTTTTAAAGCAACCACACTCGCATAGATAGTATCAATGCCTCCCAGGTGATCGTTCTGGTCGCTATATCGTATACGGTCGCTAACAAACATTCCTAGAACAAGAAAATCCAAGAAACCACTGTCACCGGCAACGGTGCAAGAATGCGAGTATGTCTTGACATTCCGGCGATAGAAGAGCCGGTCTTTATAACGTTCATTCCACGACATAGGTCCAATCTGACCGACTTACCGGAGGAGGTCCATGGCAGCATCAAGCGCGAACGGCAAGTTGCTCCAAGCTGCCACACATCTTGATATGGCTTCTGACCTACTGAATTGCAGCGCTGCAAGCCATAACACGGACGAGGACGAAACAAAGACATCGGACACCTCACTTGCTCAGGAAGGATCTGGCATGTCCATCAAAGAAACAGAGGACGGGCAGGCCTGGTATGAGAATCAATGGTTCATTTTAATGATGCTTAATGGGCTTCAAGCCCCTCTGCAGAGGTGCCAATCACAGGGCTCCCGACCACAGATCTTGCGTCCAGGTGAGTGCGTGTACCCCCGTTTCGTACGTGTCGCTGACGGTGAACCAGCGTGCCTGCAAACACAGATGACGTCAGACAAGTAGATCATCGAGAAGCTAGCTGTTACGATTTCCCGCACTTATTCATTTTCTTTCTTAATTATCAGAAGACCGAGTCATCCCCGACCCCACGTGACCATACAAAACCATAACTGGACAGCTTAAGCCAAGTAGCCAGTAACTACGGCTCGCGGATGCAGCACGACAACCGTATTGTCCTCATATGTTGTGACTATTATTAGTACTACAGTTTTCGTATATAAGTAGGTAGCTCTCGCTGTAATACCCCAGCTTCGAGCTAAAGTTTATTAATACCGAACTTCTCTCCTAACTCGCTCGACTAAGACCTTAGTCCGATCCCTTCACTTATATCCGAACTCCACGAGACTCTCGGGTGGTTGTCCGAACACAAGGCAGCCCGAGTTTACTCTTGTTTGGATCACGTGAGGTTCGGGTCTAACAATTAGCTTGAAGCTTCCCTTCTTTCCTTGCGCACGACGCAAGCAAAGACCCATGCAAGTAACCAGAGACCTAACACCCGCTGAGTTCCACATCGCCCTAGTGGCCATCTTGGTCCCGTTCACCATCGTCATTATAGGCATAGGACTAGGAGTCCTGATTCCAAACCTACACCGCCAACGTCATGTCCACCCACAGATGTACGAGCTCGAAACCATCGAGCAGGAGCAGCCTGTACCCGAGCCAGAGGCCGAAGAGTACGTGGGCCAATGTGACGAAGAAGCTGAAAGAGGGTGTGGACGCACTCGCCCTTGGGGCCTCCCGCATTTCCCTGACCACCCCTACCGAGCCCGCACCCCCGCCCCATTCTATGATGAAGACGCCTCAGAATACACCGCCTCTGTCGCCCAGATCATCAGGATCAACACAGAGAGCACCGAGGAATTCCCCACCCGTCCCTCCTCCGAAGAGCCCCGTCCCCTCACCCCAGTCCATCTCCCCTGCAACCATGCCGCCATCGACCTCCCAAGACTCTACCAGCAGCTCCACCAACGACCCTTCAGTCCGCTCACCGACCCTTGGCCACAGCCACCGAGTTATACTCCCGGAAGAATGGAGCAGCTTGAGCCCCAAGTTGAGGGAGAAACTCCCGGCAACTGGTGGCATCGTACCCATAGCATTCCCCCCCTCTGACACGCCAACATCAGAATTCCCGCCGGAGTCGTATACCCCCCTACCCTCCGAATCAGCCAGAACCGCATCCCCCTCAACCTCGCCCCTAGGGAACCTACGCATACTGGAAGAGGACGAGGACGACGAGACTCAGGAGATGGAGTCGACAGCGGAGCTGAGTGGCTTAGCCAGAGAACAGGAGTGGCCGGAGGTCGACGACGACTATCCAGAGATCAAGACGTTCCTAACTAAGGAGGAGATAGAAGAAGAGTACGACCTCAGAGTTGAAGAGAGACATGCGCATATCGTCGAAGAGATTTCGTGGTTGGCAAGTACGATGGGAGTCCGATATATGAAAGCAGAGTGAGAAAAGGACGGAGAAGAGATGAAAAGGATACGGGTACACGCCGCCCACGAGCAGGCAGTTTTCATGTTTAATAAAGATTTTCCCCTCTACTCAAAACCACTGATACCCAGCTACGACGAGCTATACCCGCCTGCCCCCAAGCCAATGCCCGACTCCCCCCCAAAGCCGAAACGACCCCTCCGGCAACAAGGCGGACCCCCAATCCCAGGAAAGTCCCGATTATTCGCCGGAGCACCAGAAGAAACTGTGGAAGAATGCGAAGCCACAGCCCAGGCCCGCCGGAACCTTTACCATGACATTCTAGCCAGAGAAGCAAAGCTAGAAACTGCCAGGGCAGAAGCAGTCCAGAAGCTAAACGACCTGGATGCACTCCGGAAGGAACACGGCCTTCCCCCTAACCCCAACAATGAACCACCGGACATTCCTATCCCCGATGCACCTGGGGGACCACCGGCACCAGACCCAGACTCGCCTGGAGGCCGAGGAGACCTCTGGTCCCTGCCTAGACCCCCGCCAAACCGAATGCCCCCAGCCCCAAACCCAGGACACGCCCGAGGACATGCCGACGCCAACGCTCCTTTCCTCGGAGTCAAACCTACAATGATGCAAATGCCCGAAATGTTCTACGGAAAGCATGACGACATCCAGAGATTCTTCCTCCAATGCGCCCTATACTTCGAAGTACACCGGGGATATTACGAAGAATCCCAACAGATCACATTCGCCACGTCTCATTTCGGCGGCAAAGCACTCACCTGGTGGGTACACCATGCGGAGAAGTACTTCAGCAAGACCGAAGCAAGGTACCGACTCCCCACATGGAGAGACTTTGTCGAAGCAGTCCGAAAGGAGTTTGCCGACCCGGTGGTAGAAGAAGTGCACGAACAGCGCATGTACGGACTGCGGATGCAGGATGGAGGCGCTAACCGATATTTCCAGGAACTGGAACAACAGGCACAGCTTGCGGGCAGATGGGAAGATCAAGGGGAGAAGAGCCACCTCGTCGCGGCAGTACGAGCCGGGGTACCAGATGAGTACACAATGGCTGTCGCATCCGGAGAAAACATTCCCCAGAATTACTCTCAATGGAAGCGCCGCATTATACAGATCAATGACCAATGAGCGGTCAAACGAGCCTTCGACAGAACCCACAAAGGCTACCGTCCTCAAGACCCCCGCAATCGGCAAAACACCCCCCGAAACGACAACCGCGCCCCACCTAGAAGCGACAACCAAGCTCCTCCACCCCGGAACCAGAACGCACCCCAGCAACCACCCAGAGAACCCGGCCCCTCCAGTACCAACACTGGAACCGGACCAGTCTATGGCGGCCAAGGCCAACCAATGGATATAGACCGAATCTGACGGGAGCGGAGATGCTTCAACTGTCACCAGAAGGGACACTTTACCGCTGACTGCAGACAGCCGAGAAGGCCAAGGGACGGAGGCGGAAGGTTCACCCCACGCAACAATAATCGCCGCGATAATCGAGCAGTGGAACAGGAAGTGGAATCGGACGAGGAGAAGACGCCCTCGTCCTCAGGAGTCGAGGAGGTAAAAGATGGGGCCGACGAGTAAGCGATTCTACTCGGTCGGCCGGACTTTCTAAAGGTGCATTACATACTGCTGGACGGACTCATAGTACTTCTGTAGGACATTCATACGTGCATTCGAATATACCCACTTCTATCGTCAACAGCAAAGCACCCAAAGAATCGCAAAACCGGTACAGTATTTTAACTAACATGATGGATCAGGAAGACGAGGAGTACCTTGCCAAGATGGAACGAACCCCGACGGGAAGCGGGACGATACTTCCCCCTACGGCCAAGTCCCACTTGGGATCTTTGCCTGGGATCTCTCAGGATAAGTCGCACCGTGCACCGAAGGAGGTTCTCCCAGGACGGTCGAAGGTTTACAGATCCAGGAATGACAGCAAGCAGAAGCGTGCGGCTTCCCCAAAAAGAAGAATCCCTGACCGCAAACAGCTGCAGCAGAGGGAGCACGGAGTGGCAATAGCCCCAGGCGGCAAGACCAAAGGAGCGATCCCTCGAGGAAAACTAACTGCGACTCCTGTAGATACGCACCCAAATGCCGGGGACAACCCAACTAAGGGCGGACGGGACAGAGCGGAAAAGTGCCCTCCCGGATCAGAACAGTTCTCAACCGATGGGGCACAAGCGCCTCGTCCGCCACGCGAGACAGGTGGTAGGCGCGCCCAAAATCCGATAAGTCCCCCTCCGCTTCATCCCCACTCACGAAAAGTTTCTCTAGAAGAAGTACCGGACAACAAGGACGACACGTCTTACCGAATGGCTGCTGCCGCCAAAAATGCAGACGCATGCGGGCCATCCCCGACGCGAAAAAGTCCTCCTTCGGAGGCAAGACGCCCAACCCACGGAGCCAAAAGAACGGCTACCAACGGCGGCAACGTCCTGGTGGAAACACCCATGAACCCTAGCGGTTCTAGACGGACAAAGAAGAAGGTGGAAGAAGAATACGACGAAGACAACGACCCTGAGTGGCAAGCATATCTCAAGGGGCACCGCTACCGCAAAGAAGAAGACCCGGAGGACAGATGGGATGAAGAGTTGGAAGAAGGAGATACTATATTAGCAGTAGACATGACAGAGGAAATAGAAATCAGGGCGATTCACCATGCCAATGATTTAGCCGCAAAAGCAAGCGAAGGAAAGCCAAAGAAAAGTTTCGAAGAGATGGTACCCCCCGACTATCGGGATTTCCAAGATTTGTTCTCGAAAGACAATTTCGACGAACTACCCGACCGAAAACCCTGGGACCATGCTATCGAACTTATTCCCAATGCCAGCAATACCCTCGACTGCAAAGTATACCCGCTGAATCGCAGCGAACAGGAAGAACTCGACAGATTCTTGGATGAGAACCTATCCACTGGAAGAATCCATCCCTCAAAGTCCCCGTTCGCATCACCGTTCTTCTTCGTCAAAAAGAAAGACGGTGCCCTCCGACCTGTCCAAGACTATCGAAAACTCAACGAAATGACTATCAAAAACCAATATCCCTTACCACTCATTTCGGATCTTATGGACAAACTCAGAGGCGCCAAATACTTCACCAAGCTAGACGTACGCTGGGGATACAACAATGTACGCATAAAAGAAGGTGATGAGTACAAAGCCGCCTTCTGCACCAATCAAGGATTGTTTGAACCAACAGTCATGTTCTTCGGACTCACAAATTCCCCCGCCACGTTCCAATGGATGATGAACAACATCTTCCACGACCTAATCGCCGAAGGAAAAGTGACCATATACCTCGACAACATTCTCATTTTCTCCAAAAACCTCCAAGAACATCGACAAATAGTCCGACGAGTACTTCGACGCCTACGGGAACACAAGCTGTTCCTCAAAGCTGAGAAGTGCGAGTTCGAAGTCTTAGAAACCGAATATTTAGGAGTAATCATCAGCGAAGGATCGGTCCGGATGGACCCGATCAAAGTCAAAGGAATCACGGAGTGGCCAAACTCCCACCAAGAAAAAGGAACTACAGAGTTTCCTGGGCTTTACGAATTTCTACCAAAAATTCATAAAGAACTACTCCAAGATCGTACGACCAATGACCCAACTCACCGGGAACGCCCCTTGGAACTGGGGTGCCGCCCAGAACCAGGTGTTCCAGCAATTGAAGAAACAAATGGCAGAAGACATTATCCTAGCACTGCCTAAAGAGGATGGAAAGTTCAGAGTAGAGGCGGACTCCAGCGAAGGAGCCATCGGCGCAGTATTGAGCCAGCAGCAAGATGGCAAATGGAGACCAGTAGCATTTCTTTCAAAGTCGTTGACGACGACAGAAAGGAACTACGAGATATACGACAAGGAACTCCTCGCCATAATGCTCGCACTCGCCGAATGGAGACATTACCTGATGGGAGCCGCCGTTGACTTCGAAGTATGGACGGACCATCAAAACCTTCAATATTTCCGAAAACCCCAAAAGCTCAACCGCCGACAAGCCCGTTGGGTTACTGAACTCGCCGAATATCATTTTTCCCTCCATCACAAGCCCAGCACCGCAAACCAAAAAGCAGACCTCCTATCCTGATGAGATGATCACGACCAAGGAAAAGAAGACAACGATGAAATCGTGGTCCTTAAACCAGAACATTTCCGAGCAATGATCATGCCCACCACGTCCAGCATTCACTCGAAAATCAAGCGTGCTACCGAGAGCACCGACAAGTGGGACCGAGGAATTTCAGATTCCTTAAACCACGAACGAGGCATCACAATGGAAAAAGGACTCCTGATGCTCACCGGAAGAATCTACGTACCCTGAGACGAGAAACTCAGAGGAGAGATAATTGCCATGTCTCACAACCACCTCACGGCCGGACATCCAGGCATTGACAAAACCAACGAACTTGTACAAAGAGAGTATTGGTGGCCGAAGATCAAACAAACAGTGGAGCGATACGTAAAAGGATGCGAGACCTGTCAACTAGTTAAATCCAACACTCAAGCGCGAAAGAACCCGCTCCACCCCAATGCAGTCCCATCCGAACCATGGACCCATATCTCTGTCGACCTGATCACCGGTCTCAAAGAATCTGGCAGATACGACGCAATCCTAGTTATAGTAGATAGATTTTCAAAAGAAATCATCCCAGTGGCATGCAACGGAACTCTCACATCAGAAGGGACCGCCAAAATATTCCGCGACAAAGTCTTTGCCATTCACGGGATGCCAAGAACCGTAATATCAGACAGAGGTCCTCAATTTGTCTCGAAATTCATGACAGATCTCTACCGCATCCTCCAAATCACTCCCAATGCCTCCACCGCCTTCCACCCCCAAACAGACGGACAAACCGAAAGGGTGAACCAGGAAATCGAGAAATACCTAAGGATATTCACCAGGTACCAACAAGACGACTGGCACGAATGGCTTGCTCTAGCAGCATTCGCCCATAACAACCGAAAACACTCCGCCACGGGTCAAAGCCCCTTCTTCACTGTCTATGGACTCAATCCCCGAGTCGTCCCCGAAACCGAACGCCGAAGCCCCTTCACCAATCCTGCAGCCGGAAACTTCGCATCGCAGATGCAGAAGATCCACAAGCTATGTGAACAAGCCCTTCAGGAAGCTGCCGCTAAAATGAAGACCCAATACGACAAGCGAAAGGGCAAGGCGATCGCGTACAAAAAGGATGACCTAGTATGGCTTGACACCACTAACCTCCACCTCCCACGGCCAAAGAAGAAGCTCGATGACAAACGAGTAGGTCCATTCTGAATTCTTGAAAAAGCAGGACTCTCTGCCTACAAGCTTAAACTTCCCCCTCATTGGCGTATTCATCCACGCTTCAATGAGAAACTCCTGACACCGTACACCCCACCAGCATTCCCAAACCAGGAATTACCACCGCCACCACCACCAGACCTCATCGAAGATGAAGAACAGTACGAAGTCGAAGAAGTCCTCGACACTCGAACCCGAAGGGTAAGAGGAAAGAAGGGCCAACCTTCTCGACTAGTAACTGATTACTTCGTAAAATGGACAGGCTGGACCAGAGAGCACAACGACTGGGTAACGGAAGAAGACATGGAGAACGCTCAAGAAGCCATAGAAGATTATCAGCAAAGCCAAGCGGAACACGGAAGAACAATAACGGCTGAAGCCATCGTCAACCCTAAAGCGATAAAAGAAATCGTGGGACACGAATACAAAGAAATCGGAGATGGAGCATGGAATTACTTCTATACAGTCGAACGAAACGACGGAAAAAGAATTCAAGTTCAAAACCCAGATGGAGAAGCATGGATAGAATATATTCAGGACTATTGGAGAGCACTGAAGGAAGAACTGGAAGAGATGGAAGAGCCCTAATGGCAGTCGGGACGACTGCCTTAACGAGAGGGTAATGTTACGATTTCCCGCACTTATTCATTTTCTTTCTTAATTATCAGAAGACCGAGTCATCCCCGACCCCACGTGACCATACAAAACCATAACTGGACGGCTTAAGCCAAGTAGCCAGTAACTACGGCTCGCGGATGCAGCACGACAACCGTATTGTCCTCATATGTTGTGACTATTATTAGTACTACAGTTTTCGTATATAAGTAGGTAGCTCTCGCTGTAATACCCCAGCTTCGAGCTAAAGTTTATTAATACCGAACTTCTCTCCTAACTCGCTCGACTAAGACCTTAGTCCGATCCCTTCACTTATATCCGAACTCCACGAGACTCTCGGGTGGTTGTCCGAACACAAGGCAGCCCGAGTTTACTCTTGTTTGGATCACGTGAGGTTCGGGTCTAACACTAGCATGTTCGTTTTATCTTGACTACGTGTTCAAATGCATTTCGCTGAATCGACATGCATAGGGTTGAGGTCGGCGCAACAGCTCGTGTTCAGGAGGACAATATTACTGCCGATGAATCTGTTCTGTGAGTCTGATTCTGTCGGGAACAGCGACATGTCGTTGCTTAATTCTATGACAGATCTCCGCATGGCGCACATAAACGGGAGGAAACCAGCAACAATGGTTCCGATGGAACGATTGAAATTATGTGCATATAGTGTATAGATCGTCGCTCATATAACTCGTAACGAGTATTGTATTGCCAATTGTCATGATAGATCGAGCGATGACAGCGAACCTAAGACACTCGCGAAGAAGAAAACGACTGTCGGTCGACACTCGACTCAGAAAACGTTCATTTCGTCTGATGTGCTGTTATCTATGTCTCTTCATTTATCTGACATGTTTCAGGTCGGTCCTCGACGTGGGCTGCAAGAAGCCAGCCCATGAAGCGGAGGATATGCATAGGTGGGTGTCCATCCCGTGCATGCCCAGGACTGTATCAATGTTGTTTGCTGCGCAGACCCGGTACGACACAATCGTTAAAGAGAAAAAGAGACCATTCGTCCCAGCAGATGAAGGTCGATTCAGATTGGTTTGTCTTTCACTGTTACCTCACGATGCTAAAACCTGACGCGTGTCCAGTCCTGTAAAAAAGGAAAAGCTGCAGCCACGTGAGACCCCTGCAAGGTATGTCATGAAATGCGATGCAATAACATCGACTGACCAGTCGTTCAGGTCTGAAGGCGCTCCTTCCTTCGTTGTTCGACATGACAATAAGCGATGCAGGAGCAGTGATAGGTCTGGTCTCGTACTGATTCGTGCTATTGTTTATTGACTTGTATGCGGTAAACCTCACTGTAGCGACAATGACACAGATGACGAACCGAAAGCAAAGAAAAAAAGGACCGTTCAGTTATCTTCATCGGAGTACGTCGTCGATCGAAGATCGTCCATACGTGTATTGACGATAAGTTCATAGGTCGGAAGATCAGAGCTCAGATGACCAGAGCAACATAATCCCTGCTCATGACAGAGGAAAGGCCAGGCTGGTGCATGCAGCGTACGCATTCCTGTCAATCGGTCTCGCATCGGAGTGACTGATAACTCCCTGCCATACGTAGTTCCACCGACGAAGATGGTATGTTGAATGGGTTGGTTGTGCACTCCATGGAGGAAGACCTCAGGTAAGCAACGCTAGCCTTGCACGTCGCCACCCCTAACACGTATAATGCAGCGATGACAGCTCTATCAATAATTCCAACAAATCGGACAAAGTGTCGAACGAAGAATCGGTCGACAAATCAGTTGACGAATCAGACAACGAATTGGGCGAAGAGTTGGACGACGTCGAAGGTGGCAATGCTTACGACAATGCCTCCGGGTTGGTCGTCGTTAATTCCCACTCAGTGCCCTTCGATATTGCTATGGGCGATTCTTACAACAATTTGCCTGTCACATAGTAAGTGCTCATAACCGTGTAATCAACACTCGTAATTGTCATGTGACGATGTTCCTTTCATCTTAATTGCTGCAGTTATCGTTACGTAGAGCCTATGGGCCAACGCAACAACTATTGTCACCTGATGGCAACGCTGAGCGATATCTGCCAGACCATATCCAAAACCGCCTGGAAGTACGTGCCGCACGCATAATCGTACGCGAGGAATACCTGACCGTGTCGTAGGATCTTGAAGCGTGGACTGAATTTTGTGGAACATCATCCATTCGTAAATCCAGGACGAGCCGACTGGAGGTCGTTCAAGGCGGGTAAATGGAGTAACAGTTCCCTGGCTTGTATGCTGACAACAGGGATTGTCGGTCACTGCAATCTCGTTGAACCATGCGACGACTGAGGTGCGCTGATAAAACAGATCGGTCTGGACATCATGAGTGGCAAGTTCGAACTCGCTGCGGGTTTTATCGGCGGGATACTGGGTTTGGACAAAGAGTTCGCAACATGGATGGTTAATTTCGATGGTCATCTAGACATACCTTCGCATTTGGTCTATACGACCAGGAAGAATACCTTTGCGGGTAATGGTTCACCCCAAAAGAGGCAGAATCCTTATGTGAATAAAGCCACTGGATTCAACCTCAACAAGTCTCCGTCCAAGAGCAAGACAAAGTTCGTTGTCCAGAAGGATTCTTTGTTCTTCAATGAAACCGGTATTTGATCCAGTTCCTGTCTTTCTATTTGGAATCTGCCTGACAGAGCCGCTTACGCAGTTCCTATATATGACGTCACTAAAGATGCGTCATTCTCATTTGACGCCTGAAGTCTCGATCGGTTAACCACCCGCTATCCACTGTACAAGGGCGGTCGCAGTGACCTCCCTAGTGGTGCGATCACCGCCGTTGGTTACACTGCGTCAACCTTTAAAGGTGGAGCAAGTGGCGTCAAGGATTTAGTTCTTCTGAACGTGCTCTTTGCCATCCTTCTTGCCAAAGGAACCACCGAAGAAGAGAGAGTCAAAGAGCGATCTCCTAACAAAAGTACGTGACGTCAAACTTCGAGGTCTGATGTTAGTAATAAAACATTGAACAGTGAGACACTATATGAAGTCCACAGAGGATGTTGACGATGAAGACAGTGAAGAGGAGTCATATAAATGGTCATTCGAAAGGGGTCAGTCGACATGTGATCGAATAACGTCCGTCGCCTGCTAACGTTTGAACAGCGAAGCACAGCTCTAAGTCCAAGTACAAATCCAATATCGTGTCCGGTTCCAAGGTGAAGTCCAGTTCCGAGTCCCAACCCAAGGACAAGAGCAAAGGCATGGACAAAGACAAGGGCAAGGACAAGGACACTGGAGAGGGCAAGGGTAAAAGCAAGGGCAGGGACAAAGGCAGGAAGTAATCTTCGAAAGGTGCAAATTTACAACTTCTCTGCGACCATCTCGACCTGTGGCACTTTCACGTCTTCTCTTGTTTTTTCATCTTTGTTGTTCACTTCGCATGCTATTATCATATTCATTTTCGATACACAGAGGTGTCGATCGCCTCGCTTGGCTGGTTTTTATTATATTTTACCTCTTCTTTCATTTTTGTTTCTCTTGATTTTGGCCTTGACCTCATGTCTGTTTAATCTTTGGCTTGTCCACCTTTCAACAGGCTGCTTTTTATTTCAATTTGTTTTTTTGTTCCTTACTGCGTGTCCTCCGTGTTGGCATCGCCAGACAACTCGACTTCAACATGTCGCTGACTCTCTCTCTGTATACATATATTTCTTGAATTTCGTTTCTACGATTGCATACGCTACCTTTCAATAGGCTTTCTCCTTGTTTTCACTTTTACTCCATATTTGCATCGTATGACGATCCAACTTCAACATGTCGCTTACTTTTTTTTTTTTGAATTTTTGCTACGTTCATACGCCCCCCCCCCCCCTCTCTCTCTCTCTCTCTAAATCTATATACAGTTTTGATTGCACATCTGTTCTTCGTCTACAAGGCATATCTGTTCATCAAAAAAACATGGCAGTCGTCTAGGTTTTCGATTTGAATCGCACCGACTCTATCTGACAAGCGGTTGTCAAAACCTCGCAAAGTTATGTCACCGGCACAATAATATCGAGGCACCTCGCCCGCCTCCCTCGAAGTCCCATAGCTTTGACCGTCTCCCTTACCATCGTACTCAACTTGGGCAGTCAGCGCCATTTTTGACCGTTTGGCACGACTCCAGCTCACTGCCTCCGGACCGGATCGGTCCTTTCTCTGCTCACACCGGAGTGAATAACTGGCACGGTCCCCTTCTCTTCCGTTTGTGTGGTGACGATGACTGCTTCTGCCGTACTGTTCGATAACAGTGTGTTGCGACAGAGCAGTCACGGTCTCTTGTTACCTACAGTTTCGCTGTGACAATGAGGACGGATGGCTCCTGCCGGTGCTTCGGTGTTGCGGTCTGGACGTTTGTTTTGTTTATGAGAGAAAAAGATGGAGAGTGACTGACAAGTAAGGTGCCCACATGGTCGACCTGTATATTTCGCACATAGTGACCTCTTGTAGTCTTTGAACTCTTTGTCGCTGTCCCTTCGTCCTTGTCAGATGATACCTCATTTACGTCCGAGGCCTCTGAAATACCGTCGGTTTTCTTTCATTTGACGGCACTTTGTCGTGTCATGGTCCTCACTACGCTTGTGGACCTGGGTGTCACGTTTTTGTTGACCGTCACATGGTTGGAGCTGCGTATAATCCTGCCTCCGCATGCCACACTTTGCGCGGATGTGACGGATCAATAAAAGGTCCACCAGTAGGAAGGTGCACAAATACCGCTCGTAACGAAGGAGATTGTACATTGCGGAAGGAGGCACGAATGTACAGCCACTGATATATCTTATCATGTGACAGCTGTCAAATCGAGCCAAGTATACAACATGTCGGTTTTTCTCTTTATACCTCATGTGGTGGCTGTGCTGGGACTGAATGTTTAAAAATGCATCCGTTCTTCTTTTTGATTTGACGGGATTATCACTTCGTTTGTTAGTGCTACTTACTTAGTTCTCGCATCGACCGACGGTCTGTTGGCAAGCAAGCCATCAGGGTTTGGTCATGCCGTCAGGAAGTTCAACAAACCGTACGTCAAAGAAGAAACAAGTACAAGGGACAGGCAAACACAATGCTATAGTAATCATCGACGACAACGCGCCTGAGCCCGTGTCGTTGCGCTTCGTGAACAGTCCTAATCTCAATAAACAAGACTTGATGGATGATGTGATTGACATATCTTCTGACGAAGACGAACCCCCTCGGAAGAAGAGCAAGACGTCAGACCTGAAAACCAGGATCGAAGAACTGGAGAAGGTCGGATCTTTTACCTCTCTTGAACAGTGTATGCCATCTTGATGTTCGCTCAGGAGGTGATCAATGCCAAAGAGGCTTGAACCGAAGCAGAGAAGGAAGCGGCACACTATTGGAATGAATTGGAAAATGTACGGCTGGAGGGTAGCCGTCCTATGCTGGTGCATATATTTGTCGATCGACGCGAAACACGCATTCATCATATTACTAAATTACTAACAGGATCCCATGCACCTAGAAGACAATGTGAACTGCGAACTGTGTCTGTTAAAAATGTGGTATCCGTTTGTGTATGTACAGATCAGCACAGTATTTATGAATTCTTGACTTATCCGACTGTCAGTCTTCCAGATTGCGGTCATGTTTTCTGTCGAAAATGTATCCAGGACTGGTTCGCAGCTACTCAAAAGTCACACCAAGAACGACACCCCAGACACCATCATGACCAACCGGTTCTGGTGCCACAGCTTATCCAGGAGGTGATAGCGACGAACCCGGTAATCGAACCGCAACACCTCACCAAAGTGTTGAGAAGGCTCGATTCACTGTTCAAAGAACCCAAGTACAAGTGCCCTATGTGTCGAGAAAGAGTGAGGCAAAAACCTGTGGAGGTGTTTGTGATGAAAAGCATCGTCGAAACCATGGCTGCTGTACAGGGCCAAGACAGACTGAGCAATACGGGTGAAGGAGCAAGGGCAGGAAATATAGCGGAGCCTAATGACCCGTGGGATCGGTTCTTTCCGTATAGGTGAGCGTGTGGACGGTCAAGTGTATTGTGACCGCTCACATCAAATACGCAACAGAACTGAAGGCCGACGAGGTGGTTGGCACAATGGGACTTGAGAAATACCTCTGTCGTCGGTCGAATCGCATCCGTGTCCTGTTGTGATGGGTCCTAGCATCAGATTCAGAGCGAAACCCTCATGCCAAGCTTCATGCATCCGACACTATGAGCTTAGATTGATCAAACAAATGTTGTAGTCATAGTATGAATACGCCGTCTTTTCATTCGCCATGACATGTGATATGAGGTAAGAGTGGAGCATGCTACCAATGACAATCTAAAAGGGGGTGAATCAACAACTTTCGAGAGACGCGATACGATGTGCATACGTAGTAAGTGCAGGTTGGGGAGGGGCGCATCGTCGATTAAGTGGCATGCCTGCGTTCGTAAACACTGCTCGCTACACGGATATTCGGTGAATCAGTGACAGCCTTGACGGCATGTCTATATTATCATATCCGACCTCGACCTTGGAACGTTAACTGAATCTGACATTTTGCAAACATCAAACCAAAGGACAAGCCGTTGCAACCGTCGGGAGTAAACGCTGAGGTCGGTAAGGTTCATGATATTTAAGATAAAAAAGTTCCTGCAATCGGATATACCGATCGGTTAGCGATGGTTAAGCGGTCTACGGATAACTGTAGAAGTTTACGAAGTCGCCATATGAAGCTGACCTATCGTCTGTGTCTTTGCAGTCAAAACCGAAAAGCGTGCGTGGCAAATCTGTCTGCTCTTTGCAATTATATTGACATTGAAATGAGCAACGTTTACTCTGATGCTTTCGACGAACGGAGTGTTGATGCTAAGCGCCGACCGGCTAATAGAACTGATGACATATGGCGCCCTACATCAACTGGGCAACATGCCGACGGTGTAAACTCGGATTCTTGGCTTTAAAAACAGCCGTTTCAACATACGGGTCGTTTTGTACTATCATGGTCCTTCTGACAAGAGTATGGACATTATTATCCTTCGCACTGTGCTGCCTTCTTGCATCCACTTTTTGCGTACACGGACCCTCATATGTCGAGGCCGCACCTTATTCTGGTTCGTATACATCGCAAGGCATTCAGTAAATGTCACACATGCGTACTAATGTGCTGCAGGTTGTCATACATTCAAGCAGGCGCCTACGTTGGTGCATACACCTTCGATCCCTGAACCCGTCCGACGCACACGGTGTGTGTATTACAGGTAAGTGTGCTCAATTTGTGTTCCGAAGCATACTCAATGTTACCAGGTGTAGCAACACCCCTGCCGTCGGTATGACACGTATTCGTTCTTACGCTTGTAGTTACTGCGATGCGCCGTGTTTTGACACTGTCTTTCCATATCAACGGGCTATTTGTTGTATTGTCCGACTCGTCCATCGCATGTCGAAGGCTGTATTCGCGAGGCTTTCTGTGAACGGCTGCACTTGCGTGTACCTACGAATGATGGAGTATTTCGATGCTTGGTTCACGGCTCGTCTCGTTCCAGCCAGAGTGGTCAGAAATGTTTTCATTTCCATCCGGAGGCATTTCACTTCTCGATGGTCTACGAACACAACTATCCAGGCATACGTCTCACTGACGAACAGTCAGGTAACTACTACAGTGTTCCTTCTTAGCATTAGATTTGGTCGATCCTCTACCATCCGTACGATACCTCGGTCGTTTATAGAGCACCGCCACCCGGTTAACCGCACTACGTTTACCGAAGAGCTGGGTAACCCCATCGACGCATGCGCCACGATTCGACACACGAATGACGTTGCCGGCGGATACAAACTACGTGCAATTAAATTTAAAGACGTGGAACCTTACATAGTCGCAGCTCCCGAAAATCACATAGGGGAATCCGATTTCGAATACGTGGCACATACCGATGCCGATATGTTGACATCTTATGAAACGAGCCAATACATACATACAATGATGCCCTTGCACGAGGTGCTGTCACTCACTTCTGTGTCGACGGGACGTTTGCTTGCTAGTAAGCATGGTATTACGAACGTTAGGCAAATGAGGCTTCAGGAACTTCAAGCCAAGGCGAGTGTGCACTCTTGTTATAAATGCAACATGATGTACACCGTATTCAAGATAGTCCCCAACAAGACAGCGGCAAGACTGGCCAAAAAGAAAGAAAATGCCAAAGCAAACAAGGACACTATCAACAAAAGAAGACGAGCCAAATATCGTATGATGTCGACGACAAGGTACCCGATTCCGGCAGTTGCCTTCCCTCCAGACCCTCCTGATGATTTGTTTGTCTGCAACATGATAGGGAGGTGCTGTGAAAAATTGAAAGCAGTCAACATCGAAGAGGATGGATGTGCGGTTTGTGGGCAGTTGGTACCTAAAACACGCCTCTCTCGCTTGAAACACATCAACAAGCTGTTAGATGTTCTCGTCGTTCCCGGAGTGATGAAAAGAGAGCACGAGGCAGCAGATGACAATTTGTTGGATGATACCGAACCCGTCATAGATCGGACATGTACATTCATCTGCGATGCATGCAGATCGGACCTCAGGAAATGTCGGATACCGACAAACGCGCTTGCGCGGGGCACATGGATCGGAGAAGTACCTAGGCAGTTGAGCGATCTCCGATTCATGGAACGCATGCTTATCGCTCGAGTCAGACACACATGCACTTTTGTGCGTATAAAAAACGGCATGAGAAAAATGAAGGCTAACGTCATTGCATTCGAAAACCCCACGCCACTCGTGTACGACCATTTGCCACCACCGAGGAAAGACATGGACGAGGTGCTGGCCATAATGTTCACTGGACCCAACAGGCCAACTAAAGACGATTTCAAACGAGCACCAGTGCTGGTGCGAAGGAACAAAGTGATTGAAGCGCTGGAGTGGTTGAAAATGAATCACAGCGACTACTATGATATAGAGATATCACGAGAAAATATGGACCAGTATCCGGAAGACATGCCATTTGTGGGCATAGAATACAAAGCGTCCGTCACAAATAAAACACCGGAAGGCTTGAGCGTGCATGACAACAAAGAAGAAGATGGCACGGAAGAAGGCGAGTGTCTGTTTGTAGTCCATGGCTTAACGGGTGAAAAGCTTCAATCTATGACCACGTCCAAGCTAAAAGGGATGGGAATGATGTATTTGAACAACAACGGTAAGGTGTTAGCTGTAGGACAAGAGGATAAACCACAACCGATTTGGAATAACATCCAGCTGTATCCCAAGATGTTCCCTTGGCTGTTTCCATATGGGAGAGGAGGTATCGGATCTACCAGAATGTCAGATGACAAGCACAAGTCTTTATTGATGATGTATCACGATAAACATTTTCAAAAAGATCCTACGTTCGCTTTCGTGGCTTTCAGTCACGCTCAGATCAAGGCGTCGACGACAGGTACTTTCCTGTTAGCAGAGAAATACAAGTTTGAAGAGGTGACTAACCGGATACTGTCTGTGGAACCAGACGTTCTGAAATCTATGGCTAAGAGGATGGTAGAGGGTGAACGTATCAAGCCTGCAACAGATGCGGAGAAGACGTGTTTGAGGATCATAGACGATCTGGACAGCGTGTCTGCCAAGGTTCAGGGATCGGCCACAACAAAAAAACCTATGAATAACGAGATATGGTCGTTGATAGCAGCCAAAGGATTGCCTTCGTGGTATATAACGATATCTCCGCTGGATACAGCTCATCCGTTATGCATCTACTATGCGGGGAACAATAAGATTTTTCATCACATCAATTTTCTTACACCCAGCGACAGTCAGCGAGCCATCGTCAATAACCCAGCAGGTGCAGCACGGTTTTTTAATTTCATGTGTAAGTTATTCATAGAAGAGGTCCTTGGATGCTCGGCTTCGAACTGTCGGAAAGGATTATACGGAGATACCAATGCTTATTACGGTACGGTCGAGCAGCAAGGTAGATTGACATTGCATCTTCACATGTTGATATGGATAAAGGGGGTAATGAGCCCTCAGGATGTCCGTGATAACATACTGGACCCGAAATCCAATTTCCAAAAGAGGATGGTCGAGTGGTTGGAAGGTTGTCATATGGGGGAACTGTTTAACAGCTTGCAGTCTGAAGTACAAGCCCAGGTGGAGAATAAAAAAACGAAGCCGGGATATGTCGACCCTACAAAAATACTGCCTGTTGCACCGCCGAATGAATGCACGGTACAGTTGGCACACGAAAACTGTCCAATGTGTAATGACACGCAGACGTGGCATCAGACGTATCAGGAAATGGTGGACGATCTAATAGTTAGATCCAACGTCCACAACTGTGAAAAATACATCAACAAGGACAGATCAACAAACAAAAATAAAACTTATACGGGGTGCAAAGAGAACAAGTACAACAAGTGCAAGGCTCGATTCCCCAGACCGACGTTTACAGAGACGCAGGTCGATCCTGAGTCTGGTGCTGTCCGATTGAAGAAAGGAGAACCTTGGATAAACACGTTTACTGTAGCATTGACCTATGTCATGCGATGCAACACTGACGTCACCAATTTATCGTCAGGTATGGCGATCAAGGCAGTCATATTGTATGTTTCAAACTACATAACCAAGACACCGTTGAAGACACACATGATTTTCGAGGTCATCAGGGATATGTTCGACAAAAGTACTGAGATGTTGGCAAGTCCTATATCTAACCAGGAGAAAGCCCGAAGACAGGCCATGCTGTAAGAATGAGGGGAAAAAAAGTGGATATAACCACTCTATAGATTGTCATATCCTGGGATCTATTCACAGCCACAACTCAGCACTGCCACCACCATAATAGTCATTCCAGCTAAAAGCAGGAAAAAATTATTTGGCGCATAGCGCCTGAATTTTTTCATGAATTGGTACTTGAATGATCCCAAAATGGCTCCACATTCGACATCATATTCTCAGAACACTGCCACACCCAAAACGAGCAAATGGAATCTCATATCATGTATTTATGTTTTGATAGTCTTTCCACTAGTCATTCTGCCCTGAAAAAAAAAATACATACTTAGAAAATATATATCATTGGTTCCATAGTTCCTCCCCGCACATACGGAAATTGTTTTGGCTGGATTCGTCACATTGAATCAGGATGCACTTACCATGGGATTATATTATTCCCAATATGGTAGGTAGCAAATTTTTGAAAAGCTTCATTAAAACAGTGTGAATTTTCAAGTACAGGGCTCCATGAAGTGCAGAAACATCATATTTATATGTATTGTATGCACACATCATTTTAAAGTCGACAAAACGTCCAACTTCTATAGTATTCAAAGAGAAAAACAATGTCGACGGTTTTTTCGGACATTGCCGGACCAATCAGATGTTTGTGCCGATTCCGTACTATGAAATAAACTGCTCAGCATAGGTGAACTTCACATTTCGAAGTGCTGCAAATAATATTGAAGGTTAGAAATACATTAGAACAATACAAAGTTTGATTTTCTTAGTGTAGAGCTCAATAGATCGATGGTAATATCAATTTAAGTAAAAGTCCAAAGAAAAAGTCGCAAGAAGAATGACTATACAGTGTATATTAAGTGTGGTCAATGATGCTACATGGAATATATGCATGTAGTCGCATATCGGTGTGGATCGGAAGGACTAGAGCAACAGTATTATATATTCTATTTACTGTACGGCTGCTCTTGCACTGTCTGAGAGAGTACAATAGTGTGTGGAGCACAAACTACAGATGAGAATGTACCAAATACAGTGAAAATTCCATTAAATTGCACATACATCGTCCCTATGTAGCCGGATAAGGGTAAATACTTTTGTATATATCTTAGCTACAATAATGAATGTATTCCGATAGTCGACGAGACCTCGGATGGCCTGCTTCGAGCAGTGGATGAATACCGAGCATGGATTCCGCTGCTCGATCGAGGCGGACCAGCCAACCGAATGGCGATTGGGTGGCTGTGTTGCTTCTTTTCTTGCCTCTTGCCACCACCTCACCGCCCACCACCACTCCCCATGCAATGGAATAGCTACATAGATGGTATAGAAAGGTACGTTATACTATTTTACGATCTCACTATTGTTTTTAGGCTTTTTTTTCATCCGGGAAATGCCAGTAACAAGGACCTATTGACTATGACAACGACGATGGCCTATTGGACGATAATAAGAACAGTGAGCAATACGACGATGACCGGACACAAACGACATCACGATGGGATGAGGCACGCAGGAAGGAGGGGGTCTAGGAGAATGGGGGGAGGGCGAGAGGGCGGGATGGTGCGAGCAGGATGGTGATACTGAGATGAGGGCACCGACGGCTAATGACGACGGCAATACACAAGCCCTTTGGGGCATCGATACATACCCAAACGAAGGATCGGAAGCCCCTAACGGATCGTGTACAGCCCCACTACCCAGCCCGCCGCTGGCACCCCCCTCCCCGCTCAGCATCACCCTCTCCCTCCCTCCCTAGGACATCCGGAGACCCCATATCCGTGCATCTCCCACTCTTTGAGTGGGGGAACACAGCTATGGGTCCCATTTTGCCTACAGACCCCTCTATGGCCCGACGCCCGCCCAAGACGACGTACAGCGCCTCCTACAGCACCGCAGATGATGCGATGACTGGTGCATCGATTGCTGACACAACGACGGACCTGACACACCCAACGAGGCCCGTGCGCTCCAACTACCGCACCCATCGCTGCCGACCCCCGCCCCGCCCATCATTGCCCTCCCCCGCCTCGCCCAGGGCCCCCAGAGCTCCCACGTCTGGGCATCTCCCACTCTTTGAGTGGGGGAATATAGCCGTGAGGCCCGTTTTGCCCACCGACCCCACTGTCACCCGCTGCCCACCCACGACCCCGCTGCCCACCCTATACGACATCCCGCCGGCACTACAGGGCTCCCCATTGCCCCGGAACCTCACCACCCCCGTTTTCGACAACGGGGAATGCAATGGAAATGTCCGTCTGCCCATTTTCCGCCCGTAGGCCGTCGCACTGTTGTCGAACCCCGCCCCCTGCCATTATCGCCGCCCACGAGCAGGCTACAATCCCCATTACCTCCAATGACCATGTCAGTCGAAGGAGGACCTGTCTTCGCCCCGAAGTGCACCACGCCCAGCCCTTCCGGGTCCTTGCACGCTGCTCGACGCCCCGTACAACGACGGGGGTTTTTTTTCTCCAAAAAAAATGATATCTATACTCAATGTATTTACTTTAATATATCGTACAACTATGGTCTTATAGCTCAGTTGGTATATTGTCCCTTCTGGTATTGTTGAAGCCCTTGGTTCGATTACGCTGCTGTAAGTTATTTTGAATGTTAATGAGGCGCACAAAAATGGGTAATCCACTTCTGGTGCACCGAATCCAGCTTTTTTTGGTGCCCAATGGTCGGGGTCATCGTGCGCAATATGGCAGCGTGCTGTGTATGGTTTGCATACTTTTTTTCCAGCCTGTAGAGTGAGCGGGGCAGCGGGAATTCAGGCTACAATGACCTGCCCCACCTAATACAGCATTCTGACAAAAATTGGCTGATTTGCCATTTTGGGAATTTTGGCCCTACATACCTGGTGGAATTGAGGGCAATGGTGCCGGGTTTGGCTGTATTGGCTTAATGTGGGTGTGAAACGGTTTGGGGGTTTGGACTGGATATAACCCAAGGGTTATAACCAGTGTTAACCAGGTATTCAAGTGGAAACAGGTGCCGAAGACTGATAGGACGGATAGTCAATCTACTCGCAGTGAAGCTTGAAATGGGGGCTCCGATGCTTGCAATGTACCTTATGGGGCATCCAGATCACTATACAGATCATAAATTCAAAAGCTTGTACTGGAGAAGCTACGTGATAGAAGCCAAACAGCCTTGGCTCGAAGACGACGAAAAAGAAACGGGACATAAGGTAACATTAATGCGTCATAAGGGCAGAGTTGTGGGCGTATCACCTGTAATCGACTACATGTACAGACCAGTCGAACTGCAGCATATGAACGTGTACGAATGGGCGACCACCGTGCGACGCGTCAGAATACCAAAATCTAACAGAAAGTTCGACAGCGAAGAGGAAACAGACAATCCCGACACCATCGAAGACAGTTGAGCTATGCCAAAGAGTGGTCTGTTGTTCACGAGCGGACATCCGCTCGAAGACACACATTATTTAGCAGTCAAGAAGGTCGACGAATTCACTCTTCCCAACCTTGTCGGTGAAACGCTTCCTCGAAAAGACAAAGGAGACAGAGAAGATTATTGTACCATGATGCTGACACTGTTCCAACCATGGAGGACGGGTTTGGACCTTAAACGATGAGAGGAAAGTTGGGAAGAGGCTTTTCAAAGACACCAGTTCACGGAAAAGCAAATTCAGCTCATGCGGAACTTCAACCTGAAGTATGAATGCCTAGACGAGCGCGACAACTATCACGCTCAGCTTCGAAGCAGCGCAATCACAGTACCCAGCTGGGACAAGGCAGCGGCAGCGAACGTGGATTTTCTCAGATCGGACTATTCGCCAACGACGACCAATGGAATCGAAGAATGTGCCGAACAGTCGGCCTTCCTTGATGAGCGAGGGTTGTTTGTTGACGTGATGCAAGCAAGTAAGATGGCCGACATACGGCGGGTATTGGATTTGGCAGGTTGGACTACAGAACGGCCAATCGACCGTCCCTCTGTTACGGATCCTATAACCGCAGTCAGAGGACGAGGCGAATGGAATGCCATAATCAAGAGGAAGTGACAGGAGATGATCGACGACAGGTTGCGAAACATTACCTCCACGAAAGACAAGCAGAAGGGCAACAACAATCCGGAGTCCGATAAAGTACAGATCGTGGACAAGAACTGGTTGGAACGACGCTTCCACGATAAAAAGTACAAAGCTTCATTGGACGAGGTGGCAGTGTCGTTCTCGTTGAACGAAGAGCAAGCATGTGCATTCAGGCTTGTAGCGAATCACTCAACAAGTCCATACAATGATCAGCTGAAGATGTACATCGCCAGCATGGGTGGTACCAGTAAATTGCAGGTATTGAAAGCACTTATAAAATTCTTCGAAATGCGAAAGGAAGAGCACAGGATAATTATAGTGGCACCCACCGGTTCGGCAGCAGCTTTGTTGGGAGGGTCAACCTATCATTCGGTGTTTGGTATTAACAGTCGACAACACACGAAAGCAGACCTAGCACAAGTACGAAGCAGGCTGCAGGGCATGGACTATGTATTCTTTGACGAGGTGTCCATGCTATCTACCAATGATATGTATCAAATAAGTGCACAGCTATGCAACATGACCGGTCAACAGGACGTACCATTTGGGGGTATGAACATGATCTTCGCTGGTGATTTTGCGCAGCTACCTCCAATTATGGGAGAAGACTGGTCTCTATATGGACGCAAATCAGTGTATATGGCTAACAACCTGCTGGGACAAAAGAGGGCTATAGGCAGGTCCTTGTGGCATCAAGTAACAATGGTAATTATATTGAGACAAAACATGCGTCAAAGAACTCAGTCTAAGGACGATGCAAAGTTAAGGACAGCACTGGAAAACATGAGGTATAAGGACTGCACGGACAATGATATCACATTCTTGAAATCAAGGGTCAGCAATGCGAGAATCAACGGACCCACCATCAAGGATGACATCTTCCGAGATGTGTCCATAATTACAGCATGGAACGTGCACAAGGACGAGATCAATAGGTTGGGTGTCGAACATTTTGCAAGGGAAACTGGCCAAGAAATCGTCGACTTCTATTCCAACGATTCATTGAAGCGCACGAAGAACGCAGTCGACGATGATGATTCGGTTAAGTTCCGCTCGAACTATAAACCGATACAGTTGAAAAACATAACCGATGACCTACAGTCGGTGCTATGGAACCAACCACCGTCGGCGACGTCTCAACATCTGCCTGGCAAGCTGAGATTATGTGTCGGATTGCCAGTAATGATTAGATACAACAGCGCTATGGAGCTTTGTATGACCAAAGGTCAGGAAGGAACTGTACACGCCTGGCAAGCCACTGTCGGTAACAAAGGCCAACGAACGTTGGACACTCTATTCGTACGATTGACCAAACCGCCGATGGACGTGCAGTTAGATGGACTACCGTTGAACGTAGTTCCGCTGACACCATCTGCCACGACGATCGAAGTTAATCTGCCCTCCCGAGAACGTGTTAACATAACCAGAGAGCAAGTGGAAGTACTCCCAAACTTTTCGATGACCGATTATGCCTCCCAGGGCAAGACGAGAGCTTACAATGTAGTAGACATTGCAAAGTGCAGATCACATCAGGCATTGTACACTTGCTTGTCGTGTAGCGCAACCGCTGCGGGAACATTGATATTACAGAAATGGACCGAGGATATTTTGGCAAAGGTACAGGGTCGTGCAAGCAGTGCGCTGAGGCAAGAATTTAGAGAGCTCGAATTATTAGACAAGATTACCATGCTTCGTTACAATTCAAAACTTGATCCTAGGGTGCTAGGTCTCACGCGGACTGATCAGATCAGAGCTTACAGGATGGTGAAAGGTGCGCAGTACGTGCCCTCTTGTATACACCATTCCATCAGATGGTCGGATCAGGATCCTTTCGTCGAAAACGAACTTTCGAATGGTAAATGGCGCATCGTGTCTGAGGAAAAACCGACGGTAAAAGACAAGTTTGTTCCTGCACAAGGTTCTGTAAAGTTGTCTGCTCGCGATGTCAGAACCCACCATGCTACAGACGTATCGTCGATCCATAAAGCAAATAAGGCACACAAACGCGCTGAGACAACCCCATCTTGGAGCGAACGTCTGCACTCTACCGTGTGCGATACGATGCTTGGGCTTCACGGGCAATGTGTGATGTCCTGTCGGAAATGACGTCTGTCCAACGAAGACGACCACGACACGCGTAAGAAGGTACCGGTGGAAGGTATAAATATCAAACTGCGTCCCGTTAAACCGACAGGAAAAGATGAGACGGCTATTGCACAAGAGACCCCAAAGCCACGCGCTCGTGATATTAGGAACCAAGAAATGGCAGACACGCCGATAAATCGTGGACCGGACAGGATGCACGAATGCAACCGGTCAATCTTATCGCAGAACGAGCACTCGCATCATATGACGGATGAGAACATGGTCATATTTCAGGAGCAAGGCACAGTGTCAGGTCGGAAAAGATGCTTGTCTCACGAAGAAGACGGTAACGCACATAAGAGAGTGTGCGTCGAAGGTACAGATGTCAGGCTCAGTTCTGTTCAATCGCCGGAAGGTCTGGAGTGGAGCAATAACAGCTACGCATACGATGCAATGTTGAGTATTTTGTACAATGTGTGGAAGCAAGACACCGCACGATGGGTCGCAGACTTCGAACGACTCAACAAGGAATGGTTGAAAGCTTTGAGCGATCTATTTCGACAACATCGCGATAACGAGGCGACATTAGAAGAGGCCAGAGACAAATTTCGTAGAGGCCTGGCCAGACGGTATCCAGTAAGACTGTGATTCGGAGATTTCACGTTCATGAGCGATCTGCTGGAATGTCTGTTCACCGGAGAGGATATGATAAGAGCGGCTGTTTTGGAGTGTCCTGAAGGACACCACGTCCCCAACGCTTGCATAAATAACAACAGCGCAGTGTTCGTCGAGTCACACTCAGATCGCTACAGTAGTGTAAGAGAGTGGTTGCACGAACAATGGAACCTCACCGACATCAGATGGAGAGCATGCAGAATATGTAACAACCGCTTAAGGCGCCGACATGTATGGATCCGAGCACCAGAGATCTTGGCCTTCACATCGATCAATGGTCGACTGAAAACAGTCGACGAAAAGCTGGTCGTCGTGGTAGATGGTGTCCAAAAACAATACGGACTGTCCGGCACAATATACCATGGACAGGAACATTTTACAGCAAGGGTGTTCGTCGACGGCAGGTGCTGGTTCCATGACGGACTGACAACAGGGAGAGAGCTGATCCTGGAAACCCAAGACGCAAGATTGGACATGACAAGATGTAGAGGTAAGCTGCTGACAACGGCGATATATACCTTGATGACGTAGGAACGTTGCACCTGCATTTAACGGTACATGGACTATGAATCAGAATCTCGAAGTACGATATGTCTGCCTAGTATCCAATCCATTGTATTCCGGTGTGCAATCGTGGGTCATCATATACATATGCTGCGTCAGTCATCGGCAACCGCCTCGTTGTACGAGCGAAGGATACAACGTGCAAGGATACATATTCGAGTGACTATAATGATATTACACAAAGTACAGGCTCACAAACTGAGATAGACATATTCAACATGTCGTGGTTGAAAAGAAACCTACAACGAACCTCCCAACACATGTTTATGTCACGTTCTCGCGAGCCTCGGAATTAGCCGAAAGTGTGCCTACTGGCCCGATAGTTGCCTGGCATGGCACACGTGGTATTAACCTCGTTCACAGAGGCGCATCACATCCTTGCAAGTCATACGCACCTTGTGGGTGCATGTCAACCTCAGTATACGCATAATGGCTGGGTCCGTGTCTTGTTCACGGAATTTCATGGCAGTCAGTAGCGATAGCGTGAGCTCCGTATATCAGCCTTCAGTTTCGTAGGATAGTTCGTGAAGTTGATAGTCACGGCTTGCGAATTATGGTGGCCAGAGTGCCACCAGTGAACACGGGATAACCTTCCAGGTTGCGAGGGTCGACGTTCTCCTTTCGAAAAGCACTAAAACATTAGTTAAATGTGGTACTCTGCACCTTCTTTTACCACCTGAATACTTGTAATTCTCCGTTGGATTCACTAGTATAATCTGACACCTTGTAAATACCCAGTTAAATTACCCAGGTTTTAGTTCGCCTTGTACAATCCCTGGTTTATTGTGTACCTATAGGATTCTTACCTATGGAAGTATTGCCTTGATCAAGGAAAGTGAATATGGTATATATGATAAATATATTATGCACTGGGCCCCCGATTCATCCTCCATTGTTTGCAGTTAACCAAATTTAGGCCCTCGTTTTTTTCTTATAATGTACATTACAAAGTTGTAAATAGAAAATCTGTTGAGCATACTAAGGTGTAGAGCTGAAACAGAGCACCGTTCGCCTCGAGGCGTACAGCAACGTCGCATGAAAAATCATGAGTAATCACAGATACATATGCAACAACAGTGACAACTCACGTAGAATCTGCTCGAAGATCGAGGGCGCTTGGTACAATTCTGCACACGTCTTGTTAGTGAAGTCAGACTGTAGTGAAGCATAGTTCTTACAAGGCTATGTCTCTCCATCCTCGACATAGTACACATTCGGTCTCCACTTCCTTCCCTGAACGTAACATTGTATATAAGTTCACAAATGACAAATACGGTCTAAATCACCTATAATATCGTTAGTGAAAGAACAACTAGAAAGGAGGGAGAACGTACCTCAACATGCTCCGCAGAATCGAAGAAATATTTCGCCTTAAGCTGCGCTTGCCCACCCGCGCGCACCAACCACTGATTCCAATGACGAGCTTGGTAAGTATAAATCGTTCCCTGATTCCCAACTTCCATTTCCAGAGTCACTGCCATCCAATTCTGGCGGTTGTACCCACGCAAAGTATAATGATAATGCGGATTCTTCAAGGAGGAATGCCATCCACAACTGCGACCGTCAGTACAACTGATAAGTTAAATAAGTAACTTACAATATGGACAGTTTGTCGACACCCTGCATTGTAAGAACAGTCGAATATCTCTTGTTCGCCTCTAATAACACTTTCGCCGGAAATTCATCCTTGATCGATGCAGAACGAGCAGATATGTCTTCAGGAACAACCGGGTTGCAGATGTCCTAGCTCGTCCATGACAACAGCATGCATTCTCTCTGTTTCATCTCGGAGGATCGAAGCATTTAACTCTTCGTGAAGTTGTGGTAAGGGTCACATAGTGGGATTTCTGTACCGTATCTTCTATCCATCGTTCACCATGGCTATCGAAACTACTGAGTGCCCGGCAGAATGCTCCAAGTTCTCATAATGAAACTCCACATCCTTGACAATACGAAAATAGGCTGGTCCTATTCCATACACCGACGTGAAGAGCGTCAGGACTTGATACCTTGGATCTTCAAGGATGGAAGGCTGGTCAAACCGATACGTTGACCCACGTAAAGTCCTCAGTTTCGAAAACAAATGCCTACCCTTCCTTTCGCCGTGGGGGTGTACTCGTATTTGATATACGTCATGAAGCAAGACGAGTTGAAGACCTTGATGAAGTCAAGTCGCGCATGACATCACTGGTGAGGGTGAATGCTGGTCATCTGACAGAGGAAGAGGAGAAAGGGCTCATGGATGCTGCGATTACAAAAGTTGCTTCCGAGAAAAAGTATAACAAAGTCCATGAATTATTCCGAATGTACTCAGACTTCGCGGGGCTCGAACTTAACCATGCCCGTAGATGCTTGCGGCATAACATAGGCGCTAGAAGGAGCGACGACACAGTTTGAGGCGTGGGAGAGGGCACAGGCAAGGACATCGTATCAACAGGTGTCGCCGGAGCAGTAGTATAGCATTCTATGGAAAGAAATGAGTAAAGGTGACTCGAGGTCTCAAAAGGAGGTAGTCCAAGTAAGTATCTATTAAGCAATCTACCATTCCAAGAACACAGCTATTGTGTACATAGTCCTTTGTCAAGCCATAGCTGTGAGGTATCTTGGTTCCCCCCTCCCCCTCGCACTCTCTCGCCATCATACAAACAGTAGGTCTGATTGATCCATAACACAGCACGAAGGAGCAGATGACCTACAAGGAAAGAAAATAAAAATGCGAGTACAAGCAGGTAAGAACTCACATAGAATGCGCTTGAGTTAATTGCTACAAATCATAGTTAGTAAAGTCCGACCATAGGGAATTAATAAATCTCACACTATATGTCCTCGACATGCTTGCTACAAATCATAGTTAGTAAAGCCCGACCACAGTGAATTAATAAATCTCACACTATATGTCCTCGACATGCTAGATAGACGATATGCGCCCAACTCCTTTCCTAACATGACATTGTATATAAGATTACAATTGAGAAACACAATCTAAATCACCTAAGAGATTGTTAGTGAAATAATAACTAGGAATCAAGGTCGACATACCTCAACATGATCCACAGGATCAAAAAAATGCTTCACCTTGAGCTGCACTTGCCTGCCTGCACGAACCAACCACTGGTTCCAATGACGAGCCTGATAAGTAAAAACCAATCCCTGATTCCCACCTTCCATTTCCAATGTGACTGCCATCCATCCCTGGGGATTATAGCCGCGCAACGTGTAATGATAATGCAGATTATTCAAAGACGAGTGCCATCCGCAACTACCACCATCAGAAACACCAAGAACTACAATGAATGACTTACAAAATCGACAGTTTATCGACCTGTTGCATGACGAGAACGTTCGAATATCTTCTTTTCGCCTCTAATAAAACCTTCGCCGGATATTCATCGTTAATCGATGCAGATCGGGTGTAAATTTTGTTGTAGTCGCCGAAGAAAGGGTCCCGAGCTTGAAGACCGACGTGAAGAAAATAGATTCAGAGCGACATACGGAGAATAACGGTAGAGATGAGAAGTAGAGGACGATTTAAGAAGTAGATTGAGCGTTATAACTCGAGAGAGCAAGCTAACGGGACTTAGTCGCGATGCTGAACTATTAAAGCACGTGGTCGATCATTTATACGTAATGTCACGTGATAGAAGCATCGTAACATTGACGCACGTGACGACAAATAAGTAAACTTAATATAATTATAAAAGTTTATTCATATATCCATACATAGGATGGAGAAAGAATCGGGGACCCGGTGCATGCACCACTACGATTATATATATTATTATTCTGTATAGTAAGCATGATATGTAGAGTGGAAAGAATCAGGAACTGACGCGGAACGTGCTGCCACACCGATGGTACCAATGCGAGCAAGGTAATACGTGCATGGCTCGTTATCCCTCCACGTCACGTTACAGGCATCTAATCGGAGTAAATCGGACTCGTACCCATGCCGTGAAAGCGGCCCACCTACTCAGTACCTGTCTGCAATGATATCTACTTTTGAGATCAACCTCGCCCTCCGTCGTGCATTCAAGAATCGCTACCAGAGGCGAGAAACAGGCACGTAGAATTTTGTGAGCGACACTTGCAAGCTAGCGTTCAATTGCGAGCGCGACATCTTTAGCGAGCGTGACATCATTAGCGAGCGTGACATCATTAGCGAGCGTGACACCATTAGCGAGCATGATATCTAGCCCAAGTTCAACTGTGAATTAGCCTGATATTTGGAAATATAATGGATACGTTGATTGTGTCATAGTAAGCATCCTTGTTTAATGTGAGCATAGCAGGCCATAGCCTGTACAGTGCCTTCAGCAGAGAATGCATGTCCGAGTTACAGAGTCTTGAAGAGGAAATGAAACCAGTACAGTGAATTTTCTGCTCGCCCTTGAAATGTAAATACAAGGAGTCATATGCTTGAGGAGTGTTGTGATAGCTGTTGACAGAAATGGCAGAGGAATAGAGTGATTTTGTGTTTCCTTTAGTTAATTTCTTACCAAGAACGAACATCAACAAAGTCTGAATTGTTCTGAACCTTGCACAGCCAATCCCTCGCTCACAATCGTGATGGTATTGCTGGGCTTTGAGTGTATGGATTGGTGTCCAGCAAGCAGGGCAAGGATCTTGTTAGTATTTTCCATGCTCCTTACCTGGAATGAGATGCAGGATGGAATTCTTACTGAGCCCATAGGAGCTTCGTGGTTTTAGGATAGAAATTCGGACTCATAGACAATAGAAGATATAAAGATGGGTACTATGTGTTATAAAATTGGTCACATTCATTTGCATTCTTTGTGACATACATGCGAGCAATCTTAAACATTTGCGAGCGATGTGACAACACTAGCGAGCAAGGTTACAACACTAGCGAGCGAGCTTATAATGCTAGCGAGCAAGATAAGAACACTAGCGAGCGAGGTAAGAACACTTGCGAGCGATGTTTTAGGGTTCTTAGTTGGCTGATCGGTATGTGATTTGTGGCTGTACCGACTGTTGGATTAACAAGCAGGAGCTCCGTTGCAATCCGCCGGCGGAACAGTACTCCTATATGTCGGATGGACTCTTATATACTTTATGGACTGAGTCGGCACCCTCACCGTGTTATCCTTATCGCTATGCTGTGTGAGGGTGAGTACTTTACATACATTGCTACATTTACCTTACTGATGAGTACTTGTAGTCTATATTATAGCTAATGGCATACTCTATTAGGTACAGTGAAATAACACCGTGTTATCCTTATCGCTACGCTGTGTGAGGTCTATATTATAGCTAACGGCTTACTCTATTAGGTCCATTGAATGAATGCGTGTCACACATTCTTAGACTGACTGTGGCCTGCCGTGCTTACATTAAACAAGGATGCTTAGAATCTGAATATCTATGACACAGTCAACGTTTCCATTACATTTCCAAATATCAAGATAACTCACAGTTGAACTCGGGCTCGATATCATGCTCGCTAATGATGTCACACTCGCTGATGATGTCACACTCGCTAAAGATGTCACGCTCGCAATTGAACGCTAGCTCGCAAGTGTCGCTCGCAAAATTCTCCTGGCCCGCGAGAAACAAAAGCCAATACATCGTCCAAGGGCGAGACGATGCAACACCAAATCCATATCGTGACGGAGAAGACACGTAAGATTCAACACATATATAAAGCATTCATATTCTCATCTATACAATAGCTGTAGCAACGAAAAATCGCCCTCACCCAGAGAGAAAAGAATCCACGGCTAGTATGCGCCCCATTTTTTTCTCGATGACTTTTTGGTCAACCACCTTCTGTTGTCTAGGCCGAACGCCCTCCACGAAGACTAGTTATCGATACAGTTGGAACCAGGAAGTTCTGGCGATACGTGAGTCTCCTTTTCCTCTCTTATGCTTCTCGCTCATCTCCTCTAGTTCGCTACTCTACCTCAACCTTCCAGATGGGATTTTAATCACACAACTTGTGCGTTCGTGCGTTTTATCTTCTTTCTCGTATCTGACGCCAAGGAAGATCTCATACGATCATGTTTCGCTGCTCCATGCTATTATGACTTTTGCGGAACCTTCTATTCTGCGATTGTCGGTGAGACGGTCGACAGTCTGGTATTTTCCAGTGTAGGAAACGGGTGCTGCCCCCTTGCTCGTCGAAATGCTCCTTTTTAAGAATGCGACAGCCGTCGACGTTAAAGCGCATGTCACTTCCTCGACACGCATTCCTGCACATCTGTCTACTCCTCCTGCATTATTCCCTAACGCCACTCTACCGTATTGTCCTGTTCGCCGAACATGAAGCTGATCCTCATCGGAGGTACTTAACCACGGATTTGTAGGCCGTCGAAGCACTTTCCTCGTCTGTATAATGTTGGTGTCTTTGATTCAGGCTCAGGCTATATGGCTTGACCTTTCGCTCATCTTGATCGTTAGACCTCTACCATACTGTCCCTACAACTCCCATATCGTTCCTCGACGCAGTATAGCTTTGATATCATGGGAGATGCCGCTGGCAGTTGGTCCTCATTGATCTGGTCCATCTCTAGCATAAAGGTGAGGACTGCTTCTCATGAAGGGTGAGCAACAAGTGTTCTTATTCTTCTTATCCTCATGGTAATCCGTAGTTAATACACAATCACGAATAGAAGACATATCAAGCAGCAGAAATTCAATCTGTTGTCGCTTCGGTTGTCATTCTAGTGGTTTCTCGTAAGGCTTCTTCAATTCAGGCCCCCCTGCTGATATAAGCCCTGTCCCAGTTGAATTGTTGGGTCGCGAAACGACCCTCTACGGTAGACGGCGCTCGCTGTCCGCCGGATCCAACTTTGTTTGTCGACATTTTGTGGCCATCTTACGGTTTGCGCGTCAATGGCACAAACAAGGTCTGTGTGATAGGTCAATAACGATATATTGTCTTTGTTAGGTTTCTCGAGATACATCAGATACCAGAATAATATGATTGAGAATAGTGATGAGGACACTAAATTGCAAAGAGCTCGTATGTTGATGACGTTGACTAAGAACGGTTGTCAATTGTAAGTACTTAAAACGGATACAGAAAACATTGTTGATAGCGCGAGTATAGGAAAACGATGACGACGACACAGCGGGAACGTAGCGACAAGGAAAAGGAAGTACAGTATAATGATATATAACAATCCGAGCGGGAAGAAAGCGGGAGGAGTAGCAAACATACCGGAAAAGAACTATAAAACAAAGTAGATGGCGGGACTTCATGACCAGCTCATTCTCAAGGAGTGGGCAATACTTGAGAGTCAGGCCACTTCGTAACAGCATTGCGGCTGATGAACTGCAGGCGGCCGTAATGGGTATTGTTCGTCGGATTGGGTGTAGATAGAGAACCAAGCGACTGAAGAGTAGTCGCGCTGGTAGTCGATTCACTGATCGGAGGGGGAAATACAGTCGCACTGAGTGAAGAGGATGAGCTCCCGCTACTTGTTGGCTCGGACTCGGTGGAGCTAGTCGGCAGCGCAGAAAGGTGGCGATGAATGGGATGATGCGCCCATTGCACTGGAATGAGCTCGATGCCACATGTCTCCCAAAGAAAGTCCCGGAGTGTCGGAACGTCGCTGGACTGTGCATCGAGGTCCTCATCCGGTACCACATCCCAGTCGTTGCCGTAAGGTGGATGAAGAGCCGCGAGGTCTAGACTTTCTGGGAGTGGTAGTATAGCGCGCACAATGAAGGAGGGAGGGTGCCTTTGAGTTATTGGAGTCGGCCAGGTAAGAGGTAGGGTCTCCAGTGGCACCGAGGTGATACTTTCTGGTATTATCGACTGAGATATGACCAACGAAGATGAAGCTGGGGTGGGAGTGGGGGAAGTTTGAGGTAATGGTGTTGGCTGTGGGCCGTTGTGCGCTTCTGTGTGGTGCTGTGCGAAAGCCACTGGATCGGCGATAAACACGAATGGCCTGCACACTTGGCATATCAGATGCCTTATGTCTCGACTGGTAGTATTAAAGGTAAGCGCAACGAAGGAGAAGACAATGCAAGAACTTACTGGACAGTCTGGATATGAGCACGGAGATTATGCAGCTGGAGACTCTTGAATCTCACGCCGCAGCCGGTCCCGAGGGGACAATAGTAGAGACCGTATCGAGGTTCATTAGATGATAATCCAGGCTGCTTCAAAGAATTAAATCACTTACCGCTCCTCCAGAGCGGCACCTTCAAGGTGGGTGAGCTGGTGCCTGTGGAGGTCGCACTCTGTCTTGAAGCTCCATTCGCACCGTTTAGCGTCGCATCTAAACTTTAGAGGAGGATTTGGAGGACCACGGCGCTGAAATAAATTCAGAGTCAGTAAATCACTCGACAGACAGTGTGAAAGAGAAACGAACAGCCATATCAACTAGGAATCTTCGAGGCGGACTTTCTTTCACAGATACAAGTTGAAGGAAGGCTTTGAAAGACGAGAGTCGAAGGTGGAAATATACCCTCAATTGGGCCTTTTCCAGCGCTGAATCTTGATCGTATACCATCTTTGTGGGAGCCGTCGATTGTTGGGAAAACAAATCAAGATAGTCACCGCTCAAGACAAATCGGGGATAAGATTTCCGTCGTCCGAGATAGTCACTGTCAAGCAAATTCGGATAGAGCACGAGGCTGGACAATGTACCCTGGTTATGTTTATTTCATGGCTAGGCCATTGGGTGCAGTGAACGGTCCGCCTTCTTGTCTGTCATGGCATGCGTACTCATTGTATAAGCCCTTCCCTTCGGCAGGTGGATAAAAAACATACTCCGAATCATATTCGGAAAACGCGGAGGAAGAATTAGATGACAAGGAATCCAGGACAGTGCCTCGCCGGAGCAGCGGTCAAGTGTCAATGCACAGTACTAGATTTCTGAACAAAAGCGTGTGCATGCATCCAGATCTGGGAAAGCTTTATTGATAAGGTTTGAGTACATCAGGCACGAGGCTCCGAAATTACGAGTAGGACGTCCTCTCAAGCAAGCTGACTTCCGAGTCGGCCTCACTGAGAAGTCGAATGACGTTACGAATTCCCGAAAGTTACGGAGAGTTCCAGTCAACTACGAAAACGGCCTTACTCTGTACCTTCTGAAGCTAACGTAGCAATGATTCAAGACAAGCTGAGTAGATTTGAATAACGTTATTGGTCGTGCTATGGTGACAGCAAGGTCGTGAAAGAGTAAAATAATTGATGACGGGGCTTGGGTGCACCCAATCCAACGGTAAAGATACAGTATGAGATCTTGCAACGGACGTCTCGACAGCTTTCGTTGTCAATCTGCCCTGGACAACGGGCTGATCGAAAGCAAGGTACGCAGGGTGAGGGAAGGAATGCGGACACTGCCACGTTGGTTCGGTACAACCCTTGTTTTTACCTCGACATCAAATACAAAAATTATTTGACTGTATTCGTCCGTACTCCAGGCTAAACGATACTTCTTGACTTGATTATGAGTCGTTTCCCAGACACCAGAGGCAAGAAACACTTACACGATGCAGGAATGAAGAGGGGTCGTCCGACCGGATCACACGAAAAATGTCAAATAGTTAGTACATGTGATTACAAGTACTTGCATGAATTATGATAGTCTATCGAGAGGAGCCAGAAAACTAAGTGGCTGCATGTATATACTCTCGGCAGAGGTATCCATCAATGCCCGTCAAACGGGATTACCTTGAGAGCAGGTCGTCGCAGGGTCGTGGACGTGGCACAGATATTCGTCTGTAGTAAGCACTGTGTTTACCTTGACTTGAACAAAAATTATTTGACTTGAATCGCCCGTGTTCCAGGCTACACAATACTCTTGCCTTGATTCGGAGAGTCGTTTCCCAGATATCCGACGCGAGAAACACGAAAGAGGAATGAAGAGGAACGTCGGTCCGAATCACGAGATCGCGTTGATGTCCATTGATGGCCAAACAACACCAGACAACGTTTCTTTCTTCTCCATCATCACCTTCGTCATTTTTGCATCCTGTTCTCTACCGCTATGGGCCAATACTGGAATATCATCAATATCGACAGGCGCGAGAGTCTTGCTCACATGGGGAAACTGGGCGAAGTCTTTTGGCGCGACTACACAGACGTAATGGCACTTTTGGCAGGCTCATGGGCGGGTTGCCGCATTATGTGTATTGGGGATTATGCAGAAGGTTGCCCGTCCAATGTCCTCACCTCTGAGGAAATCGTGGGGATCAACCGGCCGAACTTTCACGGCTTCACGTGCCGGTACAAGGAAATAAGACCTACAGGATGGGTTGATCTACGGGGAAAGGTTTTGAGGAATCTGACGAAGCATGTCTACGTCCGGCGGGATGTGGTGGTCAAAGAGCTGAAGCGGAACCACAGGGGGGATCCTGCCGATATCGGGAACATCATGCTTACGAACGTTTGTTGGTCCACCGACTCGGATTGCACGATGATGGTAGATCTTTCACAAGGCGGCTGGGCAGGAGACAGATTTGACATGGTGCCACTGAGCTCTGTGGAGGACGGCGGAGAAGAATGGGAGGATGTGACGGAAGACCAGGTCAAGCTTACTCGATTTGCTCTCCGAGGGAGGTGAATTGCAATCAAATCTATCTCTCCTCTGTGGCTCCGACCTTTTGTTATCACCCTCATCTATTGTCATACTCTCATGTGATAAATGTCCTCATTAGCCCGTTTCTTCGTAAAATGAACGCTACTGATCACTCACTTCAGATGTACGAACCAATTTGCCACGCCTTGCCGCGATTCCTTGATTGGTGCAACGACTTCGTTCACCTGCACAGGTTGTTAAGTCGGAATCAACTCATCTTGGAGATGGAGAGATCTAACGTACACGTGCGTGTGCGAGACCATCATCAGTGCCGCAACCGTAGTTTCTCTACTCGACGGAAGGATTCTGGAGGCGCATAATCTCGGAAACTTTTATCAACGAAAGAGAACAGGTGTTGTCATGTATCGATGACATCAGATCTCTTTTACGTCCTATCAGGAGCATTAACGATGGCGGAAGATGCTCTCATGTTGCGTCTACGCCTCGGAGGATATTGTGTCCCGTCGCCGTGATTACTATGACTCTGCGGGTTATCTTGAAGTCGCATCGACATTACCCCATGTCACTCATCAGTTGCGTACCATCTGTCTGTCATCACTGCGCTTATGGAACTCGGTCGTTTTGAACTTCTCCACCTATTCTGACCTCATGATTCCACACTGAAACATCATATTCAATTTTTGATGCAGCTCAAACGATATCGAGGTTACGACCTTTCCGTATCTCTGTTTAGTGGCCTTGCTAGGATTGGAGACTGCTGCACACCGGCATTTTATGGTAGAGATATCTGTGCCCCGATTTGGACTCAAATCTCTCTCTAACAACTCGTTCTTCACATTGAACCTCATTATTCGTATCTGGGCCGGACGAAGTTCATCGACACGGAGCATGGTTGACAACTTCCAATTTACTCATCAGCTCCATACTTTTCAATGCCTTGATGATGCAGATCCTTTCTCGTACTACTCCTTCCCGACGTGGTCGAACTGGGCAAGGTATTACTGTTCCAAAAATTCGAGCCCCCACAACCTTACCATTCTTCCATGCTTACCCTCCGTTGAAGTAAGCCAAGTCAGCGATGAGCTGAGTATGTCCGGGTGTTCTGTCACTTCTGTTTACAGAGTCTGGCAGATCTGAGAAAATCATGGTTGAAACCTGTTTCCCACGTCCGTTGTCCCCGAGTTCGTTAACACGGATCTGGTCATCGAGCATGAACATGTTTTCTTCAAAAACGACCTCGCGGCCATTCTGGGGGTATAACACTTGGACCTGAGCGTAGTATGTGATTATTATTTTATCAAGTTCGATTAATCCATCCCCGATCCTCATTACAGACCCTTTTCTAGCGCAGCGGGGATTATACAATCTATATAATCAAAAGACATCACAGAGCTTCGAACAGGTACCTCACGCAAGAAAAGTCTTGGTATCTGTAGCAACCCCTAGTTCGTACAATCTCTTCACCTCATTCTTATTGACCATCATGAATACCGAAACTTTCTTGAACATCTTCCCTGGAAATCTTTCCCCAACAACCCAGCATTGTTTCTCTTCGAAGTTCCCTTGAAAATCACTCGGGTTACTGCCTACCAGTGCGTATAAGCCCTCCGGTATCAGGCATCGGTGAACAGCGACGACCTTGAACGTGTGCTTTCCTCCAGTGGTGTCTTCGACGAGCAGCTCTCCCTCTCGAAGCTTCCCCTCTGTTGATTCTTCGCCCAATCCCCGCACATAACACGATTCAATGCAGGGTCCGTCACACCAATCAGCATTATTGTCCTTCGTACGCCGAACGAAGCCGACCCAGCCGCTCGTAAGGTGCGGCGACAAGAGCGCCTCAGTGATCGCTTGCTTCCATGATGGTCGCCAGCATTTTGTCCCGTTTCCAGCTTTGGGGTAGAGGAAGAACATGTGCCCTCTATATGTTATGACCATTTCATCGACCAGTGCCGTCCACGCTTCCTCCTGAGATTGTGACGCATAGTAGGTCGGTATTTCTTCTGTCCAGAGGAGATAAGACAGTCCTGCAATCTTGTCTACAGGATTCGTCGACACCCGCTTCTGCATCTCGGACAAGGCAATAAATACAGGCATACCAAGACCATCCACCCCACTGTTCTCCCGCAGCCACGACAGTTGATTCTCAATCCTCGCCCGCATTTCCTTTTCCATGATCCTGTCATCGCCTGTCTCCCCGCCAATAATCATACGATGCTGAATTTCTTGCAGTGTCCACGCCCGTCTGAACCAGCATGTATCACTCTCGAAGTCGCACGCTTTCACACTCAAAGATCGTCCTAACCCGCTGAAGTAGCACACCAATCGACCATGCGCCATGCGATAGACTCGTCCGATAGTTGGCACATCCAACTTCCATTCATCAAGATGCAGATCGTCACTCTGCTCGGACACTTGGCGCAAACAGAGAACGTCCAACCATACGTACTCTGCCCCAAGATTCAGCATCTCGATACGGATGAGGTCGAGGTTTGCATCCTTTGGCATAGGAACTGGCCATTCATACCCGTTAATGGGTGTTTGCACATCCGTGCGATCCTCTTTTTCCATCCAAGCATGCGATATTGCTGATGGATATTGGCGCGCAACCCACCATGGTGTCACCCTATTGCTGTACAGATCCCAGACGCGTCGGGGAGGCAGTAGACGACTAATTATCTTGTTGTTGGCGAGTACGTCTTGTCTCATCTGCCTGTCCCACGCTTCGCGAGTATGTAGCTGGTCTTCGATATCGGTCAAGTCGTTGTACCAGACTGGGTGGAGACGACTAAAGGCGGTGCCAAAGTCATAGTCCTGGAGGATGTAGGTGTTAAGGAGAGAGGATAGCGAGCCAATTTCCAGGGTATATGACGTGCCAAGGATATTGTTCAGTTTCCCTAAAATTCCTTCAGCACCAAGACAAGTACAGGGAGTGTCGGCAAGAGAAGATGGTATGACGGGATCTCTGCCAGTGTACGTCCGTTGATTTAAGACAGAAACAGAAGGTTCTGGCGCGCCGGCCTCTGTGAAAGAGGAGAGTGTAACCTCAGGAAGGTGCGCATGTTTCTGACGCATCTTTTCATACTGGAGGTTGTTAGTTTCTACATGGATGCTTGTGCCATTACATGCTTACATGTTTACGCTCTTGACCCATTCCATGTCCGTCATGGGTATAACGATCCCACCATTCTTTCCCATTCATGCCCATAGTTAATCAAGCCTTGGCGAAATGTGATCACGAAGATGAACGATTACAAAGTCAAGTTTACTATTGTAGCTCCTCTTGGGATCGATGTGGTGTGGTGCGTAGAGTTACTGACCGGAGGATCAAAGGGACTCGTCCTCGTGATAGGAAGAAAACGATGGTTGCTGTGCTGTCTCTTCCCCATCAAAGTGCATCAGGGCAGATATAATATATGTCAGCACAATCAGCGTATCCTCGTAGATAACATGATATGGATCAAAGGGTCATTAGTTGATTGTATAGATCTTATGAACGAACTAGTAAGGTCAGCTAGCCGCTATTTGAGGAAAGGCGAGATAGAGATCGACGGGCCACGAAATAAAATGACTCAAAAATGTTAAGGTTTCATCTCCTCCCAGAGTGTCACCGGTGATCTGAGACATCGATCAGTGCGGCCGCATGTGTTTACACAGTTGATGAAGCACTGTATCTTTTCTTGGGTGGCCAGTGATGGCGACTAGCGAGCAGCTAGTATGGCACGGCTAATGCGTCATCAGATCATCCGTTCGTGAAATTCTGAATCACATGATACAATGCGCGAATGGGTGGTTCGGATCCATGCAACCAGGAGCACACCTCTTCGAAATGTCAAGATATATAAAATAAAAATGGAAGAAGGTACATCGAAAATATCAGTGTTTACTATAAAGAGCGAACATAGTAAGCCTAATGTAATCTTCTATCATGTCTTCCCATTCCTCATAAGTCTTCGCAACGTTCAGCGGCACAACACCGAACCCATCACCCGCCACGCGCCTCTCAAAAGATCCAAACGTATCGCACACGACGGGACGTTTCGCCAAGAAATACTAGTAAGCAGCACTTTGGCAGCGTCACCCTCACGGCTCACGTATCTCTCTCGGACCTCGTCACGCCGCACATATACGCAACATACACGTGTTTCGTCCAGTTTGATTGTGCTCGGGATCCCAGATTCCGTTCGAAGATGTCTGCCGCTCTAAACTGGACTTCAGGTACTAGTGGCACCCCACGCCGCCTCTCTGTTACCACGAGTGATGTCCCCGACTAATTCCGAGACTAGTGAAGAAGATGGAGGGCTCATCAATCAGAGAAGGCCGTGCGACAACACTTTCATTGAACGATGAAGGCGATCAAAGAATCTTCTGGGTTTGCTTCGTCTATGACTGATATGGCTGCATGGCTGCTAGGGCGCTCATTCAGTGTTCTGCTGCACGGTCCAAACCCGTTTCATATAAGCTCCATGGTCCATGTATCGACGTTCTCCCACGTTTTTGGCGACCCTTGGTCCTAGGAGAATAAGTGCGAAGATGACAGTAAGCAGAATGGCGACTCAGCTGACTGCCGTTGTTCATCCCGTTCTTTCTGTAGCTCGGCTTCCATGGATGGCGGTAATGGGGATACAAGAGCTGCGACTAACCCTACGGGTCTTCTCTGGGGCGCACTCATTCATTTGCGGATGTTGTCGCTATTCTGGCTATGAATGTGTGGCTGGTCTTGTTATTAAGGTTGGGTGCAATAGTACTTCTTTTCTGAGCTTAGCAGTCTGCACAAAGCGCCATGTGACTGGTGAACAGATGCACAATCAGTAGGGTTACGTAGTAGGCTCAACGGGAACCTAATAAACTGAACCTGGTCCTCTGTTGCATCTTCCAATTCATTCTCGTCATTCTCAACCGCGCTCAGCGGCACCACTGAGCATATGTGTCCAGATAAACTTCCCGCTTCCTTGGGCTTCCGAAACCCGATACTAACAGTAGAAGGGAAGCATCTAACGAGACGGCACTAGGGCGTAGAGGGATGTCAGTTCTTTGCTTAGGGTCAGAGATGTTCTCGTAGCCTCTATAGCCGTTTCCGTCTCGGTACTTCGACCAGCAATCGACCACTATCAAAATTAGCATCACTGCATGTAAACGATATTCGACACAGCTAGTTACCTTGCCCACGAATCAAAGCCTGGAGGCGTCACGACCTCAGCGGACAGTCGACCTGGTTACCGTATCTAATGAGCGAGAAATTCAGGGCTCTTTGGGTATAAAGGCAACCCTACTCGCCAGTGATGATTCTCCAATAGCTGGTCTATTCACACACCCCCACAGACGATCACGACCTCTTCACGACTTTTCACGACAACAAATGATGCCCTACGTTAGCTCGTACGCTTCCTCCTACTACCCCGGTAGCAGCAGAAGTGTCTACCCTTCATATGGCCGCAGCTACGGAATGCCTGTCCAGCAGTACTATGGCACTCCAATGTCATACGGCAGCCCATACGGGTACTCATCATCCTACTATGGTTCATCGTATGGGTCTACACCTATGATCGTGATGCCATCGAGACGCCACCATCGTAGTCACCGCCACCATCGCTCCAGAAGCTATTATTCATACTGAAGGCGATGCAGGATAGCCGATATCAATGAATGCCGGGATGTAGTTCTGTATAGCATTTCATGATAATATACTTGATGCAAGTATGGGTCTTAAACCTGAATGAATGATCAAATTACATGCTCAGAAGAGAAGGCTCACGATTACACGATTCTAGATATTGGTACAGATTTATGCCGCATCGCCTTCTGCCACAATCTCTACAACATTACGACTTTGCCATAGTGAAAGCCCTTTCTCAAACACCTTATGGTTGACGCCGTCCGGTACAAGGCAAAAGGTAACGCCTAGAGAACCGTCACCGTTAGCACTGCATAGCAACTTCAATTAGCGCCTACCAACCTAGTTGCTCTACTTCTTTGTTTCGATACTCGTCGTCAAAGAAGAGCTTAAATCAATACTCAGTCAATTAACCGCGACGTGAACCTGATGTTGTTCATACCATTTCAGAGTAAGGTATGCCTGTCTTCTCGTGAATTCGTTTAAAGTGCGTCAGCTTTGAACCTGCCCTCAGCTTTGAGCGTCAGTGCTTAGTGAATGGTATGAAACGGACGCACCGGGATATATCTCTGCTTGATCAAAGAATTGGGCAGCTTTGAGGGGACTGGTATCCTTGTCATCATGCTTGGGCGGAACAAGAAGAAGCGAGAGGGCCTGTCTAGCTCTGTAAGAAGGGGGGATAAGTCCTGCAGAGATGATGTTGAAACTCGAGAATATTTACAGTTTGGGAGCCGAAGTTCTCGATGCCGCCACTATGATGACTTCTGCCTCCCGCAGCCGGTGAAGAATATGGGGGACATCCCGATAGAAAGAAATAGGCGAGTCATGTCTGATACAAGATCAGGACAAGATTTTAGTGCTGAAAAGACCAGATTCTCGCCTATCGAGAATTTCGTTCAGGGTATTCTTATGTCTATGCAAAGGCCCAGAAACGTGGGTATCTATCCACAGGTCCCAAAGGGTATAGCTGAAATATAATGAGAATTCGGCCATCAAATGAGCAATAAATACTGTCACACTCTAAATCAAAAGCTACGAGCTTTGGATATCTGGTAGTCATCCTGGAGGAGATGGTGACAGTTCGAGTCAGCGCAAGATCGGCAAATTCCGCGTCGCGTGATAATTTAGGGCAGGTCGATTCGCGCCCTGTTGTATTCGGATATTGCCGGCGCACGTTATTGGTCTCTCTGCGCAATCCTGACTTTTGGCTATTACTCTCTCGCTGTCGTCTGTCTTCCTGCCTCCGTCTATCAAGTAACCATAGAATATTTGGTAACAAGTATCTCCTTCAATGCAGCCGTATTCTTTGTTTTGATAATTCTCAGTGTAGTATGTAGCTTGGTCCAAACCCCTGGTTCATGCACATCCTATCACAGTTTCCTCCTCCCAGATCACAAGGTCACTCGCTCTGCCTGCATAATTAACCGTAGCGGCGGAATAACTTCATTTTTGGCTACTGTACAAGACGGAAAGTGGATGCTAAACCTTCATACATGCCACCCGCTTTCTATTGGGTGGCCTGCTCTCATGGAATATTTTCGTGGAACCATCTACAACTGATCTCAGCTGCTACCCGAATGAGCCTTGATCTCCATCGTCCCCGTGGATGGTCGCTCGTGTCCACGGAAGATTGCGAGAGTTTGCCACGTCTTTTTCGTGCCTATGGTCTATCATGATCCTCGGATTCTCCCAATTCACTCATATACATATTCCAGAAATGATCGTCTATTCAGACATCGGCTTTACCTCCAAAGACCCAGAGATATCAATCATTCAGCTTCACTTTACAATAATAAGTTAATTACGGACTGATCTTCTTCAATGCCAGTGGATACGAGTATATCGCAATGGAAACACCTTCTACATAATCAACTGAGAGCACTGAAGTCGTTTTCGGGTAACACCTTTCACTTGCATTACCCGAAACGCGAGTCAGAACTCGAGAAACTTCGTCGGAAGGAGCCGCCGGGATGAATTCATTGCGACTGGCCCCTCACCTCTTCGACTTGATCTCTGAACGTTACAGATCCCGGTCGCATTTTGTGTATTTCGTCGTCCGAATCACCGGATGCTTCCGATGACGCTACCAGCGAACATAGCTGGGCGGGATACTTTTGAAAAGTTGCCATCTGATAGCGCTATACGCAAATTCTGGGTCAGAACCACTGTCCGTGACCTCCGAGGTCTTCAAGTCTCGTCGCTTGTTCCCTTCCATCATTCCTTCCTATCGGATCGCATTCAAATCCACTTCCCTGATTTAGACACCTCGACTACGTCCTTCATCAACCTTTGTCTGGCAATTCACACTATAGGCGAAGACGGCATTTATGCGTTTTCGATGCCACGCTGCGTGTGATACTAGTATTCAGTCCTTATCTTATACGAGTAGAACTTGAGTGCGGCCCTTCTCTGTGCTTCTATCTCACACCTGTACGTAATCTTTCTCTGTGTAGAGTATATATATGGTGTACCCAGTGCGATACTGGTACACCCCTTTCCGTCTTCTTACATGTCTCCAAAAGATGTCGTTCGCGCCGCGGACGAGGCTCTTTTAGCAACTTTGGGCTATAAGCAAGAGTTCAAGCGTGCTTTTAAACCCCTTGAAGTGCGTTTCCTTCCTTCCTGCTTGGCCAGTGCATTCACCAACCTCATCACAGGTGTTTGGAATCGCATTCTCGATCATTGGTCTAGTGCCCTCAATATCTTCGGTTCTGTTCTATGCGATTCCGAACGGGGGAGGTCCAGCCATGGTTTGGGGGGTAGGTTTTCTTCAAGTCACGCAACGAGCTCCACTGATAACACGATGAAGTGGGCCACTGCTAGTATTTTTATACTATGTATTGGGCTGGCAATGGGAGAACTAGCTAGTGCTGCTCCTACTTCTGGAGGATTATACTACTGGACATATATGTTCTCGTCTCCTCGTTGGCGCAACTTGCTCTGCTGGATAGTCGGATGTGAGTCTATCTGCATACTTACCTTCGCACGGCGTACCCTAATTCAACATAGATATGAACACCATCGGATCTATATCAGGCGTAGCTTCAATTAACTGGGGATGCGCCGTTCAAGTCATGGCTGCAGCAAAGATTGGCTCTATTAACCAGAGCTTTGAACCAACGAAGGCACAGCTTTTGTGCGTTATCTTCGTTGTATTTTTGCTTTTGCACGTACCCTAATTTCAAGTCTGACAGTGGCGTATACGCAGCTATAACTCTGACTCACGTTGTGTGCTGCAGTCTGGGCACAGCTATTTTAGCAAGGCTGCAGTCTGTATACGTTATGTTCAATGTCCTGTAAGTATTCTTTCCTATTCCGTATTTACTGATAGCGCTTAATACAAAAATGTCCACAGGCTATGTCTCGGGGTTATTGTCGCGCTGCCTATCGTTACTCCGTCGGAATTCAAGAACACTGCGCACTTTGCATCGGGCGAGTTTGTCAATCGTACGTCATGTTACCTATCCGCGTAAGGCCTGTCTCATCTATATCATAGTCAATGGGTGGACGGACGGCTTCGCATTTGTATTGAGCCTTTTGGCACCGGTTTGGACTATTGGTATACTTGCATTATTACAGCTACAGCGATATAGCATGATTTATCGATCGTTTTATCGCAGGTTCATTTGATTCCACTGTTCACATAAGTGAAGAAGCATCAAATGCTACAATTGTCGTTCCTTGGGGAATCGTACTGGCGACGGGCATTGCTGGAGTGTTGGGCTGGGGTAAGTGTTTTCGCTAACCCCAATGATCTATTTACCATCCAATCAACAGCAATTAACATGGCCCTTGCTTTCTGTATGGGGAATGATATGCAGGCGATCTATAATAGCTCCCAGCCCATGGCACAAATCCTCTTCAACGGATTTGGGCAGAAAGGGACGTTGGGTATTTGGGCGGTCATTGTACTAGTACAGTGCGTCAAACACTTCCTCGCAAGCCACTGCATATCGTAATATTTCGCTTCGCAGATATATGATGGGATCCAGTATGGTAGGCTCACCTTTGGTCACGGAGAGCGTTTTATCACGTTATACTATTAGCTTCTAGCCGCCAGCAGACAGACATACGCGTTTAGCAGAGACCGAGGTATCCCTTTCATAATCGTTTCAGATTAAACGCTCATATCATATACTAGCCCTGCCATTCTCGAACTGGTTGTATCGAATGAATAGCTACACGGGAACACCGGTTAACACTGTCGTTTTCGACGCCGGTTTCGCGATATTACTGGGACTATTATCATTCGCAGGAGCGAATGCCATCAACGCCGTTTTTTCGGTATCCGTCATTTCACTATACGTTGCTTATAGTTTCCCGATCGCCGCTCGGTTTATCGGAGAGAACAACTTCAGGCCTGGCCCGTTCTCTCTCGGAATCTTTGTGAGTCCCTTCGGATCATAATTCACTATGTCTCTAAAGGTCATTGTTTATAGAGCTTTCCAATCGCATTGATAGCTGTACTGTTCATGATCTTCGCAAGCACAGTTTTCCTGTTCCCTACGACTCCGCAAACGACTGTTCAAGACATGAACTACTCCATTGTGGTCCTTGGAGGCGTGATGACTTTCTCGCTGATATGGTACTACTTCCCAAAATATGGTGGAGTTTACTGGTTCACGGGACCAGTCCACACGCTCGATTCCTTTAGTCCCGCTTCAGAGGAGATAGTCGAAAAGGATGGAGAAAAAATAGTTGCAGAGGTAGTTGTGGAATAATATCAATAATTCTGGCACTTACTAGTTGTATGGGCCATCGCTCTGCGCAGCAGATCCGAGTCCTATGTCCTTATCTCAGCCTTAATTGTCAAAATCATGTTAGAAGATGAACCCTTCTTTTGCCGTTGAGAGGAAACGCGGACCTTGCAATGCGGAGCAGTGCTTTCTGCTGGTGGGAAGACACAAAACTCGAGAAGATGAAACAACGGATGGTGCCTGGCTATGACAGAGCCTCCTTGCTTTGTCTGCATCTCCTTTCAAGCGGCATAAGAGTAAAGAGGTAATAGAAAAACATGACGGACAGCAAAGAGATACACGTCAACGAAACCTGATATCTGTCGTCACCACTGATAACATCAACAAACTGTGTCGGAGATTTGGTAAAGACTAAAAAAGGCAAATCGATCATTAGGCCCCTTGATAAGATTTTGATTGGCATTATCAGAGGTCATAAAGTAATTGTAAGCGCTTGATAATATGATTTTTGTAGATAAAGATCTATGATAAGATTATAATCTTGCTTTTTAATTAATACAACATTTTAATGTCATCGGTGATAAGATAATGTTCTTGCTTTGTCATTTATAATGTGACGTTCAATATTTTAATTTCCCATCACACTTATAAGGTATTACAATGTAAGGCGCCGACGGAAAAACTGTACACGAATGACTTGCGAGAGGCCTGGGAAGTAATGTTTGCCAAGAAAAAATATGAAAACAAGCTGTGCAAAGGCGAAAAATGCCAAAAAAAAATAGGTAAAGTGAAGGTCTATGGTCTGTGAGGCGAAAAAAATGCAAGATTAGGTGGAGGAAAGGCAGCAACAGCCTATCTGCGAGTTGTCCGAGTTGCCCTTCCTACATATGATAGATTTTGCATCCACAAAAACATATCAGCATCAATCATGTCAACAACTAGATAGTCCTTCGTCGTACGCTCTCCTCGATTGTTCGTTCTGTTCATCGCTACATCCTCAATCAATAAAGCACCTTGTATGATTGAGTAGATGGATATGATGAGAGGATCGCCCTTCATTCTGGTTCTGACCCAATAAAATCCTAGGTCATGATCTTTCTTCGTAATTGGTCCTATGGCTTCCTTGAATGGCCGAACCAGCATAAGAGGATAAACCTTTTCGTGAACGACACATTCGAAAATGAGAACAAGCTGCACAAACATTGGTCCCTGGTTGGTATCCAGAAGTACAAAGTCATAACAAGGATGATAGTTGAAGCTGGGCGAACATCGTAGTATGTCGGTTGTGAAACTCCAATCAACAACACTGGAGTAGTTGACTTTGATCATTCCATATAGCGATATCTGAAACAGAAGTATTAGAGAAAGTGTGATGTAACAAACTAAAAATGGCGCAATCCTGATCTTGACACTTAAAGCCGTCCAATTCTGCAGGGACACCATTGTCTGAAGGGAGCTCTTCAGGGTGAGACTCGAAATGCTTCTTCATATGCGAAGATAGACGGTTTAGAAAATCACAGAAATCGGAATTATCCACTGCCTTGGCCTCGACTTCTGCAATTGATAATTTACCACCCCCTTTTCCGCGGCCCCCATGCAATGAAGCGGTAGCAGCATAATCTGCCTCGCTGCTGGTAGACGATGTGGGAGCCAACTCATCTTCGTTTGAGTCTCCAGTCTCGCCTTCATCATCTTCATCTCCCTCCTTCTCGATTTTGTCATGGTGATTGACTTGTTGTCGGATGTATGTCATGGCGTTGTACCAGTCATCAACTCGAAGAATCTAGACAAACATAATTATAGATATGTATTAAAAAATAGAAAGTAGATCAGTTACAGACCTGTTCATCAACATTCTTGAAGTTTGTATGGTGCTGGTACGACTCCTTGAAGGAACCATGCATGCTTTCATTGGGTTTTGTATTGTAGTTCAACGTGACGCCTTTTGCTTCGATGTCATCGAAGAGATGTTGGTGGGAATGAGCCTTCGGAAAATTCCAGTGCTTGAGCTTCTTTTCTTTTGGGATTGTGTCGGTGCAGGTAAGAGTCTGCCGCATTGCCTTATACTTGTTTCGTGCAGCTTTCTCATACTCCTAATGTACAATGAACAGCTATTTATTAGAGCTTAACATTGCAAAGACATACCTCAATTACACTTGCAAATATTGGTGTCCTCGCCTGTCCATCTCGAAGAGTATCAGATGTGTGGAGAGTAAGACTAGCGTAAACATCCAACTCCATGTAGACACGCAATGCTCGAAGAAGAATATACCCAATAGGATCATTCGCTGCCATGAAAATGGCATGTGCAATAAAGATCAGCTGCTAAGAGAGGGTCAGCCAAAAAAGAACAACTGGATATCTGGATGGGATTATACTTTTGAAAGCGCCTCATATTTTCGTCCATCGGTGAACGTCACATTCATAAATCCTTGCTTGAAATGATACAAATCTTTCCAAGAAGGAAAGGCTTGCAATCTGTGCGAGTCATGAATTTATAACTTCATAGGGCATTGTTCAACGTACAGTTCGTCCGCCAGTTGGGCGTAGGAGGACCTTAGTTTGATCATTCTCTTCTTGATCTCCTCGAGGAGATGATCCGCAAAAAGCCCATTATTGAACGCATGCAATCGATCAAATGAGAGTGCCTGATAGATGTCGCAACACATGATATCCCAAAAAGTGTTCTGACAAATTTCTATTAAGAATATAGATACAATAGTGATGAGAAAAGACGCACTTTGATGAAACGCAGGCTGAACTTCTGAAGAAACGTGTTACGGGCAGTAGTGCCTCTTATTTTCTTTGCCTCCTCATAAATCTCTTGCGCCTCGGCCGAAGTTCATAGTTCGTATGTTTCATTGACACGATACTGTTTTTCGAATGGAACCATGCATATATTACAAGGAAAATATGCATTGCATCCCCGAGTCAAGGCCATCATGCATCTAATAGGATGTTGGTACAGTGTAAATATGTATATTGACAGACGTACTGCTCTTCGTAATCTGCAGACAAGATCATGATAGTCGGAAACAAGTATAACTCTGCTGCTCCAGCAGCTTGTACCCAAGCACCAAATTTCGACTTCTCCTTGATTGGCGAAAGGATGAATTCGAATGCTTTGTGCCAGACGGCCCTCTTGAAATCAGTGTAGTAAGACTTTCCTGTATGTTGGGCTTCCTCCTTGACCTGATGGACACGGCATGAGTAAATTTAAAGGACGATACAGAATTAGACTTACAATCGGTAGCCAACCAATGACACACCCCCCTCCGACGCCTTGACCGTTACGAATATGGGAAGGAAGATTTCCCAATCTAACAATGATGGGATAGCCTTGAACCGTGCCAAACGAGGAAAGCCACGTCTTGTCGGCATATATGATATAGCAAATCGGTTTTCCGCCGTCGGGAAGAGTGGTCTGTTTGTGAAATAGTTATATGGTATTATGTAAATGATTATGGACACAAAAGACTAACCTGGATTTCCCAAAACATATTACCAGTGTGGGGCTCCATATAAAATCGCTGAGACGTACTGCCGTTGACTTTGAACAGTCGTTGAGCACCCCAGTTGAGATAAGGAGCGAGGAGAGGATCTTGAAGTATATCCAACGTCCAAGACCATAAATCTCTATGGTATACAGTGAATTCGTAGGATTGGCCTTGCAATGGCACAGTGAATGTTGAAGACTCAAACTATGTCAAAGGTCAGGCGTTAAAATTCGAGTCAGAACGAATAGCAATACAAACAGATGTACGAAGGTGCGCGGCTTTTTTCCACATAGCAATTAGTTCCTGATGGTTTCGAAATGAAGGTACTTGGCCCCCTCGTTTGATCATCATCGTTAGAAGAGCATCAATGTCGCCTTGGTTGATAGCCGACTCTAAAATCCATTCTGTGAGTTCGAAATCGTCTCGTGAGCTGAACGGGCTCCAGGGTTTATCTTCCAATGTGATTGTTGACCTTGATCCTGTTTGTGCTTGAAATTCTTCAACTTTATCGAGTCTAGGTTGTCGACCACTGTGGGGATGATACTCCGTACGGATATAGTCCGTAGGAGGTTCTGGTTCACTAGAGGATGCCATTTCAGGCGGAAAAGGCGGGGCATCTCCCATGTCATCGGAATCTTCTGAGAGGCCTAGTCAGACCGATAGTAAGAAGCAGAAAACCTGAAGTAGACATACCAGTTGCTAGTGGTTGAGCCTGTTCCCAACACCTCTGCGAGGTAGTAGTGCCAGGAGAGGAAGGCAATGCCGAGAGGGAATTGAAACGAGGAGGTAATGCTGGAGAAGGATTAACGCCAAAGTTTGTCGGAAGACCTGTACAACATACATATGAATTGTTCTCCATACTGAGCTCTGCACTGGGCGCTTTGTTGACGTTCTTGTATCTTTCGAGAGCAAGACCTTTCATGCGGTATAAATCCTCGAGCGCGGAAAGTGCCTTGGCAATGGGGACAGATTTTCTGTTCGCTCTCCTTTACCTTGGGCATAGCTCTGTTAAAATTGGAAAATAGGTATTACTAGTCAGTAAAGTTCTGGCACAAAGGAAAGAACGAACAGGAAATATTAATTAAATCTATCCAACAACCCAGGATGTAGCCAGTCGGAACAGTATACACATCGCGTGTAACTGTTCCCAGACCCGCCAATACACGTCTCATGTATCAGTCGTTACGCATAACACATCTCGTGTTATGTGGTCTGTTCTAGCTAGTCCGAGGTTGAGATAAGTTATTGATGTTGCTGAAGCTGTCGAACTTTCATTTGAACAAAAGGCAAAGACAAACGATAAGGACAAGTAGAAAAAAACTCCGAATTCTGACTAACTGTCAATCATGTGACTTTGAATTGGCCGACTATTATTATTATTTAAGTCCTCATGCTACTGTCCTTTCTCATTGTGTGCTTTGTCTAGAAAACTACAAAACATGTTGTATGTAATGTATACAATGATACATCTTTTAATTGAAGAAATTTTTCGAAATCCAGCAAAGAAATACCACCAAAAAACTCAAAGTATTATTATTATATTGAAAATATCACACAATTGAATGAAAGCGGCATGCAATTTCTATGCTACACTAAACAGGCATGTTCTACACAACACTACATAGGTGGGGCTCGAGAACGAAGATTCCGGCCTCTCGGTGCACTCTGCACACTCTCAGTAGCCTTCTTCTTCCCTCCCTGACATTTACTACCCCATTTACCCCCTCTGCCCCAGGTTCCTCCACAAGTTCCCATGCTACCCTGGGTTCCATTGTGAATGACCATGCGACCACCATTCAGGGCTTCTTGTACAGCCATGCTGCCTGCAGCTTCGTTTTCTACTGGTTCGGTGGCCTGAGTGTCAATGCCTGGAAGCATGAATGTCACAGTTTTGGTGCGCGTCGCAAGCTCTTGGAGCCGAGCTGTTTCCGCTGTGACTGTGATGGATTCCATAGGCGTGTTAGGAGGAGTACCGTTAGCCATGATCTCGTCCTTGTCTTCATCCTCATCGATGTCACTGATGTTGTCGTCATCGTCGTTGAAGATGTTGTCGTTGTCATCATTGTCATCATCAGAACCAATGTCTACATAGTTTGAGGTGAGGGAAGCGCCCACAGTTATGGTAGGGGCCCTCAAAGTCAGCTGAGGGGCCAGAAATGTGGTGTTGGCAGCGGTGTCTTCCTCTGAAGAGGCGACTTCTGTCTCCCTATCTACCTCGGTTTCATACAGCCCTCTGACAATGGCCTCCTCCTCTTCATCTGAGGCCTCCTGAAGGGATGCGATGGCTAATCCCCTCATATTCCTCTTGGGCAAGAAGAGGTTTTTATTAAAGAACTCAAGGGTTCTCTTTGTCGAGGAGAGGCTCAATGTTGCCTCTATGGTTCTGATGTAGAACCGACAATCGGCAGCATAGGGTATTTTGGTGGATTCTCCTATTTCAGTGAATGTGTTGTCCCTGCTCAAAAGATATCGGGCCTGTCAAACAACCGTTGTCAGCGGAGAGTAATTTTTATTTTGGTTTCATACTTACGATAACGGTGGCATATGCAATTGCCCCAGGGGTGATCGCAGTTTTCTCCCAAAGGACGGCGTTCGTTGATCGGGTTTTTTTGCCTGTAGTAAGAGAGGATGGCCCCAGGAGGACGTGGCTCAGGACCTGAAACAGTGTTAACATAATATTATGCATATGAAAGATAGATATTTTCTTACCTTCACCAGAGTGGGAGACCGAAAGAGAGCTGGCCCTTGCTTGCGGCCTTGTCCAGGAGGAAAGAGAAGTTTGGGGCACTGAGCATATCTTTGTCTAATGCTGTCATAGCCAAGCAAGGTCAAGCAGAGCTGGTCGGTACTCTGATCATGTCCATTGGCGAAGGCTGTGATGGGGACAATGCCCTCAAAGATGATGTTGGCAGATTTCTTCATGTTGAAGACACTGGTGGATCGAAGAGAAGAAGCGGCATCTTTCATCTGTGAAAAAGATTAGCTTCTGGCGCTGTGATAGGAAAGAAACGGAACACACCACCATGGTCAAGTGAGTATAATCAGACTTAATGAGGTCATGGTACTTTTCAGGGACCTCCTGGTAAAGAGCTTCGACAATGTGCAGAAGGTCTAACCTACTTTCCGCTTGTCTTTTCTTCACAGTGAAGTTGTCGATTGCGGCCTGAGCTTCCTTCGGTAGAGCGTACCACTCGGCAAGTTTAGCGCGAAGAAGGTCCAATTCCTCCTGGCATTGGGTTCTGTCAAAACCAAAGACGGGGAGCTTGTCCCACCAGAGGTAGCAAAAGATAACGAGACTCCGCCCATCCCTCTGAAGCCTCTTGACGTCCTTGGTGTCGAGGATACTTTCATCGTCGTCGTCCGTTACTTGTTCCGGAGCCACCGCCTTGGCTTTACCCTGGGGCATGTGCGTCGCCTTCAGGGTTCGGTTTTCTTCCAGGAGGGCCTGGTTCTGCAGCTGAAGGTTCTTCATAGCATATGGGGCGGTGTTAAATCAGATGAAGACGAGTTTCTGTGAAAGAGCCTTACTTCGACAAGTTCTTCACTGGAGAAATTGCTGCTGTTTAGGTTCTCAGCGGCAGATAGTACTGGGGGTGCAGACATGTTAAAAGCTGGTTTGTTTGTGGACGAGGTGAAAAAATTTGACAGAAAGAACAAACTGCCAAACTGCAATTGGCACGTGCCAGTGCCACTAAGTCCGTAGAATTAACGCAGTGAGGACAGACTTTTCTGCAGAGAATGTTGTGCCAGTCGCCTTTAATGTCAGTATGGACGATGAGGTATCGGGGTCTGGACTAATGGACTATGACTGAGTTGTTTAGCGGAAGCACCTCTGAATTAGGGTCGTTCTCTCACCTTGATTTGTTCCGTCGAATCATAGAATCCATTGAGACCACGAGGGATACTACGATGCTACATCTGCAAAGTACAATCCTTTGTCCAGTACCGCAGCATTCATGTGGGCAGCTGACCATACATTCGTCATTTCGTGGTTGTAAGATTTGACTTGCCGAACATATAAAGAAGGCCGCATCCAGATAGTATGAACGAGGCCTTGGTATGTCCGAGAATGAAGAAATGATGTCATGAGAGTGGGTTGAACGAGCGTTGAGTCAACAAGCACCGTGACAATGCCGCCGATGATATAGATACAAGGATAAATACATGTCATTCGTAAGCCAGCTTCTGAAATACCTTCGAGATCGAGCATCAGCACCACAAGCAGCAACAGATCCAGATGAAGTACCTACCCGAAGATTCCATGTCTTAAATCTCGGATCAACTCAGAACTCATACCTTCCCCTACTTCACAAAAGTTCTTCTTTGAATTTGGCACTCCAGACATCTATACAGGCAGAATCCCCGAAATGCTGGTTCTTCGGAACGCATTCTCTTTGTTGCTTTCATAGTACTGACATAGGACCATGAAAGCATAGGGAGAAAGAGAAGAAGACTATAAGGATCATGAAGAAATGAGAAGATGTAGCGGTTTCGATGTGGAGGAAACGATCAAAGCTTAGTGAAGGCTCTGGATCTGGGAGTAACTGTCATTGATGGTGCTAATTGAGAGGCAAGTTGCGTATGTTGCGTTACAATTAGATTTGTATGGGATTCGCTAGAATTCATGATGGCTTGACTAGGATCTGTGAACCCTGTCAGAATCAAGGAAAGAAATATTCTGAGCATGCTTTTACCTACGATGTACAGCATTAGAATGAAATGTAACAAACCAGCACCCGAAGGCCCCTGCAGAGCAAGACAAACCCACCATTATCCATTAACCGAGCGCATTGCCTCACCATGACTGCGAGCATGGTGTGAAGGAATCACCTGGGAAGCTGAAGATATCCCTCTGACGTCATGTCAGAGGGTAGGAAGTATCTCGCATCGCGCAAAACACCATAGTCGCATTAACATCTCGTTAATGCGTTTTGAGGATGGAGGAAGAGAGAGATTGAGGATGTAGAAAGAGAGAGAGAGCATACATAGAAGTAACTGAGTGAGTGATCGATGACCGTTCAATATGGAAGGTGGCTGACTAAGTTTCACCAAATTGGGGTCATAGACCGTGATTCAATACTCTCCTCTCTATGACTCTCTTCCCTAATGGTAAGTCCCTCACTTAGACTTTCTACTAGCCAGAATTAACTTAATTTCAGAACAGAAACATTCTACATACACCCAACTGCACCTAAACAAACTACGAGAGTATTTTGCTTTTGGTTGGCTGACACACGAGACGTGTGTTGGTTGGCGCAGATGATAATTGTACGCGACGTACTATTATCTTGTTAACGACACTGACCTCCTGCTGGATTTCTGTCTTCCTTTTGGCGAATTTTTGTCCTTCGACAACTATGGCAATGCAATCATCTCATGCCTTTCAGCTACAAGATCTTTTGAGTAATGCTGGCGACTGCAAGGATGGCAGTAAGGGCATATTTTTTTTCTGATAGCTAACCCCTGAACTTGCCTGTAGAAACATTATCTGTCAACAATGGATGCATTGGCACCTATATTGAAGAACACAAAATCTTTATCACTACGCCGAATGGTTCTTTCATCCCTAGCCCTCCAAGTACCACAGAAATATCATTACATGAGGATGGTCACTTTGGTCACCATGACCCAACTCGTGCTCCCCAATTTTTTAACCCAAAATTTTGTCATTTCCCTGTCATTCCATGTCGCCCAGGTCCCAACAACGACACACATCCGTATTGCAATTGGCTGGACACAATTTGGTATGACGTCGTTGATGCTGATATCGTTCATTCGACTGGATATCTTACCCATATCGGCCTACTCAGTCGGGACGTACATTCTCGGTTCCAGCGTGCCTTCGATTATATCAACGAGCGCTCTTCTGCTGGTCATAGCCCGAAACGGTTTTCAGAAGAGTTTGATGGTTTTTTGGGCCTTTGGTGTGCACGTCTCGAGGCGTTAGTAAATTGAACAAGGTCTGTAATGACAGATTCTATGAGCATTCGTGTGCAGGTGGCAGTGATGCAAAGCTATTGGCTTGAGTTGGTCGCTGGACTGGATTATATGGAGTGCTATCAACCGGTGATGAATGGCAAAGCTCGACGAGACAATGCCCCCAATTCCAGTCATCTGATGGGCACTTTCACCATCAATCTCGACGTAGCTGAGCAGCATATCAGAGCTGGAATTCCCATGTACCTTGTTCGACCCGTGGATCAGTTTAGCAATCAGGTCATTCTCAAGGCAGAGAAACCTGTGGTTTTCCCTCTCAATACCTCTCTTCCTTCCCCTCCATTCCCTGTTGTTTTCAAGGGGGACCCATCCCATCCTCAGAAATTCCACGCAATGCACCGTTTCACACAAATCTTCAATACTTATCGAAATCCATTTAACTTCGTCACTGTCTCTCAGTCTCCTGTTGTGCATGCTGAGCACACCCAACCTGCGGCTTCCGGTTCTTCGTCTGTCTCTGCCACATCTGATCATCCAACACGCAATCAGAGAGGAAAGGGGAGAGCACTTGGGCCTCTTGCTAGTGCTCAGGCATCCTGAAAGAAAAAAAATAGTAAGATATCAATACGCAATAACTCTCATTTTCTAATCATCAGCCATTTGTTTAGAAACAGACAATCAACAACGAGACAAGTTTACGAACCTTGTTGGAACATATGCTCCTCCTCCAATACCTGCATGGGCGGATGCCATTAACAATATCGACAAATTCTCCGAACACTCTCAAGAACGCGAGGAATGTAGTAGGCTTGCCCAAAGCCAAAGCAATAAAGAAGGCGCAATTGCACCAAGCCAGGATAAAGGCTATGTCTTTCCGGATCCTGCCTTACTTGTATATGCTTCTGCTGCTCGGCAGAGTTCGTTCTTTCGTCAGTGGGATCATTGTCAAGATGCTCTCATATACCGTATTACGTCGTCTTCTTCAAATGCCAAACCACTTCGACCGCAACTCTGGCATGAGCTACTTGCTATGGTGTTCAAGTCAGGGAATGCACAGGGTACGAAAGCTCATGATCTCATGACTCAGGCGTTGGGCTCTGCCCTTGAAGCCCCCGGTTCAAGGATCACTACTCTACAAGCTCCTGCACCTGTCTGCGACCAACCACTTGACGTCGAGAAAGGAACATATCTTGTATGGGAGCTTTGTGAGCTCAACTTTCATCAAGAACTTCTTTCACTTGATACGCACCTCACACATCCAGATTTGTCAGCAAAAGAAGAAGATATCATTAACTTTCGACTTGGACGCCAAGAACAAATCATGAGTCTTTTCTCCGATGGGTCGTTGGTTCCGTCGACATCGACTTCAACAAACCGTCTCGCACTGGGTACTTGGCCGGAACGATTCGAAGCATTAAAATCATTCAGAGATGTGATGCGAGCCTGGGATATCCCTCTCTCATTTGCGGCCAAAGGCCATCTGGGTCTGTTGGGATCTGCAGCATCTTTGAAGACTGAGGCAGCCTTGGCAGCGCATTATGCGCAAACATTTTTTGATGTCTTTGGACGGCCGCCCGTACTTCCTCATTTACGACCATCAGGAGGGATGTCTTGACAATTTAGAGCCTTGCAGACGGTTGGATCAGAAAGCAATTTTTTATCTCGCATTGATTTTTTTGATCTTTATTATTTACAGTGTCAATCTAAATGAATTTTTATGTCCCTCCCTCTTTCGTGTGCTTTTCCAGGCATCAAGATGAGCGCGTGAAGTTATCTTGATGCGTAGGTCATCGGGTGGGCCGGATTTGCCCAATCCATGGTATAAATAGGCGTACATCGCGAGAAACGACACTGACTGCTCTTGTCACTCAACTACTACATTCTTACACGCCCTCCTCTTCTATATTGCTATGCAATACTACTATTTGTGCAGTCTTCAATGACGGGATCCTTTTTTTGGCGACGCTCAGCAGATATACAGTTGTTCATCGTCTTTGCAAGACATTTTTCCAGTGAGGGTGCTTCTCGAGGCCGAGACGAGATATGCGAATATCCTGGCACAAAACCGAGTCGAAAAACTCTCTATTTTGTGAGTTATTTTTATTCAGTCTTTCGAGTGATTAATCTTCGTAGTTGTGGCTGGCATCGCTCCCTCGAATACCCAGATGAACACTACACGATACGAGGCTATGATCGTGCGGGATGGATGGTCGTAACATTGGAGATGAAGGCAGGGAATGCGGGGAGGTGGTTTGAATATGGGCCTCGCCAACGGAGGCGGTGGTTGCGCAATGCAAGGAATGGGCGTCCCTTGGCGTCCAAGCACTTCTTCAGACATAGGGAGCATGTGGAGGTAAGTTATTGCTACCTTCTCTTTCGAGTATGACTGACATATTTTACAGGTGATTTAGACTTCAGGGCTGAAAAATTTGTTATATAAACTCATGTACGCTACAATCACTAGGCTTGGGGAATTTGGGATCATGTATCTTGTCTATCGGCAGCTGTGAGTAGGCCTCGCCATCTTTGTTGCCTTCGGATGCTAAAAGAGCCATAGCTCGACATACTGACCCTTCGGTCACAATGGATCAGTATTGCAATCGTAAGTCTTCCAATTGATTGACGAAATAGTACCTCGATAATGCATCAACAGGAAGTCCCGGTTGAAGACTTGTTTGTTGGATATATGATTGCCCAGCCTTGGTACGTGTCTTCTCTGTCCGAGGATGTTCAATATCTGTGTGTTGTTTTAGTAAACCTGAAATGATGCGTCGTTGACAAACTGAAGATAGATTCAAATGGGTAATAATAATGATTATTTACATGTTCGTTCTACCTACTTACGCTGGTTGGATATACTATTACATACAAAAGTACTCCTTATTATATTGATGTAAAATGCACAATGAAAAACAAGCGTTGTATTAATGTCCTCCCTTTAAATTGCTGCGAAATTAAGGTAGTTTGCAGCCAGTAAAGCATAGATACATGTTGAACTCCGGCAACTCTATATTCCTTCCGTATATATTAACTCAGGTCGCCTATAATACTAAGGCATATTAGTGTAATGGCTATATTGTCATTGTAAAATATAGGGTCACTGGTTCGATTCCCGCTTAATTCACTCCCTTGATTAATCTGACTACTAACTAATTTGAAATATATTCAATAACCCAAATGTCTGGTGCTGGTAGCTGGATTCTAATCTTTTGCCGAGATTTCCCGAACATTATCATCCGATTATAATCTCTTGACGGTTTCCGATCGGACGTCTATTATAATCAGAAAATAATGCCTTAAAAGGTGATTTAAAGGTAACAAATAATCTGGGTAACCGACAATCCAAGGTCATTATTATCTACATTGTTATCTATTACGATCTGTCTTCTAATCTCGCTTAAAATACCCTTGTCATACGGTCATTATAGCTTAGTAATGCTGTCATAATACTGTCTTAATGACATTAAAATCGCTGACTCTTTTCTTAAAATACCTTATCAGGTGCCTCGGCCCATTATGGCATTTTAGGCATTATTATGTATTATAATGTTAAAAAAGGCAAATACAGAATCTCCGACATGATCAATACTTCGGCAAGCAGGGGGGCCGACCTATAGATATGCATCGGTATCAAATGTATGACCAAAAGAAGACTTTTGACGGAAGGACCGTGAAGCGAGTGTAGCATATATCGGGGCGGGCAGCTATTGATGGTACAATACGCAGCTGGCTTGGAAGTAGATAATCACACTCAATGAAAATGAATCCTGGAGTAGAAGGACACTAAGTATGTGAGAAAATACAATAAAGACGGGCACCCTTAGGAAGAAGAGGATACCACTAGTATCCAAGGATACACGAACGGAGAAAAGAAAATAATGGGCCGAAGAAACCGAAAGTGGAAACTGCCGCAACGAATAGAAAATGCAAAAGTTCGGCAATAGCCGCAATCAATTTCGCGCGGGATTTTGTAGATACATAACAACCGAGATAGGTGTATACATTCGGAACATCTATCACTGCTAAAAGGGACAGAAGTTGAATACTCACATGCAGGCGCCAGAAAAACCCGCATCAATCTCCGAAAGTGATACATGCATTCAATATAAAAGAGTAAGGGAATGATTGTGAGAAAATGCGTTTCGGCAAAGGTTCGGCATACCTTTTTCGGACCAAAACGCGGTTCAGATGCGAGAATTACCGGCAGACCAGTCTTGACCACCTTCCACCATGTTGTCCGGTGTGCTCTCTTTACCTCCAGAAATTCTTACTCAATGCATGGAATACTTGGACTACTGGTCATTGCTGCAATGCACACAGGTGTGTGCTCTTTTGGCGTAGTCGTCGTCGGGGCCGCGCCACTCAATTTGGGCTCATAAGGTCTGCAGAGCATTCAAGAACATTGTCGACGGCTCGCTGGCCCTTCAGTACACGATTGAACTCGCTATGGACAGTATGGAAGATGGCAAAAGTTTCCACCTTCTAAACGCCGACCGACTGGGACGTCTTCGTGAACTTCGACTGGCCTGGGCGAATCTGAATTGGAAGAAATTTACGAGCATTTCATTCCGCGGGGAATGTAGCGCCTACGAACTTGTCGCTGGCGTCTTCGTCAAGATGTTCTTTGGAGGGGAATTTGTCCTGACGCGGCTTCCTTCGTCGACGCGACCTGATGTGGATCAAGTAGAGCTGCCAGACCAGGATATGTTAGTAAAGGATTTTGCCATGGATCCAAGTCAGGACTTGCTGGCTATGCTCGTAGATGATGCTTCGTTCGTAATGCTTCTCATTGTTTTCTTTGTATGAGGCTGAATCATCGACAGACCTCCTTCCTACACCACAAGCCGTATTCTCACCATGCATTTACGTTCACTATCAACACTTCATGACCACCTTGAGGCGGAAGAACCTCAGATAAAAATCTCCATACTCCCGGGAGAAACGTGGGCCAACCTTGTGGGCGTTTGTACCATCCAGGTGGCGCAGGATTCTCTGGCTCTCTTCATCCGCCAGCCCGTTAAAGGGTCACATTTGTACATCTGGAACTGGAAGACTGGACGACTTCTAATCGTACGTGATACTCTCTTTGCAACGTCTCTTCTCACACATTTTCTAGAATCACGACGATGATTCTGGATTGCCTAAGAGCGTGTACCATTTCGGCTTCGTCACCAGGAGTACTTACATTCTCACGACAACCCGGGAAGACGGCTATATCCACTTAATGGAGGTCTCTGGGGAACTTGGATATAGGCCTATCGTCGTACTATGCCTGCCGCAAATCATGAACAATGTTCAGGTCGATGCAGTCATCACACATTCAGGCCCTATCACCGCTTCACCCACTGACGGCGAACAGTTCATTGCTACTCAAGAGCGGCGGATACATACATTCACCGTCATGTACGGGTTCCTGGATCCTACTCGGGAGGCGGCAACATACACGCTGTTTGTCCGAAATGAAACATTCTTGCGATACATATCGGACTATGAAGACAGAAAGATGACTCTTTTGAGCTACATCATGTGGAAGAACTGGGGTCCCGGACAGACGCGTATGTTATTGAATGAAGGGTCTTTCAATTGGATGCGGTGCGTCGCTTGTCCGAACCCTGACTTTCGCACGGCTGACAACGTAAACATAGCTATGCCCACGGACAAAGGGTTGTCTGCCCTGCTCTTCCGGGGAGGAACATAGTGCAGGTTTTGGACTTCAACGTCCATCCATCATGTCCTCGCCTGCAGACTACGTTCCACCTTACGCGAGGGCGTCTTATTACTGGTTCGACTACGTTGGATCGGGCGCACACATTCAGGGAAAAAATACGGACCACTCTGCCATTCTATTCTACTTCGCGGGAGATGGAGAAGGAGTATTCGGGGTTTATGATCGATGAGCAGAGGATCATTGCTTTGAAGGTGCCAGCGTCAATAGTTTTCAACATCTCGCACAAGGCTAATGCTCTCGCAGATGCATGGAGACGTCGATGAAAGCACCGAGCTTGAATCCGTCGACGTGTTCTCCTTCTGATTTGGAGATCCAAGACTGTTACGGACAATATCGTACGCGGCCCGTCATTTGTCAAAGAATATACAATGAGATTACAGCTCTGCCTGCTAACTCCAGTTGTAGTCATGATTATACGACACTTCAGTCTGCAAGCAGTCAACAAGCAAAGCAAATGTAAATGTGAGCAGGCCGACCACTATAGAGCCTGGTATGTGTGACCTGTCCGAAGTCGTGGCCCTCCTGTTTTGGTATCACCTTATGCTCCTTTCGTCTCGTGGACTGGCCCTCCTTAATCCTTCCTCTCATCGAGTTATTCATAGCACGATCCACAGTCTGATGCTGATATACTGCGGCCCGAGTCGCAGGCATAAGTTGACTATGCGCGGCCCGCTTTACATCATAAACCAGAAGCTAATCCGCCTACCACCCTACTCAATTCTATCGAACTTCGGGATTATGAATTTGTGTGGACTGCCGCATGGCTATCCATTTCTTCTACTCCACAGTCCTTTTCCTTGCAGAGTGTTGGCAGGCTGTCTTTGAGAAGCATCCATTAATCTTGTCGGCGAAATTGCTCCTCTACTTTGTCATACAATGTCGTGCGTGGCCGACTTCTCTCGCTTTTATTGTGTCGCGTTTCATCTATCTAGTCGATGACATGATGTCAAGCGACTGGTAGAATGATGCAGTTACTCGCTCAGGGATTTCGATATTGTAATCCTGCCAATGACACGACGTCGTGGTGATTCTTTGAAAACATTACGCTACCTGGCGGAAGGTGTGTGTCACAATACGGTTCTCGATATATCTTTAGAGAAATGACTTTCATAATGGAAAAATGGACGAGAGTGCGGCTTAGAATGCCCCATTGACCAATTCCGCAGCCTTTTCGCTTCTTGGCTTGATTACACAATTGAACGGCAACGTATCACTAACAAAACAAGTTTGCATTCATTATCTGATAATAATCCAGACATCGTGACATACCTGAGAACGCCTGCTACTTGACCCGGGACAGGCTCCTGAAGGACCCCATTCTTATCCATGGCTTTTGTGATGTTGAACACGGCCAGCAGTCTTGCCATAGCAATGAAAACAGACGCCTCTGCGAGAAGACGTCCCGGGCATATCCGCCGGCCAAACCCAAATATCAGCTCCCGAGGGTCCAGTTGAGGCGATGGGCCCATGAAACGTGTAGGATCGAAAACTTCGGGATCAGGGTAGAATTCAGCGTCGCGAGACATTTGCCTTGCAAGAGGGAATTGAGAATTGTGCGTAGTGGAATATGCGAGACTCACCATATGTTGTAGATAACTATTGATCCTTTCGGGATGAAATAACCGTCGTATGTATCGTCTTCCATTGCCCGGTGAGGGAAGCCTGGAAAATTTCAGTCGATGCTCGAAACTAGAGGGTCAAACGCACCACTCGGTACGGCGGAATGCCACCTGAAAAGTTCATGAAGCACGACAAGTGTGTAAGGAAGCCGGCCTTTGTCTCGATCATCAAGAGAAGGCAATCGTTCACCACCAGTAACCGAATCGATCTCAGCCTGAGCGCGAGCTTGTATTCCAGGGAACATAGCCATGGCTTTGAAGAATGTCTTGATAGAAATAACGCTCTGGCTGCGACTTCAATAGAATTCATACCAGGAGACTGAATGACAGACCGTATCAAATCCAGCTATAAAACTGATGTCAGTCGTTCAAGTTTGTGACATTCGGATAGCCCGACAAAATCGACTCGCCTCCGTACATTGTTGCTGCAGTCCATTTAATGGAAATTTCATCCTCTCCATCTTCAAGACTTGAGGATACGTAGGAATATTCTGCAGCCCCGTGAGCCTAGCACGAAGTATCAACTCCTAGCCATGGGAGATCAGGAAGAAAGACGGACTATCTGATCCTTCACCCAATTGAAAGGCTGGTTCGCGATATCTTCGGCATCCGCAGTCCATTCCTTGGCGAGCCTTTTAAATTCCAAACCTGGGATCCAATCAGGTAAGTGGCGCACTGAAGTCGTGATTATCATAATGAATAAGAAAGAATATGTTGCACGCACGCGCGGGGAATTTGTTCACCCAGAACTTCGGAGACGCCATTTGCACAAACTCTTCAGTGATCCGCCTGCATTTGAAGACCAGAGGGTCGTCTTTGCTCATTGTGTAGCCATATGCGATGCGCAGAGCAATTGATGCGACGTCACTGTCGACAGAATGAATATCAAGAGAGTGGATTTAAACTGAATAAGATAGTCAACTCTTGAATATGCTCAATCCAATGATCTGGATCTCTCTGAATGTCCTTCAAGAATTTACGGGTCTGCTCATCTTCTATGTGGTAAAATCGCTGGAAGTTTTCCATCGTTCCGAGGATCTTGTGGAATAGCTTTCGTTGTGCACGGAATGCAGATCCGTACCCAAGAACGAGAATTAAGTTGCTCCATCCCGAAATGACATGCATAGGCATTGGAGGCCTATCCGAATAGTTAGCTATAGAACGGCATATTGAGGTTGCGTCGAGTCAGATGAAGGAGTAAGTGAGCGTACCAGAACGATTGTTGAGCAGTTCCTTGGCGACACTATATGAGTTTAAGACGATGATTGTCTGTCCTAGCACAACCGCTGAAGATATTCTTCCTGATATATTCATGAAAATTTTGCGAAATTTCAAGAGGGCAATGATACCCACCGTATCTTTTCCCCCATTCTGCCCAAGTTTCCCATTCACGCTCCTTGGGCAGGTCAAGTAAATTACCAATGACGGGCATTCGCCGGGGGCCCGGAGGTAACGGACTCGAGGGTGCCCTGCGTTTGAGAGAGATGACAACCCATGTGAAGACCGCCAGAGCAAGAAAGTTAGACACAGATAACAGAGCCATCAGGGTGGAGAATTTATGAGAAAGCCACCGAGGGGTATACTTTATAATGCTCGGATCTCAAGACCAGGAGTCATAAAAGATCTTCCTAGCCTACAGAAATGTTCAAGGACCCCCTGGTCCCCGGTTTTCCCGATATAAAAGTGTGGCAGCATCAGAATTTACAGAAGAACACGGTACAATACAAGGCAGTTCTTCACTTTGCGGACCATGCTGATAGCGTGAGATTCAGTGATCTTGATTGAGGGACACGGAGCAAACAAACACCCTTATGGACTCCAGTGCGGGCAAGAAATATTTCCATCATGATGGTAACTAGAGAGGCGCTACATGTTCAGCAACACAATATGCATTCACTCGCGCCTACAATATTCAGAGGTGGAGCTTGTGGCAACGTTGGTGACTGGTCCCAAACTGGACCACTCAGAAGTGATACCTGTTCAGGAACCGGGGGCCAATCGTACACGAGTAACCATAATCTGGACATCATATTCGTACAGTAATCAGCTGACGCAAACTCTAACTTCGTTCAATTCGCCGCCAGCGCTTAGTGGTTGTCTATCCCACTGATTCACCGTACTGCCAACTGTGGAATGCAGTAGGTAGGCAGCTATTCTCGTTGGAACGCAGACGTAGCAAATGAACCACCAACATTTCGCAGTCATTTGTAACTGATGAACTTTGCTTGGTCTGTAGGATTTGACAACGATGGGTACCGGATCGCCATTCATATACCATTTACTCCACGGCCTGAGAATATTAACAAGGAATAATATACTCTCGCGCATACAGGGATACATATAGTGTGTGGCTAAAGGATTCGCCAGTTCAGAGAAGCAGTGCTCAAGGTACCTCAATCGTGTCCCGTTCACGCGACCAAGACGTTTCCTCATTCTCCGATTAAAGTATTCGTTTCGAATTCAACGGTCCCTTCGGCATATCATTAACCCTTCTTTTCAGTAAGTTCCACATGCCACCTATCAGAAGTCGTACCTGGCTGTATTTAGAGTATCGATGGGGTATTTGTTCTGGAGGTCATGACAGTCTAGCTGTATCTATCCCTCGACGGGTCTAAGACGACTGTGTCTCTCTTCGCTGTGCATAACTTGCCCTTACAAGTATACCGCATTAAAGCTCTGCCATACTCCGTATCAAAATGCTACACTTTATCAAGACGGCAAAGATTTGGAACACCGGCCCCTCAAATTCACCCGCTGAGGGATCAATGGAGGTTACTTGGCAAAGGAGAAGCTTTTTCATCGCAGATTTCCTATGAGTTCAAGGGGTAAATCTTAAGGGTTGTTCTGCTGAATGGCCTTTAAGTCTAGTGAGCGTGCTAGCTGCACGAAAAAAATATCGGAGTTCCGGCCCGCGTCAATGTGTGTCTGTCCCTGGATCAATACGGCTTTCTTCTTAACCATGATGCGGCGCCTAAAGGCCTGATAGGTCGTCTCAAACCCGAACAATACCTTCCTATTGTTCATGATTCTGGTAGCGATGCCCTTCAACCGTCCTTGATAATGCTATCGATTTCATTCGTGGGCTGTCGCAGAAAAATCATGATGAAATTTTTCTGGTGGTTATAGTGCGGTGCCAGTTGCTACCATTATTGTCCCACGGACAATGCAACTTCTCATCGACAAAAGAAACCTGAGTATTCTCACATTGATCTAGGGCAATAGCTACGGCGTACTTATACTTCATTTTCTGTAGCAACATCACTTCAGGCGAACCTCCCAAAGGACTCGCGTCGTATCGCACAATAATGGACGACACATATCTTGATAATCCCATTTTATACCAACTCAGCCAACCAGTGCCAAGACCGCTCCCATCCGCAGAAACTCTAAGCAGAATCCAATCTCTAAAGGAGCGCCACACCCAGTTATGTGCGGTAGAAGGCATCGGTATGCTCTCAAAAAACGTTTTCACCTCTGATCGATAAATATATTCGCAGTCAAACCATGGAGCGAGATGAATTCCAGGTTACAGACCTGGGTGTCGCCATTCAGCAACAGTGTGGTCTCTCCTGATGATGGGTGTTACATCGCTGTGAACGAGGCAATCGTGAAACTGGGATCGAAGCTGCCAACTGAATATCTGCCGGAGTGGCCCGTACACCGCGAGCGTTGCAGTGGAGGTCTCGGATCCTCCAACACGTTATTGTTCGAAAATTTCATGTCTGGTATGGTTGTCGTTCACTCTACGTTTGGGCTCCTCGACTGACAGCTCATCAGGTATTATTTCAATCGAGAGGAAACTTCAGCGTGATAAGGAATATGTGCTTGAAAGTATTCGTAGGCTTGGAGGAAGCTTATAAAGCTCTACTTTTTGCATTCTTCCAAGAATAGTCGTGAATGTTTGTCTGCTTTGATATATCTGAAATTCGAATGATTCCGAGCCTGCTCTGCATCTGCTCCACTTATACCCGACAGAATGTCTGATTTGCTGGTTGAATGCCTACGGTCACAGAGTGCGGGACATATACCGTACGCTGCAGTAAAATACAGTTCCACCATAGCTTTATCTGGTCCTATGCTGACTGTAGCCAGGCGCGTACTGCAGTGGTGCCGGCGATGTGCACGAACTTCACATGTTTGTTTTCATATCATTCGGCGTTCGATTCTTATACAAAGATGGCGCAGTAGGACCTTTTTTTTTTTTTTTTTGAAATTGCTTGATGTGGCGTCGGCCTGAAGATTGGCTCCGTTTTAAAATTCGGGAAGAGAGATTTGGACCTTGATACGCTACCACCACCATCAGCAGTAACATTTTTCTCTCGATTTTCTAAAACTGAGACGCTGATGCTCTGTCCGGTGTAGAGATATCATGCCTCTGACTTTCAGCCCTTCGGATTTCGTCTACCATCGAAGGTCTGTATCTCGCTTGCCGTGTCTCCAATGCGTGATTAATTTGTGAAAAAGACGCGGTAGCATTTCCAGTCTACTATGGTCTCTCTGGCTCAAGCTTCCCCTATCGATTCGACTATCCTGTTATCGACTGTTATGGCGCATCGCAGAATGGCATCAACCACACCGACGAGTAGCATTACGAGTCATCCGGCTTCCGTTTAATCTTTATGCTAAGGACGGGTACGGCGTGTCTGCCGCCGAGGCTATTGCCACGCAATTCGTCTCAGAAAACACCACTATACCGGTTCCCCATATCCTAGATGTTTTATTGTCCGGCCCAAAGCACCCATACATTCCAGACTCGAAGAGCATCTTCATCCTCTCGACAGCCATTCCTGGGACAATGTTTGGTCGCAGTGGTGTACTTCCCCACAATCTGTCTGAGGAGCAGGCGTCAGTGTTTGTAGACACTCTGCGCGGGTGGTTCGATCAGCTCAGAGCATTGCCTCCGCCGAGTCACGCGATATCTGGTCTCGACGGTGCCTCCTTCCTTAGCTATCGAATTCGGGATGGTGAATTCGTCGGTCCCTTTGCGTCACAGGAAGAATTTCATGCACAGTGTTTTTGCACGCCATGGGATCCCCTCGATGATCGCGTTCGTGCCGCGCTAGTCAAGCGGCAGTTGACGAAGTACAGGATATGCTTCACGCACGGGGATATAACACCAACAAATATTCTCGTCGACAATAAGATACGTCCTATTGGGCTGGTCGATTGGGAGTGTGCAGTATGGATGCCGGAATATTGGGAATACACCCGCGCGATATATATCCGGCAGACCTACACCGGTTGGTGGAATTTGTTCCGACGTATATTTCCGGATTACGATGACGAGTTGGAAGTCGAGGCAGCGATTTGGAAGCATTATTTCCCGTAATGATCTACGATGCCATAAATATCCCTATTTTTACCAATAAATGGGTCGCTGAGGTGGTTGTGACTCGGTCCGCACTATGGGTTCAAGGCAAGAACGGCTTGATGCCGTATGGAAATTCGGTCTCACCGCCATCATTGAACTACGCCCCACTTTATTTACTCCGGTTTGAAAGGCTCGTCGGAAATGTTATCCTGAGCCTGCACCTGGTAGGCGGGGAGAAACATAGAATCACATCGAACAATACTATACAGCTAGAAAAAGTGAGCACCATGTATCGACAGACTTACCCCATCCAGCCTGAAGAAACAATTCTGGGGGATGTATGCCAACGGAACGAAATTCTTGGGTAAAGTGTTCGTTGGTTTCGTCGGCGTAACAAGCTTCCTATATGTTAGCGTCGTCAACGATGGCCATAATGTGATATTCTCGGCCATTCCAAACACTAGCAATTTGAGGTTAAGCAGTCCCTACGCCTTGGAGCCTCCATCAAGATTTGGTACCGATGAAGTACTTCTTTGCATGTCGACCAATATATCGTTATCTGCTGATACTGGAAACGTGTGGCACGAATTAGAATTCCTGAACTATCCTTCGCGGAACTTTTACCACGACGCTAGTGATTGTGAGGTCTAACCAAATATCGGAATAACACGAGAGTGAAAGACGAAAGACCTACTCGTATGTATGATATCGTAGTCATCATTGTGAAAGTAGTCCAGGGTAGAAAGGATGTCCTGTATGATAAGTTTCGGGCCCACATTCTGGTACTCTGCTGCCGGCGAAGAATACTTCGCTAGGGAGAGGAGGTTACATATAGCCGTTTCGATCAAGATGCAAAGGTGTTTTCCAAGAGGACCGTCGAGCGATCTTCACGCCAGGCTGTGTTGCTATTTGGAACAATGCTTGATAGTATTTGAAGTGATTCTGGTGATACTTGGATTTTCATCTGCCATTTGTGATGCCAGTCATTAACGAGAAGGCTTTAGATGGCCGAAGTTGTGAAAAAAAGAACCGGGGAGTTTAGGGGTCTGATGGAATTTCGGTTATTGCCGGATCCATCCGCCATCCCGATATGTACATCACCGCCCTTTTGATCTCTCACACTCATCACACGACCATGACTCGATGCCTTCCCAGGCCTGTCTCCGGATGTAACAGACCATTTCATTCCTTCAGATGAATAATCAGCGACCAAGGCCTGTACACGTTGCGACGATGTTTCTGGGAACGGAAAATGGAACTTCAGACCGTCAGTCTCCTTGAAAACATTTCTGTCAACAACCTCGCTACTTGTCAGTCACTAATACCACAAAGTTTTTCAACCACTGGAAAAAGAACCGTCCTTATCTTACTGGCATCAAACTCGCTACACTTGAACCCTATATCAGGGTAGCGGCACGTAGCTTTCACATCTGCAATTTTAGGGCGACTCCGATTTGGACCGAACTTGAGCAAGGGCGCGGACGACTATTTTGGGTCTAGGACGGCGGATCGGGCCGGCTCTCCTGCCAAGGCCCAAAACAGGCCCTGAGACCCCCTATCCCCATCTTTCTTCCTTACGCCCATCACTCCCGTCGTGCTCGACAGCACCATACGCTCTTTAACAGTCGCCATCATGCCTGCAACCACTGCCATCGACTCTGCTCACTCATTTATTCACGAATGCCTCGTCATCATCCTTATTGCCTACCCAGTCCTCCTCTTCCTCGTTCGTGTCTACCCACAGAACCTCATCTCGCCAGTCTTCCTCTTAGCACTGACCACGATGTGCACCTTCGTGGTATCTGCGGTATTGAGCGTCGTTATGCTCGTCTTCCGTCCCCCGGAGAGCAGGGATGTTGAGGGTTATCATGATGAGAAATTCGTCGCGCCTATGATTGTCATTTCGGAGTATGAAGAAGAGAAAATGTGAGTGTTACATTCAGTATGCTTGTTGCCCATTTTTCATGACGCGACACAGATGAACATATACCTAGCATAAATCCGGTTTTCCTTGGGTTTAGGGTCATCGGCTTCACATTCATTTTACTTAGGCTTTAGCTGGGATTTCATGTTTGTCAGAACTCAAATTTTAGGGTGGTTAACATACGGGGATGTCACCGTAAGTTTCTTCGGACTGGTCTCAGAACGCCACCGTTATTTTGGGATTGTGAGAGAACCGGGGAGGTATTATTAGCTATTCTTTGTCTGTCGGGAAGAAATGGACGATGGGTACCCCTCACCTCCTACGATCAACGGATGTCATCCTTGATGGTTGGGAGCGAGTAGGTTCAGCTCAACTGCGACCAGACTTGACACCAAGCGCTTACTCGGGAACACTGGGGTTGCATGTGGGCTGTAAATTTCTTTCTCCGCTCGAGAGGTCTTGATGTCGAAGGGAAAACGACACTCTACACGCCCATGTTCGGCATTTGAAGGACTGATCCCAACCATTCCGAACTTCCGCAGAGCAAGAATCTAAGATCACGAGACCGTGAGCAGTGATTGATTCAGCCTCCTTTCTAGCTTCCTGTCTTTTCTCCATCGTCATCTTCCTCTAAAAATCTAGTTATCTTACCCGGAAACCATGGGACCATATCGGACGATCGTTAATATTGACAGGCGCGAACATCTTAGAAAATGGGGAAAACTGGACGAGTTCTTCGAAGCCCGCGACAGATTAGACATCATCCTCCTTTTGGCAGACTCATGGGCAGGCCGCCGCATTATGCGCATGGGGGACTACATGATAGACTGTCCCCCAAACTTCCTCACCTCTGATGAACTTGCCGAGATCAAGAACCTCCCTGAGAATACCGAGACGGACCGCGACAAGACGTTGTACGCGTTAGCGACTGAGCAATGCAGGTATGTTCCTTATCGGATAAGATGGCGCGACTTGCATAAGTTGGTCTTGAGGAACCGGACAAAACGCATTTACGTGCGGTCGCCGGCGAGACGGGGTATGGGAGGGATCGACAAGCCAAGAGGACGATATCGGCAAAGTGCTGTTTACGAACATCTTTTGGTCTGACGTCCCGTCGTGTGCGATGGGTTTGAATCTTTCGAGAGGTGCGTGCGTGGGGATAGGCTTTGTGTTGTGCTGCTGAACGTCGTAGAGACTAATGAGGAATGGAGAAACGTGACAGGATCAGATTAAACTTACTGTGTTTGCTCCTTGAGTAACGACTAATATTCTCCAGACGTTATCTGCTATTTGATTCATATATCTTGACATTTTGTAGAAGTATGGCCTGAGCTGCATGGATCCGAATCACCTATTCGCACGTTGTAATCATTCTCAGTCGACCGCGATGTTAAATCACGTACAGAGGATCTGATGAGGCACCATCCGTGCCTCAGCACCAGCTACTTGGCGGTTGCCATCATTGGGCACTCGAGAAATGATACCATTACATCCTCAAGTGCGTAAACACATGCGGGTCCACTGATCGATGTCTCCGATCACCTCCCAGCCAGTCAACCAAATACAAAACTATCAGAGGCTGGTCGTAAATGATCATATATATTCATCAGGTGGAGTCCTCTTGGAGATAACTATGTGGAGTCGCCATACCCTTTGCTGACACGGTGATATAACAGTGTCGAAGAGCCGGGTCCAGTTCAACTTCCGTGATGCATAAGCTATCGGTTTTTGATGTGAATTGGCAGTTCGAGCCCTTTTCCTACGAAATATTCATATTACACGGAAGAGACACGTCCTGGAATCGTAAAAAGGCGGAAACGGTTCGTCGTCGTTTGGCATCATACGGATTTACTTATGCGCTCGCTAACCATTTCCTTGGGTATTTTGTAGTATACGAGGCTGGTTATTCGTCGTTAGGCTGCCCGTCTGCTTTGCCACAGTTGTAAACCTTTCTCGCTACTCACCTTGTTTGAGTTCAGCCCCGCCATTTCAACAAAACCTTGATCGGCCCGAATACTAGGGAGAGTATTATGCTAGAGGAACCTCCGCCGTATTTCGCAAGTTTCTATGGTTGTAAATACGTGAACCGCGAGTTTCTTTTCAAGGTTATTGAAAGGTCTGTCCACTAACTATATCCTTTTCCTGGTAATTACGTCTCACTTCCGTTGAAGCGAAGTTGGGCCGGGATTTAAGCTCAGATCACGAGACTCAAGGTTCTTTTTCTTTAATTTTACCGTCTACTAGTGCCCACACCGCCGCATTCTTCGCCTTGCCCGAAAACCATGGGTCAACACTGGCAAATCATTAACATCGACAAGCGCGAAAATCTTGGAGACTGGGGTGACTTGGACGAGTTCTTTGCAAACCCGAACCGTTCTGCGGACCTCATCTCTCTGTTGGCGGATCCGTCGGGGTGGGCGGGTTGCCGAATCATGTGTATCGGAAATGACATGAAAAAGTGTCCAGCAGGTGTCCTTACCTCGAAGGAACTTGCCGAGATCGAGAAGCTCCCTAACACGCGGTACGGCAAGACATTATACACGTTGGCGGCTGGGTATTTCAGGGAGGCACGCCCTTGGCCGCATCGTAACTCCAGCGGGACAGTTCTGAGGAATTTGACGAAGGGTATTTATGTGCGGGGGGACGTGGTAATGGAGGACCTATAGCTCTGGACAGGCCATTTATCCAATGTACTGCTTGCCAACATTTGCTGGTCGGACAGCTCGTCGTGTGAGATGGCAGTGGATGTAAGGAGAGGTGCGTGGGCAGGCGATAGGCTTGACGGTAGTCCCACTGAGCGTGGTTGAGAATGACGAGGATAATTGGGAGGATGTGCCGGAAGACCAGGTTAAATTTACTAGGTTTGTGCTTAGCCTTACCATGTAGTCCTGAGGATCGTGCATCTGTTCAAAATTAGTACAAGATGTGGTACTTCGTACAGACTGCTGGGCTCGGAAATGAGGTTCTATAGCCCAACCGTGACACGATACACCGATATCAACTACAGACCCATAACCAAAAATCCAACCAAGGGCTCGAAAGCCCTGCGGACATACGTCCCACCGCAGCTCAGCACTTCCAAGTGCTGTCTTTCACCGCAGTCATTGCCTTCAAATCGAGCTGCGCGAGGTCGCTCGGGGTATCTTGACTAATAATCAATGGCGCGATGAGAAGATGTAACTGGAAAAATGAACTGTATATCCTACCGTCAAGGGAAGCAAGAACTCGATGGAGCAACGGTGGAACCACTCGCAGAGTCCGTGAGATGGAATCGATTGATGTGGTAAAGGTCTAGCCACCAAATGGAAGACCATGTCTACCTGCCCTAAACCATCACGTGCAGCGGGCCGAAGCCACCTTGGTTCCTCTCACCTCTTCTCGCCTACGCTCCCAACAGACCTCAGTCCCACTCTCCAAATCCTCTAGTTTATACATGAAAAAATGCATACAATTCCAGAAGCCTTGAATTCTACCAGGACAGCTGAAAGTGCAGACGAGTCGCTCTGAAGACATCAGACTTTATCCCTATCTAAGGATGGCAACAACATACACAAAGGAATCAGCGAGCTCCCGCTCCCCGTGCGAGGAAAACCAGCACACCGTGGCACCTCTACGATACACGAAAGAAGACTCGTTAGGTCGGTCGCAGCTTTGTCCCCCACTACCATCCGTCGAAGCTGAGCTTCAGAAAGAACGGGATGAACAGCAATCAAAGTAATTGCCATTTTGCTTACCATCGTTCAATACGAAAACGCCATGGAGCTTCTCCCGCCGCCCAAAGAGAATATCACTAAGCATCATATCGGAAGCACGGTCAAACCGGGATATGAGTCGAAAGAATGATACATATCGAATAAGAAGTTTGGGCTCGAAGTGTCGACGATATTGGGAGAGGGTATATTCAAGTGAGGGCGTCCAAGCGCCTATCATAATTGATTGTAATGGCTATATGGGTCGACTTGGGAAGTAAGCCACATTACTTTTCGAACGATCTGATGCTCACGACGACCCACCAGGCAAAGAATCCTTCTCAACGAGGACCTTAAGTATTTTTTCTCCTTTAGGTAAATGGCACTATTGCCATCCCGGGGATTGTAAAAGTATAAAAGTTCACCACTACAGATACATCGCGTTTCTTTTGCAACATGGCCACTCATTCTGACGCAGTGTTCCGCATTCCCAATACTCTCACATACTGGCCTTGGCCTCGCATAATCAACCCTCATTACGAGGAAGTCAAGGCTGCGTCCGAAGCCTGGTTTCGCTCCTTCAAAGCATTTGGTCCAGAATCTCAATCGTAAGTGCTCTGTAAACTATCGGCTTTCACCTCTATTAAATGCCATCCATCAGTGCATTTGATCGCTGCAACTTCAGTATGGCAGGTCCTCTCTTATCACTGGACACCGCTAACAGCCTAACTTATCGAAGGTTTATTATCTTCGCTGGCATACCCAACATCGACCAAAGGTATTGAAGTTATTCTGTGTGCATCTGTTCCTTCCTGACTCCGTAGTAGAACATTTGCGTACCCAGTGTGATTTCATGCATTTGGTGTTCCTTATCGACGAGTACACTGACTATGCTACCCCTGATGTTGTCCGTCAATATTTTGATGTTGTCATCGACGCTCTCAAAAACCCTGCTAAACCACGACCCAGCGGCGAGGTAGTGCTTGGGGTCGTTGCGCAGGAGTAAACCTTCTCTCCCTCCAGTGTGAATGTTTCTTATGATTACTTCAGGTTTTGGGCGCTCGGCGTCAAGTCGGCTAGCCGTACCTCGGAGAAGCATCTCATTGAAGGTTTTGTGGATTATGGTAATGCCGTAGTCCAGCAAGCGAAGGATCGACAATGTTTCCACATTCGGAACGTCCAAGACTATCTTGATGTTCGCCGTTTCAACGCTGGTATCTACCCATCATTTGCAATGATAGAGCTCGGCTATGAGTTGCCTGATGAGGTTAAACATCATCCAACTGTCGTTGGTCTGGAAGGTTTGAGTCGTGATATGATAATCTTCGACAATGTAACGCTTTCTATCAGTCTCTTGTCAAGCTACAAGCTCACTATTCCCAGGATCTTGCATCATATAACAAGGAGCAGGCATTGGAAGAGTACCCCCACAACATTGTTGTTTGCATCATGAACGAGCAAAAATGCAGCCTTGATGCTGCGTTGTTATGGGTGGAAAACCTTCATCGGTCAACCAGGAACAAGTTTCTGACATTATGGATGGAGATACCATCATGGGGGCCAGAGATCGATGTCATTGCATCTCAGTACCTGCACGGCTTCGCCCACTGGGTACGTGGGAACGAATCTTGCAATTTCGAAAGTGAGCGATATTTTGGATCCAACGGCAAAGTCGTTCAGCAGCATAGGATGATTACTCTCATACCCAAGCAGTTTTCGGCCAGCGAGCCACTTCTCATACACATGTCCTAGTAGTTATCAGTTTCCAGAAATACATATGAATGGTTGTTGGAATATGGACGGGGACTAGACCACGCTGCACAAAACAATAATACTGTCCGGTCTCAGCTTAGGGATTGGCGAGCCGTGAGGGTAATATTAGCATTGTGCTGCTTACGAGTGTCTCAGGGTGAGACATCCCGTTGTGTACGATGGATTTTGATCTTTCGAGAGGCGCATGGGCCAGTGATAGGCTGGATCTTCTTTGAACATCTCCTTCACCATACTATTATACCGTTTTAAACACTGGTCATAAATATGTTCTGGAAGAAGTAAGTACCTACAAGCTGCCGCTTCTGCCTACACTGACGTCTCTTTGTCATCGTCCGGGAATATATATCGGGATACACTCACGGGAGAATTGAGTGTGCTTACAACTACGTGAGGCCGCATACGAGAGATCAATCAATAGCGCTATATCCTACATCGATCGGTGAAGCCTTGGTATAAGAGAACTTCGCGCAGTGCAGAGAAGTACGTGACGATGGATACATTTATCACAGAAAGGCCACAAATTAATAAGTGTCTCATTCCCATAGAATGGAGCAAAATGGCGAAATGAATAACCTTTTTCCTCGCACCGTCGAACGGATAGCGATCAGTTATTGAACTTGTAAAGGGTCTGTCACACAATGGGTCTTCAACCAAGAAATGAGTACGAGGCGGGCGTATATTTCCAGAGGAAAGCTAAGTCAAAGACACCAATGCATGGTAGAGGGTCAAAGGTTAAGATGAAAAAAGAGAGAAAAGGGCGTATATGCGGCCGAAAGCTCTGACGTCCCACGTGACGAGTACTTATCCCCTAAACACGTCGACGCGTCACAATTCCTGCCTTCCTCTGCCACCTAAAGTCGCTGGATTCAAGACCAGAGCAAATGAGATGCTTCTCTCATACATACTGATCTGAAATTAACAGAAATCACTTGACACACGGTCAGTCGAGTCTAGAAATTGTTACCTCGCTACGGTCCTCTTCCGATTGAAGGAAGAAAATTTTCTCGAGATAGGCCCAGTATAGGCAGAAAAGGGTTCTGTTATTTAACTGAGGTCTATAGGCCACCATATCCCATAGAGGCACTCAAATTTAGCTGAGATGTATAGGTTGCATCATTCTCTCGGAATCGTTTGCTACTTATTCATGTGATTATGAGCTCACACCAAATTTTGAGGGAGCGTGATTGTCATGCCGTGGGCATGGAGCCTGTGTAGCGATAATATCGAAAAATACGATTTATTATGTTATGAGTTTCGTAATTCTATAAGTATCATTATTCATAACTCTACTTGTGCGGTCATTAGCTTTTTTCAAATCATGGGCTCATACATCACGTCTCAGTACCCAATGCAAGACTCTCCAAAGTGCGTTTTTCTCCTTGTTCATCTGGTGTATATTCCGCGTTAACAGATTTGATAGTTGATGCTTCGTCGCGACACCATCTTCTATCACCAGGAACACCGTCAATTTCACCATCGGGCTCGAAGGAGCAGGTTGTACAGAGGCGGCTTCTCCCCTGATGAATAGAGTGACCAGCAGCCTCAATCTCGGCTTTCAAGTTGTCAGTGATGCTTGGAGGAGGAATTCTATTCCTGATTCTCCGCAGAGGGTGTGTGCGTTTCGTTTCTTGTATTTGAGGAAGGTCAGATAGTTTGTCTTCTCCTCATCTCAGTGTATGATCCTCCGGAGAGCTTGTAGCCTGTCGGTGGGCTGATTTCGGGGGCCGAGGGGGAGTGGTGCCTGGAGCTATGAGTAGTCTGCTGGGAAGCAACAAGGGACATATCTGAGGGGGATTCGTTTCTCGAAAAGTGACATTGAAAGGGGTTGTAGGCTGTATCTGAGGAATCTCAGGTTTCATGTTCTGGAATTCGGGCTTGAGATCAAGTATGAATGTTACGACGAGGGACTCACCCTTCTCAGCGCACGAAGAAGTATTTCCCCTTGATTCAAGTAGCTCTCTACTAACCGGAGAGAGCTCATTGCTCAATGTAGTTCGGACACTGCATTATTTTGGTGGTTCTGGAGCTCGACAAGGGTAACAATTTTGGCGGTATCGTCATTCATGGCTGGAGGTATTTGTGCTGCGGATTCATTTGGCATGTAATATGTACCGAAGAGAACAATACGGATCTGGTTGGGGGTTCTATTGTTAATCTTGCTCGTTCTTTTTCGGTTGTAAAGTTGTCCTTGACAACACTGGTCTCATTGAACGACAGGGGTTGGACCCATCAGGATGACAGTGATTTCTGGTCAGAAATAATTAAATAATAACAAGGAAGAAGCAGAAGATATGCACACGAAGGTCATAGAGTAAAAATCAACCTTGATTGAAGCGAGCCAGACTTTTTGTTCAAAATTTCAAGATATCGCCGTGCCTGAGCTGTAGCGATGTTCGGTAGGTAAGCAAGGTCTCAGCGCGTCTCTGCCATACTGGTCTGAATGCATCGGGTTACGCACGCATCCCTCGGAGTCGAGACTCGACCGTCTCCATAACAAAAGGTTTATCAATTTGACGGATGGCAGATTGGACGATGCTGTGGAGTATTGTGTACGCCAACAACACTAGTGCGCTCTTGTAGGCCTAAATGCAAGGTCATATCGAAGAGCCATCGACGAATATTTACGTAGCAGATGGTGGTCGAAGTCGGATCTCAGTCAGGCTTTCGGTAACTTCCGTCCGGGCCGGTCATGCAACGAAATTTCAGTGACCGTCACGATCATGTCGTTTGCCTCGCTCTCGCTCTGAGACGTTCACATTCCTGACCTCAGTCAGTTTGGCGTATTTTATCCCTATCACCGACAACTAGGACCGACATTTCACCAGGAAGTGGCATGACCTCAAATTTGCTCCTGAATCGATGTACATGTTCCATCCGAATTTCGTCCCAGCGGTGAGCGACCTTCATGCCGTTCAACGCAGCGAGCATACTTGTAGATGCTACTCGACCTGTTGTTGTATTTGTCTGTGATGACACTTTGAATCGGTGTGACCTAGGGGGCAGTTTTATATTTTGTCTCCAGCATAGATCAATTCGAAAGACGAGCTTGTATGGTGTGATAGTGGTATGTGACGGCCCGCTAGCCTGTTACCAGCAGTATAGAACACGTCAGTAGTGGTTGTATGCCATGATATATAGAGAAAAGGAATATAGATATACATACCCAGGTATCGCGAAATTGTTATCAGGATCGACTTTCTGAGCATGCGAATAGAAATTGACAGAGGAAGAGAAATTAGAACATTTGATTTCAACATAATAGTCACAGCACGAGATAAGACAGCAAGAGGATGGTAAGTCATAGAGCACGATATGGTAAAAGAGCAGTACGAGAGTGTAGTCCAAACATGACGAGAGCGAGCTAATTAAAAACAAACATGGGAACTATGACAAGGAAAGAAAAAAAGTCTAGATGGCATTTCAATCTACACCTTCACTACTTCGATCTCCGGGAGTAGGGAGTCGATCGCACTTTCGGAGAGCCTCTCCTTGACCCCCTCGGCAAGGAAGAAGGAATATCCGACATGGGAGATGGAGCGTGACTGACACCAGGGGATGGGAGCCTATTGAGTGCAAAGGCCGGAGTCATGAGCTGGGTAATGGGTGGTGGGGTGGAGGCAAAGGGAATCGGCCCAAAGATGACCCAGAGCCTTCACCAGCACTGGACGAGCTCGGCACTTGGGAGGGGAGATGCTCCTGTGCTCTGTTGTGTACTGTTGGTAGCTTCCGATGGTGGCAACGACGTGCCAGAGCCAGAGACGGGGCTTCAGGCTGAACTTCAATGGGGGGTTTGGGTTGAGATGCGTGGTACCACTCTGGGTGGCGGTGAGATGGGCTGCAAAGGAGTTCTGGATCGTCTTCTGGAAACACTGGCATGAAGTCCAGGAGTTCCACCTGTTGTTTTCGTGGTGGGAGAGTTGAAGGTAAGGGTGACAATGTTCCGGTGGGTGGCTCAGGGGAGATGCCCAAGGTGCTGTCGGAGGATGCATGCGATGCTTCATTGTTTGGGGCCGCTGCTTCATTTAATGGGTCGGTGCTTGCTTTGACCAGTGCTCAGCTTGAATATGATCATCCAAGGCTTCCACGTCAGGAAAAACTTGAAAATCTGGCCTGCATTTGAAGCACACAAGCTGCGCAACGTCGCAGTTGAAACATCTCTAGTAAGATTGTGAAAATGGCAACATTCGAGGGAGACCCACTGCACAGATTCCACATGTCTTCTGAGATTAGTTAGCTGTGGCATGCATCTACTACAGCCTGTCTCAGTGATTGGACAAGGGTGTTGTCTATGCTGCCAAAATTTTCAGAGGAGAAGAGGAGAAAATGTGAGTCGACTAATGCATCTATCAATGCTTCTCCGTTGAGGTGCGTTTTTTGGTGACGTTTGAGGTCGCTTTCCTGAGTACACCGTTTTTGGCAACCATCTCGACCGCAGAGGTACTTTCCTTCATTGTTGGTCTTACACCATAATGAGGTAGAGGTAAGTAAAGAAATATGCATAAAGAGAACGGACGAACTGACTGCCATTGTAAAATTGGAAAGAGAAGAAAAGGTAGCAGAGGAGAAGGGTGAGAGGGACTTCTTGAAGTCGGAGAGAGAGCCTGTGAGGGTACCTTGATTCCTGAAATAGGACAGTGCTGAATTAAGGGTTTCAACCATTATTTTTGGAGGACGCCGTTGGGTAGCCGGTAATCAACACGGGAGAGAGATAGGAACAAGTACCAACATGGTTGTCAGGCGAGTATTTGTCCAGGGAGAAGCTCAAATTGTTGATGAACCTTTATCCCACTCATAGTCTTTAGCTCCTCGTGTAGTACATACCTCTCACAAATAACACCCTGCATGTGAGCACAAGAAAATTACAGATACTGATCATATTGGGACATAAAGTAGAGTTTTAGAGCGCATGTATGAGTTCGAATCAGGGACAAATTAATCGACATGACAGGACAATCCAGGGGCTGAGGTCCTTACACTGCAAATATTCAAGACTCGAGCAACATGTCAACCTTATTGTGTGCTACCCTGCGGTGAATACTAAGCAGTAAAATTCGATGTCAAATCGTTCATCAGTGTCGGAATAGATGGAATCGAGATATCACATACATCCTCGGCATACTTTCAGTCATCTTCTCTGCACTATAGCGAGACAGATGCTGAGATCTAGATTTGATTCCTGAACTTGTTGGTGTGATAAGTATCACATCATGATCTCATCGGAGATTAGAAATGAGTGAACAGACCGAAAAAATTGCGAGACGGAAGCAAATGGCATGCACAGTAAGTATGATACGTCGAATGTCTTTGCTAGTCCCATTGGCTTGACACCACAGGGAATTTGAGGTGTCGAAGGGCAGCAGCTGCAGGGCCAGTCAAGGCACAGTGGGAGTTGATGCAAAGATTGTCGCTCATGTAATCACGGGGCCTGCCACATGTTCTTCACCGCTCATCAGTCATGAGGACCATACGGGCAAAGGAGCATACTCTAATTTAATGGCGAGAACTCCACATCCATAACATGGAGATTTTGTTATCATGTTTATATTGCAAAGTATTGTCAACTTTGTCCACTGGGCTTAGGGTCAAATCCCCTAAGCCCTTTAATTTGTGTAGCGCCTCCATATGGGCATTTCTGGTCCTTCAACAAGATGGTACAGGCCCTATCAATTCACCTGAGGTGAATTACTGCGACTGGCAAACATGGCTAGCACAGCAGAGATAAAGTATACCTTGTCAGTTTATGGTTTGCGGCTAATATATGTGCATTTGAAAGCTCTCAAATACTTATCTTCAATCGTCCCTTCAGGTACACAGATAACAGTCGAATGTTCAATCTAAATCTGGAAAATCTAGCTGTCACATCAAGCCAATCCTTTTTGCCGATATGACACATTTGCAATCCATATCTGTTATGCTGAACCCATGCACAGACAGAATGGAGATTCCCTATAATGGCCAATTATATATCGAAGTCTACGATGTCCAGTCTATAGTCTTCATCAAATGGCATGTTCCTAGGATTATCATTCTGTGTATCAGTTAGCAGCATACCTATTGTAGTACTTGTGACGCGAACTGACATGTACTAAACCTAGACTGTGAATATGCTCACTACCTCGCCTGATCTGATCAAGGAAAGGATCCTTGTCTGCCCTCGGAAGTGCACCTTTCTTTAGAGCATCCGACACTGCCTGTTGTATCACTTGAAATGCCACCCAACCATTGTCTGACTCTTCTCAACATATCCATAATACTGTGCGACATTCTGATGAGGGTGTTTCATAGTATCTTGATGACCTGAGCTGCCTGGATTATCAATGCCCATACGCAGGACTTGTTGAGATCCTCTAGGAAAAAGTTGCACAGCACACAAACCCTCATGTAGCTGTCATGGGGTACAGGTTCAGGGACAAATTCATCCCAGGAAGGGCATGATTTGGTAGAGTAACCATGGTACAAAGATGACATCATGGCTAAGTACAGAATGTGTCTCCTTGTCTTTGTCGCGAGGTCTCCGAGTGGAACACTGGAGGTAAAGAAGTCTTGCCTGTCTGAGGAGAGAAGTTCTTGTAGGGAAGGGTGATTCGGCTTCAACATGCACAAGTTCGATATTATGGACAAGACAATGTTCATGATTGGTTCCATAGCAGTTATGAGGATCAGAAGCCTGTGTTGATGGGATAGAAAGAATTAGCTGAGGCGCTAGATTAGCACTAAGCTGGCTAAGTGAATGATGGACAAAACACATGTACACAGGATGGAAAATCTATTGAGCTGTTGTTAACCCCACCCATCTCAACCCAGGTATAATGGTCCATGGACTTACTTCAAATTTTGCATGGTGAACCCAGATCTGTCTGACCAGCTCCTTAAGCTCAGGTCATATATTTTCACGCTCGGCTCATAAGCCAAAATCATGTGACACATTACCGCACCCATATTCCTCCTTGCATCCAGCTCATAATGCCCCATCTATTGAAGCCCCAACTGCAACAAACAGCTAGCCAAACATATGTATTGATCTCAATCTATGTACAGATGTACTATGAACTATGTATAAGTCATATAATCACCATGACCAGATATCAGCAGCAACACCATAATTCCACCAATAACCATGATATTGGTTCTGCTTCCCAGTGCGATTTGTGTCCCCAGCAACAGAGAGATACACTGATTAACATTGTGAGCTTGGCTGACATGGCCAGAAAGACCAGCTCACCTAGCCATCAATTCACTGGTGGACCCCCTGACATCCCACTGGTACCCTCTTCAATGAGACAACACCTAACCATCTACAAGTCATTGAGTAACACATCTCTTAATAATCATAAGGACCAACCCATGTTAGTATGTACTGTACCATTGCATGTGCTGTGAATGCCCAGTGTGGCGTCGATATCTCTTGGGTACATAAAAAGTAGACAGCGCTCTCAGCCAGCATCCAGAAGTACCAGCCCCTGATCACAGCCACAGGATATCCTCAGTATATGTCAGGCAGTCTCCATAGAGCTCACAGGTGAAGACTGTCAGATCCCAGAGCAAGAAGAACCAGTCAATCGATGGTGGTGGTGGTGTAAAGTGAACATGGGCCAAATAAACATAAACAGCAACTCACAAGCACCTCAGATGCTCGCTGCCAGTAATATCACAGTTGCTGAGGAGAGAGAGCATATTAAATGTGAATATAGCATTACATGTATCCATTGTGTACTGTACTTGAACCAGAAACTACACTGTATGATACTTTGCACTCTAGAATAAGCAGATAAAGTGTGAAAAATGGAAGAACCGCTACATTGGTAGGGTATCCGCTACATGGCTGCAGGAGAAAATTAGCCCATAAGACCACTTCCAGGAGCACCAGTAACAGGCATATGCCTGGGAACCAATGGGGTCACAGCTGTGTTAGTGTTGAAGAGGACATTGCCTTCAGCAACAGGCTGGCTGTTCTGCATCTCAGCAGAGCATTGGGCATTGAATGTCACATTGTCGAACCGTACCAGTTCATCAATGTACCTGACAAACCAGATTTCAGTAGCCTTTCAGCACAAGCAGAAGATAGATGCACTGTTTCCACTGTGCGGTGATGTGCTTGGTAACGGTGCAGAGACTAATCTAGAGCAAATATACAACGAGTGAAACTCATATATACTCAACCCAAAGCAATCCTTGCACTTCACAATCACCAATATATAAGTTCGGGTGTTTCGAGATTGATAGAAGACCTCTGCAAACCGACTAGTTTGATTGGAAGATCAAATATTCTACCAAGTGCGCAACTATCCCAGCAGGAAGCAGGACTATTACGACTTGTTCTTTCGTTTCAAAAGGTATTCAAGCTATTCAATTCGACTTAGCGAATATAGCACGGGTTTGTGATCAAATACAATATATTAAGGACAACTTTTTGTCCTGAAACTTCAAATATTTCGTGTTCTGAGATTAAATGGCACTTAGGCCGATTTATATAGCACACTGGCTTTACTATGGTGCACTGGCCGACGTCTGTAGCACACTGGCTTTGCTATGGCTCACTGGCCGATTCAAACTCGAAAATATTCAAATAAATATCAATATATTCTTTCTATCTTTAGTGGACTCGAGATATAGCCATCTCATCCAAAGGATAAGCACAAAGGCCTTCAAATCGCCCTGCACATGGGCTAAGGTGCAACTCTAAGGGATGGCAAGCTCCCAGGGACTTAACAACTATTCTCTAGCTCCGAGGTTCCACTCCAAGGCCCTTGAATCGCCTCAAGCACTGCACTTATAAGGTCAAATTGTGGGGAGGGTGTTGCCTCCAGTATATTACATCTGGGAGGCCTTTATATACTGTATATAGTCTGATCTATCTCAGATAACTAGTCATACTGTATAAGCTAATATCCGACTGTATCTAGGCTACATACTGCTGGGTTGAGGGTTTCCTGGTTGAAATGATCTAGGTACTTTCTAGTCCACTTTCCAGGCTCATTAATGGCCGCTTGAATCGAAATATTCTATCATTCTTTGCCAGACTAGGAAGGATTCTGGAACTGCAAAGCTGAATAGCTTGGTTACCAGTCGCTTCACCCTCTGCCCAGGCTATTGCATCATAGAATGCGTCACCATTCTCTATCTCTAGGCAACTAGTCAAGGCTACAGTCAGTGGAATATTCCTGATCAATTGATCCATCAATATGGATACTCCGATCACTGATGTGAGCCTCATGGCCTACAGGCCTACTATTCTGGAATGCGACTCATCTGCAGAGTATCTACAGGTCCAAAGTCACTATCAATAGATAGTACTGGCGAGTCACTTCATATCTTCAATATAAAAGCAAATATTCCGCCATATGAGGGAAAGTACTTGCTGCTGAATGCAAACTTGGGAAGTTCTTCTATCTATTCTTTCCAGAGCTTGAACTGCCTCGGAATAATTCTGCAAACCATAGACAACTAGTCACAGCTATTCAATCGCATTAGGGGAATATTCCCTTCATCTGGGGCTAGTCAACCTCGTTAAGGGACTAGCTACTTCTGGTTTAAGTGGATTGTGCACGAATAGGACATTATAGCATATATCTGCTTGTTTAGACCTATTAGAGATCGACTATTTCAGGCTAGTAGGTTCAATCCTTCAAGGTATCATTCCTAAGTCCTGTATTTCGACTCTATATCTTCATTCATTGCACAGGATCCTAGCTATCTGCTCGAAGTCTCAACAATAGCTCTTGTATTCAAGTAGATATCGATTCTGGGATGCATATATCTTATACAAAATCGCAAAATCTAAGGGTAGACACGCAACATGCGTATCAGCGGTCTTAGTGGATTTGCCTTGGGCTTCAAGCTCTTTTGCAAAGTGTTGATCTACCAGGCTCCAGAAGTCGGTGCCATTCAGAACACGTCCACCCAGTGAAGGAAGAACTCTACTACCTTTCCCTTTACGCTGTTTTGTCCCTGTCAAGACATCTGAGCCTGTCATTGTTGATGATCCTACTTCAGATTCAGATTCATCTGCCCACATAAGATGTTGATTGTCATATACAAAGCACCTCTAACAGAAACCCCAGATAAGTATCCACTGCAACCCAAACAATCAAACACACCAGTAGTGCATTATGAGCCATTATAGCAGTTTCTGATGGCATCTCTTCCTTCAGGCATAAGTATTTGTGATTGCCTTCAAAGGTGAAGTCCACCAGGGATATGTTAGGCACACTTGCACATAGCTACACATTGTAGTTGTCATTAATGAACAAGAAACTGGAATGATGACATACATCTTGGCGATATGCATTCAAACAGGCTGGTATCACACTCTGATGCTGTGAACACAGACAAAGCAGGGAATTGAGCACCTGTTAAGGTATTTGCAAATTACTGTGGTGGCCTTTTATCACTGAGACAAATCCCTACAGACCAGGGTTAGACAAGCTTATGCAAAGTTCAGAGGTACATACCTGCTTGATTCTTTTTCTTCTTCTTGGGGAATAACCCCAAATACCGTGAAGCAGTGTTATTTCCTGCTATCAGGCGGGCAGGACCCTGTCCAATGCAAGTCCAATCCTGATGAAAATGGGAGAATGGTCATGGTTGATAAGGCTCAGGGAGCTGAGTGGTGGACTGAGAGTGCAAACTGAGATCATCGGATGGCAAATTGCTCTGCAAAAGAAACATGCCACCACTGAGTAAATGTCAAACTTGATTACCTTGGGCAAAGGCAAGCCCAATGTCATGGGAGGGCACATGTCAATTGGAGTGAATACTCTTCGCACAGATAACCACATTGAATGACTCGAATCCCTCAGTTGCGAACAGCATGGCTGGTCCCAATCAGCGAATATGCTCTGGAAGATGTACCAAGATATGGAACTTGGGCTTGTTAAACCAATGTACAGTCCACCATGCGACACACAATAAGAAGTAATCAATTTCATTTCATACCAGGGTCTGTCCAGTGGGCATCAGCATTGCCTATGGACCAAAGAGGCCAAGTGTACCAAATATTCATTGATATCCTCAATTTCCGGCTGCCATACAAGTGGGTCCAGTTTTGAGAGCACTATCCAGGTCTCAAAACAGTCATTGGACACCAGCCCTTTCAAGACAAAAGGAGCGATCTGTGCCAGGATACGAAAGTCTCAGCCTGTTAATGAGCCACTGTAGGTGACCAAAGTATGTGTGGCCACTGGGTCAATGCTCAGACCATCAATATTGACAGACACCAACTTGATCTCCAACTCATTTTTCTTGTCCACATTGTTGTGTAGCTGGTGGTTGATTATGTCCCACCACATGTACTTGAGGAATCCTAGGAGAATGACATGCAAAATCTCCACTGGTGTGTCCCTATGAGGATCCAGCCCTGCTTACTTTCAGAATTACATTGAAGGCAGGCTTGATAGAATACTAACCTGCTATGCGCCAAATGGGACTCATCATTTCCTCCGGCAGGTTGCAGATTTCCGCATCCAATGCCGTCTGTTTCCCTCATATCCCAGTCTTGCTCTTATACGACCCAACCAAGCGATCGATGAAATATCCATGATACGTGTCCTTGAGACCTGATTGTGTATGTAGCACCTTGACTTTGGTACCACCATAAAGCTCCTGGGCCTGTGCAAATTGGCTCTTCAGCTTTTGAATGCTCTCAGACTTGTTGTGTGGGATGCCTGGCTAGAGACAGCTTAGAAAAAGATCCCTAACACTCCATGACAATGCAAACTGACCTTCACAAAGGCCTGAACCTGTACTTTCATAACCTCTGGGCTCTCAACTAACTTTCACCAACCACTCTTTTTCTTGGTCGCTGTAGTTCCTGCCACCATGACCATACCATTATCTGATTCTTCCTCATCCATAGGTCCTTGATCAGAACTGACTTCCTCATCACTGGAGTTGTTACCAGGTAGACCAACCGATGCCACGGTAGAGCTTCCAGAGCCACCTGGTGGTGCACAGACTGGATTTTCATTGAGCACATCCTTCCCTTTGACCCAACATGCCCAACAAAAGAACTTCCCACAAAGGCCAATATGGCAGGCAAACTCACTTTGCATGGGATTGTCACCCAGCATTGCCATTATGGACAGGATCAGTAGTACAGCTTCTTGATTTACACAATCCCATGCCCAAATGCCTTTGGTTTGTCCTTTCCTAAGGTGGACAGAGTCAGAACACCACCGTAATACATCAACAAGACACTCACACTAATTCCTCCACGATGCCATCAAGCATCTCCAGCAGTAACGCAAGGTTCGACATGCATAGATAATGAATATTGTATTCCTGTTGTGCTTCAACATGAGGGAGACTGGCAGGCACAAACAGAAAACTGTTGCGCTTGTTCCATTTCTTCGACATATTGCCTGAAGTATCATCGCAATACAATAGTATAGGAAATGCCATCACCTGAGCACCCTTTGACCTCTCTCACCAAGCATTGCCTTTGATGGGATTGGTAAGTGTCCATGGTACAATTAGTGATGGTGGCTGTGTCTTGTCCAGGACATCTACTCATGATTGGCAAAAGTGATGGCTGATGCCTTATTTGGCACAGCGTGGTCTTAGGTCTGTGATCACAAAAAATTCTAATTGTATTGTCTACCATTGCCATCGTTCCAAATATACCAACTATCCATCCTCTAAAACCATGTGTGACCTCCCTTTGCCTTGAGAACAGCCTTGATCCGATCCGACATGGACACAATATGCTTATCAATGTCCATCAAGGGCATTGAGGCCCACTCCTGCAAAACCGCCTCTTGCAGTGCCTTGATACTCATTGGATGCCTTGGGAGTGCACAGAGATGCTTCTTGAGCTCATGCCAGACTGGTTCAATGGGGTTAAGATCAGGAGAATTTGGTGGATGGGGGAGGAGAGGGATGTTATTTCATGCAAGCCAGTGTTTGGTGGTCTTGGCTGTATGACTTGGTGCACCGTCTTGCTGGAAGGCAAGTCCTGGCCGGGCTTCCTCCAAATCCTTCCAAAACACTTTCAACTGACCCTCTAGCACTTGCTCCTGATAGCAAGCTGCTGTCATTCCTCCGCCTTTTCCACCAGGATACTCAAGAACAACTAATGGCCCCTTCCACCCCAATGCAACACATCCCCACACCATTACGTGCATGGAAGACTGCTTAAATGTTGGCACCACACAGGTCTCATCCAACTCTTCATCAACACGCCGCATCATGAAAATCCGACCTGTCTTATCATCAAGATGGATGTAACATTCATCTGACCAAACCACCTTCCACCAATCCTGCTCCTTGTGATCCTTTGCCCATCCTTTTCGCACCTTCTTTTGTCCTGCAGAGAGAAAGGGACGTTTCCATGCAACACGTCGATGTAGTCCATGGTCCTCCAAGGCCTTGGCAATAACCTTCTCACTCGCATCAATGCTGACTTCATTACTGAGGTCCCTGAGTGGCATTCAGTGGTTTTTTACAGCTGCACGGGCAAGACGACGAGATGTACATTCATCAATCTTCTTTGGCCGTCCACTACAGGGTAGGTTTTCGACGGAACCATGCTCCCTGTACTTCCGCCAGATTTTTTGTGCTGTCTCATATGGAATGCCAATGAGGAGGGCACTTTCATTTAATTTGTGTGTAGTGAGCATAGCACCAATGAACTGGTTTTTTGCTGCCTCATCATGTTCGTGTTGCATTGTGTCTTTGGGCATCAGAAAAAGAAGTAGAATGACATTAGTGCAGTAGCTACACAAACAAAAAAAATAATGATTGGACGTGTCCATATTTGGTAGCAGCCATCACTTTCACCAATCATGAGTATGGCCAGAATACTATCAGTAATGAGCATAGATGGTCAGAATACTCCATACCATGAATGAGCATAGGATCCGACAGAAGGTTGTACAACAAAACAGCATCTTGTCAAAGCTCAGGAGCATTCTTGAGAAATTTGTCTTGGGAAACTTCCACACCATCTGTCTTGATAACATGCCACACCACTGAGCCCTCTCTGGACATGGCTTGAAGCTTCCAGCAGTGACCGTAATACTTTCCACCTCTCACGAACCACTGAAATGGAACACACAGGCTGTGATCATGGAGCATAGCAGGTTTGTGGATATAGTAGTCACTGTTATTGATGTGTAACATGGGAGTCAGCAATTCATTGGGCAGCTCGTGAAGCCACCAGGACCCCTGCCAGACTTCAGCAAGCCGTTTCCCACTGTCTTCTGGGTAGAAATGCAGATGTGGGCAGACTTGAGGGTTGGCCATTTCCTGGGCAAACAAGTGAGCCAGATGTATATATGCAGATTTTATGACCCTTACCTGAGCGATGATTTGCAAGAGACTATTAAGGTAGTACAGGTGACTGAGAGCACCTTTCTTGCACATAGTGTTGATGCTGCACATCTTCTGCAGACATTCATTCAATGCCTGCATTGATTTAACTGAGGGCACATTGTCAACTTTATTGGCCTCCAGTAACCACAGATATAGATCTAGTTGCTCATGCGAAAACACCAAACGTGGCAGATGCATCAAAATATTGAGTGTACATGCCTGTACAAGTCATTACAAAACACCAAGATCAAGATGGACTACATGAACCATTCGGTCAGGCCAAGGATGCCATTCATGAGATGTTGCCTCCATCGTGGGAGTCATGCAAGCATGTTTGCGTCCCCATGCATCTGCCACATCCCTGTCGTCTTCATCTGTGTAAACCATGTCAATAGATGAGCTCATAGCATTGAAATCAAAGAGCAGTCACCACTGTGTGTAGCCTCTGGTTCGGAAACATCTTCATTATCTCCCATCTCCCATCGCTCTTCCCAATCGTCATCTGAATGAATATCATCTGGATCCTGTGCCAGAAAGTCCAACAACCCTTGTGCAAGCAGGGCAAGCCCTTGTTTTTCTGGGGAATCCTCAAATTCAACATCTCCCATGAGTTCAAAATCGTTCCAATCAAATTGAGATGGAAGTGCTGGTATGGTGGTTGTATCATTGCTGGGTGAAGTTGGGGGAACAGTCCATTGGTATGAATGACGAAGTTCTGGTGGTAGAAATGATGAGAGTAGGCATAGTGTGGCTAACTCAGCATGAGACTTGGGCTGGTAAAGAATAGGATCATCACCCTGGGCAGATGGTCATGCTGTAGCCATCTATTGAGCCTTCAGTGCTGCTTGGTGTTGGACAGAGTCCTCATGGGCCTTCCTGCAGCTGGGGCAGGGGTCCTGCTTCTGTAAATCATTGCATATATGACAGTAAACAACTGTACAGCCATCCTCATCAGGAATGGCTGTCCAAACTGGATAGAAATACAGCGACATGAGAGTCAGCAAAAAGGACACAACAATTTTGATGGCAATTCACCCAGTGGGTTTAACATGGGGTTCTCTGATGACATCACTAGCAGAATGTTCTCATGCCAGCTTTTGAGCACAGTGCAAAAGAAAAATAAGACTTAAGCTGACTACTCCAGGATAGTGTGCTGTATGAGTTACAGGGCTAACCCCTGTGCTATTTCTCCTATTGAACCGTGTTTGATTTCAAAACAGACTGAATTCAAAATCCAATTGGGACATGATGTGACGCCTTCTGAGACAAACAACACCTATCCGGAGCTTTGGCCATGTAGGTGGGTTCATTCATATCAATGGTGATCCTGACTTTCTCTGCACTTAAAATCTTGGCCCATGAACACACTGGGCACAAACTAACGAATCATCCTGAGAACTGAAGATCATGGTTGAGAGCCCTCTTGTTGTCCAACAGTCAACCCATCATTTTGTATAACATTAGTCATGCACAAAGAGATGGAAAAAGAAAAAGGGCTGAGAACACTGTGTCTCACTTCTCTGTTGCCAATATCAGAGAGACAGTTGGATCTCATGCTTTTGAGAGCAATTGGCAATGGCTTTTCCTGTTGATGGGAGTGAAGCAAATTTGATCTGTATAGTAGATGTTATAATGGAAGGGGGAACAAGCAGGTAGTCTAAGGTGGTGGTGGCTGATGATGATGGTAGGAAACCAGAGACACTCCTGTGGCTGTGCAGTAATTTCAGGGATGTAAACACTTTAAAGTAATATCAGCTGTGTTTGATTTGGAAACATGCACAGAAAAACACCCTTTATAAACACAACCTGTCATTTAATGTGTGTTCTAATTTGGTAATTCAATTTATATTCTGGACAAAAACACATATGTAATTACTGGGTGTGTTTTTATGTGTCATATGGATAGAAACACCAAGTAAAAACATGTGCGGTAATTATAAGCTGTGTTTTCATTCAGTAATTTCTTTTTCAAACATGGATACAAACACTTTCACAGTTATTTTGGGTGTGAAAGTGTTTGCATCTGTGTTTGAAAATGAAATTACTGAATGAAAACACAGCTTATAATTACCGCACATGTTTTTACTTGGTATTTCTATCCATATGACACATAAAAACACACCCAGTAATTACATATGTGTTTTTGTCCAGAATATAAATTGAATTACCAAATTAGAACACACATTAAATGACAGGTTGTGTTTATAAAGGGTGTTTTTCTGTGCATGTTTCCAAATCAAACACAGCTGATATTACTTTAAAGTGTTTACATCCCTGAAATTACCACACAGCCACAGGAGTGAGAGGAATTATGGTCATCTTCCAGTTATTTTTGGATGGCACCTCGGCCACTTTCATTCCTTAAAGAACTGAGTGTAATCGGATGCGTGTTTGGCCATAACCCCAGAATTGGAGTGAATTGACATCGGGTCCTCGACACCTACAGGTCATAAAAGTGAGCCAGTATGTAACAGTGGGGATGCCTACAACAGTCCAGGAATAAGTGGTGGCAAATGTCACAGATAAATAACATACCTGCCACTGTTCAAATTGCTCAGTTGACAATGCTACGTCCTTCCTGTTACTCTTTGGCATGCTCACATGGCTACAATGCTGACATTACCCTTGTACTAACACTAGAAAAATATGAAGGAACCTGTTCTTTGAAAGCCATCTGCATCCGAGGCCAGAATCTGCTACACCGCTGTTAGATGCCATCTGGATGTCCCAACATTGAACAATACCACTCCCCATCCCTCAGACGATCAGGTGTCATCTACAGAGATGAGAGAAGTCATCCAAACAAGAGAGGGTGCACATGCACAGTTCTGCACTCTCATCACTTGTCCCAATCACATCATGCTCAGCATGAGTCCTTCTTAGCATTGAACAGCACTGACCCATTATCCCCTTGACAGAGAGTATTCAGCGAAAGTATGACTGGCTCAAGTTGACCTAGTCTGACATGTTCCTCCCAAGATGTTTGAACCAGCATGTATCTGCATTGTCATGAATTTCAACATTGCTGATTATCTCCTCAACAAGCCTGAGGTCCTTCATATCTCTGAGCTCGGCGCATTCTCTGGCACAGAACCTCATAAGACTCCTCACAGCAGGCTTTTCTTCAAAGCTAACAAATTATAGTTGACCACAATGTCTTTGTGAACAACCGCCTCAGCATGATGCTCTTAAGCAAAAGTGGTGTATTATCCTTCACCAATCCTTTGTAAGTCTCATCCTTGAATAGAGGTGTGAAACATGAATGGAATCTATATTTGCATGAGTACAAACAAATTCAAAAATGCAGCGTCTATGCTCACTGAAACGTTAAAGGATTCGGAATGGGGACATTTGTGTTCAACGATTCATACCCCTTTCAACTCCTGGAGCAAGCACCCTTGCACAACATTCCAGTGATATCAAGGCATAGTATGTGTCATATTTCACTGGCATGGCTCTCTGTTTACATGAGAAACAGGGAACAGATATTGGTACTGCCAAGGCGCATGCTTTGGGAAAGCTATGAAAGGATGGGGTGATTCTTCAAAACTTCAGTTCTTGTGGGAATCTCTATGTGATGGCACCATTGTATATGATCTCGGAGGAATCAGTGCCATCTCCATGCAGCTGGCTGACGCTCATCACAGTCTTTGCATCATGCTTCAAGATCTACCTTCACATATTGAAATGGTGAAGAATGAAGTTTGGCCAAAGCTATGTTCAGTAGCCATTGCAGATGGACGTGTGCAATTCAAAACGATCAATTTCTTCTTGGAATCGCCAGTCAAAGACTGTGACATATGCTTTGTGAGTACATCATGCCATGCTGATTGCTTCCTTTTCTGACGCAGTCATTCAAAACTGAAAAATATCCTGAGCAAAGACAGCACAAAATTACAGAGGATTTGAGAGCACCCAATAACAAAATTGATAGCTGGACCTTGAAGCACTAAGATCAAGAACAGTTCTTGTGTTGTTTCTGAGATTTGGGCTGCCAAAGTGAGGATACCCTCTCACTTCAATAAGTGAATGAACTTGCGAAGGAGTTGGCCATCATGATGGTAAGAGGTCAAGAGGTGGGATGATTATGTGAGCTGACGATCTTGGCATCAACATCCACCCTGAACAGTCACCACTGCCTACCCTTCGACACCTTGCATTCCCTTTAGCCTCAAATGAACGGGGCTAGCTAACATGTCAATATCAGTTGTATGTACCTTGGTACTGTTGTCAGGCCCGGAACTGGGCCAGAAGGAATCTCCAAGGATCAGAATGACTAAAAGCTGCTGAGTAAGTGCTTAGTATTGGCTGAGTAAGCCAAGCACTGGAAAAGTCTTACTAATAGATGAGTAAGCAAGCTAGAAAGCTCTACTATATCAGGAGTAAGTATGACTCAGTATGACTCAGAGTGACTCAGAGCGACTCAGTATGACTTAGATGAGTAAGCAAAAGTAGCTAAAAATAGACTAGCCATTTTGTATATAAAGGCCCAGGAATGAAAGAGAAGGAAGCTTTTACCCCATGAATTCAGAACATTAAAGTCAGAACCTGGGTGGACAGAGTCCACCAATACTTTTCAGCAGCTCACAAAATCAACATAGATTTTGTGAAGACAGTCAGACAGCAGTCAGTATAACAGTCAGAAGCCAATGACTGTATGGTTGGCTCAGCATCAGCAGTAACCTTGAGAATCAGAGATCAAAGTGCATCGTGCACTCTGATTGACGTCTAGCATAGTACACATACAGTAAGAAGCCAATGACCGCATGGTTGGCTCAGCAGCAGCAATTTTCCTTAAGAATCAGAGATCAAAGCACATCGCACACTCTGATTAACATCCAGCATTGTATACATCCATCTGCCGGACATCTTGGGAGTCAAACAGATCATAGCATTCATGCTGTTTCCCCTGAACTCATATTATTGTACTGACATTTATTTTCAGTGTGATAATTCTAGTCACCACTAAATACTTGTGACACTGTGTGTGTCTCTTGCTTGTGTCTTATAAAAAATTTTATTTTGTGTGTTCTCTTATTTCCAAATCTGATGTGATCCATCAATGAAATTTCATCAAACTAATAACAGTACTGCAGGGAATGTTAAAGACAAACCTCAGAGACTAATACCTTCTATGATGACCTGAACGATGGATGTGATGTTGAATTTTGCTGGTCACTCACTTCCCAGTAGTGTACAAAGCTCCTGTTGATGTGTCGTTCAAGGGCTCTAAGGACATCAATTTATCCCTGGATGATTTTGTCATGTTAAATGAAATTGTCCCACTCTGACAAATGTCCACCTTCCAAAACTCTGCATGCATCCAAAAGGTCAATCTACAATGGGTGCCTACTATTCAATATGTCTTCTCCTTATTTCCTGTCAGTTTTGACAGGCTTTCTCTCAGTTTTCAGTGTTCATAGCTGTTGACCTCTCAGGATTCTGGATTCTGGACCAGGAGATCAAGCATGTGTCACAGGCTGGAGAAAAGTGAGCGCATGGTCCATGATCCCAGGATCTCTATGGCTGTACAGAAACAAAAGTCTAGCATCCGGGATCCCTGGAATCACTCAGAAGAGCGAACAATGACTTAGCTGACACAGTGACCTACCTCATTCCTGATGGGTCCCATCTTGATTACTGCTCCATCATCCATTGTCTTCCTTCTGAATATCATGGCTGAATATCTTCACCAAGCATCGTTGTACAAGATACACAAGCTTAAAGTCTTTCTTCAACTTGGATCGGTGTACAAAGACTCTCAGACTTCCACATCTGGTAAGTCAATCTGTTTCCCATGTATTCATATTTATTGACTTATGCCTGCCTCATTATAGCATGAGACCAAGAACGAAGTAAGTACCTTTATGGTCAAGATGGTTGCCAAAAATGGTGTACTCAGGAAAGCAACATCAAATGTCACCAAAAAACGCACCTTGATGGAGAGGCATTGATAGATGTGTAAGTTAACTCATGTTTCATCATCTTCTCCTCTCAAAATTTCTGTGATGTAGACAACACTCTTGTCCAATCACTGAGACAGGTTGTGGTAGGTGCATGCTACAGTTGACCAACTGCAGAAAACATGTGATGTCTAAACAGTGAGTCTTCCTTGAATATTGTCATTCCACAATCTTACTAGGGATATTTCAGCCACGATGTTGTGCATCTTGTGTACTTCAACTGCAGGCCAGATTTTCAATGATTTCCCGGAGTTCCTGGAGAAAGCAGAAACAAAACCAAGGTGGAGCATCTGTCCTTTCTGCAGCAGGATTTATGGGTGCAACCAGGGTCCATAAAACTGCAAGAGGTCATCTGCACAGGCTGTGGAATGACCAAACAGTTCAATGGAAGGCCCACTTCTACTACGAATGGCAAACTGGCCAAGTACTGCCTCAATCCATGCTGTCATGGACTCAGTAACTGAACTGCAGTAAGCTTTATGCAGATTCTTCCATGTACTGCCTTCGGCCATGCAGGGTAATTCCCTTCAACATCCATTTCTACCACCCCATTCATGGATGCTCTTTGCCTCAATATCTACAAAAACCAGCCATTTTAGCCATTAGCAGCCACCTTTTTTACCTGCTCCTTCAAGCATCAAGGCTGAGCCTTCTATCTCTGGCCTTCCTCAGCTTATCCTTAATGGTCCCAGCAACTGTCACCTGAATCCCATTGACACTGAGCAACATTTTTGCCATCATCAGGTACCTCCTGCAGCATTTGAGTCACTGATGGAGCCTAATACTCAGTCAACCTCAAGGCGAGAGCCAGGTTCTTATCACCATACATCTGTGTCATCGATGCAGGGTTCACCATCAAAAAAATCAGCTGAACTATCTCACATTTCTTTCTTTTTGCTTTCCCCCAGTCTAACTGCTTCCATATTGTTATCCTTGTACTTGTTTTCCAAAGTTGCTACCATGTTTTCATTGTGCTCTGTTTCTACCATGCTCAGTACCTGTGTGTATTCCAAGTATGCACAGGTACTGATCATGGTAGAAACAGAGTATTCACACTTACAGGTTACTTAATGTTGAGACAAATGGCATGCCTTAAGCTACATTTAATTGTTTCTTTACACTAGATGAGCCTGAAGTTCAACCTGATACTTCATTGCCACCATCAAAAGCCACCAACAGTACACAACAGGGTACAGGATGCCTGTGGAATAGAGCATCCTGGACATATCCCATCCCAAGCTCCAAGCTCGTTGGGAGCGTTGGCATGGTCCGGTCTCTCTGCGATCACGTGCACCATTCCCATATGTTTCCGTGTATCCATAGCTACATCAGCGACTACCACTACCACTTCCTCATTGCCTCTCTTGGACCTAGCGATATGGTTCCATCGTCCAATGCTGGTGAAGGCTCTGGATCTTCTTTGGGCCAATTCCCTTTGCCTCCACCTCCACCACCCACTAGCCAACTCATCACACCAGCCTTTGCACTCAATAGACTCCAATACCCTCGTGTCAGTTGCATTGTCTGTGACTGATGAAAGATCAGAGTCCTCTTGGGGTGTATTCCTATCGCCTCTATCCCCGGCGCCCACCGACTGGTGCATCAGACCAGCTTCTCCATATGATAAGCTTACATCACTTTCCTCCAGAGCTTTCTCGCATCCTTCTATGCCTCCATATACTACACAGGTTATTAAGGTGGATACCGAGGCCCTCTAGGTTTCTCCAACAGTATCGCCTTCCAGAGATCAACCCTAGAAGTCAATTTCTTTAATGACTAGGAGTTAATATGCCACCTGCACTTTATTTATTGTTTCCCTCCATCATTTCCCTTGCTAGTTGACTTAACTTACTATTTCAATTCTCCTCAAATATTGGACTTTGTTGTATCCTTTGCTATTCTTTCCTGTTGGTCTGTCCGTTGATACACTTGGTATCAGGCTACCCGTAGATTTTGCGAATTTTATACAAATTAATGCAAACTACTAGCTGTACTAAGGACTAGAGTGGAGACTTCGCACTGCTAAGTCGAGTCATCTAGATCAGTGTTGAAGCACCTAAAACCGTAACAGAAGAGGAAGTAAGAGAAGACATCTAGACGAGTCAACTCTACAAGCCTTTCGAGATTACTTGCTATTTCCTGTTTAAAAACAGACTACACATAGTCACCACACAACGGGACCTCACTGTATCTAGACGAACTCAAAAACCAGAAGTTAGAAAACCTGAACTAGATTAGCTTGTCAAACTCGACAAAGCTGAAAACCACTTCGAATAAGTTACTAAGTTATGATGGAACCAAAATCCTCCATGAACTTAGTCTAAAAAGAAATGAATGAGAAACCCTGAACCCTGCATGAACGAATAGCCTAGTCAGGAACCTGAGGTACCAGTCTAGATCACGCAAGTGATCGCGACCATACAATCTTGGTACCTCGATTGATCCACGATCGATGGTTACATCCACTAAGATACTAAGGCAATTAAACAAGTACTGAATGAATAGCCACACGGCACCATAGGAAAGCGGAGGCAGGAGTGCCTATGGACCAGCATGGCACTCCTAGGCAATAGAAAAACCCATCGCCTCCCTGTATAACTGAATGAATATCTTGGAATCATGCAATTCTTATAGAATAATTACTCATCGTTTGTATTACTACGCATAATCATGCTACTAGTAGTCTAGATAAGCAACTCCTATACCTAGGCATAGAATACTATAAAATACCGTCATCTAGACACACAACAGCAGGAAAGCATTCCCCGCATTTGTGCTAGTGGCCCATAAGCTACCTAATCAAATAACGGATTTAAGTGCCTGTCCTCAACTGAGTAATTCGTTGCTAAGTCACCCAATAAGAAAGAACAAGTAGTTGAAGTGAAATAAGCCCTAGAACGCTTTGAGTTCAAACAATTGAAAGAGTCAGCGTACTCTAGAGTCTGCGTGCTCTTTGCAAGTCTGTGTACTTGATGGAGGATCTGTGTATCCTTTGTAGAAGTCTGTGTACTTCTTTGTCTCGAGTCTGTGAACTTGTGTTGAGAGTTAGTGAACTCTAGAGCCTGTGAGCTCTTTGTAGAACCTGTGTGTTCTTTGATTGTTTGAGTTAAGAAGTAATCTAGACCAGCTATTTGCTTGCCTAGACGACGTTTGTTCTCTGAACTAGACCAGTTCCTACCTACCTATTAAAACCCCACGTCGTTATAACCCGTTATCTCGACTAGCGTATCTTGTGTAAACATCTTCTAGATCAGAATCAGAAGTAGTTTTCGAATGCCTTACATTGAATTATCAAAGTCTAAGATCGTACACGAGTGCTTCTACTGTACTCAACCTCGAACTTACAAACATTGGTGATAGTGTGAGTGTTTAGAGTGAGAGTTAGTCTCTAGATTTCTCATCTAGAGTTTAGTTTTCCTTTGAGCGCTGCCCATTACCGAGCACATCACCGTCTTCTCCCGTTTGTGTGCCTCAGCTGTTGTTCGAACCTTCTCTATTTAAACTCATGCCTTCCCCACTAATTCCCGACCATCTGACCATCTCCTGCATGACTTCTATGATCAACGTCGTCATTTCGTATTGGTTAAATCACTCTCAAAACGGCTTTCATCCTCGCGATTGCCTTATTAATTTCTCTGGTCTAGACGATGGGGACAAATCGGTCATAGTGCATCAACAGGGTGATCAATTTTGAAATTCATTTCGGTTCTCGCTTCTGCCCATCATCATCGTTGACTCGCTCTGCAGGTAGGCTCTTATCCCCCAAAGTTCTCATGACATGATGAAGGACAACTTCTGTCAGCAGGGAAAGGGATCCGCCGTTGTAGTTCACTTTCAGAAACTTTGGAAGGAAATGCCTTCCCCCATTTGATAGTGGATGCCTGAGGGCTGAATAGCTGAATGTAGTCACTGTTAGGATCGTGCCAATAGAGGGAAGTGAAGCGGAATGCACGCCGTGGAGTCCGCGGAATGCACGTGGGCTTGGCGAAGCTATTAGCAATGTCACCCCTGGGTCGAAGCCCTAAGATGGATACGGACGGAGTCCGTGGAGTATGACAAGTAAGGATTGAGATGAAGTCACACGGAGTCGGAATCTGTGGGCTTATAGAGATTGAGATTAGGCTTGAAGGCCAAGTAGAGTGAGTGCGAGAGTATTGGGCTAAACCAAGTTGATATTCGAACTGAGGTATGTACTACTAGTTGTACAGTTTATATACTAGAGCGGAGTCCGACGGACGGAGGCTAGAATAAGTATGGACATGGCTGGAATAATGTAAGTCTAGAATAATCTGTATCTAGAGGAGTCGAGTATTCTGTGGACTCCGATATAACACCTACTCGGTACCATTGACGGATTCTAGGTGTGATAAATGAATATGTGAAATTAGTATGTGAAATAGAGATATGAAATATGGGATAGAAACCAGGAAACGGAATCCATCGGATTCCGATAAGTGTATTGGAGCCGGTGGGGTTGGTTGAAGGTTGATGTCCGTGGCATCCGCGGCATGCTCGTTACAGTATCCCCCCCTTAGCGTTCTTGCCCTCAAGAGCGCTGATCCCGATGACTGAGTGTGATGCGTGGAATTTCTTGCAGGGATGTCACGTGATGGACACCTCTTGACCTTTAACCACCACCATCTCGAGTGAAAAACTTTCTCCTCGCTATCCGACATGTCTTTTCCATATCGTCGTTCGCAAACACCAGAGGCGTACGTTGCCCCGCCTACGCCGGAGGACGCCGATCCCGATGCGCTGGAAGTTTTGTACGCTGAGTGGGATGAGAGGGATACCGCGTATCGTGTGGCCATGGAGGCTCACGATGAGTGGAGGATTGAGAAAGAAGCAGCTGTGGTGAAGGCGAAGAAAGAGGCGGCAGCCACGGAGGAGGTTCGTAAGAAAGAGGAACGCGTGAAAAAGATTGCAGGGGCGAAGGCAAAGAAGGAGGCCGCGGAGAAGAAACGGTTGGCCGACGAAGCGAAGAAGTTGGAGTTGGAGCGATTGGCCGCGGAGGAGAAAGAAAGGCAGGAAAAGGCAAGGGTTAAGCGGGAGAAGGCGTTGGCAGAATTGAGGGCGGCGCAGGCCGCGGAGCGGGAGAAGCAGAAAGAGCAGGAGGAAAAGGAGGAGGTTGGAAAGGACAAGGGCAAGGGAAAGGCAGTGGAAGGCACGGACGTACCCGAATTCGCATCTGGTGCTTCGGATGAGGAAGATGAGGGTAGGGAAAGTGGTCAAGAAACCGAGGTGGAGGATACCGCGGAGGATGTACAGGGTTCCAAGGGAAAAGGGAAGGCGAGGGAGGATTTGGCAGCGCATCATAAGGATCGACAAGTGCGTGCGGCGGCGGCTGCAGGGATTAAAAAGAGGAAGGCGAAGTCCACTCCGTACGTGGTAGATAGCGACGACGCCGTGGGCCCTTTGGGGCATAACGATTCAGGTGAGCCTGCCCTTAAAAGGCTGAAGACTGATCCAGCCCCAGGCAAAGGGGATGTCGAATTCCATGGCAAAGGTTTGTCGCAGTCTGGGCCCGTGGAGTACGCTAATTATTTGGTTAGATCGCTGTGGTCGGTGTCGCGCTGACGGGGCCTCATGCTTCCCTGCAAAAAAAGGACGTTCCTGCGAATGGTGCAGGAGGAAAAAGGCGAAGTGCGTATTTGGGGATGATGCGGACCCGGCGGTGATGGAGGAGGTCTTGGAGTTATTGCATGGTCTTCATGCCCGGATGGACGTGATGGAGGGAAGATTGGAGAGTCTTACTTCAACAGTTCAAGACTTATTGGACGATTACCGCCCTGGGGCCGATCCGGAGTATCCATACGACTTTATCCCGAAGGCATCCGAGGAAGAATGGTCCTTGTCATTGCATGAATTGCATGACTTGGAAGGCGCGAATCCCGAGGCCCTCCGACGGGCAATGACCATGCGGCTGGATAAAGACGTTGCTCAGGTTTGGCACTCGCGTATTGCCAACCCGGATACCTTGGACGGCGCGGACCCATTCAAGCTTGCGAACATGGAGTTATGGGTCGGAAGCCGCAGGCAAGGCGCGTTGACTGATGCTATCAACGCTAGTATTAGGTTTCGGGAGGCAAGGGAGAGGTTTTATCGAGTCGGAGGCCGGCGGACGGAATGGGGTTTGTGGAAGAAATTCCTGACTGGAACAGAGGAATACCTGGTTGAGGATTCCGATGGAGAATTCGATGAAGAGCCGGTGCGAGCGGAGATGATACCAGGAGCGGGGACCGCTGGAGTCCCAGAGTTAGATATGATTAAGGGAAAGGATGAGGACGGTAAGAAGTTGGTGAAGAGAGTTGATGAAGGAAAAGAGGCGGAGGCCTCGGAGGAAGACGAAAGTGGTAGTGAGGATGAAGAGGACGGAGTTGAAGATGAAATTGAAGCGGAGGCCACGGGTAACGATGATGAAGATGTAGACATGGAGGAAGGTGGGGAGTCCGCGGCCGCCTAGTCCTTTTTCTTGAATAATTTTTATATGTCGTATGTTTGTACAAGGACAGTAGAGTATTGCGCCCAGTAGGGGCATAGAATGTAGATGATTTCTTGATGTCAGAAATGGAGTGAGAGAATAAGATGAAGTCAAGAAAGGAGCCGGCGGAGTCCGTTCCCAATTAGGAAGGTAATTTGCAATAGTTTTCCAGAATCATATTTGAAATTGGGGGAGCGTTTTCCGAACGGAGCCGGCGGAGACGTAAATCAGGAAATGGTAGAGGACGGTTTGGTAGTGACTTTTCGAATGGTGACCTTGGATAGGGGTCCTGGTTTGTCAGGGTAACGATGATGGAAATCTTCAATGTATTCGTCCGCGGAGAATTCGGTAGCGGGAATCCAAGCAAATTCTTCATCAGTACCTTCATAACCCAGCCATTGAACACGATAGATGAGAGGACATCGGAACCGACGGTCAAGCTTGGAGTCGAGTATTTGTGCAATCTCGTACTGTTCTTTGCCGTCGACTTCAACTGGAGGTGGAGGTGGTTGGGTACGATTAGGAATGGTATTGGATTCTACGGGTTCCAACTGTGAGACATGGAATACAGGATGAATGGAACGGAGATCCGTGGGGAGTTTGAGAGTGAAAGAATGGGATCCAGGTTGTGCGATGATGTCGAATGGTCCCAGGAATTTCTCTGCGAATTTTGCAGTAGGGCGAGTAGTCCTGATGTGTTTAGAATTAAGGAAAACCTTATCGCCTACTTTGAAATCTGGAGCCGGGGATCGTTGCTTATCTGCTTGGAGTTTGTAGCGGGACTGAGCATGGGAGATTTCATCGCGAAGGAATTGGTGAAGATCGTCGAGGTTGACTATGAAATCGCAGGCCCAAGCGGAGGCGATATTGCGTTCAGGATATACCGTGATGTTAGGATGGTATCCTTTGTTAGCGAAGAATGGAGAGATTCCGGTGGAAGCGTTAGGAGCATTGTTGTACGCGAATTCGGCAATGGGTAATAGGGTATCCCAATTGTCTTGTTGGTAAGAGCAATAGATATGAATGTATTGTTCGAGGGTTTGATTGGCACGTTCAGTCTGTCCATCGGCTTCCGGGTGATAACCAGAAGTGAAGTGGAGTTCCATATCGAGGGCTTTAGCAAGGGCGCGTGTGAATTGGGAGACAAATTCGGAACCGCGGTCGGAAGTGATGTGAGTAGGGACACCATGCTTGGAGAAGACATGGGTAACAAAAAGCTGCGCGAGATCTGTGGAATTAATGGTATCATGAGTGGGTATGAATGTGGCCTGTTTGCTTGCACGGTCGATGACGACAAGAATGGCAGTGAATCCGTTGGAGTCTGGAAGTTGTTCGATGAAATCCATGGAAATAGAATCCCACGGACGTGTCGGTACAGGCAAAGGTTTGAGTAGGCCGAAAGGACGATGTCTAGGTGTTTTGTTACGACCACAAGTAGTACAAGACTTGACATAGTGGCGAACGAATTCACGCATCTGTGGCCAGGTATAATTCCGTCGGACTAGTTCAAGTGTCCGGTTTTGACCGAAATGACCTGCCAAGATATGATCATGATTGTTTTGTAGGACACGAAGATGGAGGTCCGCGGCATCCGGGACGTAGATGCGATTGTCAAGACGAAGTATTCCTGACTCGTCCACAGACCACCGGGAAGGATTGGAAGGGGAAGAAGCAAGACGAAAACCTTCGGTCGCCGCGGGATCCATGGGTTGTGCTTGCTTGATATCTGAGTGGAGTTTATCCACGTCCATGATAGCACTAGCACGGAGTACGGGACCTTCAAGAAATGTAGCGCGGAGAGAAGTGGAGAGTTGTTCTTGTGTAAATACAGGGCAGAAATTATGAGGATTGACTTGAGCATATTGACTATCCCCCTCTTTAGGGTAGACGTCCCATTGTCTAGTGAGTGCATCTGGTTTCCCACCAAGTTTTCCCGGTCGGAACCGAATAACAAGGTTGAACTGGGAAAGAAATTCGGACCAGCGCACTTGTCATCGAGTAAGAACCTTGGTAGTAGAGAAATATTCGAGGTTCTTGTGATCGGTGACGATGTCGATGGGTTCCGCGGAGCCTTCCAGGTAATGACGCCAGTATTTAAAGGCTTCAAAAATGGCTAGAAGCTCTTTATCATGGGTATCGTAGTTGAGCTCGGCTCCGTGGAGACTTCGGGACAAGAAGGAAATAGGGTGAATCTCACCATCCTCAAGGTAAATAGAAAGGATGGCGGCAATAGCGTAGTCGGAGGCGTCGGTTTCCACGACTAATTGACGGTCGGGAATCCAGTGGGTAAGGATAGGAGCATGAGTGAAAGCCTGTTTCAGCTCGTTGAATGCAGCCAGGCATTCGTCGTCGAATTTCCACGGAATACCCTTGCGAGTGAGACGTGTTAGGGGCAACACAATCTCACTGTATTCATGGATAAAACGGCAATAGAAATTAGCGAAACCAAGAAATGATTGGATATCTTTGACCTTCCGCGGGACCGGCCAGTTGATGATAGCTTTGACTTTGTCTTCAGCCATACATAAGCCTTCAGGAGAGAGAACGTAGCCTAGATACTCCACGGAATCCCGATGAAATTCGCATTTGGATCCTTTGCAGTAGAGATTGTTCTCTCTGAGTCTGCGTAAGACCTCTCGTACATGTTTTCGGTGCTCCGCGGGGTTGTCGGAATAGATGAGGATATTGTCGAGGTAGACGACGACGGAAACGTCAAGCATATCTGCAAAGATGTCATTGACAAAGCGTTGGAAAGCCGCGGGGGCATTGGTAAGACCAAATGGCATGACATGCCATTCAAAAGACCCATAGCAGGTGCGGAATGTGGTTTTCCATTTGTCTCCTTCGGAAATACAGACAAGATGGTAGGCGTGGCGGAGGTCGAGTTTTGTATATAGACGCGCAGATCGCGTGGAGTCAAGAAGATCAGAAATGAGGGGAAGTGGATAGCGATCTTTTTTCGTGATTTTGTTCAGGCCGCGGAAATCAACACAGAGCCTGAGTTCACCGGTTTTCTTCTTGACGAAGAGTACTGGGGCTCCATGGGGAGAACGTGAGGGAGTGATGAAACCATTACGGACATTATCGTCAATAAATTCGCGTAAGGCTTTCAGTTCGGATTCAGAGAGGGAATAGATGGGTCCGAGCGGAGGGGAAGTGCCTTCCTCAAGATTGATTTTGAGGTCGTAAGGGCGATGCTCGGGGAGTTTTTCTGAGAGGGAATCACTGAACACATCAGCAAAGTCATGGTACTCCGGTGGGACATCAGTTAAATCCATGGGAGCCGTGGAAGCGGCTTGGCCACTAACACTAGGCATGGAAGGCTGTAACGTGAATTGTTGGGCACCTTCTTCTGCACAAGCTTGTACGAAAGCGGCCGCAGAAATAATCGATATCTTGGGTGCAACCGAAGCAGCGAATGATGGGATGGAAGGATATGAGTAGATAGGCTCATACGGCGGCGGAGTCTGTCGGGATCTCGAAGGAGGTTTGGATGGAATGGGACCTGAAGGGTCCGTGCGGTGTGGCACTGTTGTGTCGTAGGCCGCGGAAGCGCTAGAAGGAATAGAAGCACCGAATAGCTTTGAACGGAAAGTGATACTGTGCCTTGCCCAGTCAATCAACGGATTGTAGTGGGAGAGCCAGTTGTATCCCAGAACAATGTTACAGGATGAATCAAGACGAGTGACGTAGAAGTCAATGGGAATGATGTCGCCTGACGGAAAGCGTATGGGGAGCGAAATGGATTGGGAAATGTGAGATCCGGTGGAGCCGTCAAGAAGTCGAAGTTGAACAGGAGGTATGGAAGTAGTAGGGAGGTAATGATCCTCAACATATTTGGAATCGATGAAGCAATGGCTTGAACCAGAATCGACGAGAGCAAGAAAACAAAGGATAATAGAAATAGGAGAGCCATCGGGTTCCGATCCAGAACCAACTTCAGAGGATAGTGATACAGTTAGTGAATGATTGGAAAGAGCGGCAGCGTTGAGGGTTACGATCTCCGAGGTGCAATGACAGTCAACGCAACCCTGTCCTTGCACGGAGGAAACAGGGCTGCTCTCTATTTTTCCGACTCCGAGGGAGCCGAATCAGTAGAGACGGGAGGCTCTGAAACCTCAGCAGCATGACCACGAGTGGAACCCGTGGCCTTGCACTTGTTACAGTCCTCGGTCTTGTGCTTGTTGCCGCAGAACATACAAAGATTGTTTTTCCAGCGGCGTTCCTTCTCTTCAGGAGTGAGCTTGCCATCTTTGCCTAGCTTGTCAGCGTAGGGCTTCTTGGCGGGCGAGGAAGAGGAAGGGGATGAAGAGGACTGGTAGGTGGTGGCGGAGCCCATGGAAGTGGAACCATAGGATTTGGGCGCCACGGAGTAGGAGGAGCTCGAGTTTGAGCCTGAACCCTTAGGTTTGGAGGAGGAGGATGAAGAGGAGGAAGGTTTATCACGGTTTTCACGTGAAATCTCGGCCTTCCGAGTCCAATAACGAGCGTCGAGTTCCTGTGCTAGGGTATGCATGTCATGGAGATTATCGGGCTTACCATGGTGGGCCATATCGTCTTTAATCCGCGAGCAAAGTCCGCAGTAAAAAGCGTGGCACAGGGAATTGTCACCATAGCCGACAATAGAGGCGTGTTGGTTAAAGCGGACTATATACTTCATAATCCGGTCTCTGTCGCGCATCCGAAGGTTTTCCAACTCGTCTTCAGCGTCTCCGACGGCATCGAACAGACCAAAGTTAGTCCGGAGTTCCGCGAGGAAAGCGGCATAGGAGTATGCCCAGGCAGGAGGTTGAGCGTGGTTAGGATGGAGAATATCCGGTTCAAACCAATCAAGGGCGACACCGGAAAAGAAGGATACAGCGTAGTTGACTTTCGAGGCATCAGCGTGGAATGCGTCGGGCCTATCGTTGAAGTTCAACTGGAGGGAAACAATGAACGCCTTCAGCTTCCGCGGGTCCGAGCCGTCAAAGGTATCAGGCTCCTTGACCTTGGTGCATATTGGGCGTTGCGGAGGGTTATTGACTTGGTTGGCGAGGCCACAGAGCAGGTTAAAGAAGTCCCTGATCATGGCTTTGTCATTGTTAGGATTGTTAGGAGGATTAGGAGGGTTACCGCCAGGTCTGCCAGGACCACCGGGGCCGCCGGGACCTCCAGGGCCACCAGGATTAGGTGGGCCACCGCCAGGTCGGCAGTTGTCGTTGCCCTGTGGAAGGCGCGAGCTGCGGTTACTAGGGGAGTCAACATCGTCCTCGGAATCGCCGCCAGGTTCCTCTTCGTTTTGAACGGGGAATGGGCAACGCGGTTTAGGAATCGGAGTCTGTGGAGGGTCGTTTCGGTAGCTGCCGTAGCCACCTGAAATGGATTCCGAGGGTCCAGGGGCGAGGTTGAGGTTGAACGGATCAGGGTTGATTCCGTTGTTGGCTTGGCGTTGGGTGAAGCCATTGTGGGTGTAGGTTTCCCTACAGGACCGGCTGGTGGATGCGGAGTCTTCACCAAAAAGGTGTTGATCTCTTTTGGAAGCGGATTGGGGAATGTCGTTCATCGAGAAAGTGGGTTTGGGGTCCGAGGTGGACTGAGTAGTCTCGGTTTGTTCGAGAATTACGGTAGACATTCCTAAAATTTCGACTCAAGGGTTTGAGTTTGAATATACTGTTAGGATCGTGCCAATAGAGGGAAGTGAAGCGGAATGCACGCCGTGGAGTCCGCGGAATGCACGTGGGCTTGGCGAAGCTATTAGCAATGTCACCCCTGGGTCGAAGCCCTAAGATGGATACGGACGGAGTCCGTGGAGTATGACAAGTAAGGATTGAGATGAAGTCACACGGAGTCGGAATCTGTGGGCTTATAGAGATTGAGATTAGGCTTGAAGGCCAAGTAGAGTGAGTGCGAGAGTATTGGGCTAAACCAAGTTGATATTCGAACTGAGGTATGTACTACTAGTTGTACAGTTTATATACTAGAGCGGAGTCCGACGGACGGAGGCTAGAATAAGTATGGACATGGCTGGAATAATGTAAGTCTAGAATAATCTGTATCTAGAGGAGTCGAGTATTCTGTGGACTCCGATATAACACCTACTCGGTACCATTGACGGATTCTAGGTGTGATAAATGAATATGTGAAATTAGTATGTGAAATAGAGATATGAAATATGGGATAGAAACCGGGAAACGGAATCCATCGGATTCCGATAAGTGTATTGGAGCCGGTGGGGTTGGTTGAAGGTTGATGTCCGTGGCGTCTGCGGCATGCTCGTTACAGTCACTCATGGAAGTTCTGGCGATGCGTGGGTCTCTTCTCCTTCCATGGCGTATCTCACTAAAGTCCTCTAGTGCCATAGTAGTACATACTCTACGCTAAGGCATACTCACATGGACTGTGCGTTTCGTGTTGGTTATTTAATCCTTTGTCTGACGCCTAGATAGATCACTATATTCGTGCATGTTGCCTTTTTTTTTTTTACTGTAATTAGCTTCAGGGGACTTTCGACTCTTTGACACCCTGCGTGGCTTTACTGAGCAGGCCAGACAGTTCAAAAATGTTTGGTGAACATAAGTGCCGGTGGCACAGATGCGACCTTTGGTGCCACCCAGGTCAGCGAAAAGAGGCTTGCCTCTTTCTCGCATCTCTGTGCATGCGATACCAGCACCTAATACGTGGGTCTATGAACATTTGAGACAATTTGGTCTCGGATGACTGCATATATATTTATGGCAACCATGGCAGCAATGTTAGTTTGTTCTGAAAGATGTCCATGTCAACTGTCATGTATATATGTATCGGGCTACTTCTGGTTTTTTCTGACAGCTCGAAGACGTGCTCTGGAGAAGAGCTTTCTCAGGAAGATCATGGTACCGTCGGAGGGTCGCATACAGGTGCATCATTGGTGTCTTAATTCCTCTCAGTTTTGCTAATCTTCAGATTAGCCCTCGGCTCATTGGCCTCATTCAGGGTCTATGCCTGCAGCTTATGTGTCCTCTTAAACAGCTACAAGACCATTTCCAGAGGAGCTTCTCAATCGAAGTTTCTGACACTGGAAGGGACAGCATTGCAGGCAGAAAATTTTGCAATTATTCCGGCTGCAAGACGTCAGTCGGACTTCTAGATGCTCGAGGATGCTCTCTGAATGTCCTGAGCTTCACTTCGATGATTGAGCGCCTGCAGCCATGATGTTGTTAAGGTGAATGATTATTTCAACTGTAAACACAAAGATTCCCATGATTCGATTAGAGTACTCTATCCCTATCCGAAGTTTTGACCCGGCCCTTTTACCTCCGCCACTATTGAGTGAGAAGAACGACTAACCTGGTCCTATGCTTGCCATGGCATACCATCGCTTATCAGCAGCGTACTTTGACAGGCTGGCACGAATGGTGTAGCAGCACTCGGGCCATACTTGTCAGTATATCTGGCAATATATGGACGAATAAGTGGATAGCATTACATGGATAAGAGTGCGCTTTCATGATACAATTCTCTTCAGCCTATAATGCCTTCGCAGCTCTCTCAACTCATCTCTCTTATCGCAAATGCCACCAAGTTAGTAGAGGATACGTTTGCAGAGGCGGCCGGACCCAATGTACCTTCTTTGGACGATACCACTCCCCATCCCTTAGACGGCCAGGTGTTGTCTCTGGAGATGAGAGAGGCGATCCAGACGATAGAGGGTGCATGTGCCCAGCTCTGTGCGCTCGTCGCTCGGTCTAATCGCACCATGCTTAACGTAAGTTCCCCTTTGTGTTAGCAGCTTTTATTCGACAACTCCTTCGTAGAGAGCATTGAGTGTAAGTGTCTCCACTCAGGAAGAAAGTTGGTCTGACTCTGAATCTCCCCTTGAAGAATTTCGAACCAGCATGTATCTGCGTCGTGGTGAATTTCCAGATCGCTGACCACCTCATCGACAAGCCGGATGGTATTCACGTCTCCGAGCTCGGTGCACTCTCAGGCGCAGAACCTGGCAAGTTGGGCAGAATCATGCGACTCCTTGCCAGCAAGCACTGCTTCCGTGAAGGTAAATTTCCCTTGTATGGGTTATAGTTGTCCATGCCAACAAATCACAGTCAACTGCAATGTCTTTGCCAACAACCGTCTCAGTATGATGCTCTTGAGCACAAACGGTTTTTCACCCTTGGCCGACCATTTGTGCGTGCTGTTCCTGAATAAAAGAGCAAAACTTGACACCTTAACTAGCACGAACATATCGAACAAAGCACTGTCTATGCTCACCGAAACCTTGCAGGACCCACATTGGGGGCATTCGTCTTTGCCCCTTCACGCACCCTTTAACTACTGGAGCAAGTATCCTGGCACAATCTATTCGTGGTACCAGAGCGTGGTATGCGTTTTTCTTCCACAGATATTTGAGTAGCTGCAATGTTTAGGACCGAAATAGGAAGCAGAGAAAGGCGTGCACCTCGGGTTGGCAATGAAGGGGTGGGGCGATTCTATTGAAATGTGGGCCATCGTCAATGTTTTCCCATGGGGCTCCCTACATGATGGTGCTATCGTGTGTGATGTCGGAGAAGGGATCGGTGTCGTGTCACTGCAATTGGCCGATGCTCATCCTAACCTTCACATCATTCTGCAGGATGTTCCTGCACAGATCAAAACCGCGAAGAATGAAATTTGGCCGAAGTCGTGCCCGGCGGCTGTCAAGGATGGACGCGTGGAGTTCAAAGCTATCGATTTCTTTGTGGAATCTCCAGTCAAGGGCTGTGATGTATACTTTGTGAGGACGTCGGGCCACGCTGATTGTTTCGTCTTTCTGACACTACGATCTGAAGCTGAAGAATATCTTGTCAGTTAAGGCATCTTTTATTCTGAATGAATATTCATCAATCTGTCTTTATAGGCATAATTGGCCAGACAATGAATGCAAAACGATCTTGAAAGGAGTCGGGGACGCGATGTTGACGAATAGTCGCCTGTTGATCTGTATGCTCCTTTTCTTTAACGGCATACATCTTTTAAATGTTGTCGCAGTCGACTACATCATCCAGCACACTAACAGAGATAAAGACATTCCCCAATGGTCAGGCCTGAAGCTTGCACCGGAGCCTTTGTTGCCCAACTATGGCGCGGGCGGCATGATCCAGTACAACATAGATCTGAACATGATGTGCATCACAAACAGTCAAGAGCATAGTTTGGACCATTTTGTTGAACTTGGCAAGGAGGCTGGGTTGCGTTTTGTGCGCGTTTGGGACATGAGGGAGGCTAGTATCATTGAGTTTTGTTTGGAGTGAAAATCACATCGTTGCGGGTTTATGTTAATATAAAGACGCTGCAAGGTTTCAGATCCAGGGGATGTACATTCTTAACTGCAAGTCGCTTGGTAATAATGGCGACGTTTTCACCCAAGATTCGTGTAGAGACCAATTAAAACTAATAATCACCCTGGTCAGGTAATTTGGAACCACAATCAAGAAAATCCTGCACCTTCAACATCGTACTAGCCTGCGACGCTGTAATATTATTGTTCCGTAGGGATATCTCTCAAAAATACTCTGCTTGGATTAGCGTTGGAGCTGTGAAGCAGCAGAAGCGCCCGCAAGTTGGGCCTAGTCAACACCAGACACCGAAAAATTAAGGTCAGGGAAGATCACTACCGAACTCCATTTGGAAGTCTTTCTGCAAAAGTCGTCCCTCGGAAAATGAAAGAAAAAGCAACCGAGTCTATCGTCGTCGTGATATGCGCTGAGGCGGGGTAATTACGTGAGCCGAGACCTCGGATTTTCTTCGGTGTTCGAATGAATGGGGCTAGCAAAGACGTTTTTACAACTGTTGTATTTCCTGTACCCATCTTTTCCTTCCATCTCACAATTTTTTGGTGCGTTCACACATTTCCAATCTCTGATGTGATACTTACCACACCGAAAAGGGTACGATCAAACCGAGATCTCGGCGTTTGTCACTTGTTGCACCTACGGGATAACTACGTGGAAAACGTTCTCATTCCATCTACTCTGTCCCGGATGAAAACAGAAATATTGACTTTTGCCACTTAGTATCGCTCGCACGGTACTTAGCGGACCATGGTCGACACGTCAATGGTGTCTCTAGTTTGGGAGTTTGAGGACCTCGGCCCCGTAGTTTACCTGCCAAAGTTGTCGATAAATTTGCCACTGATTCGGACCCGTACACGCGTTCCAAACTCTATTTTGTGTCCGAAATAGACTGTCCTCCGAGTCCGACGAGGGTTTATTATTCTGCATTCTCCACCTTTTCGGGGGACTTTTCCCTCATTACGCCTGAGCCATAGAAAGAACTTTGACACCCAAAACATGAGTTTAATTTGCGGGAGGATTGAGAGGGAGCTAGAACCCATGGGCAGAATAAGGGTCCCTCACCAGCTTGAACTTCTCCCCGAGCAAAGGCTCGCCTGACAACCACGCCGGCCCTTGTTCTTATCTCTCTCCCATCTTGGTTACCAGCTACCCAACGGCGTCCTCCGGGGGAAAGGGTTGATAACCTTAATCCAGGGCTGTCCTATTTCAGGATACCCTCGCAGGTTCTCTCTTCAACTTGAGGAAGACCCTCTTGCCATTCTCCTAGCTTTTCAAATCCATGATAGCAGTCAGTTCATCCGTTCTCCTTCCCTCACCAGTTTCCTGGAATTTCAGCCCGTATTTTCCATCCTGCAGGAGGTCTGTATGAACAGCCCATTACTACCAACGACACTAAAATTTGTCTAGTACAAGCCATATTCATCCTCATTTCGGAGATCCTGATAATTAACACCATCAAATTTCCATTAACCAATCTCACGAACAAAAGGTGCAATCGGTTTGATTACAGCGCCATCAACGGTATCAGCGTGACTCGTGCTGAACAATCCTTCGTACTAGTGAAGTCTCTTATAACGAGAAAGAGCCCATGTACAGGAAAGCGAATGATACAACTGCCTTTCTTTGGAAAACATAGGTAGACTGATGAAGCTGATGGGAATGCGGCTGAAGTTAAAATACGGTAAAAAGAACCTCCTGAATACTTTGCAGAGTCGTGGCACATCGAGTCAGGCTACAAATGCCATTATTATATGCGTGGCACCCGGAGGATATTTTGAGTCGCCTGTAAAATTTAATATCAAAGTTTCAACGGAGGTAGACTGTAGAATGACAGTGAGGTTGTGGGGCTCAAACCATCGTAGTACTAGGAGCACCTGGCCAAAGTCGACCAAGGAAGGAGTAATACGAGTGAAGGATCTGCATTATCCAGGGATTGAAAAGTCTGGGGCTGAGGGTCGGATCGAAATGTACGGTCGACGTCGTGTTCCGTGTCGAGCAACTCCGTCTGGCACAGATACGAAGAATGAGATGTCCAGTCTGAGGAACGAGTTCATAGAGAGGAGTTTGAGTCCCAATCAGGGCACATATACTTATCTCCTCGGAGAGCTGGGGTCCAAATTATGGTGTCGTACCCGCGTATATGCTAGAACTCTCCATATCCAAGTTGGGTCAATCTTCACTTGAACAGCTTCTTGGGGTCAACGAAATTGTTGCACCAATGAAGGAATCGCGGCGAGACCTGGCAAATTGGACAAGGTACTGTGGGGCCCATACGAATAAAGTGAAAGATAAATAGCGTCGATTTTACGAAGATGAAGAAATTTGTCCCACAAGAGTATAACAGTAGATGAGAGCAATGACGAGAGGTCAGAGTCACAGAGGAGAAGTAGATTTTGATTGCAATTTGCGACATCTCTCGGAGAGCAAATCGAGTCAGCTTGATCTGGTCTTCCGTCACGTCCTCCCATTCTTCTCCGCCGTCCTCCACAAAGCTCAGTGGCACCACGTCAAATCTGTCTCCTGCCCAGCCACCTTGTGAAAGATCTACCATCATCGTGCAATCCGAGTCGGTGGACCAACAAACGTTCGTAAGCATGATGTTCCCGATATCGCCAGGATGCCCATTGCGGTTCCGCTTCAGCTCCTCGACCACTACATCGCGACGGACGTAGACGTGCTTCGTCAGATTCCTCAATACCTTTCCCCGCAGATCAACCCACTCTGTAGATCTTATTTCCTTGTAACGGCACGTGAAGCTGTAAAACGTCAACCTGTTGATCTCTGCGACTTCCTCAGAGGTGAGTACATTGAGCGGACAACCTTCTGCATAATCCTCAATACACATAATGTGGCAACCCGCCCACGAGCCTGCCAAAAGTTCCATTACATCTGTTAAGTTGCACCAAAAAGCTTCGCCCAGTTGCCCCATGTGACCGAGATTCTCGCGACTGTTAATGTTGACTAGATGCCAGTATTGGCCCATAGTGGTAGAGGAATAGGATTCAAAAAAGACGAAGGTGATGGTGGTGAAGAATGAAGCCAATATAACACGTCCACCAAAAAAAGAAGAAATGTTTTGTCTGGTGTTGTTTGGTCACCATCAACGGTCATCAACGCGATCTCGTGATTCGGACCGACGTCCCTCTTCATTCCTTCCTCGTGTTTCTCGCGTCTGGTGCCTCGGCTACGACTCTCCGAATCAAGGCAAGCATATTGTGTAGCCTGGAGCACGGACGAATCCAGTCAAATGATTTTTTGTTCACGCCAAGCTAAACACAGGGGTACAGACGAATATCCGCGTCACGACCAGTGGTCCTGCAAGGACCTACTCTCAAGGTAAATCATTGTGACGAGAATTATGATCACATCTGTGGAAAGATAAACTTCAGGATACGAGACTTTGTCTTTACCATGATATTGGGTCCATATTTCGCTCTGAGTGTATAAATTTTGTCACACCTTCACCCTATGGGCAGTGACGTTACTCGGATGCACAGGCCTCATCAAATGTCCTCGATATACATATGGCTCATGCAACTTCAAGATGTCCAGAGTCAATTGGTTGTCATACATGACTGGAACTCTCGGTAACTTTCTGCTTTCTCTGACTTTTTTGACTTCTCGGTGACGCCGACTCGTATATCAGCCTTCTCGCATGACTTATTACTTGCGATCTCGGAGCCTTGTGCCTGATGTACCCGAACCTTATCAATAAGCCTGGTCCAGGTCCAGCTGCGTGCACACGCTTCAGAAGTCTACTTTGTTTCCTGATCACTATGCCGGCGAGGACAAAACAAGGGGAGACAGTATCATGTATCTTCACCTGTTTCTTTCCCGGCTTCTTTCGACTGGTATCCGTAATATTCTCCGTTTATCAGGGCGTTGAAGACAACGAAGCTAAATCCTTAAGCACCACAGGCCAAGAAGGCGCCCTGTACCCAATTGCATAGCCAAAAAAAGAAGCACTTGCAACCCGGGTACATTATTCAGCCTCATGTTCTACCGGACTTGCTTGATAGTGACTATCTAGGACAATGGTGATTTTATCTCCGATTTGTCTTGAGCGGTAACTATCTTGATTTGCTTTCCAAACACTCGGCTGCTCCCACAGAGATGGTATGCGATCAAGATTTAGCGCGGGAGAATGCCCAATTGAGGGTGTATTTCTATGTTCGAGCCTTGTCTCGCAAAGTCTTCCTTCAACTTGCACCGTCGCGAGAAAGTCCCTCCCGAAAGTTCCTGTTAATATGGCCGTTCGTCTCTCTCATTCACTATCTTTCCAACGATTTACTGACGCTGGATTTACTTCAGCGCCGTGCTCCTCAACATCATGCTGGAAAGCATGAATGTCGATACTTCAAGAATGGAACGACTACGCGATGCCGGTCGAGCTTTGACAGAAAGCATGACCGCGATAGACATGAGCGAATCCACCTTAAAGGTGACGCTCGTGCTAAGTAGTAAGTGATTTAAATTTTCACGGCTGCCTGGATCACCTTCAACAAACCTCAATACAGTCTCCATCATTGTCCGCTCGGTAACCGCTGCCCTCACGACTTCAAAAACCTTCAGCTGGGCAACCTTCGAACGCACATCAAGACTGTTCAGTAAGTTCTCGCATTTTCTTCTTCATTAAGCTCACAGTAATTACCTCCCCAGCCGAGACATCCAGCATTTGATATGCCAGGTGTGCAGGCCGTTCGTGCTTACCGCTGATACAGCAGCTTTCGAACGACACCAGGCGGAGCACCATAGTGGACGGCGTCCGGCACGACCACCTCGCACTGTCTCCAATCCTACCCCGCCCACTACTCCATCATCGTCCCCTCCGGCTCTCTCTCGGTTTAGCACTCCAGAGACCATCGAGTTGGTACCACTCGCCACCCTCAATCGTGCAGGACCCGCCCCCGCCCCTGAAAAACCTCCTCACTGCTCATTTATGATCGTGGACCCCCGACAGCCACTCCCGGCAGAGGGCCCGTGCCTCGAGCCTATTGTTCCTCCTCCTCACCCTCGCGAAGCACGAAAGCCTTACTGTGACAGAGCGCACTCTAGGGCTATCCCGACGCTCCGCAACTTTCTCCGCGACACCTGTGGCATCGAGCTCACTCAGTGCCACCATCTTGCTCATCACTAAGCCCCTTCACTACCGACGCCGCATGATCATTTTGTAGAAAATTTCTGGTTTGATGAGTCGCGAACACTTTAGCTATCATGCTCTTTCACTTATATTGCTATGTCTTCCCATTTTGTCGCTATCTTTCCCACTAGTATCGCTTTCTTCTTATTGTACGTCCTTGTCATCACTTTTTGTTGTCATCATTAAGTTCCCACTGTGTCGTGTCTCGTTACCTTGTTTTCCTATGCTTGTGTATCAAAAATGCTCTTCCCAGCTGTGCCTAGTACTCACAATGTATGATTTTTCTCTGTCAATATCATAAATATACTAGCTCATTGCATTTTCGCCGTTCTTACATCATATACCTCTCTGTGATATCCCAGGGCTAAACCATGACATGAAGGCCTAGTTAAGACCAATAAGATATAGATCTTATCAACGCAAGTGAGGGCTACCGAGGAGCGAAACTAGCTGCGATGACACAGGCAAAGGCGTACGAGATAATGAGGAAGCTGCAGCAAGAAACAAATGAATATCAAAGTAAGCTGGACCGGAGAGGTACAAACTGGAATTTGGCACTAGCCCTCGCCGCAGCTGGTGAAAGATGCGACATGGATATCGCTGCAGAAGAACTCTGGCGCTCAGTCAGACGCCGGGACTTTAGCAGACCGGTCCGTTTTTTTCCTTTGGATGCTGATACACGATGGCTATACAGTTGGTCACCACTGGAAGCACATTACCGGGTGCGAAGATAGAGTGCTATGCAATAATTGCAATGTAGAAGACAGCATGGATCACATATTGACTGAATGTGATGCCCCAGGACAGGAAACCGTGTGGAACTTAGCCCGTAACATCTGGCGAAAGAAGATGAAGTCGGAATTGGTCATCACGAAGGGAACAATCATGTCATGCGGGATACAGCCACCTAGCACACACAGAAGCGCAACCAAAAGAGCGACAGAGAGATTCAGACGGATATTGATATCAGAATCAGCTCACCTCATTTGGAAGATGAGGAACGACCGGGTGATTAACGAAAGGCGACCATACTCAGAGCGTGAGATTGAACAACGATGGCTGAGTGCCTTAAATCGTAGACTTCGAACAGACTGTCTACTGTCAGACAAGAAGAAATACAACAAGAAGGCGATCCAGACGTCTGTAGTTCTCAGAACATGGCAAGGTACACTCAAAGATGAAGAATTCCTTCCTGAGGACTGGACAAAACTAGCCGGGGTTTTAGTGGGTATGGTCAAGTGAATGATGAAGGCAGGGTCAACGTACCCTGCTGGAATTCACTTCGATGAGTCCCACACTGGATTTGCGGAATATTACCGGAATCCGTGCGTAACTGCATTACCTCGCGTGGTCAGCATAATGAGCGGCGCCTTCATAAATGAAACTTACCTTATTCTGATATACAAGAACTCGCTCCCGGTGTTGGAAGACCCTGACTTACCAACGGGCCTAGCGCAACGTCATTGGCGTGTCGCTCCACCGGCTGGAGGGACCCCTGCGGTGCAGGGTGCGCAAAGCTACCTCTAAACGTTCCACAAAAAAAAAAAAAAAAAGTGAGGGCTAATGGTGATGCTATTTGCAGTCGAACATAGCTTTGCCGTCCAGCAAGCCCGCTGCAGCACGGTTTCTGTCAGCACGAGATTCAAAAGCGAATCGTTCAACCTTGAATGTGATGGTTGAAGAATCAGAGCAAAAAATCGCTGTTGGTCGCCAGCACACATCATACTTTCGCTCGCGTTCATACCGATACTACAGATTACCAGGCTGAGGACAAGAAACAGAATACATAACACTCACCCGTCTTGAGAAACGATGAAAACTCGAATCTCGATGGCGAACAATCACGGTGGCGATGAGAAGACAAGCGACTTACAACCCGCGGTCGACATCTCTGACGAGAATTCTCTTCAAAGACGACAACCGGGGCGTTGTATACTAGCAGGGAGACGTTCATGAGGATATATGGATACAGAGTAACAAAAGGTGCGGGAATTAGTCGAAAGGGCATGAAATTCCACATATTCGAATGTCCTTTCTTAAACAGAAGGAACGCTTCGATGAGAAAATGACTGTCTTGTCTTTCCTGTGTTAAGAAACGTCCCGATCTCGAAGATCGAGGTCGAGTAACGAATGGAGAGGAGGCTAGCGAGAGTCTCTGGGAAAGAAAAGAGACTTACAGAACATCCTGCTTCCAACCGTGTCGATAATTAGTCTCCGGGAAAGGTATTCCGCCTATATGACAACACGTTGTTAGTTCGAAACGCCGTTGTGAGAGACCGGCGCGTACCAGCCGTGGATTCCCTGCTCTCCCGATGAACGTTGCCACTTGAAGATCAGATTTTAAACGCGTGAAGCAATACTGCCGATCACCGACCTTCCCTGTTACGACAGAGATTTGGCTCCGCACCGTCTCGCCGTTGAACAATGCCTTGACTTTTGTTTCTCGTTCCTCATACGTGTCTGTGAAGGCGCGACGGAGGGAAAACTTGATCGGTAGAGTGGATATCATTGCAGATACGCGAGTAATTTGTGTGTAGGCGATGATGGTGTTGTAGTGAAAGAAAGGCGGTTATTTGAATGATCTGACTAGGGTCGCGCTGCCATTTTGGTGAAACTAGAATTGAAGAATTGAAGATCTCTCACACCAATCCAATGTACTCAGATTTTATCGACCAAGAAAGTCCAAAAACAAACCATTGATCAAACGCGAGATGCCGATGGTTTGGTATCATTGTTGCATCGATTTGCCATGCCATCGAGGACGGAAGGGTCGCAGCGTCGGGATTATTCGATCTGTACTCCAAACTTGAGCATGCTGTTTCCTCGACCTTGACGGCTACTGCTTCGCTTATGCTCGAGGAGAGTGGACAGTCTCTGGCAGATCTCGGGTCTGTCTCGTGGATAACCGATAGAAAGCTTTCCGACACACTACGCGCGCTCCTTTGAATGGATGATAACGCCGTGGGGTGTGGAATCATGAGGTCAGAATCTATGGACAAGTTCAACATGAAAGAGGTCCAAACGTGTGGGGCGGCGAGAGAGATACGGCGCACCACCGATGACTGACATGGTATAATGTCCACGGGGTTTCAAGGGGAACCAAAGAGACATAGTAACGATGGCGCCAGGACATAATATCCACCCAAATGAGAAGTTTTCTCGAAGGACATCGTCGTTGATGGTACAAATGGGGTGTAAAAGAGATCTGTCATCATCAATACATGACTGCACCTATTCTCTTTGGCCGATAAATGTGTCAAAGATTGTTAGGGACTCTCATATCTTCTCGTCGAGGTTGGGCGTCTATTTGATTTTTCTCCATCTCCAATGGGGGTTCGTTCTGACTTCACGGCTCCTGCACACAGGGCGGGCCCAGTAAAGTGCCACAAAGTGGACAAGGTTCGCCAGCAGATTTGATAAACCATTACTTTATGCAGAAGCTGGCTGGGGAGAAAGTTACCTGATGAAAGATAATATAGAGACGTTGAAATGACAGACAGGATAGATGATTTCTTCATTACAATTCACAACAGCCTACAGGCCGAGTCGGATGTATTAACAGTTGAGAGCAAGTCTGGTAAGCTTGACCTGGTCTTCCGTCACATCCTCCCATTCTTCCTTGTCTTCCTCTACAGAACTCAGTGGTACCACGTCAAACCTGTCTCCTGCCCAGCCACCTCGTGAAAGATCTACGCCCATTGCGCACGACGAGTCATCAGACCAACAGATGTTCGTGAGGAAGACGGTGCCAATATCACCGCGGTACTGTTCGTTCGCCAGCTCTTCGACCACCACGTCCCGCCGGACGTAGACGTGTTTCGTCAGATTCCTCAACACCATTCCTCGCAGACCGATGGATCCCCCAGATCTTATCTCCTTGAACCGGCACGTGAAGTCGTAAAATGTTGGCGTTGATTCATCGTCGGAGTCATCGGAGTCATATGGGTTGATCTCGGCGGCTTCCTCAGGGGTGAGGACGTTGGGTGGGCAATCAGTCGCATAGTCCCCAATACACATAATGCAGCAACCCGCCCACGAGCCCGCCAAAAGGGCTATTGCACCACCAAGTTTGTATTCGTTGAGAAAGGCTTCGCCCAGTTTCCCCCAATGACCGAGATCCTCGCACTTGTCGATGTTAATGAGTCGCCAGTATTGGCCCATAGTGGAAGAGAGCGGGATTCAAATACGACGAAGGTGGTGGTGGAGAAGAAAGATACGTTTTGTCTGGTGTTGTTTGGTCATCAACGGACATCAACGCGATCTCGTGATTCGGATCGACGTTGCTTCTCACTCCTCCCTCGTGTATTTCTCGCGTCTGGTGGCTGGGAACGACTCAGGATTAGGTGAAGAAGTATCATTTAGTCTGGAGTACAAACGCATCCAATCAAATGATCTTTTGTTGGACATTGAGGTAAAAACAAGGGCTGCACTGCACCGATGTGGCAATGTCCACATCTCTTCTCTGACACTGCAGACCTGCCTTCGATTAGCCCGCTGTTTAGGGCAGACTCAATAACTAAAGCTTTCGAGACGTCGGTTACAAGATCTCATACTGTATATCTTTACCGTGTATTCAAGCTGGGTCCGCCTTTGGCCCTATCGCAAACTTATTTTATTACACTTTCACAGCTTCACTGTCACCACGTCGCACGACCAATGAAGTTACTCAGATCTACTTAGCTTGCCTCGATTCCACCATAGCTTCAGAGGAAGAGTAAGGCTGTTTTCATAGTTGCCTGGAACTCTTAGTATCTTTCCGCATTTCCTAACGTTATTCAACTTCTCAATGACACCGACTCAGCTGTCAGCTTGCTTGAGCGACTTCTCACTCGAAATCTCGGGGCCTCATGCCTGATGTATTCGAAATTGAACCCTATCAATACAGCTGTCCCAGATCCGAATGCATGCACACGCTTCCGCCCTTCGGAAGTCAAGTACTTTCATTGATACTTGCTCACTGCTCCAGCGAACCAATATCCTGAATTCCAGACATATAATTATCCTGTTTCTGTCACATACGATTTACATTTTTTCCTCGGCGCTGGAGGAGACAAGGGCTGAAACAGTAATTACACATGACACGCATGAAAGCGCACCAGTCACTGCACCTAATCGCATAGCTATAAGAAAATAAACATAACCAAGGTACATTGTCCAGCCTCGTGCTCTACCCGGATTTGCTTGACAGTGACTATCTCGGACAATGGAGATCTTATCCCCGATTTGTCTTGAGCGGTAACTATCTAACAGGACACTACGGCAGGGATGCATTAGTGAGGTAGATGCAGAATGAGTAGACAAATGTTCGAAGGTGAGTCGAGGAGCTGGTGTGCGCTTCAACATCGGCGATTCTCCGATTCTTGAATAGAAGGAGCGTTTCAACAAGCAGGGAGGCAGCACCCCTTTCCTACACTGAACAATGGCAGACTGCCAACTATCACACCGGCAATCGCAAAATAGAAAGTTCCCGAAAAGCCATAACAGCATTGAGCAGCAAAGCAGGATAGTATGAGATCTGTGTAGGCGTCAGACAAGACAAAGAAGAAGAAAAGCAAGGACGGACGAGTTATGTGATTACAATCCCATCCGGAAGGTTGAGGTAGAGTAGCGAACTAGAGGAGCTGAGCGAGAAGCACAAGAGAGGGAAAAGAGACTCACGCATCGCCAGAACTTCCTGGTTCCACCTGTGTCGATAACTAGTCTCCAGGAAAGGTGCTCGACCTAGAGAGCAAAGGAGATTGACCAAAAAGGGCATTGAGAAGAATTGAGGCGCATACCAGAAGTAAATTCCTTTCTCCCTTGGTGAGGGCGATTTTTCATCGCTACAGCCATTGTATAGATGAGATTATGGGTGCCTTATACCGTGATGATTCTTACAGGTCTTGCCCGTCACAATATGGATTTGGTGTTGCACCGTCTTGTCTTTGGACGATATGTTGACTTTTGTTTCTCGCTTCTGGTAGCGATCCCTAAAGGTGCGAAGGAGGGCGAGGTTGATCTCCAGAATAGATTTCATCACAGACAGGCCAGTTGTTTGCAAGTGATGATGGTGGAGGAAAGTGAACGAAAGACGATTGTTTGGAGACAGTCCAACTACTGTCTTTTCAAAGGGCCAGCGCATTGACCAATCTTCACTGGGCGCATATCTGAAACTGAAATGATAGAATGGAAGAGCTTTCAAAACAATCAAGTGTACTCGGATTTCGTCGACCAGGAAAACCCAAAAATGGACCTTCGAACCGTCGATCAAACGCGAGCCCGTCTGATATCAATACCGTATAGATTGGTTGCGTCGCCATCATCGACGACGAGCGCATTCGTCACTGGCGGTGTTTTGTACGTGTTCAAGGTACTCGTCGCGTCGCAAGAACACTGAGGGGAAAGCGACTACGAAGAGAGCGAGCCAACGATGATGATGGGAAGAAGCAAGAAAGGAAATAAATTTCAAAGTCAATCGTCCTGTTCATGTGACACGTGACCGGGTTGTTCCATTCTCTCAACATTCTCTAGACCACCGCGAAATTGGTTAGGCCATATGTCCCCCGGTATTGAGGAACATCAGGAGTAGTAACAAGTAGCAAGTACGTGTTGTTATTTTCTAAGCAAGGTCTGACCTTTCCGCCCGCAGGCCGCAGGCCTTTTGCTGCATTTTCCGGTCTGTAGCATTGCTTCCGTACTCCAGAGAAACGTCACGGTATCCTTTCGATGAACATAAGAGCAACCAGATACCATGTAAACGTCTCTGCCATCATCCGGCACTGGTCAATTCTATCGCAGACTGCCAACTATATATCCCGATAGCCACTACGACCAGGTCGCATTCGCATTCTTCAGACACCTATGTGTTCGAACCTACAAGCGTGCCTCACAGTGTAATCGTTTGCCTTCGGAAGACGGGGTTCCTGTCTTTCAGGAAGGCGTCAGATTCCTACATAGCTGTGATGCCCTGGGTTGACCGTCGGTTAGCTAGCTCCGACAACCGAGCTCGTGGTTCACGATGAGACACCTTCGTGGGCAAAGATATCGACCCTTGACACATGGGTGTGTACGTTCGGTAACGAACAATGGATTTTTTATGTACATTATGTTCGGCTGAAGCTCATGCCGGTCTTTCCCAACATTTCGTTGACCCTACTATTAGGCCGTTCTAGCCATATCATAAAAATGTTCGACGAGAACTAAGTAATTTAAAGCTGTCGCCTTGACGTCGCTTCGTCTCCATCTTATATTTGTTGGAACACACTCGTGGGGGACTTGGGAGTGGAACAATGTCAAGAAATGGGACAATGAGTCCATGAAAAGGACCCTTTCGATTTAACGAGGCCGTGTTTCTAATTAAGGAAGGGCGCGTAAGTTCCTTATACGCTGGACTTGCTGCCAAGAGACATGTGTAAGCCTCAGACCAGAAGCAAACCGGAGGAAGAAGAGTGTGGAAGCGAAAGGCACAAGTGCCGAGACGATAGTCTCATCGGAGGTGCTATAGAGTAGGGAGTCAGAAGATATGTTCTACACAAGACTAAGAGGCTCGCACCTTGCCAGAACTCCCTGGTTCCGATGAGAATTCTGTAGTGTTCAAAACGCCCGTTGGTCCCAAAGTCCACATACACACGGTACAGGCAGGACTCGAGAGGTAAGTTTCAGCCGCTTGGAAATGATACGGAAAGCTGAAGATGCGGAGGTAGTGTCCCAAAGGAAGCTGTCGGTGCGCTTCTCAGAGGCTCTGGAAAATGTATTTTCAAAAACGCGGCGGGATAGCACGGTAGACGGCAGGTCCCGCAGCATCGATGGACTGAGTAATAAGGCAGCAGAGAAAAACATCAGTCATGAATGGTTGTGTTCGAGAATAAAGGTTTGAGCAAGGTTCACGCAATGGAAATTAGATGCCTTTGACCATCCCTCCCTAAAACAGACTACAAAGGAACGACCAATGTTTGTGACGACGAAATCAAAATTCCAGACGGGACTTTCCGAGCTTGTTTCCGAGTATCAAAATCGATCAAACTGACAGTAACAAGCTGTGGCGTTGACAGCGGAAACTGGACCAACTCGGTGTCTTGCTTTATGGTACAGACAAAGGTTTCTTCTTTGGATGAGCTAATCGGCGCAGTAAAAGAAGCTGCTGCAACAAGAAAGCCTATGTTTTGTGTCGTCTCCATCTGAGTCGAAACTACAGATGTTGAAGATCTCCCATTGATAAGCCGAAGAAAACACGCTACTACGAGGTCGAAACTCGACTGTGATGAACTAACACAGAAACGACAGTTAAATGTCAGATGTGGCAGGAAGTAGGGCCTTGATCTTACCTGTTTTTCACGAGATAATTTCTTTGGATACAGGGAAAGATGGAAGTTAGGGAGGTAGCGCGAAGGATCATCCCAGTCGGATCGGGTAGTCAAAAGGAACAGACGCCCGAAATTCTTTTGATGATTGTCCCGGTAACTAACCGGTAACTTACCAGTCCGAAACCCTGCTGTGAAGTTCCTTCGGATATGCAGCCGAAAGCTCCGACCCACGACGGAAAAAGCCGGTGTGATATCGACTCGCTTTTCACAACCCTACGATTGCTTGATCTTTTGTCTTCACTATTGGCATCTACATAAGTACTCACTAGGTTCTTCCAAGTCCAGCCATCTAGCAAGTGTTGCAGCGGTATAGTGTTTACTTTTCTCCTTTGTCTTTGCTCTGATTTCCAAACCGCGCCTAGGAGTTCTTTGTCTGCTGTATCAGCCGTATGACTCATCTGGGTTGTCTACTACTTCCAACCTTAGTCGTTGCTTTGATGACTCGGCCAGCGGCTTCATGGGGTCCGAGTCGTCCGAGCCCATACGACGAGCACTGTCTTCCTAGCAGCAGTCTTTAATCGCTCATTTGGTCTTGAAGGATAGGCCTGAAAGAGTCAGGTTATCCCACGGACAGCCTCGTGCCCGAAGGTGACTTACGTTATCCTTTTGTTCACTTCCCGATTTTGCTCTTGAGAAAGAATTCGACTGATATGACGCTCGCTTAATATAAAGCGAAGAACGGAGCCATATGTCCCTCTTTCTTTGTCCCTCTCGATTAGTCCAGCAAAAGCTATGTTCAAACAATGTACGCCAACATGAATTTGCAACCTAACAAAAGATCTTCTCGGAGATTCGACGGATTTCACGAATTTGGAAGACATTGGTGATTTACGAAGGACCATTCGAAGACTTGTCTGCTTTATAAAGCTATCGCTTGTTCGTAAACTGGGATCTTCTTGGACACCTCTCTCTTCCATACAGCAAGCGTTTACTACTTGTTCTTCCCTTCCAAATAAAAAACATGGCGGTGAGTGGATTATCTCTACCATGTGTCTGTATTCTTAACTTATATTTTCATTTTTTCACAGCGCCTAACAACAAAACCTAGGAATTTTCTCTGCGAGACATGCAAGAAGACATATATCTCAAAAGGAGGATTGTTTCGACATAGGAAGACTCATCTAACTGGCGAGGCGCGCGACAAAGAGTAAGTGGCTTATTCATCAGCATCCGTCATTCCCATCTGAGAGCATGATCACCTAGAATGCATCACTGTCTCCGTAATGGCTGCAATTTCAAGAGTCTACAACGAAGCAACCTGGCAGTCCATGTCAACGTCATACAGCAAGTCCTTGCCATCATCTAATCGAATTACGCTGACACCAGTCCTATATCTTAGCCTCCGTCTCCAGAATCTCGTCTGCCACGAATGCCCATACCGAACCGGGGATCCGGCCAATATGACTAGGCACAAGATTAGGAAACACGGGCAGAGCTCGACTGATAAGAGGCGGTCGAGAATTAAGGATGAAATCCGGCCAGTCGACTTGATGTCGCCGTCTCCACCATCGCCTACCGTTCCGCAATTCTCTCCGCCTCCCTCTCCTAGCCCCTCCATTGATGATGAAATGGCACAAGAACTAAGGCACGATGTCCTAGCCACGTCGCCCTCCTCTTTGCCAAGGTACAGCCTGCCTCCCAAGCCTTTTTTATGCCCCCCCTTGCCATCGATCCTCGATCGCTTAAACACGCCAGCGCGATACCCTAACGAATCATGCAGCTCCTCGGGGTCCCTTCCGTCTCTTGCGAGCCTTGTTCTTCCCCGCCCGCCTCTGCCGGACTCAGTGGCTCCTCCCCTCGTTCCTTCTCAACCACATTCAAACGCTCTTGACCCCACGGCTTACCACAATCACCTCCGCCGCGGCTCTGTGTCGTGTATTCCCGCATGCTCCACTGAAAGCCTAGCCATTCGTACAACGAAGGATGACAGACGCCGCTCGGAGCCGTGCCTTGGCTCCCTTCCCCTGCACCATCCGAGTCGTTCACCCTCGCCTGTGCGCCCAGGCCCCCGATCCCTTCCGACCTTACCAGGGACCGCAACGCCTGCAAGTTCATCTTCTGGTGAATCTTCTACTATCCCTTCTTTCGATCCCTCCCCTCTGTTCCAGCCCTGAGTTTGGCAAGCTCCCCTGCGTCTGAGCCACAGATATGGGACTTTCCCTCTTATTTTTTTTTTGATTTAGAAGTTATCCAGAACCGAAGAATAGTGCGGCTTAATCTTACTCCTCGAGAGGTAGGCTTCTGCTCCACTGGCAAGGATGACATCTATATTTCACCGCATTGACTTATGTTGCCATTTTCCTACCTGCCACTCGTTGTAGCTACCTTGTAACCTTTCCCGAATTGCTACAACCTTTGCTGTTTACATGTCAAATTTGCTATGAGGATCGTACCAGCTAATTTCGCATAATGTTATACACGTCAATGTCCTACTAAAGAAATTAAATACCCCCCATGAGTTCAACACGCTCTCGATGTCGAAAGTGAGCAAAGACTGCTCCAAATACTGGAGTTTGACATTGAGTTTTGATCATGATTGCCTGATTCGAGGTGGGTTGTGAAGGCGCTATGGTGTAGTGGCAGCACATGGGATTCTGATATTCAGTGTCTTCCCATAACCCAGGTTCGAACCCTGGTAGTGCCTTAATCATTTTGAGCGGATGGAATGCGCTGTGCGAACAGTAGTTTTCAACTGTCCATTCAACCTTGTTCGATATCTTCCTAGGACCTACAGTCATCTTAGACCTACCACGACCAAGGCACACTTTTGGAAGTTGCGCATTGCCACTTGACTTGAACGGCGTAGTGCGCGCCGGAATTTCGGACGTCAGCAGTATTCGATTTAAACCAGAAAATAACATAACAAGATAACAATATCTATGAATTCCACTGATGTCTCCAAATCCCAACGTTAAAGCGCTTCTACAAGACGTACTCCCGCTCGACATACCTTTGGTTCTCTAATCCTCCCAATATACTTAACAACACGTCGCCCACGGCGTCAGGCGCTTCTTGAACAACCTACTCTCGTCAGCCTCATATAAATTGAGACCGGTAACGAATACATACCAAGTGTCCGGCTCCCGGTATCCTGATAACGGAGGCAAACCTGCGTCCCCGAAGGAGAGATTCTTGCTTTTCCCGGGTGCTGACGGTATGATCAGCGCCCATACAATAAATGAAAGTGAGAGACACACAACAAATCATTTCTCTCCCCGTAGACTAGATGCACTGGTACCTTCTTCCTCAACTTGTCCAACTCTGCGACCGGGTACACGGCATTAATCTGGTTGATGAATGGCTGCGTCTCGTGCACAGGATTACATCTGAGGGACACCCCCTCCTTGTCCTCCTCGAAGCCATGTTCCTGGTTGATTCAGTCGACGTAAACTGATGACAGACTTTACCCACAACATATAAATCCAAAATACGCTTATCCCATGTTCCCCACGGTGCGCGCCTCCCTAGGTCTTTACGAACAGCATCCCTACTTCTCCAGGTCGTCCGCCGGCGTGGGATAGCAACACAAGCGAGCTTGTAAGCCAGTGAGTCTGCCATGCCGATCATGGATCCCGGCCAGATGGCAGGTTCAACAAGTATCAAGGCCGAAAAAGGTGGGGTCCTGGATTGTCCGTAGAAAGATGGTACTAACGCACTGTGAAGGAGGTGTTAATCTATCGTATCGAAAAGATACTTCTCAGGGACGCTCACGCAGAGGCAGCTCCTGCTGAATGGCCTACCAGCACGATTGGATGACGCGTCCCGTTCAGATGGGTCTTGCACAGGTTTGCACATGCTTCAGCGAAATGATACGAACCTATTATTGTTAGCTAGTATGCACCCATATCTGGCAATTCAAGCTTACTGTAGGTGAACCCTGGTTCATCGATGGCGTCTCTGTTAAGTGTAGCTGCTGCGCCATGCGTCTGTGCGTCGATGGCCCAGGCTTCGACGACGGGCCCACCGTGCGCATACAGGCGTTCGATGATTGGCTCCCAGTGCTCTTTATCTGTTCTGTCTGATTAGTAAGAAAATGTGACGGGGAACATAAACGCACGGAACCCAGTCCCATGCGCGAAGATCAGGATGTAACCCTTCTTGGTGGCGGTACTAGACGGGCGGTACCGCTTCGCAGTAGATACGAGTGGGGTTCCGGCGCCGTATGTGTCAACGATGAACTGAGTTACGTTCATGATTGCGCGTGCCAGGTCAAGGAGGGATAGCGCCACAGATGTTGGTTATATACCTGAAGTTTCCTTACATTCGGGGAGGATTGCACCCGACTGTGGAATCCGAATCGCAGCGGCGACGATTTTTTTATTTTGTGCATCCGTGTCATGGAAACAAGTGTTGGCAGTGTCGACAACGCTCACGGTGGTAAATAGGTAATGGTGAATATATATACCGCTCATATACCGCTGTAACAAGTGAATACTATACAAAGGCTCATTCAGATCGGGGTTCAACTTCCAAAGACGGTGAAAAGCTTACGTCGTACTATACATTGACGAGTTATTTTTGAAAACTCTTCAATAGCCCAAGCGACGATAAGCACGACGGCCGCCGTCATGACTAAAGAAAGAAAAAAGTCGGTCATCAATGCATCATATTTTCGGGAAGTATACCCAGTAGGGAGATGACATTCTCGCGGAGATGTCTCCTAATGGCACAACTAGTTTTTAGTGGGTTTCGAGAATTTCTGTAGGATTACCTCCAGGGGGCATCGCCGAGTTGCTTGAATTTTTAGTCCCCCATGCGCTGTGTATGGGCCCATTGATCGCTGTTCTCCCAGCTTTCTCGAGCTTAAATGAGCAAAAGTCGCATGGTAATTCTATGAGAACTGCTATACAAGTGATGCGTGAGGTCAACAAGTCGGATTTAGAATGCTGTGGAATAAAACATACATTTCAGAGAGGCGGAGGCCAGAACGGGTATGTACGGTGAGAAGTGACAAAAGCTGCGGCATCCGAATGTCAGAAATGAGATGCTTGTACCGTACTCGATAACACCAGTAAAAAGGTGTTAGTCCAGGAGTAAGCCAGATTCCCACCAAAGAACTCCGATCTTACCAAACAATGTCATCTTATCACCCATTTTAGGTTCTCCTCTCCGTTTTCGGAATTAGGCTCGCCGCAGAGATAAATCATAATTGTTAACAATCAAATCAAATTCCCATCTCCCCGGCTATGCATGCATACCACTACTACGATAAGTCCATGAAACGAGTGTCATGTAGATACTTGAAAAAATAAAAATAAAAAAGGAACCACACCAAAAAACAAATCCTACAACCCACTCTCCTCTTCGGTCATTCTTCAAACCGAGAAGTCAAACTTCTGGTCCGCGGAGTTGTTGCAGCTAGACAGCGTCAACTGAGCACCGGGTTGGTTCGTAACACACAACCCGTTAGTGTTGGAAGTGATGCTGCATCCCGAGGCGACGACGCCCTTCTTGCCGGAAATGCCCGTAGCACACGTCGAGCAGTCGACCATCCACTTCTGGTTCCTATATATGGGATCAGTGATGAAGATGTGTCAAAAACCAGAGACAACGTACGCATTGCTACCTGACGGGTCAACATTGGCCATGGACAAACCTGCACCGTTGAGTTGGACGGCGAAGTTGTTGTTTTCCGCGGTCCTGTAACAATTTCATAAGCAAGAGTTCGAAATAAAAGTAAAGGATGCGTACTTGACTGTGTAGCTGACAACGGGATTTCCGTTCTGCTGAAAGAAGAACTTGGAAGGCGAGGTTCCAGAAATGACGGGAGCGCCGACGGTGGGCTTCGCTGACCACGAGTTTGCGCCACTCGGGGTCGTCAGAGTGAGAGCAGCACCCTCGAAGTTGGGATGACAGCCTGGGGTGACACCACGGGCGGCCAAGGGAGACGCGGTAGCGGCAGTGAAAAAGAGAGCGGAGATGAAGAAGAGGATTGAAGAAGACATTGAAAACAAAGTTAAAAAGTAAGAGATGAAAATGATCAGTTTTCAAGAATACGAAGAAGATCAAAAGGCTGCAAGTAGAAGTTGGAAGGTGATGAGATTTGAAGGTTAGCAGATGGCGGCTTTTATAGCGGTTTCGCGACCAGCTGACGCGGTCGTGCCCCTCTGGGTGGTGAGCGGTGAATGGGAGGCTGTACTGGATCGGAGGAGCTGTGAGCAACATAATGACAAAGTTTAGGATCGATTGTATTCGCCAGCGGATATGTTTTGCTTCAGCCGAGATTCAGGAGTCGAACGCGGCCGGGAAGAGCTGTCGTTTCAGATTGCGCGCGCGCCTCCGACGTAGGTAAGACTGTTGGCCGACATACGTTCAACGCTGTTAATAGACATCGAACCGTTCTAGGTCCCTTCCTGAAGTCAGCGGGAGTCTTCCAAAGAAATTCAGCAGTAACATGTAAGACGAAAGTCTCAGTAACACAAAGTTGCCGTCGTGTACTAGTAACGTATCAGTATTTTTGCGTTCGTTGCGAGAGCGTGGTTCTTCAGAATAAAGAAGGATACATGCCTTCCTCTAAATGGCATAGTCTGAAGTATGCTATGAACACAACCCGAAAACAGACCAGTAGGGGTGGGGAACGTTTCATAAGAAGAAAGGGCGCTCTCGACGCATAGGCTGAAATACGTAGAAGATTGGTCCCGAATCGTTCAATATACAGGTTTATCTCCTTGATTGCAAAGCGCACGGAGTGTGTATGCAGCAATAGATATCGGTGACTCGACCGCCTGAAAAAAAGCCATACCGTAAGCAATGATCATTACATTCTAGAAGGTCGAAAGGAATAAGGGTCTCAAAGTCGTATACGAAAATATCGTCAAACCTAGCGGACTAGGTCGTACTCATTAAAATCAGTTTTTTTGGGAATCATTGAATAGGAAGAAGGTGCAATAGCTTCAGGGGGTAAGAGTCATTGTACGCACCGTGTCAAAGGATCGAACTCGTAATATTGGGTGGCGTATAGGATGAAGCCCCACATATGTACGTCTGCGGAAACAGAGAGGTGAGCAACATAGCCACCAAACAGGGAGAGAGAATCTCAGAAAGATAGAAAAGATATCGTCAAGCCCAGCAAGCCAGGTCAGGCTCATTAAATCAGATTTTGGTTTGGAATCATTGGTTGGAAACTGCAAACGAATTCGAACACTCGCCATCTTAAGGTCTAAGCCAACGCTTCTAGGAAACAATTGGCCATGACGAACAGCTAATTATCGCTGAGCACAGCGTTTGAAAGGCAAGGCGGTAGTGGCAGTGGTACCGGCGCAAGGTCCCAATAAGGAACGGCCGGGTCCATAGCCCTGACGCCATGTTCTGCGGCTACAAAGGCTCATGCCGTTGTAATCACACTGTTGAGTGTGCCTCACGGGTTAGACGGTGGGAGGAAAAAAGAGGACGCGTCGGACATACTCGACGCAGTTTTTCTTAATCTCCGAAAGGGTACAGGCGGCCCGCTGAGGCGATGCGGGCCGTCTGACGAATCTCAATGCCTCACTCCCTCCCCCTCTCAGTTCGGGTCGCTCGTGAGCTGCTTGAGCAGCGAAAATCTGGAAAGATCTGGAAAGAAAAAAAAAAGGTATTATTGAATCCCAACCCCATGCGAGCTCTGATAATTTCCGGTGGGGGAGCGAAAAGAAAACGAATGCCATATGCTGAAATTAGGCTGAACTTTTAGTGATATAATGATTCACAGAACTAGTGTCAGGACTTTCACCACAGATATTAAATGACACTTGAATAATACTCAAGGTAAGGAGTAAATAGAGCTGCCATGCGTCCCTGAACCTCCCAGGTATATCGATCTCGGATATCTATTCAAACTTCCGTACAAAGGTTACCCATAGTCATTCCGAAAAAAGCAAAATATCCGGGGAGATTCCGCCAGAAACTAATTATGAAACCAGGTGGTGCGTATCCCTCCCAGGGCGGGACTGTGTCGGGACAGGGTGCATAGCCATATATGTATGCTGCCGGTTTTAGGACTGGTTTCTGAGCATGAGAAACACTCCAGAAATTTCACTATTTCGGAATAAGTGTCACAGTGGTTGCCGTATGCTGAGCGCAGCGGACAAGAACTATCAGGATTTCCATTGGCTGCTCCCAGCTGTAATAAGTGACCATACGCTCTACGAAGACGATGTGCATCAGGTAACGATATGAGCCTAATGGGATACTAGACCCACTTCGTGCGATTAGCATTTCAAGAAGATCTCTTCTCCGGAAATAATGCATACCACGCTCTATCCGTAGCTTCCGCATTAGTTTATAGAGCTCAACAGAAAATCCACCACAATATCAGTTCGGGCACTCGTAGTGGAGCGCATTGTAGACCCGCACTCTGACACTTTGCAAGGATGGTAAGTTAGGCTGGTTGATGTAGGAATCTAGCGTTCGATGGTATAGAGTCTCACTTCGCCCCGCCAGGTGGAAAGCTGGCTAAATATGGCATCCACCGTCAGGTCTCGTATGGTCAGAGAACTTGATAGCGTTTTGAGGTTTAGAATCACAGAATCCCAAACTGTTACTACGACTTTAACGGACGCTAGACGTTGCACGACGACAAAAATTTAGTGGTAGATCTGCCGCTTGGATTCTATCAAGGTGTACAAGAGCAATTCGTTCCATGAGATAAAGGTCGGGGATGATCGATAGAATCATTGGATCATTATATAAGTTCAACAATGCTGCTGGATATGAACCGAAGATACCAAACATTGTTATAAGGGTTGAGATATCAAGGGATTCTGTCAGAAGGGGATGAGTTTGACGGCAAGTCTGCTCCCGCATACATGCTCCTGTCGAAAGCTTTCGACAAGCGGGGAGCTTTCATGCGGGTAGGCTGAATTCGGATTCGAATTCGTCAAAGATAGTTGGGAATAAAGGCGAAAGCGAGTAGAGGGAAGAAAAGGGCGAGCGGCGAGGATGCATTGCATTTTCGCAATGTTCAGAGGTCGTCGTGAAGAAAGCCTAGGGTATAATCGATAAGCTCTTGGGTTAGCATTGTGTGATTATTGTTAAAGCAGGAGAACGCTAGTCTTGTCGCATTCCTGCATGCGAAGCGAGCTATCGATCACATATAGATGGCATGATGGAAGCTATTTGGAAAAATCCAGGTTAACAATCCGCTCATAGGAGTCTCGGGTTTATCTCGGTTTGTCGTCGATTTCTGATCGACACTTTTATGCTAAACCCGGCTTGTACAATCCTTCGGTTTTTATGGTGCACTGCACAGGAAATTCGCCTTTGATATTTCAAGCGTGTCGGCCCTTCAGGAATGTTAATTGTTGAAAACAACTAGCTTGAGTATAGCAGAGGGGATTTCCCAAGTTCTGCTGCGAAGCATTAGACTGTCGCACCCTAGTGGATCGGCTTCACTATGAAACAAACTAGCGGCACCGAAGAATCATATGCTTGAGGAACGGCCCGAGGTATAGGCCTAATTTTGCGGTTAAGCGCATTGCTAACCGCGACCCAGAGCTAAGGAGCCAACCCGCCGTTCGGCATCCATTGCGGTGTAACACACGCTGCGGCTTTTCTGGAATTACGGCGTTTCTAGATCCTCACGAAGAGCGATTAGCTACTGAATGCCCTTCTGCCTTGGAAAACGAGGTCCGACTCGTAGAAAGGGTCGTAATGTTGGTTACAGATCTTTTTTGGCGTCAGTCATCGATCCAATACGGCCGTATCAGAGTAAAAGGCGCATTGATGTCATCAAAAATTGGATTGCGGCTAAGTACCTAGGGTAATAGGTACGCAAAGCATTAGCCACGACGCGTGAATTATTTAAAAGAGGTAAATCCTTACCCGAATGAATTAAAGCGACCGTTTCCACTCTCTGCTCACAAACGAACGAAATGGGTCTCGACTTGTACTTGAACGGCGTTGCTCTTGTTGTCGGTGCCGGTGGGTCCTACACGGTATTTTATGCGTCTTTCGCTGATGGATGACATAGGCTCCGGCATGGGTCGTGCCACGGCTCTCGCTTTCGCAGAGGCTGGCGTCCGTGGCCTGGTTTTCGCTGATATCAGGGACAAGGCTGCCGCTGAGGTCGCTGAGGAAGCCAAGGCCGTCGCCTCCAACTCCCAGTTTGAAGCCTTCGTCATTCAAGTGGACATGGGCGACGAAGACTCTGTGAAGAACCTCATGGCCAAGTCCGTTGAGAAGTTTGGTCGTGTAGATTACTGCGCGAACATTGCTGGAGTACGTTTCTGTTCTCCATTATTCCCGGACCTCCTCAGTAATATTTTGCAGTCATTCGGTAGAGAGAGGAAGCCGTTCGCTGAGACTCCAACAGAGGAATGGTTGGCGATCCAACAGACCAACATCAACGGTGTCTTCTTCCTCGTCAAGGAGCAGATCAAGACCATGGAAAAACAGGAGCGTCTCGTGACGCCATTGACTTCGGAGGCACGTCCCGCAGAACGGGGCAGCATCGTCGTCCTATCCTCCGCCGCAGCTGTCATTGCTGTCCCAGAAGGTGGTGCTTACACACACACCAAATTCGCCACGAACGGTCTTACCAAGGCCGCTGGTAAGTAAACTATTTGATTTAAATGATTTCCGTTGATTCACAGGGTTGGAACAGCCCAGGACCACGGCAAGAACGGTATCCGCGTCAACGCGATTCTCCCTGGTTATATCTTTACGCCGGGATTAGCTGCATTCCCTGGCGCAACTCCGGAGACGGCGCAGAGAATTCTCGATAACAACGCGCTCCACAGATTTGGAGAGCCGAGGGAGATTGGCGATATGGTGGCGATCTTAAGCAGCCCGAGGAACAGCTACATGATTGGCGCCAGTATTCTTATTGATGGTGGCCAGACTATCACGGCCGAGTAAATTTACGCACGATGTAATATCGATAGACCTGCATTATCTGTACTATTAATCATGAAATAATAACCGAGGCCTGAACATGAAGCACACACATTTTGTCGAGATGCCGTTCATACGATAAGAGTGAATTTTTTTAGGTGATGGGACAAGGCCAGAGTCAGAGGGTGCAGCCTCAATAGCATACAGACGGTCGAGCAGAAAGACAAACGGAACCTATAAATATTGCAAGTCACTTCAGTGAAGATCCCGCGCATTGGACATATGATAATCACTTTGGAGAATCGACGAGCAAAGAACGATTTTATGGGACCGTTCACCCATTACCTTGTCAGAGCCGTCGCGTTACTGCTATGCGGAGAATATAATGTTACTGGGTGTCCTTGATTTCGCCAGAAATATTGCGTGTCATTTGAGTGGAATAGAGCATATGTTCATTTTACTGATAGTGTGTAGTAACCATTTCGGAGAAAAAAGAGGCAATTTCATATGACATTCGCCCCAACAATGCCTCGCCGGTGTCGTCGAGTTATCGTCATGCAGGAAAATCCAGTGTCCGTGATTGCGACGATGTCGTACAAACGGCACCGAGTTTCGCGTCTCCGAAATCGGACAGGGTCAAGCTTGTCATACTCGTAAGTCAAAGGGGCGCACTGGCGTCGTTCCCGCTGCAGGTATGCGGTTCGTAGGCCGTTGGCCATTGGTCATTGGTGAGGGCTGAACATCATTGGTCGGGAGAACCGGCCCGTAGTTGCCTCGAACTTTCTTTCTCGGTATATTCCGCTACCGCCTGTTTTTTCATTTCATCGTACGGCAATCCTACGGAAGGCCCAAGATATTGCTAGGGACCACGGTTGGCGCTTGCCCTTACCGTGAAGACTTGCGGTATGATTTGCTATCGACATCGGATGCGACTCGGGTTCGTCTAGGCCAGTTATAAAGAATACAAACTTCACTGGCTTGACAAGGTCATTGGGTCCTCCTTTGATTAACCATGGTCAAGCATACTCGCGTCGTTAAGATCACCCCCTTGGAAATCGCAGGTATCTACCTTGTCTTTGCGACTCTGCGTACGTTTTCTCTCTCTTTTTCTCCGGCGGTGAAATAATATCCGTTTTGTTAGCCTTCAAGGTTCTCTACAGGCTCTTGGTTTCACCATGGGACAGAGCTACCAGGGACAAGACCTGGAGACGTGTCGTCAGCCACTATAGCGTGCATTACCTTACCCACTTGAACATCGCTCAGCTCCAGTACATTTTCGGTAACTCGTACGACGTCTATGTTGGCTACACCAAGAAAATCGGCGTCCCCATGAATATTGAGGAGCTTGACCTTGGTGCTAAGATCATGTGGGTTGGTCCTAAGAACCCCAAACGCGTTAACATTTTCCTTCACGGTCAGTGTTTTTGAGAATTTAAATGTAAGCCCCTCGCTTAACCCTTTCTTTTAGGCGGTGCTTTCCTCGTCCATGCTCCCGCAGAGGGATATCCTTTCTGGCGGTGGATGCAAGGCCAGCTGAACAACAAAGGTCTCGACATCGGTTTGTGTGCCTTGTCATACGGTACGCATTCTATTTCCCAGTCTCTTCTTTAAGTAACGATTGTCTCTGTAGCTCTTCACCCTGAGGGTGACTATCCCTTGCCTTTACGTCAACTTGTCGTCATGCTCAACCACCTCATCGCCAGCGGCGTTCCTCCTGAGGGCATCACTATGGTCGGTGAATCTGCCGGTTCCAACCTGATCCTCATGTTGCTCTCGCACATGCTCCATCCCATCCCCGGTGTCGAGCCCTTCGTCCTCCCTCCTGGCACCAAACTTGGTGGCGGCTACCTCCTTTCCCCTTGGATCTCCGTCGGCGGCACCGACGTCCCCAACTCGTTCGAAGAAAACAACCACACCGACATCACCAGTGCTGACACCCTCCGGGAGTGGGGTGCTCCCATCCTTAAGGCCGTTCCCCAGTCCCAGATTCCGTACATGGAGGCGTCGCATGCTCCCCAGGGCTGGTTCGATGGCGCAGAGAACTTGATCAACAAGCTCCTCATCACTGTCGGTGAATTCGAGCCGTTGAGGGATTCCATCGTCACCTTGTACGAGAAGCACTTCAAGGCGTGGCCCAAGGATCGCGTTACGTACTGCTACCAACCGGGTGGTAACCACAATGACCCTTACTACGACTTTTTCTGGGGTGCCAATCCCTCGGAGTTCGCCAGCAGTTTGACTCCCACCGTCGTACAATGGATGTATGATGTTCACTCCCAAGTCAACTAAATAATCTACACGTCAATTGCATACCACTCCAATAATACTTCCATCTCGCCCCTACATTACCTATCTATATCCCGTTAGATACAAATATTTCGTACATTGATTGGCTCGCATTCAAACAAATAACGTCGTCATCTCCTTCTCATGACCTCAGGAGGCTACAGTTGCTCATTCGAGCTTCGAAACTTAGACCTATGGACTGAATGTCCGCTTGACAGTGAAGAAAAAAAGCTTATCACGTCGCCTTGGAGAGTAATTGGCAGAGATGCCGTGCACGACACGAGGGTTTCTCTGACAAGACACTCTGCATCAGATACTACGCATTCGAGGTCAGTCAGAAGAAAAAAAACTTCCTTACGTATTGTCAAGAGAACAAGGTTCCATCATATATATCAAACAGAGGCGGTCCCCGGGATTAAAACTTTCATGTGTATAACGAACACTGCGGCCAAGCTTGATAGATTGCTAGTATTTCGAAACGAATAAGTGGCGCAGACGGTGAGTTCGGTACCGGAGTATCCCACCCAAGCCCGGCGTCTGTCCGCTTGAAGTCACCGCTCTTCTCCTTTGGATCTGCATATAGGCATACACCTTACTCGCCGCTTTCTTTTTTCTTTCTTCTGGAATATGAAAGAAGCTCATTCCGAGTCGTGGCCCACCCGTTTTCTATGTAGCAATGCCACGGCATCACAGTGAGGTTTTATTCCACGATGATTAGTACTATGTTTTTCCACCGAAGCGTATAGGAATACTATAGCTAATGATATCCAAGATAGTCAAGATATTCCACGGGGTAGATGGAGGGTGTGGGTAGGGAGAGATAATGGTGAATGCTTTAAGTCAACTATGTATAGTATTAGAGGGTCGTCAATGTTAGGAATAAACACTTGAAATGCACAACAATAAAGGCAAAATAAGTCAACCGGATCCGTGAGAAAATGAAATCTACTCTACAGAGGACCGTACCCTCCCATCCCGCTCGGATGAGGGCGGTCAACCATATGATGGATAGCGCCGATAGTGGAAACTGTCCTAATACTCTCTTCGGTCGTTGAGCCCTCGATCGTTGCAGGCGCGGTGACGAACGACGCAGCGGCTGTACTGATATCTGGATGACTGCTGGTCACCGACATACCCTCGCTTTCCCGCGGCCTAGGCGTGAAAACGGATGGTGGCGATAACGAAGTTGCGCTCATGTACGGCTGCTCCGTCGATGTCCTGCCAACGGACAGCTCTGACTGCGACTCGTGCATCACGATAGGCACATTCGAATGAGGATCTTCATGCGACGACTCGCTCTCCGAATCTCTCTCGATAACAGGCGACGGCTGTTGCCCACGGATGTACTCGCGGGACAGCCCTTCCTCAAACTCTTCCGCCTCTTCCTCCTGCTGCTGAGCTCTCCGCTCTCTCATCTCCTGCCTCTGCCACGCCATCGGATGCCCAAATGTCCAATTCTCACCGCCGCTCCCACTCGGGTCCGTCGAGCTCCCCGAGCGAGAATGAGTAGCCGAACCGGGGTTTTCCTCCAGACGTGCCATGGATGAGTCTGCGCGAGTGCGGATGGCGCCTTGGACGAGCTCTAGACTCGTTGCGCTGATGTTTTGAATCAGAGAATGGGTGCGAGAGCGGATTGCGGATAGGGAACCGGCACGGGAACGCGACGAGGAGCCGCTCTGGGAGTTGGACCGGGAGACGGAGCCGGATCTGGAGCTGTTGCGGTGTGATGGTGTGCTTGGTCGAGCGCGAAGAGGTATGAATGGTAGGCGGGGACTTGACCCTGACGGCTCGAGTGTCAATAGACCGACAACGTCCTCGCTCTCTGCTGCTTCAGGTTGATCTAGTGTATCGCCCTCTTCAATCACCTCATCGTCCCCTTCCAAATCTGAACTCGAGATCACAGGTTGAGGTTCTCCGAATGATGGCGCAGCACTACTACTCGTTCTTGTTCTCGCTCTGGGTCGTCCTGACCCAGAGAAACTGATAGGGCTGCTAGGAGATGAAGGACCAGAGGTTGAAGGGACAGTCCCGGCGCGACTCCGATTAGGATGCCTTGGTGGCAGGGGGATCACACTGCCATGCAAGCTCCTAGGGCTGGCAGCATCAGAACTAGTGCTATAATGCGATCGAGGAGAATGGGAGGAAGATGATTCGACGTTGCCTGTAGACTGCGAGATGCGGGAATGGATAGATCGTGCGTTGGAATTGGTCGTTGAATGTGGTGGTGAACCATGTGAACCTGAAGAGATACTCGTTCCTCGCGTCGGCTTACGGAACTGGAAGGGATATCGTGATGATACAGGATGTCCCAAGCTCGACATTGACCCTGACCCGCGTCCCGAAGACCGTCTGTCACTTCCGACGACACCTAGTTCTGTATGTCCGACGTCTTCATCCTCTTCACCTTCCCCTTCCCCTTCCTCTTCCTCGTCCGCATCATCATCATCACCAGTTCCACTTGTCGTCTCTTTCTCTGTGTTCACCTTCTCTTCGCTTGGCAGGGATGGAGAAGGCGGGAATGGCACCTTCTCATCATCTGATGACACCTGAGCGGCCTTCGTCGTGAAGGGATAGGATAGTTCCCTCAGCGGACCTCCGGAAGTAGACGCCTCTGGTACGGGTTCCGGCGACGGTTCTGCTTTCGGTCCGCTGAACAAGTCATCGGTAAGAACACCCCTCCGCGACTGAGGCACCGTACTGCTCAGACCAACTGCAGCCATGATCTGGTCCATCCCTTCAAAAGGCTCTGGTGTATCTGCCAGGTCCTTCTTACGAGGAGGACGTGTTATCGTGAGACAAAAATCATAAGCCTCCTGGATGCGCGTTTTAGTACACTCTCGCCAGCTCCAGGGTAGCGCATCAGCGAGTGTGGGGTTGTCGCTGTAGACTGAGATTGTCTTCTCGGCGTCCTCTTCTTCCCATCGATCTCTGGGACCACAAAATCCAGCGCAGCCATGACCGCTGACTGCCCACAGGCCGATCCTAAGAATGAGGAATGAGTTTGGATTTACATACAAAATAAAGATGTGCTACCAGCTGAAGAATAATACTAGCGTTCGCCACGCCGTCCAAGCAGCGTTCACAATTAGCACCCCGTGTGCATAACGGGTCAAAGCTCCATCACTGCGAAAAAAGGTACCGTCCCGGTTATCGATGCCTGCATCAGCAAGTACGATCTCTCCCACTTGGGGCTCCGAAAATTCCAGGAGCAAAGCTACAGAGATCGCTGCTCGAGGTAGGAGAAGGGCAACCGTTGGGAGGTTTTGAGCATAGAACCAGAACGTCTCGGCAAGGCCGTCGCGGATGCCGCCGAAGCTCCCTCGGAAGGCGGAATAACGAAGGTAGTGCAGGAAACAGAAATTACGGAAGGATAAGATGGATACGAAGTTGAAGGCTGGGGATGAGAGGTATAATGGATATATAGAAGGGCGTTTGACGCGCCATCGCCGCACGAAAGAATACAAAAGTTCGTATACAAGGAAGACACCGGCAATCTGGAGAAACCAGCATGCGATATAGGCTGCTGCGCCGAAGGACCAGTTTTTCCCAGAGCCAGGTACGCCGGGCGCTTCGGGGTTAGGGTATTTGGCCACCCTACGAAAAATTACGATCAATTATGCTAGACGGATGAATGAAGAAAAAAAACTTACTGAATGATTATGAATACAGCATTGAAGTCGAAGAAAGTCTGAAGGAACAAATGTGCGAAGATGAATACACGAAAGAGATAAAAGTAGACGCGAGCAGAGGGGGAAGGGTTGCGTAAGAGGTCGATATTGAGGCCTCTGGAGCGAAATTTTGGCTGGAGCCCACGAGTTGGTAGATCAGTCGAGAAGACTGTAGGTGATAGCGCAGCACCAGTAGCCCGTGACCATACACGGGGAGTACTGCCCACTCGTGTATGATCGGTTGGAACACGTCTCTCCTTCTCTTCCACACCGTATGCCGAATCCTGCATGCTTACTATTCTCACGGACCGGGACGTGGCTCTCCTTCCACCAAAGTACGAGGACGGCGGGTGCGAGCTCGGCCCTGCTTCTTGCACGGTCGTGACGTCCATCGTGGAAGACCGAACTGTCGAGGCCGGAGCAGGCGGTGGAGGTCGCTGGGGAAGCCATGCCGGATATCCCTCCGAGTCCATCCGGTGAGGAGAGGTGTTTTCTGAGTGGTCGTTGTCGCCACGGGTATCCGCAGGGGACGTCGACGCTCCTGGGGACGAAGACGACGTCTCGGGCTGCTCTGGTGGTGTTTGTATTCGTAACAGTCGTGAAATGAGTCGCATCGGAAAGACGTGAGAGAGAGTCAGTATAGATATCAACAAGGGGAATCGATGCGAAACAAAAAAGACGTTAAACAGCGTAGCGTTTCGTGGGTTTCGCGTGAACGTTTTTTTGTGAGATTTTTGGGAGAATTATCTGGACGTCGCGTCTCGCGCTGACTTGGCTCAACCAGTGAAGGAGGAACGCGCGAGCCTCGTGGAGGATGTGAAGGCTGCCTCGTGTCCCTGGTGAACGTGGGGGATAGAGACGAACCCAACAAAAATCAGGGCAGACAGCTCCGTTCCAGAAACGAACCATCCATTACATATTCAGATAACCGGGCGCTTACCGGGTTTAGGCAATTTCAACAGTCCCTTCCAATCCGAATAACCTCCGCTTACGGCCGAGAGCCGAGAACAAAATATGAAGGGTTTAAGGAGATAAGAATGGAAATTGTGAGCTAGAAGTTACGAAAAAAGAATGGAATTTGGTGGTCCGGTATAACGAATGAAAAGGAGCGTCAGCGCTGCTTGACGGTGGTGGTGGTGGTCAAAGAGAAAGGTGGAAAGGGTGTTCTGATTGCTTGGCGTTGCCATCAGTCCACCGTGGGCCCTGTATAACTGCCACAGTCGAGAGGATCCTGATTCCCATCCATGTTGAAGCCCCTAGGTACAATACAAGTCGATACAACAGTGGATAATGGCATATGCAGTAAAAGCCCAGTAGCAGAAGGCATCGGAATAGACATAGAATAATTTCCTCACTGGCCGGTGGGTAGTAGCTCCCGGATCTGGGCACGGAACCGGTATAATTTTATTTAAAAGACCCCCATGTGGTACCTACGATTTCAATAGCCAAGGGGGACCTGTGGCGTGCGGCTACATGCAGGCAGAGAAGCAGCACAGTGCGTCAAGCGCGTTGTCCATGGGAACACCTGTCCACACAGCTTTATACAGAAGGCAAATCCTGCGGTAATGATCATCAGTGCTAACGGAAGATCTCAGCCTAGAACGTACCCGCAGTTACGAGACCTCTATACATTTATTCTGGTGCTTTGCAAAGCATGCGCTCGCAGTCCACAGCCTATAGGCACGATCTTTAGTGTCTGAAATCCAATTGAAGCCCAAATTCAAACCTGCAATTGCTTTTCATTTCATCGCTTTTCTTGTGGCGTGCGCTGGATTAATAAATTCTTCGGTTCCGAGCGGTTGTGGGGAAGACAAGACAGGAAGTTACTTCTGACTATTTCCCATCGCTTCTAGTCAATAGGAACCAGGAACATAACTGTATAGGGCCATCAGATGACGCCTGCAGCCCGAAGAACGTCCACGTTTTGCCTGAAAACAACAACGGTAGTGTTAGCAACGTCTAAAAGTTGAAGAAAACGTCACCGAGGGATGATTTATCTATAAAGATGTCGATGGTTCCGAAAGTCCAGTGGTTATTTTGAGGAATGGCAATCGATTGACGAGATTTGCATGACCGTACGCGTCGCCAGTCGGGAAAGGACAAAGCTGTTACGAGAAAATACAGCCAGTGTCAGTTCCGTAGACCTCTTCGTGTTTGGGAGATCCGGGAAGCAGAGACAGCACGCGAAAAGAGTTCTCGTCCTCATCGTAATTCGTTTGCATCCGGACGCGTCTGTCACGTGCTGATCACGCACAGACAGTAATAATCCCGGTTCGGAAATCTTTCCGCTACTGGCAGTGTTGCTTCGTCGGGTTTGGAGGTTAGTTCTACAAGATAAGGCCTATCTCATTCATCCAGCAAGCGAGAAGTCCAAGACAGAACCGTACCTTATATGGTTGCGGCGATCACCATTCATCTTCAGATTGAGACCGAGGGGCAGTCAGTCGTTAACGTCGCTTCAACTGGACCGGCTTCCTCGAGGTTCGAGAATGGTATCCGTGAGTCGATCGTAGCAAGGTCTCCCATTCTCATGGTTCGTACAGCGCCCAAGGCTGAGATTTAGGGAAGCGTCGTGGTCCTCCAAATGCCTTGATCGCACCGGCAACACACGTCGAAAACACCAGGGTTCACCTGTGAAACATATACGGTAAATGGTCACAAACGGCGAAGAGAAACAGGGAATTGGACGCGATGTGTGTTACAAGGAAGTCAGCCGCAGGAGGTTGTGGCTGATTACGGGGTTGAGCGGCAATAGTCCCCGAATACGCGCTATTGCCAGTCAAAAGAGCAACAGAAACAACCATTAATCAGTCCATGAACCGCACCTCCATCTGTTTCATTACTACTGCCCCCGCACAGCGTTTCCCTGTGCTGCAGCCAACAGCTTCTAGGGCATCGATATTCTATGATGCAATCGATAAGCAATCAGAGGAAAGGTGGCAACATACCCCATACTATTGCGATGCTCACCATCCATCTCCAGAGCGATACTGGAGGCCGTCAACGTTGATATCCAGGGCGAAAAGCCGTTGATAATGTGCCATGCGATGATGGTGGTCGAAAGGAGAAAAGCGAAGAATCGGATTTCCGATTGCGTCACTGAATTCCTTCAATCGCAATGCTAGTTGTCAGTTTTGGAGGATAATTCGAAAAGAGAAAAGCTATCGAATTCATTCAGCAAACGAGAAGTCCAGGGGGAAAGCGTAACCTGTACCGTTTATTCATCTTCAGTGCGAGATCGCGTGAACATTGATACTTCCAAATTTCAAGTTTACCTGGACGAGATTCCTAGAGAATGGTAGTATCCCTGAGTCGATCGTGTTGAGATTCGGGCAAGCCGGCATCACTCGGCATGATTAGTAAGTATAGAAATAGCACAAAAGATGGAGAAGATACTAGATTAGGTAGTAGCTAGTATATATATCTGTGAATAACGGGCAGACTCCTTGTGAGTTTGTAACCCAGTAGCCAGGGAAGCTACGAGCATATACTCAGTAATTCCAACAGATCGTAGCAAGTTTTGGCCGAGGTCAACATTGATACTTACTCCCACTTACCTGGACGAAGTTCATAGAATGGTAGCATCTTTGAGTCGATCGTCGATCGTAGCAAACTTTGGGAGTTTCGTGCTCGTGCTTCGTATAGCGCCTGAGGCTGGAGTTGTGGAAGCATCGTGGTCCGTCCAAGAGGGCAGAATGGTGTCCTGGTCGTACAAGTGAACTGCAGGATACTTCTATCAATGTATAAACACTCTGAAAAAAGTAAAATATCTGTACAGTATTGGTTGGTGAGAAACGGCGACGAGATTTTCTGAGTTTCCTGATCTAGTTTCTGGCAGAAGGACATCAAGGATTTCCGAAGACAAGAAACAGCGTTCAATAGTCACAGTTTCGGAACGTGTTTCAGAGGTCCAAAATTTACTCCGAAATCTACTATTTCTGGCAATCTAAACTATCGAGAGAATCTTTCAAGTTTGTAGCTAGTTTCCGGATACAGAAGCTTATTTCTCCCTAAATTTCTTACGTATTCTGTATCCGGAAATCAGCTTCAAATTTGAAAGATTCTCTTGATAGTTTAGACTGCCAGAAATAGTAGATTTCGGAGTAAATTCTGGACCTCTGAAACACGTTCCGAAACTCTACTATTGAACGCTGTTTCTTGTCTTCGGAAATCCTTGATGTCCTTCTGCCAGAAACTAGATCAGGAAACTCAGAAAATCTCGTCGCCGTTTCTCACCAACCAATACTGTACAGATATTTTACTTTTTTCGACATGAAAACGTGGATGTGGCTGGAGAATGACATAAGACGCTGATCCGCACCGCCACCCATTTGTCCTTGACTTCTACTAGCGGTCGTCGGTTGACGACTACGATACCTTGCGTTACGGTTTATGGTGCGGTTCTCAACTGTACACTTGGGTAACAGAAATATCGACGAAGTCACTCTCTTCATGTCACACAACCTAACGATGTGTTTTATATCGACACCATCCAGGATAGAAGCTATTGAGACACCATCATGAAAAGACATGATTTGTTAGAACGCTGTTTCGCACAGCAACGCGTTCCATTCGGGCTATAAGAAAATATCACGTTGGTTGACGACATCTGTACGAAGAGGTTAGGGTGAGACATTGCAAACCCGTGGACTGTCATATGCAAATCATCCATTGAATTTCCTGGCGTATGACCACCGAAAAATTCCGTCTGTCACCTCGGTAATAGGTGACAGTTTCCAAAACAGTCCCGATTCTTACCGTTTGTCACCTCAATCACATTCTCACGCATTACGTGAGCAAAACAAAAGTATTCACACCTACCAACCCAATCGCGTTGGATTACCTTGTCAATCACCGTTTAAGATATAATGTCATAGCACTGTAGAACCATGTATTTACAAAAACTTTATCGCGTAAGACGATGTCATCAATCTCAAATTATTTTTCTGAAAAAATGTCACGCGATTGTATCATGCCGTGCGAAAAATCACGTTACTCGTTGGCTAGAGTAAGTTTCAAAGTCGACCCTGAGAGACCTTGCAAGCAAGGTGACGTTCAAGTCGAAATAATGGGCGGATTCCCCGTCGTCTTCATCGGCTACGAGCTTGAAGATGATGCTCTAGACATCTATCGATCTTCTAACTGCCATAGAGAGGCAGTCAAGTCTCTACTCCACGTCGTCGAATCAGAAACAAGCAGGCCAGCCAGCATCGTCCGCTACGACGACTCCAAGGGCCAAACACACCAATTCGTCTGCTGCTTTGTGGATCTCAGCGGTCGGACCTACTCTCCAAAGGAGATTGACGCTATTCCTGTACCTTCTGAATTTTTTGGCGTGCCGAAGAGGGTCAAGACGAGAGGGGAGTTGGAACGCAAGTTTTCTCCGAGCGCGATGGTAAATTCTTACGGCGCAGATGGAAAGACCCGAGTCGATGCCGGTGCCGTGATAGGGTGTGTTTATTTCACTTCCTTGATCTTCATTTGATTCTGAAGTTTTTTAGAGAGTTACCGGCGTCGTTCCCTTAGGATAGCGAGGACAGACCTCCCGCGTCACCTATGTCAAGATAGCTGCGGGTCGTTGTTGGCTATCCCTTAAACCATACATTCGGTTCCCCAACTAGCTCACAGCGATATCGAACGCTTCACAAATTCCCTCTCTTCAATTTCATTGTACAACCTCCAGTTTGATATTCCTTTCCTATCGATTACTGGTTTCGATTCTGATTGATTTCAAATTTCCCTATGCATTTGCATCTTCCCCTGCTGTACTTTCTGTGTACAATCTTTCTTGATTCCTTGGTATTACGAGTCAATATGCAACTCCTGATATTTCGGTACCCAGACCACCGCTTGAGCTCCAATACTCCTACTTATGCCCTACACAGTAACCCCCACGATCCCTTAAGGTGTGCCATACGTGACCAGTGCCCAGGCTACCCTGACGTTACCGAAAATGTCTGGGTGGGTGCTAATCAGCTGCGCTTTCGAGTTTTCTATAGGGACCAGAATAAAGATCCCGCCCTCCCTCTCGACACTAAGGATTGTCCGAAGGACAAGGACTTATTCGTGTTGCTTACCAATTACCTACTATTTATTCGTCTCATGTGATTTTTCTCATGACTACTTAAAAGTGATTCCGAATAAGTTACTACCCTCACTTCCTTACCGTCATCATTGGCAGTGAAGAGGTTCGTATTTCATCTCGCTTTTATTGTTTGTCGTTTTACTTACTGATTCATGTCTTTTCGCTCTTTAGGTGGTGGCCTTTGTAACAAATACCTTCGTTGTGAGCTCAGACACTAACTTATCCTGAACAACCTGACCGAAATTCTCTAGATTGCATTTAAGATGCCATATAACGCTACTATCAAGCAGGAGGCCCAATACGCACATGATCTTGGCCCCGCCGCCGTCGAGGACAACTTCCATGCTACCTACACTAGCGTGCTGACCGAATGGTTTCCTACCTCCCGCGGATACGTCATCGACCACCAGAAGCTTGGCCCAGGTGGAAAGCCTGAATACATCGTCGTACGCCATGCTGGTGGGGTCCGCAACCCGCTGCTTATTGTCGAGCTGAAGAGACCGTCCAAGAACACTGATGCTGGGAAGCAGGAGGTCAAGGATGATCTTGCAGAATATATCGAGGGCCGCTTCGACCTCACACAGTACAATACGATTTATGGACTTGGCGGTATCGGGTTGAAGTGGATGGTGTGTAAGATGGTAAAGAATGGTAGACATGATCCTGAGGATGTCGAGAAGTGGACAGATGATATTACCAGTGACGCATCGTATGCTAAGTTCAGTAGGATAGCTCAGCTAGTTTACGACATTTCGTAGACTAAAGCTTGGTTGTATGCGTTGCAGATGTATGTATCATGGTTGTATAATGGTAGGCGCCTGACTAATGGACTCACTGCCAAAGGCCGGGTGATCTAACTCGATAATGAGGGTCTCCGTGATTGTTGCGAAGGTCTTCCCGAGAGGCAGAGAATGTTTAGCTTGAATCGAAGGGACTCTATGTCGCGCTACTCTGGGGCTGTTACTACGCTATAATATTTATTTACTGAAGCATTCAGCCCCAGTCAAAAGTCTGGAGACGTGGGTGGACGGCCACCGATATCCATCGATTCATCCATGGGCGTCAGCAGTCATCGATAAACGGGGCATTTCATGGCCTTTGAATTGATGCCCCTTGACGATCATATACCCTTATTGATGTTCATCTGTGCGCATCTATAGGAATCCATATAACTAATATGTTGTCTTGGCTACAGTACGTACACATCCAAGTTCACCGCCCTGGTCCTTTCAGCCACTAGACTTCATCCCCGCAACATCGGCATCGCATAGCGGCATAGCATCCAGTCCATCGATGTAGAGTGCACTGATAGCCTGCTAGCAGGTATAGTCAGTGTTGGGGATCAAAGATTGTGAGTTCTAGCATACATATTGTGGCAGATTATATAGGTAGGGAGTGATAAATAGATACCGGACTGCTGAAATCTGGTGCGAGGGTGTAGGCAATGATAAAGGCGACAAGTGCAAACGGGGCAAACTCAGAACACGTCATGGCTACACCGAAAAAGAAGGTAAGAGAATGGCTAACAAACGAACAAAGCACTCGCCTGATACGCGTCACGTCGTTCTCTTCTGTTCTGCCGCGTATACCTGGATATATGTGTCTGCCGTGGCGCAAATAAGTGGTTTTCCCGTCTATACGAGACTCTGGAAACTGTTCTGAACAAGAAAATGTAAATGGTCAGAGCGCTAGAAACATACTGTGCAATATACTATTCTCCTCGAATTCATGAAAATAGGATGTACATTCAAGCTGGCCATCTTGCAATAACTTAGCCGGCGAGTGGCTAATAAAAAGTAACATCTTACCTATCTTTCACTAGGGAGTCGTCGATGCTTGTTGTCAGCTTTGGAAGATAATTCTACAAAGACAAGGCCTGTATCATTCATTAAGCAAGCGAGAAGTCCAGGACAAAAGCGTACCCTAAACCGTTTGCGACGCCGGAAGCCAACGTCGATTCTCTCATTTTTACCTGTACGAGATGCCTCGAGAATGGTATATGTGAGTGAAGATTTCGGAGGTTCTCTGTGAGCGTTTATGTTTCGTACAGGGAAGCGTCACGGCCCCTCCTCCAAGCGGAGCTGGTGTCTTGATCTTACTCGCGAGGGTCTGCCTGTCAAAATTGTGCGGTAAGCGGTCACAAACGGCAAGCTCGGGTATGAAAATGGTCGTCAAGCCTAGCGAGCTGGATCGGGTTCATTAAATCAGGTTTGGTTTGACATCATTGGAGGAGAAAAAGAAAAAATCAGTCTACGGACCTCTAGCTGATATCGTCACTACCGTCCCCCGCACGGCATTTCACTGTGCTGTGGTCGACAGCATCTAGTGCCTGGGATTCTTGTCGATGTTCGTTATCATTCAATAACTCAGCCGGCGAACAGCCAGGCAAAAGGTAGTAACGTACCGTATGCTCACCATCCATCTCCAGAGTGATACTGGGGCCGTTGTCTTCGATATCCAGGCAGGAACTGGGTGAGGATGCGATGATGGTCGTTGAAAGGAGAAAGCGAAGAAGCACCGTGAGTCGGATTTCCTATTGTGTCGCCGATTTCCTTCTTCAACCTCAATGCTGGTTGTCGCTTTTGGAGAATAAATCAAATCTCATTCATTCAGCATAAAAGTGTACCCTATACAGTTCATTCATCTTCAGAGCGAGATCGCGTGGATATTGATACTCCCAAATTCCAATTACTAGGCCTATAACTGGTCGTCTTGAATTGGAGACTCGGACAGGCTCACGATCAAGATTGCTCCCATTCAAGACGATTGTTTGGAAGTCTGCCAATTTACCTGGACGAGATTCCTAGAGGAGGGCAGCATCCGTGAGTCAACAGTAACAGGTTGCGCAAGTCCTCCGTGTTCATACTTCGTACAGCGCCTGATGAGGAAGTTTTAGGAACCGGTGTGGTCCATCCATGAAGCGGACTGGTGTCTTGCCCGCGCAGGGTACGAGGTGGAACAGCCTGCTTCAGAAATTGTTACGGTAAGCGATATCACCGTTGTCAAATGAAAGAAGAAATGTTTCATAAGCCACGCACCACTGTCCGACTGAGCGCTTGAGCTCGAACGTTGGGAAACTGCATTCTTGAGATGTTTAAGAGATAAACACTGTTAGCCTAGCCATTCCGCAAGGGATAGCGAAGAGAGATCCTTCGATATTTGATACAACGGTATAAGTAAAGAATTCTTCACCCCCAAAAATGCGTCCTCCGAAGGACTGTGATCGTAGCTCAAAGTCATAAGTCGGTCTCTCGTACGCTCCAGATAGTAACAGACGTTTCTGCAACGTGATGTATCAGAAAGGGCGTGTCGAGTTTTGTATTTTCTGAAGCTTGCTCAATCCGCCTCTTGGGACAAAAAGCGAGCGTTGCATGAGGACAGTGGATGATTATGTATAATGTAGACATTTGACAACATAAAACGATATTCTGAGAGTGGGTGGAAGAGGAGAGCAAGTCGTAGAGGTAGGAGCAAAATAAGTAGCGAAGGCGACAGAACATGTATGTCAAAGGTTAGTAGAGGGTTGGCGATGAGATATTGGTACGTGGATGAATACATGGCCTGGCAAGACCAGCGTACGGGCTGGGTGCCGTATTGTGTCAGGAAACGTGAGAATCAGGGCATAGGAGCGATGAAGAGTACGGGTGTCGATACAATGGGCCCTCTAGGTAGTGACTGAAAGGAAAAGCTGGATGGGATGGTTGACGAAAACGACGGGCAGTACCGGCCTATCTTTTCGACGCCAATACGAATGCAAACAGCAACGCGATAAGCGCCACCAAACAGGCGGTGATAATGGCAATGAACGCCCGCGCTACCGGATAATCGCCCTTGGTCAAGGCTTCCTGTATCGAAAAGTACCTCGTCATCCCGACGCCCAGTATCCCGAGCGACAGTATGACGGCCGTGGCTCCTATTGGGCGAGCATAGCCGTGTGCTGTCCCGCTCGTCGGCGAAAAAGTGGTGACATTAGAAGTCGTGCTGGATGAGAGGGAGAATAACTGGACGAGGGCGACGCCGGTGGAGGCGAGGACAAGCGAGGTCCGTACGTATGCGAGAAATGTCCTCTCCGACGCAAGGTGGTCCCTTGCAACGGACCCGTTGTTCTCCAGCGTTAGGCTGATACGCATGGTGCTGAGCAAAGAGGAGCAATTCCGAATAATTACCTCCGTTGTCGGCCGTAAGCCTTTTCAGGTGGGTGAATTCCGAATCGTTAGCTGTAGTTGTTGGAGCATCGTCGAGGACAGTCTAGTCGGGCGTTTTCTTCGTCGTCGTGGACGTTGAGGTTGAAGAAGGAAATCAAATCGGTGACGCAATAGGAAATCCGAGTCGCGTTGCTTTTCTCCTTTCGACCATCAGCATCGCATGGTGCATCCCCAACGGCTTCTCGCCTCGGATATCGACAATGACGGCCCCCGGTATCGCTCTGGAGGTGGATGGCGAGCGTCGCAACAGGGCAGGGTAGCTACCCTTTTGCCTGACTGCTAGCACTCACTGGGTGCGTTTTCGTCTGATAGCTTCAAAATATCCTAAAAAATTGACCAATAACCGAACATCGATGGCATGCTAGCACTAGAAGCTGCTTGAGTGTGGTGCAGTCAACGCGACCAGCTGACACAGCGTTACGGGGACTGAAGTATCCTGCTACAGCACACCGGCATAGTGATTAAGACCATCATGGAGGTGCGTGGAGTGACTGATAGATTTGTCCTTCTCATCGCTCACTCTACGCTTCTAGCTGGAAATAATACATCCCTTGAGGATTACTCGTGCTTCAGACAATCTTCACAAATCAGCTTGGTAGTAAGACGGGATATAAGGGCGCTTACTACACTTCGACTGCTATCAGATGCCGTCCTACTTATGGAAGGACCACAGAGTGTACCCCAAGCAATGATCCGGTTTCCCTGCCCTCCCGGCCAGAGCAGAATAGTACCGCCGCCTGTATCAAATCAGACGGCATACGCGAGATCAAGAGGCTGTTTCCGTACTTCGGGCGCAATGTTTGGGTTCGCTACCTCTTTCTGATATGCTTAAGTTCATCTGCCGTACGGTGCTAATAGAGTACTCCGACGTTGTCCAAGATCGGTGATCAGCGGTGAATCTAGTACGTCGTTACTTGAATATCGATGCAAAACTCGTACTGACCCATGTTCTTGAACAGCTTCGGGGTACGTACCCGAGGGATTGTTACATGGATCCATCGCGAAACGTTACCTTCGATGTTCCCATCGGCTAGCTTCCCTGAGAAAAAGGAATGAATATAAATAAGGTTCAATCAAAGGGACTGGCAAACTCGAGACACTACTCAAGCGCTCAGTGATCTGATGACTGAACCGCCTGATCGATAGCTGTTGAAGGAATTTACTGAGGCTGTACAATTCAAGGGGTGCATGCCACTTCTTCAGTCCTGTGCGAAATTTCGAAGGCGAAGTAAGCGCTGCGAGATGGATATAAGAACCTTCAAGTACGCCTTAACTTCTTTCTTCACTACCACCACCACGACTACAAGATGTCAGGAATGTTTAGGAGACGTCCCGCACACCAGGGTACCACAAACGGAGACAGAACTGCGAATAGTATCCCAAACAACACTCATGCTCCTCCTACAGGAGACTCCTCATCGCCAGACCCAGACTCGGACTCAGAGCAGGACAGCGCTGCCGTTCCCATCAACCAGACCGAATATGCTCAGAGATGCCGAGAGGTCATGGAGCTGTATCGGGCCCTTCAAGACTTAGGGTTCGTGTTTTCCACGGCTCTGCGATATATGCTTATGTCCCCTTTAGTGCAGGTAGTTTGCTCGCAACACTGCCCAAGATCATAGTTATCGGCGGTCAATCTAGTAAGCTATTCGTTGAATATCGATACGGAAGTCATAGTAATGCTCCGCTTTGAACAGCTGGGAAGAGCTCGCTGGTAGAAGCTGTATCTGGAGTACGCCTAGGTTTTTCTCTTGCCTGTTACATCCTTTCATTATCATCTAGATCAATGTACCGAGGGACAGCGGTACTTGTACCAGGTAAGTGCGCCAAATCATTCCCTGCGCGATCTTACTCCTTTCCAAGGTGTCCAATGGAATGCACGATGCTCAGCTCATCCCCCACGTGGTCGTGCACGATCTACCTCAACGTCAAGTATGGGTCAGATGGTAGCGAACTCGTCATCTCAGACAAGATTCAGTTTGGGCCAGTTATCACAGACAAGGATGCAGTCGAGGTATGGCTCCGCCGAGCTCAAGCGGCGATCCTCTGCCAGCATCGTCCCAAAGAGGACTTCTTGGGCATGGGCACGGTTGACCTTCGCAATCTTGCTACGACAGACTCACGGATGCTATCGTTTTCGAGGAATATTGTGCAAGTGGAGCTGAGGGATCCTGACCTGACGGATCTGTCTTTCATTGATCTACCCGGTAAGGCACTCTTATCCTTGTCTTCGTATGCTAATTGTTACTTTGGCAGGGATTATCCACAATGCGGAAGAAGAGACTATAACACTCGTTCGCGACTTGGTGGTTTCCTATATCGAAGAATCGGAGAATACCATTGTCCTTATTACAATCCCGATGAGCGGTGCGTTGTCTTCCTGTGACGTCAGATGTATCCTCCTCACTCTTCTGTCTATAAGATGATATTGAGATGCAAGCTGCGGTGAAACTCGCAAAGTCCAAGGATCCGAGCGGTGATCGCACGATTGGTCTGAACATTTGTTTTGCCACCTCTATGACCGACCCTAATTGTTCCTACAGGAGTGTTAACCAAACCAGACATGCTTACAACAGGTGCCTCTGGTGCGCGTGACAAATGGAGGGAAATCATTCTTGGACAAGACCAGAAGCACAGGCTCAAGCATGGGTACTATTGTGTTCGTCTGCCGGATGATGATGAGCGTAAGCGCAATATCTCTCGAGACAAATCCCAAACGGCAGCCCAACAATTCTTCGAGCGGACCTCTCCTTGGAGGGAATTCACTGATCGTAGTCGGTTTGGCATTCCGGCACTTGTGCGTGATATTAGCCGACTTTTGGTTGGGCTCATCGAGAATTAGTATGTGTGCGATTCTTTTCCCTTTGCCCTGTGCTCAATCCGATAGTATACCGACCCTGAAGGAAAGTGTTGACAATCTCCTCACCCGCGATAAAGCGGAATTCGGCGCCCTTCCCCCTCCACCGCCTATCGACCAGGCGTGGACCCAGATTATCATTCTCATCGATCACTTTTGCAGTGACGTCAAGGCCGCCATTGAGGGAAAGGAAGAACATAAGCAGCTCGTACAGCGCAACCGCGCTCGGTATGAGCAGCTCAAGCATGACATCCTCTCAACGTGCCCAGACTTCAGACCATTCGACGATAAGACCCGGTATCGGGATCCTTGTATTGGGGATGAAGAGTTCGAGAGGAAGGCTAACCCACATGTTCGTATGGTTGCACCCAATCTTATAATGGATATCAAGGATGTGCGGAGAGAGATTGAAAGGTGAGTGAATGTCACTCTTCCAGTGTCTATCTTACTGAGCATCTACTACTTCTGTAGTTGTATCTCATGGGAACTTCCTGGTGAAGTTCCATATGAAACGACACTCAAACTCATTGATCGTTTTACGAAAAAGTGGCCCACTCCTTCCGAGGAATGTTTCAGTGATGTATACAGGGCATCGTCAGTGTACATCCAGAAGTTGGTTGCACAGCATTTTGGACAGTTCAAGCTTCTAGAGAAGTACATTGGGTTTGTTTCTTCCGTTCGTCTGTCCTTCCTACCTTGTCTGAAGCCTTGCAACTATCCAGGGAACTTGTGCGCTCACAGATGGAGATCTACAAGAGCGAGGCGCTCGTCATACTCCACAAAGCTGTTAAGCTGGAGACTTCCCCAAAGTTTACTCAAGTACCGCATTACTTGATGGAGCGCTCCAAGTGGCTTGAGCGGTTTCATAAGGTGTATAAGGCTTCCAGTACCTACGCCATACACCGATCAAGCCCTAGCGAGCTCAGACTAGCTGAAGTGGAATACTATCCAGTTCGCGAAATTACAGAGGATGAAGAGGCGTTGGTCGTGATGGCCAAGGTCCAAACATATTTTGAAGTGGCTTACAAGGTTTGTCTCTTGTCTGCCCGTCCTTGCCTTCGTTGACTCTAATTGGTGTCTAGCGATTCATTGATAATGTCCCGCTTACTATTGAGCATGAATTGCACCAGACTCTCTCGGATCGCTTATTGGAGAGTCTTATCAAGGATATGGGAGGACCGAATGCTCATGAGAGGGCTAGGGAGTTGTTTAGAGAGGATCCGGTCATCGCGTCAAGGAGGAGTGTATTACAAGAGAGAATTGCAAGGTTGGAGGAGATCAGGGGGAGGTTGTATTCTTTCAGATGAATCTATAAACGTACTATGTCCATGCCGTATCGTTATATATAGCTGAATAGCAACATATTATGTCGTCCTATCCTTGGTATTTCTGGAGACATCGGCCCGGTGATATCACGTCAGCGCTCGAGTTTTTTGTGATCAATATTGTAACTTCAAATTCCCCCTTCCTCAGCCATCCACCCCATCCGTCATCAGGTTGACGTATCGTCGTCTATCTACACAGCGACTAGTCACTGTGGACCCCTAGCGTTACGGGCCGGCACTGGTAATGAAGGAACCTTGGTGTGTCGACTTATTGACTCATCCTTCTCATTACTCACTTTACGTTTTGAGGTAACAACAAGCACCACCCTCAGATAATAATCACATTTTTTTTCGTCTCAGGGCTTAGCAACAGCCATTGTGGATATTTTTCTATACAGTACATAGCGCACGCACAAGCATCGGTCGGGCAAACTATTCATCGTGTATATCCAAATTCCTTTTCTCCTCAAGTGTTCTAAACAAAATACCATTCAATGATCCCGATATGGTTTGATGCCCTTGCCGATATTTTCGCTTTAATTTTCAGGAGACTTTCCTCGCGGTTTGTAATGATAGTCCTGCTTAACGTATCATTTTCACAGGGAACTCGTCTACCATGTACACAATGTCTTCGCCTCGCCTCATCACCACTGCACGGTAGGTGCTTTACTACGCTTCGTTGCGGATGACTTTAGGAAGGCAAAATAAGCGCCATGCATCGTGGTGGTGACACGGGATATAAGGACGATTAGCACGCCTCAGCCCCTTCTTTCCCAACCACCACCAGATGTCATTCCTTGGCCGGCGTACCACCCGCAGGGCCAATACCAACGCTCAGAATGGTACCTCAAGCAATGTTCCTCCCCCTCCCCAAACAGATTCCCCGCCCTCTGAGCCAGACCAAGAGAGCACTGCCGTCGCCATCAACCAGACGGAATACGCGAGGAGATGTCGGCAGGTCATGGAACTGTATCGCGCTCTTCAGGACCTAGGGTTCGTGGATGCCGCTTCTTTCAGACGTATACTTATACAGCCACCCATCACAGTGCCGATAGACTGTTTCCAACGCTGCCAAAGATCATAGTTATCGGTGGTCAATCTAGTGGGTCATTTCTTGATATTAATACCCAAGTCATATTGATCCACGTCTGTGATCAGCTGGAAAGAGTTCGCTGGTTGAGGCCGTGTCCGGTGTATGCCTATGCTTTTCTCTTGGCTGTCACGTTCTCTCATTATCATCTAGATCAATGTACCGAGGGACAGTGGTACTTGCACCAGGTAAGTGCACCGCAATCATTCCCTGCGCGATCTCACTCCTTTCCCAGGTGTCCGATGGAATGCACGATGCTGAGTTCATCCCCCACGTGGTCGTGCACGATATACCTGAACGTCAAGTATGGCATAGACGGTAGCGAACTCGCCATCCCAAACAGGATCCGGTTTGGGCCTCTTATCACAAACAAGGACGTAGTCGAGCTATGGATCCGCCGAGCTCAAGCAGCGATCCTCGGCTATCATCGGCGTGCGAAGGAGGATTTCTCTAACATGACCATGGAGGAGCTCCGCAATCTTGTTACGACTGACTCAGAGATGATGTTACCTTTCTCCAAGAATATTGTTCAAGTCGAGCTCAGAGATCCACTGTTGACGGATCTGTCGTTCGTTGATCTACCCGGTATGCCCCTCTCATTTTGGTCTCCGTGTCCTGACTGTTACTTTGGCAGGGATTATTCACAATGCGGAAGAAGAAACTATCACGCTTATCAATGGCTTGGTTACATCCTATATCGAAGAATCAGACAATACAATTGTCCTTATCACCATTCCGATGAGTGGTGCGTTTTTTTCCTCTGACACTACGTATGCCCTTCTCATGTCTATACAAGACGATATCGAGAATCAAGCCGCCGTCAAACTCGCCAAGTCCCGAGATCCCGATGGTGATCGCACAATCGGTCTAACTCTTCCTTTCTCATACTTTTATGACTGACCCTAATTGTTTCGTACAGGAGTGTTGACCAAGCCGGACATGCTGACAGTAGGCGCCTCTGGTGCGCGTCAAAAGTGGAGAGACATCATTCTCGGGCAAGAAGAGAAGCACAAGCTCAAACATGGTTACTATTGCGTTCGTCTCCCGGACGACGATGAACGCAGGCGCAAGATTTCGCGAGACGAATCACAAGCATTAGCTAAAGTTTATTTCGAGAACAATTCCCCCTGGAAAGAGTTCGTCGACCGCAGTCGTTTTGGTATACCGTCCCTTGTGCATGATATCAGCCGGCTTTTAGTCAGGCTTATCGAGAACTAGTATGTGTTCTCTTATTTGCGTGTACTTGGGCGCATTCTCATTTCTCTCAAAGTATTCCAACCTTGAAGAAAAGCGTCGACGATATCCTCGCGAGAGATAGAGCGGAGCGGAGCGCACTCCCTCCACTACCGCCTACTGGCGAGGCTTGGGCCCAAATTACCCTTCTCATCCATAAGTTCTGCGTTGACGTCCAAGCTGCCATCGAGGGGAAGGAAGAACACAAGGGTCTCGTACAGTGCAATCGCGCTAGGTATGCGCAATTCAAACGCGATATCCTCGGGACGTGCCCCAATTTTCGACCATTCGAAGATAAGACCCTGCATTCGGATCCCTGTATCCGGGATGAGGAGTTCGACGGGAAGGACAACCCCTACGCTTACATGGCTGCGTCTGAATATGTCATGGACATAAAGGATGTGAGAGGGGAAATTGAGAAGTGAGTGTGCTTATTGTTCCACGTCCTACCTTACTGAGCTTACCGTGTAGCTGTACTTCGTGGGAGCTTCCTGGTGAAGTCCCGCTGGAAACAACTCGTAGACTCATTGAGCGTTTCACAAAGCAGTGGTCCAATCCTTCTGTGGAGTGTTTTGAGGCTGTGTACGACACCTCGTCGGCATACATACAGACGTTGGTTACGCAGCGGTTCGGACAGTTCAAGCCCTTAGAGACGCATGTTAGGTTCGTTGTCTACGTCCTCTACAATTTGAAGTCTTATGTCTTCCCAGTGCGCTTGTGCGCACACAGATGGAGAATTGCAAGAGCAACGCCCTTGACGTACTCGGCAAGGCTGTCAAATTGGAGACGTCTCCCGTGTTTACTCAAGTACCGCATTACTCAATGGAGCGCTCCAAGTGGTTCAGGCGGTTTCACAGGGCTTATACATACCCTAGTGGCTATGCAATAGACGCGATACAAAGCCCTCTCTACCATAACAGACGTCGCGGCACAGACCTACCACCCCAACCTCCACCCCCGCCTCCTCCAGCTCAAGAGAGAACAGAAGATGAAGACGCACTGCTCGTAATGGCCAAGGTCCGAGCATACTTTGAGATAGCGTACAAGGTCTGTTGTGCTTTTGTCCACACGCCCCTTCTTTGCTGACTCTAAGTGGTATATAGCGGTTTATTGATAACGTTCCGCTCACCATCGAGCATGAGCTGCATCAGTCCCTGCTACATCGCTTATCGGAGAGTCTTATACAGGACATGGGAAGACCAGATGGCAGTCAGAGGGCTAGGGAAATGCTTCGAGAGGATCCGGTGATTGCGTCCAGGAGGAAAATCTTGGACGACAGAATTGCGAGGTTGGAAGAGATCAAGAAGAAGCTTTACGCATTCAGCTGATGCTACATCTGCTCGAGGTATGTACAATTTCGTCTTTTCGATTAAGTACTTGAAAATATTATTTGTCATCCTGGATCTCTGAACTGCGGAACTACAGCAGGGAGTTCTTTGCTCAAGGCCTCATCAGGAAGTCTACTCGATCATATAGTATCCACTACTCTCTCAAACTCCTCTTCTGAAGTTCACACAGCTTAGGCGAAAAAACAGCAACAGATGCTAGACTATACCTCAATCCAGGGGTTGAAAATGACCATGACGGATATAATAAATGCTCGGTAGTAGTGAAGAGCGAAGAATTCAAGGCGGTAAGTGAATGGTATGATAGTGACGTAACCATTACGAAGGCTCGTAATAGCGAGCTCTTGTGGCGTAGTGGTAGCGCGTCGCACTTGTACCCAGGTTTGGTGGCATGCGAAGGTCACTCGTTCAATCCGGGTCGGGAGCATTGCATTTTGGAGCCGCACCTGTCATGTCCTTCTTTTGAAGAACAATAAGATTAAGGCTGCGCACGAAACCTCCTGGGGGGGAGGATTTGATACCATTTTGTATGTACCCTACCTGGGAGGTTTCTTATTGGTCATGGGACCTTTCACATGACTGCTGCAGACTCATTTTCCCAAATTCCTCTCTACAATGCCCATCACACTTTGCTGCCTCATCATCATAGCTCACATACTCAAGAATTCTGTCCCAATACCCATCAGAACTATCTGGCTATGTCATCTTATTTCTTACTGCTTTGCAAAGTGAAATCACAAAAAACTGATGGTAATATTGTCATGTGGTTGGTAAGTCACCTCAATGAAATATGTTCCACTGATCTGTGGTTTCTTACCAGTTTCTTACTGGTAAATTACTGGGCTGAAACCAAGGTGTATCAAAACTGGGGATTTTGTGCACAACCCTAATAAGGTCTAATAAGGCTCTGCACACAACCTCTGGGGGGAGGGGTTAAGAAGCCATTTTGTTAGGGATAGCTTCAAGGGAAATGTACCAACTGTTCAGTTGTCACACCACAGTAATGTGGATATATCAAATGCACTGCACTTCTGTCAGCTGTTACTTACAGATATACCCCCTTTCTGTAGTAGAGTTTTTAATTTTAGTAGTATATATAGTAGCGTACTTTACAATCAAGCCCCTCACACATTTGTGAAGGTTCCCTGCTTCCTCCGAAGTCCCCACTATCTATTACTTGAGCCGTCTGTGCATAGTGTACTTCAACACAAATGTGCTGCATAACCCTTCGAGCTCTTGTCCTGCTCACTCACTGCTGCCACCTGCTGCATAACTGATAGCCCAACATCGAGACTGTTGCAGCCCCCTGAGACCTGTGAGACTATCAGCCTAGCTACGAGAACACAAAGGCTTACCACTGTTTCCCCTCATTCCATCTATTCCCTTTCACCATGTCTTCTGACAACTCTTCCATTCACTTCCCAAAGCTCAATGACTCAAACTATGCCACCTGGAGCATCATGATGGAAGCTGAGCTCATCCGGAAGGGCCTGTGGACTGGTATTGTTGAGATCCTGGTCGATGGAGATGGCAAGACTGCTGATGAGGTTGAGAAGGAGTTCTTGTTGAAGAAGACCAAGCAAGCTGCCTCGAAGATGGCTGAAGCTTGTGCTGAGATGATTTTGCATGTTGATGGTGACCAGCTGCTGCACATGATTTTGAGAGACCCTATGGAGGTTTGGGAGATGCTGAAGAGTGTACACCGAGCCAGAGGATTTGCAACTTCACTGGCATTATGCAGGAAGTTCTTGATGACAAAGAAATGAAATAATCAGTTGATTCAGTCATGGGTGGGAGAGATTTGTGGGCAGGTATTCACCATGCAGATGTCAGGGATTGAAGTGAGTGAT